>OY977939.1:7209209-12146709 GCA_963854355.1 Epinotia brunnichana | reverse complement strand
AACGTTTTAAAGGAAATGTTTCCGTCCCAATGTCATTTAATCACTCGATATTGTAGATTATATTAGCATTATACTATTTAATGTCCATTCCACGAGAAACTAAAAAAAACTCGAGCACTTGCGTGACAGTCTTTAGTTTTGTAAAAAAAAAAGAAATAAGATGTATACATTGTTCCTTCCCAAAAAATATTTTTATTGAAAAAAAACCAATTATCATTTAAACGTTATTTCGCCCAATGTTTTCTTTTCTAAAAAAAGTGATTGCATAATGCACAACTTGCATGAATCAACATACTACTACATATACAAACACTACCTGCATTGGTAAATTTATAGTGACTAAAGAGTGCAGTTTAACTAAGAAACTTCTGTTCACTAGATATACTTTACTATTAGACAAGCAATATTTGTATATGTCGGCGGCCGATCGTAAAATCCGGCAGATCACGACATTCCTAGGCATATCGTGAAACGCCGCCGTTTCATGATTTGGCTAAATGACGTCCGCCATATCGTTCAAATATATATTTGCAATCACGTTCTCGGAAACGGCTCTAAATATACAGGGTGACTGGTAATTCGACGTATTCCTTGAAAGGGGTTATACAAGAGCTAATTTGCAACAATTTACGTCCAGTCAACCAGGGGTCGGAACTCGCTGGTTTCAGAGTTATTCGAGTTTTTAGTTTGTATGAAAAAAATCAGCCTTGCAGCCTTAAGCTGGTGATTGTGATAAAAGTACTTCCATTTGGATGGTAAAATAACATTTTTGTCACAATCACCAGTTTAAGGCTGCTAGGCAAGTTTTTTTTAAAACAAATTATAAACTCGAAAAATTAAGAAAAAAACGCGTTTTGACCCCTGGTTGACTGGACGTAAAGTGTTGCAAATGAGCTCTAGTATAACCCTTTTCAAGGAATACGTCGAATTACCAGTCACCCTGTAGTTTACGGGGGCGAGAACCGATCGAGCTAGAAAAAAATGGGAAAATTCGTTTTCATCGTATTTTCGCCTATGGACTTTCCTCTCAATACAAATAAATAAGAAACTATAAGCAAAACTATCTAAGCTCAAATGATATCTCATATCCCTTTCAATTTTAAATAACATTTATTGTAATTATATTTTATAAACATACGCTTTAAATAGTATGAGTCAAATTACGTGTGTAATTTAGGTAATTATATTATTTTATGAGTGGTCAAGTGCTCAAGTTCGTAGATATTTTGGAAAAAAACTTGAAACGAAAGGCTTGTGGTAACTTAAATTTTATTATTATTAAATTAGATACAAATATGCATAAATGTATGTAATTTAGAAAATATTTCTTGATGTTGTTGATTTGTTTTGTAAACCAAAGATGTTTATTTTTATGTAATATTCCAATGCAGTGCAAAATGTGTATTTATACCTGGATTATATGTACAATGTTATGGGTGTAATAAATTACATGCTCCAAATATGACTTTTTTTAAATACCGTAACCTCGGGTTACATTAACCCAATGGAGGGTTACTTTGGCCCGCATAAAAACCACACATAGCAATGTCATCTAATAAAAGTACCAACGTGAGCAATTAGCTGAAACTAAAAATAAGGCGATCAGACCATTCTTAAACTCATAAAAAAGCGGAGGACCAAGTAATTCGAGAAAGCCAAAGTTAAAATTTTACTTAGTAGAAGAAATATTTGCTCAAGACCAAATCTGATTTATTATCTGAATACTAAGGGTCTGCAACCCTGTGACAACATAAAACAAGTTTTTATTCATAAGCAAGAACCGGAAAACGCCTTTTCAGGCTTAAGCCTATCGATTTGGTAACCCTATCAATTTGGTAAACTTATGATAAGATAAGGTAACCTTACTGATAGGGTAACCAATTTGTTATGGTAAGAATATCCGTTGTGGTAACCATAAGTTATATAGCGTTAGCTATTGAGATAGGGTTTTGTTTGGTTTAACTTATGGTTACCGCATCCACTACCACTACTTACCATAACAATAGGGTCAGTAAGGTTACCTTTTCCTTAGGTTACCATTATGGATAGGGTTTTAAAAACAACTTCTAAAATAACTCTATGGAAAACTCTCATAAGGGAAACTGGTTCCGGTCGCTGTTCATAAGTAAATTTGCATACCTATGATGATAGCCAAGATGGCGGAAGTATATTAGATTCTGTTTATTGCGACTTAGCATATAACAATGTACTGCTTTTAACGACTTAAATACCCCCTCACGTTAGGTTTTCATACAAAGCACTCACAAAATAAATCAACCTGTGTTGACATTCAGTTATGGTATCCGGTACGGGAGCAGGCATTTATGCAAATGACTATGGTAGTAGTGTAAGCATGGGTAGTTTGGCAACCGTCTTGGAAAAAAAATTGTTGCACCAGGAGGGATGGCATAAAAATTTAATTATATAAACATACTTCATTATACATATCGCATACTCATTTTGAGGTTTCAATCGGCTACCTCACAACAAAAACTGATTTTCACCCATTTCATTAGTGCCGCAGGCCAAGTTGGCTCAGTTCGGGTTGCACAGAGCGTTTCCACAACAGTTCGGGAGCTTGTATACCGTGAGCCATCCGGTTGCCTCTTGGATACTGCAACTACGCGTCATTGCTCTGAATAGTAATTATATAACCGGTCCACTAAATGTATGTCAATTAAAACTTTTTTTATGAAATCATATTTACTTTATACAAGAAATGTAACATAAAATTAAGTTATAAATATGAGAAAATATCACAAGCCTTCACTCTCCTCCTCGAAGCGCCAACACCAAGTGGAGAACAGAGCCTCCCTGTACCTTGTAGTCCTGAGCAGTTTTCTCATCGTTCCTGCAATTTAATAGCACATACCTACTAAATATCTTGGAGAATAATAGAGATAACGGAGTTATGAGTGCAGAAGCAGTACGAAATCAGTAAGGAGTCAGTGTACCGATTCTTTACTGCACACCTACATTTAAAAGAGTGCTTTCTGACTGGCACCGAGCTGTGTGGTACTGGGGCAATACAAATGCAGTACTGCAAGCGCACCACCCATTTCTGCGCATGATAATACTACTGCACAAAAATAATACTAACAGTATACCAACAAGTGATGAAATATGTGCGTACATCAAAGTACAAAGTACCGCATATCGATCCCGCCCCTTCAAGCCAGGCTCCTCAATCACAATAAAAGTCTAAGGCTTATGCTACGTTTACACTATGACACTTCCAACTGCCGTGCTTCCTGCCGTAATACTTCTGTGAAGGGCAGTGAGCGTTTAAATTGCCACTCCATACTTCTTTTGTGTTGGGCCTCGGGCAGTGGAGGACGACAGACAACAGCTAAATTTAGATTATTGTGGAATGGAGGAAGCCTTACTCATACCTTCTGCGCTTTGCCTCCTGTCTAGCTATTTCAATGTTATGAAAAGTATTTGACAGCGAAAACGCCGTCGTCGTACCAGGAGATGGTGGATGCTGAAAATCCATTGCAACAGAATACTGATAACAACATGATCACATTTGTACACTTGTACACTAACTAGCACGGCTACACAAACGTTGATAACGCGGTGACGGTTGACGGCGGAGTGAGTGTGACGACAGTATGTAAACACTCACTCGTGCTGCTGCTGCCAGTCCTTTGACTTCCGCCACAAAAACCGCCAAAAAAGGGAGCGTAGGGCAGTGGCAGCGGCATGAGAAGTGGGTAGCGCAAGTGGGTGTTTACATACTCGCACTGCCCACTCCCCTGCTCACTTCGGCACAGTGTAAATGTAGCATTACAATACACACAAGTATAAATTTACTGCAACACCATGGGTGTCGTCACGCGTTTCGATTGTTACGTTAAATAATTATGATAATCGAGCACTTTCAATCCAATACGGAATATCATTTATTTTTTTGTAACATTACGTACATTTGTTTGCCGGAGAATATAAGACGCTGCTGCTGTGGCGGTATGCCCTCTTTCTCTTCCACCCTCTCTTTAATTCGTTCCACCTTGTCTGTCGGCTCAATATCTATCTCGATCTCCTTGCCTGTAAGCGTCTACAACAAAATAAGGTTAGAAGTTAAAAATGCTTCGTAATAATTAAACAAGAAAAACATGACTAATTTAAAGCTGGCCTTACCTTCACTTTGATCAACATATTTAAAAGAAGTATTCGGTTCAAAACTTATAGGATATACAATAATAAATGCTGATTTTAAAGCTTAACAGTATTAATGTTTGTTACAGTTTATTCTCCCGTTTCAATGCAATTTTTAACTTGACGGAACAATTTTTTTTTTGACGGAACAAGCAAGGCTAAAAATTACATTGACAGGTGTGTCCACGTTCGGAAACTAAATATTTTTTAAGTTTTTTTTTTACCAGCGCGGCTATCACACGACGGCGCGCGAGCTCTCTCGATTTTTCTCGCACTATGTCACTTTCGTATAAGATTAAAGAAATGTTAATACTATTTAAAAATAGAAATGTAAATATAATTTTTTTGTGGATTCCATCCCATACTGGAATAACAGGAAATGAGATTACAGATAAAGCCGCTTTTTTAGGTATTAATGACCTAGATGTAAGGTGTAGTGCTAGAATTCCATTGACTGATTGTCAAGCTTCAATAAAGAAGGATGTTCTGAAGATTTGATATATGGTTATAGGACAGACAAAGCAAAGGGAAATGGTACGCTAGTATTCAACCCCAGTTGCCAGGAAAACCTTGGTACGAAAAGATAAAGATGGGAAGTCGTGTATTTATTACGACGATCAATAGATTGAGATTCGGACACAATTCTGCGCCTGCGCATTTAGCGTGATTTTCAATAATACCGGATGGTACACGCCCTCAATGTCAGGATGGCAGTGTTGGAGATGTTGAGCACCTTATATTTAATTGTCAAGCCTTTGCACTTGATAGACTCATCCTTGCAAGTGAACTAAGTGAAGTGTTTCAAAATGAAGTCCCCCGCCGCCTAAATGCCATTCTCAAAAATGTTGACAGTTTCGCTCCATTATACAAGTATATTAAAAACACAGTATCAAAAATTTTAAGTGAAGTGAAGTGTTAAGGTGGTTCGATTGCCATACAAAACGTTATTCTAGGAAAGGGGGAATTTGGCGCAAATGGGAAGCCAATTTATAAAAGTTTGTTACATAAGTTTCTTAAAATATCACGCCGTTAGCCTGCGAATGTCAAATAACGTTTTACATGGCAATCGAACCACCTTAAATAAAGATACTGGTGCATTCTGCGCCAACTCCTACTAAAATGATATTTTTTTAACAATAAATAAAGACTTGGCTCCAGGCCATAAACATTTAAAAAAAAATAAGTTTCCTAATAAAAGAGAGACGCAGAGAGACGGATAGAGCGAGAAATTTCTCATAAGTGAATGTATAATTTCTTAGAGAAATAAAGTTCTTTAAACCTAAAATCGAGGGAGCTCGCGCGCCGTCTTGTGATAGCCGTGCTGAGGGCCTACCGCGAACAGCATTCGAAGTTTTCCCTCTCTGTCATACTTACGAGTTCGTACCTAAGTGCGACAGAGAGAAAAAAATCGAATGCCGTTCGCGGTAGGCCCTCTGGTGATTATTCGTTATGCATTTGGATGATATTGCGTATTCAATAATTCTAGAATAATTTTGGCAATACATCTAGGATAAAACAAATTATCAAAAGTACATAATCGAACGGTTTTGAACGTAAATCCGATTAGGAGACGCTCCTTGATTAGGTTGGAAACCATGCTTCTGATGGTCGCACCACACTTGGCTGTGTTTGCCCAAATATTCGTGTTGCATTTTTTTCCTTCTTACGGCAAATGACGCGAACACGCAACCCCAATTGTAGTGCGACCGTGACATGTATCCACACGTGCCGAATCACGCTGCAGGCCTGCTGATTTCGCTCGTGGAGCGTCTCCTTAAAGGAAACGGCACCTACGAATTTTGTCGGATGGTCAAGCAAGGTCACGGAAAATCTATTTGGTTGGAAGCCGTGCTTTCGACACGTATCCAGCCGGCCCGAAATCACGCGTCAGCATGCAGTCCGACAAAATCGGCCCGTGGAGCGTCTCCCTTACGGGCCGAGCACTATATATTTAGAAAAAACACATTTAGAACATTCCCCAGTAATGTCAGTGTCACTCACGCTGCGCTGACACTGACACTGACACTTGACAGCTTATGAGCTTGGGCTGAGCTTGGGTATGGTGGTGACCAAAGAGTGGTGACGGTGGTGTGGTGTGGTACAACAAAGAGAATATAATCAATTGTGGTACAATGTCAAACAATTCATACAAAACAAGACGAGTTTTTCACGTGCGAATTCCAATTTTCACTAAAACAACTAATTATAAATTTTATTGGTAGTTGTGTACCAATACTGGACGAAATCTCCTCTCACCCTGACCCTGGTGTAGTGTCTGACCCTGAAGAAATCCAGTTTGTCGTGCCGAGCCCTCTTGGTCTGAGGCCGAGCCATCCATGCTAGTTAAAAGTAAAATAAAAGTACCAGAGTGATAATTCTAAGTGACGATGGCGAGTATTCTTGCAAAATTCGAAAATCTCGAGAAATTAATTAACCCAGGTAAAGTTGAAGTATTTTGTGAGAATAAATTAGTATGAAGTAGGTGTCTAACGTGTGTCTAATTCTAACCCAATTTTGTATTTCAGAGGAGCAATGTCAATTTGTTTCCACAAATTTGAAGATAATAACGAACGATTCAAAACCCAAGAATATCTTTATGGAACTAAGTCAGTTTGTAGCTAGCATATTTAAGGAAATAGATGATATTTCAACAGAACTAAAAAAAGATGATACAATACTTATTAGTGTGAAAAATCAAAAAACTCTACGCACATGCTTTCAATTAATCACCTCCCTGGGAATTTCAAGGTGCCTAATTCCAGGACTAGGAATAAGTTTATCAAAAAGATGCTCATCAGCAGCCATTCTTCACCCACTTGACCTGAAGGATGAAGAAAAGTATAATATGCTTATGGAGTGCACTAACTTCTTTACTCGATGCTATGTAGTACCAGTTCTGAAGAATATTATAGTCACATTACATCTATCAGATTACTTGGCGGCTCTGATTCAACTGTCATTTGCTCCTTTGAAGAAACCGGGCACATATGACAATTTCACTATGACTCATGAACTGTATGATAAGTTAAATTGTGACCGAAAAAAAAACAAAGCAGTGTATGAACATTTAGTGACAAATTGCTTTCAACCAATACTTATGAAAGAGCTACTGGTGCTACAAGGAGTGACCAACCCGCAGCCACCAGCTTTTGTCAAAAGAGTTATTGCTAAGGAAATGAGTTGCAGGCTGTTAGCTCCCGGAGGCCTGCTCAGCCTCATAAGATGTTTCATTGAGAGTTATGGAATAGATGTTGGATATGAATGGAAAAAGATTGACTTAATATGTAAAATTGTTGCCGCTAAACATGGCAACAGTTCAGAAAATGATTACCTCAGTAATATATGTTCTCAGTTGGAGAGTATATTGTCATCCAACAACACACATTACTTGTCTACAGCAGTAGCATGTGTCCTAATGTTAAATGAGAAGTATCCTCAGTCAGAAGCTGTGCAAAATTTAATTAAAAATATTTTCCAAACATTGGTTTATGAGGAGTTAACATCAAGACCACACTTGCCAGGTACTATTGTTTTGTCAGCCCAGGAGGTGGAAAGAGCAGTCAATGTCCTGCATGCATGTGTGTATACTACAAAATTGGAGTGGCCAGTAGCTCTATTGCATCCAAATTTGTATTTACTTTTTGTAATTGGGATAAAATGTAGCAAACATGAGGAGATGAGAACAAAAGTAAAGGAAATACTTCTAAAACTATTAGAGTCATTGTGTCAAAATTATATTAGGTCTACATTAATCAGAATACTTTTTGGCAATAATGAAGAAAAAAATACCAAGATTTCCATTGAAGAATATGAAGCAGGGCTTATGGTCAAATGTGTATTGGATGTGGTTGAATATCCAAATAAGGATGCCCTAGAATATTTTATTAATCTGTACAAGGCATCAACCAATCTTACTTTTGTTCAGGCAATTTTTGAGAGTTCATTGCAAATTCTTATTGATTTGACTGAAAAGAGGAAAGCTAGAAAGAGCAAGAATCTTTTGATCACTCCTGAAGATGAGCCAATTCTTTTGGATCATTTGGATGAAAGATATGTGGACATTCTGCAGCTGTTATCTGAAATATGCACATATCCAAAAGTAATCTCTACTTTGAAAGAGTCTCCCGCAGGAGTTCTCAATTTCATAGAATACTTTCTCATGAGAAACTTTGAGAGCTCTGACGACGAATGTGTTACAATAGCTCTGGTGCTGTTGAACACAATATTGGAAAACTCTAGTGATAATAGAGATCTAGAGAAAATGTTTAATAATATTACTCCTATGCTGAAGAAAATGGCTGACGATGACTCTGGATTAAACAACATCCTGTGCAAGGAAGCTCTGTCTTTAATCAAGTGTAATAAACCCCAACAGCCAGAAACAGCCTGTGCTAAGGCTATTGCTGATGTCTTTGACCCATTACTGCCTGTTCGAGCTCATGGGATAATGGAGCTAACTAAATTGATTGATGCAAAAGACCTAGAAACTATCTCCAAAAAACATTTTATATTTTGTATTTTCCAGGTAAGCATTATTAATTTGTAACAAAATTATTTTTCTATATACTTCTTGTTTCAATAAAATAACTTATATTACAGGATCAATTGAAAGAATCTGATTCCTACATCTATTTAGCGGCAATAAATGGCATAGCAGCTTTGGGATCACTGTGTACTGAGGATGTCTTGCATGTCCTATGCAGAGAGTTTATCCAGATTCCAGACCAACCCGCCCATATTCAGACTGTGAAGGACCAAAACAGCACAGCAGAACTGAAAATGAAAATTGGTGACATTATTGTAAAAGTCACCAAGAAACTTGGTAGGTCTAAAAATACAGGGATACTAAACACTCTTCTTGCTGAATAAATATTTAAATTGAAAGCTTAATGTGACAATGTTCTAATATGTTTTTTTTTCTCAGGTGAAATGGCTGTCATGCACAAAACGATCCTGCTAAACACTATGCTCAGTGGATGTCGGCATGAAGAACCATTTATCAGGACCTCTGCTCTCTCCAACTTGGCTGAAATCGCTCTGGTTCTACATTATAGAGTAGGATCCATTATTTATGAGGTAATTTTCAATGGTCAAATTATTTACGTAGAACATTACGGTGCTTGCGCTCTATTCTAAGAATAAAGTGGCAGGATCGCGTCCCCATCACGGAAGTACTGCGTCGTTGTAAGATGTCTGGCATGGTAGCTTTGCTGATGAAAGGTCAGCTAAGGTGGTGTGGGCATGTTTGACTGTAGACTACCGAAAGCCGTTCTATACTCCGAGCTATCAGCTGGCAAACAGAATCGAGGTGGGCAGCATCTACGTTACAAGGATGTGCTAAAGCGTCACCTAACTGCCTGCAAAATACCAACGCATAAGTGGGAAGAGCTTGCGTCGTTGCGCCCAGAATGGCGCTCTCGCATCAAAACGAGCATCAAGCATTTTGAAGTTGCTCGTCTCGTCGACCTTGATGAGAGACGTCAGGCACGAAAATCGCTCCCAAAGCCTAACTACAATTATACGTACAATAGCTCTGGTCAGCTTTACTGTGCCTCCTGCGACCGAGTGTTTAAGAGTAAGTTCGGCTTCGCAAGCCATATCAGGACTGACGCCCGCAACTAGCTAGGATCGCCATCGCCGGCCACGGCTATATTTACGTAGAACCTTTAATTGCTCTTCCTCCCTCAATCCCTATTGTAGCGGAGATTTACTCTTAGGGGGATGTAATAATAATCTCGCTACATGGATCTATATATATAAAGCACAGTATATGACAGCTACTGCAGCGACCATGAATCAACACTCGATGGGCGCTCAATTCCATCCACTCTCAAAACTCGTATCTCTAGTTATGAATGTAACCTCAACTCTCTCGGGGAAAATTGGAAGGGCCCCAAGTCCCGTGGCTCTTATCGGTGGATGCACGGCACAACTGAATCTCCACGGGAGAACTCATCGTGCATCCCGCAACTCATTACTCTCATATCTCTCAACTCAGCTCATATAGCTATGCGATGAGTACTGAGGTGGGGACCATGTGGTCCCCGACGAGCCTCCACAACAACCCCTACAGCTCATCCATCAGCCTCCATAAAGAACCTCCAGTAACTCAAACCGATAACCAACAGCCACCTCACTTGTTACATTCATACTCGAGCTACACACAAAGAATATCAATATATTCTTCAACTCAGCTCTATCTCAAGGTAGACGTTAATTCAAGGTCACCGCAATATCTATATATATCAAGATTATAGATATCTTTCGCTTACCAAGAGTCTCCTGTATCTCAATACACGCGCCACACCGCGTATCCCGTCCCAGCCATCGGACTCCCTCTACCAACTTTTCTCACCTCGTTCCCGCCATTTCTCTCCGCTCTGACATATAACACTCGTCGGCCTCGATCGCCAGTGTTACCAGTGAAAATACACTAAGAGTGACAGATAGAATACATACCACAATAACAGACTTCGCGATCACCTCGACACTCCCAAAAGCTGACGCGTCCATTCGGCTATTCGTTCTCTGGCCCAAATGGCAGCGTTCCGCCTTATTCTCGTCGCTTCCTCAGGCCGTTCTTCCATAACACTTGGCTCTCTCACTTCTGCCTCGTGCGTATCAGCAGCGGGAGCTTGCTCAGTTTGCATAGGACTATCTTCAGACTCTAAAACAGAAACATCTTTCTCTGTTGCAGATTTAGTAGGGATTGTTAGCTCATCAATTTCCATCTCGGGCTCTGGTGACACAATCTTTTCTGATGCTTTTATAGGTTCCAAAGCTTCAGTTCTGTCCATGTGTTTAGTTGGTGTCTCTGCCATCTCGTTGTCATGTGATGGTAGTTGTGCATAATTCGTTGGGCCGTACGTATCAGACTCTAACGGATACAGATGGGCTATGGATCTCGTAAACTCTGTATTCCCAACTACCACTTTGGCTGCTCGGCATTCACCATCCCGGCTTTTGATTAAACTTGAGATTTTACCGACCTTCCAATTGGTTCTATTTTTGGAATCATTCTTAATCTGTACAATATCACCGACTTCTGGAGACTTCTTTGACATCACTCGCGGTTGTTTATGAGAGTGACTGAATCTGTCCCGCAGACTTGGTAGGTATTGATTGGTGAACATCTCTTTATATTCGTTAAGAATCCTCTGACCTCTCTTCCAGCCTTCAACCAAGTCAACTTTAGTATTGGTGCCTTGCGAGGTTCCCTCGCCAAGTTCTGGGTTTATTTCTAGACACTGACCTAGAGACAGAAAATCAGCTGGTCGCAGCACTCCCTCTGGGTCGGAACCCACTGCAGTCAAAGGTCTTGTGTTCAATACAGCCTCAATCTCCTTCACTACTGTATGCATTTGACCGTCTGTCAATAAATGCTTGTCGAGTGTGCGCTTTAAACAGTGCTTTACCAGTGCAACTAATCTTTCGTAAAAACCGCCTTGCCAAGGCGCAAGCTGCGTGATGAATTTCCACTTGGTATGATTCTCCTGGCAGTATGAATGGATTAGTACTTCACTTGTTAACTTGAACTGTAGTGCATTGTCCGATATTAATACTTTAGGTGGTCCTCTGGCCGCCACGAACCGACGTATCGCCAGCAAGCACTCCTCAGCCGTCAAGGCCTTGACCAATTACAAATGTACAGCACGAATTGCTAGACATGTCATAAGACAAATCCATCTTTTTTCTCTGCCAGTATTTGTCTCCACTAATACCGGACCCAGATAGTCTAATCCAGTAAAAGTAAATGGAGAACTGTAATTAACCCTTTCACTGGGCAGTGCAGGTGGTGGTGGCAGTTTGTAAGGACCTCCAGAATACTTTTCACACTGCGAACATCTCTTCAGAGCTTTCTGTACTTGGGCTCGCCCATGTGGGATCCAATACTTTTCGCGTAATATACTTAGCGTGTGTGGGACCCCAACATGGTAGTTGTCTCTATGCGTTTTTAGTATTATCTCGGTTGTGAAGGATGATTTCTTCGGAATCAGAATGGGATATCTCTTATCATATGATAAATTAGCATTCGCGAACCTTCCTTTGCATCTTAAGATCCCATCTTCATCTACAAAGAGACCTAAGTTTCGTGACAAACTGGTCACCTTTCCTGAAACTTCATCTGAAAAGTATTTATCTTGTAACTTCTTAATCTCAGTCACTGCCTCGTTACACTTTTCTTCATCTGACGGGTTTTGCATAGACTCCAAACTTTCCTGAAGGGCAGTGGCTGCAGGATTATCCTCAATTTCAGAAAGGTTAAGATCACTATCTTGGTCTTCATAACCTTTCATTGTCATCTCTGGACCATCCATCGTGTCCAGAGCCCTCCCGGCCAAGCACATTTCTTCCTTTCCCTGCTCTTTAGGCCAATCACTTTGGTCTTGTAGAAGAAAATCTGGACCATGGAGCCATAGATCCTGTTTGTGATGCCACAACTCTGGTCTGGTAGCTATGTCTGCAGGATTTTCTTTTGAGTTGACATAGCGCAGCTCTGCACCTATGATGTCTTTGATTTGCTTAATCTCATTGACTCGTCTCAATACAAATGGTGGAAGTAGTCTATTTGATTTGATCCAAGCTATGACAACTTGACTATCTGTCCACAAATATATCTTGCGTATATTTAGGTCTATGTGGCTCTTAACATACCTCAGAAGTCTACTTCCTATCAGATATCCTAGCAATTCAAGTCTAGGAATTTTGAGATCACTTTTGTCTTCTGCTGGGGTTACTCTGGATTTCGACATGAGAAACGAAGTTGATACTTGTTTTCCAGCAATGACGCGCAGATAAATGACTGCTGCATATGCATTCAAAGATGCGTCAGTGAAGCAATGTAGTTCATACTTCATACATTCTGACTTTGATTCATTTGCGACATGTCTTGGCAGTTCTACGTTCTTAACCGTTTTTAAATTCTCAATTATGTTCCTCCATGAAGTCGACAGGTCTTCAGGCAGAATATCGTCCCATTTTAACTTTCTAGTGCAGATCTCTTGGAATAAGAGTTTTCCTGGTAGCATGAGTGGTGAAACAAAACGGCATGGATCATAAAGACGTGCTAGCACTCTCAAGACTCCTTTCTTTGTAATGCCTCTATCTATGATCTCACTCTCAAAAGTTTCGTTATTCAGTTTGAGCCGTAAAGTGTCATTTTCCAAATTCCATACCAAACCGAGGATCTTTATTTCACTTTCCTGTGTAGCTCTTTTTTTGCTTGAAAATGTTGTCTACAAAATCTTTGTCATTAGACATCCAGTCTCGTATGTTCATTCCTAATTCTTTAAATGAGTTTGTTGTTTGAGCATACAAATTGAGAGCCTCTTCTCTTGATTGAACTGACGTCACTAAATTGTCTACATAACATTTATCTGCTATCACTGGAAGAAGACTTTTGTTAGTCTTTGAAAGGTGATATCGAATTGTTGCCGCTAAGAGGAAGGGGCTCGATATTACTCCAAAAGGCACCCTGCAGAACCTATATTGCGTGATATTGTCTTCAGTCAGTTCCCTTTCCAAATCATTGACCCAGAGAAACCTGGTCACATCCCTGTCTTCTTCTTGTAGGCCTACCTGAAGAAAAGCCTTTTCAACATCGGCGGTGATAGCAATTTCTCCAATTCTAAATTTCAGTATAAGCATTCATTCAAGCTTTTCTCATTTTTCAGCTTAGCTGAAGCATCGTAGACTAGACGACAAATTTTCCCTTCTGCTGAACCATATGAAAAGGTAGATAGTGAACTGGATGGTCAGCAGGAATGGCAGGAATCCACAACTTCTATTATGTTAGCTTCAAGCTGTTCCTTCAAGATTTTCTCATACTCCGCCATGACTTCTTTATTTGATCTTCGTAATACACCCTTTAATCTTCCAAAGGCAAGTCCAAAATTAGTAGGCAATTTTGGTGGATACTCTATCCACGGCCACTTCACCTGGTACCTTCCTTCACTGTATTTGACAGTCTTGTTAAAATGCTGAACGGCTTCTTCCTCACATGTAGTTTTTGGAGAATCACATATCCCGATGCTCTCAAGTGACCACAAAAATTTGACATCTATGGTACGCAGAGGAAGATCTGGTTCTATAAAGTCTTGATTGATATCATGGCACTGGCAATATGTAGCCACTGATAGAGTGTCCCCTTCTCTGTTGTTAGTAGCACTTCCTGCGAGGAACCAACCAAAATCAGAATCTTCTAGAAAGGTATTATTTCCTAAATCAACACTCTTCCTGATAAATGAGTAGAATAAGTCATTTCCAATCAACAAATCGATGCCTTCACCAGTAGAAGCATCGTCTGCCAAGATGTCTATCATTGGTGACTGTACCTTAGCTACGGGTACCTCTGCAGTGATGTATGGAACTATATTCACTCTAATCAGTCTTTCTACATTACGTTTACTCACTACAGTTATTGTTGCATATGGGCATAACATTTCTCTAGGCTTTTCTGATCCAAATGTATAAATCATCAAACAATCTTCTCCATCAGGTTTAATTCGTAATAATTTTGCTATTCTGTTTGTAATGTAAGTTCGTTGACTTCCAGAATCAAGTAAAAGTCTAATGCTCAGACTTCTCCCCTCCGCTGTCCTTACTTGGGTTACTGCTGTCCTTCTGCACCTTCTGACGGCAAAGCGCTCTATTATGCATCCTAGAACAATGTACACATTTCCTCCTTCTTGTACACTTGGAGGCACGGTGTCCTATTTGAAAGCACACATAGCACCTATCTTTCAGCTTCCCAATCCTCTCCTTATATGTGTTAAATTTGACACAGTCCTCAGTGTAATGTTCTTCATTACAAAATATGCACGTTCTCTTAGGGCGTTTCCTGTAAGGTTGAGTTGAAATTGCTTCCCTCTTCTGTTGCCATTTCCTCTTCTTTACAGCTCCAATTTGCAGTGTTGCTGTTGAAGCAGCTGTACTCATCTCCGTTGTGTCACTAGACTTTACTGAAATCACAGAACTCTCCATGTTTGTAACAACTGAACTCTCCATGGCTGTTATTACAGCATCCACAGCTTTCCGGATTGCAGCAAAAGAATCATCGGTTGACATTAGCCGCACTTGGTATACCACTCTTGATGGAAATTTATTAAGTATGATAACTCTAAGGTGACTAGCATCAACTTTCTCCCCTAGAGCCTCTAATACCCTCAGGTGCTTCTCTATAATGTTTAGAGTGCGCCTACAGTCTTCAGGTGAATCCTTCGCTACAGCAAGATTTTGCAAAGCCTCGTTGTGAGCATCGATGACCTTCGTAGGTTTACCAAAGCGCCTATTGAGAATGTCTACCGCAATCGGGTAGTTTATGTTAGTAGTTTCCAGACCCTCAACTGCCTGAAGGGCTGGCCCCTCTAATGACGCCAACAAATATGAAAGCTTCTCAACGTTGGCAATGTCCTTACTATCAACGTTGGCCTCGAACTTATCCCAAAAAGTGTTCCATTTTAGGATGTCACCGTTATACTTCCCTAACTCTAACTTAGGTAGACGCGTTCTATGATTGTTCTCTCCTTCATGGCAGTATAGTTTCATCGCAATTTCTAATTCGGTCAGCGTGTCCTCTGCCTTTACTTGCGTATCTCGACATTTAATGCAGAAATCTTCTTTTATGTCCGTCGCCCCAGACAAATATCTATCTAAATCTGTTGTGAGCGATAACAATCTATTTTTAACGTTAATTCTCACGGCAACTACCCTGTCCCTTGCTACGCCAGTCTCAATGCTGTTAAGGGTCTCTGCGGCTCCCTTTAACGCTTCTGTTAGCCGTTCTAGGCGCAATTGCAATGTGGAAAGCAGAAAGTCCATTTTGTACGCAATGCAAGCTACCGATATACTTCATATGCTTCTAAATATTACGTAAATCTTGCATTTCGTTTGATGCTAATGACTGTTTTTTTTAAGCGGTCTGCTTCCAAACTTTGGCACTCTTTAATTAAGTAATTGGGCACTTTTATTCGATATTTTCTTCTATAACAAACTTTTCTCACAACACACGAAACGAAAAAAGAGCGGGTAAATAGCAAAGGCACAAACCATAGATTAAGTAGACTTCACTCTACTTCTTAAACTTCACTCTTAAACCTCCTCTATAGGATCCGACCGATCGATCTGTGGTACCCGAACCGTTCCGTTCCAAACACAATGAACATTTCGTAACGTAAATAACGTCCGTGGGAAAAATAAAACAACAAGTAAATATTTTAATATATCTTTCTTTTTGTCTTTAAACAATAAAAAAATTGTTGTAATAAAACTTACGAGGAAACAGGCGCAAAATGACAATTAAATTTGCACATGCATTTGACCAAACATAAACAGTGGCTTATTTCTGAACGTGGTCAGAGACTAAATTCAGTGTTGCTAGAATAAAAAACGTAATCGCCGTTCCTCAACAAATGCTGATCTGTGGAAAAGAAGCCGAAACAAAAGGGGGAAAAAAAACAAGGAATCGCTTGTCCGCCGGTTCACCGTGTAATCGAATTCTACCTTCAAGTATTGAACTCGAAATATGCACATTCTCTTCATGGCTGGGCAATATTACTGTCTATGTGTACGCTCCACAATGGGTCAAACCGTCCCATGTGTACGCACCACCATGGGCATACCCAAACCAAAAAAAAGTTGAATACAGAAATATTTCAACATTAAGTACAACTCTTTTATCTCTCCAAACACATGAACCGCCACCGACAGACTTTTCTTTTCTTTTTTAAGCATCTCCACCAAAACATGTAGCGGAGATTTACTCTTAGGGGGATGTAATAATAATCTCGCTACATGGATCTATATATATAAAGCACAGTATATGACAGCTACTGCAGCGACCATGAATCAACACTCGATGGGCGCTCAATTCCATCCACTCTCAAAACTCGTATCTCTAGTTATGAATGTAACCTCAACTCTCTCGGGGAAAATTGGAAGGGCCCCAAGTCCCGTGGCTCTTATCGGTGGATGCACGGCACAACTGAATCTCCACGGGAGAACTCATCGTGCATCCCGCAACTCATTACTCTCATATCTCTCAACTCAGCTCATATAGCTATGCGATGAGTACTGAGGTGGGGACCATGTGGTCCCCGACGAGCCTCCACAACAACCCCTACAGCTCATCCATCAGCCTCCATAAAGAACCTCCAGTAACTCAAACCGATAACCAACAGCCACCTCACTTGTTACATTCATACTCGAGCTACACACAAAGAATATCAATATATTCTTCAACTCAGCTCTATCTCAAGGTAGACGTTAATTCAAGGTCACCGCAATATCTATATATATCAAGATTATAGATATCTTTCGCTTACCAAGAGTCTCCTGTATCTCAATACACGCGCCACACCGCGTATCCCGTCCCAGCCATCGGACTCCCTCTACCAACTTTTCTCACCTCGTTCCCGCCATTTCTCTCCGCTCTGACATATAACACTCGTCGGCCTCGATCGCCAGTGTTACCAGTGAAAATACACTAAGAGTGACAGATAGAATACATACCACAATAACAGACTTCGCGATCACCGCGACACCTATTTCACTCTCTTTGGGAATAATTTTCAAGACATGAAGTATCGAATGCTCTTATCTGATAGCCGATACCAGTTCTGTACCCATTTAATGTAACAAAAAAGTATGTATATTTTATTCGCTTAAATACCTAAATAACAATAAAATGATGAAAATGTTCAATAATTAACCTAGTCCGATAAACGTTTGTATTAAAAGTGAGACGAAGCGTTCTCCCTTAATAATTTCGCATAATACTTATTTGTATATTTTTTTTAATTGCAGATACTTCTATGCGTATGGGGTATAATAGGAACAGATCCAGCCGTGGAGTGTCGACGAGCAGCCGTCATGGTGATATCAAGCCTACTCAAAGGCCTGGGTAAGGAAACTTTGTTTGAGTTGAAGGAAAACCTTTTGCCTATATACAGGACACTCAAGGAGCTCTACAGAGACCCGGACGAAGACTCCACGGTCCGATTACATGCTCAAATAGCCCTAGAAGAACTAAATGATATTGTAAAACAATTTCTGTCTTCGCCAGTGTCTATGGACAATCAAGCATTCATTTTGGACAAACCTGGAGATATCATATTCAAATAAAATTCAGATGGTATTTCACATTGTTTTTTATTCATCACACTGGTTTCACTTATCAATACTTATGAACTAAATAAAATTATTATTTTAACCTATAAAGCTAGAGAAGCTGTTATATCCTAAATAGGCATTATCTTGGTATTTGTTTCAGTCCACCATTATACAATACACATATTATATTACTTGTATTTTTTCACATTTCTCAGATCAAGTATATTATTATTACCTATTTTTTAATAATTATTTTTGTTTGGTAAAGCACGTCTGTAAACTTAATACATAAGTAAGTGGTAATTATCTGAATACGTACATGTAACATGTTTTGAGTACCAGGTACTGGCCTAGTTTTTGTTTCTCACCACCTCTCCAAGATATACCTACTCATAGGTAAGTTTATTTTCTAGTGTATAATCATCTGAAAACAGGTACCTTTAGTTAGACAAACCATAAATTATTTGGTTCCACCTATTCTTGCTTCCTTATTTTCCATGAGCATAGCAAGTCTCCCATACAGTTAAGGCGACCTGAGCTCAGAAAACGGATAAAAAAAATCCTAGCTCTTGCTTGGATACGGCTGCCCTAAATTTAATCAGCAATCTTGAGGCCTTTCTCGAGGGACAACAGCTATTCGAATCCATATTTTTTGACTTTCACTCGATAGAAAAAAATCACGAACATAGGTCTAAAATACACTTAAAAATATCGTAACAAATTTGGGACTTTGCTTAGTTTGGAACTAGGTTGATTTGTGTAAGATTGTCCGCAAATATTTATTATTATTATTATTAAATTATGCACAAAACCTAAACATATTAAAATTTGTTCTAAAAATCGGTAATATCATTATTGAGGGAAATCAGCTATTACTTTTTTAGGGTTCCGTACTCAAAGAGTAAAACGGGACCCTATTACTGAGACTTCGCTGTCCGTCCGTCTGTCTGTCACCAGGCTGTATCTCAAGAACCATGATAGTTGAGAGTTGAAATTTTCACAGATTATGTATTTCTGCTGCCGCTATAACAACAAATACTAAAAACAAAATAAAATATTTTTTTAAGGAGGGCTCCCATACAAAAAACGTGATTTTTTTGCCGTTTTTATAGATAATCTGTCACCAGGCTGTATCTCAAGAATCGTGATAGCTAGAGAGTTGAAATTTTCACAGATTATGTATTTCTGTTGCCGCTATAACAACAAATACTAAAAACAAAATAAAATACTTTTTTAAGGGGGGCTCCCAAACAACAAACGTGATTTTTTGCCGTTTTTATAGATAATGGTACGGAACCCTTCGTGCGCGAGTTCAACTCGCACTTGGTCGGTTTTTTTTATTTATTAAAACGCACAATAAATTAAAATTAAAAAACATGATATCCGCGCTTCCGAACACGCACTTACATCTCGCTCACGCTTATGCTCAGTGAGATACGAGCGAGAGAGAGATAGGATTAAGGCGACGTACGCCTTAATCCTATTTGTAAGCTTATATATTTTACAAGGTTTTCTCAAGTGACAGCTAGTAGCTTACTGTGTTCCGACAAGGATCAAATCTAACAGCTCCGTTTGTCCCATCTCTTGTATTCTCACAAATGTCCGTTAGACAATAAAACTAAGTATGATTACCTAGCTACAATCTAGATCAACACACTGTGAAATGCACACAAGATTAAGCTTCCGACGTGTTATCGCCCTCACACGGTTTCTTAACATAATCGTCGTCTTTTTCGGACAAAGTAATGGAATACACAGAAGTTCCGTCAGAGAATCTGTCTCTGTTCCGCCTGCCGAAGATGCTGCTGCGCGACAAGGAGGACACAGTCGATATGGATACGTCGTCTCCGTCCGTACGCGGAACCATCTTCCAGATCAGAAGCCCGATGCCGCCGAACGCTGCCACCACTAAGAACATAACCAGGGATACTTCGCCGACCATACCTGAAAATACAGATACCTTACTTCTATTTTATCTCATCAAAACATAGTTGTGAAAATGGGGCTTAATTCGATACACACCTAGTGCAAGTTTGTCGGCTCCTCTAAGCAGAGTTCTCACTGGTTCCAAGTTTTATGTTTTGGTGGCCTTAATATTTGACGGAAATGTATAAATCACATCTCAATCGTCGTGGCCTGACGGTAGTATCTTAATATGTAAGTATATAGATGTTAGGCATATAGTATATTCTAAAGACCACCAAGCATCTGTGAGTATAAAGTTTTCTTTGACATGACTTGGGTTTCATGGAGGACGTTTGCCACACTGGCATAGGTAGGTTGGTACTTCAAGAGCTTGCTCAGTGAGATGGGAAGTTACAGTATCATTTACAACTCTGGGGACACTTACTTGAACATGTTTATAGTTTGACTTACTTGGCTCACTCTCCTGCTTCCTCGACTCGAGTCTAAGCGGCTGCAGCTCGTTGTACTCGTCGTCCTGGCCGTAGGGCTCCACCGAGCCGGAGTGCGGCTTCGTGTGCAGCAGGACGTCTCCGGGGTTGGCTTTGGGCAAGTTGATCCCAGCTCGGACGGTCAAGGTCTCTGGCTTATATGTGCAGAGTACCAGGAAACTGAAAACAAAATTAGGTGTTCATACTTGAGTTTAGCTGACGGTTTATGGGGAGGAGCTTACATATTTAAATGTCTCTTTCGTCGTCGTATCGTTTTAAAACAAGTAGGCATCTTCTTATTATCTATAAGTACCAATATAATTAATCGGTTAAGCCGTTTTGGAGATAAATGGGAACATTGGTGTACACAAACAAACAAACAGCCTCTCACCCTAAACGCATATACCTTCTCCGTTCCGTCGTGGGTAATAAAGAGGTAAAGCTTGTAAGTTATTAATGTTCTTATGTATGTACCTAAGCAGTAATCTCCAGAACTACACACATCGGCATTTTATCTGGCAGCTCTGCCTGCAGTGGCCTGCTAGGAAATAATAAATAGAAAGATATTTTGTAAATATCGACATAAGTACAATGCTATATATAGGTCACAGACTGTGCGTCAATACTGAGAAGGTAGGTGGCAACCACAGCATATTATGTTCTGTGATACCGACTAGATGTGGTGTCATTGACCTGGCAATCGTCGTGATGGAATCTGGATTGGACCTGTAGCTATTAGGGTGACTCCCTTTATTCTACGGGTGCTTACCGTCGCGTGCTGTGCGTGAGGATCGGAAGGTTCTCTTGCACGATGACGTAGGTGGCGACCGTGGTGTCGTTGACCTCAGAGCCGCACTCGTCGTGGTGGAAGCGCAGTATATATGCGTCCTGTGCGCTGTTAGGGTTGCCCTGTAGGGAGCAGCGCTCCGGCCCGCCGTCCGCAGCCTCCACCGCGATGCGCCCGCCGAAGTAAGGCCCCGTCGACACTTCTACCTCGCTCGCGTGGGGTAAGCATTGAGTCGCCCGGGCTGAAACTGTAACAATCACTGTAAACATTCGATGATAATTAAAACTTGGGGCAGTTTATTATGTCTCGACTCCCAGATTTCAATTATTTTTGCCCTTGGACTCTACAGAGTGACTGGTAATTCGACCTATTCCTTGAAAGGGGTTATACTAGAGCTAATTTGCAACAATTTATGTCCAGTCAACCAGGGGTCGAAACTCGCTGGTTTCCGAGATATTCGAGTTTTTAGTTTGTATGAAAAAAAATCTCCTTGCAGCCTTAAGCTGGTGATTGTGACAAAAGTACTTCCATTTGGATGGTAAAAAACATTTTTGTCACAATCAGCACTTTAAGGCTGCAAGGCGATTTTTTTCAAACAAACTAAAAACTCGAGAAATTAAAAAAATCGCGTTTTGACCCCTGGTTGACTGGACATAAATTGTTGCAAATTAGCTCTAGTATAACCCCTTTCAAGGAATAGGTCGAATTACCAGTCACCCTGTATAGCACAGTTAAAATCGGATGAATTGATTATGAATTGTATTGATAACCCCCCTCTTGGCTTTGGCTCACTCACGCGTAACCAAGCGTGAAAGAGCGGGACTACTCGGATTTTATTCATTTAATATGAACGGAATTATATCTCGCAAAATAGAGGTTCCCTCCACCACCATTGGCAACCGTTGGCACCAATAGTAAGGTTGACGAAAAGAAAATCATTGGTCGTCTTTCTCGCATTTAGGTACACCCACCCCCACTGGAGTTGAACGCTATTATACCCGATAAAACAGTACAACTTTGCTGAAACTGGCCAAAAATATATGAAACCGAATCGCAATTAACTTGAACTCCATTATTTCCACGCATACGTAATCTAAAAAATAATGGTCCTTCGAGCCGGATATTACGTCACCGAACAATGTTACGCGGCTTATTAACTCCACAATGCCCATGGGCATAACTCACATCCTTTAGTGGGTACGATGATAATTTTGGATCCGATGGACTGTGGGTCGGCGAGGTCGCGCGCGTCGCGCCTGACCGGGCGCACCTCGAACGAGTATGTTGTGGCCATGCGCAGGCCGGTCACGCGGGTGCTGTATGTGCGCCCGCGCCGCGCTGGGCCCGCTGTCGTCGATTCTGCGGCCCGAGATTTGTCTTCTTCTATGTTTTCCACCACCTGTTGTAATGAAAAGTTAGTTAGGGACGTAAGAAATGGAAAGCACTTCCGATAAACGTCTGTAATTCCTTATTGAAGCACCTATATTTATCTTCTCTTACTTCGCGCTTGGTTTAGCACATCGTTATGTCTACTTAGATTTAGTTAAATGTCTGCTTTTGAAAATCGAGTTCAAATAAATATTTAGTTAGTTACTACGCAGTCTAGTGCTACTAATGCTGCCGGCGGTTAAGTCACCAGATCTGAGGATGCATTTGTTAAAGTCACCGCCTTCGTCCTCCCAAGTCAGCAATTATCCATATTTGTTTACAAGCAATTTGCGGAATGAAAAATCATAATAAACAGGTACTGTCCCCAGGCCTGCATCTCGCAGTAGCTGACCTGGAAGGCCAGCGGTCTTGGCGTGTATTCCTCGGCCAGGCCTTACTCGATAACGAACGACAGATTACTTATTTTGTTTCTAACCAGCGCACCAGCATGTTTAATCGCTATAAAATATATCAAAGGGTAAAGGCGAGACCTTAGTCTCGCAGCGGTACTGCCCCCAGGCCTGCAGCTCGCAGTAGTTGACCTGGAAGGCCACGAGCCGGGGCGTTTCCTCGGCCTCGCTGTCCTCGACAACGACAGATTACTTTTTTTCGTTCTACTTAACCAGCGCACCAGCATGTTTGCTATAAGTATAAAGTATGTCAATGGGCAGTAGGTGAGACCTTAGTCCGGCAGCGGTACTGGCCCCATGCCTGTAGCTCGCAGTAGTTGACCTGGAAGGCTAGGAGCTGGGGCGTATCTTCCTCAGCCCGTCCGTACTCCCAGCGCAGCCGCACATCGCGGAAGTCTGGCTCGCCGATCAGGTGAAGTACTTCTGAAAACGTAAGATCGTTTAGGCACCGTCCAAAAATCATTCTTAAATGGCAGCAGTTGCATTTGTTTTTTTCGTTCGATTTTCAAATCAAAACTAAGTTTACCCTATTTCGTATTTACAGTTGATTCAAATTTAATTGCTAATTTTCCTTCTAGGATGGGTATGTTGGGCGGCTGATAAATGGACATCGTAAGTCTTGTAGCATTTCCGGTGCAGCATGGTTGTGTTAACGGAGTTGGTTTAGACATAACCAAACAAAATTGTTAATTAAGGTTAATATCATTAACGCTAAATAAGCATTACGATTAAAATTGTTTATACCAATTCCCATTCGAGGCCACATATCGCTACGTATGCTACGCCGTAGCGCGTAGCAGCATATTTCCGCTTATTAGCGGAAATCCCACGTAGAGGCAAGACGAGAGTCATTGGCCGTTTATGGGTTAACAACACTACGCTGCACTGAAAATGACTGCTGATAAAATTGAAATGCACACTGCTCAGTAGACGGTAGAACAAGTATGGGGTGTTCAAGAGGAGAGGTAAGATAGATGCTTGCATATATCATTTTGAGTAGGTACTTTATCCGTAGAGTTATTATTGCTGGCGCTAGCACGCAATAATAACTATGCGGTAAGTACTAAAATGTACCTCAGTACATCTTATTACAGACGCAAAGCATTCGGTTAAATCGAAGCCACGCTGCCAATTACTTACGAGCAGCTACGACAAAAGTTAGGATTTTTTTTAATTTAGCTTGAACAATAGACGTAACGATTGTTAGTGAACCTACAAATTGTTTCGTTTGTACAATTTATTTCCAATCTCATTACAAGCGCATCTCGCATTCTCGACAGCTCTATCGTTAAGTTTCAGTCGTCATGTTTGCAAGCAGATAACGTTGAAAAGTTCGGCTGTGTCATTTGTAGTAATCATTATACTGTAATTATTTTCACTCTCTACTCTTTAGTATCGTAATGAAAAGTCATTATTCTCCGTTTAATGAGTTCTTCGATATTTTCTCATGGCGCCACGTCACGCTTGGATGGTCGCATATTGGATCAGCAACTCCGCTCGTACCATTGACCTAATGCCTTGTTCACTGGTCCGTCCTTCAAGTCTAGATAATTTACGGTTTATAAATAAGATCATCGAGCCGTTCCTTTTAAAATGCCTAGAGGCATTATTGTGACTTTTTTTTAAACTATCCAGGCACTTCCTTTATGTATTAGATACCATAATTGTTGATTCATTTTCAATCCCCGAGTAGTACAACGAGCGTTTGGTAGGTAAGGAGTAATCGGCCACGAACCAGAAAAAAATCCGTCATTTAAAAAATACTACACCGATTTCCACGTTTTTTACCTTTTTAGAAACTTTATTACATTTAAATATTCCAGAAAGATAATACCGTATACAAAGATATTGAGCGTACATGGAAAAATGTAAAGTGATGCAATTATTTTGCTCGCGAGTGTATGTACCTACTCCTGACTTCTGTTAAACCTAAGGTACCTATTATACAAGATATCTGCTATAAAGCAAAACAACCGCAAAGTACAAGTAGGGTACCTACATAAAAGTAGTTATTTGTAATAGAAGCGGGTATCTGATATACAAAGCAAGCGCAGACCACGCGCCAATCGATGGCCGCGGGCGGCGCCCGAGCGCCTGGCCACCTGACAGTAGGTAATGAGAAATTTATCTATGTGGGACAATGGAGTGCTCCATTACACGCCTGTTACTAATTACAAGGCAATACCGCTTCCACACTAACTTAACAAGTTTATGAATGTGATAAATAGCGCTGGAAAAAATTGTTCGTGCTATGTAAATGGGTAGGTATTTGCATAATAGGTGCCTATAACACACCGTGCGTAGGTAACTAAAGTAAGCACCAGTTGAAAACGAAAAAAAAAATAAACAAACAAAGTATTTAATTTGACATTTATTATGTCAAATTCAATACATTGTTTGTTTGCATTTTTTTCGTTTCCAACTGATTCTTACTTTACTTTAGTTACCTATTACATTAGATAGGTGTACCTATAACTATACATATTAAGCAGTTCGTTTTTTAACGTAACAGTACGAACGAATACAAATCAGTAAGAGCCTCCATCTTCACAAGAATATTCAAAACGTTTAACACAAGGCGTAACGACCTCAAATATTTGAACACTTTTCAAATATAATCTTGAAAGTGACATGACTGACATGAGCAATCATTGCAGTGCTATATGTAAGCGAATCATTGCCCAAAACTCGTTGATGACTGTGCACTTTTATATTCTACCAATTTTCGTCGATACATTGCACCACTTTACTCCAAATCTTCGAAAGTTGTTCGTTTTGTAAAAACGCTTTCAATAAAACCTTGTTTGGCGCAATCGATGGTGAATAGGCACGAGATACTTTTATGGAGACACGTCCGGTGACATTAACGACGATAAAAAATAAATAAAAGACCCTAAACTGCATTGCTTTAAAATGGAACTCAATTGGTGTAGGTATCTGAAGATGTGTAATAGGTACGTAAGTAAGTTACCTACTTAGTAACATTTAAGTTATGTAGGTGCTTCAAAAGTTTCGTCATGTTGATGACTGATGAGATGACCTTTCAAAAGCGTCATTAATACTTACACAAGTAAAAAAGACAAAAGTAAATTGATGCTCCGTCATTTCCTCTTAGTAAGTACCTACTTACTTCTAACATATCGATAACTGTTTTGATGCAATGCAAGGTGCGAGCTCTTATCTTGACTTAACATTGGGATTTCGCAAATTAGAAAATCTTGATCTATCCACATTCAATACATCTGAATAACCAGGGATTGAATTAATGATTTTTAGTAGCTCCGCAAACACAGGCAAAGCCAAACAACGCGTTTATTATTCTTCCTTTAGATCGTAGAAGCTTCGGACTGGGCTGGCATCCTTGAGAGAGTGAACATGAAAAGTAGCCATGATTGTTTCCACTAGTAAAATTACCTAATGTTAATGACTTCGCGAATACTTACGAAGGAATACATAATCCCACCAAAAACATTACTTGTAAAGTGATTACCAAGACTCCCTAGCTCATAGCTTTCAGCGTTAAAAAGATATCAGATCATAAGTAGCGCCAAGCTTCCTACTCCACACGGCGTAACTCTACCACTACCAGCCACGCTCTACAAAAATATAGCCATCCATATATGTATATATCTTGGCTAAAAAGTATAGTTTTGCACATCCCGGTCGCCGCATTGAATTTTGATGATATTATTAAGCGATGGGTCAAAAATAAGATAGTGATAGTATAGGGATAGTGGGCATAAAAAATTCAGACCCATCAAAATTTGCGGAAGTCTCATACAAAATTCCATCCCCCAGTTTCAGGGGTTGGGGGGTAAAAGTTCCAATTTTTAGGATTTTTTTGTTGATTGTGTACTTAACTAGCTTACCAAATTTCAGCTTTCTAGGACTTCAGGAGGTTTTGATGATCAAGGTGAGTGAGTGAATCAGTGACGAAATCGGCGTTTTTTTAGATATCAATAAAATCTAAAGTATAAGAGCTATGCAATTGAAACTTTATATGTTTAATAAGTCTACTATTGACTGTTGTTTGCTTATCTGGTATAATCTAAACCCAAGTTACGAGGGTTCAAAAAAAGCGCTTCGCTTGGCTCGTCTTGGCGGAGGCATTACCGTGCCCCCAGATTGTTCGTGTAGGTTTAGAAAGAGGTAGGGCACAGTTGAATGTCATCTCGCTCATATTTGGAACAGCCCAACTGGGATAGGTAATTAGGTAGTATATCCACCTTAAAAGTAGCCAATAACACCACTACCAACTACTTGCTCTGTAGTGGTGTTGTGTTCCTGGTGGTGAGTGAGGTCGCCATACACGAGGGTGCGCTATGTTGAGTGTGAGGGACCTCTTGTCCCTCTTCTGGAGTCACAAGCGTCCATAGGCTAAGGTCTCCGCTTACGATCAGGCAGGCCGTATGCTTGTTGTGTATAAAAGGTTGTTAAGCGTAACATAAAATTCTCACGTTGTAAAAGTGCATATTGCTGTTCAAGCTAGAGGTATAATTTATTTGCCGTCGCAAGATTCCGAGAACATAGGTATGAGTGAAAGTGGTCCGGGCTGTCTGTTTTTGCCGTTCATTATTATTGATTTGTAGTAGACGATACCTTTACCCAACCGACACATTGTGGGACAATGATGGTGTGGTTTTAGCAACGGGACACCGGGTATTTACCTATTATCTCCACTTATAATAAATCTCTAAATTAAAAAAAGAATCAGCCAGTTTGAAACTAAGCTTTGCGCGGTTCGAATGTTCTCAGCATCCCATGAACGGAAAAATATGAAACATTTTATATAGGTACATTATTATTCTAGCTGCAACTTAGGATACTTTTTATCCGACTGCGACAGTTAATTAATTTTCCGAAATATACGACTTCATTTAATTTTTCATTTATTTTTATTGAAATCAAACGCTGCTCCAACTGTCAGCTATAAGAACCGTCAAATTTTCGTCAAAATGGCGGAATTGCTTTGCCTTTCACTTATTAATAATTTAAATCCCGTCTACGATAGACCTTTACGAGACAAATGCTAAAATATAAACCATAAAAAAATATTCGATTCTGATATGAGAACTTATATGCGCAAATGTCGTTTTATGTCGTAATTTCAATAAATGAAATCAACAAATTTGAACAATATAATTAACACGAATTTGTTTTTTTTGAATGACAATGGCACGCGCTCGGCGCATTCAGCCAAAGTACCTGCGGCGCTACTACGAAAACCGATACTCAATGTTCATATATTTGCATCCCTGTCACTCGAGTATGGTTAGTGCGATAGAGATAGAGATACCCGAATATTTTCGAATAGGGAACATTACTGCAATGTTCTGCCGCCAGAGTGCAGCACTAACACAATTAGTAAACAGTTTTTTTGACAACTTTGACAAGTCCTTCAAAGCTCTGGATCAAATAGTGAAGAAAATATTTCAGTGAATAAAATGCATCAGTGCCGCGTAATTGGATGCAAGAATGAAGGGCATCATTCATTTCCGAAGGAAACGATGATATGAAAACTATGGGAAGCGGCAATACGTCGTAAAGCAAAAAAAAGCCCTCATCCACCTTTAAATGGCTATAGGATGCCATTTTAATATCACAGTGCAGGTATTTTACACACGAATGATAATAAAACGATTGTAGTTTAACGCGTTTTCATCAATTATTCGTTATTGTTTGTTAGGTAAATAAATATGACATTGTACGTCATGGCGGTTTGTTGGTGCCGGTTAATGTACGGCCCGATAATACACGTCCATCTATCGTTATCTCTCTCTTTTTGTCTAAGTTAAAAAGAGACATAGATATAGAGGATGCCAATTATTGGGCCGTACATTAACCGGCACCGGTTTGTTTACGGGTTGTGTTAGTGTCGCCCCCTACGCAGAGCTTTGCGTAATGTTCCCTATTCCGAAGTTCGTGGTTATAGCTCAGGAATCGAAAATATGGTAAATAATCATAATATATTTTCTCGATAAAGAATTTAAAATAAATATAGTCAAATGGAGAAAAAAACAAAGCAAGAGGTTATATAGGTAATGATTAAGTTATAATTATAAGAGTCCAAAGTTTTAAGAGGGGGTATGTTCTGTCCCTTTTCCGCAAAACGCACCTTCATATGAAACGACTGTTTTTTACTATGACGCTCGAGTATATTGACGTCACAGTCCCTCATCGTTTTCTCACTCTAACAAGCGACATTAAAACGGATGTAGCTTCATAATTTTTTGAGATATTTGAATGGGAGTTTCATTATCTTCTATCTATGTCCTGACTGACTTATTCACTCACTCACTCACTCACTCACTCATCAACGCACAGCCGAAACTACTAATCTTAGAGAGTTGATTTTTGCACAGTATGTTGCTTTTATAACGTGGGCTAGGGATAAAAAGGGATTTTTGAAAATTCTACCCCTAAGGGGGTAAAATAGGGGTGCAAAGTTTGTATGGGAGAACCTTTTTTTTTTGAGCTATAGACTTAAACTTTGTAGAAAAAATTGTTATTAGAATACAAATGAAACACTTTCAGCGTTTTGGAAAATTCCACCCCTACGGGGGTAAAATAGGGGTGCAAGGTTTGTATGGGGAAAACATTTTTTTTTAAATAGAGACTTAAAACTTTGTAGAAAGATCAGTCATTAGAATACAAATAAAGAACTTTCAGGGTTTTAGAAAATTCTACCCCTAAAGGGGTAAAATAGAGTGCAAAGTTTGTATGGGAAAAACTACTTTTTTTTAAATAGAGACTTAAAACTTTGTAGAGAAATTATTCATTAGAATACAAATAAAGTACCTAGATTCAGTGTTTTAAAAAAATCTACCCCTAAGGGGGTAAAATAAAGGTGCAAATTTTGTATGGGGGAAACAATATTTTTTTTAAATAGAGACTTAACACTTTGTAGAAAGATTAGTCATCAGAATACAAATTAAGTACTTTCAGCGTTTTAGAAAGTTCTACCCCTAAAAATAGGGGGCTAAAATAGGGGTGCAAAGTTTGTATGTGGGAAACTATTTTTTTTAGCTAGATTCCTAAAACTTTGTAGAAAGATTATTTAAATGCAAAGAAAGTACTTTCAGCGTTTTGGAAAATTTCACCCCTAAGGGGGTAAAATAGGGTGCAAAGTTTGTATGGGAAAAACATATTTTTTTTTAATAGAGACTTACAATTTTGTCGAAAAATTACTTATTAGAACATGAAAAATACTACATTAGGCGTTTTACAAAAATTATTCCCTAAGGGGGTTAAAAAAGGGTGCAAGGTTTGTATGGGGAACACTTTTTCTGAGCTAGACACTTAAAACTTTGTAGAAAGATTACTTATAAAAATAAAAATAAAAGACTTTCAGCGTTTTGAAAAAATCTATCCCTAAGGGGGATAAAAAGGGGTGCAAAGTTTTTATCAGGGAAAGTTTATGTTTTTGAGTTAGAGACTTGAAACTTTGTAGAAAGATTACTTATTAAAAAACAAAAAAAGAACACAAATCGTTTTAGAAAATTCCACCCCTAATAGGGTTAAAAAGGAGAGCAAGCTTTGCATGGGCAACACTTTCAGCGTTTTAGAAAACTCCATCCCTAAGGGGATCCTTAAGATCCTTAAGAAGGGTAGCCAGTGTTGTGTGGGAAAAACTTTTTTTTTTGCTAGACTTAAAACTATTCGAAATGTTACTTATTAAAATTAATAATAAAGTACTTTCAGAGTTTTAGAAAATTCCACCCCTAAGGGGGTTAAGAAAGCTTTGTATGGGCAACACTTTTTTTGAGCTAGAGACTTACAAGTTTACGAAAAAAGTTCTTTCAGCGATTAGAAAAATTCAACCTCTAAGGGGGTTTAAAAGGGGGTTCAAATTTTAAATGGCGAGCAATAAAATTTTAAAGTGTTAAGAGATTTTTAACTTCGGTCTTATTCTGTACGTTAAAAGACTACAAAACTGATTTCAGAGTTTTTCCAAATTCATCCCCTAAGAGTGTTAAAATTGGTTCAAAGTTTGAGTATTTCAAGGCATTTTTAAAGTATGAGATTTTTAACTTTGGTTTTAGACTGTTTGTTCACAAACTAGAAAATTAACATCAACGTTTTTTTTTAATCATCCCCTAAAAGAGGGTTCAAATTTTGTATTGAGAGAAATCATTTTCTAAGACGATAAAAAGTTCTACGCGGACGAAGTCGCGGGCAACAGCTAGTACTTAATATATTTATATTCATTAGTAATCATATTAGGATATAGTGATGTGCAAATTGCGGAAAGTTTCCAAAAAGTTGGAAAAGTTCTCGGAAATTTCAAGAAATTTTCACAAGAAATTAAGGAAATTTACGTACTGAGAAGCATAAAAATGTAACTCTTATACACTATATATAAGAGTTACAGTTTTATGCTTGTCAGTTCGTAAATCAATATATGAGACCCTAAACGCTCCAAGAACAAAACAACGCGGTATTTAAAAAACACCCAATAAAAGTGTCTCCTTAAACACGCTACTGAAATAACATATTGTCTCTGGCCTCGCTCAGGCCCACAAATATTTTTTAATAATGTTTCTATGCTTTCTTCTCTATGTGGTCTATGACTAGCGTGCAGGGAGCAAAATTCAATTTTGCTCCCTAGGGCAAAAAAGATAAATTGAAAAAAAATATGCATAGGGATCAAAAACAAGTTTTGCTCCCTAAAAACGGGCTAGAAAAGACTGTTTTTCGAATAGAAGGAAGGTCATCTCCCAGTAGGTACTTCCTATAGCTGTTACACAAAACAAAAATATATTGTAAAGAAAGTGAGTGCAATCCTCGCCAATAAACACTGTTTGGCGAACTTATAAGTAATAAAAAGCGGCCAAGTGCGAGTCGGACTCGCACATGAAGGGTTCCGTGAAATAAATGGCGGTTTACGATTTATGACGTATTAAAAAAAACTACTTATTAGATCTCGTTCAAACCAATTTTCGATGGAAGTTTACATGGTAATGTACATCATATATTTTTTTTAGTTTTATCATTCTCTTATTTTAGAACTTACAGGGGGGGGACACACATTTTACCACTTTGGAAGTGTCTCTCGCGCAAACTATTCAGTTTAGAAAAAAATGATGTTAGAAACCTCAATATCATTTTTGAAGACCTATCCATAGATACCCCACACGTATGGGTTTGATGAAAAAAATTTTTTTGAGTTTCAGTTCTGAGTATGGGGACCCCTAAAACTTAATGTTTTTTTTCGATTTTTGTGTGAAAATCTTAATGCGGTTCACAGTATACATCTACTTACCAAGTTTCAACAGTATACCTCTTATAGTTTCGGAAAAAAGTGGCTGTGACATACGGACGGACAGACAGACAGACAGACAGACGGACGGACATGACGAATCTATAACGGTTCCGTTTTTTGCCATTTGGCTACGGAACCCTAAAAATGTAACTTATTATTTTTGGAAAAAAATAAAAAAATAAATAAAAGACGGGAATAGGTACCTAGGTACCTACTTAGAACACTTTTGAAGTTTTGACGAATATCGTCGTCACCGACAGTTTTAAAAATGACATAGGTAGTTTTAGCGCGAACATTTCACATCATTCGTGAGTTTTGCACCCTGTTATCCATTTGCAATACGGTGCTAAACACCCAATTACCCTCATTCTATTGCCATTTTCGGATAAAAAAGGAAGTACCGGAACGGCACGAGGTCTCAAGCTATAATTTGGCTGGTCCTCGGAATGAAATCACAAGCTCATTAACATTTTTACCGCAGCGCGCATTTGAACGGATGCCGCCGCGAGACCGAACGGTGTGCGGTGGTAACATACTGTTCGAGTACCGCTATAATATTCACAATGTATATCGAATTAATACGGACTCCCCAAATAAGTCAGTCGTGCCATACAAATACATGATGCACCGTTCTGATAAAAATCATTATTAAGAAATGTAATTCATGTCTAAGTTGAATTATTATTAAGTTTAACCTCGACATTTTTCAGGTTCACAGTACTTTAACTACCCGTAAACGGGTTGTAGCTTTAAACCAATGTTTTTCAACCTGTGGGTCTCGACCCCCGGGGGTCGCGAATCTTCCTGCACTGCTATCTCAAGACGACCCGCGATCTTTCTCGATTTTTCTCGCACTATTTTTACCTCTCTTTCTAATTTTTCTACTAAGAGAGAGACGGATAGTGCGAAAAAATTCGAGAGAGCTCGCGCGCCGTCTTGAGATAGCCGTTCTGAAGGGGCTCGCAGCTACTTGAACTGTGTAACTTAAAGAATGTGGGGATTTTATAAATGTCGACAGCAGCTAGCGACCGCCCGCGACAGCAATCGGCGACCATCGGCGACCATTGCCGACTGTCGCCGACTGTCGCCAATGGTCGCCGACGGTCGCTGACGGTCGCCGACTGTCGGCTACAGTCGGCGATAGTCGCCGACAGTCAGCGACCGTCGGCGACAATAGCCGACCATCGGCGACAGTCGGCGACCATTGGCGACCGTCGGCGATGGTCGCCGATGGTCGCCGATTGCTGTCGCGGGCGGTCGCTAGCTGCTGTCGCTCGTCTGTAAGAGCCCTTAATGTAATAACGACGAAGAAATATGTTTCTATAGGAAGGGGGTCGCACCATGAAAAAGGTTGAAAAACACTGCTTTAAACCCCGTTCTTTGCGTCTCGTGGTCGTGTTAATACTGTTAATAGATGACGATAGTCTGGTTAGCCATAATCATGAATATACATTGGACTGATGTTCCCGAATGATTCAGCCAGCATCACGGTTGGGTAACATCGTCGCGTTGTATTAAATTTGAAACAGTAACATGGTACAGTGATGGTGTGACGGATGCGCAGGCATGACCCGCCGCCGGACCATAACGTCCATTGTTGCCCCGACGCGTCGCCGCGCCTCGATCGCTACACTTTATAGGCAAACATGGAATCGTGTAATTATTCACAACACGGTATTCTGTGACAATACTGATTTCTATCTCTTAATTAGTGCATATACTAAAGCCGTTGCTATGTTTAAGACGGTCATAACATAACGTTCTAATTAGTTCTAATGTCAGGTTTAGACACGAAGCAAACTAACGATGCATTCTGGCATGATCTGTTAAGTTTTTTATAGCGAAAAATCAAGTGTAAGCGCAAGAATCATCGTTGTTAGTCTAAACTCCCCATTAGCTATACTATTACCTAGTTACTAAGTTAGTAGACGACTATAATCGTACCTAATAGTCAGTAAAAAAACGTGTTTATTTACGTGAGACATTTGTCTGTAACGAGTTCTTTACCGTAAGTACGTACACAGTTTATAAGTAGGTATGTAACACCACACTCGTAATAAAATAACATACCTACTTATCTAACCTTTATTTTACGTATGACATACGAGTACAAACCATTTTGCAGGAGGCTCGATTATACCCTGAGTAAGCAAACTGTCAAGCGGCCATTATCATATGACAATTCCCACGCCTTACGGGAACTTGAAGTCATCGTAGGTCACCGCGGATTGTCATGATCCTCTCCATTATAATATAGAACTATGTATAAAGGCAACCCGGTCGGATCACGACACAACAAAATAACACTTGGGTACCTATTTACCTAATAATCTGTACGATGATTTCAATGAATGCAGAAGTTTTGAATAATCTATTTAAACTGAAGGCAGACTTATAAATTTTAGCAACAGATTGTTTTGAGGTGTTAGATGACCACATAACTACCTACACCCCAATGACTGTTATTGCGGCGAGTGGCGCGCAACGTCAAATAACAAAACAATAAAATGCTTCACATCCACGCGTTGCGTTTCATGTGGATTTCGGTACTTAGCAATTAGCATGGACATAAGCATGAACATGGGATTAAACACAGAGTACCTATGCGTACACACACAAAAGCTGCAACATTCATTGACATTTAAATGATTCCCAGAGGGAACTGTAATATAGTCATCAAAACAACAACATGATCCGGCTATTCGGTAACGGTGGATGTCCACTATACGGCACACAAATTGTACAATATCGTTACGCGACCTACGTTTTAAAGGGCCAGTTTTAACGGGCCAGTTTTCCAGGAAAATTCTGTCCACTACGTGCATCTTGTCTCTATAGTAATGCTGTAACCCGTCACGTAGTTAACGGTGCTGTCGAGGATGTAGGTTTCTGTTTCTACACGCTATTATTTTATAAGGAATTCGAAACACAATGCAACAATCAGTACATTACGGTAAACTGGAGAGCTTATTTCAAGTTTAGTTGAATTGTTAATTTAAATCGGTAGGTATATTATATTGCAGGTCATCAAGTGCTCGAAACATGTTATGCACGCTGTCAGTCAAGCACGTACCGCCGATCTGCCTAGATAGATTTAGGCTCGAACGACACTCATTACCGCAAGACGAGACTCAATGTCTCTATTATTTACTTCGCATTCCGGCTGAAAGGTAATTGAATCACGGCTGTACGTGAGTCCATTGCAAGAATCCGGGCTCCAGTGACGCGACGGGCGACAACGGACTGAGCCCACTTGTCGCCGGCACAAACGATGTTAATCCACGGCGCATTGTTACTCCGTCGAGTGCTGGCCGTGCGTGGATAATCACCGTTTTTCCGCATTCAATTAAAAGTGACCTACTGCGGCGGCTCGAGAGAAAAAAATAGATTTATCTAGTTTATGTATTTACGCCACGGTCTTGGTGCGAGGGAAGTCCTCCTTCAGATAGCTTCATTTGTTTACTTATAACGACTATCGGCAAGTGTCCGACTTGGATTATATTCAGTAGTCAGCAAAACGATAATGATAGGCGCTTTTTGTGATGGTGAACGACAGTAATAAAGTTTATATTCATTATGTAGCTATCTAGCTTATTAGCTAAAACAATGTAATAAACGGTAAAAAAAAGTAAAAATATTCATTAAAATGGACATGTCGATTGCTCTATCCGTAAGTAATGGCTTTTAACCACAACACCGAGCGCCGATGGTCGCGAGCGCCACCAATAAATAGCTGTAACGGCCATCGTCGCGCCCATAAAATGACGAACCGTTTATGGTATACTTGCACAGTCGGAGATGGGAAGTCAAGCCGACAAAGTGAACCTCGCTAAACGCGAAATACCCCGTCCTTTGTAGACACATGTACTCATACCTATTCAAATCATCATCATCATCATTACTTAAGAGCCTTGCTCTTGTCGGTGGAGTAACCGCCACTTTTCTCTGTCCATTGCCAGCCTCTTGACAATTCAAATCATAAACGACGAAAATAAATAGACACGATCGCGAAATATCCGTGCACACTACATTCTGATCTGAAAGGTAATTTAGCGTGGGTATACTCCATAAACGAATATGGCAAAATCAAAATACGGTCACGGAGCCGTTATCGATATGCTGCCGAGGCGATAGTCACCGGAGCTCGCGATAAATAACTTGAAGAAGTAGGTGGAATGGTTTATGGGTGCATAGAACGGGTAAGTCTTCGTTTTGGTTCCGCACGGAAGCTGGGTCAGCGACCCGTGGCCGCGGTCAGGCAGGATCGCTCCTACTGCCCTACCTATGCGCGACTTACCATACATACCTCGCGCCTATTAAACTACTGGTTTTGTGTAGGCAGCACCTATGCATCCGTGTAAGGCAACGGCATCATAAAATGTTCATTTTACATAATTAAGTTACCCTCCATCAGTGGTGAATATTCAGACTCTACAAATTTCACATTTACTGTAGGCATCACAGTTAGGACTACTTAGGACCCACGGAAATTAACGATAGGTATAACCTGTGAGTTGAAATCGCAGTCTAAAATCTACTGAAATTACATACTGGCAATAATTCAGGCACTTATTTTTTACTCTTTTAGCATTGATGATTACTGGTATTTTATTTACCTATAGCCTATTTTTGTGTCCTTTCTGGGCCAAAACCAGCAGTTCTATCAACAGCTGTTTCTACAAAGTAACAATAAAGTTTCATAAGTGTCCCAAGAAGAAAGACTAGCTTGGCAACAAAATGTTTTAATCAAGAGGCGCCTTGTTGTCGAAACTGAATCTTATATAATCTAAGTAAGTGCCCACTTTTAATCTAACTTACGTTGACACGATTTTTTTGTTAGCCATCTTTAAAAAAGAAAGGACGACAGGTAACCGCCTGTCAACATGTCACTCTTATTGCTTATACTAATGGTGTAGGTGCGAAAGTAAATTAACTTGCTTTCATACATTTAGCGCAGCATCTCCAGTGGAGCAAGACATTGCCACTAAGTAATGGTTAACGCGACTCTACACAGCGAACTTAACAAGTTGTCAATAGTCACGTGCCACGCCTAAACGTAATTATCGACTAATTAAACCGTAGACGTATGTCTAGTGTAGTCATACCCGCGCGCTAGTGAAAGTAAAGTTTCGCACGTGGCCCATATAATGAGCCTCGAAACAAGAGCAAAACGACCTGCGCCGTGTGTTTTGGTTTATGCGACATTGACATTTCACTAGTGTCGCTTGTAATGACAGCTATAATAGAGTTGTTTTTTATAATGTGTGGTTGTGGTGGTATTAGGGCCGTGGTCGCAGGGTGTGTTTACAATATCGCAGGGCCTCACTGCGCTGCGCCCGCGGCGTTCCTCGTGACCGTTAGCGCATACTTAATGCACCGCGAACTGTTAGATGGATACCTAGCATGACCAACTCGCGAGCGCACATATTTTTAAAACCGCGGTGCGCTATGCGTTTGTGCGTGCGCAACCCAAATGACACGGTTTAAACAATTGCAGAGTGCCAAAAGGTTACAGACTTCGAGCACGTTTTAAACTAAGTAGGTAACTTGGCCGGCAAACTGTCTTTTGTTCTTAAGAAAATGTTGTTTTTATAATTATTTTTCAGGCATGTTTAAGTATCTGTTTAGACTCAAGAGTCGCTATTATGTGGGTACCTACTTCTACACTTGTGCCCGTGTACAATAGCACTAAAAGCCGTATAGGTAGGTATTTGTGTCCCTATCCGGCTATCCCTAAGTACTTACTTAAATACCTACAACTCCTACAAAGATAAATTTAGTTTAAGAAAGAGAAAACAAATAAGCAGAACACCATGCATATATCAGCAGGGCCCAGGTCTGCTAAGCACACTTCATATAAAGCAAAACTGACAAGGAGGACGTCGTTTTGCTTCAGTTTACCGCACTAGACACGGGTAATCCATCATAGTGCAAATGGGCTAACTGCCGGGTAGGCTAACGGCTGTGCCTGCGATACAAGCGCGTCGCCCTGTGCGCGGGGCGCCCCGGGCTGCAAGTGCCCACTTCTCATTTGTCCCATAGAACTGCGAAAATCTCAAGATATAGAGTTCAAATTCGTATAAAAACTAACGGTTCCGTAGAACTAATGGGAAGAACCCCGGGCTACGGCCCTCGCCCCGACCGGACACTAGCTTGACTTGCCTCGCGAGCGCCTCCAACTTTTCAGCAAGCTATGCATTTACAGTTACGGATCAAGAATATATCTTTATACATGCACCAATTATAATACGACCCCAATTTCGCTTTCTTTGCCGCATGCGAATTAGTTACCTGTGTCGAGATTTCATGAACACTGTTAATTACCCGCATTCGCAACCGGCACAAATTCGTAAAAGAATATCCCGATTCGTTACGAACTTACGAATACACGGCCATTGTCGGCGGCCTAGTTACAATTGTCTGACTCCAGATTCGGTAACGACCTGGTCAAATCGGTCCATGTCATGTAAACAATGAAAAAGATAGAGTCGATAACGGTGACAGCATGAATATAACGTATAGGTTGTGATGTTGTGTAGGTAGGTATTTTCATTGTGCAGTTAATTTGGCCGAAGCAGTTTAGAGATTGTAAGATAAGCTCTGCAGATGAGCCCGCGTTCCCGCTGTGACTGCGATCCGTGACACAGATAGGGCTAAATTAACGTTTCCTGCCAGCTAGGCTGTGTTCCAATGTACTGAGGTAATACAATGCGCTCTTTGAGTATACCACCGTTACCGCGCCTGCATCCCGTCTGATACCACCTAATTAGTCAAAAAACATATATGGAAGAGTTACACGCGCTCGCCGCGGTAGCTGCCGTGGATTATCTACATGAAAGCCGTTACAGATAATTTGTGCGATGTGGGAAAAGTGTGAAATATCGATGGTTTGCGGTGAGCGAGCATTGTTACGGCGGCGTTCGCTGCGGGAGTAACCAAGCAGCCCTTCCTAACGGGACATTACTATTCATCTAGCTAGCCACAAATATGCAAGCAAAGTAAAAGTTATGTCAATTACTTTTGATACTATACGAATAACCTTAAAGCAACTACTTAATAGTCTTAATACTCAAAGGTAGATACAGTGATATCCTATGAACGGATTAAATTCAGCATTACCGTTTGTTAAAAAATTCCAAGATAATAGGTATAAACGGAGATCGTCATGTTCATAAGCCAAGCAGAAAGGAATCAGTGCGGGCACCACTCCGGAGCGGAAGACAACTTAAAAACTAAGTGTCGCCGCAACACTCCGTAACTTACACTTACTCAGAACAAGTACCGAACTAAGTATACTTACGTTAAATTTAGCTGTCAAAAATGTGTAACTATACTAACTATTCACAAAATAAATGCTCACACCGTCTGATGTGAGCATTTACAATAATATTCGGGTCTAATATTTCTCTCTCACTTACACGTTCTTATGCCAAAAGCCAAAATTAAGGATTTCACCAGAACCCAAATATTTTTCTGAGAGCTTGAATATGACAGAGTGAAAACGTATATTATTCTTGGGCTAACCAGTATATCGCCCTTTGTTGATTGCTTTGAACATAACGCTGCTGGAATATTAATCAGGAAAATATGGGCTGTTATATAGCAACATAACGATACGAGTATCTACAAGCAGCGGCCTAAACTTAATACCTCGAGTATCCAAGCCTGAAATTATCATGCTCACTCGAAGGCCTCGAAGCGATTTTGTAAGAACCATTTAATGAAATCTACCTGCAAATGCGTTAGTGTGGCGCCCGTGAGAAATAAAAAAATAGTTTCTGGCAAAAAAATATCTTTTGGAATTACTTAAGTACATGGTTTTATTGCCGACTGTACTTTTTTACGCAGTCATTAACTACTCGCTAAGGGCGTTCGAATGAGCCCAAACACGACGGGTTTATCTTGTGTAGTTTCCTAAACTACACAAGATAAACCCGTCGTGTTTGGGCTCGGAAGTTGGCCATAGAAGTCCTGTTCTATGGCCAACTTCCGACTCCATCACCAGACCAGCTCTACGGTACCATATTATTGCATTTTCACCAAAGATTAGGTACGCAAGTATACCACATTTGAGCCCAATCGAACGTCAGGAAGTGGTTTTAATTTAGCTTCCAAGATTTGACCCAAACTCACCCTAGATTATCTCCACTTATAATAAATCTCTAAATTAAAAAAAGAATCAGCCAGTTTGAAACTAAGCTTTGCGCGGTTCGAATGTTCTCAGCATCCCATGAACGGAAAAATATGAAACATTTTATATAGGTACATTATTATTCTAGCTGCAACTTAGGATAGTTTTTATCCGACTGCGACAGTTAATTAATTTTCCGAAATATACGACTTCATTTAATTTTTCATTTATTTTTATTGAAATCAAACGCTGCTCCAACTGTCAGCTATAAGAACCGTCAAATTTTCGTCAAAATGGCGGAATTGCTTTGCCTTTCACTTATTAATAATTTAAATCCCGTCTACGATAGTCCTTTACGAGACAAATGCTAAAATATAAACCATAAAAAAATATTCGATTCTGATATGAGAACTTATATGCGCAAATGTCGTTTTATGTCGTAATTTCAATAAATGAAATCAACAAATTTGAACAATATAATTAACACGAATTTGTTTTTTTTTGAATGACAATGGCACGCGCTCGGCGCATTCAGCCAAAGTACCTGCGGCGCTACCACGAAAACCGATTCTCAATGTTCATATATTTGCATCCCTGTCACTCGAGTATGGTTAGTGCGATAGAGATAGAGATACCCGAATATTTTCGAATTCCGAAGTTCGTGGTTATAGCTCAGGAATCGAAAATATGGTAAATAATCATAATGTATTTTCTCGAAAAAGAATTTAAAATAAATATAGTCAAATGGAGAAAAAAACAAAGCAAGAGGTTATATAGGTAATGATTAAGTTATAAGAGTCCAAAGTTTTAAGAGGGGGTATGTTCTGTCCCTTTTCCGCAAAACGCACCTTCATATGAAACGATTGTTTTTTACTATGACGCTCGAGTATATTGACGTCACAGTCCCTCATCGTTTTCTCACTCTAACAAGCGACATTAAAACGGATGTAGCTTCATAATTTTTTGAGATATTTGAATGGGAGTTTCATTATCTTCTATCTATTTATACATAATAAATGCCTATGTCCTGACTGACTTATTCACTCAATCACTCACTCACTCACTCATTTATTTATTTATTTAGTTGTATGGGACACCAACAGAGTACATGTTAACAAATCTTAATTTAAATATTTGCTTTTATTTGGGTTTACATGCACCCCAATTACAGGTGAACACATCATTCGCAAATATAAATCATGCATAATTTAAAACAGTTAAAAGGATATAATCGCAAATCTTAAATAGCTCTTCAACAATCATAACGCTTGGACAATAAAATAATAGAATATACATTAACAATTCACGGGGAAGATATTCCTATAAAGTTCTAAATTTTTGTTTCTTTTTTGTTGTTTTTATAGTTTCATTTAAATGATTTAAATACAATTTGATCTAAGAACTAATTTCTTTTATTATTAGATATATAGGTAAGTAACATGCAATATTTAAAACAAGATTTCATAACATTATAACATTATACATTGTTATAAAAAAAGAGAGGATTTATTTGACACTATTGTTTCTCTCAAATAAAGATTTAACTTTTTTTTGTGAGTTCGAAGGTTGTCGTGGTAAATGTCTAAGTTAGCATCTGTGGCGATATTGTTATAGCATGTAAGCAGTCTAGTAAATGGTGCCTGCTTTTTCGTGTTTGTTCGTGTTGGGGGGACATTAACCCGTCACGCGTCCGGCCCCTCAGCAGTGAAATGGCCGGTAGTGTCCCCATACAAACAAAAAAAACCCGGTTTCTCACAGAAAATCAGAATTGTACCTACCTTAAGCATAATTATATGCCATGAGTTACATATCATTGAAAAGGTAGATGAATGTTTCGTTTCATTTTGTAAAACATAATAGTTTTTCTTATATATCATGAAGATTATATAAATCTCTTTCCAAATTTTTTGTTTTTTCTGTTCACTACTCTCATTTCACACACAAATTGCACTAAATATATAGCCACCCACAATTTTTCACATAAACTTATTTGTAGCTAGTGCGTTTCCGCATTGATTTTACATATTTGTACTATCACAAAATACATAATTACTTTCTAAATAATTGTTTTTTCGCAAAAACAACGAGGACGGCTTTTGGCCGCCGTTACGGCCGGGTCGGCCGGTGCGGCAACTGACAACATGTGGCGATTTTGACCGTTGCGACGTCACCGAGTATCGTCTGCAATACAGTCTTAGTCGAGTGTTTATTTTTCGAGATATATTTTTTTGAATCTTTCATTGTATTTATGTAATAAGTCAATATAGTTATGAAATTAATATAAAAACGTGGAAGAATAAGTGTTTAGATAGGTAAGTTAGTAAAGAAGAAAATACTTATTACAAAATAATGTTTTTGATCATAATAAAGTACCTAGTTAAAGTCTTTGTTGACTCAAATTTAGACATAGACATCATTTATTGGTAATAAGGGTATTACACTGGCATTTATATCTATTTTTTTTACAATAACTCTTTATAGCGCAACAGCCATTCTCTATTTCGAAGAAGAAATTTACTATAATATCTAATACTAGCTGACTCCGCGAACTTCGTATCGTCATACCAAATGTATGAGGAAATCAAAAAATCTTTTTTGTAAAATGTTCCATGTTTTAATCGTTATTCTGCTATTCCGAGCAAGGACAAACCCAAAAAATCAAACATCAAAAAAATCGGTCCAGCCGTTCTTGAGTTATATATATACAGGGTGTTTGGTCCATCGTTTGCCAAATTAAAACGTCAGGTAGTTTTGGTCATTTGCTATCACTGCCAGCATTAAAAAAATAATTGTGGCCGCGGGATTTTTAATATTTAGGGTACACCCTTAGAATTTATTAAAAAAAAACCCGTGGTCACAATTTTTTTTTGAATGCTGGAATTGATAGCAAATGACCCAAACTACCTGACGTTTTAATTTGGCAAACGATGTACCAAACACCCTGTATAATAGATATAGATTTAGTATCGGTATTATTGTTTATGTTATCTTATCAGGTTACAAAGGACGCCGACAAAATCTCTGAGACCCGAAACTTCTGAGGTCGTAAATAGCCGTTCTGCTTTTGTTATTGTTAATTGCCTTGAACACGTGCATCATTACACTTGGTTTGCTTGGAAATTATGGTCTCAAACTAAACACACCAGGTACATATCCTATTTTCAGTCGTAAAGGTACTTTGAAACTGTTCAATTAAAAATTATTGTGAAATTGGTTGTTTTTCTAACTTCACTCCATAAAAAATGTTTCGTTTTATAGAGTTAGCACTGTATTTTCGCCAATAAAAACTCGGATAAAACTAACAAGTTTAAAAAAACATTAAATATTTGTCGATTGCACTTTTAACTATAACTACTACGAATACTTAATTAAATTAATTTATTCAAATATACCAACGTTTCATGAATAAGTACCTAACTAAATAAAATACGAAACTCTAAAAACGTTACATAATCATAATAAAACGACTATAATAGCCACGATGACATTATTTTTTCACCATTTGAACAATGTGTACAAAAAATATATATTTGTAAAACAAAAATTTGTTAACTTTTTTGTCAACGGTACACCAGTTCGTGGTACAGAGTAGTACTTGTTGAACAAATTATTGAATTTTTACAAATTCGTAGGTTTTTAGGCAAAACCAATAGTAAAAATCGATTCCCGATTACATTTGGAACAAAGTTATCTATTTCTCAGAATGATTGGAAATAATAAATGCTTTCAATTTAGCAAAATTCGGTGACCGCCATTATGATTTCTTGCGTGATTAAAAGTTACAACGTTTTTTTACTATATAATTTTGGTGTGCGGCTAAAACAAATAATTGAAATGGATTACGTACTCAATTATCAGTAATTTGGTGTATAAAACATGGAATAATCAACTACCGTTTAAAAGATTTCGACATTTTTTTCACACTAGATACAACTTTCACCGGCTAGAAAAATGCAATATGGCGGAGCCGTAACGTGCGGTCGGTGCACTATGACGTTTTTAATTTGTTTACTTGAAATTCTCAGTTCTCATTGGACTAAAAAGATCAAATTCGAGTCAGTGAAGAACTGTGAATGGCTCACGTATTTTTCTAGGTCAACCAATCACAAACGGACCATAGGAAAAAATACCAAAGACAACGGTCGCTCCTAGTCACCAACGTGGTGACTGGGACGCTACCGGCAAAATTTTTCTAGTCGCCAACGTGGTGACTGGGACGCTTGAGGGGTTAAAGGTGCGTGTGAGGACTCTACGACAGTTTGGACGCGGAACAGAGAGATAAATTGTATCTAATATATCCTGTAAACACATATGACCGTTAATCATTTTATGCAGGAATACTTGATCGTGTAAAAGGCGTCTATTTGCCAGTGATGCCATACTAAAATGTTTTAGCCGTGTTGCATATCCAGTTTTATATCTCAAGTTCGGTGCGTGGTAGGCTAAATGACGTGTATGCACGCTGAACACGTTCGATGCGATCCCTGTGTACCTGGTAGCCAGGATTCCATATGACACTAGCAAATTCAAGGCAGCTACGTACGAGCGAGTTATAGAGGACCATTTTGGTCGACACTTTCTTGAAGTCTCGGGTATGGCGTTTTATGAATCCAAGCATTTTTAGGGATCTAGAGATAATCGAGTCATAATGTGCTCTGAAGTTTAATTCTGCGTACTCATCAACGCACAGCCGAAACTACTAATCTTAGAGAGTTGATTTTTGCACAGTATGTTGCTTTTATAACGTGGGCTAGGGATAAAAAGGGATTTTTGAAAATTCTACCCCTAAGGGGGTAAAATGGGGGTGCAAAGTTTGTATGGGAGAACCTTTTTTTTTGAGCTAGACTTTAACTTTGTAGAAAAATTAGTTATTAGAATACAAATGAAACACTTTCAGCGTTTTGGAAAATTCCACCCCTACGGGGGTAAAATAGGGGTGCAAGGTTTGTATGGGGGAAACATTTTTTTTTTTAAATAGAGACTTAAAACTTTGTAGAAAGATCAGTCATTAGAATACAAATAAAGAACTTTCAGGGTTTTAGAAAATTCTACCCCTAAAGGGGTAAAATAGAGTGCAAAGTTTGTATGGGAAAAAACTACTTTTTTTTAAATTATTCATTAGAATACAAATAAAGTACCTAGATTCAGTGTTTTAAAAAAATTTACCCCTAAGGGGGTAAAATAGGGGTGCAAATTTTGTATGGGGGAAACAATTTTTTTTTTTAATAGAGACTTAAAACTTTGTAGAAAGATTAGTCATCAGAATACAAATTAAGTACTTTCAGCGTTTTAGAAAATTCTACCCCTAAAAATAGGGGGCTAAAATAGGGGTGCAAAGTTTGTATGTGGGAAACTATTTTTTTTAGCTAGAGTCCTAAAACTTTGTAGAAAGGTTATTTAAATACAAAGAAAGTACTTTCAGCGTTTTGGAAAATTTCACCCCTAAGGGGGTAAAATAGGGTGCAAAGTTTGTATGGGAAAAACATATATTTTTTTAATAGAGACTTAAAATTTTGACGAAAAATTACTTAGAACATGAAAAATACTACATTCGGCGTTTTACAAAAATCATTCCCTAAGGGGGTTAAAAAAGGGTGCAAGGTTTGTATGGGGAACACTTTTTCTGAGCTAGACACTTAAAACTTTGTAGAAAGATTACTTATAAAAATACAAAAAAAAAAGACTTTCAGCGTTTTGAAAAAATCTATCCCTAAGGGGGATAAAAAGGGGTGCAAAGTTTTTATCAGGGAAAGTTTATGTTTTTGAGTTAGAGACTTGAAACTTTGTAGAAAGATTACTTATTAAAATACAAAAAAAGAACACAAATCGTTTTAGAAAATTCCACCCCTAATAGGGTTAAAAAGGAGAGCAAGCTTTGCATGGGCAACACTTTTTTTTGAGTTAGACTTAAAACTTTGCAAAAAGATTACTTATTAGAATGCTAAAAAAGAACTTTCAGCGTTTTAGAAAACTCCATCCCTAAGGGGATCCTTAAGATCCTTAAGAAGGGTAGCCAGTGTTGTGTGGGAAAAACTTTTTTTTTTACAAGACTTAAAACTATTCAAAATGTTACTTATTAAAATTAATAATAAAGTACTTTCAGAGTTTTAGAAAATTCCACCCCTAAGGGGGTTAAGAAAGCTTTGTATGGGCAACACTTTTTTTGAGCTAGAGACTTAAAAGTTTACGAAAAAAGTTCTTTCAGCGATTAGAAAAATTCAACCTCTAAGGGGGTTTAAAAGGGGGTTCAAATTTTAAATGGCGAGCAATAAAATGTTAAAGTGTGATTAAGAGATTTTTAACTTCGGTCTTATTCTGTACGTTAAAAGACTACAAAACTGATTTCAGAGTTTTTCCAAATTCATCCCCTAAGAGTGTTAAAATTGGTTCAAAGTTTGAGTATTTCAAGGCATTTTTAAAGTATGAGATCTTTAACTTTGGTTTTAGACTGTTTGTTCACAAACTAGAAAATGAACATCAACTATTTTTTTAATTATCCCCTAAAAGAGGGTTCAAATTTTGTATTGAGAGAAATCATTTTCTAAGACGATAAAAAGTACTACGCGGACGAAGTCGCGGGCAACAGCTAGTAACATAATAAGTATGTAGGTAGGTATGTTACATAATAGTAGTTTATGTGACTGTACATAATTAAGGGCATTAAACACGAGTGTTTTAATGCCTAATCATGTACAGTTACATGCACTACTTTATCTACCCACATGTTATAAATCCTCAATGATGTGTTCGGGAACCATTAGAACAACCGCCATTGCACCGCCATGGCCGACTAGATTTCAAGTCATGACCAACTAGATTAGATTTTTCATACATTATAATAATTCATAACACTGGCACAAATAAAACGCTGATGTTACGTTACTGGTTGCAATAATGGTGGTCATTATATATGGTTTCCGAACACATTATGATAGAGGATTTATGATATGGGTGTAGATAAAAGCTTGCAAAAATATACAATATATGTATATTGTAAGAGCTATGTTAATGTAGTAGTTCTGTGAGCATAGTTCTTCTTTGCCCAGCCCATTTCCCATTTTAGATGGGGTCGGGCCTCCTCGTACGTTGGCGCCAGGATATTCTATCCGTCGTCTAGGTTAAGTGTCCTCATCTCTTTTTCGACATTGGACCACCACGTTGCAGGTGATCTTCCTCTTCCTCGGGGGTGATTTGAGATGCTTAGGGTTTTCCTCACGGAGTAGTTCTCATCTCGTCGCATAATATGTCCGTACCATCTCATCCTGCATTCTTGGAGTATTTACGTGACCAGTGCAACTTTGAACGAGCCGCGGACATATTCGTTCCGGATCTTATCAAGGCGTGTGACACCGCCAGCCCACCTAAGCATTTTCATTTCTGCCACGTGCAGCTTTTGTTCGTGCCCTTTTTTAGCGGTCCAGTAAAAACACAAATAAAACACACATAAGTCTGTGAGCATAGTTATCCTTCGTTATTACGTGCAGCTGTGTCACCCAATTTCCGCGGACTGAGGAGCGTGCGACAGGCGTAGCGGCGGCGGGCTCGGCCTCCCGTTACCGATTACCTATCTGCATGGCGAGGCATCCGAGATTCTGCTAGGCCTTCACCCTATCTACTAATAGTTATCAAAACCATTCATACTACTGGCTCGATGAGCTGTCCGGCTTCAACAAAGAACAAAGTGCAAACTAAAATTAAATTGTCGCAGCGACACTACTGGTTTCTATCTAAGTACCTACTCGTATTTATATGAAAGATTTTCGTCGTCGGGCGTCACCATCATATAAATAAATACATAGAAACCGCTAATGTCGCTGCGACACGTCGTCTGCTGTTGCTGTCTGCAGTCGGGTTCCAACTTGTATCTTAACGGATAGATCAGACTGGGAATTTAACCCTATACTTACTTCTAATAGTTTTCTGGGCCAACGGGATACATTATACACTATTCTCACACTCAGATAGTTTGGGAATGGAATAGCTGTCAGTAACGTATTTATATGGCAAAACAAAACTGTCACCATTCTAATCACGGTTTGATAATATTTATCATGAGCCGCGGGAAATATATGCGCTCATATTATTGGCTGTTAGAGATAATTTTAATGGCTAAGAAATTTGGATATTCTGCTCGTGTAACGGGAGACTAGACAAATAAGTAGTGCTACTACCAATAAAGTTAAAACAATAACATACACATAAGTACGGTGCCTGGAACAAATAATAAACATACCAAGGCCTATAATAACATCCTAAACAGTAGAGTCCTACTCCTACACAACTAGACTTAGGGATTTACATTACCAAATTAGTTATTAATTATTTGACTACTTAGGTACTCATACAAAAACAAAAGACATCAACAAGCATTGTTTTTCAAAAGCCAAAGAAAGCCGTTTAAGATAATGACTTTATGTCCATTATCATTTGGATTTCATGCAAGTTTTTATTTTATTGGTACGCTTACATCTCAGATCATTGTATGTTTTACTAATGCGATAAATACATGCATGTACTACTTATTATAGTACATATACGATTAAACACGTGCGAAGCCGGGGCGGGTCGCTAGTCGTAGTATAAAACTATAGGTATATAGGTATTTAACTGGCTCTTGCCAAATATCGTTTACTAAACGTGTCATACAATATATTAAGTACTAGCTGTTGCCCGCGACTTCGTCCGCGTAGAACTTTTTATCGTCTTAGAAAATGATTTCTCTCAATACAAAATTTGAACCCTCTTTTAGGGGATAATTAAAAAAAAAGTTGATGTTCATTTTCTAGTTTGTGAACAAACAGTCTAAAACCAAAGTTAAAAATCTCATACTTTAAAAATGCCTTGAAATACTCAAACTTTGAACCAATTTTAACACTCTTAGGGGATGAATTTGGAAAAACTCTGAAATCAGTTTTGTAGTCTTTTAACGTACAGAATAAGACCGAAGTTAAAAATCTTTTACTCACACTTTAAAATTTTATTGTTCGCCATTTAAAATTTGAACCCCCTTTTAAACCCCCTTAGAAGAACTCTTTTCGTAAACTTTTAAGTCTCTAGCTCAAAAAAAGTGTTGCCCATACAAAGCTTTCTTAACCCCCTTAGGGGTGGAATTTTCTAAAACTCTGAAAGTACTTTATTATTAATTTTAATAAGTAACATTTTGAATAGTTTTAAGTCTAGTAAAAAAAAAAGTTTTTCCCACACAACACTGGCTACCCTTCTTAAGGATCTTAAGGATCTCCTTAGGGATGGAGTTTTCTAAAACGCTGAAAGTTCTTTTTTAGTATTCTAATAAGTAATCTTTTTGCAAAGTTTTAAGTCTAACTCAAAAAAAAGTGTTGCCCATGCAAAGCTCCTTTTTAACCCTATTAGGGGTGGAATTTTCTAAAACGATTTGTGTTCTTTTTTTGTATTTTAATAAGTAATCTTTCTACAAAGTTTCAAGTCTCTAACTCAAAAACATAAACTTTCCCTGATAAAAACTTTGCACCCCTTTTTATCCCCCTTAGGGATAGATTTTTTCAAAACGCTGAAAGTCTTTTTTTTGTATTTTTATAAGTATTCTTTCTACAAAGTTTTAAGTGTCTAGCTCAGAAAAAGTGTTCCCCATACAAACCTTGCACCCTTTTTTAACCCCCTTAGGGAATGATTTTTGTAAAACGCCGAATGTAGTATTTTTCATGTTCTAATAAGTAATTTTTCGTCAAAATTTTAAGTCTCTATTAAAAAAAAATATGTTTTTCCCATACAAACTTTGCACCCTATTTTACCCCCTTAGGGGTGAAATTTTCCAAAACGCTGAAAGTACTTTCTTTGTATTTAAATAATCTTTCTACAAAGTTTTAGGACTCTAGCTAAAAAAAATAGTTTCCCACATACAAACTTTGCACCCCTATTTTAGCCCCCTATTTTTAGGGGTAGAATTTTCTAAAACGCTGAAAGTACTTAATTTGTATTCTGATGACTAATCTTTCTACAAAGTTTTAAGTCTCTATTTAAAAAAAATATTGTTTCCCCCATACAAAATTTGCACCCCTATTTTACCCCCTTAGGGGAAGATTTTTTTAAAACACTGAATCTAGGTACTTTATTTGTATTCTAATGAATAATTTCTCTACAAAGTTTTAAGTCTCTATTTAAAAAAAAGTAGTTTTTCCCATACAAACTTTGCACTCTATTTTACCCCTTTAGGGGTAGAATTTTCTAAAACCCTGAAAGTTCTTTATTTGTATTTCTTTCTACAAAGTTTTAAGTCTCTATTTAAAAAAAAATGTTTCCCCCATACAAACCTTGCACCCCTATTTTACCCCCGTAGGGGTGGAATTTTCCAAAACGCTGAAAGTGTTTAATTTGTATTCTAATAACTAATTTTTCTACAAAGTTTAAGTCTATAACTCAAAAAAAAAAGGTTCTCCCATACAAACTTTGCACCCCCATTTTACCCCCTTAGGGGTAGAATTTTCAAAAATCCCTTTTTATCCCTAGCCCACGTTATAAAAGCAACATACTGTGCAAAAATCAACTCTCTAAGATTAGTAGTTTCGGCTGTGCGTTGATGAGTGAGTGAGTGAGTGAGTGAGTGAATAAGTCAGTCAGGACATAGGCATTTATTATGTATAAATAGATAGAAGATAATGAAACTCCCATTCAAATATCTCAAAAAATTATGAAGCTACATCCGTTTTAATGTCGCTTGTTAGAGTGAGAAAACGATGAGGGACTGTGACGTCAATATACTCGAGCGTCATAGTAAAAAACAATCGTTTCAATATGAAGGTGCGTTTTGCGGAAAAGGGACAGAACATACCCCCTCTTAAAACTTTGGACTCTTATAACTTAATCATTACCTATATAACCTCTTGCTTTGTTTTTTTCTCCATTTGACTATATTTATTTTAAATTCTTTTTCGAGAAAATACATTATGATTATTTACCATATTTTCGATTCCTGAGCTATAACCACGAACTTCGGAATTCGAAAATATTCGGGTATCTCTATCTCTATCGCACTAACTATACTCGAGTGACAGGGATGCAAATATATGAACATTGAGTATCGGTTTTCGTCCGCAGGTACTTTGGCTGAATGCGCCGAGCGCGTGCCATTGTCATTCAAAAAAAACAAATTCGTGTTAATTATATTGTTCAAATTTGTTGATTTCATTTATTGAAATTACGACATAAAACGACATTTGCGCATATAAGTTCTCATATCAGAATCGAATATTTTTTTATGGTTTATATTTTAGCATTTGTCTCGTAAAGGTCTATCGTAGACGGGATGTAAATTATTAATAAGTGAAAGGCAAAGCAATTCCGCCATTTTGACGAAAATTTGACGGTTCTTATAGCTGACAGTTGGAGCAGCGTTTGATTTCAATAAAAATAAATGAAAAATTAAATGAAGTCGTATATTTCGGAAAATTAATTAACTGTCGCAGTCGGATAAAAACTATCCTAAGTTGCAGCTAGAATAATAATGTACCTATATAAAATGTTTCATATTTTTCCGTTCATGGGATGCTGAGAACATTCGAACCGCGCAAAGCTTAGTTTCAAACTGGCTGATTCTTTTTTTAATTTAGAGATTTATTATAAGTGGAGATAATGATTTATTGATTAGGTACCTACACTCATCGATACAGATAATTGCAATGGATCAAACAGTCAGACGAATGGGTTGGTAATATCTGTTATTATTTATAATAAGCCATATAAAAACCACATTTACATAATCGCGAGTCACTTAATTTATTTGATTTGAAAGTGATTTATAGTGATTATGTGAGACGTATTAAAAAGCTCGTAGGCGATGTCTCGATCGGAGAACACACTGAGAAGGAGCCATTCAATTTTAAGTCTTAACATAACGTTATAAAGTCCATAAAAAGGTGTTGTCGGCGTTGCAGCCGGCATGGAGGAACTTTCACACGTGCACATTAAAATGCAAATTATGTAAAACTTTCAAAAGAATAGTTTGCATTTGCAACGTTTTGTTACATCATATGCAAAATAAGTTATTTTTAAATTTTGTTCCTAATTTCAGTTTCCCACAATTGCAATCCATACTTCCATACTAATCCATACTTCTTCTCCCTCTTGGTCGTATCCCCATTACTGACGTCGTGACGTCAATGGGCGACTCTTTCAACCTCAGCTCTCCAGGCCGCTCTATGAGCCTTTTGTATGGTTGCCTATAGTGTGGACCCGGTACCTTCTTGGACTACATGTGTCCACCTCCTGGGCGCACGATCTCTGCTCCTCCTTCCTTCAACACGACCAGTAATTATGCGCTTTTCTAGCGTATCCGCGCCGCGTCTGATCGTGTGTCCGAAGAACTTGAGTACTCTTTTAGCACAAATGGTGGACAGCCTTGTTGTGATATTAATAGCTCCTTTACGATAGACTTGATAGTGCGACGTTCAGTCCAAGATATCTGGAGCATTCTGCGCCTGCATCACATCTCGAACGCGTCTATCCTTCTAAGGATCAGGGCTATTCATACAATCCATACTCATAAAGTCATAGGTACTAATGTTATAAAGAGGAAGTGTCTGTGTGATTGTAGTTGGTTAGTTTATACCACGAATAACACGCCCCTATTAGGCACCTGGGGTGCCGCACCTCCTATACTCTACTACTTAGTGAACTTTACTCGAAAAATTGCCAAAATGGAAGCCTCGTTCATTATTATTATTATTATTATGTATCTCCGATTTAAATTCACGGGGCGAACCCCGGTCATTTGGAAGGCGTGCGTGGGGATATAGATCCAACACGTAGAGGCCCTTTGGAGACGAAATTTAATGTCATGCTAGAACCCATTCACGGGTACATCGGTAGATACCCGTGAACTGGTCCCAGCAGGCGTTGGAGCTATTGTAGGAAAATGGAAAAAAGAATTGGGTCTATGGTGATGACATTATTATGTATCTCCGATTTAAATTCACGGGGCGAACCCCGGTCATTTGGAAGGCGTGCGTGGGGATATAGATCCAACACGTAGAGGCCCTTTGGAGACGAAATTTAATGTCATGTAGTACACCTGCTAGAACCCATTCACGGGTACATCGGTAGATACCCGTGAACTGGTCCCAGCAGGCGTTGGAGCTATTGTAGGAAAATGGAAAAGAGAATTGGGTCTATGGTGATGACATTTGGGTGGACAATAAAATTGGGTTATTACAAAGTGGTCCGGACACCTGCCATAACAATGTTATCCACAAGGTTATCGAGGCAGGCGGTGACTAGCCGCTCATTAGATGGGCGCCTAAAAATGCCGTCGTAAAGACGGCCAGGGGCAACACCGGGTGAGCGGCTCAGGGGTGTCGAGAGGTGGTGCTGCGCTTTCTCCGAAGTTACTCGCGGCGTTATGCCCTTTAACACTTCCACCCCTGGAGCATATAGCTCTGACGACTCCTCTCTGGACGGCCAATGAAGGCAAGCCAGAGCTGAGAGTCCTGCGGGCCCCCTTGGGGTTCCACTCCGACCGACGAAGACACGCCGGAGACGGAGGCCCTGACCGACTCTCGGGAGCACTCGGGTCCGTGGGGTCGTTACTCCCCAACAGCTCGCCACAAGCTGCCCTGCGGGCACATTATTATTATTATTATTTTATTTTTTTTATTTGACTTTTTAACACGGTATAAAAACAAACAAGGTTGGAACCTTCCATTAAGCATGTCGTATGCTTGTATCGGAAGATCCCGCTATTTATTTATTTATTCAGTAAAGCACTTTACAATGACTTAAAACTAAATACAACGTCCTAACTAGATACATTACCGTTTTAAAACAGTTTCTCAGAATCCGACGATAGAGATTGACTAAAAGACAAACGAATAAATGGTGATTTTAATACTTAACTCCGTTCCTTGTTCGTCCAGGATACCTACTCTAACGGGACGGGACCCTAATTGCTCCTAACAAACAGGTGAAGCCGTTCGCCTGACGGCATTTATTTATTTAATAATTTACAAAATTAGGCTTACGTATAAACAAAGCGTCTACGATGTTAGGACTTAAAAATAAAAACATAGGTGTACATGTAAGTACTTATCTGTATAAACATACACCTGAAACTGAACAGAACTTAATTACTTATCACTCAATTAGAACTTTATTATAAAGGTGTAACTACCTACATATTTTATGTGTTTTTATTTTGTTCAGATATTATTATCTGAATCGTTATCGTTGTTGACTGTCCAATTCTGCAAATGTATGTACATTATGTACCATAAGTATCTACCTAAGTAAGTACATATATTTAGCGTTCTTGCATGTGTGCCGATATTTTTTCTTTAGAAAAAATGTGCTGATGGTATCTGAATATTTCTAATTACTTCGTTTTATTTGTTTTGTTTGATTGTTTATTTTGATACAGAGTGTTTAGACTGTGGATACAGTGATAGGTAGAGCAGCATCTGCAAAACCAAATAAAGGTTCCAGTACCTAACACAAAGTCGTTTGATAATCTTTGTCTTTTAGTCGTAAAGTTATCTCAAGCATCGACATAATGTCGTCATTGTAACCAAAGTAAATATAAATAATATCGGTTAGGTTAGGTGGACTTGATAGCCTGGTAAAGGTCGCGGGAGTCCGCTGGATGCGGGCCGCGCAGGACCGGTCACTTTGGAACTCTTTGGGGGAGGCCTATGTCCAGCAGTGGACGTCTTTCGGCTGATATGATGATCGGATAGGTCGGACTTATCGATTTAATATGTGCCTAACTTAGGGATGTAAACGTTTTAGGTAGCTCTACTTTTAAACTTAAATAGAATATAACATTTAAAATAGCGCACCATAGCGCTAAAACCGAATACGTTACAATTGACCACTTTTTATAAATGTATATTAACCACCAGTAGGTAACCCTTTAACTTTAATCGCCATCGTCTGATACAATCGTTATCGGACAAGAGCCACAGTGTAAATGACATCTACCTGATTTCTTATATGACAGAGTTGAAAATTGCGAGTAGGTACCTACTTACGTAACTAATTAGAAGTTCGACGGTTAAAAGGTTATTATGTAGCTACAACTAATTACACTCAAGAGCAATAAAAGCGGGTAAACTAAGCAAATAAATCCTATACAAAATGTACATTTCATTGCTCATAAATATATAGTTCAATAAATAATTTAGTCTCACCATCATCCCCTTCAATATCGGCAATTAGTGAAACCGAAGATATCCGCAAAATAATGCCGAAAATAAATAAATTCCGGTGGCAAAACATTGCGGCAAAAATATTCAAATAGAACACATTCGTGATCGTGCACTGTCGGTGTCAACTGCGAGGGTCGTGCGCGGAGCTGCGCGCGCGCGGTTGTGGTCGGAGGTCGACTGGCGACTGCGCCGGCGGCCGGCGCGCAGCTTCAGCTGAATTTCAGCAATGTCAGCTAACGAGAGGCGAGTATGAGCTAATTAATCATAGATAGGCATGTCTCTTTTTAATTTTCGTGCCGCGGCCAGATTTGAATTAATGTACCGTTATCTCAGTTTGGCGAAACAAGAAAATATGTAGGTACTTACCATTAACTAGTTTTTTGAGAATAAAAAAATAAACATTAAATTCAAAAAATACAGTCAATAACTAGATCGTTATGGCTTTCACAGATACTGAGAACTATACTGAGAACAGCCCTCGTACACCTACCAGATTTGAGAAGACAAATAATTATTTGTCTTCTCAAATCTGGTAGGTGTACTCGTATTAAATAAAAAAACCGGCCGGACAAGTGCGAGTTGGACTCGCCCACCGTACAAAATAACAAATATAGTTTTCAGATTGATCCCTGTAGGTATATGTATGAAAATGAAAATGAAAATGAAAATGTTTTATTTCATAGATTGCTAGGTTACATTGAAAATAAGGTTGGGTCTTCCTAGTAGGTAAAAAATACCTGTGTCAGGAAGACCCGCTCCTCCATAAAAAAGCAGTTAATGTTAATTTCTTATATGTAGGTAAATATTTATAACATAAAATAAAAACAAAGACGAATTAGGTATCACAGGCATAGTGTCGTGACCCTAAAGTTGAGTGTGTGTGTGTGTGTGTGTGTGTGTATGTATATAGTACTAGCTGTTGCCCGCGACTTCGTCCGCGTAGAACATAATAAATGCTTGTTTAAGGATTGAATTTAAAAAAAAACATTGAAATTAGTTTTGTAGTCTTACAACTTACTTAAACAGTCTAAAACCGAAGTTACAAATCTCTTACCTTCAAAATGTCTTGCTCTCTATACAAACTTAGAACCCTCTTTTAACCCTCATAGTAGTATAAGTCTGAAACCGTAGTTACAAATTTCTTACTTTAAAAATGTCTTGCTATCTATATAAACTTCGAACCCCCTTTTAACCTTCTTAGGCGATAAATTAAAAAAAAAACGCTGAAATAAGTTTTGTAGTCTTTCAGCAAACAGTCTACAACCGAAGTTACAAATCCCTTACATAAAAAATGACTTGCTCTCCATACAAACTTGGAACACCCTTACAATCCCCTTTAGAGGTAACATTTAAAAAAAACGCTGAAATAAGTTTTGTAGTCTTTTAACAAACAGGCTAGGATCGAAGTTACAAATCTCATACCTTAAAATTTTCTGACACTCCATACCATCTTTGAACCCCCTATTAACGCTTTTCAAGGAAAAATAAGGAAGAAGAGTTTTTTTGTTGTAATAAGCATTTTTTCTACAAACTATCAAGTATTTAAGCTCAATAAAAGTGTTTTCCATTTTTTTTTTATTATTTATTTATTTATTAATCACACACAAGTTTACAGTTTATAGCCAAAACACACGAATCTTGCCCTTTTTAACCCCTTAAGGTGTGGAATTTTCCAAAACGCTGAAAGTACTTTATTTGTATTTCAATAAGTAGGTAATCTTTCTACAAACGTTTAAGGTGGTTCGATTGCCATACAAAGCGTTATTTGACATTCGCAGGCTAACGGCGTGATATTTTATGAAACTTATGTAACAAACTTTCATCAATTGGCTTCCCATTTGCGCCAAATTCCCCCTTTCCTAGAATAAACTTGTATAAACTAGATTAATTTGAGAAAAATAGTTTTCCCAAAATATCACGTGACAAACCAATTTCTCAAATGAATCTAGTTTATACAAGTTTATTCTAGGAACGGGGGAATTTGGCGCAAATGGGAAGCCAATTGATAAAAGTTTGTTACATAAGTTTCTTAAAATATCACGCCGTTAGCCTACGAATGTCAAATAACGTTTTGTATGGCAATCGAACCACCTTAACCTTGTATCTCAAAAAATAATTTCCCTCATACAAACATTGCAACGATTTTAACAACCCTTAGGGGTGGAATTTTCCAAAACGCTGAAAGAGCTTTATTTTTATTCTAATAAGTAAGCTTTCTACAAAGTTTTAAGTCTCTAGCTAAAAAAAGAACGTTGCCTCCATACAAATGTTGCACTCCCTTTTAACCCCCTTAGGGTTGGAATTTTCTAAAACGCTGACAGATCTTTTTTGTATTTCAATAAGTAGGTAATCTTTTTACAAACGTTTAACTTTGTATCTCAAAAAATAATTTCCCTCACACAAACATTGCAACGATTTTAACAACCCTTAGGGGTGGAATTTCCCAAAACACTGAAAGTGCTTTATTTTTATTCTTATAAGTAAGCTCTCTCGCTAAAAAAACATGTTACCTCCATACAAATGTTGCACCCCCTTTTAACCCCCTTAGGGGCGGAATTTTCTAAACCGCTGAAAGTATTTTTTTTATTTCAATAAGTCATCTTTCTACAAACTTTTAAGCTTCTATCTCAAAAAAAAAGTTTCCCTGGTACAAACTTAGAAACCTTTTTTAACCCCCTTAGGAGTGTTTTTTTTTCAAAACGCTGAAAAGTCTTTTTTCCTTTCGATAAGTAATATTTCTACAAATTTTAAGCTTCTATCTCAAAAAAGAGTTTCCCTCACACAAATTTTGCAACCATTTTTAACCCCTTAGGGGTGGAATTTCCCAAAACGCTGAAAGTACTTTATTTTTATTCTAGTTAGTAAGCTTTCCACAAAGATTTAAGTCCCTAGCTAAAAAAACATGTTACCTCCATACGAATGTTGCACCCCCTTTTAACCCCCTTAGGGGTGGAGTTTTCTTCAATTGAATTTTTCAAAACGCTGAAAGTACTTTAATAATATTCTAATAAGTAAGCTATTTACAAAGTTTTAAGTCTCTTGCTAAAAAAAAACGTTGCCTCCATACAAATGTTGCACTCCCTTTTAACCCCCTTAGGGGTGGAATTTTCTAAAACACTGAAAGTGCTTTTTTTGTATTTCAATAAGTAATCTTTCTACAAACGTTTAACCTTGTGTATCAAAAAATGATTTTCCCTCATACAAACTTTGCAATGATTTTTAACCCCCTTAGGGGTGGATTTTCCAAAACGCTGGAAGTACTTTATTTTTATTCTAATAAGTAAGCTTTCTACAAAGGTTTAAGTCTCTAGCTAAAAAAACATGTTTCCTCCATACAAAAGTTGCACCCCCTTATAACCCCCTTAGGGGTGGAATTTTCTATAACGCTGAAAGTTGTTTTTTTTGTATTTTAATAAGTAATATTTCTACAAACTTTTAAGCTTCTATCTCAAAAAAGAGTTTCCCTCATACAAACCTTGCAACCCTTTTTAGCCCCCTAAGGGGTGGAATTTTCCAAAACGCTGAAAGTATTTTATTTGTATTCTAATAAGTAATCTTTCCACAAAGTGTGAAGGCTCTAGCTCAAAAAATAAAGTTTCCTCCATACAAACTTTGCACCCTTATTTAACCCCTTAGGGGTGGAATTTTCCAAAACGCCGAAAGTACTTTATTTTTATTCCAATAAGTAAGCTTTCTACAATGTTTGAATTCTCTAGCAAAAAAAAAGAGTTTCCCCCATACAAATTTTGCAACCCTTTTTATCCCCCTTAGGGGTAGAATTTTCCAAAACGCTGAAAGTACTTTATTTGTATCCTATAAAGTAATCTTTCCACAAAGTTTGAAGACTCCAGCTCAAAAAATAAAGTTTCCTCCATACAAACTTTGCACCCCTATTTAACCCCTTTAGGGGTGGAATTTCCAAAAATCCCTTCTTATCCGTCGCCTACGTTATAAAAGGTAGTATGGGTGTAAATTTCAAGTTTCTAGTTCCAGTAGTTTCGGCTGTGCGTTGATGATCTGTCAGGAAGTCTTCTTTTATATATATAGACTAGCTGTTGCCCGCGACTTCATCCGCGTAGAACTTAATACTTAGAAAATATAATGCAAACAAACTTCTACCATCTTAAGGGATGATTTCCGAGGCAAAAACTATTCTATATCCTTTGAAGGGTCTCAAATTATCTCTATACCAAATTTCATCTAGGTACATGGATTTTATCCAAACTCTCACCCCCTATTTCGTACCCTTACGGAATGATTTTCGAGATAAAAACTATCTAATGTCATTCTTCGGGACTCAAACGACCTTTATACCAAATTTCATCTAAACGGGATTCATCCAAATTTTCACCCCCCATTTCACCCCCTTAGGTAGTGATTTCCGGAATTACAACTATCCTATGTCCTTTCCCAGGACTCAAGCTATCTCTATACCAAATTGTATTAAAATGGGTTCCATCCGAATTTTCACCCCTAATTTCACCCCCTTAGGGGATGATTTCTGGGGTAAAAACTATCCCATGTCCTTTCCCAGGACTTAACCTATATCTACACCAAATTTCATCAAAATAGATTACATCCAAATTTTCACCCCCCCCCCCCCCCCCCCCCCCCCCCGATTTCCGGGATAAAACCTATTATATGTCCTTCCCCGGGACTCAAACTATTTATATACCAAATTTCATCTAAATCGGTGCAGCGGTTTAAGTAGCTCCATACAAATTGCCACCCCCAATTTCAGCCCCTCAGATATAAAAACTACCCTTTGTCCTTCCCCGGGGCTCATTTCATCTAAATCGGTTCAGCGGTTTAGGCGTGAAGAGGTAACAGACAGACACACTTTCGCATTTATAATATTAGTATGGAAGTATGGATTATTAGTATGGATAGTATGGATTATTTCCGCTTGTCTTCCAAATAGAGGTGTAGCTGTAGACTCACTTCAAAAGAAAGAAGAAACGAAAAACTCATTCAAATATCTCAAAAAATTACGAAGCTACAACCGTTTTAATGTCGCTTGTTAGAGTGAGAAAACGATCAGGGACCGTGACGTCACGATCCTCGAGCGTCATAGTAAAAAACAATCGTTTCATTATAAAGGTGCGTTTTGCGGAAAAGAGACGCAACAAACCCCCTCTTAAAACTTTATACACTTATAACTTAGTGGTTACCTATATAGGTAACCACTTAGAACGCAAGAGGCTATATAGCCTCTTGCGTTGTTTTTTTTTCGAGATAATACAACATTATGATTATTTTGTTTAGTGTCTACATCCCTATTTTCGATAAGATAAGATAAAATCAGATTTCTTTATTGTCAGAACTGTGTACATTTAGTTGTTTTGGGTAAAATAAAGTCCAACAGCTTGCCCATTTCGGACGTACAATATTAAACTTAAAGCTAGTCAAATATACTAAAACAATAACAACAATAGTATTTCCAAATAATTTTAACCATATTCACACATAAAATATTAATTTAGATCTATCCGACATCCGTATTTTCTTTTAAACCACGAACTTCGGAATTCGAAAATATTCGGGTATCTCTATCTCTATCGCACTAACAAATGACAGGAATGCAGAGGGCCTACCGCGAAAGGCATTCCAAGTTTCCCCTCTCTGTCATACTTACAAGTTCGTACATAAGTGCGACAGAGAGGGAAAACTTCGAATGCCGTTCGCGGTAGGCCCTTAGATATACGAACTTCGAGTTTCAGTTTTCGTGGTTTGGCTGAATACGCAAAGAGCGCGCGCGCGTGCCATTCAAAAAAACCAAGTATATATTGTTCGAATTTGTTGTTACATTTGTACAAATTACGACTTAATTCGACATTTGCGCATATAAGTTCGCATATCAAAATCGATTAATTTTATATTTGCTTTTGGTACCTATGTGTCTCGTCAATGTATATCGTAGACGGAATTAAAATTATTAATAGGCGAAAGAAAGGCAAAGCAATTCCGCCATTTTGTCCGTAGTATTTCTTAGTACTGTGATTTTGACGTTTCTTTTAGCTGACAGATGTGGCGGCGATATACTTTAAGAATAATAAATGAAAAATTAAATGAAGTCGTATATTACGGAAAATAAATTAATTGTCGCAGTCGGATAATAACTATCCTAAGTTGCAGCTGGAATAATAATGTACCTATATAAAATGTTTCATATTTTTCCGTCCATGGGATGCTGAGAACATTCGTACCACAGAAAGCTTAGTTTCATACTGGCTGATTCTTTTTTTAATTTAGAGATTTATTATAAGTGGAGATAAGACGATATTACTTGCCAAATTTCATAGTTCTAGGTCAACGGAAAGTTCCTACCCTATAAATTTTGATTCCTTGAGTGTCGAAATAAACATTTTTGAGGGATAAAGGGCCGTATCTTTTTTTTTACGTTAACTTAGAAGTTTGATTTTTTCACAGCTTCAAGGGTAACTGTAGACCTGAGTATATGGTTTTAATTTCAACTCGATACCTCCACGCGTTCCCGAGATAAAGAGGGTCTTGACAGACAGATACCTAGACAGACGGACAACAAAGTGATTCTATAAGTGTTCCGTTATTTCCTTTTGAGGTATGGAACCCCAAAGCGGTTGTTTTGGCCTAGTTGGTAGTGACTACGAAGCCGGAGGTCCTGGGTTTGAATCCCGGTAAGGGCATTTAATTGTGTGATGAGCACGAATATTTGTTCCTGAGTCATGGATGTCTTCTATGTAGTATTTATTTATCAATATAAGTATATATTTATATATCGTCGCCTATTTAGTACCCATAGCTTTGCTTAGTTGGGCCTAGGTCGATTTGTGTAAGATTGTCACAAAATATTTATTTATCTATTATTATTTATAAAAAAAGTTTTTATCATATCGAATAAAAGTCTGAATATACATTTTTGACAATTGTTCCACCTTCTCTAATTAAACCACTTACCTGTCGTAAGTGGTTTATTTAGAGGTCTAAAGAAACATCAAAAGAATGTTTTAACTTTTTATATCATATTTGAGAGTTGCTCAAAAAAAATGCCACTACATTTTTTCCGAGATTTTCTGTAACTTTTATGTTATTTCTACTCAGAATCCCGATATCTTTCCATCCTAATAGGAGAAATTGTGTAACTGGCATACAAAGTATTATGGTAAATATCTTTGAGACATTTTTTTGGTCTATCAAGATCGAAAGAGCTCCTGATTCTGAGTGTAAATAGCATAAAACTCCTGGAAAAAACTACAATTAATATATAATAGTGGCATTTTATTTAATTCGAGATACCTTAACACGTGTAATGTCATCATTAACCAATTTACCGCCGAATGACAAAAAGGTTTCTCGCTAGATTTTCCATTCGGTAATAAATAAATATATATATATAATCTAGCTAGACACACACAGCAAAGAGGTCGGCTTAAATATGAACGCGTTAAGAACAAAGACAATGACAGAGAGAAATAAATAATTAACAACATCCCGAATTCCCGATTGATTATGTGGATGACTATACATAAGGTAAACGTCCGAGTGCTCGACGCTGTACTAGTATATGTCATGGGCACATTGGGCACTTTATGTCAAAGCAATATGGGCTAAACTCGAACTAAGAGGATATTTCTTCATTCGAATTTAAGCCATGTCGATTTGACATAGAGTGCCCATGACATATACTAGTACCTACAGTCGCCATCACATACATCGGAGCCAACAAGCAGCTCAGCACAAACATCGGAACACACCTCTATTTTCAAGGCATTAGGGTGCATGTGCCGATATTTTTGAACACCTATAGTGTACCGATGTATGTGATGGCGACTGTACAGCGTCGACCACTCGGACGTTTACCTTACATAGGCCAGATAATTAAGTAAACAATATGTCAAACAAAGAGATTGAGACACGTATTAGGCCATGCTTGGAATATAGAGAAAAACAAAACTATAAACATGTCAGTTCAAAGAAAACTATTAAATTGAACACCTGCATGACCTGCATACTCCCTATCCTAACATATGGATGCCAGACCCACTACCCAGACCTGGGCGCTCACAAACACAACAAACCAAACTTCGTACTTGTCAGCGAGGCATGGAACGAAGCATGATGGGGAAGAGAAAGATAGATAAAATCAACCACAAACCAAAACATAATCAGAAAAGGTACAAAAACCCATGACGTGGTGTTAAAATTAAGAATACTAAAGTGGAAATGGGCTGGCGATATAGAGGGGATGAGAAATGGAACAAATTAATAACACTGTGGTGCCCAGGAGATGGCAAGAGAAAGAAAGGAAAACCATTAAGAAGGTGGGAGGATGACATGGTTAAGTCAGCTGGTAAAACCTGGACTAAACTGGCATCGAAGAGAGAAGATTGGAAAGTGTTGGGGGAGGTCTTTGCCAAAGGGCACACAGAATAAGATAAATAATAATAATATGAAATTAGTAATAAAATAACTGCATGTATTTATATAAGTACCTACTACGTATTCTGAAATAAGGCTATAAAACAAAATAAATAAATAAATATTAGGGGCCACTCTTACACAATTCGAACTAGCCCCATAGTACCTAAGCTCAATAAGGCTTGTGTTATGGGTAGGTACTAGACGACGATAAGTATATTTAATAGATATAAATACTTAAATAAATAGATAACACCCAAGACTCAAAAACAAATATTCATGTTCATCAGTCATCATACAAATATTTGCCCTTTCCGGGATTCGAACCCAGGACCTTCGGCTTCGTAGGCAAATACCTAAAGAAAGTGTAATTTACACCGTTATTTGCTTCATATATCAGACAACATTTGTGACAATCCGTTTACACGGCATGCAGCGATAGCGTTTCTAGGGTGTGTGTGTTTATTTACAAAGTAGGGACGCTGATGCCACCACGCATGCGTTGTGAACAGGGCTGTAATTCACAACGATTAGGTACGCTTACAGACGTACAATATCTTGCCCCCCAATTACGCAAAGTTAGTACCAACCTAAGGCTCAAGTTATAGTGGGAAAGGACGAGAAAAAACATTTTTGTGAATAAAAAGTCAGAATTCGCATGCGCGTTTGAGCCGATCAACAATCCGCGTAACAATACCAACTAACCCAGCCCCAGGCTGGTAAGAACACCAAATGAAAGTTCCCTAAATCCATGAATGAAACAACCTAAACAGTGACAATGGGTAACCAATTTAAGAACGTGGCAGTGATAGCCTGCCTGAAAACGTTTCTATTCATTTTCAATATCGTGTTCTGGGTAAGTTGTTAGTGAAATTACATCTGAAAACAATGTGTTATCATCTGAGAGATGTTAGACATTGATAAGCCCAAAGTTTTGGAGCGTTAAAGTAAAGCGAATTACTCAGTTCGCTTTTTATTTAAAATTGACCTCGCAGTAATGTGGAGACGAGACGCACCTACTTATCAGTTTGGAATAATAGTGATTTAAGTTAAATAACGTTGAATGAATGTTTGGGACGCAACATAAACCTTAATGAGATAAACTTTAAGAAAATATGTTAGTGCAATTGCTTCTTCAGAAAATCTCACAACCAGTATCTTCATCTTTGCCTCAAGATTAAGTATTTTAATGATGTGTAGGTACCTAATAAAGAGTATGTGATGACGGCGTTCACACGAGGATGCCCGGCATATTGCAGGTAGATGGTAATAATAGTGGCACTGGGAGAGTGATCTATGCTCTATTCAACTACTTGAGCGCTTCTTTGATGGATAGTTTAAAACGTGCCATTCATTTGCCGAAATGATTAAATATAAAGTTTTAAGTAGTAAAGATGAAGAATTGAATTAATCCTTTTGAACGCCAAGTCAACACGAAAAAGTCTAAGGCCATGCGATTCGTCAGACCAGTCCATCAGTGAATCCGTTTTTTTGGTAATTCCCAGTTGTCGGGGTTGCTCCTGCTGATAGTGGGGCTATGGGCGGAGTTCGATCTGTACAAGTACATGGAGCTGTCGCCAGAGTTCTCTGGCACGGCACCGCACGTCATGATCGGCATCGCCGGCCTCATCGTGCTGGTCAGTTCCGTCGCCTTCTCCTGCATCATCAAGGGCCAGCCGGTGCTGCTGTACATTGTAAGTGAACACGAAACACACGCCTCAACGTGTTTATTAAAATCGTAAATGAACAATGAACACGAAACACAGTAGGTACTTTAACCGATTAATTGCTGTGAACCGCTTTACCTACGTGACAGCGACGTGGAAGTAGTTTAATATTTTAATTTATAATATACATATGCATTAAGAAGTTGTATAAGTTATTTTAGGCATGCGTTTCGCTATTTTTACAAGCTTTATTACTAACTTACCTCGTTTAGTTCGTTCGTGTTCGTTATATAGTAACCTACCGGTTCAATTCATGTACATAAGTGAATTTTAAGGCTCGACAGTAAACAGGGGCAGCGTTTTCGAGTTTTTTAAAACAATCTCAGACGTAGAAAATAGGGTTCAAAAATCTAAAAAAAAGATAGGTATTACTTAAGGATCTAATCTAGTCAAAGTCGCATTCAGTTACGCGATCTAATGAACTTCACTCGATAGAAAAAAATCCCAAAGATACCTCTTTTTGTAAAGTTTATTCAATATTATGACTAAACTATAGATATTTTAAATTAAATGTTTGTACTCAAATAAAGTTATTAAATATTTATAGACAAATTCGCAGAGTTTGAATAGATAAAATGATTATCTTAATTACTATGTTTAAATACCTACAAAATGCGGGAGCGCGGAGGCTCGGCAGGCCCGATCAGTCGCGCGCTGGCCCATACGGACGACGACTCAAGGACGTTAGCGGGTGTACAAGCTTTAAAGCAGTTAGGTACCTACCTACCTATCATCAACCGATTGAGCTGAAATTTGCGGTTATCTATATCTGAATCACTCAATTTCATTTCCCAATACCAATGTATCGTTGTCCGAATTTTTAATTTCCCCTAAAAGCCGCTTTTCGATGAAGCCATGACATTTTCAGGATGATTCTAAAACAAACCTTTTTTTTACGCTGGGGCAATGCTTTGACGCACCGTCCACCCGGTCAGGGGGGGCCGGACGGGTGTGTGGGATTCCCGGACAGAAGGCCCAGACCAGCGGCGCTACCACGAACTTCGAATCTCGAACTTCGTATATCTCCGTTTCGGTCGCTCGAGTACCATAAACCATAGTGCGATAGAGACGGAGAGAGTTCGAGATTCGAAGTTCGTGGTTATAGCTCAGACTACCCACTAAATACCCCCAACGATTGTCCAACCATGTCGCTGCCAAGAAGTGCCAAAGGTTAGCTTGACGCATTCTACTTTGACCCTCGCGAACATATAAAACAAACCTAACCTAATATAGGTTCTACGCGATTAGTATTTAATAAAAAAAATGGTTTTCTAGATAATTGGCTTTTTGCCGAAATGAAAATTCGGACAAACGATAGGTACAGTTGGGAATTTAAATTTAGTGATTGCGATAGGTTACCGTTAGCATATCTAATATTGTAAATTCGGTGACAACGCAATATTACCACATACCACCATTATTGGTAGGTACCACCGCGCTGACCTGACGATGGAGACAACAGGTGGCCATAGCAACTCCTAAATCACAAGATAAATCCGTAGTGTTTGGGGTCATTGGAAATGTTGAACCCTCTCAACGAGTTGTTGATAACTGTGCAAAAAAAATACCTACTTACCGATAAGTAATACGCTGTGTTAGTTCTCGGGGTTTTATCAACTTGTTCATAACTGGATTCCATCCCACCAATCCACTGGGCGCCTAAATTGTATCCATCATTCGCAGAACATTCGCTAAGACGGCGTTATTCAAACAACACGTAGTTGAAAATTGCAAATACATATTACTTACGGTCTGCGACTGTTCGCAGTATGGCGGGTTCCTGGCCTGCATCTTCATGATGGACGCGGGAGTGGGCGCGTCGGTGGCGTGCTACCGCGAGACCTTCTCAAAGGGGCTGTACGACGGCCTCACGCAGACTCTCGTCTCCAGCGACCGGCATAGGGGCAACTTCGACTTGGCTCAATCCACTGTGAGTAGCCTTTTAAGTTAGGATTGAAAGACTGCTCTTCAGGGTCTTCGAACTCTTTTCTAAAGGGACCCGAAGCCCGCCAAGATTTGGCGTAGGCACTAGTTTTACGAAAGCCACTGCCTCCTTACCTTCCAACCCAGAGGGAAAACTAGACCTTGTAAGGATCTTCTGTTAAATAATCAAATAATATTTCGCAGGTTAATAAGTATGTTTTTTAACCCAGTGGTATGAGCTGGTTCGAACCCACGACCTGCAGATTGAAAGTTGCGTGCCTTACCGATCGGCTGCAGTGGCTCTTTACCGATCGGCTTCAGTGGCTCTTTACCGATCGGCTGCAGTGGCTCTGTACCGATCGGCTGCAGTGGCTCTTTACCGATCGGCTGCAGTAGCTCTTTACAGATCGGCTGCAGTGGCTCTTTACCGATCGGCTTCAGTGGCTCTTTACCGATCGGCTGCAGTGGCTCTTTACCGATCGGCTGCAGTGGCTCTTTACAGATCGGCTTCAGTGGCTCTTTACCGATCGGCTGCAGTGGCTCTTTACCGATCGGCTGCAGTGGCTCTTTACCGATCGGCTGCAGTGGCTCTTTACCGATCGGCTTCAGTGGCTCTTTACCGATCGGCTGCAGTGGCTCTTTACCGATCGGCTGCAATGGCTCTTTATCGATCGGCTTCAGTGGCTCTTTAATCTTGTAATTCTTTATTTAGGTCTGGATTCTGATTCCCTCACGTTGCGTTTTTACAGCTGCATTGCTGCGGCGTGTCGAACTACACGGACTGGGGGAGCGTGAAGCGGCCGATCCCGCTGTCGTGCTGCGTGAACCCTGACGACTGCATCACGGCCAACTACAGCCACGTCTACCAAACGGTGGGTACCCAATGCAGCTACTATGTACCTACTGCATACGCAACGAATAGTTTACCTCCATACAACACTGTTTAACACATGGCACGGCACGGACTGGTACGCCTACGTATGCGTCACGAGCAAATATATCGCCGCACTTGTGCTAATGCAGGGACGGTAGGCACTTCTTTCAATTTATTGGATGATATGATATAACAACTACAAATACTACAATCCAATCTTTTTGTCTGTTAATGAAGTTTATATTATTTAGAACTTCGATAAATTAAACATTATTTAAGTTAATTCATAACACCAACCTTATTTGCAGGGTTGCTACAAGATTATAGTGGAATATCTCGAGAGCAACATGGACGTTATGATCGGCATCGCAATCGGCACAGCACTGTTCCCACTGGTGGGCACCATTCTCTCCTGTTTCCTCGCGAGTTACATCAAGAAATCAAACTATGACGCCATGAACTGAACCCAACACCGAGCACCTGTGGTAACCGACAAAAGATTCTAAGTATTAACTCGTGAACTGAACTGAATTATATACTCAATTAATGTAGCAATTAAATATTAAAAGAAACACAACTAAAGTCGTAGCTTTATATTTCAACTTTCAATCTATTTTAGCTGAAAGTTCAAAATTATCATCCTATGTATAGTAAATTTTGATGTACTTATAGAAAGTTTTATTAAATTAGAATGTATTATAATGTTATTAATTACTTATAATATTGTGCAAGCAAACTATTAAGGAGTTTAATTTAACTTAGAATTTGACGCAAATGAAACTTCATCATATTTTAACAAAATATTTTATTACTTCATTGACTTGTATAGATAATGATCACATGTCTAGTCTAGTCACTGTCGGAGCTATCCTTGTCCTCCTTGGCCTCGGGCGGAGCGTCCTGCTTGTAGTGCCGGTACTCTGGCTTCAGCTCCCACATGTTCTTGTGAGGGTTCTTCAGGTTATAGTTACATACTTCCTTCAGAATCTCTTTCAAGTAAACTATAGGTTGTCTTGTAATCTGGAAAAAATTATAATGATGAACACACAATCGGTCACAGCTAAGAACAGGCTTTCCATGAATTGGAGTCTCCAACTTTCTTTTTTTTTTGCAAGTATATGCCAGAGTCAATATATATTTATTTCCTTGACCAACAATTAACTAGTGAATATCAAATGACAATCCATACTATGAGTTCCAAGAAATTGTAGATAAAGTGATTGGTCACAGCTAAGAACAGGCTTTCCATGAATTGGAGTCTCCAACTTTCTTTTTTTTTGCAAGTATATGCCAGAGTCCTTATATATTTTTTTCCTTGACCGATAATTAACTAGTGAATATCAAATGACAATCCATACTACGAGTTCCAAGTAATTGTAGATAAAGTGATAAAACTTTCAAGTACTACTTATTACTAAATAACAATCTTTACTAATTTACCTTTTGCAGATCCTTGATGTTATAATACTGATGTTTCTCAAATGCAGCAAACAGCACATTGAGCACTTGGTCTTTGTCATCCCTAGCCTTTTTGCCTTCTGCTTTCTTCTTCTCTTGATATTCAATCTGTAGAAACAAAAGTAGTTTACCACAATGAATTAATAACCTATTCACAATATGGTGTTTAGATATAAGTAAACCTACATACTTTTAACCAAACACCATATTGTGTAATATGTTGCAACATTATAATGCAATATTGCAATATTTTGTTTTTGTAATAGGAGTTTTATGAAAGTTGCTAAATTTTGTTTGTCCTCCAGCTCTCATTGCAATCATACAAAGTTTTTGTACAATTGATGCTCACTCAACATGTTATTTAATTTGACATTGTTGGACTTAATTATTTTGTAAAAACAAATGGCTTACTTTCACACTGCTCAACAGTGAGTGTGAGTACACTTCCTATGCTAGAATGAATCCAATGGCTACTTACATTATGCCTATGATCTGAGACTGGCTTGAAATTCTGTACAATTCTATCTAACTGCTGCACTTGACGCTGCGGCATGGAAGCCTTTCTTATAGATTCAGACTTTAATTTATAGTAAGTTGGGTCTGCATATGGCCTGCACTCCAGCTTTTGTACTATTCGACCCTCCATGTACAACTTTTCAGACTCTGGAACTACCGAATCTGTGTTGGATGCTGAAACAAATAACCATTAAGCATAAGTTACTTGTTTTAAGGTTATCAACACATACACAACTTCTTTACAACACAAAAAATTTACAATACTAAAAACTGATTTTAATTGATTATCATACAAGACTACTTACGCACTACATGAGAGAAGACGCCTAAAGATTGCCTAGTAACAGTTGAAACGTCCAAACGGTGCTCCTTTGGTATGCTCTGCTCGCCAGGATCCTTAAGACACATCACAGCCTCTGAGAGAGATAACTGCACCTGGGCCCTTTGTCCTGTCACCCGAGATATTTTCAATTTACCCACTTCAATATTTCCTGGAGCTTTTTCCCATTTGTTTGCTATGTACTTAGGAACTTTAACAAGCCACACTCCTCTTCCAGCATTGGATAAGTCTAATTCGCGGTCGATTTGGGGTAAAGCCGGTGGAGTAGCCATTTTATTCAGAGATCAAATTATTATCTTTTATTTAATAAATTGGTACAAACTTCTATGCTTATCAGTAATGCAATGTTTTCAACAGTACGCTGCAATGCAATGGCTGCAATAAAATAACTGCAAATGTCACGAATGTCAAAGCGTCAAACGGCCCAGACAGGCAACGTTCCAAAACGAACATGGTTCTATAGGCGCGTCCAAACGTCCGAGAGCGGCGGAGAATCGTGCAATGTGAACACGCTCCATGGCTTAAATGATTGTTAAAAAAAAAACTAAATGTCATAGTTGTCATTATTTTCTTTTATACGTGAAGTGTGAAATGAGAATTTTGTTATACATTTTCTTCAACCTTATTAATTTATAATTATGTGAGAGGAACATTACAGTAACTTAGACTAGTCATAGTTGTAGTTGTGTAATATTATATGGATATGTGATAATAGTTAAGCGAAGTCATGTTTGGGTATAGCAAAGAAGCTGTTAGAGTGAAAGTGAAGGTTTGTGTCGTACAGTATTCCTAATCCAAGAATGGGTACTCTTATTATCATACGAGTTTCTTGATTCATTAATGCTATCCATCGACGCAATGTAGAAGTACATCCTCTTATATGTACCAGATTCTATTCACAAAACCTTTGCCCAATGCATAGCTAAAGGATATTGTTATGTTTTAGTGAACACCAGCTTGTGATCGGTATTAAATGAGTTGAAATTGCCTTTATCTTGTCACATTCTTATAATACTTCATTACTAAGGATGCCTTTACTTTTTTACTAGTTTTTAGACATTTAATGTATTTTCTTCGTCTATCTACATAATTACACATTCAACCTCCACAATTTGCAAACACTTTAAATTGGTGCTTATCAGAGCGGAACGACAATTAACCACCTTGAACATTAATGACCTACTTAGTGTTTTTACTCATATACCTAAGTTTCTTAGTACTTATACATTTTTGGCAGTGCTAACAATATCCTTATGTTCGCTTAAAATATTGTTAGTTTTATGAATATCCCTTATTTGGCCTACAAGCTTCAAATCTTAGACATGGCTGTTAGCATGTTTTATAATATTAATTCACAGGGCCATATTATTTCACAAAAATTCATTGAACTTACTGCTCATAATAGCCATGAAAGCTCAAAGCTTATCCCAACTCCATTTTGCTTTAGACTCATTTTATAGGTTGATAAAATTGTTTATTGTCCTTGCAACTGGTTAGTTGCAAAGGTGTCTTGAAGAAACTATTGAATTGATTTAATTATTACAGAAATGTGAAGGAAAACTACAACCAGAACTGAGGAAGTTCTCCGTGGACCCCCAAATAACCTCGCTGGAGGTTTTACAAAGCATTTTAGTGAAAGCATTTGATATCAAGTCTGACTTCACACTGTCATACCGGAGTGCTGATGACTACGGGCAGGAGATATACCTGCCACTCCTCTCTGACTGGGACTTGGATGCTGCTTTTCTCAAGTAAGATAACTGTTATTCTTGATTAATGGTTAATTATTTCTCCCCTCCTCCAGCATAACAATTGATGTCGATAAATATGTATGTCTTATATGTATATCAGCCATCAGTCTAAAACCAACTTCATGAAGTTACTATTGCTTGATGTGAGTCACATTTGAATGATTACAGTTGTTTTAATAATTTGGGAGTAAAGAAAAAAAAGCATAAACTCATGGTATTTTCAGCAAGAATACTAGAAATAATGCACAGTATTGAACTTTGGGTTTGCAACCCTGGCAGAATCAATTGTAGTATGCAGGTTAATATTTTTAGATTGTAATATCTTACTCTGATAAAATAATGGTTAGCTGGTAAAAACTAGCTATAATTTATTATAAATAATCTGCTTTCTGTAAATGATTAGACTGTTAAGGATTATCTACAGAACTTAGCACCCATTTAGATCTCATCCTTTTGTCAGCCAAGTCGACAACCAGGCATATTCTTATATAGAACTTGGTTTCCATTTCCACATTTATGTTTTTGATGGGGTTATATCTCCAGGTCAAGTAGTTACCCATTGGCTGCAATCATAAAAACTGGCCAAGTGCGAGTTGGACTCGCGCACGAAGGGTTCCGTACCATTATCTATAAAAAAACGGCAAAATAATCACGTTTGTTGTATGGGAGCCCCACTTAAAAAAATATTTTATTTTGTTTTTAGTATTTGTTGTTATAGCGGCAACAGAAATACGTAATCTGTGAAAATTTCAACTCTCTAGCTATCACAGTTCTTGAGATACAGCCTGGTGACAGACAGACGGACGGACGGACAGCGAAGTCTTAGTAATAGGGTTCCCGTTTTACTCTTTGAGTACGGAACCCTAAAAACTAGCACATTACTTTAATTTCTAATATCCATAAAATTTCGATCCCTAATAATCTATTTTCTTAGGTCTCATAACGTAGCTCAAACTCAGCGATCGGAACCATGCGTGCAACTCCGGGTGGACATGAAGCCATTCGCGGAGGCGTCGGAGGACTGGGAGCCGCCCGGGCTCAGTCCCGCGCCGCGCGAGCCGCCGCCCAGCGTGGCGCCGCAGCACCCGCCCGACAAGCAGGACTTGCCGACTGGCCTTCAAGGGTTGTTCATGAACCAGGTAACTGCTGTTTTGTAAGTCATAAGTCATTTATTTATAATATTATATATAAATATTACATGTCATCATTTATGTAAATTAAATTTATGAACTAGTACTATATTAAATAGTTTTCTATTTCAGACACTTTCTTAATCAGTGTAGTGCACTAGCACAAGTTTTTATTTAATTTTTAACATTGAGATTGACGAAATCACCCTAGAAATTGGTTTTATTGTTACTGACCCTATATCTATCTACATCTCTGACAATTATAAATTAATGTTCTTTTTTGGTTTGTTTTTGATGCTTAGAGACCGTCTACGTCTCAGTTTTATAAATTCCGATAGAGACCTTATCATCTCTAAAAATGCCCTTGTGCCTTATTTGCAAAATAAATATTTGATTTCGATTTCATTGGAAACTCAGACAGTCAAATATATTAAAGTATTCTGCATTTACTTAAATGGACCAAAAAAAATCAGAACTCAAGCTCTAACTACTAAGCTCTCACAGCCTTATTACAATAATACCATTCTTTATTTCGGACATAAATCCATAGCTTGTTAGTAAAGGCTTATTAACAATTCCTCTGCATGGTTAATAATGTTGGTATACAAAGAGATAGCCTCAGTGGTGCTTATAATCATCTCATTATAATAAACTTACATTAACAAATACTATTAGGAATGTTATTGTGCATTGCAACGAGTACCTACTAATAACAGTGAAATTATTCACTTCCTACATTAGACTAGCGATCCATTTGGAGAGTTTGCGCGAATACATACCGACACACATCGTAAGGGTGTAGCCAGAGTTTTATGCAGAGTGGGTCAGGCAAGAAACAGAATTTAAAGTTGCCTTGTAGGGGCAGTGGTTCCCGTCAGCTCATCACCTGGCTGCACTGTTAGTGGTTCACCTGCGATTGCGATTAACATCCCACTGTAGCCTGTCTGCTGCCTGTACATGTACAGGTTGAGCGGACGTTCAACATGGTGTCGCGTGCTCTGAACCTGTACGAGGACCCGAGCTCGCCGCCGCGCGCGCCGCTCAGCGACGGCGAGTTCAGGACCTTCCTCGACGCCGTGGGGCAGATCACCAACGCCACCAAGCTGAGGGAGGTCATATACTGCGGGGGGATTGACCCTAGTTTAAGGTATGTACGAGGACCCGAGCTCGCCGCCGCGCGCGCCGCTCAGCGACGGCGAGTTCAGGACCTTCCTCGACGCCGTGGGGCAGATCACCAACGCCACCAAGCTGAGGGAGGTCATATACTGCGGGGGGATTGACCCTAGTTTAAGGTATGTACGAGGACCCGAGCTCGCCGCCGCGCGCGCCGCTCAGCGACGGCGAGTTCAGGACCTTCCTCGACGCCGTGGGGCAGATCACCAACGCCACCAAGCTGAGGGAGGTCATATACTGCGGGGGGATTGACCCTAGTTTAAGGTATGTACGAGGACCCGAGCTCGCCGCCGCGCGCGCCGCTCAGCGACGGCGAGTTCAGGACCTTCCTCGACGCCGTGGGGCAGATCACCAACGCCACCAAGCTGAGGGAGGTCATATACTGCGGGGGGATTGACCCTAGTTTAAGGTATGTACGAGGACCCGAGCTCGCCGCCGCGCGCGCCGCTCAGCGACGGCGAGTTCAGGACCTTCCTCGACGCCGTGGGGCAGATCACCAACGCCACCAAGCTGAGGGAGGTCATATACTGCGGGGGGATTGACCCTAGTTTAAGGTATGTACGAGGACCCGAGCTCGCCGCCGCGCGCGCCGCTCAGCGACGGCGAGTTCAGGACCTTCCTCGACGCCGTGGGGCAGATCACCAACGCCACCAAGCTGAGGGAGGTCATATACTGCGGGGGGATTGACCCTAGTTTAAGGTATGTACGAGGACCCGAGCTCGCCGCCGCGCGCGCCGCTCAGCGACGGCGAGTTCAGGACCTTCCTCGACGCCGTGGGGCAGATCACCAACGCCACCAAGCTGAGGGAGGTCATATACTGCGGGGGGATTGACCCTAGTTTAAGGTATGTACGAGGACCCGAGCTCGCCGCCGCGCGCGCCGCTCAGCGACGGCGAGTTCAGGACCTTCCTCGACGCCGTGGGGCAGATCACCAACGCCACCAAGCTGAGGGAGGTCATATACTGCGGGGGGATTGACCCTAGTTTAAGGTATGTACGAGGACCCGAGCTCGCCGCCGCGCGCGCCGCTCAGCGACGGCGAGTTCAGGACCTTCCTCGACGCCGTGGGGCAGATCACCAACGCCACCAAGCTGAGGGAGGTCATATACTGCGGGGGGATTGACCCTAGTTTAAGGTATGTACGAGGACCCGAGCTCGCCGCCGCGCGCGCCGCTCAGCGACGGCGAGTTCAGGACCTTCCTCGACGCCGTGGGGCAGATCACCAACGCCACCAAGCTGAGGGAGGTCATATACTGCGGGGGGATTGACCCTAGTTTAAGGTATGTACGAGGACCCGAGCTCGCCGCCGCGCGCGCCGCTCAGCGACGGCGAGTTCAGGACCTTCCTCGACGCCGTGGGGCAGATCACCAACGCCACCAAGCTGAGGGAGGTCATATACTGCGGGGGGATTGACCCTAGTTTAAGGTATGTACGAGGACCCGAGCTCGCCGCCGCGCGCGCCGCTCAGCGACGGCGAGTTCAGGACCTTCCTCGACGCCGTGGGGCAGATCACCAACGCCACCAAGCTGAGGGAGGTCATATACTGCGGGGGGATTGACCCTAGTTTAAGGTATGTACGAGGACCCGAGCTCGCCGCCGCGCGCGCCGCTCAGCGACGGCGAGTTCAGGACCTTCCTCGACGCCGTGGGGCAGATCACCAACGCCACCAAGCTGAGGGAGGTCATATACTGCGGGGGGATTGACCCTAGTTTAAGGTATGTACGAGGACCCGAGCTCGCCGCCGCGCGCGCCGCTCAGCGACGGCGAGTTCAGGACCTTCCTCGACGCCGTGGGGCAGATCACCAACGCCACCAAGCTGAGGGAGGTCATATACTGCGGGGGGATTGACCCTAGTTTAAGGTATGTACGAGGACCCGAGCTCGCCGCCGCGCGCGCCGCTCAGCGACGGCGAGTTCAGGACCTTCCTCGACGCCGTGGGGCAGATCACCAACGCCACCAAGCTGAGGGAGGTCATATACTGCGGGGGGATTGACCCTAGTTTAAGGTATGTACGAGGACCCGAGCTCGCCGCCGCGCGCGCCGCTCAGCGACGGCGAGTTCAGGACCTTCCTCGACGCCGTGGGGCAGATCACCAACGCCACCAAGCTGAGGGAGGTCATATACTGCGGGGGGATTGACCCTAGTTTAAGGTATGTACGAGGACCCGAGCTCGCCGCCGCGCGCGCCGCTCAGCGACGGCGAGTTCAGGACCTTCCTCGACGCCGTGGGGCAGATCACCAACGCCACCAAGCTGAGGGAGGTCATATACTGCGGGGGGATTGACCCTAGTTTAAGGTATGTACGAGGACCCGAGCTCGCCGCCGCGCGCGCCGCTCAGCGACGGCGAGTTCAGGACCTTCCTCGACGCCGTGGGGCAGATCACCAACGCCACCAAGCTGAGGGAGGTCATATACTGCGGGGGGATTGACCCTAGTTTAAGGTATGTACGAGGACCCGAGCTCGCCGCCGCGCGCGCCGCTCAGCGACGGCGAGTTCAGGACCTTCCTCGACGCCGTGGGGCAGATCACCAACGCCACCAAGCTGAGGGAGGTCATATACTGCGGGGGGATTGACCCTAGTTTAAGGTATGTACGAGGACCCGAGCTCGCCGCCGCGCGCGCCGCTCAGCGACGGCGAGTTCAGGACCTTCCTCGACGCCGTGGGGCAGATCACCAACGCCACCAAGCTGAGGGAGGTCATATACTGCGGGGGGATTGACCCTAGTTTAAGGTATGTACGAGGACCCGAGCTCGCCGCCGCGCGCGCCGCTCAGCGACGGCGAGTTCAGGACCTTCCTCGACGCCGTGGGGCAGATCACCAACGCCACCAAGCTGAGAGAGGTCATATACTGCGGGGGGATTGACCCTAGTTTAAGGTATGTACGAGGACCCGAGCTCGCCGCCGCGCGCGCCGCTCAGCGACGGCGAGTTCAGGACCTTCCTCGACGCCGTGGGGCAGATCACCAACGCCACCAAGCTGAGGGAGGTCATATACTGCGGGGGGATTGACCCTAGTTTAAGGTATGTACGAGGACCCGAGCTCGCCGCCGCGCGCGCCGCTCAGCGACGGCGAGTTCAGGACCTTCCTCGACGCCGTGGGGCAGATCACCAACGCCACCAAGCTGAGGGAGGTCATATACTGCGGGGGGATTGACCCTAGTTTAAGGTATGTACGAGGACCCGAGCTCGCCGCCGCGCGCGCCGCTCAGCGACGGCGAGTTCAGGACCTTCCTCGACGCCGTGGGGCAGATCACCAACGCCACCAAGCTGAGGGAGGTCATATACTGCGGGGGGATTGACCCTAGTTTAAGGTATGTACGAGGACCCGAGCTCGCCGCCGCGCGCGCCGCTCAGCGACGGCGAGTTCAGGACCTTCCTCGACGCCGTGGGGCAGATCACCAACGCCACCAAGCTGAGGGAGGTCATATACTGCGGGGGGATTGACCCTAGTTTAAGGTATGTACGAGGACCCGAGCTCGCCGCCGCGCGCGCCGCTCAGCGACGGCGAGTTCAGGACCTTCCTCGACGCCGTGGGGCAGATCACCAACGCCACCAAGCTGAGGGAGGTCATATACTGCGGGGGGATTGACCCTAGTTTAAGGTATGTACGAGGACCCGAGCTCGCCGCCGCGCGCGCCGCTCAGCGACGGCGAGTTCAGGACCTTCCTCGACGCCGTGGGGCAGATCACCAACGCCACCAAGCTGAGGGAGGTCATATACTGCGGGGGGATTGACCCTAGTTTAAGGTATGTACGAGGACCCGAGCTCGCCGCCGCGCGCGCCGCTCAGCGACGGCGAGTTCAGGACCTTCCTCGACGCCGTGGGGCAGATCACCAACGCCACCAAGCTGAGGGAGGTCATATACTGCGGGGGGATTGACCCTAGTTTAAGGTATGTACGAGGACCCGAGCTCGCCGCCGCGCGCGCCGCTCAGCGACGGCGAGTTCAGGACCTTCCTCGACGCCGTGGGGCAGATCACCAACGCCACCAAGCTGAGGGAGGTCATATACTGCGGGGGGATTGACCCTAGTTTAAGGTATGTACGAGGACCCGAGCTCGCCGCCGCGCGCGCCGCTCAGCGACGGCGAGTTCAGGACCTTCCTCGACGCCGTGGGGCAGATCACCAACGCCACCAAGCTGAGGGAGGTCATATACTGCGGGGGGATTGACCCTAGTTTAAGGTATGTACGAGGACCCGAGCTCGCCGCCGCGCGCGCCGCTCAGCGACGGCGAGTTCAGGACCTTCCTCGACGCCGTGGGGCAGATCACCAACGCCACCAAGCTGAGGGAGGTCATATACTGCGGGGGGATTGACCCTAGTTTAAGGTATGTACGAGGACCCGAGCTCGCCGCCGCGCGCGCCGCTCAGCGACGGCGAGTTCAGGACCTTCCTCGACGCCGTGGGGCAGATCACCAACGCCACCAAGCTGAGGGAGGTCATATACTGCGGGGGGATTGACCCTAGTTTAAGGTATGTACGAGGACCCGAGCTCGCCGCCGCGCGCGCCGCTCAGCGACGGCGAGTTCAGGACCTTCCTCGACGCCGTGGGGCAGATCACCAACGCCACCAAGCTGAGGGAGGTCATATACTGCGGGGGGATTGACCCTAGTTTAAGGTATGTACGAGGACCCGAGCTCGCCGCCGCGCGCGCCGCTCAGCGACGGCGAGTTCAGGACCTTCCTCGACGCCGTGGGGCAGATCACCAACGCCACCAAGCTGAGGGAGGTCATATACTGCGGGGGGATTGACCCTAGTTTAAGGTAGAGAAACGTTTATCAGACGAATTTACACGATTGGAACCGGTTTAAATTAGCAGATTGTCTCAACTACAGTGAGAAATGCAAGAAGCCAGCCTGTTTCGTCTTTTTACGTTATTATGGTAGCCATGAGCGGCCATGTCAACACTATAGCATAGTCGTAGTTAGTGGCAGTCCTTAAAATATCAATGTTTTGACTTGATCACAAAGAGGTTGTCGTGTGACAAGCGATTTGTTAGTGTTTACAAAACATTACATTCAAAAGTTTGGGCGCCTGTTTTATCTCTGTCGCAACATCCATATCATGCTGCTATCAGTGTTTAAGCTTCACAAAAAATAACTATCATAAAAATTAGTGAATGCAGACTGTACTATGCTTTGCATAAACTTCAAAATCAGATGGAATGATCATGACTTTGGCTGTCCCTCAAACCTGTTTTTTTTTTTATACAACGGAAGTTGATTCATATCTAACTGAAACCAAATAGAAGCAAAACCAAATTATAGTTCCGATGATGACCTACATTACGTGCTTTATTGCAGAAAAGTGGTTTGGAAACACATCTTGAACGTGTATCCTGACGGAATGACTGGCAAGGAGCGAATGGACTACATCAAGAGGAAAGCTAACGAATATTACACCCTCAGAGCGCGATGGAAAGACTGCATGCAGAAAGGCATTGTAAGTTCTATATTTAAGGGTCTAACTTTGAAACTGGGCCCCTGTTAGCAGGAAGGACATTGTTTTTAAACAACGTTGGTGCGTGTGATAAACTAAATTTGAGTAATAATTTTAAATTAGGGTCCAAGTAACTGCAATTTAAAATTATCAGCTGACATGAAAGCCTTTATTAGATCCTTGTCATCACGGCTGGTCGACATCTCAGAGGACCCTAAAGCTGGCGTTTACATTTGGCAATAACGCGGCCAGCGTATTGGGAAACATACCGCAGGCGGAACTTTTAGAAATCGTATTCATTATAAAGTTGGGATTTTTAAATTTAGTATAATTTCTGTATATCACATTCTCTTAGTTGTTTAATTTTATGTTGTATTTATCTTATGTATTTTAATTTAATTTTTGTACGTTTTTATGTTCTTTTTTAGGAATATACATAAAACTAAATTTTCCAGGTGAACGCCGATCTGGCGTATGTGACGAGTATGGTGCGCAAAGACGTGTTACGTACAGACAGGCATCACAACTTTTACGCCGGTAGCGACGATAATCAGAACATTGGTTCGCTCTTCAATATTTTAACCACGTAAGAATCCCGTCCAAGTATTACTACTGAAAATAACCAGATGTAGCTATTTAGCGAACACGATAACTAACTTGTGAGATGGTCAATTAAATCAAATGCGAGATCATAGTTAATTTGATTGATAAAATTTGGTACCTATTTTGTTTTTACAAAATATCAGCATCAGTTTGCTATCAGATCATTCGTTGTTGTGAGTAAACTGTATCAAAGCAGATTTTCCCGATTTATCCCACGCTTGGATCCTTTTCGACGACCCTTACATTGAGACTTTATAATTTGGTGTCTTGCGTTGCGCTAGTTGTATTTGGTACATGTGTAACGTGTATCGGCAGGTACGCCCTGCAGCACCCGCGGGTGAGCTACTGCCAGGGCATGTCGGACCTGGCGTCTCCGCTGCTAGTGACGATGGGCGACGAGGCGCACGCCTACATCTGCCTGTGCGCGCTCATGTCGCGTCTGCACTCCAACTTCCTTCTGGACGGCGAGACTATGACGCTCAAGTTCGCCCATCTTACCGAAGCGCTGCAGGTGTACGATCCGGACTTCTACGCTTACCTCAAGTCTCAGCAGGCGGACGATCTACTCTTCTGCTACCGCTGGCTCCTGTTAGAGATGAAACGGGAATTCGCATTCGATGATGCGTTGCGAATGTTGGAGGTGCTGTGGGCATCGCTGCCGCAGCGGACGCCTGCGACGGAGCTGTCGCTGGCCGAGCGAGAGTTCGACGCGGCGCTGGAGGCTTCCGAGCCGCCGCCCCTCAGTCCGCAAGTGAAGGCGCCAAGGGACAACGCCTACACTAAGGTATGCGCTATTCGGCGGCAGAGCTCCAGCTTCAGTCTCGCCCCCGCCAAGCCGCCCAAGCTCGCCACGAGCCGGCCGCACAACCACAGCCTCGACGACTGTTCGCTCCGCCACGCCAAAGAGTTTCAGAGTTTAGACGACGCCGCCCTTCAAACTGTTAAAGCCAAACTAGATAGGCAAGATCAACTTGACGATAGTAAAGATTCTATAGGTAAGGACTTGAAGCTTAAACAGAATATGACGAGCGTGCCCGAAAATGACAAGCGGGAGACGGCGACCCGTCCCAGCAACGGAGCCGTCGTGAACGGCAAGGCGCATCCGGACGGCAAAGAGACCACGCTGGGAGGACAAGTACGGATGCTCCGAGACAAAATATCCGTGCACAACAATAAATTCGATGCCCCCAATGACGTAGATTCCAACAATCGACCAAAAGTGAGGATGATCAAAAACCTAAACGAATTTCTCAACTTTGCGACGGGAAGCAACTCGGATCCGATCAAACGAGAGAAACTGCAACGGGCTCACTCTGCCATCGAGACCACTAAGGAGTACCCCAAAATTACATTGAGTAAAATGTCTATGGACGAAAGCGATCTGTCAAAACCGAACATCAGGGAGTCGCTGCTAAATAAAATAAATAGAAACATCTACAACGACACAAATGACGGCAGCAGTCCTGACGACTCGCAGGAGTACTACCCGATGACGACGTCAATGACGCGCGAGCTGCGGCTCGAGCTGGAGCACCTGGACCGCCAGGTGTTCGGGCCCTCGTACGTAAACCGGTGCAGCATGGTCGACTCGCCCTCCGACTCGACCAGCACAGAGGAGAAGGGCGACCAGCAGACCAAACGAGACGCGGTCGACACGCTCGAGCCTCCGACGGAGACCGCCGAAGCGTCAAAGCGGTCACCCATGGACACTATCAAGTCGTATGCTCGGAGTGCGGAGGATATATACTTATGGGAGAACCCGCTGCACAAGCGGGCGCCGCGCGCGGCCAGCTGCCCGCACACGCCGGACGAGCAGGCCGACCTGGACCTGGACGACACGGCCGACATCTTCGAGGAGCACTCGGGCAACAAGTCCGTGACGCCGATCCGGCGCGACCCGCGGCCGCCCGACCGGCCGCCCGACGACTCCGACTCCGACTCGGAGGACGCGGCGCCCGCCTCCAAGTCCAACAAGTTCTTCTCCAGCATGTCGCAGGAGCTGGAGAACGCCAAGAGGAACTGCGAGTCGCTGCTGACCGCGAAGCCGACGAACCTGCACAGCGTGGCCTCGACGATCAACAACTTCCAGAAGAAGTACGAGGCGCTGAAGCCGCCGATGCCGATGCCGAAGACGGACGGCGCGCGGAGTATCGGCGGGCTGCCGCCGCCGGGCGCGCTGGGCGGCGGGAACCCGTTCCTGATGTTCCTGTGCCTGACGGTGCTGCTGCAGCACCGCGACTACGTGATGCGCAACGGCATGGACTACAATGAGCTCGCGATGCACTTCGACAAGATGGTCCGCAAGCACAACGTCAACCGCGTGCTCAACCAGGCGCGGCACATGTACGCCGTCTATCTCAAACACCACAACAAAACTGACGTCAGCACGTGAACCCGCCCGTCTTGCTCATACTGTATTTTGGTAATATGTATTTATTGAACTGTATCACAGCTCGAGACTATGATATTCTATTAAATTTAAATAATGGAACCATGGTGTGCTAAGTAGTTATGTTCATAAGTACTACGTCCGTGCAAACTTTGCATTAGTACGTGTCAGAGATATGTATACAATCGTATGTTTTATTTCACTAAAATAAGTAACAAAATTATACGTACTAGTAGATGGCACCGGAGAGGTCAGAATGTTTTGAAAGTGGAAAAAAAAAACATTTTATATCAGAATAGCAGTCAGGACTCTAATTTATGATATCTGAAAAGCAGTTTGGACGGCAGTATTAAGTATTTGAACGCCAAGGTCGATTAAAGTCGTCGCGAAGTTACTTGCCCTCAGCCTTATAAACCACTATAGTTGTGACGGTGTACAGTTAGTACTAATTTCATGCTCTCGATATTCATATTCACTTCCTAGGATCGAAATCGTTCACGTGTGAGTAATATTTTTATGTGATGTATGGCGGTTTCGGCGGTCAAAAGACTCCCAAGGTAGAAAAGTATTTATTAAGATTAAATTACATAGCTACGCTGCAGCTGTAAGCCAAGGAGATCAAGGTAGAATATAATCTTTATTTAATTGTTTTGACACTACAATTATAAATATCGGTGGTTTAGGCACGGCAGCTCTTGACCACTTAAACAGTCGTTGGCGTTAGAGATTAAAAATAAAACAACTCCATACTACATAGTATTCCTACAGTCAGTACGTTTTAAGTTTATTTTATCATTTATAACTCTGTTCAATTTATCACTAAATTGAACAGCTTTGAAGGACTTATTTTGAATGATAATACTAATGCAAGCGAAAAGTTACTGTGCGAAGGACTGATTATTAAGTAATTTAATGTATTTAGAACTTTATTCCAAAGAACTTATTTGACATTGTGATATTTTTGCATCTATCTATTCTCTGTTATATTAGTTTTTGTATAAAATGATTTCATTGACTATGTTATTGTATAAGTTTTTTTTTTATGTTAGTACCGATAGCACACTAGATTATATCCTGGAATATGGGATCTGTCACTTTCGCATTTATACCCCAGAAAGTGAGAGATATAATAAAGTGTATAAGCAGTAATTTTGGCATACTTCTAATGCGGCATATGAAGCGATTAGTGTTCTGGACAGTCAGCAACAGATGTGGATATGAAAAGCTCAAATAAAGTACATCTACATTGTAGCGTACAAGTAAGAGATTGTGTAGATATTTTTGATGATAACATCGATATCTGTTGCTGTCTGACACTACAATTTTTTCACCTAAGCTTGGTTTTTATCGCAACTGTCATCTCAGTAAAAAAGTACTTAGATGATAGCTGTTACTAGGTCGGGATTTTTAGATTTTAGATCGGAAATCTTTTGACGACCGCTTTAGCCTAGTTGGTAGTGACCTTCGAAGCTAGAGGTCCTGGGTTCGAATTCCGGTAAGGGCATTTATTTATGTGATGAGAACGAATATTTGTTCCTGATAAGTATTTTTATCGTCGTCAACTTTCAAAAGTTCATCACGAGCCTGCAAAACCGATACTACGTAAGTAAGGGTTTCATGAAGAAGTACTGTATAACTCCTCACGGAAAATGGTAGGACGATGTTTTTTTCCATATGCCTAAAATGGGCTGGTTACCAGATTTCCGATCATTGACCAAATTTGGTCTAAAAATCCCTACCTACACCTTGTGTCGATAAAAATGATGTAGTTTAACTTGACCTGCAAAAGGGGGCAACCTTACGAAGAAGGAGCAATGATGAATCCTGCAAGCGTGTGTTGATCTCAGTCGACGCGAACCAAGTGTCGAGACTTATCGAATTATTCCTGAACTATTCAGAAAGTCTCAGAATAATAGTTTTAAGAAAATATCTCCAAACATAATATTGACTTATTTTAAGGACCTACATTATTTGTGGCCTACAGTATGCATTACAACGTTACCCACTCTTATTGTATATTATATTTTTTAATCATATTTTACTGAATTAATTATCGCTAATTGAAAATAAACTATTAACTTCAACAAGAACCAAACTTTGTATGATTGTTTATTTTTTAGTGTCTAATCAGATTCCATCATACCAAAACCAATACCTAGGTACCTAGGTATGCTACCAGGTAGGTACCTATCTAGTTGTCTTCAGAAACGTAATTATTATTTTGTAATAAATAAGGCATGTAATCCATATTTCGAAATTCCGGTATATTGGGAATCTGATAACCGATTCAGTGCGGATGGCACGACAGGCGTGTGTGTGTCATTTTAAAATCGATTAAAACTTCTTCAAATTAAGTTTCAGAAGGGTTCACCCCGAACAAATTTATTATTGTTTATCACGTAAAACAAGCTTGTAGCCTTCGTTTCTGGACATTGCTTAAAATTTTCAAAACCAGTTGTTGACAACCTTTTCAAGTTGCATTATTTTTACGACCAATTCGGTGCGGATGGCACGACAGGTGTGCCATCAAAGTTTTTAACGTGTGGCGTATGATGCGAGAAGAGTGTCATTTTAAAATCGATTAAAACTTCTTTAAATTAAGTTTCAGAAGGGTTCACCCCGAACAAAATTATTATTGTTTGTCACATAGAACAAGCTTGTAGGTAGCTACGTAGCTCTAGGTTCGTTTCTGGAATATTCTGGATATTGTTTGAATTTTTCAAAATCAGTTTTTAACGAACTCTTCAAGTTGAAGCTAATCCGCAAATGTACAAGCTACGATATAGGGTAAACATACATCATTTGTTTTTCACTTCTCATGTAATTGTTCGTCTTTATGTCGTGCGCAGGCGACATAATGTCGCTTTTTATGCTCTAAAAGTAAAATCTTTGACGAAGACAGACTTTACGCAGTCCAACAGCCACGCGAACCACTGTAATTTTACAGAATAAACTCCTTATTTTATTTACAGAATAAACTCCTTATTTTATTTCGTTTCGGTAGTATTCTTAGACCAATGCAAGGATACAAACAGTCAAAATACATAATATGCATTAAAGTTTTTCTTTTTCTCTAGTATGCTTGGAAATGTTCGCCTTAACTCAATACGTGAAGTTCCACATTATCAATTCAATTTCAATTTCATTTATTTAAAAACCAACTGGGATCATGTGTGTTAGTAGATACTTAAAAATAGGGTTAATGATAGATAATAACTTAAAATTATCGACAAACTCAAATTTAATAAGTGAAATCAAAACATTTTTCGAAAAACCCAATTGTTCTTTTGCAAATATTATTTGTCACTCCCACCATTAAGAGAAATCCAACGACATCTCATATGTCGAAATCCGTCAAACGGTTTAGGCTGCAGGGCGTGCCAAAGAATAAGACGTACCCTCATACATACATACATATGCTCCAAAAACATAAGGCTCCTCTCCTTTAGCAGTCGGGTAAAAAATGAAAGTCATTTTTGTACAGTTTTACCGGACGCAATGAATTCCCCTTCTTTTACGCACATACTCTACTAAAATCTATGAATGTATTGTTTTTTACCTTTTAAATATTAGTCAGAACTACGAAATATCAATGCAAACAGCCAATGGCAATTGTTATCGCATTTCTACATTGTCCGATATGGCCTGGTCATTCCTTCAAGCTGTATTGCAAACGGAGATAGAAACATTGGTTGTCTGATTCTATCTCTTAGCCTGCAAATACGGCCTAATTTAGTCATAAGTAGACAGCAAAACTTTTTAATTTTTTTTGCAAGAATAATACATAAAAATGTTAAACTTAACAGAAGAATAAGATGTGCAGGAAGCATTTTATTAGTTGTCATTGATAAGATTGTAAAAAAAGAATACAGCAGGTTATAAAAGAATGGTTTTTTTTGTTGATTTTTTTCACTACCATAAAAAGATGCTAAATTTCTATAAGCCAGGCACCATAATCATATTTATGGTCTTAACATAAATGGGTCTCTTTCTTTGCCTTTCGTTGTGTTACATACTGTATATGCCTCGGCGGGAATAACAATTCGTGGATTCGTCTTATTTTTCGCTCATCCACGAATTGACTTTTCCTGTTCTCTGCAAGAATGTTCTAATATTTCGTATCATTTATTCGGTATTATTTAGTTTTTTTTAATTAGTAAGTTTTAACCATAAAAATAAGTTATATTAGTATATGTAAAAAACTAAATGTTTTATAACTAGGCAGTATGTTACAACCTAAGCCAAATGTCACTTAGTTACTGAAAAAAAAGAAAAATAGGTCGTAAAAATAATGCAACTTGAAAAGGTTGTCAACAACTGATTTTGTCCAATCCAATGTCCAGAAACGAAGGCTACAAGCTTGTTATACGTGAGACCCATTAATAATTTTGTTCGGGGTGTACCCTTCTGAAACTTAATTTGAAGAAGTTTTAATCTATTTTAAAATGACACTCCTCTCGTGTCATCACACGTTAAAAACATTGATGACACGCCTGTCGTGCCATCCGCACCAAATCAGTTACTGGCGGGAACCATAATACTTAGTAGAAAATGTTTGTAACATCTGAATTTTTAAAGTCACTTACCATCCATTTCAAGTAAAACACGTAGTTTAAACGCTACTAAAAATTAAAAACAACGTTTTAATCAGTTCACTTACTTAGTATGATGTCAACTGAGCTCAATCAAGTCTAAATCAGCGAAAAAAAAACAAAAAATGTACATATTTTTTTAAACATGGCTGATGGCACGATAGTCGTGCCATCATATTCAATGGCGTATGGCACGCCTGTTGTGCCATGAAATAATTGTTCGCCACCACAGCCAAAAGTTTTCGAAAATGGAAGACGCAACGAATCGGATAATAGGTTCGATCAGAACTAAAAATTAACAAATAGCGTTTGTACTGCTCGGTACAGTTCATTTTAGTACAGTCAGCAGCAGAAGTAACTAAACGGGCAGAGTGTTCAAAATGACCTGCGCACGAATTTATTCTTAAGAAATTAAGAGCGTGTGTAGATTATTTTTAACACCCGTCCCGATTAGCTGCTTTTACTGTTGACTGTACATACCTATAGCGAGCAGAACGGCTCTAAAATATCTTCGTTAATTTCACTTCCAACCCTTTTCACGTCATTCGTCACACTACACGTGAAACGTAAGCACTGCGAGATCGCGATACTAATACAAATGGTGTGCTTCTTGAGTTCATTAAATGGGAATAAAAGAAAAATGAGTATGTAACTGGATAATTTATTTACTAAACCAAGATTCGACGCCGAAACGCTTGAGCTCACTACGCATACTCGGGGAGGCAGGCCTACTTTACACCATTGTTTTATTCCACAATAAAGTAGTAGGAATTGAGGATTTTTATGAATATCCCGGCATATCTCTACGAGTAAACTTAATGAGCTCTCCTTACAATTACCTTTAACAAGTCCCTAACTTATCTAAATAAATATCACATCGTTCGAAGCCTCCTTACTTAGGGAGTCGATTTATACGAAGAATTTCACTACGTAATGAATGTATTTATCTTCGAAAATTAGCATTGGTGAAAAGCATTTTACAAATTTTTTTGTTTGAATACTAGTTACTTAAATACTGATTTGTCTACTTTTTCCTGTTGCCGCCGCCGCCCGCCACGATCATGGCGATACGCATGAAGATGTTGAGGATGTCCAAGTACACAGACACCGCCCTGTGATAGATAAACATACATATATGAAGACAGGTAAACGTAGACAATAGGCAGGATGCCTCATGTTAAAATTGTAAACGTAGTGTTGTTGAATTACCATCCATTTAGCAACACTACGTTTTAGCAACCATCAAATTATTGTAAAAAGTTACAAAATATAATTAAAATCAAAAACAGATATGGACCTTGAAAGTTTAGAAAAATATGTTTTTTTTTATTGTCCAAGAGTAAATTTAAAACTACGAGGGCGACACTGAAAGTCTTTAGAACTGGCCACTTGTAATAAATATAATAAAAAAATAAGTTCAAAATTTGAAAATGGAACTCTTTCTTAATATTTTTGTGTACGAATTCCACTCGATTGTCATTTGTTTTACGATTTGGCGGCAAATTGAAAATTGTGTGTACTACGTGAGCATGAATTTAACGCGAGAAAATTTTCGAGCAATGATTTTTTACGACTTTCGATGTAATTTAAGTCAACAAGAAAGTTATGATAGACTTCGATTGGCCTTTCACGATGAAGCCCCATCTCGTGCTACTATTTACAACTGGTTTAATGAATTTAAACGTGGCCGCACTGATCTCACTGATGATCTGCGTGAGGGCGGCCTTCTACGGCGACTACTGAAGATAACATCAGTGTTGTGCGGCGTATGATAGAGACTGACAAAAGAGTAACCTATCAGCAGATTCGTACAAGCTTAGCCATTGGTATGAGTCAAGTCCACAAAATCCTCCATGAACATTTAGCGGTGAGGAAGCTTTGTGCCCGGTGGATACCTCATAATTTGACAGAAGCCCAAAAAGTCCGTCGTGTTGATTGGTGCCGTGAAATGGGTCAAAGATTCAACGGAGGTGACTCAAATGCTGTGTTCGACGTAGTTACGGGTGACGAAAGCTGGATTTACTGTTATGATCCTGAAACTAAAAGACAGTCTGCTGAGTGGGTGTTTCCTTCCGAGGAGTTGCCTACTAAAGTGAAGAGAGGTCGAAGTGTGGGAAAAAAGATGGTGGCCTCGTTCTTCGGAAGGACTGGTCATTACGCAACAATTATTTTAGAGGATCAAAAAACAGTTACTGCGAAGTGGTACACTAACAATTGTTTACCACTTGTCTTGGAAAAAGTTCGAGAAAAACGGCCTCGCAGTAGGATCCTGCTTCACCACGACAACGCCTCATCGCACACCGCCAAGCAAACGATCGACTATTTGGCGACGGCAAACGTGGAATTACTGGGTCACCCACCTTATAGCCCCGACCTTGCACAAGGTCATTTTTATTTATTCCCAAAAATTAAAGAAAAACTTCGAGGAAAACGTTTTATGGACGCCGACGAAGCAGTGGCTGCGTTTCAAAAGGCCGTCGAAGAGACCCCTAAGGACGAGTGGGCAAAGTGCTTTTCTCAGTGGTTCTATCGAATGCAGCGATGTATTGATGTGAAGGGAGGCTATTTTGAAAAGATATAATAAAAGTAATAAGTTGCTTGATTGCTCAGTTTTTGATTTTCTAAGAACTTTCAGTTTGACCCTCGTACTAATAGAATCCTTACGCTTTTATAAACAAAATAGTAAAACAACTATGTACCTAAACGCAGTATTTCGCGACCAAAACAGCAATTTGTTTGATTTTCCATACAACGCTTAGTACAAATAACAGTTGTGACGTCATACCCGTGTACCAATTAGTAAGAGTTATAGACTGAGAGCTGAGGGACCAATACTGCAAAAGTTTTATAAAGGCTGGTATTTTAATATTAGGTCATTAATAGCTCGAATATCAATAGCCTGCCGTCAGTCCGCCAGTTTTTGGGACAACTGGCGTGGGGGTGGTTCCGAACTTGTTAAGAAATCACCTACGTCGCAACTGTTTTATAAAATCTGAAAATTTGTCTGTGGATAGTAAGACTAACAAACTATGCGGACATAGTCAGTCTGCAAAATATTGGACAACACGCGTCAACAGCCCGCTAAATCCGTCAAAAAAATTGGTTGGTGAAAGAGTTTTATAAAATTTTAAAAAAATCGTGCAAGTAGTTCATAGTACCCAAATCAAGACTAACATAGTCAGCCCGTCTATTAGGGCTGCCGCCAGCGAGGTCAATCTTTGTCTCTACTTTTTGGATATTTATATACCCACGCTGCGCCTTTCGGTACGTGGTTACCACTCAAGAACCTTTCCGCCCCAATGGCCATCGGTTCTACGTGCGATGTGCCCCGCCCACAAATTGATGAATAATGACGTGACTCACGAGTTGATTGGGTCGTAGGGCTGGAATCCGAGCTTCGGGTGCATTTCGGCGCGCCTCACGATGGCCTGCGTGTCGTACAGGAGGAACCCGCTGAACACGATCAGCCCGCCGTACAAGCTCAGCGAGTATAGACCTGGAACATTCACTTACCAAATTAATGTTTACGCTAAATAGTTAAACCAATAAAATAATATGCCTCTTGTCTTGAAGACTAAGCTAGTCGATTAAGTTAATCTTTGATTATTTATTTGGTTTAATTGGGCGTGATGTAATATGCCAAGAAATCTGGCCAGTCTAAAGCCTTGTTTAAGGTTGAGCGACGCGGGCTGTAAATACAAAACATTGATTTCTGTACACATCTAATAGTAGTTTATGTGACTGTACATAATGCCTAGTATATAGTATGTACAGTTACATACTAGTCGTTTATGTGACCCAATGTGGGTTAACAATAACATCACACGAGTGTTTTAATGCCTAATTATGTCCATTTACATACAATGCTTTATCTATCCACATGTCATAAGCCTCCATGATGCATTCAGGAGCCGCATATTAAGACCTGCATCGCGGGTTGTTTTCTGGCAGCTGTCATAGTTTTTTTTTAATTCAGAGACAAACTAGAGTCAGCTCTAACTATTATATCGTTCGATATCTTACTTACGTGCGACATTTGTCAAATTTGTATGCAACTTGACAATTCATTTCGAACTAAACGTCATCTCGACTGATATTAGAATAGAGGTCAAATCAAATTTCTTTGTTTTTCAGAGATGTTCGAAATTTAAATGAAATAATATTATCGAAATAAAATTATTTTATCTACACCAATATCATAAATCCTCAAGAATATGTTCGGAAGCCATATACAGCGTGGAAATCCAATACGAGCAAACCTTTAAATGGTACAAGTTGGTTAAGTTTACGTTTAATTATTGTCTAAAATTAAAACGAAAAAGTTAACCATACAAAATAATTCAGCCCGCAATGTAACGTTAACTGTCACCACATGTTCAGGAACTCGTGTGAGCTAGGTACTGACCCGCGCCGAGCACCGAGGTGGGCGGCAGGAACATGCCGGCGAGCGAGGCGGCGAACACGGCGCCGAGCCCCATGGCGAGCGGCGCGCGCATGTTCAGGAACTCGTGTGAGCTAGGTACTGACCCGCGCCGAGCACCGAGGTGGGCGGCAGGAACATGCCGGCGAGCGAGGCGGCGAACACGGCGCCGAGCCCCATGGCGAGCGGCGCGCGCATGTTCAGGAACTCGTGTGAGCTAGGTACTGACCCGCGCCGAGCACCGAGGTGGGCGGCAGGAACATGCCGGCGAGCGAGGCGGCGAACACGGCGCCGAGCCCCATGGCGAGCGGCGCGCGCATGTTCAGGAACTCGTGTGAGCTAGGTACTGACCCGCGCCGAGCACCGAGGTGGGCGGCAGGAACATGCCGGCGAGCGAGGCGGCGAACACGGCGCCGAGCCCCATGGCGAGCGGCGCGCGCATGTTCAGGAACTCGTGTGAGCTAGGTACTGACCCGCGCCGAGCACCGAGGTGGGCGGCAGGAACATGCCGGCGAGCGAGGCGGCGAACACGGCGCCGAGCCCCATGGCGAGCGGCGCGCGCATGTTCAGGAACTCGTGTGAGCTAGGTACTGACCCGCGCCGAGCACCGAGGTGGGCGGCAGGAACATGCCGGCGAGCGAGGCGGCGAACACGGCGCCGAGCCCCATGGCGAGCGGCGCGCGCATGTTCAGGAACTCGTGTGAGCTAGGTACTGACCCGCGCCGAGCACCGAGGTGGGCGGCAGGAACATGCCGGCGAGCGAGGCGGCGAACACGGCGCCGAGCCCCATGGCGAGCGGCGCGCGCATGTTCAGGAACTCGTGTGAGCTAGGTACTGACCCGCGCCGAGCACCGAGGTGGGCGGCAGGAACATGCCGGCGAGCGAGGCGGCGAACACGGCGCCGAGCCCCATGGCGAGCGGCGCGCGCATGTTCAGGAACTCGTGTGAGCTAGGTACTGACCCGCGCCGAGCACCGAGGTGGGCGGCAGGAACATGCCGGCGAGCGAGGCGGCGAACACGGCGCCGAGCCCCATGGCGAGCGGCGCGCGCATGTTCAGGAACTCGTGTGAGCTAGGTACTGACCCGCGCCGAGCACCGAGGTGGGCGGCAGGAACATGCCGGCGAGCGAGGCGGCGAACACGGCGCCGAGCCCCATGGCGAGCGGCGCGCGCATGTTCAGGAACTCGTGTGAGCTAGGTACTGACCCGCGCCGAGCACCGAGGTGGGCGGCAGGAACATGCCGGCGAGCGAGGCGGCGAACACGGCGCCGAGCCCCATGGCGAGCGGCGCGCGCATGTTCAGGAACTCGTGTGAGCTAGGTACTGACCCGCGCCGAGCACCGAGGTGGGCGGCAGGAACATGCCGGCGAGCGAGGCGGCGAACACGGCGCCGAGCCCCATGGCGAGCGGCGCGCGCATGTTCAGGAACTCGTGTGAGCTAGGTACTGACCCGCGCCGAGCACCGAGGTGGGCGGCAGGAACATGCCGGCGAGCGAGGCGGCGAACACGGCGCCGAGCCCCATGGCGAGCGGCGCGCGCATGTTCAGGAACTCGTGTGAGCTAGGTACTGACCCGCGCCGAGCACCGAGGTGGGCGGCAGGAACATGCCGGCGAGCGAGGCGGCGAACACGGCGCCGAGCCCCATGGCGAGCGGCGCGCGCATGTTCAGGAACTCGTGTGAGCTAGGTACTGACCCGCGCCGAGCACCGAGGTGGGCGGCAGGAACATGCCGGCGAGCGAGGCGGCGAACACGGCGCCGAGCCCCATGGCGAGCGGCGCGCGCATGTTCAGGAACTCGTGTGAGCTAGGTACTGACCCGCGCCGAGCACCGAGGTGGGCGGCAGGAACATGCCGGCGAGCGAGGCGGCGAACACGGCGCCGAGCCCCATGGCGAGCGGCGCGCGCATGTTCAGGAACTCGTGTGAGCTAGGTACTGACCCGCGCCGAGCACCGAGGTGGGCGGCAGGAACATGCCGGCGAGCGAGGCGGCGAACACGGCGCCGAGCCCCATGGCGAGCGGCGCGCGCATGTTCAGGAACTCGTGTGAGCTAGGTACTGACCCGCGCCGAGCACCGAGGTGGGCGGCAGGAACATGCCGGCGAGCGAGGCGGCGAACACGGCGCCGAGCCCCATGGCGAGCGGCGCGCGCATGTTCAGGAACTCGTGTGAGCTAGGTACTGACCCGCGCCGAGCACCGAGGTGGGCGGCAGGAACATGCCGGCGAGCGAGGCGGCGAACACGGCGCCGAGCCCCATGGCGAGCGGCGCGCGCATGTTCAGGAACTCGTGTGAGCTAGGTACTGACCCGCGCCGAGCACCGAGGTGGGCGGCAGGAACATGCCGGCGAGCGAGGCGGCGAACACGGCGCCGAGCCCCATGGCGAGCGGCGCGCGCATGTTCAGGAACTCGTGTGAGCTAGGTACTGACCCGCGCCGAGCACCGAGGTGGGCGGCAGGAACATGCCGGCGAGCGAGGCGGCGAACACGGCGCCGAGCCCCATGGCGAGCGGCGCGCGCATGTTCAGGAACTCGTGTGAGCTAGGTACTGACCCGCGCCGAGCACCGAGGTGGGCGGCAGGAACATGCCGGCGAGCGAGGCGGCGAACACGGCGCCGAGCCCCATGGCGAGCGGCGCGCGCATGTTCAGGAACTCGTGTGAGCTAGGTACTGACCCGCGCCGAGCACCGAGGTGGGCGGCAGGAACATGCCGGCGAGCGAGGCGGCGAACACGGCGCCGAGCCCCATGGCGAGCGGCGCGCGCATGTTCAGGAACTCGTGTGAGCTAGGTACTGACCCGCGCCGAGCACCGAGGTGGGCGGCAGGAACATGCCGGCGAGCGAGGCGGCGAACACGGCGCCGAGCCCCATGGCGAGCGGCGCGCGCATGTTCAGGAACTCGTGTGAGCTAGGTACTGACCCGCGCCGAGCACCGAGGTGGGCGGCAGGAACATGCCGGCGAGCGAGGCGGCGAACACGGCGCCGAGCCCCATGGCGAGCGGCGCGCGCATGTTCAGGAACTCGTGTGAGCTAGGTACTGACCCGCGCCGAGCACCGAGGTGGGCGGCAGGAACATGCCGGCGAGCGAGGCGGCGAACACGGCGCCGAGCCCCATGGCGAGCGGCGCGCGCATGTTCAGGAACTCGTGTGAGCTAGGTACTGACCCGCGCCGAGCACCGAGGTGGGCGGCAGGAACATGCCGGCGAGCGAGGCGGCGAACACGGCGCCGAGCCCCATGGCGAGCGGCGCGCGCATGTTCAGGAACTCGTGTGAGCTAGGTACTGACCCGCGCCGAGCACCGAGGTGGGCGGCAGGAACATGCCGGCGAGCGAGGCGGCGAACACGGCGCCGAGCCCCATGGCGAGCGGCGCGCGCATGTTCAGGAACTCGTGTGAGCTAGGTACTGACCCGCGCCGAGCACCGAGGTGGGCGGCAGGAACATGCCGGCGAGCGAGGCGGCGAACACGGCGCCGAGCCCCATGGCGAGCGGCGCGCGCATGTTCAGGAACTCGTGTGAGCTAGGTACTGACCCGCGCCGAGCACCGAGGTGGGCGGCAGGAACATGCCGGCGAGCGAGGCGGCGAACACGGCGCCGAGCCCCATGGCGAGCGGCGCGCGCATGTTCAGGAACTCGTGTGAGCTAGGTACTGACCCGCGCCTAGCACCGAGGTGGGCGGCAGGAACATGCCGGCGAGCGAGGCGGCGAACACGGCGCCGAGCCCCATGGCGAGCGGCGCGCGCATGTTCAGGAACTCGTGTGAGCTAGGTACTGACCCGCGCCGAGCACCGAGGTGGGCGGCAGGAACATGCCGGCGAGCGAGGCGGCGAACACGGCGCCGAGCCCCATGGCGAGCGGCGCGCGCATGTTCAGGAACTCGTGTGAGCTAGGTACTGACCCGCGCCGAGCACCGAGGTGGGCGGCAGGAACATGCCGGCGAGCGAGGCGGCGAACACGGCGCCGAGCCCCATGGCGAGCGGCGCGCGCATGTTCAGGAACTCGTGTGAGCTAGGTACTGACCCGCGCCGAGCACCGAGGTGGGCGGCAGGAACATGCCGGCGAGCGAGGCGGCGAACACGGCGCCGAGCCCCATGGCGAGCGGCGCGCGCATGTTCAGGAACTCGTGTGAGCTAGGTACTGACCCGCGCCGAGCACCGAGGTGGGCGGCAGGAACATGCCGGCGAGCGAGGCGGCGAACACGGCGCCGAGCCCCATGGCGAGCGGCGCGCGCATGTTCAGGAACTCGTGTGAGCTAGGTACTGACCCGCGCCGAGCACCGAGGTGGGCGGCAGGAACATGCCGGCGAGCGAGGCGGCGAACACGGCGCCGAGCCCCATGGCGAGCGGCGCGCGCATGTTCAGGAACTCGTGTGAGCTAGGTACTGACCCGCGCCGAGCACCGAGGTGGGCGGCAGGAACATGCCGGCGAGCGAGGCGGCGAACACGGCGCCGAGCCCCATGGCGAGCGGCGCGCGCATGTTCAGGAACTCGTGTGAGCTAGGTACTGACCCGCGCCGAGCACCGAGGTGGGCGGCAGGAACATGCCGGCGAGCGAGGCGGCGAACACGGCGCCGAGCCCCATGGCGAGCGGCGCGCGCATGTTCAGGAACTCGTGTGAGCTAGGTACTGACCCGCGCCGAGCACCGAGGTGGGCGGCAGGAACATGCCGGCGAGCGAGGCGGCGAACACGGCGCCGAGCCCCATGGCGAGCGGCGCGCGCATGTTCAGGAACTCGTGTGAGCTAGGTACTGACCCGCGCCGAGCACCGAGGTGGGCGGCAGGAACATGCCGGCGAGCGAGGCGGCGAACACGGCGCCGAGCCCCATGGCGAGCGGCGCGCGCATGTTCAGGAACTCGTGTGAGCTAGGTACTGACCCGCGCCGAGCACCGAGGTGGGCGGCAGGAACATGCCGGCGAGCGAGGCGGCGAACACGGCGCCGAGCCCCATGGCGAGCGGCGCGCGCATGTTCAGGAACTCGTGTGAGCTAGGTACTGACCCGCGCCGAGCACCGAGGTGGGCGGCAGGAACATGCCGGCGAGCGAGGCGGCGAACACGGCGCCGAGCCCCATGGCGAGCGGCGCGCGCATGTTCAGGAACTCGTGTGAGCTAGGTACTGACCCGCGCCGAGCACCGAGGTGGGCGGCAGGAACATGCCGGCGAGCGAGGCGGCGAACACGGCGCCGAGCCCCATGGCGAGCGGCGCGCGCATGTTCAGGAACTCGTGTGAGCTAGGTACTGACCCGCGCCGAGCACCGAGGTGGGCGGCAGGAACATGCCGGCGAGCGAGGCGGCGAACACGGCGCCGAGCCCCATGGCGAGCGGCGCGCGCATGTTCAGGAACTCGTGTGAGCTAGGTACTGACCCGCGCCGAGCACCGAGGTGGGCGGCAGGAACATGCCGGCGAGCGAGGCGGCGAACACGGCGCCGAGCCCCATGGCGAGCGGCGCGCGCATGTTCAGGAACTCGTGTGAGCTAGGTACTGACCCGCGCCGAGCACCGAGGTGGGCGGCAGGAACATGCCGGCGAGCGAGGCGGCGAACACGGCGCCGAGCCCCATGGCGAGCGGCGCGCGCATGTTCAGGAACTCGTGTGAGCTAGGTACTGACCCGCGCCGAGCACCGAGGTGGGCGGCAGGAACATGCCGGCGAGCGAGGCGGCGAACACGGCGCCGAGCCCCATGGCGAGCGGCGCGCGCATGTTCAGGAACTCGTGTGAGCTAGGTACTGACCCGCGCCGAGCACCGAGGTGGGCGGCAGGAACATGCCGGCGAGCGAGGCGGCGAACACGGCGCCGAGCCCCATGGCGAGCGGCGCGCGCATGTTCAGGAACTCGTGTGAGCTAGGTACTGACCCGCGCCGAGCACCGAGGTGGGCGGCAGGAACATGCCGGCGAGCGAGGCGGCGAACACGGCGCCGAGCCCCATGGCGAGCGGCGCGCGCATGTTCAGGAACTCGTGTGAGCTAGGTACTGACCCGCGCCGAGCACCGAGGTGGGCGGCAGGAACATGCCGGCGAGCGAGGCGGCGAACACGGCGCCGAGCCCCATGGCGAGCGGCGCGCGCATGTTCAGGAACTCGTGTGAGCTAGGTACTGACCCGCGCCGAGCACCGAGGTGGGCGGCAGGAACATGCCGGCGAGCGAGGCGGCGAACACGGCGCCGAGCCCCATGGCGAGCGGCGCGCGCATGTTCAGGAACTCGTGTGAGCTAGGTACTGACCCGCGCCGAGCACCGAGGTGGGCGGCAGGAACATGCCGGCGAGCGAGGCGGCGAACACGGCGCCGAGCCCCATGGCGAGCGGCGCGCGCATGTTCAGGAACTCGTGTGAGCTAGGTACTGACCCGCGCCGAGCACCGAGGTGGGCGGCAGGAACATGCCGGCGAGCGAGGCGGCGAACACGGCGCCGAGCCCCATGGCGAGCGGCGCGCGCATGTTCAGGAACTCGTGTGAGCTAGGTACTGACCCGCGCCGAGCACCGAGGTGGGCGGCAGGAACATGCCGGCGAGCGAGGCGGCGAACACGGCGCCGAGCCCCATGGCGAGCGGCGCGCGCATGTTCAGGAACTCGTGTGAGCTAGGTACTGACCCGCGCCGAGCACCGAGGTGGGCGGCAGGAACATGCCGGCGAGCGAGGCGGCGAACACGGCGCCGAGCCCCATGGCGAGCGGCGCGCGCATGTTCAGGAACTCGTGTGAGCTAGGTACTGACCCGCGCCGAGCACCGAGGTGGGCGGCAGGAACATGCCGGCGAGCGAGGCGGCGAACACGGCGCCGAGCCCCATGGCGAGCGGCGCGCGCATGTTCAGGAACTCGTGTGAGCTAGGTACTGACCCGCGCCGAGCACCGAGGTGGGCGGCAGGAACATGCCGGCGAGCGAGGCGGCGAACACGGCGCCGAGCCCCATGGCGAGCGGCGCGCGCATGTTCAGGAACTCGCCGGACGGCGCGCACACCGCCAGTGTGCTCAGACCGCCCACTACGCCCGCCGTGTACCTGCAATACATAACACACTCAATATGGTTTTCAATTTGTGTCATTTGGGCCTACGGGTCCTGGGACTGATTTCGGTTACGGTTATACCGGTATTCCATTACGGTACCGTTATGTCGTAAAGGTTATGCGCGCCTCGCGAACATAACGGTACCGTAACCGTTTTGAAATAATGGTTAGCGGTATCAGTTTTAAACGATACCGTAACCTTTATTATACCGGTATTATAAAGGTTATCGAGAAAAGTAAGCTAGCTGGCACTCTACAGAGGAAGCATTGGCTACTAAACATTTAAAGACAAAGTGGCAGAGCCTTTGCCGGCGGTTTCGCAATAACACCAGGCCAAAGTCGATATATCGGTACCATTAAAAAGCGGTTACGGTACCGGAAAAAATAAAGGTACATTTATATTTCGCTCATTTATATTTCGGTAGCGAAATATAAAGGTTCCGCTACCGAAACCGCTATTTGACAACCGATATGACGTCATACCGTTAAAATAGAATACCGGTATTTTTCGGTTATGCAGTCCCTGTACGGGTCCGATAAAAATAATCCGCGTCAGCTCGGTCCACTATATCTCTGTTACTTTTTAACCCGTGCCTAAAGAGAAAGATACGTAGGCGCGGATTATTGGGTCGTACATTAACTGGACTCTTTAATATGTTCTTTTAGTATTGGTGAAAACATGTTTTGTGATTGAAATACACAGAGAGGCGTCTTAACCCTACGAAATGACAAGGACAGTAATTAAGCTAATGACCAAACGTCGGACTCCAGCGGGCATTTTCGTGGCATGTCAGAATGATAGGTAAGGTTCGCAAATCAATCAATTCACTTTCGAGTATTTGTACTTAGTATTTGGTAAGTACCTAGTATTTATAATGTGAAATTCCAATAATGTGACCTTTCTGTGACTTAAGTTCGGAGTGCTGTCGTAGTATCGTATCCATTGCAATACATAGATATGCAAATTATAAAGCAAATCTTTCTATTGATTAGACGGCACTCTACCAACAAATATAAGTATGAACCAGGGATCGGAAACCGGTATTGTTTGTATGGGAACGAAAACGGTTCTTTTTCGTTCTTTTGATAATAATTTCATTTCTAATTGGGCAATCTAATAATACACACTCGTTACCTCAAAACACAACTGAGTCCTACATGTGAAGTATAAAATAGTTCGAGATTTGTGGTAAACCGAGGTTTTAGCAATTAACCGGTTCCGATCCCTGGTATGAACAACAGTCATAATGACGCATGTCAGCTATTTATTTGTTTTTTAAGTGGCCACTTCAGTGGGCTATTAGTCATCACTTCAAAGAGTATTTACACATTAAAGATGAATAAATGATAACGGGTAACTAATTTAATTAACTATGTTACAAATAATACATTATAATACTCGTAAGTTAAGATTTTTTTGTAAACCTTGCCTTGCCCTCAAACTGCCCCCTATAGTCCGACTTATGCTAATGACTATCATATGACTCATGCCTCTACGAGCGATTTCCGCTACAAAGCGAAAAATGCTGCGACCCGCTACAGTATAGCGCACGTGGCATTGCTTGGCTTCGAATGGGTTAAATACTACTTACCTGCTGTCCATACCGCTGCCCATTGGGCATTTCTTATTTAACATGAAGAAGAAGGCATCCGCTTTTACATAGTGTTATAATATATTTACCTTATTTAGGGTTAAAAAACTACATAAGTGATCACCTTCAGTTTCCACCATTAGACCTGTTTATTCTGGTTAGACAATCTCAAAGCCAAATAGCTTACCACGCAGCTCTCATAAGGACAGGGCCGCCCAGGAAGCACATTGGTGCAATGACTGCTCCCATGATTCCGGTGTGCACAATCCAAGCTAGTTGTTTGGCTCCAAATCCAGGTGTATACTCCATGCCTCGCACCACCATGCCAGAGCCAATCATTAGGCCCATTGTCATGATTATTGACTGTAAAGTGATAGCATGGTAATTATTGTGTAAATCATTTTAACATAATTACTAAATTATAGGGTAATACGCCTCACACTTCCATGCCAGAGCCAATCATTAGGCCCATTGTCATGATTATTGACTGTAACGTGATAGCATGGTAATTATTGTGTAAATCATTTTAACATAATTACTAAATTATAGGGTAATACGCCTCACACCACCATGCCAGAGCCAATCATTAGGCCCATTGTCATGATTATTGACTGTAAAGTGATAGCATGGTAATTATTGTGTAAATCATTTTAACATAATTACTAAATTATAGGGTAATACGCCTCACACCACCATGCCAGAGCCAATCATTAGGCCCATTGTCATGATTATTGACTGTAAAGTGATAGCATGGTAATTATTGTGAAAATCATTTTAACATAATGACTAAATTATAGGGTGATACGCCTCACACCACCATGCCAGAGCCAATCTTTAGGCCCATTGTCATGATTATTGACTGTAAAGTGATAGCATGGTAATTATTGTGTATATCATTTTAACATAATTACTAAATTATAGGGTAATACGCCTCACACCACCATGCCAGAGCCAATCATTAGGCCCATTGTCATGATTATTGACTGTAAAGTGATAGAATGGTAATTATTGTGTAAATCATTTTAACATAATTACTAAATTATAGGGTAATACGCCCATTGATTGCAGCTTAATTTTTACATCAGGGTAACTAGTCTTTAATGTATTATAATTCCTAATTCAGAGTACTTTGTTTATTTTTACAGTAATGTTGACATTACTGTAAGAATAAACAACGTAAGTTACCCAAATAATACAGGGTGGAATTTCATAAACTGTACATAATAAAAGGAGAAAAATTTCAGCCAATTTCATCGGTGAAACGGTGTTTTTTTTTTTTTTCTAGTCATTAGTTTTTTTTTTACAGAATTTTGAATATTTTTGTAAAAACTCGGGTAATACACCTAATTCAGACGGTATAACTTTTGATCCAATGGTCCTAAAATGAAAATAAAAAATGCAGAGTATTACCAAGGGACAGGTTAATAATTCTTAATAAGAATAAAAAACCAACTAGAAGAGAAAATCCGCAAAAAAAAATATTGTTTTTGAAAAATGGCTACAAAAATTACGAATTTTAAAAGAAAAACACAATTTTCTGAAAAAAACGCAGATTTAGTTACCATTTTTTTTGCTTAGTATTAAACCTCACTTAATGCCGATTCTAAAACCGTTTTTAAACTGTCTCAGACTTTGAAAAATACCACGCAAATGGGTACGTAAATCAAACCATAATTTTATTAATTTTAATCCTCTTAAAATCCTTAATGACCGTTTGTTCACAGGTAGTTGAAGGGTGTTATTGGGTTTTAGGTGGAAATAACAAATTACGTACTTAGTATTAATCCTCACTTAATGCCGATTCTAAAACCGTTTTTAAACTATCTCAGACTTTGAAAAATACCACGCTAATGGGTACGTAAATCAAACCATAATTTTATTAATTTTAATCCTCTTAAAATCCTTAATGACCGCTTGTTCCCAGGTAGTTGAAGGGTGTTTTTGGGTTGAAGGTGGAGATAACATGAGGGGTATAGGCATTGGGCAATAGGTCAACTATTCAGTCGCTCGCAAATCGCAATTGCTTGTCTTTGCTCGCCACTTCTTTGATTACTCCAGTACTTGTTCAGTTTGAATCATCATGCCCCGCTTACGAGAGTTTCAAAGTATTCGGTAAGAAGACTGGTCCAATCAATTGATCGTCGAGTACCGCTGCCCAAACGTTTATGGAGAATTGGTCTTGAAAATTAGATGGTCTTACTAGGTTTGGATTATCGTGAGCCCATGTGTGTAAATTTCTGAAGTTAGTTATTCCCGTATGAGTAAATCTTGCTTCGTCCATCCATAAAATTCTTCTAGTAAATTCCGGATCCCTTCTGATATTGCCAAGTATCCAAGTCGACATAACACACCTAACGCGGGCATCGCCAATTTGCAAATTTTGTACCCGTTGATAATGAAATGGATGCAGTCCTTCCTTCTTCAAAATTTTCCAGATAGAGAATTTTGAGATTCGGTGCCTCAATGCCAAGCGTCTTAGACTCGTGGTTGGGTCCGCGTACAAGTCTCTGAGAACTGCTTCTTCTATGGCAACATCAATTATGTTTCCTGGCTCTCGGCGATCTCGGCCACCGTATCCCAGGCCAATATTGCACAACCGGCGATGAACTTCTTGAAAGTGGCGAGCAGCAGGTCTTGGAACGTCATTAGGATACTGCTCCAAATAGGCACACAGCTCTTGCAGATCCATGGCACAATCCATAATAATAGTGCATGTTGGCTATTTGTAACGGCGAAAACTCTCGTAAGCGGGGCATGATGATTCAAACTGAACAAGTACTGGAGTAATCAAAGAAGTGGTGAGCAAAGACAAGCAATTGCGATTTGCGAGCGACTGAATAGTTGACCTATTGCCCAATGCCTTTATACCCCTCATGTTATCTCCACCTTCAACCCAAAAACACCCTTCAACTACCTGGGAACAAGCGGTCATTAAGGATTTTAAGAGGATTAAAATTAATAAAATTATGGTTTGATTTACGTACCCATTAGCGTGGTATTTTTCAAAGTCTGAGACAGTTTAAAAACGGTTTTAGAATCGGCATTAAGTGAGGTTTAATACTAAGCAAAAAAAATGGTAACTAAATCTACGTTTTTTTCAGAAAATTGTGTTTATCTTTTAAAATTCGTAATTTTTGTAGCCATTTTTCAAAAACAATAATTTTTTTTGCGGATTTTCTCTTCTAGTTGGTTTTCTATTGTTATTAAGAATTATTAACCTGTCCCTTGGTAATACTCTGCATTTTTTATTTTCATTTTAGGACCATTGGATCAAAAGTTATACCGTCTGAATTAGGTGTATTACCCGAGTTTTTACAAAAATTTTCAAAATTCTGTAAAAAAAAAACTAATGACTAGAAAAAAAAAAAAAAACACCGTTTCACCGATGAAATTGGCTGAAATTTTTCTCCTTTTATTATGTACAGTTTATGAAATTCCACCCTGTATAAAGGTTACTAAATAATTACAAAAATTTAAAATGTAAAACCTCACACAATACAACATACGTAGCTAAGAACCATCTTGACAAACAAGACTTTCTATTATAATAAAAACAAATCAGTTTATCCATTAGGGAGCTACGATTCTACTAACAGACATACAGATACACATGTTAAAATTATAACACCCATTGTTTTTGTTGGGAGTTAAAAATGTACAAGCATAGTGAAGCAAACAATCAATATTACTCATATAATTTATTCATTATCTGGCGATAAAGATAAAATTATATGAATAATATTGATTGTTCAATGATAGTCCAAAAATATTTACCATCCATCCATTACGAGCAACAAGATTAAGAAGAGCTGGTGTTCTGAAAACTGTGACAGCACTCCCAGCCGTGATGACCAGTGATCCGGCAATGTATCCATATGTTGTCTTGATGCGATCCTTCACATATTGTGGCCAAAGGCTGAAAAAAAAATATGAGGATTTCACAAGAGTGATGAAATATGCATGATATAATAAGAAAAGTTCTATCAAAATCTCATCATAAATTTGAGATGGCAGAATTAAACTTCCGAGACATAGTATCCATCAAAGTGCTAAGTAGGTATGCTACAATAATGTGTGATTGTTACAGAAAGTATTGATAGTATTGAATATAATGATTGCTACCAAACCCAAGTTACACACAATGTGGACCTTATGTGAACATATGTAAGATTAATTATAAATTCAATAAGTTTAGCTTTCGTTGCAGACAGTTAAGCAACTGTAATTAATGCCATACCAATAAATAAACATACTCAGCTGTTTCAACTACTTATACATTTAAAAAATGTCATGCACCAAGTTTATTTTTGAAAATTATCATAATTAGGATGATGATACGAAATTGTACTTTGACCTGTTATATGAATTATTTTAAATTTTAATTTAATACTAATAGAATTCATATTGTAAGCTTGTTTTTGTACTCCAAAATTTTTATCTTAACACCACTGTAACCAGCCTAGCTAGCACACTAGGTTTTATGTCGGCGAAAATGTACTGAAACGTCACGTAAAACGCGACATAAAGCCTACTGTGCTAGCCCCCCAGATGTACCTATGTTTAACAAATAAACACTTGAGTTTGAGTTTATATTAATTTGATCATTGAGTTGCACAACAATTACAATCATTACAGACACTAGTGTTAGCTTAGATTTTCCTGGATATATTTTTGATTTCTTTTATTTACATGAAGATATAAATAGTATTACAAATACGACTCACTGTGCCTCCTGCAAAGTGCCCGGTTTCACACCAGAGCCATAGTAACATAGAGCACCCAGACCAACAGCTGATGCTCCGGCTAGTGCTCCTTTTCCAATGCCGAAAGCTAAAAAAATTATACAAACATTTGGTTATCTCAGTTCATGTTGTATCAGCTATTGCGTTTTAAGGTTTGTTAAGAGAGAAAAACACGTTCTCACCGTTAGGACCTGCAGGAGCCATTAACCTTTCCCATAGTGTCGGTTGTGACCTGGCCGCAACCCGGGCGCGCGGCTCTCGTGCGTAGTTTCTGATAGTAATAACATAATTCTTGGGCACCAATTTTTGTGGAACTGGAGATTTCAGAGTGTGGGTTACAGTGACCGACGAACGGCCAACGCACATTCGAGACAGCATTGTGATGCAACCTGCATGAAAATAAGAAATAATCAATCAAAATTTCACCATATAAATATTTGAGTTAAGGTTAAAAGCCCAGAATTTTCTCGGTAGAAACTTACGTGAAATTTCCGAAATTTAACACAATAGATAAGGAGGAAATTATTTTTATTGCGGCGTAGTATATTAATATTTTTGATGGCTCGTTGTGCTGCCGCTGTTTGTTTGTAAAACAAAACAGTGCGGAAAAACTTGTGATTTATCTCGGATTATAGAGCTCGTCTAGAATATAGTTACATAGTATCTCTTAGTAATAACATATACTTATCTAGGGTCTGTGGTCTAGAAAATAACAGTGATGCAATATAATATTGTCCAATGGTGAGCCCCTGATAAAGGTGTTTATAAATTTTCTTAAATAAAATCATGCTTGTGGTTTTCTAAAATCTAGAAACTTGATTTTTATCCGGCGTCTTTAACAGTTGCTGGAACACTTCCTTAAAAAAAAAACCACAATTTGACATTTACCTGAATGTCAACATTGTCAACCTCACATGCTGTTGCTTTGCTGTACACGAGGTCCGTCGCGTTATTTATCGTATCATTAAAACAGAAATCATAATCATGAAGAAAGAAAAGACAAAAAAACCGGTGAAAACCCCAGTTTTGGAGAAGGAGAAAGAAGAAGAATCAGGTGTGAAAACTTCTTAAATTAAATTACATTACAACCTTATCAAACGACTTCTTAAATTACCATTCGGCCATTTCCAGATTCCGGCGAGGAAATGGATCCCGAGACTCATAAACAATCTCTAGAAAAGCTAAAAAAGATCGATCCGGACTTCTACAACTTCTTAGAGGAGAATGATGAGAATTTGCTGAACTTTGGGGCGGATTCGGGCGAGGAGTCGGACGCGGAAGATGAGGCGGTGCACACCCCGGGCCCGCTGCAGGCCGACAGCGACGAGAGCGACTTCGAGGTTGGTCACTAGAAAATGTATTTATTTGATGTATGGGATAGTAAACACTCCATACATACTTATACATTTCCCAGGAAATTTAAGTTGGTAGCTTTACATATACTTTTAGTAACATTAATTTCTTGAGTTGGTTTGGGCCTAAACATACAAATGAACTCAACCACAGTGTGTTTGTATAGTTAGTGCTGTGTTTTTCAACCTTTTTCATGTCGCAACCCCCCTAGAGTAAGAATCCAAGCATGGGGGTCGCGACCCACAGGTTGAAAAACCCTTTGTTCTCCGTCTGCCTAAAACGTTTTTTACCTATGTCTACACATAGCCTAAGTCGGTTATACTCTTAAACGCTGATTTCCTAATTATCACTATGCCTTCCTCTCTGTTGAACCGATCCGCATTAGGACTAAAACTGTTTAAGCTATATTGCTTTAGGTCGCAAACGCATTTGGACTACAATAGGATTGAGACTAAAAAGCATTAGGTTAAAAATGTCTAATGTCTAATACGCCCCATGCCCCATTATGTGTGTTCTACAGCTTGTTTTATTAAATCTGGATTTTTTATTGGTATTATTTATTATTGTATACAGTAAGTAGGGTGAATCACCAGTAACTGGCCACTCTACAATAACTGGGCAAGTTATACTAAATTGAATTCTATTATAGGTGAATAGAGTTCATTTTTAGTATGATATTGATATTTATTTATCTCATAATCATAATATTACTTTGCATTACAAACTACATTAATGTCAATCTATAAGAATTAATATTATGATCGTCAAGGGTACAGTCGCCATCACATACATAGGTACACTATAGGTGTTCAAAAATATCGGCACATGCACCCTAATGCCTTGAAAATAGAGGTGTGTTCCGATGTTTGTGACGTGCTTGTTTGCTCCGATGTATGTGATGGCGACTGTACAATAGTTGATAATTAATAATTTAAAAATACATAAAACACTGCATGAAACAGCCTTACTGCTTCATGAATTAGTCCAAGTAATATATAGTATTTTCTAAACGTAGTTTCTTTAATTGGCACTGGAATTCCGATACACTGACAATATGAGGGGAAGGGTGGCTAATAATGAAAAACTTATACTCAAGTGAATTCGAATATAGGTGAATAGAGGTCATATTTAATATGAGGTGGGCGGTTACTGGCGATTTAACCTATTAGTATGATAATATGAAATAAAAACCAACACAAAATATACCTTACCTTTGATGTTTAGGCAAAACGCGACTTTGAGAGTTAGGCAATTAATCGTAATAGTCAAAAAGCGCAATAGACAGCAAACTACATAGTCTAAATGCCCCTGGAGGTTGAAGTTTAGGCAGAATGCGAGAATTTCATTCCGATAATTAGGCACATTATCCAAACAGGCAGTTTACTATATTGACAAACAGTGAAATAGTCAGCAAGCTACATAGTCTTAATGCCCTTGAAGATTGAAGTTTAGGCAAAACGCGACATAGGTAAAAAACGTTTTAGGCAGACGCAGAACAAAGGCTACAATTTACATTAAGAAAAGCTAAGGACTAATGTACCTATTACTTTTATCTTCACATATCTTGTTTCTATTTCAGGAGGAAGTCACAGTTAGAGGCAAAATCACTCTTAAGATGGTGTCTGAGTGGCAGGAAGAGTTACAAAGTGAAAAGAAAATCAAAATTTCAACACTTAGCTCCGTCATCAAAGCGTTCAATGCAGCGATGTTGCGAGCAACAAGTGATGATGGCACATCCAAGGGTGAATACAAAGTGGAAGGTATGAACCAAAGAATTAAAACAACAAGTATTTGTAATAGTGATTTATTTTAGAAAGAACTTAAATACTAAAAAAATATTGTGTTATATTTCAGGTTCTTCAGTGTTCAATGCAGTTATTCAGATGTGTGTGTTGTACCTTCCTTCTGCAATAAAAAAATATCTTGGCATGGAGCAGTCCGGCAAAGATCCTCAGAAATGCAAACATTTTGTCAAAATAAAGGCCTCTTTGGTGGCCTATCTAAATGATTTGCTCAAACTTCTTGGTGGAGTCACATCTGAAAATATTCTGACAGTACTCCTGAAACATTTGCACCAAATGTCTGGGTATGTTGCCTGTTTTGGCAGAATATCCAAACATGCCCTGAAGAAACTCATCACCCTATGGAGCAGAGGAGAGGAGACAGTGAGAGTGCTGGCATTTTTATGCATCCTGCGAATCACAAGGAACCAGCAAGCAACTTTACTGGATCTTGTGCTGAAAGCCATGTACATGACTTATGTGAAGAACTGCAAGTTTGTCAGCCCAACAACATGGCCCAGCATCAATTTCATGCGGAGATCCTTAGTGGAGATGTTCTCTTTAGATTTGAATGTGTCATACCAGCATGTTTTCCTATACATTCGTCAGTTGGCTATACATTTGAGAAATGCTATTGTTGTTCAGAAAGTAGAGAATAGGCAGGCTGTGTACAACTGGCAGTTTGTGAACTCATTGCACTTGTGGGCGGACTTACTGGGAGCCACCACCAACAAACCGCAGCTGCAGCCCCTTGTCTACCCGCTTGTGATGGTTATCACAAACACCATCAAGCTGGTGCCGACACATCAATATTATCCAGTGAGATTCCACTGTGTGGAAATATTGATCCATTTGTCAAAGGAATCAAATACCTTTATTCCAATATTACCCTTCCTTCTAGAGGTAAAATTAACAGTTTTTTTTGTATATATATTATGATTGTTGTACTTATTATCAAGAAAAGCTGACCTTTTGGTTTACTTTTTTAAGGTACTAACATCATATGACTTCAACAAAAAACACAAGAAAGTTTCCATGAAGCCACTTGACTTGTCATGTGTACTCCGACTGGCCAAGTCGCAGCTTATGGAAAATGGATTTAAGGACTCAGTTGTTGAACGGATATATGGTCTGCTGTTGGAGTATCTGGCCAACCAATCGCATTCCATTGCGTTTCCCGATCTTTCTCTACTTGCTATAGTACAGGTTTGTCAATTATTTATCTCCTTTAGACAAACTGCTTTTTTAGTTTTTTATATTCTGTTTTCGGTTATAAAATAAGTTCAAATACTTACATTAAGTAGCGAACAATCTAGATATTTAAAAATATATATTTTTTTTCATTTATCCTAGTAAGAAGGAGAGCATTTTCTCTCTTTCTGAAATAATTATTTTTTGGAAATAAACTTATAAAGATACCGCTTTCCGCCATTGGGTAGTGAGTGACCCTTCAGCTTCGCAGGGGGTCAAATCCCAGTAAGTGCAAATATTTGTATGATGAGGACAAATATTTGTTTTTGAGTCTTGGATGTTTCCTATATATTTAAGAATGTACCTACTAGGTAGCATATTGCAAAGAACGCAAGCATAGCCGTTTGCTAACATATAGCCAAGTCCATTCTATACATAGGTGAAAGAATTTTTGAAATTAGAGAAGTGGTTGTGGAGGTTACCCCTTACATACAAACTCACAAATCTATAACCTCACAGATTTTTCCTCTTTATAGTTAGTATAGGTTTATATATTTTTAATGTAATATCTTTCTAACATTTATTTATTAAATACATCCTTATTTCTTCCACAGATTAAACAGTTTCTGAAGACCTGTTCAGTCTCCAATTACACAAAAAAACTCCGCCAGCTACTCGAAAAAATAGAAGAGAACAACAAATTCATTGAACGTGAAAGATCAAAGATCAGTTTTTCACTGAGTGAAAGTAAGATGGTGACGGCATGGGAAACCAATATCAGTACTAAAGGAACACCTTTACAGACATTCTATGAAAACTGGAGCAAGATAAACAAAATACAGAAGAGGAAGAAGGTGTCCAAGAATGACGAAATAGCTGGGGAATTGCCCATGATAAAGAGACCGAAAATATTGGAAGACGATGCTAGCATCGCTAAACCCGAAAATAAGGGACCGCTGGTTCTGTTCCCATCAGACAGTGAGGACGAAAAAGACCACTTCAAGCTGGAAGGAGAAGAAGAAGAGGAACCGCCGCGTAAGAAGAAAATGAAGAAGAAGAAGGATTTGAAGAAAAACAAGTCTAACAAAAAAGCTGCCGTGAATGATACTGACGATTTAGCGGGCGGAGATGATGTAGTGCAAGACTTGAGTGTGAATGACTGGTAATAAAGCTGACGTACCTACATCATTTTCTTGTATTCATTGTTATTATTATTAAAACTGTTACTTATAGGTGAAATTATTTGTAATGATGAAAATTCGTAGACTGGCATTACTATTTGAAATTGGAACCTTCTTTCTGAGAAAGTAAAGTCCATATTTTAATGGTTATTGTGTTACAAATGTTCATGTCAAATAATTTCCATGAGCCGGCCGCCCACTGCGGTGTGAGACCCGTGTGTAGCACGATACAGTTAAGCATGTGAGTTATCAAAATGTAGATCAAAGAACGTAGAAAACGAACAATAGACCCACATGGCTCGCACGCGTAAACACTGCTTTCAAGTAGTAATTCCAATATCCAAGACAAATTTCCATTTATCAATCAGGCCCCGTGGCATTATCACGCGATAAGTGACAAGATAAGAGCGTCGTCTCGTTCTATCGAACGGTGTCAGCCAGGGACGGATGCTCTATCATGTCACTTATCGCGTGATAAGGCCATCCATGCTACGGGGCCTGTATGACTTCACCCCTCGTATGCTAAGGTACGTGGGTACGGATTACAGATCCGTGCCAAAGATATGAACCTATCGTTTTGTTTCCCATCTCAGTCATCAGTCATGGATAATTTGCAAATCAAAAAATGACAATCCAATTTCAGTTAGGCCCTATGTGGTATAACGCTTGTGCCTGGAAAAGGGTTAAAGCTACATATCGGCACAAATATGTCAAGCTCCCTGGCAACCCCACTTTCGATTTCGGGATTTCTGAGTACCCATGTGAAATAGTAGATTGTACAACAAGTGCATAAAACGCACCATTTTACTCGAGACGTTTATCCATCCGAGCGAGCTTGCGAGCGAGGATAGATATAAAGTCGAGTGTAAAATGGGTTTTATGGACGAGTTGTACACTCTACTTTTCACTTCGATTGCGAGGAAATGAAACAGCAACACGTAAATGAGACGAAATACAAATTATAAGTTTATTTCATGAAGTTTTATTGTGTACTTTGGCTGTTGGTATCTTTGCCTTGGTCTTAGAATACGAACGAAACGAAATAAAATAAAGAGGTTGTTGTATGAAGTTAAAGATGTTCGTGTGGCTGTTGCAGCGATTGCCTTGGTCTTCGACGAAGATTTTACTTTATGCTCTAGAGCATAAAAAGCGACTTTATGTCGCCTACGCACGACATAAAGACGAACTTTTAGAGCATGAGAAGTGAAAAAAATATACCACAATTGTACTGAATTAGGTAGTACTTGTCTTAATTATCTTTGGTAGTACTTACTTGAAAAACGACTTCGGTTCTTGAACTTAAAGTAATAAGTAGCGTGTTTTTAACCCTTGCTCCAATAGCAGTTCTTACGTCAACGTAATAAAACGATAATAGTTTCGAGAGTACAATTAAACTAAATTGGGGTTGCTGAGGAGCATCTCTCTTTCGCGTAGAATCTAAGTTTTTTGGGTAAAATAAGGCTCAAAAAAAATTGTACTCTCGTTTTTACCGTTGAAGGAGATAGCTAGGCTAGTTAAATTACCAAATTTGCGCCAGAAAGCGAACGCCTGCGTGACAGGAATACGGAAAACACCATATCTTGCTAATATTTTTCATCAGGCGCAAAAAATCATTGCATTGCACAGCAATAGACTCCTGTAATGTTTGGGCAAATGCCTCATTCGATAGCCAGCTTTCTGAAAGTGCCGTCGATGCCGAATAGTTTATCTTAGTCTGCCGGGCCGGAGGAACTCGGCCTAACCAACAAAAACTTTACGCGTAGCATATGACCGCCATCAGTAGCAAAACATTAGGCTGGAAGCCTAGCTATCTCATTCAAGGGTAAGCTCGAGAGTACAATTTTTTTGGGCCTTATTGTACCCAAAAAAATTAAATTCTACGCGAAATCTCTTCTTTTTAAGTTTGGGGTTGCTGGGGAGCAATTTAGTATAATTGTACTCTCGAAACTATTATCGTTTTATTACGTTGACGTAAGAACTGCTATTGGAGCAAGGGTTAAAAACACGCTACTTATTACTTTAAGTTCAAGAACCAAAGTTGTTTTTCAAGTAAGTACTAATTCGGTACAATTTTGGTACAAATTTTTCACGTATGTCTCAGAAATCCCGAAATCGAAAGTGGGGTTGCCAGGAAGCAGGGCGGCCAATCTTAGTACTAGGTGCGCGGTAATGATAGCACAATAAGTTTACTAAAGGCTGTCAAGGTATTTCAAAATTCGCCGTATTGTCATAAGACATCACCATCAGTAGCCAGGGGTAGACGGCAGTATTTGGAGTCAATGAACCGGGGTTCAAACCCTGCGACCGACGCACTTTTTGTATGTTTTAACATTCAAGTGGAGTATTTCAACTAACGATACTAGATGGCGCATCAAATACAGGGTTACCGTTTTTAGGCCCAGAGATTGTTCTCTATTTCAGTATATAACAAAGTACTTTGTGCCAGGAAGCATGATATCCACAAATGCATAGCGCGGATCCGTGCCTACATACGATAGGTTAAGCTTTAGCAACTGTTTGAGCAGTTACACACGGCGACTTTTTGCAGTGCTGCAAACGGGATACAGTATCTATGATCTATGGCTAGTCTCGCGCGTTGATATCTATCGCTGCGGAAAGTCGCCGTAAAGGAAGGAAGGTCTTAAGTATGTATTATACCTAAGAGCATGTTCACATATGCCGATAATACTTATCGGTCCGATATTGCAATTTTGCCAGTTTAGGGTTGTGCAATCACAATTATTGCGCATAATCGAACGTTATAGTAATTATATTTCAGAAGTATATAAAATATTAGATTCAGCCAATAGGGAAGGGGACGATGTTTCAGCCAATAGGGATAGGCGCGTTTTGCGAACTTCGGACACTTATAAGTAGTATAAGTTATAACTTGGTGATTATTTATTCTTTTGTTACTTTTTTCTCCATTCGACTAAGTACATATATTTTTAATCCTTTTTCGAGAAAATGCAACATTATTGATGACTTTATTATCCCCATCCCTATTCTACAAGCCAGATGATGTCGAGGAAGGATTCTATACTGGCAACATTACTGTATCGGACCGATATTATCCGTAGATGTGAACATGCTCTTACGAAAAGAGAACGCAATTGCGCTAATTTTTTATTGAACTATAACATCAATGAATGAACAATAGGAGAGTAAATAAATAAATAGGCTGATCAGGGGATGCCTTGCAGGAAGTAAGTCCACTGCGCGGCTGGCTCCGGCGGGTCGGCGCTCTCGATGGTGAGACAGCCCGTCGGCGGCCCGCCGCCCCACTGCTCGCTCAGGTACACCGCCACCTTTGTATCCTATGTAATGATATAAGCCGCAATCAGAATGGGAATAAAATAACTGACAATCCGCATTTTGATGTAAAATAAGTTTCTGTCAAAAAAATCATATTTGGTACAAGCTTTTATTGCCGACTTTACTTTTCTGCATACCACCATCAACTACTCATTGAGACGATTCTAACGAGCCAACACTCGATGGGGTTGTGTCATTTTATTGCGGAGTTCCTATGGCCACCTTCCAGCTCCAGCATCAGATCATGCTCCATGTCATCATAATATTGCATTGTCATGCGATATACATATGCATGCAAAATTTCAGCTCAATCGGATAACGGAAAGTGACTGAAAAATGGATTGCAAATTTTGACGGACAACTTACAGACTTACATATTTACATACATACGAACAGTGCAAGTTAATATAAAGCTTGTAAAAAGTACCTTCATATAATATAAATAAAGTCTAAACAATAAAGCCCTCAAATATTTTCTGCCTGAGGAATTACTGCAGTCGGTCTCCATCAGTGAATGTTAAAATATATAGAACACGAGCTCCTTACAAATTTCTACCCAAACTCGTGCCCAAAACCCGGTATGCGCATAGTTGTCGACGGATCGAAAGCGGATAATTGTTGAATGGTTACATGCAACAAGAAGCAACTTAGTTATGATAACGTTCGCTTGATATTTTTTTGTTTAAGGGCTGAGTCGCGAGGGAAAATACCAAATTATTTATTTTTATTTACAATATAATACAAGTAGGCCACACGGTGAGTGAGCAGAGATACGCAAAGTCGTTTGTTTTACGAAAAAAAAATCGGTACCGTGATTAGTAATGAGTAGACCTCGTTATCTTGTCGCACTGTCATTGCTTTTCCGTAGAGCGTGAATGATTTTTTGATATAGATGTTTATATAATGCAACAATGCGATTGAATTTTCGCCTTTTAAATCTTTGCTCAATCTCAATGAAAACTTCTTGATGAAAAATAAGTAGATAACCTCATTAGTGAATCGATATAAATGATTTACTTATTTGCAACTGCACCGACGAAAGGTAACTCATCATTTCCAGTACCGATGTACTATTCAATTTAATAATCGGTCAGTACATGACATTACGTATATCGCAGTGATGTGATTTGTGTATCAATCAGAGTATGTATAGTTGTAGGTATATTAAAATAGTTAAAACTGTCTATCAGTTTGTAAGCTAATAGAAATAGTTATTTGTTATACAAGGGTGCAAAGTTGTATTTTAACCGCGAGTGTGGAATTGAAACACGAGCTAGCGAATGGATTCTAGGGTTGAACCACGAGCTAGCGAATGGAATCTATGGTTGAACCACGAGCGAAGCGAGTGGTTCAAAAATAGAATCCTGAGCGAAGCGAGTGGTTCAAAAATAGAATCCTGAGCGTAGCGAGTGTTGCAACACACGAGACGTCAAAATAACTTGCACCCGTGTGTAACACAAATCTTTTCACCTCACTAAAGCAAGGAAAAAAAACAAAAAAAAACAAAAGGTAAAGTAACGACAAAATTAAAAAAAAAAAATTAAAAGGGGGAAAAAACATTAAAAATGAGAAAAAAAAATTTAAAACATGAAAAAAGAAACAAAATATTACAAAATTAAAAAAAAAAACATTTAATAAAAAGGAAAAGAGAAAAAACATTGAGAAACAAAAAAAAACTGTTAAAAAAGGCAAAAATAATTTCAAAAAACATTAAAAAAGACTGATAAAAGAAAAACGAAGCAATAAAATAGAGACAAAAACATATAAAAAAGAAAAAAGTTACAAAAAACATAACATTAAGAAAAAAAACGTAAAAAAAGACAAAAAAAGACAAAAAACAAAAAAAAACATGTAAAAAGACAAACGTTACAAAAAACATTATATTAAGAGAAAAAACGTAAAAAAAGACAAAAAAACAAAAAAAAAGTAGAGTGGAAAAAAAAAATAATAATGGAAAAAACTTTGAAAAACACATAAATCAATAAAAAATAAAAAAATAAACATTAAAATATAGCAAAAACATCAAAAAAATATAAGAGAATATCAAAAAACCTTGAAATAATAAAAAATAAACATTAAAAAAAAGGAATAAACGTATAAAAAAGAGAAAAAAGACCAAAAAAACAATAAAAAGGGAAAAAACATTCAAAAAGAAACAAAACATCTATAAAAAGGAGAATAAAGCAAAAATCATTGAAAAAAGAAAAACAAAGCAATAAAATAGAGACAAAACATAATAAAAGAAAAAAAGTTACAAAAAACATTAAATGAAAAAACGTAAAAAAAAGATAAAAAAAGAAAAAAAACTTAAAAAAGAAAACATTTAAAAAGAGAAAAAAGTGGAAAAATCACAAAAATAAATCAAAAAGAAAAAAACATAATTTTTTTTTTTTTTTAAAGTGGAAAAAATAAAAAAACCTTGAATAAACACATTTAAATCAATAAAATATAAAAAAAAAAATTAAATGTAGACGAAAACATCAAAAAAATAAATAGAATTTCAAAAAACATTAAAAAAAGAAGAAAATAATTTAAAAAAAGGAAAAAAAACGTATAAAAAGACCAAAAAAACATTAAAAACAGAAAAAAAATACAGAAAAACATTCAAAAAGAAACAAAACATTTAAAAAGAGAAAAAACATTTTTAAAAAGGAGAAAAAGAAAAAAGATTTATAAAACAAAAAAACATTTAAAAAAGAAAAAAATAATTAAAAACATTTAAAAAAAGAATAAAACATTTAAAAAAGGTACCCAATTAAAATAAATCTGATGGGCGAAAAATGTCCTGTCTGGACTGGCCTTTACATGTTATTATGTTTAAGAAAGTAACTAATAACACGTTCGGATTTCAAATATTCTTTGCACTCTTGTGGATAAAATGCAGTTTTGCTATCTGTTTTTAAAGAATAAAAATGGGCTTTCCGAGCTAGTGAGGTGAAAAATAATTTTGTTGTTAATTTGAATCCGATTTTTAATCACGATCGCTACAAAGGCATTTTAGAATTAAATAAATGAGTATGAGTATGAATTCGAGTTGAATTTTATTGCTAATGTCGACTCCATTGCTCGCTAACGTCTTAACGTGCGATATAAATTCCGATGCCTGTTGATGACTAAATCAAGGAATCTTTTTTAGCAATGTAGTGCAGCTGAATCATTACGAGTAAAAACTGTTCTACTACGCTTTTAATTATTAGAATTTTCATTGGCTGCAAGAATCGTATTTAAATGCATCAGTCACATCTTTGAAAGAGGAAATATAACCAAAACATTTATTTGCAATGAATGCAAGATGAAATGTAAAGAACATCCCTTTTTTTTGGCATGCCATTTCGAATCATGTCGTTTCAAACGCACTGCTTCATTCCAGATTTCGTTTCTAATTGGATGTGTTGGAAATCTAAAAACATTTTTTTTTCATTTTATGGTTAGAAAGGCATCGATAAAAACTACAAAATATTGATAAGATATTCAATGGTTAAAATAGAAACACACTTATAAAAAAAATTAATGATGTCTGTTGGCATAATACCATCCCTATACAAAATGTGATCATAACAATAAAATCAAAATAATATGTTTATCGCTGTATTAACTTGTGAAAAGTGATTCCATCTTTTTTGGTGTGCTTGTCCGAACGACTCACACATCATTTTACGGCGCAACAATGCATATTTATTGAAACTTTTGTTTTATTTAACAGTTTGACATGGTGGCCATGTTCGAACTGAACGGCTGCCAGGCATCCTTTTTAATCCCCGCCTACAAGTGCATCCTTTTTGTGGGGCCACTTTTCGGCGCTAGTTAGACTTCTAGATACTATCGTTCACTGGTCTCCATATAACGAAACGCCAGAGTGCTTAAGACTAAGGCCTGAAACACACTGGCGCGGCCTGCGGTGGCGGTCAATAGTAAACTTGACATTAACTGTCAAATTCACTAATGACCGCCATCGCATGCCGCGCCAGTCTGTGAGAGGCTTCATACGGGAAATCTGTCAATAGGGGGTCTCCTACACACTAGGAATTTGGGACAGCTACCTTCCATCTATAAGGTGTAAGTGTAGCCAGGCGATTACCTATTCAGTAAATATAGCAGATATCAAAAAAAAAATATATTGATTTTTAAAGTTTTATTTTCAAAAAGTTGTTGGTTTTTTACTCATTGGGTAACGTTCTTTCGATATCAATTCAAAGTTTTTTGATATCTGTTAAATTTATTGAATATTCGCCTGGCTACACTTAACGATTACACCCTGTATAGCTCTGACTATAACATAGTACAATACCTACTATTCAAAGAGTGTATATATTTCATAAGTCCGTTATCCTATTCCCGTTTTCACGGCGGAATAAAAAACGCGAACCGTCTTTATCGTCGTTCTTATTTATGCAATTTTACGACTTGAATCTACCAACACTAGTGGGAAATCCCGCTGTTAATGTAGCCAGCACATCTGAGAAAACAGCGTAAGGTAAACGGCCGAGTGCTCTACGCTGCACTAATATATGGCATGGGCTCTATTCTATGTCAAAGTAACATGGCTTAAATTCGAATGAAGATTTTTTTTTGTTCGAATTTAACCCAATATGCTTTGACATAAAGTGCCCATGCCATATACTAGTACAGCGTCGAGCACTCGGACGTTTACCTTATATACGTAACGTCCTTAATTTTACACTGCACTGAAATTACATTTTCATTCGAGACCACGCATCGCTACGTAGCAGCGTTTTTCCGCTCTGTAGCGGAAATCGCACGTAGAGGCATGGCTCATATGTGAGTCAATGGCCTCGAATGGGTTAAATTATGATAAAAAATACCTTCTTTGATGGTATTTGTTCGACGGGAGACTTGACGTAAAACTCCTGTTTATCGACAGATAATTTGAACTTTCTGGAGTCCATAAAGATGTTTTTGAACGTGATCGTTGTGAAGCCGCCCGCCCTTACTTCAAATGGGCCTTGGGGTTTCGGTGTTGTCGCTGTTCCGCTTATATGGTATCTGAGAATGAAAATTATAGAATACATTTCGTTTCTGACATATATTAGTTAACGCGTGCGGGTGGCTTAGGACCGGCCATTGTGGCACTCTTTGAGGGAGGCCTATGTCCAGCAGTGGACGTCTTTCGGCTGATATGATGATGATATATTAGTTCCCGTAAACCGAATTATAAAATTAAACTTAGGTATAACGACCTAATCTAACTAATAATCTCACGATATGCAGACAAAAGATGGACCATAGAGAGTACGTACACGATGGAAAGGCCCAAAGGGGAAAAGAAATGTCGGTAGACCAATAAGACGAGATTGATGATATTATACAAGAAGCAGGAAAATATTGGATTGAACTAGGCAAGCACAGGGAATCATGGAAAAAGTTGGAGGAGGCCTTTACCCAAAGAGGGGTCCATATTTCAATCAAAGTAAACGAACCATACCACAGAATAAGTAAAACCTATGACCATACTAAGATCAATATAAAGTAACTAACTCACAACTTCTTTTTTTTTTTTTTCGTTTTCCCAAACTTTTTTGGAGATATTCTCCACTATGTACGCATGGACGCGTCGGGGGATCACGACTTACTAAAAACATTTGAAATGTAGGTAATTTAGCAATACAGGATGAAAAGTTAAAACGGGGCAGTATGGGCAGCTACTAGATCCCTTGCCGTCACGCAAAAATGGCATTAGGATTTCATTCCTAACTTTTTGAGTGATGACAATCTACATTCACAGATTTAAAAAAAAAAGTATAGTCAGCGAGAAAATCATCAATTTTGACGATTTTTTTTTTAATGCCATTCGATTTTATTCCTATTAAGGATCAAACTACTCTTTGGGACCGACTAAGGTTTGACTACTAGAACGCCCAGAAATCAAAGAAAACTTTTTCCATACAGTTAGTATGGGAATCCCAAAGTGCAAGTAGTCCTTTAGTTGGATGACCATCAAATTGTATGGAGACCGAGATAACTTCATTTAGCTTAGAAATTAGAGAATTCATTCCTTTGTTAAAAAAACTGGTTTTATTCAATGATGGCCAGCTTTATTCTGTACAAAGTTTGTAAAAAGAATACTAACATCCGTATTCAGAAATTCTGTTTGAAATTTAAAATTTACTAAGGTAAGGGTTTTACAGCACCCTCGCTCGCGAGTACTGTCCACATAGTAACGTTTATGAATACGGGTGTAAATACGTTAGTTTTTTTTAACAAAGGAATGAATTCTCTAATTTCTTATCTAACCTTACTGCCCCGTTTTAACTTTCCACCCTGTATATTATAACGAAAGTATCTTATCTTTCTGTAAAACTTGGTAGGGTAGGTAAGGTACCTATTTTGAACCTTTGATAGCAAAGCAAGTCACGAATGAGGCATTTGGGTGTTGGCATCATTGGCTTTATTGTGTAAAGTGTCCTCGTGGTGACGGAATATACCTACCTAATAGGGAACATTACTGCAATGTTCTGCCGCCAGAGGCAGCACTACCACTAATAGTAAACCAGTATAGGAATATAGGGATTCACACACACATGCACAATTGATTGTCAAATGAGTGACAAGGATGCTTGCATAGACAATACGCAAGTGGGAACGAGATACAATGTCAACGCTGCTAGTGTCGCCACCTACGAAGAGTTTTGCGTAATGTTCCCTATTGTCTTCCAAGCCTTTCTCACCCTAATCATCCTGTCCCTAAACCTTATCGGGACTCGTATCGCTTCTGGGTGAAGTGATACATCTCGAAGCTGTTGCGCTACTGTATTACAGAATCCCTGCAAAAATGCCGGGTGGGATGGGATAACTTTTATAAGCCCTCGACCGTCGTATCTACTTACACAAATTTCCCAGCGTCCAGTGAGTCGAACGAAACCGTGCAATTTTGAAGCCCAACTTCGGTTGGCTCGAACAATACGAGAAACTTTCCCTTCTCGAACGGTCCAAGGAAATATTCTTTGTCAGGCGTGATTGACGGGTGGGTGACCTAAAAAAATATCGATAAAATGCACTTAATTTCAATAATGTATTGGTTATTTTAAACAAGCTTTCGGCCCAGTGATATACTGTGCATGGATTTGCTAATATTGTACAAACGTTCGCCTTCCGTTTCATCCCTCGAGGAGTCATTAGTAGGGTCCGGATATGTGGTGGCAGATTTCACACAGAGGGTAGTAGAGTCGCCTAGGTATTTTTATGACTAAACGAATAACGATTAAATCATTTATTTCTCTTAAATTTGTTATAATTCTCTTGCGAGTAAATATTAAGTTTGCGAAATGTCAATGTACCTACATGTATTTACATTTTCTGGTCAGTTATCTTTCCACAAAATATTCAAGCTTTCGTCTACCAGAGATGCCAATGTGTTCGCATATACTACATTTACAACTTTGTACCTACGCTAACAAATATGGCCTTAGCAAATATGCAAAAAAATGTTAATATAATTTGGATATCAAAATATAACATTTAGGTATATGTACAACGTAATATTTGATGGTATTTCTCTAATCACTCCTCTAAAAATATAAATTAAATAAATCATTTATTTATTCAATCGTAAACAGTTTGTAAAGTACAACCACTTGTCCGGACGCTAGCGCATTAGGTAACATCGTGCTAATCCTGACACAATACGAGAAAAGTTATGATGCCATCTTAATATTTAAAAAAACCGGCCAAGTGCGAGTCGGACTCGCGCACGAAGGTTTCCGTACCATTATCAATAAAAATATTTATTTTATTCTGTTTTTAGTATTTGTTGTTATAGCGGCAACATAAATACATCATCTGTGAAAATTTTAACTGGAACTATCACGGTATCAGTGAGATACAGCCTGGTGACAGACAGACGGACGAACGGACAGCGGAGTCTTAGTAATAGGGTCCCGTTTTACTCTTTGAGTACGGAACCCTAAAAAACGGTATATTTTGTACACCTTTTAATTGTGAAGCCTGTAAGAAGTCGATAGCATACTTACGTCACTTGTGAAGACCGCTTTAACGGGACTTCTGTTCTGAACCCGGAGTCGTATCGGAACTCGAGTGCCAATCGGCGTTTCGATCTCCATCTCCTTCTCTTTGGCTGGCAAGCATTTCAGAATCATCTTGTACACGTAAGTGCCCACCAAACTGTTACTAATCTCCAAGTATTCTTCGCTCTCACCTTCCACCAATGGCGAGTAGGACAATAAAAGTGGCGCCTGTAAGTTTATGTAACAGGCATCAGAATAATCTTTTCATCACACTTGCTCATAAATGGCGTTATTCCTTGCCTGTATACAGAAGGACAATGGCTTAAATTGTTCCCGCGGGAAATAATGACCACATGGGAGTAATGAGCTTGTGTGTGATCTGATTGGTTAAGCAAATCTGCACGGCAAGAATTCTGCTCCGTGAATGGTTGAAATATTGAAGCTCCGCCCTCCACTCGCACTGATCTAGAAGTGAAGTTGTCAATTTCGTCAACATTTGATTGATGCGCTTGTATAAAACATAGGTTTTTCTGTCTTTTGTGGTTATTTATTTCCTCGCAAATGTGATGAAAAACATTGTGTATAACACGGGCGTAAGAATATTGCAAACTCGAGTCATCAAAAGCCCTCCGCCTTACGGCGTCGGGCTCCTGATAGACTCTCGTTTGCAATATTCCTCGTACGCCCCTTGTTAAACAATGTACTATAGTATAGCTACAATTATATTACGGCGTGTCGGTGTGTTATATCTGACGTTACTGTTGTTAAATAATAGTACATTACTTACCTAGGGCGGTTAAACAAAGAATGTCTCAGATCGCAGGTATTTGACGCCCGAGCCGAAGGCAAGGGCGATAAATATACGCTCTGAAGCTTTCTTTATTACCGCCCGTGGTGAGTACAACATTTTACGTCTCTATCTGGCCAGGAAGTGGAGTTTTCCGCACGCATAGCGTGCGGTAATTCCTATTTTATGGCCAGGTATGACTTAATAAATAAATAAAATAAATAAAATAGCCTTTATTACTAAGAAGAGTACATATATACATAGAATAACAACTATTACGTATGGAGCAATACAATTTTCTTATTTGCGATTTTACTCTAATGAACACTTAAAACTAATCAGTAGTAGGTACTAATCACTATTTCGTAAATGTGTTATTCACTTCACTTTAATAATGTCTATTAACTTATAAAAACTGATTGATAAATAAATAAATATTAAGGGATAATATTACAAAAATCGAACTGAACCCGTAGTAAGCTCAATAAGGCTTGTGCATTGTGTTACATACAGATACAGACTCATTACACAAATATTTGCTCTTATTGGGATTCGGACGCGTGGTCTGTTTCGTAGGCAACGCCAATACTGACTAGGTTAAACCCGTCGTCATAAATAGTTGAGATGGTTCCAGTTGATAGAACTATATTGAATGGGTACAACACCTAGTCGACGCCAAATCTTGGGATTTGGTGCCAAAGCAGACCCCGGGCTCCTTTAGCGCACAATCGGGAAAACGCTATAATGATGATGGGGTACACCTACTTATTCATACGGTGCAGATAATTCTGGTCCTTTACCAACCACTTGATAGTCCGTTAAATATAAGCGTTTCATTTTGATTTCATTACAATAACTCCTCTTTTTAAATTGTCACACTTTTGTTTTAGTATTAGGGTGAGTAGGTATCCACCAGAGCTGAGCGCTGTGAAATGGCTTCTTACCTAGTAACCTCGAACTGGGCATATCTACCGCGCTCCTACCACATTCAAATGAATAAAAAGTAGAACTGTGACCTGCGACTGCCTCCCTATATCTATGGAGCTGGGACAGTCCAGCTGGTCGCAGTGCACGGAGAAGCTGGCGGGCACGGACAGCGGGTTGTTCACGACGAGCTCCCGTTGGACAGTCTCGCGCGCGCGTGACGTCATCGTCAGCGTGTCCAGGATCTCGCTCGGGGTCACCGTGGCTTGCATCTCGTAGAACTGGTACTCGCGAGTGTCTTTGTTCACGAACACCACCTATGTATAACAGTTGCATTGGTTTTATAGGTAACTACTATAATAGCTACCTCGTGGCTCCGTCCATGTATCTAACGTACCTACTTAGGCGGAGTCGGGGGATAAAATATTTCCCATGTCCATCCTGAAGTTCCATTCTTGAGTATTTCCATTCTGGAACGATTCGTTACATGCAAACTTACAAAGGCACAAACTTTACTAGGGCCTCATTATAATATCGTTATTTCATTCCGTGCATGCTGGTCTGGGCTAATCCCGTGACTTTGGTCTCGAGGTTATTGTATTTTGCTCATTCCTCTAAACTAAGTAAATAGGTACCTCAGCCTACATACCTAAGCCGAACTGGCGCTACAGGCCTCCACGGACGTGCGGTTGTCCCTGAGATTTGTATCTACTTCAGGTTTCTTCACGATGTTTTCCATTAAGTACCGAATATTGTAAATATGAATGATAATACGTTCCTAAAAAATATTGGTACGAGCCAGGATTCGGTGGTCGTGGCCGTTTGAAAATTGCATTCCTGAACCACCCAAACCAGCCATTCATGACCCTATAGCAATAGGCTTGTTGCGTGGTGTTAAAATTGATAACGTCGTGTTGCTAAATGGATAGTAAACCATCAAAAGATTGTAATAAAGTATAAATTACAAAATATAATTCAAATCATAAATAGATATGAACCATGAAAGTTTAAAAAAAAAAGTTTTTTTATTTATTGTCCAAGAGTAAATTTAAAGGTACCAATAGAATCCTTACGTTTTTATAGAAACAAATTTGTATAACAACTATGGACCTAAACGCAGTATTTCGCGACCGAAACAGCAATTTACTTCATTTTCCATGCAACGGTTAGTACAAATTGCACGGTGTGACGTCATACTTTAAAGCCAATCAGTATGAAGCGTTTCGGCTGCTGTCAGCGAGGTCCGTCTTTAACTCGATTTTTTGGGTATTAATGTCCTTCAAATGTAGTTGCTTCCATACAAACATTTGTTCATCTACAAAAACTGGTTCGAATGGCATCGTAAACAAATTTAAGGTCACAAGCCCATTATTCATAAATTAACGTCTGTCTCAAATCCGTACTTTCATGTGCATCTCGCACTCGCCGTAGCATGCGAAGTCCCACCGGCACGTGGCGTACGTCTCGCCCCACACCTTCACGGTCTCCGGGTGCTTGATCTCGTAGAAACCCTCGAATTTGTCCGGGATTATCTTCACTATCTCAGTCGACACCACGTACGATTCTGGGGACTGAATAAACACGTGGGAAAATTTAAGTCGGGAGTCTGATTGCGTAACATTTCTAACGACCTTTGAGAGAGAGAGTTTGACCAGCAAAACGTATCACTAGAAAGAGGTGGCAAATTTGAAAAAAAAGCATGTTTTTAACACGAAATGTAAGGCGGCGCGGCGTGTAACAGTTGTAACTGACAGCTTATTTCATAGGTAAACGCCACGACTCGCTGGCCAGACTCTACCTCAATTTTTCTATTCTATTCTCATTGAGTTATATTACTAGAGCAGACATCACCTAGCAAAAGATTGCGCATGTCAACATACGCTCATGAGCGTATGTTGGTTTAGTCTATGGCGAGCACTGATGGCGGTAGTTTCCGAGTGTAGTTGGACTTAAAACTTTTAAAAATGCCCTTTTTAATACAGTTGCTCAAAAAGTGGTACTTTTTGTGGCTGCGTAGCGTTCGAGAAGGTCAATTTCTCGAACTAGTGCTTTTTACTTTTTAGTTCCAAACTATACTTTCGAAACGCAGTAATTTTATATTAGATTTTTTACTTGGAAATTATGAAATTAAAAACGCTTGCGAATACTAGGAGTATTTATTTAAAGTATTCATTAATATATAAATGACGAAAAAATATTAAGAATTTGCATTTTATAGCCTACTCTGTCTTAGGTATCTATGTATGAAATATTTACTTTCCTAAAAATCGTTCTTTGATTTGGCTGAATGATACAAGCATATGCCTAGAAAAAAAAGTTTAAAAGCAAATCAGAGCCCGCCCTTTTGAAATAACTTCTAACATTATTTAAACACATTAACGCATATAAATATATAATTTGGTACGAGAAGTTATAAAAAAATATGGAAATGAGTGATTCAAACATTGATATGACACCACCAGACATTCGTGCTAGAGCAGCAATTGCCAATGACTGTGTTATTCCAGAAAAATCTAAAAACCAATATAATGCCGCCTATGTAAAATTTATCGAGTGGAAAACCTTACATAACGCAAAGTCTTTTTCAGAGACTGTTTTGATGGCCTATTTTCAAGAGCTGTCTGAAACCTATCGGCCATCAACATTATGGTCAAAATATTCTATGTTGAAAGCTGTTATAAAGTTAAAACATGACATAGATATAAAAACTTACACCAGATTGACTGCTTTCTTAAAAAGGCAAAGTGCAGGATTTCAGAGTAAAAAATCGAAGGTACTAACAGCTGAACAAATTGAGACGTTTATTAATGAAGCTCCAGATCAGCAACATCTAGCTACAAAGGTATAAACTTAAATATAAATCTAATAAAATATGTACACAATTTAAGTAAATTAACTCTAAAAATAAAGTAGGAAGTTAAAAAAATAGAATGAAATAAACAATTGTCTTACAATATATGATAAATATGTAACTTTGTTCATAGGTTGCTCTTATATTTGGAGTCTGTGGCGCATGCAGACGCGAAGAGCTCACAAATGTATCAATAAAAGATATAGAAACACATGGGGACATACTTCTTGTCAAAATACCAAATACAAAAAATAAAATTCCCAGGTCCTTCACTATTGACGGCCCATTTGCAGAAATAGTCAAGAAATATCAGAGTCTGCGGTCTTCTAAGGGCAAAAGTGACCGTTTCTTTCAGAATTTTCAAAGAGGAAGGTGCACTGCCCAGGTAATAGGCTTAAACAAGTTTGGGAATATGCCGAGAGATATCGCTCAGTACTTAAATTTGCCTGATGCAAATCTTTACACCGGACATGCATTTAGGAGAACCTCTGCTACATTACTTGCCGACTCAGGAGCAGACATAACAACTTTGAAGAGGCATGGAGGTTGGCGGTCAAGTAATGTAGCAGAAGGATACATAGAAAACTCCATTGATAACAAATTAAAAATTGGAAAACAAATTGCAAAATCAATTAATGTAAAGTCGCAAGAGTCCACAGAATTTTCGTCATCCACAATCCAATCTGGTCTTAATGTACCTGTTAATACTGAACCTCAACCAGGACCGTCACATGCTAACAACACTTTGGTTACACCCAGCCCTGTTAACCAACCAGGACCGTCATGTGCCAACAACACTTGGATTACACATAGCCCCTCTAACTTTGACCCACAGGAATTATCACAACAGCAGGAACCTGAAAATACACCATGCCTGACTAGTCAGACACTTAATTTACATGGAAGAACTCACAACATAACTATGAACTGCACTAATTGTACCATTAACTATAATTATTACTGAAAATAAAATATTTCTGATATCAACCTTGTTTTAATACAAATATATATTTTTTTAATTCTCATTTAATCACAAAAGCAAGTAATTCTTCTTAGACCTCATTTGATATAGTTCTCTTTTCGTAATGTTAAACATAATCATCATTTCTTCTAAACATGGTCATCAACGTGGCACTTGAGCAGCAGTTGTAGGTACATAGTAATTGACTGGTTGACTTCCTAGGAGCCGCTTTGAGTGAATATTATCCTTCCGCCAATTTGTTAGGGACCTGCAAAATGTTAATAATTTAGTAACATTTATAGATTTCACCAGCTTCTTGTTAAAAAAATAACCTTAAACATAACTAATAATGTGATTTAATGTTTCTTTTACCTCTAATTATCCTTGATAGTCTTCAAATATTCAAACAATTCATGATATTTTAGTTGTAAACGTATCCTTGGTCACATGTCGCAGATCACAAATTTGGCACTAAAACTCTTGTTGCATGATCTGTTTCTGTTTGTTGATACTGTAATGTCTTGTACTTCTGTTTTGATAATGTTAAAGGTTCTAATTAATGTCGTTTCAGTATGATAATTATCTGCATTCGCTTGTGGCAAGCTAAATATTATCCTTATGAGTACTGTCAATTTAGTTTCTCAACTCGAGGCCGATGGCGCTGATTCCAATATTATGTTGTCACTGTCAGTGTCATTTGTAAAGTATGGGTTCGTTCAAAAATTACTTCGAAGCAAGCATATTTTATCGCAATGATATATTAATTTATTATTTTTTCGCAATTGTATTAAAAAACGTCGTTTACAACACGTGTGAAATGTCTTTTACCACTCGTACCGAGTCTTGCCACTCGCTTTCAGCTCGTGGCAAGATACCTCGGTACTAGTGGTAAAAAGACATTCTTTTCACACTAGTTGTAAAATGTACTATTTGTGCATTGGGCTATTGCACCAACCACAAACACAACAATAGTAAAAGCACGGGAATCACTTTTCATCGGTAAATTTAGGGTTATTTTTAATAACATTATTTTTTCTGTAATTTATAAGATACGCGCCGCGCCATAAAGGCATCCATTATTTCAAAGATTAAAAAATGTAGAAGTGACAATTTCCTAATACTATTTTGCCTTATTAGTGGAACATTAAAGTTAATAGACTGACTATTGAAGCTTTAAAGATCTTAATTTTTGCGCAAAAATAGCAGCAACCATTTGCTTTTTTAAATTTAATTAACATTTTTGATGAATTATTGACAACGTTTAGTTGCTACTTATTTAGATCGTAAGTTCTACTCATTTAAATTTTAGGCGAGTTCTCTTATACCTATGTATAAATAATGAATGCGACGCGAGTAGGGTCTCCGAATATGAATGAACCCATTGCCAGTTAAGAAGAATAATAAACATTAGCCGCCGTCCATTTTGTATTTTAATTTCCAATTGCTTTCAAAATCGATATCTGAGGATCCGCATGGACCTTAAATAGGACTTCGACATCTGACACAAATTGCAGAAAAATGCATCAATACAGTGCATCCTCGGAAACTATAAGGATACTTAAAAACGAGGAAACGAGGAGGCGGACAAAGAAGCCAAAATTGCAGCCACCCTTCATAAAGCACCCGACTTTCACCTATATCCCATTTCCTACATAAAAAGACTTTGCAAAATTAACACTCAGGAATTAAGCAGCAACTTCTACGAAACGTCTACCACTGGATCACACCTAAAAAACTGGCTACCGACTTTGCAGCATATCCAAGATCTACGAAACAAGACCTCTATCTCATTCCATCTCACCCAAATTCTCACCGGACACGGCTACCACAAAACCTACCTATACCGCTTCAAGATAACCACCGATGACCTTTGCCCGTGCGATGGAAGCACCGCACAATCCATCGACCACCTTTTAAGGTGGTTCGATTGCCATACAAAGCGTTATTTGACATTCGCAGGCTAACGGCGTGATATTTTAAGAAACTTATGTAACAAACTTTCATCAATTGGCTTCCCATTTTGCGCCCAATTCCCCCTTTCCTAGAATAAACTTGTATAAACTAGATTAATTTGAGAAAAATAGTTTTCCCTAAATATCACGTGACAAACCAATGCCAAAAATTCACAAACCCGAGATATCACCACGAAATTACCTGTCATAATCTCCATATAGAACCATACAACCTGCAGGAAATCGTTCGTAAAGAAACTACAATAGCCTCAGTTTGCAAACTTGCCTACTCTATAGTTAATAACCTGAAAAAGTTCAATAGCTCATAATTCACTCTCCATTTCACCCATCATCCATTATAACCATCACATACATAGAAACACTAATTCCATTAGAAATCGTTTAGCATAATGTAAGCGCGGATTCAGTCGCCCGTATCCTTCGCGGGGACTGTCTCTGGTTATATCAGAGATTAACAAAAAAAGTACTTAAAAAAAATTACAAGCACCAAATGTCGGTGATCAAATGAGTACGTAGTTTTAAATCACGCTATGGCTATATCTGAATCCTAACTCAGAAAATTGTCGCATCTACTGCACGTTCACGTACTCTTTGAGTATCCAAGATGGCCGCCTGATTAAAAGACATCAAGAAAAATGTTCTGGGTTGCCAGTCTATACGTAGTAATAGTAAGTCAATGTCTATTCTATCACTTTTAGTGCCATACTAGGAACTCGCTGGTGCTACGAAATCGTTGGCAATCAGTGTGTTATAGTTACGCTCAAGGCGCTACGCCGTAACGTAATCCGTAGCAGTTGAACTTGCGTATGCAGTGAAAATCGCACGGAGCATTCTGACGCATGTGTGTTGTTATTAGCGTTTAATGGTTAAGAACGTAGTACAATGTAATAATGAATATGGAATAATGTGTAGTAATGAATGAATTTAGTATGGGGTGGCGCATCGTTACTGACGATTTCTCAATATAATTTGAGACGTTGGTGCCGTTAAAGAAGCATATGTCTTCTAGGTAGATGTCTCCACACGCCTCCCTAAGGCGTTGTAAGAAGGAACTGATTGAAAGATTTAGGGGCTGAGACAGATTGTTCCGATAGCTCAGTTGGTTAGTAGCGACGGGCCATGTATGCCTGTGGTCGCCGCCGGTTCGAATCAGCCCGGAGCCTACATTTTTCAATTTTTCCTTTAATTTGAAGTTTAACGTAGTACAAGTTATAGATTATATCTTAATATAGTATTTTATGCAACTGTTGTATAAGAAGGGTCTTAAAAGGCGAGTGGAGTGGGTTGCGATGCGAGCCTTGGCGAGCATCGCAATTAAAGACGCCACGAGCGTTTTTAGACCAGTTATACACCGTTGCATACAATACTTTTTCTACGACAATTTTTAAATAAATAGCAGACTACAGAATAGTTAAACTTTTCAGGCAGCAAGTTTTCTATTTGTACTTTTGCTACTCACGCGATTTCTTCAGGAGTGCAGTTATTAATTTCTTCGACCATTTTATAAGGAACGTACACTTTTGTCTTCACAAACACGAATAAAATCTTAATAGTTTAGGACTAATAGTTTATCATCTTTCGTCTTTTCATTTTGAACTGTATTTTGGTGGGAAATCGGAAATGTGACAGCTCTTGCTTATGGTTTGTTTTGTTTTTAATTTGTTTGCACTTGCCATCCGAACCAAACCGAATCCGGACCCGGACCGAATTCGAACTGTTTATTTTTATAAATAATACCAAGAATTTATAAAACATGTAATTTAACACACAATAGATGATGATTTATTATTATTGTAGTAAATAATTTATAATATACAAATGTTAAATCGTAAATAAATACTTTTATTTCGAAATATTTGTTTATGAAGTTGGCACCACTGCAATATAGCGGCCGATTAAAAAAAAAGTTAAACAGTGCTGTTATGAAAAATGTATGAACCAAAAAAGTACGCTAAACCGTGCGTTTTTGGGCCATAGACTTTTTCGACGACTTATTAGTGGTGTCATTGTATTTGAGCTACAGCCTATATAAATGACAGATAACGGTACAGGAGTAGAAAAAGACACTAATGTGATGATTGATGAACAAATAATTTTACCTCAGTGATATGATGGACCTTTAGTTCTTCAGTGTGGACATCCTTAGCAGCTACATTAATAGTAATTTGACCATTTGGATTTGGCGGTAGAGATACTCCAAGTAATGTTACGAAAAGCGCACCCTCACCCAAATTTGTATACAGTAATTGGTTCTGTAAAAATAATACATTTTAGATTTTTTATAGAAATGAATTAACCCTGAGGAACTTTCTTCAGAGAGAAAACCTGCAAAGCTGGTGCCCAGCGATCAGGGAATGACTGGGTTATGTGCAGGGCCCGTACTTTTCATGCCGATGACATCAATTTGACGTCACGCTGCATAGGGTGATCCCAAATAGGTTAATTCTAATTATTAATCATTAGTCGTCAATCATTTTATTCATATACAAATTACTTCAAAAGTAATCTATTCACACGTGGAATAATTAATAGGTACCTACTTGATACGTGAAACGTAAATTAAACTATTTGTTTTGTTTTTATACATACATTTTTTTAAATGGTAAGTATTGTTACCTACTTAATGCCCGTACTTAATGTACTTATCATGCCGTTGACGAAAAAATCACGCTACATAGAGTATGATTGCAATTGTATGTATGAAAACAAAACAAATTGTTTAATTTTCAATCAAGAAGGTACAGTCAGCCAAGAAAGTGGTCTACCACTTTTCGACTTTATTGCATACAAAATAAGGTCCAAAAGTGGTAGACCGCTTTTTTGGCTGATGGTTAGTTAGTCCACGTGTGAATAGATTACTTTTAAAGTAATTTGTACATGATTAAAATGATTGACGACTAATGATTAATAATTACAATAAAACTATTTGGGATCATCCTATATGCAGCGTGACGTCAAATTGATGTCATCGGACTCATCGGCATGAAAAGTACGGGCCCTGGTTATGTGGTATTTCTAATGAAGTAATGAATAAAAACATTACACTTGTTGGGCACCTTTAGTCGCTCTGTACCTAAAACGCAGTCTGCTGATTTCGCGTTATGACAAAACTTCATTTAAAATTCGCTATTGGTCTAAGTCGCTATTGACCTTATATTACCTATTTCGCAATATGGCCCAAACGCAGTAAGCCGAAGTAGCTGTTTGTCCATTTCGCGATACGCATAATTAGCAGTTAGGTTACGCCTATATTCTTCCAATTCTTCCAACACTAGGTAGGTTAGGTTCGTTAGGTATCTTCAAATGCCCGAAGGGCAAACATACCAGAAATAGGAGTCCCGTGGAGCGGGGCTCCTTCAAAATTGTCAAAATACCAGGAGCCTATGCATTAATAGGAGAGAACCTTGACTTTTTTTTCCATTTTCATAACCAGATCCTATTAATGCATGGTATCCTGGTATTTCGACAGTTTTGAAGGAGCCCCGCTCCACGGGGCTCCTATTTCTGGTCTGTTTGCCCTTCGGGCATCTGAAGATACCTAATCAACCTTACCTACATATTTTTTACAACAGAAGTGGAGATATAAATATTTGCAAATATTAATTATAGCTCCACCATTATTATGCTGTGGGTCCACGAGTAGTAATAGTAGTCTTTTGGACAAAATCGTATTAAGTTCAAGTCTCACTCTGCTGAATTCGCTTTTGGACTAAATCGTAATAAGCTCAAGGTTCACTCTGCCAAATTTGCTTTTGGACAAAAACGCAAGAGGCCCTAAAAGTCTTAATGCGGCTATCTATCGATTGGTCTAGCCATAACGCGAATTAGTCAGACTGCGTTTTAGGTACCTACAGAGCGACTAAAGGGACCTTTACAGGTTCGAATCGCCCTTCCGCTGCCCCGGAGACGCGTAGACGAGAGGAACAATTTTGATTACGATTTTGATAGTAGTTTTCCCTGCTTATTACTCGTACACACAGTTAATAAATAATCCAAGTTCGTTACCTCGTGCCTGCCCATAGTTTTCGGCTTGAAATAGATCGGGATGTCGAATACGGAGTTTGGATCGACGTTGCACTGGGCTAGCGTGGTGAAGGGCCCGGGGGGCATCTCGGATAGCACCAGCCACATGCCGTCGGTTCTATAATCATAGTCATCGAAAACTTAACAATAAAACAAGTACACTCGTAGCTGACCCCGTGGTTTTTCTCGTATGTAGCGGAAAGTGGCTACGTCGTAGGCGCCCTCTAGGCGGGTTCCTGGTAGGAGTCATTCATACTAATCTAATGCTCTTTGACGCCTGCCTGACACGTCAAGTGTGAATCTAACCGTGCTAAATGTATGAAATAAATATCGTTCTGTCACGTTACGACAAGCAACGTTAGTTAAGTATGAGCCCAGCTTTCCGACATCGACAGGACCCTGGATTTTACCCATTCGAGGTCAAGCAATGCAACGAGTGCTACACCGTAGCGCGTAGCAGCCTTTTTCTGCTTTGTCGTGGAAATCGCTCGTAGAGGCATGACTCATGTATAAGTCATTTGCCGTGGGCCATAGTTGGGTATTATTAGTAAATTAGTAGAACACTGAACGTTAAATGGTAATAGTTCTGCAACTTTCATGCCATGTAAAGTAAATATGAAAACTATAAAAGTGTCATTAACTAACGGGTTGGTGACCGGCACGTAGGTTGTCTGCACCTCCCGTACCGGACACTCCATGTACATCGTCTTGGCCGCCACGTCGCCGGTGTCCAGGCAAGCGGCGTACATGGCTAGCTCCTGAGGCACGTAGTTCTCTATGTTGCAGCTCGCCTGCAAGCAATAACAATCTTCGTAAAATTCTTGGCGCAGCTAGCGGCAAAAAAATCAAGCAAAACAAATCTGTCATGTCTGACTGAGGGATAGTGCCGGTGATGTGTCAGCAACATTAATTATCTGCGCACTCCTGTATTCAATCAATTATACAGTATTTTTGTGACCAGTGTAATAATTATAAAAGATAAATGGCAAATTCTTATATGTATTACTTTCATAACCTAAATAAATAAATAAATATTACGGGACAATCTTATACAAATCAACCTAGGCCCACGGTAAGCTCAGTAAGGCTTGTGTTGTGGGTACTAGGCGATGATATATATAATAGATACATACATATAGATACTTATATAACATCCATAAGTCAGGAACAAATATTCGTGATAAATACACAAATAAATGCCCTGACCGGGATTCGAACCCGGGACCTCCAGCTTCGTAGGCAGAGTCACTACCCACTGGGCTACGGAGGCCGTTTAAATGTATCCCAATACAAATGTTTATACGGTCTTACCCATATTTTGACAAACGGATTATGGCTCTTAGGCCTGTAGGTGATCGTGTAGGTCACGTTCGAGTGCGCCGCGATGTGCCCGTACATCGGCGAAATCGTAAACTCTTCGGACATCAACGGTTGCCACCAAAACCTGTACACATTACATCATGAGTCGTGTTAAAAGGAACGCCTGGCAAAAAGCAAAATCAAAAGTATGCCGTGGCTAAAAACCAAAAAAGATGGAAACGAAAAGAATAATACAATTTTATCCGACTTCGGATAAATAAGCAGAAAAGCTGGTTACGACATTATTCAGTATTCACCTTAGCGTTTTTTTCAGAATAATCATGAATCAGGCATCGTCATCAGGTATTACTCAACCGCGATGAGTTTGCAGTTAGTATAGGTAGCTGTTTCATATGTTACACTTTGTTGTATTTATATGGCAAAACTGTCACCTCCAATTCCATTCAAATCCCGATTTTATTATACCCTGTTGGTATTCAGAGGGTACTTCCAGGTGCAGTAACACCACAAACATTTAGCTTTCTCTCCAAGTTAACTACTCTAGTCTAGAGTGCTCATTCAAACGTAACCCATTCGAGAACAAGCAACGCTACGCGTGCTACGTCGTAGCGCGAACCAGCATTTATCCGCTTTGTAGCGGAAACCGCTCGTAGAGGCATGACTCATACGTGATGAAACTCGTTCATTGCTAAGCTACGCTCGTAGTGCTACGCCGTAGTCCGTAGCAGTTTAATCTCCATATGTAGCGCAAAGCGCCCTTAGCCCTCTGACGAATGTGTCGTGGTTAGCGCTGAATGTGATAATTGGCCCTGAATGGGTTAACCCGTGGCATTACCTGGCACCGAAGTCCCCTTTGTTCAACAACATGACCTTCAGTATCTTGCACCCGCGGATGCGCACGCGGCCGAACTGGAGCGAGTCCTGGCTGAGGCACAGGCTCATGCCGGTGGCGCTGCCGCTCAGGCGCACCAGCGGCCGCTCGATGTTTAGCACCCTCATGTTCAGCTAATTCATAAACGTACATTATAAGGTAAACGTCCCAGTGCTCGACGCTGTACTAGTATGAACATGGGCACTCTATGTCAAAGTGACGTGGCTCGAATTCAAATGAAGAAAAATCCTCTTAGTTCGATTTTAACCCATATTGCTTTGACATAAATGCCCATGCAATAAACTAGTACAGCGTCGAGCACTCGGACGTTTAACGTAGATTGTGTCTCGAGGGAGCAAAATTATATTTTACACACACACACCCACTACAGTCACTATTACAGTGAGGCTGGTAATCTTGAGCGTAATAAGGAATTAAAGTGTTTACGCCCAAGACACACCAATGAGGAAAATTTAAAAAAAAATAGGGAAGATCAGGGAGCAAAAATACAACTTTCATCCCTCATTTGAGGGCAATGTGGCCTTTTTTGAATAGCAGGTGTTAAAACATAATTTCCCAAGTATATGTAGAGTCTTATGTAGAGAGAGATTGATTAGACATTAAATAGGCCACTGTGGCTGAACTTGTATTTATGTAGTCCTAGGAAACTGGCTTCTAACCAATGAATGCAGTAAATTTAAGTTATTACATAGGCATAACATTTTAATCCTTTCGATGATGCGCTTTCTGGTTTTTTGTTATGTCGTATGTTATCAAAAGAAATTTAACAATTTCACTGCCAAGCATGAATGTCCAGCGAGTTTGAAGTCATAATGAAAGTTGAACCAATAAATTAACAAACAAAACTAATAGACGTTGAGCTGAGGGACCAAAACTGCAACAGTTTTATAAAGGCTGATATTTTAATATTAGGTCATTAATAGGTCGAACATCAATAGCCTGCCGTCAGTCAGCCAGTTTTTGGGACAACTGGCGTGGGGGTGGTTCCGAACTTGTTAAGAAAACACCTACGTCGCAACTGTTTTATAAAATCTGAAAATTTGTCTGTGGATAGTAAGACAACTAACAAACTATGCGGACATAGTCAGTCTGCAAAATATTGGAACAGTACGCGTCAGCAGCCCGCTAAACCCGTAGATTTTATTAAACACTTTTTTGCAACCAAATGTTTGACGGGTTTAGCGGGCTGCTGACGCGTACTGTTCCAATATTCTGGTCCCTCAGCTCTGTCTATAATAACTACTTACTGGTATCGCTTGCGCGTTGAATACCTGAACGTTCAAATCGCTGATCATGCCCACAGGTTTAAACTGAATCTTCAAAGGTATTTTTCTGTAAGGTAGTATCTTGCATTCTTTGGGGACGACCTTTAACGAAGACAGTGCATTTTCAATGTCCATTGCGATTTGATTCCGAATTTTGTCGTCGTTGTAATTTTTCACCATTTGCGTCCTTAACAAATGAATGTTACGTTATGTCATTAAGTTATTAAACAAAATTGCGATATAGAGTTTTTGGTAGTGTAGTTATTGCAAGGGAGATCAAGGTGCCATGAGCTTGTATATTTGTATCAAGAGCAAGTAGAAAATACAGTGCAATAGGTCGAAAAATAAATGGTGCTATTCAATTGTATTCACAGCTCCATAAAAATATACTTAAGAGAAGAATTCCTACTTAATTACTGTTAGGAACTAGGAAGTATAATAGTAGATTGTACAACAAGTGCATAAAACGCACCATTTTACTCGAGACGTTTATCCATCCGAGCGAGCTTGCGAGCGAGGATAGATATAAAGTCGAGTGTAAAATGGGTTTTATGGACGAGTTGTACACTCTACTTTTCACTTCGATTGCGAGGAAATGAAACAGCAACACGTAAATATAGTAAATGAGACGAAATACAAATTATAAGTTTATTTCATGAAGTTTTATTGTGTACTTTGGCTGTTGGTATCTTTGCCTTGGTCTTAGAATACGAACGAAACGAAATAAAATAAAGAGGTTGTTGTATGAAGTTAAAGATGTTCGTGTGGCTGTTGCAGCGATTGCCTTGGTCTTCGACGAAGATTTTACTTTATGCTCTAGAGCATAAAAAGCGACTTTATGTCGCCTACGCACGACATAAAGACGAACTTTTAGAGCATGAGAAGTGAAAAATATATTTTAGTATAAAAGTATAATATAGTATAGTATATGATGAATTTTCATCGACTTTTGGAGGGTAGTGAAATATTGTAAACCCATATCTCTGTTGACAACTTGCTGGGACGACAGTTATCTGCGACCATGACCGGTGCAACCCGTGTCAAAACGTCAGAAATAAAGGTAAATAAATATCAAAAAAAAATCAAAAAAATCAAAAATATTTATTTGGTATCAAAAATTTGGTTTTTACAATTGTACGTGGCTGGCCCCTCCAGGTAAGTATGACAATACTTGTGTTAGGAGAAGCCGCCCCTCCCATCCGGAGTTATGCATAATTTGAATACACAAATCTTACATTCATTTTACATATCGCGTTAGACCCGGATAAACAGTATTTAAAAATATATATATGTTACAAAACTGACTGAAACTTTGCCTCTGAGCACCTAGCATCCCTCTCTGCCAAGTTGCTACCAATAATAGAAAGGAAATGCTCTTGGCTTACCTCGATGGTCCATGACTGGAGCTAGCTGTAGCCGGGGCGAGGGCGACACTCGGGTCGAGGCATACGTTCGTCGCCTCCGACTGTAGCGTGTCCTCTATCACTGGGTACATCTCCTTGAATATTAAACGAAAGGCTCTTGGCTTACCTCGATGGTCCATGACTGGAGCTAGCTGTAGCCGGGGCGAGGGCGACGCTCGGGTCGAGGCATACGCTCGTCGCCTCCGACTGTAGCGTGTCCTCTATCACTGGGTACATCTCCTTGAATATTAAACGAAAGGCTCTTGGCTTACCTCGATGGTCCATGACTGGAGCTAGCTGTAGCCGGGGCGAGGGCGACGCTCGGGTCGAGGCATACGCTCGTCGCCTCCGACTGTAGCGTGTCCTCTATCACTGGGTACATCTCCTTGAATATTAAACGAAAGGCTCTTGGCTTACCTCGATGGTCCATGACTGGAGCTAGCTGTAGCCGGGGCGAGGGCGACGCTCGGGTCGAGGCATACGCTCGTCGCCTCCGACTGTAGCGTGTCCTCTATCACTGGGTACATCTCCTTGAATATGAAACTGGCGTCTATGGCCACTTTACTGTGATTCATCACCTCTATTTGACGAACTATCTTTGAACCCACTTTAACTGGCCCCATATCGAAACTCTTTTCACACCCTTCGAACAAATCGAATAAGCACTTGACTCCTGTAAAAGAGAATTGTAAAGATATCGGTTACTCGTGTTCTCATCGGAATATAGTGTTTACCTCAGGCAATAAATCGTATCAGGTGTTTATTTACAATGTTTGTTTCGTCTTCCCTTTACAAAACTACTTTGCTGTAACACACATGATTGATTGATCATAAAATATAATCGCCAACAATAATCCTACCTTCTCCTTTAACATGAATGATTTCTTCACATAGCGAATTGACCCAGAACTTGATTTTGAAATCATACTCTGTTACTTTTTTCGGCCGGAAGTATATCTTCACCTTAACTTTCTCTTTGGGCTGTATGGCAGGCACAGGCTGGTAATCAACGAGGAGTTCGGGCAGCGTCTCAAAATCCAAGGCAAGGCTACAATTATAAGATCATTAACAGTAATACATATTACCTGCTTCCAATATCTCATGCTTTACTTTCAGGATTTAAATTCATTTAAATGAATGAAAATGTGTATTATTAAACGAAAAGGAATTACAGAATAGGAACGTTGTCATCGTTCAGGAAAGCCATGGTCTTCTTGTACGTGTTATCCGGCGCATTTATGATACATTTCCCGAAATCGAAATTCTTGCAAGAGAAGTGGTACATGGGTTTTTCTATTTCAGAGTGAAGGAGTATACTGTATTCCGGTCCATTCACAATCTAAAACAAATGCGATACATATTATTTGCGTCCGTTTCTGTAAATGTTTGTTTAAGGAATGAAATTAAAAAAAACATTGAAATTAGTTTTGTAGTCTTTTAGTAAACAGTCTAAAACCGAAGTTACAAATCTCTTACTTTAAAAATGTCTTGCTCTCTATACAAACTTAGAACCCCCTTTGAACCCTCATAGTACACCCTTATAATCCCCATTAGGGGATGAATTTCAAAAAACGCTGAAATGAGTTTTGTAATCTTTTAATAAACAGGCTTAGATCGAAGTTACAACTCCCATACTTTAAAATTTTCTTGTTCTCCATAGAAACTTTGAACCTCTTAACGCTTTTCGGGGAAACATTAAAATAAAACACTTTAAGTTTTTTTTATTGTAATAAGTATTTTTTCTGCAAACTATCAAGTATGTAGCTCAAAAAAAGTGTTTCCCATACCAACCTTGCACCCCTTTTTAACTCCTCAAGGGGTGGAATTTTCCAAAACGTGGGCAGTATTTTTTTGTATTTTAATAAATAATCTTTCTACAAAGTTTTAAATTTCTACCTAAAAAAAAAGGTTCCTCCCTACAAACGCACCTCTTTGTGGTATTTTCCAAACCACTGAAAGTAATTTACCTATATTTGTATTGTAATAAATAATCTTTCTACAAAGTTTTAAGTCATCATCATCATCATATCAGGCGAAAGACGTCCACTGCTGGACATAGGCCTCCCCCAAAGAATGCCAAAATGACCGGTCCTAAGTTTTAAGTCTCTTGCTAAAAAAATAAAGTTTCCCTTATACAAAATTTGCACCCCTTTTTAACCCCCTTAGGGGCAGAATTTTCCAAAACGCTGAAAGTTTTTTATTGTATAATAAAAAGTAATAATTCTACAAAGTTTAAAGTTTCTAGATCAAAAAATTAAGTTTCCCCCATAAAAAAAATGTACCCCTATTTAACCCCTTTAGGGGTGGAATTTCCAAAAATCCCTTCTTATCCGTTGCATATGTTGTAAAAGGTAGTTCTGGTGTAAGTCTCTAGCCCCAGTAGTTTCGGCTGTGCGGTGATGAGTGAGTGAGTGAATGAGTCAGTCAGGACATAGGCATTTATATCATCATCATCATCATATCAGCCGAAAGACGTCCACTGCTAGACATAGGCCTCCTCCAAAAAGTGCCAAAATGACCGGTCCTGCGCCCACCGTTAGTCCACCCACGTTTCGCCTTCCGGTACGTGGTCGCCACTCGAGAACCTTTCCGCCCCAACGGCCACCGGTTCTACGTGAAATGTGCCCCGCCCACTGCCACTTAAGTTTAGCGATTCGGTGGCATTTATATGTATAGATGAATATAGTTACGATTAGTATTATTAGTAGGATGGCGTTGATTTAAAGTAAAGCGTGTAGAAACGTACATAAAGGGTGACGGGGAACGCTTGCACCGGCACAGTCTTGAGGGTGAAGCTGAGCGTGCACTCGGCCTGCGACGCGGGAGCGACGTGCCCCGCGCGTGGCTCCACCGCCACCGATAGGTACTTCTTCACCTGCGACACGTTGTAGTTCCACTCGTAGAAGAACGTCGACGAACCCTCGTTCGTTATTATAAACGTTAATATCCTTTTGTAAGTCGACGCAGTCTGGAAAATATATATATTTAAACCCCCGATGCCCATGTCTTGTCTGGGACTGAAAGATCACATTTAAATAAAATTCCCCGAATACCTGATCCAAATGGATATTAGTAATGGCTTTGCTATCAAGTACATGTTCGTTTCCGATTAAATAATATGTTACTTTAGGCTTTATTGAGTGACTCAGGGCATTGACACACAATGTCAAATTCTTCGTCATGTAAGTGATGGCGCAGAATATCTTGAACGATAGGGGGCCATCGTCGACTGGAGTGTAAATGAATCTGTAACCCAAAATCAGTTCCTTGTTTTTTGCGGTTCAATGAGTTTAAAAGCAGCCAGGTTACGAATTCTTTATAATCTATGCTTATATGCGCAGCATCTGATTAACTCACTTGATCGGTGTCTCCGAACGAGCTTTCAGAATTCCACTCTCCGGATCCATTACTACGGGTGTCTTACCGGACTCGTTTAACAACGAGTTGCCCTTGAATTCGAACTTTAGGGCCTCATTCTCATTGTTCTTCAACATCACCCTATCGGTGGTACTGAATCCCACCAATGAGTTTCTCACGATTAAAATGGTGGGTACGAACACTACATCTGGCTCTCTAACTATTCCGACCACCAAAAGATTGATAGGTATATTGTATGCTGGAATCGTAAACCTCCACTGCGACTCATAAACCTAAAAATATTTGAAGACTTCAAAACTGATTCTTAAGTGACATTAACCGTGTAAGAAATATCGTATCGAATATATACCCCTGGAGCGCTGGGAGCGAAGGTGAACGTAACTTCACAAGAAGTACCGCCTTCGACATATCCTTTCAGCATGTTGCAGTGAAAAGGTATCAACTCTGCCTTATCATACACCATCTCGAACGTGAACTCATAGGCTTCGCTTGTAGGGTTTATGACATTGAATGATCTGAAATTCGAAAATTGATAAACCTATTCGTCGTCAATTTTTTCACTGCTGGAGGAGTGTTGGGCCCACAACCCGAAAACCATTGTTGGTGTGATTCTATAAGCTATGTAAAAGTAACCTTACACATCAAGTAGTTAAAGTTCAATCCGCTATATTGTTATAGTGATACGCGAGTGACATTAGGGGTTGTAGATAGCAAATTAATAAATCAGGACACTTTGCATAACTATGTTTTCAGTAGTAACTTAATATTTGTAATCAACAACTGAGAAAAGTTGAAAACCCCCAATATGTTCATTTCAAAAGTTCAATATCTTAAAAACGGCTGAACCGATTTTGTTGAAATGTAGCTAGGAACCATCTTGACCTCATCTCATCAGCTTTTGGATAAAAAAAACCGCATTCAAATCGGTCCATTCCATTTCATTTATTCCTTTATAAAACATTGTTTTACATGTCCATTCGTTTAGAAGCTACGATGCCACAGACAGATACACAGATACACCGACACACAGACACGTCAAACTAATAACACCCCTCTTTTTGCGTCGGGGGTTAATAAAATGGATCTCATCTCATCAATGCCGATTACGCTAGCATAAACAACTTTGCAGTACTCGAATACAAGTACGAATCTAAAATAATAGGTAAAGAGGTTTGTACTTTTTGTAGCACCCTGATCCTAGAACATTAAATTCCAAGACTGTGTTAAATTCCGGCAGAGCAACTCCCGTCTCTTTTCTTCTTCCAGAAGTAAGATAGTCACTTTCTTCTATATCCAAGTGGCAATATGGCACCAGAGATTTTGTGGCTATTTTGCAATACATATTTTGATCACACGGATCTAAATTATCTGTAACAAAATGATCAAGACTTTTTCCCGTTCAAGGAACACGAGTAGAGGTCGTAATATGTCCTGTAGGTAATACATCCATACTTAATATTATGAATGCGAAAGTAACTCTGTTTGTGCAAAATTTAGCATACTATTTTTTTTTATCTAAACTTACCTATTAAACTCTTCAGTAACACTCTGTATTCAAACGCATCCAAAGGAGAAAACGTAACTGTAAATATTCGACTTTCGGAAGGGTTAAGGCACTCCTTGGCTGGTTCTATTTTAAATGGCAAGTTCACTTCGAACCACGTGTCTACACTGCCTCTGCCCAAGCTTCCGCTAAACAAAGTCGCTTTACTGACGTCTAGATGAAACAAAAAGTAAATAAGTAATAATGATGTACTTAGGCCCGGTTTTATAAAGATGTGTAGCACAATATGTTTTTCAATCTAATCTTATTCAGATTAGATTGAAAAACATATTGTTTCACGAAGCTACAAGTTGAAAACTGGCAACACTGAGGCGCTCGATCAATAGGAGACTACACGGGCCGATACCGGCCGGACTGCATGCCGGCCGACGCGTGATTCGGCCCGTGTGGATACGTGTCGGAAGCACGGCGGCCGGCCAAACCAAGTTCACTCCATACTACATTTTCTGTGACCTTGCTTGGCCCTCCGACAAATTCGTAGGTGTAGCGTCCCCTATTTAATAACGACTGGCCATTTGACCAATGCTGCCGGTTTCGATTTGTAAAATTCTAACGCAGCTACATCGTGGAACGGGCCACAGTATGGGTAAAAAACTTTACCAAAGCCTCTCTATAAAGTAGTTGTGTACAGTTTACAAAAACGCAAAGAATACACATTTCGTGAGATTGACAATAATTTATGCAACCTAATCATGCATGAAATTTAAATTAAAAGTGGACGGGATTAATCAAACTTTTTAGCCAAGTAAATAAACCGTAGACTAAATTACAAACTTCAAATATATAATTCTATTCGAACACTTTGTTAATCACTACTACATGCAACAGAATGCTCATATGTTCATTTAGTACGCACCTTTTGCAGCGTCTGATTCTTGACATTCCATAATGGAACCGCTTTCCATATAGTCTTTACTGTCCCCCATTTGCTGTATTATAAAAATACAATTATTGATATATTATCAGCCGAAAGTCGTCCACGGCTGGGCATAGGCCTGCCTGCTGAATATATATCAGCTAAATAACTCTATAAAATGCTAAAGCCCCTATACTGGTGCTGAGGGTAAGGGCCCCCCACACTACCGGCGTCGTGTGAGCGTTCTCATACAAAATTGTGCGTTGCGTCGACGGTCGAATGGGAGGAGGAACGCCGGTAGTGTGGGGGGGGGGGGGGGGGGGCTAAGCAGTAGTTAGACATCGCATTTAACACTTTCGCTACCAAGAATCGCTACGTGCTACGCTCGTAGCCGATGCCCTGGTTTTCCTCGTATGTAGCGAAAAGCGACTACGGCGTAGGCTCCCTATAGACGGTTTCCTGGCAGTGTAAGTGTTAATGTGTCTTATTATTCATTAGTTCAATAATTCAGAATACAAAGTACATATTTTACAATATAGATACTTGTATTATACGCTAATCAAGGATCACCTTAGCAGAAGAACTCAGCTTTTTAAGCAACTTTGTGTCGACCGTTGAGGGGAAATCTTCATCAATTTGGAAACTCCATGAAACTTTCATTGGCACTTTACCACAGTTTGTCACTCGAAAATCGAATTTTCTCGTCTGCAATTTCAATATAAGAGTACTTACTTAGTTTTATTTAGGCATAGTTCCTTGAGTTCACTAGTTTAACAAGTTAAATAAAAAAATAAAATAAAAAATAAAAATCGTTTATTTGAGACCAGATACGATCCATAGAGAGTTAGTAAGAGTTAGTTAGTTAGTAAGTACAAAAAATATAAAATAACAATAACTAAATTATAACTATGTTAGTACGTTATTTAACAAATTTATTATTTATTTGGCCTTCCCAATAACCACCTGCGCCAGTACATGGTAAGCGGATAGTTGAGACGCTCTGCCAGCTCCTTCAGAAGGCTGTTGTTGCTGCCTCGCACTCGCCTTAAAAGTGAGGCTATTCTTTTTCGCCTTATGGCAAAAAAGTCGTCAGTATGCGCCTCCGCAAACACACCCGACGCACTACAGTGCTTTGGCAGCTTCAACAGCATTCGCAAGGTGTTGTTGTACTGGACGCGTATTGTGTTATAGGCCCTTTGTGTATAACTCACCCACAGACTGCACATCGTGTAAAACGTTTGACAAATAAAGCACTACTCAGAGTTGTCTTATAATTTTAGACAAACATCTATTACAAATTACGAGCTTTTTATTGTAGAGTGTAGATGTTAACCCCCGACGCAAACAGAGGGGTGTTATAAGTTTGATCTGTGTCTGTGTGTTTCTCTGTGTCTGTCTCTCCTAAAAGAATGGACCGATTTTAATGCGGTTTTTTGTCCGAAAGCTGGATTGACCGAGATGGTTATTAGCTACGTTTCAACAAAATCGGCTCATCCGTTTTTGAGATATTGAACTTTGAAATGAATATGTCGGGGGTTTTTCAACTTTTCTAAGTTGTAGTTATTTGCACAGAGGTCAACCGCTTTCCAAAACTATTGTAACGAGTTTAGGTATCGTGTGTAGTTTGGGAGATTTTGACCATGGACCAGCCTGGATGATGATACTAGAATACTCCATTGTCACTTGATATCAAAAGTATGCAAAGTTTATACTCCGGGAATTCGTTAAAACTTAAACATGATACAGATAACAAATATAATGGAATAATAAACCACCATCGTCTGAAGCCCAAGCCAGGACTCGAACTTGTGCCCTCTGTATTGCGGGTTGCCCTCTCGCCTCTGAGCTACCCAGACATTGACTGCGTATCTTTCCATCACATTTGCCGACGCTACTAGCAACCTCTCTATACATATAAAATTTGATTTTCAAAATTTGAAGCACCACAACATAAAGTTAATAAAATCACGACTTACTTGATATATAAACGTATCTTTTAAAGTAACTTCTTCCTTCAATGTGTGTGAGTATTTAGTGTATTCCGTGGTAGCCGAATACATTATTATCATTTTGATACTACCCGCCGGTATCTGAGGGGTTTCTATAACCTGTTCATTCAGCACTTTTTCTGTTCTCTCATCAATACTGTTATCCCTAGAGTATGTAGTAGTGTATTAATGTTGGTAATTGGTTTACACCATAAATAGTATGCATATAACATTTTAAAACCATTTTATTTTTCTAACAGCCGTTCCCTATGTGATTTTCCACCTTTGGGTCTCAGGGTAAGTAAATAAAACCACTATTTAGGCTGTTAGCTTAGGTGCGCAGTCGTGACCTCACTCCACGGCAGCTCGATGATAAGTGGCAAGCGCTCCCACTTCGGCCGATCGCGACTGCTAAAACCCTAATATTATAAATATTATAATACCCTCGCTCATATTTATTTGTAGTGCGCATATACTACACCCTATATTGTATCTTTAATGTTGTCATTTTGACGTCCCAATCCCAATATCCCAAGTAGCAATGCCTTTACTGAACTAAGTATTGTAGATATAGCCTGAGAACTTTACGGTTTCTCTCTATGGAAACACAACAATATATCGATATCAGCCATATTTTTACACCATAAAATAGGTTGGGTAATTTGACTAAATATTCATTAATAATCCACCAAAATTTAATACCGCAACGGTAAAAAGAATGAAAAGTAATCTTTATAAATTCCGTAAAAATCAGGCGAAAATGGTATAAACTTTCTTTACTTTATAATTGACTACGTCTATATACGTTCTTTGGGATACCCACATAATCCACTTATTTATGTTAATGAATAAACCTTTCTATAGGCCAGATGAAATTCAATATTATCTCAAGGTCGTAAATATTTAATTAAAATGCTGTTATTTCCTGATGCATATATTTTTGGATTCAGGTAGTAAGTCTCCTAATTTGTGTACCCAAACATGTTTTTATTATAAAAATACTGATAGCATTTTTGCTTGCGGGTTAAAAAAAAATCCTAACTTCCGGTCCATAGAATTATTGACTTCAATAGTAAAAGTTTTTTTAAATAACATATAAAAGCCGTATAGAAATAATTAGCCTGATATTGAATTATTTCAAAAAAAAAGTAATTTTCTCAGGGTAATATCTTGAAAACTAAATCATGAATTTGGAGCCTTGTCTTGGCCAAGACCTCCCCGACCCTTAAGATATCCCGCAAGATAGCCCTCAAGACAATATGTAGTAAAGGCGCCTACTTCTAGATATCCTGTAGGTTCACATAATACTATATTAGGATATCTTCGAATATCTTTAAGATATCTACAAAACTTAGTTAAAACTTTAATAAATGGCAGTCTTTATTCTAACTTGATCTAAAGATGACTGAAACAAATAAAAGATAACCCATAATTTCTTTAACACCGTTTTTTTGTAGATATAAAAGGTGAACTTACCAGTTTAAAACATTAAATCTCTAATTGATGATTAATAAAATGGCGAACACTGAACAACAAACAATTGTTTTTTTCGATATCCTAGTGTTATAGTAGTTTATGTGACTGTACATAATGAAGGGCATTAAACACGAGCGTGGGTTTATGAAACGAGCCGAAGGCGAGTTTCATGATAACATCACACGAGTGTTTTAATACAAATACTAATTATTTATTTCGTACTATAAAATCCATAGTGTTTTATAATTATGCTAAACTAAAATTAAAGACGCCTGGGCACCGGTATTACAGGCGCGTGCAGTTGCACATAACGCTGGAGCAGTGGCGAGTCCCAGCGGTGGGCTAGCATGCTCAGGATACTATTTGGGCTGCCACGACTGCGATTGAGGAGAGGTGCGTCTCTCGTTTCCTCATGATAGTAAAAAAGCAATCCATGTGCGCCTCCGCGAACATTGTCGACGCACTGCAATACCGTGGCAGCCCGAACATCATCCTGAACGCGTCATTATGTACAGGTACATACACTGCTTTATCTATCCACATATCATAAGCCTACATGATGCATTCAGGAGCCGCATATTAAGACCGGCCAGTTTTTTTTTAATTCAGAGACAAACTAGAGTCAGCTCTAACTATCATATCGATCGATATCTTACTTACGTGCGACATTTGTCAAATTTGTATGCAACTTGACAATTCATTTCGAACTAAACGCCATGTCGACTGATATTAGAATAGAAATCAAATCAAATTTCTTTGTTTTTCAGAGATGTTCGAAATTTAAATGAAATAATATTATCGAAATCGATGTTATTATTTAGCAATAATAACATTTTCACAGATAAGAAATTTGTTCTAACAAAACAGTCTGTTTTTATGGTGGTCATAATGTGCGGTTCTTGAACGCATCATGGAGGGTTTATGATATTTGGATAGATAAAAATATTAAACGCACATCGGCCACTCGAATGAAATAAGTATAGATCACTATAAAACTGATGGGCCTGAAATGAAATAAAGCGAACAGTGTTTTTTTTTCGGTATTAATTATTCACGAATATTTTTCGCATAATACAATACGGTTATATTTGATTTCCAACTTCTTTATCCACTTGTATAATATTGTTAGGTAACTGTTTCAACACTTTGATCTTTTTACATTATCGTTTTTGTCAACATTATCGAAAAAGGACCGGCGTAATACATTTGTTTATTTTTATAAAAGCACAAAATGGCGTTAAATCTTTTTTGTCTTCATGAAATCCGACTTTAGCTAAACTGTATTTTTTAAGGATTAGTTAAGACAAATAAATTCAAGTTTGCCTTAAAATGTTCATCTTTAAGACATACTTGCCTATACTCGTACTTAACGTTGAATTGATGTAGTATTACTTAAAACAAATTAGTATGTAGGTACTTAGTATTTACTTTGATTTTCAAAATACGTAATTGCCTAGATATTTTCTTACGTTTATTCTTGTTTTGTTTGTGTCGGTGAGCGGTTTACGCGAAAGCAAGTCAGCAAAAACAGCCATATACATAATGTAGTATTGTGTTTTTTGCCAGTGGAATCAATAAACCAATATTTTGAATAGCAGTGTGTTGGTAAGTAACTTTCATTTATTTTAAGCCCTTAATTCGATCTGAAGTCTCCCTTCTTAATTCAAACAAGTCCTTAATGACACTTCACGTAAACAGAGTATAGTAATATACGAGTTCTTAGGCATGCCTTGAAGACAAACTTCAGTCAAGATTGATTTAGTATTTCTTAACTCGGTTTTCGATAAGATATAAATTCTTTTTCTCCTAAGTCAATCTGAAGTCTCTCTTCTTAATTCAAATAAGTTCATACTGACACTTAACGTAAACCGAGTATAGTAATATAAGAATTCCTAGGCATGCCTTGAAGACATACTTCAGTAAAAATTGATTTGGAATTTCTTAACTCTGTTTTAGTTAAGATATAAATAATTTTTCACTAAAGTCAATTTGAAGTTTCTGTTCTGTTCTGTTCTGGTGACTCATCCAGCCAGCAGTTCTGCTGCAAGGACTCAGAGGTGCTGACTACAGGAGGGAGGAGGTGTTAGAGCAAAATAACGAAGAAGGCTCGCTTACCCCATCTAGTGTAGCATATGCGGCAGAAAGTTAGTGGGGTATGAGAACCTTAACCGAGCACCGACTTAACCGCAAATACTATAATGATGAGGGTAAGCGGGCTTGCATGTCCATTTTGAACCAACTTCCGCCGCCCGGCCGCAGGCAACAGCTTCCTGCCCGAGAAACCGGAGAGCCAAGTAGATAGGACGGGAGTGTAGGTGTGCAGTCAGGATGGTTGGAGAGACGAGAGTTGGAGCCGACCCGAATACAGGCATCGTTAAGCCAGCGTGGGGTAGATAGATACTATACTTGGTGATATATAGATAATTAGTTTTTGACTGCTTGGTCCCTCCCCTTTTTTATATTTAACCCCCAGGTTCTGACATTGAACCTCTTCGCGCTTATCGCAATTGTTAATCAAGACACGATGATTCTGTGTCCTCTTTTTCTTCGTTCTCATCTTCTTTCTTGTCTCAGAAGTCAACCAATGATGAATGTCCACCTCTTGATTCGCTGAGTTGGTGTATCATGCTGCTGTACATTGGTCGAGTCGAGTATCAAGTTTATGTAACTGTGGCTGTAGACTTTTCCTTTCCTCAGTAGTTGGGGCTCGGCTGTGTGCGTGTCTTTGTGAAGTGCTTTCGTGAAGGTGCTTTCTAAGACTTGTTTTATTTAAACATATAGTTAGGTACCTTACTTCTTACTTCACTAGGCAAGGTAATCAAATTTGGTTATTTTTAACCTTTATTACTGCTGCTAGCGCGGTTGTCATATGTAGATGTGGAGTGAACGTTGACGATGTAACCCCGAGACATTAAACACTCATTACCAACTAGTTTTCAACACTAACTTCTCCGTTAAAATTTCCCACTCAAATCACTTCACTGTTTATTTAGTATCTGTACATGTAACCATCTTAATGCACTCTTAACCCCTGCACCCATAGTAAAATACACTGTTATTATCGTAGTTCATTAATCAATAGCAAGATAGCAACACTCACTTCTGTATTAAAAACACGTTGACAATGCAATGTAACCCCGAGCGAGACACCAAAACTTAACAATATTTAGACACACGTATCAACTGCACAATAGTCAAAATACATTCCCTACTCGTTACCAAAACCGACTTTCTCCGCTAAAACCTTCGTCTCAAAACCCTTCACCGGTTCATTCAGCTTCAGCACACCTGCACATGCTGCCATCTTAACTCACACCTAACAATTGCACTCATTATAAAATACACTTTTACTATAGTCGTTCATCAGTGAATAGGTAGCAACACTCATTTCTGCACCAAAATCAGATTACAGGTAGTAACACACAACACCGCCTCATACGGCATTCCCATGTGACCATACGCCCAGGGCGGGGGATCATATTAAATTTATGATCCATCTGCGAATGGCATTTAGTTCGTAAGGTAATATCGGACGGTTCACTTTCCTTTCATTTTCTTGTTTCATTTTTTGTTTCAATTCCAGTCTTTTGGAATCTGCACAATTCATTCATTTTCAAGCTTGTCGGTCGTCGGCCATTACGATCTTGTTTTATTGTGGGGTCCTTCGTGTACCGTGACTGCACGTGTGTTTTCTCCAAGTTTCTTGGTAGGCGCAAAGCAAAAAGTGACTAATTGTTTACTTTTTTCTTTTTGTTTTTGCGCTTCTTATCTCGGGTTCGTAGCGGGCGACAGTGCTACGGCCGTTCTCTATTCTATCTATTGTCCATAACTCAGTGGTTCAAAAGAGCATTTTATAATGGGAAGCTTGCGCTATGAGCTCTAAGGAAAAAACAATGATTGTATATTACCCGTTAGGTGAAAGTAATTACCCGAAATGGCTACGGTGTGACCAGATGTGAGAAGTGCGATATAATGCGCCAAATGGTAGGCACTTTATGCCTGCGAAGTTGTATCTATTAAATTTCATAATGGTGGCAATAGGCAGGGCGAGTAAATGCATCTCAATTATGGATACCTATCGTCAAGGTTGCGTGGGGCGCGCGTGTGCGCTCGCACTTACCAGTCAACACCCAAGGGACCATATCGTGTATCAATAAGTACACGTTTAAATTACATATATAATTTAAGCAGCTTTAGTCAGTAGCTGGACTCTAAAATAAAGGGGCCATTCGCGACACGCCGCCACACGCCCATAATCCATAATTCCACAACAATAAATACTATAAATGCGAAAGTGCGTCTGTCCGTCCGTCTGTCCGTCCCACGCGAACGGAGTCGCGGGCAGAAGCTAGTAAGTAATAATCTAAAGGACCTAAACTAATCCAATGGATAATATACAATTCTAAACATAATAAATAAAATAATACATTTTCCACGTAATACAGCCACAGACAATCGATGGCCATTATAAAACTTATGATCTAAGGTTTTATGCCTTTTGCACCGAAAGTCTTTGAATGGCACAGAACAGCATGCAACCCTTGTTGAGTATATGTCTACTGTTAAATGGGGACGATTAAAAGGAAGTAAATGATTATGTAAATAATATTGTATACCACATATAGATAATTAACTAGTGGGGGTTTATAGACCGATAGTTGTTAGTAACTGGAGAAATATCAACCAGGTGGATGAGCAGTGCGTCGACATATCATAAACAAGAGGAGTTCTGTATTTTTACGTGCTGTGTAGACAAGAATACATTCCTGCCTTCTTGGGACGAATCAGGCAAGGTTGGTTTGCTACATCAGCGCCCGCCATTAAACATTTAAGCGTAAATACAATACAATGGACAGATCTCACCGAGTTTATAGCTTCAACTTGGACAAGCGTCGTCGTAGCTGGCGAAGACGTTAGAAGGTCGGCACACGAATCAGTTGCACTCACTTTTATATAATATATAGACGCACTGCACATTTTTTGTAGACCCAGTATCGCGAAATCCACTTAAGTCAATTTGAAGTCTTGCTTCTTAATTCAAATAAGTTCTTACTGACACTTCACGTAAACTGAGTATAGTAACATAAGAATTCCTATGCATGCCTTGAAGACATACTTCAGTCAAGATTGATTTGGTATTTATTAACTCAGTTTTCGATAAGATATAAATGATTTTTCACTTATGTCAATCTGAAGTCTCGCTTCTTAATTCAAATAAGTTCTTACTGACACTTTACGTACACTGAGTATAGTAATATAAGAATTCCTAGGCATGCCTTGAAGACATAATTCAGTCAAGATTGATTTGGTGTTTCTTAACTCGGTTTTCGATAAGATATAAATATTTTTTATCTTGAGTTAATCTGAAGTCTCTCTTCTTAAATCAAATAAGTTCTTACTGACTCTTCACGTATACCGAGTAAGATAAGATAAAAAATTCTAGGCACTTGTTGAAGAAATACTTAAGTCAAAATTTATTGGCATTTCTTAACCCGGTTTTCGATGAGAGAGAAATTATTTTTCCTAAGTCATTCTTCAAGTCCTTCTTCTTAATTCAAATAAGTTCTCACCGACACTTCAAATAAACTAAGTATAGTAAAATAAAACTTTATAGGCGTTTGTTGAAGTCATACTTTACTCTAATTTGATTTGGCATTTCTTAATTCGGTTTTAGAAACGCATATTTATCTTAAGTATAATTATTATGATACTATTTTGACTTAAAGTAAAAGTAGGCTGAAAAATATATTTTCTTTCCTAGTCAAAACTAAGTAAAGGCAAATTACAGAACTTTTAGATTTAAGCTTATTCGTGATTGCTACTTGGGATAGTTACTTGACAACAGTAGGTTAGGTAGATATCTTCTACCTACTGTTGTCAAGCTACCAATTATTCAGCGTAGCCCTTTCTCTAACCTTTGATTGTACGTAGGAAACGGCTGTTATTACGTTTGTTTACTTACCTGTTGTGTTCAAAGGTGGTAACCGTTTGCCTGCTGTCCCAAGTAGGTCCCTTTGTGTCAAGGGTTAGTGAATTATCGCTCACAGCCGATAAATTACAGACCATAAGTTCCTGAAAGCAATGTTTGATAAGTTGAGGCTTGCTCGGTTTTTACATTAGTCGGATACAATAAATAATTATAATAGTCTTATGGATCTTTATAAAATCGATACAAATATTTAATGGATTTATGGGGAAACTAATTACTAATAAATTTTAGGCTCGATTCGACCACATTTTAATAGGGGCTAAATCTGGTGAATAATAAAGGTGAAATCGATTAAAAAAAAACACGGGTAGCAACTTAAACTTGAACCCGGACACATCCTTTCAATTTCAGGTTGCATCTTGAGTCATATTTAATTCATTCAGGTATCCGTTTGGTGTCGCCATTATTTGTAATATTAAAAAAAAACTTTTTCCCCTCACTGCCTCGGAAAGCCGTCTTTTATCCTTTAAAACCAGTGAGCAAAAACGCATTTTATCCACTAGTGGGCAAAGTAATTTGACATTGGAGCGTATCTCATGTATCTCATGAACCGTGATAGATAGACAGTTAAAATTTTCACTGATGATGTATTTCTGTTGCCGCTATAACAACAAATACTAAAAAACAGAATAAAATCAATATTAAAGGGGGCTCCCATACAAAAAAAACTTTTCAAAATTGCTTGTTGCCTGCCAGGCGTTGGGTCTCAAAATTCAATTCAATTCAAAAAAAAAATGTTATTTGTTATAATTTTTTATACAAGGGTGCAAATTTGTTATTTAAATTAAATAAAGTTGTTTTGCATGTTGCACTTTTTTCGCTACAGTGAGGTGAAAAGTTTTGTATTACACACGGGTGCAAATGTATTTTACTTCTCGTGTGTTGAAACACTCGCTACGCTCAGGATCCTATTATAGAACCACTCGCTTCGCTCGTGGTTCAACTATAGAGTCCTTTCGCTTGCTCGTGTTTCAATTCCACACTCGCGGGTAAATACAACTTTGCACCCTTGTATAACAAATAACTATTTCACCTCAGCAGCTAGAACAAGCAATTTTGAGGTGTGGTTCGTTACGGGATGAATTAGATTAATCAGCGTTTTGGAAAATTCAGCCTCTTAGGGGGTTAAAAAGGGTTGCAAAGTTTGTATGAGCGAAACTTCTTTTTGAGATAGAAGCTTAAAAGTTTGTAGAAATATTACTTACTAGCTGTTGCCCGCGACTTCGTCCGCGTAGAACTTTTTATCGTCTTAGAAAATGATTTCTCTCAATACAAAATTTGAACCCTCTTTTAGGGGATAATTAAGTTAAAAATCTCATACTTTAAAAATGCCTTGAAATACTCAAACTTTGAACCAATTTTAACACTCTTAGGGGATGAATTTGGAAAAACTCTGAAATCAGTTTTGTAGTCTTTTAACGTACAGAATAAGACCGAAGTTAAAAATCTCTTACTCACACTTTAAAATTTTATTGCTCGCCATTTAAAATTTGAACCCCCTTTTAAACCCCCTTAGAGGTTGAATTTTTCTAATCGCTGAAAGAACTTTTTTCGTAAACTTTTAAGTCTCTAGCTCAAAAAAAGTGTTGCCCATACAAAGCTTTCTTAACCCCCTTAGGGGTGGAATTTTCTAAAACTCTGAAAGTACTTTATTATTAATTTTAATAAGTAACATTTTGAATAGTTTTAAGTCTAGTAAAAAAAAAAGTTTTTCCACACAACACTGGCTACCCTTCTTAAGGATCTTAAGGATCCCCTTAGGGATGGAGTTTTCTAAAACGCTGAAAGTTCTTTTTTAGTATTCTAATAAGTAATCTTTTTGCAAAGTTTTAAGTCTAACTCAAAAAAATAGTGTTGCCCATGCAAAGCTTGCTCTCCTTTTTAACCTTATTAGGGGTGGAATTTTCTAAAACGATTTGTGTTCTTTTTTTGTATTTTAATAAGTAATCTTTCTACAAAGTTTCAAGTCTCTAACTCAAAAACATAAACTTTCCCTGATAAAAACTTTGCACCCCTTTTTATCCCCCTTAGGGATGGATTTTTTCAAAACGCTGAAAGTTTTTTTTTTGTATTTTTATAAGTAATCTTTCTACAAAGTTTTAAGTGTCTAGCTCAGAAAAAGTGTCCCCCATACAAACCTTGCACCCTTTTTTTACCCCCTTAGGGAATGATTTTTGTAAAACGCCGAATGTAGTATTTTTCATGTTCTAATAAGTAATTTTTCGTCAAAATTTTAAGTCTCTATTAAAAAAAAATATGTTTTTCCCATACAAACTTTGCACCCTATTTTACCCCCTTAGGGGTGAAATTTTCCAAAACGCTGAAAGTACTTTCTTTGTATTTAAATAATCTTTCTACAAAGTTTTAGGACTCTAGCTAAAAAAAAAAGTTTCCCACATACAAACTTTGCACCCCTATTTTAGCCCCCTATTTTTAGGGGTAGAATTTTCTAAAACGCTGAAAGTACTTAATTTGTATTCTGATGATTAATCTTTCTACAAAGTTTTAAGTCTCTATTTAAAAAAAATATTGTTTCCCTCATACAAAATTTGCACCCCTATTTTACCCCCTTAGGGGTAGATTTTTTTAAAACACTGAATCTAGGTACTTTATTTGTATTCTAATGAATAATTTCTCTACAAAGTTTTAAGTCTCTATTTAAAAAAAAGTAGTTTTTCCCATACAAACTTTGCACTCTATTTTACCCCTTTAGGGGTAGAATTTTCTAAAACCCTGAAAGTTCTTTATTTGTATTCTAATGACTGATCTTTCTACAAAGTTTTAAGTCTCTATTTTAAAAAAAATTGTTTCCCCCATACAAACCTTGCACCCCTATTTTACCCCCGTAGGGGTGGAATTTTCCAAAACGCTGAAAGTGTTTCATTTGTATTCTAATAACTAATTTTTCTACAAAGTTTAAGTCTATAGCTCAAAAAAAAAAGGTTCTCCCATACAAACTTTGCACCCCCATTTTACCCCCTTAGGGGTAGAATTTTCAAAAATCCCTTTTTATCCCTAGCCCACGTTATAAAAGCAACATACTGTGCAAAAATCAACTCTCTAAGATTAGTAGTTTCGGCTGTGCGTTGATGAGTGAGTGAGTGAGTGAATAAGTCAGTCAGGACATAGGCATTTATTATGTATAAATAGATAGAAGATAATGAAACTCCCATTCAAATATCTCAAAAAATTATGAAACTACATCCGTTTTAATGTCGCTTGTTAGAGTGAGAAAACGATGAGGGACTGTGACGTCAATATACTCGAGCGTCATAGTAAAAAACAATCGTTTCATATGAAGGTGCGTTTTGCGGAAAAGGGACAGAACATACCCCCTCTTAAAACTTTGGACTCTTATAACTTAATCATTACCTATATAACCTCTTGCTTTGTTTTTTTCTCCATTTGACTATATTTATTTTAAATTCTTTTTCGAGAAAATACATTATGATTATTTACCATATTTTCGATTCCTGAGCTATAACCACGAACTTCGGAATTCGAAAATATTCGGGTATCTCTATCTCTATCGCACTAACCTCACTCGAGTGACAGGGATGCAAATATATGAACATTAAGTATCGGTTTTCGTGGTAGCGCCGCAGGTACTTTGGCTGAATGCGCCGAGCGCGTGCCATTGTCATTCAAAAAAAACAAATTCGTGTTAATTATATTGTTCAAATTTGTTGATTTCATTTATTGAAATTACGACATAAAACGACATTTGCGCATATAAGTTCTCATATCAGAATCGAATATTTTTTTATGGTTTATATTTTAGCATTTGTCTCGTAAAGGTCTATCGTAGACGGGATTTAAATTATTAATAAGTGAAAGGCAAAGCAATTCCGCCATTTTGACGAAAATTTGACGGTTCTTATAGCTGACAGTTGGAGCAGCGTTTGATTTCAATAAAAATAAATGAAAAATTAAATGAAGTCGTATATTTCGGAAAATTAATTAACTGTCGCAGTCGGATAAAAACTATCCTAAGTTGCAGCTAGAATAATAATGTACCTATATAAAATGTTTCATATTTTTCCGTTCATGGGATGCTGAGAACATTCGAACCGCGCAAAGCTTAGTTTCAAACTGGCTGATTATTTTTTTAATTTAGAGATTTATTATAAGTGGAGATTACAATACAAATAAAGAACTTTCAGCGTTTTGGAAAATTCCACCCCTAAGCGTGATTAAAACAGGTGAAAATTTGTATGGAGGAAACTTTTTTTTTTGAGCTAGAGACTTGAAATTGTGTATAAAGATTATTTATTAGAATACAAATATATACGTGAATTACTTTCAGTGGTTTGAAAATTTCCACCCGCTAAGAGGGGGATAAAGAGGTGCAATGTTTGTAATTATATAGGAAAACTTTTTTTTAGGTAGAAACTTAAAACTCTGTAGAAAGATTAAGTACCTACTTATTAAAATACAAAAAAATACCTACTGCCAGCGTTTTGGAAAATTTTACCCCTTAAGGTGTTAAAAAGGGGTGCAAGGTTCGTATGGGAAACACTTTTTTTTAGCTAGAGACTAGATAGTTTGTAGAAAAAATACTTACCTATTACAATAAAAAAACCGAGTGTTTTATTTTTAATTTTTCCCTGAAAAGCGTTCAAAGTTTGTATGGAGAGCAAGAAAATTTTAAAGAATGATATTTGTAACTTCGATCTTAGCCTGTTTAGAATACGACTACAAAACTTATTTTAGCATTTTTGAAATATATCCCCTAAAGGGGATTATAAGGGTGTTCAAATTTTGTATGGAGAGCAAGAATTTTTTAAAGTAAGGGATTTGTAACTTCGGTTTTAGACTGTTTGCTAAAAACTTATTTCAGGGTTTTTTTAATTCATCGCCTAAGAAGGTTAAAAGGGGGTTCGAACTTTGTATAGAGAGCAAGACATTTTTAAAGTAAGAAATTTGTAACTACGGTTTCAGACTGTTTACTATGAGGGTTCAGAGAGAGTTCTTAGTTTGTATAGAGAGCAAGAGATTTTGAAAGTAAGAGATTTGTAACTTCGGTGTTAGATTGTTTTCTAAAAGACTAGGTACAAAATTAATTTCAATGTTTTTTTTTTATTCATTCCTTCAACAACCATTTAGACGATAACATGTTATACGTGGACGAAGTCGCGGGCAACAGCTAGTACTTAAATAAAAGCCTATGAAATTGTTTTATGTGAATATGTTCTTACTGCTGAGGTGAAAAGTTGTATGTGCCACTCGAGAGCAAAGTTATTTGCATCTCGTGTTTTTGAGTCCCTCAAGATTCTAACTTTGATCAATCTTAGAATCTTTCGCTTCCTCGGGACTCAAAATAAACACTCGCAGCAAAAATCTACGTTGCTCTCTTGTTGCACAAATAACTATTACCTTTTTCATGGTAGCAGGTTGAGCCGAAAAGAACACGATTTCGAAGTCCTTTTCTTCGCCAGGAGAAATGTATCCCACCGCTGGTTTTACAACCACGTTTTGAATCTCCTCCCATTTAAATTTGTATACTTTATCAGAATTATTGACCATGACCACTGCTCTTTTTTGTATAAAGTTTAATTCACATCCTCCAAAATCTAAAACATATTTCAGGCAAGCCGTCTCGTTTCTGATAAGCGCTGAGCTGGTTGATGACCTATTTTTTTTGGCCTCAGAGACTTTATCTTTTTTCTTCGCTGCCTGCCTCTTTTTACTGTCGACGGTGGATATGGTTGATTCCGTGCTGCAGCAGAAATATCAAAATAAGTACATTGACGACCGCAAATTTGTCGGCGTCATGAGTGCTTTCCCAGGGAGAACGAATGTTCTTGTTACTGTTGGTTTTTTGGGTTTCGTACCAAAAAGGTAAAACAAGAAACCTTATGCAGACTCTGTCCGACTTCACAACGTTAAATATCCGAGGAACTACTTATCAATTTGGAATTGGGAATAAGTGTAGACAAAGCTGATCTGCGTATTAAACAAATATTTTTATTCTGTATTAAAAATGATGGATATGAGGAAGAGAATAATTCAAATTCTAGTCATTAGATCACGTGGGGTATCAAAAGAAAGGGTTTTAGGTGCACATTCCGAAAGAGTTTTTATTCTGCAAACAATAAATTTATATTTATGAAGGAAAATGACGATGTTCACGTGATAAAGAATTAACGCTGAAAAACCAACAGTTCCTGCAAGTTAGTACAAAATGCACCGATATATGTCGCTGTACAATACAATACAATACAAATACTCTACCCATGACAGTAACTTTTACTATGCGTTGTTAAGATTTTTCCCGAATTAATGAACATGGAAATACGGGTATGTTGTATGAAAGTTTGTAAAGAACCCTCGGTGCGCGAGTAAGACTCGCACTTGACCGGTTTTTTTTATTTAGTAAATCACAATCACATTACGTAATAGTTACAAAGAAATAGCAAATGCTTTTTTTTATTTATGGCAGTTAAGTAATATGACCGACTTGAAAATCAAAATAATTCAAAAACGTCCCCTAGTTAAAGTTTAAAGCATAGGCATCATAACATACTCTTCTGTGTGGCTTTGTATTGCCGCCAAGTCAGCATCCATAGACAGCATTTCCAGTCCAATTAATATTACGTCTTCCATGAATCCTTCAGCTTCACAAAACACCTGTATTTTGGGAAAGCCCATGCATACATTGTTATACATTGTCAATGGTGTATTATCATTACTTAAAATTTTAAATATCGAAATTCAAACTTTATATTTTATACTAGTTGTAAAAAGTAGGCACACTACAAATACCTGTGTACATCATTTTCCTTTAAATATTTGTTTTTATAATTTAAATTTTTAATTTGATATAATTATGTTAAATAACTGACGATCACAATATAAATTCCTAAAATTGATTGAGTGTTAGTTTTAAGTGACATTGTATATTGTGAGATAAATAAATAATATCATATCATATCATACCGTAAAATATTCGTAAGGATTGTCGATGATCCTTAGATGAATTTCGCAACTGGTTCTCCCTCTTTTGACGGGATTGTAATGAACAATAACGTTTCCTATCTCGCCAGGTTTCAATCTCAATTTGATTCTTGTATCATTGTTGTCTTTGCGACTACTAATAACATTCTTTTTCGATATATCTGCCGCTGATAACCAAAATACACTTCTTTCTTCATATGTTGCCTGTTGTATATCCAACGGGACAATGCATTTTACAGAGCACACATTCTTAAAGCAGATCTCCCGACTACTGACGGAGCCCAAGCAAGTTACTGGCATTTGGAGAAGTGAACATTTATACTGTTTCGTCGGAGGCCAGATCATTCGTAGACGCGGTATGACGCCTTCACCGATCAAGCAAACCTTGAATGATTGTTGCTGGTTGTTAAGGAGATTCAATTTGATTTCTAAAACGGCGCGATATTCCTGCAAAGTTAACACAGTATCTATCACACAACAGTGACAAAAATAATAGTACATTATCATTATCATATTTTAAATAACATATTCATGATCGATTTACTTTTAGAGCCCTCGGGCTAAACGTTATTCGCAGACATTTGTGTTGTAAAGGCTCTATGTGGGTATTGTATTTGTCTAGGGAGAAGATTTCATCGAGCGAGCTGAGGTCGTTGAGAAGTTTCATGGAGAGTGCACAAGCCACCAATCCGTTGTTGTACAAATCGATCGACCCCGTGAAGGTGTTGTTCACAGTGACACAAAAGAAGTGAAGTGTGACTGAATTCTCCACGAAAACGCAATGCGGAGATGTCTGAAAAAAAGAAAGAACCAATAGAGTACCAATAGAGTAAAGACCAATAGAGTAGTAAATTTCAAACTTCATGTTAATTAAGAATAACTTTGAATGTTACATTGTTTTTAACTTTCCGAATTAAAATAATTTATTCAAAGCCTAAACATCCAAAAAGTTAAATATCCACAGCGCAGGTTTCGTCAAAAATGAGCACAGAGTGAGTATCCGCAACAAACTTCGTCTAATATTAAAAACTTACAACCAGTAATCAGCAACATGCTTCGTCAAGGCCAAGAGCCATTACAAAAAAAACATGGGAAAGAAAAACAATATTATGGTACATTAAATTGAATGCATCATCGTCGTACCGATGTAGTGTCATCATGTCATCAACATACGGAATATGAATAATTAAAATACAAATAAACAGAGTTACCTACCTCCGGATCTTTATAGTCTGCCAGATTTTTCACAATTAAATGTTCACGGAATGTATTTTCAGTATTCCAAAAATCTACAGTAGGCACGGCCCCAATGCCAACAAGCCTAAGCGGCACTCCACTAGCTTCTGCCGGACACGTATCACTTATTATAAACTTAATGGTTTCTTTAAACATTCCAGGACCAGTAGCGAAAAACTGTATTTGAATTGTGCGACTAGTGCCAGGAGCTATTAAGCTATCTTCGTTCATTATGAGAAAATTACCGCATTTTATTGGAGGATTTTTGAGCCTGTAAGGAAATTCGCACTACAATGTCAATGATCAATACGTAATTGTACATGATATTAGATTCGTTTTATCGTGACACGTAAAGCTCAGAATCCAAATATTACGAGTAGGCTATTTTCGTACTTACTTATTATCCTTTATTTTCACTATTGGATCGACATTCGTTTGGTACTCCTCTGGTAGCACAATCTCATATGTAACAGGACATTTACTGGTGTTATTTAATATCACATCCTTCAAAATACCACTGCCAATAGGAATTATATTGAAATTGAGCTCGCCCAGTGGAAAAAGTGTAAATCTGAAATTCGGTTTATATAAAGAAGCAAAATTACACACAGAGCAATAGGTAATCGGGAAGATTGTATCACAAGAAAGTTGTAAAGCATGAAGTAATACTGAAAGATTGGGTTATGATATGACACTTATGACATTCGGCGTAACCGAAACAAGCGGCATCTGGCACAGAATACCTACCCTGTTAAATGCAAATCTCGGATGAAAGAGCCTCTTGATACACATTTTGTGCAACTTACGTATTATAGAACGAAGCAAGGTTGATGCAAACTGGGAACTTGGCAACTACGACTTGTTTTTTGGAGCCATCGAGCAAGGAGCAGGTGTAGACCGGCACGTTGGCCAGATTCATCGACGTGGTGGGAGTGCACGTAAACTCGATGGCGACCAGCTTCATGTTGAACGGGATGATCCCGCATTCCTGTACCACCTCGAAAGATCTCAAAAGCGACGGCTCTGGGAAGTTCTTCACCTTTTTCAACCTAAAGAAATTCAAATGCATATAACCGTGAAATAGTGAGCCATGTATACTAAACTTATACGAGTATAAAATAAACATGAATTAACCTGTCCATTGACCAGAAATAAATTTGTGTGAATGTTCTAGTGATTAAAACACAAGACTTTAGCTACGGCTGGTGTAGTTATTATATACTTGTATAGTAAAAAGCGCAACCGACTCCACTCATGGATTCTGTCGATGGGTCCTATTGGCCAGATGCTCATAAATGTTGTCAACCTACAAGTACGTACTTGTAATAAATGTTGTATTTCCCACGATTCAGTAAAAACATTTGTCGGGAGTAGGTGGAGTTAACTTTGACATTGCCATAGTTGAGGCAGGAGTCAGCGGGGTTTTCGTAGGCGCACTCCACCATGACGTCGTAGCATTCCGCCGACAGTTGCAACTGCTCAATCACCATGGGGTTCCCGCGACCTTCGGCGTCGTATATCTGCACAAACAAGTATCTCTGTATAGTTTACGTCGCTTGTTGTGTGGACATAATTAAGAGTTTTAAGGCGAGATATCCCCATGCCCCCCATTTAAGCAAAGCGGAATGTCATGTCATCGCACTCATATTTGGAGCAGCCCAACTGAGGAAGTACCTCCACCATACATAAGACCGCAGCCATAACGGGGGGGTTTGAAGGTCCCATTTTTCGGTTTTACGCTTATATCTCGTAAACTATGCGTCCTAGTGACATGACTCTTTTCACAAATTGAAAGCTTATTAAATTTGCTACAAGTTTTTCGATATCTAGTATAGTTTTCCAGATATCTGCTCTTGAATGTAATTTTGGAAAACAAAAACTACCTTCTTCGTCTTTGACGGCTATTCCTCATCAACCTCAAGCACGAAAGTCGCAGAGCATCAAGGGCGCTATCTATCGGCAAGTTTGTTGACCTCGACCGTGTGCGTGCAAGTACACATTTATGATTTACGCACACATTTACAGAGGCACCCCTAATAATTTTTCAAAATGCTCTCTGACCACATGTCCTCTGAACTTTGCTCGATTGAAAATGATTCACGACGTAGTTTTTTTGCACTGTGTACGCAAAGTAATATATATGTATGTATATTATTCATTTATTTATTTATATAAGCATATGCATATATATATTTCCATATTACCATTTCTGTTTAACCCTGCAGCTGACTGCTAGAGAATGCCTTAAGGGATTAAGCCCTCATTTTGTACTTTTTGTTTGTACAATAAAGTTTAAATAAATAAATAAAATGAATTCGCAAATACCACAAATCGGCCTGGGCATATTTCGCCTTAAATTGACGAGCTCTGTTAATATACCAGTAAACTTATAACGAATGTAGTTAGGCACTTACGTCTATGATCAATATCTTGCGTGAGATGACATCGACCCTGCATGCGATGTACGTCACCGGAACAACCTGGTTGTCATATCTGGGCACGATCCCTGATGTGTGAGCTATTATGAAGTCTTCCACAAACTCTTCGGCATTTCTCACTGTCCACATTATTGGCAGAATGGAGTCATTTTTAACAATGAATCTATCGTCTTCCCTTCTGTATAGGAGGAGTTTGCCGTAATCTACGATCATATGATACATAATTATTGTTAGGAAGACCAAAAACAAAAAAATGTTTTTTTTTTAATCCCGACTGTTTTTTTAAATAAAGCCTAAGCGATAAACCATCTACATGTTTTGACGAATTGACAAACACTCCCATTAAAATCCATCCCGTTGTTGCGATGATTTGAGGGAAAAAAAAGTATGACTTATCGCCCAGTCTTTACTGTCAGCTCACCAGGTAAACATATTAACTTTTAAAATTCAGTGTTGGCCAGAGAAGCGAAATGGTAGGCGTACGTTGTACGTTAGCACAGTATTACAATTATGTTGTTAAACTGTGACGATAGTTTCCAAAGGAATTTAATTACACTGCAGCACTGGAATGCACCAATTATACATTTCCATTTCGCCGCAGATAGCAGATACAGATAAATAAATAAATATAAGGGGACAATCTTAACACAAATCTAGCAAGCCCAACTTAACAAGCTTAATAAGGCTCGTTTTATGGATACTCGAGGACGAAATCAAGTTCATCAAATTATCAAGTTGTCTCGTGACTAACCGATCGTCTTAGTCAAAGGCAATATCTCCACGGTGGGCACGACGCCGCTACACTGGATGAGCACGGTGACAATCTCCGGGTTGTCCTTGACGCAAAACAGCAGCACGCTCTGGTGCACGCCCACTTCCGAAGGAGCCGCTGTGATTGTCAGCTTCCCGCGGCAGCCAGGCTAAATTATAACTTGTAATCAACTTACTCCTCAAAGAGAACAAACTCATCCTTGGCAGAGAGTAGAAAGTTACAACAAAGTATTACTTACTTAAAGAAAACATAATGCTTTGAAAATTCACATCATGATTTTTAGAACCCCTCAACTTTATCCTCATACCAGGAGCCCTGGGTCCGCTTTGGCACCAAATCCCAAGATATGGTGTACGTACTAGTTGTACGAAAACAACTGCCATGTGACCTTTGTACTCAGAGGGAAAACTAGATCTTGTTGAGATTGGACCGGTTTCCTACGAAGTTTTCCTTCACCAAAACTTTTAAACTTTATCCATGCTAAGTAATTATCGTAAATAATCCTAGCTGTGAAGTCTAAAATATCACTATGCCGGAAATGTACTCACTTCCAGACTTATAAACGTTTTGTCCATACCAAAAACGTTAGTGCTTTCTGCAAATTCAATTTCAATGTCCGCAGTGATTAGTGAAGAATTCTTTAAATCAATAGTGTATTCTTCTTCATATATTCTGCAAAAACACGGCCCTAACGTACATGATCATATCGCGCGTATCCTGTTTGTCATATTTATAAATTCAATGATAGAATTATATTACCTGTTTTGCCCGACGAAAATTGGTCCAAATTCAAATAAGTCCAAATCATCCAGATAGGTGATTTTATATACATTGTCTTCAAAATTCGCTCTTCTAACAAAATTTCCAAACATTTTCTTAGGCCTACTATCTATTCTGTAAAATATACAATAGTACATTGTTGTAGAGGCTAGAAAGTAAGCAATAAATGGACGAGATAATTCGAGTACGCGTCCAGCTATTACACTTTCGGCTGAGGCTTAACGCAGTGATTTTCACGCCTACTGCGAGGAAATAGCAAATCATTATAATTTTTAATACTAAACAGAAACAGGCTCGCGCGGCCCCGCGCCCGGGCGGGGCGCGGCGATGAGGAGCTGCGCCCATCGGCGCCGCTCCTCGTGCTCGACGGCCTGTGATTGGTCGAAGCGCTGTTCAAACTGTCCAACAATAACATTGTTGGAAAGTTTGAATTCATAGATGGCCAGTTCGTGCGACGTCGAACTAGGTTTGAAGCCTGAATTCTGACCGTCCTTTGCCACATTTCCGAGCAGTGTGGCGTGAAATAGTACATTGCTGTGGAGGCTAGAAAGTAGCCAATATCTAGATGGACGAGTCCAGCTATTTCACTTTCGGCTGAGGCTTAACAGAGTGCTTTTCACGTCTACTGCGAGGAAATTGCAAATACTTAATTATTTAATATATAAATCTAAATGTATCGCCGCGGGCGCACGGGGACCTGTGATTCTTCGAATCGCTCTTCAATAACATTGTTGGACAGTTTGAATCTTTGAGTATTAATAGCTTAATACTCAAAGTGCGGCGTCCAACTACGCGTAACCCCAGCTTTGAAGCCTGAATTCTGACCATCTTTTGCCACATTTATGAGCAAAGCAGTGGCGTGAAATTGAAATTCAACGTTCAGTGCTCGACTAAAAACATGCAATGCATTTTTTCTTTTTTTTATCTGATTGTTTTTCTAATAATACAATATTACCTAAATAAATTTAAAGACGTGATCACGTCACGAGTCTCATTTATTTTCTATATAGAAATAAAATGACTCACCTTGGTAAATCACAAATCCCAGTAATGTTAATAACGACCCTCGACTCTGGCCATCCGTTGACCTCTACGAACCGTTTCACACTGAAGTTGCCCTCCCACTGCGGGCTGAACGAATACTTGCACCGCACCAGATCACCTGGCTGCAATACCATTCGCTTTTCGGAAGCTAAATCAAAACATACACCCGATTTATTAGTACCTAATAGTTCTATCGTAGTTTTTCGGCCTGCGGGACATTTCGACAGTGGTATTAAAGTACCTTGTTATAACGTCACTTGTTACACATTATTAACTAGTTTATTAAACAGTAAAGGGGTGAATTGCAAAAAAATTGTACATAGTTAAGAGTCTTAATCTAATCTACGCTTTAACTTTTTTCCATTGTGTAACAGCAATTACCCCATACATTTTATATGGATAACTTTCGTTACACAATGGAAAAAAAGTTAAAGCATAGATTAGATTAAGGTCCTTAATTAAGTACAATTTTTTTGCAATCCACCCAATTTATGTGACAGCGATTACAGCGAAGTCATGAAATCAATCAAGACCCATAAACACCCCCAAATAAATTGTCTATAAGATATAATTGTATATACCTGGAACAGTTTTCAGGCTGTGCAAAGGCAGTGGATAAGGATAAAATAATTCTTCACTTTTATCCAAACTTAAGTTTTCAAGAGTCGCAACAGGACCAGGAAGCGCACTAGTCGAAGTGGAAGATGATGCCACCTAAAATATTCGCGTGTGGGCGTGTTAACATTCTAAATGCTATGCTCAATATCAGAGTAGGTATATACCTAAACAAATAACGATTTACCTTTTTACCACAAGTACAGTGCCATTTTGCCAAGATATTCAAAATATCATCTTGAGTCGTATCATCCAATAGGTTCAAGTCAGTTATTTGATTGCATTCGCATTTCTTGATCTGTGACAAAGAGGAATTCCTTATTGTCCCATACAAGTATTTAAAAAAAAAACATAAAAATATCCGAACTTAACGAATGACCGTTAACATTATGAATAAAAATTATACTAGCCGGAGTTTCATCCAAGAAACACCACTGTAAAGGCAGTTCGTGATATATATGAGGCATCGTTTTTGGTAGCAATACTGTAAGCTCTCTCCTGTTCACTGGACTTTGAAGAATGTCAATCCCGTCTCCGTCGTCTTTTAATGCTTCACGGATAATAGGTGCATTTAGAAACATTCTCACCAACCCTTCTTTATAATTAAGGCAGGGACACATTACCAGAGTCAATGGAAAACCTCTTTCAACGTTGCCGTCGTCGGATGCCTACAAAAAACAAACAAGTCCGACTATTCATTATTCCTATTTTTATTTAAAGGTTTTTAGCCGCATCTATGAATACTTGAATAGGTTATTTAAGCATATTCAGACAACGATTATCAGACATCAAAAACCCAGTTAATTTGTAAAGAAAACTTTACATGGCTACATTTTGGCTACAGTGTAAGTTATAGTTATTGTTAACCCTTTTCCAGCTACGATTTATGTCAATAGAATTTCAATCTTAATTCTCGGATTTAAGGTTTAAATTAGATCGCATTTTCTTAAAAAAGTGACTCGCCTTGAAATAAATGACTGAAACGTAACTATTTTGAATATATATTTTGTCTTTAGCAAAGATAGATGCGGCGTGGAAAAGGGTTTAGAATAAATGAAAAGTACTTACCAGTACTACGCGAGTTTCAGATTTTGCCTTAGCTTTTTTTTGCACAGTTCCCATAATTTGCCCGTTTAGACCATACAATGGAAATCCAACGGCGCCTTCTTCAAAACTCCAATTGTTAGCAATAGTTAGTATCTGATCATACGTAACTTTAGTATACTCGTTGTATTTGCTGAGCATTGTCATGTATGCGCTTGTATTTTTAACACCTACAAATTGTCATCAGTTAGAAATTATTCTGAAAATGCTTTGAGGGGTTTTCGAAATTCCCCAAAAGGCGAACAGTTCCCAGTCTCAATGGTTAGGAGACATGTAGCATAAATAAAGAACTATCCCGTAAATTCATATATTATATCGAAAGCAATTTCGAAAATTATAGCCAGGTCGGTAATTTCGAAAATAACCAATACCAATAATAAATTACAGTTGTTTTAGAATTAACAAACTCTTGAATAGGTTTCATTTTATATTAATATAATTTAGAAAATTTACCTTTATCATCCTTTTTCAGTTTTTTCTTCGACTCCGAACTTTTTACTCGGACTGCTGACTCTGTTAATCGTAAACAGGACCAAGAAAACAATATAGATTAGTTACCCGATTCATTAAAACTTGTTTACCACAAAAGGTAGAAACCCCTGAACATTGATTATTGCGTGCGTTTTAAGTAGAATCATCTAACTTTGTAGCTAAGCTAAGCGTAACGTACTATCTAACCTAATAAAATATGATATCAAAATATTCTTATCTTATATTTACAAAGTACATTATATTTGCTTAGGTGTATAGAACCAATTCCGGTAAACAATATAAAAACCGACTGCAATTTAGTACTTCGCCAAGTCACATAGATGCACAATTCCACATTTCCTTTCCACTTCACCTCATGAACTGCTTTCCTAGAGTAAATGCGTTGGTAATTATAATTATAGAAAATACCTAAATAGCTATATGTATAAGCGGATAATATTTGAGGAGTTCCGTCGATTCATCAAGCATCTCAGAATTAAATTTAGAATTCGTTGCTACTTCAACGGACTTTCACCAGAGTCTGTGAACTACCTACATCATTGTAGAGTTTCATTAGTCAGCTGTGCTCTTCATCTCATTATCAGTCCCACTGTACCAAGTATGGTGTCCGAAAGAAATATATGAGACAACTTACAATAGAAAATACTGGAATTAATTAATTTATTTATTCAAGGTTTACCAACATAATGTTTACACCAGTGCTTAAAATAGTTTTTCTACTCGACGACTTTAATCTTTGAATTAAGATTTCGTACACGAAACTAAGATCACATACTTTTAATCCTGGAGCTCCACGAGCTCGTCACGGAGCTCGTGGATTCATAAGATAACCGCCAGCAGTCATCTTATGAATCCAGGAACTGTATAAGATAACTGAGAAGACATCAACGCGCAAAGATACTAAGCTGCTGCGCTTTATTTCAGCAGGGCGATTTTCAATAGATACCAAGTTTGTTTAATAAGTTATTATTTCCGTTGACTCGTAGAAAAAGTATTGTATACAATAGTTATATAATTAGCTTTTTAAGTCTCGTACCTTAATTAGGCCACTCAGCAAGCTTCGTGGCCTAAACGTGGTACTCGACTTAAAAAGCATACATTATATAACGATTTCATAAACTACTATTACATGATAAAGTGTTCTCGAGTAGCGTAACATTTACTTAAAGGTAAACTCCACGTGCAAAACTTGTGAAGATTACTAATCAATCTAAAATCTAAAAATAACAGTAGCATAATTCTTACTTAGTAGGTTTATAAAGATAAGTGCTTATTAAGACAACGATATCCGAGAAATGCAGTTAAAGGTTTGTGTGTTTCCTTCTCTGGAATCACTATATACGTGCTTAATTTAATATTTTGACGAGTTCCCTAAATTCCTCGTGGATCCCACTATCAGAACCGGATTTTGGTAATATGGGAACAATATAGAAATATAATACATTCAATTAAAAACCGGCCAAGTTCGAGTCGGACTCGCGCACGAAGGGTTCCGTACCATTATCTATAAAAATATTTATTTTATTCTGTTTTTAGTATTTGTTGTTATAGCGGCAACAGAAATACATCATCTGTGAAAATTTCAACTGGAACTATCACGGTATCAGTGAGATACAGCCTGGTGACATATAGACAGACAGACAGACTGACAGACAGACGGACAGCGGAGTCTTAGTAATAGGGTCCCGTTTTACTCTTTGAGTACGGAACCCTAACAAAATACAATTGAATTGAGAACTTCCTCCTCCCTTTAAAAAATATAATTAAAATCCTTTTTTTTTCTTCAGAAAACTGGTTCCATATTTGGTCAGTATCAATTGCCTTAATAGTAGTTTATGTGACTGTGCATAATGAAGGGCATTAAATACGAGTGTGGGTTTATGAAACGAGCCGAATGCGAGTTTCATAATAACATCACACGAGTATCTTAATGCTAATGCCTAATTATGTATAGTTACATACACTACTTTATCTATCCACATATCATAAGCCTCCATGATGCATTCAGGACCCGCATATTATGACCGGCATCGCGGCGTTGTTTTCTGGCAGCTGTCATAGTTCTTTTTTAATTCAGAGACAAACTAGAGTCGGATCCAACTGTCATATCGTTCGATATCTTACTTACGTGCGACATTTGTCAAATTTGTATGCAAATTGACAATTCATTTCGAACTAAACCTCATCTCGACTGATATTAGAATAGAGGTTAAATCAAATTTCTTTGTTTTTGAGACGTTCGAAATTTGAATGAAATAATATTATCGAAATCGATGTTATTATTTAGCAATAATAACATTTACACAGATAAGAAATTTGTTCTAACAAAACAGTCTGTTTTATGGTGGTCATAATCATAATGTGCGGTTCTGGAACGCATCATAGAGGGTTTATGATATTTGGATAGATAAAATAATATATAAGACACGTGAAATAGATAAAAAATAAATAACTAACAGGGCGCCTCCCGCGCTTCATCTATCCCTATTAACGTGCAGATCTATGAAGCGCGACAGGATGTCACAGTCTAGCCTCTCTGCGACCATCTACAGGATATTGTTGCCATTGCCACTCCGCCGCACACGTATTATAGTTATAATGGACGCCGACTTCTTGCGAATCATTGCGTAAAATCGTCCACGGCTGCGCCCTTTGAAGCCGATTAATAAATAATAATTTAAGCACCGTCGCGACTGAGTACATCTCGATCCCGATCCATACTCTTATTACAAAAATATTATTACGGTTATAGCATCATATCATATCAGTATTCCTTTCAAAAGTAGAGTTTCGAAGCCCTTCATTCGTATTTATATCAATACACCCTCATTATGAATACAATTGGGTTGCTTGTTTTGTCGTCAATGTAATGTAAGTATATTGTTTACACCTACCTCTAACAGAAGTATTTTCTGGCTTCATCTCAGGTTTGTTAATCCTGTAAGAAACATATGTTACAAATTAGGTATCGAACGACACGACTATGAATGTGACCGGACGCACATCCAATGCGGAACGGAATTAGAATAAAAACTTGATAATCTCAATACGCTTTACGGACCCTAGTTTCGCCACATATTTTTTCCTCCTTTCTTCCAAACCGTACGTGACATAAATAGATCGAAATTCAGAAGTTAACTTTTCAAAATCGTCGTCATCCATTTCTTCAACTTCATTTACAATAGCAGCAATTTCCGATTCATCATAATCTTTCTCGACTGTTCTAGAAAATTATATATTTTGATAGTATACAACTGTAATTATCCATTTATAAGAACGTTAAGAGTACTGGTCTGTATGAAAGTACTTACTCATCTAACGCGTCAGTTTCACGTAGAGCTTCTTCATATGCTTGTGCCCAAACGTTAAAATCTGATTGACATAGTATCAAATGTACGTTCTGTATGGACTGCTTGCATTTGAGAATGGTAGTGAGCGCCGTTGGAGGATGGTTAAACGTGAAACTCGTTAACGAGTCTATGACAAAACCTCGACTGAATTTCGGCTGAGCAAAGAAGTCTGTCAGCAGCTCTTGCGTCAAATCCTTAAAAATATTACGAATTTTCAGTTTTACTCTCATAGTCATATTGCTTGAGTAACTGATGAAATATTACACATTTTGGTCATATTACGATTGTGTTTGTAAGGGTAGGATGCAATAGAATTGTTATGGAAAGTCGAATATAAGGAGCAATCGGGACAAAAATTAAGATCTGCATTAGAGCTTAGAGTAGGCTAATAGACTAAAGACTATTTTGTAATTCGAAATACACTGGCCTGCAAAAGAAGGTATAACAGTTTTAGTTATCGTCACGTATATGAGTGTTGTACCTTCTTTTGCAGGCCAGTATAGATATGAGTTAAACGTCATTATATTTAGTACCTGTTGAAACATCGTTATAGATCCCATTGCTTCGACCACATTGGACTCTTTCTCTTTCTTTTTTTTATCACTAGTCTTTGAGCGAGGTGTAGTTACGTTCCTGCTATTTGCTAAAGCTTCAAGCTTTCTTAAGATCACATCAAATTCATTTTCCATTTCACCGGGCAATTCTAAGATATGACATACTAACATTTCAGATAAACACACAATAAGTCCATACATTTGAAAATTATTCCAAAAAATATTTAACACAAAATACCTAACTCTAACTTATATCGCCCCTAGCCGTTCCTGGTGCAAAAGTCTGCATAACACTGGCGGCATTTCCACGTTAGATAGCCATGGATAGCCTTTGCACCAGAAAGGACTCAGAGCGGGGGCCCTCCGGCCTCCCCTTTTTGTCTGAGCCGAAGGCCTATATCGCGCACAAACTGTTTCGCGTCCGCCCCCCGACACCCCGCTGTTTCCACCGCCAAAGGAACAAAAATATAGCCCGGTCCCGAGGAGCATGTTTCTGCCGCTTCATCGCGGCTTGAGTCTCGGCTGCAGCTCCGGCTGCGAGTGCAGTGCTACTGATGTGGGTGTCGGCGAATGTACTGACCTGTACGGCTATCACAAGACGGCGTGCGAGCTCTCTCGATTTTTCTCGCACTATCCGTCTCTCTCTTATTAGAAAACGTAGAAAGAGGTATAGTGCGAGAAAATTCGAGAGAGCTCGCGAGCCGTCTTGTGATAGCTGTGCAAGGATGATTCAGACATTCACATCGGCAACCGCGGAAGTTTCGCATCAATTTCAACATCTGCATTCTTTACATGCAGAAAATAAAAGGGTCAAAAATGGGTTAAAATTTTGTATGGTGAGTGAATTTTTTTCAAGCGGCTAGGGATTTGAAATTTCGTAAAATGGTTCCATATTAAAATACGAGAAAACTAATTTGCTTTAACTTGCTTGAAAGTTTGTATGAAAATATTCAGAGTGAACAACTCCACAGTAGATGGCCGTTACCGGTCTCATCCTATACTATTAAACGAGTAATATATGTATATAATATACCTATCTATAAATATATATTTGTAATCATGTTCTCGAAAACGGCTCTAACGGTTTCGATGAAATTTGCAGTATGAGGGTTGACGGGGCCGCGAAATCGGTCTAGCTAGGTCTTATTCTCGAGAAAATTCGTTTCCTCCGTATTTTCTCGCAAAAAGCTGGATGTAGGTATAGATCAATGGTTAATCTTCTTTGTTGATGGCTACGAGTTCGAACCCCAGCGATGAGGTTTTTTGTTTTCTTTTTATCAGTTTATTTTGTTCCCTTTTTTGGTAAATTATCAGTTATTGGTCTTTTGTTTCTTTTAGTATAGAAATCGATTTTTCGTAGTATTAAAGCCGAAAAATGCTAAAGCATTTAAGAACAACATCGACGGTTGTGGATGAATCCATCCATGCGGTCTTATCGTTTTTAATTTCACCCGTTTTTAGTCCAACACGACACCAAGCTGGGCTAAATTTTATTACTACATATGGACTGATAAAATGGTTTGTTTGCGAAGTTACGGAAATATTGTGAGACACTATTCATACATTTTCACTGGGTGTGTAATGATTTGTATAAAAACAATTTATATAAATTAATTTTCCATATAAACGAATACCATAATTTAAACTTGTATAAGTGATTAAGTTGCATAAAAACAAATTGTATAAAATAACACTTAGCATAATTTCATAAAACATTATGATCATCAGTTGTCACAATATCATAATTTTGTATGAAATTATGATATTCGTTCTTATGCTGTGTAAACGTTATAACAATTTTTTTATATAATTTGAGCGTTATGCTTACTAAAATTATGATCAAAGTTTTTATGGTATTTGTTTATTATGTGTTTTGAACTTATGTTACATGCATTTATACAACAAGTTTTTATGACGATTGAAGCCATTTTAACCATGTGGTTATTTTAGGTTGAAAAAAGTTAGATATGATCTTTCATGATTTTAGAATCAAATAAAACCTGAGTGTTATTTTTGGTATATTTAATGGTGTAAAAAATATCAAAAAAGTAATACTAGAGTAGTATAAGCGGCATCTATCGAGCTGAAATTGGAGTGAAATGAATCTCACTAGATGATCGTGAATCGATCACTAACATCAGCGACATCTATCAAACTGAAATTGAACCAAAATTATGCTCGCTAATAGATGGTGCTAATCCTACTTTATATAAAACTACTTTATATTTAATATACTAATAATCCTATACTATTATAAATGTGAAAGTTTGGGTGCTTGGATGTCTGGATGTTTGTTACTCAATCACGCTTAAACGGCTGAACCGATTTGGATGAAATTTTGCGCGAAGATAGTTTATAGCGTGGATTAAAATATAGGATAGTTTTTATTCCGGGTTTACGCAGACGAATTCGCGGGTGGAAACTAGTATTATATATATAAATATGAATGCGAACGTTTGGATGTTTAGATGTTTGTTACTCAATAACGCCCAAACGGCCCAACCGATCTGAATGAAATTTTGCGCGAAGATAGTTTATAGCGTGGATTAAAATATAGGATAGTTTTTATTCCGGGTTTACGCAGACGAAGTCGCGGGCGGAAACTAGTATTATATATATAAATATAAATGCGAACGTTTGGATGTTTAGATGTTTGTTACTCAATCACGCCCAAACGGCCCAACCGATCTGGATGAAATTTCGCACGAAGATAGTTTATAGCCTGGATTAAAATATAGGATAGTTTTTATCCCGGGTCCACGAAGACGAAGTCGCGGGCGAAAGCTAGTTTACTTATAATCCGTAAGCCCACTCCCAGTATGCCTACGTCTCATGACAACACGATAACCATGTATAGCTGCAGGTCGAGAAAGTTGTACTGAGCAAGAATCAGAAGGTTATTGCACCTAAAGTTGTACTGAGCAAGAATCAGAAGGTTATTGCACCTAAAGTTGTACTGAGCAAGAATCAGAAGATTATTGCACCTAAAGTTGTACTGAGCAAGAATCAGAAGATTATTGCATCTAAAGTTGTACTGAGCAAGAGTCAGAAGGTTATTGCACCTAAAGTTGTACTGAGCAAGAATCAGAAGGTTATTGCACCTAAAGTTGTACTGAGCAAGAATCAGAAGATTATTGCACCTAAAGTTGTACTGAGCAAGAATCAGAAGATTATTGCACCTAAAGTTGTACTGAGCAAGAATCAGAAGGTTATTGCACCTTAAGTTGTACTGAGCAAGAATCAGAAGATTATTGCACCTAAAGTTGTACTGAGCAAGAATCAGAAGATTATTGCACCTAAAGTTGTACTGAGCAAGAATCAGAAGGTTATTGCACCTAAAGTTGTACTGAGCAAGAATCAGAAGATTATTGCACCTAAAGTTGTACTGAGCAAGAATCAGAAGATTATTGCACCTAAAGTTGTACTGAGCAAGAGTCAGAAGGTTATTGCACCTAAAGTTGTACTGAGCAAGAATCAAAAGGTTATTGCACCTAAAGTTGTACTGAGCAAGAATCAGAAGGTTATTGCACCTAAAATGGGGTGAAAGAGTGAAAAATCCTTTACTTCCGGTCAAAATTGTAAGGGTAGGTATATTTACGTCATGTGGGAGTGGACTTACGGACTATTAGTATCTACATTTTAAGTATAAGAATACTTAGTTTATACTTACTACTATTAAGTACAACATCAAAATCATAATTTCAAATCATTAGCAAATAAATAGCAATACGGACCTTCTGTGTTTTCTTCTTCTACTGCGTCTTCTTTATTAATACTTCTTTTGTATATTTCATATGCTTCATCCGTAGCGTTCTTAATTATTGTTTTGGCTGGTGTGTCGAGATAGCACATTGCTTCCACAATACACAAGTCTATGTTTACCGTCGGGATGCCTAATTTCATACCAATTGTGTACGCTATTTCTTGCGATTGTATTTCTAAAATGGCATTGATATTAAATATGAAGTATTAATTATTGTATCGTATGGAGTATTAATGTCACAACAACTAAGACCTACCTTCACCGGGTGAGCCGTGAACAAAAACGACGAGTCCTTTAGACTGGAGTTCATTTTCGATACTTGGACCCTTATGTCCCTCATGTTCAAATGCGTCCAAACATTCTTTAAGTGGATCTCTGGCTTTATCTTTCAAAGATCTTATTTCATCTTAAACAAAAAAGGTGAAATGTATTTTGTAGTTCAATTCTTTCCAAAAACGAATGTGACAGTCACACGGATAGGCACGAGGTGAATTCTTGCATTCTATTTTGTCATGGAACACCAAAGACACAATTACACAGTTATAAGTTTATATAACAAAGAGCCTAACGAAAACTAGGTCCTAAAGAGCATGACATGATTAATTTAAAATACAAGTTTGTATATAAAAGGCCCCAGGGCCTTTTATACTTTATACAAACTTGTCTGGATCTATCATCTGGATGTATGACCGAATCTAATTTTTATTTTAATTTGCAGGTATCAAAACAATAATTTCTCAGGGAGCAAAAAGCCTTTTCACCTCACTATAGCTCGGAAAGGCCTTTTTGTACGTTTGATACAGTGAATGTTAAAATATATAGAACACGAGCTGCTAACAAATTTCTACCCAAAATCATGCCCAAAATCCGGTATGCGCATGGTCAACTACGTATCCAATCACAGCTACCCAAAATGTCAGCCTATTTTCAATTACCAAACACAAATGGACGCGATTGTTCAATTTAGGAATACATTGCAGTAATTAGCCGTCGTGCGTCACGTCGAACGACAGCCATGTGACAGTGACAACGAAAACGGATAATTGTTGAATGGTTACATGCAACAAGAAGCAACTTAGTTATGATAATGCGACTTTTTCCATATTTTATGATGATCAAATATCCACTTGTGAATAATTGACACGTCTGGAATCGTCAGTGAATGACACATGGTATCTACATACTATTCAATTTAATAATCGGTCAGTATGTACATGACATTAGGTCTATCGCAGCGATGTAGTTTGTGTATCAGAGTATGTATAGTTGTATATTAAAATAGTTAAAGCTGTCTATCAGTTTGTAAACTAATAGAAAAATAATTTTATTGTTAATTTGAATCCGATTTTTAATCACGATCGCTATAAAGGCATTTTAGAATTTAAAAAATAAGTATGAGTATGAATTCGAGTTGAATTTTATTGCTAATGCCGACTCCATTGGTCGCTAACGTCTTATCGTGCGATATAAACTCCGATGCCTGTTGCTGACTAAATCAAGGAATCTTTTTTAGCAATGTAGTGCAGCTGAATCACTAAAAACTGTTCTATTGCGCTTTTAATTATTAGAATTTGATGGCTGCAATAATCGTATTTAAATGCATCAGTCACATCTTTGAAAGAAGAAATATAACCAAAACATTTATTTGCAATGAATGCAAGATGAAATGTAAAGAACAAAGAACATCCCTTTTTTGGCATGCCATTTCGAATCTTGTCGTTTCAAGCGCACTGCTACATTCCATATTCCGTTTCTAATTGGATGTGTTGGAAATCTAAAAACATTTTTTTTTTCATTTTACTTATAGTTAGAAGGGCATCGATAAAAACTACAAAATATTGATAAGATATTCAATGGTTAAAATAGAAACCAACTTATTGAAAAAAGTAATGATGGCTGTTGGCATAATACCATCTCTATACAAAATGTGATCATAACAATAAATTCAAAATAATATGTTTATCGCTGTATTAACTTGTGAAAAGTGATTCCATCTTTTTTGTTGTGCTTGTCCGAACGACTCACACACCATTTGGTTTATTTAACAGTTTGACACGGTGGCCATGTTCGAACTGAACGGCTGACAGGCATCCTTTTTAATCCCCGCCTACACCCGCGAGCATCCTTTCTGTGGGGGCCACTTTTCGGCGCTAGTTAGACTTCTAGATATTATTGAGAAAATCGCTTTTTATCCACATGTGAAGAAAGTAGACGTAGAACGTTAAAAATACTATGACGTAGAACGTTCTTCTTCTTCTTCTTCCTAGCCTTGTCCCATCTACTTGGGGTCGGCTCTCCTTGTATGGCGTCGCCAGGAACGTCTGTCCTGGGTCGTCTCGGGTGATAAATTAGCATCTTTAAAATTCCTCTGAACAAGTCCCATCCATGTTAGTTTGGGCCTTCCGCGTTTCCTAGGCCTCTCAGACCTTTCCAAAACCATCCTCGTCATGTGGTCAGGTGGTCGCCTCATGACATGGCCGTACCATCGGAGACGGCTCTCAGTGAGCTTTTCCTGTATTGGCCTGACCCTGAAACTAAATACCTCTGACGTGAGTATTTCTAATATGGTCTAGTAGTGTTACTCCACCGGCCCATCTAAGCATTCTCATTTCGGCAGCATGCAACTTATCTACGTGTTGTTTCTTGAGTGGCCAACACTCGGACCCGTACCGGGTACTCGACCGGGCGCACTGCCGTCTTGTAGACTTTGCCCTTAATGTGAACCGGCATTTCGCGGCAGTCGCAGAGCACGCCCGTGAGCTCACGCCATTTCAATGTCCAATCTATCCACTATGACGTAGAACGTTAAATGTTTATTTTTGTTTTTTGTGACATATTTTTTTTACCTATATTTTTTTTTTTAACTTTTTTAACTTTTTCCTAAACTTTTTTTTAACTTTTGTTATCTTTTTTTAACTTTTTTTAAAACTGTTTTTTTTTATTTTTTTTACCTTTTTTCTTATTTTCCTCGCTGTAGTGAGGTGAAAAGATTTGTGTTATACACGGATGAAAAGTTATTTTACGTCTCGTGTGTTGAAACACTCGCAGGTAAAATACAACTTTCCCCCCTTGTATAACAAATAACTATTCTCCACAAGTGTATACTTTAGCACCACGTGTAAACAATAGTTCTATTGCTAGCATGCATCGTTATACCGAAGAACATACTTACCTGCTATAATTTCGGCTTCAGATCTGAATTTTCTTTGTATAATGTCCGCTGTCACCTGCTGTTTTGGTGATACAGATGATTTCCCCGCAGTTTTAGGTGTTTTAGGAGGCTTTCTGTATTAAACATTCAGAATACAGCTTTAGCACATGCTTAAAATAACCCATAAAAAACATTCCATGTAAAAAATAGGCCAAGTCTCGAAACTCTTCCACAGTAAAAAGTGGTGAGATATTTCGTAGAGCCAAGTCAGGCATTTTTATTAATCTTTATTTGCTTGCTAAATAAAATTCTGCAACTTGGGAATCACAAAGTAAGTTTGTAATCGCATGTATTTGTATAGGATTACAAACTTACTTATGCAGTTTGTATATATCTGAATCGTGACTGAAATTGCAATATTATTAGGTTTTTTATGAATAGATAGGCTACAAACTAATTATATTCAAAATTTGGAGCTTGTGGGTCTGCTAGAAGTGCCTTAGAATTACCTACATGATCATTATAAGTCAATAAGTGAGTGAGTATGTTATGTCAGTGACAAAACTAAGGAACTTTGACGGGCAATTTATTTCTTAAACTAAAAGTTCAAATTGAATGTTATTGACAATATATGTATGTAAGCCATATTATGCCCTATACTACTACTGAAAATTCAGGGTTCTGGATTTAGCCAGCACAAAATTACAGGATATTGAAAATGCCCTGAATGGCTTCGATAAAAGGATGGTACGGCCGTGCCTCTTTGTATTGCTCGACTTGGCGGGGGCACTGCCGTGCCCCCAGATAAACATGTCAATTACTGGGTGATGCACAAACTTTGGCACTTTCTGAATTATGGAAAGTACCCGTAATGCTCCTATCGATTATTTATTAAACTCTTTTGTGCCTAAACGTATGAACGATGTAGGTACGAGGCCGTACCGGGCCTAAAATTACATACTTTGCCATGGATGTAGCCTTTGCACTTGCGATTCGCATAGCAGCTGCTTCCGCCTCCACTTCCCTGGAAACATAATCAAGCATAATTGTGTATATACAAAATGTATATTGTTTGACATTTCAATAGATAAATAGGCAACATAAATCAAATCTCATACTTTTTAACACGTTCTTTGAAGTTTGTGTAAAAATCCACTATGTCATGGTGCATGCCAGCGCCAGGTGTAATCACAGGCACAAGCATTTCTTCCGGTTTATTGTAATATCTATATAATAATTGATAGATTTCTTCCTCTTGATTCCAAATTCTGGGAAATTGAAAGATTCTTGCAAGAATCGAATAAATGTTGAAAAAATATCGATAATCTGTTTTTTGTAGGTACATCACTACTACATTGGGGTATTTGATTCTATCCAAGATCTCTCGATGGTATCGTATTTGTTTCATTTTGACACTCTACATCAGCTATATATACTGAACCTGCGGCCCGCCGAGCTCTTGCGAGTGGGCCGCCATCCACCATGCGATACAAAAACCATAAAACCCATTTTGTGGCTCCTTAGCTAAAATCTCTTTGCGGCCCTAGTAGAAATAAAAGCGGCCAAGTGCGAGTTGGACTCGCACATGAAGGGTTCCGTGAAATAAATTGCGGTTTACGATTTATGACGTATTAAAAAAAACTACTTATTAGATCTCGTTCAAACCAATTTTCGGTGGAAGTTTACATGATAATGTACATCATATATTTTTTTAGTTTTATTATTCTCTTATTTTAGAAGTTACAGGGGGGGGGCACACATTTTACCACTTTGGAAGTGTCTCTCGCGCAAACTATTCAGTTTAGAAAAAAATTATGTTAGAAACCTCAATATCATTTTTGAAGACCTATCCATAGATACCCCACACGTATGGATTTGATGAAAAAAAAAATTGAGTTTCAGTTCTGAGTATGGGGACCACTAAACTTAATGTTTTTTTTTGGATTTTTGTGTGAAAATCTTAATGCGGTTCACAAAATACATCTACTTACCAAGTTTCAATAGTATAGCTCTTATAGTTTCGGAAAAAAGTGGCTGTGACATACGGACGGACAGACAGACAGACAGACAGACAGACGAATCTGTAAGGGTTCCGTTTTTTGCCATTTGGCTACGGAACCCTAAAAAGGTTGAGTATGGCTGCTCTACATGAAAGCGACATCGTTTTCTACGTGAAAATTCATAAATTGTAGGTATGCTCGGGGCAGTTCGAACCGAACCACTAAGCTACTTATAAGGTTTGTGCCATCGTACGACGTATTTGGCCTCATAACTTCCTCAGCAAACCCAACTGTTTTCATGAAAAACATAAATATCATAATTAAGTATGTTTATTATTATATTTACCGATCGCTATGTGCAAATATAAGTTCTATAGGAAACGGGCAAGGGTTGGTCAAACCGAAGTAGTTGTCTGTTGTTTCCGCCCAAGGCAGAGTGGGAGGAAACGCAACGTTGGGTCCGATGACATGGACTTGAGGTAAAACTCCACTCCCTCTTATTGGTATTGCCATTTTCCTGGGATTCATGTGGAACCGAAATATTAACAATCCTTCATACACCATCTATTGAGATGACAAAGGGAACCAACTTAAAAGAAATTATTCGTAATACGTATCATAGAATCCACTTTTAAAAACACTAATACACACATAATAAGCACACTACCTTGTCTATTTAACAGAGTTAGTACTAGAAAACAGAGAATGCACGTAATTGGTCAGCGATAAGGACGATGCACAGGCACAAGCAAGGTAGGTTTACATGCCTGTCAAAATTTATTCAACATCTGTCGCTCGTACGGTGCGGACGCTTTCAAGTGCTTATCTTTGGTTACAAATTTTTACCTGGCTCGTTTATTAGACTGTTTCCCATTTAACCTGTGACTCGGCTCGTTTGTTGGACTGTTTCCTATTTAACCTGTGACTCGGCTTGTTTATGGAACTGTATTCTGCTTCTTCTATGACTCGGCTTGTTAATGGACTATTTTTTGTTAAAATATGGAAAACCCGCCAAATGTGACGAAAAAAGGCGTTTAAGGCATTTCTCGTCACAAGAGAAGACAATGGTACAAAACTTGTTCGATACTTTTTTAAAGGAGACTCCACACGCTTCACACAATGAGATTACAAAAACAATTGCCTCATCATTAGGCATTTACTGGGTATCTGTGTACAGTACAGAATTGTGAAGGAAAAGCAGACAAGTGGAATCCTTAAATCGCCCAAGAAGGCAAAGACAAGGAAATCTGTTATTAGTAAAACTGACAACTTCACTAAAGACGCATTGAGGAGAATTGTGCATGGATGATTATGATTTATAGATGAATAAACATGACATGACAATGTCATGTTATCAATAAGTTAATTATTTGAGGTGCCTCTAAACTACAAACAAAAATCACGAGAAATATTACGAATATTCCAACAAGCGGCATGTAAGCCGAGCTCGACATCGACGTGCGATTGTTGACGCCCACTGGCAGTTTCTTGTCCCTTTCATTTTTCATACAAAAGTGCAACAGAAAGAACGCTTTGCTAACTCTGTTAAATATACAGGGTATAGGCTAAAGCGCTGCATAAGCCACAATCCATGCCTCATGCGTCTTCCATAAAGTTGGGACCCAAATCAGCCTATATAGAGCTTACCTGCTATGAAATAAAAACTAACCTCCGTGGTAGGTTTAAAAGTAATGCTGAGTGGTCCACCTTCACCAGGTTCGTATTTTCCGGAATTATCTAGCACCATCATAGGATTGTATCCTTGAACTCTTAGTTTCAACGTAACGTACCAGATGCATGTTGGTTTGCCCCTGTTAAAGACAATTATAGTAAGAAAAAAGATATTTCTAAGGAAGCAATGTATATAACGAGTAATCTTCACAGCCTATGACAGGGAATTCCCGTGTCAAAAGATGCTAATAAAATAATAAAAAAAATATATAAGGAGTTGTTCTGGCTGGAACTCACATATTCTTTAGAGATATGGTGCTTATTATCTTGTCGCCGCATCTCACTGACCCGAAATCTATAGCGTCGACGTTTGCCGCTAAGTAGGGCACAGCACAAAGCGCTTGTACTTTCACAGGAATTGTGATTCCATATGGTACCTTAAAGGAGGATCAGTTTAATAGAAAATAATACTTACATACACTTAGTTTACTTGGTTATATGAGTTATATAAACAAAGTTTAGCTCACCTCTATCTTAAACAACGTTTCAACATCCTGCTCCAACTCGATGAAATCTTCCGAAGTTGGCGAGAAGGTCACCTCCAATTTGCCACTCTCACCGGGATTCAACTTACCACACAACTTCAATCCCAGCCAGGTTGGGAAGTGCATCGGTTTTGCAAAATGAAGTTTCGTGAGTATCGGTCCGTAGTTGATTACTTCTATGACGCATTGGACCTGGTTTTTATGTATTTACATTTAGTTAAAACAGAAATTACACTACATAAAACATATACCTATTCGTAAAATGTGATTCCCCTTCTTTACGGAAACATATCAAGTTCCGAATGTATTTTTAGCATAAATAATAACAAATAGAATACTGCATTTATCAAATAAAAAAAATATTTTCTTTGCATTCATAATAATTATGCCGAAAAAAACAAAACAAATCGGATGAATTTGAATAGAGTAGACTAACCATACTACCCGTGATAACAACTCCGAAGTCGATAACATAAGGTGTTGTTATAAATCCGGGAATAGGACCTATTTTAGATTTTGTGGAATATGCTGATAAAATGTCTGGACGTAACTTAATGTGCTCTACCAGTAGCATTCTCTCAATTGCTAAATCTATGTCCATATTTGAAGGATATCCATCCTGAAACAGAAAAATAATGAGCAATATAATAATTATCCTGAAAGCACTATACGGTGGTCGCCATTTGTCGGGTGTAGCTGTAGTTAAATGTCGCCGTCCTGGAGAGTAACCCAGGCATATTATTTGTGGTTGTTTTGTCTTGCTAAGTTCGAATATACAGCGTGTATTTTTAATATTACCTCAAATTGTAACTCAATTTTTTTTTTCTTAACTACCATCTTTTTTTTCCTTATAAAATAATTCAGCACGCAATGTATCACTACATTGTCTTACTGATGTGACGTCACAACTGTCACAAGTAATCCGCTTCTTCCATGTGTCAAATGAGTGTAAGCATTAAATACATTGCTGCTCGGTAAATTTTCAAAAATGTATTACGCTTTGGTAGTTAAGACTAACTTATAATTTTCTTACAATATCGGTTCAAAGTACTAAAAGCTACAAATGGTTAAAATTTGAGGTAATATTAAACACTAGCTTATGCCCGCGACTTCGTCCGCGTAAAACTCGTTTATATCGTAGCTATGGAGGGTGAAAGTCTATTTCCCCATTAGGGATTGATTTCCGGGATAAAAACTATTCTATGTGCTTCCCCGATACAATTTTATCTAAACGGGTGCAGCAGTTGAGTGTAGCACCATACAAATGTTCACCCCCCATCTCACCCCCTTAAGAGATGATTTCCGAAATAAAAACTATGCCATGTCCTTTCCAGGAACTCAAACTATCTCTAAACCAAATTTCATCTAAATTGGTTTCATCCAAATCTTCATCCCCCATTTCACCCCCTTAGGGGATGATTTTCGGGACAAAATCTATCTCTTTACTAAATTTCATCGTAATGGGTTCCGTTCCATCCATCCAAATTTTTATTCCCAATTTCACCCCTAGGGGATGATTTCCGGGATAAAATCTATCTAATGTCCTTTCTCGGGACCTATCCCCGGGAATCAACCTGTCTCTGTACCAAATTTCTCCATCTCCATATTCTCCATACAAATGTTCACCCCCAATTTTCGCCCCTTAAAGGCTGATTTCTGGGATTAAAACTATTCTATGTCCTTCGCCGGGACTCCAACTATCGCTATACCGTAAATGTGTTTCATCCAAATTTTTACCCCCTATTTCATCCCCTTAGGGGATTATTTAAGGGATAAAAGCCATCCGCTGTCCTTCCCCGCGGCTCAAACTGTCTCTATACCAAATTTCATCTAAATGGGTTCCGTCCAAATTTTCACCCCCATTTCACTCTCTTTGGGTATGATTACCGGAATAAAAACTATCCTATGTCCTTTCCCAGGGCTCAAACTATCTCTATGCCCTAAATAGGTTGCATCCAAATTTTCACCCCTTAGGGCATAATTTTCGGGACAACACTAACCTTTGTCATTCCCCTGGACTCCAACTATCGCTATACCGTAAATGTGTTCCATCCAAATTTTCACCCCCTATTTCATCCCCTTAGGGAATTATTTTAGGGATAAAAGCCATCCGCTGTCCTTCCCCGCGGCTCAAACTATCTCTATACCAAATTTCATCTAAATGGGTTCCATCCAAATTTTCACCCCTAATTTAATCACCTCAGGAGATGATTTCTGGGATAAAAACAATCCTATGTCCTTTCCCAGGACTCAAACTATCTCTTAACCAAATTTCATCTAAATGGGTTACATCCAAATTTTCACCCTCCATTTCACCCCCTTAGGGGATGATTTCCGGTATCAATCCTATGTCCTTCCTCGGGACTCTGTATATACCAAATTTCATCAAAATTTCCAACCCCAATTTCATCCCTTTTGGGGATGATTTCTGAAATAAAAACTATCCTTTGTCCTTTCCTAGGACTCAAAACTATGTCTATACCAAATTTCATTTAAATCAGTTCAGCCGTTTTCACGCGATGCTCTGTCAAATAAACAGACAAACAGATAAACAGAAAAAAAATCTAAAAACTGTTGGAACGTGTTCTGTTGTCGATTCTAAGTATCCCTAGCCAATTATTTTTCGAATACATTCCAAGTACAGATTTTCTACCCTCTTCAGCTTTATTATATGTATAGATGTACAGATTTTCGACCCTCTCCAGCTTTATTATATGTATAGATAGATAGATACAGGCGTTAGATAGATTCCCTCGTTCCGTGTAGGTTTAGGTAACTAGTGATCCGTGAAGAACTTTTTTCCTCCAAGATCACTGGTTATCTGCAAGGGTTTTATTTACCTTGTTGATATCTTCTATGGTTACCTAAAAAGCACTCTGTATTCACACTTCAGAATAAAATAGATGAGAAAATAGTAAAGTGCATATGCCTCAAGGGAGCAAAATTATATATTGATGGCGAGGGCGGTATATTGAATACTGAGCGTAACTAGAGATTAGAATGTTTACGGCAAAGACGGAAATAATTTTGCTACCGAGTGTCACATACTGCTAGCTTACCCACTCCGAGCAAATGTGCCAATCGTGTTGTAAATCAGGATCTTCAAAGCATCGATCCGTTAGAGGCGTATTTACGTGGTCTCTGGCGGGGTGACTGAATATTTCGCTTATGACACCTAAGTATTCCTCAGTTAATGATGGAATGGCCAAATATCCTGTTTCAGGTTCTAACTAAAATATAATTTATTATAATTAACATTTGTTTATTTCATTTCTGTTTTGATGTTTTATTCAATTCAATTCAAATTATTTATTTCAGAATATGTCCATATCATGTCAGTAACAATAAAAAAACTTATAAAACTATATTAAGGCGAAGAGTTAAAATTAAATGTCATATAAACAATTACAAATGTCACAAAATAATACAATCACGAGAACCTACTAAGTACATTCTACACTAAAACATACCTACAACATTACATTAAATTATACACTAAACCTCTTGAACCCATGTGCAGGGTGTTCCAGTACCTCCATACCGCGCAAGCAGGACTGTTCCAAATCAGCTCTAGAATAGGCTGTTGGAACTATCACGCACACGACGCATGAGGGATACGGTTCTGTTTCTTATAATGGCACTGAGACCGTCGACCCGTGCCTCTGCGAACATCCCAGATGCGCTGCAGTACCGTGACAGTCCCATCAACCCTCTGAAGCCGTTGTTGTACTGGACACGCAGGGCATTGAGCGACTTTTTAGTGTAGTTAGTCCATAGGCTGCACGTGTAAAAGAATTAACAAAAAGCCTTGAAAGAGTATTTTTGACATTCCCATCACAGCGTGCAAACCTACGTGACAGGATGTTACATCTAATCGCCAAAGCCCTGCGCTCCCTCTCGACATCTGCATCATACTGGAGGTTGTCGGTGACCCAGTGCCCGAGGTACATAAACCGCGACACTCTTGTGTGAGGACCCCGCACAGCTGGATCTGAGGGATAGAGGTAAGAGCCTTGTTTCCCGCCATAAAAACCAACAGCTCACTCTTTTTAGTATTGTACTTCAGGCTATGGGTCATCGCATCGCATACTCCTCACACATCTTCAACAGCCGGACTAGAGCACTGATCGCTGGGCACAGCAGCACCATATCGTCTGCATAAATACGTAGTAGTACTAAGTCAACTAAAAAAATTGTTCTCAAAAAATCTGCATAATGGACTGAAAATTGACAATGCTTGCCAAAAAGCACTCACGTTTACAATTTCTGGCCTCGGCAGTGAAAGATACACCTGCGGAATGACCCCCCATCCAAACACTTCAATGGGAATGTGCGGCAGGTGCCCTATCTCCAACAAGAACACACTGTGGAAGTAGCCCAACACGCCCGGCCGCATCACAACCTTCATCTCTATCTTTTCCTCGGGCTGTAAGATGTTCTCTGGAGGTGACAAGTCCAGTATAGTGCCGTAGAGCTCAGTTTCGAACTTTGGTTCATTCAAATAAGTCTTATATTCAAATACCAATCGCGCAATATTGGTTAAAATCAATAGCTCATTTGCGTTTTCATGAAACGATCTAATTTTGAAATTTAACTTGTGGGTATTAATACGGTACATTAAGTCTGAACTTTGCCCTGTGACGCTAATAAACTCCGATGGCCCTCCTAACACTTCGCATTCCAGTATAGCTTTAAAGTTGATATTATAAGTCGGTGTAAATATGATGTGAATATATTGACATTCGTTAGGCTTCAAAATTCCCTTACACGGCGTAAGTCGGAGCTCTTTATTTGTATATACTTTACTTTTTTCGTAGTTTACTACACGGAATTTCCAAAGCCAAGGAAATTTGCAATCATATTTAAAGGGTATCATAGGGGCAATTTTTCTAAGTATGTCGGTTCTGGTGGGATTCAAATTATCTTCTAATGCATGGAAAGGGACACTATCGCCACTTCCCTGAACATTCGATGCTATAATAGATTCTTTTTCGACATCTTTTTCCATGGTATCATTTTCGGAGTGACATGGAGCGCGACATCCTGCACCCCAAATTTCTCTAAGTTTCCCTAAAACAAATTAAGATGAATAAATATAAATAAATATGGCGAGGTTGTAAAGACAAAACACCACGCACGACCCTATTTCTCTTGACAACAATACCTAAATACAAACCTCCAGGAGAGTCCGTATCCGTACAATAAGATGAAGTCATTATTTCACCATTTCTATACGGCATCTGCACTTCAGGGATATCAGGCTATTCTTAAAATAAATAATATTGGTTGTAGTAATTAATAAATTGGTAACGTTTATATTATACCTCTCGTACATACGGATCCGTGCCAAACATTTGAACGTATTGTTTAACATCTCAAAGTTATAATTTGATTGGACAAATTTGACATCCGCATACGGGGGTTTAAACATTATTTTGCACAACAGATAAAATGTTGGTTTTTCCAAACGATCAATTAGCTAGGATAGGCAGTCGTATTTATTCATAATAGTTTGTAATATAATATCGTAACAGTTACTCTCAGAGACTCCTGCCCGGATTAGATTACACTACAGGTCGAGAAACCCGGACACGGCCACGAGTCCTAAATAGTGTACTACTTCATTTGTATCAACGTCTTTCCTTACCATGATATTGCTACTAATAACATTTTTTTTCCATTGGAATCTGAAGCAAACCAGAAGCGGTGTAAGGTTTTGAAGTTTGATTGTTTTGCTTTCGATACTGCCATTGATGGTACATTGAAAGTCTACTCGTGGAGAAATAACTAATACATTGGGAAAATTAATTTTCCCAATTATTTTAACAGCATCCTGAAATCAATTAAAAATAACACTGAGACTACTAAATCGAATCAAAGTCACTTGTTTATTAGGATCTAGAATACATTTATGAAAACGTTATTGTATTTATAGTATATACCTTGTTTTTATGTCCGCTAAATTGTATTCTCATAGAATCACTATAGATTCTCGACTTCAAATTCATGTGTTTTGTAGTGTCAAACAATATTTGTAACTTCATAATTTCTTGATCTTCAAGCCTTTCTTCGACGCTTTGAGTTAAATTAAATGCCATTTTAATTTTATTTATATCTTGAAAAAAGTTCAGCGGTCCTTTTCTAAGGGGTTCTACTGGGTTGAGGGTTAAATAATCTATGAATATTTTCGATTGCTTGGCGCCAATTTTATTTATGTTTAATACGTCCAAATCACTCTCGCGATAACAAATGCAAGTACACAAGTCAGCATCCTCCAAGGCAATCTTATATGTATTTTTCTTTTTTATAATGGCAAAAGGAGGCCTGATATTTATCTCCATATCCAAAGGCAATTTAGACACATTTCTAATCGTTAATATTTCTGCAATAAGGAAACATTACTAGTTAAAAATATTGCATTCTTTAAATAGAATTCCGGGCGTCCATAGCGGAAAATGGGTTGTCATGTATGATAAAATTCACCCAGCATAGTGGTCCGCAATAAGCAGGGACACCATTCTGCGACACACAATTGCATTCAAAAGCAACTTACATGCGCTTATACAATCTCTCGCAGGTATTACGATTACGTGCGACTATCATTTGCAAAAAAACATCTATATACAGTTAAGTTCAATAAAAAAGAAGAGTTGGTAAGTACATCACTCTCACTGCCAATGCCAACCTTTTCGTGACGCTACGTGCAATATCGGGTTTTTTTTTTTACTTCGTTGTGAAAACTTGTTGCGAGCAGCGAGCAGACCCTACGAGAGAACCCAACCTGTCTAGCGAGCTCATGTCGGTAGCGGGGATGCCAAGATACAGGGGGGGGGGGGGGGGGGGGGGGTTCTTTTTAACGAGTATCATCTCAAGTTCACAGTTCAGGGCGAACCACTAATAGGTAACATTTATAACTACGACGTTGTGTGTTTCACCTTCACTTTCACCTCACTTGCTCGGAAAGGCCTTTTTGTATGTTTGATATCTATTGAGAAAATCGCTTTTTATCCACATGTGAAGAAAGTAGACGTAGAACGTTAAATAGTTATTTGTTATACAAGGGGGGAAAATTGTATTTTACCTGCGAGTGTTCATTTGAAACACGAGCTAGCGAAAGGGTTCTACGATTGACCACGAGCGAAGCGAGTGGTTCAAAAATAGAATCCTGAGCGTACCGAGTGTTTCAAACACACGAGACGTAAAATAACTTTTCACCCGTGTATAACACAAATCTTTTCACCTCACTACAGCGAGGAAATGTTTCAACCACTCGCAGGTAAAATACAACTTTAGACGACCGCTTTAGCCTAGTTGGTAGTGACCCTGCCTACGAAGCAAGAGGTCCTGGGTTCGAATCCCGGTAAGGGCATTTATTTGTGTGATGAGCACGAATTCCTGAGTCATGGATGTTTTCTATGTATTCAAGTATGTATTTATCAATATAAGTATGTTTATCGTCGACTAGTACCCATAGTACAAGCTTTGCTTAGTTTGGGACTAGGTCGATTTGTGTAAGATTGTCCGCAAAATATTTATTTTATTTTTTATATATTTTTTCCCCCTTGTATAACAAATAACTATTACCAGTCTATGTTTGTATGTATATTCCTTTGTGACACTCTGGAGATCAAACGCGTGGGACGGTTTTAATGAATCATACGTTAATCGCTTCGTTTTAAGTTTTAATTTTGCGAGTGTCACTGATGACAAGATAGTAATCAAAATTCAAAATAGACGCCATATTGTAAAAAAACCGGCCAAGTGCGAGTTGGACTCGCGCACGAAGGGTTCCGTACCATTATCTATAAAACACTTTTTTCATTCTGTGTTTTTAGTATTTGTTGTTACTAGCTACCCGCGCGGCTCCGCCGCGTATACAAAGAATCTAGGCGGATCGACGGTATAAAATATAGCACATACTTAATCCTGTAGGGCCATTCTACATATCCCTTATATTCCCTCCGAGATCCCTTATAGGGATAAGTTCGCCTTTGTACCTACTTTAATTAATCTTACATATCATGTTTATGTTTTAACCTGTTTTGTGTACAATAAAGTGCTTACATACATACATACATATAACCTACCTACTGAAAAAAGGGTTTTTAGAATAGGATAGGTATAGTTTCTGAGATTACCCCCAACATACAAACTTACATTTCACAGACATTACACCTGTTTATTATTAGTATCGGCCCAGGCTAAATAGTTTAATATCTACTAATTTATGTTTTCCAGTATTAAGTCATATCGTTTTGACAAATTACAATTTAGTCCCTGGGCGACCGAGGTCTGCTCGGGTGAAAATGGAGAAAATACGGAGAAAACGAATTTTCCCGGAAATGAGACCTATCTAGATCGATATCTCGCCCCCGTAAACCCCTGTCTTCCAAATTTAATCGAAATCGTTAGAGCCGTTTCCGGGAACGTGATTGCAAATATATATATGTACAAATATTGCTCGTTTAATTACAAAATTTATATAACCAACCTCCTAACTGTAATTAAAATATAATTATCTGAACCTGAAATAATTTGGATGGTATTAAAATCAGGTCAACAAAGTCGCCAAAAGAAAATTTTTAATCAAGTTTCGTTTTCTACATCTTTCTTTATACTGGAAATTAGGCGGAGCCTATCGGCGCCTACGGCATTGTACTAAGCAAGGTTAAAAAAGCCGTCTATTGGGTCCACGACAATTAATGGATTTAATTAAACCTCATTCTTCTCCCAACATCTCGAATATGGGAAAATAAGTTTGTATATAAACTTTTCTGAAGTAAAAAAGAACATGGCAAGTAATACTGACGTCTTTGTCAATAAAAAAAAACCACATTTGACACAATACGTCTGTCAGTTTAAGTAAATAAACAATATTTACAAAAGGCCGTTTACTTTCTATTTTTCTTACTTTTCTTAGTGTTGTATCAATATGGGGCCGACTCAACATTTATAAATTCTCATGCTGAAGAACTTAGTACAGGTTTGAGTTTAATTCTTGTTTATTATTTTACATTGTCATCTCGAGTCAAAACAGAAGTTACGCCACGTGATGTCACGCAGCCAAAGTCACGTGGTCAGCGCACAGTAGTTTCTTTAAATTTATATTTTAGTAACTTACCGATAAAAAATTAAAAAACGAAGACCTTATTGCAAATCTGCAGCATGAGACGAATCCAGTGACATATCATTTATCAAAATCGGACCATAACTGTAGATCTGATGGCATGTACAAAATCGGACCATAACTGTAGATCTGATGGCATGTACAAAAATCGGGCTCGCGTAATAATAATATAGATAGCGGCAACATAAATACATCATCTGTGAAAATTTCAGCAGGAACTATCACGGTATCAGTAAGATACAGCCTGGTGACAGACAGACGGACGGACGGACGGACGGACGGACGAACGGAAGGACGGACGGATGGACGGACGGATGGACGGACGGACAGACGGACGGACAGCGGAGTCTTAGTAATAGGGTCCGTTTTACTCTTTGAGTACGGAACCCTAAAAATTAAAATTAAAATACGGTGAACTATGACATGTGGGGTATCGTTGAATAGGTATTTCAAAATCATTTCTAGGTTACTTTGTTAACTAACACTAGTTTTAAAGTAATTAAATTATTACTAAAAGATTATGTAGGTATTCAAAGTCCGAAATAAATGTTTTTTTAATTTAATATAACTGTCTAGGATTGAAAACGTTTTAAAGTTGGCTTAACAACAATTTTCGCTTAAATGATCCAATACCTTAGGTAGGTACTTACAATAACCAAAACGTGTAAATAAAAAAAGCAGTTGGGCTTTTTGAAAAATCTTTTGATTTCACTTGTTAACAGAGTGTTCGGTAATGAATGGAGAATTTGTACACTGTTTATAAATTACACTTTCAAAAAAGCAACGTGCCGTCCTTGATTAGTCACTATTTTCGAGATTTCACTGACTATCCTTTCATTACCAAACACCCTGTACAAGTTATACCTACTTAAATAAATAATAATATTAAGTATAAACAAAACATACCAGTTAATTTATAATACTCGCTATACGGGCCATAATCATATCGGAATTCTATGAGTGACGCAGACACTTCTATTTTTGGATCCACAAATTCTGCAATTATTTCACATTCCAATAATAGCTCTTTTTTATTTATACCTTCTACGCTACCCACTAAATACCACATCTCGTTAACAGTCGTTACTTTATGTGAAACGCCTGTTATTGTCAAGTCCATCGTTTCTCCGGCTGCTATTTTGAATACTCTGGGTTCCAGACTAAAGAATCCACTGAAAAGTAAACTGTTCTTAGCGGAGAAATCCAATTGCGAGACCAGTAACAAATAATATATGTACTAATAGATTATCGTTAAAACGTACGCAGTTAATGGTTTCGTCTTTGGCGCTTTGTAATGTTCACTCCACTCCAAGGCGTGCAATCGCGTTCCTTTATTTTCCATCTCCACTATGGAATTGAGTTGTAAGTTTGTGAAATGACGCCCAAGAACTACTCGATCGCGTAGCTCTCCAACCACAATACTTGTCCCAACTCCCGTAGCTGACAGTGGGATGAGCTGAAATTAATTGGATATTTTTTATTCATTGTTTTTTTAGCAGCAGTTCACAACAGTTGCAGCTCCTAGAAAAACGAATAAGCTAAGCTACCTCTTAAACTATTTATGAAATAGTTTCCATTATTTTCTCCATGTTTTTGTGAGAATATGTATACTGATTAGAAAGTTAAAACGTTCGCCATCGATCAGATGTGTCGAGGCCCAACTGATTGCGTGCGTACCTAAGTTACTTAGTTTAAAACGTAAAAGTGTAGAAGGGCATTTTTAAAAATTCGTGTACCCAATTAGCGTGAGTTGTTAAATAAAAATTAACTCAGTGTCAGTTTTGTAACGAAAGTTAAGCATACAAATGATGTCAAAATGAACTTTTTTCGTATTTAAATAAGGTCTATATGCATATGATTTATATATTGAAAAGAAAAAGTATTTTTTTATACAAACTAAATACTTAATTGTCGTTACAAAACTGACACTGAGTTAATTTTTGTTTAACAAGTTATGCTAATTGGGTGCACGAATTATTGAAAATTCCCAGAAATATGTAAAATGCTTACAATGTCCTTCACTCTTTCCAACTGTATGACTGCCTTGTTGATGTACGTGTCAGCATCGACCAAATAAAGTGTTAGGCATAAATCTGTTTCGCTCTCAGGTTCTATATGGCCTTCGCTTGGCTGAATCTGCCATCTGCCGTCGCGATTTAACTGAAATTCATATAGTCCGTAAGCCCACTCCCAACACACCTACATCTCATGACAACACGGTGCTAAAGTTGGCCCTTTGGCACCGTTTGCCAAGTACTTCCGGCCATCTCAGGACTGACAGACTTAGGTTTACTCTCTCTACGATTAAAGGGCTAAATGATGCCACATTTCTCGTACTGTTTGTTGTCACATGACTTAAATATGCCTACCCTTTTTGACAAACATTTTCGACCAATTTTAGCTGTGATAATCTTCTGATTCTTGCTCATCATAACTTTCTCGACCTGCTGCCGTGCACTTTATCGTGTTGTCGTGAGACGTAGGCGTATTGGCAGTGGGCTAACGGACTAATAAGAGTAAAGTGCAGTAACCATTGATTTATAGCATCAGACTTTTTAATTTATTTCATATAATATATTAGAAGAGAACTATACCTATAATGGTTAGTATACAGGTTGCCCCTAAAAAACAAAGCCACAACTAAGAGGGCTCCTATGCCATCAGATTAAGCAAATTTGGTCTAATGATTATTTCAGTTTTCGAAATACCTATATTGGAACTGTTAAGAAAATCCTGTTTTTTATACCCTGCGTCATTGTTTATTAGTATAAAAAAATGTCTGAAATAAATAAATCTATTCTATTCTATGCTATTGCTCAAATCAGTTATATCTGTATTTCTTTTTGGCGTTGGTTTAACGGATATCCTGTTATATTTTGCTAAACTGGGGAGCAGTTGTTTTGCGAGTAAAGCATAAACACAATCAAGCCTTAACCTGTTGTTCTAAATGTGCAGTCTGGAGACATTTAATATGCAATAAGTTGTAAAACACAATCATATTCAACTTTATTTTAAGGCACTTTTGAAAGCCTAATTAAACTTTACGGCTACTTTCATAGTCAACGGTCCGAGTTGCAGCGGTCAAAGGATTCTCAATACTTACTTACATATTGATCATATTCAATTAACTAAAGTGGATTCTTGACGTACCACAGACGCTTTGAAGTGTACAACTACTGGAGAATCATTGCAGAGAGTCAACGACTTCCGTGTTCTACAGAGTAACTTCACTTGCCCCCAGTGCAGAGCCAGAGGAGTGCATGTGACGATTGGCCGGACTCCATACTCTAGCACTTGACATATGTTGACGGGCTTTGATAATCCAAACAAATTTATTCTGAGAACAAAATTTATACCAAAAATTTAAGGAAGAAAGCTATACACCGTGGCCGTGAATAACCCGAAAGATTTAAACCACGTATTTTTGACGACAGCACGAGTAAATAATGTTGTATCAACATGGGTCTAATTATGTGTCTTAATTAAATTACTATTTCAGTACAAATTAAATCTTATTAATTGCCCGCTTCTTTGTGAACAACTCTTTAGTTGAGAAACTCAAGTTGAAGAACAGAGAACGAGCATAACACTTCACGAATCGCTCCGAAATCATACGACGAACGGCGAATGCCGTGACTTGTGTTCCATGACAAAAAGTGTCAAGTTATGCTCAAGCCTTTAGGGTGTGTTAGACTGGAGATTTTTTAACTTTTGATTTGTTTCAAATAATTAATATCTCCTTAATTATGAGTTTTTGGACTATATGTTACATAACTTTATATACTCTAATTAGGCTCTGGTATCGTTAGCTTAAATCTTTCGGGTTATTCACGGCCACGGTGTATATTAGATAGAACCTACTGTAGCGTGAACGTAATATCTCTTTGATTCGTCGCTAGCTATTAATCCGTCAAAAGTAGTGTTCCCATGAAGTACGAGTATAACAATTTCACTGCCTGAAACTCGCCTAGCAGGCACTCTGCTCGTAGGCGCTTTCCTCTACTTAGCGGGAAAACCATGACGTCAGCTCCGAGCGTAGCGCTACGAAATTGTTGGCAGTGAATGTGTTCATTATAAGTATTAAGGCAAGGCCGGTTCACGATCTGACGAAAATATTGCTTTTTGAGCTTCCAATGCAGTGTGAAGAAATAATGAAGAATTCTACCACAGAAAAATTACTGTTAAAATAAGCTTAAATGTACGAGATCTCGTAATTTTCAACGACAATCTATGTTTTTTTTTTTATAAAAAGGATAGCTTTTTTATTGTTCTAGTGTAATAACTGGACAGATTTTTTATAAATTATCCAGTATTCCAAAAATCAATTAATATGTACTAAAAAGTGATGTTAACTTCCGAACACGCACTTCCATCTCGCTCACGCTTATGCTCAGTGAGAGGGAGAGAAGACCATGAACCTGCCTCGCCTTAAACGTCGTAGTGACATTATGGTAGATGAGGGATGAGGCCACATACGACGTCCATCCATTGTGATCCTCTTGGAGATCGAGAAGTCTCTTTAGGGGGGTGTCTGCTAATTGAATATTTAACACTGAGGGATTTTATCAGCTACGCGCGTAGAACTGAACTTGTTTGCGCGTAGCCGTTACCATGCGTTTTCTGATATGTAGCGAAAACTGTCTACAAGCACAGAATCGGGTTCCTGGCAAGTAGTGTTTTAACACTTTCACTGCAAGGATGCCTACGCCGTAGCCGCTTTCCGCTACTTAGCGAGAAACCCACGGGATCAGCAACAGCTACAGTTTTCCTTGTATGTAGCCTCGTACGAACTCTGTAGCCTAGTTGGTAGTGACCCTGCCTACGAAGCCGGTGGTCCCGGGTTCGAATCCCGGTAAGGGCATTTATTTGTGTGATGAGCACGATGATTTATTCCTGAGTCATGCTTTCTATGTATTCAAGTATTTATTTATCTATACAAGTATGTGTATCATCGTCTAGTACAAGCTTTGCTTAGTTTGGGACTAGGTCGATTTGTGTAAGATTGTCCTGAAATATTTATTTATTTATGTAGCGGAAAGCGTACGGCGTAGGCGCCCGCTAGTCCCCGGTTCCCGGCACTGAATGTGGTAATCAAACCATTCGAGGCCAAGTAACACTACGTGTGCTACGCCGTAGCACGTAGCAACATTTTTACGCTTTTAGCAGAAATCGTTCGTTTATACATGACTCATATGTGGGTCATTAGCCATGAATGGGTTAAAAGAAAGTCAGCTTTCCTTCGGGTTTTGTAATAAATACATACAGTACTTAGTAACAGTGAAGTTAAGTAGGGTTCGCTAAACATGTTGTCAAGCTCCAAGGGGGTCGTGTCATGCAAAACGTTTTGCGAGTAAAACGGACAATGTCCAAAATGTAAGAAAATTTACCTGATAGTATGCTCCTGAGCCCCAAGAACACATGTTCTTATAATAACAGGAAAGCTGATCGTGCTATGAGGCTCTATCAATCCTTCTTTATTGCCAACTATCACCTGTAACGTAGTCTCTTCCTGAAAAGGACACAGTAACAGATATACCAATTTATTCATTCCTTAGGCTAACAAAGTCTAGCTACACATCTTTGTAAAAAATAAATTACACGGCACAAGAATTGTGTAGCTGCAGTAAAACTACTTATTGTACACGATAAAAAAGTAAAATATATAAAAGGAAAGGGCAAGTACAAAGGCGAACTTATCTACTGCTTACGGAATCTTTTCCAATTAACAATTCAGTGCCGCGAATCGCTACGCGCTACGCTCGCTCGTAGCTAATCCTGTGGTTTTCCTCGTATGTGGAAAGCGACTACGGCGTAGGCGCCCGCTAGGCGGGTTCCTGGCAGTGAAATTGCCTTTGAATAGATGAGAACTAATCTCGCTTTTCTATACAAACAATCTTACTTCAGGTTCTACAAGAGTGTAGTATCCTTTAATTTCGTTCGCTGTTATTTGTATTTCATATTGATACGGAAAATCCAAGAAACACGCTCGCACGTTGATGTCCGTCGCGGGGGTGATCTCGGGCACGCGGGCGTCGAACGTGACCGGCAGAGTAATAGGGGGACTGTCTGACTTCTCCAGCTCCAACTCAAGAGACGTCTGATTGGCCCTTATCAAATTGGCAGTTAAAGTGACCTGTAAGAACAATACGTAGGCTTAAAATTGACACTTCACTCCATCACGGGTAATAAATAAATCCACAGGTCGCATCTTTGTCGAACTTGCCTTTGACTCTGAGACATTATATGTATTAAGGATCCCACCAAAAACATTACATGTAAAGTGATTACCAAGACTCCCTAGCTCATATCTTTCAGCGTTAGAAAAATATCAGATCATAAATAGCGCCATGCTTCCTACACCAGACGGCGTAATCTACCACTACTAGCCACGCTCTAAAGATTCTACATATATTATTTTGAGTTTGAGTTTAAGGAGCTGGGGGGTAAAAGTTCCAATTTTTTGTTTTTTTTTTGATTGTGTACTAATACTAGCTTACATACCAAATTTCAGCTTTCTAGGACTTCAGGAAGTACCCTAGATGTTTTGATGATCAACGTGAGTGAGTGAGTGAGTGGGTCAGTTGAAATCGGCGTTTTTAAGATATCAACAAAATCTAAAGTATAAGAGCTATGCAATTGAAACTATATATGTTTAATAAGTCTACTATTGACATCATATCCTGAGAATTTTGTTTATCTGATATAATCCAAACCCAAGTTATGAGGGTTCAAAAATACGACGAAGCGCTTCGAGAAAAGGAAGGTAGTGCCCTGCCCTTGCGCTTCGCTTGGCTCGTCTTGGCGGGGGCACTACCGTACCCCCAGATTTGCCACACAGATGTGTTTAGGTGACCTGACCGCAGAACGCATCCAGTGTGGCAAATCCCTAAATGTACTATTATAATTACCTTAAGCACTTAACTACAATTAGTAGATACAAGTTTCTTAACATTCTTAAATAAGAGATACAGTCAAGGAATTTAATTTCCAACCCACCTAAGGTTGAATATCGTATAGCAAACTGTCACCCAAAGTACTTTGACATATCGCATGCATTGTGTTATGTTAGTAACTAGGCAACAGATTAGCAACGTTGACATATGTGTACAGTGGGTCGATCACGTAACTTTTCTTACGCGCGTCTGTAAGGTCTAAATGTCAATTTTATATGGAAAAATGACAGTTAGATTGTGATTTTACTGTCAGACGCGCGTACAATGCGTTACGTGATTGACCTACAGGTCACATGTAGACAAGCAAATGATAACTTTTCGCAAAGAGGTTATCTGTAATGTGAAGTGACAAATAATACGTACTGACTTTTCAATACTATTACTGAGATAGAGTTTTCGACTTTAATGCATTGCGAATGTCTAACGACATTTTAACGAAATGGGTAGGGAATTAAATTCCTTGACTGTACATATTACACGCACTCTCAGAGAAGTTCTGGATTCAGGAGCCATATCAATTTTGGAAGGCTGAATGTCAAATTCTCTGGGCCATTGCGGAATTTCTGGTTTGGGCATCTCAGCCAAAGCGTAGTCCACCAACATGATGCTGCTCACTTCCGGACCATCAGATGAAATTTTCACTGATGCATTAACATTGACAATTGATTCATTTATAACTTCAAATTCTAGTGTTTTTGGCACACCTGTGACGAAGTAAAAAACATTAGGTATTAATATCGCGTGATTTCCGTCAAAATTAACATATGAAATGAATATTAAAATAAAATCAAAACATATTTTTATTTCAGATTTCCAAATATCCATATAATGTTTTTGAATCTTAATCTAGGTTAGTTATGTGCATATAAATGCAAGTACTTATATTGGAGCGTTTACCGAGACTAACAATCCCGAAGTCCAAACTCGGGGTACTAAACCTCACCGATGGGTAAATCACTTCGCCTCTAAAATTAAAATAAAGGAAATTTTAGTATACGTGTCAAAAGTTTGGATTAATCGTATTATAATTAATTACAATGTCTATGAACGTACTTCAAGTATAATTTTAATACAACTTCAGTATCACGTATCAGAAAATTGACTTCCTCAAAGTAAGGTCCCTGGTTGGAGTTGCTGAAAGAGATGACGAATATCTCGCGCTCCCCGGGGCGCAAACAGCGCAGAGCCGGCGTGCAGGTCACGTGGCTGCCGAATAACGTCGGCAAGTCTTTGTACACTATCACTCCGTTTATGTGACCTAGATAACACCATACAACACTCATAAATGCATCTGAGTATTTAATTTTTTTTTTGCTTCATTATGCAACAAATTGTGAAATACAGAAACAATGTGTGCCATTATCCTAATATTACATAAACATTTTAATTTAAGCTTAGTGTAGGAGCGGTAAGAAGTGAAACAATTCGCACATCGAGTGCATTCTTGGCTATTTGTTATCTGAAAAAAAGCATTTTGGAGCAAGTTGCCATCTTTGCACGATTCATTAATTAAGGCCTGTACGTATTATGTGCCCTTCTACTGGGCACATCTTGTGCACTATAGTTCCCATGCTAGCTTAGTGTAGATTGGAGAGCACACCTATCCCTATTACCCATATATTATAATGGCAGATTTAAATGATATAGTAGGCTTTTCGAAAAACACGTGAACTACTTATTACGTCTCCGATTCTCTTATTTCGTCAGATGAAGAACATGTTGACGTCCAAATAATTATATACATACCTTTATTTATGGCAAGAATTTCGAAATTGTACTTCTTATTTATATAAACACGGTCCATATCCAAGGTTTCCAAATTGAGAACTATTTCCGGAGGCAGGGCCGTCCCGACCATTGACAGCGGCACGCGGTCTGCTGTGCCGTCCACGTCCAAATACACCACAGCTCTGAACTTGCCTATGGCTTGCGGATTAAAAATTATTGTTACTTCTGTCGACTTATTTGGCCATAGTTTTCCTCGCTGAAATCATTTTAAGTAAGGTACTACTTATTTTAAGTAAACCGATATAAACCACGTACCTATTTTATTAATAATCAATTAATCTTAGGTAGGTACAGTCAAAGAATTTAATTTCCTACCCACTTTGGACTTTGTCAAAGTGACGTAATCAATCAAAACGTAAGAGACTTCTTATGATTTTATTTACAGTGTCACTTTGAAATAGTCCTTAATGGGTAGGAAATTAAATTCTTTGACCGTATATAGAATAGAATACAATAAATTTATTTTGGAACAACAGCAGGAATCATCACTTATGGCTTCAATCTAAAGAAGAAATCTAGTGTTGCTTCAATAAAGGAGTCCACTGAATACTCTAGAGGTCATCTATGCAACCTCTACAGTGCTGGCCGTACAGCATTACTCGTAATCTCATTTCAAATCAATCTGTCTGGAAGTCTATAAATACAAGACAATTCGAAGACGTCAAGTAGTCGCTCCCGAGGCTTTGACCTTTGGGCCACGAAACTCATACCTCTCCCAACGTACTTACTTAAATTGACGTGTTAAAAGTCTATTGTGTCGTTAATCTACTTCTGACCTTCCCTTCCCCACAATACTTACAATGGGAGTAATAGAAAAATGTGTATCTTGGAAACGTAACGATTCGTCGGCTACGAGAGAATGTATTTGGTCAAAGAATATCCTTGTGTACACGCGTTCATGTTCGTCGCTGCTAAGAACATCATAGTACACGAGTTTTTGCCACTTAGCTGCTTCGCTTTCTTTCATTTGATAAATTATATGTGATAATTTCACTTTTTCATCAAAATCTGTTGACAAATAAAATTATAGTGTTAATTTCGTTTAGTTACATTGTAAACCAGTTGAACAAGGTTCTGCTGTAACGGACATTTGCTGTACAGCGGAGACTGAAAGACTGATTGGAAATTCGTACCCAGTAGTGTAATTATTTATACTGTATTATATAAATAAGGTACAAATGGCGTATTTATGGCGCGAAGACTGAAAGACGAATTTCCAATCAGTCTTTCAGTCTTCGCTGTACAGCAAATGTCTGTTACAGCAGAACCTTGTTCATCTGTAACAATTGAAGAGTTACTCGTAAACACAACACACACTTGGCACCGTTTGGATGCGTCGCCCAAAGAAATGTTTTGATTAACGTTACACAAACGGCAAAAAACAGCATAATATAGATTTAGGCTGTTTTTTGCCGTTCTTGATTTTGAATTCACACAGAAGGCCTCCTCGTTTTGGAAATTGAATGCTAAATAAATTCAGCAAACAACAGGTACCTACCACGAATAACGTCTTCATTTTTCATACACATGTAGGTAAGGACGTGGTCCGACTTGTTGATGATCTTGAATGTCTGCTGCCGCACCATCGTCTTGTACGTCTCTACAAATCTGACCACCGGTTTCTCAAGCTGGATCCCGACCGGAAATGTTGACCCAGAGATCCTTATTTTAAATATTTCACCTGCGTGGAATTTACGTAGGATGTAACAATCGTAAAACTTAAATATTAAATTAATATAGTAAAGTCGGAATTGGGTACGTACCAGTTTCGAACAAGATGAATAATGTGCCCTCGATGTGTCCTTGACGCAGTGTTTTGGCTATGACTTTAATTTCAACGTTTTCATTGGGATTTAAATAAACTGATTTCGGTTCTACCGTAAATGGACTGAAACATAATGCGGTATAAACGGACTGAGGCATTTTAAAAGGAATTCCACATGAAAGAAAACACATCTCCGGTCAGTCACCTTTGAATAATAGGTTGACCGCTTTACCCATTCAAGGCCACTGACTCATATATGAGCCATGCCTCTATGAGCGATTTCCATTAGAAACCAGAAAAACGCTGCTACGCGCTACGCCGTAGCACATATAACGAAGCGTGGCCTCGAATGAGTTCTGAGATGGCGTCGGCGCCTGCCTCCCGCTACCCTACGTACCCTTTGTGGTCTGCCCCCAGGCCACGCCCCCATCTCGTATATGCCTAACCGTCTCAGTTAAGCGGTCGATCAACACACGCACAAAACTTTGCTACAGGGAACTTGTTAACCCAGAAAGATAGTGAGCGTAATTGTAATTAGGTCGTAAAAGTTAGAATGCCGTGGTGGTTGGTCTTGAATAATAACTTACCATTTCGTGTCCAACTTGAAGCCAGCTGACACTAAACCAATATTTTGTATCAACACACTGACGTCATTTTGAACTTTCAAAGGTGCTGCTGGCACGGCAACCTCGTCGGGGAAATCGAACACAGGCCTAGGTCCCATAGCTAAATCAAATCATTCCTATTACTATTAGCGGTGAGTGTGATGGCTAATAATTACTTACAAATAAATGTGTTTCGAGTACCCAATGATGTAATATAAAAATAGGTAGATATGTTGTCTATACGAAATTCCGTGTTTAAAAATGACCACCAAATTCTGACAGCATTCGTTTCCATTGACGACGCAAAACTATGGCAAGCTGTGTGACTTGACCAAAATTTAGTGTGCCACTTTTGGACCGCTTTTAACATATCTACTTATATTTTATATTACATCATTGCGAGTACCTTAATAAAATGGCTATTAAGAAATAAAACTAATAAATATTGTTGTATAGAGTGTCGTAGGTACTTTAATTTAGGTCTATAAAACAAATTAATTGCCGCGTTGATAAACGTTCAACAAGCCTATTTTAGCTACAAGGCCGTTAATATTCATTTGTTTTTATCTGTCACTTCGACATTTGTCTTAGTAGGAAAGGAACAAAGCAAATTTTATTTATCAGAGGCATTTTATATTTTATGAATAAGGGGAGGGAAGGGAAGACATAAGATAATGCTAAGATGTTCTCTTCTATAGTCCATTTAAGTAGCAAAAGACCAAACGCACATGTAAAAAACATATCTCCAGCTTACCAAAAAAGGGCAAGTTATACTGGTCCTTGTCAGTGCTGAAGGTGATCTTGTGTGCGTAGTCCGTGAACTGCACGGGCCGGAAAGTGACCGTGAAGGTCACGCTGATGCCGGGCGCCAGCCGGGACAGCAGCTTCCCGCCCACTGGCTTCACGGAGAAGTACGACGACTCCTTGTATATCATGTTCAGGTATGTTGGCGCCTGTGTTACATTCATACACTGATCATTGGGCCATAGTTAATATTCAATCAGTACCTAACCGGTACAATTGAAGTTACCAACATACTTTACATCGTCCTTAGAGATTGATCAAAGGAGGTAAATACGCTCTTACAAGTGAAACTTCAAATTTACATTAAGTAGGTACTTACTTATAAATAGCTAAAATTATTGTATGTAACCTCAGTCAATACGCCCGCGATTCTGACTTAGTCATTATCTCCACTTATAATAAATCTCTAAATTAAAAAAAGAATCAGCCAGTTTGAAACAAAGCTTTTTTTTTTTTTTTTTTTTTATTTATTGATGAAAAAGGGCTTGTCGCCAGGCGAACATACCGCCCCGTAAGGGCAACAAAATATCTACAAAAAAAGGAAACTTATGTTCTAGATTTAAACGCTACTTCCGTTAAATAATACAAAATCTCGGCTTCAATCGATATAGGAAGAGACAAAATACTGTTAATATATCCAGTGTCTAACAGTTTCGTGTCGAACCAAGCTGCTCTCACAGCCTCGCTCCGGACACACTCAAGCAGTATATGTACAACATCTTCAACCGTTCCACACTCATTACAATTTGGAGAGGGGACTTTTCTCATCAAATACGCAAACTTATTTGATGGAATGTGGCCAGAACGTAACCTGAGCGCAGTTTTTAATCGGTTTCTGTTATATGGGGCCTGGTCAATCCATGGATAGTAAGATACTTGAGGCTGGATAGTTTTAAACCAAATACCTCTCTCTCTAGAACGTAAATCAAAATACTCTTGCCATTCTACTAAACATTGTTTTTTTACAATTTTGACATAATCCGAGTGCAACGGTAAAACAGTCAATGGAACCCCGTCCACGACAGCCTGTCGTGCAAGGGCATCTACATCTTCATTCTGTTTTATCTGGACATGGCCGGGAATCCATTGAAGTTTAATTTGTTTATCAAAAGCTTGAAGTTTGAAGATTAACTCCAAAATGCGATATGCTACCGGTGAACCTCTCACATGTGAGGTAGATCGAGCTAGGTGTTGTAAAGCACTTTTGGAGTCAGTCAGAATAACAATATTATCAACACTCAAGGATTTGATGTAGGATAAAGCTTCTTCTATGGCAATTAATTCTATATGCATAATAGATATATCAGAGTCAATCTTAAGCTTAGTATAATAATTAACATATGGATCTAAGAACGCTGCACCTCCCTGTAAATTGTCCTTCGAGCCATCAGTAAAGATTTTGTACCAAGATTTGTATTCCTGTTCAATAAAGTTGGAACAGATAAATTTAAGTTCACCACAGGGATAAAAACGTTTGGCACGATCGATAGACGGAATCGAATCGAAAATAACGTTCTGCAAATTTATATTACTAACCCAAATTTCTAGAGAATACATTTCAAGCTGAGGGCTTCTATGTATTGGTAAGGAGTTAAAAGCGATATGAATAGAAGTAAGTAAAGGCATCTTTTTGTTATGCCAAAACCGTGAATTGTTTGACAAAGCCAGTTCATGCAATATATCTATGGTACTATTATTTAAAAAAGATTTACATTTCAACCAGAACTTGCCAGCCAAAAATTTCCTACGAAAACTGAGAGGAGGGAGAGATAACTCAGTCTCCATTACGTGAATTGGCGTGGATCGAATGTAACCACCTATGACACGCAAAGCCTGGTTTTGAAATCTATCTAGTTTCAATAAATTTGTTTTAGAACTATTATCATACAGAAAACTAGCATAATCGATTCTACTACGAATGACAGAGATGTACAATCGTCGTAGATGCTTTTGATGGACACCCCATCCTGGACCTGCTAGCACTTTTAAAAGATTTACAAATTTAGACACCTTTAGAACTGTTTCATTAATATGTTTACCCCATTTTAAAGAACTATCCAGCCACAATCCCAAATACTTAACTTGACTAACCATAGGCATCGATACGTTACAAATACTCAAATCTAACAAACCTCTGAAACTGCCTTTTTTAAACACACAAAACTTGCTTTTAGTCGGGGAAATAACTAATCCTAAATTATTCAATAAATGACTCAAAGTGTCACAAGCAAGTTCGAGTTCTAATACGGCAGCCGTAGTATTGTCTTTCGATACATATAAAACAAAATCGTCAGCATATTGAGAGATCTCTACATTTTGTATATCTTTACAAATATCGATAGTAGCGACATTAAAAAGGAGAGGTGACAAAGGATCACCCTGAGCTAACCCTCGGCACGTTATTCTTGTACCTCTATAGCCCGTGAATGATATATTGAGCTTTCTATGCTTTAAGTAAGACCAAAGATATGTACAAAGTGTAGAGCCGACTCCTAGTCGATCTAATATATGTAACAAGCAAGTTACATCCACATTATTGTATGCATTATCGATATCAATGAAACATGCTACAGTAACTAAATTTTTAGAGAAACCTATTTGGATTTGACTTACCAAACGAACGAGGTTATCATAACAAGATTTAGATTTTCGAAAACCCACCATCTTGTCCGAGAACAATAAATGTTTTTCAAGATACCACTCTAATCTCTTGTTTAGAATCGAATGAAAAATTTTACAAATACATGACATAAGGGCTATGGGACGAAGAGCAGACGAAGAGTTAGGATCTCTACCCGGTTTTGGTATTGGAATTATTTTCACGTCACGCCATTGAGTTGGAACAAAGCCAGAAAACAAACAAATATTATACAGCTTAACCAATAGATTTTTACCTGATAACGGAAGATGTTTAATCATTGAAAAAGAAATAGCGTCACAACCTGGAGCAGTATCAATTTTTTTAATCGAGTTTAACAATTCTTGTAAAGTAATTTCAGATTCTAACTTAACATTAAATGAATGAAAGGAAGGTTGAGGGGGACAAGCGAAATCAGGGGTTAAACTATTCAGAAGCTCTTCAGCTCTGTCCCTGTCAACACAGCGATTAGTCAAATTCGAACGATGCCCTTTTATCCACCTCATCTTACGCCACATATCAGACGACGAAGTAGTTTCGTCTATTGACGAGCAAAAGTCTTGCCAAGATTTACTTCGAGCCTGTCGTATAACTCGTTGAGCATTGGCTGTCTTCTCCTGTAAAATATCCAAATTAATTGGTGATGGACACCGTCTCAAATTCGCTAAAGCAAGTCGACGTTCAGCTACAGCTTTAGACAATTCAGCCGACCAATATGGTTTAGGACTAAATTTATCACACACATGTTGAGGAACTTTAGTATAAGGAATAAACATATTGGCAGCTAACTGTAAGGTAAGTTCAAACGAGTCATAGAATTCTTGAGGGTCAGGAGGAATAATAAAGTCAGTAAAACGGTCTTGAATAAATGATGCGTAAGACTGCCAATCACCTTTTTTAAAGTTTCGATTGTTCATGAACTGATGCTGAACGTCTATTGTTATAGATAACTTAATAATACGATGGTCACTACCGAGAGTTTCGTTAGTAACTTTCCAAGAGAAAAGGGTAGCTAAGTCGGACGAGACAAATGAAATATCGGGAGCAGACTGTTGAAGCGTACCATTCACAAAACGAACTCTAGTGGGTTCCCCATTGTTTAAATATATTATATTATTATCTAACATACTATCAAAGATTAGGGCGCCTCTACGATCGGTCTTATATGACCAATTAGTATGATGTGCATTAAAATCACCTAAAATTAACGATTTTGATCCTACAAGAGTAAACACATAATCCCAATCATTCTGAGTCGTATAAACTGTAGAAGGACAATATATGGAAATAATGTTCTCAATATGCCGACAATTCAGAACTTTAACATGTAATAGTTCAATACCTACATTAGGACAAGTTGTAGGACACACAACCGCCTTAATAGAACTGTGCACTAATATACAAACTCCACCATAAGCGTCCGCCCTGTCTAATCGAAAGGTATTATAACTATACATTCGAAAATAACTCTCCGGCTCAAACCAAGTTTCACATAGAACTGCAAAATGAATCTTTTCTTGTGACAATAAGGCTTCCAGAGATACGCTTTTAGGCCTTAAGCTCTGACAATTCCATTGAATAATATTAACATCTACATTGGTACTATTATTACTCTCCATTAATTAAATGATTTAACAATGAATCTATAGAAAAGCTGCTAACTACTTTAGACACTAACCACTCCGCACAAATAGACACTGCCTGCTGAATTTTAACCTCTAAACACACCTCACTAAATACGATATTTTTAAGTCTAATCAATAGACGAACAAAGCCCAAGCCCTTCGATCTAGCTCCCCGCTTTTCCTTAACGGTATCACTGATATCACCGGTATGGATCTCCTTATCAACAACTTCCGAATGCGCTGCATCGTCGTACCAGTCAAAGTCAGGAACGGACTGGGCTGATGACCGTGGTCGAGGTACTTCACGCGATTTACGTTTTTTAGACTTGTCTGGAGTTTTTTGATCTTTTGAGCTCGAGGTAAATAACCGAGACCACAAGGGATTACTTTTAGCGGACAAATTATTGATGGTAGGCTCTGCAGGTTTGGAACTTTCCACGGGCTTCGAAATAGGCGTCTTGTTTGCACTATTAAATACCGGGGCCGGCGATACATCTCTAGCAGGCACTGGAGAAGGTGGAACGTACAACGTGAGAGCTCGCCTATACGTACAGTTGAACTCGGCCATCAACTCTCTAATTTTCCTCTCTTTTTTATATACTGGGCATATTTTTTGTAAGGCCAAATGATTTCCAGTACAGTTGACACAACGGAATGACAAAGTCTCACAATTGTCATGATTTTTAGTGCATTTAGGGCAAACTGTTTTCTTGGATGGACATACCAAACGTGTATGTCCAAATTTCCAGCAGCGAGAGCACTGGGTCACCGGAAAAATAAAACGCTCCACTTTTACTCTCATATAATCGATGTACACGTAGGATGGTAAGAACGAACCTTCAAATCCAAGACGAACGCTTTCGCTCTTCACCCAACCCGAAGTAGATTGGTCATCATCGCTAGCTCTCTTATTCAACCTTCTTGCCGACACCAATTTCACCACACCATCGCAACGCAGATTATCTAATATATATTTATCCGTAAGGTCAATCTCAATGTTATTAATAACACCATAAGACATACCAACTTCCGATGTCTTTTGACACTGCCAGTTCAAGTCGCAAAATGTCTTACATTGAACAAAGAAATCCGCGTTCAACTCACTGTCGAATGTAATAAGTATTTTATGTTGGTGACTGTACTTTACTCGACTTACCCCTTTCACATTATTATCTTTGAAAAGGCGGGCTAATTCAAATTGTTTAGGCAAAGGCTTCGAGCACATAACAGATACCATAGAACTCACTCCAACATCAGTTTGTTGACCATATCTACGTATTTTGCGATTCCGGTTTACTGTTTGCCAATCATTTTCCGGAGAAATCTCGACTCCTTTTCGTTTATTAGATAATTCGTTTACCTCCATATCCACGACGTTGTAATTAGATGCATCGCTACGCACAGATGTATGTTCAAAATCTTCTTCATCATTGAAAAGGTTGTCCGTGCCGTTCGCTTCGCCGTCGCCGCCGCCGCCGCCGCTAGTATGGGACATTATTTACGTTCGGATCCCGGCCAAGACAGTCGGGACCGCTTCATGCGAATGTAAAAACACTGCGGCAATATATACAGATTAATTTGAAACAAAAACAAGGAAGAAAAGCGCGAGAAAACAATTAAATATGAATAAAATACCACAACAGTTTTCAAACACGTCTTAGCGCCATTCGTTTTTTTTTTTTTTTTTTTTTTTTTTTTTCGAAACAAAGCTTTATGCGGTACGAATGTTCTCAGCATCCCATGAACGGAAAAATATGAAACATTTTATATAGGTACATTATTATTCTAGCTGCAACTTAGGATAGTTTTTATCCGACTGCGACGATTAATTAATTTTCCGAAATATACGACTTCATTTAATTTTTCATTTATTTTTATTGAAATCAAACGTTGCTCCAACTGTCAGCTATAAGAAACGTCAAATTTTCGTCAAAATGGCGGAATTGCTTTGCCTTTCACTTATTAATAATTTAAATCCAGTCTACGATAGACCTTTACGATACACATGCCAAAAGTTAAACCATAAAAAAATATTCGATTGTGATATGAGAACTTATATGCGCAAATGTCGCATTATGGCGTAATTTCAAAAAATGTATTAACAAATTTGAACAATATAATTAACACGAATTTGTTTTTTTTGAATGGCAATGGCACGCGTTCTTTGCGCATTCTGCCAAAGTGCCTACGGCGCTACAACGAAAACCGAAACTCGAAGTTCGTATAACTGCATCCCTGTCACTCGAGTATAGTTAGTGCGATAGAGATAGAGATACCCGAATATTTTCGAATTCCGAAGTTCGTGGTTATAGCTCAGGAATCGAAACTACACCCCGTAACCCGCGTCCGCTGCGCCATGTTTTCGTGGTTTTTAAACGTCAAACATGTTTTGCCAATCAAAACAAAACCCTATTTGTTTGCCGAATCTGACTGAAAACATGTTAGATGTTTAAAAACATGGAAAACATTAGTGCAGCGGACCCGGCTGTAGGTAGACACTAAATAAAATAATCATAATGTATTTTCTCGAAAAAAGGATAATAGAGAGAAAATCAACGCAAGAGGTTAGGTATATGTATAGGTAATCACTAAGTTCCAAAGTTTTATGTTCTGTCCCTTTTTCACAAAACGCACCTTCAAATGAAACGATTGTTTTTTACTATGTCGCTCGAGGATCTTGACGTCACAGTCCCCGATCGTTTATATCAGATCAGCAGATATTTGAATGGGATTTTCGTCATCTTCTATCTATCTATACCTACATATAAATGCCCTGACTGACTCACCCACTCACTCATCAACGCACAGCCCAAACTACTGGGGCTAGAGAGTTGAAATTTACACCAGAACTACCTTATACAACGTAGGCAACGGATAAGAAGAGATTTTTGGAAATTCTACCCCTAAAGGGGTCAAATAGGAGTGCAAAGTTTGTATGGGGGAAACTTTATTTTTTATAGCTAGAGACTTAAAATTTTGTATAAATATTACTTATTAGAATACGAATAAAATACTTTCAACGTTTAGGAAAATTCTGCCCCTAAGGGGGTAAACAAGGGGTGCAAATTTTGTATGGGGGAAACTTTATTATTTTAGCAAGAAACTCAATACGTTGTAGAAAGCTTACTTATTAGATTACAAATAAAGTACTGCCAGCGTTTTGGAAAATTCAGCCTCTTAGGGGGTTAAAAAGGGTTGCAAAGTTTGTATGAGCGAAACTTCTTTTTGAGATAGAAGCTTAAAAATTGTAGAAAGATTACTTATTACAATACAAATAAAAAAAAACAGCGTTTTGGAAAATTCCACCCCTAAGGGTATGAAAAAGGGGTACAATGTTGGTAAAGGGGATTTTTTTGAGCTAGAATCTCAAACCTTTTTAAAAAGATCGCAAGTGACAAACCTTTGCTGAAAGATTACTTATTACAATACAAATAAAGAACTTTCAGCGTTTTGGAAAATTTCACCCCTAAGGGTGATTAAAACAGGTGAAAATTTGTATGGAGGAAACTTTTTTTTTGAGCTTGAGACTTGAAATTGTGTAGAAAGATTATTTATTAGAATACAAATATATAGGTAAATTACTTTCAGTGGTTTGAAAATTTCCACCCGCTAAGAGGGGGATAAAGAGGTGCAATGTTTGTGTAGGAAAATTTTTTTTTAGGTAGAAACTTAAAACTCTGTAGAAAGATTAAGTACCTACTTATTAAAATACAAAAAAATACCTACTGCCAGCGTTTTGGAAAATTTCACCCCTTAAGGAGTTAAAAAGGGGTGCAAAGTTCGTATGGGAAACACTTTTTTTTAGCTATAGACTAGATAGTTAGTAGAAAAAATACTTACCTATTACAATAAAAAAAACCGAGTGTTTTATTTTTAATTTTTCCCTGAAAAGCGTTCAAAGTTTGTATGGAGAGCAAGAACATTTTAAAGTATGATATTTGTAACTGCGATCTTAGCCTGTTTAGACTACAAAACTTATTTCATCATTTTTTTAATTCATCGCCTAAGAAGGTTAAAAGGGGGTTCGAACTTTGTATAGAGAGCAAGACATTTTTAAAGTAAGAAATTTGTAACTACGGCTTCAGACTGTTTACTATGAGGGTTTAGAGAGGGTTCTTAGTTTGTATAGAGAGCAAGAGATTTTGAAAGTAAGAGATTTGTAACTTCGGTTTTAGATTGTTTTCTAAAAGTCTAGGTAGAAAATTAATTTCAATGATTTTTTTTTAATTCATTCCTTCAACAAACATTTAGACGATAACATGTTATACGCGGACGAAGTCGCGGGCAACAGCTAGTATAAGTATAAGTAGGTAAATTAACGTACGAGCATCCGTGGCGTTGGGCCAAATGGCGCTCCAGCGTTTTTTTAACACGAGTGTAGGATAAATACATACCACCGCTCAATTGTTTACCGTTACAATTCATATACATTGGCAGCTTAGTATTTAGACGGGCGCGTGCTATTGCTAAGTTCTTCCTTACCAGAAGTAGGTACACAAAGTTTTGGTTCAAACGGCTTAACACTAACCTTGCTAATGTTCGTAACTGAAAATTTCGCAATGACTTTCTCATTTGGTTTAAAGTTCTGGAATACAAGGACCTTCGGCGAAAACTCTAGGATCACGCTGGCGGGGTTGAGTCTAGGGCCCACGCTGAATATGTTGTCCACCTGTATCTTTTGGAGAGTTTGGAGTCGTTCCTGGGTACTAAGTTTCATTTCTTTCACATATTCAGAAGGGATTATCTAAAATCGAAACACCGGGAAATACATGAATATCTGACGCTAACTCAATGCTCATAATGTTCATGAATATTATTCTACTATATAGTTGGGTTGTGAAGCTGTTGTAGACATAGAATTGCTGTTTTACAATTATTTATTAAGATGCGTTTATTTTACACTACAGCTGGTACGTTGAGAAGGCTCAATAGATCAGACCAATAATTTACAGCTTAGAACGTAAAAGCAACCATACCACTTCTTCCGTGTCCACCATCTTCTTCTTAGACAATAGATGATAGAGATCCGCTGTGAAATACCCATTTTCTTTAAATTTCTGAAATATTTCCATACCTCAGAAGCAAACGCGTTTGGCAGTCTTTGTTTACAACCGAATGTCAAACCGTTACTAAGGAGAGAATTTCAAATAAGTAAACGTAATAAGCGCAAAGTTTTTACTCAGACGTTTCCATGGAGCCTGTTAAAATAATACCAATTTTAATTTACTGTTTTAACTAATTAATGTTATTACGGGAGTTCCCCAGACAGCCGAACGCATTTATGCAGCCACTATTAATGAGGTAGGTACCTCATTAATTTTAATACCATTACAAGTAGCTACATGAGCACCTACCACTTCCAAAAGAGGACAAAAATTTGGCTGTAAATTTACCTAGTTATTATTTGAAATAATACAGGGTGTTTGGAAGCTAGGTGCAAAACTTAGTGCTGGTAGACGAGCAGTGGTGTAGCGTGGGTTTTCGCCGCCCCCATGCAATTATATATTTTCGTTACGTACATTCGAAGTAGATTCTAATAAAAAAAACATTAATTACTGCAGTCAAAAAGACCGATTTATGTTTATAAACAGATTTTTCGAGATTCGATTTCCTGTAGTTTACTGAGGCTATTAAGAAAATCTTAAAGTGCAAGTGTATTTAAAAAAAATAAGAACTGACATTATAAGAAAAAAAATCCCGTCACACTGTGTATTTTTCTCTATTTTATGAATATGTCCCTTTCATATGTATTATCCTTAACGTCGCAAAATGGCAGTACAATCAGTATGTCTTCAAAGCGTCAATGTACGGTAAACCGTTAATGAGACACGTGTCGTCTAGTCGTTGATGAAAAACCATTTCGCAAGTAGTAGAGTCGCGGGCCAGAGAGCGCACTGAGTGCGGAAATAGCTGGGCGTCGTAATTTTAGTGGAATCGGGGCAACGCGGCCGCGGCCCGAAATAGAGGCGGCGCGTGCGTCTTCCCGCTGTCAATTTCGTCCGGATAGGGCGCATGATTAGCAGTTACCGGCGGGCCTCGACCCAGCCCGGAGCCGTACTGCAGCCCGCCCTGCAGCTAAGCCTGGCCCACACCCGAAGTGCACGGTTGCATAAGTGCTATCTATACCTATAACTATGTGTGCGAAAAGTTTTCTACGTGTCCAGAAAGTGATTATGTTGTCTCCAGTGTTATAACACTCAGCTGCCCTCGACTACACGGTATGAAAGTGTATTCTAATAAAGTTTAATATAAAGTTGCGGATTTAACGTTATTCGGACTGTTTTACATAGACCCGATTTATAAACGATATTTTGGGATGTGAGAAGCGGAATCGGAACGGTGGCCGAGTCGTCGCTACTGGCTCTATCCCGGTCACAGCTGCTGTGTACTTGCTAAATAATAACAGTATCTGGTGTCTTTCCTATAAGTAACCTATAAAACAATTTTTTTCAGAATCTATTAACCATTTGAGTAAAATTTGCTGAATGGTCTAGTTTAGTTCTCAAGTGGGACGGTAATTATGTACAGGCATATATTTATTTCCATGCAGTATGTTCATCAGCCTCTGCTATTCATATAGATTATGTTGGGTCACTTATATTATAATGCACAATAGTTGAATGTGTAGTGTGTACACGCACAGAGCGGGTGCGCCGGCGCCGACGTCGGTATTCACGTTTATTTATTGTTGCTACCAACCGTTGTTGAAATAATATATATTATCAGCCCATGAAAAAAGTTTAGACTAGGTTAACCAAGGTCAGTCATGTTACTGGTTACTGTATAAATAACATTTAATATTCGAAGCGATTGTTTATCTTTGAATCAGTTTAGGCAGTTGGTATTTTTTGAACAATCATCCATCTCTTACATCATACTTGGATATAGGTCCTAGAAATTCGATGGCTGACCAGCATTAAAATAATAATTAAAATGGTGTTATATACATACAACTTGTCCCATAAGTCAACGTCAAGCCGAAAACGGGTAATTGGCCAAGCCAAAACAGTTATCAATAAAAATAACAAAATAATCCGCGATAAAAAAACAGGTACTTAAATAATGGACACCCTGTGTAACCTGCGTGAAATGACACTGGTTTAACTGTTATGGCACACCCGTTTGTGGCTTCACTTTTAGTACGGCCTGTATATAAGTATATGTTATGATACTTATGATTTTTAACAGTCTTAGACCCGAGATGTGCCCATTAACTCAAAAATATATAAGAAACATCGAAGATTTGCGTACCTACGCCATTGCATCGCAGGGTTAGAATTACTCATCAGCTCTGCTTATAAGTACTTAATCATAATAAACGGCAGATCGTAGGGTACCTATTGAATATCATTATCTGGAACAGATGTTGAAAGGCCGGGGTCGTGACGCTCGCGTCTCCACGGGCACTCCGCAGTTCACGCGGCAGGCGCCGGGGACGCCGCAGTTCCCACGCCAGACGACGCCGGGCACGCCACAGTTCGCCCGGCAAGTGCCGGGCACGCCACAGGGCGCGCGGCAAGTGCCGGGCACGCTGCAGTTTCCTCGGCAAGCTGCGCCCGCGCCGCGCGCCCCCATCTCCAAGCCGGAGCCAGACTACGAGGTGGTGGAGTTCCCCACCGAGGAATATGTCAACGCTAAGCTGCAGCCGCCGCCGACGCCTCCTAGGCCTCCGACAGGTTTGTGAATTATCCGCCCTAACCCGCCATGCGAATCCCATAGCTTTATAATTGTTATGCTTATTGATAAATTAAAATAAACGATAACCGGGTAATCGCCGGTAAAACGATTAATGAGTAAATAAATAAAAGATATGACATCGCTCGTTGTACCTAAGCATGTAAGAATATATACAATACAATATGGGTAGAAAACGTAGCAAGTAAACAAGTGTAGGTGTACACACGACGTAAAACAGAAAACTTAGATAAGTATGTATGCTGCTTTTAAATACTTAAAAAATCTAAAAAAAAATTAAACACTGTAGTTAGGTACCTATAGTTACATGCAGATTCACCTCGCTCGGGATCAGTGAGGAAATGCGGTGTCGATTCATATAGCTACGATTGGATCATTACATTCTATTGTAGTGTATAGTTACATGCAGATTCACCTCGCTCGGGATCAGTATGGAAATGCGGTGTCGATTCATATAGCTACGATTGGATCATTACATTCTATTGTAGTGTATAGTTACATGCAGATTCACCTCGCTCGGGATCAGTATGAAAATGCGGTGTCGATTCATATAGCTACGATTGGATCATTACATTCTATTGTAGTGTATAGTTACATGCAGATTCACCTCGCTCGGGATCAGTATGGAAATGCGGTGTCGATTAATATAGCTACGATTGGATCATTACATTCTATTGTAGTTTATAGTAATATTTCGCGCTGTTGGCTCTCCATGCGTGTATAAATAAATAAATTAGACGCACTTAAACTTACACCTTCATTCCCATTCTCTAACCGCGGATGGATACTTTATTTGTGTAATGTGTACAATTATGTATATACAATTCGTTGTACCTATGCTTTAATTTTATTTTTTGACTTTTATGATTATTTATTATTTTTACAATTATGATTAAAATATTGACATGTAATATGAAAATTATGAATAAATATGATTATGATTATGATTATACCATATATTAAACACATATTTATAGTTGGATAGTGTTAGAGCTTGTGCGAGTTCAACAACTCCAGCGCTGACGCTTTCAGCCCCATAAACCTAGTTACAGGACTGTTATAGCATTCAGAGATACGACGTCATTTCTGTTCTAAAGCATCTTCATAGACAATGTACTGTTTCCTTTCGTTTAAGATTTTTTGCTGCTTTGTAAGGCTTAGCTATTCTCCTTCGCCTGATTGTTACAAACCCATAATTATATATTTTAGACATGTTATTTTACCGTAGTAATAAAGTTACTTATCTTAACTTGTATTGTTCACTGCATCTTTTTTTTATGGAATATTATAAAGATAGAGGATTTGTTTGAAGTGGAATTACCTATAGGAAGGCCAGACAGACCGGTAGAGTGTTCATATTACGTATTAATTGCCTTTGTAATTTTATAATAACTGTGATAATTGATAGGTAATGTTTATTTGTGAGAGACTCTGTCTAACGAATCGTGGCTGTGTATTTTTACAAGCTTTTATTTATTGCACTGTTCGTATGGTAAGTGTTTAACCGTTTAAGTATGTATGTTGTCCTTGAAAATTACAATGTATTTTTCACGTACAATACAGGTAAGGTATCCGATTGTACTGGAATTCGGCATACTTATGTAAAGTTCGGTGATAATGCAATAAAATGGCACCTTGGCCATACGCGGCACGGGGACTGATGTAGGTACTGCCGACTTGCGCTTAAAAAGTTCAAGATGGACAGACGTTTGTTTTTTTTTATGCCATTCCATCACATTCCTATTAAGGATCAAAATACTCTTTGGGACCGACTAAGGTTTGACTACTAGAACGCCCAGAAATCAAAGAAAACTTTTTCCATACAGTTAGTATGGGAATCCCAAAGTGAAAGTAGTCCTTTAGTTAGACGATTATCAAATTGTATGGAGACAGAGATAACTTCATTAGATTAGAAATGAGAGAATTCATTCCTTTGTTAAAAAAAACTAACGTATTTACACCCGTACTATGTGGACAGTACTTGCGAGCGAGGGTGTTGTAAAACCCCTTGGTAAATTTTAAATTTCGAACAGAATTTCTGAATACGGATGTTAGTATTCTTTTTACAAACTTTTTACAGAATAAAGCTGGCCGTCATTGAATAAACCAGAATTAAAAAAAATGTAGGTATTGAATTTAAATTTGGAATTAGAACGGTGACTAAGGTAAGGGTTTTACAGCACCTGTCCGCTCGTGAGTACTGTCCACATAGTAACGTTTATGAATATGGGTGTAAATACGTTAGTTTTTTTTTAACAAATGAAGTTATCTCTGACTCCATACAATTTTATGATCGTCTAATTAAAGGACTACTTTGCACTTTGGGATTCCGAAACTAACTGTATGGAAAAAAAAATCTTTAATTTCTGGGCGTTCTAGTGGTCAAACCTTAGTCGGTCCCAAAGAGTATTTTGATCCTTAATAGGAATGTGATCGATTGGCATTAAAAAAAAATCGTCAAAATTGATGATTTTCTCGCTGACTGTACTTTTTTTCAAAAATCTGTGAATGTAGATTGTAATCACTTAAAAAGTTAGGAATGAAATCCTAATGCCATTTTTGCGTGGCGGCAAGGGATCTAGTAGCTGCCCTTATTGCCCCGTTTTAACTTTCCACCCTGTATATCTACTTCCGGAACCGTCGTGCACGAGTCCGACTCGCACTTGGCCGGTTATTAATGGGTCATTGTCTAATTGTCAGAGTTGGGTGCGCATCTCTTCCGTGGACGTTGCCAAAGTTAAGGGCTATAATGCCTAATTTTTGGTTGACCTCTAAATCCGCATAAACGGCGGCTTCGCCTCTTCTATAATTAAATTTATATTGCGATAATAGTTATGTATAATACAAGTGCGGAAAGTAGGTAATTCCCAACTAGTGGCGAATGGCGATGACCAAAAACACGACCGTCAGGGAGTGTTTTTGATCGACACGACTTAGGAATTACCTATCCGCACGTGTATCATACAACATTTTTCAACACATTTGCTCGTAACGTGCCTCTTATTGTGCCGCTTTTAGGCTCATAATCCTGGATATTAAACACGCGTGTTTTATAACATTACGACACTCGTGTAGTTATGTTTATATCCCGATTAAGACACGTTGGCACCTTGCAGCAAGGTGTATGTATGGACTCGGCGCATTCTTAAATTGACCGGGTTATACAGGTTTGTTTTTAATTCTCGGCAAATGGATTCTTACTCGACTAAACAAATTAAATTCTTCTTGTGAATTAATTGATTATTTCTTCTTGGATATGATATAGAAACGTTTCATTTAGTAAAACTATTTACTTTTGATAACATTTTACATGAATTTATATTGAATAAGAAAATATTTATTTTATTTTGAAAAATAGTTGCGCGCCATTATAAGTAATTTCACAAATATTTGTAAACATTGATGATGATGCGTGTTTGGTTATTATTAAAAATGTTGACTCGTGGTGAATAGAAAAGTGATAAATAGAATTGACGCCACTGTACATTCTTGGAGATGTACAAATGTATGTGAGTAAAAACCTGTTGTCATCAATAACTAAAGGAAACAACTTAGGAGCCTGTAACATTTTCATTTTATGAAATAGTACATTGTTGCCCAGGTATAGAAAGTAAGCAATAGAAGGACGAGTTAGTTCGCGGGCCGAGCCGCAGGTGAGGCCCGCGAAGATGCGAGTCCATCTATTGCACTTTCTACCGAGGCATTTACTATGTGCTTTTCACGCCTAATGTAAGGAAATAAAACAGGTTGAGTACACAGTATAATACACAGTTTAATTAAAAGTAATATTGATATTCGCATTAGGGGTGGAATGACAAGGAAATGTTTTTTCCCGGAACATTTATATATATTTTTTCGAGAGTTCATCAAAATACGTCAGCATTACACTTTCAGAGAAAGAGTTTGTTTTTTTATTTATTTGCCATGTCTTGAAATTTTCATACACTTTCTTATATTTATTTCGGGATTTAATGGGCAATAAATTTCGAATCACTGACTTTGCAGTGTTTTGAATTTCCGGCGGTGTAAGATCCATGTCCGTACTCGTGTCACTCATTGTTATTTATTTTTATTTCAAATCGTACAGAATTATACACAATAGGCTTGTTGCGTGGTGTTAAAATTGATAACGTCGTGTTGCTATATGGATAGTAAACCACCGAATGATTGTAATTAAGTATGCTACACCCAAAGAGCTGGTTTTTATTTTAAGATATTGGTACCATAACCAAATGAACAGTGTGAGATGGGCAGGCGCTTACTCGGAGGAGTACAGGTTGGAATGCGGTGTGAGACAAGGGGGGTTGACGTCTCCACGGCTTTTCAACCTGTACATAAATAACTTGATCGATGAGCTCAGCAGTGCCAGGGTTGGGTGCTCAGTTGGTGGCCAAATTATGAACAACGTTAGCTACGCTGACGATATGGCGCTGCTGGCCCCATCGATTGGGGCTCTCGAGATTTTGATTGGCATTTGTGAGAGGTACGTGGAGGCCCACGGTCTCAGATATAACTCTAAGAAAAGCGAGCTACTTGTATTCAAGGCAGGAAACAAAAAACCGAAATCTGTGCCACCGCTTAAACTTGGAGGAACGGAGTTGAGTAAAGTCACAAAGTTCAAGTATCTGGGGCAATGGGTCACCGAGGACCTCTCAGATGATCTCGATGTGGAGCGGGAGCGTAGGGCATTGGCAGTGAGGAGCAACATGTTGGTCCGCAGGTTCGCACGTTGTACGAGGGATGTCAAAATAACCCTTTTTAAGGCATTTTGTCAGACTTTCTACACGTGTAGCTTGTGGACCAAGTGCACGCAGAGAGCTCTCAATGCCTTAAGCGTCCAGTACAATAATGGTTTCAGGATGTTGTTGGGGCTGCCTCGCTTTTGCAGCGCATCAGGAATGTTTGCAGAGGCTAGAGTTGATAGTTTTCATGCTATAATTCGAAAACGAGTTGCCTCTCTGATGCGCCGTGTGCGAGGCAGCGACAACAGCCTCCTGAACACCATTGTTGATAGGCTGGAATGCCCGATGGTGGAGCACTGGAACTCCTTACATGTTGTAGCTAATAATTGTATTGTCTTATTTTAATGTCTTATTTTATTTTTAATGTGTACTTTATTTTATTTTAATGATTGTATATGAACTATATGTGGTTCGAAATAAACAAATTAAATAAAAAAAAAAAAAATACAAAATGTAATTCAAATCATAAAAAGATATGAACCTTGAAAGTTTAGAAAAAAAAGTTTTTTTATTTATTGTCCAAGAGTAAATTTAAAGGTACCAACCAATAGAATCCTTACGCTTTTATAGAAACAAATTTGTATGACAACTACAGACCTAAACGCAGTATTTCGCGACCGAAACAGCAATTTACTTCATTTTCCATGCAACGGTTAGTACAAATTGCACGGTGTGACGTCATTCTTTAAAGCCAATCAGTATGAAGCGTTTCGGCTGCTGTCAGCGAGGTCCGTCTTTAACTCGATTTTTTGGGTATTAATGTCCTTTAAATGTAGTTGCTTCCATACAAACATTTGTTCATCTACAAAAACTGGTTCGAATGGCATCGTAAACAAATTTAAGGTCACAAGCCCATTATCTGAATGTTTGTTTCCGATCTAAAGAACAGACAGAAAAAAAATTTCCTTCCCGCCTTTTCAAATTTTTTATTTATACTTTTTTTAAGCATGCAAAGGCGTTTTTCACATACTTAAATAAAAAACGCTTACAATCGTAAAAGTACAAACTCATTGAGCGAATTTGACGTTTTAATTTTTTAATTAAACGCACAAATGTAATGTTGCTCTAATAATTTTGTTATTTTCTGAACGAGTTACTAATGTCAAAAATAATGGACCAATAGCAGAGTAGAAAGTAAAAAAGGCCGCTAAACACTACATTTTACTTTGCAAATCTACATTGTTTGACTGTTTTTGAATTGTACTACTAAGAACTAATTTCTAGGAATTTCGAATGATCCATGGAACATGGCGGATCGTGCTCCAGACAGTGTTTTTTATTTTCTGCATCCTGCTGTTTAAAGTATAATTTTGATAGCATATTATGCAGTGAATGGCAAAGGTGACGGCTACAGTTAATGAAGAATTTTCCTGGAAGTGCGAATAACCAATTCTCGGGCATCATTCGGCGGTTCGTGGTCACGGCCGCCATTATACTTTGTACTGCTCCAGCTATCACCCAGTGCATTGTGAAGGCCTTCTACCGTACATCATGCTAATAATACTGTTTAATTTATAAACCTACTGACTCTGGCAAAGGCCCTCGAGGCTGCCATTTCTTTTATAATAATAATAATAATAACTACTTTCTACTCTCATTTCAATCCATCTTTGGCCATACTTCCGAGCAGTGGCGTGAAAAGGATTTTTTCCTCGCAAATGTGTTGAAAAACGTCGTATGACACGCGTGAGCTTTGATAATTACATCCTCGGCTCTATTATCACGTCCACCTGCGGTTCGCGTGACAATTCCGCCTCTGATGTAATGATCAACATAGCTCACTTGTACACAATGTACTATTGTGCTACAGGTTTTTTTGCGCGCAGGTCACCCTGTGGAGGCGGGCGCGTCGTGCGGCCTGTGCGGCGGCGGCGGCGCGCGCGTTCGATGCGCCGAGTGCGGCCGCCGCGCGCTCTGCGCTTCCTGCGACGACATGTACCACCGGCACCCGAAGCGCAGGAACCACCAGAGACAGGTACCTGCCTAGGGTCTACCCTGTCCTAAACCTCTCCCTGAGTGTATTACACGCACGGTAGTTAAATAAGGATATAGGTACATTTCGGAATGACAGGACACGTTGTGGTTAATTTTAATTATGATGCTTATTAAGTAGGTATATTTATATGCTTGACTAATATAAAATTGGCACCTGAGACAAAACTACGCGAAGTGTTCGCCTTCTAGACAAGTGCTACAAATACATACATACAAGTTTGGCGAAGGGCCAACAATAAAAGCATTAGAGCTTTCGTTACTTTATGCGACATTTTGTATCAAATATCTAAGTCACCCGAATATTATCATCATCATAAATTTAAGAGCCAGGCTCTTGTCGGTGGAGTAATCGCCATTCTGTTCTTCTTTCTGCCACTGTTTTGAGCTCCTGATACGACATTACATTAACTTTCTCTTTAGCTTGGTCCATAAACGCACGTCTTGGCCTTCCTCTGCCTCTCCTTCCTTCAATTGTTCCTTCAATTATAGTTTTTATGTAATTGTCATGTCGTATCAGGTGCCCCAACATATTTCCCCTTCTGTTTTCAATAGTTTTTAGTAGACATCTTTGTTCTCCTATCAAATTTAGAACCTCTTCGTTTGTTCTTCTTTCTGTCCAACTAATACCTTCCATCCTTCTCCATGCCCACATTTCAAATGCGTTCAGTCTCTCTCTGTCACGCTGGGTTAGAGTCCACGTCTCACTTCCGTACAACGCTATGCTCCAGATGTAGGTCTTAATAAAACGTTTTCTGATCTTTCGAGATATTTTCGCCTTTAATATTTGCTTTTTGGCATTGAAAGCTTTTTTGGCCATGGCTATGCGTGCGATGATATCCGAAGTGCATCTGGAGTCACAGGTTATAATGCTGCCTAAGTATTTAAAGCTTTTGACTTGTTCAATGGCTGAACCTCTAATTTTTATGGGATCTATGATTTGGTTTGTCTTAGATGCAATTAATGTTTTGGTCTTATTTATATTTATTTTTAGTCCAAATTCTGTGAAAATGAGGTCCATTTCTGTTACGAGCTGTTTAAGCTGTGCAGAATTTTCGGCTACCGCTGCGATGTCATCAGCAAATCTTATAAAGTGAAACTTTTCTCCATTAATTTTAACACCGCCTTTTTCTGATCCCAAAATTTCTCGAATGGCGGTTTCAATGAAAATATTAAAAATCAAAGGCGAGAGTGGACAACCCTGCCTTACACCCTGTTTTATTTTGGCTTTTCCCTTCTCCTGTCCTATTTCTACTATGGTTTCTTGATCTATATATAGTGCATGTATAATTCGCCTGTCTCTATAATCTATTCCTATTGTACGCAGAATGTTCATCATCTTTATCCAGTCTATTTTATCAAAGGCTTTCTCTAAATCTATGAAGGCTATATGAGTGTTCAGGCCTAGTTCCATTCTCCTATCTACGATGAGTCGAAGAGCAAGAATAGCTTCTCTTGTGCCTCTTTGTTGCCTGAACCCATATTGGTCAGGTCCCAGATAGCTCTCCGTTATTGGTCTTATTCTGTTTTGCACTATCTTAATGAGAATTTTAGATGCTTGTGATATAAGGCTCAGCGTTCTGTGCTCTTCGAATATTATAATAAACTTTAATACCCTGAGTGATCAACATGCGATTGCATACACCAAACATTAAAGTGGTGTATTTTGTACAATCATACAAAAATACACAAATTAGTATAGGTAGCCAATGTATCTTTCTGTTTGGCATTTATATCAATATGTTTCTGTTCAGGCTCTGTCTTCGACGCAACTGCGTGAAGAGCAACGCCCGCCGCTGCCGCCCAAAACTACTGCCCCAGTGCCACCGCCTCGACGGCACAAGGTAAATACAAGCCAACGAACACCAATTCCTTAGATTGTAAACAAAAAAAGTATTCACAGGCTTTTTTCTTGCTCCAGATGAGCGGCGACCGGTCAAGTGCTAGCCCTAGACCTCCCGCACAACAAGAGCCACGTCGAGCGACGCTAGGCTCCATCAATCCCTCACCCGTGACAACTCACAATCAACTACCAGCGAGACCTTTGAGCAACCACGGTGTCCCTCCCCATCTGAGCAAACTACTGCCGCCGGCACCGCCGCCGGCCCATGTCGGCAGCATGCCGTATTTGCCGACAAGTCAACACCAAGCGGCGGCTCCCGTTGTGCCTCAAGTCTTTCCATACCATAACAACACTATGGGCCATGCGCCGCAGGCTTGGGGACAACTTAGAGCGTCGTTACCGCCGTATAACATGCCGCCGAATATGGTATATTAATTTGCTAGTTATTACTATGTTTACATTTGTCGATTTAGGTTTTGTGGTAGGTGTAATTATTCATATCAAATCAGCAGGTACAACAGCCGATCATGCATGAAACGTGGGATGGCGCCGAGCATATGATGCCTCAAGCGCAGACCTGGGGTCGGCCGATGCGTCGAGGCGCCTCCGTGCTGGAGCTGGGCGGCGGGCCGGCGCCGCCGTGCCCGGGCTGCGTGCACTGCGCCGGGACACCCTGGCGCTACGGAAGTTGCGCCAGCCTCGACCACGGCCCTTGGGGTTGGCAGCCACCATGCTGCCCACCACAGCACCATCCCCATCCTCACTCACACATGCATTCATCGATGACGCCCCAACCATATCGCAGAGGTAAGTCCACTATAGTCCTGTGGATTATTCAGACGTGTATTTCCATTAAAACAAAGTTTAAACCGACTTCAATCCACTACTTCGCCAAGCCACATGGTACATGAAAATTTCCACATTTCCTTTCCAATTTACCACATGAACTTCTTTCCGAGAGCAAATGCGTCGATTATTACAGAAAAAATCCAAGTCGCTATATGTGGGCTGATAATATTTGAGGAGTTCCGTCGATTCCTCAAGGATCTCAGAATGAACACTTCATTAGTTGCTACTTCAACGGAATCATGTCAGAATCTTCCAGTTCCACTAAACCAAAATTGCGATTTCCGAGGGTTACAAGAGTTATTTAGTTAGAAAATACCAAAATCACTACGCAAGCCTATACAATTTGAAGTTTGCCCTCAATTTCCCTGGGATCCCATCATCAGATCCTAAATTGGTGACAATGGGGGACCACCTCCGAAGTATATTATTTCGAATAAAAACAGAATTTTGGAAATCGGTCCACAATTGACGGAGAAATCGGCGAACATACATTAAAAAAAATACATACAGTGGAACATATAATCTCCTCCTTTTTTGGAGTCGGTTAGAAATATAATTTGGTCGTTTTCAGCGGAGAGTCGCGTTATGTCTCGCGCGGCGTCCAGAGCCGGATCCCGCGCCCCGTCTCCGGCCATGAGCGTGCGCTCGCGGGCGTCACGGCGCACCAAGCATCGCACGCCGTCTCCACCTCCGTTACCCTCCAGCGATGCCGATTCGGAGAGTGAGGAGAGCGATCGCCGCGACCCACCGAAACCCCTTCAAAGTCCCGCTCGGAAAGTTGTGAATCTGCCAGAGGCAGAAGAAAAGAGCTTAGGGCCCCCGCCTCTGCCGCCGAACGCGTCATGGCAGTGCGAGCACTGCACGTTCGTGAACGAGCCGGGCGAGCGCGTGTGTACCGTGTGCTGCCGCACGCCCACCTCCGTGCCCAAGGTCGTCCTTGCAGCCAACGGTGCCGCTGACGCTATAGCGCGCCTTGATATCTCCGAGAAGAACTCTGCGGCTAGCTCCGATCACACTCGCCCAAAACAAAGTGAGTCCTTTTCTGTCCTTAGGTACAGTCGCCATCACATACATAGGTACACTATAGGTGTTCAAAAATATCGGCACATGCACCCTAATGCCTTGAAAATAGAGGTGTGTTCCGATGTTTGTGACGTGCTTGTTTGCTCCGATGTATGTGATGGCGACTGTACCTATACCTGTAGTCAAATTATATTATACTAGATGCCGGCACAGCTTCTAAAAACATTTTCGTAATATGTATCTACGTGAATATAGAAATTTCAAATTGGTATTTGTCCACTCTTACAGATGGCGAGGCAAACAAAGCTAAGAAAGAGAAATCTTCAACCGGTTGCGGCCCGTCTCCGCCTAGGGAAGACACAACTAGAAAGCCAACAAGCCGACTTGTTACGCCAGTGCGGGACATGAGCAACGAACACCACTCGCAGTCTCGGCGGCATGACATGGCCGTGGGGCCGTCACCGCCAAAAGAAATTAATGGCAGGACGGCGTATAATGGTGGAAGGAGTGAAGCGGAGTCTCAAGTGAGACAAAACGTGTATGTGGGCCCGTCGCCTCCGCGCGAAGAGAGGCATACTTCTGTAGCAAGAACACCCCCCGAGCCCCCCGCGCGGCACAGCATCTCAGTGGGACCTTCACCACCACGAGAACGCGACCTGCGCCCAACAACACCGAGCATGAACCAAAAAAAGTCCGGTGGTACCTCCCCACCTCGGGGAAGCGTTGAGAACCGAAGTGGGTCCGCGTTCAGCCGATCTAAAGTGTCAAATACTGGTACGTCACCGCCGCCCCAAAATATTTCAACTCAGGTAAGATAAATCACAAACCAAGACCATTCAAAATCAAATAGGATAAAATGAACTAGGTAATAAGCTAAATAGAATGTTTTTCGTAGACGTACGAAGTTCCAACACCATGGGAGCGTGAGCGTGTGCGGGAGAAAGAACGTGAGCGGGAAAAGGAACGTGAGCGGGAAAAGGAACGTGAACGGGAGCGAGAGCGGGAACGAGAACGGGAACGAGAGCGGGAACGGGCTCCACCGGCGCCGCGTTCGCGCTCTCGGCGCCGGTTCCGTGACGACGCCCGCCGCGAACGCTCGCATAGCAGACACTCGCTTTCCAGTGACACACGGGTTGGTAATGGAGGGTTACCTACTCATTGTTCTTCTATCTAATTTTAATGGTGTCACGTCGTCCCGAAAGTTTGTGAATGTTCGTTAACCTCTTAAGAGGAATGCCTATCTGCGATTTTCCCATACAAGCGCTCTCGACTGTTCCCTCCCTGGTTTTTGAACCTAGAGCAATGATTTTTTCAAATAAGATGAATATTATGAATATCTATGCCGCTACGTTTTGCTTTTTTGGATATTTTTATTTTAAAGAATCTTACAGCACCTCGAAAATCGCAAAAACGGCTTTATTGAATTCGCTGCAAAAAAGGGCGCAGTATACAAATATGACAACAAATATCCAAAAAATCAAAACGTAGCAGCATAGATTGTTTCTTCCTCTTGCAGTTTCCAAAATGTTATAATGATTGGTTGCGTTTTGGAGGAGGAAACAGTCGAGAGCGTAACCTCGATTTCTATGTTTTTTGGGTGTGAATTTTAGTCCGAGCTGCAGTTGTCCTTATCGCACGAATGGGAGGCGGAGGCAGTTTCTAAATATACGTACACAAAAGGAATAGTGATGGGCAACAGTCGTTGACATATTTAATCGATACGCTAGTGGTGAAAAAATATCAATGACCTGTAGGGAATGTGGTCGCACATTCTCTGCAAAGTATCCTGAGAGCTCACGAACGACGCTCCAATTAGCCATATTTCCAGTCGCCGTGGTCGAAATCGGCCAGGATGATGATGATAATAACATAATACAGAAAAGCTAGATCGAAATGTATGGAAAATGTTGAAAAGTATTGTAGTTCTTAATCCTACGACGCGCGCACGACCCGCGCCCGCGACCGGTGTGTGGAGGCCTTTAAAGATACACAAAAAGTGTCCATGACCGAAATAATCCTTCATAAATTAAACATCGATGTCTCATACATATCAAAGCGCTATCACTTGTGGTTTTTGCGCAGTCTGCCACGAAACGTGTTTTATGATTTATGCATTTTTTTTGCTAAAAGGTTAGTTTTCTCAATACTTTCTTACTTAACCGCTTTCCGCTTCTTTAAAATGAGGTATAATTTATTTATACACTCCTTCATTTAACGTTTCTATGCTATTTTGAAAATTGTATGTATTCAGCCATTTAGCGAAATATCCTCCCTACACATCCGAATAAGTTTCAGAACTACAATATTTTCCCTAATTTTGATACATTGCGATCATGATTGCCTCCAACAGATCACAATGAATTTTCAAAATGGCGCAGCAACATGATTTGCAGGAGTTTATAATTATAAACTATATCTAATTTTAAAGAGAAAATTATATCCGTTACTTTTGTCATTCATACCTTGGCAATAAATATTCATATTTTTGAGAAAATTACACTTACTTTTTTTTAAAAAAAAAACCTAGAAATCATAATAATATTGACTTTTCGTGGCAGAATGCGCAACTATCATAAGAGATATTGCTTTGGTATTTATGAGAAGTTGATGATTAATTTATCAGGATCATTTCGGTCATGGACACTTTTTGTGATTTTTCGTGTATTGTTAACGGTTTTCTTTTTAATGATAAAAATCCACGTTTCGGGACACTTTTGGGGGTGAGAAGAGGTGAAGCTCCCCCTCGGGGGATGCGTGAACATATATTTTTGAATACTCTGTCCTACATGTCGACATCCCAATATGTTTCAGAACTACAGTATTTTTGGCAAATTTTGAGCTTATAGTTGTTTCCACTATAATAAGAGAGGTTTTACCTACATATACCTAACGATAGGTTAATCTTTGTACTTGTGAAAGTGTTTACGACACGGATAACAGAGTTTAATTTTGCGTTGCCCGTGGGAAATATTTTTTCTAACCTGTACGTAGGTACCAGACTACCATTACATAAAAAGTCCAGTAAACAAAAGCTGACTCACAAAAGTTAGCGGGATATCGAGTTCATTAGACGTAAGCTGGGTCAGTAAGTAAAATTCGCAATAACACCAAAAACAAATACAGCAGGTCCGCTATTTTGTAACTTGTTTTAACCTCACCTCACCGTTCACCCACAAATAAATCTTGACGCCGCGGTTCGTAGTAACTAAACGTAGGCAGAGGTCTGGTTTCGTTAGGCTTGACGGGTTAAGTGAGGTGCATTAGCGTGTTCCGAATAACAACCCAGAGGCTTGAGGCGCGCAGGAATGAACTAAATAAATTCCGTCCGGCTCGCGGGCGATGTCAACGGAACGGCGCGCAGCGAGAGAGTGCTCGCGTCTCGCGCCTGTGTGCGTGCGCTCACACATAGACAGCCCCCGCCGCCCACAACAGCGCGACAGAAACATTGCGTAAAAAATTTGAGATTTGAAAAGTTGCTCAGCTAGGCATTGGTCTTAAAGTGCACACAACATTTTTGAATTTAATGGTATCTAATGAAGTATTGTAATCGGTGTCTGACGCCTAGCGAGCATTTTTTTTTTTTTTTAGAAATAGAAATATTTATTCGACAAAAACATGATACACTAGGATACAAAGTCATTGGGTCCCGAGCTAGGATTCCCTGTGTTACGGGACCCAGTAGAACAGCAAGCATACGATATTAAATAACAGACAAGTATAGAATAGATGTTTTACAAATTACAAAGCTAGGGTAGAGGAACCAAAAGATGAACGTTGAGCGTTGCATGAGCGAGCGATGAATGAAACGATGAGCGACTATCCCAACTTTACAATTTTTTTTCGAGGAGTGGTGATTTAGTTTGTTAACATTTAATTTTTTTATTCGATTTGGTATATAGTCGAGATTGGATATGACTATTTCAAAACATCCTATTACAATACAGTATTTTATTAAAAATGGTTTTATGCTGAAGTATGTCATTTTGCCCAGAAGATGAACACTGTGCCTAATAGTTGAACATTTTGACACCAATAGTTGAACGAAGAAAAACGTAACACCGCGCAGCCTCTGACTTTTGGTCAAGTTATTATATAATCATTGTTATAGCAATTTATACTAGTTAACAATCACTTTTTATTACAATATTGATACTAAACACAGAATAAAACAGTTCAAATGTACCCTTTTCATATGGTTACAATTATAAGAGATTATTATTTACATATTAATCATTAAAACATTTTTTTATTAATTTATCATTAGATTAAAATAGATAAATTGTTGGGTTTTATATGTATAATGTTGGGTTTTATATGTATAAGTCAGATTTCATATTTATTACGTATCTTTGTTATTAAGATGTTCATTGTACTAACCCTTGCCTAAAACTTGAACGAATAAATTTTGTTCGTTCATGTATTGGGCACGATGGCAAAGGAATGAACGGACTAAATTTAACAGAGCGTTCACTTATTGGAATCGAAGCCAAAAGTTGAACGAACTAATTTTATTCGTTCATCTTCTTGTAACGTTATCGTTACATGTATAAGACTATTGTTCATATTATTAGTAAAAAACAAATATATACAATACTTAAAACTAATGTCATAATCAAATATATACAAATTTACAACCTTAAACAACGTTAAAATGTAACATGAATTCATTGACGTCGTTTTCCGCTCGCGCTGCGCGTAGTCTTAGCGCCCTTGAAAACAAGTTTTTATCCAGTCAAGGAATGCATTATTGCGCATCGTGCATCTCCGCGCCGGCGCGACAGTCCTGAGCTGCTACCGAGTTGAACGCACGTTATATATATTTATTCGGTCTCTAATACAAAAATTTTATAAAACGTAACCGAAATTAATAGTGATCGTCTCTAAACGTTCCTCGTGTAGTGTAATACTTGTACCTATTAAATAAGTAGGTAAATGTTTGTCACGAGTGTTGTTAAACCCCAATTTGGGTAAGTGGTACATTATAATAACGCTTTGTTGAACTGTAGTAATTAATTATTTTAGACATTAGATTAACTGTGCTTAGTGCTTCTGCTTTCTTTCATTTCACCATTAATTTTGCACCATCCGGCTAGTATAATGCAATCGTTAATTGATATTTAAGTCCACCCTCATTTTGTGATCACGTAATTTCCATAAGCGATTGCATCTTCCTTACAAATTGTAATCTCCGTCTCTGATTGTGAAAATCCACTGCATCACTGCTACATTGGCACTTTCTTTTCTTCCGCCGCTTGCTGGGATGCTCACAATCATACCTGGACTCTTTTTTAATACTATTTGGACGGCGCGTTCCAGGGTCCAAAGTTCGGGCTATTGAGTTGGGTGGAGAAACCACCGCAGCCACGGCCTACACCAGCGGTACGTCGCCGCGAGGCTGGGAACGCACCCGTCACCTTGTATGACCTCTGCGGGACGCCTCACGAGAACAGTCGGCCAGAATTGCGAGCGCCCGCGAGCACCAGCTACGTCACGTTTCCCAGGCGAGAGTACCGAATCCGTAGGGAATGAACCGGGACTGTCTGTGTGAATTTAGTTTTTACCTACGACCCTAATTTTTTAAAACAGTCGGATCACAATTTAGTTTTTTTTTATTATACATTTTTTTATTGCACGAATCTTTGTCTACTTATTTCAAAGCCAAGTCGCTTAGCAAACCCTAATAGGTGCACAAAGACCCTAAAATAACGCGACACTGGCGCCCTTTTACGTGGTTAAATTCACACAGATCCTGTTTTTTTCCCTCGGCTTTTGTAGTTAGTGTATGTTTGTGGCTTATTTTTGTGAAACGTTTCTTTTATTTTTGGTTTTTTGCTACTAAAGTGTACATTTGTATTTACATGATTGATTTGTAATTTCCAATAGCGCTTATTTCGTGTAAATTGTTTTACACTCGTTTTTAAATGTGTAATATATTTTAATACCAGGAGCTTAATATGGCGCTTTAATAATTTTATGACATTTTATATTTTCTGACCAACTTCATATTGAGTTTATTAAGGCTATTGTACACATTAGTAGTACCCTTTTTTTATTTTTAGTTGCTGCTAAACTGTTTTACTTTTATTTTTACTAATTTGGAAAAAAACCAGACGTTCATCAATAATCATTTTATTTGTAACAGAACGGAGAATTTTGTTCATAGATACATTTATAGTTTTGATTTTGCTTGTAACCACTTACCCATTGGTTAAAATCACTTAAATTCATGATGCTTCCTGTCAAATATCTTTCACTTCAAAAGGCGGAACTAGAATATGAGGTTCGGATCCGAGGTGCTACCGCGGGTTCTTCAGTCGAAGAACTTCGCAAGCAAATCGTAAAATTAGCTTCAGAATACCCGTCCGAACACATATTAGAGTCCCCGCTGGATGTTCGACAGGACCTCAAAGGTTGCTTAGAAGTTCTCACAAAAATTCAGATGAATCTCGATGTATCTGACCCTAATGTGCCCACGATAATAAGAACGCAAAATATGTTAAATCACCTCAATAATCGTTTAGCGAGGATAACGTGTAGTGACGACATTAAAACACAGTATCGAGAGATAGTAGAAGGCTATAAACTTAATTCACAAAGGCTCGCCGCTCTTCTAGCGAAAAAGCCAATTGCTTCAGCGAACGTCGCATCTAATGCAAGCGCCGGCCCCTCTGGCGAGGCTGCGGCGATGGTCCCTGAAATACAAAACTTGATTTCAGTGACATGCGACCGTACTGTAGGTGACTTAAGTAAATTGAAATTTAACGGCAAGACGTGCGTGCGCTCATTTATACAGCGCGTCGATGAATTCATGGTAGCACGTAATATTGTTTCCACAAAAATTTTGTCATTTGCCACCGAGATCTTTCAGGACGATGCCCTTCATTGGTTCCGCTCGGTAAAAGACAAAGTCTCATCATGGCCCGAGCTTGCCGCCAAATTAAAAGAGGATTTTGACCAATCGGATTACGATTACCGTCTCATTTCTGAGATTCGCTCTCGCACACAGGGTGAGCGGGAGAACATAACCATTTATCTCTCGATTATGAGTGGGATGTTTTCTCGCCTATCCAGGTCTCTAAGCGAAGAGGAACAGCTCGAAATCCTACTCCACAATATTAGACCTTGTTACGCCAGCACACTTGCAGCCTCAGCTGCTACAATTTCAACTATAGACACCCTGCGTTCTCTTTGCCGAAATTACGAGACTTTTCATTCTCGTCTTACGCAATTTCAGGAGCCACCAAAAGCGACGTCTGATACTGTTGCACCTGAATTTGCGTACGCAAAGGAAGCAAATAAAACTCCACATAGATTTACCAATAACACTTATACTAAACAAAACTTCACATATGACAACAATTACAATAAAGCACATTATTCAAAAAATCAACATTTTGGACAACAAAATCAAAACAAAACACAACACCAAAACTATGTACACACAGTTCAAGCAAACCAGCAGCAACCTTACTGCCCTAGGTGTCGCAGTAACTCTCATCACATCCGACAGTGCCAAGCGAATAGGGACGTCTTTTGTTTTAAATGCGGACTGAAAGATGTTAAAACCCCTGACTGCCCTGTATGTAATAAGAGTAAGAATTTAAAAAACTAGATGAGCAGAATTGTAGATATTTCAATCAACAAGAATGGGACTCTTGGCTTGCGTTTATAAAAACGTTCTCTTCTACTTATAGAATATCTACAATTCTGCATTCCAAACCTCAAAATGATCCTAGGCCCTATGTAAATATTAAAGTTAATGATATTGACGCCTGTGCTTTATTAGATTCTGGTGCTGCAGTGAGCATAGTGGGTAATAATGCCCATCAACACTTAGTGGACTGCACTTTGCAACAGGGTGACCACATTTCTATGGTAGCCGCAGGTGGTCAATCTTTAAAAAGTATCGGATACATGTATTTACCCGTTACTTTCGAAGGCCAGTTTCATATCATTAAGGCTTACGTTGTCCCCGAGGTGGAAACGTCCATCATACTAGGCATTGACTTTTGGCGTGCATTTCAAATCTGCCCAAAGTATTTAGACAGCATAACATTGTCTGAAAGCCCTCTTGCGGAATTAAAAGTGACTAACCCTGACTCTTTTATCAACTCTTACGATAATTTAACTCAGTCGCAGAGGTCTATAGCAGACAATGTTATAGCTCAATTTAAATCTGTTTCTATGCAAGAGAAAGGTTTGGGTCGGACCAACCTAATCTCTCATAAAATAGACACTGGAGACGCGCAACCAGTAAGACAGCGCTATTATAGAATGTCGCCGGAAAAACAGCGTATTTTGGTGGAGCAAGTTGACGAGATGTTGTCACTAGATGTCATTGAGCCATGTGAGAGTGCATGGTCGTCACCAGTGCTTATCGTGCACAAGAAAAATGGACAGCCCAGGTTCTGCCTCGACAGTCGGAAGCTCAATGCTGTGACAAAACGCGACGCGTACAATTTGCCATACGTTTCGGAGATCCTTGATAACCTTCGAGACGCAAAGTACTTGTCCAGCATTGATCTTTCGAAGGCTTTTTGGCAGATCCCTATAGAACCTTCAGACCGTGATAAGACTGCTTTTTACGTGCCATCTAGAGGCACGCTCCGTTTTAAAACCACCGCATTTGGCTTGTGTAACGCGCCAGCAACGCAGCAGCGCCTGGTAGATTTGCTGTTTGCTGACATGGAATTTAAAACTTTTGCCTATTTGGATGACATCATTGTCATAAGCTCAACTTTCGAGGAACACGTGTCCCGCCTTGTACGCGTGTTGGACAAGTTACGGAAAGCAAATCTGACCGTAAATTTTGAAAAATGTCAATTCTTTCGCAGCGAATTGAAATATTTAGGCTACGTTGTAGATGCTCGTGGTTTGCGTACGGATCCGGAAAAGGTCCAAGCTATTTTAAATTTTCCCGTGCCTACTAGCAAGAAGGAATTGAAACGCTTTCTCGGTACCGCAACTTGGTACCGACGTTTCGTTCCGAATTTTAGTACAGTGGCTGGTCCGCTTAACAAATTAACCTCGAACGGCAAGAAGGCACCACCTTTCCAATGGACGCCAGAGGCTGACGCGGCTTTTAATTCCCTAAAAGATTGTTTGGTCTCCGCGCCAGTCTTGTCTTGCCCGGCGTATGATAAAGCGTTTGAAGTCCACACGGACGCCAGCAATTACGGCATTGGCGCCATGTTGACGCAGACCTTAGATGGGAAAGAACACCCCGTAGCTTATATGAGCCGCTCACTCACCAGTGCCGAGAAAAATTACAGTATCACGGAAAGGGAGACCCTAGCAGTTTTAGCTTCTCTCGAGCACTGGCGATGTTACTTAGAGAACGGTCATAAATTCACGGTGTTCACTGACCATTCTGCGCTGAAATGGTTTTTATCGCTAGACAATCCATCTGGCAGACTGGCACGCTGGGGAGTAAGATTATCTTCGTTCAACTTTGATATGAAGCATCGAAGAGGCGTGGATAATGTTATTCCCGATGCTCTGTCTCGTGCTGTCCCAGTTGCAGCTATATCTCTGTCGGGCGCAATACAATCTACTAAGGACGATTGGTACATAAAGACTTATAACGGCTGTCTTAATTCTCCAACCCAGTTTCCAAATTTCATAATTAAAAATAACTCATTATTTCGGCTTTCTAAAACTAAATCACATCTCATGTCAGAATTCGAGTGGAAGGAAGTAGTTCCCATTGAGTTTCACGACCAGATTATTGCTGCAAACCATTCGGTACCGACCGCTGGACATCTCGGCATATTTAAAACTTATCGTCGCCTGTCCTTATCCTATTATTGGCCCGGGATGCACCATAGTGTAGTTCAGTTTGTAGGATCGTGTTCCGTATGCTTATCTTATAAGCTACAAAATCACACTACATTGGGAGAAATGGGACGTCCAAAGCAGTGCTCTCGTCCCCATCAAATTATCTCGATTGATTTTGTAGGACCTCTTCCTATCACTCGCAAGCAAAATTGTTATATGCTTGTAGTAACTTGCTGTTTCTCCAAATACTGCAACATTTTTCCTCTTCGGCGTGCGACTGCCGACGCCGTAGTTAAAGTTCTAGAAGAATCCATTTTCTTAGTTTACGGTGTACCACAGACCATTTTTCTGGACAATGGAAGTCATTTTATTAGTGCTACCACTGATAAATTGTTTAAAAAATACAAGGTGCCAAACATATATTTCACGCCTAGGTACACACCACAAATTAATTTAGTCGAAAGATTCAATAAATCAATTCTTATTTGTCTATCCACATTCGTGGAAAATGACCACAGAACATGGGACACCTTTATCCCACAAATACAGTTTGCGATCAATAACTCTGTTAACGAAGCTACCGGTTACACTCCGTCGTTTCTCGTACACGGTAGAGAGCTCGTCTTATGCGGATCGCACTATACTGACACTGATTTGGGTAATGAGGTGCTGTTCTTGCCACGCGATATTTATGCTGAGAATTTGGGTTGCCTTTCTTCAGTATTCAATGATGTGCAGGCCTCACTATGGAATGCACATGTAAAGAATACTGCTCATTACAACTTACGAAGGAAACCAGCAGAATTTAACGTAGGTGATATAGTCTATAAGCGTACTTACGTTCTTAGTAACAAAGATAAGTACTTCTGTAAAAAGTTGGCACCCAAGTATCTAAAATGCAGAGTTATTACAAAGCGGTCACCCTTAGTTTACGAATTAGAGGATATGTCAGGCAAAAATATCGGAGTTTGGCATATAAAAGACATTAAATTAGTTAATATTAGATAACATGCCCTCAATGACACCTAGTTTCTAGCATGAGTCACTAGCTCCACCGGCTGGTAACTCGTCGTAATATCAGGTAGCGTCAGCAACGTAATTGTAAAGTTGTTGTTGTTTCTCGTGAATGGAATTTTGAAAGAATGTATGTAAGATGATAGAATGAATGAGTAAATGCTAGATTAACTGATTAAGCGGGTTTTAATTAAGACTAAAACCCTTCCCGAGACGCGGGGGGTAATGTAACGTTATCGTTACATGTATAAGACTATTGTTCATATTATTAGTAAAAAACAAATATATACAATACTTAAAACTAATGTCATAATCAAATATATACAAATTTACAACCTTAAACAACGTTAAAATGTAACATGAATTCATTGACGTCGTTTTCCGCTCGCGCTGCGCGTAGTCTTAGCGCCCTTGAAAACAAGTTTTTATCCAGTCAAGGAATGCATTATTGCGCATCGTGCATCTCCGCGCCGGCGCGACAGTCCTGAGCTGCTACCGAGTTGAACGCACGTTATATATATTTATTCGGTCTCTAATACAAAAATTTTATAAAACGTAACCGAAATTAATAGTGATCGTCTCTAAACGTTCCTCGTGTAGTGTAATACTTGTACCTATTAAATAAGTAGGTAAATGTTTGTCACGAGTGTTGTTAAACCCCAATTTGGGTAAGTGGTACATTATAATAACGCTTTGTTGAACTGTAGTAATTAATTATTTTAGACATTAGATTAACTGTGCTTAGTGCTTCTGCTTTCTTTCATTTCACCATTAATTTTGCACCATCCGGCTAGTATAATGCAATCGTTAATTGATATTTAAGTCCACCCTCATTTTGTGATCACGTAATTTCCATAAGCGATTGCATCTTCCTTACAAATTGTAATCTCCGTCTCTGATTGTGAACATCCACTGCATCACTGCTACATTGGCACTTTCTTTTCTTCCGCCGCTTGCTGGGATGCTCACAATCATACCTGGACTCTTTTTTAATACTATTTGGACGGCGCGTTCCAGGGTCCAAAGTTCGGGCTATTGAGTTGGGTGGAGAAACCACCGCAGCCACGGCCTACACCAGCGGTACGTCGCCGCGAGGCTGGGAACGCACCCGTCACCTTGTATGACCTCTGCGGGACGCCTCACGAGAACAGTCGGCCAGAATTGCGAGCGCCCGCGAGCACCAGCTACGTCACGTTTCCCAGGCGAGAGTACCGAATCCGTAGGGAATGAACCGGGACTGTCTGTGTGAATTTAGTTTTTACCTACGACCCTAATTTTTTAAAACAGTCGGATCACAATTTAGTTTTTTTTTATTATACATTTTTTTATTGCACGAATCTTTGTCTACTTATTTCAAAGCCAAGTCGCTTAGCAAACCCTAATAGGTGCACAAAGACCCTAAAATAACGCGACATTCTGGGCAGCAGTTCTTTGTTGAACAATCGTGCTTTTCATAGTAAAACAAAGCCCAAAATAACCGTGTTGCGAATGGATACTCACGTTCAACTTTTGGTTCAAAAATCAACAGTTAAAAAACGATTCATTTGAGCCATAAAAGTTGTATGTACCTTTTCAATAAGAATTTACTTATATAAGCATTTGAAAAAACTATACCTTGCCCAGTAGATGAACACCGTTCATCTATTGGCTCAGGTACAAAAAGTTGGAACCATTAGTTGAACGCTAAATATCTCTTAAATTAACAATAAATACGCAATTTGTGATAGATAATCCATTAAAGGCATTAATCAAGAATCTATATCACGCAAAACAATCCATGTAGACGTTTTATTCAATTTTATGCATAATTTAGAGCTTAAATTTAAGAGCGCTTTCCTTAAGTAAATCTCCATACAAACGGTGATTTTGGCGCGAGACCTCGACGCGACAACCGCTCATAGCCGTGTGTGTGTGGGAACTGTATGGGAGTTTAAATGCCAGCCTCGGCAAAGGGATGATGCGTTAGGAAAAAAATATCCCGAAGGCGTAAAATGTGTCGCGATTTTTTTATTTCAATTTTACGACAAAACGTTCACTATTGGGTGGTGTTCATCTTTTGGTTCCTCTACCCTACAATAATTTTAGTTATGTCAGTGTAATGTGTGAGCGTGAGTGTGTGTGAGAGTCTGAGAGTGCGTGTGTGATCATGAGTATTTTGAAGTGAAGGTATAAGTAAGTAAATAAATAAATAAACAATTGATTACTCGTGAGATTAAAAATATAATATCGCTTTAAATTGTTGTTGTTAACAGAGAACAGTTAAGAGCAGTTCAGTCTCACTGTAGTCGTGTTGCAGCAGCCATTTGGTTAGAGTGCTTCTACTAGGGGGGCGACGGGCTGTATAAAATTTGCAGAAGGTCTTTAGGACAAGAGGGGAGATAAATTGGCTGAAACGCTGGGCAAATCTGGATGTATACTTGGGCGTTTTCCAGCGTTGCCGTCGTCTTGTGTCTGCGTCAAAGTTTTTGTCGTGTCTTTTGCCGTATGCAAGCATGACCTTTCTAAGGAACAGCTGTTGGACCGTCAGGACATTCGCTTCCATGTAGAGGTCTTTAGTGCGGTACCGGAATGGTTTTCGGAATGCGGCTTTTAAAAGAGATCGCTGCGCCCTTTCCAAGCTGATAAGGATGGTCTTTGCTGCTCCACCCCATACTGAGTTACAATACCCTAGTATAGATTCCCCGAGCGCGAAATACACTGATTTTAATAGCTCGGGATACGCAACGTGTCTCAGATGCCTAAACACAAACATGAGTTTCCGAGCGCGAGACTTTAGGGATTCAATGTGCTGACGCCAAGTTAGGTGCGCGTCTAGCAGCACGCCAAGATATTTAATAGTGTTCGTACGTTCAAGAATACTAGCACTACTTGCTGTAGAACTACTCCCATCATTCTGTACACCCACTCGCATGGAAAAGTCATCACTTGGCTGGCCCCTAGCGTTAATAGAAAAGCATAAGTATTTTGTTTTACTAACATTTAATGTTAGTAAAACAACCAGCCTGTGACAATCGCCATGCTGATTTCGGCTTGTCTTTGTACTTCTGCCCAGTCTCCGCCCCTAACCACGATTGCTGTATCGTCCGCAAAAGACACAATGGAAGTTTTGTTCAATTGAAGATTACAGAGACCGTTAATGTACACTAGAAATAAGGTTGGCCCTAGAACGCTTCCTTGCGGTACTCCGAAATCAATATTGCAGAACTTACTACAATGGTCGCCAACACGGACACACTGTTTGCGGCCCTGGAGATAGGATTTGAACCAGTCAAGTACCAATCCCCTCAGCCCGAGTCGTTCTAGTTTACATTTTTTTTTTTCATTTATCAAATCATTTATTTGTGAACAATAGGTATGCACATAATGTAATTATGCTAGATGGTAGGTACATATAAATTAGTCCAGCTATGTTCTGCCCCAAGGCTTACAAAGATCTTATAACTAAAACGTGTTCATTATAGCAGATTAAACCTATCATTTAAGTATTCGTTGATTGAGTAATAAGCTTTTTTAACTAGAAATACACTTAAAGCCCGCTTAAAATCTAAAACAGTTTCTTTTTGCTTGGTATCAACAGGTAGATGATTAAAAATTTTCGGGGCCATTCCTATAATATTTTTAGACATAAGTCCTGTTTTAGACGGGGCCGAAAACAAATTATTTTGTAATCTTCTGCCTGAATGATACTGAAACTCATTAGGATTTAATTTTACAAACAAAGCTACTTCAAATATATATAAACTAGGTAAGGTGAGAATGTTTAGGTCTACGAAATGAGTTTTACATGAAATCCTGGGCCGCAGGCCACGTACTGCTCTTATGCACTTTTTCTGCGCCCTAAATACTTAATCCCGATCAGTAGAGTTGCCCCAGAATATTACCCCATATCTTAGTGTCGAAGAGACGTACGCATGGTATGCAGTCAATACCGCTGATTCGCTAACTATCTTTCGTAGCATATACAAGGCATACGAAAAGCTACTTAGTTTCTTGCATACCGTTTCAATTTGATTTTTCCATGACAGACTATGATCCAATACTAAGCCTAAGAATTTTGTGTTGTCTACTTCTGAGATAATCACATCTTTATAATTAACATTAGGGTTTGGTACACTATTGCGTATCTGTTTGAAATTCATGATATGCGTCTTAGATAGATTCACTTTAAGATTATTGTTTTCAAGCCATTGTATAGTAGATTCGAGAGTTCCGTTTATTTCTGATTCCAGTGTTTCAGGTTTTGTGTCATTAAATATGATAGTACTGTCATCGGCAAATAGAACCATGTGGTGTTTAGTAATTTTTGGTAGGTCATTAATGTATATTATAAATAACAACGGTCCCAAAATGCTCCCTTGAGGGACGCCGTACCGAATTTCTCTCGAACATGATGAGTAAATGATCTCTTCCTTAGATTTTGAGTCAATCTTTGTAATTTGGGTCTCTTGTTTCCTGTCACTAAGATACGATTTGATTAGTTCATGGACGTTTCCCCTAATTCCATATTTATACAATTTATTGAATAAGTTTTCATGATTAACAAAGTCGAAGGCTTTTGTCATGTCCATATAGATGGCAGACACCGGTAATCTATTGTTCATATTCGCTAGTACTTTTTTATCAAATCGAAGATGGCCATATTGATGGACTTGTTTTTACGGAAACCTTTTTGCTCCTTAGCGAATAAGTTATTTGATTCAAAGTATTCATAAAGACGACTATAAATTACTTTTTCTATAACTTTTGAGATGATCGGTATTAACGCAATTGGTCTGTAATTTTTCACATCAGACTTACTGTCTTTTTTATGTATTGGTCTGATTATCGATACCTTTAATTTCTCAGGAAAGCTCCCTTGTTCAATACACATATTTACTATATAACTTAATATTGGTGCAATTATGTGAGCTACTTTTTTTAGAATATTTGTGCTGATACCGTCATATCCTACGCTGCTAGTATTTCTTAGCGAATGAATTATTGTAAAAATTTCGGCTGGGGTCGTTGGCGCCATAAAAATTGAATAACTATTACATGTCAAACTATTTAAATTACTACTACTATTTATATTCATATTACTATTATTATCAGATTGTTCAAAACAGTTTACATCATTTATGTTATTATTATTTGTTACATTTATAAAATAATTATTAAATTCCTGTGCAATTAACTGAGGGTCATCTATAACAATACCATTAACATTTAATTGCGCTATGTTTTCCTTAGGGAAATTATTTTTGGTGTTATTTATTATATTCCACGTAGCTTTTACTTTATTTGCAGAATGATTTATACGATAGTTGTTTTGAGCCTTTTTAGTTAACGTGATAATTTTCTTAAGACGCTGTGAGTGGGCTTTAAAGATCTTCTTGTCGTTATCCTTGGATGACGTTCGGTAGTTCCAGAGAAGTTTCCTTTTGCGCTTACAGCAAATACGTATACCGTTGGTAATCCATTTAGGTTTTTTTATTAATGTGACTTTTATCCTCTTATGTGGGAAACAGAGGTCGTAGAAAAGTTTGAACTCGGCTATAAAATGGTCATAAGCGTCGTTTGGGTTATTTGCCATGTACGCACTATTGAAACTAAGCTGTTGCAGGTAGTAAGTAAATTTTTCAATATTTTCATTGGCATAGTCTCTTTTCGTAATAAACCAATGTGAGAGTGCGCAGGTTTTTTTAACCGGGCATTTCATTATTTGAGCCGTATGGTCAGATAGAGCCAATTCCAAAATTTCAAATTTACCTCCTCTTACATTGTGTAAAATGTTGTCTATGCAGGTGTTACTAACTAGTCGCGTCGGGTGCCGTATTCCTATTTTTAGATTGTAACTAGAACATTACCTAAAACAATGGGGATAGAGACCGTGTCGAAGGCCTTAGCAAGGTCCAAAAACACTCCCACGCACTTCTCTCCTCTATCAACACATTCTACTATACCACTGACGAGCAAATCGACTGCCTGTTCTGTAGAACGGTTTTTCCTAAACCCGAACTGATTAGGCGACAGGAGTGTGTTGCACTCGAAAAATTACCTTCTCGATGAGTTTTCCGATTACGCTGAGAAGTGAGATGGGCCGATAGTTAGTCACTTCTTTTCTGTTTCCTACTTTGAATATTGGCACGACTGCAGCTATTTTAAGGGCATCGGGAAAGGTGCCGGACGTTATACTTAGGTTGCATAGGTATGTAATGGGTTCGGTCAGATGATTTATGCACACTTTTAATAGGTCCGGGGTTATGCCGTCCATGCCGGACGCACTTCATGACTTTAACTTCTGATAAAAGATGCCATTTCGAACACGTCTGTAGGTCGAAGGTAGAGCGACGAGGCTGGAGGTATTTCGGAATCTTGGTCCAAACTGTCAGGCCTTCCCTTCTTTGCAAGAGTTATTTCAGCAAGGTTCTTACCAACTGATGTGAAGAAAGTATTGACCTTGTTGAGGGATTTCACTGGGTCCTCTTCCAGTTGGAGTAGTGCCGTTGTTTGGTCTCGTTTGGTTGGAATGTTGCAAATAGACTTGACCGTCTTCCACGTTTTCCTTGCGTCTGGCCGTGCTGCTATGAGTTGCTCCTGTTGGTGCTTCATCTTAATTGACTTCAGCAGGTCTGAGCAAGTGTTTCTATAACTTTTGTACTTACATTGAATTGCAATGTCATTCGGATTTTTTGTTGATTGACTTACTATTACTACGTATAGACGGGCCACGTAGAACATTTGTCTTGTCTTCTTGGAATTCAGGACAAACGCCCGCCGCAGAGTAAGATGCAAAGGCATTCCCATGAGAGTAGGTCTAGATGCGTAAACATATGCTAGGGGAAGTCCTATACATATACTATACTCTGCTCTATCCTGTACATATAACTCAATGCAGGAGAGCGAGCGAAGCGTGCGCACGAGCGGCGGGCGCTGGCAGTGGCGCGACGGGCGCGAGCCGCGCGACAGCAGCCCGGGCGCCGGCGACAGCGACGCGGGCCGCCGCCACCTCACGCGCCGCGCCTCGCACCTCGACCTGCGCCGCACGCGCCCCGCGCGCCGGTCCAGCTTCTACGGCTCCGAGGTAGGACTCTAATACTTTCCCAACACCAACAATTTAAGATGCAGTGGTTTTCAGGAAGGTCCACAGGCCGGCGAAGTTTATCGTGTATTCATTTGGGTTAGAGTTTTTTTTTTACGTTTGACATATAAACAGATTGTGTTTTGTAATCAGGCGGCGTCCCCGGAGCCGCTGGCGTACAACCGCGCGGTGTCGCTGGAGGCGCTGAGCGCGGGCGCGGCGCGCGAGGCGGAGCGCGGCCTGGAGCTAGCGCGGCTGATGGACGCGGCCGAGCGGCTCGGGTTCAGCGCGGCTGAAGTACAGGTGAGTACCTAACTCTTTAACCACACGGTACCGTGGACGGTTATTAGTTGAGTAATTCCAGACTTCAGGCATTTTGCGGTAGGACAATTACATTTTAAGCGACATTTACAACTATTTTACCTATTTTATACCGTGACATCTTATTCGGAATTGGTATTAAAGTAAGCCCGATCTTAGTATGTACATAAGTAGGTACCGTGGGTTGACTAAGTATCGCATTTGAGAGGCGAGATTACCGCTGGTACTAGTGACATTCGTATCAAACTCCCATGCGATAATCGACCCATGTAAATATAATAATCAGTGTTCGTTAAAATCTGAATGTATGGGAAGTTTGTGAATTTCTTGTGGAATGACAGCTGCCGGTTGCATATTTGTCGTTGATCAGTCTGTAATCGTTAGTGTAATGAAGTATCTCGGTCCTGCAGGCGGCACTAGCGCAGAGCCCCGCAGCGCCGCTGGCATGGCTGCGCGAGCGCTGGCCGAGCCTGGTGGCGGGCGTGCAGGCGGCGGCGGTGCGGCTGGCGCCCGGCGCCAACATTACCGAGCTGGAGGCGCGCGCCGCGCTGGCGCGCCACCGCGCCGCCATGTGGCCCGCCGTTACTGAGTGCGTCGAGCGCCACCGTCAGGTATGTATCTATTCAGTCCGCGGCGTGGCTGCGCGAGCGCTGGCATGGTACGCGACTCTAGTGTCTGTCTTCTCACTACAATGCCCTCTATCTATCTAAGAGTCACTAACCACGCTCGGCATCCACGCGCCCCTCGCTCTCTCGCGCTCTTATCTACCTAGCTATCTCCGACTCTCTGCGTCGCAGTATGCATCTCCTCACTACGACTCTCTTATCTTTTTAAGAGTTCCTAGCCACGCTCGACATCCACGCGCCCCACTATCTCTGTCACCGAGTACGTCGAGCGGCATCGCCGCCAGGTAACACTCCGCCTAGAATTTACAACAGCAATAATAGCGGATCTTTAGTATTATAGATAAGAATATATTTTTAGTAAAACAGATCGTAGAAACATCTATTGTTTTGGTATTAGTATCTAGAAGCGTTTTATCATGCAGCATCACATCGATCTGTTTTACTATAAATGTTATCTTATGTATATTATTATGCTGGCTTTTGATACCTACCCCAAAGGTATTTTAAAACCATTGTAACTCTACTCCTATTCCCCATATCTATTTTAAACTTTATTTATATACTTATAATCAGTCCACCCACTTACTAATAAGTTCAAACTGGTGGCGATGTTTTTAAGTTTAATACCCAGTTCTTGTTATCAAATCACTTCCTCAGACATCGATCGAGCCCGCACATGTCAACTCAGTTGCACGGCCGGCTCCGGAACGCACCGCGACCTCACAGCTTCTGTTGCGTGTTGGCTAAGATTTATTTTAGTAAATTTGGACATAGAACGTTGTTCCAGGCAGAGGAGGGCAGCGTCGGTGAGGAGCGGCGGCTGCGCGGCCGCGTGTGGGGCTCGCCGGCCGGCGCCGATGACGACGCCGCGCCGCCGCGCGCGCCGCCTAGCGCCGCACATCGACTGCCAGGTGAACTACTCCTTACACATACATCCTTCTTTACTATTAACACATTCACTGCCAGGAACCCACGGCGCTCTGTTCGTAGGCGTTTCCCTCTGCTTAGTGGAAAAACCATGTCATCACCTACGACCGCGTACGTAGCGCTACGAATTTGTTGGCTGTGAATGTGTTAAACGAGCTGCATTGTTGTCTTAGCTTGATCTCGTTTCCGGGATCATTATCTCTCTCTCTCTCTCTCTCTCTCTCTCTCTCTCTCTCTCTCTCTCTCTCTCTCTCTCTCTCTCTCTCTCTCTCTCTCTCTCTCTCTCTCTCACTCTTTGATTCTGATCTCTGGGAAAAATATTTTTTCCGGAAGACACGAAAGACGCGGAGCAAAGCTTGGTCTCCCAGGCACTATATATTAATACGTCACACATGTATAATAATGTATAAACTGATTCACGTGTACGTTTCAGCAGACGACAGCTCAGATGAGTTTGATGAGACGATACCGAAAACATTTCAAGATGACGACTGGATGTACTTGCCGCTCCCGGCAAAAGTTCCGACTCGGCTCGACTTAGATCTTGACAGAGACATTTGGGGTTTACCACCTTTCAATACACTGCAAGATATGGAAAATAGTTTCGCTTCGGTTCCGACTGATATTAAAGTAAAAGCGGATGAAAAACTTAAAAACACATCCAGTATTCCAAACACACAAGAGAATGTGGAGGCAATAGACACTGAACATATAGCTCAGAAATTGAGAGCGCTACTAATACAAGCGGGGATTCCATCCATTAATGAAAATTTACTTTTGAAGGGTTTACTAGCTGATAACAATAATTTAGAAATAAGTGAAGATACTAATACCAATACAAGTAACCAAGTAGAAAATAATTTGAAACAACGTAAAGATACTTTAAATAATGAACCAGAACAAACAGCGTCGGTTGACCTCGGTCAATCAGAAAATGACTTCATAAATGCTTACAATGCACTAACGAGATACAGTCCCTTGCCTAATGTTTTAAATAATAATGCAAATGAGATTATAAATTTGAGTCATGCTGCACAAAGTTCAAGAAATGAACCAACGGAAAATATCAAAACTTATGCGGACAAATTAAATATTAGTAATTATATAGATACAACGGATAGTACCCATGTTCGATTAATCGAAGCTAACGAAACAATACCACCGTCTGATCACAGCAATGTAATTGATATGCCTGAAATATTGCCCAATAGCCTACACGTAGAGAATATGAATACAAATCAATTCTTGGATAACATAGAACAAGACGATGGGGTATCCAATGTAAGTGAAGAAAAGACTGAAATAAAACGCCTTCATTTAGAAACTACTCAATCAAAATACGACGATAATATTAGTTCAACTTCTACTAACCAAAACATAAATTCTAGAAGCAAATTACTGACGGGGAAGACTTTATCAACAACTATCACTAACCGTGACCATGCTATCGTAGATAAGGATAAATCAAGCAACTTAAACGATATAGTAGATAACACGCAAAAACTAATACAACAAATGAAAGCTGAAATTAATTCGGATATCAATTCTCTCGATGATTCCCACACATCACATAGTGAAGGTGATAACAGTTCGAATGGGTCAGATTTATCTACAGACCATGAATCTTCGTACAGTGAATCCGACGAAGGAACAGAAAATTTAACAACAGAAAATAAGGATTATACAAGTAGTGAAGATGAAGTGCAAGATGGAGGCCAGCAAAATAGTGAAAAACACACGCCAGCTTTCGATAGAACCAGTTCAGAAGAAAACGAACAATTTGAAGAAGCGATGGATCATTTAGAAGTTCAAACAGAGGCCATACAACAAACTAACTTTGAAATGCTTAATTCCATTGCTCGAAGTCTACAAGAGGATCATACTATTTCTGTACAGTTGGGAATAGAGAGAGAGAAATCAGTAAGCCGTCCAAAACGCCAAGACGTCAACAACAATTTCGCTACTGTTAATTCGTTTGAAGAAATTTATGAAGAGCTTAACACAGACCAACCTGCCAACCAGGTAACACCTATAGTCAAAACTCAAATAGTGCCCAATAGTTCAAAAATCGAAAAACCAGTGTATGTGAAACAAGATATAGACATACTGGTGTTCAAACCTGAGCCAGCGTCGGTAGTAATAATAAGAGAAAGTGTACCTATATTCAATGCAACTATTGAAGAATTACCATTCATAGACGAACCACTAGAAAACCACGATGATCTTTTGGATAGTGAAACCATTGTAGAATTGAATATAAAAGAATCTTCTGATGAAGATAACGATGATAATGCTATTCATCTTAATGATACTTTAGAAGAAATAAATGATGATAATGTTGCCATTGGAGCGGACAGCAAGATCGCTCATCCTTCTTCCCCGAATAACAGTATAACAGCTAATGAAATTGTGGAACAAAACATCAACATCGGCAATACAATCCAAAATAATATTTATCTAAACTCTTTGTCGAATCAAATAGTAGAACCAAACTTCGATATCATTAACACTATCCAAAGCAATATAAATCAAAACCAAAACAATGAAACGTATGAAATTGTCGATCAAAACATCGATATCACTAATACACTCCAAAATGATATAAATGAAAATCAAAACGCTGCATTACCTCAACCCGTTATCATAAATACAGTAGAAGATGAAATGGAAATAAACCACAATCAAGACACTAAAACGCCTCATACGGAGAACTCGAATATAGACGACGAGGTTGAGATACAGTCAAGATCTAGTAGATCTCCAGATAAAAAATCATTGAGTCCTCCTTACAATGAGAGGAATAGTACTACCAAGTCTAACATACCTAAGCTTGTAAAACCTAGCATTAAGCAAAAAGTTGAAAAGATTGCTCCTAAAGTACTCGCGTCCAAAGTCCCTGTACGTCGGACATCTATAAAACAGCATCCTGCACCGGAACCCCCTAAAGCTCATTTTGGGAGCATTCGCATCGGCCACGTCAAGCAATTACAAACTCGTCTATTTAATCCCAAACCTGGAAAATCTCCGGTAGCTCCTACAGTCCCGACCCCACCAACTATTATAGAGGTTAAACCTTCGACGTCGTCGACATTGAATAAGAAAAAGCCTGCTCCGCAACCTCCCACGAATACTCAACTAAAACAGCCATCCCCGCCGAAAACACCATCGGCAACAGAAAAGAAGAAACAATTCTTCCGAGAAACTTGTCGCACCGAAGACGAATGGACGGAGAGCGATTCTGACGATTCCCAAGTGCAAGTCGTGATCAAGCCGGAGGTTGAACCGGTGCGACGGTCGTCGCCACCGCCACCGCTCACGCTGCGTCGCGTGTCCGGGCAACTCATCGACCTGGCTCACGTGCGGCTTCCGGAGGGATCACCCGAGGTAATCATTACCCTTTTATCAAGCGTCGGACAGAGTAGAAAAAATAAGAAGTCGAAACTTTACATATTATTCCCAAACCCAGGTTTTAATTTTTTTCTTAAATAATCGGTCTCGCGACTTCTAAGAACAAATTTCCGTATCTCTTATAGTTTCGGATTTGCCCTCACTGCCCCGCTTGAATTATTATTGTATACAACGTGTTCCCGGGAATTTCCGTTAATTGCAAGGGGGCATAGTTTGGATCGAATAAAGTTAATTTCTCCAAGACAGTAGTATATTAACTCCTACTGTTATCAAGATATTCAATGTTTAATTTAATCAGTTTTGCAGATTTAACCACTGTAAATGGCTCTTAACTGTGACGTCATACGTCACAGTTAAGAGCCTTTAAATTTTGTAAGGCTCCTATACACTACAAGAAGGTTTACAAAGTGAGTTCGGTCGATATTACATATTTTTAACTGACTTCAAAAAAGGAGGAGGTTATATGTCCCACTGTAAGTATTTTTTTTAATGTATGTTCGCCGATTTCTACGTCAATTGTGGACCGATTTCCAAAATTATTTTTTACTCGAAAGAGTATACTCCCGAGGTGGTCCCATTATCACCAAGTCAGGATCTGATGATGGTATCCCAGGGAAATTGAGGGCAACCCTCAAATGATTTCGGTATTTTCTATTATAACTCGTGTATTTACCCTCGAAAATTGCCATTTTGGTTAAGTGGAACTGATGATGAAGACCACAGATGACTTATGTAACTCCTCAAAAATGTAATGTATGTTCGCCGATTTCTCCGACATTTGTTGACCGATTTCCAAAATTATTTTTTTATTCGAAAAAATATACTCCTGAGGTGGTCCCATTGTCACCAAGTCAGGATCTGATGATGGTATCCCAGGGAAATTGAAGGCAACCCTCAAATGATTTCGGTATTTTCTATTATAACTCGTGTATTTACCCTCGAAAATTGCCATTTTGGTTAAGTGGAACTGATGATGAAGACCACAGATGACTTATGAAACTCCTCAAAAATGTAATGTATGTTTGCCGATTTCTCCGACATTTGTCCATTTCCAAAATTATTTTTTTATTCGAAAAAATATACTCCTGAGGTGGTCCCATTGTCACCAAGTCAGGATCTGATGATGGTATCCCAGGGAAATTGAGGGCAACCCTCAAATGATTTCGGTATTTACTATTATAACTCGTCGGAAATCGTAATTTTGGTGAAGTGGAACTGATGAAGATGACCACAGTTCCATAACTCCTCAACGATGTAAAGTACGTCAAAGATTCTGACGTGATTCTGTTGAAGTAGCAACTAATGAAGTGTTAATTCTGAGATCCTTGAGGAATCGAGGGAACTCCTCAAATATTATCAGCCCACATATAGCGACTTGGGTTTTTTCTGTAATTATTAACGCCTTTGCTCTCGGAAAACAGTTTATGTGATAAATTGGAAAGGAAATGTGGAAATTTTCATGTGTACCATGTCATGGTGGCTTGGCGAAGTACTGAATTGAAGTCGGTTTAAACTTTGTTTTTAAAGTAAATTATTTTAGATACATATTTTTATTTCATGTGTTTCAAGGCCCTTGTACAATAAGACAATATCCGTTAATGCTTTATTAAATTATTTGTACAATTTTTTTTTTCCAAAAAAATATTTTGCTAATTTGTTTCTGTGAATGTACTCTGCACAATGCCAAAGTTAAAGGAAATTCCCGGGAGCACCCTGTATAGAATTACATATCACAATCTAATTGTGTATTGCTAATTTGCTATCTAATTGTGGGACAATCTGTTGCTCGCCTCCGTAGGATTTACCTACCACAACCCTGCACGTGTCCCCTGGGTAGTGCTAAATGAGTGACAACACTTTCGGCGAAATAGGCGCTACTATAAAAATATCACATGGATATTCGCCATACGATTAAATAAAAATAAAAATTGTGTATTGCAGAGACAAGCACGAATGGTGCTGGCGGCCGGCGCAGCGGAGAGCTGGGAGCAGGCGCAACTGGCGGTGGAGCTAGTGGCGCGCGGCGCCGACGCGCCCGCCGCGCTGCTGGCCGCGCTGGAGTGCGCCTCCCTGCCCGCCGCGCTCGCATACCTGCACCAGGAGTGCGAGCTGTGCGCCTCTCGCCTGCCCGAGCATCAGGTCAGCACCGTCCATATACAGAGCTGGGAGCAGGTGGAGCTGGTGCCCGCCGCGCTGCTGGCCGCGCTGGAGTGCGCCTCCCTGCCCGCCGCGCTCGCATACCTGCACCAGGAGTGCGAGCTGTGCGCCTCTCGCCTGCCCGAGCATCAGGTCAGCACCGTCCATATACAGAGCTGGGAGCAGGTGGAGCTGGTGCCCGCCACGTTGCTGGCCGCGCTGGAGTGCGCCTCCCTGCCCGCCGCGCTCGCATACCTGCACCAGGAGTGCGAGCTGTGCGCCTCTCGCCTGCCCGAGCATCAGGTCAGCACCGTCCATATACAGAGCTGGGAGCAGGTGGAGCTGGTGCCCGCCACGTTGCTGGCCGCGCTGGAGTGCGCCTCCCTGCCCGCCGCGCTCGCATACCTGCACCAGGAGTGCGAGCTGTGCGCCTCTCGCCTGCCCGAGCATCAGGTCAGCACCGTCCATATACAGAGCTGGGAGCAGGTGGAGCTGGTGCCCGCCACGTTGCTGGCCGCGCTGGAGTGCGCCTCCCTGCCCGACGCGCTCGCATACCTGCACCAGGAGTGCGAGCTGTGCGCCTCTCGCCTGCCCGAGCATCAGGTCAGCACCGTCCATATACAGAGCTGGGAGCAGGTGGAGCTGGTGCCCGCCACGTTGCTGGCCGCGCTGGAGTGCGCCTCCCTGCCCGACGCGCTCGCATACCTGCACCAGGAGTGCGAGCTGTGCGCCTCTCGCCTGCCCGAGCATCAGGTCAGCACCGTCCATATACAGAGCTGGGAGCAGGTGGAGCTGGTGCCCGCCACGTTGCTGGCCGCGCTGGAGTGCGCCTCCCTGCCCGACGCGCTCGCATACCTGCACCAGGAGTGCGAGCTGTGCGCCTCTCGCCTGCCCGAGCATCAGGTCAGCACCGTCCATATACAGAGCTGGGAGCAGGTGGAGCTGGTGCCCGCCACGTTGCTGGCCGCGCTGGAGTGCGCCTCCCTGCCCGACGCGCTCGCATACCTGCACCAGGAGTGCGAGCTGTGCGCCTCTCGCCTGCCCGAGCATCAGGTCAGCACCGTCCATATACAGAGCTGGGAGCAGGTGGAGCTGGTGCCCGCCACGTTGCTGGCCGCGCTGGAGTGCGCCTCCCTGCCCGACGCGCTCGCATACCTGCACCAGGAGTGCGAGCTGTGCGCCTCTCGCCTGCCCGAGCATCAGGTCAGCACCGTCCATATACAGAGCTGGGAGCAGGTGGAGCTGGTGCCCGCCACGCTGCTGGCCGCGCTGGAGTGCGCCTCCCTGCCCGACGCGCTCGCATACCTGCACCAGGAGTGCGAGCTGTGCGCCTCTCGCCTGCCCGAGCATCAGGTCAGCACCGTCCATATACAGAGCTGGGAGCAGGTGGAGCTGGTGCCCGCCACGTTGCTGGCCGCGCTGGAGTGCGCCTCCCTGCCCGACGCGCTCGCATACCTGCACCAGGAGTGCGAGCTGTGCGCCTCTCGCCTGCCCGAGCATCAGGTCAGCACCGTCCATATACAGAGCTGGGAGCAGGTGGAGCTGGTGCCCGCCACGTTGCTGGCCGCGCTGGAGTGCGCCTCCCTGCCCGACGCGCTCGCATACCTGCACCAGGAGTGCGAGCTGTGCGCCTCTCGCCTGCCCGAGCATCAGGTCAGCACCGTCCATATACAGAGCTGGGAGCAGGTGGAGCTGGTGCCCGCCACGTTGCTGGCCGCGCTGGAGTGCGCCTCCCTGCCCGACGCGCTCGCATACCTGCACCAGGAGTGCGAGCTGTGCGCCTCTCGCCTGCCCGAGCATCAGGTCAGCACCGTCCATATACAGAGCTGGGAGCAGGTGGAGCTGGTGCCCGCCACGTTGCTGGCCGCGCTGGAGTGCGCCTCCCTGCCCGACGCGCTCGCATACCTGCACCAGGAGTGCGAGCTGTGCGCCTCTCGCCTGCCCGAGCATCAGGTCAGCACCGTCCATATACAGAGCTGGGAGCAGGTGGAGCTGGTGCCCGCCACGCTGCTTCATCCATTTCACACACTAGTGCACCGTCGAGTACTTTTTTCTTTTTATTAGGAACAAAAATATACATAGTTAGGTACCCTAAATTAAAGATTCGCCAAACTGCGAGCTCTCTGCTGACTGTGGACCTTATATTGCTAGAGCATGACCCACTAGCAAGCTAGTTTCAGGATGACACCAATTAGCGAACTCATTACGTGTATTAATGTTGTATGCAGATGGTGTCAATGCTGCGCTGCACCCACCGCTGCTGTCGCGAGTGTGCGCGACTGTACTTCACGGTGCAAGTGACGGAGCGCAGCGTAGTGGACTGCGTGTGCCCGTACTGCAAGGAGCCCGAGCTCGAGGCGCTGGGCGAGGACGCCTGGCTGGAGTACTTCGCACACCTCGACATCCTGCTCAAAGTGCTGCTGGACGCGGACGTGCACGAACTGTTCCAGAGAAAGGTACTTACATCACGGTGCAGTCACGGAGTGCAGCGTGGGGCGCTGCGTGTGCCCGTACTGCTAGGAGCCCGAGCTCGAGGCGCTGGGCGAGGACGCCTGGCTGGAGTACTTCGCACACCTCGACATCCTGCTCAAAGTGCTGCTGGACGCGGACGTGCACGAACTGTTCCAGAGAAAGGTACTTACATCACGGTGCAGTCACGGAGTGCAGCGTGGGGCGCTGCGTGTGCCCGTACTGCTAGGAGCCCGAGCTCGAGGCGCTGGGCGAGGACGCCTGGCTGGAGTACTTCGCACACCTCGACATCCTGCTCAAAGTGCTGCTGGACGCGGACGTGCACGAACTGTTCCAGAGAAAGGTATTTACATCACGGTGCAGTCACGGAGTGCAGCGTGGGGCACTGCGTGTGCCCGTACTGCAAGGAGCCCGAGCTCGAGGCGCTGGGCGAGGACGCCTGGCTGGAGTACTTCGCACACCTCGACATCCTGCTCAAAGTGCTGCTGGACGCGGACGTGCACGACCTGTTCCAGAGAAAGGTACTTACATCACGGTGCAGTCACGGAGTGCAGCGTGGGGCACTGCGTGTGCCCGTACTGCAAGGAGCCCGAGCTCGAGGCGCTGGGCGAGGACGCCTGGCTGGAGTACTTCGCACACCTCGACATCCTGCTCAAAGTGCTGCTGGACGCGGACGTGCACGAACTGTTCCAGAGAAAGGTACTTACATCACGGTGCAGTCACGGAGTGCAGCGTGGGGCGCTGCGTGTGCCCGTACTGCTAGGAGCCCGAGCTCGAGGCGCTGGGCGAGGACGCCTGGCTGGAGTACTTCGCACACCTCGACATCCTGCTCAAAGTGCTGCTGGACGCGGACGTGCACGAACTGTTCCAGAGAAAGGTATTTACATCACGGTGCAGTCACGGAGTGCAGCGTGGGGCACTGCGTGTGCCCGTACTGCAAGGAGCCCGAGCTCGAGGCACTGGGCGAGGACGCCTGGCTGGAGTACTTCGCACACCTCGACATCCTGCTCAAAGTGCTGCTGGACGCGGACGTGCACGACCTGTTCCAGAGAAAGGTACTTACATCACGGTGCAGTCACGGAGTGCAGCGTGGGGCACTGCGTGTGCCCGTACTGCAAGGAGCCCGAGCTCGAGGCGCTGGGCGAGGACGCCTGGCTGGAGTACTTCGCACACCTCGACATCCTGCTCAAAGTGCTGCTGGACGCGGACGTGCACGAACTGTTCCAGAGAAAGGTACTTGCATCACGGTGCAGTCACTGAGTGCAGCGTGGCGTACTGCGTGTGCCCGTACTGCAAGGAGCCCGAGCTCGACAGCGCTGGGCGACGACACCTGGCTGCGCACCTCGACATCCTCCTCAAAGTGCTGCTGGATGCGGACGTGCATGAACTGTTCCAGAGAAATGCATGGTGGCCAAGAGATTTCTCTTTCTGCCTTCGCTCATAGAAAGGCGCGGATACTTTACCTTGATATTATTATGTAGTACAACATGGTAAACGCCCACGATGCCTTCTGGTAGTTTGTAGATTGTTTAAAGCGATAAGTATCCAACTAGCAAAATTTCGTCATATAATGGTTGCGGCAACGTTTCTGGGGCAACCTTTTAGCTCTTACTATTAGTCATATAAACGTAATCAGCACGTTTATATAACGCGATTTGGGCCCATTTTATTCAGCATTTCAGTCATATAGAAGTTGTATAGCTGCAACCACCGCCACTTATAGATCTTACAATAATCACCGACGTGACTATCTTATGACAATTTAGCTGTATATTAGCAACTTATATGACTTTTATATGACTGATTTGATCTATAACTTCCACTTATATGACTAATTTGTGGAGTAATCGCATCCTAGGCAACTAAACAACAGAATTGTTGAAAATGGAATTTAATTGGTTTGCATTGGATGACGGTACGTATTTTTTTAATCCGCCATGATGTTACATGTTTTTATTAAGAATGCTCATAACTTCGGCGTATGGTAGAAATGTATTGCGAAGGTAAGTTTATTGATGAAGTAAACTATGTTTAATAGTAAATATTTAATGCCCCACTGTAATTCTTAGTCAATTAAATATAAATTTAATTAATATTGTTGATTTCGCTCTTGATGTTTGATCTTGAACGCCGCGGTTATACGGCATTTATCCAGCTATTAAGCTATATAATCGCATCTTTTATAGCAAGTTTAGCGGTCCTAGCGCCATTTTACATTTAGAGGTAACTTATTCAGCAATATCGTATACTAGCTCCGCCGCGTATACAAAGAATCTAGGCGGAGCGAAGGTATAAAATATAGCACATACTTAATCCTGTAGGGCCATTCTACATATCCCTTATATTCCCCCCGAGATCCCTTATAGGGATAAGTTCGCCTTTGTACATACTTTAATCTTAAATTAGTATCATGTTTATGTTTTAACCTGTTTTGTGTACAATAAAGTGCTTACATACATACATACATATAACCTACCTACTGAACAAAGGGTTTTTAGAATAGGATGGGTATAGTTTCTGAGATTACCCCCAACATACAAACTTACATTTTACAGACATTACACCTGTTTATTATTAGTATCGGCACATGCTATTTATAGGTACCGTGAATTGGGGTTACTTTAATTCCTGGGTTTACATTGATCAAAACTTCTCTTCATGTTTAAACTCTAATTTATACGATTTCTGAACGCATCGTTTGGTTTTTTTTTTACAATTGGAAGCGTTGAACGTCACTTTTAGTGTGTCTTTACCAGTCGTGGGATCGGGCACGCCGATCGATAAAAAAAAATTAAAATACGTGCGTACTCATTTTACGGACTTTTAATAGCTTGTATAACTTCGAAGGTAAAACTTTCAGTATAGTAAATACATTAATTTTATCTAGTTTACTAAATCAGGCATGTATCTGGCTATAACATCAAATACTGTTGCAAATCACAAGCTTGACGGCCATTTGCTTTAGTAGATAATTGTAGCATAGGGTGTCGTTGATCACTTCTGAGGGTTTACTTTGATCACTGATACCCTCATCATCATCATCATCATCATCATATCAGCCGAAAGACGTGCATTGCTGGACATGCCTTCCCCAGAGAGTGCCACAATGAGCGGTCCTGCGCCACCCGCATCCAGCGGACTTCCACGACCTTTACCAGGTCTTGTGGGGGGCCTACCCATGCTGCGCCTTCCGGTACGTGCTCGCCACTCGAGAACCTTTCCGTCCCAACGGCCATCGGTTCTACGTGCAATGTGCAATGTTATCCTTATGTGAATGATAGCCTTATTTAATATAAAATAAATACATTTTAACCCCAAAGGCACATAAACCTTTATAAATCCTAAGCCTCTGAACGGATTTTTTTTATGTTAAAGTGTTTTAAGGGTTCCGTACTCAAACAGTAAAATGGGACCCTATTACTAAGACTCCGCTGTCCGTCCGTCCGTCCGTCCGTCCGTCCGTCTGTCTGTCTGTCTGTATCTTACTGATACCGTGATAGTTCCAGCTGAAATTTTCACAGATGATGTATTTCTGTTGCCGCTATAACAACAAATACTAAAATCACAGAATAAAATAGTTTTTTTTATAGATAATGGTACGGAACACTTCGTGCGCGAGTCCGACTCGCACTTGGCCGGTTTTTTTCCTTATTGCTGTCACTATCATAATCCGTTAAAAATAAGGGGGGTTTTAAAGTAACCCGGATGTGAGTATAAAGTTGATCACAGACTTAATTTTTTTTTTCTAAGAGATACATTAATAATCTTTTTTTTTGTCGGTGCAATCGATAGAGGACCAAAAACCGATACTTGCATTTTTTTCCTTATTTTTTTGGATTAACGTTTAGGGAGGCTACAGACGTTTTAATTCTGAAATTGATCAAATTAACCCCATTTCACGGTACCGCTAAATAGTTTAATATCTACTAATTTATGTTTTCCAGTATTAAGTCATATCGTTTTGACAAATTACAATTTAGTCCCTGGGCGACCGAGCTCTGCTCGGGTGAAAATGGAGAAAATACGGAGAAAACGAATTTTCCCGGACATGAGACCTATCTAGATCGATATCTCGCCCCCGTAAACCCCTGTATTCCAAATTTAATCGAAATCGTTAGAGCCGTTTCCGAGAACGTGATTGCAAATATATATATGTACAAGTATTGCTCGTTTAATTACAAAATTTATATAACCAACCTCCTACCTGTAATCAAAATATAATTATCTGAACCTGAAATAATTTAGATGGTTTTGATTTCCAATGGGAGGCCATCCGAAAATAAAATTTTGTAATCGAGTTTCGTTTTCTACATCTTTATACTGGAAATTAGGCGGAACCTATCGGCGCCTATACGGCATTGTACTAAGTAAGGTTAACAAAGCCGTCTAGGAGGTCCACGACAATTAATAGATTTAATTAAACCTCATTCTTTTCCCAACATCTCGAATCTGAGAAAATAAGTTTGTATATAAACTTTTCTGAAGTAAAAAAGAACATGGCAAGTAATACTGACGTCTCTGTCAATAAAAAAAAACCACATTTGACACAATACGTCTGACAGTTTATGTAAATAAACAATATTTACAAAAGTCCGTTTACTTTCTATTTTTCTTACTTTTCTTAGTGTTGTATCCATATGTAGCCGACTCAACAGTTATAATTTTTCATGCTGAAGAACTTAGTACAGGTTTGAGTTTAATTCTTGTTTATAATTTTACATTGTCATCTCTAGTCAAAACAGAAGTTACGCCACGTGACAACACGCAGCCAAAGTCACGTGGTCAACGCACAGTAGTTTCTATAAATTTATATTTTAGTAACTTGCCGATAAAAAATGAAAACGAAGACCTCATTGCAAATCTGCAGCATGAGACAAATCCAGTGACATATCATTTATCAAAATCGGACCATAACTGTAGATCTGATGGCATGTATAAAAATCGGGCTCGCGTAATAATAATATAGATGACTCTAAATCGCTGAATAAGATACTCATATATAACATGTTCTATAATTCGCGTTTATATGACAGACAGCATGTAACATTTACAGCTATTGTGCTGTATAAGTTACATGATGTCATTTAATGGCAAACTACATTGTTTTTACTCGACTGCACTTGACATGTCGTAAATCAGATATATAAGTGACTGTTACTCGACTAAATAGTCATATAAGCCTCGTATAAAAGTGACTTATTCTGCATTTCTTATATGACTTATTAGTCATATAAGCAAGTCGAGTAAACGTTTACTCACCATAGTATGACTGATATGCTGAGTAACTAAAAAGCAGCATAAGCTGGCTTTATACGACAGGTGCTGTATAATTCACGTTTACATGACTTTTATATGAGTTATTAGCTGAATAAGCTGAATATTATATGACTACTTTGCTAGTTGGTATAACGAGAAATTCCGTGCATCGCGGCCGATCGCAACCACGTGCGGGTGACGCGCGCGGCATGCGATACTAGTCAGTTATTATTAAAATGCCGCACGCGTCTGTCGCAGACTTCGGAAACGGCGCCATACATTTTCATACACTGACTATTGTCGCATCAGCCGCGCGCGTCAGTCGCACGCAATCAATAACGCGCGGCTGCGGAATTGTCTTCGGCCGCGATGCACGGAATTACACGTTTAGCAATGTTTTGCTGCAGCCACCCCAATCGTTCCCATCAAAAATGCACCTTCTGTGGAGTCAATCAAACGTGGTGCAGTGTAATATGGCGAGTCAATGGCGACATTGGCGACTTTTTTGCGATGCCATTTGGACTTGGACATTAAAATAAACTGAAGATGTAAGTATGTGGTTTCCTTGTTTAATTCCGGAAAACTACAGCATAGTTTTATATTTCCAGTTGCGAGACCGAACTCTAGCGAGAGACCCCAACTTCAGGTGGTGTGTGGAGTGCTCGTCGGGGTTTTTCGTGCATCCGAAACAGAAGAAAGTCCGGTGCCCCGAATGCCGGTCTATAAGCTGCGCCACATGCAGAAAACCGGTGCGATTTCACTTTCTGTTTTTTACAATAATGTGGTTATTTTACTTTTGTGTAGGTATTCTATTTGTAGTTAATTTTTTACTCACTTCTATTTTAGGGTGGCTTAATTTAATTTATTTAGATTTAATTTTCAATGTTTACCTTAATTTAATTTACAATGTAATCGTATTATGAAATAAATTAAACAATAATGAATAATTAGGCCTCCTCTCATGGATGGGAGGGTACCGATTTTTTTTTACAAAATACATGTTAGTAATAAAAATGCAGCCAACCTACTACTACTAACTTGCACAGAGAGCATTTGCCAGTGATATTCCTTGAAGGTAAACTGCATGTAGATATCATCGCCAGCTCAAAATTGGAGACTTATACGACATAATATACCTACTGATTGAGTGCTGAGCTTGTCTGAAAGAGAACTCTTTACCGTCAAGATCACCTGGGGCCGTAGACAGGTGTTACAATCGACAATCGCCAACACCAGTAGAAAAGCACAAATACGTATTGGAATGACAGATGCCAACGAAAAGTATTTCGTCGGCATCCGCCATTCCCATACGTTTTATTATTTTTCTATTGTCGTTAGCGCTTATTGTTGATTGTAACCTTGTCTACGGCCCCTGTTAGGTTATAGTTATGTTAGTTAGCAATAGGAAGAGATGCATGTCTTAACATGCTTGTTGATGTGTCGTTCCAGTGGTCTCCCAGCCACGAGGGCTTGACCTGCGAGCAGTTCGCGGCCTGGCTGGAGGACAACGACCCCGAGCGCTCGGCCGTCGCAGTACAGCAGCACCTAAAAGAGAACGGGCTCGAGTGCCCGCGCTGCCACTTCAAGTACTCGCTCTCTAGGTACGCCATTCCTGTTTTTGTAGGGATACTCGTATACGGTGAGGGATAGAGAATAGGTCTACGGTTCCCGCCCGTCGGGAAAGGCGATTTAAGGGGTCTTCGTCACCATTGTTCTGCTTGACGGCGGCTACAGGGCCTTTTCAGTTAAGTGTACGACCTTTTATTTTTTCCCAGTTTGGATTTTTTTGAGATTTTTACTGTGTAATATAAAAAAATCTTTCTAATTTTCCGTATTTTTTTTAGGATTGATTTTTGACTGAAAGCTAATAGCTACCTATATGGAAAATGTACTTTGGTATATGTAAACAGATAGGACAACATTTTAAACAAGTGCGAGTTGGACTCGCGCACGAAGGGTTCCGTACCATTTTATATAAAAAAAAACTATTTTATTCTGTAATTTTAGTATTTGTTGTAAGCGGCAACGGAAATACATCATCTGTGAAAATTTCAGCTGGAACTATCACGGTATCAGTGAAATACAGCCTGGTGACAGACAGACGGACGGACGGACAGCGGAGTCTTAGTAATAGGGTCCCATTTTACTCTTTGAGTACGGAACCCTAAAAAGGAAACAGTCGAGAGTCGGGCCGGAATTAGCACTTAAACTTGTTAACTTGTTTGCAGAGGCGGCTGCATGCACTTCACATGCACGCAGTGCAAATACGAGTTCTGCTACGGCTGCGGCAAGCCGTTCATGATGGGCGCGCGCTGCGGGCTCAGCGAGTACTGCGCGCGGCTCGGCCTGCACGCGCACCACCCGCGCAACTGCCTCTTCTACCTGCGGGACAAAGAGCCGCACGAACTGCAGACCCTGCTGCAGGTAACACTACCTCAATGTGTACAATATAAGGTTCATGATGGCGCGCACCACCCGCGCAACTGCCTCTTCTACCTGCGGGACAAAGAGCCGCACGAACTGCAGACCCTGCTGCAGGTAACACTACCTCAATGTGTACAATATAAGGTTCATGATGGCGCGCACCACCCGCGCAACTGCCTCTTCTACCTGCGGGACAAAGAGCCGCACGAACTGCAGACCCTGCTGCAGGTAACACTACCTCAATGTGTACAATATAAGGTTCATGATGGCGCGCACCACCCGCGCAACTGCCTCTTCTACCTGCGGGACAAAGAGCCGCACGAACTGCAGACCCTGCTGCAGGTAACACTACCTCAATGTGTACAATATAAGGTTCATGATGGCGCGCACCACCCGCGCAACTGCCTCTTCTACCTGCGGGACAAAGAGCCGCACGAACTGCAGACCCTGCTGCAGGTAACACTACCTCAATGTGTACAATATAAGGTTCATGATGGCGCGCACCACCCGCGCAACTGCCTCTTCTACCTGCGGGACAAAGAGCCGCACGAACTGCAGACCCTGCTGCAGGTAACACTACCTCAATGTGTACAATATAAGGTTCATGATGGCGCGCACCACCCGCGCAACTGCCTCTTCTACCTGCGGGACAAAGAGCCGCACGAACTGCAGACCCTGCTGCAGGTAACACTACCTCAATGTGTACAATATAAGGTTCATGATGGCGCGCACCACCCGCGCAACTGCCTCTTCTACTTGCGGGACAAGGAGCCGCACGAACTGCAGACCCTGCTGCAGGTAACACTACCTTAATGTGTACCATATAAGGTTCATGATGGCGCGCACCACCCGCGCAACTGCCTCTTCTACTTGCGGGACAAGGAGCCGCACGAACTGCAGACCCTGCTGCAGGTAACACTACCTCAATGTGTACAATATAAGGTTCATGATGGCGCGCACCACCCGCGCAACTGCCTCTTCTACTTGCGGGACAAGGAGCCGCACGAACTGCAGACCCTGCTGCAGGTAACACTACCTTAATGTGTACCATATAAGGTTCATGATGGCGCGCACCACCCGCGCAACTGCCTCTTCTACTTGCGGGACAAGGAGCCGCACGAACTGCAGACCCTGCTGCAGGTAACACTACCTTAATGTGTACCATATAAGGTTCATGATGGCGCGCACCACCCGCGCAACTGCCTCTTCTACTTGCGGGACAAGGAGCCGCACGAACTGCAGACCCTGCTGCAGGTAACACTACCTTAATGTGTACAATATAAGGTTCATGATGGCGCGCACCACCCGCGCAACTGCCTCTTCTACTTGCGGGACAAGGAGCCGCACGAACTGCAGACCCTGCTGCAGGTAACACTACCTTAATGTGTACAATATAAGGCTCATGATGGCGCGCACCACCCGCGCAACTGCCTCTTCTACTTGCGGGACAAGGAGCCGCACGAACTGCAGACCCTGCTGCAGGTAACACTACCTTAATGTGTACAATATAAGGTTCATGATGGCGCGCACCACCCGCGCAACTGCCTCTTCTACTTGCGGGACAAGGAGCCGCACGAACTGCAGACCCTGCTGCAGGTCAAAACTACTTTCATCTGTACTAAATGTATTTAATCACGCGCGCCACCCGCGTTCGACGAGGTTCACTCAAAGCTCAACAGACGGTCTAGTCTCTTCGAGGGCCTCACCTAACGGCTCGCCCCTCGCTCGAACTCATTTGTCCAGTCCATCTAAGTCTAAGTCGTATTGCCTGTTTTCTAGCCTCTACAACAGTGTAGGAGACACTGAATGTCCCGCCAGGAAAATGGCCGAACGACGATATATAAATTCTATTGATTATGAAGGGCCCTAAGTATCAGACAATTCATTATTTATTTGACTTTTACCTAATTACGATGTTTTAGTTATAATTGTATGTTACCTAAATAAGCCGATAAAATGTTCATTTTTAATATAGATCTGTCACCAATACTTTTATTCCAAACTCATCATTTTTAGGGTTCCGTAGCCAAATGGCAAAAAACGGAACCCTTATAGATTCGTCATGTCTGTCCGTCTGTCTGTCTGTCTGTCCGTCTGTCCGTCTGTCCGTCCATATGTCACAGCCACTTTTTTCCGAAACTATAAGAGCTATACTGTTGAAACTTGGTAAGTAGATGTATTCTGTGAACCGCATTAAGATTTTCACACAAAAATCGAAAAAAAATGTTAAGTTTTAGGGGTCCCCATACTCAGAACTGAAACTCAAAAATTTTTTTTCATCAAACCCATACGTGTGGGGTATCTATGGATAGATCTTCATAAAAGGATAATGAGGTTCCTAATATCATTTTTTTCTAAACTGAATAGTTTGCGCGAGAGACACTTCCAAAGTGGTAAAATGTGTGTCCCCCACCTGTAACTTCTAAAATAAGAGAATGATAAAACTAAAATAAATATATGATGTACATTACCATGTAAACTTCCACCGGAAATTGGTTTGAACGAGATCTAGTAAGTAGTTTTTTTTTAATACGTCATAAATCGTAAACCGCAATTTATTTCACGGAACCCTTCATGTGCGAGTCCGACTCGCACTTAGCCGCTTTTTTAATTTTGTCCTATTAACCGTAAATCTATCAAACTGCAATGTATGCTAAGCTAAGGTAAACGTCCACTGTTTCGGCATGTTAAGCCTCTTATGAATTAGAATTTTTTTAAAGACATTACTGAACATGATAGCGCCTTGAAATCTTTTGTGTGATGAATATTGATATCTTGGCTATTATTTAATGAAGGAAATATATAGTTTTAGTTTCAATATCTATTTTTTATAAATTAATTTGTAAACCTCGTATTTGAACCCCAGTTCGTGATAAAATTTGGCTCTGCTCCTAAGTTTGTGAGTTCGTGGCCCCTGTTTCGGCATAAAGTTTTCGAGTACCTGATAGTAGAAGAGTTTACCTATTTATATTAACCAAAACTGTTTAACTGGAGATAAATATCTAGACAACCTTTGGGACGTGACACATATCTGTAAACGCTATTCTGTTTAACAAAAAAGTAAAACCTTACACTTCTTAAAAAAACCCTTAAAAATAAAGAAAGTTCCGGGAGAAGTAAGTCCTGGCATTTCAAAGATTTAAAAATAAAAAATGTCTTGAATATTTTTGTCTATTTTCTTTACAACGTATCTACCTAGTTAGATGTATTGATTATATAAGATTGATTTGCCTGAAAAAAAATCTGGTTAATGTTGTATGGGTCACACTTTTTAAAGAACAATCTTATACTGTTTTATAGTACCTAACCTTTCATTTAATAAAGATAATCCCGCAAAAATAATGAATACCTACCCAGGCAAAAATATTGCATTTTATCGAAGTAGATGTTGCCTCTTCAAGAAGAATATCAAATAACAGACGAGGGTACACATTTCCCATATCTTATCTACTACTAGGATTGATCTGTGTTACCTACCACTATAGATTTCTCTGTCACGAACTTGGGAAAAAGTATTAAAAGTGGTAGTCCCTTGTTTCGTGTTACTAAGTTCTTGGGTATTCCCGCAATTAATAATGTAGATCATATTTAAATTATGTTCAATAACCATTAACTATCCTAAATGTAATAAAGAAACATAAAAATACAGGAATAATAGTACATTATGATACAAGTGTGATATGTTGGTCATAACACTCGAGTCGGTTTTTAAGCCTGAGCCGAAGGCGAAGGCTTAATGGAGACGAGAAGTGTAATGACCAATGCTCACGTGTTTCATACGACGTTTTTCAACACATTTGCGAGGAAAAAAAATAATAATAAAAAATGAAAATGTTAAAAGATATGTAATGAAAAGGCACTAGTGCGATAATGTAATGTAAAAGTCACGGCATGGGTAATATTCTGCATTATTTTGCTAATATTTAAAAAGATATGTAATGAAAAGGCACTAGTGCGATAATGTAATGTAAAAGGCACGGCATGGGTAATATTCTGCATTATCAGTGTAAATACGCTGTAATAAGACCTACTTTACGAGCAGGTGTGTTGAAAAAAAAATTATGCTGCAAGTAAATATGCCAATTCACCTTAAAATTGTAAATGTAGGTCACGTTCAACCTCGTTTTACGGGAATTCTAGTGAACACAACATATACCGAATTTAGCTCATAGAAAACCTCATTAAATACATATCTGTTTTTTAAATTTACATTTACAATTTCTCAAGTATTATTTAAATACAAAAGATACAAGGTTGTATCTAGAAAGTCCTTAATTCGGTAGTAACACGAAATAGGGGCCACACGAAAAATATAATGACCGCTAGTTCGCGAGTCCATTTATTGCGATTTTAAGGGACTCCTATACCTAAATATACAATTCTTTCTTATTAGATCAATTGTTAAGGAACTCCACAAAGCACTATTCAAAGATTTTTTCAAATGAACTTCCGTTTACCTTTTAATTCCCTCAAGAAGTCGGAGCGAGAACCTTACATCTACAACAAGTTCGCGCATACCGCACAGCTGTTCTCAGCCGACTGAGAGTTTCCAGTGTTATATTGATATTAGTTTAATCGTCAAAATATTAGAATTAGATTTTTTTGAAAGATTAAATGATAGAGATTTTTTACAAATGCATATTTTAAATAAAACATATTTGAATTGCTTATTATATGCGTCAGAAACAAAACTAACGAAATGACGTACTATCACGAACTTGTGGCCATTATGCGCTAAGGTAAAATCCACTTTGTAATGAAATAAACTTGATGACCTAGTCTGCAGTTATTGTCGACGCTGACACTGTAATAGGTACCCTAAGTAAATTAAAAATGTTGAGAGATAATCAGTTATTTATGTCTTAGAAAGCAATTATACAAATTAAAATCATGGTTGCTGCTAATTTAGATCTTTAAAGCTTCAAATAGTCAGTTTATTAAGTTTAATGTTCCATTAGCACGGCGTCATCATAATATCAGCCGAAAGACGTCCACTGCTGGACATAGGCCTCCCCCAAAGAGTGCCACAATTATTATTAGAACGGCTTATACTTAGCTAATAGGGAGAAAAAGTATTTGGATTTTGTCACTTCTACGCTTTTTAATCTTTGAAATAATGGCCGACAGTATGGCGCGCATCATAAAAATTACAACAAAATTTAATAAATGAATATTATGAAAAATATCCGTGACTGCACCGATGTAAAGTGATTCCCGTATTTTTACTACTAAATAAATAAACAAAATATTATTACGGGACAATCTTACACAAATCAACCTAGGCCCACGGTAAGCTCAATAAGGCTTGTGTTGTGGGTACTAGGCGATGATATATATAATAGATAAATACATATATAGACTTATATACATATATAACATCCATAACTCAGGAACAAATATTCGTGATAAACACACAAATAAATGCCCTGACCGGTATTCGAACCCGGGACCTCCAGCTTCGTAGGCAGAGTCACTACCCACTGGGCTACGGAGGCCGTTGTTGTTGTGGGTGTTGTTGGTGCAACAGCGCAATGCACAAGAAGGCATTTTTAAAAGTTTTAAGTCAATCTGCTCTCGAAACGACCGCCATCAGTGCTCGCCACAGACTAAACCAACATATGCTCATGAGCGTATGTTGACATGCGCAAATTTATGCTAGGTGATGTCTACTCTAGTAATATAACTCAATGGGTCTCTAGTATATTGTAATTAGATTGAATGTGTAGATGAACAACGTGAGTTTCGAGGTGGAGGGGGGGGCGGGCGCGGCGGCGCGCTGCCCGGTGCCGCTGCAGCGCGAGACGCCCACCGGGCTCGTGGACGGGCCCTGCAACTCCGACGCGCCGCCTCGGCACGCCGGCCTCTGCAAGTAAGGCTAGCCGATTACACGTCTCGAGGTTCCTTTCATATCGTTCCACACAAAACAAATTACTAAATTTGCGAATCTTAAATGTATTGAACGAAGGCTCTTGTGTGCACTGTGCACGTTTCAATGAGAAAGTATAAGGAATCGTCTGTCACGATACTTCAATATAAACATCCAGATGATGATGCTCCAGTTAGTGTCGAGGGCCTGAGTTATTTACCCGAGGCGACACGTAGACGTCCTATCGTTTACTATCTTCTCCGTTGTGTATAACTTAGTATAGTCGTTTCTATTAACAATCGTAAAAGGACTCAGACGATCAATATTTACTATGAAACCAACGTAGAGTCCTAATCGGTATCGGACGATGAGACGAGAACACCGGAGCACAGGTCGCGGCGGTGAGTGCGGTTGTGCTTGCAGGAACCACTACCTGGAGTACCTGAGCCGGCTGGTGCGGAGGCACGCGCTGGACCCGCTGCCGATCCTCGGGGTCGACGACCTGGAGACGCTGGTGCGGCGCGCGGCCATCCGTCCCCCGCCGCGGCCCTACGGCTCGCTGGACGGCCTGTACCGCCGCGGCCTGTCCGAGGTGTGTGTTCACTTGTTTCTTTCCCCAGGGTCCATTACGTGGAGTACCTGGCGGCGCTGTGCCGGCCGCTCGACCCCATCCCGATCATGGACGTGCCCGAGCTGGTCGCCGAGCTGCGGCGCCGCGCGCTGCCGCTGCCGGAGCGCGGGCCCTGGGACACTGACCCCATCTACGCCGGCATGTGTGCTGAGGTTAGCTCCGCGCGGGAGACGACGACGTAACACTACCGACGACCCCTACTGACCAACGTTCTTCCGAAAGAAGGGTCTTCACTACCCAAGCTATAATAAGGCAGGTGCCTAGTTATAGGCACCTGCCGCTGAAAATGAGAGGTCTAAACGCCATAAAAAATATACGTACCTAGGTACATAAGGTTGGTATTCCACTTGGCCAAGATCTTTATCCAATGTGCATTGCTTTTCACATTCGTTTAAGCAAAATGCGCGCATTAGACAAAGATCTTGGACAAGTGGAATACCACCCTAACTTCTTTCGGAAGAACACAGCTTAGTAGGAAGATTGGCATCCTTTATTATTTAATTGTCTTCGCCCAAATGTTAACTTTACATCAGGGACGGCTAGTCAGCACCCCGGAGTCACGAAAGATATAATTGTTTTAGCGAATTTCACTCGGAGTTGCAAGCGTAAACAGACTACGGTGACCGGCTGACCGCTCACCACGAGGCGGGCGCTTGTTTGCAACCACAGCGACTAGCACAGAACTGTTTATAAATCATCACGTTAAGTCGACTAATGCCCTAATGAGCTAATGACTACTACTACATATAGTACATAAGTAGATTAGAGTACATTAGCGTAGGTATTATCACTCAACTAGGCTAAAGCGGTCGTCAAATAATGAAAGGACTTTTTACACTACGATATCTAGGGCCCGAAATCTAGAAAGCCGGTGCCCTTTGCAAAGAATTAGGGCCTCTTTCTCTTATGACACCACCCTGATTTAGAGGAAGGGTCCCTAGATACCGTATACTCCGTATAGTGTAATAAAATAAGTGCTGAAGTTCGTTCGTGTATCTCCCTCCTTGTCGCACTTGCTAATACGACCGTAGGTACTTCTGACGTGACGGTTTCTGGTGTGCTCTGACGCCGGACACAACAGAAGCCGTCACGTCAGATAAATATGAATTCGGCTTTATATACCTGGATGATTGCAATTAACGCGTGATTGAAACAAGACAAAGAAAGAAGAAGATTCATTCAGTTTTGGACTATTTCAGATCAGACACGACTTTATAGTAGAGACGGGTGCTGTGCTGTATACACTGACGATCACTTAACTTAGTTAATACTTACCAACATATGAACTTAACATATCATACTTCAAACCTAACCTGAATATGAATGACCCGGATAAAATCTCGTAGATTTTTGACTTGTAAATCGCGGCCTGCTTGCAGAATAAAAATCATTTATATCAAAAAACAGTTTATCTTACAGTATCTCTACCTTCAGACAAATGCACGGATTGCACGGTGCTTAAAAGTGTGCTAAATCAATGACTGAATAAGAATCACAACACCCTTAGATTTAAAAAATGAAATAACCTATGTCCATGCTTTGGGCTTGTTGATTGACATGGGTGCAAATGTTTATATGGCAAAAAAATTATAGTATAGTATAGTATGCACCCTAATGCCTTGAAAATAGAGGTGTTCCGATGATTGTGACGTGCTTGTTTGCTCCGATGTATGTGATGGCGACTGTACCTAGTTAACATTTTAAAATTTTAATATTCCATTTCAGATCGTGAAAGAAAAAATCCCCTTGGACTGAAGAACGTTATTCACCTGCTTTGCCGTTGTACAGACTCAATAATCACATGAAGTTAATTAGTTTTTTGTATTCCAGTCTCTTGAAATGATACCTATAGTTATTGATATTATTTATTGTAAAATAAAATATACTGCTTTATACTTATTGTTTATTTTTTACTCAGTCTCGATAGATTTACATTTGTATTGAAGAGCGACGGATGTCGAGCACGTCAAGTACAGGTCGCCTATATACGGTCTAAGCGCGAGGTAGTTACATTTTAGCTAGATCCGCAAAAGACTAAGACCGTCCGTAAACAGAATGTCGATCGCTCGGGATCAACGTCACCGGCGCGCAAAGGGCCGGTCCATGTGGGAGCGATCTCGCTGGATATAGTGTCGGTTGGAGTGTATGCGGCTCTCGAGCGAGTCCGGCAGCGCGTGCGCCTCGGTGCGGACGGCGCGCGGCGGGGAGGCGGCGCGGGCGCGCTCGGCGGCGGCGCGCTGCTCGGCCACACGCGCGCTCCGCTCCCGCTCCCGCTCCGCGCCCGCCACCGCCATCGCCGCCAGCTTCGCTGCGCGCGCCTCCTCGCTCATGCCCGCCTTCGCCTTGTATCTTCCCTGCTCCTCACATTTGTACGGCCGTCGCTCTTGCGGTTTATGACGCTCCTCCGACCTTCGTGTGGCCCTGTGATCGAGCGAGTGTTGCCTGCGGTCGGGCGAATGTTGCCTGCGATCGGGCGAGTGTTGCCATCGGTCGGGCAAGTGTTGCCTTCGGTTGGGCGAGTGTTGCCTGCGGTCGGGCGAGTGTTGCCTGCGATCGGGCGAGTGTTGCCTGCGGTCGGGCGAGTGTTGCCTGCGTTCGGGCGAGTGTTCCCTGCGATCGGGCGAGTATTGCCTGCGGTCCCGGGGCGCGGGTCTCCGCACCTCCTCCGCCGGTCTCGGCCAGTCGTCGGGCGAGCGGCCGGCCCTGCGCTCGGGGCTGTCACGTCGCGGCCGTCGCTGATGATCTTTGTCCGATCTCGATTCGGTTTTCTCGCTCCTCTTATATTTCTTGATGCTCTGTTCATTATCAGAGTCATTGCGGCCGCTATCCCTCCGCGATGACTTGGGTGCCCCGCTCCTTAATTTAGGGGAGCTGCGTTTTTCATCTTGATGTTTATATTTATGTCTGTCAGTATCGTCGTCAGCCGAGGCCTCCCTTTCGGTATTGTTACGTTTTGACTTTTTCTTTTCTTTTTTGTGCTTTTTGGACTTTTTGTGTTTCTGTTTAGATTTGTTTTGCTCCTCCTCGGAGGATGAATCTGAACTAGAATCATTGGAAGCCAGTAAAGTTGCCAGGTCAATTTGTTTCTCACCCAATGCATTGAGTTTCGCCGCTAACATATCATCCAAATCTTTATCTTTTTTTGGTTTTTTCTTTTCCTTCCTTTCATTCCTTTGTTCCTGTAATTAAAACTTACTTTAAGCCTAAATAGTTTACACAATAATAATAATATAGAGCTGCATAAATTGTATTACAATCATAATTTTCCGTCAATTTACTCCATGCTAATATAAATACAATTTGCACTCCTAAAGCACTCATATAATTCACCAATTACATTATGAAACACATGAAAGCATGTGCTTTCAATAGTTTTAATAAATAATACCAGCAGCCAGCAGTGGACACAAAGCAAAGAGCTCTTCATAATAAATTAGGCTTATGTAAAGCCACATATTTAAAATATAAATATGTACTTTTATGTATGTCTTACCTATCTTTGATCATATTTCATTAAATATTTTCAAATGTATATTAAGATTTGGAGTAGTGTAATAAATATCATTGCTCACAACATTAATATGCATTTACCTGTTCTTTTCGAAGTAACTCTGTCAAGCGACGTCTCTGCAGAGGATTATTCAATAACGCTGCCCGAGCAGCTCTCTCTCTTTCCTTCACAAGCATTAGAGGATCTTCACGCATTTTCCTCACCAGGTCGACCTGCGCGTCCCCAGCGCTGGCCAACATGCTAGAGCCCACAACCCTCCGCGCAACCGCTGGGATGTAGTCTTTCTCAGCCTTGTCTGCCTCATAGTTGCTGTCAATGGCTTTGCCAAGGAGGAAATCTTCTTGCTGCACATTTTTATCGGGTTTCTATACAAACAAAACATTTACTGTCCATGATGTGAGGATTGTGGCAATGGGCTATACTGAAATTTGCTACAGTAGACGGCAAACTTGGTGCGCAAATGACCTTGCCTGCGCAAAGGCGAATTGTACGTGCAAGCTGCCCCCCCCCCCCCACTTCCCCTCATTTGCGCACGAAGTTTGCCGTGTACTGTACATATGATTTAATATCATGTTGAGGTAATGGGCTAGAGAAATCTTATGCTTAATTTATTGAGGTAGTCACAAAAATGATATGAGTTATAAAGCGGAAAAGTCTGTGGGATTGCATCTTAGTAAGTTTGTATGTAGGAAATGTAAAAATTATTCCATCTAAGTAGGTAGAGAATGGACATTCTGGTTGGGTATAGGCTTTCTTGTATACCCTGGATTTGCCTGCATACTTTACAATACAAGGGTGCCCAGGTAGCTAGTATACAATAAAATATAGGATTTTTGTTAGTCATTTAGGGTGTGTACATTTGGGCCCAAAACCGGATATCTCTATCAATTTGCTTCAGAATATTGTCTTTTCCAACACACCCTACAAAATTCCTCCATTTCCAGGCCAAAATCATGTAATCATGGAATTGCCACACTACTTAAATTCCTTTTCAAGTTCTCGGTTCTTGAAAAAAAAAAAATTTTCTAGTAATACTTGTTAGGTTCTCAAACAAAAGTTAGAAATATGTTTGTACCTACAGTCAGCAGCAGAAGTAGCTAAGCAGGCCGGGTGTTTGAAATGACCTACACACTGTCTTTATTCTTAAGAAATTAAGATCATGTGTAGGCCAAACACCCGGCCTCCTTTAGCTACTTCTGCTGCTGACTGTACCCAGCATTTCCCAAACGATGGGTAGCAAGTTTTAACAGAAACTTATTCTTTATGAAAGGAAGAGGTGGATCCTGTACTTGCAAGTTTATGTTAGATGGGTCTTAAGTTGCAAGTTTATGTTAAATTTGAGAACCACTGAACTAAGATTAGAAAAAAAATAATAATGCTGAATTCTTATTATTCACTAACATGATGATAAATCCATGTATTGTTGTCAGTTTACGAAAGGGAGTGAATACGTACATCATACATCCAATGCAAGCGATTGTCTTTGGCCCCGGAAGAACCCGCTGTCCGCTTGGCGAGTTCGTTGAGCTCCGACCGGTCGCGCTCCTCCGCGCGCTCCCGCTGAAGCTCCAAGATGCGCTTCTTCTCCTCTGCGCTCGCTTGCTCCGCCTTCCAAACACGCTCCTGGTTTTTCATTGTGTTTGGGTGCCATGATTTTTTCGAGTTCTATATAATAATATTCAAATTATTAGGTATTTAAATTAGATTATTTATTGAAATTGTAACTTTAGCTAAGTAGTAATATAGAACGTTCTTTCTTACCAAATCACCTCCACCCATTTCGAAAGACGGCCTAAATAGGTTATATTTTCAACATTAACTAAATATTATGAAATGGAGTGGGGGACAATTATTTGTAAAAATGAGAATGAATATTTAGTAGAATTTATTTTATTTAGTGTACGTAATGTCACTAATGTCATCTCATCGGTGTCAGTGTCAAGGACGTCAAGATTGACTTTTCATTGCAAAAAATTACCAGTCTACAAAAAGTTGTGTATTTGGTAGTTTTTACTTTTATCTGTCATAATGGAATCTACAGAATTATATGATTTTACCACAATTTGTCAGTACAACAAGTCGAAGTCAGAATTGGGTGTGTCGTACAGATGTAACAATCTGCAAATCTCCAACTAAAATTTCATTCAGTGTGGCCAGTTAACAGTAAGAAAGCCAAAATTGCCGCATTCAAACTTCTCTCGTAAATATTTTATTTTCGCGTGTAATTATTTTTCCTAACGGGGTATATACATGTAATGATTTGTCAGCCCCAATTTATCAGAATCTGACTAATTGCTATCGTCTGGAGCTCAGACTAATATCTACTCAAAGGTCTGGAGGCATGTTACGTTGCTGATGCAACTGTCAAAAGTGTCAAACGAGTTGTCCTGACAAATTGTATGTACGACGACGGCGTTTTCGCCGTCGAATACTTTAGGTACATAACATTAAAATTGTTAGACAAACTCAGGAGGCAAAGCGCAGAAGGTGAGAAGGTATGAGTAAGGCGTCCTCCATTCCACAATAATCTAAATTTAGCTGACGTCTGTCGTCCTCCACTGCCCGAGGCCCAACACAAAAGAAGTATGGAGTGGCAATGTAAACGCTCACTGCCCTTCACAGAAGTATTACGGCAGGAAGCAGGGCAGCGTGAACGGCAGTTGGAAGTGGCATAGTGTAAACTTAGCATAACATTTTAATTTTTTATGGCCTGGATACAAGTCCTTTAATCGGTTAGATTGTACTTGATTTTAGGAGTTACGTACTACTTAAATACATATTAGTACTTAAATAAAAAATACTGTATGTAGCGGTAGCGGCCTTTTTTTTTAACCCCCGACGGAAAAAGAAGGGTGTTATAAATTTGATGTGTCTGTGTGTGTGTGTGTGTGTGTGTCTGTCTGTGGCATCGTAGCTCCTAAACGAATGGACCTATTTGAATGCGGTTTTTTATCCGAAAGCTGACGTGATCGAGAATTCGAGATGGTTCTTAGCTACGTTTCAACAAAATCGGTTCAGCCGTTTTTGAGATATTGAACTTTGAAATGAAAATGTCGGGGGTTTTTACAACTTTTCTAAGTTGTAGTTGTTAAATATATATAGTTAAATTTAAATAATACCATTTATTTACCAGTGGCGCCAGTGAGCACGTGAACGGTCTTACAAGTGGAAAGCCTAGCGTGGATTACAAAAGAAAATATCAGTTTTCCTAAATGGTAGCCAATGCCATTTGCACAATGCAATTTGGTTGATCCTCAATCAAGTGGCATTGCTATTTCGATTAGTATTCGTTATTTTTCTTTAACTTTAGCACAAAGTATTCATTTATTTTGATCAGGCAACATGACCCATATTGGCCATATTTACAAATACCTTACAGACTACATATCAATATAAAAAACTTACATTTTTACAATAAAACATAAAATCTCTACTATCATAAAATTACAGGCCCTGGCTGTATTTATTACAGACAGTGCAAATTACTTACACGAGTTTCACATGAGTCTCATGACGGAACTATTCGACACGACACGACCGACGTCAAGGTCATTTTTTTGCTACTGAAGGCTGTACTCAAGTCTCCATGCCTTTCAATCTTCTAGGCCGTATTCTAGACAAACAAGTTTTTATTTTACCCCACGGCCGCAATAGGGTGGGTAATATTTGTAACCGTAAACTAGTGTGTGCTATTTCTTTGGCACGCTTTGCCAAAACGCCTTCATTATCGGCATTATCGCATACCTATATTAGTTTGTATGAATAGTAAGTTTGTCATTGAGCAGGGTATACAATTTAACATTTTCACTATGTTTGACTTACCTTGTTAATAGTTTCTTAAGTAATTAATGGATGACTGTTATTGGCCTTGTATTATGTAATTACCAAGTATTAGTTATATCTACGGCTGTTGTTATCCTCAATACCAATAAATAAAATAAAAATAAAATAAATAAAACAGGCTGTTTAAAAACCTGTGAATATCCTTGTTGAAGTGGATACTTCTTTTCTTTGCTCGCGTCGCGTTCTTGTATAGGGGTACAGTTCAAAATGTATCACGTGACTTCCGGAATAACTTTTTGTAGAGAAGCCTAATCTGAAATTCAAATAATTGTTTGTTACATGTTTTAATCCTTCTTTATTTGCCATTAGTTGTTAATCACAAAATGTTATTTAGTGATTAACAACGGACATGAAAATAATGCTGAAATGACCGCCATTTTCTGTATCGCGGGTCAAAGGAGCTTCGTCAGTCAATGTTGCCATATATACCGATTTATCTGTACTTATACAGATTTTAGAAAATTAATTCAGATATATATTTTACGGGTACAGCCTACAAAGAAGTACTTACATTATATTACATTATTACAAGTTACTTAAACTTAATTAACGGTTGTATCTCCGACACAACCCGCTTCTTTTTTTTTGGTTTCCCTACACTACATGGTAACATAACTATCGTCCCTTGATTGCGAAAACCGCTTAAGCTCCGTTTTGGACAAAACTGAGATATCAATACTGTTAGATTATGCTTTCCCAGATCTACATGCTACAAAAGCCCATTTTTAGATACGTGGCTCCATTCCTGATTTAGTTTTAAGATAAGGTTAGATAACAACGATTTTTAAGATAATCTACAAGCCAAAACCTATTAACGAAAAAAAGCTAGCTAAAAAGCTAGATTGAACAAACTTGCAATTTAATAACAGTAAAATTGTGCTAACCGGATATACTAGATTTTTGCAGCCAGCGATAACACAAAAATGTGTGTTTTATAATCTGACAATAACCACCACATAATATGTTTTTCAACACACCTGCTCGTAAAGTAGGTCTTATTACAGCGTATTTACACTGATAATGCAGAATATTACCCATGCCGTGCCTTTTACATTACATTATCGCACTAGTGCCTTTTCATTACATATCTTTTTAAATATTAGCAAAATAATGCAGAATATTACCCATGCCGTGACTTTTACATTACATTATCGCACTAGTGCCTTTTCATTACATATCTTTTAACATTTTCATTTTTTATTTTTTTCCTCGCAAATGTGTTGAAAAACGTCGTATGAAACACGTGAGCATTGGTCATTACACTTCTCGTCTCCATTAAGCCTTCGCCTTCGGCTCAGGCTTAAAAACCGACTCCAGTGTAATGACCAACTTAGCACACTTGTATCATAATGTACTATTGCCAGACAACCAAAAGAATCAATAGTTAAAATTGTTCAAAAGCAAAAACAAACTGATTGTAATATAAGCGGTTTTGCTTGTTACGTTTCACTCTCGAAATCACACATTATTCATTCAACCACAACCGCCTAAGTGAGCTTTGATGCTCCTTGCATGCATAATGGTACTATTGTGCAAATATGCATATGCATACTCCTATTGCAGCAAAAACTGCCTAACTGCATGAAACCTAGTATTGAGTAAAATGCAAATGAAGGTGAAGGGCCAATAATTACTAATGTATTTTCGTGTTTATTCCATGAACAGTCGCTTTGCTAAACTTATATGGTAGTTTGATGAAATGGACTAGACCCGAGAAGAGAGGAGCCGCTTTGCTGAACTTGCCTCCCGTGAGGTAGTTTGGTTAAACTGGACTGGACAGAAGAAAATGGTAACCACTTTGCTGAACTTGTAACCCGTGAGGTAGTATTGTAAAGTGGACTAGACCTGAAATGTATTATATTACGTTCTATACTCGCTGAAAGACTGGGGCTTGATTCCCACACTGGAATATTCCAGTAAATTATATATCTATATAGATATATAATTTGAAGTACTCAATTCTCACCAAAAATAATTCAATTGCCTGCATTTGGTAGTATACTTATAAGTAGTCTGAATTGTCCTATGTTATAAAGTCTGCTTTTACTGTGCAAATATAAATAGCATAATTAACAACGTTATTGCTCTCGCTCACGCATAATGTGACTCAGTGAGCTGTACAACTCGCAAGCATGTCTTTCAATTTATTTATTTTTTTAATTTTGGAAAAGTAACTTTAAAAATGAATTCTTTATAATTGAAGAACCTGTTCGATGAACTACGAACGATTTTCGGCCCAAGCTGAAGCATAGAACTTCGTTCGCTTAAGGAATAGAGACGGCATTTTACATTGTTTGCAATAAACTCAGGCCCCGGTCAGCAGTATAGTATATAACGAAGTATAATGGCCGACAGTTTAAGAGCTAAAAGCCATAAAACTTGTTACAATGGCATTTTTATTTCAAAAGGTCTGAAGTCGTAATACGACAAAGTGAGATTCGACCCAAACCACTTCCATTACAGCTTATAATGCACTTTATGTTTCTTTAACAAAAGGCATCATCACTTTTGCATAGGGTTGTCAAAAATGTACCTAACATTGGAATGGAGTAAAAATAATACAACATAAATTATTTACTCATATATCACTTTATTAAAAATAATGTAATTATTCACTATCTGAGCTCTCTGTCACGTTAATAACGAAGCGTTGCTGATCTTGAATAATAAATGTGTTCTCGATACCCTCAACATGACTAAAACATGCGGTCCATACATTATTAGCAATTTTCATCGTCTCCTCGCGAACTAATTCGACCACGTTAGAGTTTAGCTGTGGTTGCGTATTATTACGTCGTATTCTTTGTTTGAGTTCACTCCAAACCAACTCAATTGGGTTAAACTGGCAATAATAAGGCGGTAATCTTAAAACCGTGTGACCACTCTCCTTTGCCAATTCATCGATAACCATCTTTTTCTCAGGCTTCAAGCTTTGGACGCGATCTAACAGTGCCTTTTTATTTATCTTCGGAGGTATTATTTGATTTCGTTCTTGTAAAAATGTTATTATATCAGCCTTTTTTGAAGAAATATTCGGAATCTTTTCAGCTTGCCTGGAATGATAAGAGGCGTTGTCTAGCACAATAACACTATTGGGTAGCAAGTTCGGTAGTAATTGCTCTTGAAACCACTTTTCGTAAAGATTCGCAGTCATATCTTCATGGTAGTCAGCTGAACAGGTTTTAATATTCTTAGCAGATAAAAGAAGGGATCCTGGTACACTTCCGTGTTTAGATCCAGAAAGAAGTATTATATGGAACAAGGAGCGTTAAGGCAGCATTTACCGGACGTATCAACCCAACCTTTCTTCACAACGTCGTGAGTGTCATACCACGTTTCATCTGTCACAACTATATTTCGACCTTCGGACCGAATTCTCGTTTTTTTTTTAATATTCTTTTCTGAGATCTACAAGTCGAGGTGATTCCATCATTTTCTGACGTTTGTCAAGGGTTTTATAGGAAAATCCAGTATGCTTTAGGTACTCACAAAGTGCCGTTCTGCCATAAGGAAAACTTTCATCACACTCTTGGATTTTTTTCAGAAGGCTATCAATAGTCACAACAATATTTTGTCTATAGCTGTCATAAACTATTCGACTTATGAGATCTTCTGTGAAGTTGTCAATTTTCGGAAACTTTTTTGCTTCTACGTTGGTATTGGTGGCTCTTTCACTTGTACCGAGACACATAATTTTTTTCACTGTTGCATATGGCACCTGAGTAAGTTCAGCAGTTTTTTTTAATGCTGTAGGTCCAATTTCTCTAAAAAGTCCATTGTACACATTTTTGACTATTTGCTTACTTTGACTGTTTAAATGAGTTCGAGCACTTGTACTGGTTTTCTTTTTATCTACCCACGGACGAAACATTTTTACCAAAACAACTTAAATAGTATAAACACGTTATCACTGAATCAGTTCCAACGGAATACTAGATGGACTTTTCCCGTTTGTTGCAGCCCTACCCTCCAGATGTTTGTTATTGCATTTGCAATTTTAGTCATGCCATTTGATATTGAACCCTAATGCAAACGTTTACGTTAGCCTTTCATATATGTAAGAAACCACTTATGCTCTTTTAACAATAGATGACTAATTAGCTTATCTTTATGGCTTTTGGCTCTTACGCCGCCGGCCGAACTATACCAGTGTTTCTAATGTTACAAATTTGACAAAAATCAGGTACGAGTTTTGATGTAGGTTACTATTACAAAAGATATTGTAATTAAACCACGCAAAATTAAAAATTAGTGATAAAATCTCACGTGCCAAAACATTGTACACGTATTTTATAATTATAAGTGCTTTTAATTCCTAAATTTCAAAATTCTTCCAAGCAAAACCTACTAACTGCATCGTGATTTTTAAATCATCTTTAAGAATCTGAAATCGTTTGAAGACTTTATTCAGGTCAAACGGTTATAAATTTACATCAAAAAGTATTATAAATCGAAAATTCCGATCTAAGGCTATTATTTTAGGAGATACAAAAAAAAAGTGTCTTCAGGAAAAACCGCTTGACTACAGCACTTTTTACGGTAAACCCTAAATTTTATCCTCTTAACCTAATCTTAATAAACGATAAATTGTTCATATAAAAACACGAAAATGCTTAAGCTGTTATTGGCCCTTCATAGAAATATTAACATGCAAATCTTTAAGGCGCCGTAGGTTCATGGTCGTCTCTCCCTCTCGCTGAGCATAAGCGTGAGCGAGATGGAAGTGCGTGTTTGGAAGCGCGGATATCATGTTTTTTAATTTTAATTTTTTGTGCGTTTAAATAAATAAAAAAGTAATCACTAAGTTCCCTCAAACATGATATTGCCGATTTTTATAACCAATGTTAATATGTTTAGCTATTGTGCATAGTTTGCTACGAATGTTTTAAGTGAATTTAAATATGTTTTAGACCTATATTCGTGATTTTTTTCTATCGAGCGAAAATTGCTTAATCGTGTTTTGAATCACTGATTTCCCTGCAGAAAAGCCTCAAGATTACTATTCGTATTTTTTTGAAACTATATTATTATAAACAGACGCTTTATATTGTTTCAAAAACTATGTTTGCTTCACTTCGATGAACCTACGGCGCCTTAAATGCGTTTTTCTCGAAACTACATGTCATGCAGTTAAGCGGTTTTCGCAGCCAAGGGACGATAATATAATGGTCATATTGTATTTAACATAAGTATTCGATATTAATTTAAGACCAGATTGCAATTTTGATAATTGCAAACGGTAAAACAATGGATAATATAATGTGTCAACCAGTATAAATCGACTAGATATGTATCCCTCGATAAAAATTTAGCGACATACGGTTTGCGGTAGGTAGCGGAACAAAATAGAACAAGGACTCGAATATCTGATACTTGTGCATGGTTTTTTCATTGACTGATAGTCTTTGTTGTACCGTTTTTTACCGATATTCGATGAATTGACATTGCATCATCTATATCATCTTTAAACGCGTTAATTTGCTGCATCTTTATGGTTAATTTGCAATTACCAGATTGATTTTCCATATACATTTTAAGGAAGGTTTAGCTAAACTTATACCTGGCAAGGCAAGGCATTCACATATTGTACCTGTTAGGATGTACATTAAAACAATCAAGCAATACCAAGTGAAACTGGATATTTACCCGATTTCTCAAAACAAAACCTTGGCATGGGGTTTGCATCGGCGATGGTCTGGGGCTAGCGGGGCGCAGGCCTCCGCTGCGGTCCTACAGGTCGGTCGGTCGTTGACCCGCCACGTGTCGCGATTCTAGAACTCGGGCTCCGAGCTCCGACGCATCGCCTTCCTCATGGCGCAGCCGCTGCAGCTTGGCGCGTGTCTGCGCCCCGGTCGACGACTCGTATCAATGTAACTTACCTATCTGCATAATAAATATACTTTATGTATAAATAGTTACAATGTTACGTGCATTAGGTACTGCACGTTATCTGCACACATGTTCTCAATCTATAGACAACTTACTGCAAAACATCAGTGCAGTCATGTTCTCACGATGTGCGTTGCGTACTGAACGGAGACCCGCCTAGCTTTCGAAACCTTTTCCAAATATATTTTTTTACTGTAACTCGGCGTATCAACATCAACCCAACCATGTTTAATGTGGGGTTAATAATAGGCCAGTCAGGTTCAAAGCAGGGAGGGGTGCGTTGCAATAGGTGGTGTAGAAGATTTTATTTTTTTATATCATGTAATATGAATACAACCTATCAAATAGCAAAAATAGTTACACGAAATATCTCGGGGGAACTTTTGGCAGCTACAAATACTGGAAATTTTGTTACTTTCGGGGCGATTATCTCCGACTATTTTCACTTAAGGTAATGTTCTTTAATTTCCTAGTAAGTAACTTTTCGCTAGGATGCACCGTATAGAAACTACAAGTGAGAAACCAAAAAAGTCCCAAAATTTCGAGGATTTGTGGCTGCCAAAAGTTGTCCCAAGATATTTCGTGTAATCATTTTTGATATTTGCTCGGTTGTAACGATGTAAACAATCATCATTTTCTTGCCCTTATCCCATTTATTTGGGGTCGGCGCAGCTCGTCATCTCGTCATTTACTTCCTTCCTCTTCATATCCTCTCTCACACAGTCCATCCACATTCCACCTTTTCCTGGGCCTATACCTCGTTTCTTCCATCCTTCCACGTTCATACCTAACACTCTTTTGGTCACATGACTGTCATCCCTCCGCATAATATGCCCATACCACGCAAGGCGATGGGATCTCAATTTGTCGATGATAGGAGCTACTTTCAGACTTACTCTAATATACTCATTTCTTATTCTGTCCATTTTCGTCACACCACACATCCATCTTAACATTCTCATCTCCGTAACACGTAACGATGTAAACAATATTAAAAAAAAAAACTTCTACACCACCTTTTGTAACAAAGAATAACTCTACGGACTGGCCTATAATCAGTGTTTTATAAATTAAATATTTGCCCGCGTATTGCAAAGAACGCAAGCAAACCTGCGGGATAAAATTTAGTCTACATAACCATCCAGAAATTTCATCCTACGCGCAGGTGAACGAATTTTTCAAATCGGATAAGCGCTTCCGGAGATTACCCATACAGACAATTTCATTTTACAAAGCTACCTACCATCTCACAGACTTTTCCTCTTTATAATATTGGTACAACCTATCAGGGGCGGATTCCCACCGGCTTGTCTAAAATATATTTTTAGGCGAACCTATAGTTAAATATCGCGAATCGTGGGCGATCGCATACTTACAATACAAGCGGTATCGAACCGTTGAGTCTAAGGAGAGACTTCGCCTCCATGTGCGTGCTCTATCACCTGTATAACGGGTTGTGCTCCGAAGAACGGTTCGACATGATGCCTACGGCTGCTTTTCACCACCGCACCGCTCGCCGTCGGCAAGGCATTCATCCTCACACCCTGGAACCTAAATGGTCGCGTACCGCACGGTTTCAGAGAAATTTCCTCCCTATTAGGACGCTCCGGTTGTGGAATGAGCCGTATTCCCGAGGGTTCTTCAAAAAAGGAGTGTATAAATTCTTAAAGGGTCGGCAACGCGCATGTAATAACCCTGGAGTTGTAAGTGTACATAGGCTACGGTAACCACTTACCATCAGGTGTGCCGTAAGCTTGTTTGCCACCCACGTGGTATAAGAAAACTTTATAAATTGTATAATCTAGTAGCTAGCTGCCCCCGCGGCTTTTCCGGCGTATTGCAAAGAACGCAGGTAACCCTGCGTGATAAAACATTGCTTATGTCCATTCAGATAGTCCATTTTAAACGCAGGGGCAAGAATATTTTTTTCAACACACCTGCTCGTAAAGTAGGTCTTATTACAGCGTATTTACACTGATAATGCAGAATATTACCCATGCCGTGCCTTTTACATTACATTATCGCACTAGTGCCTTTTCATTACATATCTTTTTAAATATTAGCAAAATAATGCAGAATATTACCCATGCCGTGACTTTTACATTACATTATCGCACTAGTGCCTTTTCATTACATATCTTTTATCATTTTCATTTTTTTTTTTCCTCGCGAATGTGTTGAAAAACGTCGTATGAAACACGTGAGCATTGGTCATTACACTTCTCGTCTCCATTAAGCCTTCGCCTTCGGCTCAGGCTTAAAAACCGACTCGAGTGTAATGACCAACATAGCACACTTGTATCATAATGTACTATTATCGGTCCTTTGGTTCCGGATATGACCCATTACATACAAACTTACTAAACTACCTACAATCTCACAAACTTTTCCTCTTTATAATATTGATAGTGGTAAAGACAGTGACAGACAGAAAATCCATTTTATAAGCCACTTTTTTAAACGTATGTATCTTTTAAAGAACCTTTAGGTATATTAAAACAGACTAATTTAAAATTTGTGTTAAAATATCTGTCTTTTGGGCACTTCCGGGCTCCATAGATTCAATGATTTGAAAATATATACACGGCTCTTAAATTTAAATTACAAGAACCGTGTATCAAAAAAAAGGCGTAATATTGAATTATTTCCAAATAAAAACAGTATCTTGCACGATGCTATTTGATTAAAAAAATTAAGTGATTTTTGCCCCGATACATACCAACATCTCCATCTCCATCTCCACTCATAATAAATCTCTAAATTAAAAAAAGAATCAGCCAGTTTGAAACTAAGCTTTGCGCGGTACGAATGTTCTCAGCATCCCATGAACGGAAAAATATGAAACATTTTATATAGGTACATTATTATTCTAGCTGCAACTTAGGATAGTTTTTATCCGACTGCGACAATTAATTAATTTTCCGAAATATACGACTTCATTTAATTTTTCATTTATTTTTATTAAAATCAAACGTTGCTCCAACTGTCAGTTATAAGAAACGTCAAATTTTCGTCAAAATGGCGGAATTGCTTTGCCTTTCACTTATTAATAATTTAAATCCAGTCTACGATAGACCTTTACGATACACATGCCAAAAGTTAAACCATAAAAAAATATTCGATTGTGATATGAGAACTTATATGCGCAAATGTCGCATTATGGCGTAATTTCAAAAAATGTATTAACAAATTTGAACAATATAATTAACACGAATTTGTTTTTTTTGAATGGCAATGGCACGCGTTCTTTGCGCAATCTGCCAAAGTGCCTACGGCGCTACCACGAAAACCGACACTCGAAGTTCGTATAACTGCATCCCTGTCACTCGAGTATTGGTAGTGCGATAGAGAAAGAGATACCCGAATATTTTCGAATTCCGAAGTTCGTGGTTATAGATCAGGAATCGAAACTACACCCCGTAAGCCACGTCCGCTGCGCTATGTTTTCGTGGTTTTTAAACGTCAAACATGTTATGCCAATCAAAACAAAAACCCTTTTTGTTTGCCGAACCTGACTGAAAACATGTTAGATGTTTAAAAACATGGAAAACATTGGTGCAGCGGACCCGGCTGTAGGTAGACACTAAATAAAATAATCATAATGTATTTTTCTCGAAAAAAAACTAATAGAGAAAAAATCAAAGCAAGAGGTTAGGTATATGTATAGGTAATCACTAAGTTCCAAAGTTTTATGTTCTGGGGACCAATTTTTGACTTTCGAGCGCTCGAATCTTTCACTCGAAAACTGACAAAAATGACGAAATGCTCTTTTGAAAAAGCGATAGAAAATTGAAAAGCGAGTGATATTGACCACTCGTATTCAATTCCATCGGTCGAAAGTTACTGCCTGCAATTTTACACAAAAATCGTATTTACTTTTATTTAATTTTCGAGCGCTCGAAAGTCAAAAATCGGCCCCCTGTCCCTTTTTCACAAAACGCACCTTCAAATGAAACGATTGTTTTTTACTATGACGCTCGAGGATCTTGACGTCACAGTCCCCGATCGTTTTCTCACTCTAACAAGCGACATTAAAACGGTTTTGAGATATTTGAATGGGATTTTCGTCATCTTCTATTTATCTATACCTACATATAAATGCCCTGACTGACTCACCCACTCACTCATCAACGCACAGCCGAAACTACTGGGGCTAGAGAGTTGAAATTTACACCAGAACTACCTTTTACAACGTAGGCAACGGTTAAGAAGAGATTTTTGGAAATTCTACCCCTAAAGGGGTCAAATAGGGGTGCAAAGTTTGTATGGGGGAAACTTTATTTTTTATAGCTAGAGACTTAAAATTTTGTATAAATATTACTTATTAGAATACGAATAAAATACTTTCAACGTTTAGGAAAATTCTGCCCCTAAGGGGGTAAACAAGGGGTGCAAATTTTGTATGGGGGAAACTTTATTATTTTAGCAAGAGACTCAATACGTTGTAGAAAGCTTACTTATTAGAATACAAATAAAGTACTGCCAGCGTTTTGGAAAATTCAGCCTCTTAGGGGGTTAAAAAGGGTTGCAAAGTTTGTATGAGCAAAACTTCTTTTTGAGATAGAAGCTTAAAAGTTTGTAGAAAGATTACTTATTACAATACAAATAAAAAAAAACAGCGTTTTAGAAAATTCCACCCCTAAGGGTATGAAAAAGGGGTACAATGTTGGTAAAGGGGATTTTTTTGAGCTAGAATCTCAAACCTTTTTAAAAAGATCGCAAGCGACAAACCTTTGCTGAAAAATTACTTATCACAATACAAATAAAGAACTTTCAGCGTTTTGGAAAATTCCACCCCTAAGGGTGATTAAAACAGGTGAAAATTTGTATGGAGGAAACCTTTTTTTTGAGCTTGAGTCTTGAAATTGTGTAGAAAGATTATTTATTAGAATACAAATATATAGGTAAATTACGTTCAGTGGTTTGAAAATTTCCACCCGCTAAGAGGGGGATAAAGAGGTGCAATGTTTGTGTAGGAAACATTTTTTTTAGGTAGAAACTTAAAACTCTGTAGAAAGATTGAGTACCTACTTATTAAAATACAAAAAAATACCTACTGCCAGCGCTTTGGAAAATTTCACCGTTAAGGGGTTAAAAAGGGGTGCAAGGTTCGTATGGGAAACACTTTTTTTTAGCTAGAGACTAGATAGGTAGTAGAAAAAATACTTACCTATTACAATAAAAAAAACCGAGTGTTTTATTTTTAATTTTTCCCTGAAAAGCGTTCAAAGTTTGTATGGAGAGCAAGAAAATTTTAAAGTATGATATTTGTAACTGCGATCTTAGCCTGTTTAGACTACAAAACTTATTTCAGCGTTTTTTTAATTCATCGCCTAAGAAGGTTAAAAGGGGGTTCGAACTTTGTATAGAGAGCAAGACATTTTTAAAGTAAGAAATTTGTAACTACGGTTTCAGACTGTTTACTATGAGGGTTCAGAGAGGGTTCTTAGTTTGTATAGAGAGCAAGAGATTTTGAAAGTAAGAGATTTGTAACTTCGGTTTTAGATTGTTTTCTAAAAGTCTAGGTAGAAAATTAATTTCAATGTTTTTTTTTTTAATTCATTCCTTCAACAAACATTTAGACGATAACATGTTATACGCGGACGAAGTCGCGGGCAACAGCTAGTAATTAAATAAACGTAAGATTATTTTCTACAATCATATCCGTGCGTTATTTTCACTGTGACTTTATTTACCCTATTTGTCCATGACTAGGCATCATCATCATCATATCAGCCGAATGACGTCCACTGCTGGTATCCAATAAAGCAAATACATAGAGTTTAATACTTGTTCATAATGTTATTTTGTTCCTATAAATACATATTAAGATTTTGCATACAACTTGGCACTCATTTAGATATCCATTCTTTTTGCGGCGAAGCCCACAGCCTAGTATAATTTTTTTATTGAACTTGGCTCTCCTTTTTTACATTTATGTTTTTGGTGGGATTATTATTACGCGAGCCATCAGATCTACAGTTATGGTCCGATTTTGATAAATTATCATTTATCAAAATCGGACCATACTATCGTATGTCATTCGATTCGTCTCATGCTGCAGATTTGCAATAAGGTTTTCGTTTTTTCATTTTCTATCGGTAAGGTACTAAAATATAAATTTAAAGAAACTACTTTGCGCTGACCACGTGACTTTGGCTGCGTGACGTCACGTGGCGTAACTCCTGTTTTGACTCGAGATGACAATGTAAATTATAAACAAGAATTGAACTCAAACCTGTACTAAGTTCTTCAGCATGAGAAATTATAAATGTTGAGTCGGCCACAGATACTTACAACACTAAGAAAAGTAAGAAAAATAGAAAGTAAACGACCTTTTGTAAATATTGTTTATTTACAAAAACTGACAGACGTATTGTGTCAACTGTGGTTTTTTTTTATTGACATAGAGACGTCAGTATTACTTGCCATGTTCTTTTTTACTTCAGAAAAGTTTATATACAAACTTATTTTCCCATATTCGAGATATTGGGAGAAGAATGAGGTTTAATTAAATCCATTAATTGTCGTGGACCCCATAGACGGCTTTGTTTTTAGTACAATGCCGTAGGCGCCGATACGAAACGAAACTCGATTACAACATTTTCTTTTCGGATGGCCGGGGACTCCTATTGGCGACGTTGTTGACCTGACTTGAATATATACCATCCAAATTAATTCAGGGTCAGATAATTATATTTTGATTACAGTTAGGAGGTTGGTTATATAAATTGTAATTTGTCAAAACGATATGACTTATTAATGGAAAACATAAATTAGTATTAAACTATTTAGCGGTATAATTAGTCAAATGCAACTATAACCGGTAAAATATTAAGTATTTTAAACCATTAACGGTCCCCGATTCAGTATTATTTGATCTGATGTGCCGATACTAATCATAAACAGGTGTTATGTCTGTAAAATATAAGTTTGTATGTTGGGGGTAATCTCAGAAACTATACCCATCCTATTCTTAAAACCCTTTCTTAAGTAGGTTATATGTATGTATGTATGTAAGCACTTTATTGTACACAAAACACAAGATTAAAGTAGGTAGGTACAAAGGCGAACGTATCCCTATAATGGATCTCGGGGGGAATATAAGGGATAATATGTAGAATGGATTTACAATATTAAGTATGTGCTATATTTTATACCGTCGCTCCGCCTAGATTCCTTGTATACGCGGCGGAGCCGCGCGGGTAGCTAGTATTATTGTAATACCTTTTTGTACACCATGTTTTTATGTAAAATAAATGATTGATTGATTCATTGATTAATCTTCGTATGTTCAACGATAATTCATTACCATATTGCCCTAGGTATATCGAATAAGTTTTTTGGTACGTACTTGCTGCTATTTAATTATAATTTGAATAATCTATTTTTGTATTTTTGTGTGTTTTTACCGAACCTTAGGGTTTGAAAATCTTACTAGCTTTTCATTAATTTATTAGTCCGATTAGTTATTGTAGTTACGAGTTGGTACTTACATTTACATTATAGTAGGTACTGCACGAAAATAGCCTCCTAATATTCCCACAGTTGGCGTGATTCCTAAAAACTTCATGCAGTTTACGTAATTATTTATGTTTTAGCATATTAATATTAATAGGTAGGTACATAGGAAACGTATAATCATCAGGGGCACAATTTGTTGATTTGTTGAGTAAATGTTATTAACTATACCTACATCTAGTATGAATTGTATTTGGTGATAGCGATTTAATTAACCAGTGACATAACTATATATGACTAGGTACAATATTGATTATCTCTACACTACAATAAAGTAGGTAGGTTATTGCCGTTATTGGGTACTATATTTATAGTCGTTAAATATTCCAGACAAAGAAATACTCAGTAAATTAATACCTAAGCATTTAAAGTAGCTTGGCCTTTTGACTTAACTAAATATATTCCTTTTTTATCCAAAGACAACAAGAAACTGGTGTCGCGAAGCGCTCTACCTACACGCGCGGGTCAGTTGCGGTCGCGTTGAGGAAGGTTGAAGCGGACGCACGCGCGGCCGGGCCTCAACTACGCGGTTCCGAACGTTCGGTGACCGTGTAGCGCGTGTCGACGCCTCGCCCTGCGCACCGCGCTCCGCAACCCCGCTCTGAGCAGCGCGCGCCGCGCAGGCCGTCGTCCTCCCGCCCTTGCGAGCCATAATATTAATATTACATAGGTATACATTATATTACTTTAGCTGACTATAACTAACGAACACTGTATATCCTCTTCATACAATAGTTAACGAAATCGGAACGAGAAAGACGATGTCCTATTTTTATTTGAATTACTTTAACTATTATATTACAATAATTGCGGCACTCACTGCCTTCAATAACCTACCGCAATTTTGTTCACGATCAGTGGCATAAAATATACGTATAGATTGGTTTTTGTTTTGAAATATTATTTAGTTATTATTATTTAGATTTAATAAATGCATAGGTATGTGCCCAAAACGATGTTAAGTTTTGTTTTGAACACACTTCGCTATAAAATTTAGTTTTAGATTCAGATTCAGATTCAGATAGTTTATTTCTCAATTAGTAATACATCATTTTCATACTTTAGAATAAAAACATGCACACAATATTGAGATCGTCAGTTATAATCCAGGTTCACAAATATTATATTCGTTACTTAAATATTCCTTAATATTGTATACCGTTTTACTAAGGAGCAGCATTTTGACTTTATGACGGAAGGTGTTGGTGTTAGTCTGTGATTTAATAGCTTTAGGCAGTGTATTATATAGTTTTTGAGCCATTATCTTGGGACACTTTCTTGCCATGTTTAGTCTACACTGATTTAGCTGTATATCATCCGGATATCTTGTTGGACGTTTACTGACGTCTCCCACACGGGCAAAATCACCAGGATGTTTTCTTAAAGACATTACAATTTCTAGAATATATGTCGACACTGATGTTAATATACCGAGATTTTTAAAATGTTCTCTGCAACTATCCCTATAATTTGTGTTAGCCAATATTCGTATGGCTCGTTTTTGCATTTTAAGTACACGTTCGAAGTCAGTTGAGTTTCCCCATAGTACAATTCCATAAGATATGATTGAGTGTACATACGAGTAATAAGCCTCCTTTAGATGATCACTAGAGATGAGTGGTCTTAATTGTTTAAGCACATAGGCCCCTTTTGCTAATTTTTTACAAATCGAATCTATATGTGTTTTCCATGAGAAAGTAGGATCTAGATGGAAACCAAGTAGTATAACATTCAGTGAACTTTGAATGACAGCGCCGTTTGACAAAATTATGTCAATTTTCTCTGAGTCTCTGAGTCGAGTATTGAATTTCATTATGTGCGTTTTTTCAGAATTTAATTTTAGTCCGTTGATTTTAAACCAGTTTTCCAGTGTAGAGAGAATTGTGCTTATTTTATTAATTAGTCCTTCATCAGATTCGTCACTTACAATAATTGTTGTGTCATCCGCGTATAAAATAATTTCACCATCTATGTCTTGTTTTGTTATGTCATTTAAAAATAAAGAGAATAGTATATTACCTAGAGATGACCCTTGTGGTACTCCTACAGTCACTAGTTGCGGGTTGGATCTGTAGTGCCTTCCATTAACTATTATTTCTACTGTCTGTTCTCTATTTGAAAGGAAGGATTTGAGTAATTCAGCACTTTGGTTTCTTATGCCGTATGTTTCTAATTTGGCCAACAGCAGGGGATGGTTTACAGAATCAAAGGCCTTTGACAAATCTAAAAATATCCCAACAACTTTTTTTCGGTTTTCTAATGACTCTATCACACTCTCCATACACCTTTGAGTGGCTTCCGTGGTGGAGCGTCCAGGTCTGTAAGCGTATTGGGCGCTTGACAGGGCATCATTTTGTTCAAGGTGCCTTAAGATGTCGCTTGACATTATTGATTCGGTTAGTTTTGATACCGTGGGGACGAGAGTTATAGGCCTGTAATTTCCCACGTCTGTTCTATCACCTTTACCCTTATAAATGGGAGTCAGACGGGTTCTCTTTAACGATTGAGGATAAGTATTTGACATAAGAATTTTATTTATGAGATATGCTAGATGCTCAGATAAAACACTCATCATGTCATATAACATTTTTCCCGAAATATCATATATATCTTTTGTATGCGATTTTGATATTTTGCTTCTTGCTAGTTTATTCAGGTATTCCGGACTAATCATGGAGAATGAGAATGAGTTTCGTATTTCAGGGTAATTGAGAGTCAGTTGTTCTATAGCCATATCTATATCTGGCTTATGGTTTACCGCCAAATCATTCCCTATTTGTACAAGAAACTGGTTTACATAGTCTGGTATTTCAGTATAATGGATGGACTGTTTAGTATTCAAGTCTTTAAGGTTCCAGTTGCATTCTTGTACGGCATTATTTGTTTCCTCTTTTATTATTCTCCACATCTCTTTTTTAGGATTTTTTGATTGCGCAATTTTATAACATTATAATAATAAAAATTTTAATTTAGAAGTTTTTAATATGATATGAGCAAGAATATTCGTAATATTCCGTTGATCCAATATAAGATATCATAAATCAGGATAAAATACTTGCAAGCAAACGAAAATAAAATAATTAAACATTTGACAACGTAATTAATAAAATCCAAATAAATTTAAATTATGTTGTTTCTCTTGTACTTATTATTTATTACGCCAATGATATTACTAATATAATGAATGACACATGAAGACATGACAAAGGAACATAACTCAATACTTACGTCAAAAAATATACGTTATTTTCTTTTGAATGATCAGTAGTGGATTTTACAGGAAGCGAAAAAAAACGTAATTTCTCCTAAAATATTATTACTTTTAGACAATACCTTCCATTTACTATGCAGGCGTGTGGCCATAGAGTAACACTTGCATCTTGGATCCCATTTAATAATCGGTTATCTCTTCGAAAATATGTAAAATAACTTCGTCACTTATGCTGTTTTTGTAAAATAATTGTCAGTTATGTTATTTTTGAGCAAAAATCATTGATATTCCTATAGTAAAATAATTATTGAATTTACGAAAACTGTTTAATTACCAAATGTATTGCATTTAAATGAAATAAGTACATTAATGTATAAGAGAATGTAATTATTATTGCACTATAAGTTTCGTAGAGCTGAGTAATTTCATTTTAAAGATAGACGGGTAATTTTGTACAAAAGGGTTCCTAATTAAACAATGTATATTGCACAATTGTAGCGTCTTCACAGACGGACATAATCATAGCAATAACTCGATTTTGTAAAATATGTCAGTTATGTTGTTTTTGTAAACAGCCCCTCAGTTACTTGTTTATTTTTACCCTCGAGTACTAGGGGCGGCTGATAAGTTCTAAGCCTAAGGCATAAAATGAAAGAAACGTTGAAGTTCAAAGTATAGTACACATTCAGTTACATTCTGGGGAATTTAACCACCACATTAATATTAATATAATACCATTATATTATTATAAACAGGCAAGAAAAGTTCACCATGTCTGCCAAATTCGGGTATTTCAGCATTTTTCAATTCCGCTCATAAAGGTAACCTCTTGTTAGAAAGAGAATATCCCCTACAGTAAAATTTGAAGAGTTGATTCATATTCTGCAGTCTACCATCTTTTTGCACGCTATTTTAAAAGTATAAGTCCGCTTTATTTAAAAAGGACATTAGCGCCATAATGTCAATCCCCGCTCAGGGCGATCTCTGGTGGTGGTGTCTGGGAAAATCTTAGAGCATTATTGGTTTAATGCTCTAAGGGGAAAATGTAAAAAAAATATATATGTTCAGTCTTATAAAAATCTAAGAAAAATGCTAAAAATTCGTAAAAAATAAACAAAATAAACTTTACACGGATATGGAACGTAATAAACATCCTTGTACTGTGTGCTACACAAATGGCCAGGGCGCTCATAAACAATCTTGACTATAAAGTTGGGACATTCATTAGAATTAGGCAATAGCAATTCTAATGAAGTTTTCTATTATATCGTCTCCGTAGATTTAATTTACGCATGCCAGTATGACCCGATTATAAAAAAAATCTAAATGATGCGATTTAAAAAATTTAAATGTTTACCGAAGAATCTCTAAAAGAGTTCTATAATCGTGTCTTCGTTCGATGAAGGTATTTTAGTAAATATATACTTGTCAATAGGGACGACAGGGACTTGTCATTATTGCACAAAGTTGTTGAGGCCAGTACGCAAAGCCAGTTTTCAGGAACGACGTGGTAAACTCGTATCCAAAGTGATATTTTCATAGGACACCACGTCTGTTCACTTGTCATGAGTTGCCAGGCAGATCATCAAATAAACTTGATGCGCTAATATTAATCGTCTACCCGACCATAGGGACCTGGTTTCGGGTTACAATATTCGGTTAACTAATTTGAAAAACGAGTTACGCTTCCAAAGATAAGACGAAAAAAAAGCTGACATATGTAGTAGTTTTGTAGGGCTATTTTAAGGGCAAAACTAAAAAAAAAATTTTTGGGGATATGAAGTACTTATATGTTTGATGTGTTAAGTGTATTTTACTCGAGGATAGATATATATTTCAATAAAAAAATTTGGTTCAGACGTTACTTTCAATTTATGTCTTAGGCTTAGAACTTATCAGACGCCCCTCGTATATAAGTGTAATAGTACATTATGATACAAGTGTGTTATGTTGGTTAATACACTTGAGTCGGTTTTTAAGCCTGAGCCGAAGGCGAAGGCTTAATGGAGACGAGAAGTGTAATGACCAATGCTCACGTGTTTCATACGACGTTTTTCAACACATTTGCGAGGAAAAAAAAAAAATGAAAATGTTAAAAGATATGTAATGAAAATGCACTAGTGCGATAATGTAATGTAAAAGTCACGGCATGGGTAATATTCTGCATTATTTTGCTAATATTTAAAAAGATATGTAATGAAAAGGCACTAGTGCGATAATGTAATGTAAAAGGCACGGCATGGGTAATATTCTGCATTATCAGTGTAAATACGCTGTAATAAGACCTACTTTACGAGCAGGTGTGTTGAAATAGTAGATTGTTAACCAAGGGTTGAAAGTGACCCATTTAACCCGAGATATTTCTGGCGCTCGAACGAAGTGAGAGCGCCAATTGTTCGAGGGTTAAATGGGTAATTTCACCCGAGTTAAACACTCTACTTTTCATTTCGACTGTGAGGAAACATAATTTAATATCAACCTATAATCGTAATAAACAACTCGTTAATGCAGGTACCTATAGCTGAGTGTCGATTTGTTAAAAGTTTTTATTTTAATGATTTGACGTAACTCTATTCTCTTCGACTCCGTGGCTGACCGTAACAATAAAAAAAAATACTTTCCACCCTAGGGGAGAAAAAGCTATTTTCCACCCGGCTATATGCCCATGAAAAATCAACTTTCAGAGCAGGAGAGATGAAAAATAATATAATATAGTTAATATATTTTTTCTCAAACTTGCAATGAAATGTTGACATGACTTACTTCATATTAGGTCCGGAAATACTACGTATCCGGTGCGACTAGTGAAGATGATATAGTAAAGGAATTTCATACAACCTTACACACCTAGGCCTGCAAAGCAACCGTCTTTTGTTTATAAACGTCAAATTGTGACAGAACGTCTTGGTATTCAATCACCAAAAAAAAAAAAAAAGGACTTTTGTTAATGTCACCGGGTAAAACGTTGCTTGTTAAAAAAAGTTTGGCGCGTAAATTGAAAAAAGTTTTCGTTTCTTGTTGGCCGGATTTGTCAATAGTTCGTAATTATTTTGAAACTTTCTAATAAAAGCAATTGATTTCGAAATGAGTTCGGACAAAAATGATATGGAATTGAACTGTACGCCTCCGGAATTGCGGGCAGAAGTAGCCATGAACATTAGGTACACGACGGCGTATGAAAATTTCATAAAAATTATAAGTGTTTTCTTTGTTGTAGTGCCTCGTCTATATAGTTAGATATAAGTTCATGTTACTATAAACTAATACTTAATTTAGGGAATAAGCGGAATATTTGTTAGTAAGAAATGTGGGACACAATTATAGGTTATGATGTGACAGCACTGACAGCTATCAGAAACGTATTATTTAGTTGTACGAATAAAACAAATTGACTACTTTTTATTTCATTGCAAGTTTGAGAAAAGCACTAAGTATACAAATCTCGGCGAGAAACGGGGTTGCCGGCCGCGTATCCCTATATCTACTTGGCCTGCAACCCTTCGTTTCCCGGCCTCTATAGTAATGTACTAATCTCAGAGCATAGAATACTAGAGAGAGGACAAGTCGCCGGCGGCCGTGTCGCAGCTGTATGCTCAATGGGCATACACTGCCATACTGTGCACGCGTGCTGATCGCAGAGAATATTACGTTTTTTCCCAAAATGCCTGATATGATGCGCGTTTATTGTCAAATAAGCGTGTAGGTATACAAGTGTGTGTGTTTTAGATGTGTGCGTGCTTTGTCTTGTCAATTACTTGGGCGTTGTGTGGGTTAATGTACTTGCGACAGGCTCACTCTATACAAATCGGCCGCCATGTCCGATCTCCTTATATTCATACATCTGTGGTACTAATAATAAATATTTTTTTTTGGCGTAGGGATGTGACGGCCCCATCGCCCACCAGATTTCTGGTGCAATCAGTCAACGTAAGGCAGCTTGTGGCGAGCTGTTAGGGAGTAGCGACCCTACGTACCTGAGTGCTCCTGGGGGTGTCCTGTGGTCAGGCTGAGCCGATCGGGTGGTTGGTTGGACAGGCCCCCCACCTCTGGCTTGCCTTAACTGGCTGTTCAGAGTGGAGTCGCAAGAGCTGTTGCTCGAGGGTAGATGTGGACACCTAAGTGGCGAGTTGGCTATATGTTTAAAGTCCAGTGCCACCTCTCTACCCCCCCAGCCTCTCTGACTGGTGTTGCCCTTAGGCCATTTTTTAATGTCGCTATTAATAGGGGCCCATCTAGCAGTTGGCGAGTCACCGTCTGCCAGAGATAAAAAATGAGACAGTTTATTAGGCAGGCGTCCGATGTTTCACCCAATAGCCCAGCCACTAGTCCATTATTTTCACCCAATAACCCGTATTCTTTAGATTCCATCAACCAGCAATAGTCCCTATACACCCCAGCGGGTGCTGTCTCTGTGTGCGTCCCATGACACGGGCAGGGACAGCATCCGCTCGGTGTACTCCTTGCATTTCATTAAATTGTCAAAAGGGCCTCTACGTGTTGGCTCAGTTGGTACTTTGTAGGTACCTAGCCCCACGCACGCCTCCCAAAGGTCCGGGACATCATTGTCCCGTGAGCGGGAAAGAAATAAAATTTACTTACTTAATTTTATTTAAGCATCATAACTTTATTTCTGTTATTGATAGGTATATTCTCTGTTTTTGTTTGTTTGAGTGTTTTATAAGGATTGATTGACATTTTCATATGGGTTTAATTATTTATGAATGGGTGGGTTTTTTAATGGGTTTTATTATTTTGATGATGATGATGGTTATTATTAATATTTCAAAATGAATTGTACTTTGAGGATACTGATTAAGAGATACGAAATAATTTATGCTGTTATTGTTTATACTATATAACTATTTAAATAGGTGTACCTACTAAATATACAGGGTGTTTGGTGCATCGTTTGGCAAACTAAAACGGCAGGTAGAGTGGGTGTCATTTGCTATCACTTCCGGTATTCAATTGTTTTTTGTGGCCATGGGTCTTTTATTAATATTTTTTTAAATAAATTTTGTATAATTGTAAGGGACTACGCGTTTCAACTTAAATTTAATAATAATTAAAGTCAAAATTATGTTTTTTACTTAGTTAAGTACATTAATTTATTTACGGTAGTTTAATATTTTAAGAGGATTAATATACAGTAAATAGTAAATCTAAAATAACTTAAACAAGAATAACAAGAAAATAAAAATAAAACTAAACTAAATACCTAACAAGAAAGTAAAAATGCATAAGTATTATTTATAAAAAGAATACCTCGTCAAGGAGATCCTCCTGCGGCATTGTACCCATGACGCTGGCTGCGTTACCTCTCTGTATCGCGAGGGCGATTCTATGAGAGAGGTAAACGCCAGCCCTCGGATCACCTGAGGTGTTGATGAGCCGCCTCGACGAGGCTCTCAAGAATTATTTGCAAGTAACGTCTACTTATTTTTTTATTGACCCTCAAAAAAAATTCTAGGTCCAAAATCTTTGTTTGCCAAGAGGCAATACACTACAATATCGCCTCATTTATACAAAAAACGCCAGCCACGAATGTACTTTTTCACCTCACTTCGAAAGCCCATTTTTATTCTAACAGGTAGCAAAACTGCATTTTATCCACAACACAAGAGTGCAAAAAATATTTGAAATCCGAACGTGTTATTAGTTACTTTAACATAATAACATGTAAAGGCCAGTCCAGACAGGACATTTTTCGCCGATCTGATATTTTATTTAGGTAACTTATTTTGTTTTTTTTTTCATCATGTTAAATGTTTATTCTCTATTTTGTAATGTTTTTTGAAATTCTTTTTTATTTTTATATTTTTGGTTTTTTAATGTTAATTTTTTTCTTTTTACCCCTTTTTATAAATGTTGTTTCTCTTCTTTTAATGTTTTGTTTCTTTAATAAACTTTTTTCTTTTTATTGGTATTTTTTTCTTCTTTTTGGTAGTTTTTTATTTTTTAATGTTTTTTTTGGTCTTTTTTTTCTTTTTTAAGTTTTTTTGATTCTTTTTATTTTTAATATTTTTGTCTATATTATATTTTTTTTAATTTTTTATTGATTTCAATGTTTTTTTATCTTTTTTCTTCTTTTTTTAATGTTTTTTTTTTTGCAGTTTTTTCTCTTTTTTAATTTTTTGGTTTTTGTCTTTTTATTTTGATGTTTTTGTCTCTATTTTATTGCTTTATTTTCTTTTTTAAATTTTTTTTTCCTTTTTTCCAAGTTTTTTTTCAATTTTTTTTGTTCTTTTCTGTTTTTTAAGTCTTGTTTTTTTATATATTTTTTTCCTTATTTCTAATGTTTTTTTTTAATGTGTTTTGAAATTCTATTAGGGGACATGTGTATAATACGATCCCTCGAGGTAAAATGATCCCCCATCTTATCCGAGCGACTACTAGTGCCATCTATCTAAATATACAATAAACGTCTGCCCCGCGACCCCGCAAGTTGCCTCTCAAAGTGTCATGGCGGTGTGAGCTCGCAGTGTGGTTTAATTACAAAATAATTAAAAAACGTGTCTCTAATCTACGGTAAGCTTATTTTCTGAATACCATTACTTTTTTCATGTTACGTTTTATTGAGATTGTGTTTTATTGTCGGATTACAATGATGTTTAGATATATTTTAACGATGTTTTCATCACACCTGCTCATAAATGGTGTTATTCCTTGCCTGTATACAGAAGGACAATGGCCTAAATTGTTCCCGCGGGAAATAATGGCACCATGGGAGTTATGAGCTTGTGTGTGATCTGATTGGTTAAGCAAATCTGAACGGCAAGAATTCTGCTCTGTGATTGGTTGAAATATTGAAGCTCCGCCCTCCACTCGCACTGATCTAGAAATGAAATTGTCCATTTCGTCAACATTTGATTGATGCGCTTGTATAAAACATAGATTTTTCTGTCTTTTGTGGTTATTTATTTCCTCGCAAATGTGATGAAAAACATTGTGTATAACACGGGCGTAAGAATATTGCAAACTCGAGTCATCAAAAGCTCTCCTGACAGACTCTCGTTTGCAATATTCCTCATACGCCCCTTGTTAAACAATGTACTATTATTCCGACGCACGTTGAATTTGAAGGTTATATTTTGGCTCTTAATGCCGTTAAAGAAGGAATGCCTTATAAAACAGCAAGCAGACAGTTTTCTGTGTTTTTACAAATCATTTTAACCCAACCCTAGGGATCGTTTTAAACATACATATGTATAAAATGATCCTTTACCAAACTTTTAGAAAACGCAACGTAATTAATAAACTACGTACAAAACATGAGAAATAAGTATGCATTTACTTAGGTAAGAAAATTTACTATTCATAAACATATAAATCTTATATTTTTGTCTTCAAATTTGAACACGGTAAAGATTTTACCTTAAGGGGATCATTTTGCACACATCTCCCCTACCTTTTTTAATATTAGGTCCTTACCTATGAAATTGGCGGTTTGTATGGAGAATTTTATGAAAACTGTGATTTTCATACATTGAATTTTGCGGATTATTCAGCAATGTCAAATTCAAAGCAAACTTAATTTTGGTAGGAATATAGAAAACTTTTAAGCTACTTTACACATATCTTCATTCCTTAAAAATAGTTCGCATCATAAAACTATACGTAATTGAAACACTTTAACCGGCAGCACATGAAAAGGGCGGTTTTCAAGATTTAATTTGAAACACTAAATAAAAAATTCAAACCTATTTTTTGTATTTAAAACCTTTGTTACATAGTCTAATAATGAAATTAAAAAATAATTTGGAAGTTGCAATAGAAATGAATAAATTACGTACAAAATAATATCTGTGAAAAAACCGCCAATTTCATAGGTAAGGTAATATTTTTCTCTTTTTCTTACGTTTTTTTCTCTTATTTTAATGTTTTTTGATTTTTTTCTCTTTTTTATGTTGTTGTCTTTATTTTATTGCTTCATTTTCTTTTTTTCCATTTTTTCCTCTTTTTAATTTTTTTTTAAATATTTTCTGAAATTATTTTATCTGTTTTGAAATTATTTTATCTTATTTTAAATGTTTTTCTATATTTTAATGTATTTTTTTTTGTTTATACAATGTTTTTCTAGTACTCTTTGTTAAATCTTTTTTTCAATTTTGTAATCTTTTTTTGTTTTTTTTTTCTTTATTTTCCTCGCTTTAGTGAGGTGAAAAGATTTGTGGTACACACGGGTGCAAGTTATTTTGACGTCTCGTGTGTTGCAACATTTTTCAGTCACTTCCCGTTATTCAATTGAGCTGAAATTTTGCATGCATGTGTATATCGCATGACAATGCAATATTATGTTGACTTGGACCTGATCTGATGCTGGAGCAGGAAGGTTGCCATTCAAGTTGAAACGCACATTGAATTTTAGAAAATTTATGAAAATAAGTATTAAAAAAAGACCCTTGGCCACAATTTTTTTTAATGCCGGAAATGATAGCAAATGACCCAAACTACCTGGCGTTTTAATTTGGCAAACGATGGACCAAACACCCTGTATATTATATTTTTTTCAAAATATGCAATAACTAGGGTAACATAGCGTCACTCATGATAGCCAAAGCTCGTGAAATGGGTCGAATTTAAAACAACGAAAACGCAAATTACAGATGTGTTGTGTACTATTAAGTTCGTTTGCGTATTGTACATACAATATTTACGAATTTCAACTCGCTTCGATACTAGACTAGATGGCACGAATAAGTTATTGGCAATAACTTCGATACTAGACTAGATAGCACGAATAAGTTATTGGCAATAACTTATTCGTGCTATCTAGTCTAGTATCGAAGCGAGTTGAAATTCGTAAATATTGTATGTACAATACGCAAACGAAATTAATAGTACACAACAAATCTGTAATTTGCGTTTTCGTTGTTTTAAATTCGACCCATTTCACGAGCTTTGCCTATCATGAGTGACGCTATGTTACCCTAGACAGATAAAATTCAATGTGTATGGACGGTGGAACGGAAGAAGCGCGCGGGAGGAGGCAGGTCGGGAAACCACGCACGCGCACTGACGATGAGAGTTCACACGCGCGGCGAAACCGCGGTGCGCCTCCACGAGTAAGCCCGCCTCTCCCCGCGCTCCGCCCCTCATACCTCGCTACTCGTGCCGTGCCGATGCCGATGCCGCCCAACCTTCAACGAATGCGCTCCGGTTTTATCGTAATGTATTTGTAACTAACATCTGATATGAATATGCCACAGGATAATTATTTCGGAAGAATAATTTTATAAGAAGTCTAATATAATACGCACGTTAACACGTTATGTTTTATGAAACTCGTGAAATTTACTGAACATCTAGGGTCGTTTCGCCGGTAACGCGACCACCTTCGGTTGGCGACCACTTGACGGACTAGGCTGCTTCAATTAAAGATATTAACATTTCTACAAACCCAACAGAAAACTAATTAGTTATTAACTATTCTTGAATAGTGTCAGAATAAGAATAAATACACTTTAAAACCCAAAGCTTAATCCAAAGCAAGAAAAAATAACCTCAATTCACACATTTCACACATTGCTTCCGAAAAGTGTTGACGTGCAGTGAATCTGTAAAAAAAATAACGCGACAGTTGGCGCGAAAACTTTAGTTACGTCACCTAATTTTATTATTATGCTGAAATTAGTTACTTGATTGCTTAAATGATTTAGCTATTGTAATAATTTCGTTGAAATTCGGCATATTATAAAAATAGATTTAAATAAAATGGGGTGGTCGCGTACCCAAAAAAAATATTACCAAAGAAGTCGGATAGCGACCACATCGTTTTTCTTTTTCTTTCCTTATGGATTCTTGCGGCACCCGCGATATTTAGCTTGGCAAGCCAATTGTGTCGGTAGGTATTTAAGCCGCGCCAATCCATGCTATGTCTATAGTAGGTATATGTAATATAATAATAATATATAATTATAAAATGAATAATTCATATGATTATATGATATGGTTATATTACAAATGCGAAAGTGTGTCTGTCTGTCTGTTACCTCTTCACGCTTAAACCGATGGACCGATTTTGATGAAATTTGGTATGGAGATAGGACTCAAAAGTCCCGGGAAAAGACGTAGGATAGTTTTTATCCCCGAAATAATCCCCTAAGAGGCTGAAATAGGGGTTGAAATTTTGTATGGAGCTACGATATAAACGAGACACACGGACGGAGTCGTGGGCAGAAGCTAGTATAGGTAAGTAGAATTTAATCTAAAAGTTACATAAAAGCTTGTAAAATGGTGGCGTTTAGATACCTACTATGAACGACATGTGTGACTGTAATAGCAATATATATAATAGCACTATGGTGTGAGCGAGATGGCGCGCCGTTTTCGATTCTATTTTGCATTGACAAGCAATGTAAAGTAGATTTAGAAGAGTAACAATTTGTAGTAGTATAAGGGCAGTCAGGTCAGGTAGGTCCAACTTTGAGAAAGAGGTCAATCGTCGAATCCGACTCGGCTGGGCAGCGTTTGGGAAGCTACGCTATGGCACATCTTTTCGTCTAATATTCCGCAGTGTCTGAAGACGAGAGTCTTTGACCAGTGCGTGTTGCCAGTGATCACGTGTGGCACCGAAACGTGGTCGCTTCAGAAATCATAAGAAGGCTCAAAGTCACCCAAAGGGCAATGGAGAGAGGGCTATGCTCGGAGTTTCTCTGCGTGATCGCATCAGAAATGAGGCTATCCGCAGCATAACCAAGGTAATCGATATAGCCCTAAGCCGCTAAAGTTAAGTGGCAGTGGGCGGGGCACATTGCACGTAGAACCGATGGCCGTTGAGGCGGAAAGGTTCTCGAGTGGCGACCACGTACCGGAAGGCGCGGCGTGGGTAGGCCCCCCACAAGTTGACTGATGGCCTGGTAACGATCGCAGGAATCCGATGGATGCGGGTGGCGCAGAACCGGTCATTATGGCACTCTTTGGGGGAGGCCTATGTCCAGCAATGGACGTCTTTCGACTGATATGATGATGATGATGACGCATCGTTTTATTAACTACTTAAACACTATTTGCAAGAGTGGTCGCCAACTAGCTAACAGGTGGTCGCAAACCGACTAAAGCGGTCGCTATCCAGCGAATTCGCTATTTTGAAACCTTTTCCATATTTTTTCCTCATCTATGGATGAAAGTGCTATATTTTATTGTAGGTTTCAAAACTTGACTATACTCAGAACCTATACGAATACCATCTATTATGTGTGTACATTGAATAGGTATACATTTACTAATCTAAAGTGAGCAACTCGGCTAAGTGGTCGCTAACCGGCGAAACGACCCTACCTATAACATTATTTTATATCTCTTTGAGATTGATTAATTTTTGTACTGGCACGTCATACAAGTCAATCTAACATACCTACCTATTCTTTATATAAGAAACCTATTTGCAATGAATACATTCATTAAGTGTATGAATAAAGAACGGTGTTACAGTTGTATGTAGCGCAAATTTATACCTACTGATAAGACTCAATAGACTTCCAATTTATTCTCTTAATATATTACACTGTGACACTTGATACACGCACACCGCAACATTGAACTCACACATAAGCGACCCCGACCTATCTGCACACTTAACGTTAGAGGAGAGCAGGAGAATCATTTGATACGCTGGCCTGTTCGTGGCTTTCCTTGCGCTTGCCTTTGGTTCGCATTCGGCCGTGGACCGCCGATCGCGCAGCGCTTGTGTAATTCGGCTCGGGTGTCGTGCGCAACCTACATCAACATTGACGCCATTGAACCACTTTGCAGACAGATCAACATCATCATCATCGGAAATGATTGGTAAGCATACAACGATCACACCTTGCTATTTGTTATTATTATTCTGTTGAATATTAAACGTCTGTGATGTATATTTAATTAAAATTTGGAATATGAGAATATGCAATTGTGTAATAATAAAATCTACAAAAGTTAACTTAAAGTGAAAAATTACTTCAATTGTTAATATTTTTCAAAATTTACTGATTTGTGAAAATAAATATTGAATTTACGCGTACGTAATACAAATGGAGTAGTCCATTTGTGATGTTACCTGGATTTATTTCTACTTATATTACTGAGTGTTTAGGATTAATCAATGTTAATATATTAAAAGGCAGAATAAAATTGATAAATATGTCTCTTGCTCAATATTAGCAATGAAAAATTATTACATATACCTATATGTATTGCTATGTTACCTACTCAGAACCCCCAAATTTATATTTAAAAAATCCTAATGAACTTGAGTCATTTATTCATAATGCGGTGGGGTAGGGCGCGCGGTAGGAGCGGGGCGACGCGGGGTCGCCGGCCGAGACACGTGGAGGCGCTACCGCGGTTTCGACGCGATGAAACCGCGGTGCGCGCCTCCACGTGCTTTCAGAGGACATTCACTCCGTTATTGCTCTGCGCCCCGCGGCCCGCTCGTTCCCCTTTCTGGTCCTACAGCGTGCATCGTGCATCCTGATCGGTGCATGCCATACGTAACACAGTACGGTTTGTGGACGCTTGTGGTCTCGATAAGTCCTATCTGTTGCGCGAGTTACATATAACTGATCCGTAATGGAATATTGTTCTACGTCTCAGCTGAAAATTTATCGTTCTACAGGTGAGGAGGAACGCTTACACCAATGCGGAGAATGCGGGCTGATGCTTTCCACGCGAAGCGCGCTAACCGCTCACGCGCGCTCGCACCGGGCAGCTGCCGATGCACATCGCTGCGATGTTTGCCAGAAAACTTTCGCCGTGCCAGCACGCCTACAACGCCATTATCGGACACACACCGGCGAGCGACCTTTCGAATGCGAATATTGCCACAAGATGTTCAGTGTTAAGGAGAACTTGCAAGTGCATCGTCGTATACACACAAAGGAGCGACCCTACCGATGTGGCGTGTGCGGTGCGGCTTTCGAGCATTCGGGGAAACTTCACCGCCATGCTCGTATTCACACTGGCGAGAGGCCCCACGCGTGTCCGCACTGCCACAAAACCTTTATTCAATCGGGTCAACTGGTTATCCATCTACGAACGCACACCGGTGAAAAACCATATCGCTGCCCAGCTCCTGGCTGCGGGAAGGGCTTCACTTGCTCAAAACAACTAAAAGTACATTCTCGTACGCATACAGGTGAACGCCCATACACTTGTGATATATGCCTGCGTGATTTTGGATACAATCACGTCTTAAAACTTCATCGCTTCCAGCACTACGGGGAAAGATGTTACCGCTGTACAGTTTGTGATGGCACCTTTAACACGAAAAAACAAATGGAAGCACACATTTACAAGGAACACGGAGCGGAAACGCCTCGAGCGTTGTCACAACAATCTCCTCCGCCACTGGCGGTCAACGGGAATGTGATGTGTGATATAGTTGAAGCTGCGCTGCAACAACTGCCACCTACACCTCCAAGTTCCCCTCCGTCACCTCAGTGTCCCGTTGTGTCTGTTCCTGCACCAACATTACCAACAATGCTAGCTTCCCCAGTCATGCCAACTTCCTCGCCTAACCCGCCTTCTCCACCTCCTACTGCACTGCACTTCTCGCTCCCTCATTCTTCGCTTCCTCCCCGAAAACGGAAGCTGATCCTACAACCCGAAGAAACCATTCCAATGGTACGTCATACCTCGGTAATACAATTTGCCCCTGCAGCTGGAGACGTTTCATAGCATCTTAATAATGAAAATGGTATCATCATAATGAACATCTGAACTATAGACTTCTAGCTTAAGTTTCTTTTAGCTAAGTATAAGGCTGTTGTAGAATCTACGTTAACTGGCTAGATTTTCAAATATAGGATAAAAAATTGATGCTGTCATGTACTAATGTAATCTGGTGACTAAAATGTGGTTTAGGCCCATTATCTTGATGTGAATGTGCTTTTCAGTATATTATGATATAATACCTAAGTACGTATAAATAAAAAAGGAGGCATTGTTATTAACCTCAAACTCCAAATTTAAAGATATACGGAGAATGTGGGGTAGTTTGCCTTGTCGTTCAGATTATTCATTAAAACGAGTAGGTATGCTTTTGAATCTAGCTTTAAGCTGCATTTCGTTATAATTGCCAACTTATCAAGTACTTCGGAATTGGAATGCTGTAGTGTGCGTGTGTCTCGTTTTTATGCTTAGGGTAATGTCAATATAATGACGAATTAGGACGGGTTTACCCTATATCGAAATCTTTTAGCTCACATTAATTTGTTGAATTTTATTAGAAGTGCCTTGAATTATATTTTAGGTGAATTTGACAATTGATTGGTTGATTGATTTTATTTTCAATCTTAGTTTTGGAATATTTAGTAAAATATCGGTGATATGTTTTTGTTTAAAATTGTTACTAACAATTTTGTATATTGCATTTACGCCCGTCATAAGAATGATATTATGTACTCTATTAATAAGGTTTTGTATTTATCTACTACGTGTTATTCTTATTATATTAATCGATTAGAAAATACTTGTTTTTTTTTCATGTCAACTTTACTTACTACTTTCTATAGTCCATCCATTGAACAGACACCTCTATAACTTAGGTATCACAGACAGCCCCATGTGCAGAGCGTGCATGGAGGCAGAAGAAACGACTAAACATATACTACTGGACTGCAGTATATAGGTAGAAGTATACAGAACCCACCAAAAACATAAATGTAAAAAAGGAGAGCCAAGTTCAATACAAAAATTATGCTTGGCTGTGGGCTTTGCCGCAAAAAGAATGGAGATCTAAATGAGTGCCAAGTTATATGCAAAATCCAAATATGTATTTATAGGAACAAAATAACATTATGAACAAATAACTCTATTTCTTTGCTTTATTGAATACCTATAATAATTGTTGTTATTTAAAAATGTGAGATCTTAAAGTAGGTTAGATTTGACTTGGCCAGTTTTCATTAAATCAGTCATTTTACAAAGTTATTCAACATATATTTTTTAATTCTGATAAAAACGCCCGTTGGTTACGTGTTGCAAATAATTTCTTCAATTCCTCGTTTTAGTATGGGATTTCCATTCAGTCGTTCATTCAGTACAGATCACTCACCGTCTAGGGTCGGATGCAAAAAAAATTACATAAGGGGATAGATTTAAGCTTCAAAAATGACGTTTAAATCTACCTAACGCGCGTACGGAAAGTTACGTGATCGTGATCGACCTACAGGTCACTTTAGTCAGCTCACTGTCGAAGGAAGTAGATACAAAGAACCAGGTAGACGTAATATATTTAGACTTTCAAAAGGCGTTTGACAGATAATTTCTAAGACGTTAAAAAGTTCTACGCGGACGAAGTCGCGGGCAACAGCTAGTTTCCCATATTCGAGATGTTGGGAGAAGAACGAGGTTTAATTTAAAACATTTCAAACTATGTCGGTAATTATGTTACCTGAACGTAATAAAGTAGTTTTCAGATTTCATTTCTCACCCGTTTTTAAGAAAATCGCGAAATTATATACATGTGGTTTAAGCCGTGTGTGACGTCAAATACTACGACTGCCATATGAAAGGTGTGCAAGCTGCCATACAGAGCCGTAACGTTGACGTCATCATTTAGTTACGACCTTCTGGAATTCGCTACTTTTCAATTTGATATTTCTGAATGAAAATTACAATTTAAGAAGAAATAAAAAAAACAAGTGCCGCTTAAAAAAAACATTTTCTAGCAAAATAAATCATAAAATGGCCCACTTGAAAAAATGAAATGTTGTCAAATTACATCCATTAATTGTCGTGGGCCCCATAGACGTGATAGACGGCTGTGTTAACCTTCCTTAGCTCAACGCCGTATACCCTGAGAAAATTACGGTTTTTTTTTTTTATCGTGTTGTCATGAGACGTAGGCGTATTGGGAGTGGGCTGACGGTCTATTAGATATATTTCGGTGGGTGACATACAATTGAAAAGTCAATGATACCTAGTACCCACGTTAGATTGACAACTCTATGTGGCTTTCACTAAGGTGCAAAATCGCATGAAAATAATCAGAAGAACATAAATTACAATTTGCTATGATTTTACCAACTTCTACAAAAAATATCGATCTTCCAGTAGGGTCATTTTGCCGGTTACGCGACCACCTTCGGTTAGCGACCACTTGAAGAACATGGTTTTTTCAATTGAAGATAACATCAATTCTACAGAGCCTATTGAAACAGTCAGCCGCATGCCTTATTGTTTGTATTTATGGAATAGGAATTTACAAAACAACGGGTAAATATGCTTTCAGTTCACCAATGTCAGCTAAGTGGTCGCTAACCGGCACATGAAATTAGGTGGTCGCCAACCGGCGAAATGACCCTATACGTTTTAAGAGAATCCTTGAATAATGAAAGTGATTTCAAAAAAATACGTAGCGAGGAGATTCGCATGCCGCGAACAAAAGTTCCACTTATGACTTTAAAATAAACAATAGGACATAGTATTATAAGGACATAGTTTAGAATGAACCTTGAAGAAGTGTGTGTCTTTTACAACCCGACTATCCGCGGTCTTATAAAATAACTGCTACATCACATCATCATCATCACCGCGTGTGGGCATAAATAAAACTGACCCATGGTATTTTATGAATCTAGTCACATGCTATCTACATTTGACTACATTGACTGTAGAACAAAATTAGGGCTTTAAAAAGCCCAATATCACGCAAACGGCTGATTGGAAAGTGGTTTTCAGAAACCCATATTATATTTGAACAAGCTATCCAAAGATGCCCCACATGAGTTTAATGAGAAAAAAAATACATCCCCACTTTCCGTATAAGGTACCTACCTTAAATATATACTTTTCAAGATTTTATGCTACCGTTTTGGTGGCGTGATTGATTTTTATACCCATTCCAAATTACAGCTTTCTAGTAGTAAGGGTCACTGAGCTAAACCGCATACTGACAGACGGTCAGATGGACAAACGGACATGGCGAAACTATAAGCGTTCCTTGTTGACTACGAAACCCTAAAAATCAAATACAAGTCTGCAATCCCCTGAAGCTGTGAAAATTCAAACAGTGATACGAAGTTATAAGATAGATACAGTATTACAGTATACATATGTATTAGATATAGTCCACCCAAAGTACTTACCTATAGTATAGTATAACCAACATATGTTATAATTATAATGTCCTTGAGAATTCCATAACCTCAGAGTAAAGAAAATGAAACCATTACATGCCTTGTTTTATTATATACGAAAATAATACAAAGTTATTACGTTGTTTTATTTTCATTTAATACATCTAATCATCTTTATGTAAGTAGATTAAATCATATAATGCCCAATCTAATTCGCAAATAAAATAGCTTTATTTTTAAGTTAATGACTTATGACAGTTATGATAGGTAACAAATTATACACATGTTTATGCCATACTGTAGGTGGTTTTTCTTCATTTGACTTTCATTTTCAAAAACATGAAGAAGTTGAATTGTGCTGATAGCTAGCTTAGTATCTTGAAGCATCATGACGGCCGCAATATGAATGTCTTTATGTCATCGATAGTTTCTACAGCAGCAGAAGTATTACCGGGAGATCAGCGCAACGTTCAATTGTAGACGATCCCGGCTTGATCCTATAAAAATTGTAACTAAGTATGTCTTTCTATTAATGATTAGGATTCCATCTGTTGGCACTGCATCACTGCGTTTTAATGGATGGCGTAAACATTATGGTAGGACCACGATTACAAACATCATAAATGGTACAATCTTCATATTTCGTAGGTAGGTACATGATACGGTGCTCCTTGTACTTTATATTATTTATTTAGAATATTAGCTTTGCAAAATCAATAGAAACAGTGTAAATGTCAAATGTCAGACCTACCTAATATGTCAGATGGGGGTAAATTTTAATATCTAAAAATATTTACAATTCACTTACATTAGAATTAAAGTATCAAACTATCAACTAACAAAAAGGACCGCCCCGGGTCGTTGGTGGCCCAAAAGTTCTCATGACACTGGCAGCGTTGCCACGCTGGATGGCCAACGAAATCTGTTGAGCCAGGAACGACCCGGAACGAGGATCGCAGCCCCTATCCCTAAGCCGGCGACCCAAACTCCGCATGAAGTCTTTGGCCTCCGTACCCCACGGTCCCGCAGATGTCAGATTGATGTCAGATGTTACTATAAATCTATCATAAATACACACACATACACCTATACGCCATATAAGACAATGTGGCCTGTGTAATATATAAATTATCCACGTTCTAAAGAAACGAATTCGAACTTATAACATTAATAAAGGGATCGAAGAAGAAAAATATGAAAAATCGTGTTCGAATGGTGTGTTTTTTGAACTTTTATATTAGTGCGTATTGTAAAAATACCATAAAATCTAGTTTCTGTGCTTATCCAACCACATCACATTCTTTATTTTTCCCTAACAACATATTATTATCTGGTTGCTGGTATTAAACTTGCGAATTATACAGTTGTCAAAATGACAAAAATCGCTACAGACGTCCGTCCAGCTCGAGGCCACATGGCCATCTGCCTACGAAAATGAGACGCGCAGGTCAGTTTCCCAGATAAATTGTGTATAAATAAATATAAAACCATTTTTAAAGAAAGTGTTCGTAAAAAGATCTATTTTAAATCATTGCCTATATTTTGTAATTGTTCACTTGAGTCAATTTTGCGCCTACTTTATGTACAACTCGAAATAAGATCAGCATTTCCCATTTTTCGTGGCATGATATGATCGAGCAAAGTTTAAAATATTGTGTTTTTGTTCGTAAAAGTATCAAGGGCGGTTATTAAACTATAACATATCTCAATATCCCATCAAAAAAATCAGTATTTCATTGTTTATTATTGAATGTAAAATAGGTCGATTTCGGGTAACGTGGTCTTAACGGTCCCCGATTCAGTATTCTTTGATCTGTGCCGATACTAATCTCCACTTATAATCTCCACTTATAATAAATCTCTAAATTAAAAAAAGAATCAGCCAGTTTGAAACTAAGCTTTGTGTGGTACGAATGTTCTCAGCATCCCATGAACGGAAAAATATGAAACATTTTATATAGGTACATTATTATTCTAGCTGCAACTTAGGATAGTTTTTATCCGACTGCGACAATTAATTAATTTTCCGAAATATACGACTTCATTTAATTTTTCATTTATTTTTATTGAAATCAAACGCTGCTCCAACTGTCAGCTATAAGAAACGTCAAATTTTCGTCAAAATGACGGAATTGCTTTGCTTTCACTTATTAATAATTTAAATGATCCCGTCTAAGATTGACCTTTACGATACACATGCCAAAAGTTAAACCATAAAAAAATATTCGATTGTGATATGAGAACTTATATGCGCAAATGTCGCATTATGGCGTGATTTGAATAAATGTATCAACAAATTTGAACAATATAATTAACATGAATTTGTTTTTTTTAATGGCAATATGCCATTGCTCTTTGCGCATTCTGCCAAAGTGCCTGCGGCGCTACCACGAAAACCGAAACTCGTAGTTCGTATAACTGCATCCCTGTGACTCGAGTATAGTTAGTGCGATAGAGATAGAGATACCCGAATATTTTCGAATTCCGAAGTTCGTGGTTATAGCTCAGGAATCGAAACTACACCCCGTAAGCCGCGTCCGCTGCGCCATGTTTTCGTAGTTTTTAAACGTCAAACATGTTTTGCCAATCAATACAAAACCCTATTTGTTTGCCGAACCTGACGGAAAACATGTTAGATATTTAAAAACATGGAACACATTGGTACAGCGGACCCGGCTGTAGGTAGACACTAAATAAAATAATCATAATGTATTTTCTCGAAAAAAGGATAATAGAGAAAAAATCAACGGAAGAGGTTATATGTATAGGTAATCACTAAGTTCCAAAATGTTATGTTCTGTCCCTTTTCCACAAAACGCACCTTCATATGAAACGATTGTTTTTTACTTTACACAGTCCTTGATCGTTTTCTCACTCTAACAAGCGACATTAAAACGGTTTTGAGATATTTGAATGGGATTTTCGTCATCTTCTATCTATCTATACCTACATATAAATGCCTGTCCTGACTGACTCACCCACTCACTCATCAATGCACAGCCGAAACTACTGGGGCTAGAGAGTTGAAATTTACACCAGAACTACGTTTTACAACGTAGGCAACGGATAAGAAGGGATTTTTGGAAATTCTACCCCTAATGAGGTCAAATAGGGGTGCAAATTTTGTATGGGGGAAACTTTAATATTTTAGCAAGAAACTCAATACGCTGTAGAAAGCTTACTTATTAGAATACAAATAAAGTACTGTCAGCGTTTTGGAAAATTCAGCCTCTTAGGGGGTTAAAAAGGTTTGCAAAGTTTGTATGAGCGAAACTTCTTTTTGAGATAGAAGCTTAAAATATTAATATTAAAATATTATTACAATACAAATAAAAAAACAGCGTTTTGGAAAATGGTATGAAATGGGGTACAGTGTTGGTAAAGGGGATTTTTTTGAGATAGAATCTCAAACCTTTTTAAAAAGATTACATAATAAAATAAAATAAATTACTTTCAGCGTTTTAGAAAATTCCACCCCTTAGGGGTGTATAAAATATTTTTTTTAGCAAGCGACAAATTTTTGTTGAAATATTACTTATTACAATAAAACTTTCAGCGCTTTGGAAAATTCCACCCCTAAGGGTGATTAAAACGGGTGAAAATTTGTATCGAGGAAACTTTTTTTTTGAGCTAGAGACTTGATATTGTGTACAAAGATTATTTATTAGAATACAAATATAAAGGTAAATTACTTTCAGTGGTTTGAAATTTTCCACCCGCTAAGAGAGGGTAAAGAGGTGCAATGTTTGTATAGGAAAACTTTTTTTAGGTAGAAACTTAAAACTCTGTAGAAAGATTAAGTACCTACTTATTAAAATACAAAAAAATACCTACTGCCAGCGTTTTGGAAAATTTCACCCCTTAAGGGATTAAAAAGGGGTGCAAGGATGGGAAAGACTTTTTTTAAGCTAGAGACTTGATAGTTTGTAGAAAAAATACTTACCTATTACAATAAAAAAGCGGCCAAGTGCGAGTCGGACTCGCACATGAAGGGTTCCGTGAAATAAATTGCGGTTTACGATTTATAACGTATTAAAAAAAAACTACTTATTAGATCTCGTTCAAACCAATTTTCGGTGGAAGTTCACATGGTAATTGTACATCATATATATTTTTTAGTTTTATCATTCTCTTATTTTAGAAGTTACAGGGGGGGGGGGGGGGCGGGGGAGACACACATTTTACCACTTTGGAAGTGTCTCTCGCGCAAACTATTCAGTTTAGAAAAAAAATATGTTAGAAACCTCAATATCATTTTTAAAGACCTATCCATAGATACTCCACACGTATGGGTTTGATGAAAAAAAAAAATTGAGTTTCAAAATTACCTTTGGCACTTCATTGTTTTCTATTTCAACGGAATCATATCAGAATCTGTGACGTACTTATATAGTTTGAAGTACATCATTGAGAAGTTCCACAAGCCATCTATAGTCTTCATCATCACTTCCACTTCACTTAATTTATGATTTCCGGGTGTAAATACACGAGTTATAATAGAAAATATTGAAATTACTACACGCGTGCCTAATATATTTGAGGAGTTCCCTCAATTCCTCATGGTTCCCATCATCCAACTGGGGACCAATCTGGAAGCATATACTTTCAAATAAAAAAAGAATTGTACGAATCGGCTCATAAATGACGGGGTTCTGAGGTAACAAACATTAAAAAAAATAAAAATAAAAAATCAAATAAATAATTCACTTTAATAATTTACTTTCAAAACAAAGTTTTAACCGACTTCAATTCAGTACTCCGCCAAGCCACATGAACATTACCACATTTCTTTTGCAATTTACCACATGAACTGATTTCCGAGAGCAAATGCGTTGATTATTAGAGAAAAAAGCCTGGGAGCAGGTATAAAGGAGAGGGCAAATGCACATAAGATCCCACTGGGTCGAAGTGCATCCGAAAGGGCCCTCACCTAGATAAGATAAGATAAGATGATGAAGACCACAGATGGCTGTATGATTTAAAAACACACATTAAAAAAAACCGGTCAAGAGCGTGTCGGGCCACGCTCAGTGTAGGGTTCCGTAGTTTTTCGTCCGTCACAGTAAGTGTGTGAAATTATTTTGTATTTTTTTTCAAAAACTATTAAACCTATCATCATCATCATACCTATCAGCCGAAAGACGTCCACTGCTGGACATAGGCCTCCCCCAAAGAGTTCTAAAATGACCGGTCCTGCGCCACCCGCATCCAGCGGACTCCCGCGACCTTTACCAGGTCATCAGTCCACTCAACCTTCAACCTATCAAGTTAAAATAATTTTCCTAGAAAGTTTTTATAAAGTTCTACTTTTGAGATTTTTTTCATATTTTTAAAACTTATGGTTCAAAAGTTAGAGGGGGGGGACACATTTTTTTTTACTTCTGGAGCGATTATCTCCGAAAATATTAACATTATCAAAAAATAATTATAGCAAACCCCTATTCATTTTTAAATACCTATCCAACAATATATCACACGTTAGGGTTGAAATGAAAAAAAAAACACTCCCCACGTTACGTATAGGGGAGGTACCTTTTTATTTTACCACTTTGTCGGCGTGATTGATATAATACATATTAGTACCAAATTTCAGCTTTCTAGTGCTAACGGTTACTGAGATTATCCGCGGACGGACGGACAGACAAAGCGAAACTATAAGGGTTCCTAGTCGACTACGGAACCCTAAAAATAAAAAACATACTACCGAATTGAGAACCTCCTCCTTTTTTTAGAAGTCGGTTAAAAATAGGCGGCAGACGGTTGAGATCAAAATGGAGGGCAAAATCTTAAAATCTGAGGCGGGTGTACTCGAGTATGGAATTCCACAGGGCTCTTCGCTTGGAAATACCTTATTTTTACAAGCTTTTTATTATTATACCAAAAGTAAAACCCCGGTGGTAACCTGTTTCCTCGATCTATCTAAGGCTTTTGACCTGGTGTCATATGACCTACTATGGAAGAAGCTGGAAAATACCAGTTTACCGCAGGAAACCATTCGTACTGGTATGGAAACCAGGTCAACAGTGTTAGATGGGCTAACGCGCAGTCTGATGAGTACAGGTTGGAGTGTGGGGTGAGACAGGGAGGGCTGACCTCACCTACTTTAACCTATATGTTAACGGACTAATCGAGGCGCTCAGCAGAACCCATGTCAGCTGTCATGTAGGTGGAGTTTGTGTTAACAACATAAGTTACGCGGACGACATGGTGCTGCAGAGCGCGTCGGTGTGTGGGCTGCGTAAGCTGCTGAAAATTTGTGAAACGTATGCGACAAATCTACGTGCAATGCACGTAGAACCGATGGCCGTTGGGGCGGAAAGGTTCTCGAGTGGCGACCACGTACCGGAAGGCGCGGCGTGGGTAGGCCCCCCGCAAGGTGGACTGATGACCTGGTAAAGGTCGCGGGAGTCCGCTGGATGAGGGTGGCCCAGGACCGGCCATTGTGGCACTCTTTGGGGGAGGCCTATGTCCAGCTAGGCCTATGGCAGTGGACGTCTTTCGGCAGATATTATGATGATGATGATGCGACAAATCATGGCCTTATACTCCAGGCAAAATACGGTTTTGAAAAACATTAATTTATAATAGCGTTTTATTTCTTTCCATTATTTTAAAACATTATTCTAAGATGCTAAATTCAAGAATCCAACAAACTTTCCATCCGGAAGTATTTATATAGATTTAAATAAAACATGAATTGTTTTTTTTTTATTATTTATCTTGAATATTATAAAGCGAAACCAAAATAAAGATAAAACCATTTATTCATATTTTTTCTGACATTTCAGAAGCTACTTAAGTTATCCTTTTTTTGATGCCTGAAATTTTGTTGGATTTTGTCGCTAGGTAACTATTTAATTGATAATGTATCCATTACAAAGAAACAAAATCAGCTATTATAAATTATTTCCAAATTTGACATTTTTTTCCATACAAGTTGTCAGTTCATTGCCTGGACTATTAAATATAATGTTGCTAAAGAGCCAGTTCATGGTATTTGAGTGCGATCGCAAGAAGACAGTGGAAGTTCCTGCCATTTGCCTCAATGGTACCCCTATGGATAGAGTCGACCATTTCAAGTACTTAGTAATGTGATCGCGACCGACCTCAAAAACGACCTGGACATGGAAAAGGAACGAAGGGCCCTATCGGTCCGGGCAAATATGATCGCCCGCAGATTTGCAAGGTGCTCTAAAGAGGTGAAAGAAACACTGTTTAGGGCGTTTTGCACCTCCCTCTATACCTGCAATCTGTGGGAGCAGTATACGCAACGGGCCTATGGGGCCCTTAGGGTCCAGTATAATAATGCGTTCCGGGTGTTGATGGGACTGCGTCGTTTCTGTAGCGCATCAGGGATGTTCGCGGCGGTGCGCGTGGACTGTTTTTATACGAGCATGCGTGCGCGCGCAGCATCCCTGGTGCGCAGGGTGCGCCGCAGTCCCAACAGCATTCTGCGCATGATAGCGGACAGGGTGGACTGTCCCTGCATGTCGCACTGCGAGGGACTACACTGCAGTCTGCCGTGCTTACGATAATAGCAATAACTTCGTTCGAAATGTAATTCAAATGTTTACCTGATTCCAATTCAAATAAAGAAAATAATTGAATAACATTCCGAGTAGAGTTATTGCTGTTATCGTAAGCAGTACACTCCCCTGTCAGTGTTCTTTTGTTTTAAATGTAAGTTTAGATGTAACTACTAACCCCTAGTTTTGTAAATTCTACTAACAACATGTGTCCATGGTTACACGAAATAAAAATTTCATTTCATTTCATTATTAAGGTGAGGCATCTCGGGTGAAGCTACATACGCGACACTAAAAACCTACTAGGCGGCGCAACATTATCGTAATTCTCCCCAGAAACACACACCGCTACATTTCACGCACACTATCTCACTTTACTGTGACAGGTCACTGACCTCGGTATTTTTTTTCTTTCGTGATATTATAAATTAAAATCAGTCACCAACCTTGCAATGTTACTCCAGGTAAAATACGGTTTTGAAAAACATTAATTTATAATAGCGTTTTTTTTCTTTAAATCATTTTAAAACAATGATCTAAGATGCTTTATTCAAGAATCCAACAAACTTTCCATCCGGAAGTATTTATATAGATTTAAAAAAAGAATGAATTGTTTTTTTTTATTATTTATCTTGAATATTATAGAGCAAATGTAAATGAACCAAAATAAAGATAAAACCATTTATTAATATTTTTTCTGACTTTTCAGAAGCTAGTTAAGTTATCATTTTTTTGATGTCTGAAATTTTGTTGGATTTTGTCACTAAGTAACTATTTAATTGATAATATATATTACATAAAAATAAAGGAGATATACAGGATTGCAACAATTATAGAGGAATAAAGCTCATGTCACATAGTATGTAGGTATGGGAGAAAGTGATAGAGAGACGAATGAGAGATGAGAGTGTTATAACGCTAAAACCAATTCGGTTTTATGCCGGGTCGGGGTACAGCAGACGCCATTTTCTCACTTCGCCAATTGTGCGAAAAATACAGAAATGCACAGAAAAACCTGCATATGGTGTTTGTTGACCTCGAAAAGGCATATGATCGAGTACCTCGTGAGGTTTTGTGGTGGGCCTTGAAAGAGCTAAGTGTGCCTGGGAAGTATGTGGAGCTAATTCGGTCTATGTATGACAGATGTTGTACACGCGTCCGGTCAGCGGCTGGCACCACAGACAGGTTCAGTGTAACGGTAGGCTTGCACCAGGGATCAGCTTTAAGTCCATACCTCTTTGTACTGATTATGGACGCTCTGTCGTCGGACATACAGGAAGAAGCACCCTGGTGTATGCTCTTCGCGGATGATATTGTTCTTGTCGGTGAAGACGCATCCGAGGTACAGAGCAGATTGGAGAAGTGGTGACAAAAACTGGAGAATGTTGGCCTGAGGATCAGTAGGTCCAAAACAGAGCATATGTTTTGTGATTTCGGCGGTCTCTCTAGTTTTACAGGCATAAAGCTAGACGGCGTTATGCTCCCAGTCTGCTCCGATTTTAAGTACCTCGGTTCGCTTGTACAGTGTGATGGTGATATCGACCGTGATGTCAAAAACCGAATTAGCGCTGGGTGGATGAAATGGCGACAGGTCTCCGGAACAATATGCGATGGCAGAATGCCTCCTAGATTAAAGGGCAAAATCTATGAGACCATTGTGAGACCTGTCGTCATGTATGGATCGGAATGTTGGGCCTTAAAGGTGACGGATGAAAAGAGATTGCATGTAACGGAGATGAGGATGTTAAGATGGATGTGTGGTGTGACGAGGATGGACCGAATAAGAAATGTGTATGTAAGGGGAAGCCTAAAAGTAGCACCTATCGCGGATAAATTGAGGGCCAATCGCCTTGCGTGGTATGGGCACGTAATGCGGAGGGATGAATGTCATGTGACCAAAAGAGTATTAGGTATGAATGTGGATGGATGTAAAAGACGAGGTAGGCCAAGGAAAAGGTGGATGGACTGTGTGAGAGACGATATGAAGAGAAAATAAGTGAATGATGATATGACGGCTGACAGAGAAGTATGGAAGAAAAAGACATGCTGCGCCGACCCCAAGTAAATGGGATAAGGGCAAGGAAATGATGTTGATATATTACATAAAAAAATCTGCTATTATAAATTATTTCCAAATTTGACACATTTTCCATACAAGCTGTCAGTTCATTGCCTGGACTATGTATGTTAGTATGTAGGTATGTTATTGGTTCGGGTGGAATCTTGCAACTCAATTTTGAAGCAGATATCTTCAACTGATTGAGCTGTAATTTTGGGTAAAGGTATAGCTTGGGTGACAATTCTATATTATGGTACCATCGAGCTGATCTGATGACGGAGACCATGGGAGGTGGCCATGGGAATTCAGTACTTAACCGACGTAGCCCCGTTGAGTTTGGGCTCGTTAGAATCGTCGCGATAAGTAGTTGATGTTGATGACGTAAAATATTGGCAGGGGTGAATTTGAGGCACTCGTGTAGAGAACTCTTCAAACAGTACAAGATGATGACTCATTATTCACTATTCGTATTTGAAGTAATTGTGTTCACGCGTGAAAACATTCACTTATTTAAGCCAATAAATATGCCTGGCAGGATCACCCGTTAGACGGGGCGATAGAGGGCCTACCGCGAAACGAAAACGAACTTCGTTCGTGTATCTCCGTCTCTGTCGCACTTGCTCGTTCGAGCGACAGGGAGGGAAATACACGAACGAAGTTCGTTTTCGTTTCGCGGTAGACTCTCTGCCTCTGCCTGTATCGCGGCGACTCGCGCTGCTCGACAGGAGCCCGCGCGTGGCAGGACCGTCGATGTACGAGCGCCTACCCGCCATGCTATGGGAACTTAGAACCTAATGCAAATCCAGTTTCTTTTTGAAAACAAAATACCGCCGTCTGTACCCCTTGGCCACTGATGTCTTTAGACAATACGGCGAATTTTGAAATACCTTGACAGCCTAGCCTAGCAATCGCTACAGCTTCAGAGAGTTCGCCATCTATCAAGAAGGTGGCACTGTTTTCAATAAGAAACTGGATTTGCATTAGGTTCTAAGTTCCCATATCATGGGCAGGGTCACTACCAACTATTTAGGCTAAAGCGGTCGTGTCGTGTACTCTATGTCTTTGCTTTATTGGATACAATTGCTGTTATTTAAAATGTGAGATCTTAAAGTAGGTTCGATTTGACTTGGCCAGTTTTCATTACATCAGTCATTTTATAAAGTTACTCAACATATATATATATATTTTTAATTCTGCCCTACCTGCCTGATCGTACTTTAATATTTCACATTTTTAAATAACAGCAATCGTTATAGGTATCCAATAAAGCAAAGAGATGGAGTTTAATAATTGATCATAATGTTATTTTGTTCCTATAAATACATATTTGGATTTTGCATAGAACTTGGCACTCATTTAGATCTCCATTCTTTTTGCGGCGAAGCCCACAGCCAAGCATACTTAATGTTTGTATTGAACTTGGCTCTCGTTTTTTACATTTATGTTTTTGGTGGGATATCAGTACTTTTTGTAAAGAAAACTAGGCAGGGGATTGAGATTTACTTCTGTTCTGTGTATAATTATGTGGTACCGCGCGCCGCCGACGACACACCGTTTGCCGGTTGTTTAGCGCGTATTACAAGTTTTTTGTATGGGGACACCACTTATTTTTTGACTTAACTTTATTTTTATATTTCTGTTATATAGCAAATTCTTTTTTTCCTACGCTTGCACACAATTACTGAGCTGGATTCCAAATTTCATCCTCCTAGGTCATCTGGAAGTAGGTTAGGTTTAGGTTCTATATGTCAGTCAGCCAGTGCTAAAATGCTGTAATATAATATAAGACATACTTTTTCACCTTAATGTGATAGTATTATGTATAATGTTATTTAACATCTATAAATTGACATGTAAAACTACGTTTTATAAAGGAATAAATGAAATGAAATGAAAAAAATGTACGACTTTTTGCCCTTCATATCTTTATAACCGTTTGAGCTAGCTTCATGAAATTTGGGCTTCTAGATGTCCTTATGGATATAATTAAACACACGTAATTTTATGTGTTGACGTTAAAGAGGTTTTGAGTTATAGAAGGGTCAAAAGTGGTACCAAGTGGTTCGTGTAATATTACACTTGGCGCTGGGCTGGCTAGCCAGTTCTTTTGCTTGAACTTGGCTTGACACGCTGCCGCGTGTCTAGATGTTCTTTTCGATGCCGGACCTTGCTTGGCCTTCCGACAAAATCGACCCGTGGAGCGTCTCCTATACTAGTTTTTCTGTGACCTTGCTTGGCCGTCCGACAAATTCGTAGGTGTAGCGTCTCCTTATGGTAGCAATACACGAAGCGATTTACTTGCACAAGTATACTGTAAACAGTGTATTGGAAGACACTTGCGCAAATGCAATAGGGAACATTACTGCAATGTTCTGCCGCCAGAGGCAGCACTACCACTAATAGTAAACCAGTATATAAATATAGGAATTCACACACCCATGCACAATTGATTGTCAAATGAGTGACAAGGATGCTTGCATAGACAATACCGCAAGTGGGAACGAGATACAATGTCAACACTGCTAGTGTCGCCACCTACGAAGAGTTTTGCGTAATGTTCCCTATTCATTGTATTTGTGCAAGTCTAAACTTGCGCAAGTAAATCGCTTCGTGTATGGCTACCATTATAAGTATTGGCATTCCATGAAATGAATGTAATAATTTTGCTACGTATATTTTACGCTATGGCATAAATATATGCTGCGTGATTACCATGTTAGCTAAGTAACGTAAAAATGGGCACAATCGTAAAGTTATACGTCAGAACGTAAATATATGTCCGATTAGTGTGCTAGCTGCCCAGCTACGATTGTGCCCATTTTTACGTTACTTAGCTAACATGGTAATCACGCAGCATATATTTATGCCATAGCGTAAAATATACGTAGCAAAATTATTACATTCATTTCATTCGTTCAATAGTAGTCTATGGTTAGAAGCCTACCTAATTAAAGAGTAATGATAAGCACTGCACAGTTTACTAAACAGTTGTTCTCCTGTATTAAGTTGTGTTATAATAGTTTTTGTTTTTATTTACGTTACTCCCACCCCACTAAAAGTTTTACGTAGTGGTTTTAAATAATTTAGCGAGTACCAAAACACATGTTAGTTTATAATTTAATCAATAATATTTGTAAATTTGTGTAATATACTTTATTACAACACAAGCAAAAAATCATAATCATTGCGTTATTTATACTAATTTATAGTTAGTATAATCATGATCTAGCTAAAATTAAAAATGCTAGATCATTGTTTCAGGAGACGATAGGAGTTTTGAAACTGAAACCGTATGTGTCGTGACAGAAATCGGAGAAATCCTGCGAAAATTATATTGTTTTCATAGTGTTAAAATTTATCCGGGGTCTCGAGTGACCTACATAAAATTTCGTCCGTCAACGGCTCATATCGTCAAGTTTTATGTGCCAAAATCAAGAGCATGTTAGCATTTGACGTAAAACAAATAGTTTTATGTGCAATACATATAAATGGTCACATTTTACGTAAATTATGGTATAGCATGTTAGCTCATGACGGTAAAATTTTATACGTCGGTTGTGGACATAAAACATGTGCATAAAAGTCGTCATTTTGCTAGTGTGCTAGCCGGGCTGGTACAGTAGACGGCAAACTTCGTGCGCAAATGACCTTGCCTGCGCAAAGGCGAATTGTACGTGCAAGCTGCCCCCCCACTCCCCCTCATTTGCGCACGAAGTTTGCCGTCTACTGTAATCTGTGTTGCATTCTGATGGGGTCTATACATATCATGATTTGTCAGCCCCAATTTGTCAGCAGTAATCCGACTGTCAAACGAGTTGTACTGAGAAATTTCATGCACATGTGGTCGGATTGTTACTACGACGCACCCAATTCTGACTCCGACATGTTGTGCTGACAAATTGTGGTGAAATCATATAATACATAGACCCCATGACACAGCTGTCATCCCAGTACAAATTATGTCATCATTGCCGTTTATTGTACCGGGATGACAGCTGTGTCAGAATGCAACACAGATTACTTACCTGCGAGACGCTACACCTACGAATTTGTCGTATCGAATAGTACGGAGTGTACACGTATCAATTTGTCACAACAACCGCCTTCAAAGTGAATGAATTTTATGTTTTCTGTCTCTTTGGTAGGTTGTCGTGAAAAATTGCAAGGTGTATAATGGCCTTTAGTTTGGGCGGACGCCGTGCTTCGGGTACTTTAGTGCAAGTCGTACAAGCCCAATTTCAAAGAAAAACCGCAAATCGATCTACAGTTTTGCCATTTGGCACACGCATACCAGAGGTCAAAACAAATTGTTTGACCCGCAGTTCCCTTAGGGGGGGAGTGCCATGACATTTAATTTTGTGTACGGAAAAAAATTTTTTTTTCGGAAACCTATCGTGTGTGGTATCTAATGAAAGGGCATTTTAAGGCGGTTCTAAAAATGTATCACATTTTATCAATTTATTTTGAATTAACACAAAATCAATTTTCGAAACATACCAAGTTTGGGCTCCTCCAGACACGATATGCCTGATTTGTTTGTAATACAATATACCACAAATAATACGTAATGTCCTCATTTCTAACCTCAAAAAAGCAATTTTGAAAATAACTTTATTAAGAGTGCTCTTCAAAAAAGCGCTCGCTCAGAATTCGGTATTTTGACAGGCGTAGTGCTTTTGTGTGTGTAAATACTACTAACACCCACACAAACGTACCTAACCCCCACATGCACAGCTAGATCGCACCAGCCGCGGGTGCCGTCCCTTTCTAGCTATATGTAAGTGCGATCGGGATAGAACTAACCGCGGAGCTTGCCGATGCAAATAGCTGTATAGCGCACCGTTGGAATTCGCTCCGTGACCGATATTGATACTTGCACTAAAAAGTGGTAAACATTACTTCGCTAACATGATGCTCTAACTTGAACAAAGTAAGTATTTGATTTTTGTGCACATGTTTTCTATTTATATTAAAATACTATGACAAAGTATATTCATTCTTTTTTACTAGCTTTATATTGACTTGCACTGTTTGTATGTATGTAAATATGTAAGTATGTAAGTTGTCCGTCAAAATTTGTAATTCATTTTTCAGTCACTTCCCGTTATCCAATTGAGCTGAAATTTTGCATGCATGTGTATATCGCATGACAATGCAATATTATGATGATTTGGAGCTGATCTAATGCTGGAGCAGGAAGTTGGCCATAGGAACTCCGCAATAAAACGACACAACCCTATCGAGTTTGGGCTCGTTATAATCGTCTCAATGAGTTGTTGATGATGGTATGCAGAAAAGTACAGTCGGCAATAAAAGCTTGTACCAAAAATGAACATTTTGACAGCAACTTATTTTTGTATAAAATAAACTAACAAGTTTTAAAGTTGTCAGTAATAAGAATAATAATTTGCTGTCTGGCACTACTACTTTCAAACACCGATTTATGCCTGCTTCCTGGACCTCTCCAAGGCCGTCGACAGAGTGGACTACAATATTCTCTGGGCAAAACTGGAGGAAGCAGATATTCCGGGTGATTGTACAGGTTTGTTGAGGTACTGGTACCAAAACCAATTAAACCAGGTGAGATGGGCCAGGACTTTGTCCACAGATTACAGGTTGGAATGTGGAGTACTGCAGGGGGGCCTGACGTCTCCTAAACTGTTCAACTTTGACTTATGTCAATTAGTACTGCAGTTCTTTTTAGGGTTCCGTAGCCAAATGGCAAAAAACGGAACCCTTATAGATTCGTCATGTCCGTCCGTCTGTCTGTCTGTCTGTCCGTCCGTATGTCACAGCCACTTTTTTCCGAAACTATAAGAGCTATACTGTTGAAACTTGGTAAGTAGATGGGTCATTGTCAGATTTAGGTTCGCGTCTCTTCGGTGGACATTGCCAAAGCTAAGCCTAATTTTTGGTTGATCTCTGAATCCGCATAAACGGCGTTGCCCCTTCTATAATCCTATGTGATAAAAACATATTATATGTGAGCGTAAGCCCGTAACTTTTGACCACCGGAAAGATGATTTTTGTTTTTGTGACTGACAATGACCCAGATGTATTCTGTGAACCGCATTAAGATTTTCACACAAAAATCGAAAAAAAAAACATTAAGTTTTAGGGGTCCCCATACTCAGAACTGAAACTGAAATTTTTTTTTTTATCAAACCCATACGTATCTATGGATAGGTCTTCAAAAATGATATTGAGGTTTCTAACATAATTTTTTTCTAAACTGAATAGTTTGCGCGAAAGACACTTCCAAAGTGGTAAAATGTGTGTCCTGTAACTTCTAAAATAAGAGAATGATAAAACTAAAAAAAAATATATATGATGTACTTACATTACCACAGATGTATGAATATATTGTATAGTATTCTATGCTCTGAGTACATTACCATGTAAACTTCCACAGAAAATTGGTTTGAACGAGATCTAATAAGTAGTTTTTTTTAATACGTCATAAATCGTAAACCGCAATTTATTTCACGGAACCCTTCATGTGCGAGCCCGACTCGCACTTGGCCGCTTTTTTTAAAATGTATAATAATAATTGCTAACATAGTTTTAAGTTTATTTTGTTACTAACAGTATATGCACTATCACATGGTCTGAAATAAAACTATTGAATTGAATTGAATTAAACGAGGATTTGAAAGACGATAAGGATATTGACCGGGAGAGGAGGGCCTTATCAGTCCGCTGCAACATGCTGGCACGCAGATTTGGTAAGTGTAGCAACAAAGTCAAAGTGACATTGTTCAATGCATTTTGTCAGTGTTTCTACACTTGCCAACTGAGGTCTAAATTTATGCGAAAGTCGTACAGCACCATGAGGGTGCAATATAATGATGCATTTCGCACGCTCATGCGGCTGCCGCGCTACTGCAGCGCGTCCAGCATGTTCGCTGAGGCGCGGGTGCCAGATTTCTTCGCCGTAATGAGGGCGAGAGTTGCCGCTTTCTGGGACAGGCTGGGGCGCTCTCAGGACGAGATCCTCAAGGTCATCTACAACGACCTGGAGAGCCCTATTTTCCGATATTGGCTATCTGTGCATGATGAAATATTTAAGAACTTCACTTAGGCGTCAGATAGCTAACAATTGTGCGTGGAATTATAAATCTGGTATCTAAGAAATTTCTCTAACCTTGGTCAACCAATATGGAAAACGCAAATCCGTTGAAGAGAGCAATGGTGGAAGAAAATAAATGGCTCTTTAACGGTTTAGAAAACGGCCGAAGGGGCACAATCAATTCAATCAAATTAAAATGCCTGACTGGTAGAGAATGCCTCATGGCATTAAGTCCGCCATTTTTACTTTCCGTTGTATAGTGCAATAAAGTTTAATTAAATAAATACATCAAGAGTTTACAGAACAGCATTTGATCTTAATTAAATAGCTATGCCGTACAATCATCATTGCAGCGGTTGGTATCTAAGAAATTCTTAAACTTAGCTTAGGGCCTGGAGGCAACATACCAACGGAACTAGTAATGTGCAAAGAACGAAAGTTTCTTCCTACATTACCCAGTTTTGAACGAAGACTATTTTTTCTTTGTACATTACTAGTAATGTACGAAGAACAAGGGGATCATTTTTTTGATGTTTTAGTTTAACATTTTAATTTTAATTAAGTATCTTGTCAAACTTGTATTTGTATTTTGGGTTATGTTTCGCCTGTGAATAAATGATTTATTATTTATTATGTATGTCTTTCCCGCTCACGGGACAGTGATGTCCCGGACCTTTGGGAGGCGTGCGTGGGGCTAGGTACCTACAAAGTACCAACTGAGCCAACACGTAGAGGCCCTTTTGACAATTTAATGAAATGCAAGGAGTACACCGAGCGGATGCTGTCCCTGCCCGTGTCATGGGACGCATACAGAGACAGCACCCGCTGGGGTGTATAGGGACTATTGCTGGTTGATGGAATCTAAAGAAAACGGGTTATTGGGTGAAAATGATGGACTAGTGGCTGGGCTATTGGGTGAAACATCGGACGCCTGCCTAATAAACTGTCTCATTTTTTATCTCTGGCAGACGGTGACTCGCCAACTGCTAGATGGGCCCCTATTATTAGCGACATTAAAAAATTGCCTAAGGGCAACACCAGTCAGAGAGGCTGGGGGGGTAGAGAGGTGGCACTGGACTTTAAACATATAGCCAACTCGCCACTTAGGTGTCCACATCTACCCTCGAGCAACAGCTCTTGCGACTTTACTCTGGACAGCCAGTTAAGGCAAGCCAGAGGTGGGGGGCCTGTCCAACCAACCACCCGATCGGCTCAGCCTGACCACAGGACACCCCCAGGGGCACTCAGGTACGTAGGGTCGCTACTCCCTAACAGCCCGCCACAAGCTGCCTTACGTTGACTGATTATTATTATTATTATGTCAATCACTCGTTCAAATTGAAAATGCCTCGTAAATCTACTATTGGTAAATGGTTAGAAACGTACCCGGAACTGGTTTATAAAGAACAAGATTCCGTGATACACTGTTCTGTTTGTTATGTTAATTTGAAACAGTTCAAAAAACATAATATCAAAAAACATGTATCAAGTGATTCACATCGTAAGAAAAAAACCGGCCAAGTGCGAGTTGGACTCGCGCACGAAGGGTTCCGAACCATTATCTATAAAAACGGCAAAAAAATCACGTTTGTTGTATGGGAGCTCCCCTTAAAAAAAAAATTGTTTTCAGTATTTGTTGTTATAGCGGCAACAGAAATACGTAATCTGTGAAAATTTCAACTCTCTAGCTGTCACGGTTCTTGAGATACAGCCTGGTGACAGACAGACGGACGGTCGGACGGACAGCGAAGTCTTAGTAATAGGGTGCCGTTTTACTCTTTGAGTACGGAAACCTAAAAACGTGTACCTGGTAACAAAGAAGAATTTTACTGAACTGAACTGATTAAATGTAAAATTGTTAACTATTAATTTTTCATTGATTTCATTGCAAATCTCTATTTAACATTTTCAGAAAGTCAAAAGTTATCTAAAAGAGATCGGTCTTTAGCGATAAGACCGCCTGTTGTTTACCTCTACTTTTAATCTTCTTTGATATGTTGTGTTGTGCTCTATAATGTATCGACAAAATATTTGTATCAGAAGTCGATAAACGAGAAGTCCCCATGACAGCTCAAAAATGTTACGAGAATTCCGATGACTGGACTAACTAGTAAATAAATTAAATCTATCAAGTATCACGATCACTCGTACAATAATAATTGACTATAGAACGCGTAGTTTAGACAAAAGGATCCAACCCACAAGACATCACCATTGAAATGTATGACTTTTGTTTTAGGTAGAAGGTTCAATTTTAAATGTTACGTATCCGGTGGGTTTGAGCCTTTTCGCTACACTACGTCATATATGGCAGCTATGCAATTCATAACTTGTCTCGATTAGCCTCACGAATGTATCCCCAGTATAGTTTGACCCCGAGGTTGGTAACAACTATGCCTAGTCGGAGATCAAAATAATATTATTTTATCTGAAGAGTGGCCGGTTAGCTTCGTGAATAGCCACAAATAAACACACTACACGTCTGTCTCGGAGGGCTATTCAGCCGGTACTGAGATATATTCCCGCGCGACGGTAAATTTATACTAGTTTTGAATAATTATTTATAAATATAAATTTTGACAAAAGTTATATTTTTTGGACTGGATCTTGTTGGTACAAGCATGAACTTTAATGTTGTGTAAGATTCAATACAAAAATAATTCAACAATAATGAGAAAATCCTTGAGTTTTCAGTACGATTTTGTTGACAAATATGGTGTAATTGAGAACAGTTTACATATATATACGTGCAGAATAAGGAAAATTCGAGGCGGCTAGGCGCAATGGCAACATATTACGCTAGTGAAAATAGAAAAAAACAAGTAGGTTCTCATATAACATCATGGAGTATTAGGGGCTCAAACTTATGACTCTGCGCTCTCTTCAGAAAACTACTGTCGGTAATCGGGTATTTTCGGTTAAAGTATTCAGTTCTTCGTAAATTGGAGGCGGCTAGGACCAATATGAGGAGTTTACCTATGCAAATAAGTAATCAGGATCTAGAAAAAGCTCTCCGTTTCTTAGAATTACAACGTCAAAAATCCGTCATTCTCGCTTATTCCTGACCAAAAAACGAGCGCCCTCTTAAGTATTTTTTTTATTATTTTTCAATATTACAAAGTGACACAATTCTACTTCAATACCTATTTGACGTGACTTAAGCCGCGTCCGCTGCGCCATGTTTTCGTGGTTTTTAAACGTCAAAAATGTTTTGCCAATCAAAACAATACCCTATTTGTTTGCTGAAACTGACGGAAAACATGTTACGTGATGTTAGATGTTTAAAAACATGGAAAACAGTGGTGCAGCGGACGCGGCTTTATGGAACTGTAGTACAGATACAGTACATATTAATCATAATCATAATCATAATAATACATACATATTAATCATAAAATGATACGTAGTGGCTCAGTTGGTACTTTGTAGGTACCGTCTGTCTGTCACCAGGCTGTATCTCAAGAATCGTGATAGCTAAAGAGTTGAAATTTTCACAGATTATGTATTTCTGTTGCCGCTATAACAACAAATACTAAAAACAAAATAAAATATTTTTTAAGGGGGGCTCCCATACAACAAACGTGATTTTTTTGCCGTTTTTATAGATAATGGTACGGAACCCTTCGTGCGCGAGTCCAACTCGCACTTGATCGGTTTTTTTAATCGTACAAGCTACACTACTTGTTCAGCGGCGCTACCACGAAGTTCGAATCTCGAACTTCGTATAGCTCCGTCGCTGTCGCTCGAGTACCATAAACCATAAGAGCGACAGAGACGGAGATATACGAAGTTCGAGATTCGAAGTTAGTAGCGCCGCAGGCCTAAATCACGTGGTGGACTGCCTACTACCCGCTACAATATCGTACGTGAAAACGCTATAAAACTAACTCGTTTGTATTTGATTAAACCACATTAAACCCTGGCAACATACATCGGCGTCCGTCAGGCGTCACGTCAGTTTATACGTCGCCATATTTGTTTGTAGTTTGTAGGAAGCTGTCAGTTTTTCCCGCTTGCGCCTAGCTTGTTGTTTTCAAGCCCCGAAATCTGAATATTGCAAGCTAATCCTCCATCCAAAATGGTGCGTAACGTCATAATATATTATTATGTAGCCTAGAGTAGAATTACTCGTAGTTATTTCATATTTGAACTGTCGAATTTGGAAACCGGCTAACCCGTTTTACTCGGTTGTTAATTATCCTAGGGATCTTAAATTCATAATTTCGCCTCTCCATAATTCCCCTCATCATTCTCCCCTATTTTCCTCATCATGAATTTAATTTTGGCTTCAGACTATCGGAAAAAATAACAAGATGCAGCAGCACATCAACTACAGGGTCCGAGTGATTCTGCAGGACTCCCGAACGTTTATCGGAACGTTCAAGGCGTTCGATAAACATATGAATCTGATCCTGGGGGACTGCGAGGAGTTCAGAAAGATTAAATCCAAAACCAAAGCTGCGGACCGGGAGGAGAAGAGGACCCTCGGATTCGTGCTCCTCCGGGGAGAAAATATCGTGTCGCTAACCATCGAGGGTCCGCCTCCTCCCGAGGAGGGTCTGCCTCGCGTGCCGCTGCCGGGCGCCATGGGCGGGCCGGGAGGAGGGCGCGCGGCGGGTCGCGGCGCCGGGCCGGGCGGCGCGCCGGCGGGCCTGCAGGGCCCCGCGCGTGGCGTGGGTGGCCCCTCGCATCAGCACATGACGCCTGGCGGGCGCGGGCAGCTGTCCGCTCCTCCACAGATGCGCGGCGGGCCCATGATGGGTGGGCCCCCGCCGGGCATGATGGGTGCTCCCCCCGGGATGGGGCGTGGAGGTCCTGGGGGACGAGGACCTCCAGGGATGAGAGGTCGTTACTAGTGAGTGTGGTGAATTGTGATTAACTAGCTTTACTATATGTATAGACTATGATGATGGAGTGTTTTTTATCAAACCGTGTAATTGTCCATGTAGTGTTGTATGAAAAAGTGCTTCAAGAACAGGCGATGGTAAGAAAGGTCCCGGCCGTGGAATATTATTTTATGAGTAATGAAATGTCAGTTGTCCTTTATAAGTAATAAATGTTTCACTCCATTATTTATTATTCATTCATTCAAATGATAAATATTATGCATAAATAGGTAGTATAGATTGTACAACAAGTGCACAAAGTACAGTAACCAAGCTACCGGCGGTGGTAGATAGTTAAGTCAAGGGGTAAAATCACTCATTTATGCCAGAGTTGTACAGTCAGGGTTATTAATACATAAATGTCTGTACAGTCACCGGCATCAATATATGATGGAACGAAGGCCGCAATAAATCTGATCTCAACTCTATTTCTAGAGCTGTTAGAGCGTGTCAGATATTTTCGCAGCCTATGATCCATCTAATGCTTTTCACTTCAATTGCAAGAAAATAACAAATATTAGCAAAATTGAATAAAGTAATAAGTAAGTCATTCAATGTTTCAATACGTTTTTAAATAATAATTGACTTCTATTCTATCTGGTTTTATTCATTTAGTAACTGTAAATCCAGAAGTGAAATTGATTAGCGCAAATCAAATAAAATTAGCTAATAGGGAACATTATGCAAAGCTCTGCTTAGGGGGCGACACTAACACAAACCGTAAACAAACCGCCATGACCTACAATGTCATATTTATTAATCTAACAAATAATTGATGAAAACGCGTTAAACTACAATAGTTTTATTATCATTCGTGTGTAGTACTGTGATATAAAGCCAGAAATTAAAGAACTTTTTCTCCATAGTAAATGTATGAAGTTTCCTTTAATTTTTGGCTTTTTTGTACATTACTGAAAGTTGACCCCAAGGAAACTATTGATACTGGATAGAAATGGAATGGATTTTTTTATGGAACTTGATAAGAAATGGAGTGTATTCATATATACAGCCTCCGTAGCCCAGTTGGTAGTGACTCTGCCTACGAAGCTGGAGGTCCCGGGTTCGAATCCCGGTCAGGGCATTTATTTGTGTGTTTATCACGAACATTTGTTCCTGAGTTATGGATGTTATATATGTATATAAGTATCTATATGTATTTATCTATTATATATATCATCGCCTAGTACCCACAACACAAGCCTTATTGAGCTTACCGTGGGCCTAGGTTGATTTGTGTAAGATTGTTGTAATATTTATTGTCCCGTAATATTTATTTATTTATTATACTCTTGTGATTTTTGAATACAACAACAAGAAACGCCATATTATAAAGTATTTTTCTCATGAACTAGGTACTTATAGGATTTATCAAAAAATGTGTAGCTCTCAGTGTTTTTGAGCAATATTAAAAAGTTTATTCTTATACACGGTGGAATTTAATCCATGATCAGGAATCCAAAAATCTTAATTATCAATCTACACAGAAACCAATATGTGAGATCTCGTGCAATATAGCTCACAATCTAATTAATCACACTTAATTAACATCCGTAAAATGTACACTGACTGAATAAATGGACACCCTACTTTTATTGAAGGGAAGTTACTCGTAAGTGTACATACGTCAAGTGCTTGCTGGCTTTGGCGGGAAACTAGACAGATCAGACGTCAATAAATGAAACGTTAAACTTTTCAGACTAAACCATTAGTAGGGTGACAATAAATTTTAATTAAAATTTAATTTCAACTTAAAAATTAGTTATGATAAAAAAAAACTTGGTTCCACTTAAGTACTACATAAACGTGACCGCCATCAATTACTGAATTAGAAAAATGGGTTCCTGTTCACTGATTAAATTCCACCGTGTATAATAGCCACCTTTTTAGGGTTCCGTACTCAAAGAGTAAAACGGGACCCTATTTATTACTAAGACTTCGCTGTCCGTCTGTCTGTCACCAGGCTGTCTACCGTGATAGTTCCAGTTGAAATTTTCACAGATGATGTATTTCTGTTGCCGCTATAACAACAAATACTAAAAACAGAATAAAATAAATATTTTTATTGATAATGGTACGGAACCCTTCGTGCGCGAGTCCAACTCGCACTTGGCCGGTTTTTTTTCTATGTTGCCATCATGTTGAATGGTGTAGAAACATATTTACCGGTGGGAGGATATTCAGTTAGTTCAGGAGTTATAAGCGTAACTGATTAACGTAGTGATTATATGCTCTTTGATTTACATGACGTAACACATCATGTCGAAATTTGGACACGTTTTCAAAAAATTTATAAAAAATAATTAAGGAAATAAAATTTGATGAAAGGTTTTCAGAAACGTGTGGGTTAAATATCATATAATTTCATGTTTACTTAAAAATACGGGATAGCGATTCCATTTCGTAAGTGATAACAGGTTTTGCTGTAAAAGTGGTAGTTGGACAAATAATTTTAGTATTAGATTGAAAGTAAGTGTCACTGATAAAATAAATAAATATATGTAAAAACTTTAGGGCTCAAATTTCATAGAATAACATAAAAAGAACATTCTATTCTATTGCATACAATATCCAACAGCTTTCATATTATCGAATAAGGATACTGCTACATTAAAACAAAATTGGGTCAAGTAAGAAAATCTAATCTACAATTTTTCGCAGACAGACCCATATACAGTTCCATACAATACAATAAAATATCTTTAGTACTATTGTGTACTTATTGCCTAGAGATCGTTTAATTTAATTATTTTTTAGTTCCAGAGGGTGCAACTGGACCCCTATACCAAGGCTTTGTTAGTCTGTCTCAAGGCTCAGGTCAAGCTTTTGAACCGCATGTTGACATAATTATTGGTTATTCTATGGGTTTCGACCCGTCTCCAATGTATGTCGGTAAAACCATATTGTAAGTCCAATTTCAGATTATTATTGTTTATTGTATTATACTCATAAATTGACATTTCATTAAATACAACTTTTAGCTGGATAGCATATTTAAACAATGATGTATAAATTAATGACAATAGCCACATGAAGGATGGCACCTTTTCCCATCGACGCCGCAGCGACAGCCGGCGCTCGTGTCGCCGCGGCCGCCGGGGCCCCAGCGCCGGCCGCGCGTGACCCAGCAGATCTCAGTCTTGCAGGCTGAACACTTGATCCAATCGCAGCCCCATTTCTTTGTTATAATGGCACTGCACTCTGGACACTTGAGAGCTTCGCCACGCGATATCAACGTGTCGAGGAATGCTCTGGTTCCTTCGTCAGTTTCTTCTGGAGCATGGGTGGCAGCTTCGGATTCCCGCTGCTTAGCGCGGTACTGTTCACAAGTGTCGCCCTCGTGAATGGCCTGGAAATACAAGAAAAAAAAACTTCATTAAGAGTCCCCGGCAAGCTCGGTTCTCCATACAAACGTAGTTACGCTCTCATTTTAAAACGACTAGCTAGTTTGCTCTGAAACTTTTTACTTAGAATAAGTTAAGGTATACCCAGGTCTGTAATTAGTTTATGTAGCTTCAGATACCATAGTTTTAAAATGAGAACGAAACTCCTTTTGTATGGGAAGGTGAAATTCGGCCAAGCTTGCTGGGGAGTCTTAATGAATCGTTATACATTCCCATGAGTGAATTAATGTTCTAAGGCGCGCTTAAAACGCAACGCGAGACGCTTCACGTATCGATACTTCGTAAAGGGAAGACAGAGTGTACCTTCATCAGGGCTACTTCCGGTTTACATAGGATAGTAGTAGGTACCTGGAGTGGCAATCGCGCATATGCTACGGTGTCTGCTTAATTTTATTATCCTGTACCTCTCTCTCGAACTTTTTCTATAAAAGATCTCGGCGTGGTGTTCGATCATGAACGCACGTTTCATAGCCATATGCGCTCTCTAGTTGGTGAAGGGTTTAAACTTCTGGGTTTTGTCTTCCGTAACTGCAAAGACTTCACACATGTTGGTGTCATCAAGTTACTTTATTCGGCACTTGTAAGATCCAAATTAGAGGCAAGCTCGTGCGTTTGGAATCCGCACGAGTCGACCTATGCACTTATGCTTGAAAAAGTACAGAAGTGCTTCCTGCGCTATCTTTTTAAAAAGTAAAATACTGCTTATTTGCAGGGCACCCTCGGATACAACTCGCTGGCAACGCGCAGATTGTTTGACCAGCTGATTACAACTCTTCGCATATTGGTCGTCTCGATTGGCAGCTTGCTCAGTGAGGCCTGTTGCCTCTGTGCCTGATGGACGTGTGCGTTTTCGACCAAATCGGCTGCCGCTCTTCGCTGTCCCTTTCTCTCGTACGGTCGCGTATCGTAACTCTCCTGTTAAGTGTAAGCTAGACGCGATGCAACTCTCCTGCGATCTACTTATTTGCAGATGGCTTGACGATCGTTGAAAGAGAGTGCTTGAAGTTGTGCGAGTTGCTTATTTAGTATTATTGTTTTTTATTTTGTAAGTATGTGTTTAATGATCCCATAATTTAAAAAAAAATCTAATGACTTAGGATATCTCCTGTAATGTTACAATTTTTGTTATCTTTGCGTGTCTATAAATAAATTATCACTCCATGAGAAAGAAGGCAAAAAAATATGTCTAATGACGAAAATCCTAACAAATATCTCAAAGAATTACGAAGATACAACCGTTTTAATATTACTTGATACAGAGAAAACGCTGGAGACCCGTGACGTCACGGGTCTCCAGCGTCGTACCTAGTAAATGACAATCGTTTCATGTAGGGTTTGCAATCCAGATCCGACTTGTATGGAAAGATCCGGATCCAGATCCGCGGATCCGGATCTTTTCACACAAGTCGGATCCGGATTGCAAACCCTAGTTTCATGTGAAAGTGCGTTTTGCGGAAAATGGACAGAGTACCCCCTCTTAAAACATTGGAGACTTATAACTTTGTGATTATTTATTGTCTTGTGTTATTTTTTAAATCATTTTTCTAGAAAAATTTAAATTATTTATTATTTTATTTGGTGTCTTCAAAGTCGTCATCCCTGTACTATCAGGCGGGCCGTACGCTGGCTTGCCACCGTGTAATAGTATTTAAAATAATTTACATTAAAAACAAAGTTTAAACTTCATTTCATTTGGTAGCCAGCTTCGCTAAGCCACAAAGGTATGTGCATGAAAATTTGCACATTTCCTTCCAATTTGCCACATAAACTGCTGTCCAAGACCAAATGCATTGATTATTACAGAAAAAACCCCAAGTCACTATACGTGGGCTGATAATACTTGAGGAGTTCCGTCGATTCCTCAAGGACCTCAGTATTGAGTTATTGACACTTCATGTTTTGCTACTTCACCGGAATCGTGTCAGAATCTTGGACGTAATTTACAACCTTGAGGAGTTCCATAAGTCATCTTCATCAGTTCCACACTTCACCGAAATTGCGATTTCCGAGGGTACACACGAGTTATACCTAATAGAAAATACCGAAATAACTAAAAATAAATACATACAGGGGAAGTGGAACATAGAACCTCCTCCTTTTTTGAAGTCGATTAAAAATAGGACTACCGCTTGGCTTCATGAAATTGTTGTAGATGATGCATTTTAAACACAAACCCATTTTCATATATGTCGTGTCTGAGAGATAGCAGCAGAAAAATTGGATTGAACGAGTTTTTAATCAATTTCTTGCTGGAATAATTGGATTCACTGAATCTCTGCTACAGAATCTTAAGTTTATAATTATTACGTAAGATTAACAATATTTTAAACATAATGGTATCTGTTATCTAGACTTTTCCCGCGTATTGCAAAGAAATTCTATACAAACGTGAAAGATTTTTTGAAATCGGTCCCGTGGTTCTGGAGATTACATACAAACAAACTAACAAAGCTACAATCTCACAGACAATTCCTCTTTATTATGAATTTATGATATTACTATATACCTACATTATATTTTCTTGAGATACCAATGAGATTATTCCGAAAGTACCTTCTATCAAAAAAACAAAAACTATTGAAATCGGGTCATCGCTGATAAATCAACAGAGGGCCTACCGCGAAAGGGATTCGAAGTTTCCCCTATCTGCCATACTTACGAGTTCGTACATAAGTGCGACAGAGAGGGAAAACTTCGAATGCCGTTCGCGGTAGGCCCTCTGCCCTCTGTTCCTGGGTCACGCAAGTTGGTATCAAAATGCACCGATAGATGGCGCTCCACCCATGACGGTAACTTCTACAATGCGTTGTTAAGATTTTTCCAGAATTAACGGGCGGGGAAAGTCTGGTACAGTAGACGGCAAACTTCGTGCGCAAATGACCTTGCCTGCGCAAAGGCGAATTGTACGGGCAAGCTGCCCCCCCACTTCCCCTCATTTGCGCACAAAGTTTGCCGTCTACTGTATCTGGTATGCTGCATAAAAGTTTGTACATACGGAACCCTCGGTGTGCCAGTCAGACTAGTACATGACCGGACGGACCTTTTCTCTTAGGTCGCCGTCTGGACTCGACGGGCAGCGGAGCAACGAGCGGCAGTATATAATGTATAAACATGGGTGGATGAAGTCTTTTTATTAGTTTAAGCACAGTATAAAGAACTACAACCAGTAGGCAAGCTTCATTCATCTACGAATTTACGCACTCGCTTAGCGTAACCGCTCAAGAGTCAGGGTTGTCAAAATTATGTTTGGAGCGATATCAATTTATTTATTAGTACATTACTATAGAGACCGGGAAACGAAGGGTTGCAGGCCAAGTAGATAGGGATACGCGGCCGGCAACCCCGTTTCTCGCCGAGATTTGTATAGTGCTTTGCTCAAACTTGCAATGAAATAAAAAGTAGTCAATTTGTTTTATTCGTACAACTAAATAATACGTTTCTGATAGCTGTCAGTGCTGTCACATCATAACCTATAATTGTGTCCCACATTTCTTACTAACAAATATTCCGCTTATTCCCTAAATTAAGTATTAGTTTATAGTTACATGAACTTATATCTAACTATATAGACGAGGCACTACAACAAAGAAAACACTTATAATTTTTATGAAATTTTCAGACGCCGTCATGTATTTACCTAACTTTTGATTTCGGGGGCAGTAAATTATTCATGGCTACTTCTGCTCGCAATTTTGGAGGCGTACAGTTCAATTCCATATCATTTTCGTCCGAACGCATTTCGAAATCGATGGCTTTTATTAGAAATAAAGTTTCAAAATAATTACTAACTATTGACAAATCCGGCCAACAAGAAAACTTTTTTCAATTTACGCGCCAAACTTTTTTTTAACCTGTTTGAAGCAACGTTTTACCCGGTGACATTAACATTAGTCCTAATCTTTTTCTTTTTTTTTTGGTGATTGAATGCCAAGACGTTCCGTCACAATTTGACGTTTATAAACAAAAGACGGTTGCTTTGCAGGCCTACGTGTGTAAGGTTGTATGAAATTCCTTTACATATCATCTTCACTAGTCGCACCGGATACGTAGTATTTCCTTGCAAGTTTGAGAAAAATTACTTGATTCATTTTCAATCATTTCATAAGTAGGTACCTATTCACTCAGATCTTTAAATAGAAATATATAAGTTTAGAAAAGGCGGCCATTTTTTTTGTTTTCAAAATCGTTATTGGTTCCGAGGGGCTTTTTAATAAGAATCCAATATTGGATTTTCAAAAAGTGGCCGCCATCTTGAAATTCTTCAAATACTGCCCGATTTGGTTCACAATCGGTATCTGAGGGTCCGCGGGGCCTCTTAATATGAATCCGAGCTTGGATTGTAAAAAAGTTGTCGCCATCTTGAAATACAGTCCGATTTGGTTCAAAATCGATATCTGATCGTCCGCGGGGCCTCTTATTATGAATCCGAGCTTGGATCGTAAAAAAGTTGCCGCCATCTTGAAATTTTTGAAATACAGTCCGATTTGGTTCAAAATCGATATCATAGGGTCCGCGGGGCCTCTTAATATGAATCCGAGCTTGGATTGTAAAAAAGTTGCCGCCATCTTGAAATACAGTCCGATTTGGTTCAAAATCGATATCTGAGGGTCCGCGGGGCCTCTTAATATGAATCCAAGCTTGGATCGTAAAAAAATTGCCGCCATCTTGAAATTCTTGAAATACAGTCCGATTTGGTTCAAAATCGATATCTAAGTGTCCGCGGGGCCTATTAATATGAATCCGAGCTTGGATTGTAAAAAAGTTGTCGCCATCTTGAAATTCTTGAAATACAGTCCGATTTGGTTCGAAATCGATATCTAAGCGTCCGCGGGGCCTCTTAATATGAATCCGAGCTTGGATCGTAAAAAAAGTGCCGCCATCTTGAAACCATTGAAATACAGTCCGATTTGGTTCAAAATCGATATCTGAGGGTCAGCAGGGTCTCTTAATATGAATCCGAGCTTGGATTGTAAAAAAAATGCCGCCATCTTGAAATTCTTGAAATACACTCCGATTTGGTTCAAAATCGATATCTGAAGGTCCGCTGGGCCTCTTATTAATATGAATCCGAGCGTGGATCGTAAAAAGTTGGCGCCATCTTGAAATCATTGAAATACAGTCCGATTTGGTTCAAAATCGATATCTGAGGTTCCGCAGATCCTCTTAATATGAATCCGAGCTTGGATTGTAAAAAAAGTGGCCGCCATCTTGAAATACAGTCCGATTTGGTTCAACATCGATGTCTCATGTCCGCGGGGCCTCTTTATATGAATTCAAGCCTGAATTGTAAAAAAGTTGCCACCATCTTGAAATTCTCGAAAACGGGTGGTAACGATTTCTATGAGACTTGGTACATAGAGGCGATCTAGGTCTACTATATAGAGGAAAAATCATTTTTAAATTTCATTATCGCCCTCGGGCCCGTCGGACCCTCAGATATCGATTTTGAACCAAATCGGACTGTGTTTCAAGAATTTCAAGATTGCGGCCACTTTTTTACAATCCATGCTTGGATTCATATTAAGAGACCCTGCGGACCCTCAGATATCGATTTTGAACCAAATCGGACTGTATTTAAAAAATTCAAGATGGCGGCAACTTTTTTACAATCCAAGCTCGGATTCATATTAATAGGCCCCGCGGACACTTAGATATCGATTTTGAACCAAATCGGACTGTATTTCAAGAATTTCAAGATGGCGGCAATTTTTTTACGATCCAAGCTTGGATTCATATTAAGAGGCCCCGCGGACCCTCAGATATCGATTTTGAACCAAATCGGACTGTATTTCAAGATGGCGGCAACTTTTTTACAATCCAAGCTCGGATTCATATTAAGAGGCCCCGCGGACCCTCAGATATCGATTTTGAACCAAATCGGACTGTGTTTCAAGAATTTCAAGATTGCGGCCACTTTTTTACAATCCATGCTTGGATTCATATTAAGAGACCCTGCGGACCCTCAGATATCGATTTTGAACCAAATCGGACTGTATTTAAAAAATTCAAGATGGCGGCAACTTTTTTACGATCCAAGCTCGGATTCATATTAAGAGGCCCCGTGGACCCAGTTGGGTCAATCAACTTTTTCACCCACACTTTTTCTGTCTCCTGTGTTACTTTTTACGAACTTTCAAAGCAATCTATTTCAAACATGAGTCTTTCAATCCAATTAAAATCTGAGGCATATCGTAACTGCTGGTGTAAACCATCATTATACACAATTGAGTACCTGGTTTAGAGCTGTTTCTCTAACAAACATTACAGTTCTGTATCTTGCGTTACCGGACAAAATAGTGTGGGTCCAAAAGTTGATTGGCCCAGTTATCGATTTTGAACCAAATCGGACTGTATTTCAAGAATTTCAAGATGGTGGCCACTTTTTTACAATCCAAGCTCGGATTCATATTAAGAGACCCTGCGGACCCTCAGATATCGATTTTGAACCAAATCGGACTGTATTTCAAGAATTTCAAGATGGCGGCAACTTATTTACAACCCAAGCTCGGATTCATATTAAGAGGCCACGCGGACCCTCAGATATCGACTTTGAACTAAATTTCAAGATGGCGGCAATTCAATTTGAACGAAATGGGACTGTATTTAAAGAACTTCGATTTATATTAAAAGACCTCGAGCCCTCAGATATCAATTTGGAACACAATTTAAGTAAACCTTACCGATATTTAAAGTCGGTTTTATAAAGTCAAAATTGACACCCCTTCAGAATAGTTAGCGCAAACTCAATGAGTTTGCGCTAAACCTCCTCGTCTCCCGCTTCCCCGCGTTCCCCCCCTTTCGTAAACCCGCGTGGCCTCAGGGCCAAGCAAGGCTGCAAGCTCAGGCTTGCAGACTGTATGTAGTTAGACTGTGGTTTATGAGTCCCCAGGACGCTCGACTCTCCATACAAACGTAGTTTGGTTCTCATTTTAAAACGGCATGCTGGAATAACATGAAACTTTGCATACACAATGGGTCATCCGCCATATCTAGATCGGAAACTAGTTTCTGTTGCTAAAAGTTATAATAGAGACAGCAGAAGTTTTTCATGGTAAACTTGTTTTCTATTATAAATAATTATAATTATCAGCAACAGAAACTAGGTTCGGCGGATCCCATTATGTATACAAATTTTCACGTTATTCCAGTATGCCGTTTTAAAATAAGAACCAAACTACGTTTGTATGGGAATCGAGCGTCGTGGGGACTCTTAATTAGGTACGCAACGATTATATATGAATTATTATGTAATGAAAGTACCTGACAGGAAACGCAGTTTGTCCGCTTGCAAACTGGGCAGGGAAACCTCGTAACACCTGGTTCGCACAGCGCCCATCCCTGGCAGTCGCGAGTTCGACAATGGAATGCGTTTCGGGTGCCGCTCTCTGCTGCAGCCAGCCCTCTCGCTAACCATCGTTCATAATTCTCCGCAGATACAAGTGCACGAATTTCACGCTCGTGCAGGAATCCAGGACAACCCATGGCGGGACATGAAACTGCTGGCTCCTCAGAGTGCTTCACGACGTCTGAGAGACACTCCTTACAAAACGTGTGCACGCATTCTCTTAGAACCGCCCCTTGCCCGGGTTTATATTGTTCCATACAAACTCCGCATTCGAACTCTTCAGCATTGGGTACAAGGGCGCGCCGCTCCAAAAGGACTAACTCAGCATATACATCGGTTGTTTTCTTTTCTACACGTGTTTGATCTATATTCTGAAACTTATCGTCTGTCTTTGGAGTTATCGTCGGTTCGGGACGAGAAGCAGTAGCCTTATTTGTTTCTGAAAAGAAAACGTAAAATATGTGAATAGCTACGAAGAAATTGATGCCATATAGGTAAATCAGGACATAATACAATTATTGTTTTGCTAACCAGGCTCCACCAAGCAGAGGTAAAACGGAGCATCAAACTCCGTGCCAGCCAGCGAATTGAGAGGTGTGTTGTCGTCGGTGCATAGAGTTTTGCCCACGATCCAGCGTTGTAAGTGGGCAGCCAGACCAAAAGAAGCAATCGCTTGTCGACGTAAATCGCCCATTACGGCTGCTCGAGGCATGTTCATCCTTATAGGCCCTCTAGCTGCTTCTCGGTCTTCAATCCATACTTCTATCCTGATTAATAAAATAAGAGTATCTACTTATATTGAATTATCTAGGCTAGGCACTTTATCAACAGGATTTTAAAAGCCGGCGTAAAAAAACTTACGAAACATTTTCATTTCCAGTTGCCTGGTTTTTCTTAGACGTTGAGGGTTCGGTCTCTCGTACGTTATTAGCAGATATTTTCTTCTCCGTCTCTCGAGATTGGGGTTGCGTCGGGACTATTTTATTCTCAATAGAAGTTTTACTAGATGAAACAACATCATCCGACGATGTATTCTGTAATCGATCAGTACTTTTTGTCTGTGTTAGAAGTTTATTTGTTCTTGTGACGTTATCTTCCCTCTGTACGTTTTTAGAAATAGGAGCATTGGTTTTATTTACCGGAGCTGACGATGTAGAAGGTGCTCCAACAATTTGTGATGAAAATGACAATACCGAGCATGATAACCGTAATTGAGCTAGCTTTGCGGCGGCATCAGCAGCCGCCCGTTCGTCTCCTTTAGCGATAGATTGTTCAAGTTGGTGGATCAAATCTCTCCTTCTAGAGTGAAGATTAAAAGGTACGATTTTTGCTGCAGCATTACGTTGATGCTGATCAGAGGCTCGTGGAATATCTAATTTCGGTACCTCGCCAGATACTTCACAGCGGGAATTCTGGATGAGTGATTTATTTTGCTGGTTTCCGTTATTTTCTATGTTTATTTCTTTATTGCCTAAATGTGGACTTGGAGCTGTAGATGTCCTGGTATTTGTTTGGGCTTCTAATAAAACTGAACTTCTAGTCAATTTAGGAGATGCATTTTTTCTTCCTGCCTCTGGTTCAAAATTACTTAGCTTATTGTTAGATTGATCTATAATGCTTGCCGTATTTTGTTTTGATTTCGCAGACATATCTAAAAATAAATTAGAAGTTTGTGTTGTGCTAGTTGCTTTTAGTGCCTTCTGCTCTTTAGATGTTAAGCTAGTTTTAGGTACTACTTTGGACGCTGCAATTGGTGATGCCGACACGTTTAGTTGGAGATCAGTGTTTAAAGTTTTATTTGCCAGTAAATTTGAAGAAACGAAAGGTTTTACTTCAGTCGATGATACTGTTGTTTGGTTATTAGCTTTTTGCTGGTGCTGGATCCCTGATTGGCTAAGAGTGTCTTTAGATAATTCTTTCCCGGGTAATGGATTTGAGTTTAGCAATGACGATATTTTCAATGGTATATTTAAATTGACATTAGTAGACGTCGATGGCTCATAGTCCCGCTTATTTTTATTATCAGGAATAATCGATTCCTTTGTAATTGCACTCGGAGTAGACATTTTATTACTGGACGCAACACGCGAATTTACACTCGCTTTGTCTTGTTTCGAATTCGCAATATTAAAATGTTCTAATCTTATTATGTCTCTAGAGGGTACGTGTTGTAATACTATTGGTTGCGTTGCGACAGCCGTTTCCGTGGCTGATGCCGAGGTTGTATTTAAAACGACCTTAACGTCATTATTATTACTTTCTGTTTCGCTATTTGTGGATTTACAATTAGTTCTTTGTATTCGTTTTTCTTCTTCAGATATTTTGGATCCTATTCTGAGAGTAGGAACCTCTATAACGGATTGCCTTTCACTTGTAGGACTGGCATTATTTCTCGTGTTTTTAATTTCATTAACATCATGCTTAGGCCTCTTAGGTAAAGAATCCTTAATTTCTTTAAGCATTTCTTTTAACTTTTGTTTTTCTTCAACTACATTTACTCCGCTTGTCGAAGGAGTATTTGTCCCTTCTGTTTGCGTATAGTGATCAGAAGGCCTACTCGTGAAACTACGATCGCTACCACTGGTTTTTTTATTTAATTTCAGTTTTTGTTCTGTTACACAATGTCCACAAGTAACAACGGAATCATTATATTTTCGGAGACACCTCGTACAGAACCACATATCTCCTCTGGACGGCGTAACAAGTTCCCTGGACGTTCCTGCACTCCTTTCATTACTTCGATCCAAGGCTTTCAATTTACATGACTCTATTATCTCGGCAGCCTGCCTGTCAAGTTCACTTATATTCGGCAGTATCCTTGCGGGAATCGGGTTGACGGCCGAATTTCTCTTTCTGCTCTCAAAAATCTGTTTCAAGAAACTCTTCTCCGTTCGAGGCTTAGGATCTTTTTTAACATATTTTTCCGGTTTGTAGTCCATAGTTTCGGTTCTCCGCAACAAGGAGTCTACTCGAGTTAGAAGTGGTTCCTCCGGGATAGTAGCAGTCCTGCAGGCCTCGCTGAGCGGGCGTCGCGGCGGCTGCGGCGCGGGGCGCTTGCGGGAGCGGCGCGGCGCCCCGAGAGTGGCGGCGCGCACGGGGGGCGGCGGCGCGCGCCGCTTGCCCGGCACGTACGCTGCGCGCCGTTGTAGGCCCTCGCTTACGGCTCTGCGCTCCCTCTCCTCCCTATCCTTGTTCTCGCTCAATTTACGCGCTGGAGGTAAGCTGAAAGCGTCGTAGCCGTTGTTCTCGCCACGGAACAGTCCGTATTTGCGATGAAGCGTGATGTCTCGGTCGTGTTGTAGCCTCGAGTTCCTATCGCGCAGTCTCCTCTTGTAGGAGTCGGTGGGGGGGCCGGGCGGAGGCAAGAGCACTGGGGCGGTCGAGTGGCGGTAGCGGTCGGGTGCGAGGAAGGCGAAGCTGGCGACGGTGCGGTCGGAGCCGATGCTGGAGAGGCTGTCGCTGGAGGCGCCGCAGTCGTCGTCGCGCCGCAGCCACGACAGCAGCGACCACAGCCCGCCCGACAGCGGCCGAGCGCGCGTCGCCTCCGCCTCCGACGCCGCGCCGCTCATCACACCACTGAAACACCATTCAATATCTTTTTCTCAAACTTGCAATTAAATGTTGACATGACTTACTTCGAATTAGATCCGGAAATACTACGTATCCGGTGCGACTAGTGAAGATGATATGTAAAGGAATTTCATACAACCTTACACACCTAGGCCTGCAAAGCAACCGTCTTTTGTTTATAAACGTCAAACTGTGACAGAACGTCTTGGCATTCAATCACCAAAAAAGAAAAAAAAGATTAGGACTAATGTTAATGTCACCGGGTAAAACGTTGCTTCAAATGGTTAAAAAAAAGTTTGGCGCGTAAATTGAAAAAAGTTTTATTTTCTTGTTGGCCGGATTTGTCAATAGTTAGTAATTATTTTGAAACTTTATTTCTAATAAAAGCCATCGATTTCGAAATGAGTTCGGACGAAAATGATATGGAATTGCACTGTACGCCTCCGGAATTGCGAGCAGAAGTAGCCATCAATAATTTACTGCCCCCGAAATCAAAAGTTAGGTACATGACGGCGTATGAAAATTTCATAAAAATTATAAATGTTTTCTTTGTTGTAGTGCCTCGTCTATATAGTTAGATATAAGTTAATGTAACTATAAACTAATACTTAATTTAGGGAATAAGCGGAATATTTGTTAGTAAGAAATGTGGGACACAATTATAGGTTATGATGTGACAGCACTGACAGCTATCAGAAACGTATTATTTAGTTAAATAAATAAATAAATATTATGGGACAATCTTACACAAATCAACCTAAGCCCACGGTAAGCTCAGTAAGGCTTGTGGTGTGGGTACTAGGTGATGATATATATATAATAGATAAATACATATAGATACTTATATACATATATAACATCCATAACTCAGGAACAAATATTCGTGATAAACACACAAATAAATGCCCTGACCGGGATTCGAACCCGGGACCTCCAGCTTCGTAGTCAGAGTCACTACCCACTGGGCTACGGAGGCCGTTAAAGTTGTACGAATAAAACAAATTGACTACTTGTTATTTCATAGCAAGTTTGAGAAAAGCACTATACAAATCTCGGCGAGAAACGGGGTTGCCGGCCGCGTATATCTACTTGGCTTGCAACCCTTCGTTTCCCGGCCTCTATAGTAATGTACTATTAAACCTTATGTGCGCTACACCAACATGTCATTCCCACGACATGTAATAAATTCGTAATTGAACCTAACGACTACTTGAAAGTTTATAAATAACGATTTGCTCGCCTAAATGGTTGCGTCCAGAAGGACGACGTTCAGGAGATAGGTTTGATACTAAAGTAATCTGTTCAGGTGAATACTATAATCGAGCTCTATGTACATTCGTTCTTTGAAAATAACAACAAATAATAATATCATTCATGTCATGAGTAAGGTGTCGAAATAATAACATGCATGAGCGCTTTATTTTTATAGCAGGAAGATGTGGCACTTACCGACGAGCCGAAGAATGATGTGCGGGTGTAAATAGGCGAACTTCGAAACTAGAACATATTAGCCCCGTTTTCGCACATCGTAGAGTTTAACCTAAAAAGAAATGCTGTCGAAGTCTTTTACTTTACAACTTCCATTGAAAGTTTTTCGTATGAATATTATAGTAAGTGTTTGAAATGCGTAAAGTGAGCGCACAAAGCGATCACAGAACCCCGCGGTCGCGAACAAAGCGTGTCTGCGCGCGCGTTCGCGCTGCACTGGCGCGCGCCGCCGCCCGCCCATGCAGCTATATTTAGCGGAACTTCGCGACTGTTTTTGCTATTTTCATTTCATTCTTGTGCGCCCCGACCTCACTTAAATTTGGCTTCCTGCCGATTTTTATTCGATGTAGGGGATTGTTTAAAGCGGTCAAGCTGCGGAATACACAAATACTAGTTATAGCACATTTTATTGCCTTATTTTATATCCTCTTATATACATAGTAACATCACTTTGGTTTCAGGCACACAAAGACGCCTATCTCATTACAGAAAAACAATATATCATGTAGGTAAGCTTTTGCTCTCATATAATCTTTCGTTAAATATTGATTTATATTAACACTAATAAACAATTTAAAAAAAAACAACTGTTTTATAACAAAAACATGAGAAGAATACCTAACGTCTGAACAAATTAAGTGTTTACAAACTACTACTTTCTGCACTTTAGTTCTTTTAAAAATATGTTTTGATACTTACAGCATTACTGTTTATGTCCTGTTAAAATAGGTACAACCTACGATTCAGGTGTCTATTAAGGTGCCAACCAAAGACACTTAATATTGAACCTTATTGCCATACCCCGCAACCGAACTAGCAAATTAGATCAGCAGATGTACGTGAGGGTTGTCACTATGTATTTTATATTCACTGCACATACGTTAGTGTTGTAAATATTTTGTTCGTTTTTTCCAGTACACCAATATTTTCAATCAATAAAGATTCCATATTAATATTTGAATGAAATACGGAAAATACGTGATTTCATAAAGAAAATGCCAGCCACATTGTAACGCATTTAACATTGATGACATTGACATATTAATGTATTTTCTTTGATAGAAAATTTAACAAGGTTATATCAAAAGAGGGTCAGTAAGGTTATCATTAAATTGTATTAATCATACCTACAATAAAGTAAGTAAGTACCTAAATGGATTATCGTAATCGCCAACCCTAACATAAAACCGCCATATACTACGGTTTTGCTACCTCGGTTGTGGGGTATGCTTATTGCAAAGCAGGGTTAGGACCAAACGAACGAAGAAGTCTTAGGTAGTTTAACCCTTTTCCAGGCAGAGGCGTTATATCGACCACATACAGACTGTCAAACGTGTATCTTAATGTCAACAAATAAGACTGACATTTGAGTGTCATTTTTCAATTGCCGGCCTGGAAAAGGGTTAAAAGTATAGATGAATTATCGAGAACATGGAATTGCATGTGTAGTGGTTGTACCGTTTGCAACAAAAGGAGAATAATTTTCTCTTAATTTTTCTTCACAATTCGACACTGACATTATTTTGGTATTTACTTCTTCGATATATAACAAACCTCTTTTTATGCTGATAGTTCGAGAAAATAGAAAATTCAAATATAGAATGCCTGTAAACATACAATACTACTACATATGCAATTCCATGCTCTCGTTAATTTATCTATACCTATTACATTTTCTTGGAATAAAAAATAAAAACAATCGCAAGTTGAGTGTAAAAATGCTACGTTTTTGAATCAGTCGATCAATCTTTTCTGGTTGTCATTTAGTCCCGTAAGCGAGGACAACATTGACCGAGTTTAAGAGATAATAGGGACACATAACATACGTCTCCTAACAGGCTTGGATATTAACCAAATGTGTGTTTTAACGAGTGACCGAGGAGATGTTACCATGACAACCAGTTGCAAGAAAACGTTGTTTACATAAACCGTTACAAGCTAAGCCTTATGCGGTCTCCGGCGGCGTGGACTTGGCGCGCGCGGAGTGCGACTCGGAGCCGCCGGCGACGACCAGCAGTGCAGCCGCCACGCGCGCCGTCAGCTCCGCCTGGCTCACCTCGTGCGCCCACGGCACGCGGCCCCACCGCGATAGCTACAAATAAAACCACTTTTCACACCTCTCATTCAGAAAAGTAAGTTTTGGTCCCCGACGAGAGGGAGCAAAATGCTACTTTTCTGTTCAAGCTACTTTTTTAATTTATTCATTGGCTTGTAGCATTTACGCAATGTGCCAATATAATCTTAATAAAATAATCGATTGTAATTTCATCGTAATCGACAAACGTATATACATATATCATCATCATCATATCAGCCGAAAGACGTCCACTGCTGGACATAGGCCTCCCCCAAAGAGTGCCACCTTTACCAGGTCATCAGTCCACCTTGTGGGGGGCCTTACCCACGCCGCGCCTTCCGGTACGTGGTCGCCACTCGAGAACCTTTCCGCCCCAACGGCCATCGGTTCTGCGTGCAATGTACGTATATATATGAGGATATATTTTTTTCTTTTTTTTTTCTTGTTTGTTCTTTTTTTTAGTTATTTTTGTTTCTTTGTTAGTTTTTTTGGATTTTTGTTCGTTTTTTTTGTTTTTTAGTTTCGTTTGTTTTTTGTTTAGTTTTTTAGTTTCGTTTGTTTTTTGTATCGTTGTTTTTAGTTTTTTTTTTGTTTTTTTTTCTGTTATTTTTTGTTTTTGTTGTTTTTTTGTTTGATTTTTTGTTTTGCTTTTTTTGGTGTTTTTTTCTTTTTTTGTATTTTCGTTAGATTTTTTTGTTAATTTTTAGTTTTTCTGTTTTTTGTATTTTTTCTTTTTTTTTGTAATTTTTTTAGATTTTTTGTTATTTACTTTTTTTGTTTCGTTTGTTTTTTTGTTCTTTTTTTGTTTTTTGTTGTTTTTTTGTTTTGTTTGTTTTTGGTTTTGTTTGTTTTGGTTTTTTTTTTGTTTTTTTGCAAATGTTTTCCTCATAGTCGGTGTGAAAAGTTACATGTGTCACTCAGGAGCAAAATTATCTTCGTCTTGGGCGTTAACACTTGAATCCCTCACTACGCTCAGGATCCTACGTTAGAATCCCTCGCTACGCTCAGGATTCAATACACCGCCCTCGCCGTAAATATACTATTTTGCTCCCTTGTGACACAAATAACTATTGTTGCCACACCACAATGTCCTCTGCGAGGCTACTCGGCGAAAGTAACATCATCTAGTCTAGTGTCGACCTAGCCAAATTAACCTAGCCCTTGTTCCTCGTAGATAACCAAGTTTGATAACTGGCATTCTACTAGGAAAAATAATTCCTTCTAGTTAACTCGGTTATCAAACAGGGTTATTTTTTTCCTCGTAGAAAACTGTTGTTTTGTTTGGTTTTCTAAGAAGAAGACACTCTTCTTCCTAGCTAACTCGGTTATCAAATGGGATTATTTTTTTCCTCGTAATTAACTGTTATTTTATTTGATTTTCTACGACGAAGACACTTTTCTTCCTAGCTAACTCGGTTATCAAATGGGATTATTTTGTTCCTCGTAGAAAACTACGAAATTAACATATATTCTAAACGTTATCTCTTTTTTTTACACCAATTCTATAATTATAAATTAAATGACAATTCCCATTACAGTATTTAAAGAAACTGCTTCTTCTTAAAAAAAAGCAAAATGAATTGAAATAATTTACTTTAAAAACAAAGTTTAAACCGACTTCAATTTAGTACTTCGCCAAACAACATAGATACATGAATACTTATACCTCATTTGTTGTCCTACGAGATTACACAAAATTTTACGAGATTAAATAGGGGGTTCAAAATCAATAAAAAAACAGCTCTTAATGTTGCAGTGAATATTCGCATAGACAGGGCAGTAACCCAACTTAAAGAAGGCAGCATTTGTGTTGGGCACTGCCTTGAAAAAAATCTCCTTTCTTTGAGTTCTTTTTTTTAAGAAGAAGTTCTTTTTTTAAGTACATAAACTAGTGATTTGTCATTTAATTTATAATTTTAAAGTGGATTTGGTAAAGAGATTACTTTTAAAACATATATTATTTTCGTAGTTTTCTACGAGGAACAAAATAATCCCATGTGATAACCGAGTTAGCTAGGAAGAAAAGTGTCTTCGTCGTAGAAAACCAAGTAAATGAACAGTTATCTACGAGGAAAAAAATAATCCCATTTGATAACCGAGTTAGCTAGGAAGAAAAGTGTCTTCTTCGTAGAAAATCAATAGTAGATTGTACAACAAGTGCATAAAACGCACCATTTTACTCGAGACGTTTATCCATCCGAGCGAGCTTGCGAGCGAGGATAGATATAAAGTCGAGTGTAAAATGGGTTTTATGGACGAGTTGTACACTCTACTTTTCACTTCGATTGCGAGGAAATGAAACAGCAACACGTAAATATAGTAAATGCTAATTTAATTGTTGTTGTTATGGCTTAAATACTATACTGATCTACTAAATTGAAAAATAAACAAATATAAAAAATAATAAATGAGACGAAATACAAATTATAAGTTTATTTCATGAAGTTTTATTGTGTACTTTGGCTGTTGGTATCTTTGCCTTGGTCTTAGAATACGAACGAAACGAAATAAAATAAAGAGGTTGTTGTATGAAGTTAAAGATGTTCGTGTGGCTGTTGCAGCGATTGCCTTGGTCTTCGACGAAGATTTTACTTTATGCTCTAGAGCATAAAAAGCGACTTTATGTCGCCTACGCACGACATAAAGACGAACTTTTAGAGCATGAGAAGTGAAAATAAAATAACAGTTTTCTACGAGGAAAAAAATAATCCTGTTTGATAACCGAGTTAACTAGAAGGAATTATTTTTCCTAGAGGAATGCCAGTTATCAAACTTGGTTATCTACGAGGAACAAGGGGACCGAGCGACCTTGGTCCGCAGTCAGCACCGACCGTGTAGACAGTTGTTTGCAGCAAATTTTCATACTACAGCGGTCGGTGCCGACCTCAGGTGCCGACCAAGGTCGCTCGGTCGGAGGGGCGTGTTGGCGACCGTCTAGCAGAGGTTTAAGACTAGCGCAGGGCCTGATGCGGATACGATTTTTTAGACATCCGAGCATATGGATATTTCGGGGCTCATATCCGAGGATGCGGAATCGGATTTTGGGGTCAAACACCCAAAAACATAAATAAACTACTTACGTCCATATACTATCGCACAATTCGCACAGTAATCAAACACGTTTGCAACTGAATCTACTTTAATCTATGCGAACAAAATAGAACAAACGCGACATTGTTCTTGTCACGGGTGAATGCGGCGAATCGGAAGATTGCAGAAACGAAATTAACATTTTTAGGGTTCCATACTCAAAGAGTAAAACAGGATCCTAGTACTAAGACTCCGCTGTCCGTCCGTCTGTCTGTCACCAGGCTGTATCTCACTGATACCGTGATAGTTCCAGTTGAAATTATCACAGATGATGTATTTCTGTTGCCGCTATAACAACAAATACTAAAAACAGAATAAAATAAATGTTTTTATTGATAATGGTACGAGTACGGAACCCTTCGTGCGCGAGTCCCGACTCGCACTTGGCCGATTTTTTTGTCTTGACAACGCAGGGTGTCCACTTTCTGGAAAGTCAGGGAAAAGTCAGGGAAGCTCATGGTGGTCAGGGAAAGTCAGGGAAAGTCAGGGAAGTTCTAGACAGGTCAGGGAAAAAATCTATCTAGAAGGAAAAAATATAAATAAAAAAATCAAAGGGATCAACAAATGTATCTTGAACTATAAGTATGTTGATTCATCATCGTTATGTTTTCCATTAACTAAATTTAGAAAGGTAAGTATATATCTTAGTTTGATTTTTGTTTTTATTCAGTGTTGAATATTGTATGACCAGGTGATATTATAAGACCATTTTGTGGGGAGATTCCTCGATAATGCCAAGTTTAGGGATGATAAAAATTACTTATATTTTTGTCATATATCACAACAACATACCTATACAATTAAAGTCTTACAGAAAAAAGTTGTGAAGGGCGGAATAAGTAGTATTTAAAAAATCTCTCGTTCAAGTGTTTTATGTGCCAAAATTATACGCTTCGGATTAAAAGCATTCTATAATTAGTACTTATTTTTAAATGTTGGAACAACTCGGGTTCATCCGATGAGCGCGGGAAAATAGGTGTAGGTAAATGTGGAAAAAGTAGGCTTTACCAGCGATACGGCCTTCTCTATAAACTATTATTGCTAAGGCTTATGGGGTATAGTTATCGACTAAAACAGACATGGGGAATTCATTTTTGGTGAAAAAAGGTAAGGTTTTGTAGAAAAAAAAATGTCTGGATTATTTAAAATAAAACTTGTTGTCGAAGGTAAGATGATCATATCTAATACATATTTTTGAAAACAATATCTACATAAAAGGTAATTTACTTTTCATAAATATGTGTATACTTTTTGAGCGACGTCCATACAAAAACTTCAAAAAATCCAATATTGTTCGCATCAAGGTAAAGTAGCGTTATGCCTTTGTGTTCAGAATTATTGCTTTGAATATCTAAATTATGAATTTTTATAATCATCATCATTATCACATCAGCTGACTGCTGGGCTGGGATAGGCCTCCGCCAAAGGGTTCTACCTACAATGACCGGTCCTGCGCCACCCGCATCTGCTCCGCCCAGTGGCACTTAAGTTTAGCGATTCGGAGGGCTACAACAGTTACCATGGTTCTACTGCGGATAGCCTCATTTTTGATGCGATCACGCGGATAATCTCCCGGCATAGCCCTCTCCATTTTTGGGTGACTGAGCCTTCTTATGAGGCCCATAGTAAACGACCACTATTCAGTGCCATAAAATAATACTCATTCGATTCAGATAACAAAGGTTCATCACTGGCATATGTCATCACTGGCAATACACACTGGTCAAAGAATCTTGTCTTGAGACTCTGTGGAATATTTGACGAAAACATGTGCCGTAGTAGCTTCCCGAACGCTGTTCAGCCGAGTCGGATTCGACGATTGACCTCTTTCTCGAAGTTGGACCTAGAAACCTCTCGAAGTAGGTCTCAAGTCATTTTATTAATACCTATCAAAATGCAAGTTGTAAAATGAAAATTACCCAGAGTGTATTATTCAAACGGGGCTATGAGATACGGAAATTTGATCTTAGGAACACGAAAAAAAAAAAATTGCATGGTTTTTTTTTTAAAGAAAGCCATGCATGCAATATTTTATTTTACATTTTCGTCATATTATGTGTGTTGCTTTGTTCGTCACATTTAAATTTTTTTTTCTATAGAAAAATACTTTGTTTCGTGAAATAATAATTCCTCGTGCCTGTTTTAGTCGATAACTAACTATATTTACCCCAGTAATAAAAGTTTATCAAGAGGATGCTTTTAATCCGAAGCTTACAAATTTAGACGCAAAAAACACTAGAACGAGAGACTGAAAAAATACATTTTTTTCCGCCCCTCAACTATTTTTCTTAAAGATTTTCAGATAAATGATTTATGACAAAAATTTAAACATGAACCTATGTTTTGTCATATAATAGAAATAACAAATTAGTTCAGTGCTTACAATGTCAAAGCACGATCAAAGCACGAGTAGGTATACTAGTTTCAGACGAATTATGCTTCTGTCGCCTTGCAAGCGTCTAAAAGGCTGCGGTGACACAGCATCTGGCAGGCCGTGCGCTTGTTTGTCACCATCGTAGTGAAGTTTATAAATAAAAAGTTTTCCTTGCGCTTCATAGCCATAAAGATTTTGTAACATTTCTGGTCAGGGAAATTTGAAAGAATGGTCAGGGAAAGTCAGGGAAAAGTCAGGGAAATATTTTCAGGGTTTGCAGTGGACACCCTGCAACGAGCCCCGTTCTTATCCCGCCTTGCACTACATCCGCATCCGTAAAACTCTGCATCGATTGATGCGAATGTGTGCAACATCCCAGGATTAGCGTTATGCACTAAGTACAGAGAAGACTCGCGTTAGCTTAGCCATGACGATTGACAACTCGAATCTTTAAAGCCCGAGCCACACCGGCTGCGTGTGCAGCACGTATGCGTAGACGTGCCCAGCACCCCTGTCACACCGGGTTACGCGCGTGTCTACGGCGTAGGGTCATTGAGCTGGTTTTCGTCCAATTATCGGAGTTGCCAGTTTTGTGATGCGAAATGAAAGTATTGAAGCACCCTAACTTAAATGTATCATATTTATTTTTAGTGCTTATATACTCTTCTTTATGTTAATATTACGAGAAAATAAATCATTTTCACGGCTTTTTTTATATAAATTATTTTTTGCTAAAGTAGGGTTTTAGCTAGTTTTCGTCCAAAAAAACTGGTTTTCGTCCTAGTGGAAGCTAGTTTTCGACCACTGCGTAGAAAAAGGGGTGTAGGTCAATTATTAAGTGAAAAACCAACTACAGGTAAGTATATACTTTTATTTAATCAACATTGTACAGTCCACTATTTAATAGTATTTATTATTATTCTGGTAGTGGCTTTCGGGCTGTCAAAGCCCTTATATCACTGCGACCATCGCTGATCTATTGTGATCGCCACTTACTACAATTCTTGGTCAAGTCCTGCAAACTCGAAGAATTGCAGGATTTTGTTGAACTCAAGAAATTTGATCTCCTCCGGGCACATGATGTGTTTGCCCAGGAAGGAGTTACGACTGCGCATGAGGCAAGGGCAATCGGTTAGGATGTGTGTAGGCGTCTCCTCTGCTTCAAAGTAGAATCTGCACTGCCTTGTGTCGCACAGTCCTATCGTTTGCATGTGCTTATTTAGGCGGCAGTGCCCAGTAAGCACCCTGACCAGCATGCGTAGACGGTTCCTACTTAGCGCCAAGGCGTCAGAAGACGCCTTTTTGCTAAAGGCTCTAATAAGTGCCTTGGAATGTTTCAGTCCTGGGTTAGCTCTCCAGGCTTGAATGGTCTTGTAGAAACAATAGGCTTTTAGAGTGAGCTTGGTTAGACTTTTAGGGATACCACAGAACGGCTCTGGTCCGCAGTGTGATCCCTTCGCCCCCGCTCGTGCAAGCTCATCAGCCTTTTCATTTCCCTCGATACCTGCATGCCCTGGGACCCTATTTAATAGTAACTACTTAGTCATATTGACAATTTCTCTCTACCTTTTAAGTATAATTTCTTTAATTAACAAATTTACAAAAATAACTCTTTTTCAGTCTGAAACATTCGTATTACAATGACTTAACAGTTTACGGTGGCCAACTACATGAACCAATCAAACCCCAAAATAAAGACATTATTGGTCACTGTTTAACACATACAGCAAAGTATATAAATAGCAAAATATTTAGGTGAACTATTAGGTTAAAAACCAATTACAGGTACTTAAGTATATACTTATATTTAATCAACATTGTATAGTCTACTATTTAATAGTAGCTTCTTAGTCTTATTGACATTTTCTCTCTACCTTGTAGGTATTATTTCTATAATTAACAAATTAACAAAAATCACTCTTTTTCAGTCTTAAACATTCGGTTACAAGATTTGTTTCTAGCAAGGTCTCTGCGAACAATTTGCAGAAGTTTGTTTTCGTAACCGATGTATTGATATTTTCTGGCTTTGCTAAAAATCTTCGGACTGTATTCTTCTAGCTTGCTTTGAGTGGCGCAAATACACTTACGTCAGCAGGCTGAAGGATATGCGTCGTGTTGGGCGGTAGGGCATATAATATTATCTGCATCTGTTCACATACTGTGCTGCATCAGAGACATATGGGATTTGTGTCCGTCGACCAGCAAGAGGACAGGTTTTTGGATATTATTCCGTTCAAGCCAGTTATTGAAGTCATTGGTGAAGTATTCAAAAAATACGTCTCCCCGCATCCATCCTGACTCAGACCTGCCCAAACACCAATCAGGTGGCATGCTCTTCACCACTGCCTGTGGTGGTTTTACATACGGAAATACCACGCATGGTGGACAGATATCTCCATTAGCATTAAAGGTTACAAGGACTGTTAAGTTGTCTTTTTCGTTCCCCTGTTTAACTTGATACAAGTTACGGTAACCCCTGGGCCCCAGTACTTTGCCAGTCTTCGGACACAGCGCAAAGCCACTTTCATCGCCGTTAAAAATGCTCGAAGGACGGTTAAGGATGTCTTTTTGATTTATCTCATCCAAATACGTCTCGAGACCTCTGAACCAGTTTCAGATGGACACTTCGCTTACTTGAGCTCTTGTCTTATCAATACCTTCGGCGGATCGGCACGAAATTTGTGGGTTTCTTTTCAAAAAGTTAAGATACTACGTTTGGCCAGGCCTACAGTCTTAAAATTTATTGGGAATTGACGAATCTTTTAGAACTTTTTGAACAGAGTCTAAAAGTTCCTGTTTTTTAACAGGAAACCCGCATTTTGATATGTTAATCAGCCAATTAACTATTTTCTCTTCTCCATTAGTCCCTAATAATAATCTGGCCCACGTTTTTTTTAAATATCAGGTGTCTTGCCGTGTATTCTATCGAGGACCGTAGATTTAGGAATCCCATAATCTCAGATTTGTCTAACTGATGCCTTATTTTCCCGAATTGCCGTTAAAACCTTTATTAAGGAATCTTCTGTGTACACAGCGGTTTTTTTTTCTGGATTTTGTAGGCTCTCCCGGTGTCATCTAGAAACAATTAGATTTTTTTAGGATAAGTTCAGAAGGCAGATAATCAAACAAAAAAATACTGCATTGGTCTTAGGCAAAACATAACTAGACGATGTGTGAAAATAAAAGATCCCCTGAAATCCGAAGAAAAAAATAAAAGAAGCAATAAGACTGACTGAAGACGAAATCAAGAAAAATACTGTGCATTAGGTCTGACCTACCCCCGTTTGTGGTACGAATAATTGGCCCTACTTCACACAAGGATTATGATAAATATAGTAGGTAGTTAAAACTCACCGGCCCTTACCAATTGTAAGGAAGATACGGAAAAGAAAAAAAATACCAAATGTATAATAAAATAATAATGTTATTTTTTGTTTTTTCTACCCACAAATAATAGGTCTATGGACGAAAAGTAATGCAAAAGAATAGCTATTTTGAATTTTCGTCCACCTCAGTATTCGTTCATGGACGAAAACTAAAATAACATTTAAAGCCAAATTTAGTTTTCGTCCACGTTCTTTAAATATTTTTTTATTCACGCAACACTGACAAAGCAGTGGACGGAAACCAAAATGTCTGAACTAATAGCAATAAAGATCATATTGGGAGAAGTTATTCAGTATTTTATAGGCCCGTAGAAGTAAAATGACCGTAACAAATATTCACGTAGCTGTTTGGGTTTCCGTCCGCTTGGACGAAAACCAAATATTTTGCAAATTTGGTAAGCTAGTATCCGTCCACTTAATTTGTCGAACAGTTCTATAAAAAAAGTATATTAAACACTTATAATTGTCTTTACTATGCTTTTAAATAAACATACGTGCCAAAAACATTACTTAAACTAGCTAAAACAGTAATTAAACTTACCATGAACTTTTCCCGTCGGCACTTTTTTTTCTCTGGCGCGATGACATCTGCAAGGCACGGATGCGAACCGGCCACTGACGTTAATTTTTTGAAGTTGTTTCTAGTCAAATCACATTTTCATGGTGGTAGAAATGTTGCTTAGACATTATGGATCGCAACAAGTCCAAACTTGCACGGGAAGGTAGGTTTGTATTCAAGTTTTACGCACTTGTTTGTACCAGCTCATTCAAATGGACGAAAAGTCGAACTGGACGGCAAACCAGCGTAATGACATAGAAAAATACTTTGTTTCGTGAAATAATAATTCCTCGTGCCTGTTTTAGTCGATAACTAACTATATTTACCCCAGTAATAAAAGTTTATCAAGAGGATGCTTTTAATCCGAAGCTTACAAATTTAGACGCAAAAAACACTAGAACGAGAGACTGAAAAAATACATTTTTTTCCGCCCCTCAACTATTTTTCTTAAAGATTTTCAGATAAATGATTTATGACAAAAATTTAAACATGAACCTATGTTTTGTCATATAATAGAAATAACAAATTAGTTCAGTGCTTACAATGTCAAAGCACGATCAAAGCACGAGTAGGTATACTAGTTTCAGACGAATTATGCTTCTGTCGCCTTGCAAGCGTCTAAAAGGCTGCGGTGACACAGCATCTGGCAGGCCGTGCGCTTGTTTGTCACCATCGTAGTGAAGTTTATAAATAAAAAGTTTTCCTTGCGCTTCATAGCCATAAAGATTTTGTAACATTTCTGGTCAGGGAAATTTGAAAGAATGGTCAGGGAAAGTCAGGGAAAAGTCAGGGAAATATTTTCAGGGTTTGCAGTGGACACCCTGCAACGAGCCCCGTTCTTATCCCGCCTTGCACTACATCCGCATCCGTAAAAACTCTGCATCGATTGATGCGAATGTGTGCAACATCCCAGGATTAGCGTTATGCACTAAGTACAGAGAAGACTCGCGTTAGCTTAGCCATGACGATTGACAACTCGAATCTTTAAAGCCCGAGCCACACCGGCTGCGTGTGCAGCACGTATGCGTAGACGTGCCCAGCACCCCTGTCACACCGGGTTACGCGCGTGTACACGCGCGTGTCTACGGCGTACCTGCTGCACACGCAACGCGTGCGCACGCTGCAGCTCCGTATCGTCACCAGCCGCCATTCGCGTACTATTATTTATATGATTAGCACTATGTTTGATGGCAGTTCTTCTGACAAAGAAATAGCACTGTTTTTACTGTTGTGTGAAGATCCTCCTCCTCATTTTGGATTTTATGCGACATCCAAAAAAGTATGGGTTCATAACATCAATGGAAGAAGAGAATAACATAGTGAATAACACAACTTTTGTCGCGAACTTGAATCTCACGACGATCGATTTTTCTGGTAGTTTGGCATGTCAAGATATGGTTATAGTGAGATCTCATATATTTTAAATGACACTATTATACACAACGGCTATTACAACTGGAGAAAGACTCCTATTCATTAAGCAAACCTCCTCGCGCACCGAAGAAGTTGTAAATAAATACAAGAGAGCTGCGCGTCACACGCGCAGCACCGAGCTGTGCGTGTCCGTACCTGTCCGGTCTGTCCTCTAATAGGGAACGCCGGCAAATACAACGTCATCACTGCACGCAGCGAAGCGACGTTGCCGCTCCGCTCTGTGTACGGACGCATGCAGCACGCAGCCGGTTTGTCTGCTTGGTGCTGCGTTGCGTGCGCAGCACGTATGCGTTGCAGCACGTCTACGCAGACGCATCCGGTGTGACATGTCGTATAAGGATTCATACATTACAACGCAGCGGTGTACGTGCTGCACACGCATACGTGCTGCGCACGCAGTCGGTGTGGCTCGGGCTTAAGGCTCACCCGACCTCTAACTCACAACACTAAACTACCATAAATAAATAATACCTAAAGATTAGGGGACAATCTTACACAAATCGAACTAGCCCTATATGAAGCTCAATAAGGCTTGTGTTTTGTATGTACTAGACGACGATATATATTATAGATATAAAATAAATACACAGAAAACATCCAAGACTAAGAAACAAATATTCATGCTCATCACACAAATATTTTCCCTTACCGGGATTCGAACCCAGGACCTTCAGCTTCGTAGGCAGCGTCACTACCCACTTGGCACGTCCATAATGTTATCTGATAGGCTCTTCGGCGGATGTTAGTCTATTTGTCTAATATCTGCCTATCCAAATTGACCAAATTTTTAAAAAAGGTGTCTAAAATATACAGGCGGTCTTTAAAATTAGGAGTTTAATTGAGAAACGTTCAATAATAATAATTCTAAATCAATAATTGTATTAAGCGAAAGCGCCACTCACCTTCTCTTTAAACGGTAATTAGAGATATATTTAGTTGTATTGTAGGTCACAGTTAATAAATATTTATGTTAACACTGACCTGGTACTCTTCTTCAAGGCGTGAGAGCAGTACAGCCTCTTTCGGCTCCAGATGTCGTTCCACGCACGCCACCATCAGCACCGGGGACTTGAGAGCCTCCACGCCGAAACAAATGGCTACAAAAATTTAGCTTTGTCAATTTTTTTGTTAATAAGTATATTGGTTTGCTGAACAGCAACCCTCCCTTTACGCCCCTTCCCCGATTCAAACAAACCACGCCCCCTGTCGTGGGCCGATTCAGACCGGAATGGCAGCGGCCGGCAGCGACGATCGCCGTGTCTCTTTCAGTGTGAAATAATTTTAAACTTTATCATCTGTAGTGGGTATCTATGCTTGAAAAGGTCGCGCGGGCCGCGACCTTTTCAAGCGATACAGCACGGCTATCACAAGACGGCCGCGACATACTCTCGAGCTCTCTCGCACTATCCGTCTCTTTCTTATTAGACCACTTAGAAAGAGACGGGTAGTGCGAGAGAGCTCGAGAGTATGTCGCGGCCGTCTCGTGATTGCCGTGCTCTTTTAAGAGCCCGTTCACATTCACCAATGGTAAATGGGCATTTTTTTTTTCAAAGTGTACTATTTTATTTGTATAGGCGTCCTTCCATTACTTAAGAGGGCTACTTTACCATACAAATAGTAACGGAACGAAAACTTCGCAGATAAAAACACGTGTTTAATATACTGTTTTTAACAATTGTAATAGTATTTTACTGAAATCGTGTTCAATGATAATGACAGATTAAGATAATTGAGTCGCATTAGCAGAAAAATAATAATCTCCGTAATCTTGTAACGGAACCCGGACTCTATTTTTTGGGACCACCAGTCGGCGCACCCCGCCCGCGATTTCTAGCCACTACTGACAGTTTGTAAACAAAACGAATGATAAACTTCAAATTAAAGGAAAAATTTAGGCTCCGAGCCGGATTCGAACCGGCGACCACAGGCATACATGGCCCGTCGCTACTAAACAACTGAGCTATCGGAACAATCTGTCTCAGCCCCTAAATTTTTCAATCAGTTCCTTCTTCCAACGCCTTAGGGAGGCGTGTGGCGACATCTACCTAGAAGACATATGCTTATTTAACGGCACCAACGCAACGTCTCAAATTATATTGAGAAATCGTCAGTAACGATGCGCTACCCCATACTAAATTTATTTTATAAATATCGTTAGCAGGCGTAACTGCATTATATAAAATAAAACGAATGATGTTACGAAACGATATGTGATGCTAGATCAAAATAAACACCTACTTTGGTAATAAAAATACTTCGTTCCCACAAAATCATCGTAATCACTGGACAAGATTAATTTTAGTTAATTATGTAAAAAATACTTTAGCGAGATATATATAAGATAAATTCATGTTTTCCACTATCACAAACAAGTATTTCCAGGCACAATATACAAGTCCTAATACTTCGAATCGATACTTGAAGTTGGCTTTCCACAGGGGACAGGCAAAAATCGAGGGTCGGCACTCGGCAGCCAGAAAAACCAAGAAAATGTGGTAAATTTTATGCTAAATGATAGGTTTTTTGGGTTTATTTACATTTTAGATATGTTATTGACGTTTTAAAATAGCTACAAGTACAATTTTTCAACGTGTTTCGTATTTGTAGGGCGTCAAAGGCACTGGACAAGCCAAAAACATCAAGGTACAAGAAAAATAAAAAATGCCCAAATAATTGAGATTATTTACATTTTACGAAAGATATTTAAAAAGCGGCCAAGTGCGAGTCGAACTCGCACATGAAGGGTTCCGTTAAATAAATTGCTTTCTACGATTTATGACGTATTAAAAAAAAACTACTTACTAGATCTCGTTCAAACCAATTTTCGTTGGAAGTTTGCATGGTAATGTACATTATATATTTTTTTTAGTTTTATCATTCTCTTATTTTAGAAGTTACAGGGGACACACACACACATTTTACCACTTTGGAAGTGTCTCTCGCGCAAACTCTTCAGTTTAGAAAAAAATGATGTTAGAAACCTCAATATCATTTTTGAAGACCTATCCATAGCACACGTATGGGTTTGATGAAAAAAAAATTTTTGAGTTTCAGTTCTTAGTATGGGGAACCCCAAAATTTATTGTTTTTTTTCTATTTTTGTGTGAAAATCTTAATGCGGTTCACAGAATACATCTACTTACCAAGTTTCAACAGTATAGCTCTTATAGTTTCGGAAAAAAGTGGCTGTGACATACGGACGGACAGACAGACAGACGGCCAGACATGACGAATCTATAAGGGTTCCGTTTTTTGCCATTTGGCTACGGAACCCTAAAAAATAGGCCGCTACACACTGTATTTTATATTTAAATACCTTGTGAATACATAAACTAGTTTTTATGTTGCTGGATTCGTCGATCTATGAACTCAAAAGAAAAACGATGGTACTTATATACCCTCGAGTGTGGGCTCATTTGGTTTGTTTTGACGAGTTCTATTCATAACACTTGGTGACGATGGTCTGATGACGGAGTCAGGAGGTGGATAGTGGAACTCCTCAATGGCAACTTGTATACCCCTCGAGTTTGGGTTCGTTTGGCTTGTTTTGTCGAGTTCTATACATACCACTTGGTGAAGATGGTCTGATGATGGAGTAAGGAGGTGGATAGTGGAACTCCTCAACGGCTACTTGTATATCCTCGAGTGTGGGCTCAATTGGTTTGTTTTGATGAGTTCTATACATTAAACTTGGTGACGATGGTCTGATGATGGAGGCAGGAGGTGGATAGTGGAACTCCTCAACGGCTACTTTTATATCCTCGAGTGTGGGCTCATTTGGTTTGTTTTGATGAGTTCTATACATTATACTTGGTGACGATGGTCTGATGATGGAGTCAGGAGGTGGATAGTGGAACTCCTCAACGGTTAATTGTATACCCCTCGAGTTTGGGTTCGTTTGGTTTGTTTTGTCGAGTTCTACACTTTATACTTGGTGATGATGGTCTGATGATGGAGTCAGGAGGTGAATAGTGGAACTCCTCAACGGCTACTTTGTATATCCTCGAGTGTGGGCTCATTTGGTTTGTTTTGATGAGTTCTATACATTGTACTTGGTGACGATGGTCTGATGATGGAGTCAGGAGGTGGATAGTGGAACTCCTCAACGACTACTTGTATACCCCTCAAGTTAGGGTTCATTTGCTTTTTTCGACGAGTTCTATACATTATACTTGGTGACGATGGTCTGATGATGGAGTCAGGAGGTGGATAGTGGAACTCCTCAACGGCTACTTGTATATCCTCGAGTGTGGGCTCATTTGGTTTGTTTTGATGAGTTCGTACATTAAACTTGGTGACGATAGTCTGATGATGGAGTCAGGAGGTGGGTAGTGGAACTCCTCAACGACTACTTGTATATCCTCGAGTGTGGGCTTTTTGGTTTTTTTTGATGAGTTCTATACATTATACTTGGTGACGATGGTCTGATGATGGAGTCAGGAGGTGGATAGTGGAACTCCTCAACGGCTACTTACTACAAATGAACCCAAACTCGAGGGGTATTAAAGTAGCCATTGAGGAGTTCCACTACCCACTTCCTGACTCCATCATCAGACCATCGTCACCAAGTATAATGTAAAGAACTCATCAAAACAAACCAATTGAGCCCACACTCGAGGATATACAAGTAGCCATTGAGGAGTTCCACTATCCACCTCCTGACTCCATCATCAGACCATCGTCACCAAGTATAATGTAAAGAACTCATCAAAACTAACCAATTGAGCCCACACTCGAGGATATACAAGTAGCCATTGAGGAGTTCCACTATCCACCTCCTGACTCCATCATCAGACCATCATCACCAAGTATAATGTATATAACTCATCAAAACAAACCAAATGAGCCCACACTCGAGGATATACAAGTAGCTGTTGAGGAGTTCCACTACCCACCTCCTGACTCCATCATCAGACCATCGTCACCAAGTATAATGTATAGAACTCACCAAAACAAACCAAATGAGCCCACACTCGAGGGTATACAAGTAGCCGTTAAGGAGTTCCACTATCCACCTCCTGACTCCATCATCAGACCATCGTCACCAAGTATAATGTATAGAACTCACCAAAACAAACCAAATGAGCCCACACTCGAGGGTATACAAGTAGCCGTTAAGGAGTTCCACTATCCACCTCCTGACTCCATCATCAGACCATCGTCACCAAGTTTTATGTATAGAAATAATCAAAACAAACCAAATGAGCCCACACCCGAGGGTATACAAGTAGCCATTGAGGAGTTCCACTATCCACCTCCTGACTCCATCATCAGACCATCGTCACCAAGTATAATGTATAGAACTTATCAAAACTAACCAAATGAGCCCACACTCGAGGATATACAAGTAGCCGTTGAGGAGTTCCACTATCCACCTCCTGACTCCATCATCAGACCATCGTCACCAAGTATAATGTATAGAACTCGTCAAAACAAACCAAATGAACCCAAACTCGAGGGGTATTCAAGTAGCCGTTGAGGAGTTCCACTACACACCTCCTGACTCCATCACCAGACCATCGTCACCAAGTTTTATGTGTAGAACTAATCAAAACAAACCAAATGAGCCCACACTCGAGGGTATACAAGTAGCCGTTGAGGAGTTCCACTATCCACCTCCTGACTCCATCATCACCAAGTATAATGTATAGAACTCGTCAAAACAAACCAAATGAACCCAAACTCGAGGGGTATTCAAGTAGCCGTTGAGGAGTTCCACTATCTACCTCCTGACTCCATCATTAGACCATCGTCACCAAGTATAATGTATAGAACTCGTCAAAACAAACCAAATGAGCCCACTATCAAGGATATACAAGTAGCCGTTGAGGAGTTCCACTATCCACCTCCTGACTCCATCATCAGACCATCGTCACCAAGTATAACGTATAGAGCTCATCAAAACAAACCAAATGAACCCAAATTTGTCATAAAATCCATTGCGTGAAAAAAACCTTACAGAATTTTACCGACGATACCACAAAGTTATCTTTTATTTAAATAAAATGTTAGTTAGAATAACCCCATTTGTGGAATTCCGTATTTCATTCCTTATTTAAGATAAAAGTAGCGTGAATTATTCCCGTTCAATTTATTCCGGAATAACGAGCGCATGAATTTATTCTTATTCCCATCGATGGGAATAAGAATAAAAATTCTGTTCTTATTCTTATTCTTATTCAAGATAACTTTTGCCCAACTCTGCTTTGGACGCATGGATTGACGAATCCAGCAATGTAAAAACGATTATGCTGTATTCATAAGGTACTTAAATACAAAATACAGTGTGTAGCGTCATATTAGGGTTCAGTAGCCAAATGGCAAAAAACGGAACCCTTATAGATTCGTCATGTCTGTCCGTCCGTCCGTATGTCACAGCCACTTTTTTCCGAAACTATAAGCCCTATACTGTTGAAACTTGGTAAGTAGATGTATTCTGTGAACCGCATTAAGATTTTCACACAAAAATAAAAAAAATAAACATTAAGTTTTGGGGTTCCCCATACTCAGAGCTGAAAGTCAAAAAAAATTTTTTTCATTAAAGCCATACGTGTGGATCTATCTATGGATAGGTCTTCAAAAATGATATTGAGGTTTCTATTATCATTTTTTTCTAAACTGAATAGTTTGCGCGAGAGACACTTCCAAAGTGGTAAAATGTGTGCCCCCCCCCCCCTGTAACTTCTAAAATAAGAGAATGATAAAACTAAAAAAAATATATGATGAACATTATCATGCAAACTTCCACCGAAAATTGGTTTGAACGAGATCTAGTAAGTAGTTTTTTTTTAATACGTCATGTATCGTAAACCGCAGTTTATTTTACGGAACCCTTCATGTGCGAGTCCGACTCGCACTTGGCCGCTTTTTCAGACATCTATCGTAATATTTAAATAATCTCAATTATTTACCAGTGGCGCTAGTGAGCACGTGAACGGGCTCATAAGTATGTAAATAAAAGGCCACTGCCATTCCGGTCTGAATCGGCCCTAAGAGACACGTTTATGTCTTACGTGCACGAAATGAAGAAAGAGATGTAACTCTGGAATATTATTTTGTTTAATAATATACTGTTTGAGTTGGGTAAGGCAAAAAAGGACAATAAAGACCAAAGGGCGTTTTTTTTTATATTAGGAAATATTTTACGTAATTGTCAGTGTCTGCTTCTGTTGGCTAAATAAGTAGTCAAGATAAAAGCAAGGCAACCATCGATTTAGAATACCCGATTTAGGTATTCTAAATAGATGAAAACAACAGTAAACTGACATACCATTGAGAGCTGGGAAGTCAAAGACAGCAAGTATCGTGCCAGGACTGCTCGGGTATCTGTGGCAACAGGAGGAAGCGCCAGGCCTTTAGATGTAAACTGACATACCATTGAGAGCTGGGAAGTCAAATGACAGCAAGTACCGTGCCAGGACTGCTCGGGTATCTGTGGCAACAGGAGGAAGCGCCAGGCCTTTGTAAACTGACATACCATTGAGAGCTGGGAAGTCAAATGACAGCAAGTATCGTGCCAGGACTGCTCGGGTATCTGTGGCAACAGGAGGAAGCGCCAGGCCTTTAGATGTAAACTGACATACCATTGAGAGCTGGGAAGTCAAATGACAGCAAGTATCGTGCCAGGACTGCTCGGGTATCTGTGGCAACAGGAGGAAGCACCAGGCCTTTAGATGTAAACTGACATACCATTGAGAGCTGGGAAGTCAAATGACAGCAAGTATCGTGCCAGGACTGCTCGGGTATCTGTGGCAACAGGAGGAAGCGCCAGGCCTTTAGATGTCTCTTGGGTAACATTGAACCTCTTTTCGAACCATTCTAAAACTGGAGTCCATTTTTTTTCTTGCAGTGCTTTAAGTTCCTCTTCTTCCTATGATCCAAGAAAATATGGTCTATGAATATTAAAATTTATATTCAAACCATATAACAAAATAAACATTTACATTAATAAAAACACCTCCATAGAAGGTCCCATCAACCTTTTCTTATTTGTAAACACAGTGAATGTGACCATTTTTTTTAAACCATCTAATTAACTTACCTCTGAATGAAAGAGAAGTGTGTCTGTGGGTAGGAAATCAAGTAAGTAACTAGCAATGTCATGTGATGTTAGCTTTCCAGGATTGTCTAATGCTGTATTGCACAATGCTGTCTGAAAGAAAGAAACCAGTAATTAGTACAGTGCTTGCATTGTGTTCATGTAGGGTTAGGGATATCTTACAATGGCTAATGAAATTACTAGCATAAATTATGAATCTTAGGCTAAGTTAACAACACATTTCTAATCTTGATATTCTATACATTATATATATATATATGGGTGTTTATATGAATGGCTCCAGGCCTCATTATCCACTTATCCTCAGGCCTACTGTATTACAACTTGTTGTATGAGTGAAATCTCTTTTTTTCAACATCTTTTGAATAATGTTTTTTGGTGTTTTGTAAGCTGGGAGTTTCAGGAAAATATATAATTTACATGCCATAGGTATAAATTACACTGGTGCAGACAAGATACTCATAACCCTTACCTGACTATGTCAAAAGATGAACACAATCGCAAGCGGATAAATTAAGCATTGTGATTGACAAAATAAAACTATAATACTATTAATTATTTTGTGTATTACCAGATGCATGGTGGGCTGCGTGATGTGGTCGACCTGAGCGTCCCACTCGGCGGCGATGGCGCGCGCCAGTGGCTCGTTGGTCACCGACAGCACGCGCCCGTTCGGAGTCTTCAGCCGCCGGTGGTCCAGGGTCACCTCCCATTTACTGTCGCTCTGTATGATACCAGTGTTACGGTAAAACCTCTTACGAGTCACTGCAATTTCAAATTATTATATACACTCTAACGTAATAGTCCATTATCGAATTATTTAATATATTCATTAAATAATTAAAGTAGTAAAAAAAGAAGATAAAAAAAGTGTATCATATCCTAACCATAATTTTGACGCGGCAAGAACTCGGCAAGTCGCGCTCTAATCAAACTAGAGAAAGACTTGGTTGTAAAAGCTTGCATTTTAATATTTTTTTAATATATTCGCTCTAAAAATTTGTGTTTATAGGGTCATTACGATTTTAAAAGTCCTAAATAGTTATTCCTAAAGTCACGGTTCGTTCATTGACTTCGTTGGCACTGTGGGTGGTGTAAAACGTAACGTAGTGATTATATTCTCTAATCTAATTCAATTCCTCTAATTCTCTTTGCTGTGTTGTAGTCTTGTACAAAGAGAATATAACCACTAGGTCTTGTAGTGCAGTGCACGGTGTTTGCAGTGCCTTATAAAGCCTATTTTGACGTTTAAACGTCAAAATAGCGGCGTGTTTGAGGAGACCTATCGTAGTTCTGTTTCGACGTCTGCAGGTGGCAGTCCAAAGCGGAAGCGGAAACAGGCCTGCCTAAGTATGGCATTAAAGCAAATTCCATTTTACGTAGTTTGATTGTAACTGAGACTACATTTCCACATTCGTATATTCGTTATACAATTGCTTCGGCTAAAAACACTTACTATTTACATATACTTTATTATTAAAAAAGAACATTGAATTTACGGTTCGAGCATTTTACGTGAAATGGAACGTACAACATCCAAACTTTATTCAATATAGTCTATGCCCAAACTTCCGTCATTCACGTCATTGTCAGACTGTCACCATTACATTGAAAACGGATTCATAATTGTCTTTAATTATTATTTATCGTTTATTATCGTGTGCTACGAGTGCGCTGATCGCTTGGACCTGCTGTTTTCTCATGTGTACCTTGATTTGGTTATTGACGATTGTAAGTCAGTAATATTATACCAAACTCGTAATAAGATACCAAACTGATGTAACCTACTGCTTGAATAACTGTTTCATGTTCGTAATTGACTGTGATTCCTCGAATAAAATATATTAGAACTCAGAAATTGCCTTTATTATTTAAAATTTATTCGTTAAGCAGGAATTGGCATATTATTATATATCAATATGTATGCATGTACAGGTAAAGTGTATATGTGTGTGTGAGTATTTCCGTTCACGCACACATGCGTACACTTGACGCACACATATGAACTTACTAGAGCTAACTCTTGGGCTGTTGAAGTCGGTTAAAACTAGATGACGCGCGGCATGCAAAACCTTGACTGACGTCTCTATCTCTATATATTCATAGTACTCTTTGGTGCAGTGCTGTGCTGCTTCTGACACTGACACTCAACACCCTGACGGGAGCCAATAATGTACAGCCAAATAATGCACAGCCCGATAATACGCGTCTACTTTTTGTGGACGCGTATTATCAGGCCGTACATTATCAGCCCGGACAAAGGTGGCTTCCAATAGGGAACATTACTGCAATGTTCTGCCGCCAGAGGCAGCACTAACACTAATAGTAAACCAGTATAGAAATATAGGGATTCACACACACATGCAAAATTGATTGTCAAATGAGTGACAAGGATGCTTCCATAGACAATACCGCAAGTGCGAACGAGATACAATGTCAACGCTGCTAGTGTCGCCACCTACGAAGAGTTTTGCGTAATGTTCCCTATTATTGCCCCGTACCGAATTTGCTCAGGGTGATAATGCACGGCCCAATAATGTACGGCCTGATAATACGCGTCCAATGGACGTGTATTATTGGGCTGTACATTATCATGGCTGTACATTATCATGGCCGTACATTAACCGGCATCAACACTGACGGTGACGAATCATGAAGACTGGCGCAGCGCAGCCTGCGGTCATGCGGTAGCGGTCAATAGCTGTAAAATTTACTATCGACCGCCACGGCAGGTAGGGTCAGTGTGATTCAGGGCTTATCAGTTAAATTTTATTAGTAGTTTATGCAGCGTCCGCTGCGCCATGTTTTCGTGGTTTTAAACCCTTTTCCAGGCAGAGGCGTTATACGAGGGTGGATCAAAAAGTACCTGTGTTAGAAATGAAGACGCATATATTTTTAAAAAGTTTTATTTTATTTTTCAACATAATCTCCTTCTAGGTCCTTACACTTTTCCCAGCGTTTCAGCCACTTCTTTAACCCCTCCAAAAAGTAGGATTTGTCAAACCCTTCAAAATACGCTTCTGTCTCAGCTATAACCTCCTCGTTTGACCTGAATTTCTTTCCCCCGAGCCATGTTTTCATATTGGGGAACAGAAAAAAGTCACAGGGAGCCAGATCCGGTGAGTAACGCGGGTGTGGCAGCAATTCGTAACGTATTTGGGTTAATTTGGCAGTGACAATTTTGGATGAATGTGCTGGTGCGTTGTCATGATGGAACAATACTTTCTTCTTTGCCAAATGGGGCCGTGTCTCCTTTTTTTTTTCATCAAACCGGTCCAATAACTCACTATAGTACGGCCCTGTGATAGTTTTCCCTTTTTGTAAAAAATCTATAAGGATTATTCCCTTACTATCCCAAAAAATCGTGGCCATGACTTTTCCGGCTGATGGGACCGTTTTCGCCTTCCTTGGGGCAGATTCGTTAAAAAAAATCCATTGTTTAGACTGCCGCTTGGTCTCAGGTGTATAGTAATGGATCCAGGTTTCATCAACAGTACACGACGGAAAAACTCCTGCGGATTTCGCTCGAACAAGCCCAAAGCCCAAAGACTGCTTCGACATTGACAGCCGTAACCGCTTATTTTCATCCGTGAGCAATCGCGGCACCCATCGGGCGGACACTTTTTTTCATATTTAATTTATCGTGTACCTATTATATTAATTGCTGTTCCGTACGACACCCCTACAGGCTCTGCTAATTCACGCACTTTGGTACGTCGATCGGTGACCATTATGTTTGAAGGAAAGCTTCTTGGGGTAGCAAAAAATTTAATGATAAACTTCACATAACATTCACGTTATTTAATATTGCAAAACATTAACTAGGAATAATAATATACAATACCGTTGATTGCTAAAACTTTTTTTTTTTTTTTTTTTTTATGGCAATCGTCATTAGATATTCCTGCCAGCTTCACGTCAAAAATCGAACGATATGGAAAACGGTAATAAAGCCAAAAGTTGAAAGTAAAAAAAGGAAAGGGAGGATAATCGAGTTACAATTTTAGCTTATTAGTTGTTAAAAAGTTTGCAAGTAAACGAAAAATAGCGGGGTTAGGGTCCAAAAGAGAGGGCATATGGGTGGGGAAAGGGACTTTTTGGAAGATCAGACCAGAGTATAAATTAGTAAGATTCAGGAGAGGGCAGCTCAGGAACAAGTGGTTCAGGCTGCCCTCGTCAAGACCACATTCACAAAGGGAGGAGTCCCGAATCCTCAGCCGGGCAAGGTGGACAGGAGAGTGGCAGTGACCTAGCCTCATGCGAATGATAGAGGAGGTGGCTTTTTTGCTCAGGACAATTTTCGAAAACCAGACTTTTCGACCGACATCCGGCTGCAACGCTAAAACTAAAACTTGACAACCCTCTCTGTCAAACTCTACGACAGCCGTGCGAGCAGCGGCCAACATCTAAAGAGGTTGTAAACCGCTGTCGCCACATGTTTTTTACCTTTTGCAAATTTCTTCACAAAGTGCAGCATTCGGCCTAAAAATCGCCATAACAAGTAGGACTATTCGGTAACCACGTCTGCCGGGCGCCCTAGGCGGTCCTCGTCGAAAACAGATGTACGACCTCGTTTAAATTCATTAAACCAATATCTCACGGTTGTCATAGACGGCGAAAGACCTCCGTAGACAGCATCTAACTTAACTTTTATCGTTTTTCCATCCAAAAATAAGAAGTGAATAGGGAACATTACGCAAAACTCTTCGTAGGTGGCGACACTAGCAGCGTTGACATTGTATCTCGTTCGCACTTGCGGTATTGTCTATGCAAGCATCCTTGTCACTCATTTGACAATCAATTGTGCATGTGTGTGTGAATCCCTATATTTCTATACTGGTTTACTATTAGTGGTAGTGCTGCCTCTGGCGGCAGAACATTGCAGTAATGTTCCCTATTACGGAACGATATTGCTCTTTCTCCATTTTGTACGAAAAACAAAACAAGTATTACAAAATTTGCCGCCAGAAAAAAAGTGAACCATAGACAATTGCCAGTTTTATTTTTTTTGTTTGATAAGGTCAATACTACACGACGGTAATGCCAAATTTCCCAAGTAACGTCACCTGCCATCAAACATGGGTACTATTTGATCCACCCTCGTATTTGGTATATTCTGCCGATAAAAACCCATCCGATGCTGCGGACAGGATTATTGACGTTTTAAGGTCTTTAAACTCCAGCACGGTCTCTCCTCGATCCCCGAGCGTCATAGTAAATGACAATCGTTTCATATGAAGGTGCGTTTTGCGGAAAAGGGACAGAACATACCCCCTCTTAAAACTTTGGACACTTATAACTTTGTGATTATTTAAGCTCTTGCGTTGGTTTTTTCTCCATTTGACTACATTTTTGATCCCCTTTTGAGAAAATACAACATTATTGATTATTTTATTTAGTGTCTACACCCCTATTGTGCGGGTTGATTACATTTAACCCTTAAATGCATGATTTTTTATTTTTGATTGGAAAACATGTTTTTATTTCGTTATTTGGATGTAGGATTTAGGAAAAAAAAATTAAAAAAATCAGCATATATATTGACTACCTAGTTTATTTAAAAATATACACATAGTAGGTAGCCATAATGGCAACATCATGCATTTAGTTCTAATTTTACTATTTCATGTTCACTAAAAGACAAACTAAATATAAATAAGAAAATAATAACTATTGATGAAATATTGCGAAACAATTTCTGTCTTTTGTGTGGCATAGAGCCACTTTACATTTGGTACACTCAGTGCGGGAGAAACCTTTGTATCCTGGCAATTTGCACCTATTTTCATTCTCACAACGCTCCTCATGGTGGCCGATACCATCAGCTTTTACGTCTTTTGGGGGCACATATTTCATTGGACCGCGTCGTTTTTTTTCTTCCAGCTCTGTTTCAATATTAAAGCTGGAGGGTCCTCCTCTTTTGTTTCCTGCATTTATTTTGTAGCGACACAATGTGTCAGCCAATTCTGATCTGAAATCTGCCAGTCATTTTTTTCAAATTTCCTCTCTTTTCATTTACTTTTTTGTACAGTACCCATGAGTTTATGACAGCTAAATTAACCAGATGGTAAAACAGTCGCATGTACCATTTTCGGCTTTTGATACGAATTTTGTAACGCCCCAAAAAACTGTCCATCAAATCCACGCCGCCCATGTGAGCGTTGTAATGTTTTACGATTTGTGGGTACTGTATTTGTGTTTCGACTGGTTCAGCTCCAACATATGTATTTAGATGCCAACATAACCGGCTTATTATCTTTCAAAACAATGACGGAAATTTCGACACCTTCGTAATCAACAACTTGTTCCTCATATTTTCCACGAGGCACCGATACTTTCATTATATGTATCTGCTTTCGAAGGTAGTTTGCAATTCTGACTAAGGCGATTTCTCTGTACAGTGCGTAACGAAAGAATACCTTCACTCTTCAAATAGTGTAGTAATGGGATAGACGTGTAGAAGTTGTCAAAATAAATTATATGTTTCACATTATATTTTTTTTAAGTACTATGATTTTTAGGGTTCCGTACTCAAAGAGTAAAACGGGACCCTATTACTAAGACTTCGCTGTCCGTCCGTCCGTCCGTCCGTCTGTCTGTCTGTCACCAGCCTGTATCTCAAGAACCGTGATAGCTAGAGAGTTGAAATTTTCACTGATTATGTATTTCTGTTGCCGTTATAACAACAAATACTAAAAACAAAATAAAATATTTTTTAAGGGGGGCTCCAATACAACAAACGTGATTTTTTTGCCGTTTTTATAGATAATGGTACGGAACCCTTCGTGCGCGAGTCCGACTCGCAATTGGCCGGTTTTTTACAGTGTTTTTTTAAATGGGACAGTATGGGGAAATCCGAATCTAAAGGATATAGAGGAAAAGTGTCCAAGGAGACATTAGGTGTTTTTTTATGTAAACAAATTTGGCTCATTAAATTTTTTGGTCAAGCGTGAGTTGTTCTTAAAAAATTATAAAGTTGGTCAATTTTTTTTTTGACGCGGGTCGGCTCTGTTTCATGTAAGGATTATTTCATTGTATGGGAAGAAAAAAATCTGAACAGCAGAAGTTGGTCAAATTTTATGAAAACAATTGCAGAATCTTCATACAATTGCAGTATTCACCTTTTAATATTGTTACAAGTGCCTAGGCGTGTAAAAAAATATTTAAAATTATTCCATTTTTAAATTTCGATAATCGATAAGAGCTCCAGATGATTCAAGAGAAGAACATTTTTTTTAATCTTCATAAACATCATTGCACGCGATAGTCTTGAAATTATAAAAAAAAGAATTCAAATTTGGAACGTACTAAGTTATTTCTGCAGCTGTGATTTTGTTTCCAATCAGTTCATGCTTGTAATTTTATTCATCATGGCGTTAACTAATTCACATAAAGTTGATTTGATTGAGGCGTATTTTCTTAATTATCGCAGTAGAAATAATGCACTTAAGTGGTATCAAGAACGCTATCCTGACCGTGTAGTACCGAATCGCAAGATATTTGATAGTTTAATAAAGAACCTAAGACAGGAAGGCTGTTTTAAACCTAAGCGTAAAAGGCCGACGATAGTCAATAGTGAGTTTATAACTATTGCCGTATTGGGATATTTTGAAGCATATCCAAAAGCTTCGTTACGGGAAGCAGCTGAAACTATCGGTATTCATAAATCAACTGTAAGGAAGATATTGAAGGCTCATAAATACAAGTGTTACATAGAAGTTCGACTTGTACAAGCGTTACTACCTGGAGATAAAGACCGCAGGTTACATTTCTGTAATTGGTATGTGGCTCAGACTATTAGAAATAGATGTTTTCCTAATTTTATTATTTGGACTGATGAATGCAACTTTTCGAACAATGGCATGTACAACAGGAGAAATAACCATTACTGGTCAAAAATAAATCCGCTAAGAACTACAGAAACCCACAACCAAATCCGATTTTCTTTTAATTGTTGGTGTGCGATATTACATAACAGAATTTTTGCTATCAAAATTTACCAAGGAACGCTAAATAGTGAAAAATATCAGGAAATCTTGAACATGGCTGCATATTTAGTTGATGAGACTATTAGCTTAAGGAACTTTGGTAAGATAATCTACCAACAAGATGGTGCACCACAACAGTAGGGCAAGTAAACTGTGTTTGGACGAGCAGTTTCCAAACCGTTGGATGGGTACATATGGGCCGATAAAGTGGCCCCCACGATCGCCCGACTTAACGCCATTAGATTTTTTCTTATGGGGTTACCTTAAGGGTCGAATTTATGAATCCCGATACAACTCCGTACAAGAATTAAAAGATGCTGTTTACAACACTTTAAACACAATTCACCATAAGTCTCTGTTAAATGCAACTAGAAGTGTCTTGAAGCGTGCTCGTACCTGCATAAGACAAGACGGCGGCCACATCGAACATTTACTCAAGTAATAAATCAACTGTATGAAGATTAGTTTTCATTAAATTTGACCAACTTCTGCTGTTCAGATTTTTTTCTTTTCATACAATGAAATAATCCTTACATGAAACAGAGCCGACCCGCGTCAAAAAAAAAATTGACCAACTTTATATTTTTTTAAGAACAACTGACGCTTGACCAAAAATTTTAATGAGCCAAATTTGTTTACATAAAAAAACACCTAATGTCTCCTTGGACACTTTTCGTCTATCTCCTTTAGTTTAGATTCGGATTTCCCCATACTGTCCCATTTAAAAAAAAACACTCTGTATACATCATTACCCATCTTTTTCAATTTATTACTTTTATTAGGAAGTTATACCAAAAATCATACATTTAAGGGTTAACGCATAATGTAGCCAAACGGCAACATATCGTTTTTCACCGAAATTATCGCGAATAATCCGTAATATTCACTTTTTGCCTATAAAATAGATTACTTACCTTACTCCGAAGATGATAAACTTTTTCACTGGAGAAAGAACATTTATTTTAACGTGTACTTAATCAAAAATTTATATACAGTTACGTTAACTTTTACAAATTTTACACTGCCGCCAACTCAATGTCAAAATTTTTAAAAATGCCGCCGATTTTAGTGTTGCCAGTTATTATTTTCCAAAATTACAACTTGGCGTTTGGTTTAAAGGTGCGTAAAGAAACTTAAGCTTCTTTCTGTTGAATCTGTGAGCTGTTCAATGCTTTGTATACATTTGGCAACAATATACATTTAAGGGTTAATTGTCAATTCAAAAACGTACGTCAATATAGGTACTTCATTTTACGTTAGCTGGGTCATGTTTTTTCCGGTCTGAAAGGGCTATTGTATGTAACTGTACATAATTAGGCATTAAAACACTCGTGTGATCCTACCTAATCGCTGACGCTCGCTCGTTTCATAAAACCACACTCGTGTTTAATGCCCTTCTTTATGTACTTTGTAGCTGTTGCCCGCGACTTCGTCCGCGTAGAACTTAATACTTAGAAAATATAATGCAAACAAACTTCTACCATCTTAAGGGATGATTTCCGAGGCAAAAACTATTATATATCCTTTGAAGGGTCTCAAATTATCTCTATACCAAATTTCATCTAGGTACATGGATTTTATCCAAACTTTCACCCCCTATTTCATACCCTTAGGGAATGATTTTCGGGATAAAAACTATCAAATGTCATTCTTCGGGACTCAAACGACCTTTATACCAAATTTCATTTAAACGGGATTCATCCAAATTTTCACCCCCCATTTCACCCCCTTAGGGAGTGATTTCCGGAATTACAACTATCCTATGTCCTTTCCCAGGACTCAAGCTATCTCTATACCAAATTGTATTAAAATGGGTTCCATCCGAATTTTCACCCCCTTAGGGGATGATTTCTGGGGTAAAAACTATTATATGTCCTTCCCCGGGACTTAAACTATTTATATACCAAATTTCATCTAAATCGGTGCAGCGGTTTAAGTAGCTCCATACAAATTTCCACCCCCAATTTCAGCCCCTCAGATATAAAAACTACCCTTTGTCCTTCCCCGGGGCTCATTTCATCTAAATCGGTTCAGCGGTTTAGGCGTGAAGAGGTAACAGACAGACACACTTTCGCATTTATAATATTAGTATGGATGTATGGATTATTAGTATGGATAGTATGGATTATTTCCGCTTGTATTCCAAATAGAGGTGTAGCTGTAGACTCACTTCAAAAGAAAGAAGAACGAAAAACTCATTCGAATATCTCAAAAAATTACGAAGCTACAACCGTTTTAATGTCGCTTGTTAGAGTGAGAAAACGATCAGGGACCGTGACGTCACGATCCTCGAGCGTCATAGTAAAAAACAATCGTTTCATTATAAAGGTGCGTTTTGCGGAAAAGAGACGCAACAAACCCCCTCTTAAAATTTATACACTTATAACTTAGTGATTACCTATATAGCCTCTTGCGTTGTTTTTTTTTCGAGATAATACAACATTATGATTATTTTGTTTAGTGTCTACATCCCTATTTTCGATAAGATAAGATAAAATAAGATTTCTTTATTGTCAGAACTGTGTACATTTAGTTGTTTTGGGTAAAATAAAGTCCAACAGCTTGCCTATTTCGAACGTACAATATTAAACTTAAAGCTAGTCAAATATACTAAAACAATAACAACAATAGTATTTCCAAATCATTTTAACCATATTCACACATAAAATATTAATTTAGATCTATCCGACATCCGTATTTTCTTTTAAACCACGAACTTCGGAATTCGAAAATATTCGGGTATCTCTATCTCTATCGCACTAACAAATGACAGGAATGCAGATATACGAACTTCGAGTTTCGGTTTTCTTGGTTTGGCTGAATACGCAAAGAGCGCGCGCGCGTGCCATTCAAAAAAAACAAGTTTATATTGTTCGAATTTGTTGTTACATTTGTACAAATTACGCCTTAATTCGACATTTGCGCATATAAGTTCGCATATCAAAATCGATTAATTTTATATTTGCTTTTGGTACCTATGTGTCTCGTCAATGTATATCGTAGACGGGATTAAAATTATTAATAGGCGAAAGAAAGGCAAAGCAATTCCGCCATTTTGTCCGTAGTATTTCTTATTACTATGATTTTGACGTTTCTTTTAGCTGACAGATGTGGCGGCGATATACTTTAAGAATAATAAATGAAAAATTAAATGAAGTCGTATATTACGGAAAATAAATTAATTGTCGCAGTCGGATAAAAACTATCCTAAGTTGCAGCTGGAATAATAATGTACCTATATAAAATGTTTCATATTTTTCCGTCCATGAGATGCTGAGAACATTCGTACCACAGAAAGCTTAGTTTCAAACTGGCCGATTCTTTTTTTAATTTATAGATTTATTATAAGTGGAGATAAGTGGAGATTATTAAAACTTCGTGTATGGACTCCTCATTACAATAAAAGAAAAGTAATTTTAGGTATTATGAAATATACCTACCCCTAAGGGGGTTAAATAGGGGTGCAAAGTTTGTATGGAGGAAATTATAAGACGAAATTTAGAATAGAGATAGTTTTGAGTCCCGGGGAAGGACATATGATAGATTTCATCCCGGAAATCATCCCTAAGACCTTCGCCACACTTGACGGAAACCCCGTCGCGAATCTTCCGTGACGGAACGCCAATACATGTAATTGCATATAAATTACAAATAGCGGGCACACTATGCGGAAGATCGGTCGTTCCGTCGCGGACGATCGGTCGCTCCGGGCGGACCGCTCGTTTTCCGTCGTCCTCCGCGCACCGATCGATCTTCGGTCGGCGTAAGATCGGCAACGACGCATTCCAGGCATTTGTATGCATCGCGCCACATTCGGCGGATAACTCGCGGCGACGGCGCACGCACAGGAGCCTTGGCAGTCGACTGATAATCCGCCACTGAATATTCAAGTGTGACTGCAATGGTATGATGGTAACGGATTGACTCCCGCGGTAATTCGGCGACGGAATTCACGTCAAGTGTGGCGCTGGTCCTAAGGAGGTGAACATTTGGATGAAACCCATTTAGATGAAATTTGGTATAGAGATAGTTAGTTAGTGGAATAGGATAGTTTTTATCCCGGAAATCATCCCCTAAGGAGGCGAAATGGGGGGTGAAAGTTTGTATGGAGCTACGGTACAACGAGTTCCACGTGGACGGAGTCGCGGGCAGAAGCTAGTAATCTATATGTATAAACAAAAAAAAACCATCTCAAAAATCTTTTTCCGGTTTAATTCACTTAATTCTAGAAAGTATAAAAACAAGATCTCTGACTCCATTCATTAGGTACACTTTAAACGTAAATGCGCATGCATGCTTTTTAGAGAAGTATTTACCTTCCAGGCAGGGGTTGTAACCGGTGTTTTTTTGTATGGGAACGTAACCGTTATTTTTTCGTTCTTTGTTAATTATTTCATTTTCTAATTGGGTAATCTAATAATACGCACTCGTTACCTCAAAACAACTTTGTCCTATATATGAAGAATAAAATAGTTTGAGATATGTGGGTATTTCGAGGTTTTTGCAAAAAACCGGTTACAATCCCTGCTTCCAGATAGCTGGTCCACTGAGGTAGTCAACGGACAACGGAGTACAAGAATACACTTTATAATAGGTAATTATTCTACTTTGCTTATTATAATAATGGAAATCTATAAATCACTCCAATGATTTTCCGTACTTTGAGTAGGAATATTCTGAAAATATACTATAGTAGGATATTTGTTTTCTTTGTACTTATTTTCATATTTTAGTTCAGAACTTTAGACTAATCTAAATATCCTCGGAGCATCAACGAAGTCATAAATCAGCCCTTCTGGTGCCCGTGCCTGGAAACATAAATGAAACGGGAATAAGAAAAAAATACTAGCAGTAAGGTTAACGGCAATTAATTATTGGTAAATCAGTTATTTATAACACTACATGACATTCAGGGGACAGAGCAAACTTTATTAGTTACCTATGTCGCGACACCTGGCAGCTGATATCGCGAAGACTTTAACTCGTGGTCGGAACGTGTAGTGACGCCTTAAGAGATTATTTGCACTGGCAAGGTTATGATATATTTGTGACTGTGGGTAGACTAGTGGTAGTTTTGGAGCATTTAAGCGTTTGTTCCGTTGAAGTAGCCTCAGGATTGCTTCGAACGCCACTGGCACGGACGCACGAACGAACCTAATCGCGGATTGCAACGTTTTTTAAATCATTAAAAATCCAGTGCAATAAAGCGGCCCGGCCCGGGCCGGAGGGGACAACATCGGGACGAAGAAACACCGCAGCAAGATGGCAAGCGGACCTACGCCCTTTTAAGGGCGCAGGAACATACCCGGAGGCAGCGGCGGCGTCGCACAGGCGTTATGGAAAAAGAGGAAGCAAAAAGTCAACGGGAGGGTCGGCCGAGAAAACTCCGTTCAGATCTACCCACCACAAGTCGCTCAAAAGAGCGAGCGAGCAAGGAGCAACGGGCGGCTTCGATTGCAAGTGTGGGTAGATCGGGCTCGACCGGTCGGAGGAAAACAAAGAAAACTGACCTAGATCAAGATGTATCTAGGTCAACAGGCGAATTGCCCATCGGTACGGACGGCCGTATGGGGGAATTATTACTCTGCATTGCAGCCGACGCGGAATCATTAGCAGGAAGCGGGGAATTCGAGGGCGCGGAGGAGAACGCTGGCGAGGCCCCCGCCGCCCGCCCAACCACATCGACACCGCAGCTCAGGGACGTCGCACTCGACATGCCTGACCTGCCATCGCCAACAGCGCGACCTTTCTCTCCCGTGTCGCTAGCCGAGCCCTTGAAGATTTCAATTTCGGACCTAGAATTGGACACAATTCTAGTCAACGAAATTGTGAGAGGGAATAGGGCTTCGGCGAGCCTGAAGGAGTGGAACAGGGCATTTATACGGATCACGACCCACAAGCTGGGTTTCGAGCCGGAATTGTACCCGGGGGATCAATCCTTTCTGGACTTCCTGGCGCAGCACCCGTCGGTATTCCGGCAGGAGAAGCGCCAGCTGGAGAGCCCGCCCCCCGAAGAAAAGGAGCCGAAGAAGAGGGCCTGCCTCCTCTCCACACCGCCGGGCCCGAGCACCGGCAGAGAAAACATTGAAGAAATAACTGTGAGTACACAACCGCCGATAGCCTGGGCGACCACCTTACCCGACTTTAAAGGGAAGAGGGTCGTAGCGCGTGACCTATTTTACGTCCACGCGCGGCAACCTGCCGCCCAGGGTGTCGGCGCAACAATAAACACCGCCGAGCCTACCCAGACTCAGGCAGCGGCCATCGCGGGACCCAGCCGCCTAGTAGCAGAGCCCGCCCAGGAACACCAGCACGCCACCTCACAGGTAGTGCAAGAGGAGCCCGCGCCGCAAAAGGCGCCGGCTGTGGTCGAGCCCGCCCGCCCAACCGCAGAGCTCCCCGCCAGAGAGCCGCGCGAGTCCATCACCGCGCCCGCCCCCGCCCCCGCCCAGCAGCCGTCAACATCTAAGGCTGCCGCCCTTGTCCCACCCACCGGGACAAAAACATTCGCTGCTACCGCTGCCCAACCCGCCCCCCTCCAGGGCCTGAGGACAGCCGCCCAGCCAAAAACAAAACCGCCCCAACTACAGCAACAAGCAGAAGCCAGGAAGGAGCCGCGCTACCCTACCATCGTAGCGCCGGTATTGCCTAACTGGTTTCAGGTCCTGGAGGCGATAGCGCAGGACCTCGGTGAGACACCCAACAGCAAGGCGTTGGGCAGCGGCATTCGTTTCATGCCTAACAGCGAACGCGAATACCGCACAGTAGAGCGTCACCTTACAGCACTGGAGCAGGCAGGTGTGCCGTTGGAGTGGCATTCCTACCAACTCGAAGCTGACAAGAAAATGAAGGTGGCGCTCCGCGGCCTACCTGAAGGTACTCCGACTGACATGATCGCAGCGGCGTGCACCACAATAGGTTTCCCGGTGGAGTACGTAAAGCAAATAAAGGCAAGAGAGGGGAGGACGGGGTGCATTTTCTTCGTACAACTCTCTGGCGCCCCTAAGAACAACCAGGGCATGTACAGGATCAGGGAGCTCCTGCGCGTGCCTAACATCAAGGTGGAGCACTGGAAGGGCAAGAAGGGCCCAGCCCAGTGCCACAACTGCCAGGGCTATAGACATCACTCCCAGGGCTGCCACCGGCGTGCGTGCGTTGCGCGGGCCCGCATGCGGCGAGAGACTGCCCCAGACCCAGAACGGAGAACGGTACGTGCTCCAACTGCGCCGGGGCCCACACGGCAAACGACATAAAATGCCCCGTGTACAAGAGAGAGGCGAGAAACGCGAGGGCAGGGACAACAGCCCACACTGTCCCAGCAAGACCAGGCCTAGAGACTAGGGCCACAGTGCAGATGTCCACGGTGGAGGAGTCGGCGCCTGCTACGCTCATGGCGTCGGCCAACGCGCCCAAACAAAGGGGCGCAGCTGCAAAACAGCCCCAGTCAGGTACTACTATGAAACCACCAGGTACCAGCAAAAAGAAAAAGAAGAAGAAAAAGGTGGCACAGGCCCCAGGTGTGGCCCCTACTACTTCTGAAGATACAGATGATGAAGAAGACGTAGACCTCGCGACAATGATGGCGAAACTCTTCACCGCTGCGGCTCGCCAGGGCCCCCAAAAGGTGAAGGAGGCACTAAGGAAGGCCACTCTCAGTCAGCGCATTCAAAAATAAACTGAGAGTGATATACTGGAATGCACAGTCGCTGACCGGCAAGATGCTCCTGCTCCGCAACTTCCTCCGCGAGCAAGACGTAGATATCATGCTCATCAGCGAAACCTGGGCTGGAAGGGAGGTGAGGATGGGAGGCTACTTCGTGTACCAGCGGAATGAAGATAACCAGCAGGGACGCCCATTCCGTGGCTTGGCTATCATGGTCCGCCGCTCCTTCATCCACCAGCCAGTCGAGCAAGCACTTTATACCTCCTTCACAGCGCTAGGAGTGGACATCCGGTTGGCCCACGGAGAGCTAAGGCTCTACACCGTTTACCGACCAGCAAACAGCCCTCACAGAACAATTGGGGCAGATGTGAGACAAATATTCCAGACACCGATGCCGACCATCCTGGCAGGTGACTGGAATGCCAAACACACAGCCTGGAACGCATCCAGAATCGATGCTGAAGGCAGGGCTCTCTTCAAAGTCCTGACAGACTGCAACATTGACATCGCCGGACCCGAAGAGCCGACACACTACTGGGACGCGCAAGTGTCGTGCGATATTATCGATTTTGCAATCCACAAGGATGTAACGGCGGCCATCCATCAAGAAGTCCTGCCCGACCTACCTTCCGACCATCGCCCGGTGCTCATGGTCATCGACTCCGCACCAAGCATCACTCCGGAGAAGAGACACAGACGAAAAACCAACTGGGAGACGTTTGCCTCTTCACTGAATTGCTCGTATGGGGGCGCAGCATCCACAGCTGGCGAGGTGGAAATTGCAGAAACAGCCTTGAGGAAGGACATCCAGCTGGCGCTGGAAACATCAACTCACACCATCGCAGCGGGAGAAAGGTGCACACCCCTACCCGCCGACCTACAGTCTCTGCTCCTGCGAAAGCGCCAGCTGAGACGAACATGGCAACACACCAGATGTCCCACACAGAAGACAGAGCTGAACCGCCTTGTCGAGGAAGTAAAGGCGGAGCTCGTCAAACATAGAGCCAACTCCTGGGAGGCCCACATTGCTAGCATAAGCGAGGAAGTGCCGTTTATCCACAGACTGTGCAAGCAATTGGGGCAGACTCCCACAGCCATCCGTCCCCTCAAGGACGAAAATGGAGCATTCTGCTACACAGCAAGAGAGCGGGCCGAACTGTTCGCCGGAGCCCTGGAAGAGCAGTTCAAGCCGAACCCCTCACAGGACGCCAACCACACGAGGGAGGTGGAGGAGCGTCTGGAGAGATACTTCGAGCACATACCTGTAGCTGAGGAGGACCCGGTCTTCTTTTCGCCCAGCCAGGTCAAGAGAGCCACAAGAAGAGCAAATCCGAAGAAGGCCCCGGGCGCTGATTCGATCACGAACATGGCGCTTCGTCACCTGCCGCAGCAGACCATAGCGGCGGTGACACGCCTGTTCAACGGAATCATGCGCTCGGAACACTTTCCCACAGCCTGGAAGCTTGGCCAGGTGATCATGCTTCCGAAGCCGGGAAAGGACAGGAGAAATCCGGGCAGCTACAGGCCGATAACGCTGCTCAGTACTCTCTCCAAGATATTTGAAAAGCTGCTGCTGGGAACATCGAGCCGCGCCCCGAGCAGTTTGGCTTCCGCCCAGAGCATTCCACCACGCTACAGCTCACTCGATTGTTATCCTTCATGGCCGAGAAGATGAACAAGAGGGAGCACGTCGTCGCGGTTTTCCTAGACATGGAGAAGGCCTTCGACAAGGTCTGGCACGAGGGCCTGCTGGACAAGATGTCGACCTCCTCCGTACCGCGACGACTCATCAGAGTCCTGCGCTCCTTTCTGTTGGAGCGGCGTTTCCAAGTGGCTGTGGACGACGCCACATCAACAGAGCGCCCGATCCACGCGGGCGTCCCCCAAGGGAGTTGCTTGTCTCCAGCCTGCTACGCCTACTTTACAGATGACATCCCGGTGGTCGGAGACGTCAAGCTGGGACTATTTGCGGACGACGCGGCATACTACGCGTCGTCAGTCTCACCAGCACACGCCGCTAAGAAGATCCAGCGCCAGCTTGACGCCCTACCGGACTGGCTGGCCAGATGGAGGCTCACTGTGAATGTGGGCAAGACACAGGCCCTCCTGACGGGCTCCACATGTACATGTACCGCAGCCACTGAAACTTCTCGGCCAGGAGATTGAGTGCCAGCACCCGGCCAAGTACCTGGGGGTTACCATCGATAGGGGACTCTCCATATCGCAACACACAGGCGAAGTGGTGAAGCGGGCAAAGTGCGCCCGCGCTAAACTCCGTCCAGTGCTCGCAAGCAACCTACCGCTCCGCACAAAGGTGGGGATTTACAAGACATACATCAGGTCCCGCCTGACATACGCGGCTCCCGCGTGGTACGCCCTGACGTCAGAATCGAGCCGGAAGAGACTCAGGGCACAGGAGTCGCAGAGCCTGAGTGAGGACCCTCGTCAGAGCTCCCCGCTATGTGCGGAACAGACACATAGCAAGGGACCTTAAGCATCATGGCCTGGACGAGTTTATCGTCCAGCTGGCGCGTCGAATGTTCGACCGCGCCGACAATTCCCGACACGAACAACTGCAGGGGATAGCGCCGCTTCACGCACGCCCCCCCGACACAAGACGGCGACGAGCCCAACCACGCGAGCTCGTCCAGCCGCCTCCCACGAGTCCAGTCCTGCCCCCAGGACCGCACCAAGCCGCAGACAGACTGCTGTCACTCCAAATTCCGCAGACAGGCCAACCTGGTGAAAGCCAAGAAGGCGATGTCCAGTAAGAAGGAAATTTAAAATGCCGAAGAAGGCTATAATGACGTTTATCGTTATAAACCGCGCCCCCATGCAGGCACAGAGTGCAATTCTGCACTGATATGCCCCCCACCACGCTTCTCATTAAAAGTGTGTGTGAAGACTCGGTGTGTGAAGTAGCCTCATTTTATCATGGAGGTGCAGCGAGTGTCGAAGTAGTCTGCGGGGTTCTCGCCAATGAGCTGAGGGCTACGCAGCTGGTCTCTGAAAGCTAAGTGTCTTAGTTTCTTAGTACTATATTTGTTCTATGAAGATTTATTTATTCTGCTATAATTGTGTTCTACAATCTACATATTCTAGATATTTTATACTAGAACTATTTCCTGAATCCTGAGTTACTTAATGACAATTAACCCATCGCGATAACATGCTACCAGTAGCCTGAGAATATAGTCACTTCTGAGAGATAGTATGCCCAAGTCAGGATAACAGTATAGAGGGGAGGTACCTCCACAGTTTCTCGGTCGAAGGGCGAGAACTAGAGACAGTAATATAGTGTACACACCTTATGTGGCTAACCCCCTAATGAAGGAACGACGATTAGTATATTTAGGAGAAGTAATTCAACTCCAGTTGTTCAGTAGGTAGAACTTATGTGTGCTAAGTTTCTAAGGCCTAAGTCAGTGTTTTTCAACCTTTTTCATGGCGCGACCCCCCTAGAGTAAGAATCCAAGCAGCCGCGACCCCCCTCTGGCCTAAGTGACAGGTGTGTCATGGTTATCTTTATAACCACAGGTGGTAGATGCGAGCGTCCCCGTGTGTGTACTGCGAGCATCATCGTGTAGAAAAGCGAAGCAGATATCCGTGGACTGCGTTGGATGATTAAGGTAGGATTCAAACTATATATATCCTTCCTATGTTCATATGAACCTTTCGCGGCGCCCTCTAATGTTGCGCAGTCAAACTGTATTTGTAGCAGTTACATTCCTATATAACGAGAGGGCGTTCGCGACAACCTACTTAAATAAGAGCTTGTAAAATGCCTGGAACCCGAAGGGGCTGACCTGCTGGTATCTGTTGATACTGGTGCGCGCGAGCCGCAAGCGCAACGGCTTCAGCGGCCGAGGCGCGCGGCCCGCGGCGGCGACGGCGGCGCGCGCGGCCTCGGCCCGCGCCGGCCCGCGCGCCGCGCCCGCTAGCGCGGCCAGCGAGCCCGACAGCGACTTGCAGCCGCGCAGGTCCAACGACTGACAAATAGATAAGTAGGTTCTTCAATACGGGTGTCGTTCTCATGTTCAAATGGGGCTGGAAACTGTCAAACTGACAGCACCAATAATGGTCCCTAAAAAAGCTAAATTTGTATGGCGGGAAGTAGTTTTTATCTATTTTTGCGAAAATGACTTTTTATTTCGTCCCGAATTGCTCCGAAGTGGGAATCCACTGATGTTTACCGAAAAAGGCTAAAAATAAAAGGTTGTGGATTAAAGCTATGGAGAAGATTTTTGCCTAAGAACTGTATACGGTTTCCGCACAAGTTAGGGACCATCATACTCTCTCTCTCTCATCGTATGGAATCTAGAAGAGCGCCATCTACAATTAGCTTTCACCGGCCAACCCCATTGATAACGTACTTGCTAAATGGATAGTAAACCATCAAATTATTGTAATAAAATAAACTATAAATAACATCATTAAAAAGATTGACCTATATGGACCTTGAAAGTTTACAAAAAACAATGCATTTTTTTACTGTAGAAGAGTAAATTTAAAGCGACCAATAGAACCCTTACGCATTTATAGAAACAAAATTGTACAACAACTATGGACTTAAACGCAGTATTTCGTGAACGAAACATCAACGTACAAATAGCGAACTGTGACGTCATACTTTTATGTCAATTAGCATGAGTCGTTTCGGCTGCCGCCAGCGAGGGCCGTCTTTGACTATTTTTTTGGGTATTTGTTCTTTAATTGTAGTTGCTCCCATACAAGCATTTGTACCTGTCCAAAAACTAGTTCGAATGGCATCGTAAATAGTACATTTTACAACTAGTGTGAAAAGAATGTCTTTTTACCACTAGTACCGAGGTATCTTGCCACGAGCTGAAAGCGAGTGGCAAGACTCGGTACGAGTGGTAAAAGACATTTCACACGTGTTGTAAACGACGTTTTTTAATACAATTGCGAAAAAATAATAAATTAGTATTCGTCATTTATATATTAATGAATTCTTTAAATAATAGTACATTACTGCAAAGGCCGTGAAGTAAGGGATTGATGGACGAGTTTGGGCTAGACGGCCGAGTCGTAGACGAGGCCGGATACAACGAGTCCACCAATCCCTGTTCCGGCCGAGGCTTGTATAGTGCTTTTCTCAAACGATGTGAGGAAATAATAACCGACCGACCGACCGACCGACCGACCGACCGACCGACCGACCGACCGACCTACCGACCGACCGACCGACCGACCTACCTACCTACCTACCGACCGACCGACCGACCGACCGACCGACCGACCGACCGACCGACCGACCGACCGACCGACCGACCGACCGACCGACCGACCGACCGACCGACCGACCGACCGACCGACCGACCGACCGACCGACCGACCGACCGATCTACCTACCGACCGACCGACCGACCGACCGACCGACCGACCGACCGACCGACCGACCGACCGACCGATCTACCTACCGACCGACCGACCGACCGACCTACCTACCTACCGACCGACCGACCGACCGACCGACCGACCGACCGACCGACCGACCTACCGACCGACCGACCGACCGACCGACCGACCGACCGACCGACCGACCGACCGACCGACCGACCGACCGATCTACCTACCGACCGACCGATCTACCTACCGACCGACCGACCGACCGACCGACCGACCGACCGACCGACCGACCGACCGACCGATTATAAACGATCACTAAAATCACGAACATTAAAAAACAAAAAAATTAAAAACAAAACAATTAAAAAAGAGCACCTACCTAGTAGTGGTTGGCAGTATGTAATTTTCCCTTTGTCTGTTTAATATTAGTAAGCAAATTTAAAAAGTTAGAGTAGCGGCCAATAATGTTTTTAGTTAGGGTTTTCATACATTACTTCTTGGCCTAGGCCAAGAAGTAATGTAGGGAGCCATAAACATGAAACTTCATGTCTTGATTTCGTGACATTAACGCATACATTTCCGAGCATGTTTGAGAAAATTTATATTATTGTACCTCGATCTCAACTGTTAGTGGCTGCATCGAAACTTCTGCTTGCGTATGCGCTCCTGGTACCTATAGGTGGACCGTTTAACTCGGTCCTCGCCTGCGCGGCGCGCGGGTGCAGGGGTATGACTATAACGGGCTGCGGGCGACGTGCGGAAGGCAAACCCCGGCGCCCGCACCCCGTTATCGTCATACCCCTGCACCCGCGCGCTGCGCAAGCGAGGAATGAGTTAAGCGGTCTACCTACAGATGCGTACATTTTCAGCTTCAAAAATGACTTTCATACTAACGCGATCAAAAATAAATACTCCTAGTATTCGTAAGCGTTTTTAATTTCATAATTTCCAAGTAAAAAATCTAATATAAAATTACTGCGTTTCGAAAGTACAGTTTGGAACTAAAAAGTAAAAAGCACTAGTGCGAGAAATTGAGCTTCTCGCACGCTACGCAGCCACAAAAAGTACCACTTTTTGAGCAACTGTATTAAAAAAAATCTTAGGTCACAGGCCTTTTGTCGTATCTTGAAAATAATACGACTAATAAATGTATAAACTCAATATTTGACTTTAAGGGTATATGGTGCAGTGCAGCTAACCGTCTGTAATCGTAAGCGATGTTCGTTAAAATACTTAAAATCGGAATGTATGAAAAGTTTGACAGTTTTCTGGAATGACAGCTGCCGGCGCCATATGTTAGTCTTTTAGGTATTTTGTTACTAGATGCCTGAAATAAGTTTTATTTTTTTACATATTTAAGGTTGACCAGCCTGTATCGTGTTGGTGCAATTCGCCCTAACAAAGTTTTAACCGACATCGATTTGGTACTCCGCTTTAAGTGTGCCTATAAAATTTGAAGAGTTCCCTCGATTTCTCCAGGATCCCATCATCAGATCCCGACGTGATGACTGCCCGGGAAGGATACCCTTTCAAATAAAAATAATTCTTCAAATATGTCCAGGCGTCTTCGAGTAATCGGGGAAAATACATAAAAAATAAAAGATTAAGAAGAATTGAGAACTTTCTATTTCTTTGAAGTCGGTTAAATATAAAAAATAGTGTGGAATTAAGAAGCTCCTGTTATTTCACGCACGGCATTGTGCTAGTCGTGCTGAGCACTGTTGAATCGACGGAACTGCTTGAATCAAACAATAAGCTCACATAGATCTCGGTTCTAGTTGAATAGCAAAGTCAATGGCGCTAGTTGTGCTGCAACAGATCTGATCGGGCAGGAGTGATATTGCTGCGTTCATCAATTGATCGCTGTATTGTTTTTATATTTATAATTACCTTCTGTCCCTTCTCGTGTTACGCTTTATTATTATAATTTTATGTTTGTTATTGCTGGAATTTGTTATCCACCGTGGAGTCACTCGATGGTTCTATCGGAAGATCAGCGCATAAATGCCAACATCATGCTGAGATAAAAAAAACCCTTTCGTGACAAAACGCTTTTTTTGTCTGGAATAAATGTTTCTTTCTTTCAACTCGTGCATTGGCATTGGATCGAATAGTTGAAAGTCAGTTCAATGAATTTCCTATTTTTGTTAATTTAATCGTTTGGTTTATAAGTTTGTTATGGTAGGTTACATCAGTAACAGCTCAATATTGGAACCGGATTAGGGTAAATCGCCAATAACTAGCCACCTCATACTAAAAATGAACTCTATTCACCTATAATAGATAATATAATTATTTTTTCGGATAAGATGTTAATTACTGGCTACCCTTCAATAACTGGCCACGTTATACTATATTGAATTCTGTTTGTAGGGGAATAGAGTTCGTTTTTAGTATGAGGGGGCCAGTTATTGAAGGGACGCCAGTTATTGGGGATTTACCCTATAATTATCTTGCAAATATTCCAATGTTGCAAATATAGTTAGACGAAGAGTTTTTACCACAGATGTATGAATATAAGGAGATCGGACTTGCCCGCCGATTTGTATTGAGTACGCCTGTCGCAAGTTCATTAACCCACACAACGCCCAAGTAATTGACAAGACAAAGCACGCACACATCTAAAACACACTTGTATACCTACGCTCTTATTGGACAATACACGCGCATTATATCAGGCATTTTGGGAAGAAACGTAATATTCTCTGCGATCAGCACGCGTGCACAGTATGGCAGAGTATGCCCAATGAGCTAACAACTGCGACGCGGCCGCCGGCGGCTTGTCCTCTTTCTAGTATTCTATGCTCTGAGGTTTTTACGCATATACCTCGAGATAGGGGCAGACAGCGACGCAGGCTGCGAGCTGCTGGTCGTCCACAATGCCGAAGCCGGCCACGCCGAGGTGCGCCAGCAGCGGCGCGCCGCGGCACAGCGCCAGCACCCCGTCAGCGGTCACCACGCCTCGCCGCCTTTCGGTTCTCTCTGGACTTGTATGAAACCCCCGCGCCCCTTAAAAAAATACAATTTAAGAGTGGTCGCACATTACCTCAGTCAAACCACTACCAGTCGGATGCGGTCATCAGCGGCAGCCACCAGCCACTAGCGGCTAGAATAGTTACGGTAGCAGCCGGCGGATGTGGCTGTGTGTGCGCGCGAGTCGAACAAAACGCGACCACCATGTAGTGATTTTACTGTGGCCGCTACGACACTAGTGGCTTAATATGCAGCCAGTCTAAGGGTCGTAATTGGGGCCTTCTTTTCTTTTTTTTTAATTTAATCATGTATATAGCAAATGCACACACGTGGCCGAACGGGCCGGTCCGAGTTTACTACACCGAAAAATTACAAAATAACAAAGACTACAAAGACTTGGGGCGAGCTTCTTTAGTCAGAACATGATATTATCAGTGTGGAAAAGTCCAAAAAATGAGGTTACTAACTTTTAGTCTCGATGTCTACGGTTTCCAAATGTTGGCTGCCGAGCGCCACGGCTTCCAGCCACTCGTCGCTCACGTTGTCATTCCAGCATAAACTGAGGTGCTTTAGACGGCCGAGACGACTCAGAGATCTAACAAAGTCGGTGCCTACTTTCGTTTGTTCATATGAATTTAAGAATAACAATTCCAAATTGGCCGTTTTGTCCAGCAAATGATGCACATTTAGTAGTATCTCCGAGGCGTTATTGCTCAGGTCGAGCATAGTTAGCGCGGCCAGGCGATCGGCGACGGCATTCAAGTGAGTAAAGTTCAAGGAGCAAGCAATAAGGCGAAGGCGTTTTAGGTTAAACTTCAGGTGAGATAAACAACGACCGTCCACCAATCGATTACGGCAGATGACTATTTCTTCTACAGAGTCACTCTTCAAAAATTCTCCGATGCAGTTCTCAGTGATCTGAAAGAATTTGTAACATTTAATTGATATTTTAGTCCTGGCTCGTAGGCCTACAGGCTGAATTCAGCGACCGAATTCAATCGCCGAATTCCACTGGGCTGCTCCCCCACAGGTAGCCCGATAATTCGCTTTTCTGTGGCTGGCCATATAATTCAGTTTGTTTTGTATGTGCCTTAGTGCGATTATGTCTAAAAAACAACGGTACGATAGTCGCTTCTACCTTTGATGTCAATATGTCGAAGCCACAGCATGTAATACCATAATTGAATGAATCCAAAAATAAATTAATAAAATTAGTTTTTCGATCAATGACTTGTTGAAATTTTGAATAAAATATAATCGTAAATATGTATTGTTCCTCGGTCCTCACACCGCAACTAATTAATATGAATTCTAACCTTAAAGAGAGCTAAAAACATCATAAACCACTTACATTCGGAGAATGCACGAACGAGATACGTTTTAGCTGCAATTGCTGCAAGCATTGCCGGCCCTCCTCAGTGAACAGCTCACACTGTGAATAGGATAGGTTGTATATGTTCCGTTATTTTGAAAACGATCTCTTAAATATTTCATGAACACTGGATAGTATGTAGGAAATATACAACATATAGATTGAAATTCATGTTCTAAATATATCTAAGTACTTAAGTATACTTATGAACTAGTATTTGTGTTTACAGAAATTTTAAATATTCATATATTTTTCTTTACTATCATGACATACATATTTGTAATACATTAACAGAATAGTACATTATTTAACACAATGTTTTTCATCACATTTGCGAGGAAATAAATAACTACAAAAGACAGATAAATCTATGTTTTATACAAGCGCACCAATCAAATTTTGACGAAATTGACAACTTCACTTCCAGATCAGTGCGAGTGGGGGGCGTAGTTTCAATATTTCAACCAATCACAGAGCATGGAGCATGTGGTTTTTGCAGGGCATGGCCTGCTCGATTACCAATCACAGAACCAGAATTCTTGTCGTACGCGGCCGTCAAGATTTGCTTAACCAATCAGATCACACACAAGCTCATTACTTCCCTTGGGACCATTATTTCCCGCGGGAACAATTTAGGCCGTTGTCCTTCCGTATACAGGCATAGAATAACACCATTTATGAGCAAGTGTGATGAAAAAGAAATTATCAATGTCAACATAAATGTGTAAATGATGATGTAGAATCATTGACGTACCATAAAGTAAATAGACTCACAATGCCGAACAAAAATGTCTAGAAATGAAATGAGATGAAATGTGCCCCAAAATGACAACTCTACCTATATTTCAGTAGTTGCTAATAGCGTTAACTTATAACCTGCATCACAATATGTTTCATAAAAAAAAGAACTCAAGTTTATTAGACTTTAAGCACCATATTAGCAAATCAACATCAACAGATAAAATACTTTTTAGTTTATTGAGATTTTATCATACGAGTAATGTGACTTAACTGTTCACTTCAAAACTAAATAGCGAATGAATGGAGTCGCGTTATAAAATTATTTTAACAATATTTTATGAAGGAATTTAAAGAGACAGACCATCAATATCACAAATAAATCAGGTTTCTTTATTTTACAATTGGGGAATAAACAGTCTCAAATTTCCAAATGATGTGTTGATATTGGATTATACAATTATATTATAGTAAATTAAGAGTCCGCAGTACGCTCAATTCTCCATACAAACGTAGTTACGCTCTCATTTTAAAACGACTAGCTAGTTTGCTCTAAAAAATTGTACTTAGAATACCGTCCAGGTCTTTAATTAGTTTATGTAGCTTCAGTACTATAGTAAAAATACAGAAAATTTAAGTTTTTCATACAAAACTTGTTTTTGCTGTATTATTTTTGTTTTATAAACTGGATCCATAAACTAATTAATTTTGCCTGACAAATTATTGGAAATAATTGAAATTAAAATATGTAATGGAAAGAAATGGACGCGTTAGTCCATTTCTTTCCATGACAGGTGTGGCAGTTTTAGTTGGCTGTTTAATCCATTTTTTGTCGTATATCCAAAGCAGGAAAATGAGTCGAACAAACGGGGCGCGAATAGAATTTTTCTTTTCGGTGTTACAATCATGTCCGCTAAAGTGTGGCGCTTAAATATGAAAACCATAAGTATAACGTAGGTAACAACGTCATAAAAAAAAGTATCTAATACCGACTTCTTAGATTTATGTTCTGCGACGTATGTCATTTGAACTAACAAAACGGGTCACTATCAAATTTACCTTATCGCTAAAGGACAATATAGCTGAAATGTGTGGATTGTGTTATGTCTTTGTAACTACATAGACGTGAATGCTAAATGACTCTTTGGCAAAACGTCTGGATCTTAGAACGTAACAATTTAAAATGATCTAGCAGCAAACATCTTTATCTTCGAATGTCTTTATTTCTTAATAGACACAAATGCTAAATGGTCCGGTAGCACCACGTTTGTATCTTAGAACGTCTTAATTACTAAACAGACATGAACGCTAAACATTCAAGAAGCAAAATGTCTGGATTGTGTAATGTTTTTATTGCCAAATGGAATAAACGCCAAGCGACCCAATAGCAAAACGTCTGGATTTCAAATGTTAAGTTGACACTTGATAATTAAAACCTTGTCGCACAATCTAAAAATTTTAAGTGTGATTGGATAAACAAATGTTTTAGGGGGTATACGTTACTAACAAATAAAAATCTCAGAATATCCATATTAATATTATAACTTATAAGCCTAGCTTAAACTATTACATATTTATAAATTATGTATGACACATTAAATTTCCAGACGTTTTGCTACTAACTCGTTCTGTGTTCATGTCAATCAAATCATTTTACTTTTGACGAATTAGGAATTCTAATTTTATAGACTATTTACATTTCATGACGTTTTGCTATTAACGCGTTCTGTGTTTATGTCAATTAACTTATTTCACTTTCGGCTCATTAGATATTCTAATCATATGGACTATTTATATTTTCAGACGTTTGGCTACTTATTCATTCTAATTCTTAGAAATCCAGCTAAACTGTCTTTTTGCTGACTGAGTATTCTACTTTCATGTCGTCGCAGCTGAAATGACTATATGCTGACTGTGTATTTAAATTTTATGTCATCTAGCTGAAATGGTCGTTTAACGATAGGGTCAATTTGATAGTGACCCAACAAAACTAATTATTTAAAACATGTTTTAAACTATTCAATTACAACGAGTTTACACAAATTTCGTTACGTTATCAAGAGAACTTACTGGAATAAATATATCCCATCTTTTTTTCTTGTTTTTTTGTTGGTATTTACACAGTTTTTGATTGAACATTTAGACATATCTGACAACCAACAAGTCTCACGGTCGAAACCAGACTAAACGCATAAAAGCCGGCCAATTCCATCAGCCGGTTCTTTTGGACTGCCATTTTTTTCGGCTGATTGTGTATCTAGTTACATATACTAAATCAATGTGTAGAATCTACGTTGTAGATGATGTAGTACGATATTTATGCAAACTGATACCGTACCACATAAATAATTTTCTAGGATAGTACCATCGCCAACACAGATAATTGACCATCCGTGCACTTTATGTATATAGTTATAAGGTTCAATATAAATACAGAATGGTCAGTTAACTTTGTTGGCGTTTATACCAGTCAGAGTCCTATACAGGGCGTCCCACGCCCTATGCCACATGGAGGGAAAGTACCTTGAATATTGTAGATGGAAGATTTTACTAAAAGAAGACATTATTTTAATTTAAAAGACAATTTAAACTGCATTCATAGATTTTAAAAAATATACATGGTTGAACCGGGAATCGAACCCGCTACACGAGATTTTTTTTTACCCTGTAGCTTTATCATACCGATCGTAAGGCTTCATCATAAGGATTATTTATTGCTTTTAAATAACATAGTGTCAGAAATAAAAGGAAGACCATGAATTTTAACATTTTAATTCATAATTAATCAATTTAATCTATCAAATGCTCAAAAAGAGTCCTATTGAAAAAATCATTTACGCGCCTTTCAGCAGATTCAGGATACGGCAGAAACTTGATAGGACAGAAACTAGATTTGTTGCATACAACCAGGTATCTACTAATTACGTATCTCTTTATCATTTTATCATGCACTTAATTTATAATAGGGAAATGATGCGTACTTCTCAGGTGGGTACTGATTCATTAGTAATAGGTACTTTAAAATGATAATGTCAGTTGTATTTCCTTACAGCAATGTCAGCTTTTCATTTTTCTGAACAACATTTTACATCAAATTTTAAAATGCATGGTCTTCCTTTTATTTCTGACAGTATAATATTTAGCAAAAAATAATTCTTATACTGAAGCCTTTCGATCGGTATGATAAAGCTACAGGTTAATTAGGGTTCCGTAGCCAAATGGCAAAAAACGGAACCCTTATAGATTCGTCATGTCTGTCTGTCTGTCTGTCCGTCCGTATGTCACAGACATTTTTTTCCGAAACCATAAGAGCTAATCTGTTGAAACTTGGTATGTAGATGTATTCTGTGAACCGCATTAAGATTTTTACACAAAAATCGAAAAAAAACATTAAGTTTTAGGGGTCCCCATACACAGAACTGGAACTCAAAAATTTTTTTTTCATCAAACCCATACGTGTGGGGTATCAATGGATAGGTCTTCAAAAATGATATTAAGGTTTCTAATATCGTTTTTTTTTAAACTGAATAGTTTGCGCGAGAGATTCTTCCAAAGTGGTAAAATGTGTGTCCCCCCCGTAACTTCTAAAATAAGAGAATGATAAAACTAAAAAAAAAATATGATGTACTACATTACCATGCAAACTTCCACCGAAAATTGGTTTGAACGAGATCTAGTAAGTAGTTTTTTTTTTAATACGTCATAAATCGTAAACCGCAATTTATTTTACGGAACCCTTCATGTGCGAGTCCGACTCGGACTTGGCCGCTTTTTTTTCTCTCGTTTAGCGGGTTCGATTCCCGGGTCAACCATGGAATTATTTCAAAATCTATGAATGCAGTTTAAATTGTTTTTTAAGGTACTTTCCCTCCTATCTAAATATCCTCCAATATAAATATGATATGTGTACAGTTAGGCCTTCTAGTTACATAATTAGCAAGCGTACCTATGCTACTGGAATCAAAATCTTTAATAACTTACCTGTATATATTAAGTCATTAGATAATAATAATAAGTTCAACAAGGAGCTGAAGAAATGGCTAGCAGATAAATGCTTTTACAATCTGAATGAATATTTCGTTTAAGTACCTAGGTCTACAAATTATTAAGTTTAATTTTAAGTTCAATAACATTGTACGCTCGAAAAGGGCAAACTGTTGATACCTTCTAATGTCTAAAATGAGATCTTATGTACACAGTTTTAACAATAAATGACATCTATCTATCTATCTCCATGTGGCATAGGCGTGGGACGCCCTGTATACTTGTGCAGTTTGATATAAGCAAAGCCGGTTTTAATTTAATTCAAATACCTGTTGATCTACTGGAGGTTGGCCAGGCGGTCCCTGCGGCTCGTCATCTGGGCGGGATTTCAGCCCAACTAACTAGAAAATATAAGAAAACATCTTCATATCACCCTGGCATTCATTTAGCACACACCACGGACGGTATTAAAGGAATCGTCAGGCTGTGTACATACCACGTCTAGGTATGTACTGTATTATTATATTTTATATTCCATTATCTATCCTGTTTGGTTTATAGAATGATTATACGAGTTTTATTAAATTTGTAAAACATGCACAAGCTATACTTACGAGCAAAATAATTGCATCAATTTTTCATCTGCACCCTATAACTTTGTAAATTGTTACCCAAAACTGACAAGTGAGGTATCAAATGAAAGCTGGTAATATAACGCAGTAGAAAATGTAAAAGTTTTCAAGGAAATTCCAGTCCAAAGACTGAAAAACGTCGGAAAACTGAAAGCAGTCGGAAATGTATGAAAAATTGATCTATGAAAACAGAGAATAAAAGGACAATTTAACAATCATAGAATTTATTACTACAAATTAATACCTGGTGTTGCCACCCCTAGCTCTTATTACACAACTCACAAGTTAGGCGCCTTTGCATGGATCTTATCAACTTCCTGACGTAATCCTGAGGGATGGCATCTCACTCCTTCAGCAAGGCTTCCTTCAGCTCCTCAATGTTGGACGGGGCAGGTTTCCGATTCCGAACCCTGCGTTTTAGGCAGTCCCACATGTGTTCGATCGGATTAAGGTCCGGGCTCATTGCTGGCCAGTTCATCGTGGTGATGTCGACCTCGGAGAGGTAGGTGGTGGTGTCTCTTGCGGTATGGCAGGGGGCATAAAAAACTGGTCAAGAACGAGTCTGACTCGCGCACCGAGGGTTCCGTACAAACTTTCATACACCATACCCGTCATGTCAGGACCCCATTTATTCTTGAACAATCTTAAACAGCTCATAGTAGAAGTTACCGTTGCAAAGCGCCTTCTGCCTTCAGTGGTATCCATGATCCCCCCCCTGTACCCCGTTATATAGGCGACAAAGGGAGCTCAACTCATGCACCTACTAAGGCGGTAACGCCCACAAACAAAGAAAATGCCCATAATGTGAAAAATATTGGGTCAATTATCATGTTTGTTAGCTTTTTGCAGAGCTTAGATTTCAGGCCAATTTGTCACGTAGATAGGGAGCCCTAACTTGGGGTACCTATCTAGGAGCAAAATTAGTAAAGAAGATTATCATCTTATTTTTATTTTATTATTAAGAATTTATTATTAAGCGAAATGGAATATTATGGGGCGGTTCGTTCGCCTAGGTCGGGCTATGGCTTAGATGCCAGGTCTGTTTGAGGGGTGGTCGGTCCTTCCGGGTACCCTCACTCCCCTCGCGGTACGCAGCTGGACGACAGGAGACGATGGTGGTCCGAGGTGGTGGGTGGACGCGCTGGTAGTGTAGTAAGTGCTGGGAGAGCGTCACACGCCAGGGGCCTCCCTTTGTGTACCTACTCCCTGGGGGAGCGTCTGCCTCGGGCTTCAAGGGTGAGCGTAGTTCCTTGTTTTCAGGGTCCAATCCACATCCACGTTTGAAATCCAAAATGGTAAACACTGATTTACACTGAATTTTGATCGAAAACACTGACACTTTATTTTTTTTTATTTGTTTTTTTTAATGTTATCACACCCGTGATCACCACAAATGATTCTCTTGCGCATCCCCAAAACAGCTGTTCGGGACTAGTGACGCCAAATATCGATAACAACTGGATATAGAACAACCGTATTTGAACCGCACACAACTATTTACAACACAAGATTTACCGGTTTTTTGTTAATGTTACTAAAACACACCATGTCAATGTAACTTGAGATTAACTTTTGCAGTTGTAATGAAATAAACCAGTTTGATTAGGTGGAGATTCTAAATTACATTTACATTTTAGAAAGGGTTGGTGAGAGTTAATAGTTTTTGAATTTAGTTTGTTTGTTGTGCAGATTCTTTTGTGTGCACATTACAATGGTGTTGATGTGTGGCGCGGTACGCACGCGGTCGCGCGCGGTTGCGACCGGTCGGGTCGGGTGCAGATGAAAAATTGCAAAGTGATGCAATTATTTTGCTCGAGAGTGTAGATAAAAAAGTTTACCAAGAAAAAGTTTGTAAATAGATTTGTAAAATTAAACACAACTTAATAATAGTACATTGTTTAACAAGGGGCGTATGAGGAATATTGCAAACGAGAGTCTATCAGGAGCCCGACGCCGTAAGGCGGAGGGCTTTTGATGACTCGAGTTTGCAATATTCTTACGCCCGTGTTATACACAATGTTTTTCATCACATTTGCGAGGAAATAAATAACCACAAAAGACAGAAAAACCTATGTTTTATACAAGCGCATCAATCAAATGTTGACGAAATTGACAACTTCACTTCTAGATCGGTGCGAGTGGAGGGCGGAGCTTCAATATTTCAACCAATCACAGAGCATGAAGCATGTGGTTCTTGCAGGGCGTGGCCTGCTCGATTTTATTTTCCAACCAATCACAGAGCAGAATTCTTGCCGTGCAGATTTGCTATCAAATTGACCTTATCGTTAAACGACCATTTCAGCTAGATGACATAAAATTTAAATACACAGTCAGCATGTAGTCAATTCAGCTGAGACGACATGAAAGTAGAATACTCAGTCAGCAAAAAGACAGTTTAGCTGGGTGGCTAAGAATTAGAATGAATAATTAGCCAAACGTCTGAAAATATAAATAGTCCATATGATTAGAATATCTAATGAGCCGGAAGTGAAATTACTTAATTGATATAAACACAGAACGAGTTAATAGCAAAACGTCATGAAATGTAAATAGTCTACAAAATTGGAATTCCCAATTCGTCGAAAGTAAAATTATTTGATTGACATGAACACAGAACGAGTTAGTAGCAAAACGTCTGGAAATTTAATGTGTCATAATTTATAAATATGCAACAGTTTAAGCTAGGCTTGTAAGTTATAATATTAATATGGATATTCTGAGATGTTTGTTTGTTAGTAACGTATACCCCCTAAAAACATTGGTTTATCCCATCACACTTAAAAATTTTAGATTGTGCGACAAGGTTTTAATTCTCAAGTGTCATATTATAATACTTTTTACGTCATACCTGGCCATAAAGTAGGAATTACCGCACGCTATGCGTGCGGAAAACCCCACTTCCTGGCCAGATAGAGACGTAAAATTGTGTACTCACCACGGGCGGTAATAAAGAAAGCCTCAGAGCGCATATTTATCGCCCTTGCCTTCGGCTCGGGCGTCAAATACCTGCGATCTGAGACATTCTTTGTTTAACCGCCCTAGGTAAGTAATGTACTATTATATACTTTGAAATCCAGACGTTTTGCTATTGGGTCGCTTGGCGTTTATTCCATTTAGCAATAACACAATCCAGACATTTTGCTTGTTAAATGTTTAACGTTCATGTCTGTTTAGTAACTAAGACGTTCTAAGATACAAACGTGTTGCTACCGGACCATTTAGCATTTGTGTCTATTAAGAAATAAAGACATTCGAAGATAAAGATGTATTGCTGCTAGATCATTTTAAATTGTTACGTTCTAAGATCCAGACGTTTTGCCAAAGAGTCATTTAGCATTCACGTCTATGTAGTTACAAAGACATAACACAATCCAGACATTTCAGCTATATTGTTCTTTAGTGATAAGGTAAATTTGATAGTGACCCGATTTGCTTAACCAATCAGATCACACACAAGCTCATTACTCTCTTGGGACCATTATTTCCCGCGGGAACAATTTAGGCCATTGTCCTTCTGTATACAGGGTGTTATTCCTTACACCATTTATGAGCAAGTGTGATGAACAAGCCTTAAATTGCTTTTTTTTATATAGTTACCATCAGATCCCGTAAATTAGGACAGTTCTCTGTGATGATATTCAAACTCGAATCGTCGAGGTAATCCAATACTATTGAGACGATGGCTGGACCCAGCTCTACTATCTTCGTTTGGAACCCTCGCAAATCTCCGTGGCTCATATCGAAGGGCAACGCGCGTCTGTGACGCACTTCATCAACTAAGCCGAGCAGACGGGGCACATAGTGCGTCCTAGGCAAGTGATAATATTCAAAGCAGAACTGCGAACCTGTAGACAAAACATTTTCAAATTTAGTATTAGGGTAACATGTCCATCAAGGAACATATGACCATCATAATTGATTTAAACTTTCAAGATTCTCACACATTATTTTTACTAACTATTAGGACTTGATCGCTCATTTATTTACCTCTTTGGGCTTGTGCACAAATCACGCGAGGTTCGATAGGGGGCGGTCAGGAAAAAATCACGACAGATCACGATGGGGGAAGGGGGGGGGGGGGGGTATAAGGAGACCTCACGTGTATTTTTCTACAGTGAATGAAACTAAGAAAAAGTATCTAACACAGACACGAGTAGATACTTTTTCTCGGTTTCGTTCGACATAAATCTTTACTTAGCACTTCAAAATAGCGAGTCTATTTTACTAAGATAGAAAAATAAACAAGATTTGCTATGTACAGTCAGGTAATGAAAAGGTTGATCTAAGATCTGTTTTTGCTTGCTCAGTATAAGTTATCAGTATCTGCTTTATCGACCGAGCGTCAGACACATTCCGTCATAATGAATGTCATTTCACTAATACACCTCTTCGAATTTTGGAAAACGAGTTAAAAAAAGAAAAAACACGTATACAAGAAATAGCAATGATGACATTGACAGGACCTGTTACTCACATTTATAGTTTTAATAATTTTAAGCTCATCATCGTCATCAATATTTAAGAGCTTGGCTCTTGTCGGTGGAGTATGCGCCAGTTCTCTCGGTTCTCGGCTAATTTCTTTAGGTCCCGGTAAGACAAGACATTTGCTTTTGCTTTTAGTTGCTGTACAAAGCTTATCCTTGGTCGACCTCTACCCCTTGATCCTTCGATCTTACCTTCTATGATATTTCTAAAGAAAATGTCGTGTCTTATCAAGTGACCTATCATTTTGCCTCGTCTATTTTCAATTGTGTTCAGCAAGTTTCTTTTTTCTCCCACCATTCTCAACACTTCATCATTTGTCATTCTGTCCGTCCAGCTTATTTTCTCCATTCGCCTCCAGAGCCACATTTCAAAAGCTTCAATCCTTTTTCTATCTCTTTGAGTCATTGTCCACGTCTCACACCCGTATAATGCAAGACTCCAGATGTAGACTTTGATCAGTCGTTTTTTGGTCTTTCTGGAGACGCTTGCCCTGAACAGCTGTTTTTTGGTGTTGAACGCAGTTTTGGCCATTGCAATCCTAGATATAATATCGTCTGAACACCTGGAGTCATCAGTAACTAAGCTACCCAAATATCTAAATTTATTTACTTGTTCTATATCTATTAATAATTTTAAGCTAATAGCTTAAAATAAGAGGGTTTAATCATTAGATTTATCAAACTTGACACAACGTAATGGCAAGATCAAACTAATAAGAAAGGTTTTAGTTCAACTACACTCGCGAGCAAAAAAATCGACTCACGCCACATTTTTTGGTTTAGGGCAAATTTTTCGCAACTGGGAAATGTTACAGGAAAAATGAGTATACCACGTTGTTATAAATTTATTTAGCTTTAAAAAACGCAACAATCATGAAAATCAGACGCATAACTTTCAGGATATGCTCGTTTGAACGGGAATTGAAATTTAACCGCCTTGAACTACCCACGAGTTGAGCGCCTTCAGGATGCATAAAAACAGGTGTAAACCTTTTGGATCGGCCGCGGAGTTAACGGTAACACCGACTCGGACGCATTCCAATACACCGCGAATTTCAGCTCCTTACTATTAAGTCGAGCGAAATAAGCGACCCGGCTTAGGCCGGAGAATAGCCGTCCACCACAAGCCCCACTGCCGCCAACCGCAACCGAGTTCCCGGGAGTACCCGAATGGGGGGAGGGTTCACGGTTGTAGTCCTGGAGGCAGCGGACAGCGTCGTCGGCACTCTGCACAACTGAGAGCAGAATGGCCCCACCGCTCCCGCACTCCTCGGGAGTGCCGCAGGAGCGAACAAGCCGCCCCCGGACCTTCCGCCGCACCCGCGGCATCGGAGACGCGGCCAGAGTCGCCCGCGACCCACGCATCCAGCAGGCCTTCAAGGCTGTCCTGCGCGCGTCCGTAGCGGCCTACACGACCGCGGCGTCGACGCCCAGCACCCCCGGAACTCCGACCAGCGAGGGGGCCCGAGACCCCCCGTTCCCCAAGCCGATCGTCGCGATCCAGGAGATCCTCGGTCGGTTTGGCCCGCTGAGCCAGGCCGCCGCACCAACGGGCGAAGCAACAGCTGCCGGACCGTCCCCCCCCTGCCCGCCTGCCGCGGGTGCCAGGGCGAAAATAGTGAAGCCGGAGAGCGCCGCTGTGGACGCCCACAAGCAGGCCCCCGCGCCCCAGCCTCAGCGCGCGCCCGTAGCGCAGCGCCAGGCCACTAAAACCGCGCCGCGACCGACATCCGCCCTCGGAGCGGGACCGGCGCCCACAGCGCCCCGCGCAGCCACCGCCGCCCGCCCTCGGAGCGGGAAAAGCGAGCCAGGCGCACCGAACCGCGCCCGCGCCGCGACCGACGCCCGCCCTCGGAGCGGGCAAGGTAAGCGAAGCGCACCGAGCCGCGCCCGTGCCCGCGCCGCGACCTAGCTACGCACAGAAAGCCGCGCCTACGCCGCAGCCGCCGCCCGCCCTCGGAGCGGGCCAGGCGAGTAAAACGTCCCGCGCGGCGCCCACGCCACTAAACGTGAATGCCAGAACGCAGCAACCGTTCCCGCTGCGCACCGGGAAGACTCCTCCACAATCATTCGGAGGAGACCCCTTCACCCACGCCGCTGCCACTGCGCAGCCAGCAACGCCGCCCCAGGGAGGCAAGCGTAAACCGGGGTCTCCGCCAAAGAGGCCCCAAAAACAGAGCCTACCCCGCTTAGAGCTGGACCTGGGCCAGGACCCTATGGACCAGGACCGGCACGACGGGTCTTCAACCACATCCTCATCCGCATCTGCGTCCGGTGACGAGAGCAGTGGCGACGAGCGCCAGGACTTGGCCGCCGACGCACGGGCTCCCACCCCAACCACGCCAACGCCAGCACCAGCACCAGCACCAGCAGCGGCCCCAGCTGCCAGTGAAAAAACCGAGACCCATCACGGTCGATAGCCTGCCCAACTGGCACGAACATTTTAAACGGATCACCGAGCGGTTGGGCCGCCTCCCAAAATCCCGCCCCTATGGGAATGGGATAAGGTTCTTCCCCGAGGACCATGAAGAGTACCGGGTAGTCCAGGAATACCTGACGTCCCTCGGGGACACCATCGCCTGGTCAGCCCTCCAACCCAAAGAAGAGATCCCCCTGAAAGTGTGCATCAGGGGGCTCCCCGCCGACACGGACCCAGAGCACATAACGGAGGACCTGGCGGCAAAAGGTTTTGCGCCAATTTACACGCGCCACGTGAACGCGCGTGCAGGAAGACCCGGCTGCGTATTTTATGCGCAGCTGACCAAAACTGCAGACCTCATCCCGGCCATCTACGGTGTCCGGGAAATTATGGGAATGACGGGAGTGGTGGTGGAGGCGTGGCGCGGCAAGAAGGGGCCGGCGCAATGCCACCGCTGCCAGGGCTTCCGGCACTCCTCACACGGCTGCCGCCGCCCCATCAAGCGTGTCCGATGTGCGGGACCACACTTTGCGGGCGTGTGTGAGCGGCCAAGAGACCAGGAGGGGACCTGCGCCAACTGCGCCGGCCCACACACAGCCAACGACCCGGCGTGCCCCGAGTACCATCAGGAGGCACGCAGAAAGAGGGCGGGAACAGCTCCCCGCACCAACCGCCGCGGGCAAGACGTGCCCCAGCAGCGCACCGTGCAGCCCGCCGAAAATGCGCCAAACTCGCTAATGGCGAGAGCTAACGAGGCGGCACCACGCCGCCGCCGCCGAGGAAGAGGCAGACGGGGCAGGGGACAGTCCGCCACCGCCGCCGCCGCCCTCACCGACACCCAGACCGCTACTGCCGCCATACAAACTGCCGCAGCCACCGCCCAGGCCATCGCCGCCCAGGCCTCCGCCCAGATCACCCAGACTACCGCCCAGAGCAGGCCGCAAACGGCCGCTACCGCCCCCAACACCGCAGCGCCGACTAGGCCCTCCCGCCACATTGCGCCCCCTCCCCTACCGACGAGCCAAGAAGGCAGTAGGAAGAGGACGATCGCGCAGTGTATTAGGATCCTGCAGGACGTGCTCGGCGCCCTGCAACAAGGTACAGACCCAGTCCCCATAATTCTGAGAGGACTGGCCGATCTGTACCAAAACTAACACACACGGACGTTCCTGTAGTGCCGTCGGTCCGCAGATCGCTCGCTGGGCTTCTACTTCGGCTACCCGGCAGGGCTCGATCGCACCGACGGACGAAGCAGATGACCCCACCGGACCAGCCAGGCGTTACGCCACCCCAGCCACCCGTCCGTAGTCGCGGACGGCGCCCGATCCCGCCACATGCGGCTCACGCCGCGCACGGCTTAACCGAGTCCACTACGGGGTTCGTGAGAATACTTTGTGCTTTCTTATCAGTCGCTTATCACAAGTTGACCTGTGCACATCTCTCGCAATTGGACCACTGAAACCACCTGGAAAAAATGGACACCACCGAAAATGAAGCCGCCCAAGTCGTCGCCTTGCTGAATCAAGGACTTTCTCAGCGTTCAGTTGCCGAACAGCTGAATTTAAGTCAGTCTGCTGTCTCCAGGGTTTATCGTCGATTTGCTGAGACCGGAACCCTTACTCGGAGACCGGGATCCGGCCGTCGAAGATGCACATCCGAGAGAGAGGACCATTTCATCGTGACGACCAGTCTTCGGAATCGCCACCTGACCGGCGTTGACGTCCAGCAGCAGCTGATGCGGACCCGTGAGGAGCCCGTGAGCTCTTGGACAGTTCGCCGAAGACTTAAGCAAGCAAACCTCACCCCAAGAAGGCCAGCTACGGGGCCCAAATTGACGCAGAGACATCGGGACCTACGCAAGGATTTCGTAGCACGCTACGAAAATTGGAGCTACGAGCAATGGAGCCGGGTACTCTTCACTGATGAGTGCAGAGTTTGTCTCCATGGCAGTGACAGAAAAGGACGGGTGTACCGAAGACCTGAAGAGCGGTTTGCACAATGCTGCTTCTCAGAAACAGTCGCCTACGGCGGCGGCTCCGTCATGATTTGGGCGGGCATTTCAATGGAGGCGAGGACTGAGCTGGTTTTCATCCCTGGTGGCGGCCGAGGAGGTGGATTGACCGCGGATAGGTACATCACTGACATCCTGCAGGACCATGTTGTCCCATACGCAGGTTTTTTTGACGAGGGGTTTCATTTGATGCAAGATAACGCCCCTTGTCACACCGCTGGAGTGACCAAAGCGTACCTGGCGGCGGTCGGCATCCCCACCCTTACCTGGCCACCGCTGAGTCCGGACTTGAATCCCATCGAGCACATGTGGGATTACCTGAAGAGGAAGGTTCGAGCGCGGGATCCAGCCCCGGAGACGATTTTGGCCATTCAAGCTGCTTTGGTCGAGGAATGGGACGTTTGCCCGCAGGACACCATCAGAAAGCTGATAAGGTCCATGAGGAACCGTATCGAGTGTGTAAGAAACGCCTATGGTGGCAATACGCGGTATTAAAATGAAAAATAAACGGTTTTTCCTCCATAAAATTTGTTTTCTTTCATGTTGTGGTTATGAAATTAACCAGTTTTCCCCCACTTTGTGAAAAATCACGTTTTTTTTCAGAACCTAAAAAAAATATGACTTGAATTTGATTTTTTCTGAAAGCTTACATTTCCAGCTTTCAGAAAATGCTACTATGCTACGAATACCTATATTAGTTTTAGATATATTGCACATTGAAATCCAAAAAAATGTGGGGTCGATTTTTTTGCTCGCGAGTGTATTAATAGGCAAGGAAAATTCGTCTAAGTAAATTTGAACTTTGTTGTCAAACAGTTAAACATAATTTTCAATACATCACTCTCGTCTGATACACAGTTTAAAAAGGTAACATGTGCTTGCAACGCGTAAATTATTTAATTTGAAAACTGATCAACCTTTTCATGCCGCCACTGTACAATACTATTTATCTTACAATTAGGTCGAATGAAAAAAATATACGTGAGGTTATGTGGGGGAGGGGAGGGGAGGGTAACCAAGAACCTCACCAAATATCACCAATTGGTCAAAAGTGTGTGCCGAACAAACCTCGCGTGATTTGTGCACAAGCCCTTTGATGCTTTTTGTGTCACAACTCACAACATCCTTGGTCGCGGGGCGAACTGGCCTAAGCGGGTATTCAACATCTTTCCACAGCGCTGGTTTTCCGAACTACCTGCACTTGGTCTTTATTAAGTATGTTATGACACATTTGAAACGTCGGGAAGCCTCAAAGAGGTAAATAAATAAGTTTATTATACGCGATTAAGTCCCGTTTAGTAAAAATAATATAACCATCAATCAAATGAAGCATCAAATTTTCTATTACCGTACTCACATGATTTGTAGCTTAATAGCTAACTTAATTTTGGGGCATGTTTTGTGTAACGTGAGTTTCCGTGACGAATTGATTACCTAGTTACATTCAAACAGTATTGTTATGTGATATACCTAGTCATAAATTTCAGTTTTCGGAATTATTCCTTTTCTTAATTTACGTCACTCTTCTGGTTTTTTTCCTTGATTATATCTAGGTCAAAGGAAACTCCTGTATAAGTTTTTTTCTAATGTGAGAGTTCTGTGATGGCAATTTCAATAACGAGATTTCAAAAAATGGAGTCATCATAATCATCATCATATCAGACGAAAGATGTCCACCGCTGGTGCTGGATATAGGCCTCATGGAGTAATTTTGTTTATCGAGATTCACTTCACAATATTGGCACGACATCACTTTGTCTATGAGCAAGTATTTCCATTAAAAAAGTATAGTCAGGTAAGTAAGTAAGTTAAGTACAAGAAACTATTTTTAAAAACCAAATGGTCTACTTCTAGCTGGCTATAAGATTAAATTATTAATTTCAATAAAAAACAGATGATGTTACCTTGCAAATATTCTAAGATGTTGGCCTGCCATTGCTTGCTCACTGTCATTGACCCCATAATGTCAGTGATACTCAAATAATCCAATATTTGGCGCAAATGGGTCATGTGTAGATGGTCCAGTTGGTTTTCCCTATTTGGAATCTGCAATATTTAATAAGCTCAATATAAACAAGAACTTGGTCAAACAAGTCTTACATACATAATGTTTAGGGTGCATAGTCACAGTGGCAGTAGCATTTTGGTTTGAGGAGGCTAGACTTACATGATTATTTCTAGCTGCCTCCTCTGTATTAGTGTCATTATTTCTGGCTGCCTCCTCTGCATTAGTGTCATTATTTCTGGCTGCCTCCTCTGCATTAGTGTCATTATATCTGGCTGCCTCCTCTGCATTAGTGTCATCATTTCTGGCAGCCTCCTCTGAATTTGTGCGGGCTCTTTTTACAAGAGGCTCTGCATTACTGCTACAAGTGAAAGGAAATTTATATTAGGCTAAATTTACTATCTTGTTGTCTGTCAGTGCAAATGGATTAAACAATTCCTTCAGTGCTGATAAGTGACACTCTTCTCGGGGTACGGTCAACCAATTTGATTCCTAGGCCATCATAGAACCTTGCCGTTGTAAATGCTATGTCAATACGGGTTACTAGGATTATTGCGTCGCTATGTAGCAGTTAAAATGACAGGGTTCTACGGTGGCCTAGGAATCAAATTGGTTGACTGTACAAGCAGTCATACATATTGTTGTAAAAACAAAATCTTTTTCATCTCTCCTGTTCTGAAAGTTGACTTTTCATGGGCATATATCCGGGTGGAAAATAGCTTTTTCTACCCTAGGGTGGAAAGTATTTTTTTATTTTATTGTTACGGACAGCCACGGAGTCAAAAATAATTGAGTTAAAGCTTGTCCCAGAAAAAAATGTCGTTCATTATTAGATGGGGTAGTATATCAGGATGAAATCTTAAGAGGTTTGAAAACTATGTTCTCCGTTAGGATGGTCATTAATGTATAAATTAAAATAAAAAAAACGCTGTCAGTGCTAGATCTTCAACGATGTCGTCGGTGCAAGAAAAGTTACACGAATTTTTTTTGTACAAATATGTTCAATATGGAGGCATCTCTGCGAAGAAAGTGGCATCGGAGCTGAAAACGTCTACAAGAACCGTTAAAAGGGTTTTAAAACGGTTCAGGGAGACTGGTGGTATACGGCGACGGCCTGGAAGTGGACGTAAACCAGGGTTTGTAAACAAGAATATCGAGAAGAAGATTATAACAGCTTTACAGAAAAAACCTACCCTCTCTGTACGAGACTTGGGCAAAAAGTTTAAAATGTCGAAATCTACAGTGCAGCGAGTGAAGAGAAATAATTCTATAAAAACGTTTTAACAAACTAAAGTGCTCAATAGAAATGCAAAACAGTCAAAAGAGTCTAAAACCAGATCTAGAAAGCTTTATTCAAAAATGACGAAGAAAAAATATTGTACTGTTATGGACGACGAAACTTACTGCAAACTTGAATTCAAATCACTTCCATAACACCACTATTACTCTGGGACCGACAGAAAAGCAGTAAGTGAAGAGCATAAGGTCATCAAAATTGATAAATTTGCAAAGAAAGTTCTCGCATGGCAGGCGATCTGTTCATGTGGCAAACGCAGTACACCATATTTTGCTAATGGAACCATAAATGGTGATATATACCTGAATGAGTGCCTTAAAAAACGATTGTTGCCATTCATTAAGAGGCATACTTCACCTGTAGTGTTCTGGCCTGATTTGGCCACGTGTCACTACACGAAGAAAGCAATAGAGTGGTACAAAGCAAATAATGTCGATTTTGTTGAAAAACACCTCAATCCTCCCAACTGCCCGGAGCTACGACCCATTGAGAAATATTGGGCTCGTGTGAAACAGAAGCTTTTAAAGTAATGCCACTTTAGTCGAAAACTTCAAACGGAAGTACGGAACTGTTTTTATGTGTCGACTCTTCCCCACTTTTGGTGCGTGCGTGCGTGCGTGCGTGCGTGTGTGCGCGCGTGTGTGTGTGTGTGTGTGTGTGTGTGTGTGTGTGTGTGTGTGTGTGTGTGTGTGTGTGTGTGTGTGTGTGTGTGTGTGTGTGTGTGTGTGTGTGTGTGTGTGTGTGGGTGTGTGTGTGTGTGTGTGTGTGTGTGTGTGTGTTTGTGTATCACATTTAATATACAGGTTTCTGAAGTAAATTTTCAATATCAAAATAGCTTTTGGTTTTTAACCATACTGTTAACTTAGATTTACACTCATGCGTGGTGGAGGAATACATATCTATGTGCTTATTTATAAGATTATACAGGTTGGCAGATTGTGCTGCTTGTTGTCTCCTTGCAAATGAAGATTTCACTGTGGGAGTGTGGATAACTTTAGTTCTTTTCCTACGTGTACTTGTTGTTTCCGGTGTATATGTGGTTGTCTTGTGTGTCTTTATGATAAGGTCACAGAGTGTATAAAGTTTGTTTGTGGAAAATCTGTACGGTTTGAAAAACATCACTTTTAGAAGTGCCCTTTGAGCTCTCACAAGCTGGAGAAATTTGGTCTTATTTGCACCACCCCATATAGGGATACAATACGCAAGGACTGACTGGGCCAGTGATATGTAAACTTGATTTAGTACGGTCTTCGTTACTACGTGCCTAAGATTTTTAAAGACCCAGATAAGTTTACGAATTCTGCCCATAATACTCTCAATGTGCAGTCTAGGATAACATTTGCGAAGATTATCTATGGTAACTATTTACATTGAAGAAGTCTTTCAGTGAATAAAAACTGTTTTCTATTAAATATGATTTTAACTTTTGAACAAATTTAGTATATTTGACCTCATCAGCTATTTCTTTAGGTAGGCTGTTGTAAATGCGTATTGTTGTCATATGAGGACTTTTATTTCTCATTTGTAAGTTACTTGTTGGGAGGGCTATTTTATCTCTATGTCTTAGATTTAGGGTGCAAGTGTGACGGTCTTTGGGTTGAGTGTATAAATGTTGATGCTTCCGTACAAATTTACAAGTTTCCAAAATATAGAGAGAGGGTAATGTTAAAATGCTTAATCTTTTAAAGTCGGGTTTGCATGTTTCATTATTTTTAATATTTGTGAGAATTCTTATGCACCGTTTCTGTAATACGAATAAATCCGGTAGGTCTGTACTATTGCCCCATAAAATTATCCCATATTGCAGCCAGGTCTGGGTAAACGCATAATACGCACTAAAATCTTTACGTTGGATATAACGTATGCGGAGTGAAATTTAGACAAAGTTTGGTTATGTAAAATGTGAAAAATAAATTAAAACAAAAATTATGTATAACTGTCATTGTAATATAGACGTTACAATGACAGTTATACATGATTTGATGACGGTTTTTGGGAAAACGTCCCACTTTGTCGATATGGAGTTAAGAGTAGTTCCTAATACTACAGATCATACGCTATCTTTTGGTGAAAGATTCATGTCTCTAGGTGCTATAGTTATTTTTTTTAAATTCTGCAAAGTTGCAGAAGTGAAAAAGCGACATTTGAGAAAACGTTGGTTAAAGCTTGGGATGGCAGAAAACACACTTCTACTTTGAAGTTATGGAGTGGTTGGTATTAAATTAATCGGCATACTTTAGGGATTTTAAATTAGTTATAATCTTGTATGTAACCTTAGTATTTTGAATGTTATGGAGGCTTGAACATAAAAACAGGACGAAAATATGTAAATCCTGAATATGGGTTTATTTCTATATTCTATTAGGTATACGGCACGCAGATTTATCATTAAAGTTGTATTTATAAATGGTTTCCCATGCTAAAAAAGACAGAAATAATTCTGTGGGTCCTTTTATTTAGTTATTATGTCAAAAAGTTAATAACAAATGATTTGAAGAGTGCCATGCATAAAAATTAAAATACACGTGTCTCTTAAGAGTGCTCTTCAAAAAAGCGCTCGCTCAGAATTCGGTATTTTGACACGCGTAGTGCGTTTGTGTGTGTAAATACTACTACCACCCACACAAACGTACCTAACCCCCACATGCACAGCGAGATCGCACCAGCCGCGGGTGCCGTCCCTTTCTAGCTATATGTAAGTGCGATCGGGATAGAACTAACCACGGAGCTTGCCGATGCAAATAGCTGTATAGCGCACCGTTGGAATTCACTCCGTGACCGATATTGATACTTGCACTAAAAAGTGGTAAGTATTACTTCGCTAACATGATGTTCTAGAACATCATGTTAGCGAAGTTAGATAACTTGAATAAAGTAAGTATTTGATTTTTGAGCACAAGTTTTCTATTTGTATTAAAATACTATGATATGACAAAGTATATTTAGTTTCGTTTTTTTAGTATAAAATAAACTAACGAGTTTTAAAGTTGTCAGTAATAAGAATAATGATTTGTTTTACGGATATTAATAGTTTGCATGTTATCTGAGTCTTATTTATATATAGTAATGTAATGAAATTATACCAGTCGACCCACTACTAGGAAATTACTGGGTACTGACGTATTCATTTGTTGAAGAATTTTTTTTTTGTTATGGACAGTAAAAAAAAACTGCCCTTCATAGAAATTGCTATGTCCGTTTCTTACCAAAGGAACTGAACATTATAAATTATACAAACACAGCTTTTTATCTAGAATACAATTAATTAATGCGTGATTTTATTCAAAAGCCTAAAACCTCAGATGATAAAAAGGAATAGATATGAAACGGGGGCTTGGCGCGTGTCGGTGCGACATGGCCAAATGGGCATGTCACTGCCCACCGCATGTTAGTCGCAATTTGCCGTGCATCTGAAATGTTTTTCCACGTTTACTCAAAATGCCGAATTGTAGCGTGGTTACATGCAAAAATAGGAATGAATCTAAAACCTACATAAATGGTGGAGTCACGCACCACATGTGAGTATTAGTATTTTCACTTAAGTCAGTTAAAACTAATATTTTAATAAATAAACGCAACGCCGCCTCATTTCTCGGGATCGAACTAACATATCGAACGAAAAAGCATATTTTTGTTCTATGCGTTGTACATTGAATGTTCAATACAGTAAACCACGGCGCAATGTATTAAACCACTATGGATATGGACGATGCTTGAATTTTTTTGTGGTACGGCCGCTGCTTGGCGTCGCAAACTAGAGCGGTGCCAAAGTGCAGTTACAATTTACGCGTAATCGATAAAATAGAAGTACGATATCATACTAGTTATTTTATTTCGACTACTTTCGCTGTTTTATTTTATTTAATTACTTGTTTTGGTTGGGTGCCTATCTTAAAGGTAACTAATAACATACTTATAAGATTAAAAGGCACAAAATGTTTACGGTACCTACTAATAAGATTTTCACTAAGTTGCAGTATGAACGGTAAATAGACATATTAAAATTGTATATACAAGTATATAATTTAGTTGCAAATGGCTTCAGAACAACTTAAAATGTGATATTATTACCAATAATTTATTTTAAATGAGTATTTTTTACTTTCATTTGAAATGTGATAATTGAAGAAGAAATCTCGGTTTCTTATTACAGTTTTCCAAAGAATCCGAGTAGGTACTAAAAAAATGGATAGATGCTACTGGCAGAGGTCCTAACTGGTTTCCTGTACAGAGAAGAGTTAATGTGTTCGTAACATTTTCAAGAAAAATGTTTCCAACCACTTAATAAGAGCCGTACACTTTTCGAATATTTGACACCTCGCTTGCTTAAAATGTATGGTAACACATCTCCGCACATCTTTGGTGGATACTCGCCCTTAGCCTTAAATCTCGTAATATGAGTAATGGACATATTATTTCGCGCCAAAATGCGATACGGATCGGCCTGGTACCTACAGGTCAAAAATATCGATGTGACCAGAGTTTTAAATGTATGTGAACACGAACTTATAAAAAGCCGTTTATGTTACTCTGTAGGTATTCGTCAATATTTTTTACTTTTGCGATTTATGGTAAGTTAACAACCCGTGTTATTTAAACTTGTAGCTAAAAGTTTAAATACCACCACATAAACTTACCATGTTGTTGAAGTTGTTACCTATCAATATCATAACATAATATTAATTTTAATATCAATGTCGATAAAACATAATTTTAACGTTTGTCGCCCCCCTAGTGTAGTGCGTTTAAGCCAATCACAGCCCTTGTTTGCATGTTGCCGTAGACTCACTGGCAACGCCCGAGTCTTTGTTTTTACACGGTTCAATGTGTGTGCCTATGGGCGCTGCGGTGGGAGAAAACTGGGGACATCGGTTTTGGTTGGAATTAAGCAGTACGGCACTTCTCCCTTTTTTTATGTTCTGAGCCTAAAACCTATGTCACTTATTAGGATTCCGTACTCAAAGAGTAAAACGGGACCCTATTACTAAGACTCCGCTGTCCGTCTGTCTGTCTGAATGCCTGTCTGTCCTTCTGTCACCAGGCTGTATCTCATGAACCGTGAAAGATAGAGATTTTCACAGATGATGTATTTCTGTTGTCGCTATTTATAACAAAAAATACTAAGAAACAGAATACATCTTTTTATTTTTATTTTAGTTTTTATTTGTTTCTTTTTCTTTTACAATCTTACACAAATCGACTTTGCCCCAAACTAAGCAAAGCTTGTACTATGGGTACTAGACGACGATAAACATACTTAAACAGATAAATAAATACTTAAATACATAGAAAACATCCATGACTCAGGAACAAATATTTATGGTCATCACACAAATAAATGCCCTTACCGGGATTCGAACCCGGGACCTCCAGCTTCGTAGGCAGAGTCACTACCAAGTTACTAACTAGGCTACAGGGGGCTCCTATACAACAAACGTGATTTTAGATATAGATATTTTGCCGTTTTTAGATATAGATAATGGTACGGTACCCTTCGTGCGCGAGTCCGACTCGCACTTGGCCGGTTTTTTTAACATTTATTTCGAAATAAAGAGTGATACTCGGAAATGTCGAAGGGAAGGTCAATCGTCGAATCCGACTCGGCTGGGCAGCATTCGGGAAGCTACGGCACATCTTTTCGTCCAATATTCCGCAGTGTCTCAAGACGAGAGTCTTTGACCAGTGTGTGTTGCCAGTGATGACATATGGCACGGAAACGTGGTCGCTTACTATAGGCCTCATAAGAAGGCTCAAAGTCACTCAAAGGGCAATGGAGAGGGCTATGCTGGGAGTTTCCCTGCGCGATCGCATCAGAAATGAGGCTATCCGCAGCAGAACCAAGGGAACCGATATATCCCTCCGAATTGCTAAACTTAAGTGGCAGTGGGCGGGGCACATTGCACGTAGAACCGATGGCCGTTGGGGCGGAAAGGTTCTGGAGTGGCAACCACGTACCGGAAGGCGCAGCGTGGGTAGGCCCCCCGCAAGGTGGACTGATGACCTGGTAAAGGTCGCGGGAGTCCGCTGGATGCGGGTGGCGCAGGAACGGCCATTGTGGCACTCTTTGGGGGATGCCTATGTCCAGCAGTGGACGTCTTTCGGCTGATATGATGATGATGATGATGATGATGATGACTCGGAAATGTAATAAAACCACGTAAAAATCTCCCTTTCCAGTGTAAACCCCCGGTGTGTGTTATTATTATATATAAACGAAAATAATAACTAAATGCAAGGTAGGATCGTGCTGTACTTAACAAACGCCATATAAGCTTGTTTTTTAAAATGTTTTTTATTCATCTTGTTATTTTCAATAACCCTGCATATTATGTCGCTGGTTCGTGGGTACTTGTACAGACAAATCACACAAACCCAAACAAGATAGGTCTATCTATTTTAGTTTAGGAGTTCCCATGACCAACTTCCATCATCAGATCCTGGAAATCATCCATCACCAAAGTGTTTACCAAGACAAAACAGATGAGCCCAAACTAGATGGGTTTATCTAGTTTAGTTTAGGAGTTCCATGACCACCTTCCAGCTCCATTATCAGACTCTGGAAATCATCCAGCACCAAAGTCTTGCCGTGCCATGACCAAATTAATGAGCCCAAATTCGATGGCTTTATCTTGTTGAGTTTAGGAGTTGCTATGGCCACCTTCCGACTCCATCATCAGACCAGCTCTATGATATTATGGCATTGTCACCGAAGATACGCAATTGTACCTAATTTGAAGATTTCGCCCAAACTAACATACATACATACATACTAACTAATCATAATGGCCGTTGGGGCGGGGAGGTTCTCGAGAGGCGACTACGTACCGGAAACTGCAGCGGACCCTCCACAAGGTGGACTGATAGTAACAAGTAAATAAATTAAATCTATCAAGTATCACGATCACTCGTACAATAATAATTGACTATAGAACGCGTAGTTTAGACAAAAGGATCCAATCCACAAGATATCACCATTGAAATGTATGACTTTTGTTTTAGGTAGAAGGTTCAATTTTAAATGTTACATATCCTGTGGGTTTGAGCCTTTTCGCTACACTACGTCATATCTGATAGCTATGCAATTCATAACTTGTCTCGATTTGCCTCACGAATATAGTTTGACCCCGAGGTTTGTAACAACTATGCCTAGTCGGAGATCAAAATAATATTATTTTATCTGAAGAGTGGCCGGTTAGCTTCGTGAATAGCCACAAATAAACAGAGTACACGTCTGTCTCGGAGGGCTATTCAGCCGGTACTGAGATATATTCCCGCGCGACGGTAAATTTATACTAGTTTTGAATAATTATTTATAAATATAAATGTTGACTAAATTTATATTTTTTGGACTGGATCTTGTTGGAACAAGCATGAACTTTAATGTTGTGTAAGATTCAATACACAAATAATTCAACAATAATGAGAAAATCCTCGAGTTTTCAGTAAGATTTTGTTGACAAATATGGTGTAATTGAGAACAGTTTACATATATATACGTGCAGAATAAGGAAAATTCGAGGCGGCTAGTAGCAATGGCAACATATTACGCTAGTGAAAATAGAATAAAACAAGTAGGTTCTCATATAACATCATGGAATATTAGGGGCTCAAACTTATGACTCTGCGCTCTCTTCAGAAAACTACTGTCGGTAATCGGGTATTTTCGGTTAAAGTATTCAGTTCTTCGTAAATTGGAGGCGGCTAGGACCAATATGAGGAGTTTACCTATGCAAATAAGTAATCGGGATCTAAAAAAAGCTCTCCGTTTCTTAGAATTACAACGTCAAAAATCCGTCATTCTCGCTTATTCCTGACCAAAAAACGAGCGCCCTCTTAATATATAACATGAGATTACTTAAAAAACATACTTGACAAGCATAGAAAGTATGTAAAATATCAAATTATAAGTACTTTTTGTGTGTATAAAGTTTAGTGATTTTATATAGGGAGCGTCCCACTTGGTCGGTTTACTAAACTTTAGTGCTTCTTCATTGAAAGTGTTTGTGTTTGGTATATTTTTCAGTTTTATGTATGAGATAATGGTTTGTTATTGTTAATCTAAGAGTCTTTGATACTAACGTCGTTTGTTTAAACTTTTTTAACGTAATTGAACGAAATTTCTTTTCGACTCAAGTTTAGTGACCCACTTTGACGGTTTGGTGGATCATACGCTTAAAAATTACTACAAGTATAAAATCATAATTTATAAACATAGGTGTAATTTGCTGAACCAAAAACAGTATAATTACAAACCAAAAATGGTGTACGTATTGACCCTATGAGATCCCCCATTTCACTCACTTAGGGGGTGATTTCCAGAATTAAAACTATCCTATGTCCTTTCCTAGGACTAAAAGTACTAAAACTATCTCTAAACTAAATTTAATCTAAATGAGTACATCCAAATTTTTCCTTCCCATTCCACCCGCGTAGGGGATGATTTCCGGAATAAAAAATATCCTATGTCCTTCCCCAGGACTTTAACTATCTCTATACCAAATTTCATCTAAATGGGTTCCATCCAAATTTTCACCCCTAATTTCACCCCCTCAGGAGATGATTTTCGGGATGAAAACTATGCATTGTCCTTCCATGGGACTCCAACTATCTCTGTACCAAATCTCATCTAAATGGGTTCCATCCAAAGTTTCACCCCCCATTTCACCACCTTAGGGGTGATTTCCGGAATTAAAACTATCCTATATCCTTTTCCAGGACTTAATCTATCTCTATACCAAATTTCATCAAAATTGGTTACATCTAAATATTCACCCCCTCATTTCACCCCCTTAAGGGATGATTTCCTGAATAAAACTTATCCTATGTCCTTCCCCGGAACTCAAACTATTTATATACCAAATTTCATCCAAATCGGTGAAGCGGTTTAAGTAGCTCTATACAAATTTTCACCCACAATTTTATCCCCTTAGGGATGGATTTTCGGGATAAAAACTACCCTCTATTACAAATTACTCATAACACCATATCGGCAAAGTAGAAATTGTTCTCTAATAACAGGTACAAATATGATATCGACGATTTTTTCTGTATGCGACAAAGTGGGTCGCTGGGCACTAAACTTTGAGGCCCTAAAAAGGTGCTTAAAATGGAGATTTATGCGTCGTCATCAAAATCATAGGTTTATTACAGTATGTTCTATCAGTTTTCATCGAAAGTTGATTTTCGGTAAGTTTTGCCATATTTCACTAAACTGTCCGTAACTCCGTAACTAGAATCGACAAAGTGGGACGTTTTACAAAAAACCGTCACATATGTCTGTCAATCACTTTGGTAAGTTTCGTGAGGATTGGTTCATAAATTTTGTAACTATGGTTAGTCGACAAGAACAACGTCGTGAAACTGTATGTAATTTATGAGTATAGGCTGCATAACGGGCCCAATTAGCGCTATAAGAGCTCTATATCCTCTTATAGCACTACTAGGCGACTACTGATGGAGCTGAGGCCGTTATGAAACTCCCTTATACAGCTACTGTGCAGCTTCTTATAGCGCTTGTGTGCTAGTTGGGAAGTCACTTAAATTGGAAATTCGTGGCAAGGTAACTTTTATTTTGAGAACACCAATAGTCCAACGGACGACAACGTGAAATATGTCGAGCATATGAAGTTTCCTAAAAAAGTTTTCTTAAGAAGGATAAAATTGCACCTAAAAAAATGCTTATATCTGTATTTTCGACAGCGATGGACAAAGTACCACAAAACTGCCGTAAATCATTTCGCATTGGAGTAAACTTTTTTTAGCATTGAACGTCGTGAAATACACTATTAAAAAACATTAATATTTATAAAAATAACAATGTGTTTTTTATTTAACACGACATTGAACTTTGTGCAAATTTCACTCCGCATACATTAGTTTTTAATAATAATTTATTTCAAATTATAAATATAATTCTGTGCGTTTATTTATAGAATTATACAAATACAAAAAACAAAATTGAAACTATTAGATCAGATACGTTTTATAAACTTTTCTATAGTTGGCAGTAGGTATGTGTATTTTAACTGATTACCCTTAATATACCTGTTTTATAAAATGTACGTGGAGTATTTGAAAGTGACCCATTTCACCCTCGAACTATCCCAGAAATCCTACCCTAAAAATATCTCGGGTGAAATGGGTCACTTTCAACCCTTGGTTAACAATCTACTATTGCTTTTTTTCATCATTAATAAAGCATGAGCATAGAGTTGTGTATGACTTAGCATAGAATACTAATGATTAACATGTTTGCAGACAGTAAGTGACAGTGTGTTTATACACCAAACAAAGCAAAAGTTGGTGGGAATGCACTTGAGCCCACAAACATGTTAAATCAAAATCTTTATATCGTCGGGTGACAAACAAAAGTCACTACCAAAACTGTCACTACTCTTCAAAACCTCGTATCTCGGTACGTAGTCGATATCGAGATACGATTGACCTTTGATTTAAGTAGGTATTTGTTACTTAGTGTGTTTGAATGTGCGTTCATTTCAAAGTTCAATATCTCAAAAACAGTTCAACCGGTTTTGTTGAAATGTAGCTAAGAACCCTCATGATCACGCCAGCTTTCGGACAAAAAAACAGCTACGATGCCACAGACACGTCAAACATAAGTATAACACCCCTCTATTTACGTTGGGGGTAAAAACTAAATTTGCTGCAAATGCTGTGCTGTGTGTGTGTGTGATGCTGTGTGTGTTTACATTATGCTTAAATTAGTACATTTTTTTATTAGCATGCAAAATTTTGCCATGTCTTGTTTTCCACATTTTCAATGACATTTTGTTGAAACAGCATTGAGATCAAACATCCTTGCACCATTTACACTGACTATTTGATAAGAATCAAACCAATTGAAGTTATATTTAAATAAAGTGTTCACTTCACTGGATCTCTCCAGACGGAATAACAAAAAACCAAATAGACTTCATAGCAACAAACAGGTCAAAATACTTCACAAATATGAGTGTATGTAATAACTTAAATTTTAATACCAATCACAGACTCATATGAGCTGAACTATCAGCGAACCAACCTACGAAAACGCGACCGAGGAGGCTGAAACTAGAAAACACGCGAAAACATAAATCATACGAATTGGTGGAGCCTACTATGCATCAATTATCAGAATTTAAACAAAAATCCACTGCGATATGGAAATTATTAATTTCCTCAAAAATAAAGTACTTTCCTTTGATGTCCATATCCACTGCTTTTTGTTTAAATTCTGATAATTGATGCATAGTAGGCTCCACCAATTCGTATGATTTATGTTTTCGCGTGTTTTTGCAAATAAATACTATAGCAAATAAATGTACCAATAAAGAGATAAAAAGCGGCCAAGTGCGAGTCGGACTCGCACATGAAGGGTTCCGTGAAATAAATTGCGGTTTACGATTTATGACGTATTAAAAAAAAACTACTTACTAGATCTCGTTCAAACCAATTTTCGGTGGAAGTTTACATGGTAATGTACATCATATATTTTTTTTAGTTTTATCATTCTCTTATTTTAGAAGTTACAGGGGGGGGGGACACACATTTTACCACTTTGGAAGTGTCTCTCGCGCAAACTCTTCAGTTTAGAAAAAAATTATATTAGAAACCTCAATATCATTTTTGAAGACCTATCCATAGATACCCCACACGTATGGGTTTGATGAAAAAAAAATTTTTGAGTTTCAGTTCTGAGTATGGGGACCCCTAAAACTTAATGTTTTTTTTTCTATTTTTGTGTGAAAATCTTAATGCGGTTCACAGAATACATCTACATACCAAATTTCAACAGTATAGCTCTTATAGTTTCGGAAAAAAGTGGCTGTGACATACGGACGGACAGACAGACACACGGACATGACAAATCTATAAGGGTTCCGTTTTTTGCCATTTGGCTACGGAACCCTAAAAACGCCAACTGGAAATCTTCACAAACCCAAAGTCTTCTAGAACAAATGGCATATATTTATATGATGTGATAACGGGTAAAAATGTACATTATGGACCCAAGCTTTGGATGTTCATTATTTTTTTGTAGATAATACTCATAAATAGAAAGCTATTTACGAAACTTCAGTAGCAGGAAACTTACGGTTTATGAGACATAATTTTCTAAAGTTATTTTTTTTCATACAAATTGGTAAATAACACGCAAATTGTCAGACGTCAAAGTTGTAATTTCACGTTCCGTTAACCATCGAGGCGTATTTGTATTATCCGTAAAGTCGATCCTGGCGCTTCGCCAGCCGATGCCGCAGCACGCTCGCTTCACTCGCTCGGCTCGCGCGCTGTAGCGTCGCAGTTGAACCTAACACTACTCCTCGCTTCGCTCGTCGTCATACCTACACTGACCTGCCTTACAGTAGAATAGATAGGTAGTCCCATGTACAGAGGTAAAAAACATAACACAACATTTAATTTTGCGTGTTACATTTTCCAAATTGTATGAAAAAAAAGCTTTATATCTCATCTCATAAACCGTAAAACTACTGAAATTTCGTAATAGTACATTATGATACAAGTGTGCTAAGTTGGTCATTACACTCGAGTCGGTTTTTAAGCCTGAGCCGAAGGCGAAGGCTTAATGGAGACGAGAAGTGTAATGACCAATGCTCACGTGTTTCATACAACGTTTTTCAACACATTTGCGAGGAAAAAAAAAAAAATTAAAATGTTAAAAGGTATGTAATGAAAAGGCACTAGTGCGATAATGTAATGTAAAAGTCACGGCATGGGTAATTCTGCATTATTTTGCTAATATTTAAAAAGATATGTAATGAAAAGGCACTAGTGCGATAATGTAATGTAAAAGGCACGGCATGGGTAATATTCTGCATTATCAGTGTAAATACGCTGTAATAAGACCTACTTTACGAGCAGGTGTGTTGAAAATATCTTTCTATTTATGAGTACTATCTACAAAAAAAAATTAACATTCAAAGTGTGGGTGCATAATGTACATTTTATCCCGTTCAGCTATATGACGCTGACGTTATCACGTAAAATTATCGTCCGTAAACCGACTTTATAGACAACCAATTTTTATTATATTTCAGAAATTACTGACCTGGGGTTTGTAAATGTGTAAATGATGAGACCATATTTGAATATTTTGAAATAGTAAGTTTACACTAACAATACTCAGATTCCACACTAACAGGAGGACTTACCCGATCTGCTGCATTGTATTTTAGACACTTTAGATTGCGTTTTAGTGGGAATAATGATCAATTTTTAACCAACTTCAAAAAAGGAGGTTCTCAATTCGTCTGTTTTTTTATTTTTATTGTGTCTGTTACGTGAGCTACGGTAGCCTAGTGGGAGCTACGGTAGCCTATTTAGTGGTTCAGGCATGCGGCTGTCAAGCGGCGGTCGAAGATTTGCCTATTGGACTATTCAAGCGTAAACTTAGGAGATGGCTAGTACAAGAATGTTTTTACTCTGTTGACGAATATTTTGATTATTTTAAACATTGAACTTGACATTTATTATTGTGACTAGATTTGTAATGTAATTATGACATATTAGGAATATAATTGTAATTGTGACGGTATTATGTGTTCATATTGACATTGTAAACATTAGGTTTTAAGTATTCTAAATCGTGTTTCTCGATATTTAAGTCTTTTTCCTATGTTAATTTTGCATGCCAGTTTCTGGTGGAATGTGTGAAACCTGATAATTTAATAACGACTTTTGTACCACATTTTTATGTAAAATAAAGATTTGTATTTGTATTTGTATTTTTGTGGGTTAGAATCCCGGCTGGTACCAATGAGTTTTTCGGAACTTATGTACGGAATTACCATTAGCTTTTCGGTGAAGGAACACATCGTGAGGAAACCGGTCTAATCCCAATAAGGTCTAGTTTTAGACATAGACATAGAAGACATAGAAAAACTTTATTCAACATCACATTTTATACAAAAGGAACAGTGTACAAATTAGACTAAGGAATAGACAAACACACTCAAACAACATCGTACGAGGCATTTACATTTTGTGATGCCAAAAAGGGGCTAGACTCAGCATACTGTTGCAGTGAGTACCTACTGAGTACCTACACTGCAACGCTGATTTTCAGTCAGACCCTTACATATAATAAGTTTTAATTCTAATTAATATGGTCGGAAGGGAATGAATATCTTATTGGAATGTGAGTAATGTTGTGTATATTTTAAATTATGTAATGACTGTGGTTTGGTTGTACTTGTATAAATATGTATGTTAAGTAAGCAAGTATATAAAAAATATGAAATAAAATAATAAACAATTTGAAATGACACGTATATAGTATATAGTAAGCATCAAAGATACGAGGCCAAGACTCGACCGCCCAAGGGTAGAGTTTTTTGTATCTGGAGGAGGTGTCGTTTTAATTTTAATTTAAAACTGCTCAGACAATTAATATTTTTGAGAGGTGGAGGTATATTATTCCAACACTTGGTTGCTGTGTACTTAAAACTACCCCGAAAAGCGGTGGTGTGGTGATGAGGAATTATGAAATTTTGGCTGATTGATCTAAGGCCATACACTGTAGAACTATTTTTACGCCAAGTGACCTTTTTAAACAAATACTCGGGTACTGAAGTTTTTAAGATGCCGAACAACAAGAATGACAAGTGAAGCTCTCTTCAAAATGCCATTTTGAGGATGCCTGCCGAATTTAAGTAGGGAGTCACATGTGTTCGAGGAGGAATTCCGAAGCAGTACCGCGCACATGCGTTTTGTACTCGTTGCTCAGTGCGTGCTAACAGGCGTGGACCGTATACAACATCGGCATAATTGAACCTCGAGAGAACCAAGGAATCGCATAGCTTGATGCGTAAATCCACGCTGATGAACTCTCGGATTCGGTAAAGTATCTTTAGTCTATAAAATGAGGTTCTGGCAACTTCCGATATGTAACTCTCAAAACGCAGAGCCTCATCCATTATGATGCCTAAATTACGCGACTCTGATATACGCTCCACCTGATCGCCCATTACAGAAACAACTGGATTATGACTATCTATCAGTTTTATTTGATTTTTAGATCCGAACAACATATATTTGGTTTTACTAGGATTTAATACTAGGCAATTTGACTCTGACCTAGCTGTAATATTTTCTAGATCTTCATTTAAATTAGCAATAGCTTGACTAGTATCAGAGGGATAACATGAGACATAAACTTGTATATTGTCGGCATACAAGTGGAAATGACAATGTTTTATTACATCACGGACATCTGCAGTATACATAATAAAAATGAGTGGGCCCAGAATGGAGCCCTGCGGCACTCCTCTGGATACTGCAGATGGTTTAGACTTTATATAAACACCATTGTCATCCTGCAGCTGGACAACTTGAGTGCGGTCACTCAGATAGCTTGCATCTGTCTCAAAGCCGTAGTAACTCACTCAGATAGCTTGCATCTGTCTCAAAGCCGTAGTAACTCACTCAGCTCCTTTAGGGGCACAACCGGGAATAATAACGCTAGGAGGATGATGTGTCTGATTACGCGATAACTTGGTAATTTTATGGACTAACTTGAAATTTTTTTTATCTACCCACATGTTATAAATCCTCTAGAATGTGTTCGGAAACCATATATAACGACCACCATAATTGCAACCAGTAACGTAACATCAGCGTTTTATCTGTGCCAGTGTTATTATAATGTATGAAAAATCATAATAGCATCGACAATCGATGTTATTATGGAAATCAGGTCCGGTGTTGGCGTCATGCAGCATGATGTTGTTGGTCATGATTTGAAATCTAGTCGCCCATGGCGGTGCAATACAGGTTATTCTAATGGTTCCCGAACACATAATTGAGGATTTATAACATGTGGGTAGATAAAATAGTGTATGTAACTGTACATAATTAGGCATTAACATTTTAATGCCCCTCATTATGTACAGTCACATAAACTACTATGGAAGCATATTTATCCAGATTGGTCCCGTTGTCACCAAAATCCAGTTCTGATGATGGGATCCTGGAGAAATCGAGGGAACTCTTCAAATTTTATAGGCAAACTTGAAGCAATTTGGCTACTGATTTGAAGTTGGTTAAAACTTTGTTTTGAAAGTAAATTATAGAAACTTTGTGCTTTTAAGGCATTGACAAGTTCTCAATATAATAAAGTTCTAATCGTCAAAACAAAGTGTGATTTTCAAGAAAAATATATACTTACTTAGTCGGCGGTGAGTCAGACATGGTATTCCCCGAACACAGAACTCCCGTGTCTTAGACAAACAGAAATTCTATTTGATTTTTATTTGCAGCAATAATATGCACTAGCGAATATTGGAAAACTAAATTTTTCACATTACATCTGATATCTGATGAGCGATGTTCTCTTTGGATTTGAAGGTACAGTACAAAACACAAACTCAAATTTGACGAAGAGCATTTTGACAGATCTCAGCCGTGTTTTTTCTTGTTATCAACTGAACTGAGTTTTATGCAAAAACGCGGTTAAATCCAGTTCTCAAACATAGCATCCATAGAGAATTACTTTTTCTTAACCTTGTTAGTATTGTCTATAACTATAATTTACTTTGATGGCTGCGAAATCAACAATTTCTAGTTCCCTCTTTGTTTGTAAATTAGTATAAAAATAGCGAAGTGTAAATTGTCTCGTGCAAATAATTTCAATTAACATTGTCAGTGATATTTTGCGACGATGTCTTCTATGGATTTTGATCTCTAGCACAAAATAGTGATTGTTCAGTTTTTCTAGGACAGAAGTGAAGTGGACGCGATCTTGGCCCAACTCCTAACAAGCTAAAAATACTTTTGCTTCGTTATATAGCGATTTGTAAACTAAACTTTCTTTTCTTATTTGTGATGTACCCGCATTTCATCAGCGCTGAAGAAGTACAGAAGACGAACCTGATTCCGAGTGTGAAGCTTCTTCACTCTAAAAGAAAAGGAATATTCATACACCCGTCGGCTATGTACAGAAGTAGTGCACCCAGCTGCACGAATAATTGTACATTTTCAATAGCAAGAAGTTTGTTTGGGTAAAGTCTTGTTACATACTGAATAGAGAAAATGAAACTCTTGGAGAGTGGTCGCCTGGAGGCCCTGAGCAGCGCCTTGTCAATACTGAATGGTGACAGCGCTGTCCAGAGCCGCATAGAGAGCTACAGCTGCAAGATGGCTGGAACTGAGAAAGCTTTCTATAAACGATTCACTGCTGATGGAGAGACCTCCCGAGACCTGCAAGCCCTGTCCCCTCCTGAAGGGGTCATGTATAGGTATATTATTAGGATTTTCTTAATATATGTTTTTAATATAAGTTCTTAGGCTAATCTATGAATTTTGTAGTAGTATATTGTATAAACCAATTCATTTAAACACAGTCAATGTCAAATCTACATCTTGCAGGCTCAGTAATGGGGATTGTTTTAATTAAATGCAAATGGTTGTGTCCACAGCTCTATTCTCAACTTTCCATACCAAATTTCAACAGGCACTCAGTTGCTTTTACATAGGTGTATAACATACTAAAGCAGGGTTTGTTTCACCTTTAAATCTGAATGTAAAATGTTGTCTTATAATAATCATGGGCCTTATCTAGTTAACACAATCTATGTTTGTATACAAATTGAAGTTTCTTGAACCTCTTATGAGTAAAATAATTTATTTTATTTGTTATTCATGATAAAGTACCTAGGTATTTCATTGTCTGACACACCATTTCAGATTACTGGAGAGAGACATTCCTATTATTTGCAATGTTACAGGCACCCGAAATATGGGTCCTAATATTGGATACTGAATGTTCAGAAGCTGTCTTCTGAACTCCATTTTGTGTCTGTAACACAAAATGAAGTTCAGACATAAAGTCAAAGTTTAATTTAGACTTTTAAACATATTCACGTTTTAGCACTGCACTTGTAGCCAATGATACGTTTTCCCGCAAAATAGTGGAAGTGTTATTATTTTATTTCTGGGACAATATGTCTTTTTATAACCTAGCCCGGCTGTGTATCTGTAATAATGATAAAAAAAAAACAAGTTTGTTATTGCTTTCCCTAATAGCTAGGCTCTTTATGATGGGCTGTGGGTTTGGGCTGGGACACTGCAAGGTTCATTAGTGATAGAACCTCGTTCTGTCGAACTGGACATGTTAACTGGTTACCTAACTCAATCACACTGTTAAGCCTTGGTTGTTTGAAACTGTCTGTTTCGATCATTAGTTTCCTTTAAAATCTGTTTATTTGGAAAGCTTTAGTTCTCTATGAGATGACACCTGCTGTGCTGGCGCCATATCAGCAAGAGTTATGGCGCCCTTTCAGGGCGAACGCTGTCCGCGCTTTGCGCACCGCTAAGGCGCAGAACTAACAAAAAGCTCGGTAAACCCGATGCGCCGAGCCGGCGTCATGCCGGCCGACGGGTGCGAATCGTTAAATGGATGGGTTGATGCGTTTTTTCCACAAACCAAAAAAATTAATATGTACATCATTATTTTTTTTATTTTAATGATATGGTCCTCCAACATGGAGTTTACTAGTATTTATTATTAAATACATTATAGTGGGTTATCAGATATGTTTAGAAAAAAAAACCAGTTGATTATTATGTTTTATTACAAAATAAACACATATGATAAAACTAAATCAACAAATATGTAAAATCAAAATAGGAACAAATTAAAATATCACAAAAGTACTAACTACTAAAAGTACTATCCTAAAAATACAATAAAACAGACTGAACTCTATAAATTATTATTATTAAAAATAGTTTCATGGTATTCGTCAAAACATCTTCCCATGCAAAGTCCTGGTCTTTTAGGACATTTCCCACAAATTGTTCGAACTGTTGTCCTTTTATTTTTCTTGTGGCAGACCACACAACGTTTGGGGGCCGTTTTATGAGTTTCGTTAGGTACTATTTTAATAATTGAATGTATAGGTACGTACGTAAATTTTGTACGTCAGTAAAGTGTGGTTGATGCATCCCAGCATTGATCTCCCAAATTGTCCCATGTACACCCATCTTTAACTTGACTAGGCATGGGGAATTAGGGATATATAAGTATTTCCAGTGATTATTATGTGATTACATAGTATAAAACAAAGTTGCTTCCCGCTGTCTGCCTGTCCCTATGTATGCTTGGATCTTTAAAACTACTTAACGAATATTGATGCATCTTTTTTAATAGATAAAGATGAAGATGATGCAGTGATTCAAGATGAAGGTTTATACGTATAATACATGCATGTATTATACGTATAAAATGCATGTATTATACATATAAACCCGTGCGAAGCTGGGGCGGGTCGCTAGTGCTATTACAAGTTAAAAGTAATCTAGAGTTATCTTTGTTAAGTTAGCATCAAATAATCTTTAAAAAGTCGTAGTTAATTATGACCTGCAGACCAGGGCCCTGTCATGGGCTGAAGACGATGATGGATCGGTTCTCTGTATCAAATCAGTTAAAATTTGATTGTGGTAACTTCTATGTAAAATTAACACGAAACAAAAATATTTAATACAATAATTTGTTTTGTTAAGAGGTGTAATTATCTTTCTTATGTAATGTTTCAGTCGAAGCTTGTCCGGGGATGAAGACGGCGTGTTGTGTGACACCATATCGCGGAAGACACTTTTCTATTTAATCGCTACACTGAATTCTGCTTTCCCAGATTATGATTTTTCAATGGCTAAGGTAAGTAACTATAAAGTAAAATGTTGATAGTGAGTTAGCAGTAATTGGTTTTGTTATACAGGGTGAGCAATTTAAATGGGTCAGCGGGTGGAAATCAGAAACTTTGTAATCAATATTACAGAAATTGGCACTAAGTAACTATGACGTGGATTTTAGGATACTATGTAAAATCTCCATTCAAAGATTTTGAAAAAACCTTCATAAAGAAAATCAGAAAACATATATTTCTCATAATAAGTGAATTGTTTAATTCTTAATGAGAATAAATGATCTTTAAACCTATATTAGTTTAGTAGTAACAGCAAACGGATCCCTGAATCTTAAAATGGTTTGTATAAACCCACAATACTTTTGCGCGAGCTATCCAACGCCACTCAACAGCATCACCATGGGTTTAAGGAGGGAAATAATACGTTACCATTTGACAACCCTGCCATTACTCAGTCATGAACAGCCATTACTTTATAAGTTATAACATTTTCAAGGCATTGCAGATTGTCTTAATTAAATATTACATTTTGCTATAATTCCTTTAAAAACCATTCCACTTTTTTACAAATCCGCGGTCACGGTTCAATTCCCGAAGGTTTATGAAAGTTTTTTGTAAATCTTAGAATACAGAAAGAAAGAAAGAAGACATTTATTTACTACACAAAAGACACACAGAGACAAAGGGAGTAGGCATACATTACAATTTAACACATATTGTGTGTGTCTTCGCGGCAGTGAATAGGTCGCTGTCTCAGCATTATGCCGAGGTGTCAGACAGACACCTACAGCACTGATTTTCAGACAGCACCGTACGTGACCCACGGAACGCAACACAACATAAGACCATTGATAAACACATAATTATTGTATACACATAATAAATGTAATAAATTTGTAAAACATGTACAGTCGCCATCACATACATCGGAGCAAACAAGCACGTCACAAACATCGGAACACACCTCTATTTTCAAGGCATTAGGGTGCATGTGCCGATTTTTTGAACACCTATAGTGTACCTATGTAGGTATATGATGGCGACTGTACCAGTAGCCAAATGGGATAGAAAGAAAAACACAAAGCAAAAAACGCGACACGGTTGGGATAGGAAAGTGCTGGATGGGTTAGGATTGGGTTTGGGATATCTGGAGCGTCAACAAATAGCCCTTAAGCTGACGCTTAAAGGTATACTTGCTAGACGCTCCTTGAATAGGTGGAGGGAGATCATTCCAACACTTGGACGCCGCGAACCTAAAACTACCTCGAAACGCCGTGGTCCGATGCATTGGCACCAGAATCATCGCCTTACACCTACGCGCACTCTTGGGCCATACAAGTCTACTCAGCAAATATGCTGGAACCCCAGATCGCACTATGCCAAAGAGAAGAGTGGCAAGGTGAAGCCGTCTGCGTGCAGGCATGTTCAGCAGACCAGCGGCGTTCAAGTAGGGAGTGATATGGGAGCGGGGTGGGACTCGGAAACAGAAACGAATGCATGCGTTTTGCACTCGTATGAGCTTTTTGTACGACCAGTAATGCAGCCAGCATAGACAACATCACAATAGTTTAATCTTGACAATATCAGCGATTCACAAAGGTTAACACGCAAATCAACACTTAAGTAATCGCGAACATTGTAAAGAACTTTAAGGCGGTAGAAGCAGTTGCTCATAACTTTTTGTATGTATGTATGTACAGTTTTCATTAGACATTCTAAATTTCGATCGCATCGACGCCGTAAATACGAAATGGAAATATCTCTCATCTCTTAATAAGTATAATTTCCCTAACTGACAGATTACTCAGCTCAACCTGTATATCAATAGCTGGGTCAACACTGGGCGTGCTCGGTTAACTCGTGTAAAGAAACGATTCCTTATAATTATAAGTTAGTGACATGACTAATTATTATTATTATATGATTTCTTTATTCAGACAACAAGATCCACAGTTTGTTAGTAGTTTTCTTAATCCTATGTTAGTAAATATATGTAGCTAAAGATATGGTGTTTTTAATTAAGTGTTGCATTATTGAGCACTCACTTCTAGTGGCTACAGTTTTTAGGAGGCTGTTGGAGCTGCCACGTATTCTGGCTAAAAGTGATGCCATCTTTTTCCGCAACACAGTCCCAAAGCTGTCCACTCGCGCTTCAGCGAACATGGTGGACGTGCTGCAGAACCGTGGCAAACCCAACAGCACCCTGAAGACGTTGTTGTAATACTGGACCCGCAGAGAGCTGAGCGACCGCTGAGAACAATTTGCCCACAGGGCACCAGAGTAATGACTAACAACAAATAATAGTCAAAATCAATGAAAACTTGTACAATCTGTATGGGATTTAAATTTAAATGTAGCCACTATTTATTTCCCTCAACTGTTCATGTGCACTGTTATGCTGTGTACCTGACAAATACGAGGGCGGAGTGATAACTCTGGTAAAAAATAAACTATTTGTTTTGTTTTGGCCAAAGTAAATATGTATTTTTCAACGTAGTCTCCTTCTAACTCAATGCACTTATCCCATCGTTTTTCTAGCTTTTCGATTCCCTCCGTATAGTACAGTTTCTCCAACCCTTCAAAATAAGCATTGGTTTCTTCGATGATTTCCTCGTTGGAAATTTTTTTTTCCGCCAAGCCATTTCTTCAAGTTGGGGAAAAGAAAATATTCGCAGGTGGCTAAATCTGGAGAATAAAAGTGGGTAGCGGGACCATTCGTAATGTAACTCGTGGATTTTAGCCATAGCAACTGCACAAGTGTGCACCCGTGCGTTGTCTTGGTGAAAAAGAATTTTCTTCCTCGCCAAATGGGGTCTGTTTTTCCATCAAAACTTGATTGAATCGCTGTAATAAACTAGCATAATATTCGCCGTTGATTGTTTTGCCTTTTTGGAGGTAATCAATATATATTACACCACGAGCATCCCAGAAGACAGTAGCCATAACTTTATTCGCCGATAAAACTGCTTTGGCCTTCTTCGGTGCAGGTTCACCTGAAGCAATCCATTGTTTCGACTGCTCCTTAGTTTTTGGTGTATGATGATGTATCCAGGTTTCGTTAACAGTTATGACACGACGCATGAAGTCCTTTTTATTAAGCCTAAACTTCGCCAAACATTCCTCAGAAATGGTCACTCTAGTCAACGGGCGGATAGCTTCTTCATTTCCAAATAAGAGTGTAGGATATTACGAACCGTTCGTCTGAAATGCTTACAATATCAGCTATTTCACGGACTTTAACTCTTCGGTCATTAAATACGATATCATGGATTTTCGTGATCATCTCTGGTGTAGTGACCTCAACTAGCCGTCCGGGTCGGTCGGCGTCAACAGTGCTTGTGCGACCACAACGAAAATCAGTAAACCACTTGTGAATCATTTTAATCGACGGGCCAGAGTCTCCGTATTATTTTTCTAGGTTTTTTTTGTCTCTGTAATAGTTTTTTTTCGCAAAAAATAATGTTTGATCAGAACACGAAACTCACTTTTCTCCATGTTTGTAAACGTCAAAGCGATATTTTTTTAGTTTTTTACCAAAAACTTTTTTTTCGTCATGCGAACTGGCTGAAAATATGATATATAACCTCAAGAAGGTTCGACTACAAGTGGACATCATTGAATTTATGAACACATTAACTTGAATATTATTTTTACCAGATTTATCACTCCGCCCTCGTAGCAATCTAAAGAAAGAAATATACATTTATTCACAAACACACAGGACACACATATTAAACAATAAAATAAACAAGAAAAAACATGAAACAAGTGTATCTCTACTAAATGCGGAATTTTAAACGTATTTTTCAATAATCGAGTTAGTAGTGAATCCTAACTATTTGAAAATAATTCAGGCTGATCTTATCAACTCAATGTGTTAAATGTTTAGTAAACAGTGTAACTTTTGGCCTCCTACGCATATGTCTAGAGTCCTGCCCAGCTAGCACAATGGCTTTAATCGTTTCGTTTTACGGCGATAATGTACTGAAACGTCACGTAAAATGTGACGATAAAACCTATATCGTACTAGGGCCTCTTCCCTAGAGAAGGCGTTTGACAGTGTTCCCCGTGAAGCAATGTGGATGGTGCTGACAAAACTAGGGTGCACAGATAAATTTATCCGACTGCTCAGACTTCTGCATGACGACATGGAGTGCTGCGTCGCTGTGGATGGCGACAAGTCGAGCTTCTTCCCCGTGACCTGCACGGCTATCACAAGACGGCCGCGACATACACTCGAGCTCTCTCGCACTATCTGTCTCTCTCTTATTAGACCACTTAGAAAGAGACGGATAGTGCGAGAGAGCTCGAGAGTATGTCACGGTCGTCTTGTGATAGCCGTGCTGTGGGGTAAAGCAAGGGTGCGTTCTAGCACCCACACTCTTCGCTCTGTACTTCGCAGTCGCTGTCCGTGAAGTTTTGCAGAATCAGAATTCATCGCACGCATCCGTTTTCGCACCGACGGCACCATCGTCAACCTAGCCAGGTTTCGGGCGCGCAGTAAAGTGTCGCATGTAATGATTACCGAAATCATGTATCCGGGCGATCTATGCTTCCTTGCGCAAAACCCAGGTGATCTTCAACAGCTTGTTTACTGACTTCCACGACTCGTGTTGCAAGTTTGGCCTACAGATCAGCATTAAAAAGACGGAAGTAATGTCTTTAGACATTCACGATCGCGAAACACTGGCTGTAAAACTTGGCGCAGATGTGTTGAAGCAGGTGAACAAATTCCGTTACCTGGGTAGCGTAATAACATCTTCGTGCGACCTTGATACCGAGATCAACAGCAGGATCGGTGCTGCTGCTGCAGCGTTCGGTAAGCTAGACGCCAAGGTCTTTCGCTCGCATGACTTGAAGCTAGACACAAAGATCTCCTTACATATGGCAATTGTGCTGCCTAATCTCCTTTACTCATCTGAAACTTGGACCGTATATAGTCGTCACATCCGCACATTAGATCGATTTCACTTAAAATGCCTCCGTAAAATCTTAAAGATCAGCTGGCCCGACCGTATACGGAACACCGAAGTTTTGCGGAGAGCCAACGTAGGTGGAATCGAAGCCTATCTTATGAGACGACAACTTCGCTGGGGCGGCCACATTTCAAGGATGGCGGCGGGTCGAGTGGCAAAGCACATATTTTATTCAGAGCTTGAGGAGGGCAAGCGAAAGCATGGCGGACAACTCCTCAGATACAAGTAATGTGCTTAAGCGTCACATGAAAAATTGTGAAATTGACCCATTGCAGTGGGAGAACCAGGCAGCCGACCGCCAGAAATGGAGATCTTCAGTAAAAACCAAAACATCCACCTTTGAATCCCGTCGACGTATGGCTCTTGATCTCAAACGGGACGAGCTGAAAGCCCAACCACCTGCGACGGTCAGCTATAACTTTGTGAATGGTGTGCTCACGTGCCCGTTGTGTAGGTACTCGGGTTTTCGTAAATAAGATCGGCTACGTGAGCCACACCAGAGCACATGAACGACATCAACGCCGGAGTTGAGGCAGTCGCCGAGGCCGAAACCGGTCAGGAGAGTATATATATATATATATATATATATATATATACTATCTCTATATTTATAGTATATAATTATATACTAGCTACCCGCGCGGCTCCGCCGCGTATACAAAGAATCTAGGCGGAGCGAAGATATAAAATATAGCACATACTTAATCCTGTAGGGCCATTCTACATATCCCTTATATTCCCCCCGAGATCCCTTATAGGGATAAGTTCGCCTTTGTACCTACTTTAATCTTACATAAGTATCATGTTTATGTTTTAACCTGTTTTGTGTACAATAAAGTGCTTACATACATACATAATATATAACCTACCTAGTAGAACAGGGTTTTTAGAATAGGATGGGTATAGTTTCTGAGATTACCCCCAACATACAAACTTACATTTTACAGACATTACACCTGTTTATTATTAGTATCGGCACATGCTATTTATAGGTACCGTGAATTGGGGTTACTTTAATTCCTGGATTTACATTGATCAAAACTTCTCTTCATGTTTAAACTCTAATTTATACGATTTCTGAACGGTTTTTTTTTTACGATTGGAAGCATTGAACGTCATTTTCAGTGTGTCTATACCAGGCGTGGGATCAGGCACGCCGATCGATGAAAAAATATTAAAATACGTGCGTACTCATTTTACGGACTTTGAATAGCTTGTATAACTTCTAAGATAAAACTTTCAGTATAGTAAATATATTAATTTTATCGAGTTCACTAAATCAGGCATGTATCTGGCTATAACATCAAATACTGTTGCAAATCACAACCTTGACGGCCATTTGCTTTATTAGATAATCTTCACAGAAATTTTCACAGATGATGTATTTCTATTGCCGCTATAACAACAAATACTAAAAACACAGAATATAATATTTTTTTTTAAAGATAATGTAACGGAACCCTTCGTGCGCGAGTCCGACTCGCACTTGGCCGGTTTTTTTTCCTTATTGCTGTCACTATCATAATCCGTTAAAAATAAGGGGGGTTTTAAAGTAACCCCGATGTGAGTATAAAGTTGATCACAGACTTAATATTTTTTTTCTAAGAAATACATTAATAATCTTTTTTTTTGTCGGTGCAATCGATAGAGGACCAAAAACCGATATTTGCATTTTTTTCCTTATTTTTTTGGATTAACGTTTAGGGAGGTACCTACAGGCGTTTTAATTCTGAAATTGATCAAATTAACCCCATTTCACGGTACCGCTAAATAGTTTAATATCTACTAATTTTTGTTTTCCAGTATTAAGTCATATCGTTTTGACGAGTTACAATTTAGTCCCTGGGCGACCGAACTCTGCTCGGGTGAAAATGGAGAAAATACGGAGAAAACGAATTTTTCCGGACATGAGATCTATCTAGATCGATATCTCGCCCCCGTAAACCCCTGTATTCCAAATTTAATCGAAATCGTTAGAGCCCTTTCCGAGAACGTGATTGCAAATATATATAAATATATGTACAAGTATTGCTCGTTTAATTACAAAATTTATATAACCAACCTCCTACCTGTAATCAAAATATAATTATCTGAACCTGAAATAATTTAGATGGTATTCAAGTCAGGTCAACAAAGTCACCAATGGGAGTCCCGGCCATCCGAAAAGAAAATTTTGTAATCGAGTTTCGTTTTCTACATCTTTATACTGGAAATTAGGCGGAACCTATACGGTGCCTATACGGCATTGTACTAGTAAGGTTAACAAAGCCGTCTATGAGGTCCACGACAATGAATGGATTTAATTAAACCTCATTCTTCTCCCAACATCTCGAATATGGTTTGTATATAAACTTTTATGAAGTAAAAAAGAACATGGAAAAAAGGGCGGGAAACTTCGTACATGGTGGACGCGGTTTCTTAACTTTAGTTAAAATATTTATTTATTTAACGCAATAAGGATTGGTTTTCGTATTTATTGTACATACCTGTAGTAATAGTGTTGTAGTTAGCTGTTTATATAGGTAAGTTTGTATATATTTTCCAAAATTTAAACCTTTAGTATGGGGGATCATCCCCCGGATCCTGGAGGGACGGTTCCATTCCCTCCAGAATTAGGAGTTGTTCCATCTAAGATGGATTTATTGATTGCGGCAGTAGAGTCGTCTATGGACACAGACACGTCCGTGGTTTCCACGGATAACAAGTTAAAAAGGAAATTGTTCCCACGTATCTGTGGAACTTGTCATAAAAGAAAAAGGAAAGTAGGACAAGAGGGAAAAGAAGATCATAACGGCTGTAGGTGTGAATCTAAAAATAAAGACAAGTATTTGAATCCCCATATTCAAAAGCAAAATGAGTCCCTGGAGCACACCACACCAAATTTAATTTCTCAAATACCAGCTCAAAATAAAGCTCAGGAACCCATTGATCCCAATTCGTCTCCGCAGAGTCCCGCAGTTATGAATTCCACTCCCGTTCATGTGCCTGTTGGTCGAGTTCAATACCAACAATCTGATATTTCTCCATATGTTGTCCATGTAACAAGAGAAGGTACTACTGATGGTACAACCCTTCATCCTATTACCTTTGGTAGGTTTTTGCGGCTTAATAATATAAAGGGTATAGAGAACGGTACATTAAAACGAGTAGGTCGAAACCGCATTAGTATGACATTCACCACATACACCGATGCCAATAATTTCTTAGCACATCAACGTCTCGAACAGGAAAGGTACAAGGCCTTTATTCCTACCTTCAATGTCACACGCATGGGCGTCGTAAAAGGCGTTCCAAATGATTGGTCTGAGGAAGAGGTATTGACATGCATAAGTGTGCCTGTTGGTTGTGGACCTGTATTAAAAGTTAGGCGGATAAAAAGAAAAGTCACAGTAAATAATTGCAGCCAATTTATTAATACGGGGACCATAATTGTCACATTTGATGGACAAATACTACCCACCAGAATTTACATGTGTTACACTGCACTACCAGTTGAACTATACATCTATCCTACTGTACAATGTTATAATTGCTGTCGGTTCGGCCATGTTAAAAATCAATGCAGATCAACACCAAGGTGTTATAGGTGCGGCCAGGGCCACTCTGGTGACACTTGTAACATTGAAGAGGATGGTTATTGGTGCTGCTTGTGTAAGGGAGCACATCAGGCCACCAGTAAAAAATGCTTAGAGTTTGATAGACAAAAGGCGATAAAGGAAACCATGAGCAAGAGTTGCATTTCCTATATGGAGGCAACTAAAATACATCCACCTGTTTCTAAGATATCATATGCTGATGCCTTACTTGCAGTGCCAACAACATCCTCTCCATCATACATGCAACATGGACCTCCCAATGCTAATCTACCCTCTACCTCTAATAACTTGACACATTCATATAAAAAAACAATATTTTTAAAGCCAAAAACGCATACTAAACCTTCTAAAGGATATGACCGCTTTGCTCATTCGGAAATAATCAGAGAACCTGTATTACCGAAAGGTAAACCTATCTTTAATAATAATAATGACAACAACAATAAGAGCACCTCTGACATTATTGAAATTCTTATACAGTTATTATCCCAATCAAACCAAATATCACCGTCCAACGTTGCAGCAGTAATTGATGCTTTATATAGAATCCCCACTAATTATGGACCAGAGAGCCAAACTGGTGCAGTGGAATTGTCTCAGTCTCACCACTAGAAAACAAGATTTAATTAATGTTATAAATAAACATGACCCTTTCCTCGTCTGTCTCCAGGAGACTTGGCTGAGGAAGGAGTCATTGTTCAAAATGCCTGGGTATGTTTGTCTTCGAGAAGACAGACCTGATGGTTATGGTGGAGTGGCCATACTCATCAAAAACTCAATGTCATTTACATCTGTCTCACTCCCTGTACATAGTGATAGCTTGTCTATTTTAGCAGTAATTGTAAATAGTATTTGTTTTATATCTTTGTATTATCCTCGTCCTAGCATTGATATTTTTAATGAAATAAACCAAATTTTTGGTATGTTGCCACAACCTTTTATATGTTTAGGGGATTTTAATTCCCATCATCAGTTGTGGGGCTGTTCTTCATCAACATATTATGGGGAACAGTTGCTGGAGCTGATTAGTTCACATAATTTATGTATCTTAAACAATGGGTCCCCAACACGGTTAGCACGTACTCCAAGTGCGCCTGATTTATCCATTTGCACAGCTGATCTTGCTTCATCTCTGTCTTGGTCACCTGCAGAATCCACTTATGGTAGTGATCACTTCCCCCTTATTATAACTTTTCCATTCACAAAACCTACAAAGCAAATAAGGCAACCACGTATTAAACACAAGTTAACTGAGGACAAGTGGAGTTCATATAGGGAAGTGGTCCAACAAAAAGTAGAAAATTTACCAGAGTTAAACAATTCCAATATTTTAGTCTGTTCTCAATTACTAGCCAATGCATTGATAGAATCTGCTAATGAAACATTTCCATTAAAAAGTTGTGGCCCAGGTCTCATTCCATCCCCACCATGGTGGGATTCAGAATGCACCATGGCAGTCAATCAAAGAAAGGAAGCAGAACGGTGCTATTGTCAAGACATGACTGACGAACATTTTGATAATTATTTAGAAATTGCTAATTCTACTAAAGAGTTACTTAGGAAAAAGAAGTTCGAGGGATGGCGTAGATTCTGTAAGTCATTAAGTCCTAACGTTTCCCCTTCTGTTGTTTGGCAAAATATTAGAAAGTTTAGATCTGCATTTAAAGAGTCAACCCTAAACAAAATATCTCCAGATCTAGCAGAACAAGTCATGGATCGTTTGGCTCCTCCATATGTACCTGAGCGTCCCATCGCTTTACTGTCTATGACTAATAACAACAGCATTGATAATGGTGATATAAATTCACCATTTACACTTTCTGAACTAAAAGGTGTACTGTCATCGACTAAAGATTCCGCGCCTGGTGAGGACGGAATTCCATATTCTTTTCTATCAAACCTTAATGACAATAGCCTTGTTTATTACCTTTCTTTGATTAACAATGTTATGATTTCGGGTTCTGTTCCGCAACCGTGGAGAACTCAAACGTTAATTTTGTTACAGAAGCCTAATAAACCGAGTTCAGACCCGTCCTCATATAGACCAATAGCGTTGTCATCCGTATTAGCTAAAACTGCCGAGCACCTAGTAAAAATTCGATTAGAATGGTTTTTAGAGCATAATAAATTATTATCAGACAATCAGTTTGGTTTTAGGAAAGGTAAATGTACTATTGACAGCTTGAGCATTTTTACCACAGATATAAGATTGAGTTTCTCGAGGAATGACTCTTTGGTTGCTGCGTTCCTAGATATAAATGCTGCTTATGACAACGTCAACATATCAATTCTCAAAAATAAATTGATAAAGCTGAATATTCCTAATCTATTAATTAATTTCATTGTAAATATGTTGTATGAAAGATATGTCAAATATTCATTGGATCAGTGTGGAAACGAATCTATTGATAGAACAGTATGGAAAGGTTTGCCACAGGGCTCTGTTCTGAGCCCTATACTTTATAACATTTACACGTACGATTTGGAAATTTCGGTTAAAAGATACGCAAATGTTCTTCAATATGCGGATGATCTATTATTGTATGTTTCTGGCCGATCTTTAGTTGCCATTAGCGAATCTTTATCATTTGCATTGGATGCCTTAAAAGTCTGGTTGGATAATAATGGTCTAGATTTATCCCCGTCTAAAAGTTCTGTTGTAGTGTTCTCCCGAAAGCGAGCTATTCCACTAAATCATATTAATTACAATGGCCTTGCGCTACCACTTAAAGATCAAGGAAAATTTTTGGGTGTAATATTAGATTCTAAGCTGTCTGGAGTACCTCATTTTGAATATATTTCATTAAGGTGTGAACGAAATTTAAATATTTTAAGGTGTCTTACAGGCGTCTGGTGGGGTGCCCACCCGTTCACAATGAGACTGCTTTACAATGCTTTGATTAGAAGCGTTTTAGATTATGGTACATTCTTGTTACATCCAAGTAATACAAGCGCAGCTAAAAAGCTAGATTCCGTTCAGTCAAAGGCTTTAAGATTAGTTACAGGAGCAATGAAATCGAGTCCAATAAATTGTTTACAAGTAGAATGTTGTGATCCACCTTTGAGCTTGAGAAGACAGTACCTTTGTGACAAAACTTTTTTCGTTCATTTCAACTAAGTTCCCATCCACTGTTTCCTAAATTGAGACAACTTTCTGATCAGATTGATACTTCCAGCTACTGGGCTCACAAAGATGCTCCCTGTTTAGTAAAAAGTCATAGAAAACATGAAAGATTGGAAGCACCCACCTGTCGCAACGATATTCTGCCACTATACCAATACAACTACAACAGTCTTACTACAGTTCCACAAATTAAATTCGACTTAGGAATATCAAAGAACGACATAAACCCAAAACTTGAATTTACTAATATTATTAATAATGGCTGGTCTGACTGGCACTGTATATATACGGACGCCTCGAACCATACAGATAGGAGTTGTGTTGGCGTTGGGGTCTACCACCCACAATATAAATGTGTACAGCAAATTAAATTTCCACCAGAAACTTCTGTTTATACCGGTGAATGTTCTGGCCTACTTAAAACAATTGAATACGCTCTCATGGTTAAATTGCCCAAGACAATATTTTTTTCTGACTCCCGAAGCTCTTTAGAAGCTATTATAAGGTTTCCGTTTAAATCTCATAAACAGTCCCCAACTGTATTTGGGATTCGCAATCTTTTATATAAGTGTTCACAGAAGGGTTGTACTATCGTGTTGGCCTGGGTACCGAGCCATGTGGGTATTCCTGGGAATGAAAGAGCCGACCAGCTGGCAAATGAGGCTATACGCGTAGGCGATATGATTCCATATTGTAATTATTGTAGTGACTTAGTTAATTTATCGAAAATTTTCTTGTACGAAGAATGGAATCGGATTTGGAATAGTGGGTTACCGAAAGGTAAATTCTATAGAAAAATTCAGGTATCCATCCCCATCAAGCCGTGGTTTAGCAAATTGATATTTTCGAAGTCCGTTACTTCTGTTCTGTGTAGGATGCGCCTGGGCCATGTATGTACCCCGGCTCAATTACACAGAATGAATATTGTGCCGGATCCACATTGCTCCTGTGGAGAGTATGGGGATCTGAACCATGTAATCTTTAGCTGTGCACTGTATGACCGGTCTGATTTCTTTTCCGGTCTTGAGGCTTTACGCATTCCTTTTCCAACATCAATAATTTGTTTACTGCATACTAATTCTTATGATGTATATAAAATTTTAGCAGTTTTCCTAGAAAAATATGATATCAAACTATAAATATATATTTCTATGTTCCTATCTATGTATTTCCACTAAACCCAATCCTTTGCCTTTCAAATTTTCCGTTCCTTTTACCAAGGTCCTTATTCCAGTTTCCCTAACTTTTAACTCTTCAACGTGACTTTGGCTAATCTTAGTAAAGCCAGAAAAAAAAAAAAAAAAAAAAAAAAAGAACATGGCAAGTAATACTGACGTCTCTGTCAATAAAAAAAACCACATTTGACACAATACGTCTGTCAGTTTATGTAAATAAACAATATTTACAAAAGGCCGTTTACTTTCTATTTTTCTTACTTTTCTTAGTGTTGTATCCATATGTGGCCGACTCAACATTTATAATTTTTCATGCTGAAGAACTTAGTACAGGTTTGAGTTTAATTCTTGTTTATAATTTTACATTGTCATCTCGAGTCAAAACAGAAGTTACGCCACGTGACGTCACGCAGCCAAAGTCACGTGGTCAACGCACAGTAGTTTCTTTAAATTTATATTTTAGTAACTTACCGATAAAAAATTAAAAAACAAGACCTTATTGCAAATCTGCAGCATGAGACGAATCCATACCACACCATACACGAGGACCATAACTGTAGATCTGATGGCATGTACAAAAATCGGGCTCGCGTGATAATAATATAGATATATATATATATATATGTAGTCATAAAGTCATAGTACTTATACAGCGTCGTAGGCATATCTGTATTGACATGTATGTACGTATTGGTGCAATATTTGCGGAATGGATAATGCAATAGAATATTTGTGTACAGAGCAGCGAATTCAGTGCGGAGCCGTCCCTGAGTTGGGTGCAGACGGCGGTGGACGGCGCGCTGGCGCCGGTGGGCGGCGCGCGCTGGCGCGGGCTGCGCGCGGCGCTGTGGGCTGCCGTGGAAGAGGAGGTGGCGCTGCCCGAGTGCCGCATCTACAGCTACAGCCCCGACCTGGCCAGCGACCCCTTCGGCGAGCCCGGCTGCCTCTGGGTCTTCAACTACTTCTTCTACAACAAGAAGCTCAAACGGATCGTCTTTTTCACTTGCCGAGCTATGAGGTTTGTAAACTTTATTGCCACGATTTAAGCCTGAATGAAGGCGGTCAATAGTAAACTAGACAATCGACCGCCACCGCAGGCGGCGTTAGTGTGATTCAGGCATCAGTCTTGTTAGTGGCGGAATTGGCTACTTGACAAATTTTATTTACGGTGGCATTCGAAACAGTTCTTGAGTGGATCAAATGTTTGTATGGGACTAACTACAATTAAAGCACTTACAAATACAAAACAGAGGGTCAAAGGCGAACCCCCGCTGGCGACAGCCGAAACGGCTCATACAAATTGACATAGTATTATGATATTTATGATGTCTCAGCATTATCCTCGTACTAGCTGTTGTATGGCAAATCACGTAAATTGCTGTTTTGGTCATGAAATATTGCGTTTCAGTACATGGTTATTATAAATTATCTTTTTTATTTATCTTTTAATTGGCTCTTGGTCTATAAAAAAGAATACATTTTTTTTTTACTTTTAAGTCTCGTATCTTTTTATGATTTTAATTATATTTTGTAGTTTATACTTTATTATTACAATTTGAGGGGTAATATTCTAACACGAGGAAAGAAGGTACTCAATTGTAATTACATAATATACCTGCCTATATTTTACAAGGGGGGTAGTTCCATGGCAGGGAGTAGAAAGTAGAAACTTTTTACACTCGTGGAATTTAATGTATAAATTAAAACTTCGTACACCAAACTATAATCACATACTTTTTACAAGCTTTCTATTAACATGCAATGTATGTACCTAACTAAATCTGTAACGATGTTTGTTCGGGTGGAATCTTGCAACTCAATTTTGAAGCAGATATTTTCAACCGATTGAGCTGAAATGTTGGGTAAAGGTATAGTCTGGATGACAATTCAATATTATGGTACCATCGAGCTGGTCTGATGATGGATACAGAAGGTGGCCATGGGAATTCAGTACTTAACCGACGTAACCCCGTTGAGTTTGGGCTCGTTAGAATCGTGGCGCCTTTACTGAACTATAATGACTGACCAATAGAACGTCGCCTTGGCCACAGAAGAATTGACATCAACGAACGCTAAGCGGGTGGTTGCGCTTCGTTTCAGCAGGGCTTAGATTTTCAATAGATACCAAGGTTTTTTAATTATTTCAGTTGACTCGTAGATAAAGTATTGTATACAATAGTTACACAATTAGCTCTTAAATTCTCGTACCTTACATAGGCCACGAGGCTTGGTACTCGACTTTAAGAGCCCTCATTGTGTATTTATTGTCTAACAAACTATTTTGTTGCCATACTCATCATCCTCCTAGCCCGGGGTCCGCTTTGACACCTAATCCCAAGAGTTGGCATAGGCACTAGTTTTACGAAAGCGACTGTCATCTGACCTTCCAACCCAGAGGGAAAACTAGACTTTATTGGGGATTAGACCGGTTTCCTCACGATGTTTTCCTTCACCGTAAAGCTTACGGTGAATATTCCGTACATTGTTGCCATACTGTTTGTTACATAATGTTCTGGGGAAATAAAAAGCGCCAAAAGAGTAATACATTTCATTAGAACTGAAAGTAGCATTAGGCGCGTCCAGACGTCTGAGCGCGGACTGCATACGGGAGGCATAAGCTATAAAATAGAGCGAGATAGAGAACAGAATCTATAATCTTATGCAAATCATCTATTCGAATATTGCCTCTATTCTATCGTATTTTAACCGACCTCAAAAAAGGAGGAGGTTATATGTTTCACTGTATGTATTTATTCTTTTGTTAATGTATGTTCACCGATTTTTCCGTCAACTGTGGACCGATTTCCATGATTTTTTTTAATCGATATAGTAAACTCCTGTGGTGGTCCCATTGTCACCAAGTCAGGATCTGATGATGGGAGGGCAACCCTAAAATTTTATAGGCACGCGTCCCATCGGAAATCACAATTATGGTGAAGTAGAACTGATGATGAAGACCACTTATGGAACTCCTCAAAGATGTAAAGTACCTACGTCAAAGATTCTGACATGATTCCGTTGAAGTAGCAACTAATGAAGTGTTAATTCTGAGATTGAGGAATCGACGGAACTCCTTAAATATTATAGCGCCTTTTGTTTTTTCTGTAATAATCAATGCATCGACTGCTCTCGGAGGTTCATGTGGTAAATTGGAATGGTAATGTGGAAATTTACATTTACCCATGTGGCTTGGCGATGTACTGAATTGAAGTAGGTTTAAACTTTGTTTTTAAAGTAAATTATGCTGGTTATATTATTGCAGACATTTGACAGAAACTTTTTCTTTTCCAGCCCTGTTTGTGCTGTCGACTCTGGCGTGGATTTTGCTATGGACGAAGATGAGGAGTATAATTAAATAATAATGATTTTCAAACTTGTTCAATGTTAATAATAAGATGTGCACCTCTTATATAACTCGTACTATAATGATAACAATATTGTTAATGTCTGAATAATATCTCAATACATGGGCAATTCTTTTTCAGTGGATGGGTTTAGACAATAAATAAGTTCTAATTTTACCCATTAGTTAGGTGTAGCTGAGCTGTTGATCATTTTAAAGATTCAACTAAATACGGAAGTATAATTGTATTATTTTGAGTGTAGTATTGAAGCGAGGAATGTATAGAGATGATACGTTGTAGGAAGGTTGTAGCAATAGATTTATTTTCTATAATAATTTCTACTTCTTATCAAATTGTTAAAATTATAGTTTGTATTACCCTGCACGAATTAATATAGCTTTATGAGGTTTATATTTTATAAATCACAGTTTTATATTTTAGAAGAGAGGAGATAATAATATTATTCAAGTTCACTGATACTGAATTCGAAATATCAATATCTTCACTTATATGAATGTTTCGAAGATTCTAGTTTTATTTTTCTCATAAGTTTTATGCCGGTTCCAACACCGCCAGCTTTTATGCCCTGCCAGTTACTGTCAGTCGGCTTCGCGTCCTATTATGGTGCATCATGCGCTGGTGTTCGTTTGCCCGCAAAAAATACAAAAAAAAAATTGTCTAAATAAAGACGATGTGTTGTTGTAACCGATGCGCTATGACAAAGAGCGTGGCATCATTGAAAAATTGTAATTTTGCCGCATTTACAGAAGTGGCATTTCACTGTTAACGTAAGATATAAACGTACTGTTTATTTTTTCAATAGTGAGGTCGAATTTTACGGAAAATTGATTCAATAAATCAAGAGTATGAATTTTGGTAAATAAAAAAATAATTTTAGTTGCATTTATTTCCTTCTGGTATAGGTTGTAGTGTAGATTTAGATGTGGCATGTAAAATAAAAACAAAAAACTGAGATTGAGAACTCAATGGTTTGGTATTGATTTGTATATTAAGAATTGTTTCAATTGTATCGACATAAATTACCAACTTACGTCGTTAGTTTAGACAAGTGCACCGTTGGTTGTGTAAATAGACGTTCGGGTGTTCTTTCCACACCACTTCACACATCACGATATCATTTTTATAGCGCAAAATCTATTTTAATTTGTTAGTTGTTTGACGCACGTACCGACGAGTTGTTTGACGACCGGGTATCACGGAGGCTCGTATGGCGAGCCCTTAGAGCACAACACATGCCAGAAACGTACGTACAGCTCATACAAGATATGTACTTCAAAGCTTCCACCAAAGTGAAAAGTCCAGCAGGCCTCAGCGAGGCATTTGAGGTTCGGCTCTTAGTCCGCTACTATTTAACCTCGTAATGGAACTTATCACTAAAGAAATTCAAGCCCCGCTCCCAATCAACCTCCTGTATGTGGACGATATAGTGCTCATTGCTAACACAGCAAGTGAATTGCAAGACACTTTACACCTTTGGGTCAACACTTGAAAAATCAGGTCTGAAAGTGAGTAGATCCAAAACAGAATATCTGCAGTGTAGATTCAGCAAGAACAGCCAGCCCTCTGCTGTGTGCTACCCTGACTCGAAACCGGTGCCAAAAGTCACACGTTTTAAGTACCTGGGATCAGTCATCACAGAGGACGGAAATATAGAGGAAGATGTAGCGCAAAGACTTAAAGTGGGCTGGCAAAAGTGGCGTTCATTGACTGGAGTTTTGTGCGACACTCGTATGCCAGTGCGCACAAAAGGAAAGGTCTACAGAATGGCGATTAGACCAGCGCTACTCTACGGTTCTGAGTGCTGGTCTGTCAAAGAAAACAACGTGCAAAAACTCCACACGGCCGAAATGAAGATGCTTCGTTGGTCGGGAGGGGTTACAAGGCTGGACAAAATTAAAAATGAGCACATTCGTGGTAGTTTTAAGGTGGCCCCTATACCCGAAAAGCTAACAGAACACCGCCTAAGGTGGTACGGCCACGTGATGCGTAGGGATGAAGAGTACGTGGTCAAAAAAGCTCTAAACCTGCCGGAGAAAAAGAGAGGCAGAGGACGACCGCCGTCAACATGGTGGACCAGCATCACAAAACTATCAAGTAGGCATAATTTACCCGACCCGACAACCCTCGACAGAGTGTCGTGGCGCAAAATAATTAGGAGAGCCGACCCTGCCTAAAGCGGGATAGAGCAAGGAAGAAGAAGAAGAGTTGTTTGATGCAGGTGTAGATCACGTACCTGGCCGATACTGACAATATGGCGCGGGGTAGGGGGGGGGTTATCATTGCTAGATCATGTACGCGTGGTGACCGCACGTCGCCCTATAGGCTCTATCTATAGGAGGTTATCTGTGGTTAAAGCAAATCTAGTTCGCCGCGCGTCAGAAGAATTCTTCTCTGTGATTGGTTGAATAAAATCTAGTAGGCCACGCCCCCTCGCCACCCCACTCGCAAATATGTAAGTGAAGTTGTCAATCTTTGATTGGTGCGGTTGTATAAAACTTAGATTTTTCTGTCTTTTGTAGTTATTTATTTCCTAGCAAATGTGATGGATGAAAAACATTGTGTGTATCACGGGCAGTAAGTAAGGGGATTACAAACTTGACTCATTAAAAGCCCTCCGCCTTCGGCGTCGGGCTTCTAATAGACTCTCGTTAGTAATCCCCTTCTTACGGCCCTTAATGCACAATATACTATTACGTCGTTGTGGCGTTTTCGATACATTTAGTCCTCCCATATTTTTACACTCTTACTCTACCTACATAATTTGTATTGTTTTACTTATCTCGGCTTTGAAATGTGCGAGGTGCTTGAATTAGAATTAGTTTAACTTCTACATCTTGTACGTACTATAAATCTGTCTTTTATTTGTATTCTACTAACCTAAGTTTCACGCCTATAAGGAAAACAATGGATGCCCTCAAAATGTCCCAAAAACCTACTCGAACCGTGGTAAAATATATTTTTCTGTACACGAGTCTTGTTGTATGAACTTGAAGTATTAGCATAGACCATATAATATATGGAAAGCGGAGATCATATTTTAAGTCACTTAGAAATCCGCCTATATTTTAAGGCGTCACTTTCAATATTGTTAGAGACCATACACTGAATTATACATGTTTTTTCCTGAATTTGTTTTTAATCTATTCCTATCGCAAAGCAGCATATCCCCCTCCTGTCGTTTGATCTTTCATTCAAACAATAGTTTACCCACCTCTTACTGCTATTTAAGATAAGATATTTTTTATTGAAGTTAGGGATTTCTATGTTAGGTACTTTATTTTTAACTAGCTTCTGCCCGCGACTCCGTCCGCGTTGAACTCGTTTATATCGTAGACGTAGCTCCAAACTTAGCTGCGGATGATCTTCGGGATATAAACTATCCTATAATATCTTTCTCCGGGATTCAAACTACATACTTAATTATCTCCATACTAAAGGGTCTAGCAGGCTAAGCTAACAAAAGTGGCCCCCGCAAGGGATTTGGTTGTAATTTGAGGTGCAGTACTGGCAGGACCTAAGAACACTGTATGCGTAATATCAGCCGTCGATCTTCTTTTGTTTCAGACTTATTCACGAAAATGTCAAAAAATCAAGGTAATTTTTAAACCGTTATTTTAGCTAAACCAAGCAAGCGAGAGTAACCAAAAAAAATCAGAATTAAGGAGCATAAAATGGGGTTCATCGTGCATATTTTTACAGACATTCATATCCTTGAACTTGGATGAAAAGAAATATATATATTTTTTTTCGCTTAATTTTTTTGCCACTTCTCGAGGAGGTACATCTATCAAAAAAAAATACTTCATAAGCCACAATTGTCAACTATGTTAAAAACATTTTGAAAAATCATGGTGCGTCATGTCAAAAAAAAACAATTACGAACGTATGTTTACTATAGTGTATTGGCAAATGAGTAGAGCCCTTCTAAGGAATCTAAGGTAAGTATGTAGTTGTCACACCACAGAAAGAGGGTTCATGGACACATTAGGTCGTGGTTGACGTATGCAGACTTAAGGGGTTATTACATTATCCTAAATTAGGCACTAACGAGAGGGACGCAGCAATACGTTAGATACGTATGGAGATATCTTCATCTCATTCCAACGTATTGCGGCGTCCCTCTCGTTAGTGCCTAATTTAGGATATATGTAATACGCGCTTTAGCTTATTCGCACTATAGGTACTTAGCTGTGGAAGAAATCGTAATGTCGCATTGTACGTTTTTAGGGTTCCGGACCAATAAGGTAAAAACGGAACCCTATGATGCGACTCCGTCCGTCTGTCTGCCTGTCACAAAGTTAAATATCTCAGGAACTACTAATGGGAAAAAAATAATAATTATGGGCTACCGACAACAAGTTGCAGTTTTACGAACTGCATAGAAATATTCCGGCTTCTCCCTGGTTTTTTAAATTCAAATTTAAAAAAAGAGTAACTAGTTGCATCATACGCCTCAGGCTGGGACATTTGTGCTCCCCTGAATTTTTATTTAAAATCAAAGTCATAAATAGTGCGGAATGTCTGTGCGGGCATGATGTAGGTTCAATTGATCACATTTTTCTCGAGTGTCCTTCAACTCTTTTCTCTCTTTATGACCTACTAACAAAACTTAAAGTCCAACTCCCTACTAATGTTAAAACTCTCTTGGCTAGTTTTGAGCCCAAAGTCGCCAAGGCTTTGGCTTATTTTATAGATAAAAATAATATCAAATTATAACTATTTATGAATATATATATAAGCACTCTTTTATCCACTTATCTCCACTTATAATACATCTCTAAATTAAAAAAAGAATCAGCCAGTTTGAAACTAAGCTTTGCGCGGTACGAATGTTCTCAGCATCCCATGAACGGAAAAATATGAAAAATTTTATATAGGTACATTATTATTCTAGCTGCAACTTAGGATAGTTTTTATCCGACTGCGACAGTTAATTAATTTTCCGAAGTATACGACTTCATTTAATTTTTCATTTATTTTTATTGAAAACAAACGCTGCTCCAACTGTCAGCTATAAGAAACGTCAAATTTTCGTCAAAATGGCGGAATTGCTTTGCCTATCACTTATTAATAATTTAAATCCCGTCTACGATAGACCTTTACGAGACAAATGCTAAAATATAAACCATAAAAAAATATTCGATTCTGATATGAGAACTTATATGCGCAAATGTCGTTTTATGTCGTAATTTCAATAAATGAAATCAACAAATTTGAACAATATAATTAACACGAATTTGTTTTTTTTTAATGACAATGGCACGCGCTCGGTGCATTCAGCCAAAGTACATGGGGACCGATTTTTGACTTTCGAGCGCTCGACTCTTTCACTCGAAAACTGTCAGAAACGATGAAATACTATTTTTGAAATCCGAGCAATAGAAAATTCAAAAACGAGTGGTATTGACCACTCGCATTCAATTCTATCGGTAGAAAATAAGTGCCGACAATTTGGACACTTCACTTGTATTTAATTTTGGACTGACAATGAACTTAGAAAGAGATAAATAAAGATTAATATATTTTATATTATTTTTCTACCGAATTTTGTGAACTTAGTCTTTTGGCGGGTTTGTTTTAAAATTAAATAATTTAACTTGTCTGTCTCTCTCTCTCTCTCTCAGAGATATAGTAATATGTAAAGGCCTGGCAATGATTCACAACAACTCGCTATACTTAGAATGAAAAGTATGAATTGCTGTCTCATTCTAACTAAAGAAAGTTGTTGTGACAAATTGTCTATCATTTGTAATTTGTATTAAGCCGGGTCCGCTGCACCAATGTTTTCCATGTTTTTAAACAACTAACATGTTTCCGTCAGTTTCGGCAAACAAATAGGGTATTATTTTGATTGGCAAAACATGTTTGACGTTTAAAAACCACGAAAACATGGCGCAGCGGACGCGGCTTTACTTTTATAACAGGCGGGAAACGAAACGTTTCGTTTACTAGGTATTATTTACTACGTTCTTAGTTTTTTCTGTTATGTAACGCATAAAACACACAAAAAACACTTAAACATATATAATATTATAGCCTAAAATAGACCTTCTAATGATGTTTTATTTTTATTCCATGTGTAGAATACAATTTTAAATAACCAGTACTTATCGAATTTCTGCGTACAACGAAGCGCAAAAGTATAAATAGCCAAACCACTAGCTTTCGAGTGATGAATTTCAAAAATACCTATTATTGGGTTCATGCGAAAATAATCGTGACAAATTTTCGCATGCGATTATTTTCTACCGCTCGCTTTTGATTTCGAGCGCTCGAAAGTCACAAATCGGTCCCCTGCGGCGCTACCACGAAAACCGATACTCAATGTTCATATATTTGCATCCCTGTCACTCGAGTATGGTTAGTGCGATAGAGATAGAGATACCCGAATATTTTCGAATTCCGAAGTTCGTGGTTATAAGCTCAGGAATCGAAAATATGGTAAATAATCATAATGTATTTTCTCGAAAAAGAATTTAAAATAAATATAGTCAAATGAAGAAAAAAACAAAGCAAGAGGTTATATAGGTAATGATTAAGTTATAAGAGTCCAAAGTTTTAAGAGGGGGTATGTTCTGTCCCTTTTCCGCAAAACGCACCTTCATATGAAACGATTGTTTTTTACTATGACGCTCAAGTATATTGACGTCACAGTCCCTCATCGTTTTCTCACTCTAACAAGCGACATTAAAACGGATGTAGCTTCATAATTCTTTGAGATATTTGAATGGGAGTTTCATTATCTTCTATCTATTTATACATAATAAATGACTATGTCCTGACTGACTTATTTACTCACTCACTCACTCATCAACGCACAGCCGAAACTACTAATCTTAGAGAGTTGATTTTTGCACAGTATGTTGCTTTTATAACGTGGGCTAGGGATAAAAAGGGATTTTTGAAAATTCTACCCCTAAGGGGGTAAAATAGGGGTGCAAAGTTTGTATGGGAGAACCTTTTTTTTTTGAGCTATAGACTTAAACTTTGTAGAAAAATTAGTTATTAGAATACAAATGAAACACTTTCAGCGTTTTGGAAAATTCCACCCCTACGGGGGTAAAATAGGGGTGCAAGGTTTGTATGGGGGAAACATTTTTTTTTTTAAATAGAGACTTAAAACTTTGTAGAAAGATCAGTCATTAGAATACAAATAAAGAATTTTCAGGGTTTTAGAAAATTCTACCCCTAAAGCGGTAAAATAGAGTGCAAAGTTTGTATGGGAAAAACTACTTTTTTTTAAATAGAGACTTAAAACTTTGTAGAGAAATTATTCATTAGAATACAAATAAAGTACCTAGATTCAGTGTTTTAAAAAAATCTACCCCTAAGGGGGTAAAATAGGGGTGCAAATTTTGTATGGGGGAAACAATATTTTTTTTAAATAGAGACTTAAAACTTTGTAGAAAGATTAGTCATCAGAATACAAATTAAGTACTTTCAGCGTTTTAGAAAATTCTACCCCTAAAAATAGGGGGCTAAAATAGGGGTGCAAAGTTTGTATGTGGGAAACTATTTTTTTTAGCTAGAGTCCTAAAACTTTGTAGAAAGATTATTTAAATACAAAGAAAGTACTTTCAGCGTTTTGGAAAATTTCACCCCAAAGGGGGTAAAATAGGGTGCAAAGTTTGTATGGGAAAAACATATTTTTTTTTAATAGAGACTTAAAATTTTGTCGAAAAATTACTTATTAGAACATGAAAAATACTACATTCGGCGTTTTACAAAAATCATTCCCTAAGGGGGTTAAAAAAGGGTGCAAGGTTTGTATGGGGAACACTTTTTCTGAGCTAGACACTTAAAACTTTGTAGAAAGATTACTTATAAAAATACAAAAAAAAAGACTTTCAGCGTTTTGAAAAAATCTATCCCTAAGGGGGATAAAAAGGGGTGCAAAGTTTTTATCAGGGAATGTTTATGTTTTGAGTTAGAGACTTGAAACTTTGTAGAAAGATTACTTATTAAAATACAAAAAAAGAACACAAATCGTTTTAGAAAATTCCACCCCTAATAGGGTTAAAAAGGAGAGCAAGCTTTGCATGCGCAACACTTTTTTTGAGTTAGACTTAAAACTTTGCAAAAAGATTACTTATTAGAATACTAAAAAAGAACTTTCAGCGTTTTAGAAAACTCCATCCCTAAGATCCTTAAGAAGGGTAGCCAGTGTTGTGTGGGAAAAACTTTTATTTTTACTAGACTAAAACTATTCGAAATGTTACTTATTAAAATTAATAATAAAGTACTTTCAGAGTTTTAGAAAATTCCACCCCTAAGGGGGTTAAGAAAGCTTTGTATGGGCAACACTTTTTTTGAGCTAGAGACTTAAAAGTTTACGAAAAAAGTTCTTTCAGCGATTAGAAAAATTCAACCTCTAAGGGGGTTTAAAAGGGGGTTCAAATTTTAAATGGCGAGCAATAAAATGTTAAAGTGTGAGTAAGAGATTTTTAACTTCGGTCTTATTCTGTACGTTAAAATACTACAAAACTGATTTCAGAGTTTTTCCAAATTCATCCCCTAAGAGTGTTAAAATTGGTTCAAAGTTTGAGTATTTCAAGGCATTTTTAAAGTATGAGATTTTTAACTTTGGTTTTAGACTGTTTGTTCACAAACTAGAAAATGAACATCAACTTTTTTTTTAATTATCCCCTAAAAGAGGGTTCAAATTTTGTATTGAGAGAAATCATTTTCTAAGACGATAAAAAGTTCTACGCGGACGAAGTCGCGGGCAACGGCTAGTTACCAATATTCAAATATGGTCGTTACGTACAATTAGTGCCTGGGGCAAAATTATTAGGTGCACTCCACGGAACCGTAAAGCCAAAACTTCCCCCACTTGACATCGGCAAAGTGCCTAAGCAGCAAAAAGCCACAACACGGAAAAAAAAACTACTAATGCTATCAATTTGAAATAGTTGTAATCAAAGCTAATCCACGTGTATTAAAAACTAAAAATTTAGAGTTATTTTTAATTTCTATAAAAAAGAACAGATAATAAGAGGGGGCAAAAATTTAAAGTCTAGTTAGTAGGCCAAGTGGCGTATCATATGAAACTTATGAAAAGTCTTGAATTGCACATTCTAAAACAGTTTTTTATTTTTTTCTATAGTGGCAAAGATAATTTTGATAGTGGTAAAATTTTGATTTACAAAGGAAAATGTAGAAAAAAATACCATGGGCCCTTATCTCCAAAGTGTACCGAGCGAAAAATTAGAAAATAATAAAATATATATTATTAATATTAACGTAAATATTACCGGAAAAGTATAAGGAGACCTCTATCTAGCGTATTTTTTTTATTCTTCAAAAATCATTTAATAATCAAGTTTGTAATTAAGGACATTTGTGTTGAATTCCTTCTAATTGGTGTGGGAGTACTACTAGGATAGGGAGAAACTATACCTTCTAGCAAATAAAAAAAGAGTTATCGAAATTGGTTCACTTGAAAAATAATTATCTCTGAAAAACCAACATAGATTTTTTCTTAATAAAGCGTCGTGAAAGTTTGTACGGAACCCTTCGTGTGCGAATCCGACTTGGACTTGACCGGTTTTTTGATTCTGTCGTCAGCTGCAAATGAAATGGACATGCTTTGCTATTTTGCTTTAGGTATTATTCTAAATGTGTAAGTAATAAATGTAATTCGTACATGTTTTTTTTGACATGACGCACCATGATTTTTCAAAATGTTCTTAAATGTATACGTAGTTAACAATTGTGGCTTATTAAGTAATTTTTAGGGTTCCGTACTCAAAGAGTAAAACGGGACCCTATTACTAAGACTCCGCTGTCCGTCTGTCTGTCACCAGGCTGTATCTCAACAACAGTGATAGTTTGACAACTGAAATTTTTACAGATGATGTATTTCTGTTGCCGCTATAACAACATATACGAGACGCGTTCAATAAGTTCTCGGTATCGGCATTAAAAATAGAAATTATTCGTTTAGTATAATTTTTAATTATTAAATATATTCTTTCTTGTTTTACGTGCATATATAATATAATTAAATCAAATTAATTTTGCACCATTAAAATAATTAAACTTTTGTTCGACGAAATAAGGCTCATTTTTAACCGACTACAAAAAAAGGAGGAGGTTCTCAATTCGGTTGAATGTTTTTTATTTTTTTAAATGTGTGTTACCTCAGAACTCTGTCATTTATGAACCGATTCGTACCATTCTTTTTTTAATTGAAAGTATATGCTTCCAGGTTGGTCCCATTGTTTTCAAAACTCCAGTTGAATGTTGGGAACCATGAGGAATTGAGGGAACTCCTCAAATATATAAGGCACGCGTGTAGTAATTTCGGTGTTTTCTATTATACTCGTAACTCGTGTATTTACACCCGGAAATCATAAATTTGGTGAAGTGGAAGTGATGATGAAGACCACAGATGGCTTGTGGAACTTGTCAATGATGTACTTCAAACTATAAAAGTACGTCACCGATTCTGATATCATTCCGTTGAAATAGCAAACAAAGAAGTGCCAAAGGTGATTCTGAGATCCTTAAGGAATAGGGAACATTACTGCAATGTTCTGCCGCCAGAGGCAGCACTACCACTAATAGTAAACCAGTATAGAAATATAGGGATTCACACACACATGCACAATTGATTGTCAAATGAGTGACAAGGATGCTTGCATAGACAATACCGCAAGTGGGAACGAGATACAATGTCAACGCTGCTAATAGTGTCGCCACCTACGAAGAGTTTTGCGTAATGTTCCCTATTGACGGAAGTCCTCAAATATTATCGGCCCATATACAGTGATTTGGTTTTTTTCTCTAATAATCAACGTATTTGCTGTCGGAAATCAGTTCATGTGGTAAATTGGAAATTAAATGTGGAAATGTTCATGTGGCTTGGCGGCGGAGTACTGAATTGAAGTCGGTTAAAACTTTGTTTTTAAAGTAAATTATTTAAATCAACGTAATTGCACAGATTTAATTGGGGAATATTTAATAACAAAGAATAAGAAGTAAAAGAGTTGGTCTAGGTGACAGGGTAGATACTTAATTGTACAGAATTTACGTCCCTGAATAGCACCCCTGGTAATCTGCAATCTCTTCCAAATAGAAAAGTCATAAAATTGGCATTTGATTTTCTTTATTTTTTTCTTAGTCTACCTCCTTTAACCCTTCTTTGCATGGTGATGGAAATTTCCATCATAACATTGTCCTGTTAATTAAAGGTAGTTTTGCGGGAGATTCATATTTATTTTAAGACTTTTATGTTTCAAGAACAGTATAGCTTGAAATGGAACGTATTTGTGATATGCTTAAGGTCAGAGTTTGCATAATGATGGAAATTTCCATCATATCAAAAAATAAAGATATCATGTAAAACTTACCTCATATATTTTTTTTAATATTTTTACCGAAATGTGGAGGTCAACTGACATTATCGTGATTTATTTCAAAAATAAATAAAAAATGTCAAATCATGCAAAGAAGGGTTAATTGCTAATAAAACAAGTTAATAATTTTAATTTTTTTTCTTATTTAGTGTATTCATGAATAGTGATACAGTATGAAAAATAATCAGAAATTATTATCATGAGACGTGATCATGTCGATACCGAGAACTTATTGAACGCCCCTCGTACTAAAAACCAGAATAAATAAATATCTTTTTATACCTATATTTTTTTTCTTTTACAATCTTACACAAATCGGCTTAGTCCCAAACTAAGCAAAGCTTGTACTATGGGTACTAGACGACGATAAACATACTTATATAGATAAATAAATAGGTACTTAAATATATAGAAAATATCCATGACTCAGGAACAAATATTTGTGCTCATCACATAAATGCCCTTACCAGGATTCAAACCCGGGACCTCCGGGTTCGTAGGCAGCGTCACTACCAACTAGGCTACAGGAGGCTCCCATACAACAAACGTAACTTTTTGCCGTTTTTATAGAGAATGGTACGGAACCCTTCGTGCGCGAGTCCGACTCGCACTTGGCCGGTTTTTTTGATAGGTGTACCTCCGCAAGAAGTGGCATAAAAATGAAGCGAAAAAAAAACTATATATTTTTTCATGCAAGTTCAAGGATATGAATGTCTGTAAAAATATGCATTATGAACCCCATTTTATGCTCCTTAATTCTGAATTTATTTGGTTACTCTCGCTTGCTTGGTTTAGCTAAAATAACGGTTTCAAAAATACCTCGATTTTTTGACATTTTCGTGAATAAGTCTAAAACAAAAGAAGATCGACGGCTGATATTACGCATACAGTGTGCTTAGGTCCTGCCACTACTGCACCTCAAATTACAACCAAATCCCTTGCGGGGGGCACTCTTGTTAGCTTAGCCTGCTAGACCCCTTCATCACAATCGGTTCAGCGGTTTAAGCGTGAAAGGTAACAGACAAGAGTTAGGTACTTTCGCATATATAATAAGTATTAGTGTGGACTATGTATGGTTACAAGAAGTAATACGCCAGTCAGTAGAGTAATTCTTTGTACTCGAGGCAAAATACGGTTTTGAAAAACATTAATTTATAATAGCGTTTTTTTTCTTGATTTCATTTTCAAACATTATTCTAAGATGCTTTATTCAAGAATCCAACAAACCTTCCATCCGGAAGTATTTATATAGATTTAAATAAAGCGTGAATTGTTTTTTTTTATTATTTATCTTGAATATTATAGAGCAAATGTAAATGGACCAAAATAAAGATAAAACCATTTATTAATATTTTTGCTGACTTTTCAGAAGCTAGTTAAGTTATAATTTTTTTGATGTCTGAAATTTTGTTGGATTTTGTCACTAGGTAACTATTTAATTGATAATGTATCCATTACATAGAAAAAATCAACTATTATAAATGATTTCCAAATTTGTCATTTTTTCCATACAAGTTGTCAGTTCATTGCCTGGACTATTGTTGCAAAAGGTGGTGTAGAAGATTTTCTGGTTTTACATTGTTTATATCGATCGATCCAACCAAGTAAATATCAAAAACCGGCCAAGTGCGAGTTGGACTCGCGCACGAAGGGTTCCGTACCATTATCTATAAAAACGGCAAAAAAATTACGTTTGTTGTATGGGAGGCCCCCTTAAAAAAATATTTCATTTTGTTTTTAGTATTTGTTGTTATAGCGGCAACAGAAATACATAATCTGTGTAAGTTTCAACTCTCTAGCTATCACGGTTCTTGAGATACAGCCTGGTGACAGACAGACGGACGGAAGGACGGACGGACAGCGAAGTCTTAGTAATAGGGTCCCGTTTTACTCTTTGAGTTCGGAACCCTAAAAATGGTTACACGAGATATCTCGGGACAACTTTTGGCATCTACAAATCCTCGAAATTTTTGGTTTCCCGCTCGAAAATTCTATACGGTGCATCCTAGCGAAAAGTTACTGAGTAGGTATTAGGAAATTAAAGAACATGAAATATGCGTCTAATCTAATGAGTATCAAAACTTAACAATTCGGTTGTGCGACATAGTATCTCGTACCTATAGTTTTAACGCCTCAATTGGCGTACAAGGACTCATCTACAAATCACGTGTTGTTTTTCAGAGGAGTTCCATGACATTAGTTATTTAGGTAGGTAGGTTTACGCCATATTCTTTGACCAGGAGGTAATAATGAAAACTTTTTTTCAAAAATATAATGTTGAACAATCAAAACAATATCTTTATCGAACTATACAACAGAGATGTGGCTCTTAAAATAACTAAAAAAAAACGATAATCGAAATTATCTTTATAACTAAATAATATGTATATACATGATACAAATTTATTATTATGTACAAAACACATACACTCGATTTGTAGGTAATTTCTACAAAGTGCCGCATTCAGATTGTGTCGATTATTTAATTTGTGTGTACAATATCAAAGACAAAAAGCGAAATAAGCATTTCGTCGTCACCTATCACATACATATACTTATAACATAACACTATAGCATCTTTCCTAATCCCAGGCGAACACATTCTTATAACCCTACGCAAGTACACTAAGTAGGTGACGGGGCCAGAGAAAGTACTTTTTTATACATTTTCTAAATAATTTTACTTTTATAATAAACGTCCAGGACAGTGTGTCGCGTTAATTATGCACAAGGTGACTTTAAAGCACGCTGCATTTTAGAGTTTGGACACAAGATAGTCCTAATATGCTCACACTTTTCGCCCTGACGACCCTATCAAATGTCAGGAATACTACATTACTGCAGACGCCGGGAAAGAAGGGCTTGTCGGGTGAGTAGGTGATACGAAGCCGGCAAGCCCTTTTCACGGCCAGGCATGTATAGTGGTTTTCTCAAACATGCAATGAAATGAATAAAACATACTACAAGAAATCAAACTAATTTTCATGGCTGAACGTCGTGATGCTGTGCCACAAATTGTGGAATAAAATTTAAAAAAGAAATTACTTCCCAGCCTAGGCTTTCAATTTTGTATGAAATTCCTTTACAGTTCTCTCGAGTTGTTCCGCCCGAAACGTGATACTTTGAAGCCTGTTAACGCACCGCAATGTTTTTTTTTCTATCCATGTTTGAGAAAAATGACATATCTGCCTGTATCGCGGACACGCCGCATGTAAAAGTACATAACCAAGAAGCCAGCTGATAGCATTTATAGATTAGCCGCTGAAATCGATGGTTGTGTAAGATGTCATCACTCATCATCAATATAAGGTTTTCTTGATTGATGAACTGATACTTAAATAGTCCACAATCACTGTGCACTGTTTAAACTTACTCAAATTGTAATAAGCACTATATCCCAGAGAATTATTAATTACAAACAAGTACCGTTTCGGTACACGCAGAGTTTTACCTAAACAGGAAAAGTATGAGGTTGTAGCTTTGTATCAGGGTAATCTCCGGAACCAGTATATCCGATTTTAAAAATTCTATCGCCTGTGTATAGAATGGATCTAGGTTCAATCAGATCCACTTTTACCCTGAGCTGAGAAAATTACGGTTTTTTTGGAAATAATTCAATATCAGGCTAATTATTTGTATACGGCTTTTATATAGGTTTAACGACACTGTTAGATTTAACCAAATGTATTTTCTTTTATATATGTAATAAATAAAAAAAAAAAAAAAAAAAATATGTTATTTTAAACAACTTTTACTATTGACATCAATAATTCTATGGACCGGAAGTTAGGAAAAAATTTTTAACCGCAATTTCATTCATTCATTCAAACATGTTTGAGTACACAAATTTGGAGACTTACTACCTGAATCCAAAAATATATGCATCAGGAAATAACGGCATTTTAATTAAATATTTTACGACCTTGAGATAATATTGAATTTCATCTGGCCTATAGAAAGGTTTATTCATTAACAAAAATAAGTGGATTATGCGCGTATCCCAAAGAACGTATATAGACGTAGGCAATTATGAAGTAAATAAAGTTTATACCATTTTCCTATTTTTTACTGAATTTATGACGATTACTTTTCATTATTTTTTACCGTATCGGTATTAAATTTAGGTGGATTATTAATTAATGAATATTTAGTCAAATTACCCAACCTATTTTTTGGTGTAAAAATATGGCTGATATCGATATATTGTTGTGTTTTCATAGAGCAAAACCGTAAAGTTCTCAGGGTATTTATCTATCGGTCTCTCTCGCTTACAAAACTCCAGATAAAAAACTCTTATGCACGACTGACTATCAGCAAACTTTCTGGTTCCTATACTATACACAGATCGGCGCATCCCGTAACGTCAAATTAGGCACAGCCTCCTAACGCTCTTAAGGCCCCCCCTTGGGATGGCACGCATGACGAACCACACCCGCAACACAAATCATCATTTGAGGCTCAGAGGACAGCGCCCTGTGAGTCGAACGACGCCTCCACAGTCCAAACGCTCCCAGGGGAGGGGACGCCCGGCGCTCGGGCACCCGCTTCGTTCTGCAAGTTACCAGCACACGTCGCCTACAATTTGTCGGGCTGGCGCTTGTCGGGCGGCGGTGCGTCCTTGTTGTCGGCGGCCGGGGCGGCCGGGGTGGCGGGCGGGGAGCGCAGCTTGGCGCGCGGGCGCCAGGCGTCGAGCAGCGCCTCCACGCGCTCCTCGGTGGGCCCCCAACGCGCGAAGCCCGCCGCGTTCTGCAAGTCTACCAGCACACGTCGCCTACTGTTTGTCGGTCTGGCGCTTGTCGGGCGGCGGTGCGTCCTTGTTGTCGGCGGCCGGGGCGGCCGGGGTGGCGGGCGGGGAGCGCAGCTTGGCGCGCGGGCGCCAGGCGTCGAGCAGCGCCTCCACGCGCTCCTCGGTGGGCCCCCAACGCGCGAAGCCCGCCGCGTTCTGCAAGTCTACCAGCACACGTCGCCTACTGTTTGTCGGGCTGGCGCTTGTCGGGCGGCGGTGCGTCCTTGTTGTCGGCGGCCGGGGCGGCCGGGGTGGCGGGCGGGGAGCGCAGCTTGGCGCGCGGGCGCCAGGCGTCGAGCAGCGCCTCCACGCGCTCCTCGGTGGGCCCCCAACGCGCGAAGCCCGCCGCGTTCTGCAAGTCTACCAGCACACGTCGCCTACTGTTTGTCGGGCTGGCGCTTGTCGGGCGGCGGTGCGTCCTTGTTGTCGGCGGCCGGGGCGGCCGGGGTGGCGGGCGGGGAGCGCAGCTTGGCGCGCGGGCGCCAGGCGTCGAGCAGCGCCTCCACGCGCTCCTCGGTGGGCCCCCAACGCGCGAAGCCCGCCGCGTTCTGCAAGTCTACCAGCACACGTCGCCTACTGTTTGTCGGGCTGGCGCTTGTCGGGCGGCGGTGCGTCCTTGTTGTCGGCGGCCGGGGCGGCCGGGGTGGCGGGCGGGGAGCGCAGCTTGGCGCGCGGGCGCCAGGCGTCGAGCAGCGCCTCCACGCGCTCCTCGGTGGGCCCCCAACGCGCGAAGCCCGCCGCGTTCTGCAAGTCTACCAGCACACGTCGCCTACTGTTTGTCGGGCTGGCGCTTGTCGGGCGGCGGTGCGTCCTTGTTGTCGGCGGCCGGGGCGGCCGGGGTGGCGGGCGGGGAGCGCAGCTTGGCGCGCGGGCGCCAGGCGTCGAGCAGCGCCTCCACGCGCTCCTCGGTGGGCCCCCAACGCGCGAAGCCCGCCGCGTTCTGCAAGTCTACCAGCACACGTCGCCTACTGTTTGTCGGGCTGGCGCTTGTCGGGCGGCGGTGCGTCCTTGTTGTCGGCGGCCGGGGCGGCCGGGGTGGCGGGCGGGGAGCGCAGCTTGGCGCGCGGGCGCCAGGCGTCGAGCAGCGCCTCCACGCGCTCCTCGGTGGGCCCCCAACGCGCGAAGCCCGCCGCGTTCTGCAGCCACACCACCACTGTGCCGCCGCCCCACCGGAAGTACACCTCGTTTCTGTGGACCCAACACCATTATCAATCATTTTTTCTCACTCATTCACTCACTCACTCACTCACTCATCAACGCACAGCCGAAACTACGAATATTAGAGAGTTGATTTTTGCACAGTAGGTTGATTTTATAACGTGGGCTAGGTGTAAGAAGGGATTCTTGAAAATTCCACCCCTAAGGGGGTAAATTAGGGGTGCAAAGTTTGTACGGGGGAACCTTTTTTTTTTGAGCTAGACTTCATACTTTGTAGAAAGATATAATTAGTAAAGTTATAAAGTATATATTAGAATACAAATTAAGTACTTTCAGCGTTTTGGAAAATTCTACCCCTAAAGGGGTAAAATAGGGGTCCAAAGTTTGTATGGGGGAAACTACTTTTTTTGACAAAGAGACTTAAAACTTTGTAGAAAGATAACTTATTAGAATATGAAAAAACTAAATTCAGCGTTTTACAAAAATCATTCCCTAAGGGGGTTAAAAAGGGGTGCAAGGTTTGTATGGGGAACGCTTTTTCGGAGCTAGAGACTTTAAACTTTGTAGTAAGATTACAAATAAAAATACAAAAAAGTAGGTACTTTCAGCGTTTTGGAAAAGACCATCCCTAAGGGGGATAAAAAGAGGTGCAAAGTTTGTATGAGGGAAAGTTTATATTTTTAAGTTAGAGACTTGAAACTTTGTAGAAAGATTACTTATTAAAATACAAAAAGTACAAAAGTGAAAGAGTAGTTTTAGAAAATTCCACCCTAAGGGGGTTAAAAGGGGGTTCCAATTTTATATGGAGTTGGAGGCAAGACATTTTTAAAGTTAGAAATTTGTTGTGCTACAAAACTAATTTCAGAGTTTTTCCAAATTCATCCCCTAACGTTAAAAGGGGGTTACAAGTTTGTGTATTTCAAGACATTTTTAAAGTATGAAATTTGTAACTTCGGGTTTAGACTGTTTGTTCACAAACTAGAAAATGAATTTCAACGTTTTTTTTTATTTATCCCCTAAAAGAGTGTTCAAAGTTTGTATTGAGAGCAATCATTTTCTAATACGATAACAAGTTCTACGCGGACAAAGTCGCGGGCAACAGCTAGTCTCTATCATAATCACTTTAATCTTTTATATCTAGATCGTTATTAAGACATATTATGTTACTAATAATCTTTTAAAACGAGATTGAATCTAACAGGTTGTACCTAGTAGTTTTTGTTATGTTAAACATCTTACTCACTTTGGAACCACGTGTTGGAACCCGTGTCGATACTCGTGCTCGAAGGCAGGAATCACCACCTATAAATTAAAATCATATATTGCATTAAATTCGCCTGTTATAAAATACATTTTCTGAAATAAAGAAAATACCATTCAAATTTGGATCAATAATTTTCGTTATCAATATTTAAGTAATAAATATTTGGGGACAATCTTACACAAATCGACCTAGACCCAAACTAAGCAAAGCTTTGGGTACTAGACAACGATATAATATAATATATGTGACCGTCCATAAGAAAAGGGCCCTTATGGCAGTTTCTAGTTACGGAGATATTGGCGTTTTTGTAAAATCCTTCAAAATTATATTTGTTTTGTTTTATGCAAAATAGTAAAATATACAAATAGAGGTATATTTGTACCTTGGTGTCAGTTGTGTACGTTAACTCTTTCTTTAATAAAATTGAGTTCAAAGTAAAGTAGAAAAGGGCCCTTATGGGAAATCGCATACAAAAATGACAAAGCTCAACGGATAAAATTGTTTACAAGTATTTTTTTTCATATTCCAAGTATCGTAAAATCATAATCCAGCAACTTACAATAATTGGAATGTGAAATAAGGGGTCTGGCCGTGATTTTTGACCCCCCCCCCCCCCCCCCTCAAATCACCTATCAAAGGGGATCAAAAATCACATCACCTAAAATGTCCTTACGTGATTTATTAATGGTTCCTTAGTGGTAACGGACTGTTAACAGTACAGATATTGTGTTCTCTTTCGGGATCACTAGGTAGGTACTATGTGAATTATTTAACGTTAACTTTAAATGAGAACTTTGATACAAGATTAGCTAATAAATTATGTTAAGATTGTGCCATATTGTAATTATCAATATGTTTTGTCTGTGATTGGTCATAAGGGCCCTTTTCCCAAATGTATGGGAGTCAAATTGTGATTTTTACGTAAGTTTAATCGTGTATAAATAAAAAAGTGTGACTTGTAGAATAATAATAAGACTTTTGTGATACTCCTGTATACTGATTAAATATATATTTAGAACTTACTATACCAAGTTTGTTATTGTTCTAGGGAAGATGTAACTGATAATAATTATCACATTTTAATTAAAATATAGTATTTTATGCAACTGTTGTATAAGAAGGGTCTTAAAAGGCGAGTGGCGTGGGTTGCGATGCGAGCCTTGGCGAGCATCGCAATCAAAGACGCCACGAGCGTTTTTAGACCAGTTATACACCGTTGCATACAATACTTTTTCTACGACAAATTTTAAATAAATAGCAGACTACAGAATAGTTAAACTTTTCAGGCAGCAAGTTTTCTATTCGTACTTTTGCTACTCACGCAATTTTTTCAGGAGTGCAGTTATTAATTTCTTCGACCATTTTGAAAGGAACTTTTGTCTTCACAAACACGAATAATCTTAATCGTTTAGGACTAATAGTTTATGACCAGTGTTGCCAGATGGGTTTTACGTTCCGTTACGCGCAGCTCTTAAAAATAGTACGCAAATTCAAGTTTGAGTACGCAGTACAACATTTATTGGCAAACTGAGGGCCTACCGCGAAAGGCATTTGAACTTTCCTCTCTCTGTCATACTTACGAGTTCTTACGTAAGTGCGACAGAGAGAGAAAACTTCGAATGCCGTTCGCGGTAGGCCCTCTGTGCTGTGCTGCAGCGGGTCCATAACCAAATGCCTTAAAAAAAAACACGTTTGATGAGGTCTACCTACAGATTATATGATTTCACCACAATTTGTCAGTACAACATGTCGAAGTCATAATTGGGTGTCATACAGATAGATGTAACAATCCGACCAAATGTGCATGCAATTTCTCAGTACAACTCGTTTGACAGTTGGATCAGCAGCGCAACTTGCCTCCAGAGGGCCTACCGCGAACGGCATTCGAAGTTTTCCCTCTCTGTCGCACTTAGGTACGAACTCGTAAGTATGACAGAGAGGGGAAACTTCGAATGCCTTTCGCGGTAGGCCCCCTGAGCTATACGAACTTCGTTATTATTTGAGTATTTAACCGCTAGCTAAAAGCCAAGGTGCCAACAGCACAGCGCAAAGCGCAAACCAAACCAAATCAAAACTGCGGCGCTGACTTTTATTATATAATCATACAGTACAATCAAACTGTAACGTCACAATCATATGTTCGATTTTGCCTTGACTATTATGGTGCCTTAATGTCATTTGAATTTCTAAACTAGCTTGGCCATTGCCAGTGTCACTTGCTTGTCAGTGCGACAGCCACATATAATCTATCAACATATATATATCACATATATCTATGTCAACAACAGTCAACACCGCTAAACTGATATTGGCAAATCCACCTTGCTAACACAGCAAGGAGTAAAAGCCATCTTATAAAAAAAAAAAAAAAAAATCTATAGAAGTATTAGTAGTTAACCTTTTCTGGGTGAGGTCCTAAATAATATTAATCGGAAAACCTAAAAAATATTTTTTCTGTCAAGTGGTAAAATATAAAAATAGTACGCAAATCGACGGATGAGTACGCGAGTACGCAAGACCATAAAATAGTACGCCGTGCGTACTATTGCGTACCCATCTGGCAACGCTGAGTTTATCATCTTTCGTCTTTTCATTTTGAACTGTATTTTGGTGGGAAATCGGAAATGTGACAGCTCTTGCTTATGGTTTGTTTTGTTTTTAATTTGTTTGCACTTGCCATCCGAACCAAACCAAATCCGGCCCCGGATCGAATTCGAACTGTTTATTTTTATAAATAATACCAATAATTTATAAAACATGTAATTTAACACACAATAGATGATAATTTATTATTTTTGTAGTAAATAATTGATAATATACAAATGTTAAATCGTAAATAAATACTTTTATTTCGAAATATATGTTTATGAAGTTGGCACCACTGCAATATAGCGGCCGATTTAAAAAAAAGTTAAACAGTGCTTTTATGAAAAATGTATGAACCAAAAAAGTACGCTGATCAGTGCGTTTTTGGGCCATAGAGCATAGAGTTTTTCGACGACTTATTAGTGGTGTCATTGTATTTGAGCTACAGCCTATATAAATGACAGATAACGGTACAGGAGTAGAAAAAAGATATTTCGTTAAGGCGCTGTATGCAGCTGCGCATCGAAAAAGTGCCTTTTCCAAACCGATTATTAGTATACTTGTACTATTGCTAGAGATCCAAATTTTTGATATGTATATCTTCAGTTCATTGGCTATGTTCGTGTTTCGTAAAATCACGATTGCTTACAAAAACCTCGATAGATTTTGCCTTTCAAAACAGTGCTTTTTTACCACCAAACTCGAAATATCTCAAAAGTTATTTGGAACATTACAATTAAATTTGTTGTGATAGGTAGCTTTTTGGGAGATCTATCTACCGGCTTCTTAGAATTTCAATATGTTTGATAATTCAATACATTTGGTCATTTGTCTGAAAAACCAGGTGTCCGCGTCGTGCATGCGCGGTGGCGAGTACAATTTAGTACGCCCGTGGCCACTGCCGACGATGGACCTGTGAATGTTTACCTGGCACGCAAATACGCCTTTTTGCAGCAATTATTTCGAGTTATCAAGGTAAATAAAATACTTAAAGGAATAGGAAACGCTAATACATGCTGGAGAACACATTCCAAATGATAGAATAACAAATATAAGGTATGCGATATTTACTTCATTAAAGCGTTTCTACATCCGCACCTAAAACGTATTAATAGGTAGCTGGAGCATATTGACAAGATGTCAATAAAAATCTTCAGTTATACTGAATACGTAGAACTGTTAGGTAGTAAGTAGTCGGGTGTAAATCGGATTCGGACACGAGCACATGGTTGGGGGGGTAATGGTACCAATTATGGACTGTACGAATAATAAATTTATTTATTCATACAGAAATATATCAAAAGCATTTAGGGCTATTGCGCCGGATAGCGAGAGCGACTACCTAGTCTAAAGTCCTAAACGAGTTGGTGAACTGAAGTATATTTACTTGCTGTTTAGTAGATTCTATTAAAAACGAGTGCGGAAAAAGATCCTGCCACTCCACCAGCAGCAGGCCACGGCCCTGCCTCATCTTCGTCATAGACATACATACGCTACGGCACATCTTTTCGTCCAATATTCCGCAGTGTCTCAAGACGAGAGTCTTTGACCAGTGTGTGTTGCCAGTGATGACATATGGAACGGAAACGTGGTCGCTTACTATATACCTCATAAGAAGGCTCAAAGTCACTCAAAGGGCGATGGAGTGGGCTATGCTGGGAGTTTCTCTGCGCGATCGCATCAGAAATGAGGCTATCCGCAGCAGAACCACGGTAACCGATATAGCCCTCCGAATCGCTAAACTTAAGTATCAGTGGGCGGGGCACATTGCACGTAGAACCGATGGCCGTTAGGGCGGAAAGGTTCTCGAGTGGCAACCACGTACCGGAAGGCGTGGCGTGGTTAAGCCCCCCACAAGGTGGACTAATGACCTGGTAAAATTCGCGGGCGTCCACTGGATGCGGGTGGCGCACGACCGGCTATTGTGGCACTCTTTGGGGGAGGCCTTTGTCCAGCAGTGGACGTCTTTCGGCTGATATGATGATTATGATGATACATACGCTCGAAAAACATAAACTTCCTTCGAGGCAGTCGGGTACAAAGTACTACAGGATGTTCCCCTATACAGCTGCAAAACTTTGCCAGCTGTTTGTGCACATGATAACCATCACAAAACACTAAAGTATGCCGTTTCACATCTCGCACTCACTCTGCCGCCGCTGCTTCTCTAAATAACTACCAAGAAAGCCTCCCCCGCCACGCCCCTTTAAAAATAAGCCCACTAAAGCAAATAAATGTGACGTTATCTAAGTGAACATACCTTTTGTCGGTATGGAGTTATTGATATGACTCACTCACTCACTCACTCATCAACGCACAGCCGAAACTACTAAGACTAGAGAGTTGAAATTTACACCAGAACTACCTTTTAGAACGTAGGCAACGCTAAGAAGGATTTTTGGAAATTCCACCCCCAAAGGGGGTAAATAGGGGTGCAAAGTTTGTATGGGGGAAACTTTATTTTTAGAGCTAGAGACTTAAAATTTTGCATAAAGATTACTTATTAGAATACAAATTAAGTACTTTCAATTCAATTCAATTTATTTTGTTAAACATAGGTTACAACTTTTACAAGTATTGTTGGTATACAAAATATAAGACCTCTGTGCATTACCCACAATGTAGGTTTACAAAATATTTCAGCCAGCTAATATATTTATAAAAATTAAAAAAAAATTTCAATACAGTGATTGGTGTTAAATACTTCAAACACATGTCAAAAACTCTCAAGAAATACTATAACTAAAGAATACTATAACTAAGGAATGTCTGGAATGGAACCATGTTATGTCGTAGGGTCGTTTAAGTAATTTTTAATGGTATAATAACACTTTTCAATTAAATATTGATCTATTGATTTAAATGATTGATCCAATAATGTCATGGAAAGATCACATAGATACATTATGCAGTAAGTTAGCAAGAGGGATCTATGCTCTTAGACAGTTAAGACCACTTGTGTCAGAAAGTTGCTTAAAAGAGCTGTATTATGCGTACATACATTCTCAACTTTCATACGAGATAATGCTTTGGGGCAACAGTACGGATTATGAGCGCATCCTAAAGATCCAGAAACGTGCAATTAGAGTACTTGCGTATGCAAAGTACAGATAAACGTGTCGCGAACATTTAAGAAAACTTAGTATCTTAACATCAGTTTCAACTTATATATTGGAAGTTTTGATGTATGTTAAACGTTATCCAAATGAATTTCCAAGGAGAGATGAAAATAGTTCGAGATCAATGAGAAATGCGAATAACTTAAAAAGAAGCGGGTTGTGTCGGAGATACAACCGTTAATTAAGTTTAAGTGGATACTTCTTTGTTGGCTGTCCCCGTAAAATATATAGTACAGATAAATCGGTATATATAGCAACATTGACTGACGTAGCTCGTTTGACTTGCGAGGCATTGAAAATGGCGGTCATTTCAGCATAGTTTTCATGCCCGTCACATAAACTAAATAACATTTTGTGATTAACAACTAACTAATGGCAAATAAAGAAGGATTAAAACATGTACAAACAGTTATTTGAAATCAGTAATGGGCGGACAGCGGATGCAATCGGGTGACAAAAGCATAAGATGGATAAGACTTTTATTAAATTGTAAGCAATATTTATCTATACATTTTTATTAAAAATATATCAGAAATTACAAAATATCTCTATCCTCCATAGAACAAAATGTGATTATTAAGAAATTACTGACCACTTGTAAATTATCTCCTCTTGAGACTATTAAGTGTTTATATCTATTACGTCTTAGACTTGTCAATTACATTGACGTTTTCACTTGCGAGTTTATGCGTTTCCTTTAATATTTATATTAAAAATAACTATGGCAAATGTACTCTTCTTTGAACCAATTGTAGTCATATCCATATTAAGTATATCGCTTGACTTGACTTTGACGTATATTGCATCCACTGTCCGCCCTTTAGAAATCAGATTAGGCTTCTCTACAAAAAGTTATTCCGGAAGTCACGTGATACATTTTGAACTGCACCCCTATACGAGAACGCGAGCAAAGAAGTATCTAATTCAAAACAACCTCGTCCAGACTTAGAATAGGCACAAAACTTCCGAAGTTAATAGGACAAAGATTTTTTAACCGGCTACCTTCAAACCTTAAAACCATAACGAACGACAACTCTTTTCGCTTCCATGTAAAACAACTATTGCTTGAAAAAACACTGTATAGTTTACAAGAATTTCTTTCAAATAACAAGATCTTAAAAGCTTGACGTTAATATTTGTTTTATGTTTTCTTTCTCTATTTTATGTAATAGCATTATGCTATGAGTATGAGTATTATTAAACTATTTACAAATAATAACAATTCTGTACACAACTGTACACATCTATTGTATTTTATTGTAACTGACAAGTCATAATTTTAACACATTTTATCTGTATATTCATTGTACTATGATTTCAATTGTAAAATTATGATAATAAACAAATCAGAATCTGAATCTGAATATGAAGTCAATTGTCTTAAATTTATTAATATCCAGTGTTTAATTCGGTCTGGAGATTTATTGAAAATGTTTGGTGCCATTCCCAAGATTCCACCTCTGATTAGCGCTATGTTGTTGCTACCCTGCAAAGTTTTCAATTTATGTTTGTATTGTTTACGTGTCGGAAATCTGCGGCCTTCTGAAACGTTACTGAACATGCTTGGATTGGTCTTGACAAAAATACCTACTTCTAGGATATACAGTGAAGGCAGTGTTAATATCTTAAGATATTTAAAAAAATGGTTCACAACTTTCAACGTTTAGGAAAATTCAACCCCTAAGGGGTGAAAATTTGTATGGAGGGAACTTTTTTTTTTAGCTAGAGACTTGACATTGTGTAGAAAGATTATTTATTAGAATACAAATATACAGGTTAATTACTTTCAGTGGTTTGGAAAATTCCACCCGCTAACAGGGGGATAAAGAGGTGCAATGTTTGTATGGGGGAAACTTTTTTTTAGGTAGAAACTTAAAACTTTGTAGAAAGATTAAGTACCTACTTATTAAAATACCAAAAAAGTACTACCAGCGTTTTGGAAAATTTCACCCCTTAAGGGGTTAAAAAGCGGTGCAAGGTTCGTATGGGAAACACTTTTTTTAGCTAGAGGCTTGATATTTTGTGGAAAAAATACTAACCTAATACAATAAAAAAACTTAGTGTTTTATTTTTAATTTTTCCCTGAAAAGCGTTCAAAGTTTGTATGGAGAGCAATAAAATTATAATGTATGAGATTTGTAACTTCGATCTTAGCCTTTTTAGACTACAAAACTTATTTTAGCGTTTTTTGCAATTCATCCCCTAAAGGGGATTATAAGGGTGTTCAAAGTTTGTATAGAGAGCAAGACATTTAGAAATAAAGAGAGATTTGTTTCTTCGGCTTTAGACTCTTTACTAAAAGACTAGGTACAGTCAGCGTCATATAGTTAGTAGCAGCCAAAGTAGCCAAATATATCGTAACACATCCTCCTATAGTAATAAAGACGTGTTGCGATATATTTGGTTACCTAGGCTGCTACTAACTATCTGATGCTGACTGTACAAAACTAATTTCAATGTTTTTTTTTTATTAAACAAATATTTAAATTTCTTAAATAAACATTTAGACGATAACATGTTATACGTGGACGAAGTCGCGGGCAACAGCTAGTTTATATATATAATTATTTAAGCTTTATTTATTCCATATTGTTTGTGTTAGTACATATTTACTAAATCTAAAAGATTTATGCCATTTTTTCTTTCTTATATGGACCCCATTCGGGTAAAAGCCATATATCGCCAGATATTAGGAGAAAAGATGGGCACTGGAAGCAACAAACTGGTCAGGGCCGAAAGGCAAAAGAAGGAAAGGTAGACGACGAAGACCAATGAAATAACTGAGGTCGCCGGACCTAGCTGGATGCAGTTGGCTAAAGACCGAGAAAAATGGCATGAGATCGAGGAGGCTTTTACCTTAATTTACATTTGCTTTAAAAAATTCAATATAAATCAAACAAAAAAAGACAATTAAAGCTTAATTTAAATTTATATAATTACTTCCGGTTGGAAAATTTGTTGGATTCTTGTGTAAAGCATCTTAGAATAACGATTAAAAATGAAATATACAAAAAAACGCTATTATAAATTAATGATTTTTGAAACCATATTTTGCCTGGAGTATAGAGCCAAGTAACAAGTGTAAGTCCAATCTTCTTGGCTTGTTGAGAGTATCAAGGTCCATCGCGGTGTGGCCGCTGGTCGAGGTAGCATGGTAGGCAGCACGCGCCGCGCGAGCGCAGTGACATAACACGTTTAGGTATTAAAGAGACAAATTGAATTTGTTCTTTTTATATGATGTTTGGTCAAATTACATTTTTTAATAGAGATAGTCATGTACTGAAGAACTTGCTGGTCTTAAAATAACCAACCTGTATAATAAAATGCTCTTCTGACTAACAGTGGTCTAATTATCCAGTTTTTGATCAGTCAGTCATACTTATGTAACAAAGGTAATAATTATGGTAATAATATAATTTGCCAGGAGATAAATAGATGAACATAGCTATTTGTTTATTATTTTTGATGGTTTCTTAAGCGGGCGTTAACTGGCGCTATAACTTTACCTAGAAGTAATCGATTTTATTTCGGTTTAAAAAAAACTGTAATATATTAGTACAATCCATAATTGGTGACGTTCCCTTAGGAATTATTATTTTATCAGTTCTACGTATTTGGAAAACGGAAGCACCCACCTAGGAACTGGGAAAACGATAGGTGGATTGATGATGAAGAAATCTGTACTAACATATCTTTGGAAAGTAAGTGTCCATAATTGATCTCATCATACTACGATGTATTTAAGAACTGTAACTACCTATTATTCCTTATTTTCTAAAAAAATAGATTTAAATAAATAAATAAACAATAAATATTTGGAGACAATCTTACACAAATCAACCAAGATTTGAAAAATAAAACAATTATTCAAGAAGACAAACATTTGATCGTATGATCCGCAAAAACGAGCCGAATACGGATGCCAACAGAATAAGGCCGTTAGCGGGGTGCGCGGGACGCGCGTCTCCCGCTCCGTCTGCCTCACCTCCGCAAATACCTAAATATCGTCTAATAAGAGCGCCTTAACTATGTGATTTTATTTCTATCCTAAAATGCAAGTTCAATTAGTGTTCTACTATATACAATGGTTCAGATTACAACATATTAAAGAAAAGCCGAAAAAAATGTTTTTATTAATTTCGTTCATATGAGCGTGTTGCTCTTTCCAAAGGCTGTTTTTTCAGGATCTGGAAGTCACATAAAAAAAAACATGACTGAGTTCCAAAGAAAAACACCTTGAGATACAAAATCAATCATAATCTATGTAATTTCCAATGGGAACATACTTAAAATTAGTTTCAAACTTCTTTTGACGATTTCTCAAAAGTGCAATTTTAGCATGTGTAAATTTGATGTTTTTTTTTTTAAAAGTATGGGACTTAGGGTCATGATTTTTTTTGTATTAGATAGCTTATTTAACGTAGATTTAGGATCTGTGCTTAACTCAATACCTGCCATAAGGGCCCTATAGCCATGGACTGTCACATATGTACATACTTATACTACGTGTTTTTGACAATTTCCGTTAGTTGCAAGGGGGCACAGTTTAGAATGTTTAAATGAAATGAAAATGATTTATTTCATAAAAAAACGCGTACAAAATGACAACAGGGTTGGGTCTTCCTAGTAGGTAAAAAATACCTGTGTCAGGAAGACCCGCTCCTCCATAATAAAAAAGAAAACAGTTAATTATTATTATTATTTATTCAGAAAACCAACAGCGATACAAAGTATGTAACTTATAATATAATACACAGTAGTATGGCCAATTACAGGTTTCCCTAGATAACTTGATATGTAAAGTTGACAGTTGAACGGACTATCATAACATGTGTGAAAGAGAGATCTTTTTTTTTAAATTAAGTTTAAGTCATTGTTTTTTTTTTCTTTTTTGAAGATGCATGCATAACCAAGCATGTCAATCTATATAGGTTACCGCAAATGAGAATATATTGCTATATTTTATCCTAGTGACAATATTATTGTATTTATCCCATATTTACTCTAAACAAATAGATTTATTAACTTATGTACAATACTACAACATTGTTAAACATGATAAGAGGTGAGTTACCTATTTCAAAAACTATTTATGCTGCTTATTCTTAACACTATTAATTACTTGCAATTTAAAAGATGCCTTTGAATATCTAAATATATCTACGCTACTGAAATCCGCATTATAAGTTCGAGCAATTCGTGTGAGCACGTTATTCTTAGCGTAGTTGGTGCCATGCATAAAATAAAATCATAGTGCATAGGCATAGTGCCGTGACCCTGAATTTGTGTGTGTGTGTGTGTGTATGTATGTATGTATGTGTGTGTGTGTGTGTATGTATGTATGTATGTGTGTGTGTATGTGTGTGTGTGTGTATATATATGTATGTGAGCGCGTGTGTGTGTGTTTGTAGGTGTGTTATCTGATATTAGGTATGGTTAATAATTTGCACGGTACAATAGTGTCTCCGTGTTTAGATCAAATAAAGTTAATTTCTCCAAGACAATAGTAGCTTAACTCTTACTGTTATCAAGATATTCAATGTTTAATTTTATCAGTTTTACAGATTTAACCAGTGTAAATGGCTCTTAACTGTGACGTCATAACAGCTTTTTAAATTTTGTAAGGTTCTTGTTCCTATACACTACAAGAAAGTTTACAAAGTGAGTTCGTTCGATATTACATATTTTTTACATACCTAAGTACATATTTTTTATTTCGTGTGTTTCAAGACCCTAGTATAATAAGACAATCTAACAACCTTTAATGCTACATTCAATTATTTTATACAAAAATCGAAAAAAAAAATTGTCCATGTTTCCCGGACCCCAAACTGACGGGAGACCAATCTCGAAGGAGTCGATCTCCTGAGGAAAAGTGTCGATTACATCCCAGTGGCGGAGCGCCCATACAAGCCGATTCCCAACGGCTTGCCTAAAAAACGCGCCGCTACTGATACATCCAAACCAATGCAACCTGTGGGGTATCAAATGAAACCTGAATAAATTGTGTATGGTTCATTCCTACTTTATATTTCAAAATCAAGTAAAATAACTATTAGCAAAAGTATAGAAAAGTAAAAAATAAATCGATGCATTTCAGACGTTGCGGGAAACCTACAAAAGATACAAGTACACGACAGTATTGTAGGACACACCAAATAAATATATTCAGAGCAATGACGCATAGTTGCAGTATCCGCGACCACCTTCGACTCGGGGGTCAAATAATTGCGATCTGAGACATTATTTGTTTTACCGCCCTAGGTAAGTAATGTACGTCATACTTGGCCATAAAGTAGCAATTACCGCACGCTGGGAATATCACACTTTCTAGCCAGGGAGAGACGTAATATTTTGTACTCACCACAGGCGGTAATAAAGAAAGCCTCAGATAGCATATTTATCGCCCTTGCCTCCGGCTCAGGCGTCAAATTCGGGTGACATTCTTTGTTTTACCGCCCTAGGTAAGTAATGTTATATTACGTCATACCTGGCCATAAAGTACCAATTACCGCACACTAGGAAAATCACATTTTCTGGCCAGGGAAAGACGTTAAATTGTGTACTAACCACAGGCGGTAGTAAAGAAAGCCTCAGATCGCATATTTATCGCCTTTGCCTTTGCTCGGGCGTCAAATACCGGCGATCTGAGACATTCTTTGTTTTACCGCCCTGGGTAAGTAATGTACTAACTATTACCTCATACCTGGCCATAAAGTAGCAATTACCGCACGCTAGGAAAATCCCACTTTCTGGCTAGAGAGAGACGTAAAATTGTGTACTTACAGTCGGTAGTAAAGAAAGCCTCAGATCGCATATTTATCGCCCCAGCCTTCGGCTCGGGCGTCAAATACCGGCGATCTGAAACATTCTTTGTTTTACCGCCCTAGGTAAGAAATGTACTTACTATTACATCATACCTGGCCATAAAGTAGCAATTACCTAACGCTAGGAAAATCCACACCCTCTTTTTGCGTCGGAGGTTAAAATATAGTATCAAATAGGTTATTGGCACAGTCATATTACTCAATTGTTTTAGAAATCCAAAAAGAAAAACAAAAAAAAATCACGGTCGGCGGGGTTTGAACCCGATTTAATAGCGTCACATACAGATTTACGGGAATGAGTAGACATTGCGCCACTGTGTGATGAATGAATGATTTATTTGATAAACACAACCACAACATTAAATACAAATGCTTAAAACTAGGAAAAAATAAAAAGAAGTACAATGTTGAGGGTGGTTTCAAAAAGGAGTCCACTCAGCATGTGTCGGAGCATGGAAAACCCCGACGCTGATTTTCAGTGAATCCTTTACACAAATTACATGACACAAATAAAAGCAGATCTAAATACAAATATTACAGAAAGCGCAGTGCGCAGGTACCTACAGCTTGATTTTTAAAACAGGATAAATACATACTAGTGAAAAATATAAATGACTACGTAACAATCAATTATGTTCGACATATATAAAATGTATGAATATACACCGTGGCCCAATAAAACGTTGACAAAATTAAAAAGTAAAAAAAAAATCGAAGGTTCGAATTCATTTGTTTTTATATTGCGTTTTGACACGTTTTTGCCGCCATTTAAAATAGACAGCGTGTTTAAAACTATTGGTTATTTAATATTTTTGCCATGTCTTCGCAACGTGGAGCAATAATTTCCCTACACGAGGCTGGAAAACGACAGTGTGAGATAGTTAGATCGCTCGGTGTCAGTCGTCAACTTGTGTCTAAGACTATTAAGCGATTTAATGAGCTCGGCCATATTGGAGACCGCCCAGGAAGAGGAAAAAAGAGGACTGTGAGGACTCCCAGGCTCCGAAACGTTATCAAAAAACGACTTGATCGTAATCCACGGACCAAAGTCGGAAAAATGGCTCGAGACCTGGGTATAAGCCGTTCGACGGTGCAACGTATTGTCGCACATGACCTCAATTTGAAGGCGTACAAACTGCGTAAGGCACAACTTCTTGAAGATAAAGATAAAAAGTTCGCCTCGAGAGATGTCGTCTAATTAAGAAGCGTGCCGCGGGTGAGAAATGGAATCACATCCTTTTTTCAGATGAAAAACTGTTTTCTATTGAAGAGGCCCATAATCACCAAAATGATAGAATGTATTATCCTAGTCGTCCTGGAGCAATTGCAGTGATTCCTCACCGACAAAAGCCGGAATCCGTTATGGTTTGGGGTGGGATTTGCTCTACAGGCAAAACACCCCTTATTTTTATAGAAAAAGGTGTCAAAATAAATCAAGAAATATATAAAAGAGATATTCTTGTAGCCGTCTTATCTTATCTTATCTTATCTAGGTGAGGGCCCTTTCGGATGCACTTCGACCCAGTGGGATCTTTTGTGCATTTGCTCTCTCCTTTATACCTGCTCCCAGGCTTGCTCCATCATTTCCACAAAGCGGATGATGCAGTTCGCCGGGAGCACCTTGAATTCCTTTGGTTGCGGGTAACCGTTACCAAAGTAGTTCATTCTTTGTCTGGCAAGGGCATGACATTCACACAATAAGTGTTCCATAGTCTCATCCTCCTCGCCACACATTCTACAGTCTAAACTATCAGATAGTCCCATCTTGGCCAAGAGATCCTTGACCCCGAAGTGACCAGTGAACACCCCAGATATGATTCTGAGTTGCTTCCTACTGGATTTCCAGAGTTTTCTGGTCCAGCCCGAGTCCACTCCTTCTATGAAGAGCTTAGAGTGCCTTAAGCCAGCCTCATTCCTCCACTCGTGTTGGTGTTTGGTTTTGGCGTAGGCTTTAAAGGCCGATATTATGGTCCCCTGCGAGAGTCCCACAAATGGTTCTGGACCTACAAAGTGATTTGTAGAGCCCCCTCTTGCAAGCTCATCTGCTCTTTCGTTGCCGATGAAGCCCTTGTGCCCTGGTATCCAAACTAGTTGCACCTTATTGTGCCTTCCAAGTCTGTTTAGTGCTTGGACGCCATTATAAATTAGTCTAGAGTCCACTTTCGGCGCCGTAAGCGCTTTAAGGGCCGCTTGACTGTCACTGAGTATATAGATAGTCCGCCCTTTGGTTCGCCTGTCTATATTCTCCTGTACACAAGCAATTATGGCGTATGTCTCCGCTTGGAAGACAGTTGCCAAACTACCCATGCTTACACTACTACTGTAGTCATTTGCATAAATGCCTGCTCCCGTATGTAGTCGTAGTAGTAGTCTTGTAGCCGTAGTTCTTCCTTGGAGTCAACAACATTTTGGTAACCAACCGTGGATATTCCAGCAAGACTCTCCATCCCATAGGGCTCGTAGTGTGCAGCAGTGGTGTAGAAACAATTTTCCCGGATTTATAAGCTGCAAAGAATGGCCACCCTACTCGCCTGACCTAAACCCAATGGATTATAGTTTATGGTCAATCCTAGAGTCAAGAGCCTGTGCGTCCAAGCAGAAAAATATAGATGCTCTAAAAGCAACACTTACGAAGGAGTGGGAAAAAATTACCTTGGAAGAGCTGCGGCATATCGTCGATAATTTTACCAAACGTTTGCGTCTGTGTATCAGTGCAAAAGGAGGATATTTTGAAGACAGTTAATTTTTTTTTATTTCAAGATATTGAATATTTAATTATCTATTTAATGTTATTTTATGAATTTGGTGTAAGTAATAAATTAACTATTTAATGTTATTTTATGAATTTGGTGTAAGTAATAAAATAATATTCTTATAATTCTATGTCAACGTTTTTCTGGGCCACCCTGTAATATATAGACATAGACATAATTTAATGGTAATAACACATTATATAAAAAAAAAGAAGTAGGTTTATATTTCATCGGCTAGCTAGACAGGAGACGTCTGTTCCTTTAGCAGGTGGAGTTTTAATTTGTTCTTAAAAGTGGCCAGTGAACTTGCATTTTTTATTGGCGGTGGAAGATTGTTCCAGCATCGCGTGATGTTAGGTGACAAGCGAAAATATCAGCTGCATTCAATCAGCATACAGTTAGTCCCACTGTTTCCTAATAGAGGCGCTACTGTAGATTAATTTTTGCGCCCTCTAGTTTGAAATAAGCAAAATGTTTGACAATGACACTCCGAAGTGACATTTAGCTTACGTTAGTGTGAGTAAATCCGCCTCACAGTACCGTTTTGCATATTTTCGGACTACATTTTAAAAAGAAGCACTGTTCAGTGCAGATTGATTGCGATTCATAGGTAGTAAGTTTAGCCTTCCGCAGTTAGAAACACAGGTGGGTACTGGTCACGGTTTTGCGACAAATGATGTGCAAACACGGAAATTACTTTAGTGCGCCATCTGTTGGCAACTCTTTGGCAGGAATCCTTGGTGTTTATCCTTAAGACCAAAGTCGTGGCCGAGCGGTTACCCCCTGGCCACGACTTTGGTCTTAAGCGACCCGCGACCAGCGTTTTATCTGTTCATTGCGCGTGATCCCAACTAACCAAAGTGCGTTGCGCGTCTCGACCGCGCAATGAACAGATTAAACGCTGGTCGCAGGTCGCTTAAGACCAAAGGCGTTAGGCTTTAGTCAACAAGACTCTTAAATGGCGGGTGCGTTAGTGAGACCAAAAGGGATCCTTTTTACAAGCTTTATATTAACTTGACCTGTTCGTATGTAGTTATGTAAGTTCTCCTTCAAACTATGCAATCCATTTTTCAGTCACTTGCCGTTATCCGATTGTTGGTGGCCTGAAGGCCCGAGTCGTTTTGGTGAAAACAGAACATTTGGTGATAATAGTGCCGGGAAGATTTGGCGCCTGGGATACGGACCCCGCATTGTTGCACAGCTCGGGGAACAACACGGCCCCGGAGGCAGCTTGGGAGACTTAATTTGACTGGACCTTGACGGAAGCTAGACAGAATTGACAAATATCGTGTCGTCGGGAATCCAGTAAGTTAATCATATTTTGACACTTTTGATAGCCATTATTGGCACTATATGACCCACGAGACCGCGAGGCACGTTCAGTCCCTAGCATTAGGCGAGGAATGAACAATTTTTGGTAGCAGAAGCGTGGATTACCACAAAAAAAACGCGAATGTTGGTCGTTTTTTTTTTGGTAAAAACGGGTATTTTTGAGGTTATATTTTTTGCAACCAGTCTAGCATACAAGTATTTAAAAAAATCTATTTCGCACACTGCAAGTGATTTGTAAAGTATAATTCACGAAAATACTGTCCTTGCAGGGCAAATTATAAAGATTACAACCTCCGGGAAGGAGTTTTCTTGGTATTTGGTACAATTCAGTTTGTTTTGTAATTGAGGGCACATCTTATTTATATAATTTGACACTTTTGATAGCCATTATTGGCACTTTATGACCCGCGAGACCGCGAGGCACGTTCAGTCCCTAGCATTCGGCGAGGACTGAACATGGTGCCATCGAGCTGATCTGATGATGGAGACTTCTGTCTCCATCATCAGATCCATGTGGCCATGGGAACTCAGTACTTAACCGACGTAACCCCGTTGAGTTTGGGCTCGTTATAATCGTCTCAATGAGTAGTTTATTATTATATCGTATGGCTTTTTTTTTACAGTTGAAATTAATATAAATTTAACATCGAGTACAAGTTTAAAAGATTACAATTTAATATCTAAGTTGAGTAGCCAGTCCCTTGCTGTAGGGGTCAGCGCCAATAGGTCTTCCATACCTCCGGTGAATAGTCTTCTAGTGCATTGTGTAGGTAGTCATTGCAGCACCCAGCACCCGTCCGGATGCGGTTTAGAGTGATCCAGGTCTTGCGGTGTTCGTTAAAGCCCGTTGGAGTTCTAGTGAGGTCTATGTTAGGGGCTCCATCCTGTTCCTGCCACTGCTTTCTCCACTCCAAATGGATACTGAAGGGCTCCGAGCCCTGTAGCTTGCAGTAGTTGATGATGGTATACAGAAAAGTACAGTCGACAATAAAAGCTTGTACCAAAAATTACATTTTTGACAAAAACTTATTAAGTGTAAACTGGTTCTCCCACGAATTAATAACCCTGTCTTGTCTCTGTTGTTTTCTGACTTGGCAAAGGAGCAAGTTCGAATCTTAGCTTGGAGTACATTCGATCACAGTTCATTTTATCCTTGTATTTTATCTCTGTATTAAATTAAAAAAAAAAACGTGGTTGTTTCCATGTTACACTAATACGAATTAAAAAAAAATTGCATGTGTGTGTGCAACCCTGGCCACTCAGCAACAGCTGAGTGATTCGGCCGAGTTCAGCAGGTGTACTTTGTTGCGCTCGAAGAGGCTGGCCTGCAGCTCTTGCAGCGGCCCAGCAGAGTCCTGCTGCAGTACCTACCTGTTTGCGCTTGAAGTGGCTGGCCTGCAGTTTGTGTAGCGCGTGGGTGTGCCGCTCGGGCCACTCGGGCAGTACTACGAGAAAGCTGAGCGGTTCGGCCGAGTCCTGCAGTAGCCGCTCCATGTGGCGCAGCGCCGCCTCAAGCAGCTCCTCGCAGTACGGTGGATGCGCCACCAGCGAGCCCGACACCGGCCGCAGCTCCAGGAACGGTCTAAACAAAGACAATCATACTACAATTACTGCATGGTTAACTTATTCACGTGCTTTCTACAAATTATGAATCTCCTCATCAAACGCCCACTCTCACTCAGTAGTCATACTGCCACTCAAACTCACCCACGAGATCCAAAATAAGAGTCAGTATCGGCGAATGCCGAACAGTATTGGCGGAAATAACAGTCTAGGGGCGACGCGAAACACTCGAAGGTGACTCCAAAGCAGCGATGCAGGCACTCCAGTACGGGGACCGGCAGCGCCATCTGCGCGAGTTGCGCGTCACCGCCCGCGCCCACCCACGCCGCGTAGCGCCGCAGTACGCACCACACGCGCGACAGAAACTGCTCGAATTTCTTGTCGTCGAAGCAGCTGTAGCGGTATAGGCATTCCTGGAAAAAAATAGACGCGTATGATAGGGGTGTAGACTGAAAATGTATTATAACTTCAAAAGAAAGATGGCAAAAAATATGCCTAGTGACGAAAATCCCATTCAAATATCAAAAAAAATTATGAAGCTATTTCAATGTTGCAATTTATGCATTATGACGTAAGAATTTACCGTCGAAAAAAAGATATCATAATCTGCAAGATATGAGAAGTAACATAGTCTTCGTAGAAATCCATTTTAACAAAATAATGTAGAGAAAAAAAATTCTAAAGTGAACCCTATTATTTCACTTGTAACCTGCTCCAATTTTTATCAGAAAAAGATGAAATTTTATAATCTTCTTCATAAAGTAATGGACAATAACTTTATTTCCTTACTTACTTACTTAAATTTCTTCTCGATTTCTGATATATTCCGAAAAACATGATATCCGCGCTTTCGAACAGTCACGCACTTCCATCTCGCTCACGCGTATGCTCAGTGAGAGGGAAAGAAGACCATGAACGTGCGGAGCCTTAAAGAGAGAAAACGCTTGTGGATCGTGACGTCACGATCCTCTAGTGTCATAGTAAATGACAATGGTTTCATATGAAGGTGCGTTTTGCGTTTGCGGAACAGGAACAGAACATACCCCCTCTTAAAACTTTGGACACTTATAACTTTTTGATTATTTAACCTCTTGCGTTGCTTTTTTTTCTCCATTTGACTACATTTATAATCCTTTTTCGAGAAAATTCAACATTATTGATTATTTTATTTAGTGGCTACATCCCTATTTGTATGTATGAAGCGTTCGTTGATGACTTAACCGCGGACCGGTAGCGGTAAGCGAGGTGAGCAACTTAGGTCGTGGTTAGTTCTTGAATGGGAGCGCTTGCGAATTATGGAAGGAACGTTAAGCTGTCGTGCCCTGTTGTTGTCTAGGACGACGGCTTGTAACTTGTAACAGCTGACTAGTAAAAAAAAATCTTATAGGATCTTGTTTCCCCTCTGTGTTGTGAATATGAAGGTAAGATAGCAGTCGCGCCCGCAAAGGCTAGTGCCCACGCCGATCCCAAGACCTACGTAGCATGCGAACCATGGGCTCCGAATGGATACGACCGGGACAAAGCTAGAGCGAGGACGTATGTACAGTGGAGGGTGAACGAATACGTACATAAATATCTGTACAGGACTCTATTGTCAATGTCATAAAGGCGTGTACAGATATTTATGTAAATATTTATGTACGTATTCGTTCACCCTCGACTGTACATGTAATGTATGTTTTTACCTGACTATGTTAAAGCGAAAAGGAAGGGATATGAATTTAGCAGTCTATGTTTGTATTTACGACCGCTTTAGCCTAGTTGGACCCTGCCTACGAAGCAAGAGGTCCTGGGTTCGAATCCCGGTAAGGGCATTTATTTGTGTAATGAGTTTTGATGAGCACTAATATTTGTTCCTGAGTCATGGATGTTAGCTATGTACAAAATACAAATACAAAATTTATTTATTTACCTAGTGAGTTACAAACAGGAAGAATTACAAAGAGCTTATCATAAGATTTTTAACATTAGAGTTGCTATAGTCCTCACACTAGGTCGAGCCTGTGTCGTGAGAACTGTAAGGTATTTCCAGAAAAAAATAAACCAAACGTCATGCGTAAAATACGGTGAGAGGTATAAAGTTAAACATAGGTACATTAGTAAAATACAATAAGCTAATATTAGGGAAACTAGTTAAATACTTTAAATCTTTAGAGGGATGCTCTGTATGTGTGCGAGTGTTGGTCTGTGTGTGAGTGAATGTTTGTTTGTGTCCATGAGTATATAATGATGTGTTATTTATTGTAAGGGTTTCTAAGGATATACTGAATATCTTTGTTAGACAAGTTTTGAATATTGGTTAGCTTCGATGTTTTATTATAAATAAATGGGTGCAGGAATTGTAGAAAGCGGCGTCCGAAGGACGTTTTCGACAACGCTTGTGGAACACGGAACACCCTTTTGCTTTGGAGCACCGCGTAATTGGGAGAGTTCGACGTCTTTCGGTGCATAATTGTGGTAACCCTAAAAATAAATAATTGGCGGACCGAGAGCGTCTGAGTTTCGGTAAGACATTGGTTCGTTGGATATTGGTAGGGTTTCTTGGTCATTACCTTGAGTACCGCCCTCTGGGCTCTTTCTAGTACCAGCATTGTAGAGGCACATGTTCCGCCCCAAACCGAAATACAGTACCCCAATATGCACTGACATAAGGAAACATAAACTAAGCGTAGGACACTTTTGTCGGCGGAGTTGCGGAGCAGACGCATTACATAAGTGAGTTTTCTCACACGTTGAGAGAGAGAGGTCACATGTTGCTTAAAGGAGAAGTGCTTATCAGGGACTGATTTCGGTTACGGTTATACCGGTATGAGACCGGTATTCCATTACGGTACCGTTATGTCATAAAGGTTATGCGCGCCGCGCGAACATAACGGTACCGTAACCGTTTTGAAATAACGGTTAGCGGTATCAGTTTTAAACGATACCGTAACCTTTATAATACCGGTATTATAAAGGTTATCGAGAAAAGTAAGCAAGCTGGCACTCTACAGAGGAAGCATTGGCTACTAAACATTTAAAGACAAAAATACAAAGCGGCAGAGCCTTTGCCGGTGGTTTGGCAATAACACCAGGCCAAAGTCGATATATCGGTACCTTTAAATAGCGGTTACGGTACCGGAAAAAATAAAGGTACTGTTATATTTCGGTAGCGAAATATAAAGATTCCGCTACCGAAACCGCTATTTGACAACCGATATGACGTCATACCGTTAAAATAGAATACCGGTATTTTTCGCGGTATTTTTCGCTAACCACCTCACGACAGATTCCTGTAATGAGATTGGTCGCACTGATTGCATACGCTATCTGGGTATCGATATTGATAAGCACCAGCACGGCTATCACAAGACGGCCGCGACATACTCTCGAGCTCTCTCGCACTATGCGTCTCTCTTTGATTAGACCACTTAGAAAGAGACGCATAGTGCGAGAGAGCTCGAGAGTATGTCGCGGCCGTCTTGTGATAGCCGTGCTGGTGCTTATCAATATCGATACCCAGATAGCGTATGCAATCAGTGCGACCAATCTCATTACAGGAATCTGTCGTGAGGTGGTTAGCAGTACCCTTGATGTAGAGCTTTGTGGCGTGTTTAGGCTCAGAGCTTTTAGTTTTATGGAAACAAATATATTTGGTTTTCTTTAGGTTTAGAGACAGAAGATTATTGTCCAACCAGTTTTTATGCTACACATGCCCGTTTCGGCTCTTTGCAAAGTTTCTGTCCAGGAGTTTCCATAGAACAAAGCAGCTGTGTCGTCGGCGTAGCAAATAAGGTCACTTTGAGGAGGAGTCACAGAGAAAATATAATTTATATAAAGGGTAAATAGGGTTGGACCTAAGACACTTCCTTGTGGTACCCCATAAATAGTAGATTTTTCTTCACTCAAGCAGTCATCCACTCTTAGCCGCTGACACCTGCCAGTGAGGTAACTCTGGAACCACTGCAATGGGCGCCCCCAAATGCCGTAATGCTCCAACTTTTTCAAGAGAATACTCACTAACACGGTGTCGAATGCTTTTGCGAGGTCAAGGAACGGAACCCACGCACTTCAGGCCATTATCTAGAGCATTAGTAACGTTTCCAGTCAAAAGGTCGACTGCATTCACTGTTGACTTACCGCGTCTAAAACCATACTGAAAGTTTGACAACAGAGCAAAGCGTTCCAGGTAGCTAATTAGACGGCCATTAACAATTTTTTCGAGCAACTTAGAAAAAATTGGTAAATCGAAATGGGCCTGTAGTTTTCGGGTAACCTTTTTGAGCCACTTTTGTGAATAGGGATGACAACTGCCGTTTTCCACCTAGCTGGAAAGACTGGTCGAGAGGCTTAAATTAAATATATGAGTCAGTGGGTATGTTATACTGGATTTAATAACTTTAATAAGGGATGGTCTGAGATTATCAGACCCGGGAGCACTATCATTTTGCAATGTGCTGATGAGATGGGATACCTCGTGCTCATCTGTCGGATTCAAAAAGAAGGAGTGTGGAGCAGATGAGGCCTGATTCAGGGTAGACGAAAGAGTGTGCTCTGACTTATTCATACTTGCCAGTAAGTTACTGGCAAGATGGGTGCCTATGTTAGCGAAGTAGTCATTGCATTGGTCTATTGACTCTTGGGGTGTAGACTTTGTTTTAGTTAATTCAGTGGCCTTAGACGTGCTTTTCGGGTATTCGGCGATGTTCTAAATAACTTTCCAGAGTCCTTTAGGGTTATTTTTGTTTTTTTCGAGTTTCTTGCTCTCGTAGGTATTTTTTAATTTATGTTGGAGGTCAGTGAGTAAATTTCTATATCTCTTATACACTAATTCGCGCATAAGATCGTTAGGATGGGTCCTCAGCTCCAGATGCAGTCGATCTCGATGCTTTTGACATCGAATGAGACCAGGTGTTATCCATGGTTTCAGTGTATACCTTGATCTGCTAGAGCGTACTTTAGTAGTGTGTTTCTGTACTACCGTGTCCAGTATTTTGTGGAATTCTTCAGCTGCCAGATCAGGGTCTTTGTGTTGAGTAACCGCAGACCAGCTCACTTTTTCTAGTTCTGAGTGGCACAGTGGTCTGTTTTAAAAACAAATCGATTTTTGTCTTTGGCATGATTAACATGCAAAGACATTCCAAGGATCACAGCATTATGATCTGTAATATCGCACTTGCAGACTAGTCCAATTAGCTTGTGAGATTTTGCTTTGACGAAAATATGGTCGAGGCAGGCATCACAGCAGAGCTCGGTCGATATCATTCAAAATAATATTAGAGCTCGGCATTATAACTTGTTTTTATATCGCGATAAAGATAGAGCTGTTGGAATTTAGGAATGTCAGGTTCCAAATAGTGGCATGATACTTCAGACGCACGTCGTGTGTGTGTGTGTGTGTGTGTGTGTGTGTGTGTGTGTGTGTGTGTGTGTGTGTGTGTGTGTGTGTGTGTGTGTGTGTGTGTGTGTGTGTGTGTGTGTGTGTGTGTGTGTGTGTGTGTGTGTGTGTGTGTGTGTGTGTGTGTGTGTGCGTGCGTGCGTGCGTGCGTGCGTGCGTGCGTGCGTGCGTGCGTGTGTGTGTGTGTGTGTGTGTGTGTGTGTGTGTGTGTGTGTGTGTGTGTGTGTGTGTGTGTGTGTGTGTGTGTGTGTGTGTGTGTGTGTGTGTGTGTGTGTGTGTGTGTGTGTGTGTATGTTTATTTGTGTGTGTGTAGTGGAACTGTGTAGAGCAAATCTCGAAATGGTACACATGCAAGTAAAACAGTACAATTATTAACGATGAAAAGGGCAGATTAAATAAGATTCGAGACCAGCGACTCCGCTCCCTCATCGGCGATCCATGTGTCCGTTGAGTCGGCTCAGGTCTTTTACTCCAGCCAGTGAGAGCTCCTACTCTGATGTGCCGATCCGCTGGTCAACTTCAGACCTCGATCTGATGCGAATCGCTGGCTTGCCCTCCGCTTTTCGAACGTAGATGCAGCCGTTGCGAGTCCAGCAGAAGCGAAACTGATACTGCGCGGACCGTTGTCTAGCGGCGTAAAAAAGAGCCAGGTTATATTTAGTAGGCCTTTCATTGACATACAATTTTGTGGCATGGCCCGGAACGATATCTTCAGACGTGAAATCTTGTCGGCTTCTAGAGGCCTTTATTATATCGTCGCGTTTGGACTGTTGAGTGAGTTTAATTACAATAGGCCGTGGCTGTTGTTTTTTGCTTGGCGGCGCGTGAAGATCGCTCGGCCGGCTTTTGGCTCCCGCTCTATAGACCCGGCTCACTTCGGCTTCCGTCAGGGGCACACCGAGTTTAGTGGAGGCTACCAGAGCAATGTAACGAAGATTTTCAGTATCGGATTCTGCAATGCCAGCTAATTCAATTTCATTTTGGAGGGAGTTCTGCTCCAGAGAGTTCTGCGAGTCCTGGAGTTTCTCCAAAGCGTCCGTAAGCTCAGTAATAGTTGCTTGTTGCGAGCTGACCTTTTTTCGTAATCCTTAATAGACTCTGTTAGGCAGGAGGTCACACTAGACAGCTGTAATCTTAGTTCGTGAACGTCTTTTCTTAAAAGTGTGATCTCAGAGTTCTGCTCTTTTAACGCCAGTACCTCCGTTCGTAGATGCCGAATCTCTTTCACTGGCTCAGACATGCCGGGGGCAGTGTCAGTGGGGGTCGACGTCGCTTTGGTGGGTTAATATGCAAGTATTTATTTCGCTCTATATAGTTAAGTATGTATATCATCTTCTAGTACCCATAGTACAAGCTTTGCTTAGTTTGGGACTAGGTTGGTTTGTGTAAGATTGTCCGAAAATATTTAATATTATTATTTATTTACGAGTTTTCCATCGTAGCGTCTCAAAGTCAAAATCAAAGTGATTTATTCACCAATTTAGGTAGGTATATTACATGCACCTATGAATGTCGATAAACTACCACCGGTTCGGAAAGAAAACCTCTGCCTCGAGAAGAACCGGCGTAAAAAACTCGGCGAGGTATCATTAAAAAAAAACAGTATAGGTACAATATATAATTTCAGTACCTATCAGAGATAAAATTACAAAAAAGCTACTGGACCGATTTTGATGAGGTGTTTTAAGTAACTACGAGTAAACACTGGGCCACCAGGACTTAACTAGGGGGGATTATTGTTATCTATTTTAGTTGTGGATGCTTAGAACAGAAAGTGATATATTGTGGCTTTTTAAAGTTCAGTACAGGAAGCCCGCTGCATCCAGGTAATTCGCATCTGTCATATGGCAGTAAAATGTACCTACTTCCTCGGATGCGATAACGATTACTATCTCATTCTAACAGATAGTTACGACCCTATAGTTTAGCGTTCGTTTGACATAGTGCGTACACAGCATAATACTTAACCGAGTTAACGCTTCTGATTGTGAAGGTCATCCGATAAGATCGCAAAATGCGCACGCTGAACTACTCTCGTGAAAATGGACTAAATATGGAATTTCAATAGATATACGTCGCGTTCTAGTTCCATTTTGTAAAGCAGTTGTATTCAATGGAATCATTTTTAAATGTATATGCATTAATATAATACGCTAATAAACGTATTCTTTGACATGTCATTCAGACTATCGTGTACGGACACACGTACCAAATGTATGTTCTGCACAATTATGATCTGACAATCCAGTCAGCGCTAAACTGGACCTGAACCCATATTTCCTACAGCGGTAGCTACGCCCGGCCGACCGAGTTCCGTATTACTATTATTATATTTTTATTTTTTTCCCGCTTACGGGACAATGATGTCCGATGTGGGAGGCGTGCGTGGGGCTACCTAGAAAGTACCAAATGAACCAACACGTAGAGGCCCTTTTGACAATTTAATGAAATGCAAGGAGTACACCGAGCGGATGCTGTCCCTGCCCGTGTCATGGGACGCACACAGAGACAGCACCCGCTGGGGTGTATAGGTAGGGACTATTGCTGGTTGATGGAATCTAAAGAAAACGGGTTATTGGGTGAAAATGATGGACTAGTGGCTGGGCTATTGGGTGAAACATCGGACGCCTGCCTAATAAACTGTAATATTTTTTTATCTCTGGCAGACGGTGACTCGCCAACTGCCAGATGGGCCCCTGTTAATAGCGACATTAAAAAATGGCCTAAGGGCAACACCAGTCAGAGAGGCTGGGGGGTAGAGAGGTGGCACTGGACTTTAAACATATAGCCAACTCGCCACTTAGGGTGTCCACATCTACCCTTGAGCAACAGCTCTTGCGACTCCACTCTGGACAGCCAGTTAAGGCAAGCCAGATGTTGGGGGCCTGTCCAACCATCCACCCGATCGGCTCAGCCTGACCACAGGACACCCCCAGGAGCACTCAGGTAATAAACTGTAATATTTTTTATCTCTGGCAGACGGTGACTCGCCAACTGCCAGATGGGCCCCTGTTAATAGCGACATTAAAAAATGGCCTAAGGGCAACACCAGTCAGAGAGGCTGGGGGGGGGGGGGGTAGAGAGGTGGCACTGGACTTTAAACATATAGCCAACTCGCCACTTAGGTGTCCACATCTACCCTCGAGCAACAGCTCTTGCGACTCCACTCTGGACAGCCAGTTAAGGCAAGCCAGATGTTGGGGGCCTGTCCAACCATCCACCCGATCGGCTCAGCCTGACCACAGGACACCCCCAGGAGCACTCAGGTACGTAGGGGGTCGCTACTCCCTAACAGCCCGCCACAAGCTGCCTTACGTTGACTGATTGCACTAGAAATCTGGTGGGCGATGGGGCCGTCCCATCCCTACGCCACTATTATTTTTATTATTAATTTATTTATTAACAACAAAAAGTTACATAAATACGTTGATACATTGCTCCACAAAACTAAATTTTTCAGTTTGACTGTGGAGTCAAAAATGACAGTCTCATTTCTCTTCAGCATTAACATACATATAAGTGTCTTGAATATTGAGATCTATCTCATGATCATGAATGCCCAGTAGAAACGTGAAAGGAGATTTCTACAGGGCATCCATGAGGTATTTTTTTTATCGATACTTAAATCTAGCTTTTTAGGTTCATGAACAATGTCCGCGGGCAGGGTGTTCAGAATATATGGTATACGTTTCTTTAGTGTCCTATCACCATAGTAATTGAACACTCTAGGTACTTCATACTTGCCCGCGGTCATTGTCCTTGTGTTATGTTTATGTTTAACTAGGTGTAAGTATTTCAGGTCATCATGGTTATTTACTGCTAACAAGTATTTCAGTTCCGGTACCGGTAAGATTTTACATATTTTGAACAGTTTTTGGTAGTCTTTTTTACAGTTATCTTTTGTCTTCTTATTCACAAGTAATTTCAGGAATCGGATTTGATAAGATAAGAATAAGACTCTAATGTCTAATGTGTTTCCAAAATGTTATGACCGTTTATTTTCATAGTTTACCATAAAATTAGACGTTTAAAGTGTAATTATCATATGATAAGCTCAGCTCACGTATCAGTTTGTATTTTTAAGCATTGAATTTGCTCGCAAATCCCCTGATTCTTGAGAATGATGAGAATCAATGCCATTATTGTTTTACAATTTATTCGAGTATTACTCCCAGCCCAGTTACTGTTAAATAGTAGTGAACTACACCTAATTATTTTCCGGTGTCTCTCCAAATATTCAGAGTATAATTGGTTCCCCTTTTTTAAAGTTAAATATTTTACTTTAGTTTCCGATCTGCCTGACCATCCTGTGATCATCCTCTCAAAGGGAACACACACGTGATTTAAAATAGGAAATTATACATAAATTTATTTTTCAGAAATCGGTTCCATGTTTTGGTAGTAATAATTGCCTTAAAATACTATGTTAGGCACATGAAATAGATAAAAGTAAAAAAAAACACTAAAACTAACTAACAGGGCTCCTCCTATATGTAGACTATCGAATCTTATCACTGTTCACGAATAGGGTTTAACGACACTGTTAGATTTAACGAAATGTATTTTCTTTTATAAATGTAATAAATAAAAAAAGACATTTTTATTTCCTCTATAGGAAACATATTTGCTTATTCGACAGTTTCCATTTTAGATGCCTCCATGACTTTATGGAGATTGTTTTATTGAAGTTAAATATTTTATTTAGTTTCTGACTGATAACCCTGTGATCATCCTCAAAGTTAACACAAAAGTGACGTGATATAAGCATTTTCGTTGGGGTTTTTAAAATAGTAAGTTATCTATTTAGGCATTTCTTTCTCCGAATCTTTTCTGTGCCTCCGAAAAGTGGTACCTCTCGGCACAGAATAAGTAATAGTACTACGTACAGAAGGTTCTCTGTTAACAAATTCCCTGTTTAGGTACGCCAAACGTGCCTAAATGTGGCCATCCCGTTCTATCGCATGCAACGCGCTGCGACCCGTGCGAGCGTCCTGTACCAACACGTGGCAGCCACTGAATAGAGCCCTTCGAAGGGGAGACCGGCATGTACTTGTAGCGATAAACACAAATCGCGAGTGAGCCGCGCCTGTTCTCGGCAAAAGCATATTCGCCTATAAGATAGTTTCCATTTTAGATACCTCCGTGACTTTATGGGCATTTACTGGTTTGACCGTGTTAGGAACACGGAAATTCTCAGGCGAGTTAATGTCAATGAGGCGAAAGATGCGTTGGTATAGTCATGGACAAAACTCCTACGTTTGATACCAGGGGCCAGGATAACTGAGCGCATCATTCACTGCGAACTACAGAATGACAAGAAAACAAGATTGCGGTACAAAGATGTGTGAAACCTCACATAAAGAGGGTCAACTTAGATCCATCCACCTGGGAGGCATTAGCTGATGGCTGATCAGAATGGAGGCAAACTGTGATCACACGCGAGAACGATTTTGAAGTTCGACGCTAAGACCACTAGCGGCCATACGATATAATGATATAACCATGTCGGAGGGGTGGTGTGGCACCACATTTTGCCGCGAAATTGTCTACCTATGTCAGACACCTCAGGGCACTCGCTACGCTCTCAGCAGTCTCTGCGGCCGAATAAAGCTAAAAGATGATGATTCATATTAGTATAACAAAATCCGCCCAACCAAACAATAAACTGACCTCAGTACTTATATTTTTAATACAGTCGCCATCACATACATAGGTACACTATAGGTGTTCAAAAATATCGGCACATGCACCCTAATGCCTTGAAAATAGAGGTGTGTTCCGATGTTTGTGACGTGCTTGTTTGCTCCGATGTATGTGATGGCGACTGTACAACATTACCCTACCCTATATGAAATTTATATTTATTGGCTATAAAACGATAATAGTATGTTTTGGTAAATTTATTTAAATAGAATTACAAAAAGGTAAATCCCAATTCCGGAACCAGTTCCGGAATGGGGAATGGATGAAAATTTTACAAACGCCTGATTTTTTTTTGGTGATAGGAATAACCTTCCTTAGCACCAGAAAAAAGTTGCAGACTTTTCAGATGCGTCAATTATTTTTGAAAAATATAAACAGTTTCCTCACTTACGTTTCGTGGTTAGGACGGCGAATGAGACAATTTCCTTGATCCGTCTCATATTACATAAAAATATCATAAAAATCCGTGGTAAACTGACACTGGCAATGATATAGTCATATATAGACGACGATAAACATACTTATATAGATAAATAAATACTTAAATACATAGAAAACATCCATGACCCAGGAACAAATATTTGTGCTCATCACACAAATAAATGCCCTTACCGGGATTCGAACCCGGGACCTCCGACTTCGTAGGCAGGGTCCAACTAGGCTAAAGCGGTCGTAAATACAAACATAGACTGCTAAATTCATATCCCTTCCTTTTCGCTTTAACATAGTCAGGTAAAAACATACAATTGCATGTACAGTCAAACTACCAACCTACCAACTAGGCTACAGGGGGCTCCCATACAACAAACGTGATTATTTTTGCCGTTTTTATAGATAATGGTACGGAAAACTTCATGCGCGAGTCCGACTCGCACTTGGCCGGTTTTTAGATAACTTAGCAACTAGGGCCTATACATACTTGGTTTTTTTTCCTTTCCTCATGCTTTTTTGGAGCTGAACTCCACTTTGTACGCATGGACGCCGCCAGCGGAATCTTTGACCACATCAATAGCGTCAAATAAGCGTCTAAAGAATTAAATGAGTGCTATGAACACAAGATTCAAAGCACCTTCTGTAGTTGCGCGATACGGATCTAATAACCCACGAGGACAATACAACGCGCGTTATGACCCCTCCACAGCGATGCTCCGACACTGGGGCCCGCTAACGGATAACAAAGAAAGGTTATCATTATTAAGTATTTTGGCTTTTTGGCTGAATGCGCCAAGAGCGCGATGCTATTAAAAAAAAAAGTATACCAACCAGCTTCTGGAGATAGGCCGCGTTGAGAACCTGCGTCTCGCCGAGGTAGCGCAGTAGCGCCTGATCGCGGTCAAGGAAGTGCTCAACGAGCGGCGGGCGAGGCGCGGGCAGCGCGAACTGCACCGGGTAGCACCACACCTTGCGCAGCGCGGCCTGCTGCAATGGCGCCGGCAGTTCCTGTATATCAAGTAAAATACTGAATAAAGCCACATTGGCACGAAGAGAGGGAAAACTTATAAGAAATTATGTCATGTTTGACTGTCACGTTGTGACTACGGCACGTCATGAACGCGCACCGCAACAGAGCTGCTAATGTTTATGCTGAGAAGCTGAGAGTGTATTATAAATTATTTGGGGCAAGAAAAGTAGAGCCCACTCTTTCTCATCAGACCAGACACCAGCTTGCAGTGGCGCGTGAAAATGTTTAATGGGCAACCAAACCAGGAACAAAAATGTTAATATGAAAGAGTTTAGAGTGTATAACTATAATAGGCTTGCATAAAACTAAATATTAGGCAAGCCGGTGGGAATCGGCTTGTATGGGCGCTCCACCACTGCCAGCTTGTGTAGAAGGGGATATTTCCAGGTAAGTTATCAGGTTAAATTATTTTTTAATTACCAGTTCAAGGTGAAGTTAAAAAATATCATATTATATTCTCAACAATCCCAGCTCAGCTAGTTGCGTAAACAATAAGACCTTTAGTTATCATTACATTTCTGCTTATTCTTATTCAATATGACTTGGTCAATTTAGGTCACCTTGTATCACATTTTTACAGGGAAAATACCTCCAAATTCTGAAATTGTTTCATTGGTCTTTACTTTGATTTCCAATACTTCTAAAAGAATGAGACTTTGGTTCGTGAATTAGTGCATATTCATATTATTGCTCCTTACACTACAGCAAAAATATAATCTTGCACTTATCAAAGTGTAAATGGGCCCTAAGATTGAAAAGAAACCGATAGGAATAGCGATAAGATACAGTCATGGCCAGATAATTAAAAACATGATTTTTTTCCCCATACAGTTGCATACAAATATGACTTTTCTAAGGCCATGCCAGGATAAGCTAAGTGAATCTGCCCCCAGGGAGTTTTGGCTTGTAATTTTTTTTATTGATTTGTCTTTCTATTGGTATCGAGTATGCCAAATTTCAGCTCCCCAAACTCATAGGTTTTTTTAAAAAAAAAAACGAAATCTGATCTTTTTTCAATATTTTTTTTCTAGTTGGTCGATTTTGCCGTGAGTCACGTATATTGTGCATGTAATAAAGACAAATATATGATATTAATTTTAGGACATATTGCCATACAAAAAATAGAAAAAAAAATAGTTTATTTAAAAAAAAAAAATTCAAGTATTATCACGTCAGCGACACCTCCAGATTTTTCAAAGTAAGGCTTTTTAATAAGCTATCAAATGAATATAACTACTTTATTTTATCTGTGGTAGAACAATGTGTTTTTTTTAATGGAAAATACCACTATACATTTTTTAGTATACCCGCTCGTTTAAACTAATCGCTTGAAAACTCTTTACGAGGGCTGCCTTTTAAGTTGTGTCGTTTGGAAAAACTAAAGACAATTTAAGTGTTAAATGGTATTTATTGTTTTTCAAAGTAATCACCGTGATATGTAATACACTTTTTTCTACTTCTGTACCGTTATCTGTCATTTATATAGGCTGTAGCTCAAATACAATGACACCACTAATAAGTTGTCGAAAAACTCTATGCTCTATGGCCCAAAAACGCACTGTTTAGCGTACTTTTCTGGTTCGTACATTTTTCATAAAAGCACTGTTTGACTTTTTTTTAAATCGGCCGCTATATTGCAGTGGTGCCAACTTCATAAACAAATATTTCGAAATAAAAGTATTTATTTACGATTTATCATTTGTATATTATAATTATTTACTACAATAATAATAAATCATCATCTATTGTGTGTTAAATTACATGTTTTATAAATTCTTGGTATTATTTATAAAAATAAACAGTTCGAATTCGGTCCGGGTCCGGATTCGGTTTGGTTCGGATGGCAAGTGCAAACAAATTAAAAATAAAACAAACCATAAGCAAGAGCTGTCACATTTCCGATTTCCCACCAAAATACAGTTCAAAGTGAAAAGACGAAAGATGATAAACTATTAGACCTAAACTATTAAGCTTTTATTCGTGTTTGTGAAGACAAAGGTGTACGTTCCTAATAAAATGGTCGAAGAAATTAATAACTGCACACAGCAAAAGTACGAATAGAAAACTTGCTGCCTGAAAAGTTTAACTATTCTGTAGTCTGCTATTTATTTAAAAATCGTCGTACAAAAAGTATTGTATGCAACGGTGTAATAACTGGTCTAAAAACGCTCGTAGCGTCTTTAATTGCGAACCCACGCCACTCGCCTTTTAAGACCCTTTTTATACAACAGTTGCATAAAATACTATTTTATTCGATCGAACCAGTTTTCGAAACACTTATTCCAGTCCGAAGTCGGGGTCTCCAAAATGGCCGTTTTGTATGCCTCAACCGCTTCTTCAGGCGTCTGGTACCGTTGACCACGAAGTCGTTGCTTGATTTTTGGAAAAGTAAAAAAATCGTTAGGGCTTAAGTCTGGACTGTACGGCGGGTGTTCCAGAATTTCGACGTTTTGCTCTTTTAAAAACGCAATTGTTTGCCGGGCGGTGTGCGCGCTCGCATTATCGTGGTGCAGTCTTATACGACGTCTTGGGTTATTTTTTCGAAATTCTCCGATGACTTCTGGTAAACAGACAGTGGTATACCAGTCAGCATTAACCGTTTTACGATCCTCGAGCACGATGGTGGCAACGTGGCCACTTTTCGCCACAAACGTGGCGACCATTTTTTTCGAAGTGCTCCGTGAGCGTATTACTTTGGTCGGTTTTGGCTCATCTTGGAACACCCAAACAGTCGACTGCTGTTTAGAATCGGGATCGTAGGCATATATCCAAGATTCGTCACCCCTGATAATGTCGTAAACATGTTTCGAGTTTCCTCGGTTGAATTGCCGCAGAGTTTTGCGACACCATCGAACGCGAGCCGTTTTTTGGTCTTCACTGAGTAAATGTGGTATCCAGCGTGAGATCAACTTTTTTACGCCTAAGTGATCATGCAAAATACTGTGAACACTGGTCCCTGAAATACTTAAGGAAGCTTCTATCTCACGGAATGTTCTCCTGGGTTACGGCTGTTTTTGGTCGACCTTCACGATGTCTATCACCAAGACTAGAGCAACCACGTTGAAATTCTAAATACCAGCGTTCCACAGTCCGGAGGCATGGTGCTTTATCATTGAAAACCGTAGTCAACTCTTCGAAGCACTGAACTCGCGTTAAGCCCGTTTTGAAATTGTAAAAAATTATCGCACGTAAATTTTCCTTCGAAATTTCCATTTTCACAACTGACTTGTCAACTTTGAACGAACGCTGTACTAAAACGGTTGGGCCAGGGCCCGTAATTTTCATGCCGATGACATTAATTTGACGTCACGCTCCATATAGGGTGATCCCAAATAGTGTTATTGTAAATTATTAACCATTAGTCGTCAATCATTTTAATCAAATGACGCCACGCTGCATAGAGTATGATTCCGATTAATTCGTCATAATTAATCATTTAACAACCTCTGCATATAACCGATATCGATACTTGAAATAATCAGTACCATGTCTAATTGACTTATATAGCTGTCAGCTTAAAATAATACAATTTGTTGTGTTTTAATTAATGTTAATATATTTGTTAGGTATTGTTGGATAAATGTAAATAGGCACAATGTCATCTTTAAACCAGTTTTGCTACAGATATCCGTTTTTAATCGTAAACGACGAAAACGTTTATTGCTCCTGTTGTGATCAATATATGACATCAAAAAACAGCAATGTCACAAACAACTAAACATATTGAAAGAGAAGAAGGAAAATTAACACAAAAGGAGTTTAAGGCGAGGCCGGTTCACGATATGACGAAAAGACTGATCTTTGAGCTTCCAGTGTGAAGAAATAATGAAGACTCCTACTACAGAAAAAATAGTGTAAACTGAAAAAGAAACAAAGAAAAACAATAACCGAACATAATATTCAAAAATTACTTGGTAACTCTGTAAAAAAATCTTAAATGTCACCATAAAAATAAACTTAAATGTTCGAGATTTCGTAATTTTCAACGAAAATATATGTTTTTTTTTTTAAAAGGATAGCTTTTAAAAAAAAAAACATAAGTTCGTTTGTAAATTTAGAACCACAGTGACAATAATATGAAATCTCTAGCGTCTAGATGTTGATTGTCACTATGACAAAGTACGTAATGTTACACAAATAATTTTCCTTGACTGTTTATAAATCTATATGTAATAAAACCTTTTTAAATGTAACCTTTTTTATCCGTTCTCATAAAAAAAATGTTCTGTCAAAAATGTTACAAGTGCCACTGAGAAATAAAACTACTGATTCCCTAATGGTATATTAGTTGTTAAAATCAGAAAAAATGTGTCCATCAATTCTAAAAGTTGGAAAAATTAACCAAAATGTGTGACATAACAAACAAAAATACGATTACAAAACAAAAGGATTTTTATGAATATTGCATTACGTATGAACGCGAAGATGACTTAGATTTTGTTTGCATGGGAATTAATGCATGGAGGATGGCGTGCTTTACGTTAGAGAGGAATTCTGTTTTCTACGTAATTATGGAAATGTATTAACAATACTATTTAATAAAATGTCTAAAAAAATAAAATTAAATAGTTTTATTTACGTTTCACGTATCAAGTAAGTATTATTTATTCCATGTGTAAACAGACTACTCTTCTAAGTCATTTGTACATGATTAAAATGATTGACGACTAATGATTAATAATTTACAATAAAACTATTTGGGATCACCCTACATGGAGCGTGACGTCAAATTGATGTCATCGGCATGAAAGTTACGGGCCCTGGGTTGGGCTGATTTCGAGTCATTATTTTGTTTTCGAATTCTAAATTCAAATATTTTAAGATGACACTAGTTCTTTTTTATGCAATCACGGGAGGTTTGCAAACGACAGAACTTAAAAAGCAGCCCCCGTAGCCACTAATAAAAAAAACCAGTCAAGTACGAGTCTGACTCGCGCACCGAGGGTTCCGTACAAACTTTCATACACCATACCCGTCATGTCAGGACCCCATTCATTCTTGAACAATCTTAAACAGCTCATAGTAGAAGTTACCGTTGCAAAGCGCCTTCTGTATTTTGGTACTAACAACTTACAACCTAGCATGTTTGTTTATCAGCGATAGCTTTTTATCACGCATACCGATTTCGATTATTTATTTTTTATTTGAAAGAAGGGACTTGGAATTTGAATTTGAAGATATAATATTTCATACAAAAGTAAGTAAATTACAAATTTAATTAGGAAATTATTTTTGATAAATAAAAAAAAATAAGCTAGATATTGATATCGTTTTATTTTTCCTGTATTATTTATGTTACTCTTAATCATATGTAATTATTTCAGAATTTTCGCTTTGTATACTTCGGAGATAAGGGGGGGGAGATGGTATTTTTTTCTACATTTTCCTTAATAAATCAAAATTTAACCACTGTAGAACAAAAAATAAAAACGGTTTTAGAAAATGCAACGTGCAACTCAAGTCCTTTCATTTGATACCCCACTTGATCTATTTACTAGACTTTGATTTTTTAACCCCCCCTCATATTCGTCATTTAAACAGAAAATAAAAATGTATATATATTTTTTTTAATTTTCCATACACGTGTCTTAACCCTTTTAACAGTTGTTCCAAATTTCAAATTGATAGCTTAAGTAGTTCTTGAGATATTTAACGTTGTGACAGACGGACGGATGGACAGACGGACAGCGTCGCACCATAAGGGTTCCTTTTTTACCTTTTTGGTAGGGAACCCTAAATTCTGTGCCGGTTATTACATGTCCGTTAAAAGTGTTAAAACGTAACAAAATCAATTGTTAGATAATAATTAAGATATGCGATATCGAAAGCTTATTTCAAAAACCAGCACATTGATATTCTTTTTCAGGATTCCGTACTCAAAGAGTATAACGGGACCCTATTACTAAGACTCCGCTGTCCGTCCGTCCGTCTGTATCTCACTGATACCGTGATAGTTCCAGTTGAAATTTTCACAGATGATGTATTTCTGTTGCCGCTATAACAACAAATACTAAAAACAAAATAAAATAAATATCTTTATTGATAATGGTACGGAACCCTTCGTGCGCGAATCTGACTCGCACTTGGCCGGTTTTTTTCTTTTTTTTTATTAGTGGCCAGTGTTTATGACGAACGTGCTTGTTTCTCTAAAGAGTTTTTAAGCGATTAGTTTTAACGAGCGGGTATGTCAAAAAATGTATAGTGGTGTATTCAATTTAAAAAAACACTGTTCTACCACAGATAAAATAAAGTAGTTATATTCATTTGAGAGCTTATTAAAGAGGCTTACTTTGGTGAAAAATCTGGAGTTGTCGTTGACGTGATAATACTTGAATTTTTTTTTTTTAATTTACTATATCTTTTTTTCAAGTTGTTGTATGGCAATATGTCCTAAAATTAATATCATATAATGCACAATATACGTGACTCACGTCAAAATCAGCCGGCTAAAAAAAAAAATATTGAAGAAAGATCAGATTTTTTTTTTCTTTTAAATGATAAAGTGGGGAGCTGAAATTTGGCATACTTCGATACTAAAAGACAAATCAATAAAAAAATATATAAGCCAAAACTCGCTGGGGGCAGTTTCACTTAGCTTATTCTGGCATGGCCTTTAATGATGATTTAAAATATGTTTGGCCTATTTTATTTCTGAGTATATGGAGGTATCTGTGTATAAATAAGATTTAATTTAGTTTATATAAAAGTTCTGTAAAAGTTGTGCTTAAAAAAATATGGATCCCATGGACAGTTTTTACGAGTTCATACTGCAATTAGGAACAATGTATGAACTTATAAAAAGTGTTGATTTGATCGCCCGTATTTTTTAAAGTCTAAATTTTAAAGAAGCTCTTTTGCACTATATTAAATACTGTTTAAACATGGTTACATCCGTATAATCAGAAACAAAATTAATCAAACACATTATAAATTATCATCAAATTTTAAAAGTCATATTTGTATGCAACTGTATGGGGAAATAAATCATGTTCTTAATTATCTGGCCATGACTGTATATCTCAAATATGAAGGAAGCAATATATTAAATTATTTTTAAATAGTTTGGTACCTGTATTCCGTTTTCTTTCAATAAAGCACTATGTTTCTCTCGTATTTTGCGCGCATACTCAGCTGATAAGTGGTATATCTTCAAACAAATGCCTTCCACTGAAGCCTTCACTGTTTCAGCCAAATGAGGCTGGCATTGTCTCTGAAACATTTTTTTTTTTAGTTTGACGTGTTTTTAACAAGATTATAAATACTACTTAAATCCAAAATATCTATGAGCAACAATTCACCCGTAGATGTGCCAATCTGTCCTGAAAGTCATCATAAGTGGCTCCAACCGTGCGCCGAAGCCATTGGAATGTATCTTCAGCATTCCATTTCACCACCTTACGACTTTCTGGAGAGGCATTCCTGGATTCAATCATTTTCTTTGCAGCTTCAGCATAGCGTGAAAGTTGTTTACGAGCATCACCAGTGAATTTTGGGTGTGTCAGTTTTATGGGTATATCATTCATGATTTCCTCATACATGGAGCGTGATATTTCAGGGAAGCAATGACTTGGCAAAAGTGGATCTGAGCCACCCTGATCATTCACTTTACGCTCCATTAGCCATCGGTTAAATGAATCCTTAGGAGCATCAATACTCTCCCGGGTGTGACATAATTCTTGATAACATTGTCGCAGTTTATTAGCAAGTGTAAATCTGAAACCTTCGATTTCTGGATGGGGATGGGGACAGATAGTTGGAGGCCTTTCATATATAACAACATTAGTTGGGACTTCTATATCCCATGGCCCTGCGAGCACAAACTTTTTAGGAGGGGGTCCATTATCTTCTGAGGGTCGACGTTTACTGGCACTAGGAGTCGTATTGCCAGCGTTGGCAGGACCAGTATGACAAATGCCCAGGGGATCTGTAATAGGGTCAAAATCCCTCTTAACGGCCGGTAACTCCCACATTGACTCTCCTGAGAGCTTGTTCCAAAAGTAGGGCCTATTTTCTCGTTTTGACCAGTACTTTCGCCAACCCTGTTGTATGAGATCTGGATGTAAGTCAGCAGCGAGGTGCGGAGCGAGCGGAGCCGGCGCTCCAGGCGTCTGTGGGGTTTCTCCGCTTCCACATGGTGAAGATTGGGTCTCGGGTGACGAGTCGCTGCGCGGTGTTGTGTTCTCCCAACTCGAAGACCCGGCAACAACTTTGTCTCGAACATCGTTCATGTTGCTTCCTTTGATTTAACAAATAATAATTTGAATTTTAGACCACGAAACTATTTTGCGTGAAACTTTAATAACTCTCTTACGCTAATAAGGTTCCAATAAGCACATTTTTCATCAAGAATCATTAATTGTTTTCTTAGCGCCAAGAATTGTTATCTTGCAAACTTCTGCGATCTCAAAGAAATACATAATGATTTATACATGAAAAATAACGCAACAAAATAAAACTTTATAAAACAATATTAATAGCTTTGAAATCAATCAGAATGTATTGTATCGTAAATTTACGACTACGCAAGGCAGCAAAGCCCCCAAGCTAGCACCGCCATCACAAATATGACATGCCACAGACAAAACAGGACAAGTGAAATTATTTGAACAAAAAATTCTGTTCCAGACACGATTAATCAAATGATATTGTTGCTAAATAAATATTATTCATTCAAACGAATTGTCTCGAGCTTTTATAATTGATAATTTCATATTCTAGCAGATACAACATATAAATTATAAAATTGCATGTGCGAGCAATCACATATTTTCCTTTCATCATGGTTGAGGAAAGAGAAGGAAAAAATGTCTCCTGTCATGGGCTCTACAAACCATACAATTATCACTTCTGATTTGTCGTATCCAATTTCTGACAAATTGTGGCAATTTAGGGAACCATTTCGTAAAAATAATATTGCCGTAACAAAGCACTGTGTCATGATTGTGTTATTCCTTATTTTTCCTAAGGTATCGCTATTCGCAGTAAGATGCTAACGAGATGATAAAAAAAATATAAAGCTATCAAAGCGTGGCTCAAATCGACAGTAAAATGTGTTTTTATAGCACTATAACACCTTTAAAATACAAACTTTATAATAAATGCGTGTAAAATTTGTAGAAAGACTAATTACAATAAATTCAATAATATTTTAAATAGTTTACTTCAAAATTATCTGCCAGAAAACTTGGCTGATCATAAATTATTTCCATCGTTAAATTGTGTTGGTTGTCCACATGCATACAATTTGTCAATACAACTCTGACACTTTTTGACAATATTGAGCAGCTATTATACAAGTATCAGCAGCGCAACATGCCTCCAGACGATAGCAATTAGTCAGATTCTGATAAATTGGGGCTGACAAATCATTACATGTATAGACCCCATCAACATCATCAACACAAAGATACCCACAGATACCGACACTACCGACAGAAATGTCAAAAAATCTGAAAAACTACTATACTACACTAACAAGTTGTGCAATTAAATTACTATACTACTAAAAAAATTATTCGTGTAGTGGGATAGTGGATGCCGGGGTGATGTACGACTGTACGTAATGGAAATAGAAATAAATGAATGTCTCGACAGTACTCATGCATATAAATACACTGGTTGCAGTGTTTGCACTTTACCGAAAGACGTAGAATATAGCAAGTTTTACAAAGATTATATTTACAATAATTTGCCATGCATAATAAGAAATGTTGGTTCAGGTTCAAACTGGGAATGTTCTGCTTCATGGGTCAAGAACGATACAATAAATTATGATTATTTCATTGACAAATATAGTGATCTTGATGCGCCTGTAGCAGATTGCGATACCATCGCCTACAACGCTCAAACTAAAAACGATCATAATGTTAGAGATTACATGATGTACTTAAAAACCAAAGAAAGAAAAAAGCTCCTATATTTAAAAGATTGGCACCTTAGGAGACTCTGTCCTGAGGATAATTTCTATGAAGTGCCATCAATATTTGGTTCTGACTGGCTCAATGAGTATGCCCAAGATCACCAAGATGATGATTTTATGTTTGTTTACATTGGCCCTAGTGGTTCATGGTACGGTATTTGTATCTTGTGCAGTAATGTGAATGTATGTATTATAAACTGTAGTTAATATTGTTTTTCTTTTGCAGGACTCCTTTACATGCAGATGTGTATAGTTCCTTTAGCTGGTCAGTAAATGTTGTTGGGAGAAAAAAATGGATTATGTTTCCTCCTGGAGAAGAAGAAAAGCTCAAGGATTCCTTAGGAAATTTACCTCTTCTCTTTGAAGACAACAAGTTTGATAATGTTACTTATTTTGAAGTAATACAAGAAAAAGGTGATGCTATATTTGTGCCTTCTGGGTGGCATCATCAAGTTTCCAATCAGCTTGATACTATATCCATTAACCAAAACTGGATTAATGCTTGCAATATAGAAGAAGTTTGGAAAGCTTTGGAGAAATGTTTACTGAGTGTTGAACATGAGATACAGGAATTCCAAAACACTCCTGAATTTATTAGCCAATGTCAGCTCATTTTGAAATCAATGTTTGGTATGGACTTTGAATATTTCATTAATTTCATTTGTTACTTAGCTGAAAAGAGACTTAGTCAACTAGAAGAAAACAATTGCATTGTATTCAATAAGTATATATTAGGCAAAAACCATATTAAGTTTGACTTGACAAACTTATCAAAAATAATAGATTTATTCAATAGTCACCACTTGATTGTCAATAATAGCTTAAATATAAATTATAAATATGATTCCCTCAAAATTAAACATCAAATTATGAACAAAGTTCTGTAAAGATCATAGTTTTGATTTATCTGCAGCATATACAACACCTTTATTTATCAAATCTTCTATGCTACTCTTATCAAATCCCAATTCTTTCAGAATTTGTTTTGTATGTTGCCCAGGATTGGGCATGCTCTGGTGCCCAGTGGAAACACCCGGTGTTACTGATAGCCTTGGGGCTGGCTCTGGAACTAGAAGATTTTCTGAATCTCTATAAAAAGATTTTCGAGACATATGTAATTTGTTCTTGTCAACAGAATCAAGTTCTAAAACTGGAGTGACACAAGCATCAGCACTATCAAATAATTGACACCATTCTTCTTGTGTCTTTGTCAAAAATATTTCTTTAAATACTTTCCTGCAGTGTTCTCCATCCCCACCCTGTGGGTAGTCTTCCTCCGACAACTGTAACACCTTCAGAAGGTTTGCATAGAATTGTGGTTCTAATGCTCCAATGGCCATGAATTTCCTATCTTTTGTTCTATAAGTTCCATAGAATGGATGCCCTCCATCTAAGATATTGGTTCCTGGTTCTCGTGACCATAGTGGTAATTTTCTTGATTTATATATCCATGTCGCTAAATATGCTGCCCCTTCTGTCATGCTGGAATCCACTATTTGGCCTTTACCAGATTTAGTTCTTTGAAAAAGTGCTAAAAGAATTCCAAGAGTACACATAAAACTTCCACCAGCAAAATCTGCCAGTAAATTAACTGGTGGGTGTAGTTCTCCATTCTTTACTAATGCAGATAAAACACCTGACATGGCTACATAATTAATGTCATGTCCAGCTTTGTTCTCATATGATCCAGTTTGTCCATACCCTGACAATCGTGCATAAATGAGGCCTGAATTCTCTTTCAGAAGCAGATCAGGTCCAAGTCCTAATTTTTCCATGACCCCAGGCCTAAATGTGTCTAGTAATACATCTGAAGTTGCACACAGTTGTTTGATAACATTCACTCCTTCCTTGGACTTTAAATCAATAGACAACATTTTTTTACCATTAGACAAAACATCAAAGGGTGATGGTTGTATCTGTAAAAAACAATGTAGGTAAATAATTATTACGTCATACCTGGCCATAAAGTAGGAATTACCGCACGCTATGCGTGCGGAAAACCCCACTTCCTGGCTAGATAGAGACCTAACATTTTGTACTCACCACGGGCGGTAATAAAGAAAGCCTCAGAGCGCATATTTATCGCCCTTGCCTTCGGCTCGGGCGTCAAATACCTGCGATCTGAGACATTCTTTGTTTAACCGCCCTAGGTAAGTAATGTACTATAGTATCCGCAAAACTATCTGGCCGGTCAGGTCGTAAAATATTAGAAGTATGCTATTATTACATTTATTACACACAAAAAGGTTTCATTGTTACTTTTATTGCCCTACCGGCCAGATAGTTTTGCGAATATTTTAGCATAAAAATATACTTTTCTAGTATAACATCAAAAAATAACTCATTAGTAAAATTTGAATTCGAAAATTTTATTATTTTGGAACCCAATATAATTATTTGATTTTATTAAGTATAACACAACAATAAAACGTAAACAAACAAAAATATAGTACCTACTTATTCGAAATAGGTAGTTGAGAAAGTTATTTATTCAACAATCAAGACTGATTACGTTGTTTACATTAAAATAAGTAGTTAACATACATACTATTTTAAAAAGTATTGAAGGGCCGACTAGTCGGCCGCCTAGAAGTTCGACAAGTCGGCTAGGCGGATTGTGGACTTCGGCTAAGTTCGGGAAACTTCGTTTAGCTTTGCCGTCGCGTCAGCATGCTTTCGCGTTGTGCCAAGTTTTGTTTGCATTTACAAAAAGTGATTAAACTATCGATTAGAGCAATATTGATTTGTATAATGTCCAATCGCGTTTTCCTGTGATCCATAAAGTGCTGAGTAATCGGCACATGTCGCAACTACAAATGAGGCCGTATAGTCGGCTTTCCCGACTAGTCAGTACATCTCTAATTAAAAGAAACAAGGTATTTACCCTTTGGATTACTGTGACTGTAGCTCCAAAGTCTGCTAATATAGTTCCACATAGAGGCCCAGGAGCAAGTCCCAACATTTCAACAACTTTTATGCCTCGCAGTGCCATATTTGTTACTGCAAAAAGACCATTATTATTATTATTTGTTACTCCTTTTAAAATCACGGGTTTTAAGGCCTGGTTATTTGATAGACATACATGGGGATACAGGTCCAACACGTTAGAGGCCTTTTGGAGAAGTTTAATGTTATATAGTACAATTAGTACACCTGCTACAACCCATTTACGGGTGGGTACATCAGTAGATACCCGTGAATCGGTCCCAGGAGGATTTTTGGGGCTATTGTAGGTTAAGTGGAAAGAGTATGGGTGGCTATGGGTGAAATTTGGATGGACAAATGAATGGGCTATTGCAAGAGTTCCGGACACCTGCCATAACAATGTGAGATTTTTCAATTATTTGGAAATTACTATACTATATTGATTAAAAAAACATACCTAATGGAAGTGAATATAATAAAATTAGGAGGTACTGTAATATTTTATTCAAAACAAGTTACTAGGTAGTACCTGGCATGGAAGCAACTTAAAACTAAAAAGAGATCAAATAAAATTGTTCGTACTCACTTAACTGTTGTTTCAATAGCAATAATGATTTAAATTTACAGTAATTTATGTATGATCAAAGTACGGCTAGTGAACACCAAGTCATACATACATACAACATACCATAAAGTACTTTGTTATATACTGATATACTGAAACAACATACATAAACAACAGGGTCCACAATCTCTATAGGTTATTCACTCAGAACAAAATACCGATTGTATGAAGAAAGTAGTACTTAGAAGCGCTATCGCTAGATGGCACTAATTCATTAATTTAAGTGTGTTCCACACCTCCAGATTCTATGGAATGGAAAGTGTGGCGCCCACTTTACTATGTTTTTTTTTCCCGCTGGTTTTATTAATTGATGCTGCTAGCTGGCATCACTGATATTTCCATTTCATTCTATGCATAAACTTTATTCGCAACATATAACATTTTATGCGCTTATGAAATACAAATAAAATAAAATAACATGAGAATTGGGTTATTCTATGATAATAAATATTACAGATCTTATCATAACACTTTACTCATGCAAATTTTATAAAACGGAACGTAATACTTGTTTATGTTTTAACTGTCAATTGCTCGCACTGTCATTCATTGTATTCTCTCTCCCGCGTGGTTGTAAAGGTCGTGAGTTGAGTCCATTGAGATAATGAGGTTGAGTCCCACAAACAAGGAAAATCTTTGTAAAGTTCTAATACTTCCACAATTAATCTTTTTTCCATAATATTCACGGCTTCTTGGCCTGGTGACATTGTAACGTGTGTCTCGCTCGGTAGTAGAACCGCGACGTCCGCGACTAAACTAAACCTCTGAACGGTGCGGTGGCCCGTACACATGAGCGAACTTGGTGCGGACCGCACCAAATCCTGTGCGGTGGCCCGTACACATGAGCGAACTTGGTACGGACCGCACCAAATCCTGTGGGAGAACCATCGAACCGAGCGCACCGTCAATAATAATAATAATGTGCAGCGGACCGCTGAACACACTGTCACTCCTGTCAAATCTGACGAGTTCTGCATCGCACTATCGAAGTTTCTTAAATCAGTTGCATAAATATAACATCCAAACAACTCTCATTGGACTTCGGTCCCTGAGAGATCTCTCTACTGTCGTATCTTCTACATTGGTGACCCCGACAATGGACATAAGCGCAACTCTGAATATCCTGACTGACGCCCGACTCTTCTCAGCAAGCCAGACTCTCTCTCTCTCTCTGTCTCCGCTCGCCACCCTGGCTCTGAGCGCTCGCTCGCCACGCTGGCTCTGAGCACTGGCAAGCTGCACTCTACTCTTCATACATCCTTGACCCCTCCGTCTCAAAGGGGGGCTGATGTGGCGTCACTCCTGTCAAATCTGACGAGTTCTGCATCGCACTATCGAAGTTTCTTAAATCAGTTGCATAAATATAACATCCAAACAACTCTCATTGGACTTCGGTCCCTGAGAGATCTCTCTATTGTCGTATCTTCTACAACACCATCGAATATAGTCCGGAGCAGACCAAGTTCGCGGTGCGGAGCGCACCATATTCTAGCGTCTGTTATGTTAGTACTATATATATTATAGTCTATTATTCAATATAGTATATGCGACCGATAGCGTTCCCTTGGGACCAACCACGGACGCAGTCTGTCGCAAAGACTACAATATACTATACCTATACATACTGAGATAGACAGGCAACCCGAACAAAATGAGAAGGCATTTAATGCTTGCGTACAGCAGGCGCCATCTCTTCTGCGATATTAAAACTTTTCTGTTAAAACATTCAAAAAGTGCGTCGGTCGCAGGGTTTGAACCCCGGCTCATCGACACCAAATACCGCCGTCTTTACCCCTAGGCTATGGATGTATAATGTTAACACGGCGAATTTTGAAATACCTTGACAGCCTAAGCCTAGCAATCGCTACAGCTTCAAAGAGTTCGCAACCTATCAAGAAGGTGGTACTGTTTTCAATAAGGAACTGGATTTGCATTAAGTTCTAAGTTCGCATAGCATGGTCTGTCGCGAGGGATACGCTCGCGACCAAGGCCGTTGACTTTAACTAAATATCGGTCGGGTCAACCGCTTTCTACACGGTCCATTTTTATATCAACCCGACCAAGGATTGAGGTTGGCGGTTAGTCCCGATCGTGTAGAAAGCCTGTTAAGTCCGGCACTGATGCATAGGGGCCGAAATCAAGCGGTGGACTGCTTTGAGTAGATAAATACATGGAGAGGCCCTATTCTACTATAGATACATTTATGTTATGCAAATATACACGAAATCTACATAGAAGGTCAAAAACACAACTTATCTCTTTCTTTCCAACTGTCGACAGCGTATGGTGAAAGAGATAGCATGATATTACGTTGCTCTTACTTCCGATACTAGAAACAGACATTACAGCCGCGTGCCATGCGCCATTTTATGCGCCAAATGTCTTTGTAGTACATGCGCTGTCAAGTGGTAAAGAACTCAGAGTTAAAATCGTAATTTTCCGTATTAAAATAGTTTTTTTGTACTTGGTTTTGTGTAGTGAACACATATAGATGTGAACGCAAAATGCCTGCGTGCTCAATAAAGCAATGTGGTGCACGGAAATCAAGAAATCAACCGAATTTGACCATTCATAGGTTAGTAGCCGTTTTTTTTTGTTAACTGCCAGTAAATCGCACTATCCGCCAAATGATAGTCAGTTTTGAAATGGATTTATCGTTCCCAACAAGAAAATACACGTTTCGCTATATTTACAGCAGTATTATTAGTATTTAAATCATACATCTTATTTTGACTAGTGCTGCGCTCTGATATCGACAACTTGCTATTAAATTAAATGACTATGTGAGTAATTTTATGTTTCAGATTTCCGAAAAGTGATTTTTTGCGTGGGAAATGGCTTGATGTCATCGGCATCGAAAATATAAATCCTCGACATGTACAAAAATACATCTGTTCATTACATTTTGAGGAATCGCAATTCAACAAAACTCAATCTGTTGACAGGAAGAAGGTGAAATTTCAATTACTAAATTTGACCCAAGAAACAAGAATAAATAATAAAAACAAACGTGGTGAGCTAAATAAAAGCTTGTAAAAATACCATTGTTTTATTCAATTCTGCACCATTCATGATCATCATCATAGTATACACATTGGGCTGGGCCTGAATAACCCGACAGATTTTAATTGTATTTCTGACCATATTGGAAGTAAGTAAGTAAGTAATTTATTTTGTGAAACATAGGTATGTATACATCCAAGGAGTGAGGATGAAGGGTCCACGAAAAGACCATGTCTACTCAATTTTTTTTTCAAAATGAGTTTCTAATGTCAAAATGCTGGGCTCGTTATGAAAACTTGACATTAAAACCTCAATTTGAAAAAAAAGTGACCACCTGTTCTTACCGTGTCATTCACACTATAGCTGCAGCTGCGACCTTATCGGTTGTACCAATAAAATGCAATGTTGGTAAAACACTTCACAAATAATCTGGTTACGGTAACAGAGTAGTGTACTTGCATATTATTATTCGTCTCGGTCAGTTTCAATTACAGAGAAAACTCAAATATTGATGTCGATATTTTTCAAAGTCCAAGTTGATATCGATAATTGTCTCTAATCGATGACAACCCTACAGCCACGAATTGACAGGCCGCCATATTAAGCGCCAGGATTAGGTATACACGCTCATTTCGTAGGTATTTCGTGTCCATATAGTTTAATTAGTCTGAGGTGGACTGCCGCGCTTGCTCGTGTGGACGCAGCTATACAGCGTTCTACGCTACCACAGAATAAATAATACCTATAGAAGATATCGTTTAAACTGGTGCCTCGAACGCTTTTGTAATGTGTGCGTGTGCACACAGACAACACCTTTCTTTTCCCCTCCGTACCTCCTTTCCTTGCAGTTGTAGTTTATTATCTGTTACGACGAAGCGAAGCTGATTTACTTGTTGTTCACATTAAATTGTTGAAATATTTGTGAGATTAAACTTAGAAACTTGATTCAAAGCATTGAAATAGCTTGAAACCCACAGGATGTCGGTAGCTTTTGCGCCAAGAGGCAATCGCCCTCCGTTAAATCCCGCTCAAATCCAAAAAATGTTGGACGAGAATGCTCATCTAATACAAACGATACAAGAGTATCAAGCGAAAGGCCAACTAATGGAATGCCACCAATACCAGCAGATTTTACACCGAAATCTTGTGTATTTGGCTTCGGTGGCGGACGCTAATCAAAATATTCAGACCCTTTTGCCGGTGAGTACATACCTCTATTGGTTTCCGTCCAGTTATTCCAAAAAAAGACAAAACCTATACATATTAATATCATACTGAGTTGTACCAATCGGTATTGGTACTGCTTATTCTCTAGATGGTTTATGCTGTAATTATTGTAAATGTTATGGTGTAGGTACTCTGTTAAAATGACCCCTTGACGTGACTTGAGGCCGGTTGCCCACACAAATTCAGAATGGACAAGAGTTGTACTGTATCTAGTTATTTGTTTATTAGGATTATGAACAGAAGATACAACACGCATTAGTAACATAAAAGCATTAATGAGATATTGAATGATCCCCCTTGAAGCCTAGTTTAACCAATTAAAATTGTCCAGTTAGCTATTATTTTCTAATGTAAGATATATTTTCAGCCTCCTCATCAATTAGCAGCAGGCAATGTGCCACCTCAGGGCCCTCAAGGCCCTCCCTCAAGTGGAGCAGAGTCCCCTGGCCCATCCCAGCAGCCTTACCGACCACCATCTGGTGCGTCATCTACACCAACTAGGCCTACTCAGTCTTATGGCCAGCGACCATATCCTCAGAATCAATACCAAGGTCAATATCAAGGTGCCCCTGGTTATCCCCCACAAGGTGGTTATGGACCCCCAAACCAGGGATATGGACCTCCTAACCCTTCTCAACAACCGCAGGGTTATCCACCTAACTCAACCTATGGTCCACCTATTACTACTACTCCTAGTAATTATCCTCCTTCCACTCATCCCGGAGGTGGCTACCCACCATCAACAGTTCAGCAACCTTACGCTCCTCCACCAGGCAGCCCTGCTGTGGCAGGCTCACCATACCCCGTGCGTGGGCCTGCCCAACCTGGGTATACTGGGAACTCTGCTTACCCGCCACCACAGTCTGGGCCCAACTATCCTAATGTCGGTGTAAGCACTTACAATTCCACTGCACCCCAACCCCAACCCTATCAGTCACAGCCATTCCCAAACACCACACCAACTTCTGCTTACAGTACAACTCCCACTTCCCAACCAAACCGATCTCCTCAGCCACCACCAAGTGGTTATACATCACAAAACCCACCAAGCTCGGGTTATGGTTCCCCTTCAGCTCAATCTCCTACATACAATTCTAGTTCTCATGGAAACAATGTGCCTCCATCTACTGTTGCATCAGGGGCCCCACCCGGTGGCCCCGGTGGTCCTGGTGGTCCTCCTGGGCAGCAGTATCCTCCTGGTCAACCATCTCCTTACCCACCGGCTACACAACCTCCTTACTCAAATCCTTCGTCGCAACCCGGCAGTCCTGCACCGTCCGTTTCCACAGCGCCCCCTACTCAGGGATCGTACTCGCAAAATCCACAAAACTATCCCCCGGCTGGCGGCGCGTACCCGCCGCACGCGTACCAGCAGGGATACCCGCCCGCGCAGTATCCGCCGTCCCCGTACCCGCCGTACGCGCGCGCCCCGGCTCCCGGCGCGCCGCCGCCCGGTGCTCCGCAACCATATCCCGGTTACGGATTCCAACCGCCCACCCAACAGTAGTTGTGATTGATTAGCATAAGTTTTTTTAAACAATTTAAATATAGAATTTGTTTTAATCGAAATATTGATAATTATGAGTGTTTCAATGAAATCTTGACATAGTAGAATAAAATGAAATTGGTATATCTTGAGTTTTATTATTATTAGTGTCCGACCGAAACAATGTTTTTTTGCCGAAACCGAAGGTTCGGCTTTGGCTCTAGTTTCGGCCGAAACCGAACCTTTTGTCTGACTTGTTAGGCTAGGTTCACACGGCGACTATTCGATTCGATATTTTCTCGCATACGGTTTTACCGTATACGAGACGGCCGTTCATACGGTGCTAGGTCCATTCGGTGTTTTCACGTATACAGAGGGCCTACCGCGAAAGGCATTCGAAGTTTTCCCTCTCTGTCATATCTGTGAGTTCGTACGTAAGTGTGACAGAGAGAGAAAACTTCGAATGCCGTTCGCGGTAGGCCCTCAGCCTTCCCGTATACGTGGCCGCCGTTCACACAGCGTCTATTCGATACGAATTGTCAGCCACCACACCACCATTGCAGACGTTGAGTGCACGCCAGTGGCGGAACGCCCATACAAGCCGCTTCCCATCGGCTTGCCTAAAATTTATTTTTAGGCAAGCCTATAGTTATATACTCTAAACTCTTTCATAACTTTTTTTGTTCCGTGTGGCCCATCGAAAATTTTCACGCGCCGCCACTGGTGCACGCTGACATGGATCCTCGTATTCCAATTCTTGTATATTGGAAAAATTGAGTCCATCCTTTATTAAAAACGGGTCTATATCGAGAAAGAAGATTAAATTTTTTTTTGAAAGGTGAGAAATGAACGTGTGTTTTTCAATTAAGGCCTGATTCGTAACAGATTTGCCAAATTCAAAATGCTGGCACCTAGCGGTCATGAAACTTATCTCGTTTTTGTTTATAGCATTGACATTGCCAATGTCACCAAATTATGTAGGCATCGTTTCTTTATGTGTAAAAGCTGATAAAACGAAATAAAAATGAATGAACGTGAACGCCGTGAGCAGATAGTCTGCCAAATGGATGGAAAATACACAGCGTCCTAACCATTTCATCGCAAGAGATTTAAAAATCCCAAGAAGAACCGTTGATACGGTCCTGAAACGATACTTAGAGACCTTGTCTACCGCTCAGAAGCCTCGAACCGTAGAACATGGTGGTGCTCGTGATCCTGGGCTAGATAGGAAAATCATTAAGACGATTTGCAAAAACCGCAGCATGTCGGAGCGAGACATAGCTAAAAAAAAATCTACAAGTCAGTCAATGGTGAGACGAATCAAAACCAGGGCTCGAAAGCTGTATGAATTACTGGGTACCGAAAATTTTCATTTGATTCTGGATGACGAAACCTATGTGAAGGCAGACTTTTCGCCACTTCCTGGTGATCAGTTTTATACGATAGCTGATGGAGAAACTCTTCCAGATTCGGAAACCACCATAGGAATGGAGAAATTCGGCTCCAAGTATCTGGTTTGGCAGGCAATTTGCCCATGCGGTGATCGCAGCCGTACATATGTTACAACTGGCACAATTAATAAGAATATTTACATCAATGAATACTTGAAAAAACGGCTACTACCGTTCATTCAAAAACACAATAATTCGGCCTTATTTTGGCCAGATCTGGCTACAGCCCACTATGCGAAGGATACCCTTAACTTCCTCAAACAAAATGATATCCAGATCGTGCCTAAAGCACTGAATCCGCCGAATATTCCACAGTGCCGTCCTATAGAAAGATATTGGGCTCTCGTCAAAGGAATCTTGCGTAAGACAGGTAAGACTGCCAGCAACCAGCAAGACTTCCTGAGAAAGTGGAACTCGGCTTGCAAGAAAGTTGCTAATGACACTGTCGCAGGGCTGATGGAGGGCATTCGACAAAAATTGCGGCAAGAGTGGGAGAAAAAGTAGAAATCTTAATTACAGACGTAAAATGATAATTTTACAGTTTTTTTTTAAATAAAATCATACAATTTAGACAAATAAAACACTTACGGTTACAGCTTTTTAAATTTGGCAGATCCGTTAGGAATCGGGCCTTATTTTCGAATGTTAATAGCATGAGGGCCTACCGCGAAAGGCATTCGAAGTTTCCCCTCTCTTTCATACTTACGAGCTCGTACGTAAGTGCGACAGAGAGGGAAAACTTCGAATGCCGTTTGCGGTAGGCCCTCAGCTTTGACAATTTACAATCAAGATTGGAGCAGACCACCTTGCCGCGTACTAACACCAACCTAAGAATCTGCGTGAGCACTTGTCCGTGTGAACTTGGTGTGAACGAAACAAAGTAAACACAAGCGCGCCACTGAGCATCGCATTCGATAAAATCGTTTCGAGAATCTCGCATCCCTGAGGGCCTACCGCCAACGGCATTCGAAGGTTTCCCTCTCTGTCGCACTTACGTACGAACTCGCAAGTCTGACAGAGAGGGAAAACTTCGAAAGCCTTTCGCGGTAGGCACTCTGGTGGCAAGACCCTACGGTATACGGTAAAAAATATCTCTTGAATGCGAGATTTTCCCGCATTTTTCAAAACAATTTTTTTTTTCATATTAGTTCAAGGATATGAATGACTGTAAAAATATGCATTATGAACCCCATTTTATGCTCCTTCATTCTGAATTTATTTGGTTACTCTCGCTTGCTTGGTTTGGCTAAAATAACAGTTTAAAAATTACCTTGATTTTTTTACATTTTCGTGAATAAGTCTGAAACAAAAGAAGATCGAAGGCTGATATTACGCATACAGTGTTCTTAGGTCCTGCCAGTACTGCACCTCAAATTACAACCAAATCCCTTGCGGGGGCCACTCTTGTTAGCTTAGCCTGCTAGACCCTTTCGTCGGGAATAATTCTTGTGAATGAAAATCGAATGAAGATAACTTATTCTTATTCAAATAAAACGAATCCTGATTTTTTATTTTAAATAATATTCCTTGAATACGAATGTAGCTCGGATCGGATTCGGATATTTGGGGCCCTTGGGGGTAAACACAGCGCATTTGGTATCGGTATAGAGGCAAGGCACTCGGTTGATGTACTCGTATAGAACATAACACTTGGTGATGATGGAGTCAAGAGGTATATAGTGGAACTCCTCAATGGCTTCTTGTATACCCCTCGAGCTTGGGTTCGTTTGGTTTGTTGAGTTCTATACATTATGCTTGGTGACGATGGTCTGATGATGGAGTCAGGAGGTAGATAGTGGCACTCCTCCAGGGCTACTTGGATACCCCTCGAGTTTGGGTTCGTTTGGTTTGTTTTGAAGAGTTCTATTCATTATACTTGGTGACGATGCTCTGATGATGGAGCCAGAAGGTAGATATTGATACTCCTCAATGGCTACTTGTATACCCCTCGAGCTTGGGTTCGTTTGGTTTGTTTTGTCGAGTTCTATACATTATGCTTGGTGGTGACGATGGTCTGATGATGGAGTCAGGAGGTAGATAGTGGTACTCCTCCATGGCTACTTGGATACCCCTCGAGTTTGGGTTCGTTTGGTTTGTTTTGAATAGTTATATTCATTACACTTGGTGACGATGGTCTGATGATGGAGCCAGAAGGTGGATAGTGGAACTCCTCAATGGCTGGCTACTTGTATACCCCTCAAGTTTGGGTTCGTTTGGTTTGTTTTGACGAGTTCTATGCATAACACTTGGTCACGATGGTCTGATGATGGAGTCAGGAGGTAGATAGTGGTACTCCTCCATGGCTACTTGGATACCCCTCGAGTTTAGGTTCGTTTGGTTTGTTTTGAAGAGTTCTATTTATTATACTTGGTGACGATGCTCTGATGATGGAGCCAGAAGGTAGATATTGATACTCCTCAATGGCTACTTGTATACCCCTCGAGCTTGGGTTCGTTTGGTTTGTTTTGTCGAGTTCTATACATTATGCTTGGTGACGATGGTCTGATGATGGAGTCAGGAGGTAGATAGTGGAACTCCTCCATGGCTACTTGGATACACCTCGAGTTTGGGTTCGTTTGGTTTGTTTTGAAGAGTTCTATTCATTATACTTGGTGACGATACTCTGATGATGGAGCCAGAAGGTGGATATTGATACTCCTCAATGGCTACTTGTATACCCCTCGAGCTTGGGTTCGTTTGTTTTTTTTTAACGGGTTATATACATATACTTGGTGACGATGGTCTGACGATGGAGTCAGGAGGTGGCTAGTGGAACTCCTCAATGGCTACTTGTATACCCCTCGAGTTAGTGTTCATTTGGTTTGTTTTGACGAGTTCTATACATTAAACTTAGTAACGACGGTCTGATGATGGAGTCAGGAGGAGGATAGTGAATCTCCTCAACGGCTAATTGTATACCCCTCGAGTTTGGGTTCGTTTGGTTTGTTTTATCGAGTTCTATACATTATGCTTGGTCACGATGGTCTGATGATAGAGTCAGGAGGTGGATAGTGGAACTCCTCAACGGCTAATTGTATACCCCTCGAGTTTGGGGTTTTTTGACGAGTTCTGAACATTAAAATTGGTGACGATGGTCTGATGATGGAGTCAGGAGGTGGCTAGTGGAACTCCTCAATGGCTACTTGTATACCCCTCGAGTTAGGGTTCATTTGGTTTGTTTTGACGAGTTCTATACATTAAACTTAGTAACGATGATTTGATGATGGAGTCAGGTGGAGGATAGTGGATCTCCTCAACGGCTAATTGTATACCACTCGAGTTTGGGTTCGTTTGGTTTGTTTTGTCGAGTTCTATACATTATGCTTGGTCACGATGGTCTGATGATGGAGTCAAGAGGTACATAGTTGTACTCCTCAATGGCTACTTGTATAGTCCTCGAGTTTGGGTTCGTTTGGTTTGCTTTGACGAGTTCAATGCATAACACTTGGTCACGATGGTCTGATGATGGAGTCAGGAGGTTGATAGTGGAATTCCTCTCTTAATATGCTTGTATGTACAGTCGACGCCAAAAATGCTGGCGGTCGTCGCCGACCGTATTGACTGTCCATTTATGAGACACTGACAGTCATTGCATGCACCAGCACAGAATAATAATAATAATATAATAAATATTTGCGGACAATCTTACACAAATCAACCTAGTCCCAAACTAAGCAAAGCTTGTACTATGGGTACTAGGCGACGATATAGATACTTATACAATAGAGAAATACATACTTAAATACATAGAAAACATCCATGACTCAGGAACAAATATTCGTGCTCATCACACAAATAAATGCCCTTACCGGGATTCGAACCCAGGACCTCTTGCTTCGTAGGCAGGGTCACTACCAACTAGGCTAAAGCGGTCGTCGAATAAGTAATAGTACTACGTACAGAAGGTTCTCTGTGACAAATTCCCTGTTTAGGTACGCCAAACGTGCCTAAATGTGGCCATCCCGTTCTATCGCATGCAACGCGCTGCGACCCGTGCGAGCGTCCTGTACCAACACGCGGCAGCTACATATATATACACTCTTATTTATGGCAGCTACTAATGGCGGCCGCCGGCATGTACTTGTAGCGGCGCGACGGAATCACAGAGTGAACCGCCCCTGGCACCAGTGTCTCATATCTGGGCTAAATAAATGAATAAATAAAATCATGTTAGAGTAGTATTTAGTAATTTATTTTGTCACTAACACTTAATTTAATTTATTGTAACTAACACATTATGGGTAACCTGAAATAAATATATTGAATTGAAAAATATGTTTACAGTTTTCGCCTTATTACAATGGAATAAGGTGCAAAAGTGTAAACATATTTTTGGCGTTGACTGTACCTACCGTCTAAAAACTGCGCCACTGCACAAGATCAGACTCAGTTTACATGGAGGAAAGTTGCTAAGGTCCCCTTATCCTGTGAATATGAGCTTCCTAGTATTCATATTTAAAATAATGTTTTATCCGGGTCTAACGCGATATTTATTTGCCTTTATTTCTGACGTTTCGACACGGGTTGCACCGGTCATGGTCGCAGACAACCCGTGTCGAAACGTCAGAAACAAAGGTAAATAAATATCGCGTTAGATCCGGATAAAACATTATTTTAAATATGTGTACAAAGCGCGAGTTTAAATTGTTATATTGCTTCCTAGTATTATCGACACTGATTCGGTGAGGGTTTGAAAATACGACGAAACGTTTCGAGAAAAAGCCGTTTGGCTTGTCTTGCCACGCTACCGTAACCCCAGAACCGGTGTAGAAAAGTAAGCCATATTAGTTCTGGCTTTTTTGACGCCACGTCACTGCCGCTCAGCTGCAGCTGTAATTTGCCAACGAACACTTTACTGATTTACCTAAAGATTTCCACACCAGCACACCACCCCTCTTGATGCAACACAGGATGACAGGAAGCCGAAAAAAACAGTAATCAAATACTATTCTTTATTTCATCTATAAATGCTTATTAACTAATCTTCTTCAAAGGTTATTGTGGGTTCTTCAAACGGATGAATAGAATCGTCATAGTATTCTAGTGGAAGATCGTCAGGCGGTTGATGTGTCGGGAACGGCGGCGGGGTTTTGTGTTTCCGAAGAGGGAGAACCGTGTCAAACACATAGCACATGGCGCCCGTTTCACCGGGTATGCCCACTCCCAACATCCAGAGGACATTGTGATTCGTATTAATACGAAGAATTTTTACACCCCGCAGAATCCTCCAACTGACACAGAAATAATGGTGTTATACAAAAATACGAAATAGAGTTACATCTGTGTATTTCGTTAATATCTCACGAAACTCACGATATACGCCAAGAAAATTAGATCCAAAAAAGACGTTTTGAGGAATTAATTCCCATAAAGCTGGAAATCGTTTAAATACCTTCATTTGGTCCTAAATGCATGTAATCCGAGTTTGCACCGTCCCAGGAGGTGTGCTAAACTTTTGGGAGCCCAATAACCGCGAAATTTTTGCTCTTTTTTCAGTTATTTGCATGTAGCACAAAAACGGTACGTCTGATGGAAAATGTATTCAAAACAATATTAAAGAATGTCAAATTCTGCGTCGAATAAATATCTAAAACTTCAAATTTGTTTCAGTAGTATGGTCGAAATCAAAGGTCTAATAAGGTAAGGAACTGGGAAAAGGGGTCTAGCAGGCTAAGCTAGTGAGAGTGGCCCCCGACGAGGGATTTGGTGATTCTTTCAGGGGGTGTACTGAAAGGTCCTAAGAAAACTCCATACTTAATATCAGTCCACGATCTTCTTTTGTTTTCGAGTAATTTAGGATAATATAAAAAAATCAGGTTGTCATTTAAAGTGTCATAATAGGTAAACTGTTCAAGATAGAGTAACCGAACAAAATGCTCATGAATAAAAATAGAATAGGCTATAAAGTGCATATATTCAATCAACACCATGTCCTTAAACTTCCTTTATAAAAATCTACTTTTAATTTTGTTTTATTATTTTGTGACACCTTTTGCACAGGTACACCTACAAGAAAAATATCGTGACAAGCCACTAATGCCCACTACATATAATTACAAAAACATTCGTGCGTTATGTCAAAAAAATACAATCGTCGAACAAGAATATACTAGCATATAATTAAAGTACCAGTGTATTGAAAAAACTAGTTTTTTGCCTATACCGGTGTCATTTTCTAGGACTTTTATTCAAATTCTGACTGGAATTGGGTAAGTATTTCCAAGGAAAAGGAAAGTGAAATTCCGCTATGGGAAGCGAAAAACGGAAGGTGTTTTGTAAGTCTGAGTTTGCACTCTTACTTACGTCTTGCTTGTGAGAGAGTGCGGGGGGCGTGTCTGCGTGGACTCGCCCTTGGGGCCTTCGGCCCTCGGGCTCGCGTAGAGAGCGGGTTCTGAAGGAACGCTTCGGGCCTTCGGCCCTACGCAGAGCTCGGCCTTCGGCCTTCGCGGACCTTGAACCTCATCTTCGGGCCTTCGGCCCTTAGGTTCGCTTGTAAAACACTCGGGGGTAGTGAGTGTCCGCGTAGGCTCGCCCTTCGGGCCTTCGGCCCTCGGGCTCGCGTAGCGAGCGCGTTCTGATGGGACGCTTCGGGCCTATGAGCAGCGGTTCGGTTTTGTGTTTTTCTAGTGCTAGTCTTATGCTGCTAAAGTTCGTTCTGTCGAAAGCGCCCTCATTTTCTGCATTGATTTTATAATATATTTTTATTCATATTTTATCTTTGTGGCAATATACAACTTTGTTATAATTAATAATTGACTTTCAAAACAAAGTTTTAACCGACTTCAAATCAGTAGCCTCAAGTTTGCCTATAAAATTTGAAGAGTTCCCTCGATTTCTCCAGGATCCCATCATCAGAACTGGATTTTGGTGACAACGGGACCAATCTGGAAGTATACGCTTTCAAACAAAGAAAGAAATTTTCAAATCGGTTCATAAATTACACAGTTATCGCGTAACATACACACATACAAAAAAAAAAAAAAAAAACAACATACAGACGAATTGGGAATCTCCTCCTTTTTTGAAGTCGGTTAAAAATGTTTTTCTACTCCTGTACCGTTATCTGTCATTTATATTGGTTGTAGCTCAAATACAATGACACCACTAATAAGTCGTCGCAAAACTCTATGCTCTATGGCCCAAAAACGCATTGTTTAGCGTACTTTTTTGGTTCATACATTTTTCATAAAAGCACTGTTTAACTTTTTTTTTAATCGGCCGCTATATTGCAGTGGTGCCAACTTCATAAACAAATATTTCGAAACAAAAGTATTATTTACGATTTAACATTTGTATATTATAAATTATTTACTACAATAATAATAAATCATCATCTATTGTGTGTTAAATTACATGTTTTATAAATTCTTGGTATTATTTATAAAAATAAACAGTTCGAATTCGGTCCGGGTCCGGATTCGGTTTGGTTCGGCCGGCAAGTGCAAACAAATTAAAAAAAAAACAAACCATAAGCAAGAGCTGTCGCATTTCCCATTTCCCACCAAAATACAGTTCAAAATGAAAAGACGAAAGATGATAAACTTTTAGTCCTAAACTATTAAGATTTTATTCGTGTTTGTGAAAACAAAAGTGTACGTTCCTTTTAAAATGGTCGAAGAAATTAATAACTGCACTCCTGAAGAAATTGCGTGAGTAGCAAAAGTACGAATAGAAAACTTGCTGCCTGAAAAGTTTAACTGTTCTGTAGTCTGCTATTTATTTAAAATTTGTCGTAGAAAAAGTATTGTATGCAACGGTGTATAACTGGTCTAAAAACGCTCGTGGCGTCTTTAATTGCGATGCTCGCCAAGGCACGCATCGCAACCCACGCCACTCGCCTTTTAAGACCCTTCTTATACAACAGTTGCATAAAATACTATTTTCATTCTTACTACTTCGAATCTCTACTCAGGATGTGAATATTTATATAACTAGTTTTCTGATTGGGTAAATCTGGTGATGATGATGATAGAAATTTACATTAAAATGTTTTCACACCTCATATTTATGGAAAATGTGCAACTTAGAAGGACTTGAGAAAAAGTACTATTTGAATTAATGCCAAATTTAGTCTTTCATAATTACTGAATTTTGAAATTGAGGGGTGTATATAACGTTTTTTTAGGGTTCCGTACTCAAAGAGTAAAACGGGACCCTAATTACTAAGACTCCGCTGTCCGTCTTGTGGTGGGGAGATAACCTTCGATTCCTATCTTGATGGTTTACGCACGAGTAATCACATCATCGTTAAACTAAACCCATTATCGTAAATGTACTATTGTTAGCGTTCCCACCACGCAGCCTTACAGAGAGTGTATATAAGCCAGCGTTCACCTAAATAAAGGGTTCATTCCTATTCTGAAGCTCGTCTATTATTTACCTAGAACATACTTCAGTTCATGGCGACATTGCCAGGCCTGGCAGGACATTTTCATAGTGTTCCTGCCAGGGCAGGTCGCCTCACGGCGACCTGCCATGCCGCTACATGATAAAATATAAAAAATTCGCGCCGCGTTCCACGCAGATCCCTTCATAAGCGATCTTGCGAGTAGGGCTGCTCGAGGCAGCCCCGAGCCCAGCTAAGCCAGCAACCGTCGCAGCGCATCAACCAACTCTTCAGCAACGAGAACCTCTTCAGCAGCAACCAAATCGTCGTGGCACTCATCAACAGCAACGGTCCAGCCAATCCACGACCACGCCACGCCAAGCAAGTAAGAAGACAGAAGAGGAGTCCAGGGTTATCCCGGCCCATGTTCGAGGGAGTCCAGGGTTTTCCCGGCCCGGCATCAGAACCAGCAGCCGACGCAGCCGTCCCGAAGGAGCAACTGCAGCCACCACAGCTTCGAGGACGAGATACGACACGGACACCACGAGGACGTCGAAAGCGTATCGTATTGTTTTAATTAACATTAATAATTTTTTTTTAAAAAACGTAAAAAACGTAACGTTATTTTAACGTATATTTTTGTAAATCTAGTGTCACCATAATTAAATTCGTAAATTCAAGTTATATTACGCAATATTTCACACAATCACACATTAACTAGTTATTGGGATGGCCACCTGATAATATAGTGAATGTTTAATTGCTTATAAAATAAATTGTCTATCAAGCAAGAAAAAGATTGAATATTCGGGTACGGTAAAAATGAATATTATAAACATTATTATAGAAAAAGCATTTAAATGACTCTAAAAACAGGCGCAAAAAGTTATTATTAGGAGCAAAAGACTCCGACGGAATTAATATACGCGACGACGTAGTGTTAAATAAGATATAAAGTACCAATACCATGATACCAGTAGGTAGAATTAGAATCTGTAAAATTAAATGCATTAAAATGAAAAGTTAAAATATTATCAGAGAAAAATAGATATTTAATGAAATAAGTTATTACAAATAAAAATAAAAAAATTGTAAGATGTATTTTATTAATTCCAGATAAAAGGATAAAGAGGAAAAATATATAGGTATTTTTTAAAGAAAATAGTGACACTAGGTAATATACTCGTACTAGATAATATACTAGATAATATTTTAGATAGAAAATATTTAATCACGTAATTTAAAAATGTATAAACTTAAATTCAGTAAATTAACAAATAAAAGAGTAAAAACGAGTAATTTTTCAGCTAATTTATAATAAAATAAGGTTTCCAACTGTGATTGGACTGCGCAGCCAAAAATGGTGGAAATCCTTAAAAATTTACAATACTAAAAATAAATAAATAATATCAGACAATTCAAATTATATAAAAAAAAAAAAATTACAATATTACAAAAATGGAAAAACTAAATCGCTAAAACTAATGAAATCCGCGTTAGTAAAATATATAAAATAATATTGGAAATAACGAATATATTGCAAATGATAAATTAATACGTGCCGCTGGATGACGACACACAAGTAATAAATAAGAATTAAATAGTTAAAAGTACGGTACCCAAATTACTTAAAAATACGTAAAATCATAATTTTATATTTTCCCCATTAAATGATTTCATAATAAGACGCGAAGCGACGTGCGTGTCCTGCAGGAAAGGATAGGCACGCCATGTCAGTAAACAAATAAAAATAAATAATAATAATAAAAAAAATGACGACTGAAATTAAAACACATATTTTACATATAAAAAGAAGCTTCGTGCATAAATACATTTTTTTTTTACAAATTCATTTAATTTTAAAATCACACCAATATTATTCATGACCCGTAAAGAAATTGCTTTCACAAAGAACATAAATTCAATAAATAACAGATAGTACAATATTTAACTATAACAACTAATTATAAGTGTACCGGCTTTTACTATTTAATAAATGAAAAAAAAAAAAAAAAAGCTTTTTACCTACGTATATAAATAACAAAAGTATAGAAATAATAAGTATTTTTTTTAATAGTAATTTAAAGTTAACAAGTAGGTATCGTAAATATGTAAAAAGTATTCAGTACGTGTCCGAGAAAGTTAAAACATCTAAGTTTTTCACAGAACGATTAGACTGATCACCTAAAAGTTGTTGAAATTCTTATATGTCAAAGTTCTCAGGATTCGTGCATATGTAGTAGGATAGACTGTCAGAGTGAACTTTTTAGTATTAAAACGTTCATAGGATAAAAATATGTCCTAACTTGACCAATGGTAGCTTGGCAAGCGCCGTTGACCAAGCCGGTACGGTTTGGCAAGCGCCGTTGACCAAGTGGGTACGTATTGGCTTTGGTACACGGGATACAAGCAGACAGGAAATCTTTAGAGCCATCATGAGGGATCAAGTGATCAATCATGAAGGTCTTTAGACCCATGCTGGCTGAAAATATGTTATCATGCCATAGAGAGGCATGGTAAGAATAAATTCAGTACATGAGGGTTAAATGAACTGTCTGGCCATATACATGCGCTTGTATATGTGCGCGCGCTTATTAATAAATATAGGTATATCCTATTCTTGTATCCTTATTATTTTTATTATATATGGTCGGCCGACCCGCATTTAATGCGTAGTGTACCAGCCTGAGTATGGCATTTCGAGATGCACTCATGCAGAAGTGAGGCAAACACTTCAACAAAAAACGATTAATTATAATGTTTATAAACACAGTATCCTAGGTAGAAGAAAGTAAATTAATCGTATGACTGTTCTAATAAATTAAAGATAGTTTTGTTTTCAATTAAGGAATATAAGATAGTTGTTTAGTAAATACTTCCATAGTTTCGTCATCCAAGCGTGCATTCATTGATAACTTAAAATAAAAATATTAAACGTAAACGAGATGCAATAAGATGCATATATCAAGTATAATTATTAAAATAATAACGTAATACAATTAAGTAAATGATGTTTAAAAATAAACGTAGAAATATTTTAATTAAAACTAATATAAAAAAAAAAAAATTTAAACAAAAAACTTTGAAGAAAAAACTATTCAAGAAAATAACGACGTTAGAACGCATTTTATAACATAATATTATTATAATTTAGAGAATAATTTTACATTTATATATTTTTTTTTTTGGCAAATACTCTATCAGAAGTAAATTTTCAACAAACGTCAAAATTAGAATACACTGGAACCAGTAGATCGTGTTACCAGTAAAAATAGCAACATAATATCACAAATACATTTTTCGTTAGCATCATGCCTCCGAGAGGCTCCTCGCGCAGAATCGGAAAAGGTATAGGTGATATTGCAGGGTATGCCAAGGTGCAAGCAGGCAGTACATCCTTGAATCACAACATGGTTTGGTCGAGCTACCAACCATGGAGGTTTTTGGACACAGTTTTTTTTTTAATAAATAATAATAATAAAAGGGGAAGTGTTAAAATAACTGTCTGAAAAGTAAAGAAGAAATAAAGAAGAAGAAGTATAAGTAGTAAGTGCACACATATTTCCCCATAAATGCGTACCTAGCAGTACCCGGCCAGCTCCAACAAATAATGACGTAAACAAATAAATATAAAAATATTGTAACCAAGACAATTATGAATTATTAAAAGTCAAAGTAAATAGAAACATAAATACGAAGAAACGTATCAAAAGTCATACGATCATAACAAACTTGCGATTATTAAACAGCATTCCAATTTTTTTTTAGCCAAAATCTTGTTAGGAAAGAAAATACATATTTATGTAATATTTTAATCATGTAGCAGTAATCAAATAAAACAAAAAGAAAAACATAGAAAAAAATTTTTTTTTTATGAATAAAAACATAACTATATTAACCTTAGGATAGGAGATTTAATTTTAATATTAACCATATTATATTTTGATTTCAAGTATTAACTCTATTAACTATACGTATAGGATAGAAAATTTCTTATACTTATATAAATAAACACCGAAAACACGGAACCGTAACGCGAGAACGTTAAGTAAAATATCGTTAAATAGCACACAAACAAAACTAAACTCTATTACTATTACCAATAAAACACAATTTAAAAACTTACCGAAACGCAGCAAACTATAAAACTTATTTCACAATCCACAAAGTTATAATATTGCCCATCTTTCAAAGTTTCATGAGCACTGCCTAAGTACCATTTGGGAGTGTAGGCGTTAATCTATTAATTCATTTACACAAAGTTTAACAGGTAAACATCAGAAATACTGTGACGCGCACCAAACACGGCACTACACATACACACTTGTTCAAAAATATCTGCGATCTCCAATTTATTTTTAAATAACTAAAACAAGGTATAAACCGACTAGGACGCAGGACAAATTAAACTAATAACTTAGAGAACGAGAGCGACATCATGAATGTTAGACCACCCAGAATAAAGACACCAGCGATGTTCTAAGTAACACACATTCCAATCCCAATATGGAACAGTATTTCAAGTTCATAGGTATCAGTTACATAGTATTGTTAAGTGCAACTAAGTATGTATTAGTAATATAAGCATTAAGATAACATGTAAGTCGATCTAGAACTCATATACAGGACGTTTAAAATTAACATTGAAATATTGAAACACCATAGTAATGTATACAAAATACACATAAGATACTTTTAAGTCCAGATGTATAACATTAATTAGAATAAGTTTAAGTACTTATTTAAAACATTGTTTAAGATAACTTTAAGCCAAAAATATGTTCCAAATTTTTGTCTCAAAAAAAAGGGAGGTCGTGTGGTGGGGAGATAACCTTCGATTCCTATCTTGATGGTTTACGCACGAGTAATCACATCATCGTTAAACTAAACCCATTATCGTAAATGTACTATTGTTAGCGTTCCCACCACGCAGCCTTACAGAGAGTGTATATAAGCCAGCGTTCACCTAAATAAAGGGTTCATTCCTATTCTGAAGCTCGTCTATTATTTACCTAGGATATACTTCAGTTCAGTCTGTCACCAGGCTGTATCTCACTGATACCGTGATAGTTCTAGTTGAAATTTTCACAGATGATGTATTTCTGTTGCCGCTATAACATCAAATACTAAAAACAAAATAAAATAAATATTTTTATTTATAATGGTACGTAAACCTTCGAGCGCGAGTCCGAGTTGCACTTGGCCGGTTTTTTTCTATACCAGTATAGCTACATACCCGTACTGACTTATCTACACACTGCACTGGTACTTTAATTATATGCTAGTGTCTACTTGTTCGACGATTGTATTTTTTTTTGACATAACGCACGAATATTTTTGAAAATGTTTTTATATCTATATGTAGTGGGCATTAGTGGCTTGTCACGATATTTTTCTTGTAGGTGTACCTGTGCAAAAGGTGTCAAAAAATAATAAAACAAAATTAAAAGTAGATTTTTATAAAGGAAGTTTTTTTCACTTTATAGCCTATTCTATTTTTATTCATGAGCATTTTGTTCGGTTACTCTATCTTGAACATTTTACCTATTATGACACTTTAAATGACAACCTGATTTTTTTTATATTATCCTAAATTACTCGAAAACAAAAGAAGATCGTGGACTGATATTAAGTATGGAGTGTTCTTAGGACCTTTCAGTACACCCCCTGAAAGAATCACCAAATCCCTCGTCGGGGGCCACTCTCACTAGCTTAGCCTGCTAGACCCCTTTTCCCAGTTCCTTACCTTATTAGACCTTTGATTTCGACCATACTACTGAACCAAATTTGAAGTTTTAGATATTTATTCGACGCAGAATTTGACATTCTTTAATATTGTTTCGAATACATTTTCCATCCGACGTATCGTTTTTGTGCTACATGCAAATAACTGAAAAAAGAGCAAAAATGTCGCGGTTATTGGGCTCCCAAAAGTTTATCACACCTCCTCGGATGGTGCAAACTCGGATTACATGCATTTAGGACCAAATGAAGGTATTAAAACGATTTCCAGCTTTATGGGAATTAATTCTTTGAAGAATTCTAATTTTCTTGGCCTAATAGTAACGCGATTAAAACTTAATTTAAAAAATCAAATTAACTTAAATTGATAACTTCCTCCTTTACGAAGTAATACCTATTTTCTACACACCCTTCTGTGACCCAAGATAATGTGTACAAACAAATAGTAATGAATATAACTATATGATAACATAAAATATGATAACATAAAATAATGTAGGTCACTATTACTGTGTTGGTGTGTAAAAATGTACGCAAAAATAGGTGTGTAATTTCATCATTACCTGTTGCCCATATGTCCCGGCATCTTGGTTCCTGGCCATACTCTGGCCTTTTCTCCACCAGCTCCTATGTTTCCAGGTCTCCTGTGGGTCTTCGTGACACCGTGAGATGCAGGCATGCCTTTGAATCCCCAGCGTTTCATTACACCTTGAAACCCTCTGTCAATGCTGTAAAACAAAATAAATAGGTAATGAATTGCAGTTGGAAACTATTTATTCAGGATGCAACTCTCATGAATGGGGCAGAAACAGGGTGTCACCCTGTAGGAGCCAGCTAGCTGCTACACTTGTTCTTGTAGTTGTAGATAGTTAAAGGAGTGCGGAGAAAGATACTCAAGTTTTAACAAGTATATTGCACTAGAGATAAAAGTATAGATAGTAAATAATTGGTAATTCTTTCTCTTGATGTTCACGCTAGTTCGCGGTTTAGTTATGCACTGACTATATTTATGTCTAATACTTATTTATTAAATATCTGACGCACGACCCAAAGTGGGTCGCAAGTAAGCATTACGAAATGTACGGTGTTTAGACCGTACATATTGGCAACCCTTAAAGAGAGAATAAAAGAGAAAGAAAAACCATAACAAAAATAAAACAAGTAAAGTTAGTCAAATTCAAATGCAACGTTGTCGCCGGTTTCTTGACGACGGTGTTCCGCTTGGCCCGTCGAATGCTTGGGCTCCTCTCGTTGCTGCAGAGTTCTTGTTGGTGGAATGGTTTTCATTTCGATGTCTTCGTGTTCGTGATGACGTTTTACTGACTTGCGGGAGCATTGGTTTCGTGGCGTACGTTTCGTACAAAGTTTCGGGAAACGTCGCTTTACAGCCCAGACAGTGAAGAGGATGATAGCTATCGCTAATAACTCGGGGCGCTCGGGCTCAAAGGCCGTAATCTGAGCCGCTGTAGTACTACTAGCGTGTGTCCCAGATATCATTCCACACATAATTGTGAGTGATGTGAATATTGCCATTAATGTTCGTTTTGCGATTTTGTTTTGATGTGCAGCTGATTTCTTCATGATCGATGTCGATTCCATGTTAGTTGATTGCCTGATGTCTTCGTTTTCTATTGGTAGCGGCGATAGTTTGGTAATGGGGCGCTTGGTTATACCAGACTGAGTTTTTATAGTTGTTACTCTAACGTATCCGTCGGTACCGGGATGAGTTTCCAGCACGCGTCCCATTGCCCATTTTCCTGGTGGTAAGTTGTTGTCCTTTACTAGGACTATGTCGCCTTCTTTTATGTTTTTAGTTGGTTTGTTCCATTTACTTCTAGTTTGAAGCTGCGACAAATATTCATTCGACCAGTTTTTCCAGAAATGTTGCTGCATGTGTTCGATGAGCTGCCATCGGCGTCGCAAGTCTGTAGTGGTTGCCTCCTTGTAGTCAGCAAGTGGCAGTGATAGTCGTCCTTTGTTCGGTAAAATAACTGGTTTCTTCATTGTAGGGCATAAGTCGGACTTGTTGAAACGACCTCCAATTCTAATAATTTGCTTGTCGTCCAAGTACAGGTGAAGCTTGAAAAGATTTGATTGTCTTGTGACCATTTTTTTCTTAGTTAGTAGTTTATATTCTTGTTCGAAGTCAATACGCTGAGCATACTTAATTATAAGTTCATTTGCCTCGGCTAATTCGCTCGTAGTTAGGTATGCGGTGTCATGTTTTTTCTTGCTGAGTGCAGCTCTAAAGCGTAATAGCCAGGCTGTGATTACGCGCGTCAATGAACTGTATTTATGTAACAATTCATTTGTCACATATTCATTTAGTTTTGTAACTGCCCTCGTTTGAGGATTATTTACAACACATATGTGAGTTGTAAATATGGGTAGATTATTCCTGTGGTTTTCACTGCCAAATAATCTTATAAGTTCTGGACCATGCCACCAAAGCTTGAAGTTAGTTATTTTCTCTGGATAACATCCTCTAGAGGCGCTGTCCGTAGGGTTAGTTTTCGCTGCAACTAGGGTGGTGCTAATTTCTCCTAGCTCGTTCGTAATTTTCGTACATACGACACAGGGATAGGCTTTCTCGCTCGCATAGCAAAAGCCAAGTTGTATCATGTTTTCTGAAGTACCGACCCATCGTTGAAGTTTCAAAGTTTTTACTTGCATTAGTTCCATTTTAAATCTTGTCCAGCTGTCTTGGCGGTCTTCAGGTAGTTTCTCGTCCCAAGAAAGTTCCCGCTGGAAGAGTAGTTTTGCTATCATTGTCATTGGAGCCCAAAATCCTATAGGATCATATAGTTTCGAGATTTCAAAAAGTAGACCTCGTTCTGTTAGTAAACTATCTTTTTTCGAGTCTTAAGTCCCAGTTAAACGTGGACGTGTCGTTGGCGGGATTTCGCGAGAGTCCGAGAGTTTTTGTAGTCTGTTCGTTTTTGAAATCGAAGACTCCGGTAGTTGACATTTGATCTTCTTTTAATTTTTGTAATAGGGCGGGATTGTTGGCGGACCATTTTCTTAAATTCATCCCTCCTCCCTTTAATAACTCGATGAGTGTAGTTTGGAATTCTTCGGATGCGTGAAGTGAGTGATGCCCGCTAATTAGGTCATCAACATAGAATTCATTAATTAACGCGTTCGCTGCCGCAGGATTCTTATGGACGTCATCCATAGCTAGCTGTTTAAATGTTCCAAGCTTTTCTTCGTAGTCAGGATGGCAAGGAATCTGATCTATATATTTCCCATCCGGGGCTTGCTGCACAGTTTGCTTGTATTGAGTTTCACAATGATTGTCCTGAGGTACTTACGTCCTATCCTGCGTAATATCTTCAGTTTCCCAGAATTTCGTTATTTCATTAAGATTCAAAATAGTTATGTGACAGTTTAACGTTTCCAGTTTTCCACTTAGAATCCACCCTAAGTGTGTTTGCTGGGCAATGGGGGATCCTTGATTACCTCTGAGGACTCCATCTAAAATTATCTTAGCGTAGACGTCCGCTCCGAGTAGCAAGTCGATTGAGCGTGACAAGTTGTAATCAGGATCGGCGAGATTTAAGTTTTCTAAGTGCGGCCAGTTCTTCCTCTCAAACGTAGTGTTAGGTAAATTGTTAGTTATCTTACTCATTATCAATGCTTGAGTTTCAAATGTGAAATCCGAGTACATTGATATGCAGCTAAGTTGCACGCGGCCTTTGCAAGCCTTTGATGATGCTCCAATTCCAGAGATTGTGGCGTTAAGTTTATGCCGCGGCAGTTTCAATAGTTGTGCGGCGTTCTCGCTCAGAAGGTTCACCTGTGACCCCTGGTCTAGAAGACAACGCAGCGTGACGTAGGTTCCATCAATCGATTGCACCTTCAGTTGGACCGTAGTTAAAAGTATCTCTGTGTCCTTAGCAGATAAATGATTTGAAGTTGGACGCATAGTTGAAGTAGTTGGTTGACCTGGTGAATATTTTTTGTTGTAGTTCGTTGACATATTGTTCTTCATTGGATTGTGCAAAAGTGTATGATGACGCATGTTGCATTCTTTGCAAGTTTTTGTTGACTTGCATTCACTATCGCCGTGGCTGTATAGACAGTTTTTGCAAACTTGCAGTCTAGTTATAGTTATGTTACGTTGGACCGGATCTAGGTCAATAAACTTCGGACATTGCATTAACACATGATTTCCATCGCACAACGTGCAATTTCCATACACAGTGTGATAACTTCTTGGCAATTCGGGCATGTAGTTAAATGATTTCCTTGCTGGATATTGTCTGTTAAAGGATGATTTGTTGAAAGTTGAATTTTTGGATGGCTTCTGATAGTTGAACGTTGTTGTTGTTACTTCCTTCTTCTGATTTTTCATAGCTTCGTACGCCATAAATCTACTTTCCAGGAATGATAGAAAAACGCTCAAAATGGGTAGTTCTCTTGGATTTTGAAGCTCTTTCAAGTAATCGTTGTACGACGACGAATCAAGTTTTTGCGACATCATATGCACGATTATCGGATCCCATGTGGTTATCTCTATACCGATATTCGCAAGACCGTTGATACATTCCATTATGACGTCGTGCATCCTTTTGAAGCTGTGAGCATCTGGATGGTGGGAGAATGATAGGTTCAACATGGCGTTTATGTATGAAGTAAACTGTAGGCGCTTGTTGTCATAACGCTGATTTAGAAGTTCCCAGCAAGAAGAATAGTTCTCGGCGCTTATAGTGAGATGTTGGACTAATCTTTCAGCCTCGCCTCGTAATTTAGTTTTCAAGTGTTGCATTTTCTGCGCCTTATTAATCGTAGGATTGTTGTGAATAGTTTCCAGGAAGAGATCTTTAAATGATATCCACTGACTATAGTTGCCTGTAAATTCCGGGATTTCCACCCTCGGTGCCGAATGTTGGTAATGAGCGACAGACCAAATCTTGCTGTTTAATCGTCGTTTTAGTTCGTCGTACTTATGTTCAATACTGACGAATAGGCCGTAGTAGTCTTCATTTGCCCCTTTAAGTACGGCGTCTAACTCCCAGTGAAGCTTTTTAATGGGTTCCCATTTTGACTTCAAAATACTGAGATGATCTTCCAATTCCCATTTCTGAGTAACTGTGTCATCAACTTTAGACATCGCTCGGTCGATAGCCTTAAAGTTGCGGTCTTGCTTGTTTAGTAGTTCTCGTAGTTTGACGTCATCATTCTGGACGTCTTCCGCGCAGTTAGTTAAGCTAAACTCCACCTTTTTTCCTTTGTCGGGCTGTTGAGAGCGTAACAGGTTCAAGATATCCTGCTTAGTTGCTTCGTACATGGCTTTAGTTTTGCCATAAACATCTTCGGTAAAGTAATCAATTGATTTATCTTCCAGTTCCCGCTCAAGTATATTATGACGGGTTTCAAAATCTTCCCATTGATCCGCAAGTGTTGTAAGCCTCTTGTTCAGGTATTCCTGAGTTATTCTGGATCCGCTATCCTTCTTGTAGTTAGTACACAAGGTTTATATATTCTCGAAGCTAACCTTTTGCTGCTCGAGAGTGCTCATGATGATTTATCTTTCTTGCGTCGATTTGTAGTTATTTAAATCACAGTTGATAGTTTGAAGTTAAAGTTACGTGCGACGTACCACACTTTCGTAGCTTTTGGTTGAAGATCGATGTTGACACAAGATGATACTTGAAGTTGTAGTTAGGAGAGTCTTGAAGTTGTAGTTAGTTGAGTTTTGTAGTTGTAGTAAGAAGAGCCATGGAGTTGTAGTTAGTTGAGTCTTGAAGTTGTAGTTTGGAGAGTTTTGAAGTTGTAGTTAGTTGAGTCTTGAAGTTGTAGTTTGGAGAGTTTTGAAGTTGTAGTTAGTTGAGTCTTGCGGAGTTGTAGTTAGAAGAGTTTTGAAGTTGTAGTTAGTTGAGTCTTGCGGAGTTGTAGTTAGTTGAGTCTTGCGAAGTTGTAGTTAGTTGAGTTTGAAGTTGTAGTTAGAAGAGCCTTGGAGTTATAGTTAGTTGAGTCTTGAAGTTGTAGTTTGGAGAGTTTTGAAGTTGTAGTTAGTTGAGTCTTGCGGAGTTGTAGTTAGTTGAGTCTTGCGAAGTTGTAGTAAGTTGAGTTTGAAGTTGTAGTTAGAAGAGCCTTGGAGTTGTAGTTAGTTCAGTCTTGAATTTGTAGTTTGGAGAGTTTTGAAGTTGTAGTTAGTTGAGTCTTGCGGAGTTGTAGTTAGTTGAGTTAAAGTTGTAGTTTAGTTAGTTGTTCCCCTCGATTTGAAGTTGTATAATCTGATGACTGCAGTATCCCGTTGGTTCGTGAGATTTCAGGTGAAACACTCGCTCACAGGTATCAATGCTTCTGCACTCTACGTGCGATATTATGTGCCTTCTCAATTCACTGGTGGAACCCGCTTGTGGGAAGCCAGTAAACCGATTCACTATCGCAATAAAGTAACAAAAACACCAAATACCTACTTAGGTTCGAAGGACCATTATATGTAGGAGCCAGCTAGCTGCTACACTTGTTCTTGTAGTTGTAGATAGTTAAAGGAGTGCGGAGAAAGATACTCAAGTTTTAACAAGTATATTGCACTAGAGATAAAAGTATAGATAGTAAATAATTGGTAATTCTTTCTCTTGATGTTCACGCTAGTTCACGGTTTAGTTATGCACTGACTATATTTATGTCTAATACTTATTTATTAAATATCTGACGCACGACCCAAAGTGGGTCGCAAGTAAGCATTACGAAATGTACGGTGTTTAGACCGTACACACCCATTAGCCCCAGCACTAAACACACTTACGTTTTAGCTCGTACATCAACAAAATCTCCGACTCTAAAATGAGTAGCAGTCAGTGGAGTCCCAGTAGGAAGTGCCGCATGTGGTGAAACCATGAATCTGCACAGGTGTCGTTTTGGCAGCATACCCACTCTGTCAAACAGGCTACAATAGTCTTTTGTGACAGTTGTGGGATCAATGGTCTCTGAACCAATGAGCAAACTACCTAGTCTTCTTTGTTCTTTCCACACTGGTTTTTTCACAATCATGGGATTAAATTCTTCTGGAGGTATGTATTTGATTACATGGTTATCCACTACCTGCAAGGAACCAGTCAAATAAGGCTTTTAATTTTATGTTTTTTATTTCTTGTTAATATCATATCAGCCATAGTAATAATATAGACTAACTCACTGTGAAAATCATGTTTAGTTCAAAAGATACAGTACTGCGACAGACAGAGAGACAATGGAGCCTTAGTAATAGGCACCCATTAACTATATGCCCAATGGGTACTGGGTATGGAACCCTATAGGCTGCAAGTTTAAAACTATAGGACTTTATTCAGATTTTTTACATAAAATACCCTATTACTAAGACTCTGCTGTCCATCTGTCACCAGGCTGTATCTCATGAACCGTGATAGTTAGACAGTTAGAATTTTCACAGATGATGTATTTCTGTTGCCGCAATAACAACAAATACTAAAAAAGAGAATAAAATAAATATTTAAGGGGCTCCCATACAACAAACATGTTTTTTTTACCGTTTTTATAGATTCGCCGGGTTTTTTAAATTTATAATCCAACCAAAGAGACGCCAAAAAAACCATAGTCCATTTAATATAAGGGTCCATTTACCACGGTAAGCTGACTATGGCCTTCATGGTTAGTCAACTACCAAATATATTACTTTTCAATGACCTGCAAAAGTGTTGTTTGCACTCTTTTTCCATCCTTCATCCACAAGGGGTAGTTTCCAATCTTCCTTGCAATAAGCCCCGCACGTCGCGTGTATGGGTCCCATGGAGCAGTCGGTACAAGTTCACTGTTCAACAAAGGTGACTCTAAAGCTGCTTGAGCTTGCAACTTGTCTTGGCGAATTTCATCAAGGAATTGTCTGTTTTCTTGGGTAAGCATATCTTCACTCATCTATATAACACAAAAAAAGTTAATTTTGGTATTTATTTCTAGTAGGTAGAGGCACAGTTTTGTATTATTATTAATTATAGTTAAGACTAAGATCAGATTACCTAGCTAGAAATTTATTTGTACTGTACATTCAGTGTGTAATATTCTGGAATTGTTTTTTTTTTAGGTACACTCATAATCAAACATCGGATTGACGGGGCAAAAATGTACCAGTGCTAGTGATTAATTTAAAATTGACTAAGTTTATCGACATTGATAAGAAACAGTGTTAGAGTTATATGTCGGAATTTCAACTTTAAAAACATTAAATGATTTGCCCTGTCAATCCGGGGTCAGAGTGTAGCAAAGGGTTTTTAGGACAGAAAATTTCCAAGTATTTTTCTTTTTTTGCATTTTACTAGTTTTTTGATAAGAACTTAAAAGAATACATCAAAACAAGCATATTTTGTTGATTACATTTTTTTGATTAACTTGACTGTTTACAAACTAGAGCGGTTCAAAGTTCATTGTGTAAATTGTGTGTCACGAATAAATATTTGAATTTGAATTTGAATTATCGGATGGAGCAATCGGGCACATTTCAGCACTTAGTAATTTTTTTGCCAAAGTGGTGTCATTATAACACCTATTTTGAATGATTGTTACTTACAGAACACATCGAAATAAGCTTTTTTTACTTGAAAAACATTTATGTAAATAAGTTTTTTTCCGCTTTTATAAAAAAAATAACCTTGAAGATGGCGGCGGGAGCTGTGTCTTCTAACATATCCCCCATTTGAGTCGGTTTTGCCACGATAAGTCTTATCTCGGTAAATACCGATCTGAGAGAAAAAGTTTAAAGAATAAAACATGCTTAACTTTACGCATTTTTTATGATAGGAAAAGAAAATTAAACAAAAATGAAAATTAAAAAAAAACTAATTTTTTAGGTTAAAAACCGGCCACCCTTTCCTACACCCCAACCCAATCCAGTGTTTGTTCATAATCGATGTAAGTCCTAGTGGCAACTGTGTACTTAGGACTTAGATGCATGTCCTTAGTATATAGATATTACTGTATTTTTCTTCTGTACGTATATGTCTGTTTGTTCTACAAATAAACAAAATAGAAATTACTTAAAAATAAATTTCACTCACCACTCTTTCCTTGGGCATATACCAGTAAGGAGGGCGATACCTCGGAGGCTTGTAGTTACCAATTTGACGCTGTGCAACATGACTGATCCTAAACAGTAAGCGTTGTTTTATCGCTGACATTAATTTACTCGCGCTTAATTTAAATATTACATGATTTTTCCAATACTTACTTAAGTTTGCTCAGAGTACTACAGAGAAGGTTAAGACTGGAATGAGACATTTTATATTTACTAATTCAATGTGCATCCGACGATCTCTAAGTCAGTCTAGGTCTGTTAGTAGTATATTATATGAACACACGTTTCTGTTATAGTCTGCTCATAATATTTAATTCCCTATCCATCAAAATGAATAAAAATAGACGAGAGGTTATGTATATTCAATGAAACTAATGACAGCTCAAGCTCACAGCTGTGCTATCATAGACACAGACTACATAGAAGAGAGAGAGTGAAGGGTTCTACAAACTATGTGATTTTACCACATTACAACATGTTGAGTCGTCATTGGGTGCCCGGCTAGCACACTAATCGGACATATAAGTTTACAATTGTGCCCATTTTTACGTTACTTACATTGACGTACCATAAAGTAAATAGACTCACAATGCCGAACAAAAATGTCTAGAAATGTGTCCCAAAATGACAACTCTAGCTATATTTCAGTAGTTGCTAATAGCGTTAACTTATAACCTGCATCAAGATATATATTTCATAAAAAATAGAACTCAGTTCTTTAAACCTTAAGCACCATATTAGCAAATCAACATCAACAGATAAAATACTGTTTAGTTTATTGAGATTTTATCATAATGTGACTTAACTGCTCACGTCAAAACTAAATAGCGAATGAATGGAGTCGCGTTATAACTTATAAAATTATTTTAACAATATTTTATGTAGGAATTTAAACAGCCAACCAACCAATATCACAAATAAATCAGGTTTATTTATTTTACAAGTGGGGAATAAACAGTTTCAGATTTCCAAATGATGTGTTGATATTGGATTATACAATTATATTATAGTAAATTAAGAGTTCGCAGTAAGCTCAATTCTCCATACAAACGTAGTTACGCTCTCATTTTAAAACGACTAGCTAGATTGCTCTAAAACTTTGTACTTAGAATACCGTGCGGGTCTTTAATTAGTTTATATTAAAAAAGTACTATAGTAAAAAAATACAGAAAATTTGTTTTTGCTGGATTTTGTTGGTTTTTATAAACTGGATCCATATAAACTACCTACTAATCAATTTTGCCCGACAAATTATTGGAGAGAATTGAAATTAAAATATGTAATGGAAAAAAATGGACTTGTGGCAGTTTTAGTTGGCTGTTTAATCCATTTTGTGTCGTATACATTATCCGAAGCAAGAAAATGAGTCAAACAAACGACGCGCGAATAGAATAGATTAGAATAGAAAGTTCTTTATTGTTTTTCTTTTCGGTGTTACGATCATGTCCGCTAAACGGGTGTGTCCTTAATGGAATATGTCTTAAAGATCTGTTCATTTATTTTATATCGTGTAGCAAATTTACAGCTCACAGATGAGTGTAACATAATGATGTTTTACTTCGCCTTTTATTTTAAAGTCGTTTGGTTTAATCGTCTCGACTGTCGCGTGCTATGACTGCAGCCCATTTTGCATGTCGCTGAGGATTTCTTGGAAATCTTAAATATGAAAACCATATAACGTAGGTAACAACGTCATAAAAAAGTATCTAATACCGACTCCTTAAATTTAGGTTCTACGACGTATGTCATTTGAACTAACAAAATAATTATTTAAAACATGTTTAAAACTATTCAATTACAACGAGTTTACGCAAATTTCGTTACGTTAGCAAGAGAACTTACTGGAATAAATATATCCCATCTTTTTTTTTATTTATTTGTTGGTATTTACGCAGTTTTTGACTGAACATTTAGACATATCTGACAACCAACAAGTCTCACGGTCGAAACCAGACTAATACAAAAGAGCCGGCCAATTCCATCAGCCGGTTCTTTTGGAATGCCATTTTTTTCAGCTGATTGTGTATCTAGTTACATATACTAAATCAATGGTTACTTAGCTTAGCTAACATGGTAATCTCGTAACATATATTTATGCCATAGCGTAAAATATTCGTAATGGGCTCTACAAACCATACAAGTGCCATACAATTATCACTTCTGATTTGTCGCATCCAATTTCTGACAAATAGGGAACATTTGGCGACACTAGCAGCGTTGACATTGTATCTCGTTCGCATTTGCGGTATTGTCTATGCAAGCATCCTTGTCACTCATTTGACAATCAATTGTGCATTCGTGTGTGAATCCCTATATTTCTATACTGGTTTACTATTAGTGGTAGTGCTGCCTCTTGCGGCAGAACATTAGGGAACATTACGCAAAGCTCTGCGTAGGGGGCGACACTAACACAACCCGTAAACAAACCGCCATGACGTACAATGTCATATTTTTTTACCCAAAAAACAATAACAAATAATTGATGAAAACGCGTTAAACTACAATCGTTTTATTATCTTTAGTGTGTAAAATACCTGTACTGTGATATTAAAATGGCATCCTATAGCTATTTAAAGGTGGATGAGGGCTTTTTTTTTGCTTTACGACGTATTGCCGCTTCCCATAGTTTTTGTATCATCGTTTCCTTAGGAAATGAACGATGCACTTCATTCTTGCATCCAATTTCGCAGCACTGATGCATTTTATTTATTGAAATATTTTCTTCCCTATTTGATCCAGAGCTTTGAAGGACTTGTCAAAGTTGTCAAAAAAACTGTTTACTAATTGTGAAAGTGCTGCACTCTGGCGGAAGAACATTGCAGTAATGTTCCCTATTCCTGCTTAACAAATAAATTTAAAATAATAAAGGCAATTTCTGAGTTCTAATATATTTTATTCGAGGAATCACAGTCAATTACGAACATGAAACAGTTATTCAAGCAGTAGGTTACATCAGTTTGGTATCCTATTACGAGTTTGGTATAATATTACTGACTTACAATCGTCAATAACCAAATCAAGGTACACATGAGAAAACAGCAGGTCCAAGCGATCAGCGCACTCGCAGCACAGCTGGCCCCGTAGCATGGATGGCGTTATCACGCGATAAGTGATAGGATAAGCGCGTCGTCTCATTCTATTGAACGGTGTCAGCCAGGGACGGCAGCTCTATCCTATCACTTATCGCATGATATCCATGCTACGGGGCTGGTATACAATATAATAATACAAGGATACTAAACGATAAATAATAATTAAAGACAATTATGAAACCATTTTCAAAGTAACGGTGACAGTCTGACAATGACGTGAATGACAATGGCGGAAGTTTGGGCATAGACTATATTGAATAAAGTTTGGATGGTTTACGTTCCATTTCACGTAAAATGCTCGAACCGTAAATTCAATGTTCTTTTTTAATAATAAAGTATGTATAAATAGTAAGTTTTTTTAGCCGATTGTATAACGAATATACTAACGTGGAAATGTAGTTTCAGTTACAATCAAACTACGTAAAATGGAATTTGCCTTAATGCCATACTTAGGCAGGCCTGTTTCCGCTTCCGCTTTGGACTGCCACCTGCAGACATAGAAACAGAACTACGATACGTCTCCTCAAACACGCCGCTATTTTGACGTATAAACGTCAAAATGGGCTTTATAAGGCACTGCAAGCAAACACCGTGCCATGGATATTATAACTTCCCGAGAAAACATGTGTGTGTCAAACAAACAATGCTTTTGACGAAATAAAATTAATAATTATCTTAAAATAAAACACGTAAGTATTAATAACGACATATCAAGCGCCAATATTTATATTTACTTATGATAAACAACGGTTGGTACTTGGATAAAACCTACAAGCGCGAGGTTTCTTAGTTCGAGAAGAATTCATTGCGACCCGCAAAGATATGTGTACAGATTGGTGATTTTTTGTGAATATACTGTGATTTAGAAATAAATGTGAAATAAACTGTATGAAATATTTGTTCTCCTTTTATTATTTCATACCTAAATCGGATTAGTTTTAGATTTTGTAAAGCAATTTTCTATTCATGCAGTGCGCCCAACGACGTCCCTAATCACAATTTATCGATAACGTTGGGTTCTAATATTATCGATATCGATAACGTACTACAACCCTACTATCGTCCTCGTTCGTTAGGTTGGTAAGTCTACTTTCGTACTAGCGTTTATTTTTATTGGTATTGTGGTATTTCAAACTAGCTAAAGTTCGAATGAGTTGTCATGTCAAAATCAAATGAAAATGTTACTTGTCATCCAAAACCTTGTTCGAAGTCCCGTCTCTTATTTATATTCTCTTTGAAAATTATTTCACTACAAATAGGGAACATTACGCAAAACTCTTCGTAGGTGGCGACATGCGGTATTGTCTATGCAAGCATCCTTGTCACTCATTTGACAATCAATTGTGCATGTGTGTGTGAATCCCTATATTCCTATACTGTTTTACTATTAGTGGTAGTGCTGCCTCTGGTGGCAGAACATTGCAGTATTTGCAGTAATGTTTGCAGTAATATAAGACTGCGATCAAGCGACAACTTTGTCATTGCTCTACGACTACACTTTTGAAAGGAGACATTTAATCTGAACGCTCCTACAAATGTCAAAAGTTTTATTTACTTTTGACACCTCGCGATCGCGATCTATTTATTTTGATATTATTAAGTGTGGAATTATATATTATATGATCTAAAGTATTAGTTACGATGTCATTAAAGGTTTTTATTTTATTATTTTGTGGTTTAACTCGGATATCAACGCAAAATGCTATTAACATCTATGGGCCAGGATTGAATCCTGAATATATCGTGATGCCGGCTAGATACTTTTTTGTGAATTTTACATTTGTTACAGAAGAGTCGTGAGTATATAAAATTACGCATGTATTCTTATTTAAAAGACTGGTTAGCACCTGAGTTGAACAAGTTGTGAGTTCAATGACCTAACCAGAATTAAATTTGTACTTTGGTGTCTTTGGTTAACCACAACATGGTACATATATTGGATTTTATCTTATCAAAAGTTCAGCTGGTTTGTTGGCCTTTATGTATTTCATATAATATTTATATTTATATTATGTACCCCCACTACCTAACACACTATCCTTTTAAGTAGCATTATACTCTGCGACTTGATATTATTCTTCAATCATACAATAACCATTACTTTCAGGTATACTTCTAATCTAGCAAATGATTTAGCAATTGAAATAAATGGTAGCTCAATGAAAAATACACATTGTCGTGTTTGGGTAAATAAATTGGATAGAAAAGATGGAACTTTCATAGTGAGATACAAGGTTTATGAGACTTGCCATGATGTGTCAATAAATATATATTATAAAAGTAAACCTATTATTGGTTCACCTTACCATTATACAGGTATTAAATGATATTTTACTGTTGAATACTATCAGCTACTAACTGTATACTTCTAAAGTTATTAACTATCTTTTCTATTTCCTTTTAGGTCCTATTCAACCAGATCAGTGCAACTGTCCTGAAAATGACTTAAATGTATGGCTCAAAAAATATGGCTGCCCCGCATCATTCGCCAGAATTAACCAAGATCTTAAACCTTTCAAAGATATTGATATGGGAGTAAAGGTGCCAAAGATAGTAGAAAAGTATCACAAGCCGGATACCACAAGTTTTTGTCACTATGTAATAAAAAATAATAAGATTTATCGGGATTGTTACGGAAAGCATGTAGGATTCAATATGTTTTCAGACAACATACTTTTGTCTTTATCAAGGAAAGTAGTGTTGCCCGACATGGAGTTAGTAATTAACCTAGGAGACTGGCCTCTGATTCGTAAGAACACAGAACTACTGCCAGTGTTCTCATGGTGTGGCAGTGATGATACAATTGATATTGTAATGCCCACATATGACCTAACTGAATCTACATTAGAGAACATGGGAAGGTAAATTAATATCTTTAGTGAAGTATTATTGATTATTTATATTTCCTTTGGAATATTACGAATGGAAATTGCTCCACCGACAAGAGCCTGGCTCTTAAATATATGATGATATTTCCTTTGAGACTCCTTGCTTATCCAATATCCATCCAAATAAGATCTCAAAATAAATATTTAGGCCAATAAAATAGTATTTATCAAAGAATTAATTCTTATAGAGCTGGAAATCGTTTTATTACCTTAATTTGGCCCTAAATGCATGTAATCCGAGTTTGCACCATCCCAGGAGATGTGCTAAACTTTTGGGAGCCCAATAACCGCGAAATTTTAGCTCTTTTTTCAGTTCTTTGCATGTAGCACAAAAACGGTAAATCCGACGGAAAATGTATTCCATTCAATATTAAAGAAAGTTAAATTCTGCATCGAATAAATATCTAAAACTTCAAATTTGGTTCAGTGGTATAGTCGAAATCAAAGGTCTAATAAGGTAAGGAACTGAAAAAAGGGATGTAGCAGGCTAAGCTAGTGAGAGTGGCCCCACGACGAGGGATCTTATGATCCTTTCAGAGGATGTACTGGCAGGTCCTAAGAACACTACATGCTTAATATCAGTCCACGATCTTCTTTTGTTTTCGAGTAATTTAGGTTAATATAAAAAAAATAAGGTTGTCATTTAAAGTGTCATAATTTTATGACACTTTAAATGACAACCTGATTTTTTTATACCACTTCACTCTCTTATACCACTGAACCAAATTTGAAGTTTGTGATATTCATTCGACACAGAATTTGACCCTCTTTAATATTGTCTCGAATACATTTTCCATCCGACATACCGTTTTTGTGCTATATGCAAATAACTGAAAAAAGAGCAAAAATTTCGCGGTTATCGGGCTCCGAAAAGTTTAGCTCACCTCCTGAGATGGTGCAAACTCTGATTACATGCATTTAGGGCCAAATGAAGGTATTGAAAAGATTTCCAGCTTTATGGGAATTAATTCTTCGAAGAATTCTAATTTTCTTGGCCTATAAATAGATAGAAAACATCCATGACTCAGGAACAAATATTCGTGCTCATCACTCAAATAAATGCCCTTACCGGGATTCGAACCCAGGATCTCTTGCTTCGTAGGCAGGGTCACTACCAACTAGGCTAAAGCGGTTGACACACACTGTGGTTTTTTTCCAGAGTGACCCTGGACATCCTGTCCGTGCAGGGCAACGTGGAGCCGGCGTGGGCGGTGCGGGCGCCGCGCGCGTTCTGGCGCGGCCGCGACTCGCGCGCCGAGCGTCTGCAGCTCGTGGACGCGGCGCGCGCGCACCCGGACCTCTTCAACGTGTCGCTCACAAACTTCTTCTTCTTCCTTGATAAACAGGACCAGTATGGCCCGAAATCGCCGCATATTTCTTTCTTCAAGTTCTTCGATGTAAGTGTCCAACTAGCTCGCAGTGTCACTTGTGTTATAATAATGCACACTAATTGACATTATAAATACCGCAGTGACGGTAATTCGTCAATTTTCTTCCTTAATGCTTATTTTTATTCAGAATTAAACGTTAGCGCGTACGTACATTACATAATAGCATTGAATAGTAAACGCCTGCGAAATCAAAGTGTATCGATTGTAACCCTGAGGTTGACTTCAAAGGTTCAGCTTCTGTTTAGTTAGAATGAATGGAAATAAATCCTTATATATATCGCTTTTATCCTCGAGTATCGAATTGATTAGGACGTAAAATGGGCTACCTGAAAACCCGTCTACAAATTTCTGAACCGGAAAGTCTACCTCAGATAATTCGTACTATACGCAAGCGTAGGTATCATTGTGCGGCGTTAATGGGTCAAGTTATGATAAGTAGTAAAAGCATCCACACACCGGTCGCGGTTGCGGCACGAACGCGGGTCGGGCGCCTCCCGCTGTTGTAAAACATTGAAACTACACTTCAAACACACATCGAAGGCGGTCCGAACGCGGACCCGCGTTGCTACCGCGGCGCTAAGTTACAACGGGCAGCGCGGCCGCGGGTCGGGTGCGAAGCGGTTCAAGCGCGGTGCTTGAGCTGTGATAGTTCGATACGTAAAATGAATGCACCTTCGATAACTCCCAAGAGCGCGATTTTTTTTCTTTTCTCAGCGACCGTTGTAAATCCAAAGAAAGATTATACAAGTGATATTTGTCTTCAATTGAGCATCGCATTCTACTCTTTAGTTTGCTAAAACTTTGTGATAACGTCAGTATAATCTGAAACAAATAAAAAAGATATATTCTCTTTACCTTTGAACGCGGTAGCAACGCGTGTCCAGCGCGGTAGTAACGCGGGCGCGCCGCGGGCCCGCGTTGCTGCCGTGCTGAACACGCGTTGCTACCGCGCTGGACACGCGATGCTACCGCGCGGGCCCGCGTTACTACACGCCGCCCGGTTGCGGTGGGAATATACCGCTTCAACCGCGCCCGACCCGCGTTCGGTGTGTGGAGGGCTTGTGGTGTGAACAAGTAATAAACTAACGAAATCACTTCTCATTAATAATACAAATGTATGAACAGCCTTATTTCGAAACAGATTCCTAAAATATTGATGTAATTTCCAGTACAAATATCAAATAAACATCGACGGCACCGTAGCATCATACCGACTGCCGTACCTGCTGGCGGGGGGCAGCATGGTCATCAAGCAGGAGTCTCCCTACTACGAACACTTCTACAGCCAGCTGGTCCCGTGGGAGCACTTCGTGCCGATGGCGCGCGACCTGGCCGACCTGGCGCGGCGCCTGCGCTGGGCACTCAACCACGACGAGGAAGCACACAGGATAGCGAGGAATGGAAGGAACTTTGTCAATGAACATTTGCTGCCTCAGCATGTCATTTGCTATCATGCGGTGTTGTTTCAGGTAAATGGTTGCGAAGTATGTAGGTTGATATCAGTTAAGATATACCTACATAAAATTGTTCATTCAAATAGCAAATTTACCGTTAAAGCCTTAAACCTTAATAATTTTATCTTGAGACAGATTTTATAGTTGTTAGTAAGTATTCATTATTTAAGTAAAACTGCAATTAGAGCACATGATTGAAGCTTGATACGACGACCGCTCTAGCCTATAGTTAGGCAGGGTCACTACCAACTGGTAGTGACCCTGCCTACGAAGCTGGAGGTCCTGGGTTTAAATCCCGGTAATACTCCGTAAGCCCACTCCCAATACGCCTACGTCTCATGACAACACGATAAAATGCATGGCAGCAGGTCGAGAAAGTTGTGCTGAGCAAGAATCAGAAGATTATCGCACCTAAAATTGGCCGAAAGTTTGAAAAATCCTAATTTTAGATAATCTTCTGATTCTTGCTCAGAACTTTCTCGACCTGCTGCTACGCATTTTATCGTGTTTTATGAGACGCAGGCGTATTGGGAGTGGGCTTACGAACTCTCAGGGCATTTATTTGTGTGATGAGCACGAATATTTTCCTGAGTCATGGATGCTTTCTATATATACAGGGTGGAAATAGATTTTGGGTCAGTGAGGGCAGCTACCAGATCCCGTGTTGCTAGGCGAAAATGGTCTTAGGAGACCTTCCTTCGATTTCAAATTAATGAAGATTGGCGTGTACAGATTTTGGAAAAAACATACAGGTTGCGAGAAAATGGTCATTTTTGACAAACTTTTTTTTTGATGCCAATCGATCCCATTTCTGTCCAGGATCAAAAGCTTGTATGGGACCAAAAAGCCTTTGACATCAATGTTTTTTTCAGGTAATTTTTAAGAGCTGGAAACGGTAGATTCAAAATTTCATTACGTAATTTATTATAAAAATGGATACATTGTCCCGAAAAAGACTTGTATACTGTAGTATTCACTTATTTGCCGATTCTAAAGGTATATCTGTATAGCTTGGCTAGCCAACGCACCACCACAGGCCACCACTCCCAGCAACGGTCGGGCCATGACTGCTGTCATCGTGACGTATGCGCACTAGATAAGCACAGATACACTACATATAATTTGCGAACACGAAACTTTTTAGTTGCTAGTTTATTTTTATTTCGTGTATTATTGTTTAAGATTGTCCCCACATATTTATTTATGATACTTGTTGCAGGAGTGGAGTAAGAGGATGACAAACAAAGTGAATGCTCATGAAGGAATGACTAAAGTACCTCAAGCGGATTTTGACTGTGATTGCCAACCAAAAAAACAAAAGAAACGCGAAGACCTTTGAGTACAATAGCTCAGATTAGCAGATTAAACATCTACGCCAAATTAATATAATAAAATAAAATAATAGATCATAACTTCATAAAGTAAAATAAGTAGTAATCTCAGTAGTGTAAATATAATAGAAGGTTATGAAAATAAAAAAATTAGCAAATAATATTATTTTATTCATGAAAAAAGTACCAAACGATATCATATCACATTTTGGTAAAATAAATATATTTACTTCTGCATTGCACATCAATCATCATTCATCATAGTTGCCTAAGTATCTATTTTTAAAGTGACAATATGAATACTGTATTTATTCTATAATATATTCCATAGTACTTTGATGAAGTCTTCTGAGCAGGATGCAGCTATGTAAACGAATGACATTGAATTGTAGCCCTCTTAACGGCTCTAACGCATAGCTGCATCCTGCTCACGCGCCAACATTGGCCCAATGTATACAGCGACCATTATACATCAGCTCACAGTTTTCCTATACATAATACTATGCCACGATTAATCGGCCCAAGAAAATGATCTATAAAAACATTCGAATTTACCCCATTTTCGATTGTGCAACCGATAAGAACGTAAGCGATTCTGAACCTTATTCCTATGAGATAAGAAATACTATTTGATCACCTCAATGTTTTTTCGTTTCATGTATGTAATTTTTTAATAATCCCATTTCGTTTATTTAGTATAATATCACTATTTTTAGCTACAAAGTGACATAATAATTTTATTTGTTAATATCTACCTAAGTAAGTCCTGCCATCACTAGATTTATTATGCTTTACAAATTAAATAGGATACATATTTGCTCGTCAATAGACATTTAGATTGTAGAGACAAGCACACAACGTGAATTATGTTACAGTTTTCACATTATTACTGAGGGTCAGGTTCCACAAATTTGGAAGAAAGCGTGGATCACACCAATCCCTAAGGGAATTATAAGTCAAAATATTGAAAAATTTAGACCAATTTCTAAATTAAGCCAATTCGTCAAGTTATTAGAAAAAATCGTTACTGACCAGCTTTCATATGCTGTCCGCCGCCATATCAATCCAAACCAGCACGGGTTTTACAAGGGTCGTAGCGTTGAAAGCAATCTTTTGTCCTTTAGTGAAGTGGTTCGCATATTGCATATTGCTACAAAATGACTTGCTCAGTTTCGAGAGTTACTGTGCACGGAATAATTTATTCTTAAATAATGACAAATGCTCAGTAATAACATTTACACGTAAAAAGCAACCCATTTTGTATAATTACAATTTATGTGGAGTAGTTCTAGCGCGACAGGACAACATACGTGATCTAAGTGTTACAATGGACACTAAATTTACTTTTAACGCTCACATCGATAACGTTTTAAATAAGGCGTACAAACAATTAGGCTTCATACTTCGCGTTGCAAAACCTTTTCGTCGGCCTTTAACATATAAGTTACTGTATAACAGCTATGTCCGTAGCCGTTTAGAATTCGCGTCGGTAGTCTGGAACCCCTGTTATGATGTACATAAAACTAGGATCGAAAGGCTGCAAAAAAAGTTTATTAGAGCACTTGAATTCCGAGTAGGCGGAAATTACGTTGATTATGCTTCCTCAGCTAAAAGATACAATTTTCAAGGGCTTTCAATCAGACGCTCGTGTGCTGATTTACTTTTCCTGTATAAAATAATCAACAACTTTATAGATGCCCCTGAATTGTTATACAATATAGACTTTCGTGTGCCTCGTAGAACAGAACGTAGTTGCCGCAGTAAAGCATTGTTCAGCATTGCATATAGCAGAACGAATCACGCACAAAATTCATATATTAAACGCGCATGCCAGCTTTACAATAAAAAGTGTATGAATGCAGATTTATTTGGCAGTTCGCTAGTAACATTTAAAAAACAAATTTATTCCTGTTTAAAATAATGTTAATATAGTGTGTAATATAAAACATTAGATAATGGTAAAAGTAAAAAAAAATATATGTATCTATATTGTATGTAAATAAATATATATATATTGTATGTAATGATATCGGTTATACCTAGTGATTTAAATAGTTATGTTAATTTTAATAACAATAAGGAAACTTTAGGTCTATTGATATTGTTAATGTATAGCTTCCAGCTAATTAATTTGTATATTTTAAGACCGTTTGTTTCTAAATAAATAAATAAATAAAAAAAATATATATATTATATTTAATAATTGCAACTAAATAGTCCCATTATTATTCTTTTCGACGTCATCTTATCGCAGTCAAAAATCTGTGTCGACTTTTCCGACGATAGCATTTCCGAGGATATTTTTTCCTTGTCTATATTATTTTACATAATTAACAACTTTGAAAAGTTGAAAAACCCCCGACATTTTCATTTCAAAGTTCAATATCTCAAAAAAAGCAGAACCGATTTTGATGAAACGTAGCTAAGACCCATCTCGATTTATTTATTTAATCGTATGGCATATATTATGTTGGCCTTTGAGTTTGTCACTCTTTAGTACCACCCAGCGCGCGCGCCCTCCTCGCTCAGCCACGCGCCTAGCTCCGAGATGTTGTGTCTAGCGGTACATGGACACGTCAGGGCTGCGGTAGAAGCACATGTAGGCGTCGGCGAGCAGGCGCTTGGCGGGCGCGGGCAGCTGACGGTCGAGCGGCGCCGCGGCCAGCAGCGCGCGCGCGCCCTCCTCGCTCAGCCACGCGCCTAGCTCCGAGATGTTGTGTCTATTGGTACATGGACACGTCAGGGCTGCGGTAGAAGCACATGTAGGCGTCGGCGAGCAGGCGCTTGGCGGGCGCGGGCAGCTGACGGTCGAGCGGCGCCGCGGCCAGCAGCGCGCGCGCGCCCTCCTCGCTCAGCCACGCGCCTAGCTCCGAGATGTTGTGTCTATTGGTACATGGACACGTCAGGGCTGCGGTAGAAGCACATGTAGGCGTCGGCGAGCAGGCGCTTGGCGGGCGCGGGCAGCTGACGGTCGAGCGGCGCCGCGGCCAGCAGCGCGCGCGCGCCCTCCTCGCTCAGCCACGCGCCTAGCTCCGAGATGTTGTGTCTATTGGTACATGGACACGTCAGGGCTGCGGTAGAAGCACATGTAGGCGTCGGCGAGCAGGCGCTTGGCGGGCGCGGGCAGCTGACGGTCGAGCGGCGCCGCGGCCAGCAGCGCGCGCGCGCCCTCCTCGCTCAGCCACGCGCCTAGCTCCGAGATGTTGTGTCTAGCGGTACATGGACACGTCAGGGCTGCGGTAGAAGCACATGTAGGCGTCGGCGAGCAGGCGCTTGGCGGGCGCGGGCAGCTGACGGTCGAGCGGCGCCGCGGCCAGCAGCGCGCGCGCGCCCTCCTCGCTCAGCCACGCGCCTAGCTCCGAGATGTTGTGTCTAGCGGTACATGGACACGTCAGGGCTGCGGTAGAAGCACATGTAGGCGTCGGCGAGCAGGCGCTTGGCGGGCGCGGGCAGCTGACGGTCGAGCGGCGCCGCGGCCAGCAACGCGCGCGCGCCCTCCTCGCTCAGCCACGCGCCTAGCTCCGAGATGTTGTGTCTAGCGGTACATGGACACGTCAGGGCTGCGGTAGAAGCACATGTAGGCGTCGGCGAGCAGGCGCTTGGCGGGCGCGGGCAGCTGACGGTCGAGCGGCGCCGCGGCCAGCAGCGCGCGCGCGCCCTCCTCGCTCAGCCACGCGCCTAGCTCCGAGATGTTGTGTCTAGCGGTACATGGACACGTCAGGGCTGCGGTAGAAGCACATGTAGGCGTCGGCGAGCAGGCGCTTGGCGGGCGCGGGCAGCTGACGGTCGAGCGGCGCCGCGGCCAGCAGCGCGCGCGCGCCCTCTTCGCTCAGCCACGCGCCTAGCTCCGAGATGTTGCGTCTAGCGGTACATGGACACGTCAGGGCTGCGGTAGAAGCACATGTAGGCGTCGGCGAGCAGGCGCTTGGCGGGCGCGGGCAGCTGACGGTCGAGCGGCGCCGCGGCCAGCAGCGCGCGCGCGCCCTCCTCGCTCAGCCACGCGCCTAGCTCCGGGATGCACACACACTCCGGGATGTTGTAGCCGTTGCGCTCGCCTGACCGAATAATAACACATTAGATCTAGGTTTTGTTATTTGTAATGATATGTTATACCTACCTACTCTGTGATTCATAATGTTAGAGTAGTATTTGGTCATTTATTTTGTTACTAACACTTAGTTTAATTTTATTGTAACTAACACATTATGAGTCCAAGAACTTGAAATAAAGTGTTAGCATGTTTTCGTGAGCTATATTTATCAGGTTCGGATCGGCCGCAGTACGCAAACGCTCTTATTCTAAGAAATAAGGGCATTTAAAATTGATTTCACTATACAGGGTGGAAATTGATTTTTCACCTCAGCAGCTCGAACAAGCATATTTTGCTGCGTGAAAACAGTGAGCAATATGCGATTTTGCTCACTCCGTGAGTCAAAGTAGCTTTTTAATTTTGATATCGAGCACTGGTGACACATCATAGTGTCCGACACTATGATGTGTCACCAGTGCTTTATTACAAATTCAGAGTATTATAGGTGCGTAAAAGCCTAGCGATATATTTTTTAACGTGACGATGTTCTCACTGCTGAGGTGAAAAGTTGTATGTATCACACGAGAGCAAAGATATTTGCATCTCGTGCCTTTGAGTCCCTCACTACGCTCAAGATTCTAATTTTGAATCACTCGCTACGCTCGTGATTCAAATATAAAATCTTTCGCTTGCTCGGGACTCAACATCAACACACGCAGCAAAAATCTACTTTGCTCTCTTGTTGAACAAATAACTATTTCACCTCAGCAGCTCGAACAAGCATATTTTTCACCTCAGCAGCTCGAACAAGCATATTTTGCTGCGTGAAAACAGTGAGCAATATGCGATTTTGCTCACTCCGTGAGTCAAAGTAGCTTTTTAATTTTGATATCGAGCACTGGTGACACATCATAGTGTCCGACACTATGATGTGTCACCAGTGCTCTATTACAAATTCAGAATATTATAGGTGCGTAAAAGCCTAGCGATACATTTTTTAACGTGACGATATGTTCTCACAGCTGAGGTGAAAAGTTGTATGTATCATAAGAGAGCAAATATATTTGCATCTCGTGCCTTTGAGTCCCTCACTACGCTCAAGATTCTAATTTTGAATCACTCGCTACGCTCGTGATTCAAATATATAATCTTTCGCTTGCTCGGGACTCAACATCAACACTCGCAGCAAAAATCTACTTTGCTCTCTTGTTGAACAAATAACTATTTCACACCTCTCATTCAGAAAAGTAAGTTTTGGTCCCCGACGAGAGGGAGCAAAATGCAACTTTTCTGTTCAAGCTACTTTTTTAATGTATACATTGGCTTGTAGCATTTACGCAATGTGCCAATAGAATCATGATAAAATAATCGATTGTAATTTCATCGTAATCGACAAACGTATATCATCATCATCATTTTTTCTCTTGTTTGTTTTTGTTTTTTTTAGTAGTATTTTTTTAGTTTTTTTGTTAGTTTTTTTGTATTTTTGTTAGTTTTTTGTTTTTTGTTGCTTCTTTTGTTAATTTTTTTAGTTTTTTTGTTTCGTTTGTTTCAATTGTTTTTTTTTGTTTTTTTGTTTTTTTTGTTGCTTGTTTTTGTTAGATTTTTTTTGCCGTGTATTTTTTTTGTTGTTTTGTTTTTTTTTTAAATTTAATTTTTGTTTTTTAGTTTCGTTTGTTTATTGTTTCGTTTAATTTTTGTTAATTTTTTTTCGTTTTTTTTTGTTTTTGTTGTTTTTTTTGTTGTTTGTTTTTGTTTTGGTTTTTTTGCTGATTTTTTTGTATTTTTGTTGTTTTTTTTTTGGAAATGTTTTCTTCATAGTCGGTGTGAAAAGTTACATGTGTCACTCAGGAGCAAAATTATTTTCGTCTTGGGCGTTAACACTTGAATCCCTCACTACGCTCAGGATCCTACGTTAGAATCCCTCGCTACGCTCAGGATTCTATTGTAGGATCCCTTGCTACGTTCAGGATTCAATACACCGCCCTCGCCGTAAATATACTATTTTGCTCCCTTGTGACACAAATAACTATTGGTTCAGTGAGGGCAGCGGCAGCTACCAGATCCCGTGTTGCTGGGCGAAAATGGTCTTAGGAGATCTTCCGTCGTTTTCAAATTAATGAAGATTGGCGTGTACAGATTTTGGAAAAAACATACAGAGTGCGAGAAATTGTCATCAAAAAAAAAGTTTATCAAAAATTACCATGTTTTCGCACCCTGTATGTTTTTTCCAAAATCTGTACACGCCAATCTTTATTAATTTGAAATCGAAGGAAGGTCTCCTAAGACCATTTTCGCCTAGCAACACGGGATCTGGTGCGAGTCACAAGCTGGTCGGTGTCACAAGGGAGCAAAATAGTATATTTACGGCGAGGGCGGTCTATTGAATCCTGAACGTAGCGAGGGATCCTACAATAGAATCCTGAGCGTAGCGAGGGATTCTAACGCAGGATCCTGAGCGTAGTGAGGGATTCAAGTGTTAACGCCCAAGACAAAAATAATTTTGCTCCTGAACACATGTAACTTTTCACACCGACTATGAAGAAAACATTTCCAAAAAAAAAAACAACAAAAATACAAAAAAATCAGCAAAAAAAACCAAAACAAAAACAAACAACAAAAAAAACAAAAAAAAACGTCACACCGACTATGAGGAAGACATTAAAACATTTGTTGTTTATCATAAATAACAAAAAAAGAAGAAAAAAAGAAAACAAACGAATTAAAAAAAATACTAATAAAAGAAAAAAAACAAAAAGAACAAATAAACAAACGATACAAAAAAGAAAATATCAAAAAAAAACAAAAAACCAAAAAACATTACAAAAAAAAAACTAAAAAAATAACAAAAAACGAACAAAAATACAAAAAAAAGAAAAAAAACAGCAAAAAAACCAAAACAAAAACAAACAAACAAAAAAAACAACAAATACAAAAAATAAAAAAAAAACAGAAAAACTAATAAACAACAAAAATTAAAAAACAAAAAAAAACAGCAAAAATAATCAAACAAAAACAAGAAACAAAAAAAAACAAAAACAACAAATGAACAGAAAAAAAAAACAAAAAAAAACAATTGAAACAAACGGAAAAAAATTAACAAAAGAAACAAAAAAAAACGAACAAAAAACAAAAAAACAAACATAAATACAAAAAAACTAACAATAAAACACAAAAACTGAAACAAAAAAAAACAAATAAAAACAAACAAAACAAAAAAAATATCCTCATATATATATGTATACGTACATTGCACGTAGAACCGATGGCCGTTGGGGCGGAAAGGTTTTCGAGTGGCGACCACGTACGGGAAGGTGCGGCGTGGGTAGGCCCCCCACAAGGTGGACTGATGACCTGGTAAAGGTCGCGGGAGTCCGCTGGATGCGGGTGGCGCAGGACCGGTCATTTTGGCACTCTTTGGGGGAGGCCTATGTCCAGCAGTGGACGTCTTTCGGCTGATATGATGATGATGATGATGATATGCGTTTGTCGATTACGATGAAATTACAATCGATTATTTTATCAAGATTCTATTGGCACATTGCGTAAATGCTACAAGCCAATGAATAAATTAAAAAAGTAGCTTGAACAGAAAAGTAGCATTTTGCTCACTCTCGTCGGGGACCAAAACTTACTTTTCTGAATGAGAGGTGTGAAAAATCAATTTCCACCTTGTATACATACATATACCATATAATATATTAACTACAGTACCGGTCAAAAGTTTAAGTTCACCCTTTGTTTTTGGTACAAATTTGTACTTTCGTGCGATAATGTTTTGCAGTTCTGGCCCCGTAGCATGGATCACACGTCACATCATATCACGCGACAAGTGACAGGATAGAGCATCCATCCCTGGCTGACACCGTTCGATAGAACGAGACGACGCGCTTATCCTATCACTTATCGCGTGATAACGCCATCCATGCTACGGGGCCAGATGTCGAAAATTGTTTCCAACTGATTCGTTATTGTTTACGGAGATGTGTTTGATTAGTCAGACACAATTTACGTAGATTTCTAAACAACTGATTCCCTAAAAACCAACATTGTATCTGATCATTGTACGTTTGAAGTGGCAAGCCCATATATGGCCCAGCCTTTGCCGTCATTCCTATAAGATTTTAGGGAATGCGTTGTTTAGAAATGTACGTGAATTGTGTCTGACTAATTAAACAAATCTCTGGAAACAATAACGGATCAGTTGGAAACAAATTTCGGCTTCCGAACTGCAAAAAAATATTGTCCAAAAGTACTCATTTGTACCTAAAACAAAGAGTGAACTTAAACTTTTGACCGGTAGTGTATAAATATATACCAAGAATATAAAATATCGATAATTATGATCTTAGTATCACCTCTATTTCGTATTCTAAATTTCCAAATAATTAGAAGCATTTTGCAGTAGTGTTGACATACATGTACAAATTCAGTTATGATTGTGTAGGGCTGGCTACGCAGGATCCCGAAGTAACTAGCTAACACGCCGCTTCCATCATATTTAAGTATTCCGTCGTCAAAAAGAAACTCGTCGGGATATAATACAAATACATGAAAAGGAAAAACGTCTTATTCCCACAAAAATCCCGAAATTAATCAGCTGTAATCGTGTCCGACGCCATTTTGAACGACGCGCAATGTCGGCTCGCCGCGAGCATGCTGCCTCACCCGCGCATGTTTATGTGTTTGTGTGCTCGCAAGCAGCTCACCAAGCGGGGCAAGCATGCCCCAGACTGAGCCGCTAAAATTCGTACGCACCTTAACATTCTATCACCATCATTAACGGCCTTTAAGTCTACCCTAACCATTCTTGAGTCTGCATGCTGCTGCTCTTCTCCGCTGTAAGCTTGTACCCACCTTTCCGATCGGCCATGGAATCAAAGAAGCACCAGGGCGCGTCGAGCGCCTGGCCCGCCTTGACGAAGGCCACGTAGTGGCTGGTCTCGATGCACAGCACGGCGAACAGCTCCATGTACACGCGCGGCGCCGGCGCCGCCTCCAGCACGCCCGCCCACTCCTCCGGCACACGCAGCGGCGTCGCCTGCGCCACCAGCAGAACATTATACAACCATTTTAAGGGATGCCACTAATCACCAAGTTTACACATGCTGATTGAGATCCAGCGAGTTAAAGCTGGTCAGTGTAAAAAGGGACCTTCAGATTAACCCATGAACCCCCTTATTCATAAAAGCTAGAATGTCTTTGATAAAAAAAAATGTGATTTGTCCCTTTCTTATGAACACTAATGCCAAAGTAGAGTAGAGGTAGATAAAGGTAAACGAATTTTAAAATTGACATATTTTTATTGATAATTTTTGAATGAACATAGTACAGTCGCCATCACATACACATACACACACTATAGGTGTTCAAAAATATCGGCACATGCACCCTAATGCCTTGAAAATAGAGGTGTGTTCCGATGTTTGTGACGTGCTTGTTTGCTCCTATGTATGTGATGGCGACTGTACTATAAAAGTTTGTAAAATATGGATGCAAAATCTGAAATAAATGACTAGGTATTTTTGAAATTTTATTTAACGCTATTTTTGGACGTTTATGAAATCTACTTCCGTGACGATCGGAATCTTACACTTTTTCAGCCTAACTCCAAATACGCCAATAGGTGTCGTAAAGGTGCGTACGAGGTTTGAGCAAAATAGGTGAGCAGTACATGCCTCAAACCGAAGCTGCACAAATTCGTATGCACGTTTACACCACTACTTAGTTCTAAAAATCAAAAGAAAACATTGTATGCGAAAGCAACGTGAGGCAGCGCCATTAGAGTCTGAAGTGTACCTTGTGGTGCGGGCGCTTGTCGTGCGCGAGCCAAAGACAGGCGGCGCACAGCGCGCCCGCGACGAGCGCGCCGCCGCGCACGCACGCGCCGCACTCCCAGCGCGCCAACGCGCCGCACACCTTGCACTGTCGCGGCACTGTAGTGTACGAGGGCTGTTTGATAAGTACCCGTTTTCAAATGTTATTCTTATCACTGGCTGAAAATATATATACGACCGTTTTAAGGCATCCTTCATGACCCGGAAAAATTAAAAATATATCACAGCATTCTTTTGTTTTTTTTCGTTTAACGGCTGTTGAATGTCAGATTTCGATTTTAATTGCAAATATGGAGAAAGAACAGTATCGTTCTGTAATTCGTTTTCTGTTTTTGGGAGGAAAAACATGTGATGAGATAAAAGTACAAATGCAAGCTGTTTACAAGGATAATACACCTTCTATGACAACTATCAGATATTGGTATAATGAGTTTAAACGGGGCAGAATATCCGTCTTTGACGAAGACCGTCCAGGCCGCCCTATTGAGGTGACTACGGAAGAGATGGTCAAGAAAATTGAAAATATCGTATTAGCCGACCGCCGAATATAGCTTAGAGAAATTGTTGACACTATTAATGTTTCAATCGAGCGGGTACAATATATTTTAGAAAACAAATTAGGAATGAAAAAGGTATCTGCAAGATGGGTGCCGCGTTTGCTCACCGAGGAACAAAAGCTTACCCGAATTACTACTTCGAAGCAATGTTTAGCAAAGTATAAAAGCAATCCGAATGAGTTTTTGCGGCGTTTTGTGACAGTAGACGAAACGTGAATTCATAACTATACCCCAGAAAATAAAGAACAATCAAAACAGTGGATTTTACCAGGCGAATCAGCTCCAAATAAAGCAAAGACCGTCCCATCGGCCGGTAAGGTCATGGCGACCGTTTTTTGGGACTCGCAAGGGATCATACATATTGATTACTTACAAAAAGGAAAAACGATAACAGGGAAATACTACGCAAATTTATTGGGCGAATTTGATTCCGTTTTAGGGATAAACGACCGCATTTAAAAAAGAAAAAAGTTCTTTTCCACCATGACAATGCACCAGCTCACTCGTCCAAAATCGCAGGGGCAAAATTAAAAAAATTACGCTATGAATTGCTGGCGCCTCCACCATATTCACCAGACTTAGCCCCATGCGACTTTTTTTTATTCCCAAACCTAAAAAAATGGCTCGGCGGAAAGAGATTTGCGTCAAATGATGAGGTCATCGCCGCCACAGAGGCCTATTTCGACGACTTTCCGAAATCTTATTTTTTGGATGGCTTATTAAAGCTAGAATACCGCTGGAACAAGTTTATAGAGTTAAAAGGTGACTACGTAGCGAAATAAATATAAATATACAAAAAAATATGTTTTTTTTTTCTAAACACGGGTACTTATCAAACAGCCCTCGTACCTTGTGGTGCGGGCGCTTGTCGTGCGCGAGCCGCAGACAGGCGGCGCACAGCGCGCCCGCGTCGAGCGCGCCGCCGCGCGCGCACGCGCCACACTCCCAGCGCGCCAACGCGCCGCACACCGTGCACTGTCGCGGCACTGTAGTGTACCTTGTGGTGCGGGCGCTTGTCGTGCGCGAGCCGCAGACAGGCGGCGCACAGCGCGCCCGCGTCGAGCGCGCCGCCGCGCGCGCACGCGCCGCACTCCCAGCGCGCCAACGCGCCGCACACCGTGCACTGTCGCGGCACTGTAGTGTACCTTGTGGTGCGGGCGCTTGTCGTGCGCGAGCCGCAGACAGGCGGCGCACAGCGCGCCCGCGTCGAGCGCGCCGCCGCGCGCGCACGCGCCGCACTCCCAGCGCGCCAACGCGCCGCACACCGTGCACTGTCGCGGCACTGTAGCGTACAAGCACAGTCTTACTTACTACATTCACTCTGCAAACATTCTCTGCGCGAGTCAACGATGGGAATACACGGGGAAGCGGGAGGCAGGGACATTTAGTGCAAACTCACTGAGATCGCGCAACTATTCTGAGGGGGTGTCATGTTTGACTTAGTAAAGACCTTTAAAAAATTAGGCTAAAGGGCAATTTACACATTTATTTATTTATTCTATTCATTTGTTTATATGCCCACCAGTAGTTACACAGATGATGATATAGAGGAAATGTATAATCACATTGACACAATTTTGGATTCAGTTAAAGAAAAAGATATTTTAATTGTAATGGGAGATTTTAATGCAGTTGTAGGTGAAGGATCTCAGGGAAATATAGTCGGTAAATTTGGACTTGGAAAGCGGAACAGTAGAGGCGAAAGACTAGTGCAGTTTTGTGAAGAAAACAATCTGATAATAACGAACACATTATTTGCGCAACCTAAAAGACGCCTATACACATGGAAAATGCCTGGAGATATAGGAAGATATCAATTAGATTTTATCATAACAAAACAACAGCATCGGCAGCAAATCAAATCATGTAAAACAATGCCCGGTGCAGATATCAATACCGACCACAATCTTCTAGTCAGCATGTTCAACTTTGAAAATAAGAGGCCTAAAAGAAAGAACAGACCAAAGAGTATCGATCTCAATAAGCTTAAAGAAATAGATAGTAATTATAGAGTGCAATATAGCAATAAGGTAGGATATAAACTAGAACAGTACAATAAAGATATATTAGACAACATAGAAATAGAAAGCCGTTGGAATAACATTAGAGATATAATTAGGACTAGTGCGGAAGAAACATTGGGTAAAGAAAAGATCACACCACGAAAGAAATGGTTAACCACAGATATTATAGATATGATGATTGAAAGAAGAAGCGTAAGGAATAGAGTGGATGAAGATAGCATAGAGAAATACAGGTACCTCTCAAATAAAATAACATTAAAGTGCAGAGAAGCAATATAGAAAACTTTATTAAACAAGGGAAATTAGACACAAGAGAAGCTATTCTTGCTCTTCGACTCATCGTAGATAGGAGAATGGAACTAGGCCTGAACACTCATATAGCCTTCATAGATTTAGAGAAAGCCTTTGATAAAATAGACTGGATAAAGATGATGAACATTCTGCGTACAATAGGAATAGATTATAGAGACAGGCGAATTATACATGCACTATATAAAGATCAAGAAACCATAGTAGAAATAGGACAGGAGAAGGGAAAAGCCAAAATAAAACAGGGTGTAAGGCAGGGTTGTCCACTATCGCCTTTGATTTTTAATATTTTCATTGAAACCGCCATTCGAGAAATTTTGGGATCAGAAAAAGGCGGTGTTAAAATTAATGGAGAAAAGTTTCACTTTATAAGATTTGCTGATGACATCGCAGCGGTAGCCGAAAATTCTGCACAGCTTGAACAGCTCGTAACAGAAATTGACCTCATTTTCACAGAATTTGGACTAAAAATAAATATAAATAAGACCAAAACATTAATTGCATCTAAGACAAACCAAATCATAGATCCCATAAAAATTAGAGGTTCAGCCATTGAACAAGTCAAAAGCTTTAAATACTTAGGCAGCATTATAACCTGTGACTCCAGATGCACTTCGGATATCATCGCACGCATAGCCATGGCCAAAAAAGCTTTCAATGCCAAAAAGCAAATATTAAAGGCGAAAATATCTCGAAAGATCAGAAAACGTTTTATTAAGACCTACATCTGGAGCATAGCGTTGTACGGAAGTGAGACGTGGACTCTAACCCAGCGTGACAGAGAGAGACTGAACGCATTTGAAATGTGGGCATGGAGAAGGATGGAAGGTATTAGTTGGACAGAAAGAAGAACAAACGAAGAGGTTCTAAATTTGATAGGAGAACAAAGATGTCTACTAAAAACTATTGAAAACAGAAGGGGAAATATGTTGGGGCACCTGATACGACATGACAATTACATAAAAACTATAATTGAAGGAAAAATTGAAGGAAGGAGAGGCAGAGGAAGGCCAAGACGTGCGTTTATGGACCAAGCTAAAGAGAAAGTTAATGTAATGTCGTATCAGGAGCTCAAAACAGTGGCAGAAAGAAGAACAGAATGGCGATTACTCCACCGACAAGAGCCTGGCTCTTAAATTTATGATGATGATGATTTATTTATTCATTTTTTTCCAAATCGCATACAATGTCATTTTATTTCATCTACTAACTTATTGCTACTTAATTATTAATTTTAAGTTAAATAATACATCATAATTTGACTACCTAAAACATATATTAATGAGATATATGTATCAGTGGCAGCGCGTGAAAAATAGCAATGGGCAACCCGGAACAAATAAAGTTATGAAAGAGTTTAGAGTATATAACTATAGGCTTGCCTAGAAAGAAATTTTAGGCAAGCCGGTGGGAATCGGCTTGTGTGGACGCTCCGCCACTGATATGTATATATGTAAGTATATAACAACCGTTCTCGTTGGACACTAGTTTATTACTGGCGCACGCAGATCGGAAATACATCACATTCCTCCAACATTACTTTTAGACCTATAAGAAACAAAGAAATAACTTAATAATATTGCTTATAAATCTTATAATCAACTTTTACCTCTAGTCGAGCAATCGATTAGAAGTGTTTATTTGTGTTTCCATATCGATGGATCGACCCTGTATGTGGGCGACAGAATGTAGTTTGTGAAATGTAGGACCTACGGGTCACGAAGAGAAAGGGTGTTGTATAGTATGTGAACGATAAGGCCTACGGGTCACGAAGAGAAAGGACGTGTAACTATAATTCCTTCACATAAGGACGGCAATTGTGCCCAGATTAAGCTCCTAAAGCAAACGGCTCATATAAGAAGCGCGTGATTTATTTAGGACCTAAGTACAATAGGTACAGACGAAGAAAATAGCTTAAAGTAAAGATAAAGGTACCAGGTACCTCCAGTAATTATTTCATAAAGATCGATAGGGGGAGAGCCCCTGATAAATGAGGGAGAGATAGCCAAATTATTTGTAAAGAAACCAACTTGAGACTATATCCAGATCTAGTCCGTCAACAAGGGACATCGGTAACTAGAGTTACATAAAATGTGAAATAAAAATGTACACAACGTATGCATAGAGATTATTGCTTATTATGGTGCAATAATGGTCAAGGTTCAGGTTGATTTCTATGATTGGCTAAAAAGACGGGAGCAAAAGTCAAACTTACGCTACCACGTTAAGGAAAATGTGAAAATTGACGGTCTCACCCGGCCATAGCTTCGTAACCAGATGAGGTACGAAAGCAATTGAGGTATCGTTAGGAAGGTAAGGTAAATGCCCTTACGTATGTATAATCACTTTTGATAATTAATGTTAATTAAAGCCACTAGGGCCTGGCAAAGCCATTTCATGTTACCAAAGTTGATAATTTTACGTAAATATCGACTTTCCCAATTTAAACGGGAAAAGCAGGAAAACTAGTAGATATTGTAATGTATAGCTCAGAAATAGTTCTTTTGAAGGAAAATATGTAAAAACCCTTAAGGTTTCCCTGAAAACCAGGAAAACGTAAAAACTAGCTTTTCCATAGTAAAAGTGGGCGAGGTCTTCAAAATTATATCCCCACCACTTTTAATGCCTTAGGGGTATAAAAGAGGCTATAATCGCCGGATAGAATTGTGTTCGCTCAGCCCCACCAGTGGGAGCTCCTAGGAAGAAGAAGAAAGGAAGAAGTAGGGAAATTGTGATAGGAAGTAGGAAATTGTGATAGGGAAAGTTTAATCAGTAGTTTGTGTCTCATTATTTTATTATACCGTTTCATTTATTTTTCGCCAAGTATTATTTTATCGTCACCCCCACCCCATCCTTCAACAGTGCAGCTCAGTCTGCGGGATTAGTGCTCCCCTAGAGCACCTGCGCTATCAAAGCGCGTTACGGCCGTTTAAAAACACGCTGAGCGGTTCAACCGCCGCGGTTCACCCGCCGCGGTTGAAACGCGCGGTTCGCCCGCCGCGGTTTTTAAACGCCCCTTGTTAGGTGACTGTGAGGTCGCGAAGGTCAAACCCAGGCCTGTCGCACATCGACCACGTCGGCGCCACGCGTCGTCCACACTGTCTTTGGTCCGTCTCACATACTCGAGGTTCCGAGGCCTCTTCTGCCTCCGGGTTGGGCTGTTCGATCTGTTCCCCTTCCATATTTCCCGATACTATAACATCACCGACCTCTGACGGAGGAGACGAGCTGCTGTTCTGTTCCTGTAACTGCTGAGTGACCGAAAGAATGGGAACAGAGGATGTAGGTTGGTCTAACATAGGAGGCGGCGTCAAGGTGCATGGTGTGATAGCTTACGAGCCGTTTTTATTGCTTACATATTTAATTAATTGGTCCTGTAATACCTTATTTATTACCAATAAATTATGTCTATGTCTGTGTCAATGTGCCTTCTGCTTGAGGTAACATTGTCTCGAAATTTAACAAACAACATTCGGTTGCCTATTTTGTCGAGTATTTTAGCCATTGACCAAAAACCTTTCCGCCCATCAAACCATTTAGCCCATACTGTTTCACCCGATCTAAAGCAACTATTCTTTTTCAAAATACTATTTAGCCCTTCTTTATGCTTTTGTTTACATTGATGAACTAAATCTAATCTACATATCAGGTTACGTCCTAATATGAGTGACGCCGGAGTAACACCTGTAGCACAATTAACAGTATTTCTATAGTGAAAAAGGAATCCTAATAACTTTTCATTTAAGTTTTGCTATGACAAATTGCGAGATAATAATATACTCTGGGTCATTTTTTTTTACTACTTTTAACCGAATTTTCCGCCTGGCCATTGTTGGCTGGGTGGTGATGTCATACACAAAATTTCATTATTCTTACAAAAAACATTGAATTCCGAAGAACAAATTTCTTGCAAGTTTAACTACATTGCGGATTTTGATAGATGAATTGAACTCAGTATGCCACAGTAACACGCAATGTAATGAAACTTGCATGTGTAAATTTCGCTTAAACTGAGGCATCTCGGGTGAAGCTACATACGCGACACTAAAAACCTAATAGGCGGCGCAACATTATCGTAATTCTCCCCAGAAACACACACCGCTACATTTCACGCACACTATCTCACTTTGTTCAAGACGATTAAGCTTTTGTGGACCGCTAGATGGCGCTGTCACTATTATAAACTAGATAACGGTTGTTCGATTCAAATACCTTAGGACAGAGCCGTCTTGTCGTCTAAATGGATTGGTAACTAAGTGAGTGCATAGTAACGGTGTAAACAAAGTGGTCCTTCGAAAGTATAAGTGGAGTGTAGTAAGTGACATTGATAGTGAAGTGTAAAGTGAATCTTAAAGTGTTAGCAGTAGAGACTAAAATCGAAGTGAAGTGTTGGATAGTTCAGAGACTTGTGAAATTTCAAAATCTTATTCAGTGGACTTAGAAAATTTCGTGCAAAAAAACCTTGTAAAATTTTAAAAATTTATTCTATGGACTTAGCAAATTTGGGAATCACTAAAACACTTGTAAAATTTTCGAATCTTTTCAAAAAGACTTAGAATATTTCGTTTGAGCAAGTGACAGTGACTAACGGGACTTGTCAAAATATTAAAATTATCTAATAGAATAGACGAAAAGACATTGCAATTTTCTCTCGATTTTTCTTGTGTTTGATACTCGTATTTTTGGAAGCTTCAAGATGTCGGCAGAATTGAAAAGTATAATTGCAGAGCAAGAGAATACGTGTTCCATGATACTAAAAGCACAAATGAACTTCAAGAAAAGCCCAAAATCTAGATTGACAAGAGGATATGTCAAAACGAGAAAAGAATCTTTGAAAGATTATTGGAAGCAATTCTCAGCAAACAATAGAACGTTGATTAGAATAGCGAAGCCGGAAGATAAAGTAGCCTTCGAATATTTTATAGAAGACGTGTATTCCGCATGTGAAGAAATGTACATCGACTTGAAAGCAGAGATGACAAATATGCTAGAAGGTTCCGTATCCTGCACGAAAAGAATGAGTCTGAATCCGATGCCAGGAACTAGTGCTAGTGATGATGTGCGTCTTCCGAAGATCGATATTCCAAAGTTTACGGGCAGCTATCAAGAGTGGACATCATTTCATGACATGTTCGCATCACTCATCCACAGTAAGCAAAACCTGAGCAGCGTTCAGAAGATGCATTACCTGAAGAGCTATTTATCTGGAGAACCCGCACTATTATATATATTATTGGATCATCTAGCAGTCACAGAAAACAACTACGAAATTGCATGGCTCACACTACAGAATAGATACAACAACAAGAGGGTCATTGTAAACACAATCTTGAGCAAGTTGATGAATCAAAAGAAAATACACAACGGTACAGCTAAAGAGATTCGAGAGATATTAGATAATACTATGGAGTGTTTAAACAAGTTGAAGGTTCAAAACATTAGCACCGGTTCATGGGATACGCTAATCATATACGAGGGCGACACTGAAAGTCTTTAGAACTGGCCACTTGTAATAAATATAATAAAAAAATAAGTTCAAAATTTGAAAATGGAACTCTTTCTTAATATTTTTGTGTACGAATTCCACTCGATTGTCATTTGTTTTACGATTTGGCGGCAAATTGAAAATTGTGTGTACTACGTGAGCATGAATTTAACGCGAGAAAATTTTCGAGCAATGATTTTTTACGACTTTCGATGTAATTTAAGTCAACAAGAAAGTTATGATAGACTTCGATTGGCCTTTCACGATGAAGCCCCATCTCGTGCTACTATTTACAACTGGTTTAATGAATTTAAACGTGGCCGCACTGATCTCACTGATGATCTGCGTGAGGGCCGGCCTTCTACGGCGACTACTGAAGATAACATCAGTGTTGTGCGGCGTATGATAGAGACTGACAAAAGAGTAACCTATCAGCAGATTCGTACAAGCTTAGCCATTGGTATGAGTCAAGTCCACAAAATCCTCCATGAACATTTAGCGGTGAGGAAGCTTTGTGCCCGGTGGATACCTCATAATTTGACAGAAGCCCAAAAAGTCCGTCGTGTTGATTGGTGCCGTGAAATGGGTCAAAGATTCAACGGAGGTGACTCAAATGCTGTGTTCGACGTAGTTACGGGTGACGAAAGCTGGATTTACTGTTATGATCCTGAAACTAAAAGACAGTCTGCTGAGTGGGTGTTTCCTTCCGAGGAGTTGCCTACTAAAGTGAAGAGAGGTCGAAGTGTGGGAAAAAAGATGGTGGCCTCGTTCTTCGGAAGGACTGGTCATTACGCAACAATTATTTTAGAGGATCAAAAAACAGTTACTGCGAAGTGGTACACTAACAATTGTTTACCACTTGTCTTGGAAAAAGTTCGAGAAAAACGGCCTCGCAGTAGGATCCTGCTTCACCACGACAACGCCTCATCGCACACCGCCAAGCAAACGATCGACTATTTGGCGACGGCAAACGTGGAATTACTGGGTCACCCACCTTATAGCCCCGACCTTGCACCTTGTGATTTTTATTTATTCCCAAAAATTAAAGAAAAACTTCGAGGAAAACGTTTTATGGACGCCGACGAAGCAGTGGCTGCGTTTCAAAAGGCCGTCGAAGAGACCCCTAAGGACGAGTGGGCAAAGTGCTTTTCTCAGTGGTTCTATCGAATGCAGCGATGTATTGATGTGAAGGGAGGCTATTTTGAAAAGATATAATAAAAGTAATAAGTTGCTTGATTGCTCAGTTTTTGATTTTCTAAGAACTTTCAGTTTGACCCTCGTACATAACCGTGGAGAAGCTAGATACCGAAACACACAAAGAGTGGGAGGAAGAAGCAAGTACTCTAAACATTTCAGAGTTACCAACACTGTGCATGTTCAAGAAGTTTTTAGAGAAGAGATTCAGAGTTTTAGAGATGATGCAGCCTACCCAATCGACGAACATGAACATGTACAAGAGTACTTCCAGAAGCGCCCAGAGAGAACCTCACTTCACCGTCGAGTCCAGAACATTTCACGTTGAACCAGTGATCAAGTGTGCATTCTGCAAGCACAACCATTATTTGTATCAATGTAGAGAATTTCAAGAACTGACACTAGAGAACAAAACAGACTTCATACAAAACAACCAACTGTGTTTTAACTGCCTGATTCCTGGGCATCCAGTCAAATTCTGTAAGAGCAGATTCTCATGTCAGAAGTGCGGAAGAAGACACCACTCACTATTGCACAGAAACACACCGTACCAATCCCACGCGAAAGAAAACAAAGAAGACGTAAAACAAGAGAGAGAGAACAAGATTCAAGTAACTAAACGAGATAGAGAAACAAAACAAGACACAAAACGCGAGAGAGAGATTGTTACCCACGTAACCACAGGAAGCATGACGGCATTGTTGTCCACAGCCTGGATTAACGTGATCAATGAACAGGGAAGAGAATTTGAACTGAGAGCTTTATTAGACCCGTGTTCCCAAGAGTCTTTCATCAGTGAGTCTGCAGCGCAAACTATGGGGCTGAAGAAAAAACAAGTGAATGGACACGTATCTGGTCTTGGCCAGATGAGCACTCCCATCAGATTTGCGGCAGATATCGAAATTTCCTCACGATACAATCCGGACAAGAAAATGGAGATTACCACCTACCTAGTAAAGCGAGTCACAAGCATAATGCCTTCAGAGAAACTAATTATTGAGAACTGGGTACATCTGAGAGATCTACAGCTAGCTGACCCGACTTATTACCAACCAGGACCCATCGACGTGTTGCTCGGAGTAGAAGTGTACAACGAGATGATTCAGCCTGGCCTGATCAAGGGCGTTCCAGGCTCTCCCATAGCACTATACACGCATCTGGGCTGGTTAATATCAGGAAAGATTACAGTCGAGGCAGAGAGACACCAAGAAGAGAAATCATTCATCAGCACGCATTTGACCTTGTTCCAAAAACTCAAACCGGTTGCTCCAAAAACTAACTGCTACCAGGGTCGGCTGTTCGGTTGATGGTGTTTTTATAAACAACATTAACTATGCGGACGACATGGTCTTGTTGTGCCCTTCGTTCAATGCGCTGCGTGACTTGCTGCGAGTTTGTGAGTCATATGCGAAGGCCCACGGACTCAAATACAATGCAAGAAAAAGCGAGTTCCTAATTTTCAGGGTTGGTAAGAAACCTTACGAGGATGTGCCCCCGGTTACTTTGTGTGGAACTCCCTTGACTCAGGTAAAACATTTTAAGTATTTGGGTCATTGGGTCTCTGAGGACATGAGTGATGGCATGGACATAGAGAGACTGTCAGTCTTTCTACACGTGCAGCCTATGGGTCAATTTTACAGCGCGCACGTACAGCGCACTGCGCGTGCAGTACAACAACGCGTTCAGGGCGCTGTTCCGGCTGCCGTGGAGCTGCAGCGCGTCCGGCATGTTCGCCGCGGCGCGCACCGACGACTTCCACGCTATCATAAGGAAGCGTTGTGCCTCCGTGCTTACCCGCCTGCGCACGACCACAAACAGCATCCTGAACGTGTTTGCTGACAGGTGGAACACACCCGTGATGAAGAGGTGGTTGGCCCTTCACGGTCCTAGTTATTAGTAGTTTAGTTAATTCTTTTAGTTATGTTTATTATTTTAAAATTCAAAATTTCCTTTGTTATAATTTTTGCTTTTATGTATATACCCACCTATGTGTAATACCTATGGATGAATGTCTGAAATAAATTGCTATTTATTTATTTATTATTATTTATTAAATTCAGATTTAAACCAAATGTTAAAGAAGTTCTGGGAGATAGAGACAATAGAGGAAGAGACACATAAACTCACAGCTGAAGAGATTAAAGTCGAAGATTTGTACCAGAAAACTACCACGAGAAACGCCGACGGACGTTACATAGTAGACCTGCCATTTAGACACGAGCCACCGATCCTACCATGTAACAGCCGAGAGATAGCATTGAGCCGCTGGAAGTCAACAGAGAACAGACTTAAGAGTAAACCAGACTTATTGAAAGAGTACAACAAGGTTTTAGAGGAGTACGTCACACTCAACCACATGATGAAGATAGGAAACGGAGAAACAAAAGAAGGCGTATACCTCCCTCATCATGCAGTAATAAAAATGGAACGAGAAACCAGCAAAGTGAGAGTGGTTTTTGATGCATCTTGCAAGGGAAGCAATGGGAAATCCTTAAATGACGAGTTACTTATCGGACCCCCATTGTTAGAAGATTTACGAGCGATTCTCATGAGATGGAGAACGTACAAGGTAGCTTTCGTAGCCGACGTGGAGAAGATGTACAGACAAATACGAGTTAAAGATGACCATGCGAACTACCAAAGAATCGTATGGAGACCAGATTCAGATGGACCAATTGAAGATTACAAGCTTTTGACAGTTACTTTTGGAACATCGTGTGCGCCTTATCTAGCAATAAAAACTCTGAGACAAACAGCAATAGATGAAGGATCTGACTCCCCAGATGCTAAGAATATGATACTACGAGACTTTTACATGGACGACCTGCTATCCGGGACAGACGAAGAAAAAGAAGCCATTCAAATTCAAAAACAAGTCACAAATATTCTAAGTTCCGGAGGGTTTCCATTGAAGAAGTGGTGTTCAAATAGCGAAGACTTCATGAAAGCATTAGACTTGCACCAGAAACGAGAAGACACCCAAACAGTTGAGATCAAACGAAAAGAAAGCGTGAAGACATTAGGAATAACATGGGAAGTCAAGAGTGACAAGATATCTATACCTAATCAAATTAAAAGCTGAGAAAACTCACCCCTTACTAAAAGAGCCGTTTTATCAGAAATCGCATCAATATTCGACCCTATGGGATGGATCGCGCCAAGCGTCATACTAGCCAAAATCTTTATGCAACGATTGTGGAAAAAAGGTATCTCATGGGACGATCAACTTACAGAAGAACGAGTGGCTAAAATACAGAAGAGAATTACCAGCTTTAAGAAATGTCAGCTTAGATCGTTGGATACACACTACAAAGAAATCCAACTTAGAACTGCATGGATTTGCAGACGCCTCAGCATCAGCGTATGCAGCTGTCATATACGCAAGAGTTACTAACGAAGTTGGAAAAATTCAAGTGTCACTCGTTACAGCCAAGACAAAGGTCGCACCTATTAAAACGGTATCTTTACCGCGTTTGGAACTGATGGCTGCTACTTTACTGAGTAAACTTCTGAAGCAAGTAGTCAACGCTCTAGAAGTGAACCCAAAAGATGTATATGCTTGGTCAGATAGTCAAGTGGTATTGGCCTGGATACATGGTGATCCAATGAAGTGGAAGCCATTTGTAAAGAATAGAGTTGTAGAAATCACAGAAATATTCGACGCCAGTCATTGGTTCTACATTAACACTAAACAGAATCCGGCTGACCCTGCTTCAAGAGGAGTGATGCCTGCAAAGCTCATTTCAACAGAGATTTGGTGGAATGGACCTGAAATGCTAAGAGAGAAAGAAATCAAACTAATAAAAGGAACTCCTTTAAGTACAGCATTAGAAAAAAGGAAGAATATAGTTGCAGTCCTAGTAACAAACGAAAATGATGATAAACTAGCCTTACTGAAAAAATACTCGTCACTAGAAAAACTTACTCGTGTGGTCGCGTACTGTCGACGATGGTTGCGAATCCTAAACAAGAAGATAATATTACCATACCTGACGCACGAAAAGAAACGAAGCGCTTACTATCTGTATCAGAATGTCACAAGAAATAGAACACTTCGAAGAGATTGAAGATCTGAAAAAGAACAAAAGCCTAAAAACAAAAAGTAATCTTCTATCCCTGTCACCGTTTATTGACAAAGACAATGTATTAAGAGTTGGAGGTCGATTGAAGCACGCGGATATGGAGTTCGTACGAAAACACCCAATCATCATTTCCAGAAATAACGCAATCCTACCTTTGCTTTTGAGAGAAGCTCACGCCAAGACCCTTCATGGCCCGCCACAAATGATGATAACATATTTGCGGGGCAAATATTGGCTGATTAACGCAGCAAACAGCGTTAAACGTTTTGTGCGGAAGTGCGTTATATGTTTGAGACAGTGTGCGAAGAATAAAGAACAGAAGATGGGAGATTTACCTACCAGTCGAGTCAAACCATCCAGACAATTTTTGATCACCGGAGCAGATTTTGCAGGTCCGATCAGCGTCAGGATGAGTAAAGGAAGAGGTGCAAAATCTTACAAAGCCTACATATGTCTATTTGTATGTATGTGCACGAAGGCACTACATATTGAGCTTGTGAGTGACATGACAACTCAGGCCTTTCTTGCAGCGTTTAAGAGATTCGTGTCAAGACGAGGATACGTGGCAGAAATGTGGAGTGATCACGGAACTTCATTTGTCGGCGCAGAGAAAGAACTTATAGAGATGTGGAAACAAGGCAAATCCAGTATACCTGATGAGTTTGCTTCCATGCTGGATAAAGAAGGGACTAAATGGAAATATATTCCTCCAGGAGCCCCCAACTTCGTTGGGTTGTGGGAGGCAGGAGTGAAGTCGACCAAGTATCACTTGAAACGCATAGTTGGAGACACCACATTAACGTTTGAGGAATTGAGTACGGTTCTGACAGAAATCGAAGCCTGTCTCAATTCACGGCCCCTTTCACCAATCAGCGATCATCCAGGAGATATGGAACCCTTGACACCTGGTCATCTACTGATTGGAGAGCCCACGATTGTCATACCTTCCGAAGATCTACAAGAAGAAAAAATAAATCGTTGGCAGTTGACAACCAGAATGGTTCAAGACTTTGTACTTGAGTACTTGACACAATTGCAACAAAGACCTAAGTGGAGGCAATCTAAACAAGAGTTTGAAGAAGGAGACTTAGTCATTATAAAGGACCAAAGATTCCCCCCTGGTCGTTGGCCTATGGGACGAGTTATAAAGAAATACCCTGGAAAAGATCAACTTACCCGAACATACGATATACGCACCTCCTCAGGAGTGTTGACACGCGCAATTTCAAAATTGTGTCCTTTATTAAGTGACGTGGACAAATAGTGTTAATAGTGGACAAAATAGACATTTTATCTTAGTGAAGTGCAAGTACAGTCCGTTGTGTTATGTTTATTTTGTTTAACAAATGACCTTCAGTCATTTAGGCGGGAGTATGTTCAAGACGATTAAGCTTTTGTGGACCGCTAGATGGCGCTGTCACTAGTATAAACTAGATAACGGTTGTTCGATTCAAATACCTTAGGACAGAGCCGTCTTGTCGTCTAAATGGATTGGTAACTAAGTGAGTGCATAGTAACGGTGTAAACACACTTTACTGTGACAGGTCACTGACCTCGGTATTTTTTTTCTTTCGTGATATTATAAATTAAAATCAGTCACCAACCTCAATACAGAAAGTGAAATTGTCAAAACATCTTATTGAAAAATGTCAGACTTGTTGACATTTTCTTATTCTGCGATGATTCTGCGTATGTTTCTTAGGTACATTTTGGTATATGAAATATATACTATTGATAAGTCAATAGATTAGTCTTTAGATTGGCAATGTCATAGCAACTTTATTCGGTCTTCGCTAAGGTGCAAAATTTCATGAAAATAAGCAAGCGAAAATTTATGAACATTGCTTGACAAAAGGGGTTACATTATGGTAAGGACTCAGATCGAGCTGGCTTTTTGGGGGGCTTGCGCCTGGATGGATAATTAAATTTGAAAATTCAATTTAATTCTCAAGTCTCAACTCATCACAATAGAGGGGCCACTAAGCGATCACGTCAGTCAGAATGATCGAGCCGTTGGTACGTACCTATTTGTACGTTACTGGGTAGGTATCTATATTAGGTAATCCTTATTTTGCTCCTTCGTTTTATAGTGTGGAAATGCAAAAAAGTAGGTACTACAAATTATTAATATGCAAATACTAAGTATAAAATACCGTCCTAAAACATAATTATACATTCTGTTTCTGCTGCTGTTGTAAGTGTTATTATGAAAGTGTAACACCAATGTATTAGGTATACCCGTAAACCAATATCAGGCCAGAATATAATTATACTAAATAGACCTAATAAACTCGTACCTACATATATTAATACGTATTAAGTACTCTTTAATCACTGTCACTGACATCCCCTGATGCCTCTATGATTGTGATGTACGGTAAGTAGTGTCGTCAGCAAACCGAAAGTGAGTAATGTAGTCGCAGGTGACCTACATCAAAGGGTAGACACTAATCACATAATTATAGTAATTTGTTAGTGCTAAGTGGAAGTCATTTATATATTCATGAAGATCATAAAAACTCTTCGGTGCTCCCCAGTACCACATCCAATGAACCTGGTTCAAAGCGACGCGTTGTTAGGACTGTAGAATTCGACATTAAAAACGCAAAGCACGATGTAGTTCTGAATTTTACAAGCTTTATATTAACTTGACCTGTTTGTATGTAGGTATGTAAGTATCTATGTAAGTTGTCCGTCAAAATTTGCAATCCATTTTTCAGTCACTTGCCGTTATCCGATTGAGCTGAAATTTTGGGGATTAGTATAGTTTGGATAACAATTCAATATTATGGTACCATCGAGCTGATCTGATGATGGAAACAGAAGGTGGCCATGGAAATTCAGTATTTAACCGACGTAACCACGTTGAGTTTAAGCTCCTTAGAATCGTCTCAATACAATATACAGAAAAGTACAGTAAGCAATAAAAGCTTGTACCAAAAATGAAAATTTTGGCAGTAACTTATTTGGTTTTGTTTTATGGATCAGTTAGGGTAGTGTAGACACAAATTTGCAACTTCTCTTATTGTACTCGTCACACATGCGGCGCAGCGGCGCTCGCACGCCGGCGTTACTCTTGCAGGTTTTTTTCGCAATAAAATAAAATGATGCAAGTTCCCTATTCCTACAATTTGAATTAAACTGCAAATCTGTAAGCTCTAAAGGGACGAAGCTATTGCCCTTCGAAAATAATATATTTTTTCCGAACTTCGTGGATTTTAAATTCTCCCGTCTAGACCAAAACATTATAAATCCCTCGCGCTATGAGAAAAAATATTAGTAATAAAGTTATACTCAATTTAATTTGCTTTCATTAAAGCACAGATAGGTCTGTGAGACTAATAATTCAATCACAATCACGAAAACACTAAAATAGGTAAAAATTGATTATCAAATAATGAGACATTTGGTGTTACTATACTGACAAATGTATAGGTATTCAAAGGGCTTTGTAACTTTGTATGCACATTTGCCACCAACCACCAGAGAGCTAAGCTCAAATGCTCAGTTCTATGCTTAATTTGCTCAGGAAAATTATTCGAAATCACCGCTTTGATTTCGATAGGCGATGACGAAAACGATCTTGAGAAAGCCCAGGCACAACACGAACTCAAAAAACTGAAAGAACCTAAGGAAGAAAGCGTGGAAGAACCTGAAGAAAAGCTTCTAGCTGAACCAACCCAAAATAATTTATTATAGTTTTTACATGATTGATAGCCCTCCATATTGCTTTTAAGTGGCAGAGGGCGGGGCACATTGCACATTTGATATTATTTCTTGTTTAACATTTATATTGTATATTCAACTTTTAAATTTAGGTACCTAATGCATAAATTGACATTGTTTATTTCTGTTTAATAGTAAGTGTCTATTAGTTGTTAAATGACAATCCTTAATTGGAGATACAATTTCCACTTTGTGTATTAACATTATGAATATTATTTTATTTTTATTACTTATTATTGACGATCGTGATAAAGACCTATATTGTAATTTTTATCTCGAAATAAATAAATCTAAACCTAAATCACGTAGAACCGATGGCCGTTGGGGCAGAAAGGTTCTCGAGTGGGGACCGGACTGATCACCTGGTGAAAGTCGCGGGAGCCCGCTGGATGCGGGTGGCGCAGAACCGGTCATTGTGGCAATCTTTGAGGGAGGCCTGTGTACAGCAGTTGACGTCTTTCGGCTGATTATGATGATAATTATTTATTGCCTTTTCCATTGGTATTTGGCTACTTTCACACAAACTATAGGTCTTTTCACTCAATTCTTCAAAAAAGCCATTTTTACCTTTTTTTCGTATTTTCAAGATTGTGCGTGTAGTGTTACAGAATTTATAGAGGGTTTGTATGAAAGAAAATTACATATCAACAAAACTTTATATCCAACAATTTTTCTCATTGGATGAGGGATTTTGCCAATATTTTGGTCCGGACGGGACCATGACTTAAAATTGTCAATTTTCGGGAAAATAGACCATCTTTGATGGGCCATCGCTTGTGGTTATAGACCTGCGGCTTAACTCAAATTGTGGTAAATTTATTTATCTTTTAAAGTGTACTACATCTTGATGGTCAAAGTAGCATAGTTTATGACTTTTAAACCAAAATTTCGTGTTCACACTAATCTAACTATATATCGGTTCAATATACCGAAAACCCATGCCTTGCGATTTAAGCCTATTTTGTGTCGATTTCTACTGACCTATATCTTCAAAGAATAACACGAGTATAGGTAAGCAATATTATATCGTAAACTAGTGAATATCTGTGAGTTAATTCAAATGAACCCTAAGCATCCTCCAATGTGTGAATCCTCTTTAGTAGCAAGCGTCCATAGGCTTCGATATCTCGCAAACCGTGTGTTTGTTTGCAAAATACATGGTATAAAAAAATGGTACTAATAATAATTCTTTGATAATTGTACTGACTGCCGTACTTCCTGGATGGCCCCTCGATTTCGATTCCAGCTTGTAAGTAATGTATTTTATTTACTCATATTTCTTTTGTACGCATAGGATTACAAATAATATGCCATTTTATACTATATATGTATGTATCACATACATACATATAAACCTGAGCTCTGCTTGGGTGAAAATAGAGAAAAAGAATTTCCCAGATATGAGACTTAGCTGGTAAGGCGAAAAAATTATATATTCTATACTACTATATATAGAATGGGTGGCGCAGGACCGGTCATTTTGGCACTCTTTGGGGGAGGCATATGTCCAGCAGTGGACGTCTTTCGGCTGATATGATAATGATGATGATATATAGAATATTTTTCTTTTTCGCCTTATCACTAAGGAATAAGGTGCCAAATTATAAACATTTTTAGCTACCTAATCGTATTCTCATTGGCAAGGTCCGTCACATCATTATATCCTTCCCATAAAGCTTTAAAGGCCATGAGTTTCTGTCTAAGCAGCGAGTTCTAGTGAATTCCTTAGCCTCAGAGTAGGTAAAGAAAATGAAACAAATTATTCATTAGTAGGAATGTTTTATACCACAAGAATAAAAAGTATATCATTCAATTTAAATTACATCATACAATGAAATCATCCTACTTCATTATTTGTAGGTAAAAAAATATGTTAGGCAACAAAATTATGCAAATCTATATATTATGCAATGGAATACTTTACTGTTTAGGCATATTAATTATTCAATTCAATTCAATTCAATATATATTTATTTCAGGTTACTGGACCCATAATGTGTTAGTTACAAAAAACCAAATGCCCATCGGATGTACCACCTGTATGTCTTAGCGGTGTTCCTTTGAAGCGGGTCCACCGCTTTAAATATTTGGGTCATGTGCTGTCCGATGATCTGAAAGATGACGACGATATTGAACGGGAGCGGAGAGCGTTGTCAGTCAGAGCTAACATGATAGCCCGCAGGTTCGCTCGTTGCTCAACCGGTGTGAAGATCACGCTCTTCCGTGCATATTGCACTACCTTTTACACGAGCAGCCTGTGGGTAAGTTACACAAAGAAAGCATACAACGCTCTCCGCGTTCAATACAATGACGCCTTCAGGGTACTGCTGCGGCTGCCGCGATACTGCAGTGCCTCGGGCATGTTCGCGGAGGATTATTACAATTATTTACTACTTCTTCTTCCTCACTTGACTTTCAAACTCTCACTCAGGTCTGCCATGAACCCGCTTAGCGGGCGCCTACGCCGTAGGCATCAGCAAGGAGCGTAGTGCGTAGAGATTCTGGGCAGTGTGTGTTAAAAACTTGGAGTTGAAGTGTAGTTAGGAGGTATCTAGAAGAACTGTATCCAATTGGGTGACAATAATCCGTCTTGATTTGACCACAATAAACACAAATTACATCATGCTTGCAGATTCCGAGTAGGTATAAATATTCTGACAATGTCTATCCACATTCAATTGGTTGGAACTGCAGGGGATTTAACTGGATGGCGTCATTATTACAGCGGATCACAATATACTATCATAATCGTACACTATACGATTTTCATTGTATTTAATATATTATTATTTTATTGAAAACGATATATCTAAGTCCTAAGACAGCGTAAATGCCAAATGTCAAATCTTTCTATATGACAGATCGCTGCCCCAATATTATAGGGAGAACCCTATACCTACCCTATAGAAGTGCAACATAGAAATGTTGCACTTTTATCAACTTGAAATTTGAAGTCTGTCAGAGTGATACTAGGTCTAAATTGAAGTACCCCGACAATGTAACATAGAACCCTATAATATTGGGGCAGCGAGATGTTACGCACATAAACCGTACTAGACAATGTGACCTGTGTGATAAAAAAATATTCCACATTCTAAAGAAACGTATTCGAACTTCTTTCATTAATAACGGGATCTTAAGATGAGAAATATGAAAAATCGGGTTGTAATGGTAGGGTTTGTGAACGAACTTTTGTGTTTTAAATTAGAACAAATTGTAAAAATGACCGAAAATCTATTTTAAACGTTTATCCACCCACATGACACCCTATTTATTCTCCCTGAAAACGTATTATTTTCTAACAGCTGGTATTAAACTAGCGAATTTTACAGAATGCAAAAAATCGCGACAGACGTCCGTCCAGCCCGAGGCCGCTTGGCCATCTGCCTACTAAAATTCAAACGAATGACTTACGCGCATCCGTTTTGAGCGAGATTTTATATTTATGTGCTTAATGTTACTAATTTACGTTAATTAAAAATAAAATGAGCCTACTACGTTGTCAAATATATAATAAGGAATAAAAGGATACAAAAATAAATACTGAACATTAACTAGCAAAAAAAAGGTCCTGGATTTTAGTCAACTCGACCTACCGAAAAACGCGCAATCAGAGCTAACTTTGCGAGCCTAATCCATCGAGGCAAATTAATCAAATCGTGTGTTGGGCATTATATAATTGTAGCAAATATCTTCAAATAGCATTTAAATAAGAAACCGTTACATTTTATGTAGTTTTCGCGCAATGAAGTAGGAATTTCCAAGCCCATTTTGGTACTTTTCTGAAGCTGCTTCACCTTAAGTATCCCGTCCCTTTCTCATCATCCTCCTAGCGTTGTTCCCGGTGGTGGTCAAACGAGTGGGGGGCTGCTTTGGCACCTAATCTCAAGATTTGGTGTAGGCACTAGTTCTACGATGCGACTACCATCTCACCTTCAACCTAGATGGGAAACTTTAGTAAAATTTGACAGCTTGACAAGTTCACTATTGACCGCCGCGGCCAGGCCGCACCAGTATGTGAGAGCAGAGGCGTATTTACTAACTGTATTTTGGTGGGAAATCGGAAATGTGACAGCTCTTGCTTATGGTTTGTTTTTTTTTTAATTTGTTTGCACTTGCCATCCAAACCAAACCGAATCCGGACCCGGACCGAATTCTAACTGTTAATTTTTATAAATAATACCAATAATTTATAAAACATGTAATTTAACACACAATAGATGATGATTTATTATTATTGTAGTAAATAATTTATAATATACAAATGTTAAATCGTAAATAAATACTTTTATTTCGAAATATTTGTTTATGAAGTTGGCACCACTGCAATATAGCGGCATTAGCGGCCGATTAAAAAAAAAGTTAAACAGTGCTTTTATGAAAAATGTATGAACCAAAAAAGTACGCTAAACAGTGCGTTTTTGGGCCATAGAGCATAGAGTTTTGCGATGACTTATTAGTGATGTCATTGTATTTGAGCTACAGCCTATATAAATGACAGATAACGGTACAGGAGTAGAAAAAATTAAAAATGGCCGTTGATAAATTTTCGAGTAAGTATTTTTTGCGAGCCCGAGGGCGAGCTTCAGGCTGCAAATTTTGATGTTTAGGTTTTTACTACTTATAATCAGTCAGGTCTTTCAAAACTCAACTTGTAAAATGTCTATCTAAGGAAAAACTGGTTTTGGTTTCTGTACATTTTGTTTCTATGAGTCTAAGTCACTCGCGGATTACCTTTAGGTAAAATAAAAGTAAATAAACATTCTACTTACGTTGTTTACTCTTTAATTTTACTGAAGAAGTACATTACATCAGAGGCCGGGAATCCGTTTTCACGCCGAGGCATGTACTTATACTCGTAGTGCTTTTCTCAAACATGCAATGTTGTTATTACTTCCGAGTCTATTATAAGGAACGTAAAGAGAATATTTCATTGCATGTTTGAGAAAATAAATATTTAGGGGTATTTTTATAACAGCATTTTATGCGAGCCCGAAGGGCGGGGCTTCAGGCTGCGAGACCGTAGGCCGAGCTCGATGGGTGGCCAAAGGCCCGGAGCCCCACCACGAGTGTGTAGGCGAGTCCCTGCTCCCACATATTGCGATCGATTTTCAGGGTTGTGCAACTATTCATTTCCCCATAGCATGTTACAAGCGAACCTGGCCTGAAGCGCTCAAGCTGGCCCTGAAGCTGAGCGGCGAGCTCCGCGTAGGGCCGGTCAAACCTTATATTTATGTACTAGAATCACTAGATAGCGCTGACGTACAATGTGCGCTATTAGACTTTGTCTTACTCGCCTGTACCATAACGTATAACTAGTATTTTTTGTATGTGAAAATGTTTTAAATTACTTTTTAATGGAACAAAAAACTACATTAGATTGATTTTTGAAAATTATATGAAAAAAATGGTTGTTAATGAAGGGCGGCCGAAGCAGGCTCCGAGGGGCGGCTCGCGCCGCCCCTCGGAGCCTGCCGCCCCGGGCCATGGCCCCCTTGGCCCTAGGGTAAATACGCCCCTGTGTGAGAGGCTAAAACTTTATGAGAACTTGTGTAAACATAGGTAGATACCCCTTAAAACTTTTCGGTAATGGGGAATGGATGAAAATTTTAGAATTGCCTGATTTTTTTTTTGGTGATAGGAATAACCTTCCTTAGCACCAGAAAAAAGTTTCAGGGTTGTCAGCTCCGTCAATTATTTTTGAAAAATATGAACAGTTTCCTCGCTTACGTTTTGGGTTTAGGACGGCGAATGAGTCACTTTCCTTGATCCGCCTCATATTACAAGAAAATATCTTAAATATCCGAGGTAAACTGACACTGGCAATGATATTGACAGCTGCAGCAGCTATATTTGTCATTGCCAGGGTCAGATATTTAAAATATTTTTTGGAATATGAGACGAATCAAGGAAAATGTCTCATTCACCGTCCTAAACCCAAAACGTAAGTGAGGAAACTGTTTATATTTTTCAAAAATAATTGACGCACCTGAAAAGTCTGCAATTTTTTTCTGGTGTTAAGGAAGATTATTCCTAACACCAAAAAAAAAATCAGGCACTTCTAAAATTTTCATCCATTCCCCATTATCGGTTGTAGGCCAAGAAAATTTGATCCAAAAAAGACGTTTTGAGGAATGAATTCCCATAAAGCTGGAAATCGTTTTAATACCTTCATTTGGTCCTAAATGCATGCAATCCGAGTTTGCACCATCTCAGGAGGTGAGCTAAACTTTTGGGAGCCCAATAACCGCGAAATTTTTGCTCTTTTTTCAGTTATTTGCATATAGCACAAAAACGGTACGTCGGATGGAAAATGTATTCGAGACTATATTAAAGAAGGTCAAATTCTGCGTCGAATGAATATCAAAAACTTCAAATTTGGTTCAGTGGTATAGTCGAAAACAAAGGTCTAATAAGGTAAGGAACTGGGAAAAGGGGTCAAGCAGGCTAAGCTAGTGAGAGTGGCCCCCGACGAGGGATTTGATGGGATCATCAAATCCCTCGTCGGGGGCCACTCTCACTAGCTTAGCCTGCTTCATGAACTGCTGAGCCTGCTTCTTCTCATGTACTTTTCAGGGAGTGTACTGGCAGGTCCTAAGAACACTACATGCTTAATATCAGTCCAAGATCTTCTTTTGTTTTCGAGTAATTTAAGATACTATAAAAAAATCAGGTTGTCATTTAAAGTGTCATAATAGGTAGACAGTGTAAGATAGAGTAACCGAACAAAATGCTCATGAATAAAAATAGAATAGGCTATAAAGTGCATATATTCAATCAACACCATGTCCTTAAACTTCCGTTAAAAAAATCTACTTTTAATTTTGTTTTTTTTGACACCTTTTGCACAGGTAAGTACACCTACAAGAAAAATAGCGTGACAAGCCACTAATGCCCACTACATATCAATATAAAACATTTTCAAAAATATTCGTGCGTTATGTCAAAAAAAATACAATCGTCGAACAAGTAGATACAAGCATATAATTAAAGTATATTGGTGTCATTTTCTAGTTGGACTTTTATTCAAAATCAGGCTGGAATTGGGTAAGTATTTCCAAGGAAAAGGAAAGTGAAATGCCGCTATGGGAAGCGAAAAGCGGAAGGTATTTTTGTAAGTCAGAGTTTGCAATCTTACGTCTTGCTTGTGAGAGAGTGCGGGGTGTGTGTGTCCGTGTGGACTCGCCCTTGGGGCCTTCGGCCCTCGGGCTCGCGTATAGAGAGCGAGTTCTGAAAAGACGCTTCGGGCCTTCGGCCCTCAAGTTCGCTTAAAGACACTCGGGGGTAGGGTTTCCGAGAGCACGCTCTGGAGGGACGCTTCGGGCCTTCGGCCCTACGCAGAGCTCGGCCTTCGGCCTTCGCGGACCTTAAACCTCATCTTCGGGCCTTCGGCCCTCAGGTTCGCTTGTAAATCACTCGGGGGTAGTGAGTGTCCGCGTAGGCTCGCCCTTCGGGCCTTCGGCCCTCGGGCTCGCGTAGAGAACGCGTTCTCATGGGACGCTTCGGGCCTATGAGCAGCGGTTCGGTTTTGTGTCTTTCTAGTGCTTGTCTTATGCTGCTAAAGTTCGGTCTGTCGAAAGCGCCCTTATTTTCTGCATTGATTTTTGTAATATGTTTTTATTCATATTTTATCTTTGTGGCAATATACAACTTTATTATAATTAAAAATGTTTTTCATTCTTACTACTTCGAATCTCTACTCAGGGTGTGAATATTTATATTATAACTAGTTTTCTGATTGGGTAAATCTGGTGATGATGATGATAGAAATTTACAATAAAATGTTTTCACACCTCATATTTATGGAAAATGTGTGCAACTTAGAAGGACTTGAGAAAAAAAAACGACTTGAATTAATGCCAAATTTAGTCTTTCATATCATAATTACTGAATTTTGAAATTGAGGGCTGTATATAACGTTTTTTTTCTATACCAGTATACCTACATACCCGTACTGACTTATCTACACACTTCACTGGTACTTTAATCATATGCTAGTATATACTTGTTCGACGATTGTATTTTTTTTGACATAACGCACGAAGATTTTGAAAATGTTTGTATATTTATATGTAGTGGGCATTAGTGGCTTGTCACGATATTTTTCTTGTAGGTGTACCTGTGCAAAAACTGTCAAAAAATAATAAAACAAAATTAAAAGTAGATTTTTTTAAAGGAAGTTTAAGGACATGGTGTTGATTGAATTTATGCACTTTATAGCCTATTCTATTTTTATTCATGAGTATTTTGTTTGGTTACTCTCTCTTGAACAGTTTACCTATTATGACACTTAATGACAACCTGATTTTTTTATACTATCCTAAATTACTCGAAAACAAAAGAAGATCGTGGACTGATATTAAGCATGTAGCGTTCTTAGGACCTGCCAGTACACCCCCTGAAAGAATCACCAAATCCCTCGTCGGGGGCCACTCTCACTAGCTTAGCCTGCTAGACCCCTTTTCCCAGTTCCTTACCTTATTAGACCTTTGATTTCGACTATACCTAAACCAAATTTGAAGTTTTTGATATTCATTCGACGCAGAATTTGACCCTCTTTAATATTGTCTCGAATACATTTTCCATCCGACGTACCGTTTTTGTGCTATATGCAAATAACTGAAAAAAGAGCAAAAATTTCGCGGTTATTGGGCTCCCAAAAGTTTAGCTCACCTCCTGAGATTCAAACTCAGATTACATGCATTTAGGGCCAAATGAAGGTATTGAAACAATTTCCAGCTTTATGGGAATTAATTCTTCGAAGAATTCTGATTTTCTTGGCCTATTGTAGCACATCACTATTTAAGAGATGTATAAAACGGACAACACATGAAACGTCATTTTACTCCGTTGAATAAATGAACAGACCTTCAAATTTCAGGACAAATCAAATTACCTAACACAAAAAGTAGCTCATATTTCAATGAAATTAATGTTTTTAATCATTTACCGTCATACATGCCTACTTTGCCACCAGGGGAAACTTTGCCCAAGAAGCAAATTTTAAAATTTTCCTCTTGGGCAAATTCCCCCTGGTGGCAAAGTAGGCATGTATGACGGTACCTTTATTAAAGAGCGTAGCCGTGTTTTCATGGAAAAACGGCCCTTCCACCAAATGTTTACTGTATTTTTTTTATTAAGAGCCCTCATGGCAAGTATTATTTCCTGTGAGTTTCAGCTTCCTATCTTTGTTATTTTCTGAGATATGATTTTTTCAAACTTTTTACGAAAACAAAAAAAAACCCACACTGGCTAATGCGATTTACGTAATCTATAAGGCTTGTTCACGAAATAAAGTAGCCATAAGAAAATGTAAATAAATCTTGTTTTTCTCACAGCACTTCAAACAAAAAACAGTCAATTATATCACTAAACATTGTAAAAAGAATGTACAATGCAATTTTTTGTAAAAACCCTAAGAGTTGGCAAACTGTCTGGCTTTCTTTCGAATGCCTGCCATCAGCGTATTTATTGATTTTTTTGTGAACTGACGAGAGGCTGCGTTCCATATTTTTTTGAAATCAGCTTCATTGTCGGCCACTGCCCCCTTCTTGAGCAGGTATCGTTTGATATTTGCCCAATACCTTTCAATCGGGCGAAGTTCTGGGCAATTTGGTGGGTTAATGTTTTTCGCGACATAACTACTATTCTTGTTATCAAGCAAATCTAAGGTGGCTTGAGCGTAATGAGCAGAAGCTAAATCAGGCCAAAATATTGGAGGACGTGTATGTTTCCGATATAAGGGCAGAATTCGCTTTTTAATACACTCCTGTGGGTAGACATCTCCGTTTATTGTACCGATAGTGAAAAAGCTCGTACTTTTAAGCCCGCATGAGCAAATAGCTTGCCATACAAGGATTTTTTGGGCGAATTTTTCAAAAGCCACGCTCTTATGTTCTTCTGGAACGTCCTCGCCAGCTGCACACGAGTAAAACTGGGGCCCCGGTAACGTTTTCATGTCTTTTTTTACATATGTTTCGTCATCCATTAAAATGCATCGGTCGTTATTTTGAATTAAAAACTTGTCCAAATCTTTAGCTCGAGATTTCGCTCTTTCAAGCTGGGCAGCAGTCCTTTTCGGCATTTTCTGTTTCTTCCTGGTCTATAAATTATTTCTCTTTTTGGCGTTTTGTACGTTCCCGACCGAAGTTTTTAACTTTTTGGCTACATCGCGAAAAGAGGCCGATGGATTTCGACGGAAAGACGCTACTATGTCCGTGTCCAATTTTGGCTTCACGCAGCCTTTTCTGCGACCGCAACCTGGTAGATCACCTAGAGTATTAAATTCCCTAAACATTTTTATTACTTTTTCTACTCCTGTACCGTTATCTGTCATTTAAATAGGCTGTAGCTCAAATACAATGACACCACTAATAAGTCGTCGAAAAACTCTATGCTCTATGGCCCAAAAACGCACTGTTTAGCGTACTTTTTTGGTTCATACATTTTTCATAAAAGCACTGTTTAACTTTTTTTAAATCGGCCGCGATATTGCAGTGGTGCCAACTTCATAAACAAATATTTCGAAATAAAAGTCTTCTTCTTCTTCTTCTTCTCGTGTCGATGGCTTCAGATTGTGCGGGACCAGAATGTGGCGACGCTTATCGCCCTGTCTGTCGCGTCTCGAAGGTCTTGCTTAGAGCAGCCCTCTATGTTTATAGAGATGACAGTCAGGGCTGGCGCTGAGAAGTGCCGTTTTTGATCGCATGTATTCGCATTGGAACTCGGTGAAACCATCGTGGTGGAAGGATTTGCCGGTCAGCACAAGTGTTGACCGTTGCCCAGGGTGCGCCAGACGCTTGGATGTCTCGTAAAAAACATCAATTGCTCGCAGTGCGTCGTGCGGGGAGGCTCCTTCCATGCACCCCAAATAGTTTAGAACATGTAATATAAAAGTATTTATTTACGATTTACCATTTGTATATTACAAATTATTTACTACAATAATAATTAATCATCATCTATTGTGTGTTAAATTACATGTTCTATAAATTTTTGGTATTATTTATAAAAATAAACAGTTCGAATTGGCAAGTGCAAACAAATTAAAAACAAAACAAACCATAAGCAAGAGCTGTCACATTTCCGATTTCCCACCAAAATACAGTTCAAAATTAAAAGACAAAAGATGATACACTATTAGTCCTAAACTATTAAGATTTTATTCGTGTTTGTGAAGACAAAAGTGTGCGTTTCTTTTAAAATGGTCGAAGTAATTAATAACTGCACTCCTGAAGAAATTGCGTGAGTAGCAAAAGTACGAATAGAAAACTTGCTGCCTGAAAAGTATAACTATTCTGTAGTCTGCTATTTATTTAAAATTTGTCGTAGAAAAAGTATTGTATGCAACGGTGCATAACTGGTCTAAAAACGCTCGTGGCGTCTTTTATTGCGATGCTCGCCAAGGCTCGCATCGCAACCCACGCCACTCGCCTTTTAAGACCCTTCTTATACAACAGTTGCATAAAATACTATTTCGTACACCATTTTTAGATAATTGATACCGTTTTGCGAGTTGTCGCATCGCAATACCCTTTTCTGTACAGTAGGATATTATAATTAATTTACGAGTTTTTTCATTTATCCTCGGCATCTTGATTTTATCTAGTCAATGACATATATTATGCATTGGCATAGCAAAAGCTTTCTATATAATTATGAAGGCCCAACTTTTGGTGGCTACTTTATTTCGTGAACAAGCCTTATGTAAAGACTCACGTATTCTTTAAATAATATTTTATTTAAAAAAAAAATCTTGGATAAATGTAGGAAATAAAACTAAAGTATTTTTTTTCTGGCTTTCTAGAAAAGCGACACCAACAGTTCTTCGTTAGGTAATTGCTTATATAAAGATCTGCAATGTGTATTTTTTTCAAAATAATCCAATTGGTACTTCATACTAGAAAATGGAAAAATAAAGGATAAGGTAAGTATACCCATACCAGATATTTATTGTTATGCACATTGCAACCACTTTATTGTTAACGTTATAGGTACTGGCAGATTGCATTCTTAAGGGTATTTATTACGTATGTCAATGTCAAACTGAAATTATTGCACGAAATACCCTTAAAAATGCAATCTGCCAGTAGCTATAACGTTAACAATAAAGAGGTTGCAATGTGCATAATCTCTTTTGCGACTAAAATATCTGGTATGGGTATTCCTTATCCTTTAATTTTCCATTTTCTAATATGAAGTACCAACTGGATTATTTTGAAAAAAATACACATTGCAGATTTTTATATAAGCAATTACCTAACGAAGATCTGTTGGTGTCGCTTTTCTAAAAAGACAGAAAAAAAAACTTTTTTCTACTCCTGTACCGTTCTGTCATTTATAAAGGCTGTAGCTCAAATACAATGACACCACTAATAAGTCGTCGCAAAACTCTATGCTCTATGGCCCAAAAACGCACTGTTTAGCGTACTTTTTAAGTTCATACATTTTTCATAAAAGCACTGTTTAACTTTTTTTTTAATCGGCCGCTATATTGCAGTGGTGCCAACTTCATAAACAAATATTTCGAAATAAAAGTATTTATTTACGATTTAATATTTGTATATTATAAATTATTTACAACGATAATAATAAATCATCATCTATTGTGTGTTAAATTACATGTTTTATAAATTCTTGGTATTATTTATAAAAATAAACAGTTCGAATTCGGTCCGGGTCCGGATTCGGTTTGGTTCGGATGGCAAGTGCAAACAAATAAAAAAAAAAACAAACCATAAGCAAGAGCTGTCCCATTTCCGATTTCCCAAAATACAGTTCAAAATGAAAAGACGAAAGATGATAAACTATTAGTCCTAAACTATTAAGATTTTATTCGTGTTTGTGAAGACAAAAGTGTACGTTCCTTTTAAAATGGTCGAAGAAATTAATAACTGCACTCCTGAAGAAATTGCGTGAGTAGCAAAAGTACGAATAGAAAACTTGCTTCTGTAGTCTGCTATTTATTTAAAATTTGTCGTAGAAAAATTATTGTATGCAACGGTGTATAACTGGTCTAAAAACGCTCGTGGCGTCTTTAATTGCGATGCTCACCAAGGCTCGCATCGCAACCCACGCCACTCGCCTTTTAAGACCCTTCTTATACAACAGTTGCATAAAATACTATAGTTTTGTTTCCTACATTTATCCAAGTTTTTTTTTGAAAAAATAAAATATTATTTAAAGAATACGTGAGTCTCTATATATAGAATACTTTTAAATTTACGTAAATCGCATTAGCCAGTGTGGGTTTATTTTTGTTTTAGTAAAAAGTTTAAAAATATCATATCTCAGAAAATAACAAAGATAGGAAGCTGAAACTCACAGAAAATAATATTTGCCATTAGGGCTTTTAATAAAAAAAATATAGTATAAGTATAGTAGGTCGAAGGGCCGATTTTCCATGAAAACACGGCTTCGCTCTTTGAGAGATTTGCACTTAAACCAGAGCTTCCCACCCAGGTATCGTCCTCTAAAACGCAACCAATCCTTATAAAATTTTGGAAACTGCAAGAAGAAGAAATAATCTATGCCGCTACGTTTTGATTTTTTGGATATTTGTTGTCATATTTGTATACTGCGCTTTTTTTTGCAGCGAATTCAATAAAGCCGTTTTTGCGATTTTCGAGGCGCTGTAAGATTCTTTAAAATAAAAATATCCAAAAAAGCAAAACGTAGCGGCATAGATATTGATGATATTGATCTTATTTGAAAAAAAATCATTGCTCTAGGTTCAAAAACCCGGGAGGAAACAGTCGAGAGCGTTTGTATGGGAAAATCACAGATAGGCATTCCTCTTAAGAGTCCGCAGTAAGTTCGATTCTCCATTCAAACGTAGCTCGTAGTTACGCTCTCATTTTAAAACGACTAGCTAGTTTGCTCTGAAACATTGTACGTAGAATAAGTGGAGTACCATCCAGGTCTGTAATTAGTTTATGTAGCTTCAGGTAAAAAAATACAGCAAAATCTAAGTTTTTCATACAAAACTTGTTTTTGCTGTATTTAGTTTGTTTTATATTATAAACTGGACCCATATAAACTAACTACAGACCTAGATATACCTCATGTCATAGTATATGCAAAGTTTCGTTACAATCCAACACGCAGTTTTAAAATGAGAACGAAACTCCGTTTGTATGGGAAGGTGAAATTCGGCCGAGCTTACTGCGGACTCTTAAATGTTCCCTGTGCATATAAGATAGAAGCGAAAGAAATACGCCTGGTTGGCATACTGACTATGCGCTACACTTGAAAGGCTTTCGCTCATTTCTCGGAATCTATTTGAACTGAAAAGTTTTTTTTTGTTTACACTGAAAAGTTTTGTGTATTATTTATTTATTTTGTGTATTATTTCACCCGATTCGTTTTGACCGGGTTGTAACGACCTGGCCCCTATTTCACCAACTTGACAATTGTCACCTGACAGCGACAATTCTCCGTTCATTGCTGGTTCCACAATTTACCTAGTGACCACCTTAACTTCTAGAACAAGCAATGTATTGTGAATTGTCAGTGTCAGGTGACAATTGTCAAGTTGGTGAGTAAGGGGCCTGGGCACGACCACAATTACACTATCGGCGAGAGTTTAGAGCGGAGCGATGTGCTCAAAACAAATAAATACTCACAGTTGTAATGTAACATATGAAACACGCCATACGTTCGTTAGCGTTACGGCGACCGAGTAAGCGTGGCCAAGCCGAAAGAACTATGTTTGCAAAGGTCAACAGGTTTAAAAAAAGTGTGGCTCATTATAATCCTATACTTTTTTCAAAGCAATGGAATTTAACTGAATAATACAAAACTCACGGCCTTCAATGAGATCGGTTACGTCCAGCAGCGGCGAGGGCAGCACTCGCTGGTACAACTTGTACTGCTTACCGAAGCGTGGCATTTGGATTATAAACGCAGCTGGAACCTGAAACAATATTACAATAATAATGTCGTTTACAAAGCCAAAGCTAAGTGAATAAGAACTTTATGATCTACTGTATAACTATTAGGTTAAAATTCCAGTAACGAACCTCACTAAGCTTAACGCCAGAAGTAGCGAACGACTGTTCTAGCAACTGCTGCACGGTGGGCACCGTGATCTGCTCGTCCTTTTCCACGAACAGCTGGTAGCAGAACGCCTCCTGCCCCGAGGAGAGTTTGAGGAATGGCTCCGCTCTCAGAAGTTGAGCGACGAGGCCGTTTAGGAACTCTTCTGGGTCCTGAAATAAGGAAGTTTGATAGAAATTGGAGCTTGAACATGCAGTTTCGTTATACCTATTTCACAAAGGCGGGTGGATTTGACGAAATTAGACTTTAACGTCGTAATAATAGGAACGCGCCCAGTCGCCTTCGTGAAATTCTACAACTGTATTAGAGGGTAAACAGAATCTAACGATCAATGACAATGAGTGACAGCCTCTGAATCTATTAGGAATAAATAATAATGATGACGGAAACCTCGGACGGCATAATATTAGGAAGTAGCAAGCCTAGGCGACGACGACGGCAATGATGATATTTCTGTGCCGCATAATTAGCCTTCTAGCAGTAGCTGGACATGTGTCTGCGAGTGATAGAACACCCTAATGGGGCTTGGCGTGGTGGGTCTGACATCGGTTTAGGTCGCCCAAAATCAGTTTTCTAGCAGACGCTGGTAATTTGCGCGAGAGTGAGAGAACTCCCTAGCGGAGCTTGGCGTGGTGTGGGTCTGTCATCATCTCATCATTTTAAGTCGCCCAAAATTAGCCGCGCCGCCGCAGCGGGTTCACCAGTGGTGAACCCGCAGCGGCGGCGCGGCTAATTTTGGGTGGTGAATCACCACCTCCAGTGCGGTAAGTGGTGTGGGTGTGTCATGTGTGAGGTCACCGACCTTCTCCTCGGAGGTGAGGCCGGGCACGTCGGAGAGCCGCTCGAGCAGCGTGCGCAGCCGCATGACGCGGTCGGCGCGCACGTAGCCGTGCCACCGCAGCGGGTTCACCACCTGCAGTGCGGTAAGTGGTGTGGGTGTGTCATGTGTGAGGTCACCGACCTTCTCCTCTCCTCGGAGGTGAGGCCGGGCACTTCGGAGAGCCGCTCGAGCAGCGTGCGCAGCCGCATGACGCGGTCGGCGCGCACGTAGCCGTGCCGCCGCAGCGGGTTCACCACCTGCAGTGCGGTAAGTGGTGTGGGTGTGTCATGTGTGAGGTCACCGACCTTCTCCTCGGAGGTGAGGCCGGGCACGTCGGAGAGCCGCTCGAGCAGCGTGCGCAGCCGCATGACGCGGTCGGCGCGCACGTAGCCGTGCCGCCGCAGCGGGTTCACCACCTGCAGTGCGGTAAGTGGTGTGGGTGTGTCATGTGTGAGGTCACCGACCTTCTCCTCGGAGGTGAGGCCGGGCACGTCGGAGAGCCGCTCGAGCAGCGTGCGCAGCCGCATGACGCGGTCGGCGCGCACGTAGCCGTGCCGCCGCAGCGGGTTCACCACCTGCAGTGCGGTAAGTGGTGTGGGTGTGTCATGTGTGACCTCACCGACCTTCTCCTCGGAGGTGAGGCCGGGCACGTCGGAGAGCCGCTCGAGCAGCGTGCGCAGCCGCATGACGCGGTCGGCGCGCACGTAGCCGTGCCGCCGCAGCGGGTTCACCACCTGCAGTGCGGTAAGTGGTGTGGGTGTGTCATGTGTGAGGTCACCGACCTTCTCCTCTCCTCGGAGGTGAGGCCGGGCACTTCGGAGAGCCGCTCGAGCAGCGTGCGCAGCCGCATGACGCGGTAGGCGCGCACGTAGCCGTGCCGCCGCAGCGGGTTCACCACCTGCAGTGCGGTAAGTGGTGTGGGTGTGTCATGTGTGAGGTCACCGACCTTCTCCTCGGAGGTGAGGCCGGGCACGTCGGAGAGCCGCTCGAGCAGCGTGCGCAGCCGCATGACGCGGTAGGCGCGCACGTAGCCGTGCCGCCGCAGCGGGTTCACCACCTGCAGTGCGGTAAGTGGTGTGGGTGTGTCATGTGTGAGGTCACCGACCTTCTCCTCGGAGGTGAGGCCGGGCACGTCGGAGAGCCGCTCGAGCAGCGTGCGCAGCCGCATGACGCGGTCGGCGCGCACGTAGCCGTGCCGCCGCAGCGGGTTAACCACCTCCTCGCGCAGCACGCGTTGCACTTCCAGGTAGTGCGGCGAGTCCTAACACATAATATCAATGGTATAGATAGACTATAGGGTATATACAAATATATTTCATTATACACACGAATGTGCCAGATTCAGAACAAACATCAACCGCGTGGGCTATCCTGTAACGCGTATGGTATTAATACTTAGAATTAGGTAGCAAACGGATCCCGGGCTCCGTTACGATGCAACCGGGATAGTGTTTAGATAAAGAGGAGGATATAATGATATACATATAAAGTGTAACGTGAGTTACCTCCGGCTCCGGCGGTCGGTACAGCAGCGCGTCAAAGACGCTCGTGAACGTGAACATGGCGAAGAGCGTGGCGTCGAGGTAGCAGGAGTTGTGGTGGCCCTGGATGCCGCGGTTCTTGCCGGCCAGCTCGCCCAGCGACGACAGAGGTGGAACCACGCCCGTCACTAGCGGGCACTCTGGCTAGAATTAAGCAACAGAATCATTTTCGGTGCAAAAAAAGCATGGTTAATACTGATGCTGAGGTGTGGTAACTGTTAGATATAAGTATAACATGTAATATAGGTGTTAGGACGAGCCGAGTTAGTATTAAACGGACCTTACTACGCAACACACCGGCCTATCATTTAATCCATCCACACGAAGCCACCTCATGGCGACCGTGAACAGTTTTTTTTTAGCTAAATAGACATTTTATAATGCCGTAAGACGACTCTCAAGTATGGCGCAGTTGGCGAATTATACTGGCAAAGTGCGGTTCGGTACGAGTGATAATCATAATGGGGAAAGAGTGTTCTAAATGCGTCTGCGAGCAGGAGAATAAGGAGCTGGTGGTAAACCAGCACGGCGGAAACGGCCGGACGACAGAAGACGCGTCCACCACCAACCAACATTACTCCAGTCACATAATGGTAGCGACCTTGCTGACGATCGTTGTCGCGGCAGCAATCTTCTTCGGCGTACAACAATATAGAAGGTGCCATCGAAGTATGGTGCAAAGGGAACTACGGTCTGCGGCTTTCGAGAGGGTCCGGCAGAGGTTCTCGGTGCTATACCCTAGGACCGAACAACGACAGGAGCCAGCATCAGTGACCGCCTAAAGCGTCGTCGCAACAGTATGGTTGAATTTTATTTTACTCTTTAAGATCCGATTTATTTTATGTAGTGCCTAGCTAACGTCGATTTACTGATTGATACATGTCGGAGGAACTCCATTTTATTTACGAACAATTAGAAAAAATAAGAATATCGTTAAGGAAATTAGGCGCGGAACGAAGAGAAAAACAGGCAGAAAATACGAGCGAAAAGTTCTCGCAAGCTAATGAACTTTATGAATGTTACAAGTCGATCGTAATTGACGAAAACAGAAGCTCAAAAGAATATTGTTCAGGGTATATTTTAGATAGTTTAGTAACTAGAATAGAAGAATCTTATGATAAAATTAAAAATTATTGTCTGTTAAGTATTACAGAGAAAACTCCTGTTTTTCCAATTGTTTATTGTGTACAAACCTCCAAAATGGAGAAATTTGATTTAAAAACGGCGGCAAATTTGGTTCCTGTCATGGACGGTAATGAAGAGACGGTTGAAAAAATTATTGATAGTGTAGAATTATATAAGGACTGTCTCAAGGACGACTCATGCAAAAAGTTATTAGCTAACTTTGTGCTTAAGACTAGGTTATCTAAACCGGCTAAACTTAAATTGAAACACGAGTACAGCTCGTGCGAAGCCTTACTTAAGGACATGCAGGTATTTTTACTAACAAAGAAGTCACCGAATGCCCTACTCACGCAAATAAATAATATATCTCAAAACGACATGTCTATTGCGCAGTATGGCGCTAAACTAGTGTCACTTTTTGTTGACCTTACAATCTCGCAGGCTAACTCGAATCAGAAAGCTTACGAAATTCTAAGGCCTCTAAATGAGAATATGGCGATAAAGAAATTCGCCGATGGTTTAAGAAACAGGCGTTTAAGCACCATCATATCAGCGCGTAACTACGGCGAGCTCAAGGACGCCGTGCGCGCCGCCGAGGATGAAGAGATAGCGCAGCCCCAACCATCGACCTCTAACTCGATGATGCACATGCGAGGTAAGTCATATTATAATAGGCTACCGACTCAAGGGCGTGCAAGCTACTCAAATAGAGGGTACAAGGGTCACCCACATAATAATTATAGACCGTTTACGAACTATAATAACACTTATAATAACTATCGCGGTAACCAAAATTATCGCGGTAGACATATTCGAGGCGCTTACACACAGACGAGTCGCGGGCGAGTCGCCCGTGGTAGGGGATATTTTCGTAACAATAATATGCACGTGGCCCAGGTGGAAGCCACCGTAGTGCCTTCACTGACGACAATACATCTAGCCGAAATCAGTTTTTTCGAGATTAAAGAATGTATTTTGACAACCGATCTAAACAAAGCTAATTATATATTCCTGTATGTGAAAAATAACAAGTGTTCATATCTCTTGGACACAGGCGCGTCGTTGTCAGCGATTTGCACACGTGCGCTACCGAGAAATATACCCGTGTACTCAGATAGGATTACTATAAATGGAATTGGTGGGAAAATATTCTCAGAGGGATATGTTTACATTACAATTGAGGCTCCGAATGGGTTAAATATTAAACATAAATTTTATATTTTCGAAACATTACCATGTAAATCGGATGGAATTTTGGGTCAGGATTTCTTTAATAACTTCGATAAGTAACTTTTGATTTGGAAAATTCGACTTTGATATTGAAAAACAACAACAATCAATACAGAATAAAAATAATAAAAACACCCACTACTAGCGAAGGTTTCTTAAAAATACCAGCGCGGAGCGAATCAACACATTTTATTAAGTGTGACAATATAGCTCAGGACAGTGTTATTTTTCCACAGGAAATTCAGGAAAATGTATTTTTAGGTAGAACAATAGTGTCACCCAAGGATAACACGATACCTATCCGAATACTAAATACTATTACTAACGAAAATGACATAAGAGTTCCAATTTTTACACCTAAATTAGAGCCATTACATAATTATACAGTTTGTACATTTAATAAATGCGAGTCGAATTCGAGCCGTGCGGATAAGTTGTTATCGGAATTGAAATTGGATCACTTACATTCTGCAGAACGTGGGACCGTCGAGTCAATATATATGCTCTAAATATGCTGACATATTTCAACTGCCCAGAGACATGCTAACAACAACAAAGATATATGAGCAGTCTATTACTTTGAAACAGGATGCTAAGCCTGTTTATACTAAGCCGTATCGTATCCCACATAGTCATAAAGCAGAGGTGGAAAATCAAGTTAAAAAAATGTTGCAAAATTACATTATAGAGGAGGCTCAAAGTGAATGGTCAAGTCCTATTTTACTAGTACCGAAAAAGTCAGACGAGTCAGGAAATAAATCGTGGAGATTAGTTATTGATTATCGAAAAGTAAACGATATGATACAAGACGATAAATTCCCGTTACCAAATATCAATGAAATTCTAGATTCATTGTCAGGCGCTATTTACTATACACATTTAGACCTTAGCCAATCATACTACCAAGTAAATTTAACCCCAGAAAGTCGAAAAATAACAGCTTTTACTACAAATAGCGGTCAATATCAAATGAAAAGACTCCCTATGGGGACAAAGATTTCACCGAGTGCTTTTTCACGCGTTATGACTGTAGCAATGTCAGGTTTGAACTATGAAAAGTGTTTTATATACTTAGATGACCTTGTTATATTTGGACGAAATTTAGATACTCACAACAAAAATTTACTTGCCGTATTTGATAGACTTAGGAAAGTGAACTTAAAACTAAATCCCAGTAAATGCCAATTTCTAAAAACAGAAATTTTATATCTTGGTCATGTTGTAAGTAAGGACGGAATAGCACCCGATCCAAATAAAATAAAAAGTATTCAAAATTATCCCACTCCCACTGACGCTGACGCAGTTAGAAGATTTGTAGCTTTCTGCAACTACTACAGAAAATTTATCCAAAATTTTGCTAGTATAACATATCCATTGAATAAACTTTGTAGGAAAAACGAACCATTCGAATGGACGACGGAGTGTGAACAGTCATTTAATTTATTAAAAACAAAGCTAATAACACCCCCTATCCTACAATATCCCGATTTTTCTGATAAAAATCAATTTGTTTTACAAACTGACGCCAGCGGCTCAGCGGTAGGCGCAGTTCTATGTAATAAAGACTTAAGGCCCGTGGCTTACGCTAGCCGACCTTTGAACTAAGCGGAACAAAGATACCCAACGATACAAAAAGAATTACTTGCAATTGTATGGAGTGTTAAGTATTTCAGACCATATTTATTTGGGAAAAGATTCACAATAATGACTGACCACAAACCGCTTATCTATTTATTTGGCATGAAGGACCCAAGTAGTAGATTATTAAAATTTCGATTAGATCTAGAAGAATATACTTACAATATTACATACGTAAAAGGTTCAGAAAACATTATAGCCGACGCATTGTCTAGAATAATAATAACATCAGAGGATTTGAAAGAGATGAATGAAAAGCTAGTGACAGTGATGACAAGAGCGCAAAGGAAAAGAGAAGAGGAGAGTAGGAAGAATGTCAGTAGTATCCCTAGTACACCCAAAGACGAGCGGAGTGATCAACCGCGAGTCGTGGAAATATTAAGGATACCAAATGACTCAGTGGAAATGGTAATTGCAGAAGAAGAAAAAATTAAGCAATTAAGGAATAAAAAAATGATAAATGCAGAATGGGAGTGTTTTGCGTTTGTGAATAGCAAAAGAATATTATACATAAATCTCGGTTATTCAACACAATTTACGCGAGCCGTATTTGTGGAAAAGCTGAGTGAATTTAGTAAAAGAATTAATGTCGACAAAATATGCCTGATAATAAAAGGAAATGAACATGAGGAGTTTATGAAAAAATTACTAAGTGAAGTACAAAATAAATATAAATATGAGGGGCCCAAGATTTTAGTGTTGAGAGGAGTTTCGAGAATAGACAACGAAAGAGATATAAAACATATATTGAACGACTATCACCTATTACCAACCAGTGGACATGCTGGGGTGCGTAGGATGATAAACAATATCAAACGAAAGTTTTACTGGCCAGGAATCGAAAGGGACGTTCGAGAGTTTGTTCGAACATGTGAAAAATGTCAAAAAATGAAACATTCAAGGCACACAAAAGAGCCTATGGTGGTGACGACCACCGCAACTTATGCTTTAGAAAAGATATTTTTAGATATAGTAGGTCCTGTCGACAGGGATGATAGCGGTAATGTCTATATACTCACGTTACAATGTGAATTAAGTAAGTTCATAGAAGCGTATCCATTAGTGAATAAGGAAACTAAAACAGTAGCTAGAGCGTTAGTTAATAATTTTATTTTAAGGTTTGGTATTCCAAAGTGCATAACTGATAGGGGAACAGAGTTTATTTCATCGACAATGACAGAAGTTTGTAAATTACTAAATATAGAAAAATTAAATTCCACGGCATACCATCACAAAACAATAGGATCGTTAGAAAATTCAAATAAAAATTTAGGTTCGCGACGGCATAACGGGGCTAACACGACTTGCTGCCAAGAGCGAGCGACTCGGTAAGACCTGTGCACACTTGCACAGTGCAAATTTAAAAAGGAGGGTCGATTTTCTCGTCTAATGTCGCGTCGTTGCGTCAGAGCGGCCGCCTACTTCGTTCGTTCGTTTATCTCTGTCGCACTTGCATATTCAAGCGACAAAATTACCAAAATGTTTAAATTCAATTGAGCAACTACATCAATTTAAAATAGCCTTAAAAAATGTTCTAGCTCATAGAAGTTATTATACCATAAATGATAGTGATTTTGACATGCATGCTCAACAATTTGTAAGCCATAGGTATTTTATCTTTTACCAAGAGGAGACATTGCGAACTTCGCCTTTCGATCTTCGTGTCGGGCGGCGGCGTGTCGCGGAAGCGCGAGTCGCGGCGGCACAGCGGCAGCGGCACGAACAGCGCTCGCCCTGGCGCGCACTAAAACAGTCGCGATGAGGCCCAGTGTGGACTGGGCCTCATCGCGACTGTTTTGGACATGCTCTGCATCGTACCTGGTCGAGATGAGGGTCTGGGTCGTTCCGCGCGGTGTCGGGCGGCGGCGTGTCGCGGAAGCGCGAGTCGCGGCGGCACAGCGGCAGCGGCACGAACAGCGCTCGCCCGGGCGCGCACGAGAACAGCCGCGCCGAGCCGCGCGTGCCGTCTCCCAAGCCACACACGCTTTGCTCCAGCTCTACGCCCGCCGTCGCCGTGTCTAGATAGAAGTCATTTCCCATCAATATTATCGTGTTTCCAATTAAACGTAAGCAATGAGGGTAATGACCTGGGCGTTCATAAAACGTAAATGGAGTGTGTGGAATAATTTAACCGTAGATACGCAGTTGCGAAAGTTTACATATATTATATATATCTCTGGTTATAATAGACAGACGGGTTTTCACTGAAAATAAAATTCTGATGTTTAAACAAAAGTTAATTAGTATAAACTGGTATGATATGGGTATAAATAGTTTTTGGAAAAAGTTCACTGTTATTTTTGAGCAAAGTTTTAAGCAAAAGAGGAAAAAGATTCCACTAAAAAATAAACTGAGAATTAATTGGATAACAAATGGTATTAAAGTAGCTAGTAAAATGAAACGGATCCTCTGTAATATAAACAAATCATCTTGCGATGTGTCTATTTTAGATTATCGCGGTAAATATTTGAATATTTTTAGGAAGGTTATTAGGCAAGCCAAAAGGTCAGCTGTTCAATTACAAATCTGTAAATCGAAATATTCATCTAAAGGGATATGGGAAGTTGTTAACAAAAGAAGAAATAAAATTCATACTAGTAAGCAAAACGATATAGTTCTTAATTTAAACGGCAAAATGGTACGTAACCCTCAAGACGTTGCGGACGTTTTCTCTTCGCAATTTGACCACGGTACTATTCCGAGCACGGGTAATTTGTCCTCCACAATAAATTTTCTAGAAAACTGGACCGAACAACGTTTTACAAACATATCCTGGGAGCCCTTTTCACCATCAGAAGTATTTAATATTGTTAGGTCCATGAAAAGTAAAAAGTCTTTTGGATATGATGCCTATAACAATAATTAAAAATTGCGTGGATATACTTTCGGGTCCTCTTGCTTGCTGGTTTAATAAATGTTACGATGCAGGCGTATTTCCTGACCAGCTAAAAGTAGCCAGGGTAGTACCCGTTTATAAGAAGGGTACAAAAAGTGAACATGAACATGAACATAGGCACCACACCCAGCCAGGAAGCAAGCCTGACCCGGACGAGCCGGATATACCAGGGGGCGCAATTTTGTGGGGAGTGACACGCTCTGGGATGGGAAGGGAAGACCGACCAGCCGCAACCAGTCGGCCACAATCAACCGGCTATGCAGCCTTTAGCCAATATTGGAAAAGAGGAGAGAAAGGATACTTCGTCGGGGGATGAGCGTTGGTGAAATGATGCACGTTGCTTCATATAAAGTCTTCTCATGTTCAAGGTGTTTTCGGAGATCCGTTACAGCTCGCTATTTCGAGATCATTCTACCTGTTCCTCTGATTAGCAATCAGTTTCTTCCAATGCGTTGATTTCTCGTGCAGTGTTGTAGAAGTTCTCTTTAATTGTGTGCCTCTGGGGTGGTTGTTGTATGTCATGAGGTCATAATATGACTCGCAACCACAACAACTACTATTTTCCAGTACGTATTCATGTGGGTGAATGACTGGCTGATTGACAAGAATATTCGTCATGCGGACACTATTACTTCATTTATCGTATGGCTTATTTTTATTACTCTACTTCAAAGATTTACAATACGAGTATTACTTTAAACTTTGTCACTACACACTAAACATTGTCTCAGCTCTCAGGTATAACCAATTCATTTCACCGATACCACATTTTTTTACTGCAGACACAGACACAAGATTCATTATTTACATAAACATAACTTTAATATTAACACTACTCACTGCACAACAAAACAGAGTGTCACAAGCACTGTCACTAGGAGAGTTGACCAGCAGCTAGTATTTAATTTGCCTGTTACTGTGGTTTGACAATCTTCCTGGCGAGAAGTCTTCGTTATGTGGAATAAAGTCATAACTCGTATTTATTTGTAAGGTTCTGCAGTCTTCTGAGGTTTGCATATTCAACGCTTTTTTTTCCTCCACACTTAAGCTCTAGGTCTTTTTTTGCATCCCGTTTAATTGGAGCTTGGTTTTCTTTTCGTTCTAGTGTTTTATTTATTAAAAGTTTATGTAGCATCTTTAACGTCTATATTGTTAATATCGTTCGCCTATTCAAGCCCATCTGGCGTGGCGTGAATCCATAAAATCTGGACATTTCAAGGAAGTGCATTCAGGCGCAGCTACCTAGAAACCGATCATTTTTTGCGTTCTTTTGTTTTGGTTTAAGCAGATGTATCGCTATTCATTGTTTGCACATTGTTTGTCTCCCGCGTAATTTATTCTCGCTCGAGTCATCTTATAACTTTGCTTATTACATTATTGGCAAATTTTCGTAGTTTTAATAGATATAGGTTCACGGTGTTTCACTCACTACCACAGTTCAGCCCAGTTTCAGTCTCGTTGAGCCCCTATCCACTACTCATTGTGTTATATAATATTGGCGGCGCCTAGCGAATTACTTGTATAACTGATCTACATAGATTTCATTTATCAATTAATCTGTTCTGTAGGTCTCAGGTGTAAAATATTATTACTTATAAGTGCCAAATATTACTAACACAGGTATTATGATCCACCACATATATGTATGACACTGCCGAAGCGTCTTAAACACGAGCTTCTTACGGGGTTCATTCCAGTGCGTGAGAAAATTAAGTGTTTGGTAATTGACACACTGTAATCTAACGTAAAATCTTACTAAGTTAACAAAGGCACTGAAGGCAACATTGAATACAATAAATACAAAAATTAAATATTGAGTACGTATATATTACCCCTACGTTCACCTTATCTTATGATATGGGCCAGTAGTTTGGTCTCTAATTATGTAACCCGAACTGCTTCATTAAGGAAGTATACCTACTACCTAAAAAGTAATATGGAATGCTCTCACCCGGGCCTGTCACGGCTGTGATGTTGATTCTGCCGCGTTGCTGCGCGTAACCGCTACCCGTTAGAGGCGCACGCACTGGTTTTACTTTACGCGCCTAATACCTAGATGGACTGAACCCGCGTAATATTCGCGTAACACACTACACTTTTCTATAATTTGGCACTTATTGGCGATCTCAAGAAGATGAGATGGGTAAATCGCTGGGACTACGGGGCGCGGCGCTCGCACATCTGGGCTTTTGCTATTGTTTTGAAGGACCGCATTGTGTAGTTTTATGGCGTAACGAGACATCGGGGAAGGGTCCCAAAACAGCGTCCGCTCGCAACGGCTGTTCAAACAGAACTCCATAAGAAGGGTACAAAAAGTGATTCCACAAATTACCGGCCAATATCGCTCCTACCGGTATTATCGAAAATCCTCGAGAAACGAATGAAGTCCCGAATTTTGAAACATTTAAAAGACAATGCTATTATAAATTCTAAGCAATTTGGTTTTCAGGAAAAAAAAGGGACTACAGATGCCATTGAGTCCCTCGTGGGCGACGTTGTGTCGGACCTCCATTGTAAAAAAAGAGTAGCGGGTCTATTTCTGGACCTTAGCTCCGCTTTTGATCTGGTAGACCATGAAATACTTATGCGGAAATTAGATTTTTATGGTTTTAAGGGTCAATCTTATAATTTCCTGAACAGTTATCTTAGTAATCGGAAGCAATTTGTAGAGCTAAAAAGCCTTGAAAATAATATTGAAAGTTCCGTTAGATCGAAGTTTGTTACAGTAAAGAGAGGGGTCCCACAGGGATCCATCCTGGGCCCTATTCTATTTATCCTATTTACAAATTACCTAGGCAACTATATTTGTAACACCATTCCCGGATGCAGAGTAACTGTGTTTGCAGATGACACTAGTGCGATTGTTGCTGCAAACAGTATGTCCGAGCTTGTCGAGCTGACGACAAATGCATTAACGGCTTTCCAAAATTGGTTCAATATCAATAACTTGCGTTTAAATACTGACAAAACCCAAATTATGTTATTTAAATAAATAAAATAAATAAATAATAAAAATAAATATTTACAGACAATCTTACACAAATCGACCTAGTCCCAAACTAAGCAAAGCTTGTACTATGGGTACTAGACGAAGATAAACGTACTTATATAGATAAATAAATACTTAAATACATAGAAAACATCCATGACTCTGGAACAAATATTCGTGCTCATCACACAAATAAATGCCCTTACCGGGATTCGAACCCAGGACCTCCTGCTTCCTTTAAACTCAATTCTAAGAAAGCAGACCAGCTTAATATAGTTATAAATAATGTTATGGTAGATGTAGTTGATAGTGTCAAATTTCTTGGTGTACGTATTGATGCAGGCCTGAAATGGAAAGAGGAGCTGGATGCCGTTGAGCATTCCATTTCTTCAGCCTGTTATGCTCTGAGGAGCCTGAGGGGGGAACTCACTACAGAACAACTTAAAGTAATATACTATGTATGCGTTAGTAGAGTCTAAGCTTAGGTACAGTATCAGGCTCTGGGGAAATACCTTTAAGTATAACCTTAACAAAGCTTTGGTCGTGCAAAAAAGGGCCATCCGTACTATTGTACGCATTCGTCAATGGATATCTTGTAGAGAACACTTCCTGGAATTGGGCATTCTAACAGTTCCTTGCTGCTTACTGATTTTGTCAAAAATATTTTAAAATATGAGTCTATTGAAGAACAAGATTTGCGCCTACAAACACGAATTTTTTCCTGAAGCTCAAAGTAGCACAGCACAGCATAAAACATCAGGCTGTCAAAATTTTTAACAAACTGCCCCCTGACCTAAAAATTATCACAAATTATAAGGTATTTCATAGAAAATTGAAAGCATTTTTATTGAGAGGGTGCTTCTACAGTATTGACGAGATTTTTGTGCGTGATACCTAGGTATAAGAATTAAAGACATGGACATGTAATAAGTTAAATGAAATGTAAAAAATTCTAGTTTTTTAATTAATAGTATAGTTTTACTGAATTTTATTTATAATAATTTAATTTTCTCAAACATGCTCGGAAATGTATGCGTTAATGTCACGAAATGAAGACATGAAGTTCCTTGTGTATGGCTCCCTACATTACTTCTTGGCCTAGGCCAAGAAGTAATGTATGAAAACCCTAACTAAAAACATTATTGGCCGCTACTCTAACTTTTTAAATTTGCTTACTGATATTAAACAGACAAAGGAAAAAATACATACCGCCAACCACCAATACTTTTTTTTAATCGTTTTAGTTTTTTGTAAAAAAAATATTGTTAGTTTTTTAATTTTTTTTGTTATTTTTCGTTTATTTTTTAGTGTTGTTTATCGTTTTTAATGATTTAAAAAAAATCTTTTCTTTTCTTGATGTTTGTCTATTTTTTAATGTTAAAATTTTTGTAGGGTCTTTTATGTTATTTTTAAGTTTTTTTTTTAATCTATTTTTCCTTTTTGTTTCACTTTTTTTAATGTTTTTTTGTTTCTTTGTCGTTTTATTTTAATTTTTTCAAGTTTTCCTTTTTGTTTTACATTTTTTTAATGTTTTTTTTTTTGTTTTTTCCTTTTTTTTTTTGTTTTTTGTTTGTTTTTATTATTTTTTCGTTGTTTTGTTTATTTTTTCTTTTTGTTTTTTTTCTTTTTTTTTCTTTTTTTTCCTTTTTTTGTTTTTTTTAATGTATTTCTTTTTTTTTGTTTTTTTCCTTTTTTTTTGTTTTTTTTTTGTATTTCGTTTGGTTTTCTTTTTTTTGTCCATTTTTTTGTTTTTTGCTATTTTTTTGGGCGTTTTTTTTTGTTTTTTGTTGTTTTTTTGTTTTTTAGTTGTTTTTTTTTTTTAATATTTTTTTCCTTTTTGTTTTACTCTTTTGTAATGTTTTTTTTAATATTATTCTTTTTTAATGTTTTTTTTATATTTTTTGGGTTTTTTTATCTAGAATCTTTCTCACTCTAGTGAGGTGAAAAGGATTCTATTTTTAAACCACTCACATTCGCTAGCTCGTGTTTCAATTCCACACTCGCGGTTAAATTATAACTGCACCTACGTATAACAAATAACTATTTATTATTTCCTCACATCGTTTGAGAAAAGCACTATACAAGCCTCGGCCGGAACAGGGATTGCTGGACTCGTTGTATCTAGCCCAAACTCGTCCATCAATCCCTTACTTCACGGCCTTTGCAGTAATGTACTATTTAATGTACCTATGACTATGAACATTTAAGTAATTTTAATTTTAATGTATTTCAAACACAATATTTGTATTGTTTCTGAATAAATCAATAAAAATAAAAATAAATATTACATATTTATGACAGGATTAAATCGGAACTACATATTTTTACAGAATACCAAATGAGAAAGCAATAAAAGCAGAGTTCCAATGCAGAAAGCGTTCAAACCCTATTAAAATAAGACTTCACGCATAAAAATACACAGTCTTCGCTTTTTACAAAACATCTTAATTTTAAGCACTACTTAAAACAAAAACTTACCATCAATAATCCCAATCCACCGGACGACTCCGTAATACTGCTGATCAACATCTGTAGCGACCTCTACCAGGGAGCCCACGCCAATGTCTTCCTGTAAATCAAGGGGCGAGGGTCTCTGCGCTGGAGCAGCGCGCGGCGACCCCGGCGCCGGCGAGTCGTACAGCTCCTCGGGGCCATCCCCGCTGTGTACGTCTGCCACAACACAAATAGAATATGATTCCGAAACAGGTCAACAACCTCTTAAACAAATGCAACGCGATTTTGCCAATAGGATTCTAATGTAAACCCACCCTCAATACCCTCGTCATATGCTAGCACGCAGAGAGGTATTTCATCGTAAGAGAGCTCCTGTAAATACGGATACGACATCGTCGGCACTGCGCGTGCCAACCGGCCGGCCGCGCGTCGCGCAGTACAATGTTTATTATTAGAAACTAGGAAAGCTAAAATTGGAATAACTGCGGTCAGTGTTGTAGAGGTGTTGTGGAATAGTTTTATCAGTGTTAGTGAGTTTATTTATTCTAAGTGTCAGTGGGGAAAACAAAAAGTTGTCTAGTAATTGATAAAAATGGTAGGTAAATTATATTTTGGAAAATGCCTTCAAATCATTGGTAAATAGCTTTCATAGGCAAATAAATATAACACATACAGAAAATTATAACTAGCAATGTCATGCCAATGTCTAAGAAATTTTGAACACAATAGAGCTGTGTATTTTGATAATCTAGGTAATATTATTTAACGAAAGAGCTTCAGGGAGTACTTAAGAGGAGGAGGGATTATACTAAATATATGCATTATTATTATTAACACACCAACAAGAATTCCAGTTTCAATTTTCTTTGGCTCATGCACCATTTTGCTTTTTGGCCGTTCCTCAGAACTTGCAGAAGCAGTACTTGTAGATGTTGTGGGTTTGATTCTCCGTTTTTCGGGTGCCAGGTGATTAATGATATTGACCGATTTCACTCGTTCATGTGGGGATGACTGCTGCATAGTGGGTCTCTTGCTGGGCTGTGACCCATACTCGGGGCACTCAGGTGCTTGAGGCGCAGGAGGCCAACTGCCACCAATCAAGTCATACAAGTCCAGCTAAAAGTTAATGAGACATTAAGCATGATATAATATATTATATTGCATAAACACAAAAAAGCCAGACAATACAAATGAGTTGTGTATACAAAAGGAGAATGTGTCAGTGCAGTTAGTTTAGAGTTATGTTACAGGTTTTGAGAAGTTTGTCACAAGTTTAATACTGATGTATTGCTACATCTGTATTAAACTTATGACAAACTTCTTACTTCTTCAGAGATTGATTACTTGATAATGTAATTTTCAAGTTATTACTAAATTGCTTACTTATTCACCTTATTCTTTGTTAGATATTAGCTTATGCCTTTGGGCTTCTACATATATATATTCCATGGTTATTTTACAAGCCAATCCCAAAAATTACTTATTTATTAAAGTTAAATTAAATAATATTTTAATATTACAGAAATACTGTTGTTATCCCAATTATTTACCAAACCCACAAGTTTTCCAATGCGAAATTGTAAACTGAGACCATGCCATCATTGAAAATAATGTTAGCAAAATGAACTGTTCTTATGTTAAACCTGTTCATCTCTGGAGTTCCCCGTGTTTTGGTTTTCCTGAGGTATTTTGTCACTCATCCCGGAGAATAAAGTCGGTGAATAATATTTCTACTCCATACTTTAGAGAAATAAGGTTAAAGTGACCATAATCGCCGCTCCTAAGGGATCTATAGTGTGAAAAACAGGCTTGTGTAGTGCTCAATCAATGCTATATCTTAGCTCTACAGAATTACACACAAATAATTATATTTTAGGTGAAAACTACAAACGAATAAAAACATTAATCTGATCACATACGACAGGTTAAATGACTGAAACAAAAAAATTCAGGCAAGGTTTACTGGCGGGCTACTAGTAATGTAATTTGTACATGTTCTCGCTTAAGTAGATGGTAAAAATAAAAAAAATATATAAGTACCTAAGTGTAGATTACGGTCACCGAGGTTTAGAAGTAATAAATTTGATTTCGTGGACATTAATTTTGACCTTTGATAGAAAAGAAAATACAATACAAATATTATTGAAATTGTTGATTCTGAAAACTTTTTTTTACAATTAGCGTTCGTGAAGGTTGTTGTTGCTAAAAGATATTGAGATTGATTGCTCCTTATTGTATTTTTTTTTATGTTTCCATACTTTACAAAACATTGTATTCAAACTACTTTTGACCTTACTGATTCTGTTGAAACATCCTAAAATAAAAATAGACATTGAACGAACGGTTGAAAAGAGAATAGAATAAAATAAAACTACCTTCGTAAATACATATTTAATGTCATTTTGACAGTTTATACGTTCCGTCTGAATATCAAATATGTTTCGACCTGTGGTTTCGACTTTCTTCAAAAGATTTTGCACTTTTTCTAACTACGGACATTTTTCATTCAAGTCTTCAAGATGTCTTGCTCCTAAGAGTCCTAAGTCAGTTCAATTATAAAAACAGCACTTTAAATAAAACACAAGTGTGTTTTATGGTGTTCATACAAATTGTCAAATGTGTAGTGAATTATTTTATTTTGGTTTTTGGAATTACTTCTTATCTTATTAATAAAATATAAGTACCTCGTTTTATTACACATTTGAGGTTTATAGTTAACGAAACGTAGAGTTTTCAGGTTACAGTTATTGGGTTCATAACTTTGTATTTACAAAAGAACTTTGACCTTTCAATGTCGTCGCTTTAATTTACACCAAAAAAGGTAAATAAACAATTTTATTCCATGTAGTTTTTGTGTTGTTGTTGTTAGTGCATTGTCCCTCTGATATAGTAATTGGTTGCTTTAATCGATTACGGTTAATGTACTTATTTGTGTGTGTGTGTGTGAGCGTGTGTGTGTGTGTGTGTGTGTGTGTGCGCGTGTGCGCGTGTGCGTGTGTGTAAGTCAGTCAGAGAGAGAGGGAGAATAAAATTACCTACCTGGAAAGTTCTTTTATAATGAGTGTTTTGAATTTATATCTGGATGAGAAAAATGGGTTAACTTGTTGGAATGACCCGTCATAACTACTTGCTATTCTAGTCAAGATTGAGTTTTGATTTTTGGTGTGTCTCTGAACTTTGCTAGAATATTTATTATATGATTATTCATTATATTTCACCATGCTTCACACCATGCTTTACACCTACCATTCAATGTCCAACACAATCTATCTATTTATCATTTACTAGTGCCGATGGAGGGGGGGGGGGGGGAGGGGGGGGGGGCTCCACCCGCGTATTACAGAGAACTCAGATGGAGCTATAGGATAAAGTATACCCTACTAACTTCAGCCCGTGACTCTGTCTGCGTGGAACTCGTTTATATTGTAGCTCCATACAAACTTTCACCCCCCATTTCACTCCCTTAGGGGATAATTTCCAGGATAAAAACTATCCTATGTCATTCCCCAGGACTCACTATCTCTATACCAAATTTCATCTATGGGTGGTGATCAAAAAAATTGTACGTAGTTAAGAGTGTATATGGGTAATTGCCGTTACGAAAATGAGAAAAGTTAAAGCGTAGATTAGATTAATGCTCTTAACTATGTACAATTTTTTTGATCACCACCCCTATATTGGTTCAGCGGTTTAAGTGTGCAGAGGTAAGAGACAGACTGACACACTTTCGCATTTATAATATTGTAGATGATAGAGATAGTATGGATGTCTATCCTGAAGGCCCAGTCTATGTACAGGTGGCAGTTTATTTTAAATCGGATAAACGGTACAATGCGCCTTATATACATAAATATAACCTTACAAACTTGCAATAATATGTATATGTAATATTAGTAAGTATAAATAAGTAGTAATCAGAGATGGGCAAAATTTATTCGAATGTGAATAAGAATAAATATAATTATTCGCGAATGACGAATAAATATTTTGAACAATTATTCGCCATTATTTATTCGCGAATAAATTATTAAGCGAATAACTTCTTCATTCGCATAATCATTCGTGATGCTTTTCGGGAATAATATCTTGAACAAATATTGTAGGGATATATTTTGCCATGTGCTCAGATTATGAGAAAATTTTGGGATATAGATATTTTGAACATTTTCATGGGCCGACTGTACTTAATCATGTTATATTATATCTGTGACAAATAAGAAGACCCTTTTAAAAAAACAATTTTTTTGTCACTCGTGTTAACGCCGAAATAGAAAAAAGAAGACAGGTGAAATAATTACAATTACTTAATATCCGTTTCACCTTGCGCGCCGAAGTTAATTCGTACTCTTGATGGAGCGTTCACGTCTTTCTAACAAATTTTAAAACTAGGTATCACTGTTCTGTCTGTAGGAAAATATTACGTTTTTATGAAGATATATCCCAAAATTTTCTCATAATCTGAGCACATGGCAAAATATATCCCTACAATATTTGTTCAAGATATTATTCCCGAAAAGCATCACGAATGATTATGCGAATGAAGAAGTTATTCGCTTAATAATTTATTCGCGAGAAAATAATTGCGAATAATTGTTCAAAATATTTATCCGTCATTCGCGAATAATTCTATTTATTCTTATTCACATTCGAATAAATTTTGCCCATCTCTGATTACTACTTATTTATACTTACTAATATTACATATACATATTATTGCAAGTTTGTAAGGTTATATTTATGTATATAGGGCGCATTGTACCGTTTATCCGATTTAAAATAAACTGCCACCTGTACATAGACTGGGCCTTCAAGATAGACATCCATACTATCTCTATCATCTACAATATTATAAATGCGAAAGTGTGTCAGTCTGTCTCTTACCTCTGCACACATAAACCGCTGAACCAATACAGGGGTGGTGATCAAAAAAATTGTACATAGTTAAGAAATATTTAAAATAAATTCATATTCCTGCAACATATATCTGAAACAGAGTGTTGAAATTACAACTCAGTATCAAGAGGGCAACTGTAAGCATTTATTTCCACACAAGTCTTACCGTTTGTTTCCTGTTTGTTGTCTTAGTTTTCAACGTATCCATGATTTTGTATTGGAACAGTATACTGACGATTCATTATTTCCAGCGTAATACCGTGACTAAAGAACTGTGAATGGGTAAGGAGATATGCTGTCGGAGGAAAGATTCGTGGCCATCGTAATAATCTAATAATCGTCGGCGGTCAAGTCTAACATCTTCTGTGGAATATTAATGAAGAAAACGCATTTTCCTAAAACAAACATAGCTGAACGTCTAGGGACTCGTCTCCGAGTGATAAGAAATTATTTGTTATCAGTGGTTTGCACTACAAATTCTTCAATAGCGCTCATATTTATTTTTCCTTTGTAATAATCAATTCCTGGATAAATCTCGGTTTTATTGCATTGGATCACTAATGAAGATGTTTTAAATGACATGATCGCAACCACGCAAGAAAAAAGATTAGTCCTCATTATCATTTATGTAGATTTTTAATCAATAATCGAGCTCAGATTAAGGTTTAATCTATGGTCGTAAAATTGGAGTCTCGTGGATTTTCACCAATAAAGCAGTACCTAGTTAAAGTTTGTAAGTTTGTATTTTTAACCCCCGACGAAAAAAGAGGGGTGTTATAAGTAGTGTCCGGAGTATCGGTGGCAAATTTCACACAGAGGGAAATGGAGTTGCCTTAGTATTTTATGATTAAACGAATAACGATTAAATGATTAATTTTGCATATTACTTCCTATAAATCATCTTGCAAGCATTACCTATACCACGGTTTGTGAAATGGTAATATGTTTTTTTTAACAAAATATTAGTCACATTTTTTATTCAAATAAAATTATTAGACTAAGAAGTACCTAATACCTGCCATATATATTATTTTCTAGGCCATTGAACTACATAACAATTGGTGACTGGAAGTAAGTGTTCGAGGTCCTCCTCACTGTCTTCAGTTAACTGCGTATCCATGTTATAAAATGAATGGACTATGGCCACTTGTTCTTGGGTTTTCGGAGTAAATCGGTTTCTTAATTTATTGAAGATCCATTTATGAGTGGAAAATGATCGCTCTACATCTACCGATGTCATGGTAGCATGTCTATAACTTTTCTGTCTAAAAACTAAACTTTCGATAATTTGGGGTTCCTGTAAGTCGTATAAAATCACCCTATTAACATTTACGACATAACATTTGGGTGTTCTGTAATCGTTTTATTAAATAGTTTTAAGTACTTGAAATTTACGAGTACCTAATTAATGTCATACTAAGTACTTTAGGTACTGGAAGCCGTGCTGAACCTGCCGCCCCTGGAGCTCCACTTGGAAAAGGAGGCGAAGTCCAGCATGCTCAGAGTAGCGTCCGTAAGGAAAGGCGACTGGCTATCCACAGCCTTGAGAACACTCAAGGACTCAGTATACGATATACCTGTTTTAGGGATGCCACTTGACACAATGCCCCCAAAACTTTGCACGCAGATAAACTACTCTGTGGAACTCCTAAGGAGAGAGGACTGGTTGAACAGCCTCATAGATTGGAAACCAGGTAGCCTGAAGTGGTACACTGATGGCTCCAAATCCGGATCGGAGGTAGGATGCGGAATATATGGAGAGGCACCCAGGGCAGCGATCAGTCTGAACCTGGGTAAGCACACTTCTATATTCCAGGCAGAGGTATACGCCATTCTAGAATGTGCGACAACGAATCTGCAAAGCGCCTTCCTTAATCATACTATTTATATCCACTCGGATAGCCAGGCGGCTCTCTTGGCTCTTACCTCTAACGTCACAACGTCGAGGCTGGTCGAGAACTGCCGGGAACTATTGAATGACCTGGGTACCAAAAACAAGGTAATTTTACGTTGGGTCCCAGGGCATGCAGGCATCGAGGGAAATGAAAAGGCTGATGAGCTTGCACGAGCGGGGGCGAAGGGAACACACTGCGGACCAGAGCCGTTCTGTGGTATCCCTAAAAGTCTAACCAAGCTCACTCTAAAAGCCTATTGTTTCTACAAGACCATTCAAGCCTGGAGAGCTAACCCAGGACTGAAACATTCCAAGGCACTTATTAGAGCCTTTAGCAAAAAGGCGTCTTCTGACGCCTTGGCGCTAAGTAGGAACCGTCTACGCATGCTGGTCAGGGTGCTTACTGGGCACTGCCGCCTAAATAAGCACATGCAAACGATAGGACTGTGTGACACAAGGCAGTGCAGATTCTGCTTTGAAGCAGAGGAGACGCCTACACACATCCTAACCGATTGCCCTTGCCTCATGCGCAGTCGTAACTCCTTCCTGGGCAAACACATCATGTGCCCGGAGGAGATCAAATTTCTTGAGTTCAACAAAATCCTGCAATTCTTCGAGTTTGCAGGACTTGACCAAGAATTGTAGTAAGTGGCGATCACAATAGATCAGCGATGGTCGCAGTGATATAAGGGCTTTGACAGCCCGAAAGCCACTACCAGAAATAATAATAAGTACTTTAGGTAAATGAATAATTTAATCATTCAATCTTTAACGGCCTCCGTAGCCCAGTGGGTAGTGACTCTGCCTACGAAGCTGGAGGTCTCGGGTTCGAACCCCGGTCAGGGCATTTATTTGTGTGTTTATCACGAATATTTGTTCCTGAGTTATGGATGTTGTATATGTATATAAGTATCTATATGTATTTATCTATTATATATATCATCGCCTAGTACCCACAACACAAGCCTTATTGAGCTTACCGTGGGCCTAGGTTGATTTGTGTAATATTGTCCCGTAATATTTATTATAATTATTTATTTATTATTATTATTTTATTAATCTTAAAAAGTTTATCATAAAAACGACTCCTATACCCTCTGTGTGAAATTTGCCACCGATACTCCGGACACTAGTTATAAGTTTGACATGTCTGTGTGTCTGTCTGTGGCATCGTAGCTCCTAAACGAATGGACCGATTTTAATGCGTTTTTGTCCGGAAGCTGACGTGATCGAGATGATTCTTAGCTACGTGTCAACAAAATCGGTTCAGCCGTTTTTGAGATATTGAACTTTTTAATGAAAAAGTCGGGGGTTTTTCAACTTTTCTAAGTTGTTGTTAAGCTACATACCTATATTTTATCTCCGAAACTTATAATTCGACTTTATAAAACAATTCTCCAAAATTTAGATTTGCATAAATAACGTGTTTGCACCTTTTCTAATACCAAAATCAATAACTAAAACTTATAATAAAAATAAACAAAAATAACCGTTGTGTGGGATTAGAACCCAGACACCTCAATGTTAGAAAGCAAGCTATTACTGACAACGCCACGAGGAGTCATAATTTATTAGTCCGTGAAACATCTATTCCTAATTTAGTAAACTGCAGTCTGTCAACATCGCAGAACAGAGAATGAGATATGCAATGACAAGTCTACACTTTTTTGCATGAATGTCATAACAATGGGGGCTTAATTTAAATGGTCGACATCTAACCATCACGCGCGACACTCTCCCTTCCCTTATCGTGATTTAATTTGACATAGTCCTAAAGTGGTCATCATTTTCATGGGCCGACTATACATACAATGTACAATTATACGTATATAATTAAACTTACATGCGTAATCGCCTCTAATAACATAACATTAATGCAATTACACACAGGGACTGTCCATATATTACGTCATTTCAAAATAGGGGGAAGGGTCTGACCATTTCTCGGTAATTTATGAACCGATTTGAAAATGCTTTTCTTTGTTTGAAAGAATATACTTCCAGATTGGTCCCGTTGTCACCAAAATCCAGTTCTGATGATGGGATCCTGGAGGAATAGAGGGAACTCTTCAAATTTTATAGGCAAACTTGAAGCAATTTGGCTACTGATTTGAAGTCGGTTAAAACTTTGTTTTGAAAGTACAATTATATACATATATTTCTACCCCTGACTGTACCTTGTTTGGAAATTACATAACATATTCTGTGCTATTCCAGGTGTACCCAGAAACAATGATTCGGCAGGGGAGCATAGATGATATCAATGCTCAGCAATTCTTGAAGATATCCAATTATGAAGATACTGTTAGACAGCTCGACATATATTATGCCATTGGTAATTTATTTCTATGTATTTTGACTAACCAGAAAAGTCTGCTAACAAATTCATAAATATTATATAAACTAGAATGAAAAGAAAATAAAAAAAAATGTGATCCATGGATTTGATCCCCTTTGTTTGGTTTGATATTTCTAGCAATGAAAAGATTAATTCTTTTAGAATATACTATCCTTGATGCAATGGTTTTTACTTTATGCTATGAATAAGACCATTTGCATTTTTTTTATGAAATAGTAAGTCATGTATTTTCACAATAGGTATGTTAAAATCTAAAGTCAATCAATCAATTATTTATTCTGCAAATAGGCCACAAGGGGACTTTTACATGTCAAATGGTATTCTACAATATAATATTAATAATCTTACACAATAATCATTTAAAAATTGCAGATTTTAACCAATTAGTACCTAAACGGTTAACAAACTAAATGTCAATAAATGAAAACAAAAAAATCCAAAATGTTCTATTAATACTGAAGATTCATGACCATAATAACACATGAAAACTGGTTTGTACTGGTTATAGTGAAGAGACAATTGCTGAGGTTCCAAAGTCCAATCACTGGACTGTTCCCAGTGCTATCTTCCGACCTCCATATTGGCAGTGTAAGGGACAGCATATACTGCGCAGCAGCCGTCTGGGGCTTGTATCAGGCGTACAGGTAGGTCATGCAGTTTTGTTTTATAATCTAAGTAAGGCCAGGCCTATATCACAGACTGGAAAAAAGTTGACATGCAGCTCAAATAAAATAGAAACAGCAATGTTGTCTGCCTGTGTGGCATCCTAAATTATGCAACTTTTACGATGCATGGGACCACAAAATCGAAAATCATTCGCTGTTCCACAGAAATCTTTAAGACGAAATGCACAGCCAATTTTTTATGCAAAATTTCGATGTTGGTCTCATAGCAACACCCCAAAATTTGGACTGATAAAAAATTCACCACACATTTCCTGCGTGTCCCGAATTAATGACACGCAAATACTCCGTAGACGCATCGACGATGACCGCGGCAAGTCGCACGAGCTTGGCCAGAGCACCGTCAAGTGCATGCGCGGCATCCTCGAGTGCTGGGTGAAGCAGTCCGCGCGCGTCGAGGCGTTCAAGACGCGGCAGAGCGCGGCGCACGCGCTGCACGTCAAGTTCCACCTCACGACGGGCGAGCCCGTGCTGCCCGACCACCAGTACCACCATCTGCAGATAGACGTCATCTCACTGTACCTGCTGTTCCTCGTGCAGATGATCACGTCCGGCTTGCAGATCATATACACACAGGTTTGTTACTAGACGCGGCAGAGCGCGGCGCACGCGCTGCACGTCAAGTTCCACCTCACGACGGGCGAGCCCGTGCTGCCCGACCACCAGTACCACCATCTGCAGATAGACGTCATCTCACTGTACCTGCTGTTCCTCGTGCAGATGATCACGTCCGGCTTGCAGATCATATACACACAGGTTTGTTACTAGACGCGGCAGAGCGCGGCGCACGCGCTGCACGTCAAGTTCCACCTCACGACGGGCGAGCCCGTGCTGCCCGACCACCAGTACCACCATCTGCAGATAGACGTCATCTCACTGTACCTGCTGTTCCTCGTGCAGATGATCACGTCCGGCTTGCAGATCATATACACACAGGTTTGTTACTAGACGCGGCAGAGCGCGGCGCACGCGCTGCACGTCAAGTTCCACCTCACGACGGGCGAGCCCGTGCTGCCCGACCACCAGTACCACCATCTGCAGATAGACGTCATCTCACTGTACCTGCTGTTCCTCGTGCAGATGATCACGTCCGGCTTGCAGATCATATACACACAGGTTTGTTACTAGACGCGGCAGAGCGCGGCGCACGCGCTGCACGTCAAGTTCCACCTCACGACGGGCGAGCCCGTGCTGCCCGACCACCAGTACCACCATCTGCAGATAGACGTCATCTCACTGTACCTGCTGTTCCTCGTGCAGATGATCACGTCCGGCTTGCAGATCATATACACACAGGTTTGTTACTAGACGCGGCAGAGCGCGGCGCACGCGCTGCACGTCAAGTTCCACCTCACGACGGGCGAGCCCGTGCTGCCCGACCACCAGTACCACCATCTGCAGATAGACGTCATCTCACTGTACCTGCTGTTCCTCGTGCAGATGATCACGTCCGGCTTGCAGATCATATACACACAGGTTTGTTACTAGACGCGGCAGAGCGCGGCGCACGTGCTGCACGTCAAGTTCCACCTCACGACGGGCGAGCCCGTGCTGCCCGACCACCAGTACCACCATCTGCAGATAGACGTCATCTCACTGTACCTGCTGTTCCTCGTGCAGATGATCACGTCCGGCTTGCAGATCATATACACACAGGTTTGTTACTAGACGCGGCAGAGCGCGGCGCACGCGCTGCACGTCAAGTTCCACCTCACGACGGGCGAGCCCGTGCTGCCCGACCACCAGTACCACCATCTGCAGATAGACGTCATCTCACTGTACCTGCTGTTCCTCGTGCAGATGATCACGTCCGGCTTGCAGATCATATACACACAGGTTTGTTACTAGACGCGGCAGAGCGCGGCGCACGCGCTGCACGTCAAGTTCCACCTCACGACGGGCGAGCCCGTGCTGCCCGACCACTAGTAGCACCATCTGCAGATAGACGTCATCTCACTGTACCTGCTGTTCCTCGTGCAGATCATATACACACAGGGTTTTGATAGTTCAAACGGCTTCGGCCGCGTACGAAATCAGTTACGATCGAAGAATTTTTTGGCTTTGATAGAAACTCGTTACGATCGTAAGACACTAGGGGTTGGTTCGTTAGATAGCTTCTCAGACCCGGTAGCCCGAAGGGCAAACCATCCAGTAATGGGAGCTTCGCGCAGCGGGGCTCCGTCAAAACTGTCGAAATACGAAGATAAGTCTCGAAGCTGGTTTCTTACAATAGTACATTGTGATACAAGTGAGCTACGTTGATCATTACATCAGATGCGGAATTGTCACGCGAACCACAGGTGAGCGTGATAATAGAGCCGAGGATGTAATTATCAAAGCTCACGCGTGTCATATGACGTTTTTCAACACATTTGCGAGGAAAAAATCCTTTTCATAAAATGAAAATGTTACAGGCTCCTAAGTTGTTTCCTTTAGTTATTGATGACAACAGGTTTTTACTCACATACATTTGTACATACATCTCCAAGAATGTACAGTGGCGTCAATTCTATTTATCACTTTTCTATTCACCACGAGTCAACATTTTTAATAATAACCAAACACGACATCAATGTTTACAAATATTTGTGAAATTACTTATAATGGCGCGCAACTACATTTTTTTCGTGAAGTTCGCGCAGTGCGCCCGCAGCGAGGCTTAGATGAAATCTCTAAACAGCCAAAACAAAATAAAATAAATATTTTCTTATTCAATATAAATTCATGTAAAATGTTATCAAAAGTAAATAGTTTTACTAAATGAAACGTTTCTATATCATATCCAAGAAGACATAATGAATTAATTCACAAGAAGGATTTAATTTGTTAGTCCATTGTCCACATACACCTTGCTGCAAGGTGCCAACTTGTCTTAATCGGAATATAAACATAACTACACGAGTGTCGTAATGTTATAAAACACGCGTGTTTAATACCCAGGATTATGTGCCTAAAAGCAGCACAATAAGAGGCACGTTACGAGCAAATGTGTTGAAAAGAATAAGATTTCCTCGATCGTAACTGATTTCTTACAAAGAATAATCGTTCTTCGAGCGTAACTAGTTACCAACCTGCGGTTTCGTACGCGGCCGAAATGGTTCCACCTTATGACGGGCGAGACACATTGAATCAAATGGTGTAGATGAGATAATTATTTTTAGGGTTAAGTACCTCAAAAGAAAAAAGGACCCGCATCCCTTTATTGCCCGTCTGTCTTCCCCCTTTTTCTCAGGAACGCGTGAATGTATGAAGTTCAAATTAATATAAAATACTCATGTATGCAACTTCTAAGTCGACAAGATCAAAAAAAAATTGAAAAACTAGACTAATTTCTGTCGTTTATCAATTCCATTCCAATTTCTTATTTTAAAGTCGATATTTATTCGTATTATTTTACTTACAGGATGAAGTGGCGTTTATACAGAACTTGGTGTATTACGTGGAGCGTGCATACAGGACACCTGATTATGGCATGTGGGAGCGAGGCTCCAAATATAATGACGGCAAACCGGAAATTCATGCTTCTTCCATAGGTAAAGATGTTTTTTAAGAACTACTCTCTTAACAGATACAAACGTAACAATTCATGATAATTATTGGCATTATTGCGCACTCACTCTCGCATGTACGGCCTTGTGTCGAGTACTGATAGCCTGACCTGATATTACCATACTACAGTAGTTGGTAATTGGTTGGCTATGACATAGTAGGAATCCTACTACGTCATGATCATTTATTGTGAACTCTCATATCAGACCTACGAGTATCTACATGTTTATCATGAACATAGGTAATTACATCCCGGAAGGAGACGAGTCTATAGCCGTTAACGCAACTATGGTATGCATCATGTATTATGTGTGTAGATTTGAAGACAATTCCACGTTAAGAGTCCGCGGCACACGCGACTCTCCATACGAACGTAGGTAGTTCGCTTCTCAATTTAAAACGACATGCTGGAATAACATTAAACTTTTAACTAGCTCACTCAGTTATTTTTTAGGGTTCCGTACTCAAAGAGTAAAACGGGACCCTATTACTAAGACTTCGCTGTCCGTCCGTCTGTCTGTCACCAGGCTGTATCTCAAGAACCGTGATAGCTAGAGAGTTGAAATTTTCACAGATTATACTGCATTTCTGCTGCCGCTATAACAACAAATACTAAAAACAAAATAAAATATTTATTTAAGGGGGCTCCCATACAAAAAACGTGATTTTTTTGCAGTTTTTATAGATAATCTGTCACCAGGCTGTATCTCAAGAACCGTGATAGCTAGAGAGTTGAAATTTTCACAGATTATGTATTTCTGTTGCCGCTATAACAACAAATACTAAAAACAAAATAAAATATTTTTAAGGGGGGCTCCCATACAACAAACGTGATTTTTTTGCCGTTTTTATAGATACGGAACGGTACGGAACCCTTCGTGCGCGAGTCCAACTCGCACTTGGCCGGTTTTTTCTATTTAATTTGTAGTACAAGGTTTCATGTTATTCCAGCGCGCCGGTTAAAATAAGAGCCAAACTGCGTTTGTATGGGGACCCGACTTGTATCGAGCCTCTTCGGGACTCTTAAGCGAAAAATCCTTTATTAGAAACGAATATTGATAAAATTCACAGGCATGGCGAAAGCTGCATTAGAAGCAATAAACGGTTGCAATTTGTTCGGTGACAAGGGCGCCTCTTGGAGCGTCATCTACGTGGACATCGACGCCCACAATCGAAATCGGAGTATTTTTGAAACTATGCTTCCTCGGGAATCTAGTTCTAAGGTAAATGTTATCCTATTTTCTGTTTCATGGTGTGTACCTAGTTTTGAAATTGCACTTAAAATCAGGACGAAAATAAAAAATCTTTTTGGCTTCTCTTGTAACTTTTTGTCGCACGAGCCGAAGGCCAGTACCATAAATTAGCGAGCTGCTGTCCGTCCCACTTAAATCGTCTGATGCGCCGTGTGCGAGGCAGCGACAACAGCCTCCTGAACACCATTGTTGATAGGTTGGAATGCCCGATGGTGGAGCACTGGAACTGTTTACATGTTGTAGCTAGTAATTGTATTGTATTGTTTTAATGTTGCTATTTTAATGATTTTATTCAATGTAATTTTATTCAGTGTATTTTAATGTGATTTTTATTTTATAATTTATGATTTTATATGAACTATGTGGTTCGAAATAAACGAATTAAATTAAATTAAAATGAAAAGCTTTGAGTCGATTACCTATTGCTCTAAATGTATGACTCTTGCACCAATGTATTTGCCAAAAAGTAACGATTTATGTATTAATAAATGACTAACCGCGGAAATTATACTGTTGCTGGTATGGTAGTTTTTTTTCCATGCTTCTTACGATGTGATGTGGATCCATTTACAATGAATGAAATTAAGTTTTTCCATGAGATTTCCTAACGCTGATTTGGTTTCCAGGGCGTAGATGTAGCGCTTCTACCGACAATATCCTTCCCGGCGTTCGCCACGCACGAAGACCACTTGTTCCAACTGACCAAGTCTAACATCATGCGGCGGCTGCAAGGCAAATACGGTTTCAAACGGTTCAGCCGCGACGGCTACAAATGTGTCCTAGAGGACCCCAGCCGCCGCTACTACAACGAGGGCGAACTCAAGGAGTTCGACGGGGTAGAGTCCGAGTGGCCGCTGTTCTACGTCATGATGATCATAGACGGGGTATTCCGCACGCTGCCCGACCAAGTTGAGGAATACCAGAAGTTACTGAAGGCTAGGATATACATGGACGAATTTGGAGGTAAATTTATATACCATCTTTACTTTGGTGAGTTATGTTAGAAACAAAAAAGTATTCATTGGTTTATAAACCATTTCTTTAATTATCATTTCAGATCCGGTGATTCCGTGGTTCTATTACGTGCCTAGGGAAGGAATTGAAAACGAGCGCAGCGAGCCTTATTCTGTGCGACGGATGCCAGCCAGTAAGTGTAATTTCATCACATTTGCTCAGTAAAGGGTATATTATAGGCAAGTGTATAGAGCAGCTATAGCCAATTTACCTCCCGCGGGAGGTATGGATTTAATACTCCCTAGGGAGTTATGAGATTGTGTGTGATCTGATTGGTTAAAGCAAATCTACGTGGTCGCGCGCTACAAGAATTCTGCTCTGTGATTGGTTGAATAAAAATCGAGCAGGCCATGCGCTGCAAGAATATTGCTCTGTGATTGGTTGAATAAAAACGAGCAGGCCATGCGCTGCAAGAATACTGCTCTGTGATTGGTCGAAATATTGAAGCTGCGCGCTCCACTAGCACTGATCTGGAAGTGAAGTTGTCAATTTCGTCAATTTTTGATTGTACAAAACCTAAATTTTTCTATCTTTTGTAGTTATTTATTTCCTCGCAAATGTGATGAAAAACATTGTGTATAACACGGGCGTAAGAATATTGCAACTTATTATTTAATTACTCGAGCCATCAAAAGCCCTTCTGATAGACTCTCGATTGCAATATTTCTCTTACGCCCCTTGTTAAACAATGTCCACATTTATCTCAATGGATCCTTAATTCCTTACCTATGGGTTTCAATAAACTTAAGAGTTAAATACGCCGTGAGGTGGCAGTTCCCTGTTGGTGTAACTTGTCAAGTCGCATAATTAGGGACAGGCACGTTTTTTAGTTTTTCTGTAAAATAAAATAGGTATTTTTTACCACCCATAATATTTGTTGTAATTTGACCAAATATACAATATATAATTGCAGACCAACCCGGCGACGAGAATAAAGGTAAAATTGTACTAGCTTCGAGAATGATCTGTGTCTTTCTTCTTTGATAATCTTCTGCACATTTTACTAGTGTCTAATCTAACAACCTTTAGTTAGTGATGATGCAATACTTACCTACAAATTATTTAAAAGTATTTCATCATATTTTCAAGTGTTTTAAATTTAACCTATTGCTCTAATGTATTTTTGAATAGATATTGCAACTTCAATTCATCATTTAAATCAGCGGTCGGCAACAGGCGGCCCGCGAGACCCTTGCTTGCGGCCCGCGAGCCTCCCTGGCTGTTTTGTATGTAAAGGTCATTGAATTAATTAAATAAAGTCACAAATAATTAAGAATTGCGGCCCGCGTAATTGTTGTGAGCTCTCCTATGTGGCCCTTGGTTGCTAAAAGGTTGCCGACCCCTGATTTAAAAAAAAAACTACGCGCTTTACAACAGCCGAAGGAAGTGGGAGGAATTAATTAGTGTAATTATCTCTTTGCTTTGTTTTCTACAACTAAACATAAATATGAAGTAAATAACTAATGCCATTTATTGTAAATAGATCTAACCCAATTGTTAATTAACCTAATATTTTCAAGCGGAGTTCCGTGCTGAGTAACTAGAGTGTTGTCATTACATTACATAATTAGAAAACAATAATTACAATAGCAAGTCCAGACTTCAGACTCCAGAGTCAGCGTGTTCTCGCATGCATGTTTCTTATAAAGGAAGTAGTTTATCCTTTAACCTCCCAAGTTTAAACCATTTCCATAATTTGAGCTTTTTATGGCACTCTATTCGATCAAACGACAACAGTACCTACTTTTATGCTAAATCACTTCATTGGATACAACAATGTCACAGTTTGGTAACTAATTAAATATGTAGTAGGTATCTTCGTTATTTGACGACATTTGGAAATCGGCCTCCCAACTGACAAGAAAAGTTGAAAAGATCCATTTTGAACCTAAATATAAATAAAGAAAAAAACATTGAACGAATATACATAGAAGTCTAACTATTTAGCGCCGAAAAGTGGCCCCACAAAAAGGATGCACTTATAGGCGGGGATTAAAATGGATGCCTGGCAGCCGTTCAGTTCAAACATGGCCACCGTGTCAAACTGTTAAATAAACCAAACGTTCGGTTTCAATAAATATGCCTTGTTGTGCCATAAAATGGTGTGTGAGTCGTTCAGACAAGCACAACAAAAAAGATGGAATCACTTTTCACAAGTTAATACAGCGATAAATACGAGGGCGACACTGAAAGTCTTTAGAACTGGCCACTTGTAATAAATATAATAAAAAAATAAGTTCAAAATTTGAAAATGGAACTCTTTCTTAATATTTTTGTGTACGAATTCCACTCGATTGTCATTTGTTTTACGATTTGGCGGCAAATTGAAAATTGTGTGTACTACGTGAGCATGAATTTAACGCGAGAAAATTTTCGAGCAATGATTTTTTACGACTTTCGATGTAATTTAAGTCAACAAGAAAGTTATGATAGACTTCGATTGGCCTTTCACGATGAAGCCCCATCTCGTGCTACTATTTACAACTGGTTTAATGAATTTAAACGTGGCCGCACTGATCTCACTGATGATCTGCGTGAGGGCCGGCCTTCTACGGCGACTACTGAAGATAACATCAGTGTTGTGCGGCGTATGATAGAGACTGACAAAAGAGTAACCTATCAGCAGATTCGTACAAGCTTAGCCATTGGTATGAGTCAAGTCCACAAAATCCTCCATGAACATTTAGCGGTGAGGAAGCTTTGTGCCCGGTGGATACCTCATAATTTGACAGAAGCCCAAAAAGTCCGTCGTGTTGATTGGTGCCGTGAAATGGGTCAAAGATTCAACGGAGGTGACTCAAATGCTGTGTTCGACGTAGTTACGGGTGACGAAAGCTGGATTTACTGTTATGATCCTGAAACTAAAAGACAGTCTGCTGAGTGGGTGTTTCCTTCCGAGGAGTTGCCTACTAAAGTGAAGAGAGGTCGAAGTGTGGGAAAAAAGATGGTGGCCTCGTTCTTCGGAAGGACTGGTCATTACGCAACAATTATTTTAGAGGATCAAAAAACAGTTACTGCGAAGTGGTACACTAACAATTGTTTACCACTTGTCTTGGAAAAAGTTCGAGAAAAACGGCCCCGCAGTAGGATCCTGCTTCACCACGACAACGCCTCATCGCACACCGCCAAGCAAACGATCGACTATTTGGCGACGGCAAACGTGGAATTACTGGGTCACCCACCTTATAGCCCCGACCTTGCACCTTGTGATTTTTATTTATTCCCAAAAATTAAAGAAAAACTTCGAGGAAAACGTTTTATGGACGCCGACGAAGCAGTGGCTGCGTTTCAAAAGGCGGTCGAAGAGACCCCTAAGGACGAGTGGGCAAAGTGCTTTTCTCAGTGGTTCTATCGAATGCAGCGATGTATTGATGTGAAGGGAGGCTATTTTGAAAAGATATAATAAAAGTAATAAGTTGCTTGATTGCTCAGTTTTTGATTTTCTAAGAACTTTCAGTTTGACCCTCGTATATTATTTTGATTTTATTGTGATGATCACATTTTGTATAGGGATGGTATTATGCCAACAGACATCATAACTTTTTTTAATAAGTTGGTTTCTATTTTAACCATTGAATCTTATCAATATTTTGTAGTTTTTATCAATGCATTTCTATCTATTAAATGAAAAAAAAAATGTTTTTAGTTTTCCAACACATCCAATTAGAAACGAAATATGGAATGAAGCAGTTAGTTTGAAACGACACGATTCGAAATGGCATGCCAAAAAAAGGGATCTTCTTTGTTCTTTACATTTCATCTTGCATTCATTGCATATAAATGTTTTGGTATATTTCCTCTTTCAAAGATGTGACTGATGCATTTAAAAACGATTCTTGCAGCCATCAAATTCTATTAATTAAAAGCGCAATAGAACAGTTTCTAGTTGTTCTCTACTTGTGCTATTTTCGTATAAGTATTTTAGAATATTGATATTTATTTATTTAATCGTATGGCGATCTGTAATGTGATATTTTTATAGTTGCGCCTGTTTCGCCGGAAGTGTTGTCGCTCATTTAGCACCACCCATGGGACACGTGCAGGGTTATATTGATATACTGGGGCTCTACGTGTTGTGCTTTTAGTGAATCCCAGATAGATAAGTGTGACAAAGTATCGAAAGCCTTCTGGTAATCTATAAAGGCAATGTACCTAGAGCGGCCTCAGAAATTCCTGATATTTTCTATAAGGAGCTCTACATTACTTATACTTGTATTATATTGTAAATAAAAATAAATAATTTGGTATTTTACCTGGCGACTCAGCCCTACTTCTTAAACAAAAAAATCACGCAAACGTTATCATAAACTAAGTTGCTTCTTGTTGCATGTAACCATTCAACAATTATCCGTTTTCGATGTCACTGTCACATGGCTGTCGTCCGACGTGACGCACGACGGCTAATCACAGCAATGTATTCCTAAATTGACCAATCGCATCCATTTGTGTTGGGTAATTGAAAATAGGCTGACATTTTGGGTAGCTGTGATTGGATACGCAGTTGACTATGCGCATACCGGGTTTTGGGCCCGAGTTTGGGTAGAAATTTGTATGGAGCTCGTGTTCTATGTATATTCGTTCACTGGAAAAAAATAATAAATTTTATTCTGCAAGTAGCCCGCAATGGCACTTTTACAAGTAAAAATTCTACTAGCATTTCTGAAAAAGAAGACCATTTTTAAGAAGAGACGCCGAATCAAACTCAACAGTCAGTCTTTTTTGCCAAAAAAAAAAGCTTATTAGTTATTACAGCTTAGTACTTCACCTACTTAAAATAAGTAAACGGTTACACACGGCGACTTTTTGCAACGATACAAACGAGCGCTTCACGAACACGCGACACTAGCTAAAGATCACCTATATCGCGTTTGTAGAAAAAAGTCGCCTTGTGTGGCACGCCGCTCTTAAAACATCTGCTAGACGGTCGCCAACAAGCTCCTCCGACCGAGCGACCTTGGTCCGCACGGACCGTGTAGACAGTTGTTTGCAGCTAAAGGGTCTAGCAGGCTAAGCTAACAAGAGTGGCCCCCGCAAGGGATTTGGTTGTAATTTGAGGTGCAGTACTGGCAGGACCTAAGAACACTGTATGCGTAATATCAGCCTTCGATCTTCTTTTGTTTCAGACTTATTCACGAAAATGTCAAAAAATCAAGGTGATTTTTAAACTGTTATTTTAGCTAAACCAAGCAAGCGAGAGTAACTAAATAAATTCAGAATTAAGCATCATAAAATGGGGTTCATAATGCATATTTTTACAGACATTCATATCCTTGAACTTGGAATGAAAAAAAATATAGTTTTTTTTTTCGCTTCATTTTTTTGCCACTTTTAGCCGAGACACAACTATCAAAAAAATTATTTAATGAGCCACAATTGTCACCTACGTATACATTTAAAAACATTTTGAATAATCATGGTGCGTCAAAAAAAAACATTTACAAACGTATGTTTACTATATCATATCATATCAATAAAGTAGTAGTGGCAAATCAGTCTGTAGTAGGTCCTCTTTCGTTCATTATGAAATAATTAATCCCACAAAAAACATTCCATGTAAAATATAGGGCAAGCCTCGGAACTCTTCCACGGTAAAAAGTGGTGAAATATTTCGTAGAGCCAAGTCAGGCATACTTATTAATTTTTATTTGCTATTTAAATAAAATTCTGCAACTTGGGAATCACACAACTTTACTGCATGTACAAATTGGCAAAAAAAAAAACATTTACGAACGTTTGTTTACTATATCATATCATATCAATACTATCATATTGATCAATGTCAATCGTCGAGCAAAACAAAGAGGCACGGCCAGTACGGACGTAAAGGATAGTACATCCTTTTCTCGAAGCTATTCAGGCCATTTTCAACATCCTGTAATTTCGTGCTGACTAAAGCCAGAACCCTGAATTTTCAGTAATATATAGGGCATAATATGGTTTAAATATATTCTCAATAACATTTAATTTGAACTTTTAGTTTAGGAACAATTGCCCGTCAAAAATCCTTAGTTTTGTCACTGACATACTCACTGACTCACTTATAATGATCATCGTAATTCTAAGGTACTTTTAGCAGACCTACAAGCTCCAAACTTTTAACATAATTAGTTTTAGCCTATCCATTCATATAAAACCTAAAAATATTGCAGTTTCCGTCACGATTCAGAGATATACACACTGCATAAGTAAGTTTGTAATCCTATACAAATACATGCTATTACAAAATTACTTTTGCAATTGCTTCCCTCAAAACTATACAAACGTAATTTGCGGTTGGTAAAATAACATTTCCATACAAAGTTGATAACCTACAAAAAGAAATGAGATCCCATAAAAACATTCCATGTAAAAAATGGGCCAAGTCTCGGAACTCTTCCACAGTAAAAAATGGTGAGATATTTCGTAGAGCCAAGTCAGGCATTTGCTTGCTAAATGAAGTTTTGTGACTTGGCAATCACACTTACATAGTTTAAGGTATGCAACAATTTGTAAATGCAGTAAAGTTTGATTCCCAAGTAGCAGAATTTTATTTAGCAAGCAAATAAAAATTAATAAGTATGCCTGACTTGGCTCTACGAAATATCTCACCACTTTTTACCGTGGAAGAGTTCCGAGACTTGGCTTATGTTTTACATGGAATGTTTTTTGTGGGATTAATTATTTCATAATGAACGAAAGAGGACGTTATACCTACTACAGACTGATTTGCCACTACTACTCTATTGATCTATACATATAATAAAGCTGAAGAGGGTCGAAAGTCTGTACATGGAAGATATTCGAAAAAAAATTGGCTAGGGATACTTAAAATCGATAACAGAACACGTTCTAACAGTTTTTAGAATTTTTGTCTGTTTGTCTGTTTGTCTGTTTATCTGTTTATCTGTTTGTCTGTTTATGTGACCGCGCATCACGTGAAAACGGCTTAACCGATTTAGATGAAATTTGGTATAGAGATACCCCGGAAATAAACCCCTAAGGGGATGAATTGGGGGGTGAAAGTTTGTATGGAGCTACTTTAACCGCTGCACCGATTTGGATGAAATTTAGTATATAAATAGTTCGAGTCCCGGGGAAGGTCAAAGGATAGGTTTTATCCCGCAAATCTTCCCCTTAGGGGGTAAAACGTGGGGATGAAAATTTGGATGTAACCCATTTTGATAAAATTTGGTTTAAAGTTAGTTTAAGTTCTGGGAAAGGACGTTGGATAGTTTTTGTCCCGGAATCTGCCCATAAGGGGGTGTAGTGGGGGGTGAAATTTTGGATGGACTCCGTTTAGATCAAATTTGGTATAGAGATAGTTTGAATCCCGGAGAATGACAACGGATACTTTGAATCCCGAAAATCATCCCCTAAGGGGATGAAATAGGGGTGAAAATGTGGATAAATCCCATGTAGTTAAAATTTGGTAAAGAGATAGAAGGAGTCCCAGGGAAGGACAATGCATAGTTTTTATCCTGAAAAATCATCTCCTGAGGGGGTGAAATGAGGAGTGAAAATTTGGATATAACCCATTTAGATGAAATTTGGTATGGAGAAAGTTAGTCCTGGAGAAGGACCTAAAATAATTTTTAGTCCAGAAATCATCTCCTAAGGGGGTGAAATGGGGGATGAAAATTTGGATGGAACCCATTTACGGTATAGCGAGTTGGAGTTCTGGGGAAGCAGAAGCACAAAGGATAGTTTTATCCCAAAAATCACCCCCTAAAGGAATGAAAATTTGGATGTTATGTGACCTATTTAGATGAAATTTGGTTAATTCAATTTAATTCAAAATATTTATTTCAGACTAAGTCCATATCATGTAAGTAACAATGAAAACTTATAAAACTTAAGGGGGTGAAATGGGGGGTGAAAATTTGGATGGAAACCATTTCGATGGAATTTGGTATAGAGATGTTTTGAGTCCTGGGCAAGGACATAGCGTAGTTTTAATTCCGGAAATCATCCTCTAAGGGGGTGAAATGGTGGTTTAAATTTGGATGGAACCCATTAGGATGAAATTTGGTGCCTATAGAGATAGTTTTACTCGCGTAGAAGAACAACAAATAGCTTTTGTACCGAAAAAAATCCTCCAAGGGCATAAAATAGGGGGTGAAAATTTGGATGTACCCTATTTGGATGAAATTTGGTATAGAGATAGTTTGGGGTTCCGAAAAAGGATAATGCATAGTTTATGGAACTCATTTAGTTGAAATCTGGTTAAGAGATAATTTTAGTCCTGGGAAAGGACATCTGATAGTTTTATTCCGGAGATCATTCCCTATGGGGGTGAAATGGGGGTGAAAATTTAGTATGGCGATAGTTGGGAGTCCTGGGGAAGGACATAGGATAGCTTTATCCCGAAAATCTTCTCCTAAGGGGTGAAAATTTGGATGTGAGTGACCCATTTAGATAAAATTTGGTTAACAGATAGTTTGAGTTCCGAAAACGGACATACGATAGTTTTTATCCCGGAAATCATCTCTTAAGTGGGTGAAATGGGGGTTAAATAATTATATGAAGCTACTATACAACCCATTTAGATAAAACTTTGAATAGAGGTAGTTAGTAGGCGCGGCGTTGGTAAGCACAAGGTGGACTGATGACCTGGTAAAGGTCGCGGGAGTCTGCTGGATGCGGGTGGCGTAGGATTGGTCACTTTGGAACTCTTTGGGGGAGGCCTATGTCCAGCAGTGGACGTCTTTCGGCTGATATGATGATGATGATAAACGATAATAATGATAAAGATAGTTTGAGTCTCGGGTAAGGACATATGATAGTTGTTATATCGGAAATCTACCCCTAAAAGGGAAATGGAGGGTGAAAGTTTGTATCGAGCTACGATACAAACGAGTTCTACGCGGACGAAGTCGCGGGCAAAAGCTAGTATGATATGACATAGTAAACATACATTTGTAACTGTTTTTTTTTGACATGACGAACCATGATTTTTCAAAATGTTTTTAAATGTATACGTAGTTGATAATAACTGTGGCTTATTAAGAATTTTTTGATAGTTGTGTCTCCGCGAGAAGTGGCAAAAAAATTAAGCGAAAAAGAAACTATTTTATTTTTAACGAAGTTCAAGGTTATGAATGTCTGTAAAAATATGCATTATGAACCCCATTTTATGCTCCTTAATTCTGATTTTATTTGGTTACTCTCGCTTGCTTGGTTTAGCCAAAATAGCAGTTTCAAAATTACCTTGATTTTTTGACATTTTCGTGAATAAGTCTGAAACAAAAGAAGATCGAAGGCTGATATTACGCATACAGTGTTCTTAGGTCCTGCCACTACTGCACCTCAAATTACAACCAAATCCCTTGCGGGGGCCACTCTTGTTAGCTTAGCCTGCTAGACCCTTTAATACTACAGCGGTCAATGCTGACCAAGCTCACTCGGTCGGAGGGGCTTGTTCGCGACCGTCTAGCAGACGCTTAACTCTTAAGGGTTCAAAACTTAACATATCTATAATACAAGTGGTGTTGCCGCGTAGACACAGGCGGGCTGTTCCTGTGGGCGCAGTCGATGTTCGTGCTGGCGCAGCTGCTGACGGGCGGGCTGCTGCACGTGAACGAGCTCGACCCCATCCGCCGCTACCTGCCCTCCTACAACCGCCCGCGCCGCGCCGGACGCTACTCTGCCTTCCAGGTTAGCCTACTGCGTGTTTAAACATGTTGATGTATAGGCACAGGCGGGCTGTTCCTGTGGGTGAGAGAAGCATGCTCCATGTTAGCCTTCTGCATATGCAACATTTAAACGTGAACGTAGTTAAACTGGTGAAAGAACTCGCGCATTAGTTGCCAAGAAATAAGCGGAGCACATGGATCAATCGCCGTGACACTTAGCAATACGGGTAAGTATAGTTGATTGATACTTGGTTTTAAACCTGTGTACACGCTTGACAACCATCGTCACCACCTGAGTGACTGGTAAGCTACAATGTAATATTTTCGTTCGAATTAGTATTTTCGTTCGAGTGACATTGTCCCATCAAAATCATTATTGGTGGGGAAGCTGGCTGCCAAAGTTGCCATACAAGCAGCACAGGCTTGTCATGAAATAAAGTACACTAACGGCGTTTCCTGCTCTTTGGGTTTGAGATTTCCAGAAAATGTATACCACAGTAGTTAACTTAGTTACTTTTTTAGTTCCGTAGCCAAATGGCAAAAAACGGAACCCTTATATGTTCGTCATGTCTGTCTGTCCGTCCGTATGTATGTCACAGCCACTTTTTTCCGAAACTATAAGAACTAAACTGTTGAAACTTGGTGAGTAGATGTATTCTGTGAGCCGCATTAAGATTTTCACACAAAAATAGAAAAAAAACAATAAAATTTTTGGGGTTCCCCATACTCAGAACTAAAAATCAAAAAAACATTTTTGATCAAACCCATACGTGTAGGGTATCTATGGATTGGTCTTTAAAAATGATATTGAGGTTTCGAATATCATTTTTTTCTAAACTGAATAGTTTGCGCGAGAGACAGTTCCAAAGTGGTGAAATGTGTGTCCCCCCCCCCCTGTAACTTCTAAAATAAGAGAATGATAAAACTAAAAAAAGTATATGATGTACATTACCATGCAAACTTCCACCGAAAATTGGTTTGAACGAGTAAGTAGTTTTTTTGTGATACGTCATAAATCGTAAACCGCAATTTATTTTACGGAACCCTTCATGGGCGAGTCCGACTCGCACTTGGCTGCTTTTTTAGTTTTGGATCATAAAACATTTTGTTTTAACGTTGCCATTGTTTTACTTTCATGCTCAAAACTCAGGCCAAGCCAGGATTTGTAAGTATTAGGTGCCATAGGCAAACAGCATGTGATGCTAGTCTAGAAATATTAATTAGCCCTTTGAGTTGTTTGATTGCCTTGCTGCGCATGGTCGCTGCTAAGGATTCATTTGTCCTAATTAATTATCTCTTCTTTTGTTCTTGTAAATGTCCTTTATTGTCTTTCCTTATTCGTTTGTAGCAAAAATGCTTCTTGATGCGTCGCTTCAGTTTTGTTTTTGGTACTAGTTGCAAAGTGCGAAATGATTCGTGAAACTCAAGTTATCATCACGTGATACATAAGCCATCAAAAATAATTTGCCTTGTGCTGGCTTCGGTTCGAGCGGTTTTATTAAGACAATATGAAATGATTGTTGTGACTTGTAAGACACTTGTTATCACTTGGGTCCGCGGATATACAACCAAATACCGACAGCTATAAGACTGTCGGATGTGCCTTAGTTTTACCCTGAAAATTAAATCCCTGGTGATGCAGAAGGCATTTTATTCGGTAGCTGAATTCCTAGACGAACACTTTTAATTAAAAATTAAATAACTTTGACTGTATTGCTTCTTATATATCGTCGGGTGACAAGCAAACGTCACTACCAAAACTGTCACTGCTTTTCAAAACCTCATATCTCGGTACGTAGTCGATATCGAGATACGACCTTTGATTTAAGTAGTTATTTGTCACTTAGTGAGTTTTCATTTTGTATAATGCGTAACTGCCTGCTAACGATATTTAATTATTTATAAACTTCAAATTATAGGAAAAATTAAAAACATTTTGGCTCCGACCCGGATTCGAACCGGCGACCACAGGCATACATGGCCCGTCGATACTAACCAACTGAGCTATCGGAACAATCTGTCACAGCCCCTAAATCTTTCAATCAGTTCCTTCTTACAACGCCTTAGGGAGGCGTGTGTAGGGTTGCCATACGTCCGGATTTGTCCGGACATGTCAGGATTTTTGACCCTTTGTCCGGATTGCGGCCGGACTTGGCAAGTGTCCGGATTTTTAGGATTGATCTCATATAAAAAAATGTTTTACGATATATGTTTATTACAAAGTTTACACAGTTTTAATGAATGAAAGAATACATAAAAGTTGTAATTAATCAACAAAAACAATAATATTTCTTTCAAAATAATTTAAAATAGGAAAAATTACAGCTAAAGAGATCTCTAACCAATCTGTTTGCTTAAAATCTCTGTTACAAGAATGTCAGGATTTTTAGGGTGATGTCAGGATTTTTATCAGGACATTTAATTATTCCATATGGCAACCCTAGGCGTGAGGCGACATCTACCTAGAAGACATATGCTTCTTTAACGGCACCAACGTCTCAAATTATATTGAGAAATCGTCAGTAACGATGCGCCACCCCATACTAAATTCATTTTGTATAATGCAGTTACTCCTGCTAACGATATTTATAAACTTATAATTAAAGGAAAAATGTAGGCTCCGAGCCGGATTCGAACCGGCGACCACAGGCATAGGCTCGGAGCCTAAATTTTTCAATTTTTCCTTTAGTTTGAAGTTTAGTGAGCTTTGCTTGTCACCCGACGATATATGCCTGTTGACATTGTTTTTAATGACCTTATTATATTTTTATGATATTTTAATGTAATGAATGACAATATATTATTAATACGAAATAAATGAATATGAATATCAGGACCGCACTTTGTAGACATACGAATGTAGAGAAAACATAATTTTTGCATTCAGAAATCATTGATCAACTTGAGAATCAACACCGCATGACACCCAGCCCACCACGTTTCCTCCGCTTGACAGAGGCACTGCCAAGCGCCACGGCCACTCACTCGTACTCTACTCTACTAGTCTTTGCATATAACATTAAGCAACATCATATTATTTACATCATTGTAATGTACATCAGCGCCATCTCTCTCGTTAATCTGAAAGTACCTGATGTGGTTCGATTAGAATGGGTCGGTTGGAGTGGTCCTAAGGATGTGAGCCTTTCAAGAAAATACAGAGAGCTCGCTACTAGTAGCGGCGGCGAATGTGATTGAAAGATACGCTTCATCAGTCACTGTCTTCGTAGCTCTAGGGCTTCAGGCGATGATGGTTTATTTTACTGATGTACATTATGTTTTAGCAATAAATTATCTATCTATCTATTTTTCCATTAGATTCGTTCTCTCCCAACTAACATTTTGGTGTCAGCTAAGGGTTTTATTATAACCTTAACCTTTATAAGTGCGTTATATTTATCTCAGTTGGAACTAATAGTGTTATAGAGGAGTTAAGAAAAAATATTAACTCCAAAAGTGTTACTAGAGCTTTATTGAACGCTCTTAAGCAGGTTTAAGAGTTATAAGAGTGTTACTCAAAGCAAGTATTTATTAAAGCTTTAACATCTTAACCTTTACAAGATTGCTCGTTAACTCTTATTGCTTTTTAGTTGTTGCCGTGGAGTGTCTTATAAAGCTTAAGGTGTTATATCTATTATAAGGTGCAGGCAGAGGCTTTATAAGAGAGTTGGTCCAGAGTATAGTAATACAAGATACTAGAAGTTTTCAACAACTTATCTGTAAGTATTGAAACTTTTTCTAACGCTTATGGTGTTAGTTATAACACCGCTATGATGGCAAAGCCTGCACAATATTCTTGACTAAAGGACTCAATAAGCGTTATAGAAGACTTAGCTGACGCCTAAAGCTTTAGTGTAAGTTCGCCATTGTTTTGGTGAACTCTAACCTACAAATTGATTAGGTTATTCAATATTTGACAGCAAAATACTTCATTATATATGTTACTCTTGCCATTCCATGGATACCACTTAATTTAACATGCCATTGGCCAAGAAACAAGAACAGAAAATGATAAAAACTTTAGGTGTCTATTTTATTCTTCATAAGTTTTATTAGAAATCTTTAATAAATCGTGGGCGCGTTAAAATTAAGATGGAAAACATGGTATACATTTACCGTGAAATCACAAGGGCAGATTGTTTACACTTAATAACACAAACCCCTTTCAATTAGTAACTGTCAAATACAATACCTATCTTCGCCATTTTGTCGGCATCATATTTGTCAGATAATTTTATAGTCATCATCATCATATCAGCCGAAAGACGTCCACTGCTGGACATAGGCCTCCCCCAAAGAGTGCCAAAATGACCGGTCCTGAGCCACCCGCATCCAGCGGAATCCCGCGAGCTTTACCAGGTCATCAGTCCCTACCCACGCCAACGTAACGTAATTTTATTGTAAGAAGTAAAAATGCTCACTTGGAACTCGGTGAGTGCAAGAGTGTTATAACACTCTCAGCTAACACCTTAATTATTTTAACGCTAGTGTGCTAGTTGGGCTGTATCGTTTAACATCATATTTGTTGAATATAATGCGAGACTCATGATACGACATGGCAGTAACTTTCACCTTCTGCTTCTGGTCAACTGTAGATTTCAGAATACCTAGTAACAAGATGTCGTACCGTATCAAGTGGCCTATCATTCGCTGCCATTCCTTTCATTCGTTTCCCTATATTCCTTTTACTTTCTGTCCAGCACGGTTATCACAAGATGGAGCGAGCTCTCAGTAAATTCTTCTAAAATTCGAGCGCACACTTAGAATGCAACACTCACCTATTCTATTCTATCATTATATAATGCCTAGTTTATGCGGGCCGTATGTAAGTTTGCCATCGTCGTAGTATACAAAAAGTAAAGCACGTTCATCTCATGTGAGCTTTATATAACCGCACTTAACGCAAATAAATAAGATTTCATTTCATTCCAAAACAAAACCGTAGTCTAAAATATTAAAAAAGTCTTGTTAATACAGGGCATAGCTACCGACTTGGTGGTGCAAGTGGTTCTCATAGCGGAATCCATGCGCCTCCAGGCCATGATGGGTACCTACGGCATTCAGACCCAGACGCCGCATGAAGTCGAGCCTGTGCAGGTAAACAAATATTTTTATATATGTTATAACGTTTTGCAAGGAGATTAAGGAGTGGTTCAGGACTTTGAAGACTTTAGAAATTGTTTGTGTTTTCTCATTTTTATTGAAACATACTATGAAAGTTTTTGAACAACGCAATTTGTCAATTTTTCATTGCCGTTTCCCACAATGCCACAATTGAATTTCCATTTTCATAACTTGTTTTATGCTTTTAGGAATATCATCTTACGAATAAGTTATACCAATTAACAGGATTTTATCTTGGGTAGTCAGGAAGTCTCTCCTTTTTAACCTCCGACAGAGGTTTTATATATGTAAGGCAAAATTCTGTAAAAGTGGCTAATACACAAAAAGTGGAAATTCCATGTATGTACCTCAAACCGAAGTCAAATCAAATATTGAACAAAGTACAGATCTCAAACTTCAAGAAAAAACTATGTTTATGAGAAACACCTCATAAATTCTCACAAAAGACGCTGTTCAAAAAGTATTAGGAAAGATGTAATATAAAAGGAGAAAACTTGAATTCGTCCGTTTATTTTAAATAAGGACCGTATCGGAAAGAAAGTAGACCACTTTAGGCATCTCTAAAAACTGAAAACTGAAAACCGGGGACAACCGACTTGGCATGAGAAAAGAAAGTCGTAAGAATGTTTAAACAAAATCCGTCCCTTTCAATTCGAGATGCGGCAAAAAGAGCCAAAACTTCTTCGGCTATGATACAAAGAATCAAACTAAGATGCAACCTAAAAACCTATAAAAAACGAAAACAACCAAAACGAGATGAAAATCAAACAATATAGCTGTCAGAAAACTGGCAAGGAAATTATACGACCGTATATTGACCAAGAAAAATCAGTGCATTATAATGGATGACGAGACCTATTGCAAATTGGACTTTAAAGCCTTACCAGTACCTCAATTTATTACGGTTCCGGCTTATAGAAGGTTACTCGAAAACATAAGGCCATCAACATCGAGAAATTCGGCAAGAAAGTATAAGTGTGGCAAGCGATTTTTCAATGCGGTATGCGTTCGCAATCCTTCTTCACTACAGGGACTTTGAACGCTACGGTATACAGTGACGAGTGCTTACAGAAAAGATTACTACCACTAATAAATAAAGAAGCACTGGACTAGCACTTGATTTTGGCTTCTTGTCATTACTCTAAAACATCGAAGGAATGGTACAAAGCCGATAAGTTAGAAGAAGTGGATAAGGAGATGAATCCTCCCAATTGCGCAGAAGTTCACCCAATTGAGCGATATTGGTCTATCATGAAATGACACCTCTAAAAAAACGTCAATGCTGCCACCTCAGGTGAAAACTTTAAAAAAAAGTGGAACAGGGCATCATCAAATGTGTCAAAAGTGATCGTCTAGAATTGAATGAGACACATCAAAAAGAAAGTTAGGTTGCAGGCAAAATATATATACAATACGACGAATTCATTCAAAACAGTTTTTTATAAAGACCTTATTTTTCAGTTTATTTTTGTTTCTTTATCAGTTTTCTCACAGAATAAAAATAATACCATTTTGAAGTTGTCTACTTTCTTTCCGATACGGTCCTTATGATTATATTTAATTTTATAGAATACAATAGTATCTACCGATTACTATAAAAATGCACTTTTTGAAAATCATGACAAAATATAATTAAAAACACACATAATGTGCTGCCACTTTTTTTCCGAACCACTCCTTATGATTCGGAATTTAGTAAACATCATGAATCTAGTTAGACGTGGGACGTGGTATCAGTTCTTCCGTCCTACTACTTTCAACCTTATTGAAAATGAAATGAAATTATAATTTGTTTTAATTGGAGTATATGACGTAGGTTTGCAGTTCGACGCAGTTAGTCCACGTATACAGACAGCTAGGTGTTTGTCCGAAACTGAAGCTGACGGGCCGCCCAATCAGGCCTGTTGGGTCGTTGGGAACCAGTAAGGTAATTGAGACAAACTTTTACCAATAGTCTGGGTTCTACGGGATCCAAGACAAATGCCAGTTGAAGTTCTCGATGGTTACCTACAAAACTGCTGTGTTAATTGGTGCATATACCTATCTTGGTTCTCTATTGTTTCCCCGAATTTCATTTGCCCGAATTTCATTTACCCGAATTTAATTTGCCCGAATTTGATTTACCCGAATTTAATTTACCCGAATTTTATTCGCCCGAATTTCATATTCCTTAACGTTTCATTTTCCATAATATTCAATTGACATATTATTATTTTCCATAATGTTGTATGCCCGAATCATTCATATGCCATAAACTTTATTTGCCCGAATTACATATTCCTTAACGTTTCATTTTCCATAATATTAATTTGCCATTAAAAACTACATTTCTGCGAGCCGTTCGAATGTTGCGAATTTTGTAAACATTTCTGGCGCTTCGCCGGCCGCTACCGCGGCACGCTCGCTTCGCTCGCTCGGCTCGCGCGCTATAAGGTCGCAGTTTTACCTAACACTCCTCCTCGCTTCGCTCGTCGTCGTACCTACGCCGACCTGCCTTAGATTTGAGTTGGACCGAAGGCGGTGAGAATACGATAAATGAAATAATAATCACCTATATCCAGGAGTTAAACCCAAATCCGTTTGCAAGTCAAAATATACACTATTACAATCACGTTATTAGTCAGAATATTGAGACCCCTATTTTTGTTCTCCAAATGCCTTCAAACGAAGTTCTTTTGCTCTTACTATTTATTTCATCAGGCGTTAATAGTTTGTTTACTAATAAAATATAGGTACATGTGGAGGGTATATTTCTATTGATTCATGGCACAACAATTTTTATTATTTGTAGTGATGAAATGATTTTATTGCATATGAATATTATGGATTATAAAGTTTTTGGCAAATTATATTATTGATTATGGCGTATAATGATCAGAGCCCGGATTTTTCATCGCAAAACAAAACACTATCATAATCTAGCCAGTGGTTGAAACATTATTTTATCGACATCGATAATTGTGTAGTAGAAGAAAAAACGTCACCAAATAAAATAGATATTTAATAAAAAAATTACGTGAAGTTTGTATGAAATTATATATTAGAAACAGATGCAATTTCTTCTTCGTAATCCACGTCAGAACACACAGCAGCACATGGCATTTTATTTGTGTAATAGTGATAGTAGATAATTATTAGTTTTTCAACATTATCTAGGAGTAAACAGTTTCGGTTATCACTATAAAGCATTGGTCAGACACACGGCGCGACGCAGCGACGCGGTCGCGCGGCGCGACTGCGGCGCGATATTACCATAGGGTAGAGGAACCAAAAGATGAACGTTTAAGCGACTATCCCAACTTTACAATTTTTTTTCGAGGAGTGGTGATTTAGTTTGTTTACATTTTTTTTTTATACGATTTCGTATATAGTCGAGATTGGATATGACTATTTTAAAACATCCTATTACAATACAGTATTTTATTAAAAATGGTTTTATGCTGAAGTATGTCATTTTGCCCAGAAGATGAACACTGTGCCTAATAGTTGAACATTTTGACACCAATAGTCGAACGAAGAAAAACGTAACACCGTGCAGCCTCTGACTTTTGGTCTAGTTATTATATAATCATTGTTATAGCAATTTATACTAGTTAACAATCACAATATTGATACTAAACACAGAATAAAACAGTTCAAATGTACCCTTTTCATATTGTTACAATTATAAGAGATTATTATTTACATAATAATCATTAAAACATTTTTTTATTAATTTATCATTAGATTAAAATAGATAAATTGTTGGGTTTTATATGTATAAGTCAGATTTCATTTTTATTACGTATCTTTGTTATTAAGATGTTCATTGTACTAACCCTTGCCTAAAACTTGAACGAATACATTTTGTTCGTTCATGTATTGGGCACGATGGCAAAGGAATGAACGGACTAAATTTAACAGAGCGTTCACTTATTGGAATCGAAGCCAAAAGTTGAACGAACTAATTTTATTCGTTCATCTTCTGGGCAGCGGTTTTTTGTTGAACAATCGTGCTTTTCATAGTAAAACAAAGCCCAAAATAACCGTCTTGCGAATGGATACTCACGTTCAACTTTTGGTTCAAAAATCAACAGTTAAAAAACGATTCATTTGAGCCATAAAAGTTTTATGTACCTTTTCAATAAGAATTTATATAAGCATTTGAAAAACTATACCTTGCCCAGTAGATGAACACCGTTCATCTATTGGCTCAGGTACAAAAAGTTGGAACCGTTAGTTGAACGCTAAATATCTCTTAAATTAACAATAAATACGCAATTTGTGATAGATAATCCATTAAAGGCATTAATCAAGAATCTATATCACGCAAAACAATCCATGTAGACGTTTTATTGAATTTTATACATAATTTAGAGCTTAAATTTAAGAGCGCTTTCCTTAAGTAAATCTCCATACAAACGGTGATTTTGGCGCGAGACCTCCACGCGACAACCGCTCACAGCCGTGTGTGTGTGGGAACTGTATGTGAGTTTAAATGCCAGCCTCGGCAAAGGGATGATGCGTTAGGAAAAAAATATCCCGAAGGCGTAAAATGATTTTTTTATTTCAATTTTACGACAAAACGTTCAACTATTGGGTGGTGTTCATCTTTTGGTTCCTCTACCCTACATGGCCTGTTTGACGACGCTAGCGGTTTGTACGGAGATATCGCGCCGTGTGTCTGACCAAGGCTTAAAGCCATTTATGTATACTAAATGTATGTTCAAGCAAATTTATAAAATTCATTTTCAGTTTGGGTAATATTTTCAGATATTTCACTTAAATTTTCATTATCAAGATTTCGTTCGAGCACAGCTTCAAATTTGCGTATCACTCCAATTTACGTAGCAACGAACAGTATCCAGAATGAGGAAGGATTCCGCAATGGACAAAGGCGAACATTGCAATTGTTCTATTGAAGAGGATATTACTTCTAGTTTTTTATAAAAAAATATAAAAAGGTTGTACCTACACTGTAAATTGTCAATAATGTAAAAATATATCGCCATGTTATTTTTATATCTATAATACTCGATATCGATAAAATAATGTTTCTATCACTGGCTAGATTTTGATAGTGTTTTGTTTTGCCGTGAAAAATCCGGGCTTTGATAATGATATTATGGTAAATAATAGTTATGGCACATGAAATTATGGTAAACAAAATTTTAGCCTGTGAATATGATGACAAATGAAATTCGGGCAAACGAAGGAATACCACCTATCTTATATATGTGTCTTGAAAATTGCGGAAAGGAAATATTCAGAAATATATATTTATGACCCGCAAACTTTGTACAGATTAACCCGCTGTTGTAGTGCGCTAAGAGAGAGTGAATAATCGATTACGGCTGTTTGTAGATCTACCGGGTGAGCGGCATGACCGTGCTGTGCTACCCGCTGATATTCGAGGTATCGGAGTTCTACTTGTACAGTGATATGGCTCTGCTCATTGACGACATCAAGACAGAGCTGCAGTTCGTTGGAAAGTGAGTATTTTTTTTCCAAGCCCTTAAAATGCCCCACTGCCGGGTACTTAATGGTCTCCCCTCTCGATTTCCAGTCGTCCCGTTCCAAAGCAATAGTATCAATACCAACGGAAAAAAATCACATTAAAAAAATATGGCCGTGTCCTTTTCTTTGCGCAGCATCAAAATGAATCAAACGTTCCAAAAAGTTATCATTGCTGCTTTTCGACCCCATCATCAGACAAGACCTTAATAATAAAATTTTCACTTCTCCTGTTCGAAAAGTGTGTCATATTAGGCTTAGCAAGCGGGGCTAAAGTAGTACATTTAGCCCCTAGGGAAAATATGTATACATATACATGATTTCAAAACATTTTAATTTGACCAATATCATAACACTTCACCGTATCAATTCTCCAATCACAACACTTTAAAAAAAAACATTTGTATTTGCTATCGACCAATCAGGAAACAGAATTAATTTCAAACATTATAGGCGTTTTTATTCCCTAACTCACGATCATTAAAAAAAAAAAACATCTGTGACCGTTCTATAGCCGCGTCCAAACGTTGGAGCGTGGTTGACTGCATACATGGCATAAGCCATAGCTAAGATAAAGCGAGATAGACAGCAGTCTATCCCGCTCAGTCTTATGAGATTGAGCGTATTGTATCTCGCTTTATCTTATACCCTGTATGTTGTCCGCTGCGTTCGGCCGTTGGACGCGCCTATAGAGGCGTTTATTCTTGGTGTCAATATTTTGTATCTGTGTCAAAGCAGTTTATTAAAAAAATCATGCCGCCAAATTGGACAATCTTTTCGCCGTGGAATTTATTATTGATTGTAGATGAATAATCTTTGTTTTTACTATTTCTGGTCTAAAAGCCATATTACCACTCGAAGAATAACCATCTCGTGGTAATATTAATATGGCTTATTTTAGACCCTTGTCATACAATCTACTATTGCGTTGTCATCCAACTTACATTATATGGTAGGTACTGGCGGCTTTCAGGCCGCCCCACAGTATGCCTGCTAATTCGAGAGGAGCATATGCGCGACCCGCACTTCAAGCAGATGTTGGATCTGTTCGCCATGCTCAAGAAGGGCCACTGCGACGGGGTCAAAGTGCGACTCGGACGGCTGCAGAATCTTATCTCCAGCTCCTGTATGGGTGAGGATGATTATAGCCCGACAAAAAGAAGCCCGAAATAGTACATTGTGATACAAGTGAGCTATGTTGGTCATTACATCAGAGGCGGAATTGTCACGCGAACCGCAGGTGAGCGTGATAAGAGAGCCGAGGATGTAATTATCATAGCTCACGCGTGTCATACGACGTTTTTCAACACATTTGCGAGGAAAAAATCCTTTTCATAAAATGAAAATGTTACAGGCTCCTAAGTTGTTTCCTTTAGTTATTGATGACAACAGGGTTTTACTCACATACATTTGTACATCTCCAAGAATGTACAGTGGCGTCAATTCTATTTATCACTTTTCTATTTACCACGAGTCAACATTTTTAATAATAACCAAACACGCATCATCAATGTTTACAAATATTTGTGAAATTACTGGCGCGCAACTATTTTTTTTTCGTGAAGTTCGCGCAGTGCGCCCGCAGCGAGGCTTAGATGAAATCTCTAAACAGCCAATACAAAATAAAATAAATATTTTCTTATTCAATATAAATTCATGTAAAATTTTATCAAAAGTATATAGTTTTACTGAATGAAACGTTTCTATATCATATCCAAGAAGAAATAATCAATTAATTCACAAGAAGGATTCAATTTGTTTAGTCGAGTAAGAATCAATTTGCCGAGAATTAAAAACAAACCTGTATAACCCGGTCAATTTAAGAATGCGCCGAGTCCATACATACAGCTTGCTGCAAGGTGCCAACGTGTCTTAATCGGGATATAAACATAACTACACGAGTGTCATAATGTTATAAAACACGCGTGTTTAATACCCAGGATTATGAGCCTAAAAGCGGCACAATAAGAGGCACGTTACGAGCAAATGTGTTGAAAAAATCTTTGAATCTTTTGAATCTTTGAAACCGCTATTTGACCCTGAGATAGTGTCGCTGTAAACGACATAATGTATCGCAACGTCATGTATAGGACAGTGTGTATTGGCGTTGTGGTGTTTGTTGAAAATAAAAATCAAACATTTTGCGTGATTGAGAGAAGTATGAATGTAGGTCTTGTCCAAATAAACTAGAGGCATATTTTTTCCCTGGCTTTCTTTACTTCATCTAAATATTTTTCTCGCCAAACCCTAATATCCGAACACTTATATTCAAATCCCATATTGTGCAACAGCAAACGCAAGTACTCCCTATTCTCTGTAAAACCAATGTCTTTTTGCAAAACGGTAAGAAACGTTTGCAAGCTTGGTACCTACTTGTTTTTGTAGTACATAAAATTCATGAACTTTATGCCTTATGGCGCATTTATTGATGTCGTCTATTTTTTATCGTTTTGTATTGGATCTATTTTTTTAATTCGCAGCAACGACGGCAGCGTTTCTTTCTTTTTATATATACCTTTTATTGTAGACCAAAAATAATAATATGAAATTTTACCTTCCAATAAAATTATTATTATGTTTCTTGAGACGAACACCATTAGTTAACTTGAGAGGGCGCCACTACGCACGTTCGAACGTAGCCGTTTGCGTCAAACTGTCACTCCACGTCATCGCTGTGACGTCACATCCGCCTTCGCCAACCTGCCAACTCTAGAACCGGCGCCCGTGCGCCCGCCGCCATATTGGTTTCCTCATTGTTGCGGAGGAAATGCCGTTGGTAGCCCCCAGGAAGCCATTATTCTGATGGTGTTCGTCTCAAGAAACATAATAATTTTGTATTGTTTTGTCCACGAATAAATGTTTTCTTTCTTCTTTCTTTCTAATAATTTTATTGGAAGGTAAAATTTCATATTATGTGTTCTGTTCGACGAACACCATCAGTTAACTTGAGATCTGTCTATTATCTCCTGGTGGCGGGTCAGCGGGCGCCCACGCGCCGGTGGAAAAAATAATTTTCGTACAAAAGAAAACTATTAGATTAGCGTTCGATTTCTGACGGGCACTAATCATTATACGTTAAATAGATTCGAGATAAACGTCTAAGAGTAGATTCAAGTTGCCAAATAGCTTTGTTAAAAAATGTCGTTAATTGGATAGATTTCAAGCCAGTTTTAACGACGATATCACGGGTCGAACAGTTACTCAGATGTTACTTGAAGGCCCGATTCTGTCCGAAGACTTAGCATGAATCAAACAGTAGATAAGATATATGTATGTATGTACTTTAAACTCCGTCTCCGATAAGCGTGGTTGAGGTCGGCTTGGGGGTACTCTAGTTGATTCGACTAAATTAGAGTAAATTATTGAATTTTTACACCTTCTGAAATCGTTATAAGTACCTATCCAGAACACTGGCTATAGCTCTCTGAGAATCTTTGACGCCTGAAAACTATTACAGTAAAAGGCAGCCGATCTTCTGGATACGTCATACAAGTTATTGAAGTAAGATTGTTGTGTTTAGGTCATTCATTATCTAAATTTCTCGCATTCCAAACCTATTCAGTGGTTTGGGAGGCAGTGGTATTCAGAAGAATATTGTTTTGAAGGTAGTCTTGAATGAGGCATCGAAGATATACTAGTGACCAAAAAAGTAGCTCACACACTAGCGGTCATTGCGGATTTATGAACAAAAATAATAAATCGTACTGAATGCAGAACGCGAACACATTCGACAGAAATAACTAAGTACGCATGGGACGAGGTACCTGGTTGTTGATCTTGTACCTGGCGCGCCATGGCCACGACGGCCATTTGGTCATACAGGCGTGTATGTCCCGATAATAGGTGAACGCCAGTGTGACTCTCGGAGGAGTCATTTCTGCTCCGACAAGCCTCGTGTCAAAATGTCCCAACCGGCGCTCGGATCGTGGTCGTGCCAGGAACGCCTGCACATTGTGAACCTTCATCGATTTCGCTACGACTTGCCTCTTCAGCTCTCGCCAACAGAAGAGACTGCTCCACTTGGGAGCCATCATGTTGAACAGGCCCAACCTGGTTTCAAGGTGATGTGGAGCGCGAGGCAGGAGTCTGGAAGGTAGGCGTAGGTCATGTCGTAACACCAGACGCAGTTGAACACGTTGTGACAGTAGGCGCTCGAGACTTGCGAGTCGATCGAGACGTATCGCCATAAAGTGGGTGCTCTTGGAGGTGACCTTGAGGGCGCGGGCGATGGGCGAGACACCCCCGCGGACTGGTATTTCTTTCCGGGTGCTACCGATCTTGCGGGTTAGTATGGGACAGCAGGAAAAGGCATGCATACTACCACCCACCGGTTGTCCGTTTGTAGCACAACACTCGTTACCACATAGTTAGTATTTCTTTCTCACTTACGGTTAGATGCGGGTCTGTTATGCCGGTCAACTATGGTACGGTACCTTGTACTGCAGAAGGGAGACGAGGGAGAGTGCATGGCGCTCCTCATAGTCTCGCAGGTATAGTCGAAGAGTGCGACGATCCCTTCCAGTACGAGACTGCTGTCCGACGCGAGACAGGCATACACATCGCGCCGTAAGGTGTTTACCTTTTCCCTCGGCACCAGAAACTCGACGGTTTGCGTGGGGGCCAAAAAACCAATAAGTCACTCTTCCCGTGTCAAGTAGGTAAGGGCTTACTTGCAAGTATACAAAGTTTTTATTGCATAAAATTATATAACAGGAGGCGTTTATATGGACTAGGAGTCCTAACAAAAAGTGCGCTTTATGGCCTTTAATTAGGGCAACGGCAAAGGCATGAACTTCTATGAATGCATGCATCTGTTTCATTAGTGATCACTTCCATTGGTTTGTAACAAGGACATCATCCATATAGACAATTACCAGAAGGCGCTGGGATTCTAACCAGAAAAATATAAGTACCAGTTTTAGACTAGTTCAGACAAGTCATCTAAAGTACTTTAGCTTTGAAAAGCTTATTTAAAGATATTTGTTTGTGTCAATATTGTATCGGGATAATATGGCAGTGTAAAAACTTGAGAATGTTAGAATTTGATAGTTAGCACGATCAATAGGGGTATTTGAGCAAAAGGAACCCTGTTTCGGTAAAACAGTTTGCTGAGGATTCACAGAAGTAATTTTCCATAACGGCCTCTCCGATTTGAGGTAGGTACTCGTATTTATTTCCGAACCCTTCTCCTTAAGCGCGAAATCTCGGGCTCGCTTACGAGCGGCAAGTTGTTTTGTTCCAATTTTGTTTATTAGGCCTGTGCAAAAGGGTTTGTCTTTATAAGGGCGGAACCTGAGCGGGAGAGCGAGCTAAAAGTCGATGTGAAATCTATTTGGCCACCTTGTCGATGCCAGCCATTCCCCGCAGGTACGACGACAGTTTGATGGGGTTGAGAAATATATATTCAGAGGTCGGAGAGCCCTCCGATACCTTCTACGACTTTTGTAATGAATATAATCAGAACGAGTCCCCCGACCGCAAGGCACGTTTTGCCGAGACGAACTGCAGGACCTTGTATTTTGATTGATTATCAAGTAGGTAAAGCGCGCCGGGCGTCCCGACTTGCGGCGCACCGGACCAATGGGATATAGTTTAGAACGTAAGGCTTCGTTTTGAGTGTTAGGTTGCACCTCGACACTGCAGCTACTGGGTCACTTGCGAGCGCCAGACCGCCGGGGAAGCCGTGCAGCTTGATCTCTGTGAAGCCCGGAGACATAAGTAGTTCTCCTGCATCGATGTAACGTGGCCATCTTCCACTCCGAACGGTGGGCGTTACCATCGTGGCATACAGCACCGCCGTGGCGCGCAGTGCTAAAGTAGTGGACAGCGCCATGATCGCGGACAGTGCCAGGATAGCGGACAGCACTGTCGTCGCGGGAAGCGCCAGAGTAATGGACGGCGCTAGCATAACAGACAGCACCGCCTTGGCGGGCAGCGCCAGAGTAGCGGGCAGCGCCTGAGTACCGGACAGCACCTGCGTGGCGGGCAGCCCCGACGTGGCAGGCAGCACCGTTGTGGCGGACAGCGCCGGCGCGGCGTACTGCACCGTTGTGGCCGGCAGCGCTAGCGTGGCCGACAGCAAAGAGGTGGCGGACAGCGCCGGCATAGTTGGCAGCACCGCCGTGGCGGGTAGCGCTAGCGTGGTGGGCAGCACCAGTGTGGCGGACAGCGCCAGCGTGGCGTACTGCACCGTTGTGGCCGGCAGCGCTAACGTAGCCGACAGCACCGAGGTGGCAGACAGCGCCGGCGTAGTGGGCAGCACCGTCGTGGCGGGTAGCGCCAGCGTGATGCACAGCATCGCCGTGGGGGCCAGCGCCAGCATGGCGGACAGCGCCAGCGTGGCGGACAGCACCGTTGTGGCGGGCGGCGCTAGCGTGGCCGACCCCACCGAGGTGGCGGACAGCGCCAGCGTAGTGGGCAGCACCACCGTGGCGGGTAGCGCCAGCGTGGTGGACAGCATTACCGTGGGGGGTAGCACCAGCGTGGCAGACAGCGCCAGCGTGGCGTACATCACTGAGGTGGCGGATAGCGCCGGCGTAGCGGGCACAGTGCCAGCGTGGCGTACTACACCGTTGTGGCGAGCGCCCGGCGTAGTGGACAGCATCGCCGTGGCGGCCTGCGCCAGCATGGCAGACAGCACCGCCGTGGTAGATAGCGCCAGCAAGGCAGGCAGCACCAGTATGGCAGGCAACGCCTCCGTGGCGGACAGCACCCCCGTGGCGACCGAGCCAGCGGCGGGCAGCGCCATCGCCATCGTGGCGGACGGCCTATGGTAGGAGGTGGCGCCATAGTGGCGGACGGCACCAGATAAGGGGTGGCGCCATTGAGGCAGACGGCACCAGGGTAAGGAGGTCGTTGCCGGTGGCGGCATCGTGCCGGATAGCACCATTACAGCATAACGATTGGCTCCACCACAGAAGCAAGCGCCGTCGCGGCGGGGGCGCCGCCAAGTGGCGCGCGGGGGCCGGCACGTGACACGCGGGGGCCGGCACGTGGTGCGCGGGGGCCCCACGGGGTGCGTGGGGGCCGGCACGTGGCGCGCGGGGGCCGGCACATGGCGCGCGGGGGGCCCCACGGGACGCGCGGGGGCCGGCACATGGCGCGCGGGGGCCCTGCGGGACGCGCGGGGGCCCCACGGGACGCGCGGGGGCCCCACGGGGCGCGCGTGGCCGGTACGTGGCACGCGGGGGCCCCACGGGGCCCGCGGGGGCCGGCGGCCTGCCCCGCCGCGCCGACGGCGGCACGCCGGGCACCTAGGATATTGTTATGTAACTGACTCACCGATCGATTCGAAAGATATTCAAACCTCCATTCCAACAATGTGCTCGACGAGCACACGCGCCCACGAAGGCGAGACTCGCGGCCGCTTCCGGCCCCGATGCCATCCATCCTCCGCATGATCGCGAAGCGCGTTCCTTCTCCTTCGACGTGGACCGACTCTCGTTGTTCATAATGCGATTCCAAAGCACTCGCGAACAACGAAGTAAAAAATTTACAAAAGAGGGTAGTCCGATAGAAAAAATATCACTCGCGATTCACTTTCCTTAACTTTTATTCTTTTTAGGACTCCCTCTAATAGCAAAATAACACTATCTGATGTTAAAATTCGAGGTTTAAGATTCCTCGTTGCAAAATAGCTAAGGTACGTCCGATCTGTACGGCAGACGACGCAACAATGAGGAAACCAATATAAATTAAAAAAAAAAAACCATTTATTTCAGGCATCTAAGGCCCATAGTAACAAATACCTTAAAGACTAACATACATACAAAAATATTATAAAATTAAAAACGAATTATTGAGGCGACATAACAGCGTGGCTCCGTTGTGTCGTCAAGTTCAAGTTGTGGATATGGCGGCGGGCGCACGGGCGCCGGTTCTAGAGTTGGCAGGTTGGCGAAGGCGGATGTGACGTCACAGCGATGACGTGGAGTGACAGTTTGACGCAAACGGCTACGTTCGAACGTGCGCAGTGGCGCCCTCTCAAGTTAACTGATGGTGTTCGTCGAACAGAACACATAATAAGAAAAGATACGGTTTGTGTCGGAGATACAACCGTTAAGTAAGTTTAAGTGGATACTTCTTTGTTGGCTATGGAACCCTCATCATCATCATCATATCAGCCGAAAGACGTCCACTGCTGGACATAGGCCTTCCCCAAAGAGTGCCACAATGGCCGGTCCTGCGCCGCCCGCATCCAGCGGACTCTCGCGACCTTTACCAGGTCATCAGTCCACCTTGGGGGGGGGGGGGGGGGGGGGCTACCCACGCGGCGCCTTCCGGTACGTGGTATGGAACCCTAATATATCTGAATTCATTCATTAAAATCTGTGTAAGTACAGATAAATCGGTATGTATGGCAACATTGACTGACGTACGTCATTTGACTCGCGATACATTGAAAATGGCGGTCATTTCAGCATTATTTTCACGTCCGCCACATAAACTAAATAACATTTAGTTTATGTGGCGGACCCCCCCCTACAAGAAAGCGAGCAAAGAATTATCCACTTCAAAAAAAATGTACTAGTTAAATCCAACGAAACTAACCAGTTCATACCGATGCTGTTTGTTTACATCGGTGACATTGACATTCGATGACTTCTTACGTCTGTTGTCAAAGAGCCTTGCCAGTAAAAGAAATTAGTTCCATTAAAAATCCGCAATGTGGCTAGGGTCAAAAAGAAACTTGTCAGGCTATATACAATACAATACAAATACCCTTACCCTGTACACCGCACACAAACGAAACACGAGGATGATTCTACAGAGAACTTATTTTTCTTGAAACTATTTCAGAATTCTGTGACTTTCGATGAAAGTCCGGAATGCTTCACGCGTATAAAACTCTGTAACAGTATACTTAAAATTAACAATTCAACGTATTCCCTCTCGTAGAGCACTTGGACTTCATGAGCCAAGGCGACTTCCCATCAGAGATGTTCACGCAATTCAAGCAGCTAGAGCACGAATACATCGGCTACCAGTCACTGACCGACGTGCCGAGGACGCTCACCTACCGCGAGGAGAATGTCTGCTACGATTCGTATAAAAATCGTTCGACGGTGGACGTCGTGACCACTCTACGGGGCACAGATAACATCTTCGCCCAGAGCCAACTTTGGGGCATACTAAAAGACAGAGAAGGAGCGATGTACGAGGTGAGTATTCAAATAAGGACCGTATCGGGAAGAAAGTAGACAACTTTAGGCATCTCTAAAAACTGGTAGGTACGTACATAAAATCGGCATATATTTTTTTTAAATAACGAACTATATCCTTTTCTTTTAATTGCAACAAAAAGCAATTACTACTTTTGTCAAACTGTCAACATGGGGCGAATTAGCTTACACGTTCGTAATAGTATTTTATGCAACTGTTGTATAAGAAAGGTCTTAAAACCCGAGTAGCGTGGGTTGCGATGCGAGCCTTGGCGAGCATCGCAATTAAAGACGCCACGAGCGTTTTTAGACTAGTTATACACCGTTGCATACAATACTTTTTCTACGACAAATTTTAAATAAATAACAGACTACAAAATGGTTAAACTTTTCAGGCAGCAAGTTTTCTATTCGTACTTTTGCTACTCACACAATTTCTTCAGGAGTGCAGTTATTAATTTCTTCGAACATGTTAAAAGGAACGTACACTTTTGTCTTCACAAACACGAATAAAATCTTAATAGTTTAGGACTAATAGTTTATCATCTTTCATCTTTTCATTTTGAACTGTATTTTGGAGGGAAATCGGAAATGTGACAGCTCTTGCTTATGGTTTGTTTTGTTTTTAATTTGTTTGCACTTGCCATCCAAACCAAACCGAATCCGGACCCGGACCGAATTCGAACTGTTTATTTTTATAAATAATTCCAAGAATTTATAAAACATGTAATTTAACACACAATAGATGATGATTTATTATTATTGTAGTAAATAATTTATAATATACAAATATTAAATCGTAAATAAATACTTTTATTTCGAAATATTTGTTTATGAAGTTGGCACCACTGCAATATAGCGGCCGATTTAAAAAAAAGTTAAACAGTGCTTTTATGAAAAATGTATGAACCAAAAAAGTACGCTAAACAGTTCGTTTTTGGGCCATAGAGCATAGAGTGTTTCGACGACTTATTAGTGGTGTCATTGTATTTGAGCTACAGCCTATATAAATGACAAATAACGGTACAGGAGTAGAAAAAACAGTTATCGATACGAAACGTCAATTTATTATGTTTTTTCATTTTACTTTTTAAACATTTTTTTTTTTACTTTTTTAACTTATTTTTTTCCTTTTTTTTTACCTATTTTACTTTTTGTTTTACTTTTCGAACTTTTTTTTCCGCTTATAACTTTTTTTTAACTTTTTTGCACTTTTTTTATATTTTTTTTTATTTTTTGCACTTTTTTTGCTTTTGTCACTTTTATTCCTTTTTTACCATTTTTTTTACTTTTTTCTTTTTTTTTACTTTTTTTTTGCTGTTTTTTTTCACTTTTTTTACTTTTTTTAATTTTTGTCACTTTTTTTTTACCTTTTTTTTACTTTTTTTCACTTTTTTTTAATTTTTTATGCTTTTTTTTACTTTTTTCACTTTTTGTTTACTTTTTCTAACTTTTTTTTACTTTTTTTTTCAATTAAAAAAAATCACTTTTTTTTAAAAAAAAATTTCACTTTTTTTTTTTTCAAAGATAACTTACAGGTAGCACTCGTACCAATGCAGGTCATTTTCCTACGGCTTCTGAACCCATCTTAAGAGTACTTATGATATGTGTTTAGATAAAGTAGTGTATGCAACTGTACATAATTAGGCCTTAAAACACTCGTGTGATCCTATTATATTATATATAAAACCACACTCGTATTTTAAGGCCTCTCATTATGTATCAGTAGCATAAACTACTATTGGACTATTGGTGCAAAATAAAATGTATGACGATTAGAAAACTGGTCAAAAAGTACGAGTTGAATCCCGCGGGCGTGCATAAGATAATTAATAAATTTGGTGACTTCTGTACTCCCTATGATTTGTCTAAATCTGGAAGAAAACCGGGGACAACCGACTTGGCATGAGAAAAGAAAGTCGTAATAGTGTTTAAACAAAATTCAATTCGAGATGCGGCAAAAAGAGCCTAAACTTCTTAGGCTATGATACAAATAATCAAACTAAGATGCAACCTAAAAACCTATATAAAACCAAAACGAGATGAAAATCAAACAATAGCTGTCAGAAAACTGGCAAGGAAATTATACGACCGTATATTGACCAAGAAAAATCAGAGCATTATAATGGATGACGAGACCTATTGCAAATTGGACTTTAAAGCCTTACCAGGACCTCAATTTATTACGGTGCCGGCTTATAGAAGGTTACTCGAAAACATAAGGCCATCAACATCCAGAAATTCGGCAAAAAAGTATTAGTGTGGCAAGCGATTTTTCAATGCGGTGTGCGATCGCAATCCTTCTTCACTACAGGGACTTTGAACGCTACGGTATACAGTGACGAAATGAAATGAAAATGAAAATGTTTTATGAAAATGTTTTGGCTTCTTGTCATTACTCTAAAACATCGAAGGAATGGTACAAAACCGATAAGTTAGAAGAAGTGGATAAGGAGATGAATCCTCCCAATTGCGCAGAAGTTCACCCAATTGAGCGATATTGGTCTATCATGAAACGACACCTCTAAAAAAACGTCAATGCTGCCACCTCAGTTGAAAACTTTAAAAAAAAGTGGAACAGGGCATCATCAAATGTGTCAAAAGTGATCGTCTAGAATTGAATGAGACACATCAAAAAGAAAGTTAGGTTGCAGGCAAAATATATATAATACGACGAATTCATTCAAAACAGTTTTTTATACAGACCTTATTTTTCAGTTTCTTTTTGTTTCATTATCAGTTTTCACACATATTAAAAATAATACCATTTTGAAGCTGTCTACTTTCTTTCCGATACGGTCCTACAGAGTACAAGATGTTCGCTAACTTTGGAATATATTTCTGCTTACCTTGAGGAGAATGTCTGCCACAATTCGTATTAGAAATGGGAATGGATGAAAATTTTAGAAGTGCCTAATTATTTTTTTGGTTATAGGAATAACCTTACTCAGCACCAGAAAAAAGTTGCAGACTTTTCAGCTGCGTCAATTATTTTTGAAAAATATAATCAGTTTCCTCACTTACGTTTTGGGTTTATTCGGGGTTCACTTATGTTATTACAAGCTAACTTGTGGCGGGTCTATCCTGTTTTGTTGTAGCTTGTTACCATATTTACTAGTTAATCTTCATATATGTTGTGTATGAGTAGGTGAACGGCACGACAGCGCTGGAGGCGCTGAAGAGCCTGTACCACAGCGCGGGTGTACTGCGGCACTGGCGCGCCGTGCGCTACTGTTCGTCGCTGCTGAACCACACCGTCGACTCCATCAGCCCCTTCATCACTACCGTGCTGGTCAACGGGAAGCAGGTATTGTTGATATATGTTGTGTGTGGGCAGGTGAACTGAAGAGCCTGTACCACAGCGCGGGCGTACTGCGGCACTGGCGCGCCGTGCGCTACTGTTCGTCGCTGCTGAGCCACACCGTCGATTCCATCAGCCCCTTCGTCACCACCGTACTGGTCAACGGAAAGCAGGTATTGTTGATATATGTTGTGTGTGGGCAGGTGAACTGAAGAGCCTGTACCACAGCGCGGGCGTACTGCGGCACTGGCGCGCCGTGCGCTACTGTTCGTCGCTGCTGAGCCACACCGTCGATTCCATCAGCCCCTTCGTCACCACCGTACTGGTCAACGGAAAGCAGGTATTGTTGATATATGTTGTGTGTGGGCAGGTGAACTGAAGAGCCTGTACCACAGCGCGGGCGTACTGCGGCACTGGCGCGCCGTGAGCTGCTCGTCGCTGCTGAGCCACACCGTCCCCTCTCCTCCATCAGCCCCTTCATCACCACCGTGCTGGTCAAATAATAGGGCTTTAAAGACCAATATCACGCAAACGAACCCCGGAAAGAAAAATGGTTTTTAAAGACCAATCTTATTTTTGAACTGGCTATCCAACGAAAATCAAATTACATATCCACTTTATGTGTAGGGAAAGTACGCAAAAAAAATTTTTTTTTCAAAATTGTTTTCTATCGTTTTGTCCGAATTAGGTACAGCGTTATCGAATTAGGTAAGGGTCACTGAGCTAAGCCGCAGACGGACGGACGGCCAACGGACATGGTGAAACTATAAGGATTCCTTGTTGACTATGGAAACTAAAAATGAGGCTAATACCTTTTTTTTTTTTTTTTTTATTTAGGTAAACAAACAGCCACTGCAAGGGAGTCTTAAATTATTAGCCTTATAAATAAATACAATAATTGAGTATGTAAGTTAATATGGTTAAACTAAGTACTTAAAGAACATCAAAGTGTTTCAGTTAGTTTGTATTGTTTTTGAGTACATCTGTTATTTGTTTTTTGTATGAACTAATACTAAAGCCAAATATATCTATGTGATTAAAATGTACATTGTAATTGTGAACGAGCCTGCGCAGAGGAGCGCGCTCACCGGCGTTGGTGCGGCAGCGGCCTGTCACAAACAGCCGGTGAGGACGCGCCTCTCGCTGAATACAACGATTCGGTACCTTATATGCGAGTTTGTTATTAAGGGCAATGCAATCAAATTGATTGTTACAGAGGCCGTACAATACGATTGTTTCTAGTAACATGCGCCTGGAACATAATTCTATCAATTTATACTTATGCAACAATTGCTGGTATGGTAGTCTGTTACGATAGCATCTAAAGTTCATGGTATTTAAAAACTTTTTTCGTACAGTTTCAAGGATGTCAGAGTATTTCTTGTAATAGGGATTCCAAACAGCAACTGCGTGTTCGAGTTGGGGTCTAATTAAAGAGTTGTATAATTGTAAGTAAGTACTTGGTCGTCGGAATTCTGTACTGGAACGCATAGGAGCTATTTATGGGTAATCGTTTCTTTGTAAATTTTATAAACTTATATTTATCTAAATTTAGTTCAAGTTTGTTAACAGAGCAGTAATCTGAGCAGCGGTCCAGGTCCTGCTGAAATCTTTCAGCATCGTTTCCATTACATATTCTGTGATATATTTTTAAGTCGTCTGCGTAAAGTAGAAAGTTACAAAATTGGAAACAATTATTTATATCGTTAATAAATATTGTAAATAATAATGGACCCAAAATAGAGCCTTGTGGGATCCCAGAGCTAACTGACGTGGCGTGCGATTCATGACCATTAATTGCTACTTTCTGAGTACGATTTGTTATATACGACTTGAACCACCGCCACAAATTTCCCCTAATTCCATTGTATGCAATCTTTTCTAGTAGCAAGCGATGATCCACCCTATCGAAGGCCTTTCGAAAATCAGTATAAACACTGTCTACTTGTACGTTATTATCTAAACTTTCAAATAAGTAAGTAGTATAAACTAAAAGATTAGTAGCTGTCGATCTGTGTTGTACAAACCCATGTTGGTTAGAACTTATTTGATTGTGTAAATTTGGATATATCTGCTTGTGAACTAATTTTTCGAAAACCTTCGACAAAGTGGATAAAATGGATATAGGTCTATAATTTTCGACTTTAGTTTTAGAGGCACCTTTGTGCACTGGGACTATATTAGCAGTTTTCCATATACGAGGGAAGATTTCCTCCGTCAGGCACTTATTAAATAGGATTGCAAGTGGTATGGTGATAGTTTTAACTGTGTTTTTAAGAAAAATGGGTGGAATATTGTCAGGTCCTTGACCCTTAGATAAATCCAGTGTTTTTAGTTCGTGTGAAATGTGGCCAGTAGTTACATGTAGGCTATGTATGTTGATGTTAGACATTGGGTTATTTTCGCGAATGTCGTAGTCTTCGGTAACAGTGGAAGGTTGATAAACGGATTGAAAGAAATCTGAAAACATATTGCATATTTGTGTGCTGTCACTTGAAGTAATATTATTATGGGACATTACGTTAGGTATATCGGTTGAATGAGTGCGATTTGAGATGTAGGTCCAAAAATATTTAATGTTGTCATGTATGCTGTCCTCAGTCCGTTCTAGGTATTTGTTGTAACATATTGTCGTTTCTGACTTAAATCGATCTCTCAGTTTCGAAAAAACTTCATAATCTATTAAATTTTGGTATTTTTTCCATTTGACCCATGCTTGGTTTTTGTTTTTAAATATATGAATTAGCGCGGGAGAGAACCAGCATGGAAATTTGTCAGAGTGAGTTTTTTTATAAGGGACATTGTTTTTAACTATTGTATAAATACGCTCGTAGAACAGTGACACGGCGCACTCAGCTGACAAGCTAGTGAGAAGGTCAGACCACGGAGTGGTTTTAATTTCATTGTTAATTTTTATGTAGTCAGCTTTATTAAAACAATGCTTATATTTTGATATCGGAAACGATGATTTATGATTTTTATTGGGAAAATTAAGAACTAAATAATATGTAGGATGATGGGCATCAGGGGGTACGAGGGCAATAGGTGCCAACGCACATGTCAGATCAGTGGAATGAGTATCCGTGAGAAATAGATCTAAGATTTTGTTTCTGGCGTTTTTGTGTGTGTTATATTGTTTGAGGTTAAATAAAGCCATGAAGCCAATAAGACACTTATTGTGAGTGGATTGGTTATCATCCGGCCGTAAAGTTAAATAATTCCCACTGTCATGCCATTCTAAAGACGAGTAATTATAACCTCCTACGATCCAGTAACTTTTAATACTCGTTTGTAAAAACAATGCTTGTAGTTGTTCAAAGTGAACCTCATACGTTATAGTAGGCTGTTGTGGAGGGATGTACACCGCACTAATAATGTGTTTGTGATGAGGTCCGATAGGTAACTCAACTATGACGTTGTCAACAAGCGGCGAGAGGCCGGGCCGGCCGGGCGGCGTCGGCAGCGGCGCGCAGGCGGCGGCGCCGTGCTCGCGCAGCACCGCCACCAGCGCGCCGCCGCCGACCCCGCGTCCGCTGCCCACTCGGTCCCGGTCGCTCCGAAAAACCACATATCGTGGATCTATAAATTCATTGTTGGCTATGTCAGCACACAACCACGTTTCTGTTAGTATTTAAAGCTTGTCCCAGAAAAAAATGTCGCTTATAAATTAGTTAAAATTCCATATTAATTATTAAAATTCAACAAATTTTCCAATACAGGTTTATTTGATGTTCCTTTCAATATTATTATTTACACATAAAGATCAGTTTAAGATTGGTTCATCCAGAAACTTCTTAATTTTCCCTTGACCCCTGCCATCAAGTGTTGTACATCGTCATCGGTGATTAGTTTGGATGCTTCATTCCACTTCCGTTTGAAGTTTTCGATTGAAGTGTCATTACTTTTAGGTTTTAAAAGCTTCTGTTTCACACGAGCCCAATATTTCTCAATGGGTCGTAGCTCCGGGCAGTTAGGAGGATTGAGGTGTTTTTCAACAAAATCGACATTATTTGCTTTGTCCCACTCTATTGCTTTCTTCGTGTAGTGATACGTGGCCAAATCAGGCCAGAACAGTACAGGTGAAGTATGTCTTTGAAGCAGAGGAGACGCCTACACACATCCTAACCGATTGCCCTTGCCTCATGCGCAGTCGTAACTCCTTCCTGGGCAAACACATCATGTGCCCGGAGGAGATCAAATTTCTTGAGTTCAACAAAATCCTGCAATTCTTCGAGTTTGCAGGACTTGACCAAGAATTGTAGTAAGTGGCGATCACAATAGATCAGCGATGGTCGCAGTGATATAAGGGCTTTGACAGCCCGAAAGCCACTACCAGAAATAATAATAATAATAATGCCTCTTAATGAATGGAAACAATCGTTTTTTGAGGCACTCATTCAGGTACAAATCACCATTTATGGTTCCATAAGTAAAATATGGTTTACTGCGTTTGCCACATGAACAGATCGCCTGCCACGCGAGAACTTTATTTGCAAGTTTATCTATTTTGATGACCTTATGCTCTTCACTTACTGCTTTTCTGTCGGTCCCAGAATAATAGTGGTGTCCTGGAAGTGATTTGAATTCAAGTTTGCAGTAAGTTTCGGCGTCCATAACAGTACAATAATTTTTCTTCGTCATTTTTGAATAAAGCTTTCTAGATCTGGTTTTAGACTCTTTTGACAGTTTTGCATTTCTATTGAGCACTTTAGTTTGTTAAAACGTTTTTATAGAATTATTTCTCTTCACTCGTTGCACAGTAGATTTCGAGGTTTTAAACTTTTTGCCCAAGTCTCGTACAGAGAGGGTAGGTTTTTTCTGTAAAGCTGTTATAATCTTCTTCTCGATATTCTTGTTTACAAACCCTGGTTTACGTCCATTTCCAAGCCGTCGCCGTATACCACCAGTCTCCCTGAACCGTTTTAAAACCCTTAGAACGGTTTTTGTAGATGTTTTTAGCTCCGTTGCCACTTTTTTCGCAGAAATGCCTCCATATTGAAGATATTTGTACAAAAATTTTTCGTGTAACTTTTCTTGCACCGACGACATTGTTGAACATCTAGTACTGACAGCGTTTTTTTTTATTTTAATTCATACATGAATGACCATCCTAATGGAGAGTATAGTTTTCAAACCTCTTGAGATTTCATCCTGATATACCACCCCATCTAATAATGAGCGACATTTTTTTCTGGGACAAGCTTTACATCATAATTGTGAGATAGAATATTCATGAACAAAGTATTTAATTTAGTACGAAGACCCCGACAGTTTTGATAATAAACTGACAACTTGCTATCCATTTTTACATAGGTATATAATATAAGCGTACTGATATATGTCCGCTATGCGTTCAATAGAAATGTAACGACCAGAATCGACACAACGCGATCTCCCACAACTAAACACGCAGTTGCTACATAAACGACAATAAAAGACAACCCTGGGAATGTAAACAAAGCGCATAGAATGTGTAGGTATACTCGTAACTTTATCAGTAAACAGGTAGATATACGCTTAAAATATTGTGTATGTGTACACTTAGTAACAAAATCATAGTTATACAAAAACGATTTAAGTTGGTCAGGAACTAATCGTCGATATTTTATTAAGGTCATGTACAATTGTACACCTCGAATCGCTAGTATTTGCGAGGTGTCATCTTTGCGCACTAAAATAGTGGCATGCCGTACCCATACATTCTTATAGCTGTGTCGCGAGGCGGCTTCACGAGTTTTGCGTAACAACAACTTGTTTTTAAGAGTTAAATGCTCGTTCAAGTATATTTTCTGCGGGGGGCCGGAAATGCAGCTAATATATTATCACGTGACATAACTGACGTAAAACGCACTATAATGTTTTTTGGCGGTTATACCTTGTGTGGAATTTAACGAACTTAAGTTACACTTTATCTAATGAACGACGATTCGTTATGAGTAACAAAACCAGTAATAACACGTTCGGTTTCAGCTAACAGTGGGCGTGATTGGGCACAAGGAGACGGTGTTCGACAAGCCGATGACGCCGGGCGAGATCCAGTCCGTCATGTACTCCACGATCCAGCCGTATGACGTCATCGGGGCCGTGCTGCAACAGGTTTGTCGTTAGCTTCATTCAACACGCTCTAGCGCTTTGTCTTCTTCAGACCTGAGATTGATGGAGATTTCGCTAATAGGACTCTTTAGTCTCATCTCATTTGGTAGCTAGCTTCGAAATGGGAACTATGGTTTCCCGTCTAGTAGCCTGTTACGAAATGTGAACTATTTACCCATCTCGTAGCCAGATTTGATAGCTAACTGGGAAATGTGGCTTCCCATCACGTAGTCATTTTAAATAGGCTAAGCATTGATTAATTGTTCGTTGATAGTCAGTATCTTATTAGCTAAGATTTATGTACTGACGACTCAAAGAATTCCTCATGTTGACATATTTGTCATGTCGGATCTTCAGGAAATCGTGCTATACTGCGGTCGTCTGATCGGCACGAGCCCCGAGATGTTCCGCGGCATCCTCAAGATCCGCGTGGGCTGGGTGCTGGAGGCGATCCGCACGTACCTGCGGCTGTTCCCGGGCGAGTCGCGCGCGGGCGCGCCGCTCGAGGCGCTCTCGCCGTACCGGCTGCGCACGCTGCTGCAGCGCGTGCTCACCGTGTCCGACTGGGCCGACGAGGAGGGGTGAGTGTACTGCGGGCTGATCACCACGAGCCCCGAGATGTTCCGCGGCATCCTCAAGATCCGCGTGGGCTGGGTGCTGGAGGCGATCCGCACGTACCTGCGGCTGTTCCCGGGCGAGTCGCGCGCGGGCGCGCCGCTCGAGGCGCTCTCGCCGTACCGGCTGCGCACGCTGCTGCAGCGCGTGCTCACCGTGTCCGACTGGGCCGACGAGGAGGGGTGAGTGTACTGCGGGCTGATCACCACGAGCCCCGAGATGTTCCGCGGCATCCTCAAGATCCGCGTGGGCTGGGTGCTGGAGGCGATCCGCACGTACCTGCGGCTGTTCCCGGGCGAGTCGCGCGCGGGCGCGCCGCTCGAGGCGCTCTCGCCGTACCGGCTGCGCACGCTGCTGCAGCGCGTGCTCACCGTGTCCGACTGGGCCGACGAGGAGGGGTGAGTGTACTGCGGGCTGATCACCACGAGCCCCGAGATGTTCCGCGGCATCCTCAAGATCCGCGTGGGCTGGGTGCTGGAGGCGATCCGCACGTACCTGCGGCTGTTCCCGGGCGAGTCGCGCGCGGGTGCGCCGCTCGAGGCGCTCTCGCCGTACCGGCTGCGCACGCTGCTGCAGCGCGTGCTCACCGTGTCCGACTGGGCCGACGAGGAGGGGTGAGTGTACTGCGGGCTGATCACCACGAGCCCCGAGATGTTCCGCGGCATCCTCAAGATCCGCGTGGGCTGGGTGCTAGAGGCGATCCGCACGTACCTGCGGCTGTTCCCGGGCGAGTCGCGCGCGGGCGCGCCGCTCGAGGCGCTCTCGCCGTACCGGCTGCGCACGCTGCTGCAGCGCGTGCTCACCGTGTCCGACTGGGCCGACGAGGAGGGGTGAGTGTACTGCGGGCTGATCACCACGAGCCCCGAGATGTTCCGCGGCATCCTCAAGATCCGCGTGGGCTGGGTGCTGGAGGCGATCCGCACGTACCTGCGGCTGTTCCCGGGCGAGTCGCGCGCGGGTGCGCCGCTCGAGGCGCTCTCGCCGTACCGGCTGCGCACGCTGCTGCAGCGCGTGCTCACCGTGTCCGACTGGGCCGACGAGGAGGGGTGAGTGTACTGCGGGCTGATCACCACGAGCCCCGAGATGTTCCGCGGCATCCTCAAGATCCGCGTGGGCTGGGTGCTGGAGGCGATCCGCACGTACCTGCGGCTGTTCCCGGGCGAGTCGCGCGCGGGTGCGCCGCTCGAGGCGCTCTCGCCGTACCGGCTGCGCACGCTGCTGCAGCGCGTGCTCACCGTGTCCGACTGGGCCGACGAGGAGGGGTGAGTGTACTGCGGGCTGATCACCACGAGCCCCGAGATGTTCCGCGGCATCCTCAAGATCCGCGTGGGCTGGGTGCTGGAGGCGATCCGCACGTACCTGCGGCTGTTCCCGGGCGAGTCGCGCGCGGGTGCGCCGCTCGAGGCGCTCTCGCCGTACCGGCTGCGCACGCTGCTGCAGCGCGTGCTCACCGTGTCCGACTGGGCCGACGAGGAGGGGTGAGTGTACTGCGGGCTGATCACCACGAGCCCCGAGATGTTCCGCGGCATCCTCAAGATCCGCGTGGGCTGGGTGCTGGAGGCGATCCGCACGTACCTGCGGCTGTTCCCGGGCGAGTCGCGCGCGGGTGCGCCGCTCGAGGCGCTCTCGCCGTACCGGCTGCGCACGCTGCTGCAGCGCGTGCTCACCGTGTCCGACTGGGCCGACGAGGAGGGGTGAGTGTACTGCGGGCTGATCACCACGAGCCCCGAGATGTTCCGCGGCATCCTCAAGATCCGCGTGGGCTGGGTGCTGGAGGCGATCCGCACGTACCTGCGGCTGTTCCCGGGCGAGTCGCGCGCGGGTGCGCCGCTCGAGGCGCTCTCGCCGTACCGGCTGCGCACGCTGCTGCAGCGCGTGCTCACCGTGTCCGACTGGGCCGACGAGGAGGGGTGAGTGTACTGCGGGCTGATCACCACGAGCCCCGAGATGTTCCGCGGCATCCTCAAGATCCGCGTGGGCTGGGTGCTGGAGGCGATCCGCACGTACCTGCGGCTGTTCCCGGGCGAGTCGCGCGCGGGTGCGCCGCTCGAGGCGCTCTCGCCGTACCGGCTGCGCACGCTGCTGCAGCGCGTGCTCACCGTGTCCGACTGGGCCGACGAGGAGGGGTGAGTGTACTGCGGGCTGATCACCACGAGCCCCGAGATGTTCCGCGGCATCCTCAAGATCCGCGTGGGCTGGGTGCTGGAGGCGATCCGCACGTACCTGCGGCTGTTCCCGGGCGAGTCGCGCGCGGGTGCGCCGCTCGAGGCGCTCTCGCCGTACCGGCTGCGCACGCTGCTGCAGCGCGTGCTCACCGTGTCCGACTGGGCCGACGAGGAGGGGTGAGTGTACTGCGGGCTGATCACCACGAGCCCCGAGATGTTCCGCGGCATCCTCAAGATCCGCGTGGGCTGGGTGCTGGAGGTGATCCGCACGTACCTGCGGCTGTTCCCGGGCGAGTCGCGCGCGGGTGCGCCGCTCGAGGCGCTCTCGCCGTACCGGCTGCGCACGCTGCTGCAGCGCGTGCTCACCGTGTCCGACTGGGCCGACGAGGAGGGGTGAGTGTACTGCGGGCTGATCACCACGAGCCCCGAGATGTTCCGCGGCATCCTCAAGATCCGCGTGGGCTGGGTGCTGGAGGTGATCCGCACGTACCTGCGGCTGTTCCCGGGCGAGTCGCGCGCGGGTGCGCCGCTCGAGGCGCTCTCGCCGTACCGGCTGCGCACGCTGCTGCAGCGCGTGCTCACCGTGTCCGATTGGGCCGACGAGGAGGGGTGAGTGTACTGCGGGCTGATCACCACGAGCCCCGAGATGTTCCGCGGCATCCTCAAGATCCGCGTGGGCTGGGTGCTGGAGGCGATCCGCACGTACCTGCGGCTGTTCCCGGGCGAGTCGCGCGCGGGTGCGCCGCTCGAGGCGCTCTCGCCGTACCGGCTGCGCACGCTGCTGCAGCGCGTGCTCACCGTGTCCGACTGGGCCGACGAGGAGGGGTGAGTGTACTGCGGGCTGATCACCACGAGCCCCGAGATGTTCCGCGGCATCCTCAAGATCCGCGTGGGCTGGGTGCTGGAGGCGATCCGCACGTACCTGCGGCTGTTCCCGGGCGAGTCGCGCGCGGGTGCGCCGCTCGAGGCGCTCTCGCCGTACCGGCTGCGCACGCTGCTGCAGCGCGTGCTCACCGTGTCCGACTGGGCCGACGAGGAGGGGTGAGTGTACTGCGGGCTGATCACCACGAGCCCCGAGATGTTCCGCGGCATCCTCAAGATCCGCGTGGGCTGGGTGCTGGAGGTGATCCGCACGTACCTGCGGCTGTTCCCGGGCGAGTCGCGCGCGGGTGCGCCGCTCGAGGCGCTCTCGCCGTACCGGCTGCGCACGCTGCTGCAGCGCGTGCTCACCGTGTCCGACTGGGCCGACGAGGAGGGGTGAGTGTACTGCGGGCTGATCACCACGAGCCCCGAGATGTTCCGCGGCATCCTCAAGATCCGCGTGGGCTGGGTGCTGGAGGTGATCCGCACGTACCTGCGGCTGTTCCCGGGCGAGTCGCGCGCGGGTGCGCCGCTCGAGGCGCTCTCGCCGTACCGGCTGCGCACGCTGCTGCAGCGCGTGCTCACCGTGTCCGACTGGGCCGACGAGGAGGGGTGAGTGTACTGCGGGCTGATCACCACGAGCCCCGAGATGTTCCGCGGCATCCTCAAGATCCGCGTGGGCTGGGTGCTGGAGGCGATCCGCACGTACCTGCGGCTGTTCCCGGGCGAGTCGCGCGCGGGTGCGCCGCTCGAGGCGCTCTCGCCGTACCGGCTGCGCACGCTGCTGCAGCGCGTGCTCACCGTGTCCGACTGGGCCGACGAGGAGGGGTGAGTGTACTGCGGGCTGATCACCACGAGCCCCGAGATGTTCCGCGGCATCCTCAAGATCCGCGTGGGCTGGGTGCTGGAGGCGATCCGCACGTACCTGCGGCTGTTCCCGGGCGAGTCGCGCGCGGGTGCGCCGCTCGAGGCGCTCTCGCCGTACCGGCTGCGCACGCTGCTGCAGCGCGTGCTCACCGTGTCCGACTGGGCCGACGAGGAGGGGTGAGTGTACTGCGGGCTGATCACCACGAGCCCCGAGATGTTCCGCGGCATCCTCAAGATCCGCGTGGGCTGGGTGCTGGAGGCGATCCGCACGTACCTGCGGCTGTTCCCGGGCGAGTCGCGCGCGGGTGCGCCGCTCGAGGCGCTCTCGCCGTACCGGCTGCGCACGCTGCTGCAGCGCGTGCTCACCGTGTCCGACTGGGCCGACGAGGAGGGGTGAGTGTACTGCGGGCTGATCACCACGAGCCCCGAGATGTTCCGCGGCATCCTCAAGATCCGTGTGGGCTGGGTGCTGGAGGCGATCCGCACGTACCTGCGGCAGTTCCCAGGCGAGTTGGGCGCTCTCGCCGGCAAACAAGTAAAAGAAAAAAAAACATACAATCACCCGATACACTTTCAGTGTTTAATAACACGTGAAACTTGAATCCTATGTTTGTTGTGTATGGCCTGTTTTAATTTTTTCACTCCACTGCTCGGAAATGTGGCAAAAGATGTTCAGAATTCAGAGGCTCTAGTATAAGTTTTTTCGATACAATACTTTTTCGAGCGCGTTTGCGTTTAGTACCAATTTGTATGGCAACGCAAACAGCGCCTCTGGTGGTAACTATTAGGAACTACGCGTTGCCATACAAATTGAAACTAAACGCAAACGCGTTCGATAACGTATATGTATCGAAAAAACTTATACTAGAGCTTCTGGCTACAAAGCTGGGGTTAGTTGGACGTCGCACAAACAGGCCATCTATGAATTCAAATTGTCCAACAATGTCATTGTTGGACAATTTGAACAGCGTTTCGACCGGGCGCCGAGCGCGATGTCTATTTAGTATTGTAATCTTTCATTACTTTAAAATTATAATTATTTGGAATTTCCTCGCAGTAGGCATGCAAATCACTATGTTAGGCCTCGGCCAAAAGTGCAATAGCTGGACTCGTACTTACTTAACTAACTCGTCCACCTATTGCTTAGCCTTACAACAATGTACTATTGAATTGATGTAGACATGATAGCAGTGCATACAATATAACGGTTGCGGTATTGCAGTTGGGCTAGATTTTGGCGTCTTCGTTGAGTAATATGAGGTGTTTACTGCATAGTCGCGTAATATTTACGGAGTAACTGAAGCAAAACAAAAATACATGACAGACTTATGCTAACGTTTGTTTTCAAATTTGTGTCAAGATTGACTCCGCTACAGCGGCGTCAGCTCGAAGGCTGTCTTTGCCGCGTCCCGAAGCACTTCTACATACACGTGTGGGATATACTGTTGCGCACGCCTAAAGGAATAATCATTCACGTAAGTTATCATTATCCCTTCCTTCGAACGAAATGTTATGCCGGTCAGTCTCGATTTGTGGACGCATGATGCGCATCGTAGTGATTTTATGATATGGGCGTTGGATGTACATATATCTACGTCACACCTGGCCATAAAGTAGCAATTACCACAAAAAAATCCCACTTCCTGGTCAGCGAGAGACGTAAAATTTTGTAGTCGCCACGGGCGGTAGTAAAGAAAGCCTCAGAACCCATATTTATCAAATACCTGCGATCTGCTACATTCTTTGTTTTACCGCCCTAGATAAGTAATGTACTACTAGTATATTAGGGTTAGTATTCGCCAGACCTGAGCGAGGGAAAATCCACCAATAAAAAGAGATGCGCGAGTGAGGCTACCATTGCTATTGGTGGATCTTTACCTCGCACACCGCTCAGTATCCTCGCACACCTCTGGAGCGCTGCTGACGCGAATGCTCTTTAGTGATACCAAAGCATGCTAGTTTCGAGCAAATAGCATGTGTTTCTGGAAAGTTGCTAGTAAGTGGCATGCTATATGCATACATAATAATCGAGCATGCTCAAACAAGCATGCTAGTTAAAAGCATGTGTACCTATGTGTAGTGTGTACCTTAAGGGGACGTAGGTTCGTGGTCTTCTCTCCCTCTCACTGAGCATAAGCGTGAGCGAGATGGAAGTGCGTGTTTGGAAGCGCGGATATCATGTTTTTTAATTTTTATTTTTTGTGCGTTTTAATAAATACATAAAGTAATAGCTGATTTCCCTCAAACATGACATTGCCGATTTTTAGAACCAACTTTAATATGTTTAGCTGTTGTGCATAATTTGTTACGATTGTATTTTAGACCTATGTTCGTGATTTTTTTCTATCGAGCGAAAGTCGAAAACTCAGGATTCGAATAGCTGATTTCCCTCGAAAAAGGCCTCAAGATTTCTAATTAAATTTAAGGCAGCCGTATTATAATCCAAACAAGAGCTACGATTTTTTAAAAATCAGTTTTTGGAGCTCACGTCGCTTTAAGAATCATATTTTACGTGGTGTGGTAGCAATATCATTATATCTCTAATTTGAAAATAATAGAGCAAAGATTCTAGGACTACTTAAAGTTTTTAAATTTGCAATGAATTGCCACTCTAAATCCTGACAAAAAACACGAGTGATCCACTACTCTGAAAAAAAGTATTTTTTGTACTCGTCGATTAAAATCTGTGTATAAGGCACTGGTCCCACCGCGAGCGAGTAAGCTATGAGCTATCGGCTATTTTCTAGCTCAAGAAACGAACAAAAGATAATCGCTTTCGTGTAAATAAAAGAGAGAGAGTTATATATTTATAGTTTATAGTTGGCTGTTCACACCGCCGGCGATGAACTATAAATTTATTTACACTTGAGCTATTATCTTTTGTTCGAGGCGAGTAATCGCCGATAGCTTATAGTCTGTAGCCGGCGGTGGGACCAGTGCCTTAATATTTCATAGAGAATACTGCAACGTCACTCTTTTCTTCGTTGAATAGTCTATGTTACATTCGGTTGTCTAGAGCGTATCGAAACAGTTATTTCGGTTGTTTCGGACGTAACAGACTATTCAACGATGAAAAGAGTGACGTTGCAGTATTCTCTATGAAATCTTAATACACATATTTTAATCGTCGAGTACAAATAGTTATTTGTTATACAAGGGGGGAAAGTTGTATTTTACCTGCGAGTGTTCATTTGAAACACGAGCTAGCGAAAGGATTCTATGATTGACCACGAGCGAAGCGAGTGGTTCAAAAATAGAATCCTAAGCGTAGCGAGTGTTTCAACACACGAGACGTAAAATAACTTTTCACCCGTGTATAACACAAATCTTTTCACCTCACTACAGCAAGGAAAATAAGAAAAAGGGTAAAAAAAAGTAAAAAAAACAAAAAAAGTAAAAAAAAAGTTAAAAAAAAGTAAAAATAGTTAAAAATAAAAGTTAAACAAAAATATGTCATAAAATATACCTACAAAAAACAAAAATAAATATTTAACGTTCTACGTCATAGTACTTTTAACGTTCTACGTCTACTTTCTTCACATGTGGAAAAAAAGCGATTTTCTCAATAGTTAACAAACATACAAAAAGGCCTTTCCGAGCTAGTGAGGTGAAAAAATACTTTTTATTTTATTGAGATTTTATCATGTGACTCAACTGCTCACGTCAAAACTAAATAGCGAATGAATGGAGTCGCGTTATTAAATTATTTTAACAATATTTTACGTAGGAATTTAAACGGGAAGGCCAATATCACAAATAAATCAGGTTTCTTTATTTTACAAGTGGGGAATAAACAGTTTCAAATTTCCAAATGATGTGTTGATATTGGATTATACAATTATATTAAAGTAAAATAAGAGTCCGCAGTGAGCTCAATTCTCCATACAAACGTAGTTACGCTCTCAATTTTAAAACGACTAGCTAGTTTGGCTCTAAAACCTTGTACTTAGAATACCGTCCAGCTCTATAATTAGTTTATGTAGCTTCAGTACCATAGTAAAACAATACAGCAAATTTAAGTCTTTCATACAAAATTTGTTTTTGCTGTATTTTGTTTGTTTTATAAACTGGATCCATATAAACTAATTAATTTTGCCTGACAAATTATAGGAAATAATTGAAATTAAATATGTAATGGAAAGAAATGGACTCATGACAGGTGTGGCAGTTTTAGTTGGCTGTTTAATCCATTTTTGTCGTATATAATATCCGAAGCAGGAAAAAGAGTCGAACAAACGACGCGCGAATAGAATAGAATATATGAGAATAGAAAGTTCTTTATTGTTTTTCTTTTCGGTGTTACAATCATGTCCGCTAAACGGGTGTGTCCTTAATGGAATATGTCTTAAAGATCTGTACATTTATTTTATATCGTGTAGCAAATTTACAGCTCACAGATGAGTGTAACATAATGATGTTTTACTTCGCTTTTTATTTTAAAGTCGTTTGGTTTAAATAAATCGTCTCGACTGTCGCGTGCTATGCTATGACTGCAGCCCATTTTGCATGTCGCTGAGGATTTCTTTGAAATCTTAAATATGAAAACCATGTAAGTCATATAACGTAGGTAACAACGGCATAAAAAAGTATCTAATACCGACTCATTAGATTTATGTTCTGCGACGTATGTCATTTGAACTAACAAAACTAATTATTTAAAACATGTTTAAAATTATTCAATTACAACGAGTTTACACAAATTTCGTTACGTTATCAAGAGAACTTACTGGAATAAATATATCCCATCTTTTTTTCTTGTTTTTTTTGTTGGTATTTACGCAGTTTTTGACTGAACATTTAGACATATCTGACAACCAACAAGTCTCACGGTCAAAACCAGACTAAACGCAAAAGAGCCGGCCAATTCCATCAGCCGGTTCTTTTGGACTGCCATTTTTTTCGGCTGATTGTGTATCTAGTTACATATACTAAATCAATGTTCATATTTCAATAATATGTGTCCTTGTTTAAGGAGACTCGATCCGATACCAAATTGCCAATCTATGGCGTTTCGGAACGTAGCAGCGTCGCTTCATCTGTCAAAAATCTACTTGCTACTGTATCCAGAACATAAAATAAATAAATAAACTACGCTTTGTGATTGACTAGTATTTAACCAATCACAGCACAGAACTGCAATATTACGAGGGGCGTCTGATAAGTTCTAAGCCTAAGACATAAATTGAAAGAATGGCCTTAACCAAAAATTTTGATTTAAATATATATCTATCCCCGAGTAAAATACACTTAACACATCAAGCATATAGTACTTCAAATCCCCAAAAAAATTTTTTTTATTTTTCCCTTAAAATAGCCCTACAAAACTACTATGTCAGCTTTTTTTTCGTCTTATCTTTGGAAGTGTAACTCGTTTTTCAAATTAGTTAACCGAATATTGTAACTCGAAACCAGGTCCCTATGGTCGGGTAGGCGATTAATATTAGCGCATCGAGTCTATTTGATGATCTGCCTGGCAACTCATGACAAGTGAACAGACATGGTGTCCTATGAAAATATCACTTTGGATACGAGTTTACCACGTCGTTCCTGAAAACTGGCTTTGAATACTGGCCTCAACAATTTTGTGCAATAATGACAAGTCCCTGTCGTCCCTATTGACAAGTATATATTTACTAAAATACCTTCATCGAACGAAAACACGATTATAGAACTCTTTAAGACGACTTTTATTTTTGGAATTCTTCGTTAGACATTTAATTTATTTAAATCGCAGCATGTAGAATTTTCTTATAATCGGGTCATACTGTCCTATGAAAATATCACTTTGGATACGTGTTTACCACGTCGTTCCTGAAAACTGGCTTTGAATACTGGCCTCAACAATTTTGTTCAATAATGACAAGTCCATGTCGTCCCTATTGACAAGTATATATTTTGTAGAATTTTCTTATAATCGGGTCATACTGGCATGCGTAAATTAAATCTACGGAGACGATATAATAGAAAACTTCATTAGAATTGCTATTGCCTAATTCTAATTAATGTCCCAACTTTATAGTCACTATTCTTTATTGAGCGCCCTGGCCATTTGTGTAGCACACAGTTCAAGGATGTTTATTACGTTCTATATCCGTGTAAAGTTTATCTTGTCCATTTCTTACGAATTTTCAGCATTTTTGCTACCTGCTACATTCTAAGATTTTTATAAGACTGAACATATTTTTTTATTTTTTTTACATTTTCCCACACACTACCACCAGAGATCGCCCTGAGCCGGGATTGACACTATGGCGCTAATGTCCTTTTTAAAAAAAGCGGATTTATACTTTTAAAATAGCGTGCACAAAGATGGTAGACTGCAGAATATGAATCAACTCTTCTAATTTTACTGTACCCATATTCTCTTTCTAACAAGATGTTACCTTTATGAGCGGAATTGAAAAATGCCGAAATACCCGAATTTGTCAGACATGGTGACCTTTTCTTGCCTGTTTAGAATAATATAATGGTATTATATTAATGTGGTGGTAACCGTTAAATTCCCCAGAATGTTACTGAATGTGTACTATACTTTGAACTTCAACGTTTCTTACATTTTATGCCTTAGGCTTAGAACTTATCAGCCGCTCCTCGTACGGACGCCGGTAGTGTGATAACTTTTCTTTTCAAAGCTAAGCTTAAAAAGTTAAAATAAAAACTAAGAAAATGAGTAGTGACAGTGACGAAACATCTTTAACTTCTCAAGAAACAACTAATATGGCAGAGGAAGCCACACTGACTTTGCTACCTGAAAAGTCAAAGAGCCCTTATAGGGTTAGGGCGCATAACGTCCCACTCGTAGAATGTCCCTTTGTCCCTTTCCTAAAAGTCCCTTACGCAAAATGACCCTTCTGCAAAAGGTCCCGTTCGCAAAACGTCCCTTCACATAAATAAAGTCCCGTTCGCAAAACGTCCCTTTCGCAAAATTACCCGTTCGCAAAACTTCCCTTTCGCAAAACGATCCGTTCGCAAAATGTTCCTTTCGTAAAATATGCCATCTTTTATCCCATATGAGAAGACTCCTAGTCTCTACTTATAGTCCAGGCAATGAACTGACAACTTGTTCTGTTCTGTTCTGGTGACTCATCCAGCCAGCAGTTCTGCTGCAAGGACTCAGAGGTGCTGACTACAGGAGGGAGGAAGTGTTAGAGCAAAATAACGAAGAAGGCTCGCTTCTTGATTGCTATGGACTTACATTCAAATCTTACATAGACAAACTTGAAGCATTGCAAATTAGATTCTTAAAATTACTAGTAAATAAAAAAACAAAAAACAGTTGCAAGGGCGATTATTCAAAATTATTTAAAATCTGTAAAATACTTCCGGTTAGCCTAAAACATAAATACCTTTTAGCAGTTAACAATCATAGCAATCGAGTACATAGCCCAATACCGATAGAACACAAACATAGCACAAGGTCGGTGTCCGCGGGTAAGTATGAAGTACCTCGGGTTGATAACTATTTTGGAGACCGTACTTTAGCCAAGAGACTTCCGTACTTCTTAAATACTTTACCCGAAGACATCCGAAATGAACCAAATAAACATAAATTTAAAAAAGCACTAAAAAACACCTACTGCATACCTACACTTAAGTAACTGCTTGCTTGCTTATTTTGCAAGCAAGCGTTATCATATCACACTCATATTTATAACAAGATTAATAAGTTAGCATTTAAGTATAAAATAGGATTAAAAACGATGTTATTATTATGCTATGTATATTAAGCATAAAAGAGACTTACCTGCAGGCAAACTGTTCAAACAGTTTTGCAGGGACATGTTTTAGAATAAGTTTTTTATATATTTGGTTAATAAATATAATAAATAAATAATAAATAGTGTAGCATATGCTTTGAGTATTAAGCCCACTGGAGATGTCATACACAGGCGACCCCCTCCGGCAAAGTACATTGGTCAACTGGTCAACCACGTTATATAAAACTACTTAAAGTCGCTTCATCGCCATTTTGTATCCATCCGTGTCGCGTGACGTTTCTCTCGAAAAATGGTGAATTGTGCAGTATTATCATGTAAAAGGCGATCTGACAGCTCAAATTCGCAACAAGTTCGCGTTTCCTATCATAGGTAAGTATTTTTACAAACTATTAAATGTGTATTGAAGTACAATCTCCATTTAAAGAAAATACCGTTTGCGATACGTAAACGACAGAAAATGTAAACATGGATACAGTGGTACGGGGTCGAATCTGTCTTTAGTGATGCGATAAAGGTAAGAAAAGCAACTCAATATTTGAATGAACCATTCATTCATTCAATCACTGCAGTTTGTTTAATAGTCAGTTTTTTTATTACATATTGAATTAAAGAGTAGGTATAGATGTATGTTACATTTAAATCTTGTAAGATGAATTAGATAAATTTATTTTCTCTGGACATACGATGTTGAAATTTAGTCTTAAAAAGAAAAGAATTGTTGGCAAAAAAATATCTAGGTAAAAGGAATACATTTAGTGCGGGACTATGAGATTTAGAGGAACGAGAAGAAGAATAGGAAGATTTGGATGCGAATACGGCTGTGCAATACCCACCATAGAACATTAGATTCCTCTTCTTTTTTTATGATATTATTATATATATTATATATATATTGTATTATTTAACGTAATAAACTATTAGTCTCTCATGAATGTATGTGTTATTTATATACTATTATTTAATATAATCCTTTTAGATTTCCAAAAGATCCCTATATAAAGGAGAAATGGAGAAAATTTTGTAATAACGAAAATTATTATTGGAAACCTACACGTACAAGTGTTATCTGTTCGGAACACTTTACTTCGGAAAGCTACAAAAATGATGCTAAGTAACAGAAAGACATTGATTGAAGGTGCAATACCTTCTTTGCGACTATGTCCTTGTTTGGTGCAAAAGCATCTGAACTTTCCTACTCATAATTGTGTACGACCGAGCGTATTATGATATATGCCTTGTACTTGTAATTTATTTATTGCGCGATAACTAAACGCAACCATCTGCTGGATAATTGAATTGCTTATGGAGGTTTCTCAGTAACAAAATTTTTAAGCTCTTAATTCTCACTTATCAACACGATTAACCTATTGAACGCCAGCTGGCGAAGTGATCCATACCACGCCATACCACGGACGCCACCGACGTCCACCAACGTCAAATGATGACCGTCTAAAAAACAATAAAAACCACTCCTTTACCAGGTCATCAGTCCACCTTGTAGGAGGCCTACCAACGCCGCGCCTTCCGGTACGGGGTCGCCACTCGAGAACCTTTCCACCCCAACGGCTACCAGTTGTACGTGCAATGTGCCCCGCTCACTGCCACTTTAGTTTAGCGATTCGGAGGGCTATATCGGTTACCTTGGTTCTGCGGCGGATAGCCTCATTTCTGATGCGATCACGCAGAGAAACTCCCAGCATAGCCCTCTCCATTGCTCTTTGGGTGACTTTGAGCCTTCTTATAAGGCCCATTGAAAGATGAACCTTATTATAATATAATTTCATATACATCACATACTTAAATAGGTTCTTGCAAATACCTCTCAAATCTACATTTTTATCTTTACCGCGGGCGACAGTTCATTCCACAGTTTAATTGTGCGAGAGGGCCACAAGGGCACATAAATACACACAGACATACATACAAAATACAAATACAAAATAGTTTATTTGACTTTTTAACACGGTATAAAAACAAACAAGGTTGGAACCTTCCATTAAGCATGTCGTATGCTTGTATCGGAAGATCCCGCTCTTCCATCACTCGGAGATGGTAACAAAAACCAAATAAATTAAGTTTAAATACTACTAATATAAGCAACTTAATTATATAATGTAGGTATGTGTGCGTGTGCGTGTGTGTGTGTGTGTGTGTGTGTGTGTGCGTGTGCGTGTGTGCGTGTATGTGTATGTGTGTGTGTGTGTGTGTGTGTGTGTGTGTGTATGTGTGTTTGGTTCACAATTACTAACTTAACAATGTTAACTTATTTTATACACTATTATTTTCTATTTATTAATTTAATTACTTATTTTCTGTTCATATTTGTACATTTTGTTGAACTAAGGTACATAACTTAAAAGTATCTCTGTTTCTTCATAGTTTAAGTTTTTTATCCACGTAGAAATAGCTTTCTTACAGGTATGTAGCAGCATCGGGTAAATATACATGCAAATAAACATTTTTTTCGGTAGTATCTTCAATGTACAGAATCTTCACTTTTACAATTTTATAATAAATAGTATAAGATAATTCAGTTCATTCATCAAACTGATTTGACTCATTCTTCAGATCTGTCATTTGTGTCCCATCACTAACTTGTTCGTATGTATGCAGCACGGTTACGTGAAAAGTCTGTCTGTGTGCGTGTAATTTTTGATGTGTTTAATTTTTTTGTAGTGTGCGTTTATCTGAACAGCTACATTTGTGTCTGTTGATTTATTCATCTTTTGGTGGTGTGCTGTACGTGTTTACCTCACCCCCCGCTAAAAGAGGCGAAAATTTTTGTTCGTAGAGTTTACGTTATGACATCTCCAGTGGGCTTAATACTCAAAGAGCATATGCGACAGAAAGTTAGTGGGGTATGAGAACCTTAACCGATCACCGACTTAACCGCAAATACTATAATGATCGGGGTAAGCGGGCTTGCTTGTCCATTTTGAACCAACTTCCGCCGCCCGGCCGCAGGCAACAGCTTCCTGCCCGAGAAACCGGAGAGCCAAGTAGATAGGACGGGAGTGTAGGTGTGCAGTCAGGATGGTTGGAGAGACGGGAGTTGGAGCCGACCCGAATACAGGCATCGTTAAGTCAGCGTGGGGTAGATAGATACTATACTTGGTGAGTAATATAGATAATTAGTTTATGACTGCTTGATCCCTCCCCTTTTTTATATTTAACCCCCAGGTTCTGAAATTGAACCTCTTCGCGCTTATCGCAATTGTTAATCAAGACAAGATGATTCTCTGTCCTCTGTCTCTTCGTTCTCATCTTCTTTCTTGTCTCAGAAGTCAATCAACGATGAATGTCCCCCTCTTGATTCGCTGAGTTGGTGTATCATGCTGCTGTACATTGGTCGAGTCGAGTATCACGTTTATGTGACTGTGGTTGTAGACTTTTCCTTTCCTCAGTAGTTGGGGCTCGGCTGTGTGCGTGTCTTTGTGAAGTGCTTTCGTGAAGGTGCTTTTTAAGACTTGTTTTATTTAGACATATAGTTAGGTACCTTACTTCTTACTTCACTAGGCAAGGTAATCAAATTTGGTTGTTGTTAACCTTTATCACTGCTGCTAGCGCGGTTGTCATATGTAGATGTGGATTGAACGTTGCCGAACCAACTAGTTTTCAACACTCACTTCTCAGTTACAATTTCCCACTCAAATCACTTCACCTGTTTATTTAGTATATGTACATGTAACCATCTTAATGCACACTTAACCACTGCACCGATAGTAAAATACACTGTTATTATCGTAGTTCATTAATCAATAGCAACACTCACTTCTGTACTAAAATCACATTGACAATGCAATGTAATCCCGAGACACCAAACCACTAACTTCACAATATACCACGCGTATCAACTGCTTTTCTCCACATTTTCAGACTTAAATCTTCGTCGCCTGGGTGACAATATCCATTTTAGCCAACTAAATGACCTTTCTAGGTCAACTGTAGTAATTGGAGCAAATTCAAACAATTTATATTATTGATGAATTTCTGCTCTGTTCTATTTCTTTTCCGGATACCAAATCATTTAATGTTTTTAAAGTTGAAATGCCGACGTTTTTCTCTAACACTGTTTGAAGTTTTTTGTGAATAATTTTGCCCTGAGGATTCAAACGTAATCTTGATATATGTACTTTTAACTTATGGACAATATTCAAACTGGCTTCTTGACTAAAATTTTGTGTTTGTAATTTTTCAATAGTACTTGGTATGATGGATAGATTGTTGGCTATACATTTCAAATCGTTGAGAATGTTTATATCATTCATTGCCCGTTTTGCTTTTAATATACACGTTGATTCTTTGTTATTAAAGGTTCGTACGACTTTCTTGATGTTTGGTAAATATTTATGATAGTAAATAGCCGCTTTCATCCATGTTCCCCATCGTATTATCGTCGGCTGTGGTGGCAAAGGAACGTTCGGTAACATTTGGTGAAATATTTTTATTCTTTTAGGTGATTTCAGAAATATCTTTTTTGTATTAGCAATTAAATTATTTATAGCAGGAAACAATTTATTTTTTTATTTATTTAGAAACAAACGGTCTTAAAATATACAAATTAATTCGCTGGAAGCTATACATTAACAATATCACTAGACCTATAGTTTCCTTATTGTTATTAAAATTAACATAACTATTTAAATCACTAGGTATAACCGATATCATTACATACAATATATATATTTATTTACATACAATATATATACATATATTTTTTAACTTTTACCATTATCTAATGTTTTATATTACACACTATATTAACATTATTTTAAAAAGGAATAAATTTGTTTTTTAAATGTTACTAGCGAACTGCCAAATAAATCTGCATTCATACACTTTTTATTGTAAAGCTGGCATGCGCGTTTAATATATGAATTTTGTGCGTGATTCGTTCTGCTATATGCAATGCTGAACAATGCTTTACTGCGGCAATTACGTTCTGTTCTACGAGGCACACGAAAGTCTATATTGTATAACAATTCAGGGGCATCTATAAAGTTGTTGATTATTTTATACAGGAAAAGTAAATCAGCACACGAGCGTCTGATTGAAAGCCCTTGAAAATTGTATCTTTTAGCTGAGGAAGCATAATCAACGTAATTTCCGCCTACTCGGAATTCAAGTGCTCTAAATGGCTCTAATAAACTTTTTTTGCAGCCTTTCGATCCTAGTTTTATGTACATCATAACAGGGGTTCCAGACTACCGACGCGAATTCTAAACGGCTACGGACATAGCTGTTATACAGTAACTTATATGTTAAATAATCTCACTTGTTCAGCCACCCTATTTACTCCATGTGCCAAACATGTGACGTGTACTAAATTCGGAAAAACCTTTTTCAAATTCTTACCAGCTTTCAGCATGTAGGCTACGCTATCCGTAAGAAGCAACAAAACTTTATCATGTTTGTTGTGGTTACTTCCCCACAACGTCTCCAGGGCATTTTGAATAAGATGTGTTATACTAACATTATTTACTTCCTCTAGACAAACGCTAGATATTATGTGTGGGGTACCTATTTCATTTTCTAATAGTGCTCCAACTATTACATTCCCAATCTGACGCCCATTGGCATCTGTACTTTCGTCTACACTCACATAAATTCTAGAATTTCCTAGTTTAGTCTTAATCTGTTTCATCGTCTCCTTATAAGCGATGTCTAAGGTCGTTTTTCTCAAAACTGATTCGTTGGGAATATATGTTTCTGAACCATATTTCCCAAATATGCAATCAGATATAAAATTGATGAAAATGGGATTTCCCCCCTGGGTCCATGGTATGTAGCAAGCTAAAATAAATTTTAGCAAATCCAGGTTAAATACGTTTCGGTTTTTAGCGACGCTGTTATGCCTTTGGCTTCTTATATGCCTTTGTACGGAAAACTTTTTTCGTGATATATGAATTTTACATTTCTTGCAAAAGTAAGTCGTACCTTTATCATCTATATCTGAATGGTCAGGTTTCCATGAAGATGAATGATCTTTTTTCTTGCGAGGCATTTTTAGACGCCTTAAGAAACAAAAAGGTAGTTTTAATTGATCGGAATGCAAAATAATATTGTAGTACTGGATGAATTATTCAACGATTCAATCAAAGACTACAATATACATACTGAGATAGACAGGCAACTCGACCAAATTGCATTTAATGCTTGCGTATACAGGCGCCATCTCTTCTGCGGTAGTTACAACTTTTCTTTGAATGTACAAAACATACAAAAAGTGCGTCGGTCGTAGGATTTGAACGTCGGATCATCGACTCCAAATACCACCGTCTGTACCCCTAGGCTACTGATGCCTTGTGACAATACGGCGAATTTTGAAATACCTTGACAGCCTAGCCTAGCAATCGCTAGAGCTTCAGAGAGTTCGCCAGCTATCAAGAAGGTGGCACTGTTTTCAATAAGAAACTGGATTTGCATTAAGTTCTAAGTTCGCATAGCATGGATTCAATGGTTGTCAAAAGTGACTCGACACAGTCAATGTCAGATTTCGGTTGTTTATAGTTGCGATAAGTATACATGAAAGAGGTTTGCACATAGTTAAAAGTATTCAAACTTAGCCATTAGTTTAGTTATGATAATGATGGTTAAAAATTTATTTTTATCGATGTCGATAAACTTAGTCAATTTTTAATAAGGAAGATTACTGCAATGTTCTGCCGCCCGAGGCAACACTACCACTAATAGTAAACCAGTAGGTATATCAATATAGGGATTCACACACACATGCACAATTGATTGTCAAATGAGTGACAAGGATGCTTGCATAGACAATACCGCAAGTGGGAACGAGATACAATGTCAACGCTGCTAGTGTCGCCACCTACGAAGAGTTTTGCGTAATGTTCCCTATTAATCACTAGCACTGGTACATTTTTGCCCCCGCGAAACCGGTGTATGGTCATTTCGCAGACGAAACGTTTTGCGAAAGGGGCGTTATGCAGTAGGGACTTTCAGCGAAAGGGGCTTTCTCAGAAGGGACGTTTTGCGAAAGGGCCCACCCCTACCGCCACCCACCACCACAGAGCATAGAATACTAGAGAGAGGACAAGCCGCCGGCGACCGCGTCGCAGTTGTTAGCTCAATGGGCATACTCTGCCATACTGTGCACGCGTGCTGATCGCAGAGAATATTACGTTTCTTTCCAAAATGCCTGATATGATGCGCGTGTATTGTCCAATAAGAGCGTAGGTATACAAAGTGTGTGTGTTTTAGATGTGTGCGTGCTTTGTCTTGTCAATTACTTGGGCTTTATGTGGGTTAATGTACTTGCGACAGGCGTACTCAATACAAATCGGCCGGTAGATATCCGATCTCCTTATATTCATACATCTGTGGTGGGACCTTTTGAGAAAGGGACGTTTTGCGAATGGGACGTAATTTTGGTGGAAGGACAATTTGCGAGTGGGACGTTATGCGCCCTAACCCTTTATAGCACTTACGATATTTAGTATACTCGTATTAATGACTTAAATTATGAATTTTAATGAACTCTTACAAAAAGTATTGTTCACAATAGTGTCATAATCAAGTTTTTTAATCTCGTACGTTACTTAGGCCACTCAGCAAGCTTCGTGGCCTAAACACGATAGGTACTCGACTAAAAACCTCTCTATTATAACACGATTGTGAAAATAGTAGATTGTACAACAAGTGCATAAAACGCACCATTTTACTCGAGACGTTTATCCATCCGAGCGAGCTTGCGAGCGAGGATAGATATAAAGTCGAGTGTAAAATGGGTTTTATGGACGAGTTGTACACTCTACTTTTCACTTCGATTGCGAGGAAATGAAACAGCAACACGTAAATATAGTAAATGCTAATTTAATTGTTGTTGTTATGGCTTAAATACTATACTGATCTACTAAATTGAAAAATAAACAAATATAAAAAATAATAAATGAGACGAAATACAAATTATAAGTTTATTTCATGAAGTTTTATTGTGTACTTTGGCTGTTGGTATCTTTGCCTTGGTCTTAGAATACGAACGAAACGAAATAAAATAAAGAGGTTGTTGTATGAAGTTAAAGATGTTCGTGTGGCTGTTGCAGCGATTGCCTTGGTCTTCGACGAAGATTTTACTTTATGCTCTAGAGCATAAAAAGCGACTTTATGTCGCCTACGCACGACATAAAGACGAACTTTTAGAGCATGAGAAGTGAAAATACTATTTCACTTCTCATGCTCGAAAAGTGTGTCATATTAGGCTTAGCAAGCGGGGCTAAAGTAGTACATTTAGCCCCTAGGGAAAATCTGAATACATATTTATGATTTTAAAACATTTTAATTTGACCAATCAAAACACTTCACTGTATTAAATCCACCAATCACAATCCTTTAAAAAAGCATTTGTATTTGCTATCCACCAATCAGAAAACAGAATTAATTTCAAACAACTGGCGGTTTTTATTCCCTAACTCAGAATCATACCGTTTGGACGCGCCTATAAACGGTCAGAGGGGTTTATTCTTGGTGTCAATATTTTGTATCTGTGTCAAAGCAGTATATAAAAAAAATCATTCCGCCAAATTGGACAATCTTGTCGCCGTGGTATTTATTATTGATTGTGGATGAATAATCTTTGTTTTTATAATTTTCTCGCACTCGAAGTGAAAAGTAGACTGTATAACTATGTTCTGAAAGCCATATTACCACTCGAACAATTTAATAACAATCTCGTGGCAATATGGCTTATTTTAGACCCTTGTTATACAATCTATAGTATTCTTGCTTGTGTTCTGACAGAATTTATTCTTCGTTTCGGGTAGAGTACACTTCACTATACAACGTGTTAACTGTCCGTAGGGCCAATCCATCCCCGCCCAGCCGACGCTGGTGAACATGTCCCGCTCAGAGCTGTCATTCGCTCTCCTAGTGGAGGGCGCGCTGGTCCGCGCGCCGTCGGCCGCGCGCCGCCAGCTCTGCGTGGAGCTGCTGTGCGTGGTGGCGACCATCTTGCGCCGCAACCCCGAGCTGTGTCTGCAGCAGCCGCTCGATGTTGATAAGCTGCTGCACGACGCGCACTACACCTACGCTAAGGTTGGTTAAGTTACTGGCGGCATCGGTTCATTCTCCGCATCAGAGTCCACTCACTTTGCGCAAACACTATCCTGCCTGTATTCGAGAAATTATTTGAAACGTGGTGTATGTGGCGGACGGCGGCGTTTCCCATGCAAAAACTGTGGTAGCAAAGCCGTCGCCAAGCGAGTTAATTTCCATACATTCCTATAGGATTTGTTTCGATACGGTAGCCGGCGACGTAGGGCGGGCTGCACCAACTTGCAATTACAGACCGATCAACGTTAAATTTGGCGCCGGCAGCTGTCATTGCACAGAAACTTTTCAGACATTCAAATTTTAACGAACACCTCTTACGGTGCAACCCACCCTTAGGCACAAGCCAGATCCAGCGAACGGGTTCGTATGTGTACTGAAATTGAAACGTTTCCGGTTGCAGGACAGCGGCGTCCCCGCCGACAACGACGACGAGCCGCTGGCGTCGGCGCCCTCGCCGGTGAGCGTGGGCTACCTGGCGCGCGCCGTCGTCAACAGCGTGCTGCAGGCCGCCGCCGCGCCCGACCTCGCGCCCGCCGCGCACGACTCCTGCCTCGTGTCCTAAACAACGATGACGAGCCGCTGGCGTCGGCGCCCTCGCCTGTGAGCGTGGGCTACCTGGCGCGCGCCGTCGTCAACAGCGTGCTGCAGGCCGCCGCCGCGCCCGACCTCGCGCCCGCCGCGCACGACTCCTGCCTCGTGTCCTAAACAACGATGACGAGCCGCTGGCGTCGGCGCCCTCGCCTGTGAGCGTGGGCTACCTGGCGCGCGCCGTCGTCAACAGCGTGCTGCAGGCCGCCGCCGCGCCCGACCTCGCGCCCGCCGCGCACGACTCCTGCCTCGTGTCCTAAACAACGATGACGAGCCGCTGGCGTCGGCGCCCTCGCCTGTGAGCGTGGGCTACCTGGCGCGCGCCGTCGTCAACAGCGTGCTGCAGGCCGCCGCCGCGCCCGACCTCGCGCCCGCCGCGCACGACTCCTGCCTCGTGTCCTAAACAACGATGACGAGCCGCTGGCGTCGGCGCCCTCGCCTGTGAGCGTGGGCTACCTGGCGCGCGCCGTCGTCAACAGCGTGCTGCAGGCCGCCGCCGCGCCCGACCTCGCGCCCGCCGCGCACGACTCCTGCCTCGTGTCCTAAACAACGATGACGAGCCGCTAGCATCGGCGCCCTCGCCGGTGAGCGTGGGCTACCTGGCGCGCGCCGTCGTCAACAGCGTGCTGCAGGCCGCCGCCGCGCCCGACCTCGCGCCCGCCGCGCACGACTCCTGCCTCGTGTCCTAAACAACGATGACGAGCCGCTAGCATCGGCGCCCTCGCCGGTGAGCGTGGGCTACCTGGCGCGCGCCGTCGTCAACAGCGTGCTGCAGGCCGCCGCCGCGCCCGACCTCGCGCCCGCCGCGCACGACTCCTGCCTCGTGTCCTAAACAACGATGACGAGCCGCTAGCATCGGCGCCCTCGCCGGTGAGCGTGGGCTACCTGGCGCGCGCCGTCGTCAACAGCGTGCTGCAGGCCGCCGCCGCGCCCGACCTCGCGCCCGCCGCGCACGACTCCTGCCTCGTGTCCTAAACAACGATGACGAGCCGCTGGCGTCGGCGCCCTCGCCTGTGAGCGTGGGCTACCTGGCGCGCGCCGTCGTCAACAGCGTGCTGCAGGCCGCCGCCGCGCCCGACCTCGCGCCCGCCGCGCACGACTCCTGCCTCGTGTCCTAAACAACGATGACGAGCCGCTAGCATCGGCGCCCTCGCCGGTGAGCGTGGGCTACCTGGCGCGCGCCGTCGTCAACAGCGTGCTGCAGGCCGCCGCCGCGCCCGACCTCGCGCCCGCCGCGCACGACTCCTGCCTCGTGTCCTAAACAACGATGACGAGCCGCTAGCATCGGCGCCCTCGCCGGTGAGCGTGGGCTACCTGGCGCGCGCCGTCGTCAACAGCGTGCTGCAGGCCGCCGCCGCGCCCGACCTCGCGCCCGCCGCGCACGACTCCTGCCTCGTGTCCTAAACAACGATGACGAGCCGCTAGCATCGGCGCCCTCGCCGGTGAGCGTGGGCTACCTGGCGCGCGCCGTCGTCAACAGCGTGCTGCAGGCCGCCGCCGCGCCCGACCTCGCGCCCGCCGCGCACGACTCCTGCCTCGTGTCCTAAACAACGATGACGAGCCGCTGGCGTCGGCGCCCTCGCCTGTGAGCGTGGGCTACCTGGCGCGCGCCGTCGTCAACAGCGTGCTGCAGGCCGCCGCCGCGCCCGACCTCGCGCCCGCCGCGCACGACTCCTGCCTCGTGTCCTAAACAACGATGACGAGCCGCTGGCGTCGGCGCCCTCGCCTGTGAGCGTGGGCTACCTGGCGCGCGCCGTCGTCAACAGCGTGCTGCAGGCCGCCGCCGCGCCCGACCTCGCGCCCGCCGCGCACGACTCCTGCCTCGTGTCCTAAACAACGATGACGAGCCGCTGGCGTCGGCGCCCTCGCCTGTGAGCGTGGGCTACCTGGCGCGCGCCGTCGTCAACAGCGTGCTGCAGGCCGCCGCCGCGCCCGACCTCGCGCCCGCCGCGCACGACTCCTGCCTCGTGTCCTAAACAACGATGACGAGCCGCTAGCATCGGCGCCCTCGCCGGTGAGCGTGGGCTACCTGGCGCGCGCCGTCGTCAACAGCGTGCTGCAGGCCGCCGCCGCGCCCGACCTCGCGCCCGCCGCGCACGACTCCTGCCTCGTGTCCTAAACAACGATGACGAGCCGCTAGCATCGGCGCCCTCGCCGGTGAGCGTGGGCTACCTGGCGCGCGCCGTCGTCAACAGCGTGCTGCAGGCCGCCGCCGCGCCCGACCTCGCGCCCGCCGCGCACGACTCCTGCCTCGTGTCCTAAACAACGATGACGAGCCGCTAGCATCGGCGCCCTCGCCGGTGAGCGTGGGCTACCTGGCGCGCGCCGTCGTCAACAGCGTGCTGCAGGCCGCCGCCGCGCCCGACCTCGCGCCCGCCGCGCACGACTCCTGCCTCGTGTCCTAAACAACGATGACGAGCCGCTAGCATCGGCGCCCTCGCCGGTGAGCGTGGGCTACCTGGCGCGCGCCGTCGTCAACAGCGTGCTGCAGGCCGCCGCCGCGCCCGACCTCGCGCCCGCCGCGCACGACTCCTGCCTCATGTCCTAAACAACGATGACGAGCCGCTAGCATCGGCGCCCTCGCCGGTGAGCGTGGGCTACCTGGCGCGCGCCGTCGTCAACAGCGTGCTGCAGGCCGCCGCCGCGCCCGACCTCGCGCCCGCCGCGCACGACTCCTGCCTCGTGTCCTAAACAACGATGACGAGCCGCTGGCGTCGGCGCCCTCGCCTGTGAGCGTGGGCTACCTGTAAAGTAGTGTATGTAACTGTACCTAATTAGGCATTATGTACAGTCGCATAAACTACTATTGTTTCGTGTTTTCTATCTCTTTTATCGTGACAGGAGATAGTAGCCTAAATGAGATAACTCCTACTGCTGCAATTTTATGTCTTTAAATCATGACTAGTCCCAAGTAAAAATCCCAATCAGAAAACGCATCATGTGCAATATATTACAGGGGCTAAAGATTAGGGCCAGTAGGGGGGTGTGATAGTATGAATGTGTGGTATATTGATGTCACAAAATGTATAAATGTGTTACTAGTATTCATAACGGTTAGGGCGCATAACGTCCCACTCGCAAAACGTACCTCCACCAAAATTACGTCCTATTCGCAAGTCTTCTCTGCAAATGGTCCCTTATGTAAAATACCCCATTCGCAAAACGTCCCTTTCTCAAAAGGTCCCACCCCTTTCGCAAAACGACCCTTCTGAGAAAGCCCCTACTGCATAACGGCCCTTTCGCAAAACGTCCCGTCTGCGAAATGACCCGTTCGCAAAATGTCCCGTCTGGAAAAAGCTTGTTTAAGTAGAAACTAGTAGACTTCTCATGGGATAAGAGATGGCACATTTTACGAAAGCAACATTTTGCGAACGGGTCATTTTGCGAAAGGGACGTTTTGCGAATGGGTCATTTTGCGAAAGGGACGTTTTGCGAACGGGACTATTTATGTGAAGGGACGTTTAGCGAACGGGACCTGTTGCAGAAGGGTCGTTTTGCGTAAGGGACATTTAGGAAAGGGACATCTCGCGAAAGGGACATTCTGCGAGTGGGACGTTATGCGTTCTAACCTTCATAACCCCTATTAATTTATGACCTCGAACTGTAACTACGGATCCCGAGTTCCGCTGATAAAGGGACGGGGGTCTAATACTACATGCATATTGATAATTGGCGAGGCGTCCACAGAACTCTTTGCCTACCTGCTTGCCTATTTTAAACCAATACAGCATCATACAATATGTTTTAAAAAACCGGCCAAGTGCGAGTCGGACTCGAGTACGAAGGGTTCCGTTTCATAATCTATAAATATCTATTTTATTCTGTTTTTTAGTATTTGTTGTTATAGCGGAAACAGAAATACATCATCTGTGAAAATTTCAACTGTCTTACTATCACGGTTCATGAGATACAGCCTGGTGACAGACGGACAGACAGACAGACGGACAGCGAAGTCTTAGTAATAGGGTCCCGTTTTACTCTTTGAGTACGAAACCCTAAAAATGCCTAAGTGTCTCGAGCTTACCAGCCTAATTGCATCCAGTTGGATACCTCGTGTTTTCATACCTCAAGTTTTGAGACGAAATAAATGTTACATAAAAAATTAAGGAATCAATACATAGTATAAAACAAAGTCGCTTCCCGCTGTCTGTCTGTCTGTCCCTATGTATGCTTAGATCTTTAAAACTACGCAATGGATACTGATGCGGTTTTTTTTAATAGATTCGAGTGATGTATAATACAAATACCCTGAGAACTTTACGGTTTCGCTCTATGAAAACACAACAATATATCGATATCAGCCATATTTTTACACCAAAAAATAGGTTGGGTAATTTGACTAAATATTCATTAATAATCCACCTAAATTTAATACCGATACGGTAAAAAATTATGAAAAGTAATCTTCATAAATTCCGTAAAAATCAGGCGAAAATGGTATAAACTTTCTTTACTTTATAATTGACTACGTCTATATACGTTCTTTGGGATACGCGCATAATCCACTTATTTTTATTAATGAATAAACCTTTCTATAGGCCAAATGAAATTCAATATTATCTCAAGGTCGTAAAATATTTAATTAAAATGCCGTTATTTCCTGATGCATATATTTTTGGATTCAAGTAGTAAGTCTCCAAATTTGTGTACTCAAACATGTTTTCATTATAAAAATACTGATAGCATTTTTGCTTGCGGGTTAATTTTTTTTCCTAACTTCCGGTCCATAGAATTATTGATGTCAATAGTAAAAGTTGTTTAAAATAACATATAAAAGCCGTATACAAATAATTAGCCTGATATTGAATTATTTCCAAAAAAACCGTAATTTTCTCAGGGTAAAACCATACATGCATGTATTATACATATAAACCCGTGCAAAGCCGGGGCTGATCGCTAGTAAAGATATATTTATAAAATTTACAGATAATGATAATTAGATATTAACGAACAACTACAAGCAATTACTATTCAATATGACCACCCCTATTTTTAATACAAGCTTTTAGACGTCCTGGCCAGTCATCGATCGCGGCACGAATCTTCTCCAGTGGGATATCCTTCGCTGCTTTGATGAGGGCTCGCTTAATCTACGTTTGGGTGGGACTTTTGGCAGGCCCTGAGCTCCAATTCACTCCACAGAGAATAGTCCAGCGGATTGAGGTCAGGGCTGGAGGATGGCCATTCTTCCGCCGCGATGAAGCCTGGCAAATTTTTCCTTAACCAAGCTTGAGTCGTTTTAGTCTTGTGGGCAGGTGCTGAGTCTTGCTGGAAGATCTATTCTTTGTTGTGAAATAAAGTATCAGATAGGGGTTTCACTACAGTCTCCAAAATGTCACTTTGATAATTTTTTGCTTTCACCTTGACACCTTGTTGGCAAAAATGGAGCGGAGTGACACCTTCGTACAAAACCCCCCACCATACCATCACACTCGCCGGATGGTGGGCACGCCAGACATTTCGTGCTGTAGCTGGAACATCTTTGCTACTTTTGGCATAAACTTTATTATTTTGCCGGTTAAACTTTTCTTCAACCGTAAAGATTTTTTCGTCGGTGAAGAGTATCTTTTTCGCATCGTGTCTCTTAAGCAGCATCGGACAACGTTCACGTCGTAATTTACTTTGAGATCGTATTTAAATATCCTGTTGACTGAAATACGCGAAATGTTAGTATGCAGAGCGAATTTTTTCTGGGTGCGACATGGATTTCGGCGAAGTCGCTCTCTGATTATTTTAATGTTTGCAGCCGTCCTTACAGACCGCGGGCGACCACTCCTATGGCGATCTTTCAAAGAATTAGTCTCCTTGTAACGTTTAATAGTGTAATATACGAAGTTGCGGCTTACCCCAAAACATTTTATGTCACGGAAAATGTCCACTGGTTTTTTTCCCGCCATATGTAGCAAAAGGACAGTCGCACGTAATTCTTTCGTTCCCTCCATGGCCATGGCCATCACGAGAAAAACAAAAGAAATGAATTTTAAAAACATTCAAATAGCACACTAACATTCCAAATTCAAAACTTAAAAAAGAATAAAATAGGTGCCAGTATTATTTTGTTTCATTTTATTAAGTAAAAAGTTTGTCTCAAAACTTATGAACGTACGAGGTATATGCTGCACCACTGATATAAAGCAGTGATGTTTCCTTTTTAGGATTTTTTTTATCTCTTGTATAAAGCTTGTATATTAGCATTAGAGAAATGCTAATTGGTTAGTGAATTTAAATAATATGAATAGTGTCGAAAATATTATTTTGTACAAAACAGGTATTTTTGAAGTTTTGGTGCCATAGCTCCATGAGTACGAAGGAAGTTGAATTACTTCAACTATGTATATCCTAATATTCCTAATGTATATTTTTCGTAGAGAAAGAATAAGTAATCGTCTATCTACGATATTTGTTGTTACTGAAAATTCCGATCAATTGTTGTTGAATATGTTGAACAATTATTTAATATTGTTAGATGAATATATTTTATAGTATACTTTTTCAAAAGACAAATAAATTGATATAAGTATTACTTAATACCTATGGTTTTTATTTTATTTATAATATATCTACCTAAAGTGCATTCATCCTTACTTGTCTTATTTGGTAAACAACATTCTAACCTCAAAATGCATCTTTTTGGTATAGAATAGCAATCTTGTGAATTAGATCATGCTGAGACGACGACTTTTCGGACATCACTTCACTTTTTTGTCTGGGAATGCTTCATTTACGATAAAATAGCTAGTATAGCCTAAACATATACATTTTGAGGTTATCTTATCTTATCTTATCTAGGTGAGGGCCCTTTCGGATGCACTTCGACCCAGTGGGATCTTTTGTGCATTTGCCCTCTCCTTTATACCTGCTCCCAGGCATTTTGAGGTTAGAATGTTGTTTACCAAATAAGACAAGTAAGGATGAATGCACTTTAATACCTATAAGAAAAAAAAACTTACACCTCAATATTTTTGTACCGGCAATACAGGTTCGAGTCCTGTCTTGGGCTTCAGACGATGATGGTCTATTTTTCCATTATGCATGTTCTCTGTATCATAACGTTTAAAAAAAACTTGTTTACCGTCAAAAGTTTATTTTACAAAAACAATCACATGGTTTCCCACAAACGTCACAAAACCCTGACTTTCAAAACAAGACTTTGTTCATACCATTGCATTCAACTCTACTATTTCAATAAATTAAATCGGCAGTAGTAGCTACTAAAGTCCATTATACACTTTATTATTTGGTGATTGCTGAAGTATCTTCCGAAGAGCTGTGAACAAACAAACGCCCATTAGCATAGGTCACTATTATGAAACGAACCAACACTGACGAATTGACAGCGGACCAGCCTTTTGCAAACGGCTTCTATTATTTATACCGATTTTGCCTAAGAATTTAATCGTATAAGGCGGCAACCGATAAAAAGAACACTGAAATCGATTCATGTATTGTGGACTTCCGGACGAAGACTTCAGACTTTACCAGTCTTTAGAATCGTACCAGCCAATCCTGACTGTTGAACAGAGGTGACAATATAAGTATGTAATTAACCCTTTCATGCACTATCACGTCGTTTTTACAGATAAAGAAATCCTCAGCGAATTGCTACTGTAACAATTGCTTGGCTAAGCCCTAACAAGTTTAGCACGTTGTCAGGGCCGTAGCCAGAGTTGAATGTAAGATAGGGCAGCCGTAATTACAGGTAGGGCACAAGTCAAATTTAACTTGATCTAATCTCTGTGAGGCAGTTTCTTAAGGTAGGGCAATGGTATTTTAAGGTAGGGAATTGCCCCATAATGCCCCTCCCTAGCTACGGCCCTGCACGTTGTTCGTGATAAATAGGCGGCCAAATTTTTACCTCTCCATTTTTAATTTTGCACAGATCACAAGAATTTGATTGTAACAAGTAGGTACTTGAATACAAGTAAGAAGCAAATTGTTTTTGGGATATACATGTATGGAACTATGTGATAACGATACCCCGCATACAGTGTCATCTAGTGAATATATAAACTTGACCCTTTAGGGGTTTGACGTCTGGCTCCCACCACGTCTGGTGGCTATTTAGGCCTCTTCCCAAAATGTTAACTTTTTCAAAATGGCTTATTTCATAAATTACCACTTCCCAAAATGTTAACTTTTTCAAAATGGCTTATTTCCTAAATTACCACTTCCCAAAATGTTAACTTTTTCAAAATGGCTTATTTCCTAAATTACCACTTCCCAAAATGTTAACTTTTTCAAAATGGCTTATTTCCTAAATTACCACTTCCCAAAATGTTAAGTTTTTCTAAGTAGCTACTTCCGAAAATGATAACTTTTCAGACTTTCCAAAATACAAAGGTTTTCAGGGTTAGTAAGCACGGCGTCTAAAACGCAACTCGTCTATGGGGCAGCTCGTCTAAAACGCAGGTGGTCTATATCGCATCTAGTCTAATTTAGCAGTTCGTCTAAAAAGCAACTAGTCTACTTTATTTTTGAGTAGCAAGGAACTTGACTACTATCTGCTGCTATTTATCATAAGATCATAACATAAAATAATGCAAGGACTCCTTACCTTCCTTCTCCTGATCGTCGAAGTCCTGCTTGGGGAATTCGATGTCGAAGGTGATGTAGAGGTTCCCGTGCAGGTTGTTGTTCTCGAAGTTGGTCATGCCCTCGCCCTTCTTGCGCACGCGCGCGCCCGCCCACGTCACCTTGTCGCGCGTCACCGACACCGAGTGCCCGTCCAGGTGCGGCAGCTCCAGGGTGAACCCGGTCAGCGCGTCCTGGGGACAAAGGCTCGTGTTCACTAAGGGCGGGTTGCATCTACTCAACATTACAGACCGATCAATGTTAAATATGGCGCTGGCAGCTGTCATTTCCATACTAATTTCATTACAGACGGTTTGGTGCGACCAACCCTAAGCGCTAACTCGTTGTTTTAAGGCCGCTCCACATTCGCGCGCGATTCGCCGGCGTGAAAACGAAATACTGCGAATCGGATCCACTTTCACGCGTTCGCGCATATTTTTCGCGCGTTCGCTCGCGAATGTTGAGCGGCCTTTTAAGTTAAACGGTTAGCTAGACGGTTGCCAACACGCCATTCCGACCGAGCGACCTTGGTCGGCACCGACCGCTATAGTATGAAATTTTGCTCCAAACAACTGTCTACACGGTCGGGCTCCAAACAACTGTCTACACGGTCGGTGCGGACCAAGGTCGCTCGGTCGGAGGGGCGTGTTGGCGACCGTCTAGCCAGGGCTTTATGCGTATACCCGGCGTCAACCCAACGCAAGCACGTAACAACACCGGATCAACAGCGCCGAGGTGGCCGCGCCGCGACCGCTAGTTTCCCACGCGCCGTTAACTTGTACCGAGCTGGGGCGATGCCTTTACGGAGTTATCAGTGTGTGTTGCAGTATGGCATACTGGCACGGGTTGAAGCGGAGCTAGTTCATAGCGAATACGATAAGTGTGCGTAAAACTAAACTTTCGGTAATCGTAAGTCATGACCATGACCTTTAAAATGATCTGATTGTATTGCAAGTTTGTTTGTTTTCTAAGACATAACAGGTGCTCAAGTCCAATCTCGTCGAATTAACGATTTAAATGCCCTATTTACTAAAATACCCAATGTTGTTCCCACTTATAATGTTATAAAGGGTGAACACTATTAAATTGTCGCTAACATTTTCCGTTCTATTTTTCTGACCTCGCAACCTGTTGTGGTAAAACTTTTCAGATATGAAATTTAAAACATATTTTCATCTAAGGTTTAGAAAAAAAAATTGTTTGTATCCGTCAAGATGTCATCAAGAGAAAAAAGCGTTCGCTAATTAATTTTGCAAAGATTTTCAGTAAATCCCCATATAGCTACTTCGGATCTTGGGAAATCGTGCCTTCAAGGAAAACGGAACAAAAAGTTAGAGTCAAGGGTGTGTAGGTTATTTGATAAAAATCCAGCAATCTTTTCTCGAGATGTGGCAAAAAAAGTTGGTACTAGTCAAACAAATATACAGAAAATAAAAAATAATGCGGTATTTCTTCTTACAAAAAGCCCCGAAGAGAACGGTAGAACAATATAACAGAGCATTTAGACGCTCTAGATTACTCTACACCCTGTTAGTTCAAAATACAGGTTGCTTAATTATTGATGACGAAACTTATGTAAAGGCCGATTTCAAATCAATACCAGGAAATCAATACTATTCTTCTCGCAACGTCCCGGGTCTCCATGAATCAGAAAAAGTAATTCCAGTGGAGAAATTCGCATAAAAAATCCTCGTGTGGCAAGCGATATGCCAGTGCGGCGTGCGGAGTTCGCCCTTTGTAATCACTGGCACTGTCAACACGGAATTTTTTTATATCCGAATGCTTAAAAAAAGATTATTACCGCTTATAAAAAAGAACACTTTTTCGACATTATTCTGGCCCGATTTAGCGAGCTCTCTCTATTTATTCCGAGCTTTAGAGTGGTATAATCTGAATTCTGTCGATGTAGTACCGAAGAACACTAATTTGCCGAATTGCCCAGAACTACGGCCGATAGAGAAATACTGGGCAAATATTAAAACAAAGTTGCGTAAAACGTGCTAGCCAGTCACATCATTGCCTAATTTAAAAAAAAAGTCGACGAAATGTTCCGCCTGCTCACAAATGATTCCGTGCAAAATTCTATGAAACGCGTCAAAAGTAAAGTCCGAAAATACTCTCGTCGTGCTGATCAAAGAATAAAATTGTGTTAGCGGATCTATTTTATCTTAAACTTTATTATAATAAATAACTTTGAGTAACTTGTATGTTATTTATTTTAGTAAACTTGAATTCGAAAGGCGACAATTTAATAGTGTTCACCCTTTTGTGTCTAAAGCCGTTTTATTAACACAAGGAATCTAAGCCAATTATATTACGTTTTAATCAAACGTCCACGTCCACCTAGCATATTGATTACAGGCGAGATAAGAAATGTGGTTAGCTATACTATTTTGTTTCATAACTTTCCGTTTTAATGCGTATCGAACAATATTTTCATTGTTAAGTACTTCACACTTTGTCAAACAGTACAACGAATGAGACCAAGGAAGAACGTGACGAAAAACGAATAAGACTTATTATATGTAGACGACTTACATAATTTGACCAGAGAAGACAATGACGCATAGTGTCAGACGAAATAAGAATGAGACAACCCAATACAATACTAGAAAGCGATGAATAAGTATTTCTCGGTTTTAATTCGCTTATTATTTAAAATTCCATTCATTAGCAGCCATACTTACACTGCAGTACGTCTAGCACAACTTGCTGCTAAGTCAAGTCGCGCGCGACTCAGCGACTCCTGTCTCACTCGTATTGTGCAAATTAGAAAGAGGAGGCTAGATTCTCTCGACTCGCGTCGCGCTTGTTGTGTCAGTTGTGCTAGCCCCGCAGGTTTATAGTATGAGAGTAGAGTAGATAAAGTAACGTAACAGGCAACTGTGCATAACTAGGTTCAAACATTTGTGTGATTTTATTATGAAACTCGCCTGCTGGTCATAAAAGCACACTCATATTTTAAGGACTATTATTATGTAACAGTTGCATTATAGGTTCGGTCACAATCGTTACCTGCAGTGATTTATTGTTGCTATAAAACCACACTCGTATCTTAAGGATCCTTATTATGCAACAGTTGCATAAACTACCATTACGTCATACCTCGCCATAAAGTCGCCCTTCGGCTCGTGCGTCAAATACCTGCGATCTAAGACATTCTTTGCTTTACCACCCAAGGTAAGTAATGTACTCGTCCACGATCGTTACCTGCAGTGATATAGTGATGTTGGTGTAGAGGTCGTCCCCGCGGCGCGTGTAGCGCGCGTGGCGCTCCGTGCGCAGCTCCACGACGAGGTCGCCGGGCTCGCCGTCCAAGTGCGGCTCGCCCTCGCCGCGCAGCCGCGACTGGTGTCCGTCAGGCGCGCCCACTTCCACCTGTACTCGTCCACGATCGTTACCTGCAGTGATATAGTGATGTTGGTGTAGAGGTCGTCCCCGCGGCGCGTGTAGCGCGCGTGGCGCTCCGTGCGCAGCTCCACGACGAGGTCGCCGGGCTCGCCGTCCAAGTGCGGCTCGCCCTCGCCGCGCAGCCGCGACTGGTGTCCGTCAGGCGCGCCCACTTCCACCTGTACTCGTCCACGATCGTTACCTGCAGTGATATAGTGATGTTGGTGTAGAGGTCGTCCCCGCGGCGCGTGTAGCGCGCGTGGCGCTCCGTGCGCAGCTCCACGACGAGGTCGCCGGGCTCGCCGTCCAAGTGCGGCTCGCCCTCGCCGCGCAGCCGCGACTGGTGTCCGTCAGGCGCGCCCACTTCCACCTGTACTCGTCCACGATCGTTACCTGCAGTGATATAGTGATGTTGGTGTAGAGGTCGTCCCCGCGGCGCGTGTAGCGCGCGTGGCGCTCCGTGCGCAGCTCCACGACGAGGTCGCCGGGCTCGCCGTCCAAGTGCGGCTCGCCCTCGCCGCGCAGCCGCGACTGGTGTCCGTCAGGCGCGCCCACTTCCACCTGTACTCGTCCACGATCGTTACCTGCAGTGATATAGTGATGTTGGTGTAGAGGTCGTCCCCGCGGCGCGTGTAGCGCGCGTGGCGCTCCGTGCGCAGCTCCACGACGAGGTCGCCGGGCTCGCCGTCCAAGTGCGGCTCGCCCTCGCCGCGCAGCCGCGACTGGTGTCCGTCAGGCGCGCCCACTTCCACCTGTACTCGTCCACGATCGTTACCTGCAGTGATATAGTGATGTTGGTGTAGAGGTCGTCCCCGCGGCGCGTGTAGCGCGCGTGGCGCTCCGTGCGCAGCTCCACGACGAGGTCGCCGGGCTCGCCGTCCAAGTGCGGCTCGCCCTCGCCGCGCAGCCGCGACTGGTGTCCGTCAGGCGCGCCCACTTCCACCTGTACTCGTCCACGATCGTTACCTGCAGTGATATAGTGATGTTGGTGTAGAGGTCGTCCCCGCGGCGCGTGTAGCGCGCGTGGCGCTCCGTGCGCAGCTCCACGACGAGGTCGCCGGGCTCGCCGTCCAAGTGCGGCTCGCCCTCGCCGCGCAGCCGCGACTGGTGTCCGTCAGGCGCGCCCACTTCCACCTGTACTCGTCCACGATCGTTACCTGCAGTGATATAGTGATGTTGGTGTAGAGGTCGTCCCCGCGGCGCGTGTAGCGCGCGTGGCGCTCCGTGCGCAGCTCCACGACGAGGTCGCCGGGCTCGCCGTCCAAGTGCGGCTCGCCCTCGCCGCGCAGCCGCGACTGGTGTCCGTCAGGCGCGCCCACTTCCACCTGTACTCGTCCACGATCGTTACCTGCAGTGATATAGTGATGTTGGTGTAGAGGTCGTCCCCGCGGCGCGTGTAGCGCGCGTGGCGCTCCGTGCGCAGCTCCACGACGAGGTCGCCGGGCTCGCCGTCCAAGTGCGGCTCGCCCTCGCCGCGCAGCCGCGACTGGTGTCCGTCCGGCGCGCCCACTTCCACCTGTACTCGTCCACGATCGTTACCTGCAGTGATATAGTGATGTTGGTGTAGAGGTCGTCCCCGCGGCGCGTGTAGCGCGCGTGGCGCTCCGTGCGCAGCTCCACGACGAGGTCGCCGGGCTCGCCGTCCAAGTGCGGCTCGCCCTCGCCGCGCAGCCGCGACTGGTGTCCGTCAGGCGCGCCCACTTCCACCTGTACTCGTCCACGATCGTTACCTGCAGTGATATAGTGATGTTGGTGTAGAGGTCGTCCCCGCGGCGCGTGTAGCGCGCGTGGCGCTCCGTGCGCAGCTCCACGACGAGGTCGCCGGGCTCGCCGTCCAAGTGCGGCTCGCCCTCGCCGCGCAGCCGCGACTGGTGTCCGTCCGGCGCGCCCACTTCCACCTGTACTCGTCCACGATCGTTACCTGCAGTGATATAGTGATGTTGGTGTAGAGGTCGTCCCCGCGGCGCGTGTAGCGCGCGTGGCGCTCCGTGCGCAGCTCCACGACGAGGTCGCCGGGCTCGCCGTCCAAGTGCGGCTCGCCCTCGCCGCGCAGCCGCGACTGGTGTCCGTCAGGCGCGCCCACTTCCACCTGTACTCGTCCACGATCGTTACCTGCAGTGATATAGTGATGTTGGTGTAGAGGTCGTCCCCGCGGCGCGTGTAGCGCGCGTGGCGCTCCGTGCGCAGCTCCACGACGAGGTCGCCGGGCTCGCCGTCCAAGTGCGGCTCGCCCTCGCCGCGCAGCCGCGACTGGTGTCCGTCCGGCGCGCCCACTTCCACCTGTACTCGTCCACGATCGTTACCTGCAGTGATATAGTGATGTTGGTGTAGAGGTCGTCCCCGCGGCGCGTGTAGCGCGCGTGGCGCTCCGTGCGCAGCTCCACGACGAGGTCGCCGGGCTCGCCGTCCAAGTGCGGCTCGCCCTCGCCGCGCAGCCGCGACTGGTGTCCGTCCGGCGCGCCCACTTCCACCTGCGAATAGTTCATCGTATCAAACCATTTATCATAAAGTAAAGTGCTTATATTACGCCCATGCTACAATAGCCTATATTAGGCCCCTGGGCGTAATGGTTTTTTTCTTAAATTGTATCTGTCACTCATGCGCCAGTTATAATAGCAAGGTAGTTTTAATTCAAATAGGATGTAATGAAACCTATTTCAAAAACTAAGCATAAAAACACCAATATAAAATGTTTAGCTGAATTATTTAATGATTTTTAAATTAAAACCATTCATTTAGTGTCTGTGTGAAATATTTTTAACAAATGTTTATAAATCGTGTCTGTATACTGAAGGGTGCATCACGTCAAATTCAACGAAATGGACGACTGACTATTTGTAGTTTTTATTGCAATGAGTATTTATTTCGTTTAAAATGAATTCTTGTACTGTTTTTGAATGATTATCATAAAGTACTTAACTTTATTTAAATTCCAAATTTTGGATTTGCTTCTAAAACCTTTTGGTTCAATGTAGGGTACATAAAAAAAGGTAATTGGTAATATGAATGTCCAAATAGTGTATAGTGATTATAATATAATTTATTTAAATTTATTATATTTCACATATTATGTGATATATCCAAAAAAAAATAACTAAATCTAACTTTGCGCAAAAATATTTTACAATAAAGCTCCCCCCCTAGAGTGTTAATGCATACCTCAATCTCCAATAGCCTCTCCTCATTGACTAACTTGACGTTGGGGCACTCGTCGCACACTGTCTGCTGCATCATCTGGAAGCGGCCGGGGCCCAGGTTGCGAGTCACCATCTCCTGCCGGCAGTTGCACTTGCGGGTGCCCGGTGCTGGCTTTATGACTGGTTTAAATCTTGTTATCTGTATATAAAAAATAAGGGCTTTAAGTACAATGGCAGTTTATATTATAGTCAAAATTGTATATCTAAAAGATTATAATACATTTTAACCTAGTTTGTCACACGATGACAACAAAGAGCAATGAAATATACCAAACAACTACAGTAAAAAGATATACGGAAGAACCAGAAAAGTTGTTTGGAGATAAGAAACTTATCTGATCATATGAGAGAAAGTATTATTGTATTAAAAGCGCGGAAGAGCAGTGTCTCTTGCCACAGGCATCTTGATTGCTTAAAAAGAGGAACCAGCCTGAATATTTATAGTGCTTCAGCTTTTGAATAAATCATTATTATTTTTTTTTTTATTTCATTAACCGTTTCCTGGTATTAATGTCATTGAACTGATGATACATGAAAAGGATAACACACTACAGCATTTGTATCTGCAAACATTTGTGTTTGTATAGTACTAAAAAAACTAATATCTATTCTCACAACTTGTTGAATAAAATAAAATCCTTTAAAAGGTGGAAACAGTTTTCGATAATGATTGTTGCGGATGCTCATAATGTAATGTTGGATGAACACAGTACTATTGAGTAGATAAATGATATATACTTATCACCTGGTCATGTGGACCAGTCATTGTGGCACTCTTTGGAGGAGGCCTATGTCCACCAGTGTACGTCTTTCGGCTGATATGATGATGTCATACAGATCATGACCATGAAATAGGTTAAAATTCCACTTACCTCAATAAAGTTACCATTATAAAGTTCTTCCAGCGTAACCGAGAGCTCCATGGTGATGTCCGCGCCGCGCGGCGTCTCGTGCTGCTGCGGCTCGCCACCGAAGTGGAACCCGAAGTCCCCGAAGAAGCTGGCGAAGGGATCGTTGTTGTTCATCATCCCGTCCTTCTTCAAGCAGTCCTCACCGCAGCGGTCGTACAGCTCGCGCTTCTCGGCGTCCGACAGCGCTTCGTACGCCGCCCCCAGGTCTTGGAACTTCTGTGATGCGTTAGGGTCATCTTGGTTTTTGTCCGGATGTAACGCCTTTGCTAGTTTTCTGTAAGCTTTTTTGATTTCATTCGTGTTGGCCGAACGCGACACGCCGAGTATTTGATAAAAGTCACGGCCGGCTAGTGTTAGGACTACGGCAGACAAAGTATAAACTAAAATCACATATACGGAATTCGTTAACATTTTGCTACTTAGGAACTAATATTAATTAAATTCTAGGAATATTTTTTGTATAAAATCTGCTAAACATCGCGTTTAGTCTTGCTAATTTGACGTAAGAATGACAGAAAATAATAGAGGCGTGTAAAGACAATTCGTCCACCTTCTATTGGCTGCCGGTCTCCTGATAAATTCAGAAAAGGGTTACATACATGAGAAATTTCGCTAATAAATATAGCTCTTGCTGAATAGCAATAAGACTTTAATTTGAAGAAAACATTTATAACACGTTTGAGCCAATGACGTGTAACCTCGTTTATATGCCATATTGCCAGAATTAAAAATACAGAAATTAAAAAAAACCTTCACCACGTTTGACACACAGTTTTAGACGCTTAAAAATTCACAGAGGTTTATACCTTTATTTATCTGTGGAGGACTAACAACATAATTTTGACAAGCGGTGCAAGTCATCACATTTCTCGCAAATTTTGCATAAAAACAGGCATTACATTAAGAAAAACCCTTGAGTCTGAATTTATAGACCTATTCCTTATCGACATGGCTTCAATTTTAGTTCCCGAAATACCGGTCCCTGGTTTTTCCTTCGAAAATCACCAGCGGTAAGTTCCGTACCCTTTGAGGTTTGGTATTAGTAAAGATTCCATTTATTGTTGTTTCCTTCACTTTCAGCAATGCTTTCCTGGTTCAGAAAGGATTCCCAGCGCCCACAGCAACAAAGACTGGTACCACAATCGTCGGTATCATTTACGCGGATGGTGTGATACTGGGCGCCGATACTCGCGCTACCGAGAACACGATTGTGTCGGATAAGAACTGCGAGAAGATTCACTATTTGGCTGGGAACATGTATTGTTGTGGCGCTGGTACGGCCGCTGACACGGAGATGACGACGCAGACGGTGTCGTCGCAGCTGGAGCTGCAGCGGCTGCACACGGGCCGGCAGGTGCCGGTGGTCACGGCCGCCACGCTGCTCAAGCGTATGCTGTTCCGCTACCAGGGACATATTGGTGCCGCTCTCGTTCTGGGCGGAGTCGACCGCACTGGTCCCCATATCTACTGCATTTATCCACATGGATCTGTTGATAAACTCCCATATGCAACAATGGGTATGTACATGCACTGCATGCCACTTTCCAATATATTAACTATCTTCTCAGTTGTAACTATAACTAACATTTATGTATGTTCTGTCAACAATTTCAGGTTCTGGATCCCTAGCTGCTATGGCAGTATTTGAGTCTGGCTGGAAGCCCAACATGACCGAAGAGCAGGGTAAGAAGTTGGTGAGGGATGCCATTGCTGCTGGTATTTTCAATGATTTGGGTTCCGGCTCTAATGTGGACCTGTGTGTCATCCGCAACACTGGTCCAGCACAGTATCTGAGAACTTTTGAGGAAGCTAATGTGAAGGTAAATTAACAATTCATTTGTGACATCATTATAATATATTAGAATTAAATCCTGAAGTATGTAATAGTACATTACTTACCTAGGGCGGTTAAACAAAGAATGTCTCAGATCGCAGGTATTTGACGCCCGAGCCGAAGGCAAGGGCGATAAATATGCGCTCTGAGGCTTTCTTTATTACCGCCCGTGGTGAGTACAAAATTTTACGTCTCTATCCGGCCAGGAAGTGGGGTTTTCCGCACGCATAGCGTGCGGTAATCCCTACTTTATGGCCAGGTATGACGTAAAGTATATTATGTTTTTTCAAATCCTGTTTGGTTAAAATAAAATAACAAAGTTGAAGAATATGAAGATGTTAACGAAATTATTATATTTTATTTTCTAGGGTAAGAAGCAAGGTTCATACCGTTATGCACCCGGTACCACAGCTGTGTTGAGGCAGAGAGTGATTCCCTTGGAGGTTGAGTCCATGGCTGTTCACCAAATGCAGCCGATGGAGGTGGAGCCCTCAGGAAGTCGCCGTTAAGCCTATACTTGTTTATTACAATAAATTTTACAACATACTTAAGTTTTGTTTCATTTACTTATTCCTTTGAAAATTTTATATAGATTCATCACTTCAACTTCATTAGAGCATGCAATATAGGTAATTAAGAACATCTGTACAACCAAAACATAAAAAAATATATCTTTATTGCATGGGTACTGAAAATGTAATGTGATTCATGTTTTTGGTTAAGTAAAGTCGAGCAATGAAAAGGTTTACCACTTTTCAACCTAATTTAATATTCAAAGCTGTTAAAAGTGCAAAAGTGACGAACCATTTCATTTCGCGACTGTACATAGGTATCTATTTGGGCGCTGATGCAGCGCGTGACTTGTCAAAATAAGTTTTTGCCAATAATCATTTACTTTAAAAACAAAGTTTTAACCGACTTCAATTCAGTACTCAGCCAAGCCACATGAATATTTCCATTTTACCCTATGACCTGATTTCCGAGAGCAAATGCGTTGATTATTAGAGAAAAAATCGATGTGAGCCGATAATATTTAAGGACTTCCGTCGATTCCTCAAGGATCTCAGAATCACCTTTGGCACTTCATTGTTTGCTATTTCAACGGAATCATATCAGAATCCAGGGTGTCCACTTTCTGGAAAGTCAGGGAAGCTCATGGGGGTCAGGGAAGTTCTAGACAGGTCAGGGAAAAAATCTATCTAGAAGGAAATAATATAAATAAAAAAATCAAAGGGATCAACAAATGTATCTTGAACTATACATATGTTGATTCATCAATCATCATCGTTATGTTTTCCATCAACTAAATTTAGAAAGGTACGTATAGATCTTAGTTAGTTTGACTTTTGTTTTTATTCAGTGTTAAAATATTTTACGTCATACCTGGCCATAAAGTAGGAATTACCGCACGCTATGCGTGCGGAAAACCCCACTTCCTGGCCAGATAGAGACGTAAAATTTTGTACTCACCACGGGCGGTAATAAAGAAAGCCTCAGAGCGCATATTTATCGCCCTTGCCTTCGGCTCGGGCGTCAAATACCTGCGATCTGAGACATTCTTTGTTTAACCGCCCTAGGTAAGTAATGTACTATTATGACCAGGTGATATTATAACGTCATTGTGGGCAGGAAAGAAAAAAGAAGGCCATTTTGTGGGGAGATACCTCGATACAACAACATATACAATTTAAGCCTTACAGAAAAAAGTTGTGAAGGGCGGAATAAGTAGTATTTAAAAAAATCTCTTGTTCAAGTGTTTTTTGTGCCAAAATTGAACGCTTCGGATTAAAAGCATTCTATAATGAGTACTTATTTTAAAATGTTGGAACAACTCGGATTCATCCCATGAGCGCGGGAAAATAGGTGTAGGTAAATGTGGAAAAAGTAGGTTTTGTCTGCGATACGGCCTTCTCTATAAACTATTATTACTAGGGCGTATGTGGTATAGTTATCAACTAAAACAGACACGGGGAATTAATTTTTGGTGAAGAAAGGTATAGTTTTATAGAAAAAAAGGTCTGAAAAAATTTAAATAAAACTTGCTGTCGAAGGTAAAATGATCAAATCTAATACATATTTTTGTAAACAACAGGTTTAGTTTTCATAAATATGTGTACTTTTTGATCTGATCAATCGAGATGTTTTGTAACATTTCTGGTTAGGGAAATTCGAAAGAATGGTCAGGGAAAGTCAGGGAAAAGTCAGGGAAATATTTTCTGGGTTTGCAGTGGACACCCTGGAATCTATGACGTACTTTTGTAGTTTGAAGTAGGGTCGTTTCGCCGGTTAGCGACCACTTAGCCGAGTTGCTCACTTTAGATTAGTAAAAATATACCTATTCAATATACACACATAATAGATGGTATTCGTAAAGGCTCTAAGTATAGTCAAGTTTTGAAACCTACAATAAAATATAGCACTTTCATCCATAGATTAGGAAAAAATATAGAAAAGGTTACAAAATAGCGAATTCGCTAGATAGCGACCGCTTTAGTCGGTTTGCGACCACCTGTTAGCTAGTTGGCGACCACTCTTGCAAATAGTGTTTAAGTAGTTAATAAAACGATTAATCATCATCATCATCATATCAGTCGAAAGACGTCCACTGCTAGACATAGGCCTCCCCCAAAGAGTGCCACAATGACCGGTTTTGCGCCACCCGCATCCAGCGGATTCCTGCGATCTTTACTAGGTCATCAGTCCACCTTGTGGGGGTATATCCACTCTGCGCCTCCCGGTACGTGGTCGCCATTCGAGAACCTTTCCGCCCCAACGGCTATCGATTCTACGTGCAATATGCCCCGCCCACCGCCACTTAACTTTAGCGATTCGGATGGCTATATCGGTTACTTACCTTGGTTATGTTGCGGATAGCCTCATTTCTGATGCGATCACGCATAAAAACTCCCAGCATAGCCCTCTCCATTGCCCTTTGGGTGACTTTTAGCCTTCTTATGAGGCCCATAGTAAGCGACCACGTTCCAGTGCCATACGTCATCACTGGCAACACACACTGGTCAAAGACTCGCCATGAGACACTGCGAAATACTTATTGGACGAAAATATGTGCCATAGCGTAGCTTCCCGAACGCTACCCAGGCGAGTCGGATTCGACGATTGACCTCTTTCTCTCAAAGTTTGACCTACCTAACTGCCCTTATACCACTACAAATAGGAGTGTAGACTAACCATTTATTATTAATCCAAAAAAAGAAGGCAAAATGATAAGCCTAAGTGACGAAAATCCCATTCATATATCTCCAAAAATTACGAAGCTACAACCGTTTTAATATTGCTTGTTAGAGAGAGAAAACGCTAGTGGATCGTGACGTCACAATCCCCGAGCATCATAGTAAATGACAATCATTTCATATGAAGGTGCGTTTTGCGGAAAATGGATAGAATACACCCCCTCTAAAAACTTTGGATACTATAACTTTGTGATTACTTAATCCCCTGCTCTTTTTTTTCTCCATTTGACGTTACATTTAATCCTTTTTCGAGAAAATTCATCATTATAGGTCATTTTATTTAGTGTCTACACCCCTAAATTGTTACTCTTCTAAATCTACTTTACATTGCTGTGTCAATGAAGAATAGAATCGAAAAAAGCGCGACTTCTCGCTCACACCATAGTGCTTTTATATATATTGATATTACAGTCACACATGTCATTCATAGTAGGTATCTAAATGCCACCTTTTTATAAGCTTTTATTTAACTTTTAGATTATATTCTACTTACACTAGCGTCTGCCCACGACTCCGTCCGCGTGGAAATCGTTTATATCGTAGCTTTATACAAACTTTCACCCCCTTAGGGGATTATTTCGGGGATAAAAACTATCCTAGGTATGTCTCTTCCCGGGACTCAAACTATCTCCATACCAAATTTCATCAAAATCGGTCCATTGGTTTAAGCGTGAAGAGATAACAGACAGACAGACATAGACACTTTCGAATTTATAATATAATTATCTCATATAAATTATTTATTATTATATAATATAATATATAATTATATATTATTATTATATTATATATACTATGGACATAACATGGATTGGCGCGGCTTAAATACCGACTCAATTTGCTAGCCAAGCTAAATATCGCGGGTGCCGCATAAGAATCCATAAGGAAAGAAAAAGAAAACGATGTGGTCGCTATCCGACTTCTTTGGTAATTATGTATTTGGGTACGCGACCACCCCATTTTATTTAAATCTATTTTTAAATATGCCGAATTTCAACGAAATTATTACAACAGCTTAATCATTTAAACGATCAATTAACTAATTTCAGCATAATAATAAAATTAAGTGACGTAACTAAAGTTTTCGCGCCAACTGTCGCGTTATTTTTTTTACAGATTCACTGCACGTCAACACTTTTCGGAAGCAATGTGTGAAATGTGTGAATTGAGGTTATTTTTTCTTGCTTTGGATTAAGCTTTGGGTTTTAAAGTGTATTTATTCTTATTCTGACACTATTCAAGAATAGTTGATAACTAATTATTTTTCTGTTGGGTTTGTAGAAATGTTAATATCTTTAATTGAAGCAGCCTAGTCCGTCAAGTGGTCGCTAACCGAAGGTGGTCGCGTTACCGGCGAAACGACCCTACACTATTGAGAAGTTCCACAAGCCATTTGTGGTCTTCATCATCACTTCCACTTCACCAAATGTATGATTTCCGGGTATAAATAAATACACGAGTTATAATAGAAAATATCGAAATTACTACACGCGTGCCTAATATATTTGAGGAGTTCCCTCAATTCCTCATGGTTCCCATCATCCAACTGGAGTTTTGAAAACAATGGGACCAACCTGGAAGCATATATAATTAAAAAAAGAATAGTACCTACGAATCGGGTCATAAATGATGGAGTTCTGAGGTAACACACATTAAACATAATAATGACAAAAAAAAACTGAATTGAGAACCTCCTCCTTTTTTTGAAGTCGTTAAAAAATATTTGTGATAACTTTTATTGCCTACTACCTTTTTTTGCACAGTCATTAACTACTCGTTGAGAGGGTCCCGATGACCCCTAACATGACGGGTTTATCTGATTTTACGAGTTCCTATGGCCACTTCTCGACTCCGTTGGTACCATGTTATTGCATTGTCACCGAAAATGCGATGATAAGTATACCAAATATGAGCTCTTTTTTTTTTTTTTTTTTTTTTTTAAGATTTGATTTAAAATAACATACATAACTAACGACAAGTTAAATAAAAGCTTGTAATAAAACGAAATATGTACTATGAAAAAGACTATATATTTATAAGAAAGAACGCCTATATAATGGCCGGAATATATTACATTGAAAAAAAATATTTCTTAACAGAGTATACATACAACATTTTGTTACAAACGCGCGACACGCTAAACCCGTCAAAAATTTTGGTTGCAAAAAAAGTATTTTATAAAACACTTTCACCAACCAAATTTTTTGACGGGTTTAGCGGGCTGCTGACGCGTACTGTTCCAATATTCTGCAGACTGACTATGTCCGCATAGTTTGTTAGTTGTCTTACTTACTATCCACAGACAAATTTTCAGATTTTATAAAACAGTTGCGACGTAGGGGTTTTCTTGACAAGTTCGGAACCACCCCACCGCCAGTTGTCCCAAAAACTGGCTGACTGAGTGAATATAATATTCTTTGGACGGCAGGCTATTGATATTCAAGCTATTTATGACCTAATATTAAAATTTCAGCCTTTATAAAACTGTTGCAGTTTTGGTCCCTCAGCTCTCCGTCTATTATATATGACTATGCATTTATTTGGATCATGATTCATGCAGCAACATACTTAGGTCTTCTACTTTGGGCTTTAGGGACGGTTTAAGAATAAAATATTCATGTAGTGGTATTTTCACGACAAAGGTAGGCTAAGACGAGAAGAAGAAGAGGGAGCTTTTTCTCTAAGAAGTAATCTGTTTCTATGCAAAATATAAATATGTGCTAATTAAAAATGCAAAGTTTTTAACTGTTTAAAACGCTTAAATAGAAATGCTACCACAGTAAAAACGCTGTGTCAATGCCATCTATTGTAATAAATAATAATTCTTAAATTTATATTCTATTTTTCATGTCTTACAATAATACCTTTCAAATACTGAATTCTTATAAACCTTCACACATATTATAAAACATTACTTTCTATAAAAATTGTGACGAGACTTTTGGAATGGCTCATACCTATTGAGTATTTTCAGACTTGACTGTACTTGAGATTCTGTTATTTCTTGTGCAATATAAAGTCCCAGGTGTCCTTCCACCGGAGAGACATGAGTTCGGTCTCGGTCAGGTCGACGTTGCCGTAGTTGAGGACGCTGAACTTCTTGAACGTTATCACGACGTACGCGAGCCACACGACCACGGAAACAACAAACACGTTCACGAGGGGGCGCGTGCGCTCGCGTAAGTGCAGATAGACATATAGATGTTCGACCACGTACGCGAGGAGGAGGATCTTGAAGAGGTACGCGGGGAGGTAGTGGTGCAGGAACAGCGTGCGGTCGAGGAAGAAGTAGGGCAGGTAGTGCAGCCAGTAGCCGAGGCACAGCACGTGGCCGGCGTCGAGGAAGCGGGCCGCGGCGCGCGGAGGCAGCTCCGCGTGTGCGCGGCGAGAGCGCAGTGCGTGCGCGCACAGCAGCAGCAGGTACACTAGCACGCTCAGGGAGCCCGCGTACCACGTCACTAGGTTGCCGATCAGGTGGATTTGGGCCTGAAACCATCACAACGATAAATGTAATATTATTTGTTCCGTTCGATATCCGGGATCCATAACTTGAGAGGGCGCCACTGCCCACGACCGGAAGTAACCGTTTGCGTCAAACAACCCACTCCACGCCTTCGCCGTGACGTCACATCCGCCTTCGCCAACTCTAGAACCAGCGCCCGTGCGCCCGCCGCCATATAAGCCATATTGGCTTTCTCATTGTTGCGTCGTCTGCCGAAGAGATCGGACGTAGGTACCGTAGCTATTTTTATAAAATGCGTCGAGGAATGTTAAAGCTTGATTCTTTAAATTCCTATAACTTTCAACTAGAGGTAGTCCTAAAAAATTAAGAAAAGGGAATCGCGAGTGATAACTTTTTTTTTATCGGATTACCCTCTTTTATATATTTATTTTTCATTTTTAACTTCGTTGTTCGCGAGTGTTTGGGATCGCATTATGAACAACGACAGTCACGAAATGAAGACATGAAGTTTCTTGTTTATGGCTCCCTACATTATACGTATGAAAACCCTAACTAAAACCATTATTGGCCGCTACTCAAACTTTTTAAATTTGTTTGCTAATATTAATCAGACAAAGGAGAAATACATACTGCCAACCACCACTACTCTTTTTTATTTTTTTTGTTATTTTTCTATTTTTGTAAAAAAAAATACATTTTTTTGTCAGTTTTTTTATGTTTTATATATGTTTTTTTTTTAATGTTATTTTTCGTATTTTTTTTATTTTCAGTGTTGTTTATCGTTTTTAATGATTTTAAAAAGTTTCTTTTCTTTTTTTGATGTTTATGTCTATTTTTTAATGTTTAAATTTTTGTAGGGTCTTTTATGTTATTTTTCATGTTTTTTATATCTTTTTTTATTTTTGTGTTTTACTTTTCTTTTTTCCTTTTTATAAATGTTTTTTTTCGTTTTTTCAATGTTTTTAACGTTTTTTTTGATGAGCTGTTTTTTTTCTTTTTTTAATGTTTTTTTTTGTTTTTCTCGTTTTTAATAATTTTTAAATGTTTTTTTCCTTTTTATGTTTTACTATTCTTTTTTTAATGTTATTTTTTTTTGTTTTATTGTTTTTTCAATGTTTTTACCGTTTTTTTTAATGAGCTGTTTTTTTTGTTGTTAGTGTTTTTCTATTTTTTTTTTGTTTTTTGTCATTTTTTTGATGTTTCATCTATTTTTTAAATGGTATTTTTCAAGTTTTTTTTATCTTTTTCCCTTTGTTTTACTTTTCTTTTTTTTATGTATTTTTTCTTTTTTTTTCAATGTTTTTTAACGTTTTTTTTGTTTTAGCAACTTTTTTTAGTTTTTTTTTAGTTTTTCTCGGCGAACATGTGTCCGAGCGGCGCGTCCGCCGCGTGTGCCGCCATCTTGAACTGCAGCTCGCAGAACTTATACTCACGTTGGAGTCTGGCGAGAGCCAGTACGCGATGGAGCGCGCGAGCAGCGGCCAGTCGGCGGGCTCGCTGGCGAACATGTGTCCGAGCGGCGCGTCCGCCGCGTGTGCCGCCATCTTGAACTGCAGCTCGCAGAACTTATACTCACGTTGGAGTCTGGCGAGAGCCAGTACGCGATGGAGCGCGCGAGCAGCGGCCAGTCGGCGGGCTCGCTGGCGAACATGTGTCCGAGCGGCGCGTCCGCCGCGTGTGCCGCCATCTTGAACTGCAGCTCGCAGAACTTATACTCACGTTGGAGTCTGGCGAGAGCCAGTACGCGATGGAGCGCGCGAGCAGCGGCCAGTCGGCGGGCTCGCTGGCGAACATGTGTCCGAGCGGCGCGTCCGCCGCGTGTGCCGCCATCTTGAACTGCAGCTCGCAGAACTTATACTCACGTTGGAGTCTGGCGAGAGCCAGTACGCGATGGAGCGCGCGAGCAGCGGCCAGTCGGCGGGCTCGCTGGCGAACATGTGTCCGAGCGGCGCGTCCGCCGCGTGTGCCGCCATCTTGAACTGCAGCTCGCAGAACTTATACTCACGTTGGAGTCTGGCGAGAGCCAGTACGCGATGGAGCGCGCGAGCAGCGGCCAGTCGGCGGGCTCGCTGGCGAACATGTGTCCGAGCGGCGCGTCCGCCGCGTGTGCCGCCATCTTGAACTGCAGCTCGCAGAACTTCTCCCAGAACGTCAGCTGCGTGCTCGTCGTGGGGATCATCTCGGCCGACACCAGCTCGCGCTCGCGCTCCTTTCTGTCTTCAGCTGAACATAGCGAATAGGTGCATAATAGTACATTGTGATACAAGTGAGCTATGTTGATTATTACATCAGAGGCGGAATTGTCACGCGAACCGCAGGTGAGCGTGACAATAGGGCCGAGAATGTAATTATCAAAGCTAACGCGTGTCATACGACGTTTTTCAACACATTTGCGAGGAAAAAATACTTTTCATAAACGAAAATGTTACAGGCTCCTAAGTTGTTTCCTTTAGTTATTGATGACAACAGGTCTTTACTCACATACATTTGTACATTTCCAAGAATGTACAGTAGCGTCAATTCTATTTATCACTTTTCTATTCACCACGAGTCAACATTTTTAATAATAACCAAACACGCATCATCAATGTTTACAAATATTTGTGAAATTACTTATAATGGCGAGCAACTATTTTTTTTCGTGAAGTTCGCGCAGTGCGCCCGCAGCGAGGCTTAGATGAAATCTCTACTTACTACAATACTTAATACAAAATAAAATAAATATTTTCTTATTCAATATAAATTCATGTAAAATGTTATCAAAAGTAAAGTTTTACTAAATGAAACGTTTCTATATCATATCCAAGAAGAAATAATCAATTAATTCACAAGAAGGATTTAATTTGTTTAGTCGAGTAAGAATCCATTTGCCGAGAATTAAAAACAAACCTGTATAACCCGGTCAATTTAAGAATGCGCCGAGTGGACATACACTTTGCTGCAAGGTGCCAACGTGTCTTAATCGGGATATAAACATAACTACACGAGTGTCGTAATGTTATAAAACACGCGTGTTTAATACCCAGGATTATGGGCCTAAAAGCGGCACAATAAGAGGCACGTTACGAGCATATGTGTTGAAAAAATCTAATCGTCACGAGTAGGTCGATTTGTTGTAACAGAAAACTTGCTCAGAATATTGGTGTCACAATAATAATCAATATCAATAATCTTATACTTATTTATAGAATTAATTGAACGATCATCCATCGATTGGTGCAGAAACACCATATAATTACTAATTTGTATGCCAAACGGAAACGTCAGCTACAAACCAAGAAGCATTTTTTAATGATGTAACGTGTTGTAAGTAAGCTATTCACATCTTGTGTTACGATATATTGGTTACTTTGGCTGGTACTAGGTATCTATTTGATGCTGACTGTACATGGTTATAACAACGAAGTATTAAAGCAATTAGTAGTTAATATATACATATAAATGCCTATATTCTGACTAATCAGAACTATTCAAAAAAGACTAGTCCACTCACTCCGCTCACTCATCAACGCACAGCCGAAACTACTGGGGCTAGAGTGTTGAAACGTGAAAGTTTAACGTAGGCAACGGATAAGAAGGGATTTTTGGAAATTCCACCCCTAAAGGGGTTAATTAGGGGTGGAAAGTTTGTATGGGGGAAACTTTATTTTTTGAGCTAGAGACTTCAAACATTGTAGAAAGATTACTTATTAAAATACAAATAAAGTACTTTTAGCGTTTTGGAAAATTCGGCCCCAAAGGGGGTTAAAAAAGGGTGCAAATTTTGCATGGGGGAAACTTCTTTTTTTAGCAAGCGGCTTAAAACTTTGTATAGAAAGATTACTTGTTAGAATATAAATAAAGTACTTTCAGCATTTTGGAAAATTCCATCCCTAAAGGGGTTAAAAGGGCTGCAAAGTTTGTATGAGGGAAACTCCTTTTTGAGATAGAAGCTTAAACGTTTGTAGAAAGATAACTTATTAGAATACAAATAAAATACTTTCAGCATTTTGGAAAATGCCACCCCTAAGGGGATGAAAAAGGGGTGCAATGTTGGTATAGGGGATTTTTTTTGAGCTAGAAACTCAAAACTTTTCAGAAAGATTACTTATTAAAATAACATAAAAATTCTTTCAGCATTTTAGAAAATTCCACCCCTTAGGGATGCAAAGTTTGTATGGAGGAAATTTTTTTTAGCGAGAGACTTAAAACTTTGTTGAAAGATTACTTATTACAATACAAATAAAGTTCTTTCAGCGTTTTGAAAAATTCCGCCCCTTTTTTTGAGCTAGAGACTTGAAATTGTGTAGAAAGATTATTTATTAGAATACAAATATAGGCTTAGAATTGAAAATTTTGAGAAAAAATTACTAACAAAACTTATAACAATAAAAAAAACGTAGTGTTTTCTTTTTAATTTTTCCCCGAAAAGCGTTCATTTCAAAGTTTGTATGACGAGCAAGAAAATTTTAAAGTACGAGTATGAGCTTTGTCACTTCGCCCTTAGTCTGTTTGTTAAAAGACTACAAAAACTCAATTCAGCGTTTTTTGAAATTCATCGCCCAACAAGGTTAAAAGGGGGTTCGAAGTTTGTGTAGAGAGCAAGACATTTTTAAAGTAAGAAATTTGTAACTACAGTTTCAGACTGTTTACCCACAGGCGGGCAGCGCACGATCAAGCGGATGCCGTCCCACGTCGCGTCGTTAGATTACCTTTAGTGTACCGATGTTCCTCGACGTTCCACTCAGTGTCCTGGTGGGTGAGCACCTTGTCCGCCACCACCTCGTGCTGGTGGAAGCCCCAGGCGGGCAGCTGGCGGCCGCTGAAGCACAGCGCGGAGCCCGACCCGACGTGTATCAGTCGCACGATCGAGCGGAGGCCTTCCCACGTCGCGTCGTTAGATTACCTTTAGTGTACCGATGTTCCTCGACGTTCCACTCTGTGTCCTGGTGGGTGAGCACCTTGTCCGCCACCACCTCGTGCTGGTGGAAGCCCCAGGCGGGCAGCTGGCGGCCGCTGAAGCACAGCGCGGAGCCCGACCCGACGTGTATCAGTCGCACGATCGAGCGGAGGCCTTCCCACGTCGCGTCGTTAGATTACCTTTAGTGTACCGATGTTCCTCGACGTTCCACTCTGTGTCCTGGTGGGTGAGCACCTTGTCCGCCACCACCTCGTGCTGGTGGAAGCCCCAGGCGGGCAGCTGGCGGCCGCTGAAGCACAGCGCGGAGCCCGACCCGACGTGTATCAGTCGCACGATCGAGCGGAGGCCTTCCCACGTCGCGTCGTTAGATTACCTTTAGTGTACCGATGTTCCTCGACGTTCCACTCTGTGTCCTGGTGGGTGAGCACCTTGTCCGCCACCACCTCGTGCTGGTGGAAGCCCCAGGCGGGCAGCTGGCGGCCGCTGAAGCACAGCGCGGAGCCCGACCCGACGTGTATCAGTCGCACGATCGAGCGGAGGCCTTCCCACGTCGCGTCGTTAGATTACCTTTAGTGTACCGATGTTCCTCGACGTTCCACTCTGTGTCCTGGTGGGTGAGCACCTTGTCCGCCACCACCTCGTGCTGGTGGAAGCCCCAGGCGGGCAGCTGGCGGCCGCTGAAGCACAGCGCGGAGCCCGACCCGACGTGTATCAGTCGCACGATCGAGCGGAGGCCTTCCCACGTCGCGTCGTTAGATTACCTTTAGTGTACCGATGTTCCTCGACGTTCCACTCTGTGTCCTGGTGGGTGAGCACCTTGTCCGCCACCACTTCGTGCTGGTGGAAGCCCCAGGCGGGCAGCTGGCGGCCGCTGAAGCGCAGCGCGGAGCCCGACCCGACGTATATCAGTCGCACGATCGAGCGGAGGCCTTCCCACGTCGCGTCGTTAGATTACCTTTAGTGTACCGATGTTCCTCGACGTTCCACTCTGTGTCCTGGTGGGTGAGCACCTTGTCCGCCACCACCTCGTGCTGGTGGAAGCCCCAGGCGGGCAGCTGGCGGCCGCTGAAGCACAGCGCGGAGCCCGACCAGACGTGTATCAGTCGCACGATCGAGCGGAGGCCTTCCCACGTCGCGTCGTTAGATTACCTTTAGTGTACCGATGTTCCTCGACGTTCCACTCTGTGTCCTGGTGGGTGAGCACCTTGTCCGCCACCACCTCGTGCTGGTGGAAGCCCCAGGCGGGCAGCTGGCGGCCGCTGAAGCACAGCGCGGAGCCCGACCCGACGTGTATCAGTCGCACGATCGAGCGGAGGCCTTCCCACGTCGCGTCGTTAGATTACCTTTAGTGTACCGATGTTCCTCGACGTTCCACTCTGTGTCCTGGTGGGTGAGCACCTTGTCCGCCACCACCTCGTGCTGGTGGAAGCCCCAGGCGGGCAGCTGGCGGCCGCTGAAGCGCAGCGCGGAGCCCGACCCGACGTGTATCAGTCGCACGATCGAGCGGATGCCGTCCCACGTCGCATCGTCATCGACTCGGTTCACGATGTCGACTCGCCACAGATTCTGCGCCGGCATCGACACGTTGTAGTCGATGTAGCACGACACTTCCTGCAATGCAAGTCTTGATTGACGCTTTCTCTAGGAAAACTATTCTAGTAGTCAGCAGCCGAGTCACAGATGCCGAGTAGAGTGGCCAGCGAGTCGTGATAAAAGCATTTTTTTTTTAATTCTCTATTTGGTAACAATTTTACGTATGAAATAAGCTGTCAGTAAGTGTTACCAGCATGCGTTTCGTGATGCCGTGCAGCAGCTGCACCACGTCGCCGTGCCGGATGGCGTCCGACCGCGCCACTGCCAGCGAGGCCGGTGACTTGACTCAATAGGGCTGCGACCCTGCGGTACCTGCGACTGCGGCGAAGCGGCCGCGGCCACGTCGTGCGAGTTGAGCGCGCGGCTCGTGATGCCGTGCAGCAGCTGCACCACGTCGCCGTGCCGTATCGAGTCCGGCGGCCGCGCTACTGCCAGCGAGGCCACCTGCACATTCAAACATACCAAACTATATTATTTGGAAAATATTCTCAATCAATTTTACAAGTTCTCACACTGCATGGTTCTTCGAACTTCGAAAAATAATACTTACATAAAAACAATAGGTACAAGCATAAAACTCTTTTCAACTAACATGGAGACTTTCCCAGTACCTACCTTGTTCCAAAAGTTAAGTACCTAGAAAGTGATTCGTCTAACAGAAACTTTCAGATTCAGTACTCATCTGCCTGTCAGTCATAAAAAAGAGGCACATAAAGGAAGTGACGTATTTTAGAGCCCATCCAATTTTTGCTCGTGCCCCATTAGTAAACACCAGAACCGTAGTTGCGGCATGGGAAGTCCGCGTACCGCACCGGGTACACGTGCGCGTGCGAGTGCAGCCAGCACGAGCGCTCGTCAGTGTGGCTGAGGGCTTATACGCCTGTTCAAGTTGTTTATGTCATTACCTCGGGCCGCTTCACAATCCACCAGTTGTTGACGTCCTTGAAGCTGTAGCACGTGACCTGCTGCTGGTGAGAGGAGCCGCGCCCGTCCGCGTACCGCACCGGGTACACGTGCGCGTGCGAGTGCAGCCAGCACGAGCGCTCGTCAGTGTGGCTGAGGGCTTATACGCCTGTTCAAGTTGTTTATGTCATTACCTCGGGCCGCTTCACAATCCACCAGTTGTTGACGTCCTTGAAGCTGTAGCACGTGACCTGCTGCTGGTGAGAGGAGCCGCGCCCGTCCGCGTACCGCACCGGGTACACGTGCGCGTGCGAGTGCAGCCAGCACGAGCGCTCGTCAGTGTGGCTGAGGGCTTATACGCCTGTTCAAGTTGTTTATGTCATTACCTCGGGCCGCTTCACAATCCACCAGTTGTTGACGTCCTTGAAGCTGTAGCACGTGACCTGCTGCTGGTGAGAGGAGCCGCGCCCGTCCGCGTACCGCACCAGGTACACGTGCGCGTGCGAGTGCAGCCAGCACGAGCGCTCGTCAGTGTGGCTGAGGGCTTATACGCCTGTTCAAGTTGTTTATGCCATTACCTCGGGCCGCTTCACAATCCACCAGCTGTTGACGTCCTTGAAGCTGTAGCACGTGACCTGCTGCTGGTGAGAGGAGCCGCGCCCGTCCGCGTACCGCACCGGGTACACGTGCGCGTGCGAGTGCAGCCAGCACGAGCGCTCGTCAGTGTGGCTGAGGGCTTATACGCCTGTTCAAGTTGTTTATGTCATTACCTCGGGCCGCTTCACAATCCACCAGTTGTTGACGTCCTTGAAGCTGTAGCACGTGACCTGCTGCTGGTGAGAGGAGCCGCGCCCGTCCGCGTACCGCACCGGGTACACGTGCGCGTGCGAGTGCAGCCAGCACGAGCGCTCGTCAGTGTGGCTGAGGGCTTATACGCCTGTTCAAGTTGTTTATGTCATTACCTCGGGCCGCTTCACAATCCACCAGTTGTTGACGTCCTTGAAGCTGTAGCACGTGACCTGCTGCTGGTGAGAGGAGCCGCGCCCGTCCGCGTACCGCACCGGGTACACGTGCGCGTGCGAGTGCAGCCAGCACGAGCGCTCGTCAGTGTGGCTGAGGGCTTATACGCCTGTTCAAGTTGTTTATGTCATTACCTCGGGCCGCTTCACAATCCACCAGTTGTTGACGTCCTTGAAGCTGTAGCACGTGACCTGCTGCTGGTGAGAGGAGCCGCGCCCGTCCGCGTACCGCACCGGGTACACGTGCGCGTGCGAGTGCAGCCAGCACGTGCGCCCGTGAGTGTGCCTGACGATTTACACCAACGTTTTTTGAACTTGTTTATGAATATAACACTTTAAACTCACCGCTTTGTACCTACACATATTTAAAAAATACTTTACACGACAGCATTCTGACGTATATGGCAGTTTTAATGCAGTTATAATGCAGTCGTCAGAACTGCACACAGACTGCAAGCGGCCTGTGCCAGTCGGTTTGCAGTTTCGATGCAGTTACGCCAATTGCATTCAAACTGCATATTTGCAGCTAGAAATCAGTCAATGAAAAAATGAAAATGAAAGCATTTAATTCGGACAATTACACATCCATATTATGTTAGTACCTAAGGCTTATACTACTACAATACAATTTGTAAGTTGAAATTCTTTCTAAAATACTTTAATTAAAATTATCGATACTTTGTAAAAAACCAATTCAATTCAATTTGTTTATTAATAAAATATACCTACATAAACATACATGTAAATCGGCCCAGTATTTTTAGATTATGTGCATTTTCCTGGTTAGAGGGCGTTTTCGCCCTAGCAAGCGCACGAGTTGAGCTCCCTTTGAGCCCTATGAAATATGGGTAAAATATTTAAAACAGGGGATTGTTATCTGCCACTTATCAGAAGTCGACCGGTACACATCTCCGCATATTTTCTTGTGAAGAAAACCTGGAAAACCGGACACTACTGAAGCTGAAGTCGCTGTCGCCGTCCGTTTGCTGCAAAAGCCGCCGTAGCTAACGTTCAGTAGCTGTCGAACAGTCTACAGTTTCCAGAGTTTACAAGAGATTTCAGCAGACTGCAGCCTTTACTTTAAGACCATGGACGGGCCGCAGAAGGCGGACTTCGGAGAGGGACAACCTCTTATCTCAGAAGCACTCCGAGACCGTCACCAGACCGGTGCTCTTCAGCAGCGCCTTCGTGAGGTATGAGGAGTGGCTGTCAGCGAGTGGACAGTAAGGAAGAAACTTAAAAAACTTGCGACAGAAGAGAAAGACTCTACAACAGACGAAATAACGCTTTCGCTTCGCCAAAAGAGTTTAAAGACAGGTAGGGCACAGTGGAATGTCATCTCGCTCGTATGTGGAGCAGTCCAACTGGGGAAGTACCTCCACCTTACAGAAGACCGCAGCCATAATAGCACCACTGCTTTGTAGTGTTGCTATATTATTGCATGCTATGAAGCATGTGGTGTTGTGTTCCTGGTGGTGAGTAAGGTCGCCAGAGCTCTCTAGGATGCGCTGTGTTGGGAGTGAGGGACCTGCATCTGCCAACTCTGCATCTGCTATCTGCCAACACAGCGAATCCTCAAGTGAATAAAGGGCCGGCAACGCGCTTGTGATTCTTCTGGAGTCACAAGAGTCCATAGGCGACGGTACCAGCTTAACATCAGGCAGCCCGTAAGCTTGTTTGCCACCGTCGTAGTATAAAAAAAAAAAGTAGCCTTCCTACGCTAGGAGGGGTCGTTGTTTTTGAGGCGGCTTTTCCTACGACGGGCTGACTGAGCTGGTGGGGACCGTGGCGGTAGTTTGACCTCTGCCATTCTGGAGCAGCATGTCGTCCCATACACTCGTAAGTATGATGAGGGGTCCCTCCTTATGCAGCATGCCAGGCCGCAAGGGCCACCTGAGGCTACCTCCGCCAGAAGGGCATCGACACCACGGACTGGCCAGCGATGAGCCCGGATCTCAATCCCTTAGAACAATAAACAGGAGGGTTCGCAAGCGGAATCGTGCCCCGGTATGTCATAGAGCTGAAGGAGGCTTTACTGGAGGAGTGGAACGCCATCCCTCAAGACTACGTGAATGAAAAACAGTATAAATTGTGCCAAAAGGGCGAGGGTTGGTAACACCAAGTATTCATTTATTGCAACAAATTCTACTGTTTATAAAAAGCCTTTCATTCTCAATTTACTTGCAACTGTTTTCAGTATTCCGAGCTTTTTTCAGATCTTGGACTTGAAATCGCATCGAAATTCCATATTTTCCATTGCGCTACATTGTCAGCTTATATTTGGTAGGTACAGTCGCCATCACATACATAGGTACACTATAGGTGTTCAAAAATATCGGCACATGCACCCTAATGCCTTGAAAATAGAGGTGTTCCGATGTTTGTGACGTGCTTGTTTGCTCCGATGTATGTGATGGCGACTGTACCATACTTTTCTAATTCGGATAGAAATTAAAATAACAAGGCCATTGGATGCACATGATAATATAGCTGTAAATAAGCCATTAATGGCTTTAGCACTTAATCATGAAACTCTGGAATAAGTATTAATTATTTGGAACTTTAAATAAAATAAAAATAAATATACGAGTACATAAAGAAATATGAAACGTCCCTATACAATACCTTAGCGTTATCTGCGAGCCATGTGCGACGTGCAACGGCTGCCCGCGCGTGATGCTCGCGAGCCCGCCTTGCAGCGACGCCTGCAAGCAGAAAATAAAAGAAAACATGATTTCAATTTAAAGTAAATTTGTTGGATAGTGTGTAACCTCTCAAACCATAAATATTATCTATCTTTAAAACTGTTCGTTGCATGTCTATGGTACCTTCCCGTTCCCCTTCTTCTCTGCTATCCTACAATGGTGTGAACATGCATTTTTATAAATGTATTTTAAATAATTAATATTACCTGATAAAATGTGAGGCCTCATACAGCTGATTATATATGTGATGTGTTGTTAAAACATTTTTGCGTAGATCTTTATGAATAAAGGTTTGTACGTATATCGTTGTCTACTCATTCCATGTGGTACAGTCGGCCCACGAGCCCTAGTGCGATAGCAGCCGCTTTTCGCAAACCTAACAGGTTATGGAACCAGCATTTTATTCCAAGAAGGAATCGAGAAGGCAACGATCGGCCGCGGCGTATCGGGTATAACTTAACCTCAAACTTTTAACTACAACACAACGATGGTGACGACACCGGTCGACAACGAGAGTGCCCGAGCTTCATTCTCATTCGAGAAATTGGATGGCATCAGTAACTACTTAAACTGGAAGTTCTGCATGCGACATGCACTCATAATGGAGGGACTATGGGCATCTGTTGAAGGTACGGACACGGATCCAGTTCGAGGCCAGCGTGCTTTGGCTCGAATCTGTTTGTCTGTAAAACCACATTGCATACAGCACATTAGGACGGCGGACACGGCTAAGAAGGCCTGGAATAACCTTCAAGATATCTTTGAGGACAAAGGTTTGTTCCGGCGTGTCGTGCTACTACGGCAGCTTCATAACGCTCGTTATGATGACTACGGCTCCATGCAGCAATACATCGAGGCCGTCACTACATTAGTAAGCCAGCTAGATGACATCGGTCGAAATATTGCTGATGAAGAGGTCGCAGAGCTCCTTCTATCCGGACTGCCACAGGAGTACGACGTTTTGGTGTCAAGTCTAGGAGCCGCTAACCTGTCTCAGTCGCTGACCAGTGAAATGGTGCGAGCACGTCTTCTACAAGAAGATTTTCGTCGCGGGAACAATGAAAGTGCCAACCGGAGCTCAGCACTGTTAACTCAGAATAGCTCAAAGAGATTTTGCCACTACTGCAAGAAAGCGGGTCATTTCAAGTCGAAGTGCTTCAAACTTAAAAATGACCAGAAGAAAAAGGCTGATGGTGACAAAATGCAGCAAACATTGTCCGTGTCAGCGCTCGCTGCTTACAACTCTGAAGACTGGGTAGTTGACTCAGGCTGTACGGCTAATTTATGTAAGCATTTACATTATTTTAAGACTCTTGACAGTAATTTTAGCAGTGTCATTACCGTAGCTAATAATGAAACCTTGCAATGCAAAGGTATAGGTTCCGTAGAAATTACCTTACCTAATAATACTGTAAGAATGATTGAAAATGTGATGTATGTCCCAAATCTCTCCACTAATTTGTTGTCTGTGGCTAGATTGACCCAAAAAGGCTATAAGGTTGTTTTTGATAACAGTAAATGTCATATTTATGACACTAAACAACAATGTTTAGCCACTGCTTCTAATAGGAAAGGTATTTATGTATTAGATTGTGTTACTAATTTGACTTCACAGAACAAGACTGCTTCAGCGTGTATACTGAGTCACAAGGACACAGTATGTACACAGGAGGGGTTCACTGGTGCGTCGTCGGATGCTACGAGGGAGCATCAATGTGCTCATACAACCTCTGATGTGCCTATGCACATCTGGCATCGACGGCTAGCACACCTTAGCAAAGCAGGTATGTGTGAACTTCGTAATATGTCCAATGGTTTAAATTTTAGTGGCCAGGACGGTCCGTTGGCTGATTGTGAAGCATGTATTAAAGGGAAGTTGACTGTTAAAAGTTTTCCCAAGGGTGAAGCAAAAAGAGCGCGAAAGCCTCTAGAATTAGTACATTCTGATGTTTGTGGTCCTATTGAAGAATGCACTTGGGGTGGTTCACGCTATCTAGTCACATATACCGATGATTTTACTCGTAAAACATTTGGCTATTTATTAAAATATAAAAGTGAGGTTATGTCTAAGTTTATTGAATTTAAAAACTTGGCAGAGAAGCAAACAGGTCAGAAGGTGTTATGTTTAAGGACAGATGGAGGCTTGGAATATTGTAATCGTAATTTTGATAAATATTTATCTGATTGTGGGATTATTCATCAGGTGACTGTACCCTATAGCCCGAGCCAAAACGGGGTCTCGGAACGCCTTAACAGGACTATTGTGGAGAAGGCGCGCTGCATGTTGATTGATGCAGGTTTAGGCGTGCGGTATTGGGGTGAAGTTGTTAAGACAGCAATTTATTTGAAAAACAGGTCCCCAACAGCTGCTGTGTCTCGTGCCACTCCAGAGGAACTGTGGTCAGGGTCCAAAGTTGACTTGAGCCACTTAAGGATATTCGGATGCAAAGCTTTTTGCCATGTGCCAGATTGCAAGCGTCGCAAATTTAGTCCAAAGGCTATAGAATGTATATTCACAGGCTATTCCGAGGAATCGAAAGCGTACAGATTTATAGATCCCAAAAATCCTACTAGGGTTATTAAAGCAAGATCTGTCCATTTTATTGAAACAACTGTGATAAATAATACTGATAAGAATTTTATTAATGAGAATAATAATATTTTAAATATTGACAATGTTATAAGAAATGATAATTTTATAGAATTGGAAAAAGGAAATCCTAACGATAAAAATAATATTGTTGCTTATGACTCATTTGGCAATTGTAATGTTTCAGAGACTCCAGTGTCGGAGCCCTGCCCTGGTGTTGAGACCACCAGATTGCGAAATGAGCCCCTGAGTGAGGAGCCAGCCTCATCTGAGCCTGTGCATGTGCAGCCCGAGCCGCAGAGCAGTGCTGATGAGCCAGAGGAGGCCATGAGTCCTCCAGACAGCCAGTACCAGTCGTGCAGTGACAGTGAAGACTCCAACGAGTTGCCAGTGACGTGTGAGGCTAACGTCCTTGTACAGCCCAGTACGTCACGTCCCGTCAGAAGCACGCGGGGTGCTATGCCCAAAAGGTATGGTGAATATGATTTATCACTCATGACTCAAGTTGAGTCTGAGCCACTTTTCTATTATGAAGCAATGGCATCCGAACGTAGAGATAAATGGAAAGCTGCAATGCAAAAAGAGTATGATGCTCTTATTAATAATGAAGTTTGGAGACTAGTAGATCGTCCAAAAAATACAAACATAGTAAAGTGTAAATGGGTCTTTAAAATTAAAGATGAAGCTTTGGGTAAAGATAGGTTCAAAGCTCGTTTAGTAGCTCGTGGTTTTTCACAGAAAAAGGGCGAGGATTTTAATGATGTTTTTGCTCCTGTAGTGAGACATTCGACTATGAGAATATTATTCTCATTAGCTAATGATCTTGACATGGATATGAATCACATTGATGTCGCTAATGCTTTTCTGAATAGCAAATTAAACGAGGTAATTTATATGGAACAACCTGAAGGTTTCATTAGGGACCCTAGCAAAGTTTGTCTATTAATAAAGAGCTTGTATGGTTTAAAACAAGCCAGTAGAATGTGGAATTTATGTGTGCATGAATTGTTAATTAAAAATGACTATGTGCAGAGTCGTTGTGAGCCTTGTGTATTTGTAAGAACATCGAATGGCAAATTGTCAATAATAGCACTATATGTGGATGATTTTTATGTATTTTCTCAAGACCCAGAATGTGCAAATTCCTTAATTATTTTACTGGAAAAACAATTCAATGTTAAAAATCTTGGTGAATTGAGTAATTGTCTAGGTATGAAAGTAGAACGTGATAGAACAAAGGGCATTTTAAAATTGAACCAAAGTGACTATATAAAACGATTATTGGTGCGCTTTAACATGGAAAATTGTAAGTCTGTAAAGACACCCATGATGTTGAATTGTAAACTTGACAAATCTGATCCTACTGCTACAACTCTGCTTGATAGCGAAGTCTTTCGTTATAGAGAGTTGCTAGGCAGTTTGATGTACCTCTCAGTATGTAGTCGCCCAGACATAGCTTTCACTTGTAGTCAGTTGAGTCAGTTCAACCATGCTTATGATAAAAGTCACTGGTTAGCAGCCAAGCGCGTCTTAAGATATTTAGCGGGGACTTTAAGTCATTCACTATATTTCTATAGGAGTAATGACTTAAAAATTACCGCATTTGCAGATGCCGACTATGGCAATAATTTGCTAGATCGTAAGTCATATAGTGGTTTTATTGTAAAACTAGGCAATAATGTAATAAACTGGGAGTCTAGAAAGCAAAAATGCGTCGCGCTTTCAAGTACCGAGGCTGAGTACCTTTCTATTGGGGATGTATGTAAAGACTTATGTTTCATTAAGAATTTAATATGTGAACTTCTGAATAAAGATATCAAAATTGTAATATATAATGATAATCAGAGTGCACATAAGCTACTAGAATGTAAAGAATACTGTCATAAAAGAAGTAAACATATTGATATACGATTTCACTTTGTAAAAGATATGATAAAAGATAACTTTGCTCAAGTTAAATACCTACCAACAGAAAGCATGATCGCAGATGTTCTTACGAAGCCTTTAGGTAGAATTAAGCATGAAAACTTTACAAAGTTAATGAATGTTAAAGTATAATCTGTATAACTTTTAATAAATGTAGAGCTTATGGTTTGTAGAGCTTAAAGGGAAGTGTTGGATAGTGTGTAACCTCTCAAACCATAAATATTATCTATCTTTAAAACTGTTCGTTGCATGTCTATGGTACCTTCCCGTTCCCCTTCTTCTCTGCTATCCTACAATGGTGTGAACATGCATTTTTATAAATGTATTTTAAATAATTAATATTACCTGATAAAATGTGAGGCCTCATACAGCTGATTATATATGTGATGTGTTGTTAAAACATTTTTGCGTAGATCTTTATGAATAAAGGTTTGTACGTATATCGTTGTCTACTCATTCCATGTGGTACAGTCGGCCCACGAGCCCTAGTGCGATAGCAGCCGCTTTTCGCAAACCTAACAAAATTCATGGAAAATGAAACTTTATTGCAACTACACTTTCCTTCTGTTAGTTATACCTGGAAGGCGCTGGTCATGACACTATCGTGTGGGCCCGCGCGCGGCAGCATCGCCAGGTGCGCGTAGAACACGGCCACGTACACGGCCAGCGGCAGCACCACCAGCACCGACGCTCGCCACAGCGCAGACAACAGTAGCCGCGGGGTCGACTCCGGCGAGCCCAGCCGACGCCACAACTGCCGGCCCACTATGTATACCGCCAGGTAGTAAGTGTACAGTCCGGAGTATTTTACACTGGAACAAGTTACTTTATTAGAGGTAGGAAGACTAAATATAGTGTAGTGTCATCTTGCGAATCTAGTTCAATGTATCAGCGGCGCTACCACGAACTTCGAATCTCGAACTTCGAATGAATTTCTGAAAATGAAATGGGAAAACTACAGATAGCTGAATAAGTAATATTCAATGATTGGGTCCCCCTCTAGTCCCATAATATCTATTGTCATAATTTTGATTGGCATAACACTTTAAGCATAAAGTTGTTGCTCATAAAAGTCTTTTGTCATTAATGACCCAGCGCATAATGCTTTCGTTGTCATAATAATTGTTCTACGTCATATTTTTTTTACCGTAAGTTTTAATATCATAAACTTTTTAGTCATAAAATTAAGATTATGTTTCTATTGGGAATATGACTTGAAAACTATTATGGCGACTGATATTTATGCTTAAAACTTTCCGCGCAATAAATTTAGACTATTGTTATTTATGCTAATTATGCTCTCAAACATTATCGTTAAAAAAATATATGGGAACTAATTTATGACTTTTGTTGGTTATGCGTAATGATGATTAATGACACAAGTAGTTATTATGTCTTTAAATTGTATGCAACCCGATATGGTCTAGTGGGGAAAGCCAAAAATAAAATAAAATAAAAATATAAAAGCCTTTTTATTTCTGGGTATGACAAATTTTACAATAACTTAATCTAGGATTTAAATATTAATTTTTGTTGTATATCACACCAAAATCCTTAGGAGGTAAAGGCCTCTTCCAGAATCTTCCACTTCACTCTGTCTTGGGCCTTCCACATCCAGCTGGCCCCTACCACTTTTGTTATGTTGTCTGACCAGCGTGCCAGTGGCCGTCCTCTTTTCCTCTTACCGATGGGCCCTTGCCAGACTGTTGCTTCAGAGGTCCATCTTAGTATCTGTAGTCTAGCGACATGGCCAGCCCATCTCCATTTTTGTTTCTGGGCCTGGCTTAGTGCGCCTATAACTTTTGTCTTGTCTCTGATTATGGAGTGCCTAATCTTCTGTATTTTTCTAAGTTTTAGCATACTCCTTACCATTTCTCTCTGGCATGAAACTAACATTATTTTTGATTTTGATGTGAATTTCAATGTTTGACATGCGTGGATTAAAGTTGAAAAGCCATACCTGCTGCTTTTTATTTGAACAAATGGAGGTGTTGCGAACGCAACTCTTTTTTTGTGTATAAACTTAATTATAGACCTATAATTAATGTAATATAAATAAATTTACTAGCTACCCGCGCGGCTCCGCCGCGTATACAAAAAATCTAGACGGAGCGACGGTATAAAATATAGCACATACTTAATCCTGTAGGGCCATTCTACATATCCCTTATATTCCCCCCGAGATCCCTTATAGGGATAAGTTCGCCTTTGTTTTGTACCTACTTTAATCTTACATATCATGTTTATGTATTAACCTGTTTTGTGTACAATAAAGTGCTTACATACATACATACATATAACCTACCTACTTACTGAACAAAGGGTTTTTAGAATAGGATGGGTATAGTTTCTGAGATTACCCCCAACATACAAACTTACATTTCACAGACATTACACCTGTTTATTATTAGTATCGGCACAGGTTATTTATAGGTAGGTACCGCTAAATAGTTTAATATCTACTAATTTATGTTTTCCAGTATTAAGTCATATCTTTTTGACAAATTACAATTTAGTCCCTGGGCGAAAAATACGGAGAAAACGAATTTTCCCGGACATGAGACCTATCTAGATCGATATCTCGCCCCCGTAAACCCCTGTATTCCAAATTTAATCGAAATCGTTAAAGCCGTTTCCGAGAACGTTATTACAAATATATATATGTACAAATATTGCTCGTTTAATTACAAAATTTATATAACCAACCTCCTACCTGTAATCAAAATATAATTATCTGAACCTGAAATAATTTGGATGGTATTCTAGCCAGGTCAACAAAGTCGCCAATAGGAGTCCCCGGCCATCCGAAAAGAAAATTTTGTAATCATAATCAAATTTCGTTTTCTACATCTTTCTTTATACTTACTGGAAATTAGGCAGAGCCTATCAGCGCCTACTAGGTTAAAAAAGCCGTCTAAGGGGTCCACGACAATTAATGGATTTAATTAAACCTCATTCTTCTCCCAACATCTCGAATATGGGAAAATAAGTTTGTATATAAACTTGTCTGAAGTAAAAAAGAACATGGCAAGTAATACTGACGTCTCTGTCAATTAAAAAAAACCACATTTGACACAATACGTCTGTCAGTTTACGTAAATAAACAATATTTACAAAAGGCCGTTTACTTTCTATTTTTCTTACTTTTCTTAGTGTTGTATCCATATGTGGCCGACTCAACATTTATAATTTCTCATGCTGAAGAACTTAGTATAGGTTTGAGTTTAATTCTTGTTTATAATTTTACATTGACATCTCGAGTCAAAACAGAAATTACGCCACGTGACGTCACGCAGCCAAAGTCACGTGGTCAGCGCACAGTAGTTTCTTTAAATTTATATTTTAGTAACATACCGATAAAAAATGAAAAAACGAAGACCTTATTGCAAATCTGCAGCATGAGACGAATCCAGTGACATATCATTTATCAAAATCGGACCATAACTGTAGATCTGATGGCATGTACAAAAATCGGGCTCGCGTAATAATAATATAGATAGATACACAAAAAAAGAGTTGCGTTCGCAACATACTCCCCGGCGTTGAGAGACTCAATACACTAAATACGATATCGTATGGAACGGCGTCTGGACCTTACTTAGCGACAAAATACCTTATTTCACTCTCTTATCAATGCCAGGATGCCAGAGTCAAACGCGCAATACAGCACGACTTTTACGTAGACGATTTTCTCAGCGGCAGCGACTCCACTCAGTCGTTAATTGAAATAAGTAAGGAAGTTAATGCCACATTAGAGTCAGCAAAGTTACCCGGTTATCCAAGCTATCCGGTTCGAAGGACCAATGTTGGCGCCGATGCCGGTGATGTTATTCGCTCGACGACTTTTAAATAAAACTTCGATAAAAGTTTGACTGTAGTATAATTTCCAATTATATAGGCTCTGATTTAATGCAAGGAGAGTGTGGCCGAATAGATAGTTACAGAAGTGGTGATATATATGTTATGTAAAAAGTAAGTGACCTGCGAGATATTTAGTTGCTTTAGGTAGGGATAAACCCACACATGTGTAGCGCCATGATTGGCGCATTCAAAGCCCCCCTCATGCAAACTGTTCAAGACGATTAAGCTTTTGTGGACCGCTAGATGGCGCTGTCACTAGTATACACTGGATAACGGTTGTTCGATTCAAATACCTTAGGACAGAGCCGTCTTGTCTTCTAAATTGATTGGTAACTAAGTGAGTGCATAGTAACGGTGTAAACAAAGTGGTCCTTCGAAAGTATAAGTGAAGTGTAGTAAGTGACATTGATAGTGAAGTGTAAAGTGAATCTTAAAGTGTTAGATGTAGAGACTAAAATCGAAGTGAAGTGTTGGATAGTTCAGAGACTTGTGAAATTTCAAAATCTTATTCAGTGGACTTCGAAAATTTCGTAATAAAAAAACACTTGTAAAATTTTAAAAATTTATTCTATGGACTTCGGGAATTACTAAAACACTTGTAAAATTTTCGAATCTTTTCAAAAAGACTTAGAATATTTCGTTTGAGCAAGTGACAGTGACTAACGGGACTTTTCAAAATTTTAAAATTATCAATATCAATATCAATCATTTATTGCATCCATAGTTGTACAGATCTTATAATAGGTACATGAGTTCCATATGGGCCCTGATAGGGCGTAGCAATTTATATTTAGTTTTATTTAATTACATGCCATTTATATGCTTAACATTCCTTAAAATATATTTTTTCCTTAGGCAGTTATTTTATTAATCATGCACATGCATTTCAATCTTCCTCTAATTACTAGCTATGTCACATACTATATCTAAACATAGCTACTTATTTACATCTATTAACTAAAACATTATTTGATAATTGTATATACCTATGTAATTCTAATGTCAATTTATTATTTTGAGCGGTAAATTGTAAATGTACTATTAAACTATTTAAGGGTGTGTGTAATAAATTCTTGATACGAGTAATATGTTTTACTTATTAGCCAATCTTTAAGTCTACTGCGGAAACTATTAAACTTATCCTCTTTTTTTATGAAGTCAGGGATTTTGTTGTAGACTTTTATTGATTGGTAATGAGGTCCACTTTTATACATATTTAGCTTAGGTTCCGGGAGGGCTAATTGGTTATTTCGACGGACGCTTTTAACAAATGTGTATTGAGTTAGATGTTTTTTTACAAACAGTGCTACTTCCAGTATATATATGCACGGTAGGGTTAGCAGCTTAAGTTTGACAAAGTGGGGTCGGCAACTTTCCGGGCAGCGTATGTTTGCTATTATGCGTATACACTTTTTTTGCGCTACGAACAAGTCGTGGGCGTCAGTGCTATTTCCCCATAAGATAATGCCATATCGCAGACATGCATATGCATACGCATAATATGCCGATAATGCACATTCAATATGAGTATTTCTCTTAAGTACACTTAGCGCATATATGAAACGAGATAACTTGTTGTTTGTAATTTCAATATGCTTTTTCCAATTTAGGTTTGTGTCTATTGTAAGGCCCAATAACTTAAATGTACTAACTTCTTCAATACCGATTTCGTTTGATACATGTGCCAAATCTAGAGGTATTTTTTGGTATGGCCTGAATTGTATTAACTTAGTTTTGTTCATATTAAGTTCTAAACAGTGTTCGCGTAGCCAGTCGTTAAAGTCTGTTAGCGTGTCCTTTATATCGCTATTGATGTTGTAATGTTTCGGGCATCTGAATAACAGAGAAACATCGTCCGCAAATAGGGTACAGTGATGTTCCGTAGTTTTTGGTAAATCATTAATATATACTACAAATAGGATACATCCGAGAACGCTTCCCTGTGGTATTGAGCTATTTATTATTAGAGGCTTTGATGAGATATTAGCGAGTTCTCCCGTTTTTTTATTGTAGTGTTGTATCTGAACGCTTTGTACTCTGTTTTCGAGATATGATTTTAACCAATTGTAAGCTTCACCTCGTATACCTACCCCATATAATTTTCCTAAAAGTACAGTGTGTGAGACTTTATCATATGCCTTGGTCATATCTAGCAACATACCTATGGCATATTGCTTATCTCTGAGGTAATTTAGAATTTCATCTACATATTTATATACCGCGAGGGTAGTTGAATGTTTTTTACGGAAGCCATTCTGATTGGGATCTAAGAGATTAAATTATCTAATAGAATAGACGAAAAGACATTGAAATTTTCTCTCGATTTTTCTTGTGTTTGATACTCGTATTTTTGGAAGCTTCAAGATGTCGGAAGAATTGAAAAGTTTAATTGCAGAGCAAGAGAATACGTGTTCCATGATACTAAAAGCACAAATAAACTTCAAGAAAAGCCCAAAATCTAGATTGACAAGAGGATATGTCAAAACGAGAAAAGAATCTTTGGAAGTTTACTTATTGGAAGCAATTCTCAGCAAACAATAGAACGTTGATTAGAATAGCGAAGCCGGAAGATAAAGTAGCCTTCGAATATTTTATAGAAGACGTGTATTCCGCATGTGAAGATATGTACATCGACTTGAAAGCAGAGATGACAGATATGCTAGAAAGTTCCGTATCCTGCACGAATAGAATGAGTCTGAATCCGATGCCAGGAACTAGTGCTAGTGATGATGTGCGTCTTCCGAAGATCGATATTCCAAAGTTTACGGGCAGCTATCAAGAGTGGACATCATTTCATGACATGTTCGCATCACTCATCCACAGTAAGCAAAACCTGAGCAGCGTTCAGAAGATGCATTACCTGAAGAGCTATTTATCTGGAGAACCCGCACAGTTATTGGATCATCTAGCAGTCACAGAAAACAACTACGAAATTGCATGGCTCACACTACAGAATAGATACAACAACAAGAGAGTCATTGTAAACACAATCTTGAGCAAGTTGATGAATCAAAAGAAAATACACAACGGTACAGCTAAAGCGATTCGAGAGATATTAGATAATACTATGGAGTGTTTAAACAAGTTGAAGGTTCAAAACATTAGCACCGGTTCATGGGATACGCTAATCTTTTACATAACCGTGGAGAAGCTAGATACCGAAACACACAAAGAGTGGGAGGAAGAAGCAAGTACTCTAAACATTTCAGAGTTACCAACACTGTGCATGTTCAAGAAGTTTTTAGAGAAGAGATTCAGAGTTTTAGAGATGATGCAGCCTACCCAATCGACGAACATGAACATGTACAAGAGTACTTCCAGAAGCGCCCAGAGAGAACCTCACTTCACTGTCGAGTCCAGAACATTTCACGTTGAACCAGTGGTCAAGTGTGCATTCTGCAAGCACAACCATTATTTGTATCAATGTAGAGAATTTCAAGAACTGACACTAGAGAACAAAACAGACTTCATACAAAACAACCAACTGTGTTTTAACTGCCTGATTCCTGGGCATCCAGTCAAATTCTGTAAGAGCAGACTCTCATGTCAGAAGTGCGGAAGAAGACACCACTCACTATTGCACAGAAACACACCGTACCAATCCCACGAGAAAGAAAACAAGGAAGACGTAAAACAAGAGAGAGAGAACAAGATTCAAGTAACTAAACGAGATAGAGAAACAAAACAAGACACAAAACGCGAGAGAGAGATTGTTACCCACCTAACCACAGGAAGCATGACGGCATTGTTGTCCACAGCCTGGATTAACGTGATCAATAAACAGGGAAGAGAATTTGAACTGAGAGCTTTATTAGACCCGTGTTCCCAAGAGTCTTTCATCAGTGAGTCTGCAAGGCAAACTATGGGGCTGAAGAAAAAACAAGTGAATGGACACGTATCTGGTCTTGGCCAGATGAGCACTCCCATCCGATTTGCAGCAGATATCGAAATTCCCTCACGATACAATCCGGACAAGAAAATGGGGATTACCACCTACCTAGTAAAGCGAGTCACAAGCATAATGCCTTCAGAGAAACAAATTATTGAGAACTGGGTACATCTGAGAGATCTACAGCTAGCTGACCCGACTTATTACCAACCAGGACCCATCGACGTGTTGCTCGGAGTAGAAGTGTACAACGAGATGATTCAGCCAGGCCTGATCAAGGGCGTTCCAGGCTCTCCCATAGCACTACACACGCACCTGGGCTGGATAATATCAGGAAAGATCACAGTCGAGGCAGAGAGAGACCAAGAAGAGAAATCATCCATCAGCATGCATTTAAATGTAGATTTAAACCAACTGTTAAAGAAGTTCTGGGAGATAGAGACAATAGAGGAAGTGACACATAAACTCACAGCTGAAGAGATTAAAGTCGAAGATTTGTACCAGAAAACTACCACGAGAAACGCCGACGGACGTTACATAGTAGACCTGCCATTTAGACACGAGCCACCGATCCTACCATGTAACAGCCGAGAGATAGCATTGAGCCGCTGGAAGTTGACAGAGAACAGACTTAAGAGTAAACCAGACTTATTGAAAGAGTACAACAAGGTTTTAGAGGAGTACGTCACACTCAACCACATGATGAAGATAGGAAACGGAGAAACAAAAGAAGGCGTATACCTCCCTCATCATGCAGTAATACAAATGCAACAAAGACCTAAGTGGAGGCAATCTAAACAAGAGTTTGAAGAAGGAGACTTAGTCATTATAGAGGACCAAAGATTCCCCCCTGATAGTTGGCCTATGGGACGAGTTAAAAGGAAATACCCTAGAAAATACCAATTTACCCGAACATACGATATACGCACCGCCTCAGGAGTGTTGACACGCGCAATTTCAAAATTGTGTCCTTTATTAAGTGACGTGGACAAATAGTGTTAATAGTGGACAAAATAGACATTTTATCTTAGTGAAGTGCAAGTACAGTCCGTTGTTATGTTTATTTTGTTTAACAAATGACCTTCAGTCATTTAGGCGGGAGTATGTTCAAGACGATTAAGCTTTTGTGGACCGCTAGATGGCGCTGTCACTAGTATAAACTAGATAACGGTTGTTCGATTCAAATACCTTAGGACAGAGCCGTCTTGTCTTCTAAATTGATTGGTAACTAAGTGAGTGCATAGTAATGGTGTAAACACAAACCGTGCCTGACGGGCGCGTTTTGCTACTGCTAATGAAATAGGTACCTATAATTAAGTTTATACACAAAAAAAGAGTTGCGTTCGCAACAGGAGGAAATCAGAATGATTAAAGGCTTCCACCAGCACACAAAGTAGCAAGTATAATCGTGTTTATGTCTAACATATAGCCTTGCTCCAGAATAAATATTTAGTAAGTTTTGTAACGAACATCAGCCAGAGTTTGCTACAGTTGGGTTTAAAAGAAGACGAGATAACTATTGTACCTGCATTGGCAACAAGTGGTTTGCGATGTCATTCTCTAAAATAATATAAATACGATTTTAAGGAACACTTACGAGAAACAACAGCCAAGTGAAACAGCACCGATGCATAGCCAAATAACTGAAGAGATGCCATTGTTTCTTGTACTCTTTATAGAACATAGAACTCCACTTAGTCCAAACAACATTTGAATGCACTCCAGTAACATGAATCTTGACTGGGCTAGGAAACAATTCTCTGCAACAAAAAATTGCAAATAAATTATGTGACAAAGTAAAAGTAAAGTGGGAGTTTATTTTAATAGACTACTTACCAAATAGGATTAAAACAGCAGCTAAGATTGCTGTCCACTGATATGTACACATTTCCAGCATCAGTTGATAAGATATAGACACCAGCAAACTGCCGGCCACCGCTGGCACCAACCTTAAAGCTCCCACAGGTACATTCTCAGCGTATGGTGAACCAATGCGGTCAAAGGTAAAGTTGCCATCATACCCAGCAAACCGGCCAGCTAGATACAGCAGTTGCTTGCCCAGGGGAGGGTGTGCATCGAAGAAAAATATGCCTTTGGTGTACAAAGACACATATCTTCCATAATGTAGCTCATCAAAGCTAAAATGTATAAAAAACAAGCTTACATTTTACACATAATTAAGAGATAATACTCGAGGCTGGATCTCTACACGGTGGTCTGGCACCATCAGGAAAGGTTGTGGTTTCATTCATGAAGCAGCTCACATCCCTTGATGACTGTATGGGAGGTAAGATAACATTGAGATAACATAATTATCAGTCATGTTGTTGCTTAGTACTACTATGGGTAAGGGCCCTTACAGACGAGCGACAGTCGGCGAGGTCGCCGACGGTCGCCGATACGCCGCGGCGGTCGCTGTCGTGTCGCAGCGCGCACTCGTCGATGTGTAGTCTAAGAGAGAGCACCTATTTTCTTTTTCAAAATGAGTAATGACGATTTTCATTGTGATGTTGATGTATTAATTTTTAATTGTATTATTACTATATCCCTTTCCTTATAATTCCATATACATTCTTGCTTTTTAGGGTTCCGTAGCCAAATGGCAAAAAACGGAACCCTTATAGATTCGTTCTGTCTGTCTGTCTGTCCGTCCGTATGTCACAGGCACTTTTTTCCGAAACTATAAGAGCTATACTGTTGAAACTTGGTAAGTAGATGTATTATGTAAACCGCATTAAGATTCACACATTCATCACAAAAACAGAAAAAAACAATAAATTTTTGGGGTTCCCCATACTTAGAACAGAAAATCAAAAATTTTTTTTTTATCAAACCTATACGTGTGGGGTATCTATGGATAGGTCTTTAAAAATGACATTGAGGTTTTTTACATCATTTTTTTCTAAACTGAATAGTTTGCGCGAGAGACACTTCCAAAGTGGTAAAATGTGTTGTCGTCCCCTGTCCCCCCCCCCCTGTAACTTCTAAAATAAGAGAATGATAAAACTAAAAAAAATATATGATGTACATTACCATGCAAACTTCCACCGAAAATTGGTTTGAACGAGATCTAGTAAGTAGTATTTTTTTGATACGTCATAAATCGCAAACTGCAATTTATTTAGTGCGCGCTGGGACACGACAGCGACCGAGTGCTGTCGCGGGCGGTCGCTAGCTGCTGTCGCTCGTCTGTAACGGCCCTAAATGTCACAATAGAACTTTGTCAGGCAAATTTTAAATTGATGCTTAATTTAAATAATTAACAACTTAGAAAAGTTGAAAAACCCCCGACATTGTCATTTACAAGTTTAATATCTCAAAACCAGCTGAACCGATTTTGTTGAAGCATAGCTAAGAACCATCTCGATCATGTCAGCTTCTAGACCATTCGTTTAGGAGCTACGATGCCACAGACAGACACACAGATACACACCCCTCTTTTGCGTCGGGGGTTAATGTATAATTTTCTAACATACACTATATATCTTGGCTCCTGGAGATTATACAAGCGGGTACATAGTGCTACGGCCAGCAGTGTGAAGTACACCAGGTCTATCCTGATGTGGAGGTAAACACTAGATGGTGTAGTTTCTGCATCTTTTATGTGTGTACTTTCTAAAACATCTGGCTCATCAGCTGGGGCTCCATCTCCCTAGAATATGAATTGAAATGGTATTGTAAATATTACCATAGTGGTTAACGAAAGACATATTCAATACAAAGCAGACCTCAAAAAGAAAAACACCATACTGAACATTAAGCTTAATGTAGAGGTAACCAACAGGAGGTCTTATCTCTGAAGAGTGATCTCTTCCAGTTTTGGGTAGTGGAGATAATGCAACATATTCATATATACTAATATTATCGAGGAAAAGTCAGAGAGGTTGTAGCTTAGTAAGTTTGTATGTAGGGGAGGGGTAATCTCTGGAGCTACACATCCAATTTTAAGAATTCCTTCACCAGTATATAGAATGGATCTTCAGGACGGACTGGGGCTATACATCCCACGGCACTGCCTGCGTTCTCTGTAATACGGAGGCCGAGACGCGGGGGTCTCTAACATAATATAATTTTTAACTGATATTGCTCAATTGGAAAATCATATATTATGTGCACCAATGCGTAAGGTATTTAGGTATTAGAACACATGACTTATCAGGAAATACTTACAACTTCCCTTTCTTTTGCAGTTTTTTCTGAGTAACATTCTTCTGAAAGTTCTCTGACCTCGTTAGATTTATTTTCACCCTTACGGTTCCTAATATTACTCATAATATTTTTTGCTGAAAAGGAAAGTCTTCAAAAAGTACGACCACTTTTCATTATATTGTGTGAAATACTTTTTAGCTTAATAAAAAGTATTTCGTGATATCCAAGTTGTTGGCAAAACAACGGTACATTTCCCTAAACTTTCGAATTCATACTACCATTGACATATACAGAGAGTATTTTTGTATTATTTTTATGAGTACATTAAAAAAATTGGCAAAACTTTTTTCGATTGGGACGGTTTTCACAAGTCTTGAATACGCCAGCATTTTTAGTTGGCAACATTGATACAAATGTCAGAAATAGTATTCGGATTTCGGAACATTGAAGGGAGCCAATAATGTACAGCCCGGACAAAGGATTGTCCCGTACCGAATTTGCTCAGGGTGATAATGCACGGCCGAATAATGTACAGCCCAATAATACGAAGCCACAAAAAGTGGGCGCGTATTATTGGGCCGTACATTATCAGCTCGAACAAAGGTGGCTTCCAAGTTTGCTGCCTGTCAAAAGTGAAATCAAACGTAGTGGTTATATTCTCTTTGGTGAAATCTGCCATAGGTCGGTTAGGTTAGGGTTCACTCGTGTCTAGAGATGGGTAAATACCCGCCGGCGGGTATTTACCCGGTAAATACCCGATATTTACCTACCCGCGGGTAAATACGCGGGTATTTATAATAAAACTCTAAATTTCATGTGTTAAGGTTTCTCGGGGTCCTAATATGAAATAATACGATGCTTTTATGCATTGTTACTAATTTTTCATATTAAATATACTAGGGATGCAGTCTTTTTAGTAGTGTCGATTGATTGTGAGAAACAAAAATAATTTTATTTAGTAAATAAATGTTTTTTTGGTACTGTATGTTTTAGTAACACTAATTGCGTAAAATTAAAACGTATTATTTGTTGTTTTCAATACTTAAAAAATCCGATTCTCCATACAAACGTAGTTACGCTCTCATTTTAAAACGAAGTTAAGAAAAAAGAGTTAAGTACCATCTAGGTCTGTAATTAGTTTATGTAGCTTCAGATACCATAGTAAAAAAAGACAGTAAATATAAGTTTTTCATACAAAACTTATTTTTGCTATAATTCGTTTGTTTTATAAACTGGAGGCATATTAACTAATTATAAACCTAGATATAACTTACGTCATTGTATAATCAAAGTGTCGTTGCAATTCAACACGTAGTTTTAAAATGTTTACGAAACTCCGTTTGTATGGGACGGTGAAATTCGGCCGAGCTTACTACGGACTAAAAAAAATGTAAGTTTAAGTATATTAAATTGCCACAAAGCTTTCACATAATATTTATTACTTGTTAGCCCTTGACAACACAAATATTATTTACGCGTAATTTTAGCATACCTACAATGTGACTCATATTTCTATCTTACTCGCTCACTTCCCTCCTCTTTACCACAGCAAGCTTAGATAACGCCGAATTCTATGGCACCGCTCCGCATCGCTTTGTTCTAGCATCGTATTAGCATTCAGTGGTCTCGTTCTTTTGTTTGTAGTGAATTTCTCTTTTTAGTAAGAAACCTTGATACAAAGATTCAAGTCTATAACTTTCCAAATCAACGATTTCCATACATTGGTTCAACCCCTAATTCACCCCCTTAAGGGTTGAATTTCGAAAAATCCTCACTTAGTACACGTCCACGTACTGCAAAGAATATACGAGTATGTTCCAAATTTCATGCGTTTATCATAACAAAATCACACATTACTTATGTGAGCTTTCAACTCCCATCTTAACCCCTTCAAGGGATGAATTAGAAAAAATGCCCTTATCAATGTTTTTGACTGTACATTAAGAGCTTGTGATTGTGACCGAAGTTGTAAACGTGTAACTTTAAAAACTACATGTTTCCCATACAATTTTTTAATTTTTTTTTAACCCCCTTTGGGGATGAATTTTTGTAACAACGCTAAATCATTTGTTTTGCATTTTAGTAAAAAACCTTCATACAAAGATTCAAGTCTATAACTTTCTAAATGAACGATTTTCATACAACGGTTCAACCCTTATTTCACCCCCTTAAGGGTTGAATTTCGAAAAATCCTTTCTTAGTACACGTCCACGTACTGTAAATAATATATGTTCTAAATTTCTTGCTTGTATCTTTAGCTGTTTAGGCTGTGCGTTGTCTGTCAATCAGTCAGTAACGCAAGAGTTTTATGTATGTAATAGATAATACGTATAATTATTTGTTTTGTTGATTTACATATAATTTACACTGACAATTCACTTTCATTTCACAACTCAATCGATCTTCATAGTCAAAAGTATTTACCCGTCGATTTGGGTAGATACGGGTAAATACCGGGTAGATGGGTATTTATATTTACCTGGGTGGGTAGATTGGGTAATTACCTGTGACCCATCTTTACTCGTGACCTTCAGACCGGAAATAGCCACCCCGCGAAGCGGGGTGACGTCGACCCGCTGGAGACTTTTTAATGGACTCCAATTATTGGGCTGTACATTATCAGGTCGTACAAGATTGGCTTCCAATTATTGCCCCGTACCGAATTTGCTCAGGGTGATAATGCACGGCCCAATAATGTACGGCCTGATAATACGCGTCCAATATATTATTGGGCTGTACATTATCATGGCTGTACATTATCATGGCCGTACATTAACCGGCACCATTTCGGAATCACTCTTATTATTTTATGTTCGGAATATTCGGATCGAGTTCGTAAGTTTCAACCCGCGAACTTTATAATATATTATTTTTTTCCAGGATTTTGATACAATGGATCGCTCTGTAGCATGCCCAGTGTGCAATCGAGATTTTAAGAAGGATCAAATTGAAGATCATGTTAATAAATGTTTGTTTCTCAACACGCAACCTGAAAAGACTGCATCAAAACGAATGGGATCCTTTTTTAAAAGCGTATCTCCAAATGAAAAGCGGTTGAAAATTGAGAACAACGATGAAGCAAAGTTTATTGAGGTACGTGTACAATTTTGAGTGTTATATTATTACTTAAAAGTTTAAAAGAAAAGTTCTACAAAAAGCTTTCTTATTATTTCTAGCTCCAGCCTTCAAACTCTACTTCTAACAGCAATGTCAAGGTAGAAAGTATTAGCAAGAATATCCCTCTAGCTGAGCAAATGAGGCCTCTCAGTTTAGAGGATTTAGTGGGACACAAGGAGGCATTTGGTGCTGGCACCATGCTGAGATCTATGCTGGAACAAAACAAGATCCCAAATATGATTTTATGGGGTCCACCTGGTTGTGGTAAGGTAACTACCTGTTGTATCCATTGTTTGTTTGGTTAAGTTAATAATCCAGTAACCTTGTCTCCTGAAAGTACGGGGTACTTTGCATCGAATCCGGTAGCTCTGATTTATGTCAGACTTGTTAAAGTTTTTTACCCAATGAATAATCTAAGTTTGTGACCTCGAGCGCCACACGCAACTTTGTCAAAAATCTAAAATACCGCAAACATTTTTGATTTAGCACAAACATGGATTATCCATTGGGCCAAAATTATAAACAAGTCTGCAAAAAAATCAGAACTACCGGATTTGACGCAAGCTCTGGATGTATTAAGTTACTGGACTATAAAGAGAATAAATATATTTTATCATTGAATTTATATTTGGTTTCAGACATCTATGGGTAATGTTATTGCCCAAATCTGCAAAAAACAGAATCATTTGAGATTTGTGAAATTGTCTGCTACAATGTCTGGCATCAATGATGTCAAACAAGTGGTTAAAGTTGCCAAATATGAGGCTCAGTATAAGAGACAAACTGTCTTATTCATGGATGAAATTCATAGGTAACTAATTCTAACAAGATCTTTGAATAAGTTCTAACGGCGTATCACTGTTTTTTTTGTCTCAACTTTGCGTTATGTGATATGATATTTAGAGCTCAGAATCAATGTGTTAGGGCCATCCCTGGGCTGACTCCCTCACAAAACTGCCAACCACATTTTAAATCATTGAATGTTTTGACTTTTCCATGCTTGTATATCTTGAATGTTGTGTTTATGGTAAAAGCAATCCAAATTTGTTAAACATGAAAAAAATAGCAACAGGACAAAATGTTTGATGCAATGCAGGAAGCCTGAAATATTTTATTTATTTATTTACTATCCACACTTAAAATTATTTTACAGGCATTGAACCTAAGACAACAGTGTAACTATTTTATAATATAACATTATTTATTTACGTAGTACACTTATAACATATTACGAGCAATGCTGCCTTTGTGAATTCATTCAGAGAACACTAAAACAAATCAATATTTTATATATATGTGTTGGTACTTAAATCCAGAACAGCTCTGATGAAAAAGAATATTTTAGTTATGGCTCCAAAAATATTTAACAAACTACCAAGTAATTGCTCTGAGCCTGAGGATTGGCAAAATGCAACATTAAACAACTTCAAGCGGGAGCTTTTTAACTTTTTATCTGACATGTATTATTATAGTATTTTAGACTATCTTAATGATAATATAGTCAGAATCAGAAAAAAGTTTTTATTGTCACAAAAAAATATAGAAAATTAAAAAATTAGAAGAAGGAATAAAATAAAATAAACTAATTACTAATATATAATGCTAATAGCATGCCTAAATAAATAAATAATGATTGCCACTGTTTATGACAGGGACATTTTAATTTTTAAATTATATTGCACTGTTTAGGCTAATTCACTTCATCTCATACTCTCCTCACTTTGTGATTTTATGTTCATATGCCTAATAGGCTCATCATGCTTTTCCTACCTACTGTAAATACTAATTTAACAACTGTAATGTGTGTGATGACTAAATAAGAGTATTTTGAAGTCCAGTATGTGTATTACTGAGTACGACAGTGTTCTTGGGAATAGCAGTAGCAATTTTTAGGATACAACCTACCTTCAATTTAAGGCACTGTATTCATTGACATTATGTATGTCCTACATGAATAAAACAAGCTTTTGCATGGATATAGAAAGTAAGGATATGAAATATGCTGCTATTTGATTGGATTACAGATTCAACAAGCTCCAGCAAGACAGTTTTCTGCCTCATGTGGAGAATGGTACCATAATACTCATCGGTGCAACAACAGAGAATCCTTCATTTAGTTTGAACAATGCCCTGCTCAGCCGATGCAAAGTTATTGTCATGGAAAAACTTACAGTTGAAGATGTGGTAATGATATTGGAGAGAGCAGTGAAGAACAATAAACATGCACTTCTTGTAGAATCAAAAAATAATGTTGAATTTGCTGCAGATGGTGATATACCTAAGTAAATAAACATATGTTATTAGGTGCTTACTAAAAACCCTGTCATCAGGATAAAGTGCAGTCAGCATTATTATATTTGTATCTTGTCGTTCGTGGTTACATGTTAGGCACTGTAATCATGGTATTGTATCTTGTCAGCCATCTTTAATAATTCTTATTTATTATAAAGTAAGTTAAGAATGATTTCTATAACAAAAAAAAATTGCGTCATTATTAGTCACCATGCGACTCAGACTGTACCAAATTTTATAGAAATCATCCTTTTAACGTATACACTCTTACAGCCCAGTCCTGGATATTGGTTAAGTTACTAAAATAGATTATTTTCATCAGAGGTAGTTTTTAATAGTACAGTCAAAGAATTTAATTTCCTACCCATTTAGGACTATTTCAAAGTGACACTGTAAATAAAATCATAAGAAGTCTCTTACGTTTTGATTGATTACGTCACTTTGACAAAGTCCAAAGTGGGTAGGAAATTAAATTCTATGACTGTACATTACATCAGAGGCCGGGAAAACACCGCACATTCCCGGCCTCGTATCTGTCTATACCTACTTGGCCGGAAATCCGTTTTCACGCCGAGGCATGTATAGTGCTTTTCTCAAACATGCAATGAAATAAATAAATAATAAAAATCCTCAAATCAAACTAATTTTCATGGCTGAATGCCGTGATGCTGTGCCACAAATAGTGGAATGAAAATTAAAAAAGTTACTTTGCAGGCCTAGGCCTGAAAGTATATTGTTTATTTATTAAGGACCTTCAACAATAAGCATACCATTACATAATATAGCACAAGCACAAATTAAAACCAAGTACCTTATTAATTACAGAAGGATGTTTGAGAAAAGTGCTTTTCTCAAACATGCAATGAAATAAATAAATAAAAATCCTCAAATCAAACTAATTTCTTTTGAGATGCTGATTCGATTGAGATGCTGCGCCCGATGAAGGATACTTCCGAGTCTATTATAAGGAACGTAATAGTTATTTTCACACCTCTAAAATTCAGAAAAGTAAGTTTTGGTCCCCGACGAGAGGGAGCAAAATGAAGACGTCCACTGCTGGACATAGGCCTCCCCCAAAGAGTGCCAAAATGACCGGTCCTGCGCCACCCGCATCCAGCTCCCGCGACCTTTACCAGGTCATCAGTCCACCTTGTGGGGGGGCCTACCCACGCCGCGCCTTCCGGTACGTGGTCGCCACTCGAGAACCTTTCCGCCCCAACGGCCATCGGTTCTACGTGCAATGTACGGTATATATATGAGGATTTCTTTTTTTTTTCTTGTTTTTTTTTTTTTAGTTATTTTTGTTTCTTTGTTCGTTCTTTTGTATTTTTGTTCGTTTTTTTTGTTTTTTTGTTCGTTTTTTTTGTTTTTTGTTTAGTTTTATAGTTTCGTTTGTTTTTTGTGTCGTTGTTTTTCGATTTTTTCTGTTATTTTTTGTTTTTGTTGTTTTTTGTTTGATTGTTTGTTTTTGTTTTGGTTTTTTTTTTTGTATTTTTGTTAGATTTTTTTGTTATTTTTTTAGTTTTTCTGTTTTTTGTATTTTTTTTTCTCTTTTTTTTGTTATTTTTTAGATTTTTTGTTATTTTCTTTTTTTGTTTCGTTTGTTTTTTTGTTTCTTGATGTTTTTTTGTTTCGTCTGTTTTTGGTTTTAATTGTTTTGGTTTGTTTTTTTTTGTTTTTTTTGTTTTTGTTGTTTTTTTTGTCCTTTTTTTGTTATTATTTGTTGTTTTTTTTGTTTTTTTTGCAAATGTTTTCCTCATAGTCGCTGTGAAAAGTTACATGTGTCACTCAGGAGCAAAATTATTTTCGTCTTGGGCGTTAACACTTGAATCCCTCACTACGCTCAGGATCCTACGTTTTTTGCTCCCTTGTGACACAAATAACTATTGTGTCACAAGGGAGCAAAAAGCAAGGAATCCTGAACGTAGCCAGGAATCCTACAATAGAATCCTGAGCGTAGTGAGGGATTCAAGTGTTAACACCCAAGACGAAAATAATTTTGCTACGGAGTGACACATGTAACTTTTCACACCGACAAAGAGGAAAAAATTTGCAAAAAAAAAGAACAGACAAAACAAAAAAAAACAATAAAAATAACAAACAACAAACACAAACAACAAAAGAAAAACAAAACACAAAAAAAACAAAAACAAACGAAACAAAAAAGAAAAAAACAAGAAAAATAAACGAACAAGAATACAAAAAAAAAACAAAAACCAAACAAAAATAAAAAAATTCAAAAACTGAAACAAAAACAAATAAAAACAAAAAAAAATATATAAATACTAACGTATGATCCTGAGTGTAGTGAGGGGTTCAAGTGTTAACGCCCAAGACAAATATAATTTTGCTCCTGAGTAACTTCTCACACCGACTATGAGGAAAAACTGCAAAAAAAAACAAACGAAAAAAACACGAAAAAAAAACAAAAAACGAAACAAAAAAAACTAAAAAACGAACAAGAAACAAACGAAACAAAAAAACAAGAAAAAAAACAAAAATCAAACAAAAACAAAAAAAACGGCAAAACTAAAACAAAAAAAACTGAAACAAATAAAAACCACAAAAACAAACATGACAAAAAAAACTGAAATAAACAAACAAAGACAAACAAAACAACAACAATAAACAAAAAAAGAACAAAAAAACAAACAAATAAAAAAAATAACAAACAGAACACAAAAAAAAAATACATATACAGGGTGGAATTTCATAAACTGTACATAATAAAAGGAGAAAAATTTCAGCCAATTTCATCGGTGAAACGGTGTTTTTTTTTTTTTTCTAGTCGTTAGTTTTTTTTTTACAGAATTTTGAAAATTTTTGTAAAAACTCGGGTAATACACCTAATTCAGACGGTATAACTTTTGATCCAATGGTCCTAAAATGAAAATAAAAAATGCAGAGTATTACCAAGGGACAGGTTAATAATTCTTAATAACAATAGAAAACCAACTAGAAGAGAAAATCCGCAAAAAAAAATATTGTTTTTGAAAAATGGCTACAAAAATTACGAATTTTAAAAGAAAAACACAATTTTCTGAAAAAAACGCAGATTTAGTTACCATTTTTTTTGCTTAGTATTAAACCTCACTTAATGCCGATTCTAAAACCGTTTTTAAACTGTCTCAGACTTTGAAAAATACCACGCAAATGGGTACGTAAATCAAACCATAAAGCTGCAATACGACTGATTTCTCCTGACACAATTGATCTCCGGGAAGGAGTCATGGTGGGGGTTAGGTTTTGATATGGGTGTATAGAAGCCGGCGAGGTTACCACCAGAAAAATCTGACTTCTTCGGATTTGGCTTTCAGTAAAAAAATGCTCTACTGCCCGGCTAAACGGTAACAGCTAGGTTAGGGGTGCTCGACCAAATGTCATAGAGAACTGCGTGCAGTTTTTGATGGCGGAAAAAAATATTAAAAAAAAACGAAGTTTTTTTTTTAATTTTTTTTCAAAATGGTCCTAGAGCTTTGAAATTTGGCTAGCGGGATCCTATATGGCTCTAGATTCTGAAAACCAAAAAAAAAAGTTTCTAGATTTAAAAAAAAAATTGTATGGGGAGTTTTTTCGATTTTTTTTTCCGGCCAAACCGCTCGACTTTTGAATAGGGGTCTCGACCAAATGTCATAAGGGTTCTCAAGGGGAGTACAATCGCATTTTTTTTTGGCTGAAAAAAAAAAGTTTTTTTTTTTTGAAATTTCAAATTAGTCACAGCGCTCCGAGATTTGGCATGCGGGGACTTGAAGGGCCCAACAGTTGTAAAAAGAAAAAAAAATTGGAAAAAATCCAAAATGGCGGACGGTATGGGCAAAACAAATTTGCGAGGCCGTAGGCTGAGCTGCGGGAGCTTAAGGCTTGGCTACTATTCCTTGCCCCGAGTGTCTTACAAGCGAGCCTGAGGGCCGAAGGCCCGAAGGTGTGCTTCGAGGGTACGCGAAGGCCGAAGGCCGAGCTCCGCGTAGGGCCGAAGGCCCGAAGCGTCCAGCGAGGCCGTAGGCCGAGCTGCGGGAGTATAGGACTGTGCGACTATGCCCCCGAGTGTCTTTCGTCGTAGGCGAAGGCCGTAGGCCGAGCTGCGGGAGTTTAAGGTTGTGCTACCACTCACTACCCCCCGAGTGTCTTAAAAGCGAACCTGAGGGCCGAAGGCCCGAAGGTGAGCTTCGTGGCAGGCGAAGGCCGAAGGCCGAGCTCCGCGAGTAAGTAAAATGCGATTGTACTCCCCTTGGGAACCCTTATGACATTTGGTCGAGACCCCTATTCAAAAGTAGAGCGGTTTGGCCGGAAAAAAAATCGAAAAAATTCCCCATACAAATTTTTTTTTAAATCTAGAAACTTTTTTTTTTGGTTTTCAGAATCTAGAGCCATATAGAATCCCGCTAGCCAAATTTCAAAGCTCTAGGACCATTTTGAAAAAAAATTAAAAAAAAACTTCGTTTTTTTTTAATTTTTTTTCCGCTATCAAATACTGCACGCAGTTCTCTATGACATTTGGTCGAGCACCCCTAACCTAGCTGTTACCGTTTAGCCGGGCAGTAGAGCATTTTTTTACTGAAAGCCAAATCCGAAGAAGTCAGATTTTTCTGGTGGTAACCTCGCCGGTTTCTATACACCCATATCAAAACCTAACCCCCACCATGACTCCTTCCCGGAGATCAATTGTGTCAGGAGAAATCAGTCGTATTGCAGCTTTATGGTTTGATTTACGTACCCATTTGCGTGGTATTTTTCAAAGTCTGAGACAGTTTAAAAACGGTTTTAGAATCGGCATTAAGTGAGGTTTAATACTAAGCAAAAAAAATGGTAACTAAATCTGCGTTTTTTTCAGAAAATTGTGTTTTTCTTTTAAAATTCGTAATTTTTGTAGCCATTTTTCAAAAACAATAATTTTTTTTGCGGATTTTCTCTTCTAGTTGGTTTTCTATTGTTATTAAGAATTATTAACCTGTCCCTTGGTAATACTCTGCATTTTTTATTTTCATTTTAGGACCATTGGATCAAAAGTTATACCGTCTGAATTAGGTGTATTACCCGAGTTTTTACAAAAAATTTCAAAATTCTGTAAAAAAAAAACTAATGACTAGAAAAAAAAAAAAACACCGTTTCACCGATGAAATTGGCTGAAATTTTTCTCCTTTTATTATGTACAGTTTATGAAATTCCACCCTGTATACTTATATACCTACGTTTGCCGATTACGATGAAATTACAATCGATTATTTTATTAAGATTCTATTGGCACATTGCGTAAATGCTACAAGCCAATGAATAAATTAAAAAAGTACCTTGAACAGAAAAGTAGTATTTGCTCCCTCTCGTCGGGGACCACAACTTACTTTTCTGAATGAGAGGTGTGAAATAGTTATTTGTGTCACAAGGGAGCAAAATAGTATATTTACGGCGAGGGCGGTGTATTGAATCCTGAACGTAGCAAGGGATCCTACAATAGAATCCTGAGCGTAGCGAGGGATTCTAACGTAGGATCCTGAGCGTAGTGAGGGATTCAAGTGTTAACGCCCAAGACGAAAATAATTTTGCTCCTGAGTGACACATGTAACTTTTCACACCGACTACGAAGAAAACATTTCCAAAAAAAAAACAACAAAAATACAAAAAAATCAGCAAAAAAACCAAAACAAAAACAAACAACAAAAAAAACAACAAAAACAAAAAAAAACGAAAAAAAATTAACAAAAATTAAACGAAACTAAAAAACGAAACAATAAACAAACGAAACTAAAAAACAAAAATCAAAAATTAAATTTAAAAAAAAAACAAAACAACAAAAAAAATACACGGCAAAAAAAATCTAACAAAAACAAGCAACAAAAAAAACAAAAAAACAATTGAAACAAACGAAACAAAAAAACTAAAAAAATTAACAAAAGAAGCAACAAAAAACAAAAATACAAAAAAACTAACAAAAAAACTAAAAAAATACTACTAAAAAAAACAAAAACAAACAAGAGAAAAAATGATGATGATGATATACGTTTGTCGATTACGATGAAATTACAATCGATTATTTTATCATGATTCTATTGGCACATTGCGTAAATGCTACAAGCCAATGTATAAATTAAAAAAGTAGCTTGAACAGAAAAGTTGCATTTTGCTCCCTCTCGTCGGGGACCAAAACTTACTTTTCTGAATGAGAGGTGTGAAAAGAGAATATTTCATTGCATGTTTGAAAAAAGTGCTTTTCTCAAACATGCAATGAAATAAATAAATAAAAATCCTCAAAATCAAACTAATTTTCATGGCTGAATGCCGTGATGATGTGCCACAAATAGAGGAATGTAAATTAAAAAAGTTACTTTCATTCCAGGCCGCCTCGAGATGCTGCGCCCGAAAAAGGATAGGTACTTCCTCCTGCAAAGTAACTTTTTAATTTTCATTCCACTATTGGTGGCACAGCATCACGGCATTCAGCCATGAAAATTAGTTTGATTTGAGGATTTTTATTTATTTATTTCATTGCATGTCTGAGAAAAGCACTATATTTGCCTCGGTGTGAAAACGGATTCCCGGCCTCGTATCTCTATCCGAGGGTCTATCTCTATCTATTTGGCCGGAAATCCGTGTTTTCCCGGCCTCTGATGTAATGTACATGTACATGCAGTTGTTTGGTGGAGCGTGCGTCGCTCAGCTGGTTGGCTGAGGTAAGCGACGGCGACGCGCGCGTGGCGCTCGGCGCGCTGGAGCTGGCGCTCACCGCGCGCGCCGCCGCGCCGCACCGCCTGCTCGAGACCGGGCCTGCGCTGCTCACGCTCGACGACATCAAGAACGGCATTAAGGTAAATAACACAGGTGTCTGGTGGAGCAACTCGCTCGGTGCGCTGGAGCTGGCGCTCACCGCGCGCGCCGCCGCGCCGCACCGCCTGCTCGAGACCGGGCCTGCGCTGCTCACGCTCGACGACATCAAGAACGGCATTAAGGTAAATAACACAGGTGTCTGGTGGAGCAACTCGCTCGGCGCGCTGGAGCTGGTGCTCACCGCGCGCGCCGCCGCGCCGCACCGCCTGCTCGAGACCGGGCCTGCGCTGCTCACGCTCGACGACATCAAGAACGGCATTAAGGTAAATAACACAGGTGTCTGGTGGAGCAACTCGCTCGGCGCGCTGGAGCTGGCGCTCACCGCGCGCGCCGCCGCGCCGCACCGCCTGCTCGAGACCGGGCCTGCGCTGCTCACGCTCGACGACATCAAGAACGGCATTAAGGTAAATAACACAGGTGTCTGGTGGAGCAACTCGCTCGGCGCGCTGGAGCTGGCGCTCACCGCGCGCGCCGCCGCGCCGCACCGCCTGCTCGAGACCGGGCCTGCGCTGCTCACGCTCGACGACATCAAGAACGGCATTAAGGTAAATAACACAGGTGTCTGGTGGAGCAACTCGCTCGGCGCGCTGGAGCTGGCGCTCACCGCGCGCGCCGCCGCGCCGCACCGCCTGCTCGAGACCGGGCCTGCGCTGCTCACGCTCGACGACATCAAGAACGGCATTAAGGTAAATAACACAGGTGTCTGGTGGAGCAACTCGCTCGGCGCGCTGGAGCTGGCGCTCACCGCGCGCGCCGCCGCGCCGCACCGCCTGCTCGAGACCGGGCCTGCGCTGCTCACGCTCGACGACATCAAGAACGGCATTAAGGTAAATAACACAGGTGTCTGGTGGAGCAACTCGCTCGGCGCGCTGGAGCTGGCGCTCACCGCGCGCGCCGCCGCGCCGCACCGCCTGCTCGAGACCGGGCCTGCGCTGCTCACGCTCGACGACATCAATAACGGCATTAAGTTAAATAACACAGGTGTCTGGTGGAGCAACTCGCTCGGCGCGCTGGAGCTGGCGCTCACCGCGCGCGCCGCCGCGCCGCACCGCCTGCTCGAGACCGGGCCTGCGCTGCTCACGCTCGACGACATCAAGAACGGCATTAAGGTAAATAACACAGGTGTCTGGTGGAGCAACTCGCTCGGCGCGCTGGAGCTGGCGCTCACCGCGCGCGCCGCCGCGCCGCACCGCCTGCTCGAGACCGGGCCTGCGCTGCTCACGCTCGACGACATCAAGAACGGCATTAAGGTAAATAACACAGGTGTCTGGTGGAGCAACTCGCTCGGCGCGCTGGAGCTGGCGCTCACCGCGCGCGCCGCCGCGCCGCACCGCCTGCTCGAGACCGGGCCTGCGCTGCTCACGCTCGACGACATCAAGAACGGCATTAAGGTAAATAACACAGGTGTCTGGTGGAGCAACTCGCTCGGCGCGCTGGAGCTGGCGCTCACCGCGCGCGCCGCCGCGCCGCACCGCCTGCTCGAGACCGGGCCTGCGCTGCTCACGCTCGACGACATCAAGAACGGCATTAAGGTAAATAACACAGGTGTCTGGTGGAGCAACTCGCTCGGCGCGCTGGAGCTGGCGCTCACCGCGCGCGCCGCCGCGCCGCACCGCCTGCTCGAGACCGGGCCTGCGCTGCTCACGCTCGACGACATCAAGAACGGCATTAAGGTAAATAACACAGGTGTCTGGTGGAGCAACTCGCTCGGCGCGCTGGAGCTGGCGCTCACCGCGCGCGCCGCCGCGCCGCACCGCCTGCTCGAGACCGGGCCTGCGCTGCTCACGCTCGACGACATCAAGAACGGCATTAAGGTAAATAACACAGGTGTCTGGTGGAGCAACTCGCTCGGCGCGCTGGAGCTGGCGCTCACCGCGCGCGCCGCCGCGCCTCACCGCTGCTCGAGACCGGGCCTGCGCTGCTCACGCTCGACGACATCAAGAACGGCATTAAGGTAAATAACACAGGTGTCTGGTGGAGCAACTCGCTCGGCGCGCTGGAGCTGGTGCTCAACGCGCGCGCCGCCGCGCCGCATCGCCTGCTCGAGACCGGGCCTGCGCTGCTCACGCTCGACGACATCAAGAACGGCATTAAGGTAAATAACACAGGTGTCTGGTGGAGCAACTCGCTCGGTGCGCTGGAGCTGGCGCTCACCGCGCGCGCCGCCGCGCCGCACCGCCTGCTCGAGACCGGGCCTGCGCTGCTCACGCTCGACGACATCAAGAACGGCATTAAGGTAAATAACACAGGTGTCTGGTGGAGCAACTCGCTCGGTGCGCTGGAGCTGGCGCTCACCGCGCGCGCCGCCGCGCCGCACCGCCTGCTCGAGACCGGGCCTGCGCTGCTCACGCTCGACGACATCAAGAACGGCATTAAGGTAAATAACACAGGTGTCTGGTGGAGTGCCTCGCTCGGCGCGCTGGAGCTGGCGCTCACCGCGCCGCACCGCTGCTCGAGACCGGGCCTGCGCTGCTCACGCTCGACGACATCAGGAACGGCATTAAGGTAAACAACACAGGTGTCTGGTGGAGCGCGTCTCTCGGCACGCTGCATGGAGCTGGCGCTAACCGCGCGCGCCGGCGCGCCGCACCGCTGCTCGAGACCGGGCCCGCGTTGCTCACGCTTGACGACATTAAAGAAAACACGGCATTAAGTTAAACAACACAGGCTAGACAACTAGTGGAGCGCGCGTCGTTGGCTAACGGAACTCGGCGTTGTAATGCCATAGGTTAGCGAAGACAAAAATACGTCCTCGGACCTTCCACCCTGAAAACACTTTTCAAAATTTTATTTAACCACTTTGTCACAACCGAATCGGTGGGTGGATTTAGCTCCTTCCAAATAGGTGTTTAACCCCAACCAAGTTGAACAGCCCACCCGCTTTTTACTGTCCTAAGAATCCTCTAGAACACTTAACGACGATGTTTCAGCGGTCGCACATGGTGTACGACGCGCATGGCTCGGAGCACTACAACACGATCTCGGCCATCCACAAGTCGATCCGCGCGAGCGACGACCACGCCGCGCTCTACTGGACGACGCGCGCGCTGCACGGCGGCGAGGACCCGCTCTACATCGCGCGCAGGCTCGTCAGGATAGCCTGCGAGGACGTCGGTGGGTGTAGTGGCCTTGAGTGCCGAAACCGCCGCGGCGTCCTAAAAAAAATATTAAGACCGAGTCGCTGTTTTGGTGTTTTTTTGTATGAGACACTTGACCGACACTCTCGCCTCGTAAATTGAGTGAGCCTTCCCGGTTGGCACGTTACTAGTCTTGGAAATGCGACTGCCATCTGACCTTTTAACCCAGAGTGAAAACTAGACCGTGTGTTGGGATTAGATCGGTTTCTTCACGATGTTTTCCTTCACCCAAAAGCTACTGTTAAATATCAAAAGATTTTTCGTACATATTTTTTTTATAAACCCAGTGGAACCCAACGGGGAACCCACGACCGCCAGATTGATAGTCGCGTGGCACCTTACCGCTCGGCTACAGCTACAGTGGCTTATTTCAAGTTCCACTTTGGTATTCTAAGGAAATTTCATATTTTCAGTGCAACCACAGCTAATAATTAGAACCAGGGTTTTAGTTTGCCTTTCTTCATACCTGCCAGAAAGAGAGCTCAGCAACCACACATTCACGATTTTTCCAACAGCACCTTTTGAAAGACCCGTAACGTTTAACTAATGACTTTCTACGTAGGTATGTGTAGACGATGTAACTTACGCTGTCTTTTACAGGATTAGCTGATCAAAACGCCATAGTAGAAGCTGTAGCGTGTTTGCAAGGTTGTCAGCACATTGGGATGCCGGAGTCGGATGTCCTGTTGGTGCAGTGTGCGGTGAGACTGGCCCGGGCACAGAAAAGCCGAGAAGTGTATGAAGCCATGAAACGATGCCAGCAATCTCTTAGAGAAGCGAAAGGGCCACTGCCGCCAATACCTCTACACTTGCGAAACGCTACATCTAAACTCATGAAACAAATAGGTTCGCCTTGTTATATCATTATTTCCGGAATAAAAACTCCTATGTCCTTCCCAGGGTCTTAAACTGTCTCTGTACCTGTCTCTGTGAGCTGGCTCTCAGGCTTAGCATTGTACTCCACGTTGTTGGACGAAGTATCTCTCACTTGTGGAGCATTTTTAGGGTTCCGTACCAAAAAGGTAAAAAAGGAACCCTTATGGGACTCTGTCCGTCCGTCCGTCTGTCACAACGTTAAATATCTCAGGAACTACTTAAGCTATCAATTTGAAATTTGGAACAACTGTTAAAAGGGTTAAGAAACGTGTATGGAAAATGAAAAAAAAAATAGCATTTTTATTTTCTATTTAAATGACAAATATGAGGGGGGTTAAAAAATCTAAGTCAGTAAATATATCAAGTGGGGTATCATATGAAAGCGGCTTAACAACATACTAGGTTGTAAGTTGTTAGTACAGTCAGGGGTAATAATATACGTAAAGTCAATGAGGGCAAAACCGTCGTATTTTTGTATAAGTTCAATTTGGTTGGCCATAACTATGTTATTATTCACTTTTTAATAAACTTGATGCTTATAATAGGTTAAGCATTTATTTAACTTTTTGAGGATATTTGTGTAAAATAGCTAATAACTAGTACTTCAGGTTATTTAAATGTGATTTTTTTTTGAAAACATGTTAGCAGACGGATTTTCCCTAGGTTTTGGGGCTTTTCCGTCTAGCAGTTACTTTTCGTGTACCAGGACGTATTACAAATCTGTACGTCAAGTAAGCAAATGTAAATACACTTTTGATCGAAACTAAACCTTCGCGAATTCAATTCAAGGTTTATTTTTAATTTTATGCCCAAATATATTTTTTTGGGGCTATTCCGGCCTATTTTGAAAATCAGAAGTAATAAACCTTTTATTGAAGTTTAAAATCAAGTCTACTTTTTAATTAAAACAACGACCTGTGCGAGATGGTGCAATTTTGCCTTTACAAGTCGAATCAGCATACAATTCTAGAATAAAAATACAGAATTTTGATATGTAGATCTCGATTACCTCTGCATTTTTAGAAAATATAATCGGCACATAGTTTCGTAAATTTAAAAAAGGTTGGCAATATATGAAATGGGGATATTCCGGCATATGACGGTTTTGACCAGATCATACCGGACGGCTTTTTCCCACTTGAGAGTTGAGGAATTATACATTTTTAACAACCTGTAGTTTCACAACAAGTAACGATAATGTAAAATGGATCAAACTACCAATAAGCCTGATTAACGAACAATATAATACTTACTAAACCGTAATCCGCATTTTCTGATCGCAATTTCAAAAAAAGGAGCAAGGCTCCGAACTCGTGTTTCGACTTCGGAGCTCAACGAAACTTTCAAGGCAATTTTATTGCATGTGCTACCTACATAGCGCCATCTGTTTTTGACTGTTGGTAGAAAATACAGTCGCTGTTTTATCGATTGAGTCGGCTAGTGCGTTTTGTGGTTAGAATTGCCGCAAAAGCCGTTGTACGGAAATACCCCGCAGACGGAATTGGCCGCACTGACCTTACATAAATACCTGTACATGCCTCTATGACATTGATAATAGAGTCCTGTACAGATATTTATGTACTTATATTATTACCCCTGACTGTACCAAAATGCAGAAGGCGCTTTGCAATGGTAACTTCTACTATGAGTGTATGAAAGTTTGTACGGAACCCTCGGTGCGCGAGTCAGACTCGTACTTGACCGGTTTTTTTTTGTTTGCATTGTTCTCCGGTTTGTCAATTCACCTCCAATTCTAGGCCAGGCAACTTCTTTTAATTTTTTTTTGTAGTAGATAGGTAATATTATACGTAACGGCTTGTCACCGCGGGAGAGCTCTACAAAAACCCTCCAAAACTTTACTCAACAACAAAGACTGTTAGTAAATAAAAATTTACTTTTGTTTCAATGTTGCGACATCTAATGTCAGATCATTAGCAAGCGAGCCAAGAATAATAGAACTTCAATATGCAATTTTCAAAATAAATTGGGATACCTACTATCATTGGCTTATTTATCAGAAACATGAAGAGAAGAGAAGAAAACATCATTAGAAAACTGGGGTCACAAAAGTAAATGCCAGGGAAACCTGGAAAGCTTTGGAGGAGGCTTTCACCGCTATAAGTTAGGGGGTTCCTTATGCAGAAGAAGAATATTATGAAAAATAGAGAATTAAAATAGTGAAATAAGAAACAAATAAGCAATACAAAAACTTTATTTATTAAATAGTGCACAATATACAGGGTGGAAATATAAGTCGGGCCCTGGAGGGAAACTACCTTAAATCCTTAAGCTGGCTCATTTTACTTAAAGGAGACATTCCTTTATTTTTAAAAAGAAACAAAACTGCATTCAAAGATTTTCAAAAAAGCTTCACGCACGGCCGGGAATCGAACCCGGTCGAATCTGTCTAAAAATCTGAGTTCGTTTTTTTGCGTAAATAAATAGTCCTGGATGTATGGAACACTTGTTGCTAAAGAACCCTGTATCTACAATCACAGGAAAATGCTGAAATTAACAGTTTAAATACGGAAATGGATCTCCTCGTACAAACAGTAGGTAGGTACCTACTATGGGTACCTAAGTATGGGAATGATATTTTATTACAGTTTTGAAAAGATTGGTGTAAATAATGAAAATAAATAAATAAAACTACGAATTTACCAATTTCGTCTAGTTTCAGATTTCACATCACATCTCGCCATACTTACATACTAAACGGGTTAGTATGGGGTTGGGGAGGTCCATTTCCGTACATTAAAATTTGAATGCAGTTTTGTTTTTTTTTTAAATAACGGAATGTCTCCTTTAAGTAAAATGAGCCAGCTTAAGGATTTAAGGTAGTTTCCCTCCAGGGCCCGACGTATCTTTCCACCCTGTATATTTAAATCTCTGTTATAAGGAAATAAAAGCTCATCTTATCTTAATATTATGTGTCCTTAGGGCCCCATAGGATAACGTTTGGCAGGTGGCTGATGAAAAATGTCTTCTGCTGATAGAAACATACTCGTAGGGATTTGTCTCTCTGTACCAGCAGGAGACATTTTTCATATGTCCAATCAGCCATTATTAAGATCTGAAATATCCCTTACTATTATTATAGAGAATCTAGTTAGGTTCGCAACGTGACAGGTTTCACTCACGATGTCCACGAACACCTTTGATTTCTCGGCTGCAATTCGCACGCGATCACGTACATTCAAGTAAAAAAATATGGGTGCATACAACTTCCTCATAAATAAGCCCCATCGTTCTTATGTCAGCGGATTAAATGTCGGTACATATTTATGAGAAGATTAAATGATACATATTTTTGCACTTGACTGTACAAACAGTAACACACAACCTTTTCGACGCCAACGACGTATATATCCGCACCGCAGGTTCAAAGCTAACGACTGATATATGCGTCAAGGAGCACAGCGCGATAGCAACCTTCTTGCATTGACATAAGGTTCAACTCTGCACTAAACACATAGGCACTAAATGTCTTATTGACTTGGCGTGTGGTTGACAACTTTTATCTTTAAGGTGGTTCGATTGCCATACAAAACGTTATTTGACATTCGCAGGCTAACAGCGTGATATTTTAAGACACTTATGTAACAAACTTTCATATATTGGCTTCCCATTTGCGCCAAATTCCCCCTTTTCTAGAATAAACTTGTATGAACTAGATAAATTTGAGAAATTGGTTTAGGACGTGATATTTTGTGAAAACTATTTTTCTCAAATTAATTTAGTTTATACAAGTTTATTCTAGGATAGGGGGAATTTGGCGCAAATGGGAAGCCAATTGATGAAAGTTTGTTACATAAGTTTCTTAAAATATCACAACGTTAGCCTGCGAATGTCAAATAACGCTTTGTATGGCAATCGAACCACCTTAAAACAGAGCGTTGTAAAGGTTAGCTGATCATTAAGTTCGTCTTCGATGGTACCTAAAGACCATGTTTTTTGTAGAGTTACAGAATACCGAGACTTCTCTTGGGCTCGAAACTCGGTCCGCTCGCGAACCACGTACACACAAGGTTCTTGGTGACAGTTCACAACGATTTATTGAACCTATTGAAAACCAGCTAGTGTTGTAGATAACGCTCATTTCGAGGCTTAAAGACTCGAGCCTTAAAGACTCCCGAGGCTTAAAGACTCGATGCTGTTTAAGAACCGTGTTGGTTTATTTTACGCATATGAATGCTAAATATTGATTTTCGTCACTTGAGTCTTTAAGCCTCGGGAGTCTTTAGGGTTCGAGTCTTTAAGCCTCAAAATCAGCGTTATCCACAACACTGACACCAGCGAGTTGCACTAGTTTTTTTCCCGTATTATGCACATGTAGAAAGAAACACACTTCATATAAATGAATTCATAAAGAACTTTTCGTTTTTGCAGGTTACGGGAAAGGATATAATTTACTTCACAAGGAGGAGTCCGGCCTAATGTATATGCCGGAAGGTATGGAGGACGTAGACTATTTTGACGACACTGTCGAGAGTGGGGGTTAGTAGCAACATTGCACGTGGATTTCTAAAGGATAAATAAACGTTAATAATTACTAGTGTCAATGTTTTATTTATTTGTGATAATCTCATTTTACATTCGCATGACATGGTAAAAATGTTCTATTTACAAGACCCACACAAGTATAATATTACAAATATATCTATAACATTGTACCTTTCGCAACATTGTCGGCTTTGTTCTGCCATTGTATTCGGTTTTAATAATATAAAAATAAAATACACGGTGTATTTCCTCATAATCATAATAACTATTGCACATTGTGCATGTACGCATACCTACGGTAATCGCATCTCCAGCACTGAATAGTCACAGGTAAGATGCGTTTCGAGCCGATAACAGCCGCAAAAATATAAAACAGTTTCATCTCTGACTGTACACATGTGAAGATTATTCTTAAATTTCAAATTAGATGAAAAATTGAAAAAAAAAACCTAAATATTTCTATTTTTCCTGGTCAATTTAGACGAAGACAATTTACATCCGGCTAAATTACGGCGCCTAAAAAAGGCACCGTATAAACACTTTCGGCGCCATTTTTTCGCGGCATGCCACGCTGCACGCGCTGGCACGGAATAGAACACAGTCTGTTTTTCGGTGACCTCCGCTCGCGTCTCTCGCTGCGCCCGCGCCTTATTTTGACTGAAAAGGCACCGTCTAAACGACTAGTGTCGGTTTGCTGGTCACTGGCTGCGAGATTTAGGCGGCTGAAAAAAGTCATTGTCTAAACGATCTGAAGATGTGACGGTGCCTTTTTTAGGCGCCGTAATTTAGGCGGCTGTAAATTGTCTTCGTCTAAATCGACCTTTAATTTGAAATTTATAAATTTCGTTAGCAGCGTAACTGCTTTCTACAAAATTAAGATTATTCTTAACTCCGACTGATGTAACTCTAGCACATATTCTAAATTTACCTATTACATATTATTAAATAGTTTCATATTAAGTAGATAGATAGATAGTTTCAATACACCAACCAAGAGTTTTACTAATTTTCGTACACAATCCATTGACGTTTTTTATCACACAGATAATTTTGATACACACCTATTTCTTGAAAGCAATAGTCTTAAACCATTTCGCTTTTAAAGTTATTAAAAGTACGAAAGCATTTAAAACTATTGCTTAACTCACAGCATTTTGTTATTATGATAAAAAAATACAAAGTCTATAACTGCCTCACTCACCATTTTTATTTGAAAAATCACTAGTCTATCTTGTCTTGAAACTTACTACACACCAATAAAAGGTGTATTTTTTAAATTACAAAATATTGAAAATCTAAGATATACATATTATACCAGTTTGCAGCAAGCTAAATTAACTAACCTAGATACTAAAAATAACAGAGTTGAAACTAAGGTTTCTAAATAAAATAAATTAGAATCAGACTTCTAATTTGGATCCTTTTTTATAAGGAACATTATTTCGATTTTTCGGGCCTAAAACATTTAGGAATACTACAAAAACTTCACACTTAATTTGTATGGTCAATAATTCATAAAAGAATTTATCTAAAAATTGGAACAATTGCATATTTATAGCAACTCCTATCGAAAAACGCGGTTCCGTACAGAGTTGAACGAGGTCGATTGAAGTTGTAGAATAATGCATTGAAAGCACTTAGAAGACATATTCGGGGCCGGCCATGTCGATGGCCCAGCGGAACTTGTCGCGCTGCGTCTTGTTGTAGATCTTCTCAAGGGGGACGTCATGCTTCTTACACCTGTAATTTGATTATCGTTAACTGTAATCGACGAGTTCATTATATCATTTCTTTGTGATATTCCAATATATATCACTTTTCAGACCGTAATGGCAGCGCCGGCCGCGCGCCGCCTTTATCTACATACTTATAATGGTCTTATAAGTATGTAAAGTGAAAATTATTTCACACTGGAAGTGCTCGCCGCGCCCTTGCCAATCCGGTCTGAATCGGCCCTTAGAACACAAATTTAGATGTATAAATAGACAATAGTTTTTCTCTTGAATTTTTAAAGTATAACTTACCAAGCCACTGAAATACGTGGATCGAGATAATTGAGCTTAGAAGTTCCAAGGGCAATAGTTTTGTTTTCATCGCGATCTGTTTCCTGCAGTTCCAGTTTCTTCAGCTGGTCTCTCATACGCTCCAGAGCCTTCTTCTTCTTATCATGATTAATTTTCTCTTTTGCTGAACCGCGTTTGGCGGCCTTGGCGGCATCCCGGCATTCTTGTTCAGCTTCATCCACTTGATCACGTTTGACTTGAATCTTTTCTTTTAAAGCTTCCATAGATTTTGAGTGTCCTGAAGAATAATTAAAAAAAATTATTAATGAAACTACTAGGACTACAGCATACTAACTTCATTATATGTCTGCCGACCTATAAGTATCACGAAGCCAGCGGATATTATAACTGGCGAATTGAGCTTTTTAACCACCTACTATACCTTGATATCTGCACACACATGTATGCATATCTTGTTGATTCTAATGAACATCTCACTTATGACTATGACATGTTTCACAAGAGTTCAGGAGAAATAAACCATCGCGGCATAAGAGACATCTTCGTACGAGTCGACGAGGCAATGTCTAACATAAATAATAAAAACCAGGAAATGTGCATTGACTCTCAACCCGAAGACGATATCGAGCGAAGTCACTCCGTATCTATCCAGGAAGAAGAACAGTTTTTTCGTTAGTAAGTGTTCTATAAATATCTTACACCAGAATATTGCCGGCCTTATAAACAAATCGGACATGCTTACAATCTACCTTAATGAACTTGAATCAGTGCAAGAAAACATAGACGTTGTGTGTATAACAGAGCATTTTATAATGACCAGTCATGAAGAACTTCTGGTAATTACCAATCTATCAGTTAGCAGCATGTTATTCACGAAAAACTAAACGTGGCGGGACCTGCATACTGGTGAAGACAGGACATTATTTTAAGGAACTCCCGGAAATTGCAAAACATTCAATCTCAGGAACGTTTGAATGTTGTGCTATAGAACTTATCACTCAAAAAACCGTGATTGTCTGCATTTATAGAACTCCTAGCTATAGTAACCTTAGTTTATTTTACGAGAAACTTGACATTGTACTTAAAAAAATATGTAGTAATAGCAATAAAAAAATTATTATCTGTGGCGATTTTAACATTGACATTATGAAAAAGAACCATATATCGTTACAATTTGAAAACTTTCTATTGGGATATGACTTGGTTTTAGAAATAAGACAGCCTACGAGATTATCAAGCAGTACGTGCATAGACAACTTTGCACATAATTTAAAACGCGGTCAAAGGAGTACAGTTCACGATTTCGGTTTATCGGATCATACTGCGCAAGTATTTAAGTATCCGGGAAATACTTCGTGTAAAATAGATACCTTGCGCATTGCAAGGCGCCATTACTCTACAGAAAATTTAAAAATATTTAAGAAATATCTGGAATGTCTATCGTTTGCAAACGTTTACAATACTAAGAATCCAAATGTAGCTTATGATAATTTTCTAAGTGACTTTCAATTTCTCTATGATTTATGCTTCCCTATAAAGATGATGACAATAAGGACAAATAAAAAAGTGAAGTGGCTATCCAAGGGCATAAAAGCTTCCAGCAAGAAACAACGCAAACTTCTTTGGCAGTATAGACTTTCCCCTACCATATCTAACAAAGACATTCTTAAAAAGTACTCTCGAAGATATAGAAAAATAATAAAGTTAACCCAAAAAGCGCAAAATACTTATAAAATTGCCTCTGCGCAAAATAAGTCAAAAGCGACTTGGCAAATCATTAATTCTGTAAAAGCTGATAAACAAATTGATAATATTATAAAGTTAAAATCCGGTCACAATATCGTTGTAAATCCCAAAGATATAGCTGATACATTAAATAATCATTTTATAGATTGTGTACAAAACTTGCCTAAAAAGTATGATCCACGATGCCATATTAACAAGGCTTCGCAGTCTATGTTTATGGCCCCATCAACTGCTCACGACATGAAATTAATGATAAATTCATTAAGGAATACTAGGAGTGTCGGCATTGACAAAATATGTACTGTAGTTATCAAATATGTAAATAATAATATAGCCGAGCACCTAAGTCACATAATGAATCTATGCATCGAAACCGGTACTTATCCTGACAAGTTAAAAATATCCATTATTAAACCTCTGCATAAAAAAGGCGACAAAGAAACACCTGAAAACTATCGGCCAATAGCTCTTCTACCAGTGTTTTCAAAAATATTTGAGAAATATATACACAAGTGCCTTTATAGCTATTTGAATAGATTTGACTTATTATGTACAAAACAAAAAGCGTATAGAAAAAGTGTTAGCATAAATATAGCTATATTTGATTTGATAAATGCTGTAATGGAAAGCCTTGACAAGAGAATACCAATATGTGCCTTGTTTACCGACATGTCTAAAGCCTTTGATCACGTAGACCATGACATCTTACATAATAAACTCAATGCTTATGGTATCAGGGGAAACATACTAGAGCTCATAAAATCCTACCTCTCCAACCGGTTGCAATACACTGAAATAACCAGAACCTGTGTTAAAAGCAAGACCCACAAGGTGTTTTTATCAGATGCAAGATATGTAAGTTACGGTGTACCACAGGGAAGCGTACTGGGCCCTCTGTTATTCTTGATCTATATCAATGATCTACCTAAAGCCATTTCTCATCCCATGATTTTGTTTGCAGATGACAGCACAACTATTTTAAAATATAAAAATTTTCTTGACTATGAACATGACATCAATATTGCAATAACTGACATAATAATGTGGTTGAACAATAATAATCTAGTAATTAATTTGACTAAAACCAATGTTATGCACTTTTATCAACGAACTAAAGTAAAAGATGTTAGTATTAATTATGAAGGGAATAATATAGCCAATGTAGGAGTGACAAAATTCTTGGGATTACTTATTGACAGTCAGCTGACGTGGAAATACCATGTACAAGACCCGTGTAAAAAAATAAATAAATCTGCTTTTGCTCTTTACAAACTTTCCAAATTAGTTAATAATGATGCTCTACTAGCTGCTTATCATGGTCTTGTTGCGTCAGTATTAAGATACGGAATCATTTTTTGGGGCAATTCAGTTGATAAGGAGTCGGTATTCAAGGCTCAAAAAAGGTGCGTCCGAGCTATGTGTGGATTAAAAATGACAGATAGTTGCATTCCATATTTCAAACAATTAAAAATCTTGACATTCCCCTGTATGTATATTTTAGAAGTAGCAATTTTTGTAAAATGTAATCCCCCCACCTATATAATAAAATTTCCGACACACGAAAGCTCCCTACAAGACCACAGTATGAAAATATGTTGCGTCACAAAGCATGTAAAACTGCTATTGTGAGTAAGAGTGTACTGGGAATGGCACCTCAAATATATAATAAAATTCCAAGCATCATAAAAGATTTACAAATTGGACCCTTTAAGAAAAAGTTAACGCTATTATTAAAACAAAAATGTTATTACAATACTCAACAATTTTTAAATGACATTGATTTATAATTGACTTTAATATTGCAAAAAATTTATTACTTCCAATTTGACATAAATATTATAATTATATTTAAGTTTATTTTGACATTATTCCATTGTATAATTATTTTGCGCTGTAATTTCTATTTTTTGATTTTGTTATTAAAATTGCATGAAAAAAAAAAAACATTATAAAATATTTGTACGCCAACCGGCAAAACATAGTGGTTCGCTTTATGCTTTAATTTTAAGATCTATACATGTACCTATGTTTTACAAATAAATACATTCATTCATTCATTCATTCATTCAATGAAACAATAACTGAAGTTTGTCTTTGAAGTTAAATTTCTCAAGTCCTAGTAAACATGGAGGAGTGTGTATAATAAATAATAACAACAAATAAAACATATCAAAACCAATGAATGAAAAATTACGTACCCTTTGGCACGGCACGTTGATGGTTGCATAGTACGGCCACTGCTCGGTTTGCACGATTGTAGGCCAATATTTTCTCTGGTGTTGATGCGTCACTATCAGTAAGTTCATCCAATTGCCGTTGTAGTGTTATAGAGGCATTGTAGGTACGGAAGACCTTAGCAGTCAGCGCAGGCATCAACTCTTTAAGGTGTTCATTGAGTGTCTGAGTGTTGAGTCTGTCAAACAGGTCATCACTACCTTTTTTGTTATCCATGAACAATTCGACATTCTTAAATACACGTTTTTCTACTGGTACTTCATTATAGTACCTAATAGAATCTTTACCAGGAAAATCAAATACAACCACATGTTCTTTGCCATCTTTTTCCTTATGCAGTTCAATGTGCTCCACGCGCAGTGAGCAACAGCCTACAGTGTCAGCCTGGTCGTCATCCTTCTCATTACCGGCTCTCAATGCAAGGCGATCAATAAAGTAGAGTGCTACAGCTCGTTGACGAACACGCATCTCTTTAGCTTTCCAATCATTGCGGTATGTGTCCCTGATTTTATCGATGCACTTGTGCAGCTTCCTTGCCGTTTCATATTTTTGCCAATCTTTTTCACCTTTCAACTTTGAGCTAGGATTCAGCATGACATATTTTGCTTGACTCTGTACATTTTCAGTCCATGACGCCAGCCACGTTACTGTGTTGTCATGTCTAACTTCTTTCCATTTATGCCCTGGGGGTGGTTTGGGTATTTTGCTGTCTTTAGAACAGTTTATAAGCACATCTTCAGGCATGACTCGCCGTTTCAACATACCCATTTTTGGATGCTCTCCGCGTCCTCTGAACAGGCCTGGAGGTTCTATTCTGAAGTTGCCAATTTTTTCTTTATGACCATCTATTGTGCAAAATCCGTATTCTTTCTGGATTTCCTCATTTTTAGCTTTTGATGCTGCCTTTTCTTCCTTGGTGCGATTTTTGTTCTTTTCTGATAAATGCTGGAAATATGCTTGCATTTCTTTAAAATCACATTTTGAGAGATCTTTGATTAATTTAGTTTCGTCATGGGTCATGACTTTACGCCAGTCAGCGAAAAAGTTGTTGTTAAATACAGATTTGGCGGTGTAGTCATGATCCAACATTCGCGCATAGAAGCCGGCGACCTCCTCTGCGTTTTCAGACAGCCTGACCACTTTTCCATCATAGCGGAACTTGACATTTTCAGGCAAAGGTTCATAATCTGGTGCAAACACTGGTCCTTTGTGCTCCAAAAACTTCCATTTGGTTCCATCATCTTTCTTTTCTTCTTCCCACCTTAACAAATAAAATAATTTCACGTAAATTTTTCTGTTTCATACTTGTATTCAATAGAGAATTCTGTACTAAAACAAATCTGTTAATAAAAACTACACACTTTACTCTTCGAGTCCTTAGTTGTCTCAAAGTAATATGTTTCGATTCAGGCAACGAACGCACAGCAAATGCAATAAATTTGATGCCTATACTTGCTATACTTATAAGCGTCATGTCTTTAGACGTAACCTAAAAATTGAGTTGCGGAACGTCACATTGACACGACACCGTAACGCCATCTAGAATAGTTTATCTTGCTTCCTAGTTTCCAAGGGACTACACAGATGGCCTCCCATATGTAAAATTTAGTCGGTTCAGGGGTTAATATTAAACATTGAATATTATCAGATTATCACGCTATATACGTCATATCACACAAATATTGACGTTATTGAATCAAAACATCCATATAATAATTTTGAATATCAAGGCCATCATTTTATGACACTCACTGTGAACAAGGTGCCATAAATTCTGCTCCTTTCATTGAGGCCATTCTATGAGCGTTTTAACCGCTATAATAATACATGTTGACGAAATTAGTGAATTGATTGTGAAATTGAAAATGAATGAAACCCATACAGGAATACGTGTTGACACCCACAGGTAGGTTAGTAATTATATTATAAGAAAGGGTTTTTGTAGTTAACAAAATAGAAAGAGAATTGGTTGGTATTTTTCACAATCTAATAAATGCACTCTGCATTTTTCTTGGAACTCACCATTTCCAGACTTCTCCTTCCTCTTCTTGCTTCTTCTTCCGCTTAGTGGGACTGACACTCTCCTGTGGCTCTACTTTAACTGGTTTTGATTTTGCTTTCTTCTTAGGTTTTGGTTCATCTTCTGACATCTCTTCATCGTAATCAGATTCTAATATAGAAATAAAAGACGTGAATTAAAGAATTTGACGAAATACAGCAAAAACAAGTTTTGTATGAAAAACTTAAATTTGCTGTATTTTTTTACTATAGTTTCTGAAGCTACATAAACTAATTATTACAATCTTGGATGGTACTTAACTTATTCTAAGTACAAAGTTTCAGAGCAAACTAGCTAGTCGTTTTAAAATGAGAGCGTTACTACTTTTGTATGGAGAATCGAGCTTACTGCGGACTCTTAAGAAAATTTCCGCATTGTATTCATTTTGGAACATGAGAATTTAATTAGGAAAAAGACTTTGTCAATAAATACCAGAACTCTAACCTTTTTTAATTTTCTTCTTCTTTGTTTTCTTCCTCATGGTTAATGGAGTATCATCATCACTTTCACTGGGCGCCCGACGCTTAGGTGCTATACGCTCCTGCTGTATAAAATTAATTAATTTAGACCACTTGGTAACAAACAATGAATATAAGCAATACTAGTAATTTACTTACCAGTGGAGTATCTTCCTCACTCTCTTCTTCAGGTGGTAGTTCCGACAGCGGTTCATCTTTGAATTGTGACAGTGAATAGTCACAAGACGAGGCAGTATTGTTGACAGCCCCGGCATAGCCATCATCACTATCGTGCTCTACCTTCACCTCTATTTTCAATTCTGGTTCATCCAACTAGTAATAAAGATGAAAGAGAAATAGTTAATGTCAAAAAGAGATAGTGTTAAAACTTAGCAGTACTTTTATTATAAAATATAGAGTACTGGATTTTGAGCAATAAACACTCATTAATTAATAATCATACATTTAGTTGATCTGCGAGGCTGTATAACATTGTTATTGATCTGAATTTGTGCCTGTTAAAACAGCTAGATTGTAAGAAATTTGTAATGTTGGTTAAAATTGTTAAGCTTATTTATTTCTTAGTTAATTCATTTTATTTTGTTTAATAAAGTGTTATATAAGTAAACAGTAAAACTAAAAACTATAAGGAAAACAACTAAACTAACGGAAGTGTCATATGCTATAAACAAACTTGAGTGGAGATGGACGGGCCACATGATAAGAAATAAGAGAGAGAAATGGGCCACATGATACGAAATAAGAGAGAGAAACGGACTAAACTAGTCACGGAATGGTTTCCAAAAGATGGGAAAAGGAAGAGAGGCAGACCATTGCGAAGATGACATAAAGTCAGTCGACTTGGAGATGGACTGCAACAGATAGAAACGGATGGAAGATTTCAGGGGAGACCTATGCCGAGAGGCAAATCGACCACAACACCAATAAAAATCTGTAAAGGTCGAGAATAAAAGGCTATTTTATTTTATTTATAAGTAAACAGACCTATAAGGTCTAATATTAATGTAAAATTATAAAACAATAACACTTCATGTTAATGGAAGAGTGGGATCTCCTGACACAAGTACAATTATTGTTTACTTAAAAGGAAACACCAACCTTAAACTGTGTATTGTGTTGATTCACACCAATAAAACATTTTGATATTGAAGTAATATCAGTTACCTGCATTGGTTCCATCTTCAAGGGATCTTCAGGTTCAGACTTAATTTTCTCATGTTTGTCACTGCTACTCTTTTTGTCTTTGCTAGAACTAGGAAAATAATTCATCATTATTGACGACCACAGAACCAAATAAAGTAATAATATCATTTCATAAATAAATATCACAATTTAACACAGATCTACCTAGTCTCAAAACCAAGCAAAGCTTGTATTATTGGTGACAATACTGCCTAGGTAAATACACAACATTCAAGACTCAGGAACAGCTAAATACATTAAATAGCAGGAGTGTAATTGGTATTAACCGTTCTTGTGAAATAAATAAATAATAAATACTCATGCTCATCACACAAATAAAATGGCCTCACCAAGATTCTAAATTTTCCATCTCTTCAAACCATACCAATACTTTTAATTTGGACATCATGCTTCTATAATATATTACTATGAAATTATATAATTATACTATATAAACTATATAATATAAACTGTTAATACTTTATCAACTGTAAATTGACTACATGAAATTTGACATTAAATACTGACATTTAATTCCATAGATAAATAAGTTTTTTCTCAATCAGACTGAGTTAAGTTTAGTTAAAATAGTAGTTTATGTGACTGTACATAATGAAGGGCATTAAACATGCGTGTGGGTTTTACCGACACTTAGTTTAGTAGTTAGGGCGAGTTTCATAATAACATCACACGAGTGTCTTAATGCGTAATTATGTACTGTTACATACACTACTTTATCTATCCACATATCATAAGCCTCCATGATGCACTCAGGAGCCGCATTGCATATTATGACCGTCATCGCGGTGTTGTTTTCTGGCAGCTGTCATGGTTTTTTCTTAATTCAGAGACAAACTAGAGTCGAATTCAACTATCATATCGTTCGATATCTTACTTACATGCAGCATTTGTCAAATTTGTATGCAAATTGACAATTCATTTCGAACTAAACGTCATCTCGACTGATATTAAAATAGAGGTCATTCATCGAACATCTCTGAAATCAAATTTATTTGATTTCAGAGATGTTCGAAATTTGAATGAAATAATATTATCGAAATCGAGGTTATTATTTAGCAATAATAACATTTTCATAGACAAGAAATGTGTTCTAACAAAACAGTCTATTTTTATGGTGGTCATAATGTGCGGTTCTTGAACGCATCATGGAGGGTTTATGATATTTGGATAGATAAAATATTTTTAATTCCATCCTATAATGATTTAAATGTGGTGTTGGTAAAAAATATGAAGAACAAACAGCTACCAACCTATGCTTGTCTTTATCACTCCGATGTTTGTCCTTATCACTTCGATGCTTCTCCTTGTCACTCCTGTGTCGGTCTTTCTCACGGTCACGATCCTTGTCCTTCGATTTGTGTTCTTTATCTTTTGATGAGGAGGAGCTCTTGTGCTCCCGCTCCTTGTCTTTAGAAGATGATGAAGATGATTTCTTTTCACCATTGCTACTGCTGCTCTTGTGCTTATCTTTATCTCGTTCACTCCTGTCCTTGTCGCTCCTGTCTTTGTCCCGATGTTTGTCTTTATCACTGCGGTGTTTATCTCTGTCACTGCGCTCCTTGTCCTTGTCTTTATGGTCCCTGTCACTTCGCTCTTTATCTTTTTCACTGCGGTCTTTATGCTCTTTTTCACTTCGTTCTTTGTCTTTGCTAGAGGACTTATGGGAGCTGCTGTGGCTCTTACTGCTGGAGTGTTTTTCTTTATCTCTACAAATAAAGAAAGTAATGATATTGATGTATCCCATGAAGGAATAGCGTGGCGCGAAGTTTCTAGAACACTAACCTGCTCGAGCTGCTGCTGTGCTTGGAGCTCTTGTGGTCGCGGTCCTTGTCTCGATGCTTGTCCTTGCTAGAGGACTTGTGGCTGCTCTTATGCTTGTCGGAGCTGCTGTAGCCGTTGTGGATGCCGTTCACGTGTTCACTTTTATTGCCATTTACTTTTCCCTGAGAATTAAATAAGTGATATTCATTAAAATATACATCGAAAACCAAGGAAATAACAATAATAATTTCCCATTACTTTAATTCAAGCAAGACTTTGTAATAATGATGGGTGTAATTCATTATCTTCAGTAAATTCTATGAACCGACGCTTCGCTCTTTGGGGACTTAGTCGTTGACGCCATATTGGGACTTAGAAAATTTCGCTTCACGGGTCGTGTCCACCAGTAAATAAGATAATCCACGACTCAATAGACAATAAAAACTTAACAGCACGATCTGGATTATTAATTGGAAATGATTTGAATACTTACTAACTCACAATCATTATCAGTGCCTGGGTTTTCGACACTCATTTTGCCTACGTATACTCAACGTTGGCCCGAATAATGAGCGAGATTACATGAGAAGTGTGCCTGAGCCAACAGACAGCGCAAATTCTAAGTGTAGAGAAGTGACGAATACGCATGCGCCCGAGCCGGTCAGTGAAGCGAGCGAATGCAACTTCAGGTGAATGACTTTTTCTAGAAAAATATTTACCCTGGCAACAATCTGAAACTGTCATGCATTGTCAGCCGATGCGTTTGGATATGTTTCTTCTAGTTTTGCTGTTTTATTTTAATTGAATACTATCCAAACGGAATTACGTCTACGAATTAAAAATAATTAACAACTTAGAAAAGTTGAAAATCCCCCGATATTTTTTATTTCCAAGGTCAATATCTCAAAAACGGCTAAACCGATTTTGATGAAACGTAGGTAAGAACCATCTCGATCACGTCAGCTTACGGATAAAAAAAACCTCACTCAAATCGGTCCATTCGTTTAGGAGCTACGATGCCACAGACACGCGAACTTATAACACCCCTCTCTTTGCGTCGGGGGTTAAACAAGTATATCCCGACCAAGCTAAGAAGGCACCTCGCTCAGTATATATATATATTTCTCTATGAGGGTAACTTATGCGAAGCAAGAAATCGCGAGGTGCATTCTTAGCTTGATCGAGTTGTAGGTACCTATTGTAATTGTAGACGACCGCTTTAGCCTAGTTGGTAGTGACCCTGCCTACGAAGCAAGAGGTCCTGGGTTTGAATCCCAGTAAGGGCATTTATTTGTGTGATAAGTCATGAATGTTTTCTATGTATTTAAGTATTTATTTATCTATATAAGTATGTTTATCTTCGTCTAGTACCCATCAAGCTTTGCTTAGTTTGGGACTAGGTCGATTTGTGTAAGATTGTTTGCAGATATTTATTTATCTCTTGATTACTGAAGTTCACCTTAGCAGTAGAATATAGGAGTCTGTTGACAAATTAAATCACAGGATAGGATTTATATAAGTGGGATTGGGATTTCTAGTTATAATCAGATGAGCAATTACATACTTTAATAAAAATTTCATTTTTATTTGAATTTTTTTTACTACTATAAAGTCCAGTCAGTTGCTGATGATTATTTACTATACATAATAACAATGTTGAGTGTGCCATCATCAGACATAGTAACATCATCAATATTAGTATGAACTATGAATATCACCACTTCATTTTGTAATGTTCTAGAAAAGTCATACCAATATCTATAAATAAATCAATTAGAATTAATGCATAATAAAATTAAATCAATGTTTCACTTTTTTCATTTACTTTTTGACTGTTCTGCTGAACTTCTGTTATACACTGGTTTACCATTGCAGTCCCAAGTGCTCTTCAGTTTTTTAAATGCAAATGCCATGTAGATTGCTGTAAAAACAAAATAGATTAATTGATAGTCATAAATTAAAATGTTTGTATGTTTTCTTATCTATACTAATAATAAAAATATACTATACTATATCTATAACATTTATTTATTTAAACTTTTATTGCAAAAACAAAAAGAACAAAAGGCGGACTCAATTCCTTAAAGGCATTCTCTACTACCAGTCAAATGTAGGTGTGTTTTATAATATTAAAAGAGGTAAAGTTCGTTGCTTTGTATTGTATGTAGGGGCATAAATTGTAATATAACTCTGTGGATCACTAATATTCAACCATTCAATATTATTTAACTTGGAACTACATTCGCTGCTGTAAATAATTAAATGAGTATTATTATAATATATACATGTTGAAATTGTTGTGATGATCATAATAACTGTTTAACATGCATTGTAATGTCTATTGTTTTCTAAATAATACTCACTTGCTGCTTCCCATTCCCTCAAGCTCATAGTCCCAAGTCTATCCCTTTCAGACTTCTTTTCCATTTGCTCCCAGTGCACTTTAGCATGTTTGTAATCAGTCTCTTCTCCAATGAGCTCCTTCCCAGGTGGTGCTGGGTAGCTTTCAAAACACATGATTCTGTTTAATAGTTGTTTATATTTTTCACAATGGTCTTTATAGAAATCTGCAAACCCAGCACTATAAACAAGTTCCAGTCCATACTCAGCAGCAAGTTTAACAAACAACTCAAAGTTAACCAGAAACTCTGGACAGTCAACAACACCTTCTAAATGAAAATCATACTTGGCTCCAAAGAGTGGATAGCCATCCTTGGTGTCAAATAGCAATTTAATATTGTAGATTTTGTTCCCGAAAGTTTCATCTGGAGATTTCTGTGCCCGTGACACAATTTCATAAGCATTAGGAATAGTCCCAAAAAAATAACCATCTGGCTTTAAACACTCCGATATATTGGTCAGCATTCTGCGAGCTTGTGATAAACTCTCAAAACTATAATGTAATCCAAATTGGCAGCTGACAATATCAAAGTTTATTGATGGGTCACGATACTTGTCCCTCAAAGTATCTTTGGTGCAGTCTGCTGATATAAACTCGGCAGCGAAGAGCCGCCCGCACCGACGCCGCAGGTCTTCATAGCGCGTCTGGCACTGCTGCACCGAAACCTCAGCGATGTCAGCAAACACTGCACGTTCTACTCTGGCTTTCTGCCACTTGCTCAAATCACCACCTTTACCACAGCATATATCGAGAACCCGTAATGGTCTGCCATAATCTTTTTCACGAATTTTATCAGTATATTCTTGTATAAGAACACTTTTTACCCAGTTGTTAAAGTTTCTCAAGTAGAATATAGGAGAGTTGAACCTTTCCTTCAGCCCTTTCTCTTCGAGGTGATTGTAATGGGCCGCAACGACCGAAGCATGCTCCTCGCCCTGCGGCAGGGATGCTGGCGGCGTCTGGCCATTTTTTTCTCCAGAGTTATCACCATTACCAGTATGACCTTTCAAATCATTTCTGTCTGTATTATGTGCAGCAGCATCATCCACTAAACTGGTCATGTCAAATGTAAACTAATCTCATTAGTTACTTAAAATATAATTGAGACTTCACTTAAGTTATCGTACAAAATCAAAATGTAGCTTTAACCTAATTTATTGCAACGTCAACGTTAATTCAGCTTTTTTATTTGGCAGTGATAGGACGCCACGTATGGTCAAAACTTGTAAGGCCAAAAGAGTGTGTTGTTTTCCATGCAATATATGTAGCAGCCACACAAAGATTAACTAAAAAATACTAAACATGAATTGACATGAATAACGAACCCGATAAGAATTCCTAATATTCCTATATCATTTGGTACGATTGGTACGAATTGTACGAATGAACGAGTAAAATGAATGAGTGGAATGGGTTTGCTTCATTCATGTCAATGGACGGAGTATCTTATGCCTTGTTTACACTATGCCGAAGTGAGCAGGGAAGTGGGCACGTCAGTGGGCAGCGCAAGTATGTAAACATCAACTCGCGCTGCCCACTGCTCATGCCGCTGCCACTGCCCTACGCTACCTTTTGTGGCGGAAGTCAAAGGAGGCAGCGGCAGCGCGAGCGAGTGTTTACATACTGTAGTCAGTGTAGCGCAACTAGGAACAAAAATATGAATGACGTCCAACTGCTCAAATTCAAGTCAAATTCAGATCAAATCTGACAAGTTCTGACAAGTGACAAGCTTTCTATCTGTGCTATTGCTATGGCGGACTCATGCTATCTCCTACTTCCGTTCTTTCTCTGTCTGTCATTTTGTCATGGTGACTTTGGCCGGTTACCATGGATATTATAACTTCACGAGAAAACATGTGTGTGTCAAACAAACAATGCTTTTGACGAAATAAAATTAATAATTGTTATCCTCAATACCAATAAATAAATAATTATCTTAAAATAAAACACGTAAGTATTAATAACGAAATATCAAGCGCCAATATTGATTTACTCCAAAATTAAATGTCCAAGATACAGCAATATCAGGACTTAGACATATATCAGCCTGGTTAAACCAAAATCTTCTCACATTAAATGCAGAAAAAACACAATTTCTATGCTTCCATAAAACCGCATTATCTAGTCCCCCATCCTCTATTGCTAGCTTCAAAATTCACACAGAGAGCTGTGTTTCAATTGACCAGAACTGCAAATGTAAAAGCATCCAAAAATCAGACTCCCTCAAGTATTTGGGTGTGGTGTTAGACCAGAATTTAAATTTCAAAAAGCACATTTGTCTTTCTGCAGCTAGGGTTCGTAAGCTAATTTATACTATGAAGCTACTAAGAGAAGCTACTAACGGACAACTTCTAAAGACTGTTTATTTTGCACTATGCCAGTCAATACTAAATTATTGCATTCTAGCCTGGGGAGGAATTGCAAAGACCACTCTTTTAATTCTGGAAAGAGCTCAAAGAGCAGTTTTAAAAGTTTCTTTGGGTAAACCTCGCCGTTACCCCACGGTGGACTTGTACAGAGAGGCACAGGTCCTCAGTGTACGAAGGTTGTTCCTGCTACGGGCTTCCATAAACGTGCATAAGTCTACCTTAAATTTACCGTCATATAATGATATGATAAAGAAAAGAATCTTCAAAGTGCCTACTCCTTTACTTAAAACTAAATTTGCTTTGCGTTTTCATACATTTCTACTTCCGCACATCTATAACACATTTGCTAAACGTATTGACCTAAGAAGAAGCAGTGTCCTAGAGGCAAAAATTAAAATCCAATCTCTATTGTTACCTTGGAACTACGAGCAATCGGAAACAATCATTAATGTAATATCATAACATACACTCACATACATTACATACATACACTACACACTACACATACACATACACATACATCACCGCAGACAAGCACCCTAATATAATTAATTAATTGTTAGTTTCTAATTGTATTTTTTTTTTCTCTTTTCTCTTTTTACTTTGTCTTGTTTTCATGCTAAGTCGCATGGACAGTTAATCAGTATTTGTCTTGGTCTCCACGGGACAGGCCTAGCCTAGTGTGGGACCACAGTTATGTTTGTGAATGTCTGTCTGTATATGTTAATAATAAATATTTCATTTCATTTCATTTCATTTTCATTTCATTTCATTTCATTATTTCATTTTATTTCATTTCATTTCATTTCACTTATGATAAACAACGGTTGGTACTTGGATAAAACCTACAAGCGCGAGGTTTCTTAGTTCGAGAAGAATTCATTGCGACCCGCAAAGAAATGTGTACAGATTGATGATTTTTTGTAAATATACTGTGATTTGGAAATAAGTGTGAAATAAACTGTATGAAATATTTGTTCTCCTTTTATTATTTCATACCTAAATCGGATTAGTTTAGATTTTGTAAAGCAATTTTCTGTTCATGCAGTGGGCCCAACGACGTCCCTAATCATAATTGATCGATATCGATAACGTTGGGTTCTAATATTATCGATATCGATAACGTTAAGTACTACAACCCTACTATCGTCCTCTTTCGTTAGGTTGGTAAGTCTACTTCCGTACTAGCGTTTATTTTTATTGGTATTGGGGTATTTCAAACTAGCTAAAGTTCGAATGAGTTGTCATGTCAAAATCACTTCACTCCAATGTCACTGTCATCCAAACACAATAGAAGTATGGAGTGGCAATGTAAAAGCTCACTGCCCTTCACAGAAATATTACGGCAGGAAGCAGGGCAGCGTGAAGGGCAGTGGAAGTGGCATAGTGTAAACCAGGCATTACGTCCACAGATAACGAATAAGTTTGATATGTAATGAACACAGGCTTAATCCATGTTTAGACAGGGTCAGAGGGCCTACCGAGAAAGGCATTTGAAGTTTTCCCTCTCTGTCATACTTACGAGTTCCTACGTAAGTGCAACAGAGAGGGAAAACTTCGAATGCCGTTCGCGGTAGGCCCTCAGTGCACAAGTCATTATCTGAGGGCCTACCGCGAAAGGCATTCGAAGTTTCCCCTCTCTGTCATACTTAAGAGTTCGTACATAAGTGCGACAGAGAGGGAAAACTTCGAATGCCGTTCGCGGTAGGCCCTCTGACTGACCTCAAAATATTCGTATGCGAATATACAAGTCAGCGCGCTGACCTCCCACCGCTGTACTGACTTCAAATCAATTTACATTGGGTTTTTCTCGGGTCAGCGCTGACTTGTCTCGAATTCGAAGTCAGTCACTGACCCTGTCTAAATCTGCCTTAATACAGACCCGCAAGACCATGTTTCATACAGTTGTCTCTGTCACTCCTTATGGTCAGCTAATATGAGTTAGAGTGAGACAAATTGTAAGTTATTTTGAGGCTTTAACGAGTTGTCTCCAAATAGTCCAAATACTGCCTACCGAGTCGTCAAAGTCAAGTCAACGTCAAATCTTAAGGTATTTGAAAAATATTGTGTTTTAAAACTATATATTTGTGTGGAAAGTATACGATATCATTTATATATAGGGGCAAAATGTCTTGTGTAGCTCCATACTGTCGGAGTTATAGATTAGCAAAGAAGGCCGGAGAAAATACCAATTTTCATGGGTAAGAATCTTTTGTTTATTTCTCAAATATTTCACGTACCTACATTACGCATTAGTAATAGTCTGGGATTACTGCAGATACTGGATACTATGAAACAATTACTTTTTACATGGTTAAAAGTCGATCTTATTAAGATTTTTGGTAAAAATACAATTGTCGTAAACACGCACGGGTACTATTGTTACAAGGTTGTTACTAAATTCAAATGTATATATATATATCGACTTTTTATCGACATGAATTATTTATGCAGGCGTTAAGACAAAATATTTTGATGTTACACGTAGTTAACTGTAAAGTTTAGATTTCCGGAAAATAAGCTTCGATAAAAATGGATTTATTTAAATGTTTTCAAGTTGCGTATTTAATATCAGGCTTTGACTTTTCTCATTGTTTACATTAGTGACACTCGATGACTTTTAATGTGTTTATCGTTGCCATTATACCTAACTTATTTTAGCATCAAAAAGTTTTAACCGACTTCAATTCAATACTTCACCGAGGCACAGGAACATTTCCTTTCCACAATACCACACGAACTGCTTTCCGAAAGCAAATACCCGAGTACTATGAAAAATACCCAAATCGTTTCAAGTATGCCGATATACAATTTGAAGATTTCCCTCGTTTTCCGCAAGATGAACCACCCTAAGTACTTTTACCCTTTCTAACAAAATATTTTTTTCAACATTGGTCCACGCTAGGGAATACAAAAACCGGTAAAATTTCAAAACCGGTTATTAACCGAAGCGACAAGCTCAAAACCGGTTTTTATACGAATAGCTAAAATATTCGTATTGAAGGATAATTTTACTGAAGGTGTATTATTTCTGGTTTATAAGTAGGCAAGGTGTAGTGGGGTAAATAAAAATATGTTTTTTTCATCATTTTTATGAACGACTGGTGAGAAAAAAAAACTTAATGACCATAACCAATCAATGCCTTGTATGGGGGTCAGCATTATAGTATTAGGCTTTGTTTTTAAGAAATTAACTATTTGTAATCATAATCAACGTTGGTAATTTAAATAATTGTATATTTGGTTCAACTTCTAAGTCTTCCGTGAATTAAACAATATTTGTCATTTGAAAATTCGCACACGGCACAACACAACACAAAACTTCCGTGAACATGCAGGATAGCCACGAACCCCTTCTGCCCCTTTGACGAGCCGCACGTAAATGTAGATATATATACACAGTCCGTACCGTACTTGGTGATCGCCCTTCTGCTATAGAGAGAACTAATGATGACTTGGTACGCATTCTCAAAAGTGGATTCAACGATATGGTTTAATTGTAAACCCAGCAAAGACCCAAGTCATTGTTATATGCAGCAACAAACGGATTTCTAGAACTGATTTTGTAAATATCTCTCCGATACATTTTGGTGGGGTTTTTGCTTACTTGATGAAAGTAAAAAATCTTGGGATCATTATGGCTCGCACCTGGTCTTGGGTGCCTCAAGTGAATGAAGTGAGCAGGAAGGTATTTACTACAGTGCGTGGGGTGTCTCCGGCGGCTTCGTTATATTTTATACCTACCGCAACTAAAATTGCGCTCGCTCACACATTTATTGCTTCCTATTCTTGATTATCCTGGTGTATCCTTGCTGAGGAGCAACTTTATAAGCTTGAACATCTCCAAAATATCTGCATTCGGTTTATATTCGGGTTAAGCAAATATGACCATAGTTTCCGTTCCAAACTCAAGTGGCTAGTGCCTATCGGGTATCGCCGTAACTCTCACATTTATTTTGCTTCTGTACAGGGTGTTCGGCACATGAACCGTCAAATTTTTTTGGCGTGCTGGCAGGGTGATTTCCTACTTTTCCACGCTTGGACCCTGGGTCTTAAGAGTTACGGTCAAGGAGGTATGATTTTTTAATTATTTTTACCTAAATTACCCAAAATCTGACCTTCGAAGCCCCATAACTTTTTTGTGTATGCTTTTACATGCATAACTTGCTTAATTGTCTTACGTGGACATAGTGTGTGTCTAAAAATAAATTTTATTTGTAACAAATAACACCACAAAATGAACACGTGGGGCTTTTTGTTAACAAATAAATCGAATGCACGAAAACTTAAACTTAATATACACTTCAAAATTTTTTTTTTTATGTTATTAATTAGGGTCCAAGGGTGGAAAGGTAGGAAATTACCCTACCAGCACGCCAAAATTTTTTGACGGTTCATGTGCCGAACATCCTGTATAGTGTCCTTTTGAACCCTGCAGCTCCCCGCTCTCTCAAAAACCGTTTTAGTAATTTGAATTCACTCCGATCTTCTAAAACTTTCTTTTAACTTTGCCTTCGTTATCTTGTAAATGTTATAATAGTTCGTTCCTTATTAAGGCTATTCGACTGTGAATCTATTGGTAACTTCAAATACCTCCTTAAATAACATAACTTGTCGCCCCCCTAATCCAGATAGTGCAATGAAGAGTATTTATATTGTATTGTGGATTGTGGGGATGTTGTGCAGACTGCAGAGGCAACGCGCCTTCGTAATTATAAATAATGATGTAACTCATCAGCAAAGCATCATAATTCAATACTGTAAAGGTGTTCGATTAGAATAGGAAATCCATATACAAATTAGCTTATCAGTGTACATTTTTCAAATGACTATATCCGGTATTATTTTACCACTACTTATATATATGGATATAATACATATATTTTACTTAAGTAGATATTTTATTTGATATTTTGTTGACTTAATAACGATTTCGGCTTACAGTTTCAGGCATTTTATACGTTATACTAATTTGGGTTAAAAACCGGTTTTAAGTGTAGAAAACCGGTTATTAACCGTGCGCAAAATCTTCCGGTTAACCGGTTTTTCGGTTAACCGGTTTGCATTCCCTAGTCCACGCGTCTTGGAATAATCGGGAAACATACATAAAAAATAAAAGATTCCGAAGAATTGCGAACTTCCTCATTTTTTTAAGTTGGTTAAAAATAAATTAGTTCCACTAAAAATCCACAAAATAGTTACTTTTTAATCCAGGGTTAAAAGTAACTTGTCTGACTACCTATGTATTTGCGTAAATAAATTTGTAATGAATATCTAAATCTTGAATGCAGTTTAATATTTTCGTAGTACTTAATGGATTTTATTTTTAATTTGGTAAGTTGTAGCCCGGCTAGCCGGCGGGTAAGAAATATAACTAGTTGTTAGTATACAATAAAATATTATAATAAAATAAAGTAACACTATGTACAAAATGGGTTTAACTTATTCAGTCAGTACTGAGCTGTAGATATGAAAAGGTCAATAGCCTGAATGTTGATGTAGGTTCCGAATGAGGATTGAGGATTTATCCGTATCTGGACGGTAGAAAGTAGAGACCGCAGTCCTGATTGAGAAACAGTCATAGTTTCCGAAGATCTATTTCAAACGTCCGTTGCAGCGCAGGCGACAATCAATCCAGCAGCTGGTCAGTAGTAGCCGTCAGAAGAAAAGTTATCCAAGCATAAAGGGCTGGAAACAATCAATTTCCTTAGCACAGGTTCAAACTCATCCGAGCCTCATATGGGGTAGGCCAGTGACGGCTAAATGAGGCTTGGATTGGGTTTAACAAACATTATTATTATACACAACACATCATTTATATATAATACATACCTGCATAAGTGGTAGCCCTTGTATGTATAAAGTATCTACAATATTAGGACTGTAATTTTTAGAACTGTACATATAACAAATCGTTCAGATTAATCTTATTAAAAGTTATAATAGATGTTTACAGATTATAACCAACCATACCTAGATCGAAAAGAGTTGGATAGAGAAAAGAATAGTAATAGTAACAATACATTTTACCTAAGAGCGTTCGTACAAACGGTTTTATAACTTTTTCTAGAAGTGGAGCGCATGGAGGTTCCAAATTGCGTCATTGGTTTAGCGAATCGGAGGGCTATATCTGTTACCTTAGTTCGGCTGCAGATAGCCTCATTTCTAATGCGATCATGCAGATAAACTCCCAGCATAGCCATCTTCATTGTCCTTTGGGTGACTTCTAGCCTTCTATTGAGGCCCATAGTGAGCGGCTACATGTCAGGTACCATATATTATGTTATCACTGGTAACACAAACTGGTCAAACCCAGCCGACAGGACTGGAACTTGACAGTCTGTAATCGTCTACAACTCTGAGCGTAAAGCGTCCGATTGTAATAATCTGACGGAGCGTATGGATGTGGTCTACGGTGCTAAAACCTCTCCGGGTACCGGCTTGTCCGGGAGGCTTGAAGTCATCTAGCCTGCGTACGAGACGATTTGTAATGACTCTCGAAAACAGTTTATAGACATGGCTCAGAAGTCAGATGGGTTGGTAGCTCTTCAGCAGGGTGTTGTCACCCTTTTTGAAGAAAAGCACCACCACCTCTGTTCCTTGCCTTTGGCTTTCTTCCTCCCAGTAAGACGGTATTTCTTTTGGATTGTGATGATGAGTATAGCTCTAAAGTATGTTAAATAAGGCGTGTCTATTGTACTTATTCAAACTGATCATTATTCATATTTTATAGAACGGAACCGGGAACGTGTTTAATTTTATATTTTAAGAAGCTTCTACAAACGAGTGCATTAATTTGATCCTACATGAACATGAGGTAACATAACGCTAACAAGTTTATTCAATTGACATATTTACATGATAAAAGGAGGGTTATTGAGGTATAATTATGATGATGAAGCATTAACAATCGTTAAAATGTAGTATTTTTCGAATAATTTGTGTTCCGGTAAATTGCCGGTTTTGATTTTAATTTACCGGTTATTTACCGGCCTCATATTTAGTCAATTTACTGGTTAACCGGTTTGCATTCCCTATTTACAGACCAGTGAACGATAATATCTAGAAGTCTAACTAGCGCCGAAAAGTGGCCCCACAAAAAGGATGCACTTATAGGCCGGGAATTAAAAAGGATGCCTGGCAGCTGGTCAGTTCGAAGTCCAGGGACCCGCCCGGAATCCCCTTCGAGGGTTTTTGAAGGGGTTTTCCGTAAGGCTTTGCTTACCAAAGCCGTAGCTCCGCAATACCCATTCATTTGGCTTTTTAAGCGCTATAAATACGGGTAAGCGGTTCCCTAAACGAATATCAGATACCCTTTCCAAGCGCTTAAAAATACCCTTTCGAAAGGGTTTTCTATCAACGCTCTTGAAGAGGTTTTCTTTTCAACGCTCATGCAATTTTTATCCTTTTGCTAATAACAATAAGAGCAATATTGCAAATTAGACGTTAGAGTCCAGAGGTGTCGGCACAGGGGCCAAGGCCAAAGCGGACGCCTTTAACAATGCCGCCTACTTACTAAAAATACTTATCACATTGTAATATGGTTTCCTTTTGTATGGCGAAGAGCCGGAACAAGTTGGTGCGCGTGCGACGCGTTGTACTATTATTTAGCCATGTATAGATCGCCTATTTAACGATGTTGGCACCCCGTGGTCTCACGTGTCCATATAGTGCACTTGCCGTTGTAGGTAAGAATAAGACTTTAGGCACAGCACAAAATAGCTTTAAAGTCATGATGTCATTAACCACACCAACATTTGGGATAAGGGTCGGTACGGTACGTCGGTAGGTGTACTGTAGTGGATGTAGTAACTATATTATCGTCAAACCATTTGTTTAGGGTTCCGTAGTCAACAAGGAACCCTTACCTATTGTTTCGCCATGTCCGTCTGTCGGTCCGTCTGCGGCTTTGCTCACTAGAAAGCTGTTATTCGGCATATCAGACAAGATGGTAGAATAAAATTTCGAAAAAAAATGTTTTTTACGATAACAAACTTACCTCTATTACACATTAAGTAGGGATGTAGGTCATTTTTTTGACACAATACATATAATGAGTTTAATAGGTAAACTATCACGGATAAGTAGGCATAAGTTATGCCGCATAACTTGTTAACCACGCCGCGCTGAGCCACGCTGTTATGTCGCCTAAATAATTAGTTTTTAATTTTATAATTGTATTGTAGTATGTTTGTATTTAACCTTTCGCTTGTGTTTAGTCAGGATCCTGATCACATTTTACTGTCACCTTTCTGCATGCAAAATTTTTTATTTGCTTATACGGTGCAACCGAGGCTTGAACTCCCGTTTTTTTTACCTACCACATACGAAAGGTTAAGGTATTTGTTACTATGGGCCTTAGATGCCTGAAATAAAAGGTTTATTATTAATAATTATAACTAGTTAACGAGTAATAGTCGACCAACTTAATAAATGTACTTGAAATAAGCAACTTTCGTACAAATTCGGGCGACGCAACCGCAACGTTTAGTTGGTGCACGCGTGTCGATGTAATGTAACAAAGACAGACAGGCAACTACGGAACCTTCACTGCGCGTGGTCCGACACGCACTTGGCCGGTTTTTATAAAGGTTTAAAATATTTTTCGTCAAGAGTTATCTAAATTATTTATTAAGTAGTGGTAACAGTAGACGTAGATAGATAGCAATGATGCAATTAATATATGATTATGATTGCACCCATTCATGTCAGTGTTGGGTTGTGTTGTGTGCACCTATACGTGAAGGAAGAGCCGATGCAAGTGAGCAAGCAGAGTCGGCGCGGCGCGGCGTCGCAGGCGCAGGCAGAGGCACTACGGCAAGGTGCGAGAGGGCAGGTCCGAGCCGGGGTCGCGGCGCGCGGCGGGGGCTCGTGCCGTTACGTTACGTGGAGCATGCGCCCGCGCTGCCACGACGCGGACGGGCTTCACTCAGTTGCTTCGTGCGCGAAAGTCGTTACATGCGTCACAATCGCACTCCCTTCACACGCGACCCATCCGTACGAACGATCGAAACTAATCATTTATCAAGCGAAAAGGATCAGTGTACCTAATGTTTAGTGAGCTAGTGCACGGGACTCCGGGACGAGAGCGAGCGTAATGCAACACAGCCTTGTGTAGCTGCGAGAAAGCGTGTGACGTCAGACGGACCGGCCGCAGCGATCATATGTTGGACGCGGATGCAGTGATGGAATGCGGTGTGTTGTTGTGTTGACGTGCGATGGTGCAGTGTCGTGGGTTACCTGGGCAGTAGCCGTGGCGTCAGGCCGCGGGTGTTCCACGGGAACCATGCGTAGAAAAAGATGAACCAGGATGACGAGAGCTTGGTAATATCACTTTCATATTCCACATTTTAACTTGTCCTTGCTTGTTATTGTTTTGTCTATGTACGAATTAATTACTTTCAATTTCCTGATTGCATTAGCCACTCAATTATTTTAGCAGAATATAGCAAAACACAGGTTACGAGAGCACTGGAGGAGACCGACTACTTTAGCGCCTTCATTGCAAAAGTGAATAGTATTGGCTATTTTTAATGATGACTTTATCTTTGAATTTACTCTGCGTATTTTACATCACGCCGCTTACCTATCTAGACGTCGAAGGCCATTCGCATTCAATTGTATATTAGGTACCTACCTACTTTAATTTATATGTTATGGATATACATATATGCAGACACTTAACTAATTATATTGCTGGGAACTGATACCTACTCAGAAGTATATTTTGATTTGAATCTACCTATTGCATGGGCAGCTTGAAATCAAATTGCCTACATAAACATAAGGTATGGAAGGGAAAGTGGTAGGTACCTATTCGGCATAAAAAGATTAAAGAATAGCTCAATAAGCCATCTTCATGAAATCCCGATTGAAGTAGGTATAGGCATTTTCTATAACAATATTCAATTAAATATTAATTACAACTTAACACACAACACGTTTCTGAAGCCGGAGCTCTGACCATAATTTTAAGAAGTCGTGTGGGCAGCTCGTTCAAAAAATTCGTGAGTCATTGATCTAGAACAAGGTAGGTAGGTAGCGCGTGTTTGTAGATAAGTACATTTTCGCCTAAACATTCGGGTTCAGCTACTGGTTACTGTGGGAGTCTGGGTGGTATTGATAGTATAGTAGCAGAGCTGAATGTAGGCAGCTATCGCTGGTTATATCAGTGTCGTGTCGAAAGTGTCCGTGGGAGCGGGTGTTGCGTTGCCTCACCCGCAGCAACACCCCGGCGCCGCCGCCGCTCCAGTTTCTGCCATTGTTGTTCACTTCAGATTAGTTTCTTTCAACATTTCCCTCATACTCGATCACACACACCTTACGTATCATCCTATCGAACGCAATCGATTCTTAGTATTTCCTATAAAAGCAACGAAGAAACAAGAAACGATGTCTTTTCTGATTTGAATTTTGTTGGTCCGATTCTAGTTAAGTATATGAACTTCAATCTAGACGTGGCACTTATACAAGTTATGCACACGGAATACCTAATCACTTTGTCACTATTGATAATTCTCCGCCGCCTTATGCACCTATATCATAGAGTCGAAAAACTCTCGACTAGGTACTTTATTTACCTCGCAACAAACGAAAAATTCGGTAGTATTGGTATTCTTAGGTACCTAAATACATACGAGAACAATTCCCAACCTCAATACCTACCAAATAGTCAACCAAACCATTGTCATTGAAAATACGTTTTTTCTTTATAATCTTCATTATCGCAATTATGGTAGACCAGATAGCGGGTGCAATGAGACACGAAACAATGCAAGAATGCTTTATAACAGTTTGTAAATAATTAAGTATTGAATGCACGCATTGATGCCATTCAAATCAGTATTTACCAATTACCAAATGCAAGCGTTTCAATACTTTCAATTATCCTCTAGCGTTTGATTGAAACATTCCGCTAGTATTGCACTTGCATCGTTTTGTCACGTACCTGAGGCAAATTCTGTCATAATAGTACATTGTGATACAAGTAAGGTATGTTGATCATTACATCAGAGGCGAAATTGTCACGCGAACCGCAGGTGAGCGTAATAAGAGAGCCGAGGATGTAATTATCAAAGCTCACGCGTGTCATACGACGTTTTTCAACACATTTGCGAGGAAAAAATCCTTTTCATAAAATGAAAATGTTACAGGCTCCTAAGTTGTTTCCTTTTGTTATTGATGACAGCAGGTTTTTACTCACATACATTTGCACATCTCCAAGAATGTACAGTGGCGTCAATTATATTTATCACTTTTCTATTCACCACGAGTCAACATTTTTAATCATAACCAAACACGCATCATCAATGTTTACTAATATTTGTGAAATTAAATTACCTATAATGGCGCGCAACAATTTTTTTTCGTGAAGTTTGCGCAGTGCGCCTGCAGCGAGGCTTAGATGAAATCTCTAAACAGCCAATACAAAATAAAATAAATATTTTCTTATTCAATATAAATTCATGTAAAATGTTATCAAAAGTAAATAGTTTTACTAAATTAAACGTTTCTATATCATATCCAAGAAGAAATAATCAATTAATTCACAAGAAGGATTTAATTTGTTTAGTCGAGTAAGAATCCATTTGCCGAGAATTAAAAACAAACCTGTATAACCCGGTCAATTTAAGAATGCGCCGAGTCCATACATACACCTTGCTGCAAGGTGTCAACGTGTCTTAATGGGGATATAAATGTAACACACGAGTGTCGTAATGTTATAAAACACGCGTGTTTAATACCCAGGATTATGAGCCTAAAAGCGGCACAATAAGAGGCACGTTACGAGCAAATGTGTTGAAAAACATATAATTTAACATTTTACCACAGAATAAGTAATAGTACTACGTACAGAAGGTTCTCTGTTAACAAATTCCCTGTTTAGGTACGCCAAACGTGCCTAAATGTGGCCATCCCGTTCTATTGCATGCAACGCGCTGCGACCCGTGCGAGCGTCCTGTACCAACACGTGGCAGCCACTGAATAGAGCCCCTCCGAAAGGGCGACCGGCATGTACTTGTAGCGATAAACACAAATCGCGAGTGAGCCGCGCCTGATTTTACTCCGAAAGATGGACGTAGGTTGGGCAGTGTTCCATTCCAACCTTTTTGACTGGAAACAAATGGAGTTACGTAATACTCAAAACATGTTTTAATTATTTTTTAATTAAAATAGTTCTGGGAGGTTGTAGGGTCACCTTCCCAACTTTGAAACTTTGGTGCACAGTGAAACACCTCAATATCTCCAAATTCCTGTATAGAACATTATGACGTACCTACTGAGGAAGCCCTGCCTCGTATACGCTCTGTTTGTGTCGTTTGTGGACGAGACGTGTGGAAGAAAAGGTCACAACAAACACTTTTTAGGGTTCCGTACCAAAAAGGTAAATGACTTAAAAAAAAGGGAACCGCCTTCAGAACACCTACCCACTGAAAAGCACAAAATATTTTGTATACCAAAACCTTCTCCAGAATGTAACTAATACTTTTCTGAAAACCGCATCAAAATCGGTTTAGCCAAACAAATATATACATAGGTAGTATAGGTACGTCGTCTAGGTATTATAGCGACGAATTTTTTCGTAGAAAGTGTAAGTGAAATCTTCGGATACTTTCGCAGTCAGTTCCGTTTTAAAGCACAACGTATTCATAGAATCCAGTTTTGTGACATTCTGATATTATTAAATACCTAACCTAATGTGTTGTAAGAATTTAGTGTAATCGAGTGGTGGAAACGAAACTATATACTTGTACTTAGTTACCTATATTCCTATTTGAGTACCAACTATTGAAACAGTAGAGTTTTAATTGAATTGCTACTGGCTTACAATATAATAGGCACGTTAGGCACTATAACATCCTAACTATATCTTGACTTATGCTGTATGCTTCATATGAAATATTTTGCGTGTCTTATATTATCGCATGTAACCTCAAGTAAAAAAAAAATACCGCCAGGTTTGTTACCGTTATTGTAAATTGAAGAGTCTATTTCTAAGCTCACAGTAAGTGTTTTCACTTTTCACACCTGTTCTGTCCGCGATGTTACATTACAGCCATGTGCATATGTGCCATAATGCTACATATAATATATGCTAAAAATATTACTCACTACAAGATAAGAGTATTTGAAGGTGTCAACATAACTATTGGTTTCGTTATGCTTCTTTTTAGGGTTCCGTACCTCGAAAGGAAAAAACGGAACCCTTATAGGATCACTTTGTTGTCCGTCCCTCCGGCCGTCTGTCAAGAGCCTTTTTCTCAATAACGCGTGGAGTTATCGAGCTGAAATTTATATCAAATACTCAGGTCTACTGTCGCCTGAAGCTACGGTAGCCTAGTGGTTCAGGTATGCGGCTGTCATGCGGCGGTCGTGGGTTCGAATCCCGGCTCGTACCAATGAGTTTTTCGGAACTTATGTACGGAATATTTACCGTTTAGCTTTTCGGTGAAGGAAAACATCGTGAGGAAACCGGTCTAATCCCAATAAGGTCTAGTTTTCCCTCTGGGTTGGGAGGTCAGATGGCAGTCACTTTCGTCAAACTAGTAGGTACCTATGCCAAATCTTGGGATTAGGTGTCAAAGCGGACCCCGGGCTCCTTTAGGGGCACAACCGGGAAAAACGCTAGGAGGATGATGATTGATGACTCAGGTCTACTGTCCCTTGGAGTTGTGAAAAAATCAAACTTCTAAGCCAACGCAATCAAAAGATACAGCCGTTTATGCCGCAAATTTTCGCAAATTTTCGAAACTCGCAAGAGAATCAAAACCTACAGGGTACGTCCGTGAACTCAGAATCTTGAAATTTGGTACGAAGCAACGTCTTAGAGCACAGATAAAGGAAAAATTGCGAAAACCGTAAATTTTCAGTTACATCACTGAACATTTTAGGCCAGTTTAAACTGACACGCACTAAGTATGTGAATACACAATTATTGAGTGTCAGTTTATAGTGGACTTGTTTCTCTTGTATGGGGTGGTCCGGACCCTCATCGCGCGAGTCTGACTTGCACTTGACCGGTTTTTTATAACAAGACAAACTGTAAGTTTGGCTTCCAGTTTCATTTGTTAGCTTTATTTAGGGCCGAGCTGAGGACTTCGTTATTCTTTGTCAACACCTGCGTAACTCATGTCCTCAATAACTGTTATCCTACGAGTGAGTGCCGCGCGTTATAGTACATTATGATACAAGTGAGGTATGTTGATCATTACATCAGAGGCGGAATTGTCACGCGAACCGCAGGTGAGCGTGATAATAGAGCCGAGGATGTAATTATCAAAGCTCACGCGTGTCATACGACGTTTTTCAACACATTTGCGAGGAAAAATCCTTTTCATAAAATGAACATGTTACAGGCTCCCAAGTTGTTTCCTTTAGTTATTGATGACAACAGGTTTTTACTCACATATTTGTACATCTCAAAGAATGTAAAGTGGTGTCAATTCTATTTATCACTTTTCTATTCACTACGAGTCAACATTTTTAACAATAACGAAACACGCATCATCAATGTTTACAAATATTTGTGAAATTACCTATTATGGCGCGCAACTATTTTTTTTCGTGAAGTTCGCGCAGTGCGCCCGCAGCGAGGCTTAGATGAAATCTCTAAACAGCCAATACAAAATAAAATAAATATTAGTAAATAGTTTTACTAAATTAAACGTTTCTATATCATATCCAACAAGAAATAATCAATTAATCCACAAGAAGAATTTAATTTGTTTAGTCGAGTAAGAATCCATTTGCCGGGAATTAAAAACAAACCTGTATAACCCGGTCAATTTAAGAATGCGCCGAGTCCATACATACACCTTGCTGCAAGGTGCCAACGTGTCTTAATCGGGATATAAACATAACTACACGAGTGTCGTAATGTTATTAAACACGCGTGTTTAATACCCAGGATTATGAGCCCAAAAGCGGCACAATAAGAGGCACGTTACGAGCAAATGTGTTGAAATAGTACATTATGATACAAGTGTGCTAAGTTGGTTATTACACTCGAGTCGGTTTTTAAGCCTGAGCCGAAGGCGAAGGCTTAATGGAGACGAGAAGTGTAATGACCAATGCCCACGTGTTTCATACGACGTTTTTCAACACATTTGCGAGGAAAAAAAATAAAAAATTAAAATTAAAATGTTAAAAGATATGTAATGAAAAGGCACTAGTGCGATAATGTAATGTAAAAGTCACGGCATGGGTAATATTCTGCATTATTTTGCTAATATTTAAAAAGATATGTAATGAAAAGGCACTAGTGCGATAATGTAATGTAAAAGGCACGGCATGGGTAATATTCTGCATTATCAGTGTAAATACGCTGTAATAAGACCTACTTTACGAGCAGGTGTGTTGAAAAATCTATTATAGACTTGGCCCCTGCCCTTGTGCATCCCTTGCACGCATCGTGCTTCCAATCAAGATACAACGTAGTGATTAAATAGTTGCTACATATGGACTTAAGTAACTTTTCCCAGCATTTAAATTATCTGCAAGTGAAATCCGATGTTTCCTTTTATAGAGTGAGTAAATACCTATTCTTTATCCAATACTTTATGCTTCATCGACCTCATTCATATAGGTAAATAGGTACCTACTTATTTATGTATTTGCTATGTAAGCACGTAATACTTATAGATTATGCAAAGATTATCATGTTGATCAGTCCCAATTTGTTAATGCTCTGCTCCGAAACTTTATTTGGACTTACAAGCTTCTATTTAACTTGCAGTGTATGTTAGTCTGTTTTGTTTACTTAGGTCAAATCTTGCAATTCTTTGACCAACTTCCCGAGGTCCAATCCGATTGAGGTTTTGACCACTACTTGTATAAGCTAACAATGTAATGACATAAAACTGGTCTGATAATGGTCTGATTACTACTAGAAACCTGTAAGTCTATAAGAAAACCATAAATCAATCTCGCCGACAAAATAATAAAATAAAACTTTGAAAAAAACATTTTTTTTTCGTTTTTTTCAATTTTCTTTTCAGTGTACCTACACGTAAAGTGGGGATGTAATTTTTTTCACGTTAATCCCGTGGTGTGGGCTTGTTGTGTAGTTGTATATGAATATATATATATCCCGTGGTGTGGGCTGTTGGATAGCTTGTTCAAAAATATTATGGGTTTTTACAAACCATTTTTCAACTCAGTAAGCCCTAATAAATTTTTGTTAGATTAATTGTCCGGCACCCTGCCGGCTACTACTGGCATTGTGAATGAATGAATTTAGAAGGAAAACTGTCACGGCAAGGTGACATACCGTACGATGCGATATAAAGGCAAATTATTGCTACCACCATCACGACTAAACCTACATTCGTCAGGACCCTTTGTAATGTCGATAAAAATATATAATAAATTGCCGAAAGAATTGAAAGATGAAAATAAAGAGACAGTTTTCATACGCAAATTAAAACAAATGTTACTTTCGAAAACCTACTACTCTTTAAAGGAATATTTAGATGATAAGTTTGTTAATAGAATTAAGTAAAACTAAGATATATAATTAATTAATACTATTTTTTGTATGCTGAATTATATGTACCTAAGTGTCCACCTTCTTATTTGCTGCGCCCAACAGGGTATATACATGATGTGATACCATACTTTATTTTAAGACCACCTGTATAACCATTATGTGCAATAAATGATTGAGTATTGAGTACATATCACATAACTAGTTATCGAGTAATAGAATGTACTTGGAAAGGCCGACTTTCATACAAGTTCGGCCGACCCAATCGCACAATTGCCTGTCAACTAAGGAACCCTACACTGCGCGTGGTCTGACACGCAATTGGCCGGTTTTTTACCTTTTTGAAAGAAAGAAAGAAACAAACATTTATTCGAGATAAAAAGCGTTTTGTCACGAAAGGGATCTCAGCATAAGTTGGCATAAGTAATGCTGGCATTACTGCCAGCGCCAGCGCCGATCTACCGCTAGAACCATGGAGCGACTCCACGGTGGATAACAAAATCCAGCAATAACAAACAAAAATAATAATATTAATAAAAACTTAGCGTAACACGAGAAGGGACAACGTTATTAATATAAAAACAATACAGGGATCAATGAACGCAGCTATATCACTCCTGCACGATCTGTACGGTATGGAATCTTAAAAAAATTGTAAGTACTAAAAGTACCGAAGAACCGGGATTTTTTCCAACCAGAGACGGCCCTCGGTTTCTTAAAAGGACGATGGGCAGATTTGTATGGACTCTGGCCTAGAAACCAATAATGACAAGCCTATAAAAACAAAAGAAAAATAGGTAACGTGGCTAACTCTTTAAAAACTAGAACGCAATTTGCCAGGTCACAGTTTATCAGTAATTCTGTACATATTTATAATAAAATTAACAAAGTATTAGAAATTTATCCAAAACTATATCACGATTGCAAGAAGCTGCTTATAAAATGGCTTAAAACAAAAACCTACGATGAAGCGGAAGGTTTATTTCAACGCTACTCTTAAGTCCCGTCCCGTATAAAATTTATCGCACACCCACGCATACATACACGCACACACACACACACTTACACACTCACACACAAACACTTACACACATACACACAAACACACAAACACACACACACACACACACACACACACACACACACACACACACACACACACACACACACACTCTCACACATACTATTTTCTAGTCTAGTATAAAATTAAATAAAAAAACCTGTTAAAACCTTTTGTGTTAGCATAATACCTATTATAATCTATGGAAGAGCGGAGCTACCCAATACAGGCATTGTTTGCTTACCGGGCGGCTCCATACCTATCATAAATTTAGTCTTTAATTTAAGAAAATAAAGAATTTTGTATATATCATCGGAAATGTTTTTTCATATTCTACAACTTTTTGTATGGCGGAAATTGTCAAATCTTTGTGTAAAAAACAAAGAAAAACATAAGAAAACACATAAAAAAACAAAATATCATGATACAAAATCATTGACAATTACAAAAACTTCATAATCTGCGACACAGGAACTTAGTACCTACCTATCGAAAAAAACCTATATCATATAGGTATTTAACGTTTCAACTCACTACTTTATCCGGCGATAACTTTATTCACACAAAGATTTGGGACTAACTGTAATACTTAGTAAAAGTTTTAGATTTTCATATAGGTAGTTAACGTTTCAACTCACACTACTTTATCCGGCGATAACTTTATTCACACAAAGATTTGGGACTAACTGTAATACTTAGTAAAAGTTTTAGATTTTCATATAGGTAGTTAACGTTTCAACTCACACTACTTTATCCGGCGATAACTTTATTCACACAACAATTTGGGACTAACTGTAATACTTAGTAAAAGTTTTAGATTTTCATATAGGTAGTTAACGTTTCAACTCACACTACTTTATCCGGCGATAACTTTATTCACACAAAGATTTGGGACTAACTGTAATACTTAGTAAAAGTTTTAGATTTTCATATAGGTAGTTAACGTTTCAACTCACACTACTTTATCCGGCGATAACTTTATTCACACAACAATTTGGGACTAACTGTAATACTTAGTAAAAGTTTTAGAACTTCATATAGGTAATAGTTAACGTTTCAACTCACACTACTTTATCCGGCGATAACTTTATTCACACAAAGATTTGGGACTAACTGTAATACTTAGTAAAAGTTTTAGAACTTCATATAGGTAGTTAACGTTTCAACTCACACTACTTTATCCGGCGATAACTTTATTCACACAAAGATTTGGGACTAACTGTAATACTTAGTAAAAGTTTTAGAACTTCATATAGGTAGTTAACGTTTCAACTCACACTACTTTATCCGGCGATAACTTTATTAACACATTGTGATTTGGGACTAACTGTCATAGTAAAAGTTTTAGAACTTCATATAGGTAAGTAGTTAACGTTTCAACACTTTCAACTCACACTACTTTATCCGGCGATAACATTATTCATACAAAGATTTGGGACTTACTGTCATAGTAAAAATTTTAGAACTTCATATAGGTAAGTAGTTAACGTTTCAACACTTTCAACTCACACTACTTTATCTGGCGATAACATTATTCACACAAAGATTTGGGACTTACTGTCATAGTAAAAGTTTTAGAACTTAGAATAAAGACTTTCTCGTTTGTTATAAATACAACTTATTCCTGGCTTGTTCCTGGCACTATAAACTGTCATGACCTTTAGAAAATAAGCTGATAAGACATAATTGTTTGTCATTCATTTGTCACAGAATCGACTGCTGTATTTTAGATTTTCAGATTTTATTGCAATAAAAAAATGCGAGGCCTTACACCACAACAGCGAAAATCAATTGTGGACAAATGGTGCACTGTTAAAGGTATCACGTACCGAAAGCTAGCACAAATGGAAGGTGTTAGTGTAGGAGCAGTCCAAACTGCGATCCGTAAGTACGGTGAGGACTTGGTGAGGATTATACCTTCAATGACCGACAACGGCCAGGCCAAAAAGCAGGTCCATCCAACTGAAAAACTGGACCAAAAGATAGTTCTAAAAGTTGGGAACGAGTATCGGGATGGTTCAACGAGCCAAAAACCGAAATAGTTTGAAGACATTTAAAAAACAAAAAGCATCTGTCAGAAAACGTGTCCGGAAGTTGTACGACTCTATTTTGTCTAAAAAACACACCTGTGTAATAATGGATGACGAAACTTACGTAAAACTGGACTATAAGTCTTTGCCAGGTCCCCAGTATTACACGGTCCGCGAGGGAACAGAGGTCACAAGGTCTGAAAAATCCATTAGTGTCGAGAAATTTGGTAAAAGATCATGGTGTGGCTGTGGCAGGCAATTTGTGAATGTGGCATAAAATCAAGAGATATTCTTTCTTTTTGTATTTATATCAAACGATACAGTCTTTAAGCTTCCCAGCGACCTCAGATCATTTCTATGATCTGAGCCAGCGACATATCGCTTGTCCGTATTGGTCATATAGGCCAATTTGCCCACCCTCCTTTAAAGTTTTTTTGCATTATAAATGTGACTACAAAAATACTTATCCTTTATAATTACCGAACCTGTTAAAAAACCGGTCAAGTGCGAGTCTGTCTCGCGCACCGAGGGTTCCGTACAAACTTTCACCACGCTTTATTAAGAAAAAATCTATGTTGGTTTTTGAGAGATAATTCTTTATCAAGTAAACCAATTTCGATCATTCCTTTTTTATTTGCTAGAAGGTACTTTCAGAATACTTCCATACAAATTTTAAGGAAAAAAACTTAAATTTTAAATGATTTTTGAAAATAAAAAAAAAGCTACATACAGGTCTCGTTATAGGTACTTTTCCGGTAATATTTACGTTAATATCCATTATATATATTATTTTCAAATTTTTCGCTCGGTAAACTTCGGAGATTAAGCCTTGGTCAAACACACGGGGGGAAAACAAAACAAACCAGCGGAATTTCAAAACTATGGTAAACAAACTATATGGGTTATAAGAATTCGGTGAACCGTTTTCGGACAAGTGAAAATCGGACAAGTGTTTTTCGAAACATCGATAGGTTACCGTTTATGTGTGTGTGTGTGTGTATAATAAACTTTTTTGGCTTGGTTAAAAACTGGCTTCACTAGGTTGTTCGTAACCCTCTGTCTATCTTTTTTCTTGGTCTTAGAGTAAACCTAACCCAACCGCCAGCGTATCGACGTCACCCCGCTTTGCGGGGTGCATATTTCCGCTCTAAGAGACACAAGTGAACCCTAACCTAACCCACCAATAGTACAATTGTTGCGAGTGTGTTTTTTACTGCCCTTGCGGGGGCTTCGCCCCGCCCGTTCCCCCTTTTTCTGGCTACTCTGGCTTGATTATATCAACTGTACATTAGACGAAATGAGCATTATATCCAATGTTCAATAAAGCAAATATGCATTATACTTAATGTATGTTATACTAAATATTATTATATCAAATGATCGTTATATAAAATGATAATTATACCAAATGAAAATATATTAAGTGTTGTTATACAACTCGAGAATTATATCAGATGAGCGTTATTGCGAGTAATATTATATCAAAAATATTTATAGCCATCGTTACGCACCCATTAAAACCTGATCTGCTGTGCAGCGGAATTACTGATTACATCACGACGCTAACAAAATCCTGTGTTTATCACTACAGGAACAATCCGACATTGGTACGAATGTATGTATGTATACATATTTCTTCGCTGATACAGGGTTCGGTACGAAATCTGTTAGGCGAATGAATAAGATAACAATATTTTATCAAATTAGTCAAGACGTGCACAGTTTGGTGTAGTAGTGTATAGTAGTAGGCACGGAACCCTTCGTTGTGCGTGGTCCGACACGCACTTGGCCGCTTTTTTATTTTTTAGTTTTGCTCTGGCCTTAAACTATACACTTTACCTTCCAATATGTTATGTTCACTTTGCGGGCCATTTTTGAGAAAAATATATTTTTTCTTGAATACCGGGTAACATTCGATATTTTTCCGGGTACTACCTAGTCGTCATGTTAAACATACATGTTTTTACTTAAAGAACGTACATGTTTTTACTTACAGAATGTTTCGCGTAAATAATAACTGAGAAGAGCTCACTTCTTGTGTTATCCGTTGATGTTTACCTAACACGAGTTTTGAACATTAACATATACTACGAAAATGAAAGTGTAAGATTCTGAGTCAACGTATGCTGGCTGTGCATCAATGTACCCTTTGTTGGGGTACTTTGATACGAATTGGACCACCACAACTGATTGAATGTCCAAGTTAACAAATAACGGGACCCTAAAAACGTGCCTAGATAACCTTGATGCATCTCGATTGTTTTTATAGTCATTGTATTTGTAGCCTATCTTATGGCCATTACAATAAAAACCGTATCGAGGTGCCCCTACTCCCCCTACCCTTTAGATTGAGAGTTACCTAGCCTTAGGAAAAAGTAAATCGTGAATAGGCACTCGTGAATATTTTCTTGGAAAGGTTTTGGTTGTCTTTCTATTGTCGACTATTCGGCCGCGATGGATACCTTAGACGTTTTTTTTATTTTACTACAATAGTGGCGAACATCCGCGCCTTTGATGGCTAGCGGTAATGGGACCCTGTAGGTAGATGATTTTCCTCCTTTCAAGATTAATGAGGATTTGGCACCTTAGAGACGAGTGAGACACAGAATGTAGAAGCTGAGCCGACTGCCGGTTGTTCTCCATTAAGAACACAACATTACTTGCGGATTAGAGAATAAGTAAGTTGTGAAATTCGGCTGAACTTTTCTATGATCTGGACAAAGTAAAACCTAGATGAGCTGCTCCAAACTTGAGTGAGATAACATTCCGATTCCGATGAACCACCTCTACTAAAGTGATTACTTATACACAAAGGACAATTTCGATTGCGTTTTATTGCGGTATTGGCCTGAGGAAATAAATGTATAAATCGTTTAAATTATAACCGTAAACGAATACACATGAACTGGTATCAACACAGCAACGAGTTGGAACACCCATGGAAACCTTTTTTTTTTGAGCCTGACGGTTGCGAATATGACGAACCCGATACAGCGATCGAATTGCGTGGTAGGAGGGTAGCTTGGAGAAAATCCAAGGGGAACCTCCGGCACGACCACGCGAGAAGGGGTAAACACTGGAATACTCTAAGAGTTTGCGCTCCAGTGAGATTGGTTGAACGGTATCAACCGAATCTGAGGTGTGAGTGGTGATGAACTACTGGGCTTGCTGGTTCGCTAAAACCTACCCTAGGCTGAGAAGAGTCCAGCAAGAAACTCAGCTAGGCCTGACATCGGTCGGGTTGGTCGGACTGAACTTCACTGAACCATGGAAACCCCGCACATGCGTGGTTTTGGTTGGGTTTGACGAGTGCTCCTTGTCGAGTCGACGATGCGAAGCGCCTGACTGGCTGTCTGGCTCAGACGACGCGCGCCGGGCGCTGCGTTCGGAAGGGCTTGTCAACGTTTACTCCGCACATAATTTTTATTTAACAGAGAACTCGGTTTCGCGCTTAATTCTACATCCTACATTTTTGACAATTTATTCGCGCGCAAGTGCTCCTTTCGGTTATAAAGTTCATGAATGATTCAATGTTTATGAACAGTGGCCGGTCGCACGGTAATATTAGTGTTTGTTGTAAAGTGCGCGCCGGTGTTTTTTGCGCTGAGAATAATTTACATGGTAATAAGGTTGTAGGCATACCCGGTGATTACCGTAGGTAAGTAGTCATTGTCAAGTATAGTGTCGGCGAATAATAGTGCATTTGATTGTTTTGAATATGTAAACAATTTATCTAATCTATAATGTTGTTATGGTTTTTGGAGAAACTTTATTGAGGTTAAATCAGATGGTAGGGTAGGTTACCCCCTCTTACAAGTGCCGATCTGCCAAAGTATAAAGGCACCTAACAAAATATTATTTAGTAAAATATATCATTCAGATAGTTCAATAATCAAAATTTCAATTCACACAATTGGTTAAGAATGTTAAGATCGTCTAGGCAACATACATAAGTACAGTCACATCAAAAACCCCTTTTTTAATATTTTAGTTAAACCTGCCTAGTCTTTACGAGCAAATCGGTAAACGGTGAAAGGCTAGCTTACCTTGTCTATTTACATTAAATATACAACCTTGTTTAAATTTCAAGAAGCTACCAGCAGACAGTACAGTCGGTTACACATTTATATGTTGGTAATTAACAAATTATTAATTTCCGGCGAAAATATCGCAACAAAAAATAGGTAGGTACCTGCATAAAAATGAATTTTAATCGAGTCCTTATTTTTTAAAGTCTGAAACAATAGAAGGAATTAAGTGTACGATGAGTAACAATTTTTAATGATTTATAGCGTTGAATCATAATGTTTGTCAGCACAAAGTGGGTTTTACACGCCGATATCAAGACGTAGGTAATGCCTTTGATTAGCGGCTAAGATGGATAACACGCCGTAGGATGTAGGTACAGGAAATGTTTCATTTCAAGTGCCTGAGTCGTTATTTATTCTCAGTGTATAGACGCATGCAAGCAGTCCATGGTATTACGAGGCCCAACAATATTCGGATACAGGTATGAAAATTGGGATACGTTTGGGCCCTTTCACACCTGACGAACAATCCCCTGCGTGCCACCTGTCACCTGCTCGTTTAATTTGGCGAAAAAGAACTCTCTGCTCTTTCCATAAGAGCAACAATCGAAAATTCGACTGTTGTAATATTTAACAACGTATTCACCACCTGGCTACGGTTAAAATTTTCGATAAGCGGCTGTGAAATTATCATAAAGCAAAGACATATTATACTGGTACAGTCCAGTGCAAAAATATAGAAGCATATACAACTTACCTACTCATAAATATGTTCCATGGCTCTAAGGTTTTGGAATAACACATGGTGATTTTGCCGTGATCAGGAGTCGAATAATATTAATAACCAGACAAAACAGACTCAATGGATGAGGTCTCATGCAATTACCTACGCCACTGTTTATTTAATAAAATTTAATGAAAATGTTTAATAATGATGTTAATAATATAATGTACTTATAACAATTATTTTATTTAAGGACACAATAATTTGATGCATAAAAAACTTAACACTAGGCACTTAAATCTACTTAACTACTAGTTTAGGTACACAAATATCCACTGAATGTACACCAAACGTCAAATTTCAGAACTTTTTGGCGGGAAAAAATTATAGGTACGTCAATAAACTCTTAGATCTACTTGTCATGTCATGCCAAAAGGTACAAGTTGGTAGCCGAACGCAGACAGCAGCAGCAGTCGACGTGTCGCGACGACACGACTGGTTTCTATGTATTTCTATGAAATACGTTTCGTAGCTAGCGACACGTCGCCGTCGTTGCAGTCGGCTACCAACTTGTACCTTTACCCGTTTTTTCTTTTTCTTTGCTATAGGTACTTACCTATATTGTTACACGTCAAATCAGACGTCAAAACTGTCTTTAGCTGTAAATAGAGGATATAGTAGATGTCCTTCTAGTGTAGATATACCCGAAAGGGACGATGATAAATTAACCTGACTAAATTAAGAAGTATCAGATGTTTAATACATTCTTGACGTCTAATGTCATTTATAATTTGGTCGTGTTATATCGGTGTCGTCATGGTGGTTGTCAGTTTCAGTACACTATTTTGACAGGTGGTGACAAACAAAAATTCCGTATACGCGATGAGGGACAGAAAATATGACATTGTATCTCGTTCCCACGTGGGGTATTGTCTATGCATACATCCTTGTCACTCAATTGTGTATGTGTGGGTGAGTCCCTCTATTCTATTCAACCTCTGTCTCCTCCCCAGGTCCCCTTTTTTTCCTTTCTACCTTCTCAAGTTGGGCCCAATGCAAAAAGGCCCCAGAGGCTGCCATATCACTATGATGAGTGATGATGATGATGATGATGATCACTATTTAACTACTTAACTAACTACTTGTCATGCATCACATGCATGAGACAATAAACACTTTATAACTCTTAATTTAATAATTGCACATAATAGTTTTGAGGTTGGTTTATGAAACAAATTTTTAGGGTTCCGTACTCAAAAAGTAAAACGGGACCTTATTACTAAGACTTCGCTGTCCGTCTGACTGTCACCAGGCTGTATCTCAAGAACCGTGATAGCTAGAGAGTTGAAATTTTCACAGATTATGTATTTCTGTTGCCGCTATAACAAAAAATACTAAAAACAAAATAATATAAATATTTTTATTGTTAATGGTACGGAACCCTTCGTGCGCGAGTCCGACTCGCACTTGGCCGGTTTTTCAAGGAAGTTTTAGTTTCATAAATTTAAACTACCGGTAGGGTGACAATGATTTTTAATAAAAAGAATACCTACTTAGGTAATTCGGTTTTATTCAGAAATAAAATGAACGTTTTTTTAGGTAACTAGGTACGAGTTAATCGATTACTGAATTAGAAAAATTGGTTCGTGATCAAGATCAACAAGCACTATAATTAACACGTTCACTGTTTATCGAGACTAAAAAAATGCGTTCTGTTTAGGTTGCATGTTAGCACAGTCAGCACATTTTGTTCACGCCTAGGATATCGAATATACGAGTACCTGTGTTCATTTATAATTCCATCAATCGAACTGAATTTGAGTGACGTTGGTTGAAGCAACGTGGCATGTAGCATGTCGAGTGGTCACTCGACGGCAGCGAAGCCGCTCCCTTCCTCAATTATCCAATTTCCTTGTCAGATATCGACCTAGTCCACAGACACGCTAACTCTCTTGTCAACTAACCACCTACCTATTCAATTACGACTAACTAGATAGCTTGTCAGATACATGTACCAAGATTCATTAGTTAGTATTTTAAACACCAGATAACGTGGTTCGTTCGGTCACAGTTGCAGATGGCTGTATTAAATAAACATTGTAATTAAGTACATCACAACTGCAGATTTCCAACATCTTTACTAGATACCTTATATTTTTATAGTTCCGTAGTCAACAAGGAACCCTTATAGTTTCGCAATGTCCGTCCGTCTGTGGCTTAAGGGGACGGTTCGTGGTCTTCTCTCCCTCTCACTGAGCATAAGCGTGAGCGAGATGGAAGTGCGTGTTTGGAAGCGCAGGTATCATGTTTTTTAATTTTATTTATTTGTGCGTTTTAATAAATAAAAATATAATAGCTGATTTCCCTCAAACATGACATTGCCGATTTTTAGAATCAATTGTAATATGTTTAGCTGTTGTGCATAATTTGTTACGATTTTTTGAAGTGTATTTTAGACCTATGTTCGAGATTTTTTTCTATCGAGCGAAAGTCAAAAACTCAGGATTCGAATAGCTGATTTCCTTCGAGAAAGGCCTCAAGATGGCTAATTAAATTTAGGGCATCCAAACAAGAGCTATGATTTTTTAAAAATCCGTTTTTGGAGCTCACATCGCCTTAAGGCTTAACTCAGTGACCCTTGCTACTTGCTACTAGACAGCTGTAATTCGGCATGGACATGTAAAACAATCACGCCGAAATGGTAAAATTTTAGGTTACCACATTAAAGTGAAGATGTCATTTTTTTTTCGCGGTAATCCTATGATGTGGTTTGTCGTTTGATAGCTGGTTCAAAAATAAGATGGATCTGCAATTTAGTCATTCGTTTGCGTGGGCTTTAAATCTCTCATTTTTATTACGGCCCTCTGCCGGCTAAATGGTTACTACTGGGTACTTATATATCAAAAAAATCATGGCTGATTAATGAATTTAACAGGAAAACTGTCGCGGATAAGGAGGCATAAATAGTTGACGAGTAATAGTCGAATTTCTTTGTAAATATATAGTCGAACAACTTAAGGCGACGTGAGCTCCAAAAACGGATTTTTAAAAAATCATAGCTCTTGTTTGGATTATAATACGGCTGCCTTTTAAATTTAATTAGCAATCTTGAGGCCTTTCTCGAGGGAAATCAGCTATTCGAATCCTGAGTTTTTGACTTTCGCTCGATAGAATAAAATCACGAACATCAAAATCAGCTATTACTTTTTTATTTATTAAAACGCGCAAAGAAATAAAATTTAAAAAAAAGCGGCCAAGTGCGAGTCGGACTCGCACATGAAGGGTTCCGTGAAATAAATTGCGGTTTACGATTTATGACGTATTAAAAAAAAAACTACTTACTAGATCTCGTTCACACCAATTTTCGGTGGAAGTTTACATGGTAATGTACATCATATATTTTTTTTAGTTTTATCATTCTCTTATTTTAGAAGTTACAGGGGGGGGGGGGACACACATTTTACCACTTTGGAAGTGTCTCTCGCGCAAACTCTTCAGTTTAGAAAAAAATGATATTAGAAACCTCAATATCATTTTTGAAGACCTATCCTTAAATACACGTATGAGTATGATGAAAAAAAAAATTTTGAGTTTCAGTTCTGAGTATGGGGACCCCTAAAACTTAATGTTTTTTTCGATTTTTGTGTAAAAATCTTAATGCGGTTCACAGAATACATCTACTTACCAAATTTCAACAGTATAGCTTTTATAGTTTCGGAAAAAAGTGGCTGTGACATACGGACGGACAGGCAGACGGACGGACATGACGAATCTATAAGGGTTCCGTTTTTAGCCATTTGGCTACGGAACCCTAAAAACATGATATCCGCGCTTCCAAACACGCACTTCCATCTCGCTCACGCTTATGCTCAGTGAGAGGGAGAGAAGACCACGAACCTACGTCCCCTTAATAAATAAATATACTTGAATAGAGGCCAACTTTCGTACAAATTCGGGCGACGCAACTACGCAAGAATGGAACCTTACACTGCGCGTGGTCCGACAAGTACTTGGCCGGTTTTTTTACATTTACACCGCTGCATATGTGCCACGTCGTAGGAACGTGGTGCGTTATAATCCAGGGTACACAGACATCCCTCTGTGGAATGCATATATTATCATTATTTATGGTGAAGAATGAAATACCTACCTATAATATACATAATAAGTGGGATGCATAATGAAGTAGGTGGCAAAGCGAGCACGTATTTTTGTCTGCTACGTTGTAAATTAGGTGGAACATATACGGGTACAGCTCTGGTCTAGCAATGCTATGCTTTAAAATGTAGAGCCAAACAACTATGTTTACTTCAGTACCCATACAGTTGCATTATAGGTACATATAGGTACTCATTTGTTTTGTTACTGGATAGCAGGATGCCCCTTGATGATTCGTCGACCGACATTAGATTAGCTCTTAGGTGTATTAGTCATTACACGGACTATAAATAGAATCTAAGTAACTCGACCTTATCATTCGACCCAGACCTTGGATGAATTAGATGAATGAACCTTATTTACTTTACAGTCCTGATTCAATATTGCATTGCATTAGATTAGATTAAAGATATACTGGAGAACTGAAAACCTTAACAACATTTGGCTACTTGACACTGACTGACCAAAGGTTTAGTAAAAATTAAAAATCATCCGTATGTTTAATAGTGGCAAACTGATATAAGCAAATCCGCAAACGGCCGCGTGATTGGGTTATTCGCAATGAGTGGCATTGTCGACGAAGAGGACATTGAGGTGAAAGAGATTGGGGGTGGCTGAGCTATGCTAGTGCGGGGTTGTGGCGGGAGCGAGCTGCGCCACTCGCTGGCGGAGCGCACCAAGGCGCTGGCGGCGCGCTGCCACGCGCTGCGCGCGCCCGCCACGCAGCGCGCCGGCGACGCGCGCAGCCCCGACCGCCGCCGCCCCCGGCACAGAAAGTCGCAGACGAGGTGGTACGTCAAGGTAAGCCCCAATGTCACTCGAACGGCTCATTTAGCCCCCACGCAAAAGAGGGGTTTTATAAGTTTTACATGTGTGTGTGTACACATACAGACGATGTCACAGACAGACACTTTCTTTTTATCGAATGTCTTGTGCGTCGAGATGGTTCAAAGGCCGAAACGCACTGACAGCGGTGGCGGAGCGGCGTGGAGGCGGTACCGGTTGTAATGTTCGAGCTTACCTAATTGTAATGTTCGAGCTTAAACCGGCGCGGCGCATAGTATTAGCAACAATTACAGACACTAATTAGTGCTGAAATGTCCCCTGCTACACTCTCTAAGAAGTGTAAGTGAAGACACAATGATGGCGCGGCGCGGTATTCTGTGCGGAGTGCGGACCCTTTCGTATTGGTTCGAACAATACAACCGGTGTGGCCTCCGCGCCGCGCTACGGCGCTCCGCCACCGCTGTCAGTGCGTTTCGGCCTTTAGCTATGTTTGATGCGTCGGGGGTGTATTATTTTTTAAAATCTAGGTATGTAGTTATTGACCAATGGGGAATTGATGAAACTTTTAGAAACGCCTGATTTTTTTTTTTGATAGGAATAACCTTCCTTAGCACCAGAAAAAAGTTGCAAACTTTTCAGATGCGTCAATTATTTTTGAAAAATATAAACAGTTTCCTCACTTACGTTTTGTGTTTAGGACGGCGATTGAGATAATTTCTTTGATCCGTCTCATATTACATAAAAATATCATAAAAATCCGTGGTAAACTGACACTGGCAATGATATTGACAGCTGCAGCAGCTATATTGGTCATTGCCAGGGTCAGATATTTAAAATATTTTTTGTAATATGAGACGGATCAAGGAAAGTGTCTCATTCGCCGTCCTAACCACAAAACGTAAATAAGGAAACTGTTTATATTTTTCAAAAATAATTGACGCAGCTGACAAGTCTGCAACTTTTTTCTGGTGCTAAGGAAGGTTATTCCTATCACCAAAAAAAAAATCTGGCATTTCTAAAATTTTCATCCATTCCCCATTCAGATCTTATCTCCTACCTAAATGGAGAGATGATAGGCGTAATCTATCATTTCTCTTGAACGGTATGTTGTTTATATCTTTTTCTCCATCTTTTATTTAGGCTCCAAAATATCCGAGTGATTGATAAGGTGATATGTTATATGGACTGGACCGGATTTCATTGACGCGTCATTCGCCAATATTTGCTTATTTCAATTGGTTACTGTATTGACATGCGATTTTATGTGAAAAAAAATGTTATTCATTCGTGTCTCGTACCTACTCGCTATGATTCATTCACAACAAGTCAGTTTTTTCTACTTACCAACCGAACAGGACAGTTAGGTACTCATAGCATTTGTTCTACAACTTAGCGGGCTCATAATTGTTTTGTTACCTGCATGAATTTCGGTCATGCTAAGATTTATGGACCACTTGTGGTACATTACTTAGGTACTACTTGACTTACCTAGTTACCTACAGACCTACATTTTTATGGCTTCTATTGTATTTTTTTACTAAATCGCATCTTATCCACCTATAATAATATAGCTGCAGTAACACCTGCACCAGTATCGACACAACGATTCCTCAAATCAATAACTGCAACTTAGAAAAGTTGAAAAACCCCTGACATTTTCATCTCAAACGGCTGAACCGATTTTGTTGAAACGTAGCTAATAAGAACCACCTCGATCACGCCAGCTTTCGGATAAAAAAAACCGCATTCAAATCGGTCCATTCGTTTAAGAACTACGATTCCACAGACAGACACACACACAGATAGACAGACACGCAGACACGTCAAACTTATAACACCCCTCTTTTTCCGTCGGGGGGGTCGGGGGTCGGCAACGAGCTAGTGGGTTCTCTGTGAGTTCCAAACGACCATAGGCATAACATGGCGCTATTTCACCATCTTGACAATTGTCACCTAAATGACAATTCAACGTACATTGCTGGGTCAATAAACTGTCCAGCAACCACCTTAACCTGTTGACGCAGCCATGTAAGTCGAATTGTCATTGTCAGGCGACAATCGTCGATTTGGTGAAATAGGGGCCAGCACCCTTAGCGTGGGATTGAAGTGAGTCGCGTCTACTATCGACGCTACCGCCTATCGTCAAGATTTAGTATGAAAAGTCTATACACCGCCCCTGGTGGTCACTCATAGAACTAAAAATCCAAACTGTAACGTGAGGCACTTATACATTACTTAATTCGCGATCGACTTCACGTTCGTTCACGATTTTCCAATATTCAACCTTATATCACTAGCATTTATCGTTTTAATTTAAATGTTTGTCGGTTATGACATTACAGAATACGCGCATCGCGACGTCGACAGTGTCGAATGTCGATACAATATGGCGGCGCGGGGGCCATTTATTTGCATTTTTAAATACAAAATACGCGACAATACGAATTTTGCGGAAATATGTTGTCAATTCAAAACCCTTATTTTTATAAGTTCTTTAATTTGAGATAAATTTCGATCGGATCTACGGTAACTCTTGACGGAATAATACGATATCACGGGCCATTTTGCAAGTGAAATAGTAAACTACAGTCGCGACGGTATTCTTCGATTCGAAATGTCTCACACTACCGATTGGTAGTACGAATCGAACGTTAAATTACGCATCGAAAACTAAACGCAAAGTGCCTAACTTTTTGCAGTTGGTTTCGTAGTCCAATGGCAGTGTGAGTTACAAGTTTGACGGGTCGAATCGAAGAATACCGTAGCGAGATCGAAATCTATTCGAAGCGCGTTTATTCGATCTCGTATTAGTTACGTAACGTTAGGTTACGATTGTATCTCACAATAAGGGTACTGGTCGAATTATGATTACAGTCATGGTATTAAAAAAAGTATGGTGTAAAAATGGAGTCTTAACTGTCATTATCATTACCTAGGTTTATTTATTCCTATTAATTACATAGTTGGATGGATTCAGTCACATTAATTCTTATAAGTTGTGATCATCCAGTATTGACTAACTATTATGATGACCAATATTCACCTTAAACGTTAGCCCTTTGTCTTCAGACAAACTGGATCTTTGGCTTAAGTACTATTGAACATAAGTTTTAACGCCCTAATTTGCTAGTAAATATTTTACTACAGTAAACGATAGGTTACGGTATGCGTCGATTGGAAATGTCAAATTTGTAACACATGGCACCGCATAGTAGCACGAGTCGAACGTTAAATTCGCATCGAAAACTTAATGCTAGCGACTAACGTTTTGTAGGTGTCTTCGGGGAACAACGGCAGCATGAGATTTACAAATTTGACAGGTCGAATTTGCGACGATCGAAATCTATTCGAAGCGCGTTTATTCGCTCTCGACTGTAGTAACGTAACGTGAGTTTCCGATTGTAACTCACACTGGAGGCACGAAAAGAAGTAGGTTCTTGAGATATTTTGGTAGTTTGTTGTATGCAGTGGCTGTTACCGTGTGGTCTCGGCTTCGTTAGCAATGCAGGTCAAGGCTTGAGTTATGTGAGCGTCGGTGTCGGTGCATGCACACAGGAATCCAAGACGGATAACGCTGTAATGCCTTCTACGTTCTGTCTGACATTCTGTCGGCGAATATAAATATAAATAAATAAATATAAATATTTGCGGACAATCTTACACAAATCAACCTAGTCCCAAACTAAGCAAAGCTTGTACTATGGGTACTAGACGACGATATAGATACTTATATAGAGAAATAAATACATAGAAAACATCCATGACTCAGGAACAAATATTCGTGCTCGTCACACAAATAAATGCCCTTACCGGGATTCGAACCCAGGACCTCTTGCTTTGTAGGCAGGGTCACTCACTACCAACTAGGCTAAAGCGGTCGTAAACATTGTCATGGAAATGTGATTTCGACTATAAATTGTATAACGCTCAACGTGGGCTAGATTTGCTTATTATACTTGTAGATAGAAGCATTGCAAAGTCGTCGTCAATGCGTGTAGAAACTGTAGAAAGTCAAAATTGTTCTCATATTGTTGTTGTTGACTTGCTGATCCGTAGGTTGATTGATAGTGTTAAACTTTAACTCAAATCATTTAGTGCACACGTAATCCTAGTGCATTTTTCCAGAACAATTTTTTTTAACACTATATAGCGCGATCAAAGCTGGAACTGGAACGCATGATTTTTTTGCCAAGTTTAGAGTTATGGTACCTACAAGTTGGAACCCCACCGCGGACAGCAGCAGCAGTCGACGTGTCGCAGCGACACTACTGGTTTCTATGTATTTCTATGAAATACCTTTCGTAGCTATATATATAGAAATACATAGAAACCGGTAGTGTTACTGCGACACGTCGTCTGCTGCTGCTGTCTGCGGTCGGGTTCCAACTTGTACCTTTAAAATAACCCCTCAAAATGGTTCTGCAGTAAATTCCTAGGTTTCCTTTATCTACTATAGTGATGTGATTTCTGATGTGTTTAATGAGTTCTAAGCTATGGTACCTACACGAATGCGAATCCGTCCACATTAAAAAAATGGAGTTTACACTTAATACAATGCGGGGTGAACGCTCGCTTTAGCGGACGTTTGGTAAGTAATACTAGATTTAAAGTTCGTTCACTCCTCTCCCGTGTTCCTGGGATGTCTCTAGCTTTTTGGCAAATTTCCAAATCTTCCAATCTATGTACCTAATGTCCTTTTAATAATCTGCATAGCGTAAACTATCTAAATATAATGTAATTTTCTAGTGTTGTGGATACTTAACACTCATTTCGAGGCTTATAGACTCGAGACTCGAGCCTTAAAGACTCCCGAGGCTTAAAGACTCGATGCTGTTTAAGAAACGTGTTGGTTTATTTTACGTATATGAATGCATAATATTGGCGGCCTCTTCACGGTGATTAAATACTGATGATCCACCATAGCTGTCTCTTTCTATAACATGCAATAGAAAGAGACGGATGGTGGATCATCAGTATTTAATCACCGTCTATTGGCCGCCATTGACTTTTCATCACTTGAGTCTTTAAGCCTCGGGAGTCTTTAGGGTTCGAGTCTTTAAGCCTCAAAATGAGCGTTATCCACAACACTTTACACGTATTATTTGCTTGTGCAAATAAGTGAAGTATTTCGCTTTAGATGAGTGCATAGTTGTAACTAGGTATATATCGTGCGTGTGTATGTTGCATATTATGTACCCACTGGTCGTACTTCTTAATGATGGTGCACCGAGGACATTTTTAGGGTTCCGTACCAAAAAGGTAAAAAATAGGAACCCTTATAGGACTCTGTCCGTCTGTCACAACGTTAAATATCTCAGGAACTAGTCGAGCTATCAATTTGAAATTTGGAATAATTATTAAAAAGGTTAAGACACGTGTACGGAGAATGAAAAATTTTAGAATCTATTTTAAATTTCTGTGTAAATGACGAATATGAGGGGGGTTAAAAAATCAAAGTCTAGTTAATATACCGAGTTGGGTATCATATGAAAGGGCATGAGTTGCGCTTTCTAAGACCATTTTAATTTTTTTTCTGCAGTGGTTAAATTTTGATTTATTAAGTAAAATGTTGAAAAAAATACCCCCCCCCCCTTATCTCCGAAGTTTACCAAACAAAAATTCTGAAATTATTTCATATGATTAAGAGATAAATAATACAGGAAAAATAAAAATCGGCCAAGTGCGAGTCGGACTCGTGCACGAAGGGTTCATAAATCTATAAAAATGTATTCAGTTCTGTTTTTAAGTATTTGTTGTTATAGCGGCAACAGAAATACATCATCTGTGAACATTTCAACTGTTTAACTATCATGGTTATTGAGATACAGCCTGGTGACAGACGGACAGACAGACGGACAGACAGACAGACAGACAGACAGACGGACGGACAGCGGAGTCTTAGTAATGGGGTCCCGTTTTACTCTTTGAGTACGGCACCCTAAAAATGATACCTCTATCTAGCGCATTTTTTTTTTTATTTATCAAAAATGATTTCTTAGTAAAGTTGGTAATTCAATTATTTTAGTATGAAATTTTATGTCTTCATATTCCTATGAAATTATCGTTAAAGTCCCTACTTTCACGCAAAAAAATAATAGTCAAGATCGGTACGCGAGATAAAATATATCGCCGATAAACAAACATACTAGTTGCAAGTTAGTAGTACCAAAATGCAGATGGCGCTGTACAACGGTAATGCTCTACAATGAGCTGTTAAGATTGTTCAAGAATGAATGGGATCGTGACGTGACGGGTATGGTGTATGAACGTTTGCACGGAACCCTCGGTGCGCGAGTCAGACTCGTACTTGACCGGTTTTTATCTAGGCGTTACGCGCGTTTCAGTAGGCATCTACCTAAGTTCAAGGACTTCGAACGCTACCATCTCTTAGATCTGGACGCCAAACGCCAGCTCCGTAAGACTCGGCCCAAGCCCTCCTACCACTACACCTATAATTCAAGTGGACAGCTTCACTGTGTCGCTTGCGGTCGTACGTTCAAAACCAAATTTGGTTTTACAAGTCACACTCGAGCCCATGCACGTAAAGTTTCCCAATCTTAGATGACAATTTTGTCAGGATGTCGCCGTCGACGGATACGTCTGGGACATCATCATGTAGGTACTCGTAGAGGCCATCAAAAAAATAGAGCGGGAAGAGCACGATTATTTGCGTTTTTATCTAGGTATAGTTACGTAGAAAATAAGTTATCAAGAGAAACATGTTACGTAACCAGTGTTCTATTAACGTACCGAATGCCAGAATTAGCATATTTTAAGGGTTCTCATGCGCTTCTTTTATTAGGGTACACGTAGTAGGTCGAAGGCTCTCAAGGCCACGAGGAGCTCGGCTCAAGGGCTACGAATATAGGGCGCCCTCCGTCCTTGAGTCCCTGCTTGCGGGCCCCGCGGCTCTGACCAGCACACCGGAATTCAATCCCGCCCATTGGAGGCGTCCTTTATTAAATTATCTTTTAAAAAGTTTGGGTAATGGAACAAGTGTGATTTGGAATCAATTATGATCTTTGTAACGATAAACAAATTTTAGGTAATCTATTGTCATAAACAGCACACGTGTTTTTAGATAAAGATTCTCTAATATCTCTTATACTTATATCTTTGTGCGTAACTTTTTTTTAACTACGGTTACGATCGCGGATTTTTTACTTAATATATTTCATTAATATTTGATACTGAATAGTAAAATCCGATAAAACAATAAAAACAACGAGTTTACGAATTATGTCCAGGGTAAGCTAATTTGATTGGTCTATGTCATTGTATTGTCATATCTGTGGCATTGTTGCTCCCAAACTCCCAACGACCCAAACCGATTTTAGAGCGGTTTTTATAAATCGAAAGTAGAAAGATTTATTTGAAAGTACCTACAACAAAGGGTGCCTTAATATTATTAAATTAAGGCACGGTTAATACACTTAAATATTGGTGCCTATTTGGTTGGATTGGATATAATTATGTTAGTAGGCAATAAAGCTAACGTCGTTCATTTCATTAAGTATTAGACAAGTTGAACTAGTTTTTATTAGGTTTATAGACTCCGTAATGAAATGCGGCTCTAGTCTAGGTAAAAAGAAACCATTAGGTCATAGCGGACTTCGGCTCCGCAGCTATTCGGTCCGATGCTCCTTGCCGATGAGTATCGATTGCGGAGGTGGTGCGGTCGACGACCTCAGTCACCTCGCCCAAGAGGTTAACACTGATTCTTCATTCTACTGTCGCCACTCAGAATTCGTTAATTAGTAAACCGAAGAACAGCAGTAATTAGTAATGTAGCTGTAGGTGAAACACCTCCGCTAAATAATGCACGGTGGTGGGAATACAAAAGATGTTGTTTCGGGGAGATGATAACGACGCAGGAGATATTATTAACATGGAGGTATGTATATATTCGTGCCGTCGCGTAGTGCAATCTTGATGTATCATACATAAGTTCATAAGAATCACATGCCTTAGTAAATCACTTAATAACTTGATTTGTGTGCTTGTTTCGCTATTCAATAAAAACTATTTGAAGATCGAATATCAAAACCCAACAAACAACCTACCTACCTATAAGTAGTTTACCTACGAACTTTATCACAAATTTCTTCGAGAAAATTTAGATTAGATTATTCTGCTTCGATTGTTCTCCAAACAATTCCAAGTGTGACTAGTGCGTAATCAGTGTCACGCTCACGGGAAGGAAATCAATGTTGTTTCCACAAGCGGTGCAGTGGTTTCGTGTGAAACCTAAGTGCTCGCTCTGAGTCACACACTGAGGCGATTCGGTCATCTTTTGGTATTTTACGGTTATTTTCCTGCCACTTAAATAACGGGCTTAGGGTGAATATCCATATCCACAGAGATGTGCAAAGCTGTGTTCTCATATATTTCACACCTAGCAGTCAAGCTTGTGAGGTATCAAATACATATATGGAAACACATCTTTGTACATCTCAGCTAGATATTCTTCCAATAGTTCCAATATACAATTGTATCGACTGTAGATAAGATAGACGTAACACCCATTAGGTATCATGGAAAACGTTTAGAACTCGTTCCTTTGCGCTGTGTGGGAAATTATACGCGGCAAGTTTTTACTAACTAAATGTGAGGATATGTTGCAAGACTTGCAATGCCCTGAGAGCGTTGACAGAGAGCGACGTCGTTTTACAAATAAGGAAACGGGCAGGCGTGTTTACTCGACGTTTCTTTATGAAACCTCACACGGCATTGCAAAGGAATGACCGACATGTTGAATGGTGACTCGCACAGAAATGGAACAGAAAGTCTGTAGCCACTCGCTAAACAAAATTCTACTAGACTTGTGCAACCGAGTCTGGATGGATGTGTGTGGGTATGAGTGGGGACGTGGCCGAGTTGAAAGGTGTGCCTGCTCAAATAGAAGATTGTCTAGTGTTAAAGGTATTGACAATGGAATATTCCGGGTCTGCCGGCAAAGCAGGGCGCGGCGCCGCCGGCCGAGCGCGTCCGTCACGCCCGAAGCCCGCGATATGCCCTCCGACTGTCAACTTCACTGAACGTGACTTTCTTCATTTCTAATGCCTTAAGTACCTATCGGTCCTGCAATGTTATTCATGGAAATGTTCGTGATCAATCTTTACCACTATGGAGATTCACATTCATGATGGTATGGGTGTAAGTAGTATTCTTGTCAACACGGCTTTAGGCGTCCTTTGCGTTAGACTTTATTAATGGTTATTAGGGAGCCGTATCTTTGTCGTAGGTACATACCCGTATTTCACTCACCAAGCAGTCTTTTTAGCATTTCCGACTGCCTATTCTTGCTGGAGGTAGGTATTTGGTATTACCTACATGGACAACTACGAGTAGCTTTTGCCCGCGACTTAGTCCGCGTACCTCCATATAAACGTCCTTTATATCGTACCTCCATATAAAGTGCCACCCCCTGACCCCAGATGGGATGATTTCCGGAATAAAACTATCCTAAGTCCTTCTCAGGGTCTCAAACTATCTCCATATCAAACGTCATCTAACGAATTAGACGCAGCAGTATAAGCGTGAAAAGGTAACAAAACAGTCAGACAGACAGACAAACAAAGTTGCCTTCGCTTTTATAATATTAAGTCCTGCTGGGATTTCTTTTTTTATCGGTTTGACGAACGCTGGGCCGTCACTGGACATTTATTTATGGATATGGGCTATACGAGTAAACTATATCTACGAGTTGCCTTTTTAGAGGGTCACTGAACTCACTGAGGGAAATCAGTTTTATCCCAACTAGGGTCGTTTCGCCGGTAACGCGACCACCTTCGGTTGGCGACCACTTGACGGACTAGGCTGCTTCAATTAAAGATATTAACATTTCTACAAACCCAACAGAAAACTAATTAGTTATTAACTATTCTTGAATAGTGTCAGAATAAGAATAAATACACTTTAAAACCCAAAGCTTAATCCAAAGCAAGAAAAAATAACCTCAATTCACACATTTCACACATTGCTTCCGAAAAGTGTTGACGTGCAGTGAATCTGTAAAAAAAATAACGCGACAGTTGGCGCGAAAACTTTAGTTACGTCACTTAATTTTATTATTATGCTGAAATTATTTACTTGATTGCATAAATGATTTAGCTATTGTAATAATTTCGTTGAAATTCGGCATATTATAAAAATAGATTTAAATAAAATGGGGTGGTCGCGTACCCAAAAAAATTATTACCAAAGAAGTCGGATAGCGACCACATCGTTTTTCTTTTTCTTTCCTTATGGATTCTTGCGGCACCCGCGATATTTAGCTTGGCAAGCCAATTGTGTCTATAGTAGGTATATGTAATATAATAATAATATATAATTATAAAATGAATAATTCATATGATATGATATGGTTATATTACAAATGCGAAAGTGTGTCTGTCTGTCTGTTACCTCTTCACGCTTAAACCGATGGACCGATTTTGATGAAATTTGGTATGGAGATAGTTTGAGTCCCGGGAAAAGACGTAGGATAGTTTTTATCCCCGAAATAATCCCCTAAGAGGCTGAAATAGGGGTTGAAATTTTGTATGGAGCTACGATATAAACGAGACACACGGACGGAGTCGTGGGCAGAAGCTAGTGTAGGTAAGTAGAATTTAATCTAAAAGTTACATAAAAGCTTGTAAAATGGTGGCATTTAGATACCTACTATGAACGACATGTGTGACTGTAATAGCACTATGGTGTGAGCGAAATGGCGCGCCGTTTTCGATTCTATTTTGCATTGACAAGCAATGTAAAGTAGATTTAGAAGAGTAACAATTTGTAGTAGTATAAGGGCAGTCAGGTCAGGTAGGTCCAACTTTGAGAAAGAGGTCCATCGTCGAATCCGACTCGGCTGGGCAGCGTTCGGGAAGCTACGTTCAGTGTCTGAAGACGAGAGTCTTTGACCAGTGCGTGTTGCCAGTGATCGCGTGTGGCACCGAAACGTGGTCGCTTCAGAAATCATAAGAAGCATCATAAGAAGGCTCAAAGTCACCCAAAGGGCAATGGAGAGAGGGCTATGCTCGGAGTTTCTCTGCGTGATCGCATCAGAAATGAGGCTATCCGCAGCATAACCAAGGTAATCGATATAGCCCTAAGCCGCTAAAGTTAATTGGCAGTGGGCGCCACATTGCACGTAGAACCGATGGCCGTTGAGGCGGAAAGGTTCTCGAGTGGCGACCACGTACCGGAAGGCGCGGCGTGGGTAGGCCCCCCACAAGTTGACTGATGGCCTGGTAACGATCGCAGGAATCCGATGGATGCGGGTGGCGCAGAACCGGTCATTATGGCACTCTTTGGGGGAGGCCTATGTCCAGCAATGGACGTCTTTCGACTGATATGATGATGATGATGATGCATCGTTTTATTAACTACTTAAACACAATTTGCAAGAGTGGTCGCCAACTAGCTAACAGGTGGTCGCAAACCGACTAAAGCGGTCGCTATCCAGCGAATTCGCTATTTTGAAACCTTTTCCATATTTTTTCCTAATCTATGGATGAAAGTGCTATATTTTATTGTAGGTTTCAAAACTTGACTATGCTCAGAACCTATACGAATACCATCTATTATGTGTTTACATTGAATAGGTATACATTTACTAATCTAAAGTGAGCAACTCGGCTAAGTGGTCGCTAACCGGCGAAATGACCCTATTAAATCTTTAAAATCAGAATGACAGAGTCATAAAAATCACTGGTTGCGTCCTGTATTTCGTCCATACAGAAATCGATTACTATACTAAACTTCTACCGGTGTGAAGTATACTAAACTTCGGATCGAATCTAAGTCATGACGTCATGACACTGACGCAGTTCTGGTAGTAACTACAATGTATGTAGATACGTCATCATAGTATACTATTTAATGTGTAAATTTATGTTGTTATAAAATACGTACAAATGAGGATAAACCGTAGTGCGTCATATGTATGCATGCTTTCCTGATATATAATAACTTGACGGGATGAGCAAATAAATACCTAAGCATTATTTCAGTCAACTCTGAAGAGGCTTATTGTACGCTTGTATATGTGATTGTTTACGACATGGATTTACATGTTGTTTTGTGAGTGACGGAACACAGGGCGTTTTAATACGAACCTGATCAGTACCGTCTACTATAATGGGAGTGAAATCATACAAAATCATGGCAATGAAGAGTTGTGTAAGTAGTCCCTTATTTGTTCTAATACCTATTCTATTTTGATTTCGATGTCGACAAAAAGTTTCAAATCGAGCAAAGACTCAAAAAGTCCAAAAACATTTTTAATTCATCACAACAAGGCTGGATGTTTATAAATCAACATTAATTAACTGTAGTAGAACAGGATTACAGCTATAAGAGTGAAAACAGGCGTAACACCTGTACTCTCTAAGATAGATCAGCTAAAATGGCGATGGACGCACATGCTAAGATAGGGTACAGTCATGAAAAATAGAGCAAAATTGTTACACACTCGTACCCCGATGTACTCGTACCTCGTACCGATGGTAAGAGGAGTAGGGGAAGGCCATACAAGAGATGGGAGGACGAGCTCAAACTGACAGCTCTGCCCTGATAATCGCAAATGCAGTAATCGACATTTTTGGGATTTTCACTTTTTTGCAAAAATGACATCCCAAGAGCCTAATCTATACATAAAAAAATAATTTTCATTTTTTTTTTAATTATAACCATGTTTTTTATGTAACCAAAAACGCAGTACTTGCATAAAAATATTACTTGTGCTAACAAAATCTGCAGCATTCAGCATGTGCTAGAAGTTTGTGCAGTACTTGCTACGTTTACTGCGGATTCATTAGCCATAAACTTTTTTGCAACGAATACTAACTAATGCCAAACGCAGTATTCGACTTTACTGCATTTGAGTGTAGCAAGAATAACAAAGAGCTACTCTTGCGATGCTAAACTAAACGCAGTATTCTACAGTGCTGCGTTTAAGAGTAGCGAGAGTAACAAAAATATTCGTACGCTTCGAAGCCGCACGGTACAGTGCCGCGTTTCGTGCTAGCAAATCAGAGCGTCGACGTCATTCGCAGACGAGACGCGTGTGCCGGCTGAGCCGCCGTGCGCTACATGTTGCATTTTCTTTATTTAAATTAGGTTTATTTTATTTAATTACTCTTTTAACGTTTTTCAACGGCGCGTGTTTTGTGCTGACAAGATTTTCAATAAGTACATTTTAGGTTATGTAACCTATACACTCACGAGCAAAATAATTGCATCACTTTGCAATTTTTCATCTGCACCCTATAAATTTTTTGTAAACGGGGTTATTTTATAAAATATTTTAACGAGTCTTTGTTACCTGAAATCTAAGCTCTGCAAAAAGCTAACAAACATGAAAATTGACCCAATATTTTTAACATTATGGGCATTTTCTTGGTTTGTGGGCATTACCGCCTTAGTAGGTGCACGAGCTCCCTTTGTCGCCTATATAACGGGGGTACAGGAGGGGGAGGGTTATCAGTCACTTATCAGAAGTCAACCGGTACACATCTCCGCATATTTTCCCGTGAAGAAGAACCTGAAAACATGGATACCACTGAAGCTGAAGTCGCCGCAGTCGTCAATTTGCTGCAAGAGAGCCGTAGCCAACAATCAGTAGCTGCCGAGCTGAATTTAACGCAATCTACAGTTTGTAGAGTCTACCCGAGGTTCCAGCAGACTGAGGCAGTCACTTCAACACCAAGAACCGGCCGCAGAAGGTGCACATCGGAGCGGGACGACCGCTTCAATGTCACGTCAGCTCTCCGAGATCGTCACCAGACAGGCGTTTCCCTTCAGCAGCAACTCCGTGAGGTCCGAGGAGTGACTGCCAGCGTGTGGACAGTCAGGAAAAGTCAACTTGACACCGAGAAGAACGACGGGGCCCAGATTGCTGCCACAACACCGAAGAACACGACGTGAATTTGCTGCAAATCACGTGAACTGGACCATCGAGCAATGGACCCGGTTCTTTTTTCGGACGAGTGCAGGATGTGCCTGAACGGCAGCGACAGAAGAGGACGAGTCTACAGGAGAGCAAAAGAACGACTAGTATTCGCAGTTGATTAGTTTTATTGTATAGTGTAATTCCTTTAATTTTATATTTCATTTCACAGTGTATTAGATTTAAGTAAATCTGTAATGCTGTCTAAATATATTTAAATAAAATAAATAAATGTTTTGGGGCGGCATTTCTTACAACGGGCGGACCGAGCTGGTTTTCGTGCCTTCTGAGGGTCATGGACGTGGTTTGAACGCTGGAAGATACATCACCGCGATCCTGGAGATGCACGTTGTCCCTTACAAAGGAATGTTTGATGAGGTGTTCATTTTATGCAGGATAATGCCCCCTGCCATACCGCAAGAGATACCATCACCAACCTTTCCGAGGTGTACATCACCACGATGAACTGGCCAGCGATGAGCCCGGACCTTAATCCGATCGAACACATGTGGGACTGCCTAAAACGCAGGGTTCAGAAGCGGAAACCTGCCCCGTCCAACATTGAGGAGCTGAAGGAAGCCTTGCTGGAGGAGTGGGATGCCATCCCTCAGGATTACTCAGGAAGTTGATAAGATCCATGCAAAGGCGCCTAACTTGTGTCATAAGAGCTAGGGATGGCAACACCAGGTATTAATTTGTAGTAATACATTCTATGATTGTTAAATTGTCCTTTTATTGTCTGTTTTCATAGATCAATTTTTTATAAATTTCCGACTGCTTTCAGTTTTCCGACGTTTTTCAGTCTTTGGACTGGAATTTCCTTGAAAACTTTTACATTTTCTGCTGCCAGCTTTCATTTGGTACCTCATTTGTCAGTTTTGTGTAACAATTTACAAAGTAATGGGGTGCAGATGAAAAATTGCTAAGTGATGCAATTATTTTGCTCGTGAGTGTAGTTTGAGTACCGGATATGTACAAAGAATCAATTTTATCCCAGAAATCGTAAGGAAATGAAATGGGGGGGGGGGGGGGGGGGGGTGAAAATTTGTATCGAATCTCATAAGTAGTTATAATGGTTTCTTCTTTCACTCGCTAAGAGGAGATCATTTTGTACTTTCATATTAAGTGGAAGTCACATAATTAAAGTTATTGCGATAATAAAAACATTTTTTCTAGAACTTACCTAAAATCTGTTTTATTTCGTCTCTTCGTCACTTAAAATATCCAGAAGTTAAATCCTAACAATACTTTTAACTAGTAACATGTACAAAAATTGGGCATGATTGCGAACTAGAAACGCAGTATTGAACACTTGCTAGGTGATTTTGCAGTAATAAACACAAATACTGCATTTAGTCTTAGTAATACTGTAAGGCCCGCAAGCCCAGATAGTTGATGAAAATGCAGTTCTGCGTATTTTATCCAAATAAGGTAGTAAAGTAAAGAAAAAAATACGTCAATAAAAAGCTTGATTTTTTTTACTATTTTTCAGTACACTTCAAAAGTTATACCACATAGATTTGTTGTATAGATATCACAATATATGTTTACCGCGTTTATCTCGAAACTGCCATTTTGCAAGTACTGCATTTGCGATTACCAGGGCAGAGCTGGTCCAAACTGGAGAAGAGTCGCACATGCAGCAATGGAAGGGGTTAGAGGAGGCTATTGCCAGGAACTCAGACATAATAAAATAAAATAGAAGAAAAAAAAATATATACATACATATCATATAAATATCAAGAAAAATAATACATATCCTAACTAAGTAAAAAAACAAAGGAAAAAAAGTTATAAAAATAAAAATGTAATACTGAATGTGGAGTCCAGGATCAAGGGCCTATATGTATAGATAGATAGGACTGTAGGTATACCTACCTACAGTCCTATTTTCTTAATTAGAATTACCTATTATATATTGACCTCATATAATTATGCTGCGGTTAATTTTTTATTAAGTCTATAGCAACTATAATTATTTCGCTCTAACCGCACCTGACTTTCCTATCAAGTTTATTGTCCAGGCAAAATACGGTTTCGAAAAACATTAATTTATAATAGCGTTTTTTTGGTTTATTTCATTTTAAAACGTTATTCTAAGATGCTTTATTAAAGAATCAACAAACTTTCCATCCGGAAGTAATTATATAGATTTAAATGAAGCACGAATTGTCTTTTTTTGTATAATTTATCTTGAATATTATAGAGCAAATGTAAATGAACCAAAAAAAAAGATAAAACCATTTATTAATATTTTTTGTGACTTTTCAGAAACTAATTAGGTACTTAAGTTATTATTTTTTTGATGTCTGAAATTTTGTTGGATTTTGTTGCTAGGTAACTATTTAATTGATAATATATCCATTACATAGAAAAAATCTGCTATTAAGTATAACCAAATTTCTCATTTTTTCCATACAAGTTGTCAGTTCATTGCCTGGATTATATCTACTTTTGTGACGCGTTGTGTTTACTAATAATGTCAAAATGGGCCTCGGACAAGCCGTTGTTGTGGAACGTCACCTATGACGCACCACACGACCAGACTACCCCGTGGGAAGTATTTTTAGAAGAGGGTTGATGGGTGCGGGTGCATTTGCGTGGCGGGGGACCTGCCGGGTGGTGACGCAGCCTACTCTTGGCAGCCGCTATATTTAGTCCGCACGCCGTCGGTGCACGCCTGATCGATATTTCGTTGTCTTTGGAAATTTCAAACCTTTGTACCTCTATCTATTGTTCGGTGACACAGGATATTACACGCCGTAGCTACCTACTTACTGCAATGTTTTACGTAACACATTGATCGGCGGTATTTTTGTACGATGCCATGACATGACGGACTATTTATTTATTCTTTCATTAATACTCCTCCTATCAGTTCGGCCTGAATAAAACTTGTTATTCTTGCTTACAAGTAGGTAAGGTACTTATACTGAGGCCGGTTTCACTTTAAAGATATCTATGTGAACAAGTAATTGCTATCAATTTACGCTTTATAGCATTCGAAGGACAATGGTAGCGTTCTACATTTATTGAAGTCCTGCGGTGAATCGATCTTTTGTAAATATGTAGACCTTTTACGAGTATTTGAATTTAACTCGGTGACTAACATGGACACAAAAGAGTGAAGATGAGCGAGGGCAAGGGATGAGTTTACTCACGGACATGAGCAATTACTTGAACGATTACACAGTAGACGAGGCCCTCGCCACAAGGGTCTTGTTTAATGCGCGCGTCAGTAGCTCGATGATGGTTTTAGCTGCGCAAATGTATCTATACTCGGTATGTATAGTACGGGTGGTATACCTATAGTACGGGCCAAAGGAACATTCCGATGGGGCTTGGATTCCGATTGGTTTTCCTAAGAATGTGTTTAAAACTAACATATCCAATTATTATTGTAAATACCACCATGCGCGGGGGTTATAAATAATTATAATTGGATGTTAGTTTTGAACTTATTCTTTGGAAAATCAATCGGAACCCAATCATCGGAACGTTCCTTTGGCCCGTACTATAGTCGGTACTTATGTACGTAAGTATACTTACCGAGTATACTTTAAGTTTCAGAGTAGTTAGGTATTGGTATGTCGTAATATTTCTAATGCGATAGAAGTTAAGTAGGTTCCATTCCATGGAAGTAATAGTTATAATAGTTATTTGTTATACAAGGGGGGAAAGTTGTATTTTACCTGCGAGTGTTTATTTGAAATACGAGCTAGCGAAAGTATTCTATGATTAAATATAATCCTGAGCGTAGCGAGTGTTTCAACACACGAGACGTAAAATAACTTGTATAACACAAAACTTTTCACCTCACTCTACAGCGAGGAAAATAAAAAAAAGGGTAAGACAAAAAAACATATATATATGTCACATAAAATATGCCAGGAAAATAAAACCTTAAGCGAGCCAAACATTCAGTACTTTTAAACGTTCTACGTTTTGTTTGCTGTCACATGTCACAAGCTGCGTTCAAATTTCAAAACTCTTTCTTCACATGTGGATAAATAGTTATTTGTGTCACAAGGGAGCAAAATAGTATATTTACGGCGAGGGCGGTTTATTGATTCCTGAACGTAGCGAGGGATCCTACAATAGAATCCTGAGCGTAGCGAGGGATTCTAACGTAGGATCCTGAGCGTAGTGAGGGATTCAAGTGTTAACGCCCAAGACGAAAATAATTTTGCTCCTGAGTGACACATGTAACTTTTCACACCGACTATGAGGAAAACATTTGCAAAAAAACAAAAAAAAAACAACAAAAATAACAAAAAGAACAAAAAAAAAGAAAAAACAACAAAAACAAAACAAAACCAAAAAAAACAAACGAAACTAGAAAACAAAAAAAAACAGAAAAAAGCAACAAAAAAATAACAAAAAAACACGAAACAAAAAAGAAAATAACAAAAAACCCTAAAAAAGTTATAAAAAAAAGAAAAAATACAAAGAATACAAAAAAAAACAAAAACGAAGAAAATAACAAAAAACTAACGAAAATACAAAAAAAAAACGACAAACAAATAAAAAAACAAAAAAAACAAAAAACGAAACAAAAAACAGAAGAAACTAAAAAACGAAACAAAAAGCAAATGAAACTAAAAAACAAAACGAACAAAAATACAAAAAAGACCAACAAAAAAAAAACAAAAAATAAAACGGTAAAAAAATCAAACAAACAAGAAACAAAAACGAAACAAAATCAACAAAAAAACAGAAAAAACAATTGAAACAAACGAAACAAAAAAAAACTAAAAAAAATTACAAACGAAACAAAAAACAAAAAAAAGAAAAAAACAAAAAAACAAAAAAAACGGCAAAAAAATCAAACAAACAAGCAACAAAAACAAAACAAAAACAACAAAAAAACAAAAAAAAAACAATTGAAACAAACGAAACTAAAAAAACAAAAAAAATAACAAAAGAAACAAAAAAAAACAACAAAAAAACAACAAAAAGAACAAAAACAAAAATACAAAAAATCGAGCAAAAAAAAAAAAACAACAAAAACTGAAACAAAACAAACAAGAAAAAAAAACAAAAACAAAAAAAAACAAATCCTCATATATATATATTTATATATATACGTACATTGCACGTAGAACCGATGGCCGTTGGGGCGGAAAGGTTCTCGAGTGGCAACCACGTACCGGAAGGCGCGGCGTGGGTCGGCCCCCCACAAGGTACACTGATGACCTGGTAAAGGTCGCGGGAGTCCGCTGGATGCGGGTGGCGCAGGACCGGTCATTTTGGCACTCTTTGGAGGAGGCCTATGTCCAGCAGTGGACGTCTTTCGGCTGATATGATGATGATGATGATGATATATATATACGTTTGTCGATTACGATGAAATTATAATCGATTATTTTATCAAGATTCTATTGGCACATTGCGTAAATGCTAGCCAATGAATAAATTAAAAAAGTAGCTTGAACAGAAAAGTAGCGTTTTGGTCCCTCTCGTCGGGGACCAAAACTTACTTTTCTGAATGAGAGGTGTGAAAAAGCGATTTTCTTAATAGGTATTGAACATACAAAAAGGGCTTTCCGTGCTAGTGAGGTGCAAAGTCATTTTACTTTGCCAGTCGGATAGAAGGTTACATTCAAATCGATCATTATGGGTAGACATTATAAATCGCAATAAGTAGCAGAAACTATTGATCAATAAGGCTTCTCTTGATTTGCTTAGCACTTGTACTGCTTAATGGTCACATGTCGGGGACATAGGAATCGCGTACCGGCTATCATCGCTATTAATTAATATTAATTTGATGTATGGCCCCGTAGCATGGATGGCCTTATCACGCGATAAGTGACAGGATAGAGCATCCGTCCCTGGCTGGACACCGTTCGATAGAATGAGACGACGCGCTTATCCTATCACTTATCGCGTGATAACGCCATCCATGCTACGGGGCCAGGATTTTTAATTTATTAATACTTACATAATTATAGGCGCGCCGGTGGAAAACGTTCTTTATAGGTACCTACTCCTACGGTATTAGAAAGGGTATTACTAATACCCCTATAACTCACAGAAAAGCCCGATTAAAAACCAAATTGTATTTATAACCGGCCTGGTACCTACGGCAAAAAGTGGATTATATATTTACTCATTTCTCACGTACATACCTATTACCTACCATAACTTGTAGTTAATGGTTTTGTTACAGTTATTAGCATTATATTAATATTACGGTGTTTGTTACCTATTCATACAGGAGAGTATGTTCCATAGCGCTGGTTTCAGCTGTGCCCGTATACTCGTAAAGACGGTGATTACACGCACCATTGGGCACACGCGAGCCTGCGCCCATGCGTGTATTTGTCTTGTCTTACGCTAAATTGATACCTAGTACCTACTGTATGTTACGATTGCAATAAATTATATCATTATATTTTTTGTAGACTATTACTTTAAATGAAAAAAAAACCGATTAGTTATTTTAGACTTCTTACATACCTATGCATGGACGTATGGGAGTATTATTGACAGTACCTATCTAATTTCCAATCCCAAAAACCTTTAGCTGTATCAAACAAAGGCACTATTAATGTACAGTCGCCATCAGATCTATCGGAGCGGCCAAAGTGCTCACAAATATCTGAACACGTCTCTATTGTCGAGGGATTAGAGACGTGATCAGAGATATTTGTGAGCAATTTGGCCACTCCAATATATCTGATGGCGACTGTACCAATACTGTTGTGGTTTTTCATTTTACCTTTACGATTAACAACGTAAACATACATATATTTATAACCTACACATTACCTCGTTCCTGTTTATTAGGGTTTTCCTTACTTACCAGGTAGCTGGTAGGTACAATATGTGTAACAGAAGTAGTACCGTAAAATGGGGTGAGTAGGGATTGAGGGGGCGGATGGGACGCGAATATTTTCAGTTGCTATTTTGATTTTTTACACTTTACGGTAACCGTGCATTAAAGTAATGTAAACAGATATAAGTTATATTATCTATTTTATATTTATGTATTAATGACTTGTGCCTTGGACATATTAGATATACCTGCCTACTTATGTACGAGTAGGTACTATAATAATTATTGAAGTTAGCTTACAGATGGGTAAATCCGTCACTCACGTGAAGTGGCATATGTGCTCATGTGGTTACTGCACTTAATACCCGGGTAGTGTAGTACGTCAAGCATTATTGACATGCTCTATTGAAGTTTTTCACGCGATCTCTCCGCGTGAGAGCAGTCGCTCTGCGCCCGCGCTGCTGGATCAGCGTCTACGCGCTCCAGCGGGACTTGAAACTTTCCACTTATTACTATAGTTGTACTTGTATTCCGCGAAAAGTTAACAACGTCCCTACGTAACATCCATCAGGGCTCGATAGCTCCGCTACAGCGGTACATAACAGTGTGAAAGTTCCTCATAGTGAACCGTCAACTTTGTTATGTGATGGTCATATAATATGCAAATTAAATGTTTCATAACGTTTGAAGTGAAAATGTGCTGATTACTGAAGTTAATAGACCGTGCTCGGATGTTTAATAGCTGACCATTGGCAGTTTTAGAAAACACGTCGTTAGTGAGGGAGAGTTGCGGGGCTTCGAGTCGTATGTAATCGTAAAAAGGGCGGCGATCGAGGTGATAGCTCGAGCTCGAGACGGTGTATATATCGGTTAATTGAAGTGAGGAATCGAGTCGAGCCGGATGCGGATGGCAAGTGTGCCGCTGTCCGAGCCCCAGCGGCGATTTCACCCGCGTCACGCACGTCCGCGCTCGCATGCTCTCCTCCCTCGCCACGCGGCTCGCTACTGATCGATCCAATTACAGAATCACTGTATTTACATATGATAGATGATCATTGCGCTCCGCGCTTTGCGAGTGAAAGTGAGCGTGATGCTGAGGCGCTCAGCTGGGCCGTGGCCGTGACGATGACGTCGGCGTGACGTCGCGAGCATGGGCCATGTGGAAGATATGCGGCGTCAGTAAAGCCGAGCCCGTGCTCTTCGCCGATAACGTTGATGATGATTATGTAAGCGCGATAACTCGGTTATCTCTGGCAATGTTCTCGTAATCGGTACAGCATTCTTTTATGTGCTTATAGAAAGTCTGTGTAGCGTTGATGTAGGTGCTATGTAAAGCAGAAATTGAATTATTCTGTGATTATAAAAGAGGGAAAATTAATTTGCATGTTCATCAGCTAATACAGGCTTTACTTACAACTATATGAAGTCCCTATCTACTTACTATCTTATCTATCTTCGCAATCCATTATTGTATTTTGCAGTAATTTCTGGATACGTCTAAGCACGTCACTAACTAAAGTCTTACATAATCTACATTTGTGTTGATGTTGAAAGTGGTTGTACACTTGTGTTGACCTCCTGGTGGTGTGTTCCAGCAGCCGACATGGCGGCTGTGGGGCGAGGAGCGCGTCGACGGCGCCGTCTACACCGTCTACCTCAAGAAGGTCCGCTACCACCGGCCCACGCGCAGCGCATCCAGTGTGAGTGTACCTTTATTTTTAGAACCACGCTAGTGCTCAACTGCTCATGGAAATTCCCGTCACGTCTTGCTTATTGAATCATAAAATTGAGACGTGTATGTGTCACACTTAAATTATCTACATTAGGTAGAAGTATAGAAGTATTCATGAAAATAATAAAATATACTCAACCCACTAAATATTGTCGTGATTCTAACACTAACTGCGGTCCATATGATGATTATGATAGTAGCTCGTCACAACGTGCGTAAACACTGAAATGGATAGTGAATGTGAATACCCCAATCAAAGCTTGCTAACTATTTGGAGTTTGTTTACCAAAGACGAGACGCCCTCCGAGACAAACATTTATAATGCTTGGTAGGTATATAATAATATGAGCGCAAGCAAGGACTCCAGTCACGGTCGCTTTATGAATGAGTGATTCATTATTCATACATAGGTACTGTACCTACTCACCTCTTTAATCACCTCTGGCTTTGTAGCGCTATCAATATACCTACAGCTAGTCCTATTGTAGTGTCTACCTAGTTCCTGCACGTACAGTCAAGGGCTCCAATATGTATTCACTCAAAGTTTCATAAATACGTATTATTAGTATTTCATATGTGAAGAGTGAACAGTGATTTCATTTCTTTTGTGAAGAGATTCAAATATCTAGGTCACATTTTAACGCACAATTTGAGCGATGACCTGGATATTGAACGTGAGCGCAGGGCATTGGCAGTCAGGTCGAATATGCTGGCCCGCAGGTTTGCTCGATGTTCCACCGATGTCAAAATCATTCTATTTAAGGCTTATAGTCAATCATTCTACTCGAGCAGCCTGTGGGTAAAGTATACCAAAAGAGCGTATAATGCTCTGCGTGTTCATTATAACAATGCATTCAGGATGCTGTTGGGACTGCCTAGGTGGTGTAGCGCCTCGCGTATGTTCGCCGAGGCCCGCACGGACGGTTTTCAAGCGATCATACGCAAAAAAATCGTGTCGATGCTGGGCCGACTCAGGGCAAGTACCAACAGCATTCTAAGTGTCATTGCAGACAGGTATGACTGCCCTATCTTGTCGCACTGGGTTGGGCAGACTAAGTCCGTTGCACAATTGGTGTGCAAATAGATTATAAATAATGTGTAACTAGTATATAAGACTAACATACCTAGGTTAAGTAAAATACTAACAATATATGGATCCAATACAAGTCCGAAATAAAGATTTAATAAATAAATATGTAAATACTACAACCTTATTGTTGCAGAAATAATTTTGAGACTTTGTGGTGTAAGTACCTATACATATTGGTGCCCCTGACTGTACTTTACTAAAAAGTACTTAGTAGTCAATAGTCATCACCACATCATAAATTTATTACTTTTTGAAAATATCTGTATGTAGAAGTATGTCCCGTTTAGTTAGATTAATTTTAAATACGTACTGCTCATTAATTCTTAGCAACAAACGACATAGTACAGCTAATTATATAGGCCAGCCAGCATTTATGTGTGCGTAAGTATTAGGTACATAGTTCTCCATATAGCTCATGTCTAAAGCACAAGCTAATTACCTACGAAATTAAATGTGTTGTAACGAAAATAGTGGATTTGTGCACAAATAATAATAAAGTTAACTTTTAACTGACATAACATAATGCAGTACAGTTGTAAATAGCCATGACAAAATGTAGGTCACATGTAGGTGGACAAATATCTACCTAGGTAGGTTATTTATACGGTACGGGTTAAATATGCATTTTTAAGTTTAGATGCTAGCTTGTTAGTTACTATGTGTATTCAAATAGTTGCATTAAAATTGTATAGGTACCGACTACCTATTTATAATAAAATAGAGCCACTATTTATTTACTTCCTGGGACGGCACGCACTCAATTACACCTAGCTAGCAACGTATGCATACTACGTTCTGAAAACGTACCTGTGTAGGAAGTGATACGACACGGTAAATAAGTACCCTGTAGTAGGCCATACTAGCAGCAGTTAATGCTCGTCAAGTCATAAACATCCAACTGTATATTCAAACCGAGACAATTGTTTTCATAATATGTTGTGATATTCGTTGTTTTGTAGCTCATTAACTGAATTGTTTACGAACACATGTCGTGTTATGCGATGTTGTTGAATACTTGAATATTAATAATTTGAGCAGTAACTGTACGTAAGTCGGGCCCGATTGACTTAAGTAACTGCATGGAACCAGGGTTTAGTCTATGATTATCTACTGATTGCTTTGATGTCAAAATTCTATGGACACTCAGACCCAAATACTCTGTAGCAGTCAAATTGGCCAAATAGTTCGGTACACCATACTAAATATATGGTGTACCGAACTATTTGACTACGTTGGTTGCTACAAAGTGTTTGACGCTGAGTGGACTCATCTTGGAATAAGCATTGTTATAAAGTGACGCTTAAAATAATCCAAAAGTTAAACATTACCTATATATACCTTATAAGTAGCTACAGTCGCCATCACATATATATCGGAGCGGCCAAAGTGCTCACAAATATCTGAACACGTCTCTATTGTCGAGGCATTAGAGACGTGTTCAGATATTTGTGAGCACTTTGGCCGCTCCGATATATGTGATGGCGTCTGTACTAACCTATCCATGAATACGTCTTCGTACTTTTTTTTTTTTTAAATTTATTTAGAACACAAACAGTCACATAAACAAAAATATATAAAGGGCACACAAAGAGTACCAATAGACATTTATAAATCAAAAGACCTGGAGGTTCATTAATACATAAAAACTATGTTAACATAACAAAATAGGTAAGAAAAAAAGCTGAAAAGATTTTAAAATAAATTCTTTAATATAATATAATACCGGTCGTCGACGCAGTATGCATGCACAAGTTAAAGCTAGGTAATAAGTAGTACTTTTATAGTTATCGTAAATTTTCCACCTAAGAGAGCTCTCAGCTAAACGTTACCTGTCAACATTACTTGGCATGGCAAAATTACTTTGGGCGCCCATTTTCAACCTCATGAATACATTACAGAGGCGCCGCTTCGGCGCGGAGAATTTGAATTTCTATTTAAAGGTTTTCACGTACGTTTCCTGTATGGTAATTTGGATGGTAATGTGATTTGCAGGAGTCTGACGACGAGATCTCTCACCTGGAGTGGGAGACGGTGCGTGTGCGCTTCGTGAAGGCGGGCACCGTCGAGCGGCTGGTCGAGGCGCTGGCTACGGACGATGGCGAACTGGAGTCTACCTACGTCAACGTTTTTCTCGCTACCTACCGGTGAGCATATGTTGTTTAAGTCACGAACTTGAATTTGAAACCCACTTAAGGTTGACAATCTTGTCATATTGTATAGGTATAGTAGGTATATCCAAACAATGCTTTTGAGAGATGGGTTATAATTTAAAAACCGGCCAAGTGCGAGTCGGACTCGCGCACGAAGGGTTCCGTACCATTATCTATAAAAACACCAAAAAAATCACTTGTTGTATGGAAGCCTCCTGTAGCCTAGTTGGTAGTGACCTTGCCTACGAAGCCAGAGGTCCCGGGTTCGAATCCTGGTAAGGGCATTTATTTGTGTGATGAGCACTAATATTTGTTCCTGAGTCATGGATGTTTTCTATGTATTTACTTAAGTATTTATTTATCTATATAAGTATGTTTATCGTCGTCTAGTACCCATAGTACAAGCTTTGCTTAGATTCAGACTAAGCCGATTTGTGTATGATTGTAAAAGAAATGAAAAAAAATATATATATACAAAAATATTTATTTATTTTATTTTATTTATACAATTTTATTTTAACTTAAGTAACTAGTAGGTAATTTAGCATTTCTACCAAGCCTTACGAGATAGTAATAAAAATAATAATATAATATATAATAATATTTTGGGGACAATCTTACACAAATCAACCTAGTCCCAAACTAAGCAAAGTTTGTACTATTGGTACTAGACGACGATGTACATACTTTTATAGAGAAATAAATACTTAAATACATAGAAAACATCCATGACTCAGGAACAAAATATTCGTGCTCATCACACATATAAATGCCCTTACCGGGATTCGAACCCGGGACCTCCGGCTTCGTAGGCAGGGGTATAATGTTAATTAATTGCCGTCAATTAGTAATTGATACGATTTTCAGAATAAACAATTAATATTTTTTCTACATTTGGAACAGTTAAGCTTCGGCGTCTAGCTGTAAATATTCATTTCAACAAACTGAACGATCTTTCTACGTCGGCAGTCGTAATTCAGATTTTCAGATTTTTCAGATTTTTATTTGTGAAACATAGGTAATACAAATGTGGTCTTATATAATAGGTATACATGAATCTCTATGTTTTGCCGATTGGCATACAAATGTCAATGTTAAAGAATTTACAAATTAATAAAATAATCATTTAACAGGAGCAAAATATAAGTACCTACTTTAACAATGTCAATTATACTACACTAGCTGTTGCCCGCGACTTCGTCCGCGTAGAACTTAATACTTAGAAAATATAATGCAAACAAACTTCTACCATCTTAAGGGATGATTTCCGAGGCAAAAACTATTATATATCCTTTGAAGGGTCTCAAATTATCTCCATACCAAATTTCATCTAGGTACAGTCGCCATCACATACATCGGTAAACTATAGGTGTTCAAAAATATCGGCACATGCACCCTAATGCCTTGAAAATAGAGGTGTGTTCCGATGTTTGTGAAGTGCTTGTTTGCTCCGATGTATGTGATGGCGACTGTACATGGATTTTATCCAAACTTTCACCCCCTATTTCATACCCTTAGGGAATGATTTTCGGGATAAAAACTATCTAATGTCATTCTTCGGGACTCAAACGACCTTTATACCAAATTTCATCTAAACGGGATTCATCCAAATTTTCACCCCCTTAGGGAGTGATTTCCGGAATTACAACTATCCTATGTCCTTTCCCAGGACTCAAGCTATCTCTATACCAAATTGTATTAAAATGGGTTCCATCCGAATTTTCACCCCTAATTTCATCCCCTTAGGGGATGATTTCTGAGGTAAAAACTATCCCATGTCCTTTCCCAGGACTTAACCTATATCTACACCAAATTTCATCAAAATAGATTACATCCAAATTTTCACCCCCCCTTTTCACCCCCTTAGGGGATGATTTCCGAGATAAAACCTATTATATGTCCTTCCCCGGGACTCAAACTATTTATATACCAAATTTCATCTAAATCGGTGCAGCGGTTTAAGTAGCTCCATACAAATTTCCACCCCCACTTTCAGCCCCTCAGATATAAAAACTACCCTTTGTCCTTCCCCGGGGCTCATTTTATCTAAATCGGTTCAGCGGTTTAGGCGTGAAGAGGTAACAGACAGACACACTTTCGCATTTATAATATTAGTATGGAAGTATGGATTATTAGTATGGATAGTATGGATTATTTCCGCTTGTCTTCCAAATAGAGGTGTAGCTGTAGACTCACTTCAAAAGAAAGAAGAAACGAAAAACTCATTCAAATATCTCAAAAAATACAACATTATGATTATTTTGTTTAGTGTCTACATCCCTATTTTCGATAAGATAAGATAAAATCTTTATTGTCAGAACTGTGCACATTTAGTTGTTTTGGGTAAAATAAAGTCCAACAGCTTGCCCATTTCAGACGTACAATATTAAACTTAAAGCTAGTCAAATATACTAAAACAATAACAACAATAGTATTTCCAAATAATTTTAACCATATTTACACATAAAATATTAATTTAGATCTATCCGACATCCGTATTTTCTTTTAAACCACGAACTTCGGAATTCGAAAATATTCGGGTATCTCTATCTCTATCGCACTAACAAATGACAGGAATGCAGAGGGCCTACCGCGAAAGGCATTCGAAGTTTCCCCTCTCTGTCATACTTACAAGTTCGTACATAAGTGCGACAGAGAGGGAAAACTTCGAATGCCGTTCGCGGTAGGCCCTCAGATATACGAACTTCGAGTTTCGGTTTTCGTGGGTTGGCTGAATACGCAAAGAGCGCACGCGCGTGCCATTCAAAAAAACCAAGTTTATATTGTTCGAATTTGTTTTTACATTTGTACAAATTACGCCTTAAGTCGACATTTGCGCATATAAGTTCGCATATCAAAATCGATTAATTTTATATTTGCTTTTGGTACCTATGTGTCTCGTCAATGTATATCGTAGACGGGATTAAAATTATTAATAGGCGAAAGAAAGGCAAAGCAATTCCGCCATTTTGTCCGTAGTATTTCTTATTACTGTAATTTTGACGTTTCTTTTAGCTGACAGATATGGCGGCGATATACTTTAAGAATAATAAATGAAAAATTAAATGAAGTCGTATATTACGGAAAATAAATTAATTGTCGCAGTCGGATAAAAACTATCCTAAGTTGCAGCTGGAATAATAATGTACCTATATAAAATGTTTCATATTTTTCCGTCCATGGGATGCTGAGAACATTCGTACCACAGAAAGCTTAGTTTCAAACTGGCTGATTCTTTTTTTAATTTAGAGATTTATTATAAGTGGAGAAGTGGAGATTATAGATCTGTAATAAGTGCAAATTTTTTTTTTGAAGAAGTCCATTGTTGCACGATGTGTTTGCGATTGCAGTTCTATTTCTTTGCCTTGTAACAAATTTAATAAGTATCTTTTTATTCAGTAGGTAAGTACATTCTGTTTTTTAAGTCAATACCTATTCTTTGGCTAATGTCATTCATTCCTGCACCGAAAACCCCGGGGTATGAACATTACTCACATGTTTATTGTTGTCATTTCAGTTCATTTGCTGAGTGCAATCGAGTATTGGACTTATTACTGCGACGTTATGAAGCATTGGCAGCGGAAGATGTGCTCCCCTCGGCGGCAGAAATTTCTCAGCAACACCGAAAGTACGATCATTTTAGCATTCTATTTACCTACTGCCAGAATTGTGGTACTGCTTCATCATTATTTGGGTTCTACTATAAGTACTTACTACATTCCAAATAGGATTAGACAGAAGCGAAAAAGATTTTAATAGGACACATTTAAAATATTTTAAAAATAAACGCTATTAACCAAATTCTAATGAAAAATTCAAACATGGCAGAGAGGCACAGAGTTAAACAAGGAATTAACTACAGCTTTAAGTACATATTTCTATGTTTAGGTACCTGTGACTTCAAATCTCACGAGTCCTTAGTCGATTCTCTCTTCTCCGTATATTGCCTGATGGCGGTCTTGCGATGGTTCATTCATTAGATTCGAGCAATAATTATGTTTTGTACGGTTGTTTGGTTGTAGAACTCTGGTGGCATGTCTCCACGTGTGGCTGGACAGCTACCCGGAGGATTTTCGGCAGCCCCCCCACCACCCCGCTCTGCAACAGCTGCTCGCCTTCACACAGCTCCATCTGCCAGGATCTGAGCTACATTCGAAGGTAAATTGCCACTTCAATACAATATTTTTAAAAGGTAATAAAATATATAGAAGCGTTGGCTCCAACTGCAATGCGTATATACCATCTGAGTTCGTGAAAAATTATAAGATACTGCGCCTGTGTCGAGAAGCAGCTATTAAAGAGTGATGTGTGATTGTTTGCAGGTGTTACAGAAGCTAGCGATATTCAGAGCGGAGCGGAACGGCGTGTGCGGCGGCGGCGTGTGCCTGGCGCCGGGCATGCGGCTGGCCGCGCACCACACCAGCGCCTACCGTCTGCCGCACGTGCCGCACCGCCACTTCGCCGAGCAGCTCACGCGCATGGACATGGAGCTGTTCAAGAAGCTCGTGCCGCACCAGTGCCTCGGCGCCGTCTGGTCCCGCCGCGACAAGGACCGCTCGCACGACGCCGCCACCGTGCTGGCCACCGTCAACCAGTTCAACGCCGTCTCCTTCCGCGTCATCTCCACGGTGCTCGTCGAGCCCAATCTGCGGCCCGTCGACCGCGCCGATATCCTGGCCGCGTGGCTCGATATCGCTCGCGAGTTGAGGGTCTTGAAGAACTTTTCGTCGCTCAAGGCTATCATCTCCGGTTTGCAGAGCAACTCCGTCTATAGACTGAGAAAAACGTGGGCTCTTCTACCGAAGGAGAAGGCCGAGTTGTTCGACGAAATGGCTCGTATATTTAGTGAGGATAACAATCGATGGGCGCAGCGGGAGCTTCTGATGCGGGAGGGCACCGCCAAATTCGCCGATACGGTCGGGGAGAACGACCGGCAGCTACAGAAATTGTTGCACGAGCGGGGGTCACCCGGCGTGAGCCACGGCACCATACCGTACCTAGGCACGTTCCTGACCGATCTCACCATGATAGATACCGCCATCCCAGATACGGTCGCGGACGGTTTGATCAATTTTGACAAACGACGAAAAGAATTCGAGGTGCTCGCCCAAATAAAGCTCCTGCAGGGCGCCGCGAACGCGTATCATCTGGCGTCGGATCCGATGTTCGACCGATGGTTCGACTCGGTGATCGTGCTCGACGACCGGGAGGCTCACCAGCTGTCCTGTCAGATCGAGCTCCAAACGAACCCGCCGAAGGAGAGGCGAGGGAAGAAAATAAACGACAATAACGGACACGGGCACAGGAAAAACGACTCGATAGCGAGCACAAGTTCGAGCAACAGTTCGCAGTTCTACTGCGAGACGGACGGGGCGGGCGTGTGGAAGCGCGACAGTCTGGAGCGGCGTGCGTCGCCTGCGCGCCTGTCGCACGGCTCGTCGTCGTCGTCGCTGCCGTCGCTGGACGCGTCGCTGTCCGCCTCGCTGTCCAGCGCGCACAGCGGACACAAGCCCAACGGCAAGCCCGCCGGCCCGGCCGGCCCCGCAGGCCCCGATTTCTACATCATCCGCTGCACCTACGAGTCCGACTGCGTGGAGACCGAGGGCGTGGTGCTCTACAAGTCCATCATGCTGTCCAACAACGAGCGCACGCCGCAGGTCATCCGCAACGCCATGCTCAAGCTCAATCTGGACGGGGACCCCGACCAGTACACGTTGGCTCAAGTTTTACCCGATAGAGGTCAGTTCCTGTGGTATCACTATAAATTGATATCAATCCATTGAGGCAACGTATGTCAATTAAGCGTATTTAAGCATTACGTTCGATGTTTTCAGAGGTCTGTGTTTCTGTTTATTCGTCCCTCTCACACTTAGGTACATACTTACTGCCAAGGGACGAATGCTTTATGTCCGACAATAAACGCGATCATGCTGGCTAAGCTGAAAGGGAAATATGGATAAAACAGACAACTTTCATTTCGCGATGAGCTTTTAAGACTTCACAATAAGAGTAAAAAAATAAAGTTCTTCGGGCAGTTTCCTGATAGATCAGTACCTAAACAGCATTGCCTGGCTTGAATTTGGAGGTGTTCATATGCGAGAGCAGCTCATAATATTATGCCCCCTGATTTTATGACTGTAGGTGTAGACACCAGGCGTGCGTTATTCGTAATTTATGTCTAAGTAAGAATCTTTTTTTTACAGAAATGCTGCTCCCAGCGAATGCAAATGTTTACTACGCGGTGAACACGGCGTACAACTTGAACTTCATCCTGCGGCCGCGCAAGCCGCAGCCGGCGGGCGAGGCGCTCGTCAACGGCAAGGCGCGCCGGCGCACCTGACTGCTCTCCTTCTAAACGTACAACTTGAACTTCATCCTGCGGCCGCGCAAGCCGCAGCCGGCGGGCGAGGCGCTCGTCAACGGCAAGGCGCGCCGGCGCACCTGACTGCTCTCCTTCTAAACGTACAACTTGAACTTCATCCTGCGGCCGCGCAAGCCGCAGCCGGTGGGCGAGGCGCTCGTCAACGGCAAGGCGCGCCGGCGCACCTGACTGCTCTCCTTCTAAACGTACAACTTGAACTTCATCCTGCGGCCGCGCAAGCCGCAGCCGGCGGGCGAGGCGCTCGTCAACGGCAAGGCGCGCCGGCGCACCTGACTGCTCTCCTTCTAAACGTACAACTTGAACTTCATCCTGCGGCCGCGCAAGCCGCAGCCGGCGGGCGAGGCGCTCGTCAACGGCAAGGCGCGCCGGCGCACCTGACTGCTCTCCTTCTAAACGTACAACTTGAACTTCATCCTGCGGCCGCGCAAGCCGCAGCCGGCGGGCGAGGCGCTCGTCAACGGCAAGGCGCGCCGGCGCACCTGACTGCTCTCCTTCTAAACGTACAACTTGAACTTCATCCTGCGGCCGCGCAAGCCGCAGCCGGCGGGCGAGGCGCTCGTCAACGGCAAGGCGCGCCGGCGCACCTGACTGCTCTCCTTCTAAACGTACAACTTGAACTTCATCCTGCGGCCGCGCAAGCCGCAGCCGGCGGGCGAGGCGCTCGTCAACGGCAAGGCGCGCCGGCGCACCTGACTGCTCTCCTTCTAAACGTACAACTTGAACTTCATCCTGCGGCCGCGCAAGCCGCAGCCGGCGGGCGAGGCGCTCGTCAACGGCAAGGCGCGCCGGCGCACCTGACTGCTCTCCTTCTAAACGTACAACTTGAACTTCATCCTGCGGCCGCGCAAGCCGCAGCCGGCGGGCGAGGCGCTCGTCAACGGCAAGGCGCGCCGGCGCACCTGACTGCTCTCCTTCTAAACGTACAACTTGAACTTCATCCTGCGGCCGCGCAAGCCGCAGCCGGCGGGCGAGGCGCTCGTCAACGGCAAGGCGCGCCGGCGCACCTGACTGCTCTCCTTCTAAACGTACAACTTGAACTTCATCCTGCGGCCGCGCAAGCCGCAGCCGGTGGGCGAGGCGCTCGTCAACGGCAAGGCGCGCCGGCGCACCTGACTGCTCTCCTTCTAAACGTACAACTTGAACTTCATCCTGCGGCCGCGCAAGCCGCAGCCGGTGGGCGAGGCGCTCGTCAACGGCAAGGCGCGCCGGCGCACCTGACTGCTCTCCTTCTAAACGTACAACTTGAACTTCATCCTGCGGCCGCGCAAGCCGCAGCCGGTGGGCGAGGCGCTCGTCAACGGCAAGGCGCGCCGGCGCACCTGACTGCTCTCCTTCTAAACGTACAACTTGAACTTCATCCTGCGGCCGCGCAAGCCGCAGCCGGTGGGCGAGGCGCTCGTCAACGGCAAGGCGCGCCGGCGCACCTGACTGCTCTCCTTCTAAACGTACAACTTGAACTTCATCCTGCGGCCGCGCAAGCCGCAGCCGGCGGGCGAGGCGCTCGTCAACGGCAAGGCGCGCCGGCGCACCTGACTGCTCTCCTTCTAAACGTACAACTTGAACTTCATCCTGCGGCCGCGCAAGCCGCAGCCGGTGGGCGAGGCGCTCGTCAACGGCAAGGCGCGCCGGCGCACCTGACTGCTCTCCTTCTAAACGTACAACTTGAACTTCATCCTGCGGCCGCGCAAGCCGCAGCCGGCGGGCGAGGCGCTCGTCAACGGCAAGGCGCGCCGGCGCACCTGACTGCTCTCCTTCTAAACGAGTCCGCGGCGGCGGTGCGACCCGCCAGCACGGGAACAAACTTCTCCGAAGATCCACATAGTGCATCAAAACTCAGTACTTTTCGAGCTGGTGTGTGGGAACTCGAAATATTTGTGTTCATAGTGTATTCTATTTATGCATTTCTCGGTGTCTAAACTGTAAGTGTAGTTGTATATAAATAAAACCCTATGCCACCTCTAGCTGTAATAATTCATTGTGAATAACATATGTATGTAAATTTGTAGTGTTATATGTATATAGTGAAATAATATGTAAATAAGAATCTCAAGTAGGTAGCGTATTAATATCGAAGTGTAGTAATTAATACTGAGCCAAAGGCAATCTATTATGTCTAACTACAAGGTGCTGTAATACCCTTATAAAGCATTTTCTAAAGCTTTAACATTTAAAAAACGTTCGTAAACCGAATTTTCCAAAAATATACGTTATATGTTTTATAACGGTGTGGATCAAGTAGACAAATAATTGAGTATAAAATATGCAATATTATGTAATTCTAGTGTTTAATAACATCTATGTGACAGTAATCAATTATTACATGTAATATATGTTTAGTCATTCTTATTCATATACAATGTGGTAGATACCTACATATTAAAACCTATATGACAACTGCCGTAAAATCCTGAATCTATTACTTATTAGAATTTATTTCAATAATTTTGGGAATTTGGAAAATATTTTGAACGTATTATGTCGGTTTTAAATATTTAAATAAGAAGTTGTGGATTATCCCCTGACAAAAATGTCCAACTCACTGGTTAAACAGTTTGTACATGACAATTTTACTCATTTGTTGATAAACTAAATAGGTTGATAATGTATTAAGGAACACAATGTGCCTAAATTAAACCATTTATTTATATTTGGAGGCTGGATGAAATATATGTAATATTTTAATGATTTTAAAAATACAGGAAAGAAAAGTAGACAATATAGTATATATAGTTAAAGTTGATGTCCAGAAAGGGATAAAGATTATGAAAAGATTGAGTAGCACAGTAATAACAGCAAAATATATGTTTATTATGTTTTTTTAATATATAATTAAATTCTTTAGGCACGCCGCCTACAGGCAAAATTTCGCGACCGAATTCCCTTGCGTATTAATACATCCGGGCCTGAAAAAAAAACGCAACGTATGGCGGCCCATAGATTTTGTATGGAGCAGCGCCGGTCGGAATCACCCCAGCGGAACTCGGTCTCAGAAGTCATCCTGTTTGTGGTGAGCCCTTATATGCAATAGTTATCACTATCAATTGATAAGGCAGCCGCAGCCGCTTTAGAAGAAGCATCTTTAGCTTTCAAAACTATAGGTACTTTAAAAAATCCTCCTGCTTGAATACCATGTATAATGAATTAGTTCCATACTTAGTGTATATTTTAAATAATAAATTGCATGTTACCTGAATCATAATTATCAGTATTGGGAATATTGAGCTGCTCTTCGGATATATTGTAACTCGCGCTTTAGAGCACTGTCGTTATTGTGCATAGAGATTGACGGCTCTCCACGGGTCAATCCCATTGTCCAGATCATTGACGTCATTGAAACGAATAGGATATACCTACCTATTCCCTTAGACTCCTTAGAGCCATGACAAAAATGGGATTGACCCGACCTCCACCATATAAGCGTAGACAGACAGAATAAGATGGGTGTATAGCTATTTATTAAGTAAAAATGTAAATATTGTAACCTGTGTCTATGTATAATTTTGTAGTTTTCCACCAGTGTCAGCAATTGTTTACGTTTGTGTAATAAAAATCGAATAATACCTAAGTGTTTGTTTACTTTGAATGTCCTTTCCTGTTCATTACATCGATGGTTAAGGTTAGGTTAGGCGTTTCGCGACAATATGACTAATGCTATATCCTTAAGTGTAACCACACACAACATCAAATCTGAGTTTAGGGAACAATCTCTACACGGTGTTCCCTGGAATTTCCGTTGACTTCGGCAGTGCTTCGGCATATTGCAGAGTACATTCACAGAAACAAATTAACATATTTTTTTCTTGAAAAAAATATAATTTAATGTTGCATTAACGGTTATTGACTTATTATACAAGGGTCTGTGTGTTTCACATGAAATAAAAAATATGTACCTATGTAAAAAATATGTAATATCGAATGAACTCACTTTGTAAAAACCTTCTTGTAGTGAATGTAGTGTATAGGAGGAACCTTACAAAATTTCAAAAGCTGTTATGACGACACTGTTAAGAGGAAGCGCGATGAGCGAGCTTTTTGAAAAAAATATATTTGTAAAACCTATTTCCGTTGCGTTTCGCGCTAATTATGGGTGTCTCTGTGAATGTGTGCGTAAATCATCAATGTGTGCGTGCAATGCCCCGAGTTTTCTAATTTTGAAATTTAAAGCTCATCGAGAAGAGATCAGAAATGTCACCTGATACATTCGTCCCTTTCATTTTACTACTGACGTCATTGAGCCTTCATTTGTTTATGGAAATCGCTCAAGTTACACATTTTTATATTTTGCTTTTTGGTAACTATATAGAGTAAGTTGGTACCTACAGATAATTTGGAAGTATTTCTTTTGTAGTGTGCGCAGTAGGGCATGTAGCGGATAATCAATTAAGGTGGTTCGATTGCCATACAAAACGTTATTTGACATTCGTAGGCTAACGGCGTGATATTTTAAGAAACTTTTGCAACAAACTTTCATAAATAGGCTTCCCATTTGCGCCAAATTCCCCCTTTCCTAGAATAAACTTGTATAAACTAGATTAATTTGAGAAATTGGTTTGTCACGTGATATTTTGGGAAAACAATTTTTCTCAAATTAATCTAGTTTATACAAGTTTATTCTAGGAAAGGGGGAATTTGGCGCAAATGGGAAGCCAATTGATGAAAGTTTGTTACATAAGTTTCTTAAAATATCACGCCGTTAGCCCGCGAATGTCAAATAACGCTTTGTATGGCAATCGAACCACCTTAAACACGAGAGGTTCGGTTCAAAGACTACAATATACATACTGAGATAGACAGGCAACTCGACCAAATTGAGAAGGCATTTAATGCTTGCGTATACAGGCGCCATCTCTTCTGCGATACTTAAAACTTTTCTTTGAATGTACAAAACATACAAAGAGTGCGTCGGTGACGGGGTTTGAACCTCGGCTCAACGACTTCAAATACCGCCGTCTGTACCCCTAGGCTACTGATGTCTTATGACAATACGGCGAATTTTGAAATACCTTGACAGCCTAGCCTAGCAATCGCTAGAGCTTCAGAGAGTTCGCGACCTATCTAGTAGGATCTGATATTTTTATTAGGCAATACAATTTAGGTAAGGCGTACTACTCAATCGATCAATATTTACAACAAATTACCATCAAATATAAGGAATATAGAAAATAAGTGATAAGTAATCATTCTGTTCCGTACAAGTAAACATTGAAAATTAAATCTAAATAAATAAAATTAAGCTAGCCTAAAATAGTAGTGAGTAAAAAATTAACTACAAACAGAATACCTACACAAAAGTAAAATAAAATAAAACAAATAAAGATAACATCACAAATAGAAAACTTGGCCCAGATCGGCGCCAGGCAGCAGGGTGCCCAGAAGGCTGGCGGCATTGCCACGTTGTATGGCAATACTTATACGCTGGGCTAGGTATGCGCCAGCCTTCTGGTCACCAGGAACGTCGACAAAGCGCTGCGAAAGTGTTTTGTAGATTTTTAAAGCGCTGGTGCCCCATGGCCCTAAGGTCTCGACCCCGAAAGGCTCAAACATGAAGCCACTATCAATGCCAGCATATTTGAGCCTTTTGTGTGACTCGGCTGAGTCAGCAGCAGCACCAGCCCTAGTAGAAGTACCAGGAAGGTGGGACGGCGCAAGGGTATCGACGCAGGTAGCGTCCCATACCAGTGGCCGTCCCAAGTTCCAGGGCACGAGCGTCATGCCGTCGGGCCTCTTGCCGTCGTCCCGGGCAAGACCAGTAGGCTCTAAGACGGCCGGAGCTCCGGCACTAGCGAGAGCCCGGCGGATGAGTTCGTTCAGGCTGGCGTGTCGCGGGATGCGGCCTGCGCTCCTGTGGCAGGAGAGGCCATGGTGCCCAAATTTGTCGACGGTGCAGCCGCAGTGACACCGATGTGGAACGACACATGTCACTCCAAGACGCAGTTACACGGCAACCCTAAAAGTTTTATTATCTAAAATTGTGCCTAAGTTGTGTGAAGGGAGTGCCTGGAGCCAACCGCCGGATTCCCATCTAGCAGAGGCAAGGAGACGGGCGCGATCTGCGGAGCTGGACGACGTTTCATAAAGGTTATCCCATACCAGCTCACACAGCGGTCCGTCCCATTGCCTCTGTGAATGTCTTTGGTGGGTCTGCAGTTGGACATAGATCTTTCCAACGGCACTCGGCTTCAGCGACAAAAGGAATTTCAAAATTATTGTGGGGAGGTTTTAGAATTTGACTAATGAATTTTTGGGTGCCGTGTGCTGACGAGAGGAAAGCTGGGAGAGAAACGCTTGAAATTTTACGAATCCCAATGCCGCCGTGCCGAATTGGCAAAGATGCTTGGGCCCATTGGATTTCATTCAGATCGATGTTAGCGACTGATGAGATGGTTTTTTTAATGATATCGCCAAGAGGTGCCAGAAGGTGAGGGAATTTCCAAAAATGACTACATCGAAGCATATAGGTGAACTGTGGAACAAATAAGCAAAATTTTATAATGGTATAAGCCATATGCGTGTTAATTTGCAGCAGGCGATCTGATACTGAATGAAATTTTTGCATTTTTTGTTCGACAAAATCAGGGAATGATTCATCCAAAATCGGTGACCCAAGGAGGTGGAGTGATCTTTTATCCAGTAATTTGATGTTGGGTGCTAAGGTTCGGAATTGCGAGAGTGCAGTATCTTTTTGCTGGTAGGTGTCCGAAAAGAAAATTTCGCATTTGGAAAAATTAAGCTCTAGGCCTATAGCGTGAAATTCTAAGGTTAGTTGACGCAGATCTTCTAAAACTTCATTCACATCACCTCCGAGAGTACCTACCTACCGTCGTCTAAATACCAAACATTAAATTTAGAATTTAGTTTATTAATAATGGGGTGTATGGCGACGCTGAAAAGGGCTGGGCCTAAGGGGTCGCCTTGCTGACAACCTACTTCAGAGGGTAAAATATTGTCTTTAAAAAGTAGTTTTGAGGGGGTACTTATAGCACTGCCAGATAAAAGAGTAAATTTGAGGTATTTTTTCCTTCACTTGGGTCAGCAGAGCACCCCTATCTACGGAGTTAAAGGCATTTTTCACATCAACCTTTAACAGGACTTCGCCAGGTTGCTGAGAAATAAAAGTCCGTAAAGCGTGAACAGCTGCCTCGCAACCGCTCTTAGAGCCAAAACCTAACTGTGTCGGCTGAAAGTAGGGACTTAGTGTCTCTGATGCAATGCTGCAGCAGCATTTGGCAGCCAAGCGGCGATAGGTAGTACCTACCGCGATCGGTCTGATGCCACCGTCCCTTTTTATAAGAGCGCAGAGGTTTGCGCCATATAACGAATCTGTCACATCCGTAATTACCCTGCCTGCAAGCATGACATTTATCAAGGAAATTAAAGAACTTAGGAGGGACTCACAAGTATCCGTGGAGCAGTTTCCGATTAGGTCCTTTAAGTGTTGCGGCGTCAGGCCATCTAGGCCGCCTGCGGAGCCACTTGGGAATGACAGCAATGCTCTTTGAGCTACTTCGGAAGATACTTTCCCAGGACTCATAATATATCTACACCAAATTTCATCTAAATGGGTTCCATCCAAATTTTCACCCCCTATTTCACCCCATTAGGGGACGATTTCCGGAATAAAAATTATCCTAGACTCTAGAGTTATAGTTCTTCCCCATGACTCTGTCTTTATACCAAATGTCCTCTAAATGGGTTCCATCCAAATTTTAACCCCTAATTTCACCACCTAAGCCGATGATTTTTGGTTAAAAACTATCCGTTGTCATTCTCCGGGACTCAAACTATCTCTATACCAAATTTCATCTAAACGGGTCCATCCAACTTTTCATCCCCATTTCACCCCCTTAGGGGTGATTTCCGGAAATTAAACTATCCCATGTCCTTTCCCAGGACTCAAACAATCTCTTGACCAAATTTTATCTAAATGGGTTTCATCCAAATTTTCACCCCCTATTTCAGCCCCTTAAGCCTTAGGGAATGATTTGCGGGATAAAAACTATCTATCCGTTGTCATTTTCCGGGCTCAGACTATCTCTATATCAAATTTCAACTAAACGGGTTCCATCCAAATTTTCACCCCCCATTTCACCCCCTTAGGGGGTGATTTCCGGAATTAAAACTATCCTATGTCCTTTCGTAGGACTAAACTATCTCTATAGAGAACCCATTTGAATACAATTTGGTATACCAAATTGTATTCAAATGGGTTCCATACGAATTTTCACCCCTAATTTCACCCCCTTAGGAGATGATTTCCACAAAATAAACTATCCTATGTCCTTTCCCAGGACTCAAACTAGCTCGAAACCAAATTTCATCAAAATGGGTTACAACTAAATTTTCACCCCCTTAGGCTACGGTCGTACTGCACACACCGCACGCAGCCGACAACGTCCCGTCGCACTGATGGAAGACGCTGGACGCAGCCGACAGCGGGTGTTGGTCGTTTTGAGACCGTAGCCGCAGCGGCCAGTCGCGGCAGTTTCCGAGGGTTTTTGTAGCGAACGGATGTGTGTGTGTAGTATTACGATGGAAAAAACTCTAGCGTATTTACTGCTTAAGGAGGAAGATGATGAGGACATTTTATTCATAATATCAAGGAAGCAAAAGAAAAAGAAGAACAATATATTTAAAGCTAGACATACGGAGGGTGCCTACAATATTTTGGTGACTAGGCATTTAATTGATAATGAACTAAAATTTGTGGAATATTTTCGACTATCACCATTTCGAGCCAGCGTCCAGCCGCAGCAATGCTCCAAAATGACTAAAGACGCAACGGCCAGCGGGCGGCTGCAGCGGGCGGCGGGGGGACGCCGCACGCAGCGGGCGAAAACGACCACTCCCGAGCATTCTCGAACACACCATTCAGACGCTGCGTGCGACGGGACGTTGTCGGCTGCGTGCGGCGTGTGCAGTACGACCAAGGCCTTAGGGGATGATTTTGAGATCTCATTTGAAAGGTAATGAAACTCTCTAGCAGAAAATTACATTTTCACTTCTCTTGCTCGCCTTTGTGCTGGATGTATGCTGCACAAAATGCTACTTTTATGCTCTAGTGCACAAACAGCCACACACACAATAAAATTTCGTAGAATAAACTTGTCATTTGATTTGATTTGCTTTAATAAATTTCACATCCGTGTTTCAATACTAAATCAATAAAACCTGATAAAACAGGAGACAATTATTATTTTAAAATGTATTGAACCATTAAATGACTTGGCAGTACAAGTACCTAAGTCTAATGTGAGTGTCGAAAATTAATCATAAAAACTTTAAAAAGTTAAGTGACGGGAATGAGCTATTATTTTATTTTATTTTGCAATTATTTGTTATTTTCTCGCAATCGAAGTGAAAAGCAGTGTGTATAACTCGGGCATAAATTAGCCATTTAACCCCTCGACTTAGCTATCCACCCTCGCCGGTGGCTCGCGTGGATATAAACGTCTCGGATTAAATGGCTCGTTTTATGCGCTTGTTGTACAATCTACTATTGACAATCAACCCATGAGGGAAAAATATTGCAAAAAAAACAGCCAAGTGCGAGTTGGACTCGCGCACGAAGGGTTCCGTACCATTATCTATAAAAACGGCAAAAAAACACAATTTGTTGTATGGGAGCCCCCCCCTAAAAAAATTTTTTTTTTGTTTTTATTATTTGTTGTTATAGCGACAACAGAAAAAAATTCAACTCTCTAGCTATCACGGTTCTTGAGATACAGCCTGGTGACAGACAGACGGACGGACGGACGGATAGACGTTTTACTCTTTGAGTACGGAACCCTAAAAAAAAATAAAATCAAAAAACAAACAAAACAGAAAAAGAACAAACAAAACCAAAACAAAAGAAAAAAAAAACAAAAAACAAACGAAAAAAACAAACCAAACTAAAAAAGGGAAACAAAAAAACAAACGAAACAAAAAAAATACGAAATAAAAAAAACAAAAAAAAAACACCAAAAAGACCAAAACAAAAAAAGCGGCCAAGTGCGAGTCGGACTCGCACATGAAGGGTTCCGTGAAATAAATTGCGGTTTACGATTTATGACGTATTAAAAAAAAACTACTTATTAGATCTCGTTCAAACCAATTTTCGGTGGAAATTTACATGGTAATGTACATCATATATTTTTTTTAGTTTTATCATTCTCTTATTTTAGAAGTTACAGGGGGGGGGACACACATTTTACCACTTTGGAAGTGTCTCTCGCGCAAACTATTCAGTTTAGAAAAAAATGATGTTAGAAACCTCAATATCATTTTTGAAGACCTATCCATAGATACCCCACACGTTTGTTGGTTTGATGAAAAAATTTTTTTTTGAGTTTCAGTTCTGAGTATGGGGACCCCTAAAACTTAATGTTTGTTTTCGATTTTTGTGTCAAAATCTTAATGCGGTTCACAGAATATATCTACTTACCAAGTTTCAACAGTATAGCTCTTATAGTTTCGGAAAAAAGTGGCTGTGACATACGGACGGACAGACAGACAGACAGACAGACGGACGGACATGACGAATCTATAAGGGTTCCGTTTTTTGCCATTTGGCTACGGAACCCTAAAAACGAACAAAAATAATAAATAACAAAATTAAACAAAAAAAAACAAATAAAAACAAATAAAACAAAAACAAACAAGACAAAAAAAGAACAAATAAAAAACTTACAAAAACAAACTGAAACAAAAAAACAAAACAAACAAAACAACAAGAAAAAACAAAAAACTAACAAAAATAAATCAAACAAACATACAAATAAAAAAAAGAACAAACAAAACAAGGAACAAACAAAGCAAACGAAATAAAAACAAAAAAATATATACTTACACATAATATATATTTATATTTATATACACGTTTGTCGATTACGACGAAATTACAATCAATTATTTTATTAAGATTCTATTGGCACGTTGCATAAATGCTACAATAAGCCAATGAATAAATTTAAAAAGGTAGCTTGAACAGAAAAGTAGCATTTTGCTCCCTCTCGTCGGGGACCAAAACTTACTTTTCTGAATGAGAAGTGTGAAAAATATTTATATACCAAATTTAATCCAAATCTGGGCAGCGGTTTAAGTAACTCCATACAAATTTCCACCCCCAATTTCAACCTCTTAAGAGCTGATTTCCGGGATAAAAACTACCCTTTGTTCTTCCCCGAGACTCAAACTATCTCTATACCAAATTTCATCTAAATCGATTCAGCGGTTTAGGCGTGAAGAGGTAAATTATATATTATTCGTGGGTTATTCGCGGATTTATTCGTCGATTATTCGCGAACAAATATTGACGAATAAATTATTCGCAGGATTTATTCGTCATTCGCGAATAATTCTATTTATTCTTATTCGTCATTCGTATTCGAATACATGTCTGAATGGCAGTGGCACAGTGGCAGGCAGCGCGATGCCGCGGCGGTGGCGGAAAGGTGCGGCGGCGGAGGCTTACCCTAAACCGAAAGGTTACCGGTTAGTACACTCAAAACACAAACCGAATCAGCTCCTGTAAGCGGTAACCCCTTGTTACGATTAGGTTAATCTGAATAATACGGGTTATCATTATTGTTGGGTAACCGGATGAAAGGGTTACCCGAACGATTAGCTTATCATATGAAGGGGTTAACCAAACGAACGGGTAACCAATATTAACAAGTTTTCCGGTCCCTGGGTCCGACGCCATCCAACTTTACTGCAAGCGATTAAGATATTGTAACGACTATGGAACTGAATACAAACTTGCAGAGATGATTTAATTGAAATTCTACAATCAACGAGCAAAACGGTTATGTTCTATGGTTGTGCTGATGTCAAATGTCATGTTGCCCAAATAGAATACCTATAAACACCAAAGAGAATATAAACACTACGTTTGATGTTGCCGTTGTTGGCCACGGCTGATTTCCTGTTAATTTCCGAGGTTTTTCCTTTTAGTTTCTAGGTTGAAATACCTATAATAGCCTGTAATTTATATATCCCCCTTCTTATATATACCCTTTGTCTGTAATAACTATAACCTGAATAGTGTATACTGAACCTCCGCTATTGTCTACACGTACAGGTATGTACTTATTAATTAATTCAACCTATTTTTGGGCGCATTTAAATAGAGCACGAGCAAACATTCCCTTTGAAACATACTTATATACGTCTTGTTTTCCAGATGGGAATGAGTACGTATAATTGTATACCTACCTGTATAGTATACATGGCGATGATGCTGGTAAATACATGAAATCAAAATACAAGAGAATATGTTTCACGGGACAACACAATTAAGCCCAATTAATCCTTTTAAATTAAAGATGATGTGCTGTTATGGATGGGACCAAAGAGTAGTCGTAAAGCATGCAGTGGATGCAGTGAGTTGGCATGCCTAGGCGATGGCGACCGCAGCGGCCGCGAGCACCTGCAGCAGGCTGCGGCGCTGCCGTGGGCGCACCTGCGTGCCGCCACCGGTTGACAGTGGCTCGGTTGAAAATTTCATGGCCAGTGTATCGAGCGGGGAGGCGACCGAACGCGCTGCGCGCAGTCGCGCCGCGCCGTCCGTAAGAGCGCCCGTCTGAACCGCTCTCCCGGAGCTCGCGCTCACATCTTCACACAACAATAACACGCGCAACCGGCCGACCGGTGGCGGCCATTCATACCCAGTGCCAGTTGCAAGTGCAGTGCTCGAGCACGTGAGCCGGACCCGCGGACATGTAAATAACAGCGCCCGGTGACACCGCCGCTTCAGACATGTGGCACGACGGAGACGTACGCAAGATGAAATAACAAGGTGAGCATATATAATGACTAATGACTCTTATTTTCATACATGAATTGACCAAAATTGTAATTTAAACAAGGGTTTTATTGATAAACCGTCGTTTAAATAACATAAACACGTTCTGAACAATACATTTCACGTAGTTAGTCAAACCGTAATAGAAAGTACATAAAGAACCTCAATTATTACTTTGCCGCAGAATCTATATTTGTAACAGTCTACTTGAAGTTTTAATACCCACAATTGAAAGCCGAAACTGTACATGTACTTCCGTTTGTTCAGTGGGAGCGGCAAAAGTCACTCCTCTGAAGCTCTACGACTACCGCAATCAGATTATGGCACACCCACAGTCGTAAGACACCAGCTACTATCCTATTTAGTAATCACTCAATACGAGCTCCTTAAGAAATAGCATAGTTTCAGGCCAATTTATTTCAGCTGTATTAACCTAAATTGGCACGAAATTGCTCAATATGACATCCGTCGTAGCCTCGTAGCTGTTTCGTAGACCGTCGTAGCGCGGCCTTAATTTAGGGACTAGCATTCTGCTTAAAGAACGCGGCTTCCCGGTTTGTTTTATCGCAGCAGCTAAGTAACATAAGTATTGAAGTTGTTTACAATTGTTGTAATTCCCATTAGGTTCTGTAAGACTAGTATCGAGTTATATATATGTTTGTGTGTGTTATATAACTTGAGTTACGTGTTAAATGACACCTTTAAGAGGAAAGACCACTGGCCATTTTTCCATACAAACGTTCTCGACTGTTTCCTCCGAGGTTTTTATATATAATATTATTATCATCAATACCTGTGTCGGTACATTTTGTTTTTTTTGATATTCTTATTTTTATAAGTGCTAGGTTACTTTAAATAAAGCTTAAAACGGCCCAATTACATAGTCGCAAACATACGCATTAAAAATTTTAAGCCAAGATAGGGTAAAGTGACTAATAGAAGGACAACGTAGCGAATTTTGTTATATGATACCATATTTTATGTTCGTGACTTACTATTTGAAAATAATTACTTTGCTTCAAAAATCTTATATTTTTACAGGCTTTTATTTTTTAGTTTTACCTGTCCCGTTGTCTGTCTGTAATCAAATCTTGCAAGTTTAATTTGACCCACTTGTGACCGATTGGGCTGAAATTTTGAGTATAAGTATAATTTGGATGATAATTCAATATTATGGTACCATCGAGCTGATCTGATGATGGAGACAGAAGGTTGCCATGGGAATTCAGTACTTAACCGATATAACCCTGTTGAATTTGGGCTTAGAATTGTCTCAATGATTAGTTGATGAATGCAGTCGGCAATAAAATAAATTAAAATTTTGACAGAAACTTTTTTGTATGTAGGAATTATTTTCCGGAACCTCAACCACTGATCCGATTTCAAAAATCCATACACCTGTGTAAGACATGGACTTAGGCTATGTATATTGCGTTTTTTGCAATACGCGGGCGAAACCGCGCGAGCTACAAGTGTAAAATAAAAATAAAAATGCAACAAAACCTGTATTTTTTTATAAACACAGCATTTAATAGAAATACTTATAAACATGACAAAATAAAAAATAAAATTTACTTTCTGGGATTCGAACTTGAGACCTCTGACTCAGAAAGCTAACGATTACTGACCACGCCATGACGTGACATACATGCTCGAAATTAATCTACTTATTTGTGACTGATAAGTTTGACAATGTGTAGTGAAACTGAAAGGCATAATTTAATAGCCAACAATGGTATGTCAACATCGCCGATGAATTTTGTAACATTGTATTCTAAATTTAAGGTGAGGCATCTCGGGTGAAGCTACATACGCGACACTAAAAACCTACTAGGCGGCGCAACATTATCGTAATTCTCCCCAGAAACACACACCGCTACGTTTCACGCACACTATCTCACTTTACTGTGACAGGTCACTGACCTCGGTATTTTTTTGCTTTCGTGATATTATACATGTAAATCAGTCACCAACCTCCATACAGAAAGTGAAATTGTCAAAACATCTTATTGAAAAATGTCAGACTTGTTGACATTTCCTTATTCTGCGATGATTCTGCGTATGTTTCTTAGGTACATTTTGGTATATGAAATATGTACTATTGATAAGTCAATAGATTAGTCTTTAGATTGGCAATGTCATAGCAACTCTATTCGGTCTTCGCTAAGGTGCAAAATTTCATGAAAATAAGCAAGCGAAAATTTATTAACATTGCTTGACAAAAGGGGTAACATTATGGTAAGGATTCAGATCGAACTGGCTTTTTGGGGGGCTTGAGCCTGGATGGATAATTAAATTTGAAAATTCAGTTTAATTCTCAAGTCTCAACTCATCAAAATAGAGGGGCCATTAAGCGATCACGTCAGTCAGAATGATCGAGCCTTGTTGGTACGTACCTATTTGTACGTTACTGGGTAGGTATCTATATTAGGTAATCCTTATTTTGCTCCTTAGTTTTATAGTGTGAGAATGCAAAAAAGTAGGTACTACAAATAATACTAAGTATAAAAAACCGTCCTAAAACATAATTATACATTCGGTTTCTGCTGCTGTTGTAAGTGTTATTATGAAAGTGTAACACCAATGTATTAGGTATACCCGTAAACCAATATCAGGCTAGAATATAATTATACTAAATAGACCTAATAAACTCGTACCTACATATATTAATACTTATTTAGTACTCTTTAATCACTGTCACTGACACCCCCTGGTGCCTCTATGATTGTGATGTACGGTAAGTAGTGTCGTCAGCAAACCGAAAGTGAGTAATGTAGTCGCAGGTGATGGTGATACCTACATCAAAGGGTAGACACTAATAACATAATTATAGTAATTTGTTAGTGCTATGTGGAAGTCATTTGTATATTCATGAAGATCATAAAAACTTTCGGTGCTCTCCAGTACCACATCCAATGAACCTGGTTCAAAGCGATGCGTTGTTAGGACTATAGAATTCGACATTAAAATCGCAAAGCACGATGTAGTTCTGGTTTTTACAAGCTTTATATTAACTTCACCTGTTTGTATGTAGGTTAATTTTGTCAGTAACTTATTTGGTTTTGTTTTATGGATCAGTTAGGGTAGTGTAGACACAAATTTGCGACTTCGAAAAGCTTGTGCCAGTTGCGCGACACGCGTAAAACTGCGATATTTTAGGACTTTTTTTACATTTACGCCTGAATTTTAAAGTTGATTAAAATGGGGAACTTGCATGGGACTTCAATTGCGAATAAATGGCACTCAACTGATGCGGATATACGTAGAAATATCATACAGAAGAAAAAAAAACGATTGTATTAGTTTTATCTCACGTTAAAATGACGAAAAAAATTTATTATTGTTTTGATAAAATAACATAACAGTTACACAGAATATTGAATTGGCACAGAAAATGATATTTTGTATGACAAGTATAGACTTAAACGCAAATGTTGTGGAGATAATTGCAAATTAATGACTTACTCCATAGTAAACGCACCGAGAATATATGTTGTGACGTCATAGCATAAGCCAGTTTAATATAGAGCATTTTCGGGGGGTGCTGGCGCGTGCAGATTTCAAATGCATATAAAATCAGAAAAATAAATCATAAGAAAGTTTTAGTGCTACAGTTGTTTTAATGCTAAATTATACATTTGATTTTCGCAATAAAATAAAAATATGCAAGTTCCCTATTCCAACAATTTTATTTGAATTAAATTGCAAATCTGTAAGCTCTAAGGGGACGAAGCTATTGCCCTTCGAAAATTATATATTTTTCCGAACTTCGTCGATTTTAAATTGCCCTGTCTGGACCAAAACATAATCATAAATCCCGCGCGCTATGAGAAAAAATATTATTAATAAAGTTATACTCAATTTAATTTGCTTTCATTAAAACACAGAGAGGTCTGTGAGACTAATAATTCAATCACAATCTCGAAAACACTAAAATAGGTAAAAATTGATTATCAAATAATGAGACATTTGGTGTTACTATACTGACAAATGTATAGGTATTCAAAGGGCTTTGCATGCACATTTGCCACCAACTAGCAGAGAGCTAAGCTCAAATGCTCAGTTCTATGCTTAATTTGCTCAGGAAAATTATTCGAAATCATCGCTTTGATTTCGATAGGCGATGACGAGAACGATCTTGAGAAAGCCCAGGCACAACACGAACTCAAAAAACTGAAAGAACCTGAGGAAGAAAGCGTGGAAGAACCTGAAGAAAAGCTTCTAGCTGAACCAAACCAAAAGAAGTCTGTAAATTAAAAAGTAATTATCGTTTTTACATGATTTATAGCCCTCCGTATTGCTTTTAAAAGGCAGAGAGCGGGGCACATTGTGGTGCGGCGGGACAAACCTTTTAATCGGCGCCAGCCGGCAATCCAGTATTGCGTTCGTGTTTCAGCATACAATAAAGAATTTTGTTATTTCACAGTAAACACTTGTACTTCGGTAATCACTTGTGGTTTTTGTATGCACACTTGTAGGATTTTTGATTTTTTTCAATAGTTTTTGATTGAACGTTAGCGCGCGCGCGATGGGTATTTTTAGTGCACTGTGGTTTGGGTGGGGGTGAAGGAAAGTTGCCAGGTATGGTGTGTAATAGGATGCGTTCAAAAATGTGTGGTTGTATATTAAAAATAAATAAAGTAAATGAGTAAAATTAATAGTAATGTGTAGGTATTGGCGCCGCCACATTGCACATTTGATATTATTTCTTGTGTAACATTTATGTTGAATATTCAAATTTTTAATTTAGCTAATGCATAAATTGACATTGTTTATTTCTGTTCAATAGTAAGTGTCTATTAGTTGTTAAATGACAATCCTTAATTGGAGATACAATTTCCACTTTGTGTATTAACATTTTGAATATTATTTTATTTTTATAACTTATTATTGACGATCGTGATAAGGACCTATATTGTAATTTTTATCTCGAAAGAAATAAATCTAAACCTAAATCACGTCGAACCGATGGCCGTTGGGGCAGAAAGGTTCTCGGGTGGGGACCGGACTGATGACCTGGTGAAGGTCGCGGGAGTCCGCTGGATGCGGGTGGCGCAGAACCGGTCATTGTGGCAATCTTTGAGGGAGGCCTTTGTACAGCAGTTGACGTCTTTCGGCTGATATGATGATGATTATTTATTGCTTTTTTCCATTGATACTTGGTACTCGAAGGCCTTTTGCACTCAATTCTTCAAAAAAGCTATTTTACGGCCTCCGTAGCCCAGTTGGTAGTGACTCTGCCTACGAAGCTGGAGGTCCCGGGTTCGAATCCCGGTCAGGGCATTTATTTGTGTGTTTATCACGAATATTTGTTCCTGAGTTATGGATGTTATATATGTATATACGTATCTATATGTATTTATCTATTATATATATCGTCGCCTAGTACCCACAACACAAGCCTTATTGAGCTTACCGTGGGCCTAGGTTGATTTGTGTAAGATTGTCCCGTAATATTTATTTATTTATTTATTTACCTTTTTTTCGTATTTTCAAGATTGTGCGTGTAGTCTTACAGAATTTATAAAAGGTTTGTATAAAAGAAAATTACATATCAACAAAACTTTATATCCAACAATTTTTCTCATTGGACGAGGGATTTTGCCAATATTTTGATCCGGACGGGACCATGACTTAAAATTGACAATCTTCGGGAAAATAGACTATCTTTGAAGGGCCATCGCTTGAGTTTATAGACCTGTGGCTTAACTCAAATTGTTTTAAATTTATTTATCTTTTAAAGTGTACTACAGCTTGATGGTCAAAGTAGCATAGTTTATGACTTTTAACCAAAATTTCGTGTTCACACTATCCTAACTATATATCGGTTCAATATACCGAAAAACCATGCCCTTGCGATTTAAGCCTATTTTGTGTCGATTTCTACTGACCTATATCTACAAAGAATAATATAGGTAAGCAATATTATATCGTAAACTAGTGAATATCTGTGAGTTAATTCAAATGAACCCTAAGCATCCTCCAATGTGTGAATCCTCTTTAGTAGCAAGCGTCCATAGGCTTCGATATCTCGCAAACCGTGTGTTTGTTTGCAAAATACATGGTATAAAAAAATTGTACTAATAATAATTCTTTGATAATTGTACTGACTGCCGTACTTCCTGGATGGCCCCTCGATTTCGATTCCTGCTTGTAAGTAATGTATTTTATTTACTCATATTTCTTTTGTACGCATAGGATTACAAATTTATTTATTTATTTATTTATCGTATGGCAAATCATTGTATTAGAACCGTGAGATCTTTGAAAAGACGGTACGGTTGCCAGGTTGTTGCACTTTTAGCACCGCCCAGGGGTCACGTGTAGGGTAGCGATGGGTAATTCCTACGGACGTGGTGCAACTTCAACCCCCAGGATTACAAATGATATGCCATTTTATACTATATATGTATGTATCACATACATACATATAAACCTGAGCTCTGCTTGGGTGAAAATAGAGAAAAAGAATTTCCCTTGAGACTTAGCTGGTAAGGCGAAAAAATTATATATTCTATACTACTATATATAGAATGGGTGGCGCAGGACCGGTCATTTTGGCACTCTTTTGGGGAGGCATATGTCCAGCAGTGGACGTCTTTCGGCTGATATGATAATGATGATGATATATAGAATATTTTTCTTTTTCGCCTTATCACAAAGGTATAAGGTGCCAAATTGTAAACATAGCTCGGAAGTCGATTTTAGCTACCTAATTGTATTCTCATTGGCAAGATCCGTCACATCATTATATCCTTCCCATAAAGCTTTAAAGGCCTGGCCATGAGTTTCTGGCTAAGCAGCGAGCGGCAGCGGGAACGTGCTATTCCGGATATAGGCATACCAATTCCACCATAGCGTTTAAGATACGGAACCGATTAATAAGGTGTCAATCGATTCATAATAACGCTCCGTGTGTCCCATCTACGTTAAACTAGACATGCTAATTAGCTTGAAATCTTGCGAGTATGGTACGGAACCCTCGTGCACAAGTCCGACTCGCACTTGACCAAGACGCAAGCTGCAGATTACAAAATCAGCATACTTAATCTAAATATGTCTGTTCTAGTGAATTCCTTAGCCTCAGAGTAGGTAAAGAAAATGAAACAAATTCTTCATTAGTAGAAATGTTTTATACCACAAGACTAAAAAGTATATCATTCAATGTAAATAACATCATACAATGAAATCATCCTACTTCATTATTTGTAGGTAAAAAAATATGTTAGGCAACAAAATTATGCAAAACTATATATTATGCAATGGAATACTTTACTGTTTAGGCATATTAATTATTATAATTATTTACTACTTCTTCTTCCTCACTTGACTTTCAAACTCTCACTCAGGTCTGCCATGAACCCGCTTAGCGGGCGCCTACGCCGTAGGCATCGCTCCTTGTAGTGCGTAGATATTCTGGGCAGTGAATGTGTTCAAAACTTGGAGTTGAAGTGTAGTTAGGAGGTATCTTGAAGAACTGTATCCAATTGGGTGACAATAATCCGTCTTGATTTGACCACAATAAACACAAATTACATCATGCTTGCAGATTCCGAGTAGGTATAAATATTCTGACAATGTCTTTCCACATTCAATTGGTTGGAACTGCAGGGGATTTAACTGGATGGCGTCCTTAATACAGCGGATCACAATATACTATCATAATCGTTATAGTTTGTACACTATACGATTTTCATTGTATTTAATATATTATTATTTTATTGAAAACGATATATCTAAGTCCTAAGACAGCGTAAATGCCAAATGACAAATCTTTCTATATGACAGATCGCTGCCCCAATATTATAGGGTTCTATGTTGCACTTTTATCAACTTGAAATTTGAAGTCTGTCAGAGTGACACTAGGTCTAAATTGAAGTACCCCGACAATGTAACATAGAACCCTATAATATTGGGGCAGCGAGATGTATCGCACATAAACCGTACTAGACAATGTGACCCGTGTGATAAAAAAATATTCCACATTCTAAAGAAACGTATTCGAACTTCTTTCATTAATAACGGGATCTTAAGATGAGAAATATGAAAAATCGGGTTGTAATCGTAGGGTTTGTGAACGAACTTTTGTGTTTTAAATTAGAACAAATTGTAAAAATGACCGAAAATCTATTTTAAACGTCTATCCACCCACATGACACCCTATTAATTCTCCCTGAAAACGTATTATTTTCTAACAGCTGGTATTAAACTAGCGAATTTTACAGTTGTCAAAATGCAAAAAATCGCGACAGACGTCCGTCCAGCCCGAGGCCCCTTGGCCATCTGCCTACTAAAATTCAAACGAATGACTTACGCGCATCCGTTTTGAGCGAGATTTTATATTTATGTGCTTAATGTTACTAATTTACGTTAATTAAAAATAAAATTAGCCTACTACGTTGTCAAATATATAATAAGGAATAAAAGGATATAAAAATAAATACTGAACATTGACTAGCAAAAAAATGGTTCTGGTTTTTAGTCAACTCGACCTACCGAAAAACGCGCAATCAGAGCTAACTTTGCGAGCCTAATTCATCGAGGCAAATTAATCAAATCGTGTGTTGGGCATTATATAATTGTAGCAAATATCTTCAAATAGCATTTAAATAAGAAACCGTTACATTTTATGTAGTTTTCGCGTAATGAAGTAGGAATTTCCAAGCCCATTTTGGAACTTTTCTGAAGCTGCTTCACCTTAAATGCAACTGTCTGCGTGCACACAAGCTCGCGTACGGCCCAGCGCGACAGAAATATTTATTGGGAATTCTCGAATCTGAAAAAAGGCTCAGCTAATGTGCGCTTTTAAGAGAACAGCAGTAACTGAAAACATAATAATAATTTTGAAGTTAGTAAACACTGACCTCGGAACGTGTTTACAATGACATAAATAAATAAATAAATATTACGGGACAATCTTACACAAATCAACCTAGGCCCACGGTAAGCTCAGTTAGGCTTGTGTTGTGGGTACTAGGCGATGATATATATAATAGATACATACATATAGATACTTATATACATACATAACATCCATAACTCAGGAACAAATATTCGTGATAAATACACAAATAAATGCCCTGACCGGGATTCGAACCCGGGACCTCCAGCTTCGTAGGCAGAGTCACTACCCACTGGGCTACGTAGGCCGATACATGCCAAAAGTGCTACTTCAGCGACGAGAAGAACGCCAATATTTCGACAATTAATTATATTATCACGGAGATCTGGCGCTTCCAAATACTTCCAATGCATTGTGATTATTGAAGTAGGTACGAGTAATTTATTGTTGAAACAGAACGGTGCCTGAAGGAAAAGCGAAGGCAGGTTCTGCTCTTTATTGTTAAAAATGCGACACAGTTCAACATGTGAGTATTTATGAATAAAATTGGTTCAATATTTAACACGCGTAAAGCCGTAAAGGCATTTTCTCGACAGTTTCGTTAACTTACGCATATCTTAGCTACGCTCGTAGTGCCACGCCGTAATCCTTAGCAGCTTAATCTTCATATGTACTCTGACGCATGTGTGTCGTGATTCGCGCTTAACACATTCAATGCCGGCAACCCGACTATCGGGTGGCTACGCCGTAGGCGCTTCCCGCTACATACGGGGAAAACCACGGGATCGGCTACGGCACAGGTAGCGCGTAGCGATTCTTGGCACTGCATGTGTTAATCTGTACAGAACAATGAAGAAGAGTACATGTGTGTATAGAATTTCTGTAAAAAGTATACATTTTGATAAGTGATCACTCTGATATGACTTATACCAATTAATATCTTTTTTGGGGTTCCGTAGCCAAATGGCAAAAAACGGAACCCTTCTGGATTCGTCATGTCTGTCTGTCCGTCCGTATGCCAACTCCGTAAGCCACTTTTTTCCGAAACTATAAGAACTATACTGTTGAAACTTGGTAAGTAGATGTATTCTGTGAACCGCATTAAGATTTTCACACAAAAATAAAAAAAAAAAAACTATAAATTTTGGGGGTTCCCCTATACTTAGAACAGAAACTAAAAAAAGTTTTTTTTTTATCAAACCCACATGTCACATCTATGGATAGGTCTTCAAAAATGATATTGAGGTTTCTAATATAATTTTTTTTAAACTGAATAGTTTGCGCGAGAGACGCTTCCAATGTGGTAAAATGTGTCCCCCCCCCTGTAACTTCTAAAATAAGAGAATGATAAAACTAAAAAAAAATATATGATGTACATTACCATGCAAACTTCCACCGAAAATTGGTTTTAACGAGATCTAGTAAGTTGTTTTTACCCGACTGCCGAAGGAGAGAGGGTTATGTTTTTCGAGCGTATGTATGTATGTATGTAAGTATGTATGTATGTATGTATGTGGGTATGTCTTATTCTTTGACACGCCCTGCAGCCTAAACCGTTTGAGGAATTCTACATGTGAGGTGTCGTTGGATTCCTCTTAATCGTGGAAGTGACATAGGCTATAATATTTGCAAAAAAAAGCTGTTGGGTTTTCGAAAAATGTTTTGATTTCACTTGTTTTTGAATACGTCATAAATTGTTAACCACAATTAATTTTACGGAACCCTTCATGGGCGAGTCCGACTCGCACTTGGCCGCTTTTTATTAAGGGCTTAATATTTGTACAAAGTTAAATGTTATAAGCTTATAAGATAGAGAAAGAGGAAAGGGATACATCAATTCGATCCAAACGCTGATCAAAACTTTTTCCGGTTTCATAATTGATACAAAAAACTACTCGTCGTTGTTTAAAATAAAGAAACATAAGGTGACTGGCATTAACCGCTGCAGATGTTTTTATCGTCGGACATAAAGCAATGAAGCGTCGAGGAAGGAAATTAACGCTCTCCGCTCAAATTGTCATGTTAAAATTAAAAATATCTCTCGGGTTCTTAGCTCTTCATGAATATTATTCTAAAATACTGTTTTATCCGGGTCTAATGCGATATTTATATAAGTACCTTTATTTTTGATGTTTCGACACGGAACAGAACAGTATTTTAAATATGTGTACAAAGCGCGAGAGTTTAAAGTGTAATATTATTCTAGATGTTTTTTTTATGAACTTTGAAGAAATATGTATTAAAACGGCCAGATCTCCTAGCCTCAACCAACCCGGGGTCCGCTTTGGCTCTCAATCCCAAGAAATGGCGGAGGCACTAGTTTTACGAGAGCGACTGCCATCTGAGCTTCCAACTCAGAAGGAAAGCTAGATCTTGTTGGGATTATTAAATGATATACAATACTATAAACTTACTTACTTACAAATACCTGCACACAGTAGTAGTACAGAACATAAAGTTTAAAATAGAGGTAAACAACATGCGATCTTATGGCTAAGGAGCGATCTCTTCCAAACAACCCTTGGGTTTGGGATATTTCGTACATACGTTTTTATGAAAAATCCAGTGGTAGGAGCCGTATAGAACCCACGACCTCCACATTGAAATTCGCGTGCCTTGCAGTGGCAGGATTTTGCGGAATTTTTATCCGAAAATAAGTAGCTAATTGGTGCAAGATTGATGTTAGCAGCGGTGATTAGCGGGATCGATGGGACAGAATGCGGGGTCGTGCATTGTGCTGCGTGCACGCCGGCGGCGGCACGCGACCCGCGAGCTCCGCCCGCCTAATGAGCGCCACCACCAACCTACCTACCTATGCCACGAAATACTTTGTCAACTATGTTTATTAACTTATTCGTTATTCTGCTTTACTTTTCAGCACGTGTAGATTTATCATAGGTATGGACTTCAGATTAATTATGACTTGAGTGGAATATATACGAATGAACTATTCGACGATTAATGTTCGTTACCGTCTTATATGCTACTCTAATTGTTGTGTAGCACTATTATTCACAGGTAAGTTGATTGTATAGTTCGGAGAACAGAGAAACACTCAAGTCAATATATACACAGTTTACTTTGACTAAACACAATATGTACGCATTACAGTCATACACGGAAGGCACGATATAACACAAGCGTTAAGAATAAGTGGAGTAAAACATAAGAACGGAAAACACGGCAAGCTATAGCAAGAAGCGAATTAATACCGACACGTAAATAAGAAGAACGGATTTCTTTAACCAAGCGAGCGTGCGACTCGCGTCAGAGCATAGCGGACAATAGCGAGCAGCGGAGACGGCCGATGGCAGCCGAGCCACCTGCGCTCGCGCTGGTCCCGAACATTACCGACGGATGCCGGAGACTGCATTGCTAAGCGTTCGGCCAATGCATGTGCAATCTTCGCACGCTAAATAAGTGTGCGACTGTTGTCGCCACATAGGTCCCCCGCTGAGACCGTGACTACGGTCGATAGTAATCTGGGAAATGTACCGTTCTACCGCTCTTGGTGCGTCTTTCGGTAACCTCGGGTGAAGATGTAGGAGGCATTTCAGGGGCGAGGGGTATTTCAGTGGCATCGTTGACCGTGAAGGCAGGTTTCAACCGATCGATGGAGATGTTCATTGCCGTGCCTCGTACCAAGACCTTGAAATACTTCTCGCTCCGTTCCATTACTTTATAAGGTCCAGCGTACGGCGGTTCTAAAGGTCTTCGGACTCTATCCAAGCGCAGGAACACGTGAGAGCAGTCTGTTAGATTTTTAGGTAAGTAGAATGGAGTACTACGATGCCACTTAGCTGATTTTGGAGTAAGTTTCGACATGTACAACCGTAGGCGCGACGTGAAGCAGGTAAGGTCTTCAACTGTGTGGTTGGCTGACGGCGATAGGAACTGGCCAGGCAGACGAAGTGCCTCACCGTACACCAATTCAGCTGACGACGACTCGATGTCCTCTTTCCAGGAACTTCGGATACCCAATAAGACTAGCGGCAGGGCTTCGGTCCACTGTGAGTTATCGTGGCACATGATGGCGCTTTTCAGTTGTCTGTGGAGGCGTTCAATCATACCATTAGCAATAGGATGATAGGCGGTGGTGCGAAAGTGATGCGCACCGACCATAGTGGTAAGAGCTCGGAACAAATGAGACTCAAACTGGCCACCACGGTCCGTCGTAATCTGCTCCGGACAGCCAAATCGTGATATCCACCCTGACACCAGGGCGGCCGCGCATGTCTCTGCTGTCATATCCTTCAGTGGTATAGCCTCAGGCCACCGAGTGAAACGATCGATGACGGTAAGGCAATATCTGTAATCACAAGACAGAGTTAATGGTCCCACGAGGTCCAGATGGATGTGGCTGAACCTCGAAGAAGTGATAGGAAAAGAGGAGAGAGGAGCAGTTGTGTGACGGGTAATTTTACAACGCTGGCAGCTCTGGCACAGCCTAGCCCATTCTCTACAGTCCTTGCGAATCCCCGACCAAACAAATCTTTGTGTTACCAGCCGCACTGTAGCTGAGTTACCTGGGTGGCTCAAGTTGTGGAGCATATCAAAGACTTGTTTTCTGAAACTCGCAGTAACGAATGGTCGAGGAGGTTGTATGGACACGTCGCAATAGATTTTGAGGTCAGAGTCTGGTACTGTAATTTTCTCTAATTTGAGTGAAGATCCAGTGCGGAGCAGACTTTGCAGCTCAGGGTCTACCCCCTGAGATCGTGCAAGTGCCTGATAATCCACGGTCGATGTGACTTCTTCTACTCGGGATAGCGCATCCGCTACAATATTCTCCGGTCCAGGTACATACCGGATGTCAGTTGTAAACTGAGAAACATAGTCGAAGTATCTGTATTGTCGTGGTGAAGTGGTATGTTCTCTAGGGGAGACGAAAGCGTACGTAAGTGGTCGATGATCGGTAAACACAGTGAAGTTTCTTGCTTCTATCATGTGACGAAAATACTTGATTGCTTCATATATGGCCAATAGTTCCCGGTCGTAGGGACTATATTTCTTTTGTGATGGCTTTAACTTTTTGGAAAAGAAACCGAGAGGCTCCCATGATGAACCATTGCGTTGTTGAAGCGCTGCGCCAATGGAGACATCAGATGCATCTGTAACTATGGATAACTTGGCCTTGGGATCTGGATGCACAAGAAGAGTGGCTTCCGCAAGTGTTTTTTTACATTGGTTAAAGGCACTGAGCTGCTCTGTAGTAAAATTCACCGGTTGTGCTCCTTTGACTTTTGGTCCTTCGAGCAAAATGTTTAGCGGAGCCTGGGTTCTAGCCGCCTGTGGTATAAACCGCCTGTAAAAATTTAGCATACCAAGGAACCTTCTCAACTCCTTTACAGTTCTTGGTTTGGGAAATTCCTGTATAGCCTGTACTTTGACATCGAACGGCTGTATTCCTGCTGCAGATACGTTATAACCAAGGAAAGCTACCTCTGATTGACCCCAAGCGCACTTGGCGGAGTTAATCAAAACGCCATACTCGCTAAGTCGCTCAAATAGTTGATGCAGATGCTTTTTATGTAGACTCGCAGATGGGGAAAATACTAATATATCATCCAGATATCCAAAACAGAAGTCGTCGAAGCCGGTGAGCACTTCATCAATGAACCTTTGGAAGGTTTGAGCCGCGTTCCTCAGTCCAAAGGTCATGAATGGGAATTCGTATAGCCCAAATGGCGTGGTTATGGCGCTTTTAGGTATATCAGCAGGATTAATAGGTATCTGGTTGTATGCTTTTATTAAATCAATCTTAGAAAATACAGAGCAACCTGACAGTTGTTGTGAAAAATCTTGTATGTGGCGTATAGGGTATCGGTCCGGAATAGTACGCGCATTAAGAGCCCTATAATCCCCGCAAGGTCTCCATCCGTCATCTTTCTTCTTGACTAAGTGCAGGGCAGAAGACCAAGGGCTTTCTGATCGTCTCGCGGTGCCATTTTGCATCATGTCTTCAAACTCCTTTTTAGCGGCCTTCAAACGATCAACATCTAAACGCCGCGGCCGGCAACAGACTGGAGGGCCCGGAGTGATCCTGATGAAATGCTGTGTATTATGTTTGGGTTTTACTACAGTACCTGTTGGGCGTGTGATATCCGGAAATTGTCGCAACAGGTCATGGAACTCGCTTTCCCCGGAAACCGTCTTGATTGAAGCGATGCTCTCCAGCACCTTCTGGCGTGGAACTGATACAGAGAGTGAGGTCGTCCCGTCGATGAGGTGCTGGTGTCTGCAATCTACGAGCAGGTTATAAAAACTCAAAAAATCCACGCCTATTATCGGTTTAGATATGTCCGCGATGGTAAACTTCCACGGAAAAGTACGTCTGAGTCCTAGATTCAAGTATAGTTGTATCGGACCATATGTTTTGATTACCGTTCCGTTTGCAGCTACAAGGTCATACTTTGTAGGTATGCAAGGCGCTTTAACGGCGGACCGCGGAAAGACACACAAATCGGAGCCTGTATCTATTAAAAACAGCATTTTTGTAGTTTGATCAGTGATAAATAGCCGGCCTGTTTGTATTGAGCAGTCGCTGGCCGCTACTTCCGGCTGCTCCTGGCGTTTTCCGCCTCCCAGCTGCAGGGTGACCGACATCTGTTTGCACGAGATCCAAATGTAAAGTGGTACCAGCAGTGGGGGTGATCCGGCGGTGGCTGTGGGGTCCTTGACCTGGACTGGCCACGCCCTGGCCTACCTCTTGAACGAGAGCGTGATCGCGGGTAATATTGTGCAGGTGCATGGTTCGACGAATCACGTGTGCTTGTGAGCTTAGCTACTTGCATTGTAAGTTCACTTATCTGTTGTGCCATTTGATCGAACTGTGCACTAGTGACATAAGAAGATGGTGCTCTTGCTGACGTACTAGCTATCTGCGGTGGGCCCATTGGAGCGATTTCATACACCTTGTCAGCTATATCTGCTAAACTTTCCAATGTCAGTTCCGACTGTGAAGCTACGATGGTCTGAATATTGGCTGGCAAACGACCAGACCAAATTGTTTTGAGGAAGTCGTTAGTTACATCAGTACCAGCTAAGTCTCTGAGGTGTCTAAGAAACTGTGAGGGTTTCCGGTCGCCGAGTTCTTCATTCCGTAGCAGTTGATTTAATCTTAGCTGGCGGGACGCCGAGCTTTATAAGCTCATTTTTTAATGATTCGTACTTATTTGTGGCCGGCGGCGTCGTAATTATGTCTTTCACCTCTTTTGCATATCGGTGGTCGAGCTGTGCTACTACGTGATAAAATTTAGTTGCATCAGCCGTTATATTCGATAACATAAACTGGCCTTCCATTTGCGCGAACCATAACGCGGGCTCCTCCGGCCAAAATGGAGGTGGACGAACACCCACTCGGCATGTTTCCGCCGCCGCTGCTATATTAGCATTTTGAGCAGTTTCGTCGGGCATTTTCCCACGAAATATAATACAAAACTACACTGTCCACGAAACCAAGGTACTGATCACGTCGGGGTCACCAATTGTAGCACTATTATTCACAGGTAAGTTGATTGTATAGTTCGGAGAACAGAGAAACACTCAAGTCAATATATACACAGTTTACTTTGACTAAACACAATATGTACGCATTACAGTCATACACGGAAGGCACGATATAACACAAGCGTTAAGAATAAGTGGAGTAAAACATAAGAACGGAAAACACGGCAAGCTATAGCAAGAAGCGAATTAATACCGACACGTAAATAAGAAGAACGGATTTCTTTAACCAAGCGAGCGTGCGACTCGCGTCAGAGCATAGCGGACAATAGCGAGCAGCGGAGACGGCCGATGGCAGCCGAGCCACCTGCGCTCGCGCTGGTCCCGAACATTACCGACGGATGCCGGAGACTGCATTGCTAAGCGTTCGGTCAATGCATGTGCAATCTTCGCACGCTAAATAAGTGTGCGACTGTTGTCGCCACAGTTGCTACCTATTATATTTACATGAAGTCGGCGATATTGCTGTTCGTTGCATTACAGCAGAATTGTAATAGTTGAAGTAGGATTATTCAGTCATGGAGGACAATCGTGATTAATTCAGCAGTGGATTTGGGGTCCGGGAGAGGCAGTATACGGCTTCAGTTCGCCGGGTTTACGACTTTCGGTAGTAATTGGATCAGATTTCTGACCAACATCTAAACTACTTGAAGAAGTCGTAACTTAAGTAAATAAAACCAAAAGATTTACGGCAGTAACCGGATAAGGTACCAACCTTAACATATACGATGTAAGTAAGTAACTTGGAAGCCCTAGGTTACAGCAACGCGAACCCTTCTTTGCATTCCCATTAATCATTCGTTTCATAAACAAGTTGTATTCGGTACCACAGTTCATAACGCGCGCTGAAAGCGAATTTACTTACTTAAAAGGCTGTCTTCTTTGCGAAGCTTTCAATGCAAAATTTATTAACGTAGGTGACACTGTGTCTAACCGTATTTATAAAACTATAAACTACCCAGACGCCGTCTTACTTTGAGTCGTAAGTCTTGTGTTACGGCGTAGTAAATTTTAGTATGCATTAGTGGAATTCGATTCGCGAGTTGTGTTACGAGGAGGAATGCACCCATACAGGGTTCTAATAGAAAATGTTTCCTGCGAGGCTTCGGCTTCTGCCGATGTTAAGAGGATTTCCGTGTTCTTTAAGTCTTATCTGCTCGTACCTACAGGTAATACCGCACAAAAATGTACCCGACAATACCTACTTAAACCTGACTACACGAATTGTGAGTATCAACATTACTCTAGTTTAAATATACAAAGCGTTATGTGATATTCGCAGGCTAACGGCGTGGTATTTTAAGTAACCTATGTAACAAACTTTCATAAATTGGCTTCCCATTTGCGCCAAATTCCCCCTTTCCTAGAATAAACGTGTATAAACTAGATTAATTTGAGAAATTGGTTTGCGACGTGATATTTTTGGAAAACAATTTTTCTCAAATTTTTCTAGTTTATACAAATAATGTAAAATATACAAATAACGTTTTGTATGGCAATCGAACCACCTTAAGCAAATTTACAACCCGCGAATAATGAAATAATTAAAAAAATTATTTGATGGACAATTATACACAAATCGAACTAGCACTAGCCCCGTAGTAAGCTCAATAAGGCTTGTGTTATGGGTACTAGATCACGATATCTATATATACGTACTCGTATAAATGCCTATGTCCTGACTGACTCATTCACTCACTCACTCGATCACTATCCACGCACAGCCGAAACTACTGGAGTTAGAGAGTTGATTTTTGCACAGTAGGTTTATTTTATAACGTGGGCTTGGGATAAGAAAGGATTTTTGGAAATTCTACCCCTAAGGGGGTAAAATAGGGGTGCAAACTTTGTATGGAGGAAACTTTTTTTTCGAGGTAGAGACTTCAAACTTTGTTGAAATATTACCTATTAGAATACAAATTAAATACTTTCGGTATTTTGGAAAATTCCACCCCTAACGGGGTAAAATAATTGTGCAAAGTTTGTTTGAGGTAAACATTTTTTTTAAAATAGAGACTGAAAAAATTAGAGAAAGGTTAGTCATTAGAATACAAATAAAGTAATTTCAGCGTTTCGGAAAATTCTACCCCTGAGGGGGTAAAATAGGGGCGCAAATTTGTATGGCCGAAACTTTTTTTTTAAATAGAGACTTAAAACTTTGTAGAAAGATTAGTCATTAGAATACAAATAAAGGACTTTCAGCGTTTAGGAAAATTCCACCCCTAAGAGTGTTAAAAGGGGGTTTAAAGCTTGTGTAGAGAGCAAGACATTTAAAGTATGAGATTTGTAACTTCGGTTTCACAACGTGTTTTTTAATTTATCGCCTAAAAGAGGGTTCAAGATTTGTATTGAGAGCAATCATTTTTCCAAGACGATAACAAGTTCTACGCGGACGAAGTCGCGGGCAACAGCTAGTATTGAATAAATGTAAATACATATGAAATATCCAATACATAGAAAATATCCAAGACTCAGAACCAAATATTCATGCCCATCACCCCATCAGTGTCATCACCAAAATATTTGCCTATACCGTAATTCGAACCAAGGACGTTAAGGCGACGTGAGCTCCAAAAACGGATTTTTAAAAAATCGTAGCTTTTGTTTGGATTTTAATACGGTTGCCCTAAATTTAATAAGCAATCTTGAGGCCTAGTTCGAGGGACAACAGCTATTCGAAACCTGAGTTTTTGACTTTCGCTCGGCGATGGAAATCACAAACATAGGTCTAAAATACACTTAAAAAAATCGTAACAAATTATGTATAACAGCTAAACATATAACAGTTAGTTCTAAAAATCAGCATTGTCATGTTTGAGGGAAATCAGCTATTACTTTTTTATTTATTAAAACGCACAAAGAAATAAATTTAAAAAACATGATATCCGCGCTTCCAAACACGCACTTCCATCTCGCTCACGGTTATGCTCAGTGAGAGGGAGAGAAGAACACGAACCTACGTCCCCTTAAGCTTCGTTAGCAGCGTCACTACCAACAGGCTTACCGGTCGAATGAATAATTTAACCTTTCATGTACTTAGGCACGGATCTGTGTCAAATATTTGAAACTAGTTTCAAATCACAGTCATCATTTGATTACTAAGTAGTGTGTAAATTAGTAGGCAGGCGTTTCCGCTCATTTGGATATTTTGGATTTAAATAGACCAGAAATAAAATACCCCTCACCCTTCCCCCCCTCCCACCCCCTAGTTTAGAACTAAATTACAAAGCACTAGTCAGAAGGTATGTGTGTATTTTGTACCCGTATTCGATTGACCCCCGTACGCGGTTCACTCCGTTCGTTGTTTTACTATTCGCCACGACCGTAAATCTATAACTTTAAACGGAAACGTTTAAAGGGCTTTAAACACGCAACGTGCTGCTATTTGGGCTTATTGTGGGTTTAAATGACCTTCTATGTTATGAATTATGAAAGTATGTCATGTACCTTCCAGTGGTGGCGCTACTGGTAGGTACATGTCATACATTTCAAAACTAACCGCATTACTTAACATTATGCAGATTTTAAACAAAAGTACATTGGTCGTTATCTTCAGCGCAGATCTGTCTGTTTGCTAACTCGTAAAATAAAACATGAACTTCAACATTAAGATTTCCATTCCGTATGTATCTTTGTTTCTTATATTATAACTATAAGTTTATGGTTCTATAAGAAACAAAGATAAGTCCTGCGATTGTATACAAAGGAGGCGCCGCCACTGTAATATAGGTACCTAATATTACAGTGGCGGCGCGTGAACATTTTCGAAAGGCAACGCGGAAAAAAAAATTGGTATAACAGGTGCTTGCCTAAAAATAAATTTTATATTATAGGCTTGCCTAAAATAAATTTTATATTATAGGCTTGCCTAAAATACATTTTATATTATAGGCTTGCCTAAAATACATTTTATATTACAGGCTTGCCTAAAATAAATTTTATATTATAGGCTTGCCTAAAATAAATTTTATATTATAGGCTTGCCTAAAATACATTTTATATTATAGGCTTGCCTAAAATACATTTTATATTACAGGCTTGCCTAAAATAAATTTTAAGCAAGCCAGTGGGAATTGGCGTATGCGCGCTCCGCCACTGGTACCTACTGTAAACCTTGGTCTGACAATGAGCTTCCTGAAGTATGTAGGGTCATTTTGCCGGTTACGCGACCACCTTCGGTTAGCTACCACTTGAAGAACATGGTTTTTTCAATTGAAGATAACATCAATTCTACAGAGCCTATTGAAACAGTCAGCCGGATGCCTTATTGTTTGTACTTATGGAATAGGAATTTACAAAAAAAACAAGAAAAAATGCTTTCAGTTCACCAAGTCAGCTAAGTGGTCGCTAACCGGCACATGAAATTAGGTGGTCGCCAACCGGCGAAATGACCCTACCTAGATTTAACCCCTTGTATGCGGATATCGCTATTGTTCAATCAAATGAGGACTTTGAGATACATTTTAACAACTATAGGTTCAAATGCTTGGTGCGAATTTGTGCCTAACCAACGACGGGTTAAAATTGTATTTTAATTAAATGAATTGGATAACATGATATTTCAAGCGGATTTCCACCGTCACCAAAATTACGCAACATTATGTTGCTGCTACCTATTGTTCGGAACAATACACTTCACACATCCACAATATTATGTTTCTGTTTTCACCATTGACAAGCGAAAAATTCCTGCTGTTTTTTTAAGAGGGCAATACTTAAAAAAAACAGCAGGAATTTTTCGCATTATTTCTCATTTGAGACGAGACGAACAGGTAGGTATAACGTGGGTGTCAAAGTAATAGACATACACTCAAGAGCAAATGTTCTGGGTCGGTGAAATACCGTCATATTTCCTAAAATAGTGCAAGGTTGTACAGTTTTTTAATCCTATCATGATCTTTATTTAATTTTTACAGCTAAACTTAAAAATAACATTACCAGGTTTTTTATTTTTTAGGAGTCGTAAAACCCATGAAAAAAACAGTGTTAACGGAGCGAGATATCGCAAAAATCGTCATTTTTGGATATTGATATTTTTATGATAGGATCCCGAAAATTGCTAATACATTTGGTTATTACGAAGAATAGTACCTAAATAAGACTAGTGTAAAATAAAATAAAAAACCTATTGCGGTTATTTAATTTAGGGTGACCCGAAATTTTTGCTCTTGAGTGTAGTTTCGTACGTCTCAATATATTACTATGTCACAACATACAAAGTTACAAACACTCTTCGCCACAGTCAGGTAAAAGCTTAATTTTGTCTATTGTTTATTAAACGTGTTTAAAGCAATGCCAACCGTGGGTGCCGCTCGTTCTTTACTACGCATTGAAAGTATTCTAATCTAGTTAAACCACCACATAAACAGGCGCATATGCGCGAATATGAATGGGGTGGGGTCTATTGTTGCGGAACTGTATGCCTCTATAGAAATGAGGAATGCAGGGAACAAGAAGGTATGAATGTAAGACACGCGTAATTAAATGCGAGGTACGAGCCCTGAATAACTAAGGTAGGTATTGAATATGCCTCATGAACAATTTAAACGATTAAACTTTATTGCTATGTACTTTATTGCAGTACATATAAATAAAGTATACAGGTATCTATATAATTTATTGCTGTGGATTAGGATGATTGGGATTTGTAGAAACTCTGTTAGATACGAATGTTTGTTGCCCCAGCAGTTCACTTAAAATATGATTTGGCAAGCGTTTGGGCATTCGATGATACTTAATGCTGATCATAGATAATTAATATAAGTAGGTACTATTAAATAATATTAAGACTATTTGAAATGTATTCTTTGCATTCGTACACATTGTTGAAGAGAAATAAATTCTTAAACCAATAAATACATATCATCCGAACCAGGCTTCAATATTATTCAAATAACCAATGATGTTCAGAAGTTACGACAAAGTGAAATTTTAATTCGTAATAACGTAAGTTTCGCATTCCATTTTAATTTCAATGTATTTCGCGACCTCGTTCTGGCACGTTTTCCCGGCGCGTGATGTGGATTGCTATGTATGTGGGGCGAGCGAAAGGATCGACCCCAAGCATTCGTCTTTCCTACGGCTTGTACGGCGGAAATTTCAGAGTTGAGATCGAAACTGAAACTTTTTTTCATATTCGAGTTTGAAAAGTTGAAATATTTGTTTTTATCGGTTTGAATTTAAATTCAACCTGGTGGTACGTTTGTCGCTTTCTCACATATTTTACAACTAGCGCGAGCGGCCGCCTGCGATCCAATCCGTTTCCGAGACAATCTCAATATCGATGTACCTAGGTACATCATTAGTACAAGCGAGAATAAGCAAACATCGTTCTTAAGCGATAAAGCCATCCGTAGTCTACCGTAATTTTAACTAAAATTTTTTCTTGGTGATCTATAAATAAATAATACTAGCTACCCGCGCGGCTCCGCCGCGTATACAAATAATCTAGGCGGAGCGACGGGATAAAATATAGCACATACTTAATCCTGTAGGGCCATTCTACATATCCCTTATATTCCCCCCGAAATCCCTTATAGGGATAAGTTCACCTTTGTTTTGTACCTACTTTAATCTTACATATCATGTTTATGTATTAACCTGTTTTGTGTACAATAAAGTGCTTACATACATACATACATATAACCTACCTACTTACTGAACAAAGGGTTTTTAGAATCGGATGGGTATAGTTTCTGAGATTACCCCCAACATACAAACTTACATTTCACAGACATTACACCTGTTTTTTATTAGTATCGGCGCATGCTATTTATAGGTAGGTACCGCTAAATAGTTTAATATCTACTAATTTTTGTTTTCCAGCATTAATTCATATCGTTTTGACAAATAACAATTTAGTCCCTGGGCGAAAAATACGGAGAAAACGAATTTTCCCGGACATGAGACCTATCCTTCTAATCCTGTAATAAAAATCCACACATGTAATTATTTTCCAAACAACACTTGTAACTGTAACTCAATTCAACGCACTGATGTCATTAAGTACCTTGGTCTGTATGTAGATGAAAAATTGAACTTCAAATCCCATATTCATAAGCTCTCCGCGCGAATCAGAAAATCCATATCAATTTTCAAAAAACTTCGGCACTCTGCTGAGAAATCTTTGTTAATATTGGTTTACGTCGCGCTGTGCCAATCAGTAATCAGTTACTGCATTACAGTTTGGGGTAGCGCGGCGAAGACCTCTATGTTAGAAATAGAGAGAGCGCAACGTTCTGTCTTAAAAGTAATGCTTAAAAAACCTTTCCGTTACCCAACCACAGCTCTCTATGCCGAAGCTCATGTTCTATCCGTCCGTAAACTGTTCTTACTCAAAATGTCTTTACTTACTCATAGATCTCTCAAAACGTTAACATGCTATAACATTCTACTTAAAAAACGCGTATTTGCCTTACCAGTTCCCAGAGTACTTTCATCATTTGGTAAGCGTTTCGGAGATTATATAAGGGTATCCACTTATAACGAGATTCAAAAGCATTGTAACCTTAAGGGTCGTACTATAAATGAGGCAAAAAAACTAACTTCTAATCTTCTTCACTCGTTAACTTATGCCGAGACAGAAGCTATTTTAGACATTATACTTTAGCTTAAGTTTACAGTTTAGTAATTTTTTAAAAGTGCAATGTAATTTTTTATTTTTTAAGGTTTAAGTCCCTTTTTAAGTTCCTATAGTTTATACTTTGAATGTAAGTACCTTGTAACATAATTCCAAAATGTAATTTTTAACTGGTTCCCCGCGACACAGGCGAAGCCTAGTGCGGAGACCTCTGGAAATTAATGTAAGAAAATATGCCAAATAAAACTTTTATTACTTTTATTACTTTATTACTTTTATCTAGATCAATATCTCGCCCCCGTAAACCCCAGTATTCCAAATTTAATCGAAATCGTTGGAGCCGTTTCCGAGAACGTGATTACAAATATATATATATATAATGTACAAATATTGCTCGTTTAATTACAAAATTTATATAACCAACCTCTTACCTGTAATCAAAATATAATTATCTGAACCTGAAATAATTTGGATGGTATTCAAGTCAGGTCAACAAAGTCGCCAATAGGAGTCCCCGGCCATCCGAAAAGAAAATTTTGTAATCATAATCAAGTTTCGTTTTCTACATCTTTCTTTATACTTACTGAAAATTAGGCAGAGCCTATCAGCGCCTACTTCATTGTACTAAGTAAGGTTAAAAAAGCCGTCTATGGGGTCTACGACAATTAATGGATTTAATTAAACCTCATTCTTCTCCCAACATCTCGAATATGGGAAAATAAGTTTGTATATAAACTTTTCTGAAGTAAAAAAGAACATGGCAAGTAATACTGACGTCTCTGTCAACAAAAAAAACCACATTTGACACAATACGTCTGTCAGTTTATGTAAATAAAAATAAACAATATTTACAAAAGGCCGTTTACTTTCTATTTTTCTTACTTTTCTTAGTGTTGTATCCATATGTGGGGCCGACTCAACATTTATAATTTCTCATGCTGAAGAACTTAGTACAGGTTTGAGTTTAATTCTTGTTTATAATTTTACATTGTCATCTCGAGTCAAAACAGAAGTTACGCCACGTGACGTCACGTGGTCAGCGCACAGTAGTTTTTTTTAATTTATATTTTAGTAACTTACCGATAAAAAATGAAAAATGAAGACCTTATTGCAAATCTGCAGCATGAGACGAATCCAGTGACATACCATTTATCAAAATCGGACCATAACTGTAGATCTGATGGCATGTACAAAAATCGGGCTCGCGTAATAATAATATATAGATAGATAGATAGATAGATAGATAGATAGATAGATAAAATCGCAGTCATAAACTCCCAGGTTCTGGGTTCAGGGCAATGAATTTGTGTGTGTTCGGGTTCACGGGCGATGTGTGTGTAGGGCTCTACAGGCGTCTGATTATAACCTAGTTTCAGGCAACTTTATTAAGCCGTCCACGTATCGCCCTATATTCAGAGATTCAAAATAATAGTCTCTATTCGATATATATTAGGTAGGTAGTACTTGTTCTTGTATTTCTCTACTCCTGTACTTTATTTCGCGACTAAACAATGAGGCGCTCAAACTATGAAACCCATAAAATCACAGTTTAAAAAAGTTACCTGGGAGACCATGGCAACTTGCGACCATATCTTACTAGGTCATACATTGTAACCCTGCCATTGGTAACCCTGGATTTGAATCCATGACCTGGAATTGAACCTGGAAAATCTTTTGTATTAATTAGGTATTTAGTGCAGTAGCAAAGATTCATCAAAACAAATTATTTTCGTGCTAAAATGTCGGGCAGGTGGGTAATATATGTCGTTGGTATTCGCCAGGCGTGGGTTCAGCCTGTAAGTGAATTCAGCAAGCAGATAGAGACCGAGAAACGAATACCAATGAGGGCGGCGACAATGAGAAAATGCAACGCGTATAATGTTATAGGTACATTCCGATATAACCGGAAAACTATCGGACTTGAATTCAAGCCCTAGTTTTTTTTATCTATAAAAAAACTAGGTACAGTCGCCATCACATACATACATCGGAGCAAACAAGCACGTCACAAACATTGGAACACACCTCTATTTTCAAGGCGTTAGGGTGCATGTGCCGATATCTTTGAACACCTATAGTGTACCTATGTATGTGATGGCGACTTTACTACTACTACACTATAGATACACGTGGCTCAATTCTAAAATGTACTAGCTATGGCTATGACGTATTTAGATGAAATAGACGAGTATCTGTTGGTGCGCTTTTGATCGTCTTAGTGCGTAGCTACCAGTAAATGCGTTCGAGCGTAGAGCGTAGTAGGGTCCGCGGATATACAACCAAATACCGACAGCTATTAAAGACTGTCGGACGTGCCTTGGTTTTACCCTGAAACTTAAATCCCTGTTGATGCAGAAGGCCTATTATTCGGTATCTGAATTCCTGGACGAACAATTTCAATTACCTTAGAACAGCGGTCGACAACAGGCGGCCCGCGGGCCGCATGCGGCCCGCGAGGCCCTTGCTTGCGGCCCGCGAGCCGGCTGTTCTGTATGTAAAAGTCGTTAAATTCAGAATTTTGCAATTGCCTGCTAAATTTTTTTTAGCTTCTATATGGCCCTTGGTTGTTAAAACGTTGCCGACCCCTGCCTTAGAATATTTAATAACTTTGACTTTGATGGACAATTCCACATTCCGCCTTTCCGTCGCTCTTCACCTGGGAGTGACCTGCGTTGCCCCACATCGCTGTCGCTGTGATGGTGACCGAGTCGACCAGCTTGGCCACCATGGTCTATCCTGCTGCAGAAGTGCAGGTCGTGCGCCTCGACATGCTAGCCTGAACGATGTCATTCGTCGGGCCCTGGCTAGCGCAGGAGCACCTGCCATCTTGGAGCCATCCGGTCTTGCCCGACGGTATGACCCTGTGCCATGGAAGATGGGACGGCCTTTAGTATGGGACGCGACATGTGCCGACACCCTAGCGCTCTCCCATCTCCGTGGCATCTCCGTGAAGGCTGGCTCTGCAGCCAACTCGGCCGATTCTGCATATTTGAGCCGTTTGGGGTAGAGACCCTAGGACCCTGGGGTCGTCTTAGAAGAATAATTGATCTCCATACAAACTTAGAACCCTCTTTTAAACCTTTCAAGGGATGAATATAAAAATAAGCTGAAATAAGTTTTCTAATCTTTAAATAAACAGTCTTAAACCGAAGTAAAAAATCTCTTTACTTTGAAAATATCTTGCACTCCGTATAAACTTTGAACCCCGTTTTAACCCTCTTAAGGGGATACATTTCAAAAAACGTTAAATTAATTTTCTAGTTTTTAAACAAACAGTCAACCAAAACCTAAGTTACAAATCTCTTACTTTAAAAAAATCTTGCTCTCTATACAAACTTTGAACCCCCTTTTAACACTCACACATCTTCTCGAATTTGAAAAAACTCTGAAATTAGTTTTGTAGTCTATTAAAATACAAGCTAAGACCGAAGTTTCGAATCTCTTACTTAAATAATTTCTTGCTCTCCATATAAACTTTTAACCCCCTTAGGGGTGGAATTTTTTTGAACGCAAAAAGCACTTTTTTTGTATTTTAATAAGTAATCTGTCTACTAACTTTAAGTCACTAGCTAAAAAAAAAGTTTACCCTTATTGGAAATTACAAATATCCCTTCTTATCCCTTGCCTACGTTTTAAAAGGAAGTTCTGGAGTAAATTTCAAGTTTTTAGTCCCAGTAGTTTTGGCTGTGCGTTGATGATCAGTCAGGACTTCTTCTTTTATATATATATATATATAGATTAACCCCCTTCAGAGGTGGAATTTTCCAAAACGCTGATTGTACTTTTCTTGTATTTTAATAAGTAATCTTTCTACAAAGTTTCAAGTCTCTAGCTAAAAAAAAGTGTTTCCCGTACAAACCTTGCTGCAACCTTTTTAACCCCCTTAGGGGAAGAATTTTCCAAAACGCTGAAAGCACGTTGTTTGTATTCTAATAAGTAATCTTTCTACAAAGTTTTAAATCTCTACCTTAAAAAAAAATTCCCCTTTACAAAACTTGCACCCCTATTTAACCCCAGAATTTTCCAGAACGCTGAAAGTACTTTATTTGTATTCTAGTAAGTAATCTTTCTACAAAGTTGAAATAAGTTCGCCTGACACAAAATTTGCACCCTTATTTAACTCCTTTAGTGGTGGAATTTCCAAAAACCCCTTCTTATCCGTAAACGGCGTTATAAAAGGTGGTTCTGGTGTAAATTTCAAGTTTCTAGTCCTATTAGTTTCAGCTGTGCGTTGATGAATCGGGTCAGGAAGTCTTTTTTTTATATACATATGGGTGGATTGCAAAAAAATTTTACATCGTTAAGAGCCTTAATCTAATATACTATATAACTTTTATCAATTTCGTGTCGGCAATTACCAATATGAAATTGATAAAAGTTATATAGTATATTAGATTAAGGTTCTTAACGATGTACAATTTTTTTGCAATTCACCCATATATATAGACTAGCTGTTGCCCGCGACTTCGTCCGCGTAGAACTTTTTATCGTCTTAGAAAATGATTTCTCTCAATACAAAATTTGAACCCTCTTTTAGGGGATAATTAAAAAAAAAGTTGATGTTCATTTTCTAGTTTGTGAACAAACAGTCTAAAACCAAAGTTAAAAATCTCATACTTTAAAAATGCCTTTAAATACTCAAACTTTGAACCAATTTTAACACTCTTAGGGGATGAATTTGGAAAAACTCTGAAATCAGTTTTGTAGTCTTTTAACGTACAGAATAAGACCGAAGTTAAAAATCTCTTACGCACACTTTAACATTTTATTGCTCGCCATTTAAAATTTGAACCCCCTTTTAAACTCCCTTAGAGGTTGAATTTTTCTAATCGCTGAAAGAACTTTTTTCGTAAACTTTTAAGTCTCTAGCTCAAAAAAAGTGTTGCCCATACAAAGCTTTCTTAACCCCCTTAGGGGTGGAATTTTCTAAAACTCTGAAAGTACTTTATTATTAATTTTAATAAGTAACATTTTCAATAGTTTTAAGTCTAGTAAAAAAAAAAGTTTTTCCCACACAACACTGGCTACCCTTCTTAAGGATCTTAAGGATCCCCTTAGGGATGGAGTTTTCTAAAACGCTGAAAGTTCTTTTTTAGTATTCTAATAAGTAATCTTTTTGCAAAGTTTTAAGTCTAACTCAAAAAAAAGTGTTGCCCATGCAAAGCTTGCTCTCCTTTTTAACCCTATTAGGGGTGGAATTTTCTAAAACGATTTGTGTTCTTTTTTTGTATTTTAATAAGTAATCTTTCTACAAAGTTTCAAGTCTCTAACTCAAAAACATAAACTTTCCCTGATAAAAACTTTGCACCCCTTTTTATCCCCCTTAGGGATAGATTTTTTCAAAACGCTGAAAGTCTTTTTTTTTGTATTTTTATAAGTAATCTTTCTACAAAGTTTTAAGTGTCTAGCTCAGAAAAAGTGTTCCCCATACAAACCTTGCACCCTTTTTTAACCCCCTTAGGGAATGATTTTTGTAAAACGCCGAAAGTAGTATTTTTCATGTTCTAATAAGTAATTTTTCGTCAAAATTTTAAGTCTCTATTAAAAAGAAATATGTTTTTCCCATACAAACTTTGCACCCTATTTTACCCCCTAGGGGTGAAATTTTCCAAAACGCTGAAAGTACTTTCTTTGTATTTAAATAATCTTTCTACAAAGTTTTAGGACTCTAGCTAAAAAAAATAGTTACCCACATACAAACTTTGCACCCCTATTTTAGCCCCCTATTTTTAGGGGTAGAATTTTCTAAAACGCTGAAAGTACTTAATTTGTATTCTGATGACTAATCTTTCTACAAAGTTTTAAGTCTCTATTTATAAAATATATTGTTTCCCCCATACAAAATTTGCACCCCTATTTTACCCCCTTAGGGGTAGATTTTTTTAAAACACTGAATCTAGGTACTTTATTTGTATTCTAATGAATAATTTCTCTACAAAGTTTTAAGTCTCTATTTAAAAAAAAGTAGTTTTTCCCATACAAACTTTGCACTCTATTTTACCCCTTTAGGGGTAGAATTTTCTAAAATCCTGAAAGTTCTTTATTTGTATTCTAATGACTGATCTTTCTACAAAGTTTTAAGTCTCTATTTAAAAAAAAATGTTTCCCCCATACAAACCTTGCACCCCTATTTTACCCCCGTAGGGGTGGAATTTTCCAAAACGCTGAAAGTATTTCATTTGTATTCTAATAACTAATTTTTCTACAAAGTTTAAGTCTATAGCTCAAAAAAAAAAGGTTCTCCCATACAAACTTTGCACCCCCATTTTACCCCTTTAGGGGTAGAATTTTCAAAAATCCCTTTTTATCCCTAGCCCACGTTATAAAAGCAACATACTGTGCAAAAATCAACTCTCTAAGATTAGTAGTTTCGGCTGTGCGTTGATGAGTGAGTGAGTGAGTGAGTGAGTGAGTGAATAAGTCAGTCAGGACATAGGCATTTATTATGTATAAATAAATAGAAGATAATGAAACTCCCATTCAAATATCCCAAAAAATTATGAAGCTACATCCGTTTTAATGTCGCTTGTTAGAGTGAGAAAACGATGAGGGACTGTGACGTCAATATACTCGAGCGTCATAGTAAAAAACAATCGTTTCATATGAAGGTGCGTTTTGCGGAAAAGGGACAGAACATACCCCCTCTTAAAACTTTGGACTCTTATAACTTAATCATTACCTATATAACCTCTTGCTTTGTTTTTTTCTCCATTTGACTATATTTATTTTAAATTCTTTTTCGAGAAAATACATTATGATTATTTACCATATTTTCGATTCCTGAGCTATAACCACGAACTTCGGAATTCGAAAATATTCGGGTATCTCTATCTCTATCGCACTAACCATACTCGAGTGACAGGGATGCAAATATATGAACATTGAGTATCGGTTTTCGTGGTAGCGTCGCAGGTACTTTGGCTGAATGCGCCGAGCGCGTGCCATTGTCTTTCAAAAAAAACAAATTCGTGTTAATTATATTGTTCAAATTTGTTGATTTCATTTATTGAAATTACGACATAAAACGACATTTGCGCATATAAGTTCTCATATCAGAATCGAATATTTTTTTATGGTTTATATTTTAGCATTTGTCTCGTAAAGGTCTATCGTAGACGGGATTTAAATTATTAATAAGTGAAAGGCAAAGCAATTCCGCCATTTTGACGAAAATTTGACGGTTCTTATAGCTGACAGCTGGAGCAGCGTTTGATTTCAATAAAAATAAATGAAAAATTAAATGAAGTCGTATATTTCGGAAAATTAATTAACTGTCGCAGTCGGATAAAAACTATCCTAAGTTGCAGCTAGAATAATAATGTACCTATATAAAATGTTTCATATTTTTCCGTTCATGGGATGCTGAGAACATTCGAACCGCGCAAAGCTTAGTTTCAAACTGGCTGATTCTTTTTTTAATTTAGAGATTTATTATAAGTGGAGATAACACTGAATGGATTAATCTGTTGACTCAAAATAATTTTCGTTAAAAGTATTTAAAAAGTACTACAATATGTCCATGATTTTTTTCATATTTTTCAATTACCTACACGGTTCGAAAATTATTTAGAGTTTTTTGTGACTTACCTATGCATTCTCTCCGAATTTATTCACTTATTTAAAAAAAATGCCGAAGTGAAAAGTAGATTGTATAACTCTGGTCTAAAAACCATATTACCCCACGAACAATTTTCCCTCACTTGCAAGCGTCCATAGGCTACTGTAATCACTTATAAGGTGGGCTTTAAACTTGTTTGTAATATGGCTCGTCATTACTACTATATTTTTGTCAGTTTATAACTATATAGCGGCTGGGTAGTTCTTCTTTTCAACCTTCTTTTTATCCTCATTTTTCTGTTTTCTGCGTTTTTCTACTTTTGATAATTATTGTTTTAATGTTTTGATTTTAATAAACGTTCCATGTATTTTTTATTAGGACTAATTAATGATTCTTTCCGTGGCGATGATGATTTTTTCTTTAGGGCCTACGCTAGCTGACGCTGTTTGCACGGAGCGGGTGGACGCCTATTGAAAAATAGTATTAGCAGCGCTAACTAACCCGCGGCGGGTGCATAGAGCGGGTACCCGCAGGCGTGCGCCCGCTCCGTGCACCCGCGTCAGCTAGCGTAGGCCCTAAATGGTGGTTTTTAAGAAAATACTGTGACCGATTGGTCGTTTTCGTCGGAGACCACAATTTGGATTACCACTCTGACACGCGATTCTATGAAAAACAAACTTATAAAAAATAGCACTGGATAGAGAAAATGAAAGACTATTTAGTACTAATACTTGTATATTCTTTTGTTTGGCTTAATGCTTGTATTTTATTCGTTTATTTTCTACCCACTTACGAGTAGTTTAGGTATACAACGATACTTACTGAACGAATGTTATGTTATGGGATAGCATAATTACTTATTTAACTAAGTGACACTTATAAGGACGCTGAATCCTGACCCACCGTGACACAGTGCAAACTAGTACGGGGGTCAGTTGACACTTACTTTTGGTTTTCACCATACAAATTTGTAAATTAAAATATAAGTAGCAATATGTACTCTTTCCTACGAAATAAATTTATGATTTATATTATGATTTAAAACATGAATGTATGATTTAATATATGGACGTATATTCAAACACTAAAACATTAATAATCAATACTCTAACTAATGGCGTATGGTAAAATGAGGACAGGACATTGTAGGTTAAAAAGAAGAATGGCCCGGCTAACAAAATACACCTACACTCCAAATTTCATGTCACCTTTAGTTTTTGAGTAGCATTCCATTTTTGCCATTTTGGTTACGAAACCCTAAAAATACATACAGTGGAAAATCCTCCTCCTTTTTTGAAGTCGGTTAAAAATAAAGTTTGGTTAGCTACAAATAATGGGAGTCCGACTCGTATATTTGGTCGGGGTTTTTTCTGCGTAGTACATAGTAGAGATATCCCAATAGTTTGTAACAATATCTAAAATCGATGTATGTTACTTGTTTGAAAGAGGTACAAAAACAAAGGAATAGGATATAACTAAATTACCGTAGGATTTACCGTAGCCCGTAAATAGTTATTTTGTTAACTTTTGAATAGTTAAAACGCCTGCACTAAAGCTTAGTTTAGTATGATGAATTAATCAGAGACGGTGTTTTGTTCAGTCAATTAGCTTAGGTATGTCAAGATTAATGTACCTACTTCACATTAGCGTTTAGCATTGTTCTGTTGTATCAAGAGCAGTCCAAAGGTTTTGTTTTTATTGCTGAAAAACTGCCTTAAAATGACGTAAGTACCGTTAGTTTCCTATGAAGATAAATATTTTTTAACTTACGGTATACGGTTCTCCAAACACACTACGGGACGCAGTCAGCAACGCCAAGGCACTCACCAACTTTCTAGACGAGCTGGAATGGTTAGAGTACCGCCACACCGCCGTTTCAGGCACAATGGATGTCGACTTGCGGAAAAAACGCCCAGTATAACTAACTTACGGTATTACTACCGTAAGTTAAAAAAGATTTGCCTTATAATATAAAATAGTCATTTTTAAATGTCGGCTAACGAGCAAAATGCATGTCTGCAATAAACAAATAATAAACTTTTTCATCACACTTGCTCATAAATGGTGTTATTCCTTGCCTGTATACAGAAAGACAATGGCCTAAATTATTCCCGCGGGAAATAATGGCCCATGGGAAGTAATGAGCTTGTGTGTGATCTGATTGGTTAAAAGCAAATCAAACAAATTGGTTGGCAAATCTAGTTGGCCGCGCGTCACAAGAATTCTTCTCTGTGATTGGTTGTAAGAAATCTAGCAGGCCGTGGGGCGCCACGCCCCGCCCCCTCGCCCTCCACTCGCAAATCTGTATGTGAAGTTGTCAATTTCGTTAATTTTTGATTGGTGCGGTTGTATGAAACTTAGATTTTTATGTCTTTTGTAGTTATTTATTTCCTCGCAAATGTGATGAAAAACATTGTGTATAACACGGGCGTAAGAATATTGCAAACTCGAGTCATCAAACGCCCTCCGCCTTACGGCGTCGGGCTCCTGATAGACTCTCGTTTCCAATATTCCTCATACGCCCCTTGTCAAACAATGTACTATTTCTCAAACTTGCAATGAAATGTTGACATGACTTACTTATATCTACTTGGCCTGCAACCCTTCGTTTCCCGGCCTCTATAGTAATGTACTATTAAATACAAATGGTCATCGTTGGCCTACATGTCCTAAAGTAATGTTCGCCGCTTTATTTGCTTTCATGCCTACATATTTACATTCCTCGTCACGAACATGCAGCACGCGCGCTGAACAAATGAAATGCATTAAACCTAAATGTGCCGTCGTGATCACTTTTATATCTACGTCTCTGTAATTTGCGTGAATTTTCCCGTCTATATAATTAAAAAGTGCATTATAACTAAATCACTTTTATGGCTAACATGTTTTAGTTATTTGCGTGTTATGAATTTTTCCGAAAGAATAACATTATTGTTTATTCAGTACATACCTACCTATTTACCAGTAACTAATATGTAGAAGTATTATTAGTTATTAATACTGGTACAGTCGATATTGTTCTATCTCAAAATCCCATTCGAGTTTGATGAAGTTTGGTACCAATGTTCGTTGGACGCCCTGTTTTCGTTTCCCAAAAGTTCCCGGGTCAAAAACAGGGCTTCCAACGAACATTCGTACCAAATTTAATCACATTCTCCGGGATTTCGAGGTTGAACAATATCGACTTTATTATATATATACATATATATATTATTTAATATATATAAATATACAAAATATACGAGTATATAGAGAGTATAGGCAGGACAGCGCCTTGCTCGGCAGGTTCAATGGGCTGCACGCTCCTAGTACGTGTGCACCTCGTTGAGGCTGCCAAGTCTGGCTTTTAAATTGTAAACAAAATAATGTTTTGCTCTACTAACATAGGTCATTAAGTATTTTTTTCCTTTTGCTTACTAACAATCTATGGACCATGTTGTCTGATTATAAAGATATTTTATTTTATTTTATTTATTTATTTATTATATATAAAAAAAAAACAGCAAAAAAAATTAAAAATATTTTTTTTATGATTAAAATCATAAAGTTAAAAAAAGAAAAAAGCTCTAAAAAAAGAAATTAATATTAAAAAAATATTGAGAATCAACATCATCTTATTAAACTATTAATTAATATAATTTACAATGCACTTGCTCTGAATGTGCCCCTTTATATGGTTGAACATAAACACGGGAAGTGCTCGATGCCAGCACTGGTACCGCGTGGTGGAGCGCGCCCGTGCGGAATGGATTTCAGTACAATATTCCCGCACACTATGCGGGAATGAGATTTCGTGAGTTCCTGACAATTAAAATTTCAACTTTTATGCATATTTTTTTTATTTCCTCGCATGATGCATTCTAAAATGTTGTATGATACACGTGCGGATGGGTAATTCCCAACTCGTGTCGATCAAAAACACTCCCTGACGGTCGTGTTTTTGGTCATCGCCACTCGTTGGGAATTACCTACTTTCCGCACTTGTATCATAAATAACTATTCCCCTATAAAATTTCCTTCCAGGTTTTAAAAAGTGGCTTCATATATCAATAGTTTGTAACAAACTTAGATCTATCCTATGTAAAATTGTTAAACATGTAGTCAGTAAGAAAACACTACGTATGTTATATCATGCACTGGCAGATGCTATTATTGGTTATGGCATGATGGCTTATGGACGCACTTTTAAAACATACCTAAATAAAATATTACAATTACAAACTTATATATGTATATAAGTATCTATATGTATGTATATATTATATATATCATCGCCTAGTACCCACAACACAAGCCTTACTGAGCTTACCGTGGGCCTAGGTTGATTTGTGTAAGATTGTCCCGTAAAAAAAAAAAAAAAAAAAAAAAAAAAAAAAAAAAAAAAAAACTAGGCTGTTAAAAAAATTGGTGGATAAAAATACCAAGGATATCTGAGGTACACTATTTAAAAAACTTAACATACTGCCGGTGCATGAAAAAATTAGGTATCTAATAGCAAGTGACCAATTCAAGGGAACGGAATTTAAATCACGCCGAGTGTACACCCGCACACTGAGAGCTACGACGCGTCGAACTTATACGGAACCCGTAGCTAACAATTACTACGGAGAAAGAACATTAAAGTACTTAACACCTCGTATTTTCAACACAATCTTTCCTGAACATGAATGTACTAGCAAGGATATCTTCAAAAAGAGGTTAAAAAAACTGCTAATAGATACCCTCTAATTTAATCTAGTATAAGGTTTTTATTTTTATTCTTAATTATAAGGTAATAAATAAGATATGTAGGTACACAAAACAAAAAAATATTGTAAAGAAAGTGAGTGCAATCCTCGCCAATAAACAATATGTTTGGCGAACTTATAAGTAATAAAAAATGTAACTTATTATTTTTGAAAAAAAAAATTAAGATTAAAAAAAAAATGTGTAACACTAAACATGTAAAAAAAAAAATTATAAAAAATAATATAATACGATTGTGTCGTCGTTCTGAAATATTTTGGGATTTAGCGAGTTTATTGAGTTAACCCTTTGTAGGGCACAATCAAAATTTCATAGCAAATATGACCACCTGTTATTGTCAACTTTTTCGTCTTTCTTTTTGTATTTTGTATGGTGCAGAATTTTTGGTCTATACAATGACTTAAATTATGAATTAAATTTTAACTTGGTCCGTTAAAGGGTTAAGCAAGTAGAGTCTGGCCAGGGAAAGATGAGCCGTTCTAGTGTTCCATACCAAAATTGGTCCAAAACGGAACACAACGACGGGATTGGTCACTCGAAGGCTGTCCGTCTGTCACAGCCAGTTTTCTCGAAGACCGTATGACATAGGAAGCTGAAATTTGGTATAGATATAGGAATTTATGGCCTAATCACATAAATAAAGTCAAAAAGAAGTAAGTGTGGAATGAGCTCCCTGCCAAGGTTTTCCCAAGGGACTCCAGCATGGGGTTCTTCAAAAAAGGAGTGTATACATTCTTAAAGGGTCGACAACGCGCATGTAACACCCCTGGAGTTGCAAGCGTCCATAGGCTACGGTAACCACTTACCATCAGGTGGGCCGTAAGCTTGTTTGCCACCGACGTGGTATTAAAAAAAACCAATTTAACCCTTTACCAGGCCCGTAAGAACTAGCGTGTCTTCATACGTGCTTTATATACTGTTACAACCGTATTGAACGCCTTGTAAAACATGTATTTACGAAAGTCCGAGATGGTCCTTTAAACCAGAAATAAAAATGTGGGTTACGGTTATCCCATCGCCTGACTAAGTAATTAACTGTCATACTCGATTTTGTATTATTATATTCTTGATCAGGCAAAGGATATTTAAAAAAAAAAAATACGAAACATGAATTCGCTCTAGGTTGAACTCAAAAACAGTTTTATTTATTACTTACGTGAGTTTTTATGACATGACAAGACAATTTACCGGGCCATGGGAAGAATAGCTCCCGCACAGTTAAACTCTAATAAGGCCATGGGATAATGTCAACCCACATCCTAATTCTGGTCAAACACAATAATGCATGAATATTTAGCAATGTTTACGATTACATTACCTTTCAACACTCAAAATCTACAAAATATCAAAAAATTGTTCGACCTATGTAGTACTTCGGTTTCATAGAAATTAAGGAAAGTGTTCGATTTTCGCCGTAGTTTACTGAAATTAGAGTTTAAGTGAATTTAAACGGCTGCCAAAGATATATTACGCGTTTTAGAAGCGTGTTGTGAATGAAGATCATAAAATACTATTTTCAGGGATTGAAAAAATATTTTATAGGAGATTTGGAGTTAAAACTACGGTAACCGATATAAGATGTGGAAGGAATATATCCCTTCGCCTGGTAAAGGGTTAAGGGGAAGTTTTGGGGGTAATAAAATAACTAATAAGGGGTTACGCCATTTTTTTTGGATTGTAAGGAAAGTGTGTGGTATCATTGGAAAGCTCATTAAATTTTAAGGCGGTATACAAATTTTGAGTTCTTTTTACGATAACTCTTTCTGGTGTAAAACATAACCAAAGTAACTTTTTTTCATAGAAGAAATAGAGCTCATCAAAAAACTCTATATCATAAGTTATAGCCATAGTGTAAAAACATAGAAACAACGACAAAACCGATAGGTACCTACGTATATTTTTGTAGGTCCCTATGTTTTTTTTTTACTTTTTTACCTTTGCGGGTGAAATTTCAGGCGGCAAATTCCATACGGTAAGGCTAAAAATTAGCAGTTCAAGAAGCCTGTAATAGATTTGTGTTAGTCTTGGATGTTTTCTATTTAAGTATTTATATCTATTAAATATATTTTCGTCTAGTACAGTCAAGGGCACCAACAATAAACCAAAGTCTCAAAAATATGTACTTACACAGACCTTATTTCTGCAACAATAAGGTTGTAGTAGGTATACATATTTTTCCGTGACTCCGCCACAGGCAGTGGGAAGAACTCCCCAGGGTTTTTAGCCGGTACGAATCCGGCATATCCACCGCGCTTCCCCAAAGCGCGATGGAATCTATGAAGATTTTCCCTGGGTTAAAAAAAAAAAAAAAGGTATACATATTTATGAACCTTTGAGTAAATGTGAAGTGCCCTTGACTGTACCTATAACACAATCCTTAATGACCTTACTGTAGGGCTAAATAGTTCGATTTGTGTAAGATTTCCCCTAATAGGTATTACATTATTTATGTTCTGTAATTTGGTCGCTGTTTTTCTTTGATACTAAGCATCGTATTATGTTGTTTATAAATATACCTATGAACAGTGTAATATTGTTCAGTGTTGGGTGACACGCACGAACATAATACGCGTGTTGTTATTCACCCCAAATAGCTCCGCTTTTATTTCTCGTGGAAATGTGCATGCTACCGGAAGTGCGATCTAAAAATGTCCATAAAGTCGATTTTATAGCTTGGTATGCCATATCCGTGTTTATTTAAATGGGGTATTCAAATATGCCTTCCTATTAAACTTCCGGTTAAATGGGGCTTTGCAAATTCAAGATAGTTTTTTTGTAAACAACTGAAAAGAACTGCATGGTAAAATTTAGTTGCTTATACACCGTGGCCGTGAATAACCCGAAAGATTTAAGCTAACGATACTAGAGCCTAATTAGAGTATATAAAGTTATGTAACATATAGTCCAAAAACTCATAATTAAGGAGATATTAATTATTTGAAACAAATCAAAAGTTAAAAAATCTCCAGTCTAACACACCCTAAAGGCTTGAGCATAACTTGACACTTCTTGTCATGGAACACAAGTCACGGCATTCGCCGTTCGTCGTATGATTTCGGAGCGATTCGTGAAGTGTTATGCTCGCTCTCTGTTCTTCAACTTGAGTTTCTCAACTAAAGAGTTGTTCACAAAGAAGCGGGCAATTAATAAGATTTAATTTGTACTGAAATAGTAATTTAATTAAGACACATAATTAGACCCATGTTGATAGAACATTATTTACTCGTACTGTCGTCAAAAATACGTGGTTTAAATCTTTCGGGTTATTCACGGCCACGGTGTATATATTAAGTTCATATGTTTAGTAAGTAAAATACAACAGTAGGCAAAGGTTGTCTCTTTCAAGTTGTTTGAAGCTTTGTGACCAACCGGATGGAAGTTATGTGCATTGAACCAAGAGAACCTTCTCGGGTACCTATAATATTTCTGCTTTGGCATTTTAGTGGCATCGTTTTTGCATGTCATTAGCTTAGCTTCTTGATCATAAGGAAAATGAACAAGTTTTATAAACACGTGAAATTAATCATTTTTAGGGTTCCGTACTCATAGATTAAAACGGGACCCTATTACTAAGACTCCGCTGTCCGTCTGTCTGTCTGTCTGTCCGTCTGTCACCAGGCATCTGTCATGAATCGTGATAGTTAAGTTAAACGGTTGAAATTTTCACAGATTTCTGTTGCCGCTATAACAACAAATACTAAAAAACCGAATACAAAAAACATGTAACAAACGCTCCCATGCAAAAAACGTGGTTTTTTTTGCTGTTTTTATAGATAATGGTACGGAACCCTTCGTACGCGAGTCCGACTCGCACTTGACCGGTTTTATTTAAAACCCGGCTGTTTATAGCCCATGTCACATGTTAATATCCCACGAGCCGTTTAAGCTGCAGAACATGCCAAAGAAATAGGTAAACAAACATAAGTACATCAATTCGAGAAATATAGCCCTCAGAGCCCTCTTTCTAATGCAGTTGGGTAAATAAAATAGACGAAAACGTTCAAGGAATGACATATTTTTTCTTCGCAAATGTGTTGAAAAGCATCGTATGAAACGCGTGAGATTTGATCATGATCATGTTGATTGATCATGATGATGGACCTACTTGAACGCAGTAATTCTTGATTGTGTGAACCTAGGTAGGACGCTCCTTGTTTATAGTTATCATGCATCTTTTATCTATGTATAATTCAGGAACGTATTAAACAACAATGCTCCAAATAATATAAGAAGCGTGAGAAAATAGATAGGTACCTAATTAAAAAGAGACCTTGAATCACTTTTGATAATGCCTCTCAAAAATGGATACATAATTAGCATCAGCTAATAATTTCCCTGTATGGATTGTACGGTTGCTCTACATATTATTCTGAATACGAGAAAGAAATGGGGGAATCCAGGCGGTAATAAGTTATTGCTGTTAGTGAGCCCCGAACCGAGGAGTCCCGTGGTCCCGGCTTGGTCTGTCCCATTGACCTACATTCCCGCCCTTGAACCCCGGCCCCCCGCGGCCCGCCCGTGACGTCACGGGCCTATTGTCTTCTATCATTGTATTGTTTTCGGGCTAAGAAGCCGCGGTAAGTGACAATTAGGAAAAAAAAATAGTTTATGAATGATGGAATTTTTCTTTTCTTTTTAACCCTCGACGCAAAAAGAGGGGTGTTATAAGTTTGACGTGTCTGTGTAATTGTGTAATTGTGTATGTCTGTGGCATACGGCATACTAGCTCCTAAACGAATGGACCGATTTCAATGCGAGTTTTTCGTCTGAAAGCTGACGTGATCGAGATGGTTCTTAGCTACGTTTCTACAAAATTGCTTCAGCCGGTTTTGAGATATTGGACTTTGAAATGAAAATGTCAGGGGCTTTTAAATGTTTTTAAGTTGTTAATTATTATCATATAAGGTCATTCCGTATTTAGCAGAGCGAGTTAAATATGGACCAGCTCAAAACATAATACTGCAGCAAAATAACCTACTTAATATTTACCTACTCTATATGCAGTGTTGTTCTTGCTGCTGGCATGGTGCAAAGCCGCTTGTGCTCCTGAGGTGTGCTAGGTATGCTGCCGACGAGGGATCTGCTTTTAACCCAATGCATTACATGACACTCGTTTAGGTTACTGTCTGTTTATTATCAGGCGAGCCGTATGCTTGTCATTCACCATCGTGGTATAAATAGAGTAACACACATATCTACCTCCTATCGGATTATACCCTAATACGATAGGAAAATCCCAGAGGTTGAGGAGGATCCCAAACAAAACAAAAGTAGCAAACCAACCTGTTTTATCAAGACTGTGTGGTACTACTGAATTGATTCGAGCTTTAAATCCATTCCTTTGTCATATGTAAAGGTGTTCGACTAACAGAACAACAAATCACTGTCCGAGTGACACAAGCAGGCACTGCACCGGACAGTTCGGCGCTCGAGGCGGGAATATCGAACGAATTTTCCATTTGGTTATCTACTGCTTCCCTCGTTTTCCGAGCCAGTGGCTCGCTGCAATCGGTCGCTGGAAATACATCCGATACACACGTCAATTTACACAAGGATGCTGATTTTATCTCGAAAGTTCCAGTTAAACAATTCATTAATTTAACTACCGGGCGAATTGCACTGCGAAACTTTTAAAAACGTTGTAGGTATGTATTGTTAAATAAAATATTTTCGCTAAACACCGAAATGATGCGGAGTATAATTTTCGACGCCGGCTAAAGAATTGCGAAATAAAACCTAAACAAAATGTTTAAGTGGACCCTTTCGGGGACGAGACACTTCGCATTCGCACGGCACATGTTCAAACGCTTAAGTATCCTGTAAAGGAAAATTTGTGACCAGTTTTAATTTTTAAATTGTTTACCCGGGCGGCTCGGATGCAATGTGAATAGATGGGCGGCAATATTTTTAGGAGAGTAATTGGTTCGTGCCTTCGCGCGCCATGAAATACGAACAAATGTATAGAACGTTTTGTTTGACAAAATCAAGGCAAGGGTCTTAGGTAGGTGCGTAGTCGAGGCAAAATAGCGTTTTTATTACGGGACAGTGTCTCACGCTTGAGAACGTTGCATTGTTCTTTTGGCTCAAATGTCGCCTGGGGTTTACTGTCTAAACCACCCGTTGTCCTTTTTCTGCTAAAACGGCCTGTAGCACTGCAGTGAATTCTGCATACAAAACAAAAGTCTCGCTACGAGAGTGGCGTATGGTCCGTCCCATGTTTTGGACACGGGCATGACACGGAGGAGGCAAAATAGATACCTACCTGAAAAAAATTGCCTATGTTTTTGTGGAATATTTTTTTAATTCAATATCGGACTTATATACCTACTACTTACAATGTAGTACCTACAGAAATAGGATAATCTTAGCAGTAATCGTAATTAATCAAACAGGCATCCCCGAAATATCATAGTTTATCACATACCTACAATAGGTAGCGTTAAATGCTCTAAGACTATCTATTGTAGCGGATCAATCTTTAAGGCAACGTGAGCTCCAAAAACGGATTTTTAAAAAATCGTAGCTCTTGTTTGGATTATAATACGGCTGCTTTAAATTTAATTAGCAATCTTGAGGCTTTTCTCGAGGGAAATCAGCTATTCGAATCCTGAGTTTTTGACTTTCGCTTGATAGAAAAAATCACGAACATAGGTCTAAAATACACTTAAAAAAATCGTAACAAATTATGCACAACAGCTAAACACATAACAATTGATTCTAAAAATCGGCAAGGTCATGTTTGAGGGAAATCAGCTATTACTTTTTTATTTATTAAAACGCGCAAAGAAATAAAATTAAAAAACATGATATCCGCGCTTCCAAACACGCACTTCCATCTCGCTCACGCTTATGCTCAGTGAGAGGGAGAGAAGACCAGAACCTACGTCCCCTTAACCATCGGCTTTTCATTAAATTGTTCATCTTTTTGACATTGTGACATGTGTCATTTAGACAATAACCGAGTAATTTACCTCACGTAGTCCTATTGGCGCAGTGTGACTTTAATGGCAGCCCGATGCATGCTACAGAACAGCCGTTGGCGTGGAAATTAGGGTCATTGTTAGTGTTAATGCCGATACATTCACGTAGCTACCAAATGGTGGAATAGCGTAATAAACGGACACGCGGCCCGCAGTCTGCGCCCAATCGATCTCCTACATATACAATGGGGAACTTGCATGGGACTTCAATTTCGAATAAATTACACTCAATCGATGCGGATATACGTAGAAATATCATACAAAAGAAAAAAAAACGATTGTATTAGTTTTATCTCACGTTAAAATGTAGTTTTTTTTTTGATAAAATAACAACAGTTACACATAATATTAGATTAGAAATAATAATTTTTACAACAAGTATAGGCTTAAACGCAAATTTTGTGGAGATAATTGCAAATTAATGACTTACTCCATAGTAAACGCGCCGAGAATATATGCTGTGACGTCATAGCATAAGCCCGTTTAATATAGAGCGTTTTCGGGGGATGCCGGCGCATGCAGATTTCAAATGCATATAACATCAGAAAAATAAAACATAACAAAATTTTAGTGTCACAGTTGTTTTAATGCTGGATTAATACTTTTGATTTTCGTAATAAAATAAAAGATGCAAGTTCCCTATTCCTCGTATCATTTGTTTCCAAATGTGGCCCTTCAAAAGCTGTATGTACTTATGCATTAGTACAACAATAGTCATGATTTTGAAACAAGTTTAGACATCAGTAATGACGAGTCACGTGAGAAATTTTTACTTATTTCATAGCTGTGGGATGAAGTTAGAATACCGACTCCACCTCATCATACCTCCTAAGATATAGAAACTTACCAAGTTACAATATTACAGACTATTTCCTCTTTATAACACAAATAAATTAAGTAAAGATAGATACCGTACCACGCATGCAGTCCACCATAGTAATTTTACAAGCAAACGAAGTCGCGGTCATAATCATAAGTTAGTTTAGCTATAAAAATCGCTGAGGGGGCTGCGTTAAAACATACTGGTATTATTTTTATCAGTTTACATTTAGCGCTTTGTCTTTTTACATATTTCAGGTAAAAACAAGAACACGATAACTAACATTTACACTAAATGATGTGCTTTCAAATGATTTTTCTTGGCATGGGTGTGTTCCATATTGGATAAATAAAGTTTACGATAGCTCTCAGCGGGGTTGAAAGGTTTTTGTATTAAATTACGATGTACCTTGCCCTCTTAATTTGTTATATGGGACTACGCATACTCGGCGGTCAATTAAGCGTGTCAGGCAACGGCGCTAAGGGGTGTTTATATTGAACAAAAGTTACCCTCCTATGCAATTTGACAAACACTTTATTGACCTTGCCTACGAAGCGGAATGTCCCGGGTTGGAGTCCCGGTAAGGGTATTAATTTGTGCACTGAGCACGAATGTGTCCCTGTGTCATGGATGTTTACTATGTAATGTATACAAGTTTGTAATGTAGGTACATATATCGTCGTCTAGTACAATAAATATTTTTGCACTTGACTGTACCCAGCACAGCAAAGGCTTTGTTTAGTTGGGGATTAGGTAGAGTTAATATGTAAGATTGTTCCGAAATATTATATTTAACTTAAATAAATGTGAATAACCTAGATGCCGATCAGAGGCATGGGTTTATTCCAATTTGAAACGATTGTGTTTCGTATGCTAGCTTCCACTCACGCCAAACTAACGTGTTTGAATGTGCGGAAAACACATTTATATGTAGGTATCAAATAAGACGGATAGCTACGAGCGCTACGCCGTAGCGGGTAACTAGCAGCTATGAGTGTAGCGAAACTCTAGACATCCATTTAAAAAAAAAAATTGTAATTATTATTTCTAGATATGTTACTTCCACGGCTAAGAGGAATACAACGACTCTATCAAGCCGTAAGCTGCAGAGCGTGCTAAAGAAATGCATAATCCTCCCTCTGCTGATGCAGTCGGGTAAAATCATTCCTATCTCAGGTCAATATCAGTGCGTCTCACTTACACGTCCTTGGATATTCGCTTATAAGCCAGTAAAATCTTACACAAAAATCCTAAAACACAAAGCGCGATGTGAAGCTGCTTTTTAGGGTTCCGTAGTCGACTAGTAACCCTTATAGTTTCGCTTTGTCTGTCCGTCCGTCCGCGGATAATCTCAGTAACCGTTAGCACTAGAAAGCTGAAATTTAGTACTAATACGCCGACAAAGTGGTAAAATAAAAAGTGATTTATTTTATTTTATTAGGGTACCTCCCCTATACGTAACGTGGGGAGTGTTTTGTTTTTCATTTCAGCCCTAACTAACGTGTGATATATTGTCGTATAGGTATTTAAAAATGAATAGGGGTTTGCTAAAATCAATTTTTGATAATGTTAATATTTTCGGAGATAACCGCTCCAGAAGTAAAAAAAATGTGTCCCCCCCCTCTAACTTTTGAACCATAAGTTTTAAAAATATAAAAAAAATATCAAAAGTAGAACTTTATAAAAACTTTCTAGGAAAATTATTTTGAACTTGATAGGTTGAATAGTTTTTGAAAAAAATTACAAAATAATTTCACACACTTACTGTGACGGACGAAAAACTACGGAACCCTACACTGAGCGTGGCCCGCCACGCTCTTGGCCGCTTTTTTTGGTATGCTATTTGGACCCCTTACGTTTTGCAAGGAAAATAAAGTTATGCTACCTGCGTAATGTGTAAAAACCTGCTAAATTTCCGATTTTTCAGTATTTGCAGTTTAAGTCAAAACTATGGGCTTTTCACATTAGCCGCTACTATCAGTTTGAAAGTATATACTTTGAAATAAATTTGAAACAATTTAAGCTAACCCACAGCTCCGTAGGTATGTTTTTTAGTTTTTGAAATATGATGCTTGAAACATTTACATGGTTTTCAGAAATGTTCAAATTTGGAGTTTTGATTTGGTACAAGCTTTTATTGCCGACTGTACTTTTCTGTATACCGTCATCAACTACTCATTGAGACGATTCTAACGAGACCAAACTCAACGGGGTTACGTCGGTTAAGTACTGAATTGGCTGGCTATAGTGGCTATATCTGGCTGAAAACATAAGCAAAACTCATAAATTTTACATTTCTGAAAACCATGTAAATTTTTCAAGCATCATATCTCAAAAAACATTAGACACACTGAGTTGTGGGTTGGCTTCAATTGTTTCAAATTTAATATAATTCCAAAATGATAGTAGTGTAATATGTGTAGCATGGGGATGCGATGAGGGGTTCTTCAAGAATACACTCAGCAGTGGTCGAACATAGTTTATGTGTTTACAACTCTTTCTCTCCACGTTACATTCCATTACTCTCTATTTATATATTATACTAAACTACGTGCTCTGAGAGGAAATCCCTTATCCGGTAGACAGGCACTTATCTCTTTTATTATCCTAATCGCTTGATACGTGTAGATGAGCGTATTATATCACAGTACCTAGCTACTAATGTCAAAAACCCATAGTTTTTGAATTAAACTGCAAATACTGAAAAAGTCCGAAAATTTTACGTATTATGCAGGGAGCACAACTTATTTTACGTATTACGCAGGGAGCACAACTTATTTTACGTATTACGCAGGGAGCACAACTTATTTTACGTATTACGCAGGGAGCACAACTTATTTTACGTATTACGCAGGGAGCACAACTTATTTTCACCCTCCCCTAAGGGGTCCAAATAACATACCAAATAACTACAACTTAGAAAAGATAAAAACCCCCGACATTTTCATTTCAAAGGTCAATATCTCAAAAACGGCTGAACCGATTTTGCTGAATGTTCCGCTTGTCAATAAACGCAACCTTAGCGTTAAATTTTCTTTTAGCTCAGCTGATATTCTAAAATGCTCCATATATGTTTATTGAATGAGGATAAAGAAGTTTGGACACAGGAAAGGGATGTGTCCAGTCTGTGCGGAGTAAAACGCGTCAGTTAGTTGTCGAAGGCCTGAGTCGCTTGGCGGCCGGCCAGCGACTGGCTCCAGCCGTTGCATTCGTGATGTGATGAATTGTCGACGACAAATTGCTTTTGTGTGAATGATTTATTTAATGAATAAAGTTATAGCGTTCATAGTAAATATATAATTAGATAACTACATAACCACATTGATCTCGGCTATTGCCTATGTATGACCTATTTCCGTCTGAGCCGAGTTAGAGGCCGTAGTGCGGCTGAGAACTTCTAATAAGTAACAGTCAACGCATTACGCGTTTGCATTCGTTTGACAAGGCCTAAACTCAATAGGGCTAGCCTCCCGTTCGGGTTGGAAGGTCAGATGGCACTCACTTCCGTAAAAACTAGTGCCTATGCCAATTATTGGGATACGACAGGCAAAGCGGACTCCAGGTTCCTTCGGTCTATGAAAATTTAAAGTGTATACTTTTTACGGTTCAAAAGATACAGACTTGACGGACGGACTAATACACAGATAGAGCGATAAGGATAACCTAATTAGTAATACACCGTTAAAACCAATAATTTACTTTGAAAACAAAGTTTTAACCGACGAAAAATCAATCATCCCCTATTTTCGTACCCTTAGGGTTGGTTTTTTTTTCCAAATTTATATGGGACCAACTTCGGGTTATACCCTTTTCAATAAAAAAAGAATTATCAAAATCGAACTACTCTGTAAAAAGTTATGCGTGGTCAACATTAAAAAATAATAATATACGCGTCGAATTGAGAACCTCCTCCGTTTTTTTCGTCGGTTGAAAACATGGTAGATTAAAATGTAAAATAAAATATTCATGACATGATGAGTGATGGATGACTCTATTTAACCAAGTGAGTGTGTCCTTACACATATCAGAAAGAGAGTAAACATAAATAATATGTAATTGCCTTATTAAAAGCCCTTTCGGTTAATCTGCTTAAAAAGCATAACCCGATTGTTCACACGTCGCTGAAGTGGGCGCAGTGCAGACATTGTATAACGTGCTCATCACGACGTGATCCGCGCTGCAGCGACAACAGCTGCCTTATTGGACGACACGACACGACCCAACCCATCCAATATATATGGCGCATTGTGCTCCCCGTCTTTATTTTATGATCCTAAGCATCTACCTCTACGAATATCAATGTGTAGCTATCTACTTCATAAGAATCTATAATATTCATATTAATTATGCCCTGAAAACCAGCGCCATATCTAAAGTTGTTGTTTGCAAGTAGTTGAGTGATATCCGTTTAAGTGCTTTGTTGTAAATTAAAAACATAGATTGAACATCATGACTTGACTGTGCTATTATTTTACAGCAAATGTAGAAATATTTATGTCATGCTCCCTGGCAACCCCACTTTCGATTTCGGGATTTCTGAGTTTGTGAAAAAGTTGTACCGAATTAGTGGGAAGGGGTCGGGTTGCATAAAGTTTAAAAGTCATATTGTTGATAGGCATACGTGGATTCAACATACTCATCATTACGCATAATTGTAAATAGTCATACATTTATGCGTATAACGTTTTGAACCATAATGTTTAAGATTATAATGTGTGTTGCGCATAAATTTGTGGCGCATAAAATTTATAATAGACAGAAATTGGTTGCTCATAAAACTATTTAACCATACTGTAGGAACGCATAAACTGCAATACGCATAAGCCTATGTTCTCTTTTATGTTGGGTCACAGCAAGTAAGTTTTCTATTATGTTAAAACATGAGCATCAACTTTATGCGTAAAGTGTTATGATAATCGATTTTATGACAAAAGTTGTTATGCACCTAGATGGCCACCCCGAATTAGTACTTATTTGAAAAAAATGTACCTCAATAGTTTCCAGAGTACAATTATTTTAAATTGGGGTTGCTGGGGAGCATCTCACGCATACTTTTTCACATACTCAGAAATCCCAAAATAGGGAGCATGACTTAAATATTTTCCTTCTTCTCTTTATAAATCAATTCAATTTTTCAGGTGGTTGCAACGTTCAGAAATAATAATGTATGTACCGTAACGAGTTTAAAGTAACGTAACGGGAGATACTGACACAAATTTTTAAAGTATTTGTACCAGGTATTGCGACCCTTCAGGTGTCTAATTACGTAATGAAGAAAAGGAAAATGATGGTCATAGCACTGGTACCGGCGGCCCAAACGCGAGGGCGTTAATCGAACGTGTCGTTTAAATTACGAAAGTCAAACGATTTGTTACACAATAGTATTTTTCACAATCGTGTTATAATCACATCCGTGTGGTGTCGGGTTAGAATAGCACCACCCCCTGTCTTCCCGTGGGTGTCGTAAGAGTCGACTAAGGGAACAGGGTTGAAGTGTGTTGTGGGCGATGGGCTAGCAACCTATCACTGCAACATCACATTTTGTCGATCTTTTATACCCACATTTATGCTAAAAGTGGCACTGGAACACAAGTTTCATGTGCTCTGCCTACCCCTTTTAGGGATAAAGGCGTGGTATGTATGTATGTATGTATGTATGTATGTGTTATAATAGAGAACTTTTTAGTCGAGTACCGTGTTTAGGCTACGAAGCTTGCTGAGTGACCTAAGTAAGGTACGAGATTAAAAAGCTTGATTATAACACTATTGTGAACAATACTTTTTGTACGAGTTCATTAAAATTAATTTTCTACGAGTCAACTGAACTAATTAAACAAACTCGGTTGAAACGAAGTGCAGCCTATCGCTCGTACGATCGTTGATATCTTAAAAGACATCAACGAGCGTACGACATCAACGAGTAAACTTAATAATCAAAGCGATTCTATTGGTCCAATTCATTACAGTTCGGTAAAGCAGCCACGTGATAGGTCGAATTTATTTTAGTTCTATTTTCAAATTTTTTTCGGTTGTCTGGAGCGTATCGAAACAGTTATTTCGATTGTTTCGACAGTAACATGGACTACAACTATGAAAAGAGTGACGTTGCAGTATTCTCTATGAAATCTTAATACACAGATTTTAATCGACGAGTACAAAAAAAATCTTGTATTTTCCGATAGGCAATGAAAAAAGAAGTAGGCGGTAGCGTAATGCCATACTTCTCCAATGTGACCTAGAGCCCGCCATACCAACGAGAACACGTTAATTTAAAATAAACCAATTCACCCATTTGTACCAGGCTAATTTTTGCACAGCTAACCATCGTCGAGTAGCCATTCACGAAAATCACCATGCCATATTTTTCCAACGGTTCCAAGTGGCCGCAAAGGAGTAATTTTTAATTTGTGTCAGTAGATACTGACACAAATTAAAAATTACCCCAATCCCGGTCTATAGATAGGTACTTCAAGAATCTGCACTTAAACCCCACCTTTGTTATCTTCATGTTAGTTTGGTCAAATCGGCCGTCAGCATAGTACTTAATTTAATTGGTGGTTCTAGGGCAATTGATAACTACATATCAGCAAACACAGAGCTGTGGCTGTCAGTACCCCGCAGTGTTCACGTTCAAGTTGTTCAATTGACCCAGAAAACTTGCGTCCTGTAGATTTTCCGAGTGAAAGGAGTTGTAGAACAATGGTTGAAGTGTCAAGTGTCGTATCGGACGCGGAGTAGTTGCCCACGAAAGACCATTTTCATTACTGACTTCGAGAACTGCGTTACCAACGAGCAAACTTTCGGAAGTACTTTTCGTAACCTGCGCGTCTCTTTTACCTTGCCTTATAAGATAATATGCGCAGTGCTCATAGCTGCTGCTGCCAGCTTTGAATCATAATTAAGTACGATAAATAAGTTCCCTGCGTTCATTAACATTTAGAGATCTTTGAATGTTAAATATCTCCCAATCAGGTTTGACGGTATCGCTGTATTCGCTGTAAACCAATGGCCTCAAACACAATTACCCACTGACAGGTAGAAGGCAATTAGGGATGGATTCAAGACAAATGTGACGTATTTCAATTAGGTTACAAATGTTTCAATAAGTGTATTCGCTATCACGCTCGCCGAGTTAATACAATATCTTGAAGGCGAAATGCATTGTTTAAGCTATTGCTTCAAGAAATGTATTTAGAGTAGAATAATCTTTATCGTTACTAATATTAGGGTGCCCTTTGCGTGGCCTAATATTGAATGTATGTGCAAATTTTGTATGGGGGTAAATTTTTTTTTGAGCTAGAAACTTAAAACTTTGTAGAAAGATAACTTATTAAAAATACCTTAAATGCTAACATACATATCAATATAAGCTAATTCATTTATTCATGATAAGTAATACAATAATGTGGATTTAATACGCATGCAATTTATTGCATTAAAATACAAAAAAAGTAGGTACAAAAAGAAGTAGGTAAAATTCCACCCCTTAAAGAGTTAAAAAGGGACGCAATGATTGTATGGGAAACACTTTTTTTGAGCTAGAGACTTGATAGTTTGTAGAAAAAATACCAATTACCTACAATAAAAAAACCAAGCGCTTTTTTTCCCCCGAAAAGCGTTAAAAGGGGTGTCAAAGTTTGTATGGGGAGCAAGACAAGAAGAACAAGAGGGTATAACTTCGGTTTTAGACTGTTTGCTAAAAGACTACAAAACTTATTTCAGCGTTTTTTTTAATTCATCGCCTAAGAAGGTTAAAAGGGGTTTCAAAGTTTGTATAGAGAGCAAGACATATTGAAAGTAAGAGGTTTGTAACTTCGGTTTTAGACTGTTTACTAAAAGACAAAAATGTTTTAAATTCATTCTTTAAACAAAAATTTAGACCATCACATGTTCTAAACGGACGAAATCGCGGGAAACAGCTAGTATGGCATAAAACATATCTGGCCTAATATCGGTATTACTACAATTACAATGCCTAAAATATGTAAGTACAAAAGTGTACGGTGTCAAAAATGTATGAAATGCGATTGAATAAAAAAACACATTTTGTATATTCAATAATTTATTGAAGATATACCAGAATATTTAGAGACAGCGGATCCAAGTGTTCTTGAATCCAAGGCAGGTCGGTGGAGGAGCGTTAGGAAGAACCGCGACCCTACAATCGCGCGAGCTGCGCGAGCGAAGCGAGCGTGCCGCGGTAGCGGCCGGCGAAGCGCCAGATACGAACACTCTTTTATTACCTACCTTTACTCACATATTATATATATAAGAATAAAATACAGGAGGATACAGGACTATAGTACATCTAATATTAGGAATTGTAAAGTTATGCACATGTAGTGTTCGATAATTCGATGTTTCGCACAAACAATTCCATGACGCCACACCACTGCTAACTATCTGCTTTTAGAGAGGCGATGTTTAGCACTGAACGGACTTAAACCGACAAATTGCGTGATCGCGGTGTAAAGTGGTTTGAAAGTTTGTCTTTCATGGAATATTATGGTGTAGAAATTGGCGTGGCGACGGAAACGGACCGGACGCGGCGGGGCGCAGTTCGGCGACGCCGGGAATCGCCCTAATGGCCGGAAGCTTGTTACGTGTTTAAATACTCATTACTTCCCTGATTGTGCAGCTCATTTCACCATTAATCAGTTGACACATAACTATTCAGCTGACATATTACTACCTATATTAAGCGAACCTGCAGATTAACATAGAGTTCCAATCGAAGCTGCAGTGGCGGCGCGTGAAAATCTTCGATGGGCAACCCGGACAAAAAAAGGTAATGAAAGAGTTTAGAGGATATAACTATAGGCTTGCCTAAATAGTTATTCGTCTCACAAGGGAGCAAAATAGTATATTTACGGCGAGGGTGGTGTATTGAATCCTGAACGTAGCGAGGGATCCTACAATAGAATCCTGAGCGAAGCGAGGGATTCTAACGTAGGATCCTGAGCGTAGTGAGGGTTTATTAACGCCCAAGACGAAAATAATTTTGCTCCTGAGTGACACATGTAACTTTTCACACCGACTATGAGGAAAACATTTGCAAAAAAACAAAAAAAAAACAACAAAAAAAACAAAAAAAAAACAAAAAGAACAAAACAAAAACAAACAAAAACAAAAACCAAACGAAACGAAAAAAAAAACAAAAAAAACAAATGAAACAAAAAATATATTAAAAAAAAACTAAAAAAAATACAAAAAAAAGAGAATAAACACAAAGAATACAATAAAAAACAGAAAAACGAAAAAAGTACTTAAAAAACGAACACAAATACAAAAAACAAGAAAAATAAAAAATTACAAAAAAAACTAAAAAAACGAAACAAAAAACAAACCAAACTAAAAAACAAAACACGAAAAAAATAATACAAAAAAAACAAAAAAAAATCAAACGCAACAAAAACAAAACAAAAACAACAAAAAAACAGAAAAATCAATTGAAACAAACGAAACAAAAAATAACTAAAAAACCAATAAAAATTACGTAAATAAACAAAAAAAAAACAATAAACAACAAAAAAAAAGAACAAAACAAAAAAACTAACAAAAATACAAAAAACCACCAAAAATAACAAAAACAAAAGAACAACAAAAACAGAATTAAACAAAAACAAACAAAAAAAAAAAACAAAAAAACAATTGAAACAAACGAACCAAAAAAAAAACAAAACAATAAAAACAAAAAACAAAAAACTTACAAAAATACAAAAAACTACAAAAAAAACAAAAAAAAACAAAAAGAAAACAAAAAAAAACAAAGAAGAAAAAAAAAGAAAAATAAAGAAATAACAAATAAAAAAAAGAACAAACAAAACAAAAAAAACAAAAAAATATATCCTCATATATAAAAATATAACCGATGGCCGTTGGGGCGGAAAGGTTCTCGAGTCCTCCGGAAGGCGCGGCGTGAGTAGGCCCCCCACAAGGTGGACGGCCCCGTAGCATGGATGGCGTTATCAATTCAATTCAATTCTTTATTTGTTTCGGACTAGGTAATGTCCATAAGTTGTTAGTATACAATCACGAATTATGACTAAGGTTAGTATTACAAATTAATTTAATCCTATAATCCTAATGGAGTTAGATGCTCCATCCCCTAGCATAGGGTCCTGCACAATGTAGGGTGTTCCAGTGCCTAGGTAATGGAGCATCCAGCCTCGCAGCCAGCGTCCTCAGGATACTGTTACCGCTGCCACACATCCGCCGCATTAGTGATGCCGTCCTGCTGCGTATTATTGCGTAAAAGTCATATGTACATTCTGCCGCAAACATTCCGGACGCACTACAATATCGCGGCAGCCCCAACAGCATCCTGAAGACGTTGTTATATTGTATGCGCAGGGCGTTATACGACCGCTGGGTGTAGCTGGTCCACAGGCTGCAGGTGTAAAAGAATTGGCAGAATGCCTTAAACAACGTCTTTTTGACGTCCTTATTACACCTAGCGAACCTGCGAACCAGCATATTTCCCCTCACTGCCAACGCCCTGCGTTCCCTTTCGATATCAAGGTCATCCTTGAGGTCCTCGGTGACCCAGTGACCAAGGTATTTAAAGGTTTTTGTGATCCTAAGTTGCTCTCCACCCAAGATCACCGGCGGCACTGTCTTATAGGATTTTCTCCCCGCTTTGAAGACTAGTACCTCACTCTTCCTCCCATTATACCTTAGCCCATGTTTCACCGAGTACCTCTCGCAGATGTCCAGCAGCTCTTGCAGCCCACTGATGGAAGGGCTCAACGAAACCATATCATCTGCATAACTTATGTTATTGATCACGCGATAAGTGATAGGATAAGCGCGTCGTCTCGTTCTATCGAACGGCCAGCCAGGGACGGATGCTCTATCCTGTCACTTAACGCGTGATCCATGCTACGGGGCCTGGTAAAGGTCGCGGGAGTCCGCTGGATGCGGGTGGCGCAGGACCGGTCATTTTGGCACTCTTTGGGGGAGGCATATGTCCAGCAGTGGACGTTTTTCGGCTGATATGATGATGATGATGATGATATATATACGTTTGTCGATTACGATGAAATTACAATCGATTATTTTATCAAGATTCTATTGGCACATTGCGTAAATGCTACAAGCCAATGAATATGTCATGATTTTTTCGGGACGAAATTTAACTGTACCGCCCTGTGTATCCAATTGTCCAATGCCACTATGCAACGAAACTAGGTTCCTTGGCTTTATGTTAGATTCAAATCTAAACTGGAAGTGCCATGTCGACAAGCTGTGTTCTGGGTTGAGTAGTGCGGTCTTTGCACTCAGAAAGTTAAAACCCCTAATTTCGAATGTTTCATTAAAATCGGTGTACTATGCTCATTTTCATTCGTTAATGACATATGGGGTACTCATTTGGGGAAACTCAACGGATGCCAATCGAGTCTTCTTAATGCAAAAACGTGCATTACGAACGCTTGCCGGTGTGAAACCTCGACATTCATGCAGGGAACTCTTCGTAACGCACAAAATTATGACGCACTACTCCACATACTTGTTTGAAATTCTGATGTTTGTGAAACGTAACTTACTCATGTTTAGTCGCGTCGAGGTACCAGGTATGACTATTCGTTCAACAGGGCGACTAAGGACAGTCCCACGTCGCATGGCACTAGCAGAAAAAAACCCGCGCGTCATAGGTCCAACTTATTATGAACGTTTACCCGCCGAAGTACGAATGGAAACATCAGTAACAATATTCAAGCGTCGATTAAGAAACTTTCTATTGGAAAATCCGTTGTATTCTATAAGTGAATTTTTTGACATAACCGCATAATTCTAATTTATTGTTTTTGTTATTATTAAATTGTGGTTATATGTAATGACGATCCTTCTAGGTGAACTCTGATATCTATGACATTATAAATTTAAATTATTTGAGTGTACATAGTTACATTTAAATTGTTATTATTCTTAAATTTTTATTTTATTGAATGTTCTTGACGATCACAATAGGGATTCTTGTAAATTGAGATGTAATTTATAATGTAATCTTTTATTGTGAATAAATGAATCTGAATCTGAATCTGAATCTGAAATAAATTAAAAAAGTAGCTTGAACAGAAAAGTAGCATTTTGCTCCCTCTCGTCGGGGACCAAAACTTACTTTTCTGAATGAGAGGTGTGAAATAGTACATTACTGAAGAGGCCGTGAAGTAAGGGATTGCTGGACGAGTTTGGGGTAGACGGCCGAGTCGTAGACGAGGCCGGATACAACGAGTCCAGCAATCCCTGTTCCGGCCGAGGCTTGTATAGTGCTTTTCTCAAACGATGTGAGGAAATAATAAATAGTTATTTGTTATACAAGGGTGCAGTTATATTTTAACCGCGAGTGTGGAATTGAAACACGAGCTAGCGAATGTGAGTGGTTCAAAAATAGAATCCTTTTCACCTCACTAAATTGAGGAAAATTCTACATAAAAAAATCAAAGAAATAAAAAAACATTAAAGCAGAAAGAAAGTATTAGTTAAAAAAAGAGAAAAAAAAACAAAAAAAAACAAAAAAAAAAACATTTCAAAAAGAAAAGAATTAACATACATAAAGGGAAACAAACATTTAAAAAGGGAAAAAAAACATTTAAAGACCATACAACATTTTCAACATTAAAAAATAGACTAAACATCAAGAAAAGGGAAAGAAAGCAGCTGTGTGTGCAGCAGCAGTGAAATAGTACATTACTGAAGAGGCCGTGAAGTAAGGGATTGCTGGACGAGTTTGGGGTAGACGGCCGAGTCGTAGACGAGGCCGGATACAACGAGTCCAGCAATCCCTGTTCCGGCCGAGGCTTGTATAGTGCTTTTCTCAAACGATGTGAGGAAATAATAAATAGTTATTTGTTATACAAGGGTGCAGTTATATTTTAACCGCGAGTGTGGAATTGAAACACGAGCTAGCGAATGTGAGTGGTTCAAAAATAGAATCCTTTTCACCTCACTAAATTGAGGAAAATTCTACATAAAAAAATCAAAGAAATAAAAAAACATTAAAGCAGAAAGAAAGTATTAGTTAAAAAAAGAGAAAAAAAAACAAAAAAAAACAAAAAAAAAAACATTTCAAAAAGAAAAGAATTAACATACATAAAGGGAAACAAACATTTAAAAAGGGAAAAAAAACATTTAAAGACCATACAACATTTTCAACATTAAAAAATAGACTAAACATCAAGAAAAGGGAAAGAAAGCAGCTCATCTCTAGATAATGAGCTGCTTTCTTTCCCTTTTCTTGATGTTTAGTCTATTTTTTAATGTTGAAAATGTTGTATGGTCTTTAAATGTTTTTTTTCATCTCTAGATAATGAGCTGCTTTCTTTCCCTTTTCTTGATGTTTAGTCTATTTTTTAATGTTGAAAATGTTGTATGGTCTTTAAATGTTTTTTTTCCCTTTTTAAATGTTTGTTTCCCTTTATGTATGTTAATTCTTTTCTTTTTGAAATGTTTTTTTTTTTGTCTTTTTTTGTTTTTTTTTCTCTTTTTTTAACTAATACTTTCTTTCTGCTTTAATGTTTTTTTTATTTCTTTGATTTTTTTATGTAGAATTTTCCTCAATTTAGTGAGGTGAAAAGGATTCTATTTTTGAACCACTCACATTCGCTAGCTCGTGTTTCAATTCCACACTCGCGGTTAAAATATAACTGCACCCTTGTATAACAAATAACTATTTATTATTTCCTCACATCGTTTGAGAAAAGCACTATACAAGCCTCGGCCGGAACAGGGATTGCTGGACTCGTTGTATCCGGCCTCGTCTACGACTCGGCCGTCTACCCCAAACTCGTCCAGCAATCCCTTACTTCACGGCCTCTTCAGTAATGTACTATTTCACACCTCTCATTCAGAAAAGTAAGTTTTGGTCCCCGACGAGAGGGAGCAAAATGCTACTTTTCTGTTCAAGCTACTTTTTTAATTTATTTCAGATTCAGATTCAGATTCATTTATTCACAATAAAAGATTACATTATAAATTACATCTCAATTTACAAGAATCCCTATTGTGATCGTCAAGAACATTCAATAAAATAAAAATTTAAGAATAATAACAATTTAAATGTAACTATGTACACTCAAATAATTTAAATTTATAATGTCATAGATATCAGAGTTCACCTAGAAGGATCGTCATTACATATAACCACAATTTAATAATAACAAAAACAATAAATTAGAATTATGCGGTTATGTCAAAAAATTCACTTATAGAATACAACGGATTTTCCAATAGAAAGTTTCTTAATCGACGCTTGAATATTGTTACTGATGTTTCCATTCGTACTTCGGCGGGTAAACGTTCATAATAAGTTGGACCTATGACGCGCGGGTTTTTTTCTGCTAGTGCCATGCGACGTGGGACTGTCCTTAGTCGCCCTGTTGAACGAATAGTCATACCTGGTACCTCGACGCGACTAAACATGAGTAAGTTACGTTTCACAAACATCAGAATTTCAAACAAGTATGTGGAGTAGTGCGTCATAATTTTGTGCGTTACGAAGAGTTCCCTGCATGAATGTCGAGGTTTCACACCGGCAAGCGTTCGTAATGCACGTTTTTGCATTAAGAAGACTCGATTGGCATCCGTTGAGTTTCCCCAAATGAGTACCCCATATGTCATTAACGAATGAAAATGAGCATAGTACACCGATTTTAATGAAACATTCGAAATTAGGGGTTTTAACTTTCTGAGTGCAAAGACCGCACTACTCAACCCAGAACACAGCTTGTCGACATGGCACTTCCAGTTTAGATTTGAATCTAACATAAAGCCAAGGAACCTAGTTTCGTTGCATAGTGGCATTGGACAATTGGATACACAGGGCGGTACAGTTAAATTTCGTCCCGAAAAAATCATGACATATTCATTGGCTTGTAGCATTTACGCAATGTGCCAATAGAATCTTGATAAAATAATCGATTGTAATTTCATCGTAATCGACAAACGTATATATATCATCATCATCATCATCATATCAGCCGAAAAACGTCCACTGCTGGACATATGCCTCCCCCAAAGAGTGCCAAAATGACCGGTCCTGCGCCACCCGCATCCAGCGGACTCCCGCGACCTTTACCAGGCCCCGTAGCATGGATCACGCGTTAAGTGACAGGATAGAGCATCCGTCCCTGGCTGGCCGTTCGATAGAACGAGACGACGCGCTTATCCTATCACTTATCGCGTGATCAATAACATAAGTTATGCAGATGATATGGTTTCGTTGAGCCCTTCCATCAGTGGGCTGCAAGAGCTGCTGGACATCTGCGAGAGGTACTCGGTGAAACATGGGCTAAGGTATAATGGGAGGAAGAGTGAGGTACTAGTCTTCAAAGCGGGGAGAAAATCCTATAAGACAGTGCCGCCGGTGATCTTGGGTGGAGAGCAACTTAGGATCACAAAAACCTTTAAATACCTTGGTCACTGGGTCACCGAGGACCTCAAGGATGACCTTGATATCGAAAGGGAACGCAGGGCGTTGGCAGTGAGGGGAAATATGCTGGTTCGCAGGTTCGCTAGGTGTAATAAGGACGTCAAAAAGACGTTGTTTAAGGCATTCTGCCAATTCTTTTACACCTGCAGCCTGTGGACCAGCTACACCCAGCGGTCGTATAACGCCCTGCGCATACAATATAACAACGTCTTCAGGATGCTGTTGGGGCTGCCGCGATATTGTAGTGCGTCCGGAATGTTTGCGGCAGAATGTACATATGACTTTTACGCAATAATACGCAGCAGGACGGCATCACTAATGCGGCGGATGTGTGGCAGCGGTAACAGTATCCTGAGGACGCTGGCTGCGAGGCTGGATGCTCCATTACCTAGGCACTGGAACACCCTACATTGTGCAGGACCCTATGCTAGGGGATGGAGCATCTAACTCCATTAGGATTATAGGATTAAATTAATTTGTAATACTAACCTTAGTCATAATTCGTGATTGTATACTAACAACTTATGGACATTACCTAGTCCGAAACAAATAAAGAATTGAATTGAATTGATAACGCCATCCATGCTACGGGGCCGTCCACCTTGTGGGGGGCCTACTCACGCCGCGCCTTCCGGAGGACTCGAGAACCTTTCCGCCCCAACGGCCATCGGTTATATTTTTATATATGAGGATATATTTTTTTGTTTTTTTTGTTTTGTTTGTTCTTTTTTTTATTTGTTATTTCTTTATTTTTCTTTTTTTTTCTTCTTTGTTTTTTTTTGTTTTCTTTTTGTTTTTTTTTGTTTTTTTTGTAGTTTTTTGTATTTTTGTAAGTTTTTTGTTTTTTGTTTTTATTGTTTTGTTTTTTTTTGGTTCGTTTGTTTCAATTGTTTTTTTGTTTTTTTTTTCTTGTTTGTTTTTGTTTAATTCTGTTTTTGTTGTTCTTTTGTTTTTGTTATTTTTGGTGGTTTTTTGTATTTTTGTTAGTTTTTTTGTTTTGTTCTTTTTTTTTGTTGTTTATTGTTTTTTTTTTGTTTATTTACGTAATTTTTATTAGTTTTTTAGTTATTTTTTGTTTCGTTTGTTTCAATTGATTTTTCTGTTTTTTTGTTGTTTTTGTTTTGTTTTTGTTGCGTTTGATTTTTTTTTGTTTTTTTTGTATTATTTTTTTCGTGTTTTGTTTTTTAGTTTGGTTTGTTTTTTGTTTCGTTTTTTTAGTTTTTTTTGTAATTTTTTATTTTTCTTGTATTTGTGTTCGTTTTTTAAGTACTTTTTTTCGTTTTTCTGTTTTTTATTGTATTCTTTGTGTTTATTCTCTTTTTTTTGTATTTTTTTTAGTTTTTTTTTAATATATTTTTTGTTTCGTTTGTTTTTTTGTTCTTTTTTCTTTTGTTTTTTTTGTTTTTCTGTTTTTTTTTGTTTTTTTTTCGTTTCGTTTGGTTTTTGTTTTTGTTTGTTTTTGTTTTGTTCTTTTTGTTTTTTTTTTGTTTTTTTTGTTGTTTTTTTTTTGTTTTTTTGCAAATGTTTTCCTCATAGTCGGTGTGAAAAGTTACATGTGTCACTCAGGAGCAAAATTATTTTCGTCTTGGGCGTTAATAAACCCTCACTACGCTCAGGATCCTACGTTAGAATCCCTCGCTTCGCTCAGGATTCTATTGTAGGATCCCTCGCTACGTTCAGGATTCAATACACCACCCTCGCCGTAAATATACTATTTTGCTCCCTTGTGAGACGAATAACTATTTAGGCAAGCCTATAGTTATATCCTCTAAACTCTTTCATTACCTTTTTTTGTCCGGGTTGCCCATCGAAGATTTTCACGCGCCGCCACTGCAGCTTCGATTGGAACTCTATGTTAATCTGCAGGTTCGCTTAATATAGGTAGTAATATGTCAGCTGAATAGTTATGTGTCAGCTGATTAATGGTGAAATGAGCTGCACAATCAGGGAAGTAATGAGTATTTAAACACGTAACAAGCTTCCGGCCATTAGGGCGATTCCCGGCGTCGCCGAACTGCGCCCCGCCGCGTCCGGTCCGTTTCCGTCGCCACGCCAATTTCTACACCATAATATTCCATGAAAGACAAACTTTCAAACCACTTTACACCGCGATCACGCAATTTGTCGGTTTAAGTCCGTTCAGTGCTAAACATCGCCTCTCTAAAAGCAGATAGTTAGCAGTGGTGTGGCGTCATGGAATTGTTTGTGCGAAACATCGAATTATCGAACACTACATGTGCATAACTTTACAATTCCTAATATTAGATGTACTATAGTCCTGTATCCTCCTGTATTTTATTCTTATATATATAATATGTGAGTAAAGGTAGGTAATAAAAGAGTGTTCGTATCTGGCGCTTCGCCGGCCGCTACCGCGGCACGCTCGCTTCGCTCGCGCAGCTCGCGCGATTGTAGGGTCGCGGTTCTTCCTAACGCTCCTCCACCGACCTGCCTTGGATTCAAGAACACTTGGATCCGCTGTCTCTAAATATTCTGGTATATCTTCAATAAATTATTGAATATACAAAATGTGTTTTTTTATTCAATCGCATTTCATACATTTTTGACACCGTACACTTTTGTACTTACATATTTTAGGCATTGTAATTGTAGTAATACCGATATTAGGCCAGATATGTTTTATGCCATACTAGCTGTTTCCCGCGATTTCGTCCGTTTAGAACATGTGATGGTCTAAATTTTTGTTTAAAGAATGAATTTAAAACATTTTTGTCTTTTAGTAAACAGTCTAAAACCGAAGTTACAAACCTCTTACTTTCAATATGTCTTGCTCTCTATACAAACTTTGAAACCCCTTTTAACCTTCTTAGGCGATGAATTAAAAAAAACGCTGAAATAAGTTTTGTAGTCTTTTAGCAAACAGTCTAAAACCGAAGTTATACCCTCTTGTTCTTCTTGTCTTGCTCCCCATACAAACTTTGACACCCCTTTTAACGCTTTTCGGGGGAAAAAAAGCGCTTGGTTTTTTTATTGTAGGTAATTGGTATTTTTTCTACAAACTATCAAGTCTCTAGCTCAAAAAAAGTGTTTCCCATACAATCATTGCGTCCCTTTTTAACTCTTTAAGGGGTGGAATTTTACCTACTTCTTTTTGTACCTACTTTTTTTGTATTTTAATAAGTTATCTTTCTACAAAGTTTTAAGTTTCTAGCTCAAAAAAAAATTTACCCTCATACAAAATTTGCACATACATTCAATATTAGGCCACGCAAAGGGCACCCTAATATTAGTAACGATAAAGATTATTCTACTCTAAATACATTTCTTGAAGCAATAGCTTAAACAATGCATTTCGCCTTCAAGATATTGTATTAACTCGGCGAGCGTGATAGCGAATACACTTATTGAAACATTTGTAACCTAATTGAAATACGTCACATTTGTCTTGAATCCATCCCTAATTGCCTTCTACCTGTCAGTGGGTAATTGTGTTTGAGGCCATTGGTTTACAGCGAATACAGCGATACCGTCAAACCTGATTGGGAGATATTTAACATTCAAAGATCTCTAAATGTTAATGAACGCAGGGAACTTATTTATCGTACTTAATTATGATTCAAAGCTGGCAGCAGCAGCTATGAGCACTGCGCATATTATCTTATAAGGCAAGGTAAAAGAGACGCGCAGATGAAAGCAGAAAAAACGTTAAAAAACAAAAAACAAAAAAAAAACAAAAAAAAACGAGAAAAAAAAACAGCTCATTAAAAAACATTAAAAAAACCAAAAAAAAAAAACGTTAAAAAAGAAAAAAAAAAGGGAACAGCTAAAACCTTTAAAAAAAACATAAAAAACGTTAAAAAACTTTGAAAAAAGAAAAAAAAAACATTAAAAAAGGGGAAAAAAACATTTAAAAAGGGAAAAGATAGAAAAAACCATACAAAAATTTCAACATTCAAAAATAGACGGCAAAACAAGAAAAAAAAATACATTTAAAAATTATTAAAAAACGAGAAAAAATAAAAAAAAAACAAAAAAAAGGAAAAAAAGAAAAAAACAACTCATTTAAAAAAAAAAACAAAAAAAGGTAAAAAAACATTGAAAAAACAATAAAACATTTAAAAAAAGAAAAGTAAAACATACAAAAAGGAAAAAAAATAGAAAAACTTGAAAATAACATAAAAGGCCATACAAAATTTTAAACATTAAAAATTAGACATAAACATCAAAAAAACAAAAACACTTTTTAAAATGATTATAAACGATCACTAAAATCACGAACATTAAAAAAACAAAAAAATTAAAAACAATAACAATTAAAAAAGAGCACCTACCTAGTAGTGGTTGGCAGTATGTAATTTTCCCTTTGTCTGTTTAATATTAGTAAGCAAATTTAAAAAGTTAGAGTAGCGGCCAATAATGTTTTTAGTTAGGGTTTTCATACGAGGGCGACACTGAAAGTCTTTAGAACTGGCCACTTGTAATAAATATAATAAAAAAATAAGTTCAAAATTTGAAAATGGAACTCTTTCTTAATATTTTTGTGTACGAATTCCACTCGATTGTCATTTGTTTTACGATTTGGCGGCAAATTGAAAATTGTGTGTACTACGTGAGCATGAATTTAACGCGAGAAAATTTTCGAGCAATGATTTTTTACGACTTTCGATGTAATTTAAGTCAACAAGAAAGTTATGATAGACTTCGATTGGCCTTTCACGATGAAGCCCCATCTCGTGCTACTATTTACAACTGGTTTAATGAATTTAAACGTGGCCGCACTGATCTCACTGATGATCTACGTGAGGGCCGGCCTTCTACGGCGACTACTGAAGATAACATCAGTGTTGTGCGGCGTATGATAGAGACTGACAAAAGAGTAACCTATCAGCAGATTCGTACAAGCTTAGCCATTGGTATGAGTCAAGTCCACAAAATCCTCCATGAACATTTAGCGGTGAGGAAGCTTTGTGCCCGGTGGATACCTCATAATTTGACAGAAGCCCAAAAAGTCCGTCGTGTTGATTGGTGCCGTGAAATGGGTCAAAGATTCAACGGAGGTGACTCAAATGCTGTGTTCGACGTAGTTACGGGTGACGAAAGCTGGATTTACTGTTATGATCCTGAAACTAAAAGACAGTCTGCTGAGTGGGTGTTTCCTTCCGAGGAGTTGCCTACTAAAGTGAAGAGAGGTCGAAGTGTGGGAAAAAAGATGGTGGCCTCGTTCTTCGGAAGGACTGGTCATTACGCAACAATTATTTTAGAGGATCAAAAAACAGTTACTGCGAAGTGGTACACTAACAATTGTTTACCACTTGTCTTGGAAAAAGTTCGAGAAAAACGGCCTCGCAGTAGGATCCTGCTTCACCACGACAACGCCTCATCGCACACCGCCAAGCAAACGATCGACTATTTGGCGACGGCAAACGTGGAATTACTGGGTCACCCACCTTATAGCCCCGACCTTGCACCTTGTGATTTTTATTTATTCCCAAAAATTAAAGAAAAACTTCGAGGAAAACGTTTTATGGACGCCGACGAAGCAGTGGCTGCGTTTCAAAAGGCCGTCGAAGATACCCCTAAGGACGAGTGGGCAAAGTGCTTTTCTCAGTGGTTCTATCGAATGCAGCGATGTATTGATGTGAAGGGAGGCTATTTTGAAAAGATATAATAAAAGTAATAAGTTGCTTGATTGCTCAGTTTTTGATTTTCTAAGAACTTTCAGTTTGAGTAGGGAGCCATAAACATGAAACTTCATGTCTTGATTTCGTGACATTAACGCATACATTTCCGAGCATGTTTGAGAAAAATAAATTTTAGGCAAGCCGTGGGAGCCGGCTTGTATATGGACACTCCGCCACTGCTAAGTTGTAGCTTTGGAAGATTAAATTCTCTGTATTAAATTTCATCAAGTGACTCTTGGGCCATGGCTAATTGAGGCTTTTATTTCTTAGGATTTTTTATATCACTGCGTTAATTGTATGAAATAAACGAGACTCCATAATGTTTGCAAGTATCTATATACATACTGTATCAGGTGTATTATGTATTTAGGTAGAAACATGATCGGTACAGATGAATGTTTATTGTTTCCTTTACCAAGCAGCATTGTAGTATGTATGTTTAGGAATACCTAATATACATTGTATATTATTTATTAGTTTTATTACTAAACATTACGATCGGGTTCCAATAATTCTTCATCTACGTCGTCTTTCAAAATTCAGACGGTAAAACCATTTCTGTTTGTCGCCTCAACTAAGAGAATTTCATTGCAACTTGGCGCTCAAATGTGTCGCCGCTCGGATAGACTCGTGGCTATAACTTCAAGTCACGAACAAACTTCCTTGATAAATTAGAGCGACTTCATTTTAATATTCAAGATGTGATCGAATTGAAAGTTTCCGTTTGGCTCGAAGTCTGATTGAATGATCGTTAATAAGTTGCGCCACCTCACAATGTTTGAGCACGTTCACGGGTATGCTTATTACAGTGACTAATTCGAACAATGATGGGCAAACATGATTCAACAGTTCCTCAGTAATTGATATTTCTCAAATTTACAACCGAGACAGAGCACAACCGGGAGAAACTTTAGGATCTAAATCTTAAAGTAGGACTAGTCCTATTAAAGATTTATATACCTAAGTAACTTAACTATTGCTACCTTACCAACTTGTCCATTGCTAACACTGCAGTGAAAATTGTGTAACAGTAGGTACCCAATACGTTCTTAACGTGCATACTCGTAGCATAATCGTGCAGCATTTTAATAAATAAATATGTTTACCTATTAAATAACGTTTTATAGAGTACTGTAAAGAAGACCCACGAAATAAAACTATAGGTAGGCCTAACGTGTATTCGTAGGTATAATTTTTTAATTTATTTTTGAGCAACGACAATTTTGCTAACTTAACCTTAGTTCCTTTAATGCGATTAGAACTCAGACAATAGCGTGAGTCGGCGGATTGCTTTCATTTTGATGACGAATTGACACCAAGTCGCGTTTTCATTGGCATTGGGCCGTTTTCACTCAACTTCAGCGGTTCAATGCGCTCATAAATAACCTGAAACGCGCCCAGGCCCACAGGCACGATTTCGAATTACGTGCTTCGCGAAATCTGGGTAAAGTCCATTCCTGCACCTACTTTAATCATATCTGACTTTGATATCATTACGAGTATAATTGCACCAGTACCTTCATGCATAAGTACCAATACATTTGGAAGGCAATTCGCTCTTTTTAGGGTTCCGTACCAAAAAGGTAAAAAAGGAACTCTTATGGTGCGACTCTGTCCGTCTGTCCGTCTGTCACAACGTTAAATATCTCAGGAACTACTGAAGCTATCACTTTGAAATTTGGAACAACTGCTAAAAGGCTTAAGACACGTGTATGGAAAATGAAAAAAATAAACAAACATTATTATTTTCTGTTTAAATAACGAATATAAGGGGGGTTAAAAAATCAAAGTCTAGTAAATAGATCAAGTGGGGTATCATATGAAATGGCTTGAGTTGCACTTTCTAAAACCATTTTTTTTTCTATATTGGTTAAACTTTGATTTATTAAGGAAAATGTAGAAAAAAATACCATTCCCCCTTATCTCCGAAGTTTACGAAGCGAAAATTCTGAAATATTTACATATGATTAAGAGTAACATACATATTACACGATATCTCTATCTAGCTTCTTTTGTTTTATTTATCAAAAATTATTTCTTAACTAGCTGTTGCCCGCGACTTCGTCCGCGTAGAACTTTTTATCGTCTTAGAAAATGATTTCTCTCAATACAAAATTTGAACCCTCTTTTAGGGGATAATTAAAAAAAAAGTTGATGTTCATTTTCTAGTTTGTGAACAAACAGTCTAAAACCAAAGTTAAAAATCTCATACTTTAAAAATGCCTTGAAATACTCAAACTTTGAACCAATTTTAACACTGTTAGGGGATGAATTTGCAAAAACTCTGAAATCAGTTTTGTAGTCTTTTAACGTACAGAATAAGACCGAAGTTAAAAATCTCTTACTCACACTTTAAAATTTTATTGCTCGCCATTTAAAATTTGAACCCCCTTTTAAACCCCCTTAGAGGTTGAATTTTTCTAATCGCTGAAAGAACTTTTTTCGTAAACTTTTAAGTCTCTAGCTCAAAAAAAGTGTTGCCCATACAAAGCTTTCTTAACCCCCTTAGGGGTGGAATTTTCTAAAACTTTGAAAGTACTTTATTATTAATTTTAATAAGTAACATTTTGAATAGTTTTAAGTCTAGTAAAAAAAAAAGTTTTTCCCACACAACACTGGCTACCCTTCTTAAGGATCTTAAGGATCCCCTTAGGGATGGAGTTTTCTAAAACGCTGAAAGTTCTTTTTTAGTATTCTAATAAGTAATCTTTTTGCAAAGTTTTAAGTCTAACTCAAAAAAAAGTGTTGCCCATGCAAAGCTTGCTCTCCTTTTTAACCCTATTAGGGGTGGAATTTTCTAAAACGATTTGTGTTCTTTTTTTGTATTTTAATAAGTAATCTTTCTACAAAGTTTCAAGTCTCTAACTCAAAAACATAAACTTTCCCTGATAAAAACTTTGCACCCCTTTTTATCCCCCTTAGGGATAGATTTTTTCAAAACGCTGAAAGAATTTTTTTTTGTATTTTTATAAGTAATCTTTCTACAAAGTTTTAAGTGTCTAGCTCAGAAAAAGTGTTCCCCATACAAACCTTGCACCCTTTTTTAACCCCCTTAGGGAATGATTTTTGTAAAACGCCGAATGTAATATTTTTCATGTTCTAATAAGTAATTTTTCGTCAAAATTTTAAGTCTCTATTAAAAAAAATATGTTTTTCCCATACAAACTTTGCACCCTATTTTACCCCCTTAGGGGTGAAATTTTCCAAAACGATGAAAGTACTTTCTTTGTATTTAAATAATCTTTCTACAAAGTTTTAGGACTCTAGCTAAAAAAAATAGTTTCCCACGTACAAACTTTGCACCCCTATTTTAGCCCCCTATTTTTAGGGGTAGAATTTTCTAAAATGCTGAAAGTACTTAATTTGTATTCTGATGACTAATCTTTCTACAAAGTTTTAAGTCTCTATTTAAAAAATATATTGTTTCCCCCATACAAAATTTGCACCCCTATTTTACCCCCTTAGGGGTAGATTTTTTTAAAACACTGAATCTAGGTACTTTATTTGTATTCTAATGAATAATTTCTCTACAAAGTTTTAAGTCTCTATTTAAAAAAAAGTAGTTTTTCCCATACAAACTTTGCACTCTATTTTACCCCTTTAGGGGTAGAATTTTCTAAAACCCTGAAAGTTCTTTATTTGTATTCTAATGACTGATCTTTCTACAAAGTTTTAAGTCTCTATTTAAAAAAAAAATGTTTCCCCCATACAAACCTTGCACCCCTATTTTACCCCCGTAGGGGTGGAATTTTCCAAAACGCTGAAAGTGTTTCATTTGTATTCTAATAACTAATTTTTCTACAAAGTTTAAGTCTATAGCTCAAAAAAAAAAGGTTCTCCCATACAAACTTTGCACCCCCATTTTACCCCCTTAGGGGTAGAATTTTCAAAAATCCCTTTTTATCCCTAGCCCACGTTATAAAAGCAACATACTGTGCAAAAATCAACTCTCTAAGATTAGTAGTTTCGGCTGTGCGTTGATGAGTGAGTGAGTGAGTGATTGAGTGAATAAGTCAGTCAGGACATAGGCATTTATTATGTATAAATAGATAGAAGATAATGAAACTCCCATTCAAATATCTCAAAAAATTATGAAGCTACATCCGTTTTAATGTCGCTTGTTAGAGTGAGAAAACGATGAGGGACTGTGACGTCAATATACTCGAGCGTCATAGTAAAAAACAATCGTTTCATATGAAGGTGCGTTTTGCGGAAAAGGGACAGAACATACCCCCTCTTAAAACTTTGGACTCTTATAACTTAATCATTACCTATATAACCTCTTGCTTTGTTTTTTTCTCCATTTGACTATATTTATTTTCAATTCTTTTTCGAGAAAATACATTATGATTATTTACCATATTTTCGATTCCTGAGCTATAACCACGAACTTCGGAATTCGAAAATATTCGGGTATCTCTATCTCTATCGCACTAACGATACTCGAGTGACAGGGATGCAAATATATGAACATTGAGTATCGGTTTTCGTGGTAGCGCCGCAGGTACTTTGGCTGAATGCGCCGAGCGCGTGCCATTGTCATTCAAAAAAAACAAATTCGTGTTAATTATATTGTTCAAATTTGTTGATTTCATTTATTGAAATTACGACATAAAACGACATTTGCGCATATAAGTTCTCATATCAGAATCGAATATTTTTTTATGGTTTATATTTTAGCATTTGTCTCGTAAAGGTCTATCGTAGACGGGATTTAAATTATTAATAAGTGAAAGGCAAAGCAATTCCGCCATTTTGACGAAAATTTGACGGTTCTTATAGCTGACAGTTGGAGCAGCGTTTGATTTCAATAAAAATAAATGAAAAATTAAATGAAGTCGTATATTTCGGAAAATTAATTAACTGTCGCAGTCGGATAAAAACTATCCTAAGTTGCAGCTAGGATAATAATGTACCTATATAAAATGTTTCATATTTTTCCGTTCATGGGATGCTGAGAACATTCGAACCGCGCAAAGCTTAGTTTCAAACTGGCTGATTCTTTTTTTAATTTAGAGATTTATTATAAGTGGAGATTAAATTTATAATTTACTTACTTTTGTATGAAAATTTATGTCTTCAAATTCCTATCAGATTATTGTTAAAGTCCCTTCTTTCAAATAAAAAATAAATAATCTAAATCGATTTGCGTGATAAAAAACTATCGCTGATAAACAAACATACTCGTACTAGGTTGTAAGTTGTTAGTAGCAAAATGCAGAAGGCGCTTTGCAACGGTATCTTCTACTATGAGCTGTTTAAGATTGTTCAAGAAAGAATGACCCTGACATGACGGGTAGGTATGGTGTATAAAAGTTTGTACGGAACCCTCGGTGCGCGAGTCAGACTCGTACTTGACCGGTTTTTTTCAAAACCATCCTGGTTATTTAAGTCGGGGCCCTCGACCAAGTACCAATGAAAGACAATTTGGAAATGATTTCTATAAGTAGATACTACAAGTAAATCTTACGTCACAAGTGCACCAAGGAATTAAACAGCGTTTACGTGAGTAGGTATAGGAACCGAAATGATTATACAGGATGAATCCTAAGTCGTGAACCGAAATAGCAAAATGTGAATCTATCCATGATTCTGAGCAACGTTTACTATGGGGCCAACTTTGTGTTATGCAAAAAAAAAACAACTATTTCATACAATTTTGTCAGTCTTAAATGAGCTAAGTGTATGAAATAGTTGTTTTTTTTTGCATAACACAAAGTTGGCCCCATAGTAAAAGTTGCTCAGAATCATGGATAGATTCACATTTTGCTATTTCGGTTCACGACTTAGGATTCACCCTGTATTATATACCACTCAATTAAACATATGTTTGTATTGTTGCAGTGTGACCGGTGACCCCCGGCATGCGGTCGGGGGAGGGAGGTGAGGGCTCGGAGTTGGCGGAGTTCGGCGCTCGCTGGCCGCCGTACGGGCAAGGGCCCGGATATGGCTGGACGGCGCGCTCCGCCACGCCGCAGCACCCGCCGCCGCACCACCTCGCGCGCCACTCGCGCTCGCAGCAGGTACACTACCGTTACTTGGAGGACTGGCGCTCGCTGGCCGCCGTACGGGCAAGGGCCCGGATATGGCTGGACGGCGCGCTCCGCCACGCCGCAGCACCCGCCGCCGCACCACCTCGCGCGCCACTCGCGCTCGCAGCAGGTACACTACCGTTACTTGGAGGACTGGCGCTCGCTGGCCGCCGTACGGGCAAGGGCCCGGATATGGCTGGACGGCGCGCTCCCCCACGCCGCAGCACCCGCCGCCGCACCACCTCGCGCGCCACTCGCGCTCGCAGCAGGTACACTACCGTTACTTGGAGGACTGGCGCTCGCTGGCCGCCGTACGGGCAAGGGCCCGGATATGGCTGGACGGCGCGCTCCGCCACGCTGCAGCACCCGCCGCCGCATCACCTCGCACCCTACTTGCTCTAGCAGCAGGTACACTTCCATCACTTGGAGAGCTCCGAGCTGGGAAGGTCCAACTCCCAGGTACGGCTGGACGGTGCGCAGCAGGTACAATTGGAGGGCCCGAAGTTGACCGGGTTTGGCTCCGACGGCATTCGGTGTTGAACTGTTGAATGAGTTAAAAACTTTGACACTTTCGGTGCCAGGAACTCGGTAGTTTTGCTCTACTCTTAACTAGTTTGCTCTACAAGGCTGAATAATACTAACTATGCTCTATCTATATGACAGTCGACGCCAAAAACATGTTTGCACTTTTGCACCTTATGCCATTGTAATAAGGCGAAAACAGTAAACATATTTTTGGCGTGGACTGTACGTCGCCTACTACGCGACAGTGGCCTACGGATATCTCGTTAGATTGCGGATAAATGCTGCTTTGAGCTACGGCGTAGCGGATAGGGTTTAGAATGTCTTAGTGTTCGTATTATGTAGTCAAAATTTACCGTAGCAGATCCATGACGCGAATTCGTGTCGCATGATTAACCCATTCACGGCCACGCTACGGTCGTAGCGCTACGCCATAGTACGTAGCAGCTTAAACTCCGTATGTAGCGAAAAGCGCTCGTAGCGCTCTGACGCATGTGTGTCGTCATGGGCGCTGAATGGGTTAAGGCCAAATTGTCATCAGTAATTTGTATTTCGACAGGTTAGATACGTGTTTTGTTTCGTAGCCCATTTTTTGTTTACTCGCTGTTAGATTTGTCCCTTTGACGCCATTCTAAGTTTTAACTTATCCAAAATGATTATCAAGTATAATAAGAGAAACAGTAAACGGACAAACAATTAAACGCCCCCAGTATGTTAACATATTCAAGCGGAAAACTACGGACGTACGCGAGGGTAATATAATTAAAGAGCGGGCCAATAATTGCTACCTAACCCTACCACAAAACACTAATAAAGATAGTTGAACGCAATTGGAATCATCACCTTAACGGCGTTCTGTTAGTGGGTCGACAAATTAGTTTCTAGAAGTAGTCTTGATTAAACTAAGTCATTCTGTCTTGCTCACATTCTATCAATTTTCGTATTCCTCGGGTATTCCGTGTTTAGTTTAGTACAATGCCCAAAAAAAAGCCCGCACACACAGTGTTAGGTTACCAAAAGGGATGTCGGGTATAACATAGCGGGCGTAACATGTTTGCGATTTTATCACTTATCGCTGTGGACAAGACATCCGGCACGTTTTAACGAGTATTGCGAGTCCGTATATGTAAGTAAGTACTTAGGGTTTAGACTTGCAATAATATGTGACACGATAAGGCATTCAAAAATATTAGACTTTCTCCAACAGCTATTCATATCTAGTATTTTCGAGCAGTTTATTCTATTCCGAGGGGTAATCACGTAACGTTCCGAACGCGCGTCGGTACAATTTAACTGTCAATTTTCCATATAAAAAGTGACATTTAGACCTACCCGACGTTTGTACAATGCGTTACGTGATCGACCTGCGTCACTGTATTTAACAAAAATCTACCTATGTATCGTCGGGTGACAAGCAAAAGTCACTACCAAATGACACTGCTCTTCAAAATCTTGTATCTCGGTACGTATAGCCGATATCCGAAATTTGTTAAGTACCTACTTATAGTGAGTTTTGCTTGTCACGCGACGGTATAATCTTACATATGGTCACACTGTGATTGTACCTAGTTCGCGGTGGAAGTTGAAAGTAAAATCTAGAATGTAATAAAATAATGAAGTATCTGCAACGAAGTGTGGTGTGACGCAGGACAACCGGCACACGAGCTATGAGGCGGAGGACGCGCGGGCGCGCGCGCGCGGCGGGGTCTACTACTCGCCGCCAGGCACCTCGTACACCATCGTGGAGCGCCCGGCCTCCTCGCACGGCCACCACGCCTCCTACTCGCAGCACCACTACTCGGGGAAACTCACCCGGCAACCTTATCTTGGTTCTTCCACTATAGGCAATAGTGCAGGTAACTATACTTACTTACTTTATCATTGCTTGTGTTATTTAAAGACGCCGATAACACAGTCATTATTATCACGCGATTGTTGCCAAAGCGAACCACGGACTCCCTTAGGGTATAACCGGTAAAACGCTTGGAGGAGGATGACAATGTTGATGCAGTATCCCGCGAATATGTATTGATACAACTTGAAATAATATCCAAGCAATTCCAAAATACACGATAACATTGACATTCCAGTATTGTGATAATAATGATTGTGATAATGGCCCAAACGCTTTTGGCATCTCGTACCTATTCTATATCGAAACGGGGACAATGCCGCAGCAGCCTTATCTCCGGTTGTTGAAATGGGCAATACGAATATTTTATTTGTACTCTTATTCCCAAATTCTAAAGAACTGGGTCAAATCGTCTAGTCGTCGAGCTCACCTGGCGTTATCTGACTGTAGAAGTGTAGATCCCTTTGACCTTTATACGGTTTCGAGGAAAATCCACCGACTGTCTCTTCACCGTGTAAACTAGTCTTAATTTATGAGAATGAAGTTGAATCGAAAGTGAAAGTTAACCGTGCTGCAAAAACGTCATTACGAGATCGTGGAGGAAGTCTTAGTCCGCTGCATAGTGCATAGTTGGTGGCACTGTAGTAGTGTAGACTCTTTACGTCGCGATTGAATGGACCACGACGGGCGTAATTGAGCGCCGGCCAGCAATTAGGTATGCGACCGCTTTGAATAACTTTTTAAGTGCGCAGCGGGAATATTATCGTTGAAAGTTAACGTTTACTGTAAAAGTTGCCTGCTGTGCGTGATACGACCCGCAGATATGCAGGAGACATTTGTTTCGTGTCACTTTTAATGGATTGTCCTAATGCATATGGTTTTGTGTACGGAATTTTACAAGCTTTAAAAATAAAAATCTTGTAATCTTCTCATGTAAGCTTAAGAATTCAAAACGGTAAACTATTCTTCGACTTGCATGCATCCAATTTAGCTGCAATTGCCATATTTTGTGTATATATAGGTAAGTTTGGTATAATATTAATATTACCATCTAGTTGATTCCAAGATGGGTGCTGGGTCTAAAGATGGGTGTTAAGGTGGCCGTTGAATTGATATGGACATAACTTGGCTTGTTAGAATCTTTTCAACGTTATTAATTACTACTGTTGGTAATAAAAGTTCATATACTTATTATCTCAAAATCAATTCTTGATAATAAAAAATACAGCGCACAAAGGTAGGATGGACCACCCCACTACCGGGGCTGTTGAAATTAGATTGTACTTTTTTGACAGAGTTCTGATATAATATTGTGTGTGGTTTCCGCGATTGCTCTTTAAATAAATCGAAGTTAGGGAACGTACCCATACTCCGCCCAGGACCGGGGCCGGGGTTCCGGGATTTTTAATCGTTTTATTTACCTAATGAGTTCTGAAATATTAAATGTTCAATAGTATTTATTTGTGGCAGGTGCAACAAGTCTTCGCAACAGCACGAACCACTTGAGCGCGGCGAACGGCAAGAAGCGGCCGATCTCGCCGGAGCAGGTGCTGCGCCTGTTCGGGCAGGGCGGCGCGGCGGCGCTGGGCAAGGCGCTGCCGCCGTCGCATCCGCCCGCGCGCCGCCACTCGCCCGCCTCCAGCCCTAGCAGCACCACGCACCATGTGAGCTAAACCTGATAGTAACAAGAAGCAGCCGATCTCGCCGGAGCAGGTGCTGCGCCTGTTCGGGCAGGGCGGCGCGGCGGCGCTGGGCAAGGCGCTGCCGCCGTCGCATCCGCCCGCGCGCCGCCACTCGCCCGCCTCCAGCCCTAGCAGCACCACGCACCATGTGAGCTAAACCTGATAGTAACAAGAAGCAGCCGATCTCGCCGGAGCAGGTGCTGCGCCTGTTCGGGCAGGGCGGCGCGGCGGCGCTGGGCAAGGCGCTGCCGCCGTCGCATCCGCCCGCGCGCCGCCACTCGCCCGCCTCCAGCCCTAGCAGCACCACGCACCATGTGAGCTAAACCTGATAGTAACAAGAAGCAGCCGATCTCGCCGGAGCAGGTGCTGCGCCTGTTCGGGCAGGGCGGCGCGGCGGCGCTGGGCAAGGCGCTGCCGCCGTCGCATCCGCCCGCGCACCGCCACTCGCCCGCCTCCAGCCCTAGCAGCACCACGCACCATGTGAGCTAAACCTGATAGTAACAAGAAGCAGCCGATCTTGCAAGAGCAGGTGCTGCGCCTGTTCGGGCAGGGCGGCGCGGCGGCGCTGGGCAAGGCGCCGCCGCCGTCGCACCCGCCCGCGCGCCGCCACTCACCCGCCTCCAGCCCTAGCAGCACCACGCACCATGTGAGCTAAACCTGATAGTAACAAGAAGCAGCCGATCTCGCCGGAGCAGGTGCTGCGCCTGTTTGGGCAGGATGGCGCGGCGGCGCTGGGCAAGGCGCCGCCGCCGTCGCACCCGCCCGCGCGCCGCCACTCACCCGCCTCCAGCCCTAGCAGCACCACGCACCATGTGAGCTAAACCTGATAGTAACAAGAAGCAGCCGATCTCGCCGGAGCAGGTGCTGCGCCTGTTTGGGCAGGATGGCGCGGCGGCGCTGGGCAAGGCGCCGCCGCCGTCGCACCCGCCCGCGCGCCGCCACTCGCCCGCCTCCAGCCCTAGCAGCACCACGCACCATGTGAGATAAACCTGATAATATCAAGAAGCAGCCGATCTCGCCGGAGCTGGAGCTGTGCCTGATCGGGCAGGACGGCGCAATAAGCAAGCTATTATGTAGGGTTACTTTAGGTATTTAGCGGACTATCTCTGCTTATTATCGAGGTTTCTGTCATCGTTTACTCACTACATCAGCTCGAATGTACGTATACGTTTTATCCGACTTCAAAAAAGGAGGAGGTCATATGTTCCACTGTATGTGTATATATTTTTTTTATGTTTTATATATTATGATTATTACAGAAAAAACCCAAGTCGCTATCTGTGGGCTGATAATATTTGAGGAGTTCCATCGATTCCTAAAGGATCACTAAATGACTATATATATATACTTCATGAGTTGCTAGTACCTACAACGGAATCATGTCAAAATCTTTGACGAACTTTACATCTTTGAGGAGTTCCATAAGTCATCTGTGGTCTTCAGTATCAGTTCCACTTCACCAAAATTGCGATTTCCGAAGGTAAATTACCAAATTATAATAGAAAATACCGAAATCACTACTATGCGTGCCTATAAAATTTGAGGGTTGCCCTCAATTTCCCTGGGATCTCATCGTCAGATCCTCATTTAGTGACAATGGGTCCACCTCGGAAGTTTTCGAATAAAAAAAGAATTTTGGAAATCTGAACCAATTTTCAAAATTCTTTTTTGGAAATCGGTCCAAATTGAAGGAGAAATCGGCGAACATACATAAAAAAAAAACATACAGCGGAACATATAACCACCTCCTTTTTTGAAGTCGGTTAAAAAGTGTATTTTAGGAACAGTTCTAGACGATAGTAATGTATAACGTATATTGTAATTAATTTATAACGAGTCTTATTAGGCGTACGGGTGCCTAATAAAGGCCACTAGCAACATTTTTTTTAACGTTTTTTTCTGTTATATTATAACGCAAAGAACATTGGGATTTTTTTCAATATTTCGTTTGTATAAGAAATCTTCTTCTTTTCTGTATTAATCATACTGTATTTGTTTTACAAGGCTTTGAAATTAAAGTGGGTCTTATTAGGTGACGGTACCTACATTATAAATTATAATATAAAGGGTCCACGGAAAGAAAATGTCTAGTCACTTTTTTATTCAAAATGAGATTTTAATATGACGTAATAGTTCATAACGAACGAGCTCAATATTATTTGGTCATCTCCACTTATAATAAATCTCTAAATTAAAAAAAGAATCAGCCAGTTTGAAACTAAGCTTTGCGCGGTTCGAATGTTCTCAGCATCCCATGGACGGAAAAATATGAAACATTTTATATAGGTACATTATTATTCCAGCTGCAACTTAGGATAGTTTTTATCCGACTGCGACAATTAATTAATTTTCCGTAATATACGACTTCATTTAATTTTTCATTTATTATTCTTAAAGTATATCGCCGCCACATCTGTCAGCTAAAAGAAACGTCAAAATCACAGACTAATAAGAAATACTACGGACAAAATGGCGGAATTGCTTTGCCTTTCTTTCGCCTATTAATAATTTTAACCCCGTCTATGATATACCTTGACGAGACACATAGGTATCAAAAGCAAATATAAAATTAATCGATTTTGATATGCGAACTTATATGCGCAAATGTCGAATTAAGGCGTAATTTCCACAAATGTAACAACAAATTCGAACAATATAAACTTGGTTTTTTTGAATGGCACGCGCGCGCTCTTTGCGTATTCAGCCAAACAGCGAAAACCGAAACTCGAAGTTCGTATATCTGCATTCCTGTCATTTGTTAGTGCGATAGAGATAGAAATACCCGAATATTTTCGAATTCCGAAGTTCGTGGTTTAAAAGAAAATATGGATGTCGGATAGATCTATATTAATATTTTATGTGTAAATATGGTTAATTTTTTTTGGAAATACTATATTGTTGTTATTGTTTTAGTATATTTGACTAGCTTTAAGTTTAATATTGTACGTCCGAAATGGGCAAGCTGTTGGACTTTATTTTACCCAAAACAACTAAATGTACACAGTTCTGACAATAAAGAATTCTTATTTTATCTTATCTTATCGAAAATAGGGATGTAGACACTAAACAAAATAATCATAATGTTGTATTATCTCGAAAAACAACGCAAGAGGTAATCACTAAGTTATAAGTGTATAAAGTTTTAAGAGAGGGTTTGTTGCGTCTCTTTTCCGCAAAACGCACCTTTATAATGAAACGATTGTTTTTTACTATGACGCTCGAGGATCGTGACATCACGGTCCCTGATCGTTTTCTCACTCTAACAAGCGACATTAAAACGGTTGTAGCATCGTATTTTTTTGAGATATTTGAATGAGTTTTTCGTTTCTTCTTTCTTTTGAAGTGAGTCTACAGCTACACCTCTATTTGGAAGACAAGCGGAAAGAACCCATACTATCCATACTAATAATCCATACTTCCATATTAATATTATAAATGCGAAAGTTTGTCTGTCTGTCTGTTACCTCTTCACGCCTAAACCGCTGAACCGATTTAGATGAAATTTGGTATGCAGATAGTTTGAGCCCCGGGGAAGGACAAAGGGTAGTTTTTATATCTGAGGGGCTGAAATTGGGGGTGGAAATTTGTATGGAGCTACTTAAACCGCTGCACCGATTTAGATGAAATTTTGTATATAATTAGTTTGAGTCCCGAGGAAGGTCAAAGGATAGGTTTTATCCCGGAAATCATCCCCTAAGGGGGTGAAAAGGGGGGGGGGGGGAATTTGGATGTAATCTATTTTGATGAAATTTGGTGTAGATATAGGTTAAGTCCTGGGAAAGGACATGGGATAGTTTTTACCCCAGAAATCATCCCCTAAGGGGGTGAAGTTAGGGGTAAAAATTCGGATGGAACCCATTTTAATACAATTTGGTAAAGAGATAGCTTGAGTCCTAAGAAAGGACATAGGATAGTTTTAATTCCGGAAATCACTCCCTAAGGGTAAATGGGGGTGAAAATTTGGATGAATCCCGTTTAGATGAAATTTGGTATAAAGGTCGTTTGAGTCCCGAAGAATGACATTAGATAGTTTTTATCCCGAAAATCATTCCCTAAGGGTATGAAATAGGGGGTGAAAGTTTGGATAAAATCCATGTACCTAGATGAAATTTGGTATAGAGATAATTTGAGACCCTTCGAAGGATATAGAATAGTTTTTGCCTCGGAAATCATCCCTTAAGATGGTAAGTAGAAGTTTGTTTGCATTATATTTTCTAAGTATAAGTTCTACGCGGACGAAGTCGCGGGCAACAGCTAATTAAACATAAACGAGACTCTTACCTGCAGGCAAACAGTTTAAACAGTTTTGCAGGGATATGTTTTTTTATATCTTTGGTTAATAAATAAATAAATCGCGTTTGTATATGAGATTGCATTGGCTAATGCAAAGATAGATGGATGGATAGCTATAGATTACTCGTCGGCGAGCCCCTGGTTCTAGTAAGACAGGTTTTCTGCCACTAATGAAGTTCCGTTTGATTAAGGTATTAATTAGATTCTCTCATTGCCTCTACTTGTCGACTGAACAATACTGGTTCCTTGTTGTTTCTGTTAATTACTTTCTACGATAATGTTGTCGGTTCCTAACTTTTTGTAATCGTAATTTTAATTTCACGATGTAAGTATTAAGTTAGCAAATGGGATATTAAGTTTATCGATTTAAAGTTGCATATTCTAAATGTCCCTTTTTCTTCGGCGATCAAATACAAATGATCTGCCATTCCTGCCAAATATCGACCTTCGGAGACAATCCTTGCAAAATATGGTGTACACACACAATTTAGTTGCCAATCACAATCAGTTGGTGTTTCTACTTTTATAGCGAATCTGGTAGAGGGTTCATTCCAATAACCAAAAAGCTTCGTTAAACTACATTATTGCATTATACAGTAATTTTATGAGTTACTGGAATACTTTTAAGTACCTATATTGCTAGAGTGCCAAATACAAGCCAGTAGAAGGGCGTATATGCATTGGGAACCAGATTCCTCTGCGTCGTTTAGCCATGTAGAGCCGCGTTCACCAGCCAGCCTGTCTGCTACCGAAGGGACTGGTCCAGGTTTGCCATTGGCCGACGAGACTCGTACGATATCGTCACAGTAGAGATAGTAACATCAGTACACTGTTTATTTATATCAGAACACTGGAGCCGCCCGCTCTGTGCGAAAATGTATGCGTGTAAAAAATTACGATACTATAATAAAGTAAAAAATCCTCCTGGTAACGTTTTCCCGATTAGGTATAGGTACATACCCTAAAGGATCCCAGGGTTCGCTTTGGCACATAATCCCGAGATTTCGATTGAATTATGTTTTTTTTATTTAGGTACTAGAGTCTGACCAGCGAGTCGTGACAGTAGCATTTATATCAAATTATTTATATGGCAACAATTTTACCTATGAAATAAACTGTCAGTTATAAGTACTTATGACGGCTCCATACATTTCGTGTTACCAGCATGCGTTTTTTTTTAATTTGCCGCCATTTTTCACTGTCACGACTCGCTGGTCAGACTCTACATACATATTATTCTGCGGCGATTATCTCTGACTATATAGACTAAATAAAAAAAAATACTGAAAAACCTTATATTTATTTTGAAAGGTCTAATCTATCAATTGATGTTCCACACGTGTTCTTACAATTATATATATTTTTTGTATGAAGTGCACCCCTAAAAAAATATGCTTTTAGTAATTTCATTACAGAACTATGTAGCGTTGTATAACAAAATACACCTATCCTCCAAATTTTATTGAAATATACCTTATAGTTTTCGAGTATAATGCCTGTGACATACGGACAGACAGACCGACAGACGGACATGACGAAACCATAAGGGTTCCGTTTTGCCATTTTGTCTACGGAACCCTAAAAAAATTAAAACGGCCTATGTCTACTAGCACACGTGGCGAAAAATCCATAGGTTTTAACAGCGTAAAAATGGAATTATAATTATTATAAAAGTCACCTGATATCAATATCACTACTACGTACAGTTAACGGTATCTACTGATGGATGATGTTTTACTGTGTCGCCGGAATGCATCGGCGGGTTCAATAGAAATCTGAGATCTGCGCGTACCTACACGGTAAAAACCATTACTTCTAACGAGTTTCTCAATTCCAATGCCAATTTTAGTAGTCCTCGGCAGGAACGTGTCTTATGGTCCTGGTTTTTGCGCGGTGGAGTAATACGAATGATGTTCGCATCCGATTAGTTGCATTTTGCAAGTTGAATTCTGATGTAAAGCCGATGTGTGGCAGGAACTGATGGACAGTAGGAAGGATAATTTTATTTATTTATTTAAACTTTATTACACAAAAGAAAAACTTATCGTACAAAAGTGAGACTTAATGCGATATGGCATTCTTTACCAGTCAAACCTTAAGGCAAAGCGGAAAAGGTTGTGCGCACTGGTAGTGCAATAAGTCATCTCCATCTCCACTTATAATAAATCTCTAAATTAAAAAAAGAATCAGCCAGTTTGAAACTAAGCTTTGCGCGGTTCGAATGTTCTCAGCATCCCATGAACGGAAAAATATGAAACATTTTATATAGGTACATTATTATTCTAGCTGCAACTTAGGATAGTTTTTATCCGACTGCGACAGTTAATTAATTTTCCGAAATATACGACTTCATTTAATTTTTCATTTATTTTTATTGAAATCAAACGCTGCTCCAACTGTCAGCTATAAGAACCGTCAAATTTTCGTCAAAATGGCGGAATTGCTTTGCCTTTCACTTATTAATAATTTAAATCCCGTCTACGATAGACCTTTACGAGACAAATGCTAAAATATAAATCATAAAAAAATATTCGTTTCTGATATGAGAACTTATATGCGCAAATGTCGTTTTATGTCGTAATTTCAATAAATGAAATCAACAAATTTGAACAATATAATTAACATGAATTTGTTTTTTTTTTATGAAAATGGCACGCGCTCGGCGCATTCAGCCAAAGTACCTGCGGCGCTACCACGAAAACCGATACTCAATGTTCATATATTTGCATCCCTGTCACTCGAGTATGGTTAGTGCGATAGAGATAGAGATACCCGAATATTTTCGAATTCCGAAGTTCGTGGTTATAGCTCAGGAATCGAAAATATGGTAAATAATCATAATGTATTTTCTCGAAAAAGAATTTAAAATAAATATAGTCAAATGGAGAAAAAAACAAAGCAAGAGGTTATATAGGTAATGATTAAGTTATAAGAGTCCAAAGTTTTAAGAGGGGGTATGTTCTGTCCCTTTTCCGCAAAACGCACCTTCATATGAAACGATTGTTTTTTACTATGACGCTCGAGTATATTGACGTCACAGATCCTCATCGTTTTCTCACTCTAACAAGCGACATTAAAACGGATGTAGCTTCATAATTTTTTGAGATATTTGAATGGGAGTTTCATTAGCTTCTATCTATTTATACATAATAAATGCCTATGTCCTGACTGACTTATTCACTCAATCACTCACTCACTCACTCATCAACGCACAGCCGAAACTACTAATCTTAGAGAGTTGATTTTTGCACAGTATGTTGCTTTTATAACGTGGGCTAAGGATAAAAAGGGATTTTTGAAAATTCTACCCCTAAGGGGGTAAAATGGGGGTGCAAAGTTTGTATGGGAGAACCTTTTTTTTTGAGCTATAGACTTAAACTTTGTAGAAAAATTAGTTATTAGAATACAAATGAAACACTTTCAGCGTTTTGGAAAATTCCACCCCTACGGGGGTAAAATAGGGGTGCAAGGTTTGTATGGGGGAAACATTTTTTTTTAAATAGAGACTTAAAACTTTGTAGAAAGATCAGTCATTAGAATACAAATAAAGAACTTTCAGGGTTTTAGAAAATTCTTCCCCTAAAGGGGTAAAATAGAGTGCAAAGTTTGTATGGGAAAAACTACTTTTTTTTTAATAGAGACTCAAAACTTTGTAGAGAAATTATTCATTAGAATACAAATAAAGTACCTAGATTCAGTGTTTTAAAAAAATCTACCCCTAAGGGGGTAAAATAGGGGTGCAAATTTTGTATGGGGGAAACAATATTTTTTTTAAATAGAGACTTAAAACTTTGTAGAAAGATTAGTCATCAGAATACAAATTAAGTACTTTGAGCGTTTTAGAAAATTCTACCCCTAAAAATAGGGGGCTAAAATAGGGGTGCGAAGTTTGTATGTGGGAAACTATTTTTTTAGCTAGAGTCCTAAAACTTTGTAGAAAGATTATTTAAATACAAAGAAAGTACTTTCAGCGTTTTGGAAAATTTCACCCCTAAGGGGGTAAAATAAGGTGCAAAGTTTGTATGGGAAAAACATATTTTTTTTTAATAGAGACTTAAAATTTTGACAAAAAATTACTTATTAGAACATGAAAAATACTACATTCGGCGTTTTACAAAAATCATTCCCTAAGGGGGTTAAAAAAGGGTGCAAGGTTTGTATGGGGAACACTTTTTCTGAGCTAGACACTTAAAACTTTGTAGAAAGATTACTTATAAAAATCCAAAAAAAAGACTTTCAGCGTTTTGAAAAAATCTATCCCTAAGGGGGATAAAAAGGGGTGCAAAGTTTTTATCAGGGAAAGTTTATGTTTTTGAGTTAGAGACTTGAAACTTTGTAGAAAGATTACTTATTAAAATACAAAAAAAGAACACAAATCGTTTTAGAAAATTCCACCCCTAATAGGGTTAAAAAGGAGAGCAAGCTTTGCATGGGCAACACTTTTTTTTGAGTTAGACTTAAAACTTTGCAAAAAGATTACTTATTAGAATACTAAAAAAGAACTTTCAGCGTTTTAGAAAACTCCATCCCTAAGGGGATCCTTAAGATCCTTAAGAAGGGTAGCCAGTGTTGTGTGGGAAAAACTTTTTTTTTTACTAGACTTAAAACTATTCAAAATGTTACTTATTAAAATTAATAATAAAGTACTTTCAGAGTTTTAGAAAATTCCACCCCTAAGGGGGTTAAGAAAGCTTTGTATGGGCAACACTTTTTTTGAGCTAGAGACTTAAAAGTTTACGAAAAATGTTCTTTCAGCGATTAGAAAAATTCAACCTCTAAGGGGGTTTAAAAGGGGGTTCAAATTTTAAATGGCGAGCAATAAAATTTTAAAGTGTGAGTAAGAGATTTTTAACTTCGGTCTTATTCTGTACGTTAAAAGACTACAAAACTGATTTCAGAGTTTTTCCAAATTCATCCCCTAAGAGTGTTAAAATTGGTTCAAAGTTTGAGTATTTCAAGGCATTTTTAAAGTATGAGATTTTTAACTTTGGTTTTAGACTGTTTGTTCACAAACTAGAAAATGAACATCAACTTTTTTTTTAATTATCCCCTAAAAGAGGGTTCAAATTTTGTATTGAGAGAAATCATTTTCTAAGACGATAAAAAGTTCTACGCGGACGAAGTCGCGGGCAACAGCTAGTTAATAATAATCATACTTATATTAGACTTGTGATATAGACTAGAAATTTTGATAAAAAACTTTATTTTAGTATTTATCCATGTTTACATAATACAATAATTTATATGTATTCAACATAAAAATTAAGGGGTTAAATTATAGAGATGGTCGGTACCTACCTACCTATATAAGTATTCCAAGTTTAGTGATGAACTCGATGCAGTTATGAAATTCAGGAGGTAAGTATTAAATTATAATTGTTCGCTGACGGCGTCAAGGGTAAGTAGGTAGTCAGTCGCCTGTGTCGGTTAAAGCATTAAACAATGGATCCTAAAATAGCCAGTGGGCTACCCAGGGGTGAGGGGTGTCGCAGGTGTAAATAATTCTAGAGTAAGGCCGCGCCAGTCGATACTGCTACTTTATTCATTACCACAGTGCCAGCCGTTTAGGGGAGGATATAAAATGATGGACATGACCACACACTAAAACAATGCATTGTTTTTTCTAGAGCGACGGAATGGCATGTAAAATAAATCGGACGTGTGGTTGGCAACAAGTCAATAACTCGGCGCCTGCAATGACACCTGTCTAAGATTATCTACCTTTCCCTAGTTGTATTTTTAGTATCTGTATTTTTATACTGAAGCAGTTGGATACAGGTACTCAATTCAAACACAGAAAGCGCTCGTCCATCCCAGATTTTACGTTAAAACAGAGTTAACGTTAAAACTTTAGTCCTCCTTTTTGTGTCCCGAAATTGCGGCTGGTACCTAAATATTTACCAACAAAATATTCCCAAATGACGCGTTCTGCTCTTTAGCGGGTCGTTTATTATCCTTCGCTTTGTTTTATTAAAATTCTCACACATTAAGGCATGTCCATCACATGCCACTGCCCCCGGCTGGTAATGGACAGTAACGTCACCATCATAGTCAGTCGACGTTCGGCGACGCCACCACACGCCGTCTTTTCCATTTACAGACTATTTAACTTCATATTTTAAACTATCAACTTTTTTTACATATTTTACTAGATTTTTATCTAGATTGTGGCAGTTTGTTAAATTCATATAGTAGGTACTCGTGTTAGTGTCGTTTTGTAATCATTTTCATGTTTTTTTAGTTTCAATCAGTGCGCACTGGGCCTGTGAATATTTGCAATGAATTCAAGGGAAAATATCGTCGTGTAATATTTCACGTGTGTTATTTCTCACAGGTTAATGCTGAATCACTTTATCGATTTCCCAAAAAATGTTAAGCAGCTTATGTAAAGTTTAACATACTTATTACTTAGTACACCGTCCGTAGACCTAAGTTTCGCGTTACTTGAAGCTTAATGCTTACCTAGCATACTAAGATGAAGTGTTAGAACATTTTAAGTGAGTGCGTGATGTTTTTTACCACTGTGCCATTCCATCACGCAGTCTACCAAGTATTAGCTCCACATTGGATTCGTTCGAGCATTATGAGGTAAATTAATACATAATTAAGACTTGCGCTTAGCGCTTTATTAAACATTTGAAGTACTCGTAGTCACGAGGCACGCTTTGAAACGGCTGTGAGCTCCTTTCATGGCGTTTATAAACGACAATATTGCGATCTACGAACCCAACATTAGATCAGTATAACCGCTTGTCTTGAATAACGAGCAGTCTTGTTTCGTGGAATCTGTCAGATGTCGGTAATATTCCCAGATTGGGACTCGTGACTGAGTCTTGAAGTAGAGTCGATACAGTTACTGACCATTTGTAAATTATACTTATTGGTATCTACTACAAAAGTTCTATGTATTATGCTTAGAATAATAACGCCTAGAAACGCAGTTCACGCGCAACGGTGAGGCCACCAAAACTCAGCCATAAATGGCGTAGTACGATGATCGGTGGAACAAAATTAGTGCGTTTGCGCATTTGCGCGTGTGAATACGAGTTGATCACAACTACATGAATCCATTTTATGCCTCTCGCTTGGCGCGTGAGTCGTATGAAACTATCATTCTAGGCGTTATTATTCTAAGGTAAGTATTATGTAATCGAGAAATGCGGAAAATATGAAGCAGGTTGTTATGGTGCCAGTGTATCCCAATGTTAGGAGCGGAACTTCAGTGCCACCATCAGGGATTTAAGTACCTAATTACCTCCCCGTGTTCACTGGCACCTGTTGATTATCTCTTTAGATACCTACGTCACAAAACTAGGCACTCTACTTATATATCTTAGAATACCTAACTCAAACTTAGTTCATTCTTAACTTAAGACCTAAGTCTAAGTGATTGTAAGATGAAACCGACCGAAATATAATTAATTAAGACCGCCAATCCATGAGTTATTTATCCAACCATCATATCATCTTTAATTCCGTCTCCGTTATTTCCTTGTTTAAATTTCCCTTAGACACATTTGTAATATAAGATAGGTATTGCAAGTATAAATATTACAAAACTCTCGACGATGCCTACCGAAATATAGTATCGTTTGTATGTATTTGACTTTACTGAGTAAGTAAGTAAATATATTACATGCATTTGCATATTGAGTTAGATAAACGGACGAATATCCACTCTCCGCACGCTATCTCATCCAAGACTTGCGCATGGAATTCGGGTTCTTGGCGAACTGCCAAGAACGCCGATTTTACGACAGTTAAGTAGGCAACCATAGTTCGTGTTGGAGGTTGTATGAGCTCATTTCATAATACAAGATTTTTCTTTGGACGTCACATACCTACCATAGATACAATTAATATACGCATTCAATTAGTTGTAAGTACATATATTTAATGATATATACCAACGATTTAAATGTATTTAATACAGTGTTGATATTGAAAAAAGCTCGCCTTGTTTGCTTCCAAACCACATTACACTGGAAGAGCAGACTTATCGCTGTAGCAGGATCGATAGTGATAATAAGAATAATATCAAATTATCAGAACCTTACACGACACTTGTGCTCTCAACTCAACACACCAATATTTAGTTACTTACCGTACCCTGAAATTATAAGGACCCGTAACGTAAGTAACCACTACGCTTCATTTGTATAAAGTTGCCAATTTAATTATGTATCCAGGTAGGTAGTTCACGTTTACTCACTTGTCTTTCGTAGCCTTGTTAAATTACGTGCAATGTGCATTCATCCTATTTAAATTGTCAAATAAGTTGCCACAATTCCCACCGATATTGCTTGTATAGAGGTCTAGTGGCATAATACAACACGCTTCGAGTGCGGGGGCGAGGCGGAACGGCGCGGCGGAGTTTGTACAGCGTCTTTGAGATGCTAAACGCGCCCCGAGAAGCATTGTTTGCAATAGATACTGGAGCTTTATTGCTTATGAACGCGAGTGGCGGCAATATCCAGCCACGCTCTACATTGCTTGCTGCCACTTCTTGAACATTCCACTGTACAATTTCGAATAAAACTTCCTTTTAGGTCGGTGAAATGAATTTCAATTTGGTTGAGGGGCTGTACTGTAACCTCGTGGTACACAATTGCTGCTTAGAAATAAGTGTGCACCAATGAATGAACACCATTTTCTATTTAAGCAACGCGCAACAGTAAACTAAGTTTATGCCTCATAAAGTGCTATGCACCACATACAGTGGAAAAGTATTCTAGTGTTGGTCTCTCTAGAGCATGGAACAGAACAAATGTAGATCATATGGTATTGAAACTTTGAAACTAGGCTTTTCTATATCTACACAGGTAGGTAGTTAGCTTTTATCAACAGACTATTATTGAACTAAATGTGGTGGTACTTACACACAAGTAATAATGACATATTTTAAGTGGTTATAAAATATAAAAATACTGACATGATACCGGAAAATCCTGAAATTGTAAAATGTGGTAGGTACAAAAATTTACGCTTCGGGCTCGCGGTAATACCGTTTGGTCACACTAAAAGCTTTACACCTGTACATAATTAAAAACATTACAATCAACGCGTTAGTAATGTGTCTGGTCGACATCCATGTACTCGTAGCTACTGGATTAAATTTTGCTTGTTATTGTCGTGGCCGCAAATTCTGTAGACGTGTGTCATTTAATTATTTATTACAGATTCACCTTACCTCTTTAATCGCAAGCTCTGTAGGTACTTACAAAAATGTGTTTGATAGATCGGATGACATGGTTTATACCGTTCGGGTCTTTCCTTACGGAAATCCGATCCCTATCTAGGCGGGGACAATACTTATTGTATTCGGTGCGGAACACCTAATCTAAGTAGATTCCGCATCCAGGCCGGCTCAGCTTAATTGGAATGTTGTTAGAGTTTGTAAATAGTACATTACTTACCTAGGGCGGTTAAACAAAGAATGTCTCAGATCGCAGGTATTTGACGCCCGAGCCGAAGGCAAGGGCGATAAATATGCGCTCTGAGGCTTTCTTTATTACCGCCCGTGGTGAGTACAAAATTTTACGTCTCTATCTGGCCAGGAAGTGGGGTTTTCCGCACGCATAGCGTGCGGTAATTCCTACTTTATGGCCAGGTATGACGTAAAAAATGTTATGGTACTTATGTATTGTGTATTGTGTGAAAGGCAATATACCGGGGCGGCGAGCGAGATCGCGAGCGGCCGTACTCGTCGGGCGGCGCGCCGGCGCCTGCGCCGGAGCCGACCACGCGCACCGTCACCATGATCCGGGACCCCGCCGACTCCCACGGCTTCGGCATTTGCGTCAAAGGTGGGAAGGAGGCAGGTGAGACACCCACAATGCCAGTTTTATACCTTTGATCATGATCTCACTACACCGCTTTTAGATTTACGTGTAGGTATCTAATTGACATGGACATTTACATTCATACAACACGACACTTCATCTCGATCACTTGTAGCATTAGTACTTAGAAACATCCATTTGGAATTCATAAGCTGTTCTAGTAGAGCTTGTAGCTCGATATGCGTTCGCATTCTTAGGAGTGATGAAGACTTGGCAATTGGCATAACTGCCTATGACTTCCTTTTTGTATTTCAACGGATAAACAGTACTTCGAAGAAATCTGTATCTTACATAATATTACCATTATTTGAATGTTCCCGGCTTTCATTATGCTTGGGACATATTTTTTGAACTATGACGCCTTTACGTTTACCGATTAAAACCTGCAGAACATGCTGAACAACATTTTTAAATTTGAGCCATATTTTTACCACGCTGCCGAACTGTAGGCGGAGATCTCGGTTGGTAATATGGTTTATTCATATATATTCGCTTGAAATTGATTCCCGCAAAACTTCCGGGTTTGCAATATCTCTTCATGTATTAAGATTACATACTCGTACTTATGCCCCATTTAAAGATATGCTTCGGCGAAAACAAGGAGGAATCCTGATTCGTCCCTTGGCAGAATGAGGCTGATTCCCTTATACCTGGCCTTAGCAATTATTAAAGATGCATTAACTATTTATACTAACCTTTATTTAAACTCAGTAAGTTCGGGTATCAGCTTAGCCTTGACAATGTTATCGTCGTGCGTAGAGTGAAGTAGCGAATGTTTGCCATGTGAAACACGCGATAACCCTTCACCGCCGAGAGTCATCGGGCAGACGAGCTGGTATCGATTGCCGTCCATGCGGGAGGCTCGAGTATAAATAGCTCTCGAAGGGTCAAAGCGTTTTATTCAATGACCTACGGTTGTCGCGATACACAATTTTTCCTCATCCTTATGGTGCAATGTCTTATCTAGGTACTTCTGTAGTGTTTTGGACTAGTGGAAATTAATGGTCGAACAAAACTGACTTTACATTCTAGGCAGGCTTACCCTGACCCAATTAAATTTTATTTCATAATAATACTTAATCAAGAATAATGGTTAAATGTAGGTGAATTGAGCAGCTTCAGACAATATCCGGCTGACAGAGATAGCGTCTGTTTCGTTCGGCTGTACAGGTAACGCTAATATCCGCTTCGGACTGAGCCACCTATCGGGGTTTATTCAGCCGCTGTTTATTATCCCCGGGTAAAAATAAACTCATTTCAAATAACAACGTACGGTAATCATAATAAAGACAAAACAACAAAAATTGCCTCCTGCCCTCTTTAGAACGAAATGAAATTTCTTTTGCAAGGCAGCATGAATACATTTAGTAGGATTGTATGTATACTTAATCAAAATTTGGATTCAATGTTTCAAATTGTTTTTGCATGCTATTCTGATTTCTTTGAACATTAAATCAGCTTACTTTTTCGAGCTCGTCAACATATAAGACGGAAGTACCTATTCGTGAGAGAAACGTAAATTTTAGTGCAGAAATTACGAAGAGTAAAACAAAGCGTCTAAAGCGAGCTTGAGAAAGTAAACAGCCAAATTGAATGTTTGATGGTCGACACGAGTTAGAACAAGGTTATTGCAGGTGTCGGAGTGTACATTTCACGTGTGGAGGAGGGCTCGGTGGCGGAGCGCGCGGGGCTGCGGCCCGGCGACTCCATCCTGCAGGTGAACGGGACTCCGTTCTCCGGCATCTCGCACGAAGATGCGCTTAAGGTATGTATGACTGAATCATACCTATCATACCTATTTATTTATCAACCACCGGCATAGGTATGGGGTAACTCGGGACTCGCGTGGTTACTTGGGGCACCGGTTTAAAAATAGCGTCGGCCTAGCTTGCGTATTCAGATAGACATTGGGTTATTCCTACAATTAAATAATGCTACCATTTAATTCCTATCTGAAGCAACATCAACCAAACATTTTAAAGTATCAGGTTTTTCTCCCCTCCTAGAAAGATTAACGATTTGTTTTCATGCAATTCGTTTTAAAAAAAATAACGGCGCTATTAGAGCTTCTGGCAGTAAGTAGATAATTTTACTTTGCCTATTGTAGGTATTTTCTTTCTCTATTTGTCAGTCGTACCTTCTTCAGACAAAGGACAAGGGGAAAATGTATGTAGGTAGCAGGTATCTAAAGGTCAAAGCTTAAAGAGAAACGTGACGAGGCAGCCTTATTTACTGTAGCTACAAATCACTAATCGCCGTCGCTGTCGGCTAAACACGTTAACCTTTTGTGTCGCATCAATCACGAGTTTGTTTTTGTTTCCCAAAGTACAAGGAGGCTTTGTAGTGCGTAACTATATATGTAGAATGTGAATATTGCCACATCCCACAAACCTCCGGCGGTGCCGCGGTATAATAATTTACCCTAATACGAGTATGCCCATCCCGCACCCATACATACACAATTACTCCAACTCCGATTGCAGAGACATTACCCCTTTGTTCGGTATTGCACGAATTATTCTATACTCTTATTTTCACCTCACATCCCCGTGCCTGTATGTTATCTTTTAACAGTTAGCCTGATCAATTGAGTTTGATTATATCCACCCCGTTAAGTAGTGATACTATATTCAATTTAGAGTCCCGGGGAACTACATCGAAATAAGAATACTTTTAGTTTTCCGTAGCAGAATTGGAAATAACGAACCAAACGGCCCAAAATGTTATGTCAGTCGAAATATCTTTATAAGAGCTAACGAGTTCCAGGTGAGCGGATCCGCGGGCACTACTAGTTGGGGTAGTTACCGGTAAAGAACAATGATGGCACGACAACAGCGCAATGAGACCTGTTGCTGCTGGCAGGGCTTCCTGAGCCGCGGCCAAATGGCTTTGACACTCTCGATATGTGCCAGCCTTGCTGGCCTTGTGAACTAGTCACACTTTAATGATTCTAGTATCGTTTGAAGTTTAGCTGACGCATATTATCACACCAATCTTTCTATTTCGAAACAGGTTTGAGGAAAAGTAACAAATTACGTACCTACCTACAGTCCGTGAGCATATAGATAAGGATTCGGTTACTGTCGGATCTTCATCCCTTTGGGAGTATATAGAGCAGATGGTATCCGGCATTTTTTTTAACCTAGTGAGCAGCAGTTATGCTTAACACAAACGTGACAACTATAAAGACATTGTTGCAATAGGTAGACAATAAGAAAGGTCCAGCCAGATATAGCAAAAAAGTGTGTGAATTTTCATCAAGTGTGAAAATCAGTATAGAAAATTTGAACCTACTATAGATGATCTTTTTTTTGACATGTATGCAAATTTGTAATGTATCATAAAATAAATAATCTAATCTAATCTGTCACCGATTTCAATCTTTCTATACTTTGCTTTGGCTTAAACTTGCCGATAATTAATTCAGAAAATGTAAGTTCATATGACTGTACCGCAGTGGATAGTTCTGATGTTGAATCGGATATTTCAAATAGAAATATTTAATCTTAATATTGAACGTGTTTTATTCTTATCTAGAAGGAGAATAAATGGCTCTGTGTTACTCTATAATTGACCTTCTGCATTTGAAACATGGTACTGTGTAGGTACTGTCATTATGACGAACCAACGTCAACATTTAGAGAATTAATATAATAGGTACAATGAAATAACGCTTATTTTGCATTGATGTTTAATTTAGATATAAGGTTTTTAAATATGGGATGAAAGTCATGTGACCAAAAGAGTATTAGGTATGAATGTGGATGGATGTAAAAGACGAGGTAGGCCAAGGAAAAGGTTGATGGACTGTGTGAGAGACGATATGAAGAGAAAAGAAGTAAATGATGATATGACGGCTGACAGAGAAGTATGGAAGAAAAAGACATGCTGCGCCGACCCCAAGTAAATGGGATAAGGGCAAGGAAATGATGATGATGATAAGGTTTTTAAATAGTAATAAAAAATTGCCTTTTTTGCCATTATAAACTTGTAATCAAGTAACCTTGTCGCCTGAAGGTACGGTAGTTTGCGTCAAATCCGGTAGTTCTGATTTTTTGCAGACTTGTTTATGATGTTGTCCCAATGAATAATCAAAGTTTGTGACCTCAAGTGCCAAACGCAACTTTGTCAAAGTTCGAAATTAAGTTTTACGTAAAATACCTATTGTAGGCAAAACCTAGAGGAGGTTTGTATGCCAATGGGGAGTTCTAATTTTGATAGGTACAAGTTATAATTAATTAATTTCACTAGGTGCTAAGATCAGACAAATCTTCCGTTAATAGTCATATTATTTCGAAGACAATCATTTTGAAAATCAATGCTGTTCCTTTATTTCAAAGTTTATATGCATCTCTTATAGTTTCTGATTTCGCCCCACTGGTCCCGTTACATTGCGCATCCTGTATATAATCAGTACTTTTACTTTACCAAAAATTCTAACAAGGAACTAACTTCCCTACTCAGTTTTTTCAAGTAGGTAGTTCAAATGTCATCTTAGGCCAAATTAGTCCGCGGGGAATGCTCACCGCAGTACAATAGAGCAGCCGGGCGGCCAACTGTAACCAAGTCGTTGGCCATGTTAGCGCGGAAGGGCAGAGTGAACTTAGCAAGGCGGTCTATTTCACTTGACATTGAATGAGTAGTACATTACTACAGAGGCCGGAACGTAAGGGGTTGCCGGCCGAGTACATTCTACGCTCGGCCGGATAGTTATGAGGCTGGCAACCCCTTTTCACGCCGCTTACAAAAACTCCAAGAAATCAAACTTTAATTTCTAAAGAAAGTTCTAGTTTAGACAAAAAATATAAGTAACACATACATATATGGTATGTCGGTTCTATTTCTTCGTCGGTGTTTTCGTTGGAACTCATATTAAATGACAAAATCAACACACAATAAATCCAATAAAATATAATTACAGAATGAAAAATTATCAATTTTGCCATCAATATGATTAAAAAAATACCTATGCGGTTTGAGTAGTCATTATTACCGCTAATATTAAGATGAAAAATGTGTATTTGTCTAGTTAAATTGGCAATCTAAAATATAATGTGTTAATAATGTGTTATTTGTTACGTTCAAATCGATTCTACATAAATAAAACTGCAAAATATAGCAAATATCGTTTGTTGTTTTTTTTAATAATCGTAGTGGCAGAATGTCACTACGAACCAAACAGCAAATGTTGCTTATAGTTTTTTTAATGGCTGAACGTCGTGATACTGTGCCACTAATAAATGTGGAATGGAAATTAAAAAAGATCATCTTGCAGGCACATAATGACATTTCATGTAAAATTGTAGGCCTAGTCCAATTTTACATGAAATGTCATTATGTGTCTCTCGTCTCTCCGCACCTGAAACGTGATACTTTGCTGCCTATTATAAGGAACGTAACGTCAATATTTCATTTCATGTTTGAGAAAATAAAATTATATATTTACTTATTGGAAATATTGCGAGCCAGTTTTAGATAATACTTCCTATGCTAATCAGCGCCTGGATGGGCCTCGTACTCGAAGAAAATACTATAATGATGATTTTTTGCGCGCACTCGCTCTTATTATTTAGGCTTGGAGCGCGTGGAAGTATGTACAACAAATATCAGTTTGATTTCCATTCAATACGCTAAATAAAATAGACTAGAAGCTTGCGACTTTTGCGAGCGATGGCCGTCGTAGCCGCGATTAATGCGAAGATTACACGTCTCTGTGAGAGCTACGCCGTAGCACCCAACAATAAGCTACATTGAAGCAAGCTTGCTACGAAATAAAGAACACTATTTAACAAGCTTTAAAACCTAACATGTAATTTCGCAATATGTGCAACAGGCAGCATCTTGAGGACTATAGGAATGATAAAACGGAATAATAGTGTCAGGCAATCAGATATCTACTGTCTAGTTACATCTATTCTTTTAAATATATCTTCTATTCTTCTACTTATCCAACAAATTCCCGGAGCTCATCCTGTAAAATCTAAAAAAATACTAGACTCCTTTAGTTTTAGCTACAATGTATTCCCTTTATTCACGAACACAAGGAAACAATAAGGTCAAATATTATATGCTTTGGTAGCAAAATAGATACGAAACATGCCAATATATGGCACAATGTTTTCGGAAAAGATATGAGCTGTCAATACGACGTCGAGACTCGGCGATACGGGCCCACGCCGCAATCAATTCGGAAATTAGGATGTAGCCGTGTGACATTTAATCTATCAGGATTAGCGGGTATCGAGAAATAGAATGTTTGTGTATAGACGTACTTATCGATTTGTTGGTCTACCTGCCTACTGCTGATATTATTGTGAAGCCAAATTGTTACACACACAACTTTACTTTTTACTTGCATACGGCAAAAGACACGACAAAAACCTTGACGCGGACACAAGACGACGGCAACGCTGGAAAACGCCCAAGTATACATCCAGATTTGCCCAGCGTTTCAGCCAATTTATCTCCCCTCTTGTCCTAAAGATCTTCTGCAAATTTTATACAGCCCGTCGCCCCCCTAGTAGAAGCACTCTAACCAAATGGCTGCTGCAACACGACTACAGTGAGACTGAACTGCTCTTAACTGTTCTCTGTTAACAACATCAATTTAAAGCTATATTATATTATTAATCTCACCAGTATTCAATTGTTTATTTATTTATTTACTTATTTATACCTTCACTTCAAAATACTCATGATCACACACGCACTCTCAGACTCTCACACACACTCACGCTCACACATTACACTGACAGAACTAAAATTATTGTAGCTTTGTAATTTGTAAAACATCTATTCTATACTTGTCTCTTATTTAATATTGTATGCTTGCTGTTCTACTGGGTCCCGTAACACAGGGAATCCTAGCTCGGGCCCCAATGACTTTGTATCCTAGTGTATCATGTTTTTGTCGAATAAATATTTCTTCTTCTTTCTTTACTCTCACTTTACCATCTGATGTTTAGGTACTAGGATAATAACCAGAGCCCGGATTTTCCACGGCAAAACAAAACACTATCGTAATCTAGCCAGTGGGAGAAACATTATTTTATCGATATCGATAATTGTGTAGTAGAAGAAAAAACGTCACCAAATAAAATGGATGTTTCGTATTTGGTTGTCCCAAACGGTTATTGTGGCGGTTGCTTTTCTGATTATTGTCAATATTGCATTTCTTCAGTTTCGAATGTATATCGCACATAGAGCAGTATATAGTAGAGGTCACTTCATTATAGACTAATTCAGGGTGATTCTCTATCCACGTTTTGATCCGATCGTGCACATTACTAATTTAGTTTTTTATTAATAACTGTCGGTTTCAAAGCGTTATTATTTATTTATCGTATGGCTTGTTTTTTATATCTCTACTTCAAAGATTTACGGTTTTCAAGTACGCTACCGCGTCTTTAGTTAAAGTTTTAAAATCCTCCACTTGCCCGTGGTATTTGGTTAGAGGGCAGTCAAATACCGTGTGGTGAACAGTCTGCTCGGGAGCTCCACACCGGCACACTGCTGATTCGCACCAGTTCCATTTGTGCCATAAGTAAGCACAGTTCCCAACTCCTGTCCTTATCCGATTCAGCATGCACCAAACGCGTCGGGGCTCTTCAAATCCAGTAGGTCGTGCCTTGGGATTAGGCTTGAAGATATCATCAGGAAGAGATCTTGACTCCCATTCAGATGCCCAGGATTCCTGTAGGTTGGAAGTTGGTTCAGGATCATGGAATCTCAGCGCTGGAGGGTGGCGTGACTTTAGTCTTGTCTTTTTAAAGTCGGCTAGGTCTTCATGGACGGGTAGTGTTGGAGATGCCCGAATTTTTTGTATTTCGAGTCCAAGGCATCTTTCTCTTCGCATATGAGGAGGCAGTATATGGGATAGGGCTGGTAGCCAGTAAGTTGGAGTAGGCTTAAGGCATCCCGTGATGAGGCGCATCGTGTGGTGGAGTTGGACGTCCACCAGGGAACTGTGGGCGCTGTTCAGCCAGACCGCAGAGCTGTATTCAGCCGTCGAATATACCAGCGACAATGCTGAGGTCCGGAGAGTAGCTGCATTGGCACCCCAGGTAGTTCCGGTGAGTTTTTGGATGATACTATTGCGAGTTTTCAGCTTTGCAGACACTTTCTCAAGGTGATGTTTGAAGTTCAGGCTTCTATCAAGGGTAACTCCCAGGTATTTGGGGGAGGAATTATGTTTAACCCTGGTGTTTCTGAACTTCACATTGAGTTCTTTGTTGGCCATTTTGTTGTTCAGGTGGAAGCAAGCTACTTCGGTTTTAGTAGGGTTTGGACACAGGCGCCACTTAGTAAAGAAGTTGTCCATGGTAGATAGATCCCTTGTTAGCGTTAATTCGGTAGCCTCCATGCTAGCATCCTGTGTTACCAAGGCCAAATCGTCTGCGTATCCAAACTTACGACTGGTTGTTTCGGGCATATCGTGGATGTACACATTGAAGAGCACAGGTGCGAGGACTGACCCTTGGGGAAGGCCATTATTGAGCACTCTTACTCGACTAACACAGTCACCAAGGTGTACGCGGTACGGTCTGTTACTAAGCGCGTTTTCGAGCAGCCTGTATATTTTCATGCAAGGCACTATTTGCAACAGCTTAAATAGCAGACCTTGGCGCCAAACAGTGTCATATGCTGCAGTGAGGTCGATGAATGCTGCAGATGCCTTCTTGTTGTGGTTGAATCCCTTCTCAATGTGGGTTGTTAGTGCCAGAACCTGGTCAGTACAATTTCTTTGGGGACGGAAACCAGCTTGCTCCTGCGGGATGGAATTATTAATGACGCCGGAGATGCGGTTATATATAATGCGTTCCAAAAGCTTATAAATGACACTAAGAAGTGCTATTGGCCGATAGCTATCTGCTTTATTGTCCTCTTTCCCGGGTTTTAAGATAGCCACGATTTTAGCTCTTTTTAGGAGCGGTGGGATTGTGCCCGAGTCTATTATGGCGGTATAAAACTTGGCGATCCAGCCCCGTGTGCGAGGGCCACAGTGTTTAATAAACTCTGGAAATATTTCGTCCTCCCCACAAGCTTTACCTGTCGAGGTTTCTCTTATAGCCAGCATCACTTCGTCAGCAGAAACTGGGCGCCCGAAGTCCTCATGCGGCTTTGTTTCAGTCTTGAGATTTTGGAGCTCTTTACGAACTGAGCGGGTGTGAGCTTTGTCACTGGGTGCCTTTGACAGTTTGTGGATCCTGTGGGCGATTTCATTGGGGTCCACTTTAGGCTTTCGTTTCTGCGAAGTGACCCCGGAAGATAGTCTATTCAAAGTATGCCAGGCTTTACGGCTGGAATGCTTGAAGCTCATGGTTTCTACTATTTGTTCCCACTTCACTCTGCGAGCATCATCCAGGGACCACATTAGTTCGTGGGCCACCCCCCTGTCTCCAGTTTCTGAGAATTCATTCCACAGCGTTTCGGTTTCAGAATTCCAACATGGGATATAGTCTTTTCTGTATCCTCGGGGTACGTGCTTCTTAGCGATGCTTTTGACTAATTTCCGAAACCTCTCGTAGTTTTTAGGCTCTGGGGGAATCCATCTTAAGCAATCATCAAGTTCAGCTGCATACGCGGGCCAGTCAGCCTTTTGGAAATTCCAGCGAGGTACAGGATACGATTCTATCATAGGTATTTTTAAGCCAATTGTTATAAGTACTGGTCTGTGTTGGCTGTGTGGGAAATCTGCGAGAACTTGCCTATCCATTGGGACTGGGGTTCCATCGGTGTCCTTCGTTGTGAAAACGAGATCAGGATTATAATCGAGGCCCCAGCGAGCAGATCTAAAGGTACCTTTTCCCTTATTGGAAACAGCTAGAAAAGTGTTGTATCTATCCGACCAGTCGATAAGCGCATCGCCATTAGCATCATTTTGTCTGTAACCCCAGCTGGTATGGTGGCTGTTGAAATCACCTACAAATAATGCGGGGTGTTCAAGGCTAGGCAGAGGCGGTGTGGGCCAGCAGGAGTTTGGCGGCTTGTATATATTGCAGAGTCTGATTTCACCAAGCTGGACAGTCGTGGTAGCAATATTATTAGCATCTATGTTGTTCGAGAGCAAGTTGACTTGATGGGATAGCGCTGTTCGAGTAAATGTAGCTGTTCCGTATTGTGCGTGGTATGTTGCTGCGATGAGATCGTAGCCCGGTATGTTACCTCTCCGGGCAAGTTGGGAGTCGTCAGCGGTATGCGTTTCTTGAAGTAGGACAATGTCAACGTCATTATCATGTAAAATTTTGTGCAGACATTCTGTCTTAGATTTACTTATACTCTCTATGTTCAATTGCAAAACGCGAACTGATGGTCCAACGTTCCTTGTTTTTTTTGGGCGCTGAGAAGTGCCGTTTTTGAAAGCATCCGGATTCATGTTGATTATTTGTTTGTTGTTGAAGTAGAGTAAGCTGCGAGACCTTGAGGAGGCAGTGCAGCTGCCAAAGTTGTTGCGCTCTTAGCACCACCCGGGGGCCACGTGTAGGGCTATCTAAGGTAGTTCCTACGGACGTGGAGCAACATAAGCGTTATAAAGAAGTAAATAATATCTAGACGCATTTTATGTTTTATACGTAATGGAACATTTAAAGTCTTATGGAGTAATAAGTGTCTATTATTGACTGTATTGTCTATTATTTTCAATGAGGTGGTTGGTAGTGGTATAGGTAGTCATTAGCGCGACGTTTTAGTTCGCTTAAATACCTTATGGCGTTTTTGGAAAAAAAATACACTTCTAGTTTTTTTATTAAAAAATATAAAAAGGTTGTTTTGCACACTGTAAGGCCTCTCACAGACTGGCGCGGCCTGGCCACGGCGGACAATAGAAAACTTGTCATTAGCTGTCAAATTTACTATGGTCCGCCACCGCAGGCCGCGCCAGTGTGATACAGGCTTAAATTGTCAATAATGTAAAAATATACCTATATCAGCATGTTATTTTTATACCTAATACTCGATATCGATAAAATAATGTTTATATCACTGGCTAGATTACGATAGTGTTTTGTTTTGCCGTGAAAAATCCGGGCTCTGATAATAACGCACGCTATGCAGTTTGCAGTGGTGTGGCGTCTAATATAACCCGACTCTGGTCACTGGTGGGAGTGGCAGCAAGGCAGGCTACCGCCTTAGCTAATTTATGATTATAGAGCACAAAAAAAAACATTTTATTGATGAAAATACTTTAAATAGTCTAATTAGCTCCGGATTGCCTACGGATGTATTTGACGCCATAAGTACCACTCTAAAATAATTCTGGTTTTGAAAACATATAAAATGTATTACACTTGCATTTAGGTATTTACTGGCACCGTGTTTAACTTCGTTCGTATAATTGCACGCAAAGAAAATTTGACATGCAAAGGGTACGACTTTTGCGTGGCCGCGGTTTTAAACGACAAACGGGCACGAGACCGCGTCTATTTCTAAGTATTTGATACTCGTACACGTACAACTGCCTTTATCTCGAGTTTTAAAATCAAAGCATATTTTTCTCTAACTCAGACGCTAGCGAATGCTCCTATAAAGGAATGTAAGAGAAGGTTGGAAACTATTTCTAAATATCAAACATCGGAGCTCAAACTGTGGTCAGTCGGCATTATACAGAGTAATCATATTAACTTCAAACCAATCGCCCAAATGAATCAACTTTCAGCCATTACTATAGATGTCACTCGAATGCGAACACAACTACAAGCCATTGATTACGAAGAATAGATTTTTAGATAAGGCTCAAATTATGAATGAATTAAAATGGTAAAAGTATGTACAAATGTGTAAAATATAACGGGCAATGACATATGCCACAAAATACGTAATTACCCTCTGCTAATCAACTTCTTTAAAACCATAGTGGAAGGAAAGATAGAAGGAAGGAGAGGCAGGGGAAGACCACGGCGCAGTTATATGGACCAAATAAAAGAAAAAGCTGGTGTCGTGTCATATCAGCGAGTCAAGGAGCCCGCAAGGAGGTGGCGTACGACAGAGAGAAGTGGAAAATACTCCACCGACAAGAGGATAACTCTTAAATTTAAAGAAGAAGAATCTGATTGACAAATCGACCAGGAAATAGGTCCCTTAACCGTCAACTAGCGAAGCCTCACAAAAAGTAGCGTTTTCAAGGAGTGATGTCGTAAATCAGCGGATAACGCGAGTACGGAAGGAACAGTCCGCCGTCATCGCGAAAATAGTGCCGCCTTCCTGGCCCGCCCACGCCTATATAATGTTACTCGTACGCGGATACCTCGTGCACCTGTAGGGTCTCTGTATATGTATGTATGTATATAAATAACTTTATCTATCCAAATATCATAAACCCTCCATGATGCGTTCAAGAATCGCACATTATGACCATGACCACCATAAAAACAGACTGTTTTGTTAGAACAAATTTCTTATCTGTGAAAATGTTATTATTGCTAAATAATAACATCGATTTCGATTACATTCAAATTTCGAACACCCCTGAAAAACAAAGCAATTTGATTTGACCTCTATTCTAATATCAGTCGAGATGACGTTTAGTTCGAAATGAATTGTCAATTTGCATACAAATTTGACAAATGTCGCACGTAAGTAAGATATCGAATGATATGACAGTTTGCGCCGACTCTAGTTTGTCTCTGAATTAAAAATAGTTATTTGTTATACAAGGGGGGAAAGTTGTATTTTACCTGCGAGTGTTCATTTGAAACACGAGCTAGCGTAAGGATTTTATGATTGACCACGAGCGAAGCGAGTGGTTCAAAAATAGAATCCTGAGCGTAGCGAGTGTTTCAACACACGAGACGTAAAATAACTTTTCACCCGTGTATAACACAATTTTTTTCACCTCACTACAGCGAGGAAAATAAGAAAAAGGGTAAAAAAAAATAAAAAAAAAAACAAAAAAAAGTAAAATCAAATATAGATATATAATAATCAAATTAAAAAAGTTTTGAAAAAAAGTATAAAAAGTAAAAAAAAAATAAAAAAAAGTAAAAAAAAAAAATAATAGTAAAAAAGAAGTTTCAAAAAAAGTGAAAAAAGTAAAAAACAGCAAAAAAAGTTTAAAAAAGTAAAAAAAAGTGAAAAAAAAGGTTAAAAAGTTAAAAAAAAAGTGAAAATAAATAAATAGCGAACTATTCATCAGCATATAAACCCTAGAGGTTTCCGCTGGTGAAAAAATGTATACCAAAATGTACTACTCAGATTATATTGGTCAATAAATTAAAAAAAAAAAAAAAAAAAGGAATAAAAGTGAAAAAAGTTACAATAAGTTAGAAAAAGTAAAAAAAAGTTAGAAAATTAAAAAAAAAGGAAAAAAGTGCAAAAAAAGTAAAAGAAATAATAAGAAAGTGCAAAGAAGATTTAAAAAAAGTAAAAAAGTATAAAAAAAAGTAAAAAATGTTAGAAAAGTAAGAAAAAGTGTAAAAAAAAGCCAAAAAAAAGTAAAAAAAGTTAAAAAGAGAAAAAAAAGTAAAAAAATTTGTTAAAAAAGTAAAATTAAAAAACATAATACATTGACGTTTCGTATCGATAACTGTTTTAATATATATAATAATATCTATAGAATAGAGACCCACTTGAGTTTTGACAGCTGTTCCAAATTTAAACTCATAACGATACCAAAATCTGTACTGTAATAACATTACAGTACAGATTTTACCTACTACCACAGACAAGAAAGTTGTCATAGTAAAATTGGTTGTAATAATGCTGGTCATTGTCATTACCGACGGTTTCTGAACGCATTTTAGAGCACTAATGATATGTGCGTAGATAAACTACTATTATTGTACACAAGACACAGGTAATAGTACATTGTTTAACAAGGGGCGTATGAGGAATATTGCAAACGAGAGTCTGTCAGGAGCCCGACGCCGTAAGGCGGAGGGCTTTTGATGACTCGAGTTTGCAATATTCTTACGCCCGTGTTATACACAATGTTTTTCATCACATTTGCGAGGAAATAAATAACCACAAAATACAGAAAAATCTATGTTTTATACAAGCACATCAAACAAATGTTGACGAAATTGACAACTTACTTTCTAGATCAGTGCGAGTGGAGGGCGGAGCTTCAATATTTCAACCAATCACAGAGCAGAATTCTTGCCGTTCAGATTTGCTTAACCAATCAGATCACACACAAGCTCATAACTCCCATGGTGCCATTATTTCCCGCGGGAACAATTTAGGCCATTGTCCTTCTGTATACAGGCAAGGAATACTTAACACCATTTATGAGCAAGTGTGATGAAAACATACAAACAAAAATAAGTAAAAACGGTACAAAGGCGAACTAAGGCAATGAGGTATAAGGCTCGCTTACTGTAAATTTAAAATGGTAACCGTAAATTTTATTAAACTAATAAGGTCATCATGATGTATAAAGCTCGAACCTGGGGTGGGGTAGCTTGGATTTAGGTATGTATGCAACAATTACGTATGTAGGTACACTACATACGTTCCATTTCGTTCAGTCGTGTTTTAATCAATGCTTATGTAGTTATGATGTGGTGTGTAGGCAGCCATAAAGCAATATCCTACTAAGCCAATAGCCAAGGTGAGTCATCATAACTATCATAAGCACTCATTTATCCTTCTGCTCTCCCATGACATGAACATGTCAAAATATATAGTATTTCATATTGGCTCACTACAGCAGCCGAGTAATACGCGGGAAAACTGGAGTTATTAATGTGTCGCGGAACGTTTCTAGCAATAGTTTAGACAAGAAAGTCAACAATCTTACGATTAGGTAAATATGATTGCTAATAGCTTCTTAGATAGCTTATCTGTGATCTATTCTGCTAAGTAAAGACTTTCAGTAAGTTAAGCTTAGACTAACTGACGCTAAATTCTCTGTATGACGTCAGGGAGACAGACAATTAGGTACGTAAGGACAGCAAGCCAGACAGATAGGTATCTACTATATATTTGTAAGTATAGCTTGGGGTTTGTGTGTGTCGCGCCGCGCGGACTGCGCGTGCCGGCCTCCGCCGAACCCGCGTGACGTCATCCGATTCACACAGCCCTCAATGGCTGAAGACGCATTCAATGTTATGTGATCTAATCTTATGGGACTTTAATATCGGCAAACAAGGTTACGGATAATTTTCTTGTTCGTCAATAAATTCACGATACACCTACTAAGAAATTGATATACATTACGTTAGCGAAATGGACTGTCTTGCACAACGAAATAAGAGTATACATAGACAATAGGCATACTTATTTTCACCTCACTAGCTCGGAAAGGCCTTTTTGTATGTTTGTTAACTATTAAGAAAATCGCTTTTTATCCACATGTGAAGAAAGTAGACGTAGAACGTTAAAAGTACTATGACGTAGAACGTTAATGTTTATTTTTGTTTTTTGTAGGTATATTTTATGACATATTTTTGTTTGACTTTTATATTTAACTCTTTTTACTTTTTTTACGTTTTTTTTATTTTTTTTTAACTTTTTTTAACTTTTTTTTATTTTTATTTTTAACTTTTTTTAGACTTTTTTTTACTTTTTTTTTGTTTTTTTTTTTTACCCTTTCTCTTATTTTCCTTGCTGTAGTGAGGTGAAAAGATTAGTGTTATATACGGGTGAAAAGTTGTTTTACGTCTGGTGTGTTGAAACACTCGTTACGCTCAGGATTCTATTTTTGAACCACTCGCTTCGCTCGTGGTCAATCATAGAATCCTTTCGCTAGCTCGTGTTTCAAATGAACACTCGCAGGTAAAATACAACTTTCCCCCCTTGTATAACAAATAACTATTATTTATTTATATTTTAACATGTTCCCTGTCCGAGTGCCCCTAATGATGGGTCATGCACCTGCTAATCAGTGCTTCCACGTTGACAGTGCAATGCACAGCTTCGAACTAAGTACACTTGGACGTGTGACATTGTCATTTTGTACAGTGAAGTGAACGTGTTAACTAGCTGCCCGCGTGGCTTCGCCCGCGTATTGAAAAGAATGCAGGCAAACCCACGTGATGAAATTTTATTATAGCCTAGCTTAGGTCCAATCAGAAAATCTATTCCATACACAGGTGAAAGATTTTTTTTATCGGATCAATGGTTCCGGACATTACGCCCTACATAAAAAACGTACAAAACTACAATCTCACAGACTCTTTATAATATTAATAAAGAGTCTGTGAGATTGGTTACACAACAAGAAATACAAACGGTGGAACAAATTAAGGAAAGAACAACGAAGGCGCACTAATATTTTAAAAATTTCTACCGGAGTACCAATCAACCACTGGGTTTAAGTGAAACATTTATTTGATGCAGGTTCAATAAATAAAACAAAAAGATACACAAATCAATTAATTCAATTATCAACGATAATATCTACATACAAACTTACAAATTTACATTTTACAACGCTACAAAAAAAAGGAGTCGAAAAATATTGATAAACAGCCAAAGCGGATTTCAATGGATGAGGTCTCATGCAATTAAATCACTGTTTAGTCAATTAAATTTAATGATAATGTTAACACTCATGTCCACTGATTGTTTGGTCACCCTACATTTTTTGAAGTTAAGCAGATACGTCAAAGGTCAAATACACCATACGTCAAATTTTCGCAAACTAACGTTAGGGTGACAATGATTTTTAATTATAAAGTAATTTCTTATTCAGTTTTATTAGAAAAAAAGAACGAATGAAACTTCGAGCTAATAAAATAAAGCTAATCGTGTTTGGTATCAATTACATAATTAGAAAAATTTACTCCTGATCACGGATTAAGAATCATCGTGTATAAATATTAGTATATAGTACAGAGTACTTTGTATTGTACCTACAGAATGGAAATCTTAATGTTAAAGTTCATGTTTTATTTTACGAGTTAGCAAACAGACGGATCTGCGCTGAAGATAACGATTAACGACTAATGTACCTTTGTTTAAAATGTGCATAATGTTAAGTAATGTGGTTAGTTTTCAAAGTACGATAACGAGTTCACCCCTGAAACTGTTAGGTACTTACTCAGTCGGAGTCAGGTTATCTTTTATAATATATTTAAAGCCAAAGAAAATGTATCCATTCGGTACTGTAACTGTAATACTAATCGCTACAAGATAAGATAAGGTAGGTCCTTAGATTTTGAAGAACGAATTTGATAGCCTCTCGTAATCTGTGAAAACTTGGGTATACCCACTTAAGTACTTACGGTAAAATAAAGTGAACACGTATTTTTTTCCCTTTTTTTTTTTGTTTTCATTCTCCCATACTTTTTTGGAGATCTCCACTCTGTACGCATGGACGCCGGTCTTTTTATCCCTTGTTACCATGGTGACAAGAGCTAAAAAGTCACGTGTTTCTATATATTTACAAACGAGGGGCTAAATCACAGCCCCCTTATTTTCTCCACGATAGTCTCTGGTGGGTTCCGGTCTAAATGAATTCGGTCAGCCCGCAAGCAGACGGGGTACTTGTAGTACTTTACTACCTAAGTAGGTACAGTCAAATAATTTAATTTCCTACCCATTTAGGACTATTTCAAAGAGACACTGTAAATAAAATCATAAGAAGTCTCTTACGTTTTGATTGATTACGTCACTTTGACAAAGTCCTAAATGGGTAGGAAATTAAATTCTTTGACTGTACTAAGCTTTATTAAATGTAGTACTCCTACATTTTATGATATCTCTGTGCTTTATTTTGTTTCGTTGCATTTGCATAACTTACTTGGAACTGTTAAGGCGAAAACGGATTTTTAAAAAGTCGTAGCGCTTGTTTGGATCATAATCCGGCTGCCCTAAATTTAATTAGCAATCTTGAAGCCTTTGTCGAGGGAGGAGCTATTCGAAAAATCACGAACATAGGTCTAAAATACACTTCGTAACAAATTATGCACAAAAGCTAAACATATTAAAATTGGTTCTAAAAATCGGCAATATCATGTTCGCGGGAACTTAGCTATTACTTTTTATTTATTTAAACGCACAAAAAATTCAAATGAATACACATAATATCCGCGCTTCCGAACACGCACTTCCATCTCGCTCACGATTATGCTCAGTGAGAGGGAGAGAAGACCATGAACCTACATCGCCTTAAAGAAATGCATGTTTATTTAAAATCTAGATTATAAAATTATAAGTTACCATGTTTGATGTCCAAAAAATATTAACTACTTACTTATAATTACGAAACAAATACGAATGTAGGTTGTAATGCATGGTATGGCCAGGCCAATTTGGAGTATTTGCTTTTCTATCGAGCGAACATTATGCTATCGTCATGCTATCGTGTAACAATTTATTTTCTAGTTCGGAACTTCAAGTAGCGGCAATGCTAAATAAATAGTTTACAGTTCGCTCGATATAAATGAAATTGAATCGTAAAAACCAGAAATCGGTTTAATCATATCCTGCCTTAATGTACAAGTCGAAAGATTCTCCAGGTATTTTGAGACATGGTTTGTGTTTGGCTCTATGCAATCTCTTGTTAAAAATATGTACTTGAATATTATTACAGGATAAATAAATAGGTACTTATAAGTATAGGTAACCCACAACTCAAGTTGTCTAAATAATGTATACAGCGATTAAATAGTACATTACTATGCGGTTATTTTCGTCGATTTACTTCTGCCGTATAAATAAGTAATGCGTCGTCCTTTTCCTCAATCGAATCCTCGTTTCAGAGCGTTCGATTGCGGCTTTGTTGTTGGTAAACCTTTAGGTAAATATTGAATACTTAGTTTTTTTTGGAAGGTAGGAACAATTACAATAGAAGAGAAGAGTGAAGGGATTGAAAGATTCGTTGCCACTAGCGGGACCCACGGTAGCTCAGTTGGATAAGAGCAATGGACGGATTCCAGAGGTCGCGGGTTCAAATCCCGCTCGTGGCGAATAATTTTTCAATTTTCCACTTTGATCGAAACTTAGGAACAATTAGTTATCAAAAAAAGCATTGTATCTTACACTTAGAAAACGAACAATCATAATTCATCTTGACTTAACACTTTCAGTGCCCAGTTTCAGGAACCCGCTACTTGGGCTCTCTGCGTTTATCGCTCGGCGCTTTTTTTCTAATTAGCGGGAAAACTAATACGGTGTCTACTACGAGCGTAGCGCTACGAAATCGTTCGTACTGAATGTGTTAAGCTGCTGTTCCACCTGAGCTAACTATGTTTTCATACTATTCGGCCAGGTTAAGCTGCGAAACTAAGGCTTGATTTCCTCCTACGCTGACGTCGGTCGGGCGTACGAATGTATACATTTCAGTCAGCGTCGCTGTGCGGTGTATATTGGTACGCCCGACCGACGTCAGCGTAGAAGGAAATCAAGCCCAAGCCACGCCACTTGCAATGCCTACATAGCTATATGAACGGAGTTTTGTTCTGAGTTTCGATGTTATATATGTAAAATTATATTACAACTCTTGTGACTTCTAGTGGTAGTTTAACAGTACAAAACAAGTTGACGATACTAATGTCCATATTTCCGTCAGATGCTGAAGTCGTCTCGACAGTTGACGATGACGGTGCGCACGGCGGGCGCGCTCGTGGGGCGTGCTTCCTGTTCGTGGACGGACCGCTACGGGCGGCCCGCGTCGCCGCCGCCGCCGCGCCCGTCCCGCTCCTCCAGCAAGGATCGCTCGATACGCAGGGTAACTTACGTCACTACTGTCACTAGTTAACGTCATAGATCACATCTGAAGGCTCGTGATCAAACCGCAAGCCGCGTTAGGTCACACAGCTCTAGTTAGCGTTCTTTTCAGGTATAAGCCTACATGAGGTAACGTCGTAACGTTTATAACCGTTCCCCACGCGGAATCACTACAAATTACAGCACTCGTGACCGTTTTACATGCAGGAAGCACATCACAGTGCCCGAGGATGCACTACATCCAGTGTCATATCATAGAACCGCTCGTGGTCGTTTCACATGTAACGGTATGGTTTCATATTAACAACACTGCTGAATTCGCACGTTTTATTTAAAAAATGCAATGATTCAGTCTGTAGGTTAGAGCCGTACCTATTTCTTCTAATATGCCTAATCTGAGTCACGTATTTATATGACAACTGTGTATCTACGAAAGCGGAGCTCAGCGGTTAGAGGCTCGTGCCGGCAACAATAACAAACTTGTCTCCGCTTGGCACGGAATCAAAACTCGATTAAAACTTATTCCAAATCCATGGCAGGAAATATTAATAGTTAAATTGATGGCAACTGTTGAAGGTACTGAGCATAATGTCACCTCAATTTTATCTAATATAAAACGATTTTCATGAATTAGAACAACATTCCTTATTTTGAAATCGATAAAGAGTAAATGATATTTTTTCTAGAAAACGATTCTTAATGCGAGTAAATATTTGATAAGTGACCCTCAAACTGCACGCAAACGTCTCTAACGTCCATAATGATTTGAGTGATTAATAAAATGTTATGTGAAATATTTGGGTCATAATTGTCATAAATATGCGTCTATGCATAGAAACGGGGGAGGGGCGAGTGGCGGTATGCTAATCGTGCTCGACTGCCCACTAAACTGCCGTTAGTGGTCGTAATGAGCCTACTGACACGTTTCTCTGCTCTCCCGCTTGTAGACATGGCCTACTGTCACGTTATTATACTAATTAATTATACTAGTGGCAAATAGGCTGTGATATCTGGCCTGTGGACATAATACATCCCTAGACCAGTTTAAAAAAAGTATGTTTATGGTGTGTTTAGGTTGACCTTTGTATCGAGCCGGGGCAGTCGCTTGGGCTGATGATCAGAGGCGGCTTAGAGTACAACCTCGGCATCTACATCACGGGCGTCGACAAAGACTCGGTGGCAGATAGAGCTGGATTAATGGTAAGGACTAATTACACCACCTTCTTTTGTTTTGGTACTTCCACGTTGTAGCTGTATAATTCTGTGTTCACAATTGCCTGTTAAACACCATTGTATACAATAAACGGCAGCATAACGGTTTATCTTACCCTCGAAAGTAGCCATCGCAGTCGTTTACGCCAGCCATTCTATCTGTACACGATTGTTTAAGATTCCAGATACGTACGGTTTGTAAATAGAAATTATTGCTTACATCAAAGGCTTTATCGGATTTCCTTTATCCTTCTTGTAAAAAGTAGGTCAGGAAAGGCCGCTGACAAGATACAGGCCGTCCGTAGCCGACGTATTGTGGGGGCCATATTGAGTTGAGGCAGCGCCCGGCTGAAGCTTGTGAAACTTTTATCATGCTCTTATTTTGCAAAAGCGGCGGTTCCAGCAAACTGCCACGGGCAGGTAAAGGATGACGAAAGGAAAATAGGAGCATCCCTGTTTTATATTACTTCCAAGCGGAGGGACCTCGGCAGAAGTGTATTCGTGTTAATAAATACTCATTGTATGTTTAAGTAATCGCTACTTTATCGCTCCATTTATACTATCATATAACTACATATTTTATCAAAAATGAGCGTATGAGAAAAGACAGACGAATACCTATCTAAGTATCTGCTAAATATCCAGAACTTTTACCACGAAGAGGCGCGGTCTCATTGAGCGATAAATTGCTCGTTTGTTTTACATTAAACTTTCAACGTCGCTATGGAAATGTATACTTTACATACCAATCGATTCAAAGTAGATGCAAACGCTTTCATATCTACTTTTCAGGTAGTACCTAGGCACCAAATGAAAATCCGACCGTATTTTAGTAAGGTACTTACCAAAATATGGGTGTGTTTTACTAAGTCATCATCAGAGGCCTTTCAGTCTGTTACAGACTATAAAAACAGTGTTAAGGGGAGAGACACACAAACAAAACTACACACGTTTAGTAAGTAGACGTTCGATTTCAATGAAAAACATAGGATTTATTTCCCTTTTTTACCTTCCGGATCCTCAATTCGTTTTGATCAAAATGGCGTATGTAGGTCCTCGCATTAGTTCAGTTTAAGTGCGATTAAGAGAAATGTGGAATGATTTCCTCTCCATAGTGGAACCGCACGGAGGCGAGGTGTGGTGAGAAATTTATGGTGTTTGGGCGCCCTCGACCGCCGGCTGCACGCCACATCCGAAACTCGTAACTCTTACCAACTCCAACAATGTTTTAAGAATTTTCATCAAACGATAAAATCGCTGCAGATATTTTAATCAGATTTAATTAGAAACCTTATTTTAAGTTTCTTTAGTATAATTCTCAAGCGGTTTGCACCGACGAGTCTAACCCACAGCATAGATTTTTAGGTTGAGAATCATTTAGCTTGTTAGATTGTAATTACCTACTTAGTCAGTTCTCATGGGATGAGAAAGTAAGAATATATACAGTCATGGCCAGATAATTAAGAACATGATTTTTTTCCCCATACAGTTGCATACAAATATGACTTTTCACATTTAATGATGGTTTAAAATACTGTATTTCATTCTGCCAGTGGCATAGCTCGAAACATATCTGTAGCAACTCGGAACTAATTTGGCTTACGTTTTGGTTAGGAACTCAAGGATATGATGCTTGACTGTCATAGTACTGTCATTTCATTAGCAAGCCGGCGGAAATCGAGTTCTAAGGACGCCACGCCACTGCAAGTTACACTCTGATATTTACCACCATGACATTAAAATTAATAAAAAAAACATGAATCCTAACTTTCAAACTCTATCTTATATCCTAAATATTTCAAGACTACGATACCGATCGTCCCAAGATAATATAATTACTTACGGGTTTATGAAGTTTTAATGTCCTTATAAGAAGTAGACAAGAAGTATTAGCTACATCCACCTCAAAGCAGGAACTTTTGTCCCGACAAAAGTCACCCAGTCACAAATGCAGACCTCTTTCCAGACAATCGAATTAAAACAAAAGCAAGAAAATAAAAAAGGTCTGAAACGAAGCGTGGTTGGTTTTTCCAGTTACTTCACTGACAAAAAATTACGACGACAAAATTTAAAACAATTACCGTTTACCTGTCTAGCCGGGGGTTTCGTATAAGTTTCTGGAATAAGTACCTAATGTCGGAAAACGTAGCTTTAAAAAAATACACAATTTTCAATGAGAGCGTGTATTATTTGCTTGTTAGCTGTAATACAATCTCATGATTTATGTATTTATCTTATCTAGGTGGGAGATCAAATTCTGGAAGTGAACAGCCAGTCGTTCGTGGACGTGACGCACGACGAAGCCGTCGCGCAGCTCAAATACCACAAGCGCATGTCGTTGCTGGTGCGCGACGTGGGCAAGGTGCCGCACGCCTGCACCGCATACGGGGACCGCGACGCCACGCCTAAGTTAGTACATCAGCGTCCGACAGTGTCCCGCGATGACGGCTCAGCCACGGTTTGAGCGGCAGCGGTACACACAATTTTACGTTTTAAGGCTATAAATAGTACGGAGATGACAGCTGTCATAATAGGGACCAAGATTCGCCGCGATACGTATAATGCTATACGAAAGCGAGATATGGAAACGCGGCCTCTCGTTCCCAATTATAGCGCGCCGCTGCGGCCGCTTGAAGCCGTGGCCATGCCCTGAGACCGTAGCTCATCTTGTACCACAAGTATGTATGACAACATTTTAACCACTGTAGATGTAGGTTAAAAAATTCAAATATACATACATGCTAGTGAAGAACGACATATCAATGTCGTAATATATCTGAATACATTACTTGGTCAATGACATAAAATAAAATAGAGATTTTGCAGAATGTTTGATATTTATTTGTTTTATGTTTATGTTATGTTACGATCAATAAAATGTGACGTGTGATCAATAATGAATGAATGAAGTAATCAGACTTTTTCTGGCGTTCCTCTAAACGCGCCCATGAGTAGGTACAGTTAACAGTCTGGTTTGAATTCAGAATAAGCGGCTGGGGCAAGCGGAGAGGCGCGGCGTCGACGGCAGTGGAGCAGAAGGCGCGCTCGCTGCTGCCGCAGAGCGACCTGCCGGCGTTGGCTTACTACATGGAGGAGTACGCCGCGCGCCGCCTCGCCACCGACGCCTTCCTCACCGTCCTGCGCGACCTGTTGGACACGCCGCAGAAGGTAAATCTATCTAGCCTGCCAATCGCGGCGTAAGCAACTAACGAGGTTAGAGGATACGCGTCTCTTTCTTAATCATAGACATAGGTACTGAAACGACCCGTTGAAACTAGCTACTAGAAGAGATCCAGGTCACGCTACCAACTTGTAACGACCCGGGAACAGCCCTGAAAACTACCCTGAAAATCTACACACCCGCTGAAACGCCTACTGATATATTTACTCTACAGAACCCTATGTAATCATTAGCGTTAATCTAGTTCTAATGACGACTCTATTGTAATTGCGCTTATTTACCTACTGTATTAAACCTACTTTCTTTGCGTGCTTTTATTACGAATACCTGAAGATTTGGCCAAATGTGATCGCTAGTGGTAGGAACCCTGTAATGTTGTGCACCGTAATAACCCTGATTCTTTTATGATAGCTTGACAGAAAACCGTAGACTCTTCATCCCTTAAATATTTTTAGCTAGCCTATCTGTACGTAACTTCCAACTGCTATTTTTGTATTTCTAGATAAAATCAAGTGCTAATATTGAGGACTAGAATTTATTCTCTATAATTACTTTATGATTTAAAATATTTTTTGTTTTTGGTAGAAAATCCCCCTACTCCTATTACGCGTCCGGTTGAACAAGATGTAGCCTTATCATTCATATAAACAAGGTTATTTATTTGACCCTACAGTGAGCTAGAAATGTTCCCTAGATACTTGTATTTAGGAACAAAAGTACTATCGACGGGTTGTGTGGTAATCTCTTAATCACTCACACAGGCTACGTCTTGTTTAGATGAGGGTTTGGACGCCCTAAACAAGTTACCTCCCTTACTAACCTAAGGGTTTAAGACCCAAAGAATGAAGCTACCAGTGTTTCCAACCTAGCGGTCTGTTTCGAGAAAAAACACCAAACAAACTCGTCAGACATCTTTTAGAAGTGACAATATTTATAATTAATTTATATGGTCAAACTCCTACGAGCATTCTATAGCGGGAAACTGTAGGTAATGCTAAGACGTTCCGTTCTTTACATGTGAAATATTTAACCTAAATTGTGTCTTAAATGTAGAGAAACATTCCACTTGCGATAATAAGATACCTAATTGGATTTTATGGACTGCTCAGCCTGCCATAAAGCCCAGAATCATTTCATCTTTCTGAAACAACCCTGCAAAGATATCCCAATATCATAAATAGAACTATAACCCTTTGATGATAATTAGTAATTTATCGTTACACCTTAATGTTTCACATGTAATGACATACGGAACTTAACACCACTTTGCCCTTAAAGAGAACTCAGTCGCCCACGCTAGCAATTTAAAACTCCATTATTGTTATTAGTATAGTAGACCCTTATTTCAGTTATTTATGCCTAAATGCCCTTAACAGTGTATGAATTTACTCCTATGCCTATCCTGAAGTCCCTAAGCTGCTTATTCCTTGAACCATACCTTTAGTTCAAGAAATAAGAATGTATCCCTAAAATATCTGTAATAAGTTCAGTCGGCGAGCCTGAGATAGCAACCTACCGGCCGGTGTGAGGAGTCCCCCCCCCTTGCGACCGCAGTCTAGAGGGAGTACAAGGGGTAGGACGGCCCTATTATGTATATAAATGTTACAAATAAACATATTTAATAAAGACCGCTTCTCGAGTACTACAGGACTTCGGCGAGCGGAGTATCCTCCTGTGCCAACCTGTGGCCACGCCTTAGAACGTAGAGGAGTCTCGATCCACGTGGGAGAGTGTTGGCTGTCTCTTGGTCTGTATAAAAGAGACATCAGATCCTCTCGTATAATCTGATTACGCTATCAGACTCCACCGTAATCTCGTTGTCACCGTTAGGTGAGACTACAGAGGCAGGCAAACTGTTTATTGTGTTTACCTAGACTGGGATCTGGCTTGTATAATAATAAAAACAGTAAACTACTTTAGACACTATTCCAGTACCCAGAACCATAACTCTTCATTGCGGAGTTATTTCTCTGCAATGGCAAGCCACGTTCCTAGGCCTGACTCACAAAAATAAGCACTGCACTTTAATACGAGTATAACGATAATAAACACCCGGTAAAACCAACGGTAAGCAAAAACCAAACACTTAAGAAAAAACAGCCAGAGACCCAACCAGTCTGATCGATGATACTTGAATGAACCCCAATACTACTGCGACTCGGCCTTTTATACTTTCCTACGAGGGACACAGCGACATGTCGCTTTTGCGACACATGTCGCTATTGGGTCATGTCGCTTTTGCGACATGTCACTTTTGCGACACTTGTCGCTATTGGGTCATGTCACTTTTGCGACATGTCACTTTTGCGACACTTGTCGCTATTGGGTCATGTCGCTTTTGCGACATGTCACTTTTGAGACATGTCGCTTTTAGGGTCATGTCACTTTTGCGACATGTCGCTTTTGCGACATGTCACTTTTGCGACACATGTCGCTATTGGGTCATGTCGCTTTTGCGACATGTCACTTTTGCGACACTTGTCGCTATTGGGTCATGTCGCTTTTGCGACATGTCACTTTTGCGACACTTGTCGCTATTGGGTCATGTCGCTTTTGCGACATGTCACTTTTGCGACACTTGTCGCTATTGGGTCATGTCGCTTTTGCGACTCTTTATTTTGTATTTATTTGGGAAGGCTAAGTTTTGAGGGGTGGCCTGAGCCACCCACTTAACAAAGCAAAAAATGTGTAAGTACGTACAGTCGCGGAATGATAAGGTTGACCAGTTTTCAAATGAATTTATTTACGCGTTGCAAGCACATGTTACCTTTTTAAACTGTGTAACAGACGAGAGTGTTGTATTGAAAATTATGTTCAACTGTTTGACAACAAAGTTCAAATTTACTTAGACGAATTTTCCTTGACTATTAATAGTTGAACTAAAACCTTTTTATTAGTTTGATCTTGCCATTACGTTGTGTCAAGTTTGATAAATCTAATGATTAAATCCTCTTCGCTTAAAATTATTAAAAGTGTAAATGTGAGTAAACAGAAACAGTTCCTGTCAATGTCGTCATTGCTTTTTTTTTTTTTAATTATTGAACTCGAAAAAAATACTTAAAGCTTATAGTTACATATTTTACCTCGCCAAACTGATGCGCTCTCTCATTTTAATACATTTACAAATTATACCTACTTATTTAAGATTAAGCTAAGTCATGCAAACTAACTAAATACCTATATGTGTATTAGTGGTATATTATGTATTAATCCGTACACAATAGACGCGCTATTTCTTGTATTAGTTTTTTTTCTTTTTTTTTCTCGTTTTCCAAAATTCAAAGAGGTCAATTCTCATAGTGGACGTATCTGTAGGCCATGTAGTGAAATGACATTCATTATGACGGAATGTGTCTGACACTCGGTCGATAAAGCAGATACTGATAACTCATACTGAGCAAGCAAAAACAGATCTTAAGGTGATCAACCTTTTCATTCCCCGACTGTACATACTAGTATAACACCTATTCATATTTATTTATCTGTTATAGTACACTCTCCTTACGGAGATTCGAGAGTTCATCCTACCCGAAGATCGGCCCAGGTTCGACGAGCTCGTGTACAGGCGGGGCGACGAACCATCCGATCATCACTTAAAGGTAACATTCATAAAATAATGCGATAGTGAACGCTTAGATGGAAACCCTTGTCATTTATCTTTAAAGCAAGGGTGTCTTAGCAAAAATTTGTAGTTCAAGCATATTTTCGCAGTGTTCATTAGGTTGACTGCTCCGAATAATCTCGTAATCTTCGCTCCACCTCCATCTGGACTCACTAATTACAATTTTGCGCTTCGTTAAGAACAGAGGCAGCTGCAAGCTCAATTAATTTGGTAGAGGTTTTTTCACAAAGGCGATTTAAAAAATAAAAGGAATTGTGGTGGAGAAAGTTTGTTTTAATTATAAAATAATATCTGTGTACAAATTGTGGATTTATGTAGGTGATACAGGAAAATGTTGTCACGTAGTGTAAACCAGACCATTTCATAGCTTATTTATAATAGTACATTATGATACAAGTGTGCTATGTTGGTTAATACACTCGAGTCGGTTTTTAAGCCTGAGCCGAAGGCGAAGGCTTAATGGAGACGAGAAGTGTAATGACCAATGCTCACGTGTTTCATACGACGTTTTTCAACATATTTGCGAGGAAAAAAATAAAATAAATAAAAAATGAAAAAGTTAAAAGATATGTAATGAAAAGGCACTAGTGCGATAATGTAATGTAAAAGTCACGGCATGGGTAATATTCTGCATTATTTTGCTAATATTTAAAAAGATATGTAATGAAAAGGCACTAGTGCGATAATGTAATGTAAAAGGCACGGCATGGGTAATATTCTGCATTATCAGTGTAAATACGCTGTAATAAGACCTACTTTACGAGCAGGTGTATTGAAAAAGCACGTTACGCATATGAAGGTTTTCGGTTAGGGAGGAAGATGCGAGACGTGTTAATAATGCACGGGGAGAAGTGGTTGCGAGATCGCTGAAGGTTCCATTTGTCCGTAGCGCGGTTCTGAGAGACACATGCTGCCCTCCTCGACGATACACGATTTGCACGACGCGGTAAGTGCACGCGCGCGCGGCGCCCGCATGCTCCGCTCACCAGTAGTTAGTGCTTTCCTTATTAAACATGTCTGATTCGATGTAATTATTTTTGCCTTATCGATGTTTAGCACACAGCGAGCGTTGAAGCGAAATATATTACTTTCTCCAATATCACTTGTAAATTGTAAGTATGGACAAATATGGTCGCCAGTAAACTCAACTTTCGCTGCGTGATATGTACTAGAAACCTAAGTAATAACAACTCATTAATATCCGCTTATTCATATGTGAGATAAAGAAGGTGTTTAGTGGAAGAACATACTATCGTTAAGTTCTGATGTACCTACACTTTATATGGAAGTGAATACTAAAGAAAAATATTGGTCCAAATGGCACTTCCGTATGGATTTTTTTGCACCAACTAAAATTAGAAATGGTGTCAGGTGTTCGTACATACATATTATGAGTTAGTAGTGGTTGGTAAGGTCGGGGCGGTCGGGTGTAGTGAGGGTTTGTTCTAGGAGGGGCCGGCGGAGCCGCTCGTGGCGGACCACCGCTCGCCCTCCGAGGACTCCGGCTTGGGCCTGCCGCCGCACGACCACGCCTACAGGTACCTACACCATCGCTCGACGTATGTACTGATGCCACTGTACGTAGATGTAATGTAAACTCCGAAATAAATATTAAATTTCGCCGATACAAATGCGCCTGTATTAACCGGCATCGGCAATGCGATATACGAGGTACCTGATTAATGGGCAGCTGCTGGAAGTTGTGCGTCATCGGAGCGCCTGCCCCCGCACTCTAATGAGCGAGACGCAAATCCTCTGTAGTGGCCTCTTGTATAGGCGCTTAAATGTGAAAGTACCCTTAGGTGCGAAAGCAAAGGTTGAGTCCTCGTTGAGCGGTCGCTTTCGTCCGCTCTTTTACATCTTAGAGCGAAAATAATCTGCCGTGTTTCACAGGCCCTTGTGCACAGTCGCTCGGCGAACCGAGCATCTCATTGGCCAGGCGCCAACACTTCCACTTTTATTTGGTATCGAAATCGATTGCTTTATGGTGGCATGAACGTTCGTATTTACTGTCACCGGCGGTTTTATACCGCTGTCCTGCATCCGAGAGGGTTTGTTTTAAATTTATTGCTCGTAAAAGCGCTCCGCGATCGACTTTTAATCCCTTATGAAGCGTCATTCAGTCTTCAGTATCAATAAGAATGGTCCTGTTATTTTAACGAGTTTGTTTGTTGTATTATAAATGTTATATTCGAACTTCCTAGACTTAACGTAGTTGTATGTACCTACATCAAGTTTAGCAAATACTATTCTATTATTTATAGGTTTGAATTCGGATTTGACTCATCTTAATACAATAATAGAATGTTGAAGATGCAGTACTAAACTTATATAAGTAATAAACAAACCAAACGTACTCAACTCTTTGCAAAACACCGCCACAACAGACTGTCCTCAGCATGACGCCATGATGATATATTAAATAGTATCCGTTGTAGGTATGTAATATCCTTCGTAACAGTAACACGTTGTACAAAGTGAGACCCAAAAAAGCTTTTGTTGCATCTAGTCTAGATGTTTTAGGATGTTTTTTGTAGTTAGCGTAAAATGTATGTTGACTATGTGTTTGTCCTTATAGATATATGTAATGTGTAGCCGTATAGACAGTGACAGTGATGTTGTGTGGGGCAGGAGCGGGCGCCCGTGGCGGCCGGCCGACGCGCCGCCGGCTGACGACGACCTGGAACCACCGCACGAGGTGATTTTGCCAGAATTACCTACCTTATAACTTCTAATCAATGTTCTATATCGACCACATTCACTTTTCTGCGCCTAGCCTAATGCCGTCCTAGGTGTCACTCGCTAAACTCATCTCAAACCATCCACACTCTTCATAGCGTTCTTTAATTGTGAATAAAACAGAATCCGTAGCTCTAAAATACTTAGTAAGTAGAGCTTTACTTCTGTACCTATCACATTATTTTAAGTAGTCTTGCGTCTGTTGTTTATCGGCTCTTGGGAACTTTCTTTGCAAAGACGCACTCATACGTTTTTACAGTTTTATGTGATAATTTAGATCAATATATTATACCTTTATTTTTACATTATATATTATAGCCATTATACCTCCGGAATGCACCGCGCAGTGCGTCTCTGCATAATGCCCTACTACCTACTTGGAGTATGCAAGTGACGATAGCGTAGGGTGTTAGCTGGCTGGAGTGGCACCTCAGCACCACCGAGTAATGTGTTCTCACTTCTAATGCACGATCGACGATGGCTAGCGAGTAGAACGTCTTTCTCTATGTGTGGCCGTTATTTCCTGAACCGAGGGGTAAATCTGGCAAAATTCTTCTGACTAATTAGTGGTCTGGTATAACTATGTATTGGCTTTAAATTTTTTATATAAAAATTGCGGCATCGGTAATAGCGGCCAATCTTGAAAGTCTTTTCTTGGTCTTTACCTTATTGAGTACCTACTGGACCTCGTAATTCGATTTTTGCGAGACATTCCACAGTAAGTACTTACTTTGTATCTTTCCGTCTCTGTCTTAATGTTGGATGGTTGTTTGCATATTTCTTATTTCCGCTGCTTCGAAATTAGTTTTTTTTACCCTATTTTTAGTATAATCTCCACTTATAATAAATCTCTAAATTAAAAAAAGAATCAGCCAGTTTGAAACTAAGCTTTCTGTGGTACGAATGTTCTCAGCATCCCATGGACGGAAAAATATGAAACATTTTATATAGGTACATTATTATTCCAGCTGCAACTAAGGATAGTTTTTATCCGACTGCGACAATTAATTTATTTTCCGTAATATACGACTTCATTTAATTTTCATTTATTATTCTTAAAGTATATCGCCGCCACATCTGTCAGCTAAAAGAAACGTCAAAATCACAGACTAATAAGAAATACTACGGACAAAATGGCGGAATTTCTTTGCCTTTCTTTCGCCTATTAATAATTTTAATCCCGTCTACGATATACGAGTACATTGACGAGACACATAGGTACCAAAAGCAAATATAAAATGAATCGATTTTGATATGCGAACTTATATGCGCAAATGTCGAATTAAGGCGTAATTTCTACAAATGTAACAACAAATTCGAACAATATAAACTTGGTTTTTTTGAATGGCACGCGCGCGCGCTCTATGCGTATTCAGCCATCAAACCACGAAAACCGAAACTCGAAGTTCGTATATCTGCATTCCTGTCATTTGTTAGTGCGATAGAGATAGAGATACCCGAATATTTTCGAATTCCGAAGTTCGTGGTTTAAAAGAAAATACGGATATCGGATAGATCTAAATTAATATTTTATGTGTGAAATATGGTTAAAATTATTTGGAAATACTATTGTTGTTATTGTTTTAGTATATATTTGACTAGCTTTAAGTTTAATATTGTACGTCCGAAATGGGCAAGCTGTTGGACTTTATTTTACCCAAAACAACTAAATGTACACAGTTCTGACAATAAAGAAATCTTATTTTATCTTATCTTATCGAAAATAGGGATGTAGACACTAAACAAAATAATCATAATGTTGTATTATCTCGAAAAAAACAACGCAAGAGGCTATACTCGTATAGGTAATCACTAAGTTATAAGTGTATAAAGTTTTAAGAGGGGGTTTGTTGCGTCTCTTTTCCGCAAAACGCACCTTTATAATGAAACGATTGTTTTTTACTATGACGTGATCGTGACGTCACGGTCCCTGATCGTTCTCTCACTCTAACAAGCGACATTAAAACGGTTGTAGCTTCGTAATTTTTTGAGATATTTGAATGAGTTTTTCGTTTCTTCTTTCTTTTGAAGTGAGTCTACAGCTACACCTCTATTTGGAAGACAAGCGGAAAGAACCCATACTATCCATACTAATAATCCATACTTCCATATTAATATTAGTCCCTGGGCGACCGAGCTCTGCTCGGGTGAAAATGGAGAAAATACGGAGAAAACGATTTTTCCCGGACATGAGACCTATCTAGATCGATTTCTCGCCCCCATAACCACCTATATTCCAAATTTCATCGAAATCGTTAGAGCCGTTTCCGAGAACGTGATTGCAAATATATATACAAATATTGCTCGTTTAATAGTATAGGATAAATGCGAAAGTGTGTCTGTCTGTCTGTTACCTCTTCACGCCTAAACCGCTGAACCGATTTAGATGAAATTTGGTATACAGATAGTTTGAGCCCCGGGGAAGGACAAAGGGTAGTTTTTATATCTGAGGGGCTGAAATTGGGGGTGGAAATTTGTATGGAGCTACTTAAACCGCTGCACCGATTTAGATGAAATTTGGTATATAAATAGGTTGAGTCCCGGGAAAGGACATATAATAGGTTTTATCCCGGAAATCATCCCCTAAGGGGGTGAAAGGGGGGGGGGGTGAAAATTTGGATGTAATCTATTTTGATGAAATTTGGTGTTGTTAAGTGTTGGTATAGGTTAAGTCCTGGGAAAGGACATGGGATAGTTTTTACCCCAGAAATCATCCCCTAAGGGGGTGAAATTAGGGGTAAAAATTCGGATGGAACCCATTTTAATACAATTTGGTATAGAGATAGCTTGAGTCCTGGGAAAGGACATAGGATAGTTTTAATTCCGGAAATCACTCCCTAAGGGGGTGAAATGGGGGGTGAAAATTTGGATGAATCCCGTTTAGATGAAATTTGGTATAAAGGTTGTTTGAGTCCCGAAGAATGACATTAGATAGTTTTTATCCCGAAAATCATTCCCTAAGGGTATGAAATAGGATATGAAAGTTTGGATAAAATCCATGTACCTAGATGAAATTTGGTATAGAGATAATTTGAGACCCTTCGAAGGATATAGAATAGTTTTTGCCTCGGAAATCATCCCTTAAGATGGTAAGTAGAAGTTTGTTTGCATTATATTTTCTAAGTATAAGTTCTACGCGGGCGAAGTCGCGGGCAACAGCTAGTTAAACATAAAACTTCATAATAATGATGAGAATACACTCACAAAAATAGTTTTACAATGACTTTATTTCTTCAACTAGCTTCTGCCCGCGACTTTGTCCGCGTAGAACTCGTTTGTATCGTAGCTCGATACAAACTTTCACTCCCATTTCCCCTTTAGGGATTGATTTCCGGGATAAAAACTATCCCTATATCAAATTTTATCTAAACGGGTGCAGCGGTTGTATAGTAGCTCCATAAAAATGTTCACCCATCATTTCAACCCCTAAGGAGATAATTTCCGGGATAAAAACTATCCCATGTCCTTTCCCGGAACTCAAACTATATCTAAACCAAATTTCATCTAAATGGGTTTCATTAAAATATTCACCCCCTTTTGAGACCCTTCTAATACAACAGTTGCATAAAATACTATTTGAAGCCGACTTTACCTATCGAGAAAATATTATAATTATAACCTCTCAACAAAAAAAGTTTACTTATCGGGATTTATTCCGTGCCGATATAGTGATGAGATGTAGTTCGTTTGCAATTATTTGGTGTGCGATAACCTAGGGCGGTTAAACAAAGAATGTCTCAGATCGCAGGTATTTGACGCCCGAGCCGAAGGCAAGGGCGATAAATATGCGCTCTGAGGCTTTCTTTATTACCGCCCGTGGTGAGTACAACATTTTACGTCTCTATCTGGCCAGGAAGTGGGGTTTTCCGCACGCGTAGCGTGCGGTAATTCCTACTTTATGGCCAGGTATGACGTAAAATAATAAACCACTTGGCCGCTTTCTTATTGGCAAACTCGCGCACGAGGGTTCCACACTGCACGCGAATGATTTATGGAAATGTCTCTTAGAATCACGAAGTGTTTGGGCATTTTCAATAATTCGTGTAGGTACCCAATTAGCGTAAGTTGTTAACCAAAAATTTGTGACGATAATTAAGTATTCAGTCTGTATAAAAATTAACTTTTTCTTTTCGATTTATAATGATATGCATATTCACGTTATTTAAACGTGAAACAAGTTCATTTTAACATCATTCGTATGCTTAACTTACGTCACAAAACTGACACTGAGTTAATTTTTATTTTTTACAACTCACGCTAATTGGGTACACGCATTTTTGTTGTTGAATGCCCGTTTACCGGAATCTGAGTGTCCCTTTACGCTGGTTACATTCAAACAGTATTTTTTGCGATATATTTAGTTACAAATGACAACGCTGAATGTTGGGGCTATGTGCCAATGCGGACCCGGGGCTGCTTCAGAACAACCGGGAAATATCGCTAGGAGGATGATGTGCTCCTTTAGGACGCGGTTCTGAAGCCGTTATATATATAGTACGAACTTAAAATGTATTCAAAAGTCTTCAAATAGCAATAATAGTTATCAAATTATTAATTTAGTAACATTATTGCAAGAAAATCACACATCATAATTATTACCGAGTTTCAAAAATCAATACAATTTTATGAAAGTGTGGCTGTACAGGTTTCTGCCATTGCTTAATATGTTTTATTACTGTTTACTTATCAGCCCTAAGGGCGACACGCATCACTTTCAACCCACTATTCACATTCAGATAAATAATGACCTATTTTCAGAGCAGGAGAAATAAAAACGAATACAAGGTCAACACACTCACACCTTTAAAATGGGTTATATAGGATTTGACCGATTTAGACAAATATTTTTGCATAGTTATTTGGTAGCTTTACTTTTGTGTCCTCGTATTCGAAATGAAAAATAGAGTGTTTAACTCGAGGAAAACCACCCATTAAAGCCTCGAACTATTGGCGCTCTCACATCGTTGGAGCGCTAAAATATCTCGTCTAAAATAGGTGGCTTTCAACCCTTGGTTAACAATGAAATGACGGTTCACCCTCATAATCTTTTGAGACTTTTGAAACGAGAAACACTACGCATTACACGTGTCAAGAAGTAGGTATCCCATAAAAAACATCCCATGTAAAAAATAGGCCAAGTCTCGAAACTCGTTCACAGTAAAAAGTGGTGAGATATTTCGTAGAGCCAAGTCAGGCATTCTTATTAATCTTTATTTGCTTGCTAAATAAAATTCTGTAACTTGGGAATCACACAACTTGACTGTATTTAGCTACTAATTTTTGCATAGATACCTACAACTATGTAAGTGTGATTGCCAAGTCACAAAATTTTATTTAAAAAGCAAATAAAGATTAATAAGAATGTCTGACTTGGCTCTACGAAATATCTCACCACTTTTTACTGTGAACGAGTTTCGAGACTTGGCCTATTTTTTACATGGGATGTTTTGTATGGAATCTCATTTCTTTTTGTAGACTTTATATGGGAATGTTATTTTACCAACCGCAAATAACGTTTGTATAGTTTTGCCAGAAGGAACTGCAAAAGTAACTTTGTAATCGTATGTATTTGTATCGGATTACAAACTTACTTATGCAGTTTTTATATCTCTGAAACGTGACTGAAATTGCAATATTTTTAGGTTTTTTATGAGATTTTAGGCTAAAAACTAATTACTTTTGAAATTTGGAGCTTGTGGGTCTGCTAGAAGTACCTTAGAATTAGCGTGATCATTATCAGTGAGTATGTCAGTGACAAAACTAACGAACTTTGGCGGACAATAGTTCTTAAACTGTAAGTTTAAATTGAATGTTATTGATATTGTATGTTAACCATATTATGCCCTACATGTTCCTGAAAATTCAGGGTTCTAGCTTTAGCCAGCACAAAATTACAGGATGTTGAAAATGGCCTGAATGGCTTCGAGAAAAGGATGGTACGGCCGTGCCTCTTTGTTTTGCTCGACTTGGCGGGGGCACTGCCGTGCCCCCAGATACCTATACGAATACGAAAGGATTGAGTTCTATCATTGTATTGACAGTTCTGTGTGAGCAATAATTATGGTTCCATATTCTTCTTAATATTGTACGTAGGGTGGCACTTATGTCTGCAGAATCAGACTCAGTATATGATACTAGTGAGAATAATAATTAATTTGTAAGTACAATTATTATTTATTAAACATTTATTGCGCAGTTACAGATACAAAAGACGAACTTAATGCCATGAGGCATTTTTTATCAGTACACACACCTAACCTTTTAACCTAATCATTGCTGAGGGGCTACCGCCAAACGAAACCGAACTTCGAGCTTCGTTCGTGTACCTATCTCCCTCTCTGCGCTCGAACTAGCAAGTGCGACAGAGAGGGAGATTGAGGAGTTGCATAATCATCATCATCATATCAGCCGAAACACGTCCACTGCTGCACATAGGCCTCCCCCAAAGAGTGCCACAATGACCGGACTGCGCCACCCGCATCTAGCTCACGTGACCTTTATGGGCATCGTAGTTGCGCCTTCCGTTACGTTCGTTGCATAATAGGACTGTGTTTTATTATAATTTTAAACTTGACTCTAAAACAAGTTTTGTTGTCCACTAGAACGAAGAAATTTAATCGTAATGAAATTAAAATGTAGATGTAGGGAGGTACGTATCGATGTTTCAGTACCCATGAAATGCCCTTGCTGATATTGCATATTACAAACATTAGTCATGACGAATGCGCGTTTAATAAACACGATTAATCAAATTATGACATATTAGTTCAGCTGTAAGAGAATTGTGTGTCTAGGTCGGTATTTTTGTAGTATGAGATAACGGCTCGTTGGTCTAGGGGTATGATTCTCGCTTCGGGTGCGAGAGGTCCCGGGTTCAAATCCCGGACGAGCCCGTGGTTACACATTTTTTTTAGTTAAATAATATAATTTATAATATTATTGCAAGATATTTTTCAATGACAGACGAATAGACTAGGAATTACTCGTATTCTTTTAATCAATTTCCTAAAATGTTGTTTTGATAAGTGAGGGTAAAATAAAATTAAATCAACGTAGGTAGCAGGGAAACAATAAGGTAATGGACTGCGTTTATAAGGTAATGGAAGGTGCGTGACGGCGCGCGTTGGTTACGTTTTAGCTACACTCAGGAGCAAAAAAATGGTGCTCCCAGTTTCCATTTAATACAAAACATACACGCATTTTTGCTCTTGAGTTTATTAGCGTCGACCCCGATAGCCGTTTGCAGTACCTTTCGCGGTACAGTCGAGTTTTCCAATATCTATACAGAAAACCATTCAAATACACCTATACACAGCCGTTATAGTTACTGACATGACAGACGCATGTGCGCGTTTTTGCTTTAATGTTCCACGCCGATCCCACATCACTCCATTTTTAAATACTTAGCTGCAAATTATTAAACATGGCCGCCAGACGAACCTCACACTTTGCTTCATTAATTTTTGGAATCATTCATACCAAACAACCATCATACCTGTACAGCAAATTAAATCTCTCCACACGTGAAAAGCGAGGAGCCTTAAGACTGATTAGTAACCAACACAACACGTCCGCTTTTCGTGGCAGTTTTCGGTATGCTGCCACGAAGTGCTGGAATTATCTTCCACCACCTATCAAAAACTGTATATCCATTGCTTCATTTAAAAACAAAATCAAAATGTATCTTACCAACCTACAAATATCTAATGCATAAGCGGACAATCCACATAGCTCTTGAGTTTCAATACCTGTAAATGAAATCACACATATACACCTGCATTTCATCATACTTACCTTATACCTGATCCGTAAACTTACTTAGCTCTGAATTCATTAATTGCGCAGCGACCTCTCCTTCTCATTAATTAGGTTTTGTTACGTATAAGTTATAATTATAAGTTATATTTTAAGATTTGTATCTCTCTCTGGGTGCCCTGAAAACCAGCGCCTTTAGCATATATTGCTGCTGGCATATGCTGAGTGGTTTCCATTTTGGTGCATTTGAGTTATATGAAACACACTTGTGAAATTTCTTTGTGATACCAAATAAATATATTTCTTTCTTTCTTTCTTTTCTTTCTTTCTAGATATTTTTGAAAGGTTGTCTGGGTAGATATTGGAGAAGTCCACTACAATCTTGGCTATTTTACGATACAATAATATGGTGAAAATTCTGGGTAATTATTTATTCATCGGTAGCAATAAAAGGGGCAAGATATACAGGTCGATTCACGAGAGCTGGCATGAATGGATTGACCGAAAGTAATGTCACTTGTCACTGTGAGTGGCAGTGTGAGTGCCGTTCTTATACAGGGGCCTCCTAATATTTTGTTAACATGTACCTGATACGTGTTCGTTATTTAAGAAAAAAATAATTATATAATTATAATCTGCACCAAGTATCATGTTAATCCTATAAGTAATTATTATTAATTATATTTATTATTCTGACTTATTATTAATGAATGAATGAATTAAACATAATTTCAAGTAACACGGGACTCATACAGGACATTGAATATTAACTTAATGTCAAGAATCGCAAGGTTATGGCTTGTTCGAATTGTAAAAAATCTAAAAAAAGAGCAGACCAAGCAGACTTTTTAATTTATTTATGTCCTGTTTTCACACTGTCGTCGCCGCAATCTACAAAATGACGGCGAAAAGATTCAAAATTCTTACGAAAGCTAACCGTTATGTTCGCGTTTCACGGCATCGTCATGGTGCATGAAACATGGTTATAATTATATATTTATTTATTTATAAAATGCAAAATCTCTGAAACACAATTATCATAATCACTTTTTGCATCAACCTGTATTTAATAATTATGTGATCACACATAGACATTATCATTCACTCGATCAATTCATTCGTGCCAGCTTTCGTAAACCGACCTGTACGTAGTGTAACCAATAAATAATAATAAAACATAAAATAAAAACAAACTAGCCTAAGTAATTGTAATTAAATTACGTTAAATTTTGTAATACTTGTTACCTTGAAATTGTATGTAGGCTATTTACAGTATAACTAAAGACTAGAATATAAATAAAAACACATTATAAATAAACCTAGTAATAGAGAATAAAATAACTAACTATTTCAACAGACTTGTACCTACTCTTTTTCTTATTCGTAGCAATTATATTGCGATAATATGATAAATGTGATAATGTTTCTTAATTAATCAATGAGGTGCGAAAACCGTTTGTATTAAAAGTTCACAATAACTCAATCATAATTGAAAAAACTATACATTATCATTGGCTAAATCCACATTCGTAGTTATTTAAACAACAATTGCAGAAATAAGTAAAAATGAAAATACTGGAACACATTGCGGAACGAGACGTGCAAAAGGAGAGTTATTTAATTACCAATTCGAATAGGTATGATCTTTAACAGAGATATAGTTTTTAAATCTAAAATAAATATAATTAGTTCATTAATTATTTTTATCAATTCAAATATCATAAACCCTCCATGATGCGTTCAAGAACCGCACATTATAACCACCATAAAAACAGACTGTTTTGTTAGAACAAATTTCTTATCTGTGAAAATGTTAGTATTGCTAAATAATAAAATCGATTTCGATAATATTATTTCATTTAAATTTCACGTAGATTGCACGTAGAACCGATGGCCGCTGGGGCGGAAAGGTTCTCGAGTGGCGACCACGTACCGGAAGGCGCGGCGTGGGTAGGCCCCCCACAAGGTGGACTGATGATCTGGTAAAGGTCGCGGGAGTCCGCTGGATGCGGGTGGCGCAGGACCGGTCATTGTGGCACTCTTTGGGGAAGGCCTCTATACTAATATCAGTCGAGATGACGTTTAGTTCGAAATTAATTGTCAAGTTGCATACAAATTTGACAAATGTCGCACGTAAGTAAGATATCGAACGATATGATAGTTAGAGCTGACTCTAGTCTCTGAATTAAAAAAAACTATGACAGCTGCCAGAAAACAACGCCGCCATGCGATGCCGGTCTTAATATGCGGCTCCTGAATGCATCATGGAGGCTTATGATATGTGGATAGATAAAGCAGTGTATGTATTTAACTGTACATAAATAGGCATTAAAACACTCGTGTGATGTTATTATGAAACTCGCCTTCGGCTCGTTTCATAAAGCCACACTCCTGTTTAATCCCCTTCATTATGTACTGTCACATAAACTACAATTAATCCCTTGACCGCCACAGACAGTCGGCAAATCAGGACATCGTCTTACCAGACGCCACGTCGTCTATAGCCGTTATAGAAAACCTTACATTTTGTTTATGGTTGTATGTTGTATGTGGTCTGGGCGGCAACAATTGTTTTCGAAACTGAGTAAAACCCTTCTTCGGTTCCAGATAACTCAAGTAGTTATGAGTATCACTTTCAAGGGAAATATTTCAGTAATTTGTGAGCAGGCCGGTCCAAAGACTGTAACTATTCACGCAACCCTGCGTTCCTCGCCCCAACTATTACGTCGTTTCCTCCCCAGATACGACCCGCTAAGCTAAAATAGCAACACAAAATAGTTTCAATCCCTCCAACTATGACGAGAACTCTACGGCTTATGCTCAGCATGAGTTGTAGATATATAATAATAAGCAAGCATAATACATATATTATTTTAAGAACCTTACATTTATCATTGGTCCAATAAAAAGAACTTTCAAGTCGAGAAAATGCGGGCAAATGGAGTACCTATTGAGTCATTTTTTACTTGAACTTTATCGATTAAGAAACTTCATTAACGAAAAAAATAAAACACATTCACTTTTTTTTTTTTTATTAACGACGGTGGCATACAAGCTTACGGCCTGCCTGGTGGTAAGCAGGAACCGTGCCTATGGACACTTGTGACTCCAGAAGAATCATAAGGGCGTTGCCGACCCTTTATTAACTTGAGGATTCGCTGTGTTGGCAGATAGAGACATAAGCAAGTCCCTAACTCCCAACATAGCGCATCCTCGGGAGCTCTGGCGACCTTACTCACAACCAGGAACCCAACACCACATGCTTAAATAAAATAAAATAAAAAACATTTATTTCAGCCCATACAGATCCATAGTTTTGTTAGTAAAATCTTACGTGTTATGTTAGTATTGGGAACAAAAAATAAAATAAAGTAAGAAAATATAAAAGCTTAATCGGCTTAAGCGGGTTCGAATCCCGGTCAGGGCATTTATTTGTGTGTTTATCACGAATATTTGCTCCTGAGTTATGGATGTTATGTATGTATATAAGTATCTATATGTATTTATCTATTATATATATCGTCGCCTAGTACCCACAACACAAGCCTTATTGAGCTTACCGTGGGCCTAGGTTGATTTGTGTAGGATTGTCCTGTAATATTTATTTTATTTTATTTATTTTAATAGCATGCAATAATATAGCAACACTACAAAGCAGTGGTGCTATTATGCTGCGGTCTTCTGTAAGGTGGAGGTACTTCCCCGGTTGGGCTGCTCCACATACGAGCGAGATGACTCTTCAAACTACTTATATATCATCCCGACATTACAATAATAACTAGAATAAGGGTTATTTGTATTTTACTGTAATGCCGTCAGTTGTATTGCAGAGACAGCGTCGTTTCGTGACGTCATAAAGATAACACTGCCCTTTCGCCTTTCGGTGAGGTTAATGAACTTAATTCGGATCGACCCTTGTTACTGGAAGAATAGGTATAGGTACCTACTTACTTGGTTTAAATTAATGATAAAATAAATGTTTAAATTAGGGCTACCTACCGTTTTTGCACTCACCAGTTGGTGCCACTGGCGAATAAGGTAACTTTAACAGCTATACTTCTGGAAGTATAGCTGTTAAGGTTTGTTATTACGGGCGTAAAACCAAATTCACATTTAAATCATACTTAAAAGAGTAAATCAATAATTTAAAATAATAATACTTATTATAATTGCCTTAGATTTAATTTTGCACCTCTTTTTCTTAGATCCACTTTTAAAGCATTGACATTCATTAACCCAAGACTCATATTTGCCATAATTAATCTCGGGAATAGCAAAATACTCACAAAATTATTCTAAATTTAGGAAAAAACCCGCGTAGCCCACCCAAAAGGTAGTATTTGATATTTCGGAGAACTCAGGCTACACTAGAGCCTCTGGCGGCGAATTCACTGGCGGTAGCCCTCATATAGACCAATCAAATTAGCTTACCCTGGACATAATTCGTAAACTCGTTGTTTTTATTGTTTTATCGGATTTTACTATTCAGTATCAAATATTAATGAAATATATTAAGTAAAAAATCCGCGATCGTAACCGTAGTTAAAAAAAACACTAGTTAACGTACACTACCTAACTTTTTCCTAAAAGTAAAAAAGGTAACCAAGTACCTTGTTAGTATAACTTTGAGGTGCATTCAAATTCGATCACTTAATAGCAAAATTAAACTGATATCAAATTCGCATATACGTTTTTTTTCACAGTTTTCCTCTGATCTCATTATCTAGACAAGCCAAAATGGTAACTATGATGTTTTTATCTGTTTAAGATATATTGCGTCTTTTTAGACATTTAAGACAATAATTAAACATTTATTTTTAACGTTTTAATAATAATGTATTTCTCAGTAATTATAAATAGTAACTATGATTTTTTTGTTTACTAATAGCCTTTTGTGTACGATAATCATGTTTTCATCAAAATTAAGCATGTTAATTTCACGCTTAAGAAATTGAAAATTTAATTGAAAATACTCGCGACCTTGTCGTGGAGTCAGATGCATGCGGTGGGTGCGAGGCGGGGAGAGAGTGGGGCGCCAGCGGGCGAGCGCACGGCGAACCCGTCTTAACGAGTTTATTTCAATTACGTGCTTTGCACCGACCGCGCCGTGTACAAATAAAACAAATATAACGGAATATCCTAATTGTAGGATTTTTAGCTCTAATGAAAAATCACAGTTTGTCCCTTACGCCCTTTGAAAACTCTGGTCCAAAGGGCGTAAGGAACTATTGATTTGCTTTTATCATCGAAAACATAAGTAAACTCTTAACTGTTAAGTAAATAAAAGAGATGATGCCATGATCGTGGTTAGCATAAAAAAAAACCGGTCAAGCGCGAGTCAGACTCGCACACCGAGGGTTCCGGACCACCCCGTACAATAGAAACAGGTCCACTATAAACTGACACTCACTAAGTATGTATTTACATACTTAGTGCGTGTCAGTTTATACTGGACATCAAATTTTCAGTGTGTAACTAAAAATTTACGGTTTTCACAATTTTTCCTTTATTTGTGCTATAAATACTTCTTACCAAATTTCAAGATTCAGAGTTCACGGGATATGGGCATGGGCATTTCGTCCCTTACGCCCTTTGAGCCTACGGTAGTCGATATCCTTATTGGCAAAATTGAGCCGACACAGTTGGCCAGAACGCCAAAAAAAAAGAGAAGATATGATGCTTATCCACCCAGAGATGGGATAAATGTATGCGAATACGAATAACGTTTAAGAATAAATAGGATTATTCGCGAATGACGAATAAATATTTCGAATAATTATTCGCCAATATTTATTCGCGAATAACTTCTTAATTCGCATAATCATTCGTAATGTTTTTCGGGAATAATATTTTGAACGAATATTGTAGGAATGCTTTTTAATAGAATATATCTCAAAAACGTAATATTTTCCTACAGACAGAACAGTGATACCTAGTTTCTAAATGTGTTAGAAAAAGGTTACCGCTTCATCAAGGGTACCAAGTAACATCGCCGTGCATGGTGAAACGGATATTAATTGTAATTATTTCACCTGTTTTATTTTTACTATTTCGGCTTTACCACGAGTGAAAAAAAAACCAGTCAAGTGCGAGTCAGACTCGCACACCGAGGGTTCCGGACCACCCCGTACAATAAAACCAAGTCCACTATAAACTGACACTCACTAAGTATGTATTCACATACTTAGTACGTGTCAGTATATACTGGACATTAAATTTTCAGTGATGTAACTAAAAATGTACGGTTTTCGCTATCTTTCCTTTATCTGTGCTATAGGGCGTTGCTTCGCACCAAATTTCAAGTTTCTGAGTTCACGGGAAGTAGGTTTTGATTCCCTTGCGGGTTTCGAAAAATTGCGGAAATTTGCGGCATAAACGGCTGTATCTTTTGATTGTGTTGGCTTAGAAGTTTGATTTTTTCACAGCTCCAAGAGACAGTAAACCTGAGTATTTGATATAAATTTCAGCTTAATTCATTTATTTGTTGCAGTATGGGTCTTACAAGATGTTACATATAAATACAGTTCCAGCATAACCCTGTTAGGGCACAGCACCATTAATATAAAAATTATTAATTCTCAAATAATGCATGCACACACTATGCACAGGAATTCAAACTTTAAATGATTGATACCTCCACGCGTTCCTGAGAAAAAGGGTATTGACAGACGGACGGACGGACAACAAAGTGATCCTACAAGGGTTCCGTTTTTCCATTTCGAGGCACGGAACCCTAAAAACACAGAGATCAGAATATAACATGATTAAGTACATACAATGTACAATTACAGGTATATAGTTGAACAATCTTACATGCGTAATCGCCTCTAATAACATACATTGATCCAATTACAGACAGTGGCTGTCCATAAATTACGTCATTTCTAAAAACTGGGGGGGGGGGGGGGTCTATTGGATGACGGTAGTCATTTTATGAGGCGGGTAGTGTCCATTTAGGAATTAACAGGATGATGATGGGAGGGGGGGGTCAAGAATTGACAAAAAACAACCGGCCAAGTCCTGAGTCATGGATGTTTTCTGTGTATTTAAGTATTTATTTATCTATATAAGTATGTTTATCGTTCGTCTAGTACCCATAAAACAAGCTTTGCTTAGTTTGGGACTAAGCCGATTTGTGTAAGATTGTAAAAGAAAAAAAAACTGGTTTTTAGTATTTGTTGTTATAGCGGCAACAGAAATATATCATCTGTGAAAATTTCAGCTGTCAAACTATCACTGTTGTTGAGACACAGCCTGGTGACAGACAGACAGACAGACAGACTGACAGACAGACAGACAGACGGACAGCGGAGTCTTAGTGGACAGGAACCCTAAAAAACAATGGTTCAGTTTCAATTGTTTTTTCGAGTTGTTGAGTCGCCGCTGAAGATGGAATTGTCCCGTAAAAAAATATTACGACTTTCAAAGTGGATTAACACAAAAACAATGTGGAGACCGGATGATTGCTGCTTTTAGTAATGAAACACCTTCAAAGACGACAATATACAGGTGGTATTCAGAATGTCAACGTGGCCGAGTATCCCTCACGGACGACGCGCGTGAAGGTCGACCAAAATCGGCAGTTACGCAAGAAAACGTCCACCTTGTGAGTCAGCTGATAAAAGAAGACAGGCATGTGACATATCGGGAAATTCAGGAGTCTTTGCGGATTAGAATGAGTCAGATACAAATTATTTTACAGGAAGAATTAGGCGTGCGAAAGTTGTTTTCCCGTTGGATCCCGCACTTATTGTCTGACGAGCAGAAAACGACTCGTGTCAATTGGTGCCGCAAAACATTGAATAAATTCAACGGAGGAAGCTCAAATGCAGTTTTTAGTGTCGTATCAGGTGACGAGTCGTAGATATACGCATATGAGCCTGAAACTAAAAACCAATCTCGAGTATGGGGTAACGAAGACGAGCTTCAAGCCAACCAAAGTTATTCGCTCTCGATATATATATCGTATACGAGTATTTGTTTGCCGATTGTCTTTGCTGAACTTAGGAAAAAGGCCTAGTCGCCGCATCATCATCCACCACGACAATGCCAGCCCTCACACCGCTCGTAAAACAAATGAGTACCTGGAAGGTGAAAAAGTCGAACTACTGGACCATCCTCCATACAGCCCTGACCTAAGTCCCAACGACTTTTTCACATTCCCCAAAATCAAGGATAAGTTGCGTGGTGGGCGCGGTGTTTCGGCGGCCGGCAGAAGCAGTGGAGGCGTTTAAAATTTTTAACGACTGGTTTGAACGCATGGAAAAGTGCATAAAATATAAAAGAGAATACTTTGAAAAACAATAAAAATATTTAAATCAATGTAACTGCATATTTTTTTATATTCCCGAAACTTTCAGTTTGACCCTCGTAGTGACCCTACCTGCGTAGCCGGAGGTCCCGGGTTCGAATCCCGGTAAGGGCATTTATTTGTGTGATGAGCACAAATATGTGCTCCTGAGTCATGGATGTTTTTTATGTATTTATTTATCTATATAAGTATGTGTATCGTCGTCTAGTACCCATAGTAGTTTGCTTAGTTTGGGACTAGATCGATTTTTGTAAGATTGTATAAGAAAAAAAAAGAAAAAAAAACTGTTTTTTAGTATTTGTTGTTATAGCGGCAACAGAAATACATCACCTGTGAAAATGTCAACTGTCTACCTATCACGGTTCGTGAGATACAGCCTGGTGACAGACGGACAGACAGACAGACAGACTGACGGACAGCGGAATCTTAGTAATAGGGTCCCGTTTTACTCTTTGAGTACGGAACCCTAAAAACTATGACGTAATATATAGACAAGCCCACACACATGACATATTGAAACAAACCTGTTAAATGCCCCATGAAGCGACTCATTTAACTCACAAAAATATTGTTAATTAGTATAAAAGGGTATTAATACTTGAAAATAGGTACACTTGTAGTGATCGTGTTAAATTCGTGTACGTGTTACAACGAGCAACCGCATCCTTAAATATTATTCGTGGATTTATTGGATTGAAATGAGAATAAATCATTCGTCATTCGAGAGTGTAGACGAATAAATTATTCGCGAATAAATGTTTATTCGAATAATTATTCGAATAAGAATCATTCCAACAATGCCCCTTTCTGCACCCACACAAGTAACAAATTTTATTTAAATAATTCTATACAGAAGACTGAGCGCTTATAAATAGGTAATCGACATTCCACGACAATTATGTCTCATGCTGAACAATTTAGTTATTATCGATCTAATGAACACAATATTTCAATAAATCTCCACCATAGCCGAACCGTGGTAAACGCCACGTTCGTCTTTATAAATGTTTGACAATCATTGACCTATCCATAATAAATGAAGGCCGAAACGCATTGACAGCGGTGGCGAAGCGGCGGCGCGGCGCAGTGTAGAGGTGGTACCGGCTGTAATGTTCGATCTAATAAAGCCGGGAAAAAGCATTCGGATCCTTTCATATTAGCTCGAACATTACAAGTACTGCCTCCGCGCCACCCCGCGCCGCTTCGCCACCGCTGTCAGTGCGTTTCGGCCTTGAATGCCTGCGACTCGCGACAGCACGGTCGGTAGTTGAAACGCAAAGCAATGACGGCCTTATTCTGCAAGAGATAAGGTTCATATTAAAACTTTAGTACGAAAAAATATGAATTAATTAATAATCGTGGATATTTTTTGTTTAATTTGTTTCTTATAGTACTAATAATATGTTGACAGCATAAATCAAACACTTTTCAAGTAGTTATGTATTTTGGTTTTCCAAAAACTAACAATATTTGTGATTTTAGAAATCCGCAAAGAGAATCTGTTTAATTTTTAATAATTTATCAACACACATAATATACTATTCGGAATAATTTGTTAAATTGCAGTTATCTATAATTTCTGGTAAGATAATCCAGAAAAAGTGTAACTTACTGAACTTTCTTTATTATTGATAGTCCCGGTTGATTAATTAGATTAATTTTGATTTCTTTAACTGGAATGCAAGCGTCATATCATAATAGAGGCACTTTTACAAAGTTACATATTATGCTGCACTTATGAAATCAGAATTTGTAAAAAATTTAGATTTTCGGTTTTTTTACAATGACGCGGAACCCTAAAATGTTTAATTCTTTTTATTTTAACTATAACTAACAATACTTTACATCATTGAAAAAGAAAATTACAGTTATCGAATTATGTCCGGGTTTAGCTAATTTGATTGGTCTAATAGCTATCTTGTCACGATTTACGATGTCGCCCTTGTTAATGGGTAACTGTACGGGGTGGGGGTGGGCCCTGTAACATGCTGTAACAGGAGGTAAATAAAAATAAAAAGTTACTTTTAGCACTCCAGAAGAGTAAAAAAATACCATTCAACTTATTTTGAAGAAAAACCTTCATTTTTTTTATAAATTATAATTAAAGCCACTTGGTTATAATACTTATAATTGTTCACAAGCTTAATAATCTACCGTTACATTTTTTGCTCCTGTTACAACATGGCCCAGCCTGTATATTGTTGGGGTGAACCTACCACACATACCTATACATATTACGCGAATACATTATTATTGGGTTGGCATTATTATCTAGAGCGACTACGCTAAGGTATTATTTTTTTGGCCATGTTATTTTGGAAAAGTGATGTAATATTTCCGCGGAATTAATTAACATTCAGCAAATTCAACACCAGTCATTATTTTTCGACCTCTACATATTATACCTATGTAATGCGAATGTATCAAATGTTTCGATCCTATTTTTTTTTCATTCTCAGCACACTACATCTAACACAATCTGACCGGTGTTTTCTTAATTTATGCACTGAACATAAGACGGATCGTTTATTTTAAACTGCTCACTACTTAGAGTGCAAACAAAAAATATTTTATTTTAATGTAATTTTCTAAATGTATTTTAACTACATCGTTCTATACGCCGCCGTTGGTACTGACCCATAGTTAGTTTTTTTTTATATCACGACGGTGGCAAACGAATCATACGCTCTGACAGAGAAGTCACCCTGTTTTTGACCCCTGAGACTCTAGTATAAGTTTTATCGACACAATACTTTTTCGAACGCGTTTGCGTTTAGTTTAAATTTCTATGGCAACGCGAACAGCGCCTCTGGTGGTAACTATTAGGAACCACGCATTGCCATACAAATTGAAACTAAACGCAAACGCGATCGAAAACGTATGTATTGTATCGATAAAACTTATACTAGAGCCTGGCTGTTATTCGCTACGCGTTAATGCGGCTCACCCCGCCGACCGGCGTAACGGTTTCGTAACGGGTGGTCACCCGTTACGAAACTAGACCTCTACCTACTTTTAATTACTACGCATCGCGGTGTCAAGGTATAATTGTGGGTGAGCGTTGAGGTGAGCTTAAAACAAGTTACAGAATAGCGGGGCTTATTGATCATAGGATTCTCTGTGTCGACAGTTAGTGACAAATACAGATCACTCTCAGCAAATCGCGTCCTCGGAAGTTCTGCCTAGTTAGCATGCTGATGTTTTGTGTCGGACATAAAGTATTAGTCCCGCTCGCACTAACATGATGCCAGTAAGGGACGACATAAAGGTGTAAGAAAGCCTACAGAATGCTTGGATTTGTACTTCGTAGTTGTAAGGATTTTACCAGTATAGGATTAATCGTTGCTTTGTACAACGCGCTGGTCCGAAGTAGCCTCGAGTGCAACTCAGTCATATGGGCTCCACACGAAACCAAATATCAGCTTATGGTGGATCGTATACAAAATAAATTTATTAGATTTTTGTATTTGAAGAAGTATGGCGTCTATCTGTTTTACCCCCTCATGTATCCAACTCTGTTTGTTTTGGGTATGGTGGGGTACAACAAGCTGCAGGTGCGCAGAGAGTTATGTCTGGCCACGTACGTATTTAAATTAATTAGGGGCAAAATATGCAACAGTCAGGTGTTGAGTTATGTGAGTCTGAGTGTCCCTGATAGATACGTATGGCGCCGCCGCCGGCCGCAGCTGCTGTCCGCGCCGCGCGGGCGCACCAACCTGCTCGGTATGGCGCCGATGACCCGCGCCCTGTGCACCCTCAACTTAATAGCAGATAACATAGACCTGTTTTCGTGTTCTCTGAATGAATTCACAAAGTCAGCATTGTTTATATTATGTTATAATAATACTTAGATATACATGGTAACATGGTTGTACAAATAGTTACACTATTGTCTTAGGTTTAGTACCTGTAAAGATAGTTGTAAGTGTGGAAATAAATAAAATAAAAATAAAATAAATGCGATCATGCTAACTAAGCTGGCGACATTTTAGTTGTTAGTGATACCCATAATTACGAGCGCACACAGAGACAACCCCTGAGAGAGCTCGTTACGGCTTTACGGTGCTACGCCGTGACTACCAAAACAAAGCACACAAACAAATGTTGCCATCACGTTATATATGAAAGCCGAACTAGGTCAAAAAGTTTGGAACGGAACGCAAGCATCAAAAAAGTAATCAAGCTTTGGCGACAAATAAAACGGAAAGACCTCGTTAAAAAGAACCTTAATTTATCACTTCACGTTTAATTTCGTATTATACCTACTCGTCGCAGAGAAGAGATTTAGTCCCAGTGGCGGCCTAACTCCTGTAGAAATCTCTTCGCAATTAGACTCTTTTCATCCCCCAAGCGGCGCGGCTAGCTGTAGGTACCTAAAGTGGCATGGCGGGCGTCTCGAGCCTTTCATAAACTACAACTTTTCGTTTCATTCCGCAACTCATTTCCCACTTTTTTAATATTTTCTTTGTATTTTTTTTAGTAAAGTTTCGGCAAATTAACTTTTTCCTCGGTAACAACTTATAAGTAAGCAAATCTCTACATCGCCGTATTCCAAACTTGGTAAAGCGTGGATTCTAGTGCACAGTGGGCAGATATGAAAATTAATTTTCTCTTAAGTTTGATTGGTTTTTGTTTGAAAATGGAGGGCCAGGAAAGTATAGGTACCTAATAATTGCGAACATTCCGGTCCTGGTAAATAAAACCACTATATAAATCCAGAATCAATCAGGGGGCGTGGTCTTCCTTGAGGCTAATTATGCGTCTACAAAGGCATGCTATCTCTACTAGCATTCAATTTCTCAAATAATGGAAGCGTTACCTGTAGGCGGTATACTATTTAATGTCATTCTTTACCTGATGAAAACTAGGAAACAAGTCTCTAAACGTTTTATTATAATTTTTTAAAAGATCATTAGTTAACTTTGTCTAAATTTAAATCAAGATACCTAAGTTTTCAACCCTGAAAACTATTTTGGATCGACGATTTTTTTTCTTCTGAATTTATGACTCTATTTGCGATTGCTAAGCTTCTAAGATTATATAAAAATCACATACTTAAATAGAGAAACAAATAAAAGCGGCACCTGGCATATATTGTCTCGTATAGGTTCGTATAGGTTCGTATAGGTAGGTACTTGCTTAGTTTTATACTCCGATTTCGTACAGTCAGCATCAAAAGTAGCTACGCAAGTGAATACGTCAAAAGTCTTTAATAAAAGGGAATAAGAGCTTTTGACGTATTCGATTGTAGTATGGCAATTGGCCACATTTAGTGTTTAGTAGTAACACAATAGTTTACTGCTACATAAACGCATATTGCTTGTTAAGCGCAACCTAAACGTGTATAAATAGATAGGTATTATATGGATTAATTAAAGGATTCTATAACACGCTCTCCACCAGCCCACTCATTGGCAACGTACCACACCTTCCACCAAACAGTACTTTTAGTACACGATTGCGTAGTTACTTTTGATGCTGACTGTACCTACATGATATGATTGTTTCACCCCGTAAATGTATAAAAGCGGCTCGGACGCGGCGAGGGTGATTTCCGCCTAGTATGAACGGAGCCTAAACTTTGTCGCCCTTAGCCATAGGATTGTGTCAGTAGGTAGGGCGGGGTTGTGGGCTCAAGTCGCGAGGCACGGGCAACATGGTTTGGTTTACTCAGTGGCCTTCAGTGCTCGACGCGAGCCTGGGGCGGTATGTCGTCGCGGCGACGCGCCCGGCGCCGCGTCGCTTTCCGCGACTACGTGCCCATGGATGTTCGCGCCATGGCCAAGGTACTAAAGGCGTATAGGCTTCAGAACAAAATATTTGCTTCGCTAAAAAGCCACTTACTTAGTGATATAGTCGGTGTTTGCATACAAACACATCACGAGTTCTTAACAGTTCGCGCCATTTCTAACAGTCCCATGATCCCATGAACATTGTGAAACGAATGTGATATTAGATTTCTCCACGATATTGGCAATTTAAATTTGGCTAAGTAGTATATAATTTATTAATAAGTCAAAAAACCTGAATATGTTCTCAACGGTTTTCGCTGAAATGTGGCAGAAAACCCTAAGTAAGAAAGTATTGTATGTGATACATTTTACTTAACGATGTTGCGAATTGGACAACATTGTTTTTCCTCCGGGCGAACTCTAGGGAAACTCTAGTACCTTATTTTTGTAGATACAACGATAATGTTATTTATCTATAGTATGTTATTACAACGAATAAACATCACATAACCTGTATTCCCAAAAAGGTTAAGCAGAATATATTAAATTTCCAGTGCCACTTCTAGCAATTGTAGATTTTGACGACCTCTGTAGCCTAGTTGGTAGTGACCCTGCCTGCGAAGCCGGAGGTCCCGGGTTCGAATCCCGGTAAGGGCATTGAATCATGGATATTTCTATATATGTATTTATTTATCGATATAAGTATGTCTATCGTCGTCTAGTACCACCCACAACAAGCTTTGCTTAGTTTGGGACTATGTCGATTTGTGTAAGATTGTCTCCAAATATTTATTTATTATTATTTATTTAATTAATGCATAAGCTACAGTAGCCTAGTGGTTCAGGCATGTGGCTATCAAGCGGCGGTCGTGGGTTCGGCTCCCAGCTCGTACCAATGAGTTTTTCGGAACTTATGTACGGAATATTTACCGTTATTCTGTGAAGGAAAACATCGTGAGGACTGGTCTAATCCCAATAAGGTCTAGTTTTCCCTCTGGGTTGTCTGGGTTGGAAGGTCAGATGGCAGTCGCTTTCGTAAAAACTAGTGCCTATGGCAAATCTTGGGATAAGGTGTCAAAGCGGACCCCGGCCTCCTTTAGGGGCATCATCATAGGCCTTTCAGTCTATTACATACTATAAAAACAGTGTTAAGGGGGGTGACAACGTCTCTTATGGCTATATAAGCCGATACGGGAGCGGCACGCACGACCGCAAGTCATGCAAATGAAACTTGCTCGCGGGGAACAGGTGCTACGAATACTCGTAGCACCTGTTCCCCTCACCTGTGCCTCTTGGATCGCACAACGGAATAACGCTAGGAAGAGGAGGATTTAATTAACGGATAAAATGTGATATTGCAGTGACAAGTTGCTGCACACTTCAACCCTATACTACTTATTTATTTATATTTATATGAATATTTTTATTATTTAACAAATATTATTAAAAAACAAATCTTACACAAATCGACCTAGTCCATAGTAAGCTCAATAAGGCTTGTGTTATGGGTACTAGACGATAATATTCCAAAATGAGTAATTAAGTTCTGATATCAAGAAATAGGTTGTCGAAACGAATTCTTAAAGTGATAAATTATAAAGTTAATAAGATTCAAGCAGTCTTATTAACTTTATACTTAGGTTTGTCCGCAAAATCAAGTCAAAAGTCAAAGTCAAAATCTTTATTTGCGTTAAACACATTCACATGCATGCAAATACAATATACATTACAATAATATTAAAAAATTTTTTTATTTTTTTTTATTTTAACTACTAATATTAATAACAATAGTAAGAAACTGCTCCGAAATTATTTAAAAACAAAATAAAATAGTCAAATTATAATAACAATAATGTTCAGTTAATTTAGAGCATTGGCAAAATATTCGTCAATGGAGTAATATGGCCTTTTTAAAAAGTAATCTTTCACTTTTCTATTAAATATTTTCATATCGTCACAATCCCTTAAATCTTTGGTCAACTTATTATATACTCTTATTGCATTATTGCCTAAACTTTTATGAAAATGTGCATAATTAGGGAAAGTCAGTGTTAATTTATCATTATTTCTTAAATTGTAGTCTTGGCTTTGCCCTACTGTACAATACAAATTCTTATTTCGATGAATATACATAGATACATAGATGATAAAGATACAACGAAACAACAGTAAGAATTTTATTTTCAATAAACATATGTCTATGCGTAACGGGTACTTTAGAACAGCCTTCGATGATCCTTAGAGCTTTTTTCTGTTTCAACAGGACAGAATTAATGTTGACTCCGTTTCCCCAGACCTCGATACAATATCGGAGAATACTCTCAAAATAGGAGAAGTACACATTTTTTAGTATAATCTTATCAGAATACTTCGATAAACTTTTTAATGCAAAACAGGCACTAGCCAGTTTTCTATTAACTGTGTCAATTTGGATATTCCATCTCAGGTAAGGATCTAGATTTACGCCCAGAAAACAAACACTGTTTGATTTGCAAATTGGTATGTCGCACTTAAAGTCTGGACTTTTACTACAACGGCGAAAGATCATGTAAAAGCACTTACTGCTGTTCATCCGTAATCCATTTGCTGTGAACCAGTGAGACAGTTCAGTCCAGCATGTTTGTATTTTTTCGTTAAAAGCGTTTTTAGAACTAGCATTTAGAACTATACTAGTGTCATCTGCGTATAGGTAAGTCGTCCCACAGCTGATGCAACTCGGCAAATCGTTGATAAATATTATAAACAGGAGAGGGCCTAGGACTGAGCCTTGGGGAACTCCATATTTAATTAATTTGTCATCAGACCTGACCACATTGTCCTCCATGTGGTCTTTTATTTCTACATACTGAGATCGGTTACATAGATATGACTTAAAAAGTTCAAGTGCCGTACCACGTATTCCATAGTACTCTAGTTTATCGAGTAGTATTCTGTGATCAACGCAGTCGAAAGCTTTTGTTAAATCACAGAATACCCCTCCGCACTTCGAGTTTTGATTGAGGCAATGCAATACCTCGATTACCAAGTTGTCCACTGCCTCAGATGTATTTTTATTACGTCTGAACCCATATTGGTGTGCAGAAAACAGATTGTTTCTTATGAAATGTGCTTCTAATCTATTAGCTATACACTTTTCAAAGATTTTGGCTAGAATAGATAGTACCGAGATGGGACGATAATTATTTAACTCCAGTTTGCTTCCCTTTTTGTGTATAGCTACTATTCTTGCGCGTTTTAACAAGTCTGGGAAAGTTCCATCCAAAAAACTAGTATTAAAAATAATGCAAAGTGGAATGCAAAGGAGATCTATATTCTTTTTGACGAGCATGGTATTCATAACATCGGGTCCCATTGCATTTGTATTTTTTAGGTTTTTCACGATTTTAATAATGTCGGGTTCAATTATCGGGTCCATAAATATAGAGTTTACGTTAGTGTTATTTTCATGTCTGAGTAAGTTCATATATGTGATGTCATTTTGGATTATAGTGCTTTTACCAATTTTGATAAAATAATCGTTAAGTTCATTTGCAACGTGGCTGCTATTTTCTATCAGATTATTATTAATTTTTAGAGTGATTTTATTATTTTGCAATCGTTTGCTAGTTTTACCAGTGTTTTCGTTAACCATGTTCCATATAGCCTTAGATTTGCATTTTGCCTTCGCGATAGTGTTCCGAATAAAACATTTCTTGGCTATTACAAGTGTAGTTTTGAATATCTGTTGATATCGCTTACGGTAGGATTTAAGTAATTCATCTTTAGAATTTCTGGTGGATATAAGCAATTTTCTTTTTGTTTTACTTGATTTTATGATACCTTTTGTTAACCATTTCTTAGCGTTCCTTTTTATTAGAACTTTTTTAATAGGAAAATGTATGTTGCAGAGATTTAGTACTATATTATAGAATATTACGAGCATTTTGTTGCAGTCACTATTTATAAATTCATTGTTCCAGTCAATTTTATTAAGATTTTCACGAAAAATTGTCATTGCACTGTCTCTAAAAACCCTTTTAGTTGTATACTTTTGTGTCTTATTCCGAAAATAGCATGGAAGAAAAAGATTAATTGTTTGAGCATCATGGTCTGAAAAAGAACATGGTACGACACGTGCTCTATTATAGTCATGGTAATTTGTTACAATGTTATCTAATGTGGTAGCGGTAGTATCTGTTGTTCGGGTTGATTCCGAAATAGTAGGAATCAGATTATGCTCGAGTAACTTTTGTAGAAGTTCCTTAGTCTTAGTATCATCAACTGCCGCGAAGTCAATATTAAAATCTCCTGAAATAACGATGTTATTAGAACGTATGCTACTTAAATATATATCTAACAGATTCATAAAGGATGCATAATTAGAATGCGGGCTTCTATACAGGACAGTAAAGTATATTTTTTTGGACGTGGAAGGTTTTAGGCTGACTGTGGACACTTCAAATATGCCTTCTTTATAATATTTAGACATGTTTTCTGATTTACATATTTTGGATAATTCTTCCTTAACAAATATCGCAGTACCACCTCCTTTAGTCAGAGCACGGGCTGAGTGACTCAATAAAATATATCCAGGTAAATGTATAGTTTCAGACTCGTTGGGTTCAAGCCACGTTTCAGTCAACATTATAATATTAGGTTTTTGTTCAAGTTCCAGCTCAACGAATGCTTCTAAGCTAAGTAGTTTATTTCTTAAACTATTAATATTTAAGTGTAATAAACAAAAGTCGCTAGGAGATTCTACTTCTGTACCGGTTAATCTTGTCATAAAAAAGATGACATGCTATTGTAAAATTTTTGATTAATTTCCTTAAGTAGTTTGTTGAGAGAGGTGGCTAGTTTGTATTTACCCTTTACGTTCAATTTGAAGCCATCATATTTATAATCATTAAGTGAAAGATTTTGGTCAATATTTAATATGTAAAGGGGAGCTCTATTTACATTAAGAGTCTTGGCTAATTCAATGTTTATACTATTAACAAAGAAATTAAAGGCTTGAGAGCCTTCATTAGCGCTTAGAGGGATCGTACACACTATGACATTACAATGCGAAAGAGTCTTAACAGTATTTTCAATGCATTTAATTATTTTGCCCGGAGAGTTGATATTAAAATCGCTACCACCGCACATAATCACTATACAGTCCTTTTTCGTAAAGTGTTTAGTTTTTTCAGTAATATCATGGAGTACCCGATCTGTAGTAGCAGAGAAGATGATGTCAGCCTCGAAGTTATAGTCCTTACGACGTAGTTTGGATAGTATTGAGATGACGTCCGACCCGTGAAAATCTGAGACTAGTAGTAGATTTGGCTTAGATTTGATTTCTGCATGTATTCCTTGCGTTGACATTGTTGAGCCTATTTCCATGCAATTTATAGGTACTGTATCATTCGGAGGTCGTACCCCGGCGTTTTCTTGGCTGCTAATATCAGCCGGATTCCGTTTCGCTTCATATTTAAATTCTTTTAATTCTAGTGTATTTTTCTTTATTTCAGTCACTGTTTTTTGTATGTACTTCAAAGAAATTTGCTGATTTTTCAATGTCGTGTACCTGTCATTCATATTTTGATAATCTTTTAAAATTTTGCTTAGGCGCATTGAAAGTTTTTTAATTTTCTTTTTGGATTCCGTGTATTTAAATTCCAAGTCTTTTAATTTTTCCATATAGCAGTTAAGGTTTTTCCCAGAGAAACCAGGGTCGTTTGTTTTTAACATAGTACATAGTTGGATATTTTCATTTTCCATTTCTTCGATTCTCATGACTAGCGCAAGGTTTTCTTTTTCCCTTTTTTCAATTTTACTTTTCAATGGTGTCAAGATTTGAAGATCTTCGTGATCATTGTTACTGATGTTACTATTCTCACTTTGCAATAATCTCGTCTCTAAACTGCGGCATTCTTCTTCCTTTTTACGCAGGAGCTCCTTTAGTAATCTATTTTCATTAGAAATTTCTTCGCAATTATTTATTTCTGCTCTTGATACGGTGTTTACTTTTGCTCGTAACGTTTGAAGCTCAGCTTTTAGTTTTTGAATAGTTTTATCATTCTCATTAATTTTTTTTAAACATTTTAAATGGTCATGAAGACCCTCCTCATCGCTATGTGCTATTTGATTTTCATCCCCTGTGTTTTTGCGTGTTCTACTCGTAAGTAGCACCTTTTTCCTCAGATCTTTGCCTTTTTCCATTTTCAATGTTGGGAATCAGTCCGAGAAATATGTTCGCATGTAGATTTGATTAATAATATAATACGGACTTTGATCGCAAGCGACAAAACAAAATTATTAACCGCAAAACAAAAAACAAAAAGTCAATCCTGGCGAAGACTCGAACTTGGGGCATTAGCGTTGCGCATGTACAGCCTTACCAGTTAAAATGACATTTACCATCACCTCACTCACATTTTCACACAACACACATTTTCTAACAAGACAAGTTCCGAGTTTACGCTTTATACAGTGTACGTCGCTGATAAAGTAGTTGCATTTGAAACTTTAAGTTCAGTTTCCTGAGTTAGAAATGACCTACACATTTTCATAATAATAATTTACTTTAAAGTTTAAACCGACTTCAATTCAGTACTTCGCCAAGCCACATAGGTACTCGTACATGAACATTTCCACATTTACTTTGCACATGCACTGCTTTCCGAGAGCAAATGCGTTGATTATTACAGAAAAAACCCAAGTCGCTATCTGTGGGCTGATAATATTTGAGGAGTTCCGTCGATTCCTAAATGGTCTCAGAATTACCACTTCATGAGTTGCTACTTCAACGGAATCATGTCAGAATCTATGACGAACTTTACATCTTTGAGGAGTTCCATAACCCACCTATGTGTAATACCTATGGATGAATGTCTGAAATAAATTGCTATTTATTTATTTATTTATTTATAAGTCATCTGTGGTGTTCATCATCAGTTCCACTTCACCAACATTGCGATTTCCGAAAGTAAATACCTACACGAATTATAATAGAAAATACCGAAATCACTTTACATGCGTGCCTATAAAATTTTGCGGGTTGCCCTCAATTTCCCTGGGATCCCATCATCAGATCCTGATTTGGTGACAATGGGACCACCTCAGGTTTTTTCGAATAAAAAAAGAATTTTGGAACTCGGTCCACAATTGACGGAGAAATCGGCGAACATACATAAAAAAAATACATACAGTGGAACATAATATAACCTCCTCCTTTTTTAAAGTCGGTTAAAATTGTGCAGTATTTTAAGTTGTAATATTTTAAATGCATGTAGGTAATTAGCTAATTTTCGCCGGTTTGCCGCGACCGCAGTCGATGTCTGACGTTCGTAATTAGCGGTAAAATGTGGCCGCGCAGTACATACACACGTCCATCATAGCTGCGCCTCACTTTACTAATTAACTTAATACCTGTTTTAATTTGCGGCTGGGTTATTAAATAATTATGTGGACATACACATCAACACTCGTTATCAATAGGTCTGGAAAATATTTAAATGGGGCGCTATTGCTAAAAGAGTTTAAATTTATTTTCATGAAGTTTTCTCCCAAAGAGATTATGATAATGTAAGGTATCTTTTATGGTTGGACGATATTTATATGTGTGTAAGTACTTATACTACACTTATTTGGAAGCAATTTAAGAGTCCGCAGTAAGCTCGGCCGAATTTCACCTTCCCATACAAACGGAGTTTCGTTCTCATTTTAAAACTACGTGTTGGTTTGTAACGAAACTTTGCATAATTTCACTTTGTATATATATAATTCGTCGGGTGACAAGCAAAACTCACTAAGTAACAAATACCTACTTAAATCAAAGGTCGTATCTCGATATCAACTACGTACCGAGATACGAGGTTTTGAAGAGCAGTGACAGTTTTGGTAGTGACTTTTGCTTGTCACCCGATATATTAAATATATATATAAGTCTTACAAAGCACATTTAATTATTTATAATTAAAATGTAGTTCCTTTTTTGGCACGATGGTGGCCTGGCACTTGCAATTCCAGAGGTGTTGACTGTTGACGACCATTTTAGGTATCTAAACGAGGTTACGGGCTTTTCCTTTTGTTTCGGTTTCGAAAGCAACCATCACCATCTAATTAGTAATTTCATGTACAAATTTTGGTATTGACTTGGCGCCTGCCAATATCATTGTTGCAACGAGAAACGCTAAAGTGTAATTTCGCTGCAGAATCGCTGTTATTATGTTTTGAAATGAGGCACGGGATTCAATACTTTCTCTGCCAGGAACCCTCCTAGCGGTTTTTTTGTTCTTAGGCGTTTTCCGCTACTTAACGGGAAAACCACGACTACGAGCGTAGAGCTACGAAATTCTTGGTAGAGAATGTGTTAACACGCTACGGTAGCGTAGCTAAACGTCGAACGGTTAACACTTTCACTGCCAGGAACCCGCCTAGCAAGCGCCTACGCCGTGTTGCTTTCCGCTACATACGAGGAAAACCACGGAATTGGCTTTTTGGCAGTGAATGTGTTAAAATTTAGCAACACCTTTATTCACGAGTGTAATGAGAATGCTCTACATATATAAAGTAAAACTTTATGAGTCAAGAACGACAAGAGTTTGAGATTAGCAAAGTGTTTCGCTTGTATTTCGACATAAGCAGCGTTTCTTCTTATTATGAATCCAATACGAAAGTTGCAGCGTGCGAAACCATTATGATGTAAACAAGGTAGCAAGCACAGAGTACCTAGATACATACAGGCTTTGTAGGGAAGTTCGTTGAACTCTTTTATGTTCGTGCCATTGTGTTTGAAACGTAGAATAGGTTCAATATACAAAGCTACATGATTCATTAAGGTTGATATATTGAATAATTCTTTTTTAATTAAATATAGCGTGATGGTAGGTATATTCTGTATATTTCCAACAAATCTCAACGATTAGTATATGTTTTAAGACGTATATGTAGCTCGCGTGACCTTTATTTAAGTACTAAACAAAAATGCTAAATAAATATTGTGTTCAATAGCAAAAAAAGCGATTAAACACGTTTTTGTAGTTATTTCGATCACGCAAACAGCACTAACTGGGTTTATTTCACTAGGTGCCTAAATGTTAGCTCGGCAATTTGGTAATGTCAGCACGCGCCTTCTGCCGCACGCGCGCTTTCTCACAGGGAGCTATACTTAGGTACACAACACCTCTTATCTTTCTTTAAAAAACTTGTTTTCAAAAGGAAATTACGTCCTTTAAAGTGCGTACCTACTAAAGTGCAAACGTGAATAGGCTGTATATTACCGAAGAGAAGTAGGTACACTGGAGACAACAATCCGGTAACTTATCACTTAGCCGGCAGACTTGGCACGAGTGGAAACTGTGCCAACATGCAAAAATAGCGTCAAAAATCAATTGCATCGTCGGGATGGTCAACCCTCGCCCCAGTCTCACGGCGGGCTCCCGCTACTTCACACCAGCCGATCAAGATATCGAACTTGATAACCTGTCGCCTTTTCAAGTGTTTGCATTAATTCCAGTAGACGCATGGTTACCCAAAATACAAGATATATCTAAGACGTGATTGAATTAGCGTAGTTTGTGTGAAAATTGTTAACAATAGTTTTGTTTTGTTTTGTTTATTTCGCGCGTGCTATGTTATGTGCGTGTTATAATGTTTCGTGCATGTGTATTTTGTGTGGTACCTATATATATCTGCTGTTTAATTACCATTGTTTGTTTGAATAATTGCAGTTACTTACTAGAGTTAATAATTGGAATATGAATCCAAATAAACCTAGGTACTTTTGCCTACTACGTCCTAACTTGTATTCAAGTTGTATGATCTAAGTCCCAAGTTCGTGCAATATGTATAATTTTCTCGTATTCATCGGCCGGCTACTTATCTTGTCGAATTGACGCATTTCTCGCGAAACATAAATTCGTTATCAGACTTAATATGTTGGATATGTGCTAGCTTTCTTACTTATTATGTACCAGTCACATACTGAGAGGTACAGCCTGGCTTGCGTGTCGGGACGTAGGCTAATTTTAACACCGAAGGTCGAGTTATAGTTGCGCCATACGCTTGCTACATATCGTATCAGGCTGCATCCCATTTTCCCATGTACAGTACCTTTTAGTTAACTCCAAGCAGTGTGGTTTAATGTAATGTTATTTTGAACAGGAGTACGAGGAAGAGGGGCGGCGGTCGCGGCGTCACTCGTCCCCGTGCAACTCTCGGGAAGGCAGCACGACCGCGTTACATACGCAGCATTATGATGAACAGGTCAGTAAGACACGCCAACGTTATGTCACATTGATCATTTCACTAAATCTCGTGTGTAGCACACGAGTTAAGTTTATTAATAATCTAAAAGTGATCCAAATCGTCTTTGATCTAATTTATACCGACTCAGTGTTAAATTCTTTTGGGTATAAAAAACAGACGTATCCTCTTTTTACCCAACTGCCGAAGGAGAAGAAGGTTATGTTTTTCGAGCGTATGTATGTATGTAAGGATGTATGTGTGTATGTCTTATTCTTTGACACGCCCTGCAGCCTAAACCGTTTGACGGATTTCAACATATGAGGTGTCATTGGATTCCTCATAATCGTGAGAGTGACATAGGCATATTTGCAAAAAAGCAGTTGGGTTTTTCGCAAAATCTTTTGAATTAACTTGTTATTGAATAATCATATTGAATTATCAGTAAGAACTTTAGACTTCAATAAAATTCTTAGATCCCACGGAATTTGCATTTAAAAAAAAAACGTGACATTACTTCTAGTAATGCCTAATTCTTTTGCGACAACATCAAATCCGAATAGCAATAGAATTTTGTTTAAAAAAATAAAACATAAAACCACAAAATTTCTAATCTACAATTGTATATATTTGGATCTTAAAAATGTATTGGGTAATGGTAGCGGGACCGGGATAAGTGGCGTACGCGAAGAGAGGCTTAATTATGCTCAGCAGTGGGCGATTACAGGCTGAAAATGATGATGATGATGATGAATCAAAATCAAACATTTATTTTGTAAATAGGCCACAAAGGGCACTTATACATTTCAATCAATAATTTACAATAGAAATATATATAATCTTACAACAACAATTATTTGGATTTTGCAGTTTAACAGAACTAAATGTCACTAAATGAAAACAATATTACTTACAAAAAAATATCCATTACGCTAGATACAAGGTCTCTATCAGAATTAACAAGAAGTTTCTGATATCATTTTATATCCCAGAGATTTATAAGGTCTCTGAGCGTCCAGATACAATTAATAATGATTATAATGAATGTCCAATAGTTTCGGAAATATTTAGTTTTTTCGATATTATTTCTATCAAAACTCAGCATTTTGTTTTATTTCTTTATCAAAAAGTAGGTCGATTTAGCACGCAGGAATGGTCGTAAATAGTTTATATTATTTAGTAAATACTATATGATTATTCAATAAAAAGAGGATGTCCGTTTTTATACCCAACAGAACACTGTGCGACTATGTAATTCCATATATTTTGTTACGCATATTGCTACTTGCATGTCTAACATATGAGAGTCGCTTATTCTTCTTCGGAGCCCTCATGAAAGGGAAATATGAGACTCGGTTATATGAGTTGTCTTCGGCTCAGTCGTTTCCCGCCAAAACTCGTTTGTAACTGAATAGTTTGGCGCCCGGCCAGCCTTCCGACACAGCCATCCCCGTCCTAGTAGCCCCTCAAAGCGCTGTATGAAATATTATTGCTTTACCAACAGTGTTTTTGACAAACATGCATGATAGGTACCGTGTATATTTCTTCCAACACTGATTTAATGCAAGGCCGCTCGGCTTGCTACTCATCATCAAAAAAACCGGACAAGTGCGAGTCGGACTCGCCTACCGAGGGTTCCGTACAAAATTACAAATGTACAGTTTTCTGATGTTTCCCTGTACTTGTAGTATAAGAGGATACTACTTGCCAAATTTCAAAGTTCTAGGTCAACGGAAAGCACCCTATACATTTTGATTCACTTGAGCGTGTCGAAATAATATATACTACTCAAAAGAAAATAGTATTTTGATTGCTACGTGAAAAATATAGTAAACAGTAATGTATATTTATTAAAATAACATGTAACAAGGCTTTTGTTTTAACTTATGCTAATAACCATTAAATTGTGTAGTCAATTGTTTCACTTATTTCAATTAACATGAAATTAGTCCATTGTCAACAGCAAAAACTAAACAGAAACTCTTTGCAAAACAAAACAAAAACTGACACAAGCTGTTTTTTTTAATGGTTTAGTAACGGGTGTGTCCCCCTCTCCTGTTTTCACACGCATGCTCTCGATTAAGTTTCTGATGTTTTCATCAGGTATCTCTTCCCACGCACGTTTCACGTTGCTGGTTGTGAACCTCTTGCTCATGCTCCCTAACCATTCGTTTTAATTGGTCCCACATATGCTCTATTGGATTTAAATCCAGACTATACGCTGGCCATGGTAGGACACGAATATGGGAGTCATCCAGTACAGTCTGAGTGGCCCGAGCTATGTGTGGGCGGGCATTGTCATGCATTAACCAGAACCCTGGCCCCACTCTCTGTGAGAATGGAATCACATGAGGCCGTACCGTTGTGCAGTTACTGTGCCTTGATTTAAGAAAACCAGCTCAGTTTTGCCTTGTTAGCTAATCCCAGCCCAAACCATCACACTAGGACCTCCAAAGCGGTCAATTTCCTTGATGCAGACATCGTAAAATCTCTCACCCTGTCGTCTCCATACTCTAATCCGCCGATCAGCACTACAAAGCTTCACTTTACACTCATCTGTGAAGAGCACCATACCCCATTGATTCATGCTCCAATCTGAATGTTCGCGGCAAAAACTTAAACGATTTCCACGTTGAACCCTAGATAAAGGAATTCGTACTACTCGGCGTCTGGACCTTTGCTGGTCTTCATGCAGTCGATTACGTATCGTTTGGTCACTAACACGAGTCCCCGTTGTCAACCGTAGGCGATTTTGTAACTTACGTGCCGTCACGTCACGGGCACTCAATCGCATGTAGCGATCCTCTTGTACCGTAGTCGCTCGCACCCTGCCCGATCCATGCCTTCTTGCAACACCGCCAGTCTCTTGGAACCGATCCCACACATTTTTGATGGCTCGGCGAGAGAAACCCAACGAAAAAGCTACAGACCGCTGTGAATGACCTTCAGCAATCAATGTAACGGCTCTGGTGGCAGTAATGGTATCCATATGCCTTCGTTGACGTGGCATTATTAACAAAAGATGTTAAAAGAAGCAAAAGATGGACAGAAATAGTTTTTTAACAGAATAAAATTGTGATTCCATCTGAAAGGAATTTGACCTGAAACTCGTTTTTAGGGTTCCGTAGCCAAATGGCAAAAAACGGAACCCTTATAGATTCGTCATGTCCGTCTGTCTGTCTGTAGTATGAGAGCTATACTGTTGAAATTTGGTAAGTAGATGTATTCTGTGAACCGCATTAAGATTTTCACACAAAAATAGAAAAAAAACATTAAGTTTTAGGGGTCCCCATACTCATCCCTGAAACTCAAAAAATTTTTTTTCATTTTTTTTGGGGTATCTATGGATAGGTCTTCAAAAATGATATTGAGGTTTCTTATATATTTTTTTTCTAATCTGAAGAGTTTGCGCGAGAGACACTTCCAAAGTGGTAAAATGTGTGTCGTCCTAAAATAAGAACTTCTAAAATAAGAGAATTATAAAACTAAAAAAAATATACGATGTACATTACCATGTAAACTTCCACCGAAAATTGGTTTGAACGAGATCTAGTAAGTATTTTTTTTAATACGTCATAAATCGTAAACCGCAATTTATTACACGGAACCCTTCATGTGCGAGTCCGACTCGCACTTGGCCGCTTTTTTTTTATTTGCTTCAATTTCTGGCCAGCTGTAAGACTTAAACACCAGCATTAAAGAGGTTGGATACTGAAGGAGGCCGGACATCATTAATTAGTCACTTATTAATTAGTTTACATCTAAAAATTTACTCAAAAACAGAAATATGTAAGTGGCCCTCATTTTCTTTTGAGTAGATACGTTTTGTGCGGCATTTATAAACGGCCGTATCTTTTTTATACCTTAACTTAGAAGGTTAATTTTTTCACAACTTCAAGGGAATGTAGATCTGAGTATAAGTTTTTAATTTCAACTCGATACTTCCACGCGTTCCCGAGATAAAGGGTCTTGACAAACAGTCAGACTGACAACAAAGTGATCCTTTAAGGGTTCTGGTTTTCCCTTTTGAGGTACGGAACCCTAAAAATAATAACTTAAAAGCTTTTTGTCGGAGATTGAGTTTTTTTTTTAATCAATAACATAATTATATAGCCTTAAATAGATAGTATAGTATGTACAGTCGAGTTCTAAAATATGTGCACGGACAAGTGGACAATAATATGTGAACAAGACTTTATTTTAACGGCCTCCGTAGCCCAGTGGGTAGTGACTCTGCCTACGAAGCTGGAGGTCCCGGGTTCGAATCCCGGTCAGGGCATTTATTTGTGTATTTATCACGAATATTTGTTCCTGAGTTATGGATGTTATGTATGTATATAAGTATCTATATGTATGTATCTATTATATATATATCATCGCCTAGTACCCACAACACGAGCCTTACTGAGCTTACCGTGGGCCTAGGTTGGATTTGTGTAAGATTGTCCCGTAATATTTATTTATTTATTTTATTTTATATTTATTTTCAAGGACATAAGGTTGCTCAAATATTATTGAACCTTCGGGAACGTATATATATTTATGAACTCGACTGTACCTATGTATTAATAGTCTAGTTAATGTAGTTTATCGCTATGGATGGATGCACGGATCAAATTGGAGACCTATAGAAATATCCAGATACCTATGTTCTAAGATTTGATTTAATTCCCACATATAAACTGTGAGACGAGCTCTAGAGCCGTGCTTTTCTGGTTAGAATTGATTGAAGTGTTATATAGCCAGCATAATACCTCGACATTTCTAATCCGCAAAGTGCTGGATTACAATGCATCATAGAAAACTATAGCCCATCATCTCAATTTATGGTCGCCGATGGTGGTAACGTAATGGCAATTTAGTAATTTATAGTCATTGTTATGGGGGTCTCGACAAATAAATGTTGTCCACAATAGCGCGCAAAGGTACCTCAATATATCATTCGTTGCGGCTGGGTTTATAGCAGATATAGCGGCGTCTTCCTGTATCCAGATAATCGCCGCTTCAGGTCAGGACTGAGCCTCTCTTGCCTATCCTCCATAAATGACAAGAAATATAATAAAAACTTAACGCAATATTGGATGGGTTAAAAAAAATATTTACGAAAACTAGAATTCAAGTGGGAATAAAATAAAAAAAACACTTATTCTATGTTATTTATTATATTTTTTTTTTGATATTTTAAACATTTATTGACAAAAAATGGTTAAAATGGCCATCATGGTTTAAGCTGCGGGCGCTGTGCGGCCGGTAGATTTTCGAGACATCATTCGATTAACGAAATTATACGTCAAGCATTGGTCTCCGCAAATCTGCCCTGCGTATTAGAGCCTCAAGGTTTAAGCAGGACGGATGGTAAGAGGCCGGATGGGTTGACACTGGTTCCATGGGCGAGGGGTCGAAGTCTGATTTGGGATGCAACGTGTGTAAGCACGTTTGCTACATCGCACCTCAACCACACGGTACGCAAGGCTGGAGCGGCCGCCGAATGCGCAGCAAAACTTAAGCATTCAAAATACTCAAATTTAGAACCAGTGTATGACTTCGTTCCGGTTGCTGTGGAGACGAGTGGCCCCTGGTGCTCCGAGGCAAAAACGTTCATAAAAAAATTAGGACAACGATTGCGGGAGAGAGGTCGCGATCCCAGGTCCGGCTCGTATCTGGTGCAGCACATATCGTTGGCGGTGCAGCGGGGTAACGCGGCCAGCATATTGGGCACATTTGCGCCAGGTATCTGCCGTCCCGGGAATATATTAGTTTAGCATAAATTTTGTTTTAGTTTTAGTGTACATATTTTTTAATTTATATTGTATCTAACTTTACATTTTTATTATATTAACTAATAACTATATTATATTTAATACATTCGGAGATTCGTTTATATCTTAACCTATTTTATCAGTCTAAGTGGCATTACTCGTATATACTTGGCCTACAATTTTACTGGGTGTGCTAGTTATCTATTTAAAATCTTATATAGGTGGGTGCACATACTACATAGGTACCTGTAAATTTCAGATTGATTACGGCATTCAGTTAGCCCAGTGTCAGATCGTAAAAAGGAGCACTCGCTGATGATATCATGAACCCGAAACTATCACCTTTGATTTAACTTAGTAATACAATGACAGATTAATTGGTAAAATGTTTTTCTTATACAATTTGTCGGATCGAAAATTATGCCTGATTGAAATATTACCTAAGTATTATAACGTCCGTGTGACCTTTACACACCTGCAACCAGAACTTGATAGTGTTAGTAGCCAAATTCTACAAAATAATTGACGGATCTTTTACCTTATCGATATATTTTGGAGCACCGTGTCTGGCCTCTTTACTAGTTTCCTGAGTGAAAGATTCTATCGAGCAAACGGCAACGCGTGGACTCGACTACATATCTAAAGCTAATAAACCCATACAGTTCGGTCGATGGTCATAGTTTCTCCTGCAGCGTCCGACGCAGTTCTTCCGTGGCCTTGGTGAGGTCTTTCCTGTCGTGGCGGCGCTGCTTGCCCCCCAGGTCCCCACCACAGTCCTCCAGGTAGTCCTTCGGCGGCTCCGCGGGGTACTTAGTCCCGAACTTTGGGCGCGGGATGCGGACGCGCTTTACGTCATCCAACCAGCTTTCCATGTTGTATGACACAAGATGCTGATGTAACTGTTATGCAGCGGGCGCCCTATCAGGTTCTGCGAGTTAGCTGCTACCTGTAAACAAAACGATAAACTTGAGTATCAATGAAATTAAATACGTATCACGTTCAGCGTGATTGGATTGCGTTGCGTTATAAAATGAAACGCAAGGACGATTTTTTTACTAGCTATTATTTAGTTTTCCGGTTCTGGCCCCGTAGCATGGATGGCGTTATCACGCGATAAGTGATAGGATAAGCGCGTCGTCTCGTTCTATCGAACGGTGTCAGCCAGGGACGGATGCTCTATCCTGTCACTTATCGCGTGATAAGGCCATCCATGTCTGTAATTTTCGTCGACATAATAATATGGCATGTTTATTTCGATGGTACCTAATCATGCATGCTAAAGACCCATATGCTGATGTTCGATTCGCTGGAAGTTTGCTGGCATGTGTTAGTCAGATGACAATGCAATGGTATTATGTCATGGAGCTGTTGGGCCGCTACACAAACAATAGATCAAAAACAAAACAACCCTATCGATCGAGTTTGGAATCATTAGAATCTCCTCGTTAGTTGCTGACTGTGCGTAGAAAAAAACGCACGTTCACGCAGGCAGTTTAAAAAAACAGTATTCGAAAATAACTTTTATGAAAAAAAATACCCGTTTAGCATCTTAACTAAAACAATATAAATCCAGATACATTTTTGTGACCTGGTTTCAAATACTCTATGGCAGTCAAGTAATTGGGAATGGATGAAAATTTTAGAAGTGCTTGATTTTTTTTTGGTGATAGTAATAACCTTCCTTAGCACCAGAAAAAAGTTGCAGACTTTTCAGCTGCATCAATTATTTTTGAAAAATATAAACTGTTTCCTCACTTACCTACGTTTTGGGTATAGGGCGGCGAATAAGACACTTTGCTTGATCCGTCTCATATTACAAGAAAATATTTTGAAAATCCGTGGTAAACTGACACTGGCAATGATATTGACAGCTGCTGCAGCTATATTCGTCATTGCCAGGATCAGATATTTATTTTTTTATATTATAAAATGTTCATCCATTCTTCATTGGGAATCGTATGTGCTTTTATAACATTGCACAAGAAGGGAAACAATCAACTGATATAATAGATCACATCTAATCTCGTTTTAAGCGATATAAAAAGTGGCAACATGCGTTGCGTTCGCCAGCGTCTGCTGGCAATTGTTAGCCAATGGTTGCGCAACCCGTGATGGTCAGTGGGCCATCATGCTCAAACACCTTTAAGTTACGAATTGTACCACAACCTGCACTTGTTTGAACAAGGACAGCTGCAGCTAACACATTCTTTCAGTAGTTAACAATGTCGTCGAAATAATCCATCACCAGAAAAAGAAAAGAACTTTTGTTACTTAATTTCGCTTATGAGAACAATGCCTAAAATCGATTTCGCAATTATGGCGTTTCGTTTCTACATAATATTAACAAAGGCACTGCTAATGTTCTGTTGCCCACATTGACGAGACTTTTGAAGAATATTTAAGTACAACTTACTACTTATAGAGTAACGCAATTATTCTTCTGTTATTAACTAACCGTTGTATTTTTGTTTTCTTTGCCTCTTCTGTAATTCGGTCATACGTCTGGAGGGTTTGTCATTTTAGATCTTAAAATACATTGTGGAATTTAGAAATTATATAAGAGTTGCCATTAAAACGGTACGACCAGTTCTTTGTCAAAGGCTGTGGATAAAACGGTCGTCTCGATGTGCCATGAGCTTGACGGAGTCTTATCTTTAGCGATAAACGTGACAAGCGTGACCATCATGCCTTCTGAGAAAAAATAAGCTGTACCTAACTAATAAATTAATAAGGTTCCTGAGGGACGAGAGGATAATGTTCCTCCATGAATAAGGTTCCTGAGGGACGAGAGGATAATGTTCCTCCATTAATAAGGTTCCTGAGGGACGAGAGGATAATGTTCCTCCATTACAAGTGCTGACCTTCCCCATCTATGACACTGGCAGTCAATATTAACTTGAACGCTTTCGCTTTAACATCTTAATTACTTAATGTATTTTCTAAAGTTAAAATTGTCATACGACGACTCTTCTGCGCTTCATTTGTCTGATCAGTGTCAAATTGGCATGCGAGGGTTTGATAACTTTTTATGTACCTAACTCGAATACCTACTGGTGTCTGCTATGGCATACTTAACTTGGAACTACTTAGTATGTTGCTATTAAAAAAAACATGTATGTATAATAAATACGTATAGGAAGCTTAATCACATGCACACAACACTAAACATAATTACATACATCATTATCATTAATTATATTTTTCAGTGTAAGAACCATGCAATAAAGTTAGTGAATGCTTTTATACCTCTTCAATTAATAAACTTAATGTTCGTATTTGTACTGAGAAAATTATGAATTGTCATTAATGATAATGACAAATGATTAATGGATTGTTAGCGTTAGCGCGCGCGCATTCGCCGAGACAAAGATCTGCATGCACGATCGGCTCTCTCCGGAGAAAGTGACGCTAAACGTGGTGGCATTATTCTATTTAACGCGTTTAATACACTTGTTTCACGTTCATCTGTTATGAATTTCGTTTTAATTCCAGTACACAACATTTTATATTTTTAGTTTTTTTCGATAATTCATTTATAATCGTTAACTGTTAAACCTATTCATTTCATAATCGCGAAGCTGTAATCTCTCCAACTCTTACTTAAATTGATAGTAATTTATTGAAAAACAGAACGAAGAAGAAAGCTTGGCAAACGATAGCTATACAAATAGGTGAACTTAAGTAAGACTCAAACACACTATATTCACCTGTAATATAATATAATCTTTACTCTGACAAGGCATGACAAACCGCGATCTTTCTTATAATCTTATACTTAGGTACCTAATAATAAGTATCGTAATATTGAGTAGTGGTTAAAGCAATTGGACGTCATTAACAGGTAATATCACGCGAACACCGCAGAAGGTGGATAATTTCGAAATATACGTCTTAGAAAGCGGGTCGCTAGAAGCCAATAACTATACTTTATGGTGTTCTGGTTTAGTTAAGATAGTCGTGACTCAGAGTCGTGGGTGCCGTGCCATACGGCGCCGGCTCTTGGGGACAACCGGACTAACACCGGACTTATCCTCGAATAAAATGTGAGTCAGCCATGAATGAATAAGATACATACTGGTAGATAATGCCATTCGGCATTAAGTCCGCCATTTGTACATTATTTTGGTAAATAAATACATCTTTTACGAACCTACCTACGATTCATGGTCATAATTCGAATTAAACACGAGTGTGTTAATGCCTAATTATGTACAGTTACATACACTACTTTTTATCTATCCACATATCATGAGCCTCTATGATGCATTCAGGAGCCGCATATTATGACCGGCATCGCGGCGTTGTTTTCAGGCAGCTGTCATAGTATTTTTTTTTATTCAGAGACAAACTAGAGTCGGTGCCAACTGTCATATCGTTCGATATCTTACTTACGTGCGACATTTGTCAAATTTGTATGCAAATTGACAATTCATTTCGAACTAAACGTCATCTCGACTGATATTAGTGATATTAGAATAGAGGTCAAATCAAATTGCTTTGTTTTTCAGAGGTGTTCGAAATTTGAATGTAATAATAGCATCGAAATCGATGTTATTATTTAGCAATAATAACATTTTCACAGATAAGAAATTTGTTCTAACAAAACAGTCTGTTTTTATGGTGGTCATAATGTGCGGTTCTTGAACGAATCATGGAGGGTTTATGATATTTGGATAGATAAATTATTTAAAACAATCGTTTAACATTACTATCGTCTAGAACTAGTCGTAAAATATTGTTTTTTATTAAACTGATTTAATAAAATATTGAACCTATCCCTAAATTATAGCTGTGGGCATTATCTTAGGAGTATGAAAATGAAAAATTGCTATAATACGACAACAACTTTTTAAATAAAAAAAAACACATGTGTGAGATTTTTTTTATCAGTCTGTATCATGATATTTATAAATCGGTTCTGTATTGTAACATTATTTTAATGACATACTTTTATCTAGGGATACATAATTATACAGTGGGCCTTTATTAAGTGACTCTTACTTCAGCTCAATTAAGTGTCGTAAAAGTACGTAAATAAATTTAAAATAACAATGTTTACCTATAATTGGACGTTAAACAGATTAAACACCTAATTTCACTAAAAATACCTACTGACTAAATTTACGTTATTTTTTTAAATTTTGGATGATATGTAAAGGTTGGAAAATAATAAAACGTGCAATATTTTAACACGACACAGCAAACTGTATTTTTTATACAACATGGCAGCGAGATTGGGTAAAAATTTAAATGCACGTTTGTTCGTGATCTTAAACGCATGTGCTCACGACATTTGAAGTAGTTTGGAAAACCATAACTGCGAGTTTTTAAAGGTGGGCCTTCTTAGGAACCGGACCATCCTTGGTGCCTTATGATAAGAAATAAATACACAATAAAGTAATTCAAACTGATCGTTTTGTTTTATATAGATACGTCGGTGACATACACTCAAGAGCAAAAGTTTCGGGTCGGTGAAATACCGTCATATTTCCTAAAATGGCAGGGCAAGGTTGTATAGTTTTTTAATTCTGTCATGATCTTTATTAAATTTTACATCTAAACTGCAGAAATAACAGTAAAAAAACACGTTACCAGGTTTAAATCGGACTCGTAAAAACCCATGAAAAAAACAGCGTTAACGGAGCGAGATATCGCAAAAATCGTCATTTTTGGATGTTGATATTGTTATGATAGGATCCCGGAAATTGCTAATACATTTGGGTATTACGAAGAATAGTATATTATGTTAATAAAACTAGTGTAAAATATTTAAGAAAACCTATTGCGGTTATTTAATTTAGGGTGACCCGAAACTTTTGCTCTTGAGTGTACTTAAGTAAACCCTAGGTTGAGAAGCGTAATTTTTATTTTATTGGTCTGTTAAACATGACTTTTGATCTCTGCTCTAACGATGCCTGTTACGGCGTTTGTTGATAGTAATCAAAAGATTTTTCAAAAAACTCAACTGCTTTTTTGCAAATACATATTATAGCCTATGTCACTCCCACGATTATGAGGAATCCAACGACACCTCATATGTCGAAATCCGTCAAACAGTTTAGGCTACAGGGCGTGTCAAAGAATAAGACATACACGCATACATACATACATACGCTCGAAAAACATAACCCTCCTCTCCTTCGGCAGTTGGGTAAAAAATAACAAACAGCCAAGGAAATGAAACATGTTTATTTTGGAAATTGAAACAATTTTAGATTCATGTTTTCGTACGAGTTAGTTCCATTATCAAATTACTAACCTCGTCTTCACTCGGTTCCTTACCTACCTAATCAGGAAATTATTGCTTTTTCGCTTACCTAATCAGAAAATGATTTGTTAGTTTATTGATATGTAACTGTACATATGTAGGTATAATGCGGATTGGGTAGTTTGTGTCGAGATGAAACTCCAATAGGTAATACCTTGTGAACTACCTATATTGTCAACAAAGTTTAAATAGCTAAAATAAACTAGCATCACTACAACCACTATTGTTTCTAGGGATCAATATAATAACAACATTGACAAACAGTGGTAGGTAGTCAGGGGTATTAATATACGTACATAAAAAAGGACATAAATATCTGTACACGCCTTTATGACATTGAAAATGTCCTGTCCAAAGAGTCCACTTATCCTGTCACTGTCACGCGCTTATCCTGTCACTTATCGCGTGACAACGCCATCCATGCTACGGGGCCTGTACAGATATGTATGTACGTACCCCTGACTGTACGGTCAGCCTCACAAGGGGCTTAACACCTTTGTACCGTGTCGCATTAAAGGTCATGTTAAACTGCCATATCGTCGGGTGACAACCAAAAGTCACTACCAAAACTGTCACTGCTCTTCAAAACCTCGTATCTCGGTACGTAGTCAATATCGAGATACGACCTTTAATTTAAGTAGGTATTTGTTACTTAGTGAGTTTTGGTTGTCACCCGACGATATGAAGTTGTCAAACGAGTGAAAACGACAAGGTACTTAGGTGTTCAGCAACTTATGAGGCAGATTGTACCAGGTTATTATGATTATTCATCATGACTTCGTTTCGGTCCTGGGTTTATAATCCCGTTTATGTTGTAGATAAACATTTGTGTGATGTGAGCTTGAATATTTGTTTCCCAGTCTTGGACCTATGTAAAAAGTAGATCTGTTAAATGGGTCAATCAACTATTTCTTGTTGCACGTTGCCATGGTTACGTCTCCTGGGTCACCCTTTAAAACTATTATTTTATGGGGTTTAAATCCACTAAACACGTGTTTTTGTCATATTGGTAAACCCATTCCATGGTGGCGCATCTCCTTAACATGATAGGAGTCCAGTTTATAATATTTTTTTCTACGAAAGTCTGTTACTGTTGTCTCTTGGCTTACCGGGACAGAATAACAACAAGAAAAAGTTGATTGACCCAAATATATGACACAAGGTGGGTGAACTTTTTAAGTTGGACAGTCCCCCGCGGCTATGAAGTCAATCCTGACACATTGCGCAACTATGAAGTTTCTAAATAACGACAATGTCAACCATAGGAAAATAAGTTTCTGTCAAAAATTTCATTTTTGGTAATAGCTTTTACTGCCGACTGTACTTTTCTGCATACCATCATACACTACTCATTGAGACGATTTTAACGAGCCCAAACTCGATGGCGTTGTGGCGTTTTATTGCGGAGTTCATATGGCCACCTTCCAGCTCCAGCATCAGATCAGCTCTAAGTCATCATAATATTGTATTGTCATGCGATATACATATGCTTGCAAAATTTCAGCTCAAATGGATAACGGAAAGTGACTGAAAAGTGGATTGCAAATTTTGACGGACAACTTACATACTTACATATTTACATACATACGAACAGTGCAAGTTAATATAAAGCTTGTAAAAATACATATTCAACCCTAGAGGCATGTCTCAGGATTGACTTCATAGCCGCGGGGGACTATAGTAGAATGACTAGGCAAAATGACCACATCGCGTAAAGGCTGCATGTTCCTGCACATGTACTTCATTGTAAGTGTATAGAAAGCCGAAGTTGCTAAATTACTATATCTGAATTGGAATAGGTCGTAAAATGACTACATCACTAAAACGCCAAGATATGTATAACGTCTACATCGTAAAATAAGCATAATGCTGAAAGTCAATGACGAAAAATTTATGTTCTTCCAACACTTGGTGGGTTAGGTTCGTTAGGTACATTGACTTACTATTACTACGTATAGACTGGCAACCTAGAACATTTTTCTTGACGTCTTTCAATCAGGCGGCCATCTTGGAAACTCAAAGAGTATGTGAACGTGCAGTAGATGCGACAATTTTCTGAGTTAGGATTCAGATATAACCAATATAGCCATAGCGTGAAAATAGACGGCGGCTAATGTTTAAATTATTCTTCTTAATTGGTAATGGGTTCATTCATATTCGATGACCCTACTCGCGTCGCGTTCCTTATTTAGGTATACATAGGTATAAGAGAACTTGCCTAAGATTTGAATGAGTAGAACTTATGATCTAAATAAGTAGCAACTAAACGTTGTCAATAATTCATCAAACATATTTATTAAATTTAAAAAATCTTTAACGCTTCAAGTATGATATGATATGAGATGATATATGATTTAGTCAGTCAGTCTATTAAGTTTAATGTTCGACTAAAAAGGCAAAAGCGTATTAGGAAATTGTCACTTCTAAATTTTTTAATCTTTGAAATAATGGCCGCCTTTATGGCGCGTATCTTATAATATAAATTACAGAAAAATTAATGTTATTAAAAAAAAACCCTGAATTTACCGATAAAAAGTGATTCCTGTGCTTTTATTATTGTTGTGTTTGTGGTTGGTGCAATAGCACAATGCACAAAAAGGCATTTTTAAAAGTTTTAAGTCCAACTACACTCGGAAACTACCGCCATCAGTGCTCGCCATAGACTAAACCAACATACGCTCATGAGCCTATGTGACATGCGCAAACTTTTGCTAGGTGATGTCTGCTCTAGTAATATAACTCAATGGTTAGGTATATTCAGATGCCCGAACGGCAAACAGACCAGAAATAGGACGTCAAAACTATCGAAACACCAGGAGACCATACATTAATCGGAAGTTCTGGTTATAAAAATGGAAAACAGCCAAGGTTTAACGTAGGTCAAAATTAATGTAGGTCTCCTGGTTCCTGGTATTTCGACAGTTTTGATGGAGCCCGCTTCTTACCTAATGAACCTAACCTACCTAGTGTTGGAAGAACATCAATATTGTCTAATATTGCTTTTTATACGTGACTGGAATGGATGGAGAATGCTGCAACGACAGAGGACCAGGCACTCTTAATATTGATATTGAGGATGATACGCACGACTTTCGACGACTTAGTAATTTTACGACTTAGATATTTAATATTTCACTCTTTGAGATGTTTGACCAGCACGGCTATCACAAGACGGCGCGCGAGCTCTCTCGATTTTTCTCGCACTATACCTCTCTTTCTAAGTTTTCTAATAAGAGAGAGACAGATAGTGCGAGAAAAATCGAGAAAGCTCGCGCGCCGTCTTGTGATAGCCGTGCAGGAGCGAATTTTGCGACTTGGACATTGTGAGATGTAGAATTGTGGACTAGATGAGATAAAGTCATATTGCGAATCGGTATTTTGAGATGTGGACTATGAGCGATGTGGTCATTTTCCTATCTAGTCATTTTACTGGTGACCCCATGCTAAATTAAGCTATAGTTAGCAAGATGTTAAAAAAATACCCGTTAATGTAGGTCTATATTACTTATGTCTAAAAGCTGATTCTCTTTACAAAACTATTAGATGTATTCAGAGATACTCGTAGGTACTACATATAAATAGTGTGCGACATGCCAATCATCCCCTCTCGAGCGTCTCAATAGAAAAAAAAACCATAAGTACCTAACTATTGCCGGTATGTCAATTGCACGCAGTCGCTATGCCGTGTGTGGTGAAGAATAAGGTATAGACAATGGCCATTCAATAGTTAATGGGTATAAACATACAGTACATATATGGTTATGATGCGACGGCAAGAGCGACAGCGCGGGCGCACGCGACGGGGCACTTCCGGCAAGACTCGCGTCTCGCCAAGCGAGACGTGAATAGATGCTATTGTTGTCATTTGCATTCGTCTGGCTGCACCTTTCCTATGTATCTTATTAATCACTCCAACTGCTATGCAATTGGTGAATTCCAAGGTGATTTAATTACAACGCTGTTGTATAGTTGAAAAAAACGATTTTTGTTTTTTCTAACATTTCCGCATAAAATTGTGAATCAATAAATATTAGGAGACAATCTTAAACAAATTAAACTAAACCCGTAGTAAACCTTCTAACTAGCTGTCCTGAATTGAACACGGAATGCTAATTTCACCTTGGCGGTGTTCTTCTTCTATACCTAATCAAATTACTTAACTATTAAACTAAGTAAAAAGTTTCGAAGTCACATATCCCTAAAAGAAAAGACAGATCGCATCGACGCGGTTTGTATGCTATAAAAAGTTCAAAATGAAGTAGTTACTCGTATAGTAACGTATTAGGTGCCCGCCACGCACTCAGGATTGCTTTCGTACGTGACACCACATACTACTCTCAATTGGACTTCGCGACTCACATGTCTTACTTTCTCTCGAGCATTGTCTGAACAGACTTCTCTGCATACAATTACCAACTTGATCCTTGTTGGAATACAATGACGCCGTAGCTGCTTATCTCACCATTTGTATCTACCTTAACTTTTATTTTGACCGTGTCGTCGACTCTGACAGGGCTGTTATTCGCTACTCGTTAATGCGGCTCACCCCGCCGGTCACCCGTTACGAAACTAGACCTCTATTACCTTCGCTTAGTTACTACGCATCGCGGTGTCAAGGTATAATTGTGGGTGAGCGTTGAGGTGAGCTTAATACAAGTTACAGAATAGGGGGGCTGATGTAAATTTTTAAACCGTTCCTTTCTAACTTGGACCTACAAAGATTATACTTTTGTTGAGGGATTTTTTATGAAGTGAAAATCGAGTAAGTAATGATAATGGAAGCAAGTAACTTCGGATACCTTTGCAATAACTTTTTATTACATGTAACTGTTTCTCCGTGAATTACACGATGCACCCGTGCCCCAGTTGGTCGCTTCGGAAGATAAACACTTCTTTGTTTCTTTCACACGTGAACAATGACTGACGTCATGTGACGCTATTGTTCTAATTCAATTAATCGACTAATATTTATGAACAAGTATTTAAATGGAAGTCCAATAACGTAGGTACCTACTTAATCAATTAAAAATCTGTTATTTCCCTGCGCATAATGACTTAATATTGGATTTTGAGCACGATTTCAAGTTCTTAGTTTCAACATCATCATTTTCAGCTTATAATCGCCCATCATAAGTACTATTGTGTACAGTCGCGGAATGAAAAGGTTGACCACCCTAAGATCTGTTTTTGCTTGCTCAGTATAAGTTATCGGTATATCTGCTTTATCGACCGAGTATGAAGCATTCCGTCATAATGAATGTAATTTCACTACATGGCCCACAGAGATAGGTCCACTATGAGAATTGACCTCTTTGCATTCTGGAACGGCGAGTTAAAAAAAATAAAAAAAACGACTACAAGAAATAGCAATGATGACATTGACAGAAACATTTCATTCACATTTATAGTTTTAATATAAAAGCGAAGAGGATTTAATCATTAGATTCATCAAACTTGAAACAACGTAATGGCAAGATCAAACTTCTATACATAGTATAAAACAAAGTCGCTTCCCGCTGTCTGTCTGTCTGTCTGTCTGTCCCTATGTATGCGTAGATCTTTAAAACCACGCAACGGATTTTGATGCGGTTTTTTTTAGTAGATAGAGTGATTCAAAAGGAAGGTTTATATGTATAATACAAACCATACATGCATGTATTATACACATAAACCCGTGCGAAGCAGGGGCGGGTCGCTAGTATAATTATAAAAAGGTTTTATTTCAACTATTAAATAGTCACGGAAAATTCGTCTGAGTAAATTTGAACTTTGTTGTCAAACAGTTAAACATAATTTTCAGTACACCACACACAGTACAGTACAGTACAGTATTTTCTGTGACACAGTTTAAAAAGGTAACATGTGCTTGCAACGCGTAAATGAATTCATCTGAAAACTGGTCAACCTTTTCATTCCGCGACTGTACATACATGTGAAGACTAAAAACGAATTACAAAGGCGAAAGCCTAGAAATCGCGCAAAATAGTGCCAAAAAAATTATTATAAATTGTATATATAAGACAGTTAAGAAAGAACCCTTTTTTTTGTGGGGAAATGCTTTACATCCGCCTGGCTGGGGAACCAGGACGGGTATGACGGGCTCCCGGGAACCGCCCGGACTACCGTCTAAAACCCCACGGTGCTCTGCGCGCTGCTCTTTGGCGGAGCCACGGGAACGCTTGCGCACACTTCCGCGACTCCGCCAGCAGATAAAAAAGAACCCTAATCCAACTTAAATAAGATAGTACAGAAAAAGTATTCACAGGAACTAAAAATACATACAGTGGAACATATAACCTCCTCCTTTTTTGAAGTCGGTTAAAAAGAGATGGAGACTTCCATTTACATATACTCGTATCGCCTGGCTCAATGTTTCCAGCCCCCCTATTCTGTAACTTGTTTTAAGCTCACCTCAACGCTCACCCACAATTAGGTATACCTGCCCCCCTATTCTGTAACTTGTTTTAAGGTCACCTCAACGCTAACCCACAATTATACCTTGACACCGCGATGTGTAGTAATTAAGCGAAGGTAGAGGTCTAAGTTTCGTAACGGGTGACCGGCGTGGTGAGCCGCATTAACGCGTAGCGAATAACACCCCTTGACACCGCGTCGCGTAGTAATTAAGCGTAGGTAGAGGTCTAGTTTCGTAACGGGTGACCGGCGGGGTGAGCCGCATTAACGCGTAGCGAATAACACCCCTTGACACCGCGTCGCGTAGTAATTAAGCGTAGGTAGAGGTCTAGTTTCGTAACGGGTGACCGGCGGGGTGAGCCGCATTAACGCGTAGCGAATAACAGCCCTTGACACCGCGTCGCGTAGTAATTAAGCGTAGGTAGAGGTCTAGTTTCGTAACGGGTGACCGGCGGGGTGAGCCGCATTAACGCGTAGCGAATAACAGCCCTTGACACCGCGTCGCGTAGTAATTAAGCGTAGGTAGAGGTCTAGTTTCGTAACGGGTGACCGGCGGGGTGAGCCGCATTAACGCGTAGCGAATAACAGCCCTGTTATTGCCAGTTTCCCGTCGTCTCGTTACGTTACGTCCATTTCGCACGTTTACTTGGGATTAAGGGCCAGGCAAAGAAGAATTTAGAAAAGAGAACATCTAATAGAGTATCAGTTTGTCAACATTTATCTTAATGTTAATCCGGAATCTTCCTATAATTCTTGATACCTTGGAGAACATCTGGAAGAGATCCCTAAGAGGTACAGTCACCGGCATAAATATATGATAGAACAAAGGCCGCAAAAATAACTGATGACAACTCTATTCCCAGGAGCCGTAAGAGCGTGTCAGATATTTTTGCGGCCTTTGATTCATTATATATTGATGCCGGTGCCGTGCCGGTGACTACCAATACGTACCAATTTAACCTTATTTGTCTATAATGTGACAATGTCATCTGTTTCTTGTCTCAGACAAAGAAAACGAATGTCTGACCTGAGTGTATTGTGAAGTATTTATATACCTACATAGAAATACATACATATAAATGGGATAGGATTCCTATCTTAGGGTGGTATTCCACTCGTCCAAGATCTTTGTCCAATGTGTATTTGCGTCTCGCATTTTGCTTGAAGAGTGAGTGAGACGCCATGCACATTGGACAAAGATCTTGGACGAGTGGAATACCACCCTTAGCAATGGGAAGTTTGTTTGCAAGTTTTGTTTCGCTAATGTACATGCCAATGTAGGAAACACAATTGCACAGCTATGAATATGCAAAATATGGTCTAGGATGCAGGTGGGTGAAGATGGCGGTGAATGGCCGCGTAGTGTTTGGCTAGCGGGACTCGCGACGTCATGTGCGTCTCGGCCGCCCGCGGCCCTCTCCCACGCGCTCGCGCTAATTGCCGGCTTTGTTTGCCGAACCAAACCTGTCCGAATAAACCTAACTACTCGATACTCATTTACACCGTTTATTCTCCACAGTTGCACATATTGCACATATGTACTGTTTTACTTATCAATCAGGCCTCTAATCAGAATAACCGGAGAATACACAGCACGTGCGATATGCCTCTCGACATATCTCTTAGCCGCTGTCGATATTGCGACATAAGACAGCTTGTATTTAAAATGAAGCCAAGATACGCCGCCGTCGAATCGTAAAATTTTACTAGACTTCGCTAAGTGTGGCCTTAACATAGATTGCAAGATCGCTGCTTTGATAATAAATTGTTCGGCCTATGGTGAAATATTTTTTTTCCACCGATTCTGCCCTCTTTTATGCAACACATTTACTTGTTCGAAACTTGGAGTTTGAAACCAAGGCTTCGTGTTCCGGGTAGGCGAGATCATTAAAAGGTCCCGATGTAATCTCCGTGCTGGTCGTGCGCCCGCGGGCGACCCGCGGGTCAGCATTAATCTCGGCACTACACCGCTTTTGCGGACCTTTGATACCTTTGATACACAAGTTAACCGCTCCAGTCGTTCTGCCTTATCATTTAACGCACTCAATAAAGGTATTCAAATAAGTATCCATCTTTGGAACCGCAACAATATATATACCTATATCCAGTTATCTTCCGGCTCTTTGGATCAAATTCTAAATTGCATTTCAACTCCTACCTACCGATTCGTAATAGATGTTAAAATATGACTGGGAAAACGGTTCTCTGAAGGGCGGAGAGGCTATCGGCCCATCGGTCGCGTCCCACACAAACTGTATAAGGAAGGTGTACTGTAACATTAACCCCGTTGCGAGCCACGTCTCCGGATCGTGATCTCGTGCGCAGCTTCGCGAGCAAAGCGATACCTATCTAGGCATCAGTCAGTGCCTGCAGGCCACGTAACGTTGCGATAACACTTCCTAATCTCAAATGTCACACTCCAATATAACAACTAGGTATCTGCGCATTTGGATAAATGAAAATGCAACACGACACGCAATCATATTTATTCACCGTGTCTTGTGCATAGCGGTCTTTAACCTAAATTAATCACGGGTCTTCGACAATTAATTCCTATTAAAGCCATAGAAAGCGTGTCATGGTAGTCGGCTGCCTGTGAAGTAGGCAGGGGAATAAAAAAGTGCATAATTTGCGATAATACAATAGGCATGGCACGGGTCGAAGGCCGATTCTGTGCCGCTATGTCGATGGCGCCGTCCTTGTTGCATCCGATCACCGGGTTGGCGCGGCGCAGATCCGCAGGGAAAAGTATCAAGTCGAATGCAACCCTATTGTTGCAACAAGTATCTAGAGGATAACATGCAGAAATTCTAAAAGCTGCTGTTCATTTTGGGGAATGGGGATGATACCTGAACCTAAATAGGAACACAAACTAAACTACTGTGACGTTCATAGGTACTATTTAGGTGCAAAAGTTTTTCGGATATCATTGCGGTTGTTCTTAACAGCAATAAGCTTTCACTTCACATTATTATTGCTATATTTAATTAACTAAATTGTTGTTTGTAAAGGGGGACTTTGGATGAAATAAGTCATTATTTATTTAGAATGAGAATATTAAAATGCTAAAATAAAGTATTATGAACTTTGTAAATTTCGCGGGAATAAGGTGATGATGTATGTGATTGAGACTGGATAAAACAAGAATGTCATGAAATTGTTTTGCTAGAGGGAATGTATTCCGAAAAACCTAATATGGAAAGCTACACCAAAACGATGAAGATGATAAAGGTGCTATTAAGGGAACTTCTTCACGTATTAAGCCCCTGCTAGACGGTCGCCAACTCGCCACTCCGACCGAGCGAGCGACCTTGGTCGGCACCGACCGCTGTAGTATGAAATTTTGTTCCAAACAACTGTCTACACGGTCGGTGCGGACCAAGGTCGCCCGCTCGGAGGGGCGTGTTGGCGACCGTCTAGCAGGGGCTTTAAGAACACGTATGTACCTATTATACTCGTAGGATTTAACTTCAAGGACCTTGTCATATCGATCATTTTCCTTAATGAACGAGTACCTAGAGTAGGTAACTAGGTATAACATATAACGTAATAAAGTATTATTAAAATAATATAACTAATAAAATGTTCATTAATATTAGTATAGTGTAAGTTTCTTGAGCCCAATGGATAACGGAGTTTATCAACCAACAAAAATAAAAAAAATCCTTTAGAAAAAGGAATGTCTAAATGTTTAAAATCTTCAACCCGCGGAAAGGTGATTGCTTAGGTGATTGTATTGCTAATATATACAAGGTGACCGGTAATTCGACCTATTCCTTGAAAGGGGTTATACTAGAGCTAATTTGCAACAATTTATGTCCAGTCAACCAGGGGTCGAATCTCGCTGGTTTCCGAGATATTCGAGTTTTTAGTTTGTATGAAAAAAATTCTCCTTGCAGCCTTAAGCTGGTGATTGTGACTAGACCTCGTTATCTTGTCGCACTGTCATTGCTTTTCCGTAGAGCGTGAATGATTTTTTTATCGACCGTCTTGATATCGATGTTTATATAATGCAACAATGCGATTGAATTTTCGCCTTTTAAATCTTTGCTCAATCTTAATGAAAACTTCTTGATGAAAAATAAGTAGATAACCTCATTGGTGAAGAGATATAAATGATTTACCTATTAGCAACTGCAACGACGAAAAGTAACTCATCATTTCCAGTAGGTACATCGGGAACTTCAATATCGTAAGTGGTATTTATTTGCAAATGTTTTGAAGATTACTTTGTTGAACGCTGATTTTAAGTACCTATTTATTATTTCTAGATGGAATGTATACTAGCAGCCATTTTTGAATTACCAGTACCAGCAGCCTTTAAAAAGCATTTGTTTTTTGAAAATGTGTGGGGCTGGTCAGTGCGCCCTTCGCATGTTTATGCAGCAGGATTTACAGTTGCCACCCAATGTGAAAGTTGTGATCACCAAAACCCCTACGATATAATAATATGACCCTTAGTAAAGTAACATTGACGATGTAGAGTTCTATACAGTATATTGTAATTATTGTGGAAAAACAATGATAAACAGTCTTAACTAAGGTACCTACACCCGAGATTTTTATTTCTTATTTTTTTATCATATATACATATATTTATACCCGATAGTACCTAGTCCTTCACTCAGTCAGTTCACTAATTATCAGTGACAATTAACTCTAAGTACACTATCGATATTTAGATAGTCGATAAAAAAATAATTCACGCTCTACGGAAAAGCAATGACAGTGCGACAAGATAACGAGGTCTAATTGTGACAAAAGTACTTCCATTTGGATGGTAAAAAAACATTTTTGTCACAATCAGCAGTTTAAGGCTGCAAGGCGATTTTTTTTCAAACAAACTAAAAACTCGAAAAATTAAAAAAAAATCGTGTTTTGACCCCTGGTTGACTGGACATAAATTGTTGAAAATTAGCTCTAGTATAACCCCTTTCAAGGAATAGGTCGAATTACCAGTCAGCCTGTATATATATATATGTATATGTATATATATGCTATTAATTTCCACATTTGAATATCGTTGATATACCGTTGGGATACCCTTACGCCACCGACAAACGTTTCACCGAATTTATTGGTTCGCAGAATTTTCATTACATAGATTTTTTTCCTTAGAAACTGTTAATTTTTGAGGTACCTAAAGCTAAAAAGTCATTGTGTAGAACCCATTAGGTTAGGTTTCTTTTATATTATAACAATCCTCGAAATTCCATGTTCTGAAAAAATATGTTTTTGATGCTTCGAGCAACACGGCCTTCCTAGCGGAAGGGAGTCGCCTTAACTATGAATATTACAGTCAAACAATTCTGTCTTTTTTGCGGGGCCGTGCAAATATTCACACAAATGCAACAACAAACTTCACAATAAGTTTCTGTCATTTTTTTTATTTTTAGTACAAGCTTTTATTGCCGACTGTACTTTTCGGCATACCATCATCAACTAAAATGGTGCGAAAGCCTCCCTTCCGTGTTGCTCGAACTTTTGATGAAATGAAAATTCTGCGAAATATACATTCGATTAAACGTTTGTCGGTAAAACAAGAGTAAACCAACCATGACAATCATCATGAATAGCAAAACCTATAACTAGGTATAATAAATGTATGTGTAATTGTGAATAATAAATTAATGATACCGAACACCTTAGAAGAGGGAAGATGATAGGGCACCTCATACGACATGACAACTTCATACTAAACATAATTGAAGGGAAGGAAGCAAGGAAGAGGAATACCTAGAATAAATTACATAGAGCAACTCAAAAGAGAGTTACTGTTAGGTCGTAGGTAAGGTACCGAGATATCTAAGAGGTTGCGTGGGATCGGAGTAGATGGAGGGCCTACTTTGAGCTACATCGACAAGAGAAGAAGTGGTACCGATCTATCCGCCTCGACCTTCCCAATATGGGTATGCGATGGTCCACTTCCCCAACGGTCCTGGCGCTGGTGGACGGGAAAGCTGTTGTCGACGTATAACAATTTTTTTTGAAAACAAATAGCTAAGCAGTTATTATCTACTAAATGTATAAGTAGTATGATTGTTATAAGTAGTTGAATCATTTGCACAGGTTACAAACCAAACCCTGTATAAATAAACACGATGCAATTTAGTTTGTACCCTTATCATATTTCCCGTCATCTCCATTGTCGTCAATCTACGATGTAACGAGTTGGTCTACACCTATGGCATAACCACGTTATCTTGTGATATTATTTATCTAACAACCGCAACAGCCATGCAAACCAAACTGTTGTGTTGTGCGCAGGTGTCACACGCACGCTGCAATCAGAAAGAAGGATACAGACATTACCGACTGTCCGTGGCCCAAAAAGAACCGGCTGACGACGACGGACTCGAGATAAATGTGATCCGAATAACGAGCTGAACAGCAAAAAACTTAACGTAAATGAATCTTTTCACATGGTTTATATTAATACGGATAACTACATGGTTTATATACCTACATTACCTATTGATTTATAAGATTCAAAAAAGTAGGTGGATCTAGAAAGTAGGTAGCCACTTATACAAGATTTGGATAGGTACATGAACATATAAGGTAGGTAAGACAGAGTAGGTTACGTTACGATAATTCGATTCGTTCAATCCGGATTTGCATGGTACAAATAACACAACATACGCTGTAAAAACACTTCTCAGGAGGCTATAATTAGGAAGCACACTTATTGAACGCAACGCATTATTATAATGAAACGTCACAGAGGAAGACTACGCCAACAAACGCTAAAATCCAGGAAATGGTGTAAACGTTATTAATGATTCCCCACATGTTTAACACACATAACGATCGAAAACAAAAGGTGGCCACAAAGGTATTGTTTGTCAGCGACCCTGTTGCTAAATGCGCCAGGTGATTTTTAAAACCGCAACAGAAACATTGACCTCAATTAAAGATTTAACTCACCTGTCACGCTTATCCTGTCTGCGAGAATCACACTGCCTTCTATTTGTAAACAAGCTGCAGACTAAGTTAGCAAACGACACGTGCACGTCGGTCGGCGATCCGAGCAAGACTGGCTAGAGTACCTCCATCCGCGGGAGGGCAGAGACTAGGGCCCCGAGCGAATGGAGTTGACTCCGCTAGCAGGGCCGGCACCAGCTGCGCAAGCGACGGGCAGGACTGACCGCATGCGAACTTGCCAGACCACCCGCGTACGATACGGTCCTATAAGTTTTGGACCTAAAGAAAAAATCATTGTTCCTTTGAGTCTATGGGACGGGACATGCGCGTGCATCGGCGGCCGGAGACAACTGAGGCGCAAAAAAAAAAAATTAAATGCTTGCGCTTTACTGCAGATGGAACTGTTCAGTGTCAGACAGAGGTTCACATTGATGTAGTACATACCTAAATGATGATATAGACGCGGGACACCTAATTTAATGCATGAATACAATCAAACCTATGCTTTTACTCTATACTTCTATAGGTATGTAGTCAATATTATAGACCGTGTGCCATCGTTAACTATATGGATAACGGCTATATAGGTACGTTTAAACAGCAGACCTTAGCAATTAATCACAAGATTGCTACAATTTTCGAATAAAGAAGTAAATTGGATAAGAGCCCGAGTCCGCACCGTTAGTTCCCACGAGGCCAGACATCTCTCCAAAACTGGATAAGCCGGAAACGGGCCCATAAAAAAACAACACTGGGCACCTGTATTCGTAAGCATCAAAACTTAACAGTCGTTTTTCCCATGGCAAGGCGGCGCGGCGCGGCGTAAAAACAAGCGTAATGAATAATGATATTAATGATTTAGCAATTGTATTTCTCTTTTATGATGAGGCTTCTTTGCAAATGGAGATCAAGATTAAAATAAATATACGGTAGTTCATTTACCGTTTTTATAAACTTGTATTAGGTAAGTTAAATTAACAACAGAAAAGTAAGATTGTCAATCGTCAGCTATAGCGATAATTATATGATTAAGGTATAACCGTGTCGTTATCACCAAATTAGTGTTACCTTTTTATTTTATTTTAAACAGTGTTACACTTTCGCTTATTGGATTTTAAAGTATTACGTAAAATGCTTAACTCTAAAAGGATTAAAGCGTTGTGAGAAAGTGAAATTTATTGCGTGCAATGCGACGTGCTGTTTAGTCTTGTTTGGGCACAATCAACCTCGTCGTAAATTAGTTTAAAACTCTCAAAGTTAAATAACATGGTGTAGGTACAATTTCGGTGTAAAAAATATCAATAATAATCACATGAAAAAAAAATTATGTACATATATATATATATATATATACGCAATAGGCAAGCTTGTTATTCTTCGTAACATAATATCTTCACTGATTGAGTAGTGACTTAGTGACATAGGTACTAAGTAGGTACCTATATCATTCGCTGCGCTGTACATACATATTACATAAACTTTAGGTACGTTATTCTCGTCAGTATAATTTGCAAGTTTCAGATCTAAGTAACTCATCTCTTTCTCTTTCGGAAAACCTACGAAAATAAAATAATTTTTAGCGTATGATATAGGTACCTACTTAGTACCTATGTCACTATGTCACTACTCAATCAGTCGATATTGTTCAACCTGGAAATCCCGGGGAGTTTGATGAAATTTGTTACTAATGTTCGTTGGAAGCCCTGTTTTCGTCTCCCAAAAGTCCCCGTGTCAGGCCTTTGCACCTTGTAGAACGGCCGCTATCTTGAGAAATGTACGCCATTTTTAAGAAATTCAGGTTTTGTTCGAAAACTAGGTACAGTCAAAGAATTTAATTTCCTACCCATTTAGGACTATTTCAAAGTGACACTGTAAATAAAATCATAAGAAGTCTCTTACGTTTTGATTGATTACGTCACTTTGACAAAGTCCAAAGTGGGTAGGAAATTAAATTCTTTGACTGTACGTACTCTATGAAAACATGGTCTACAGCAACATTAAAGCTGAATAAATTCTGCACAAGCCTGTAGTACCTACACAACCTTGACGAGAAAATGTGTCTTCGTGGAGAAAAATGCATCCACATGTGAGATTTTCCCTCAATGTCCTTCCAAGGAAGATTCTCCGAATATGAAGCTCGGGAGAATTTCAAATCCACTTTGATTTACACAATAGGACAACTGTCACTTGCGTTTTGTCCCATTTTTGCCCTAAAATCTGTTTGACCATTACCTACATTATGAAGTTCCAGTAATACGCCCCGCATCAATAATGTTAAATGTATAGTGTATATGTTTATTCAAATCCGCCCGATAAATTAAGTGCCTGCTAAGTTGTGATTTTAGATTTGGTCTCCACTCACGCCCGCCATATTGTTTTTTTTTAACTCGATGTGCGCCAACACGTTGTCAGCATTAATTAAAATAAATGTAACACCACCTCATTTTTTGGAATTCATCTAGCAAGTTGACCTGGAGGTGGTAGCAATCAATCAATACTTAACGAGAAATTTAATCCATTACCATTATTTTTGGTTTAGCCGTAGTCGGGTAAAATGTTATTATTGATGTAGTTCATTCTATTGTGTAAATCAAAGTGGATTTGAAATTCTCCCGAGCTTCAAATTCAGAGATTCTTCCCTGGAAGGACATTGACGGAAAATGCATTTTTCTCCACGAAGACACGTTTTCTCGTCAAGGTTGTGTACTACAGGCTTGTGCGGAATTTATTCAGCTTTAATGTTGCTGTAGACCATGTTTTCATAGAGTACGTAGTTTTCGAACAAAACCTGAATTTCTTACGAATGGAGTACATCTCCCAAGATGGCGGCCGTTCTACAAGGTCCTGAACCGAATACTTTGGGAGACGAAAACAGGGCTTCCAACGAACATTCGTACCAAATGTCATCAAACTCCCCGGGATTTCGAGGTTGAACAATATCGACTGTATTATACTGAATAGGTACCTACTTAATTTTTTGAATAGCGATACCTAATCATTAACTTAAAGTGAAAGCTGGTAATTTAATCAAGAGCTCTTTAGAACGATTACTGAAGCGAACTAAGCTTGAGGTTGGTAAAAGTGAAATCAATGTTGGCTTTGCCCCCCGTTATTAGTACCTAATATTGGCTGTTTCACTATAAACAGTAGGCATGAACATTCTTTATTCAGTCTATCGGTTATCTTAAATCAGTCTGTCCGAACCGAACTCTCACTAAACCATAAGGTACTCACTAATTGTAATTTCCTAATCGTCACCGTTGTTAGTTCATACTGAGGCGTTCATTGAAGTAGATCTGACTAGTTAGACCAGTTAAGTAGGTACCTATAAATATTGGCTTTCTTAGATATCGTTTTATTACTGCTGAAAAATAACAGAAAACAAAAGACCGATACCGTTGGTTTCAAAGAACCAGTTCAATTCTGCACACTCATCCTGTAGATAAATCGAAATATTAATTTATGGCTAGTCATTATACTTAGTATTACCTACCTATTCACCAAGAAGTTGCCCTAGATATACACATTTGATGCAGCTAGTAAAGTAACATTCTTAAAACTGAATGTTACAGTTTTTTTTTGTGTCAAGGTATGTACGAGTAAGTATGTACCTATAAAAAGCGGCATTAATGCATTCAACTTTGTCATCTTCACTATTGTATGCACACATTTCGTTGCCATTAAGTAAGTATACCTACCATAGGTATAATGGCAACGAAAGTGCCGTAAGCGTCACGTCCCAAAAACTTTTGACTCCGTCATCTTTGCAAAGACTGCGGTTGTAACGGAACCCATATATGGAACGTATGTTACCTACGTATGATTATCGAGACTCGGTCAGAGCGTGCGTTTGCAATAAAGGGCCAATGAAGCCATACAATGTGCTAAATCTCATTCAAATTCTATTGAGGAATCACATACATGTTTGTTTGTACTTAATCGCAGCGAATAGCCTCCTAGGAGGAGTAAAACGAAGCGGCTCTCGTCGATCGCCACATTCGCCACAGACGACAAGGCGGCTTGTAATCGGGGACGCGTCGTATATCGCGTAGTCGGGAGCGGGCGCGTGTCGGACGACATCCAGCGATTTTATCGCGTTATTTACAGAACACGTTAACGAGACCCGTCGAGTTCTTCACAAACTAGATATACTATCTGGATAGGGGCGATGTTCTGAGAATTAATCTTGTTGACGGTTGAGACTTTGATATGCTGGCTCACGCGAATATGTTTAGGTATTACATATCAAATTGCTATTCAGTGTTGGAATGTATGTGTGATTGCGTGCACTTGCGCAGATATAGGTATTTATATTTAGTTACTTGTTAACAAAACGATCGACCATTCTTGCGTAATCGCGAAGAAAAACGCTGAAATTTCCAACAAAGGTTGTTTTGACAGACGGTAACCAAAATTGGTGGAAAGTTGACGCGACATAACAAACAATGAAAACACAATAGGACAAAATTGTTGCATGACTCGAAAGTTAGCAACTACGTTCACGCCCGCTTGGCTTGCGTCAGGGAGCATTAGAGAATTGTTACTGTTTTAGGTTTCAGGGAGTCAATAAATATGTAGAAAATCTATTTTCACCGTGTGTTTTCTTTTTTCCATGCATGCTATCTGAAACATAGGATCAGGTATGTACTTATACAACCTTCTTGACTGCATTTTGTTTGTTATAATCTATTGTAATTTTAACGTTTGAAACGCCGTGTAGGATCTTTATACGGTGGTTAGTAAACTTCATAGTTAAAGCTTAGCAATAATTCGAATATGCCGCTCCTTACTGTCGTACAAATACGTAGCTGGCTAGATAATTACGTAGTTAATGCTAAATATTACTTACATTACTATTCGTATTAAATATATACCTTCGCATATACCAAACAGTATAGATTTATCGAAGAAACACATGGCTCATTGAAAATGGTCGATTTTTCCATTATTAGTAGTTAGTAATTTTCTTTGACATAATTATATTAAAGTCTTGATGTAGGTCTCGATGCATAGCATTCAGCTAGATTATTATATTTATAGTATAGAGCTTGTAACCCTGACCTGACAAAACCCATAACACGCTTGCCGTCGCTCGCCCGAGCGCGCGCGCGCGGCGCGGGGCGCACAGCGCGGGTAGCGTAGGGCGGCGCGGAGGAGCTGAGGCAGGTGCTGAGCGAGTGTGATGTTTCAGTGCGGCTATCTCGAGGGGCTGCGCTCATCACTCGGTGGCTGGACGCAGAAAGTTAAATCATGGTACTGGGGACGCCCACTAGTAAGTGCCCCGGCCTCAGCCAGCCGGAACGATCAGCGAGATGTCCTAGCACATTGACAATTAATTATTAACATTTGCACGATATTTTACAAAAAAACTTTTATATTCTTTCGTTTGAAGTTATCGCTTTATAAAAACGAGGAAATTGCTTGATGTTAGAAAATAATTTGATTGTATGTTTTCACATTATCTTATCGCTGCACTTCATTTCGGTGTTGATATTTTATTTGACTCATACAAGTTAATTTCGAGGTAGCATTGCACTTTTAATAATATGTTTGTTCATTAAGATTGTTTTAATTAGCCTGTAGTTGAGGTATCTTTTGCATCTCGGATGGCGCGCTGCCGAGCTGCATGACGTCCAGTAGAACTCGACGACCGCCGTTCAAGAAATACATCAACACCGCGCGCGCGCATTCCGACTACTTTTATGTAGCGTTGTACATGTACTCATGTAAATTCCATTTTATTTTGCCTCAGTAACATTCAGAGTATTGTTTACATAGCTAGTTGTCACAGATCTTGGGACATTTATTTATTTACGCTACATACACGTAATTTAAATTTTAGCGATATTATGTTGCATTTCGTTATACCGATTCGTTTTCTAGGTGTATTTGAAACACCTAATTAGATAGGCAGTCGGGATAAATATTGCTGTAAGTCTTCATGAAAACATTGTACACTTGTGGAATATGACTCTTTGAACCACGCCACCGAGTGATCGAAACGCATGATTCCGAGCCTCCAGCACACATCTCACTTACAGCTTCTCGATACATTCGACGACTTGATCACTTTACATTACTGTAACTGAGAGGCACAAGGTTGTAAGTAACAATCACACCGGTATTTTACTGTAGAGCCCTGTAGCGATCGCTATTCTTAGTTACAGCCCTCTGCCACCCAGCTACATCCTCAATTTCTTAAAGCACTTGTTCGTAGAGGCTGAAAAATACGTAGCTGTTTAGTATTGTAGCGGTAAACTATAGCGTGGATGTGGTGATAATAGTATCTATCAAATTACCTACATCATAGGACAAACCTTCATTAATATATATGTAAAAAATCATAGTCTGATCGTGTACATAATTCATACTTACTCGTATCACGTATTTTGGCTGCAGTTGAACTTTGATTGGATGCTTGAATCCATCGACCGTCGTTATTGAGAGGTTGGCATTACAGGAGTTGGCGCACAAGCTGTCTCGAAGTTTCGACATGAAGGAGGACGGCGGGGGTCTGGGGGAGGAGCGGGGCGGGATCCGGCGCCACCAGTCGATGCAGCGGCTGCAGCACGAGGCGGGCGACGAGGCGCGCGCGGCGCGCGTCGTGCCCGACCACCACGGCAACCTGCACGTCACCGTCAAGAAGACCAAGCCCATCCTCGGCATCGCCATCGAGGGCGGTGCTAACACCAAACATCCGCTGCCCAGGATTATAAACATACACGTGAGACTCGTTTATAAGATTGCATAAACCCAAAAATCTTGGGGTTTTAACCTATAAAAATGTACCTATATATGACGCTCCAACCATAACATAAGTTTATATCTCTGACATTATCATTTTAATTAAAGCGAATTCTTGACTCGATGTAAATGACTGAAGGTCTATTTATATGTAATATAGGGTCATTTCGCCGGTTACGCGACCACCTTCGGTTAGCGACCACATGAAGAACATGGTTTTTTCAATTCAAGATAACATCAATTCTACAAAGCCTATTGAAACAGTCAGTCGTATGTCTTATTGTTTGTAGTTATGGAATAGGAATTTACAAAAAAAACGAGAAAACATGCTTTCAGTTCTCCAAGTCAGCTAAGTGGTCGCTAACCGGCACATGAAATTAGGTGGTCGCCAACCGGCGAAATTGCCCTAGGTGCTCTATCCCGTAAAAAGATGGAATTTTATGACACCAAACGAATGGAAATGTTGTAGCGCGAAATTGTATGATTGTACAGGTATTGTATTGAAATAGTAGTTTATGTGACTGTACATAATGAAGAGTATTAAACACGAGTGTGGGTTTATGAAACGAGCCGAAGGCGAGTTTCATAATAACATCACACGAGTGTTTTAATGCCTAATTATGTACAGTTACATACACTACTTTATCTATCCACATATCATAATCCTCTATGATGCATTCAGGAGCCGCATAGTATGACCGGCATTGCGGCGTTGTTTTCTGGCAGCTGTCATAGTTTTTTTTAAATTCAGAGACAAACTAGAGTCGGGCTCCAACTATCATATCGTTCGATATCTTACTTACGTGCGACACTTGTCAAATTTGTATGCGAACTGACAATTAATTTTGAACTAAACGTCATCTCGACTGATATTAGAATAGAGGTCAAATCAAATTTCTTTGTTTTCAGAGATGTTCGAAATTTTTATAAAATTTAGCAATAATAACATTTTCACAGATAAGAAATTTGTTCTAACGAAACAGTTTGTTTTCATGGTGGTCATAATGTGCGGTTCATGAACGCATCATGGATGGTTTATGATATTTGGATAGATAAACACAATAGCTGTATTGTTTTCTGAAAAAATACTATGAGTACGACTATGTATATAGGTACTTATACTTAGTTTAAGTTAGCCGATTTTTATCAAAGTAGTCCGTTCAAAAAGCGACCGTCTAGGTTAGATGATTAAAAATCTCAATACTGTCATTTATAAAAAAATGTGTGATTTGAAATATTGTGTACAATATATACAGGAGCACGGGGCGGCGTACGAGGCTGGCGGGCTGGAGGTGGGGCAGCTGATCCTGGCGGTGGACGGGCACCGCGTGGAGGGCCTGCAGCACCAGGACGTGGCGCGGCTCATCGCCGAGTCCTTCGCGCAGAGGGACAAGCCGGTCAGCCCATATTTTTATCCTAGCCCTTTCAAAAAGGAACCCTCTTCTTCAATGGAATTCGTATCATTCGAAATTGGAACAGTTGCATTTGTTTTGTTCAGTTTGACCGAACAAAACAAAGTTCTTATCTCCTATTAACATGATATGGTTGATTAAAATTTTGTAATTTTTCTCGTGTGTGGCGGCTAGAGGTTATTAATATACGTGGTCGATGGCAAACAAGCATACATCTGCCTGATCGGAAGCAGACTATTATTATTATTAATTTATTTGTCTCAGGCAACAAGGCCCATATTTACAAATACCTTACAGACTATAACATACGTATCAATATACAAATATAATCTATAAAAATAAAAACATGTCAAATTTGAATTTAGAATATAGGTGTTAGTAACATTATTTATCTAGTGTTAGTACTATGTCACCTATAAACGCTTTTGCGACTCCAGAGGAATCACAAGCGCGCTGCCGACCCTTTATTGATTTGTGGATTCGTTGTGTTAGGGTTAGAGACAAATGCAACTCCCCAACACAGCGCATCCTCTGGAGCTCTGGCCTCAGCATTTTTAGCATGACTACGCTTGGATTTTTCACGCGGGAAACAACAGAAAAAACATCCGGCGATAAATAATTTCCGCAAGCAGACCCATTGTAAATAAAAAGCACCCATGTACTCGTAGAACGGACCAATAACTCACTTGTTGAATCAAATCATAGTAAATAGCTGATGTCTTTGACTGTTTACTGTTATTGGCTATAATAAATAATCAACATCGGCCCCTTATTTAACAACAAAAATTCGCTTGTTTTTTTTATCTGTCACTTTGACATTTATGTTTGAGAAAAGGAGCAAAACGCATTTTATTTCACAGAAGTTTGTTAGGTTTTAGGAATAATGGGATTTCCCATTATTCCTAGAATTTGAAATATGTACTACCTACACCATAATTGCGTAACTAAATTGACCTTCCGACGTTTCCAGGAGATCGAGTTCCTAGTGGTCGAAGCAAAGAAATCGAACCTGGAGCCGAAGCCGACCGCGCTAATTTTCCTGGAGGCCTAACATCTACTGTCCCTCCCCGCCAGCGACCCCCCGGCCGCGCTGGGCACCGCGACCACGGGGGCCGCCCTCACCGCGCACACCACGGAATAGCCAACTCCAACCTGCGCTGCCACATGCTCTTCTGAACGCGTTTCTGAAGCCACGCTGCCCCGCCAACGATACACAGCGGGGTGGGTAGCGAAGAAGCGTCCACTACATGAGATCCAACACCATTCGGATTAATGTTAAACATCGACACTGATACTTGACCCGAAGATGACGAGAGAGACGAGATATGACGCAGGTAAACTAGTAGGCTATACAAAATTAATGGCACAAGGGAGGCAATTACATTTTTTACACCACGACGAAATGTCCGAAACTATGATGAATTACTTACGAAGCACACTGCCCGAAAGTTTTTAAACTTTTCCTACAAAATGAATGTCCCTTATTTCTAAAAGGAGTTTCGGGTAGTCTGAAAAGTTTTGTAAATTATTTTCTAGTAGTAGTGATTAAACCAATTTTAACAGTAGTCAGCGACTGAATTTTATAAAAAGTTAAACCCTACTTTTACTAAATACGATAAGTTCATCTTGAAAGTTCACACATTTCAGCGTTCACAGTAAAATTTGCGGTAAGTTCGATAAATTAAATTCCGTAACTAATTAAATAGAGCTAGAATATGAAGAAATGACGATAACATAGATCTTACGATGTTCAGTTTTGAGGCGAATTGTGCTGACATTATAATGATTGGCATTGGTGCTATGGAAAGTGGTAATTTGAAGAGTTTCGACTTTCCGGATCATTTACATGTAGTTTCATTAGGGAATCGATTAGTGCTTGGTCGGCATCATAGCATTTCATGAGAACGAATCACTCGAGAGCGTCATCCATGTGCCATCAGAGTTGCGTTAGCGTTTGGGAAGTGCATCCAGCAGCGAGCGGGTCTGGACGTCATCACCGCAGTAGATTGTCATGTGTCAAATACATGTATGTAGAGAGAGCTTGCAGCACAGCGCACTCCCCTAAGCAAGCTGTTCATATGCATTTACACAACCCTTCATTCAAGTAGGTCTACTTTTGAAGCGCTCAACATTGATTTTTAAATATGTTTTGTAAAGTAGAATTTAGCATCCGCAAGTGAACTTAATATCACATTTCGTATAATTGCTTTGAACGATCGATTGTAGAGCATCCGTAGTGTTCCGTTGTCTGTTCAGTTTGCTTAGCGCGGCTCCATCAGTGCGAACATGTCATTCCATCAGGTAGTAAGCGGTGAGTTAACGAAATTATGGCGGAGAGGGATTTTAGCCCGCTCTTTTATTTATACATACCTATTTATAAGTAGATATAAAATTGAATGTGTGCAATATAATCAAATGTTACGTTAGATGATAGAGTCAATATACATTATTGCGATGCTGTAAACCTGACGAAGCAGAAAGAGACTAGAATGCTACCGGAGCGTATTGTAATCGAAAATAGGCGTGTTTTTCAAAGTCGAACGATTACATAGTCATATGGGAAAGGAAAGTTTCGTGGTGTATGCAGCATCGCGGCAGCATACTTCCGATGTATCGATGTGCGTGTTGCTAGTGCTTCAATTATATCAGACAGCTGTAGATATTGTACACGTTCCAGCCAGTGTTAATATATGTGTGTATAAACTGACTCAACCTATGTACGTCGTAGGTACCTACTAATTAAATATATCCGTTCTTGATTTTCTGGAAATACCTACCCACAGTTTACGGTACCTATATCATTGTAAATATATATTTATATATATATATAAACATACATATATCTGTATTTACTCATAAGCTGTAAATATCAGGTCTGAATGTTTTGTATAATATAAAATAAAATAAATATTTATTGAAGTTAGTGCCAAAAAGCATTTTACAAACCGCTAAGAGCGGCGCGGCGCGGCGCGCGCCTCGATGCAGCGCGGCGCGCCGCGTGGCTCTTTCGCGGATAGTTTTCTAATACGTCTATTACTCTACCAATTGCTGAATTCACCAAATACGCTTTTGACTGTTAGAATTCGGTCATCATCGACTAACGCGTCATAATTGATATTTATGTAAATGAATTGTATCACTTTGCATACCTACCTACTTAGTTAGATATTTCCAAATTACAACAAATATTTTTTCACATAGTCCTTACACGACACGTGTGTAGAATGTCATGGAAAAGGTGGAAAACCAAATTATAGTGATTTTCTGATGTAAACCACACACGGACATCCGCCTTTCAAAACCTTAGGTCGCTTGTAGACGTCCGTTGTTTTCACCGGACAACGGACCGTCAATAAACTGATATCCTTGTCCTTGTATTACATGTAACGGATATCGCTGTATACATGTAATATTTTTACCGGATGGATGTTAGCTTCGAGTGCCGTTTCTATGCTTCACAGTTTAGATCGTCATAGATATTACACATAGGTATGTTATAATGTCGAAATGAAAACTCATATTAATGACCATATTGGCCTACTATTTGTACAAGAAGAAACAGTATAACGTAAAAGGTCATTGTGGGTGCATCCTATATTATTGGAAATTGAAAATAGGGTGTAATTCATACTCTTTTTTAGGAGTAGGAAGATGAAATATTTTTTTACAATTATTTTCGGATGAATAAAGAAAATTAACAGCGATACATGAACTAATGTTATCAACAATTTAATTTTAAAATCCAGTTTTATTAAAAGCGCAAGTAGACGGCGGCTAATTTACAGAAAACGGGCGATACGTCCGGTAGCCTCTAAAATCTACATACACCAATACATTGGCATGGATGACCGCTCTTTCAGCTTTCTTACGCCGGACCGGGGTCCGTCGCGCCGAGGGGAGGCGGCGATGCATCCGGCGAAATTAGGTGTCCGGCGCATGTTCATTATAAAACACCGCAAATCCGGCAAAAAAAACGGTCCGTTGTCCGGTGAAAACAACGGACGTCTACAAGCGGCCTTACAATTTTACCTTTATCTATACTTAAATACCTACATTAACAGAATATGCACTGAGACAACTATATTTTGTACGTGTAATTATAATTAATTTTAACGTGTATCTAGTTATATTTAAAATTACATAATAAGTTTGTATGATTACCTATCCATAAGTGAGCATCGTATGGCGCCCTGGGCCTCGCCCCAGCCTCTGAGTCAATTTGTCATTTACGTAAAACACTATATCATTTTCAAAGTAAAACCAAAAGCAATTTTAATGTAGATAAATAAGAATTATTTTGAATAGAGCTACGTTGTACTATTGATATTATTTCGGACCTTAATTAGGTTTGTCCACTGACTTGTTTACCAACAGTTTGTAATAGCAACGCGACGGCGCGCGCATGCGCCGCGCGCATCGCTGCAGGCGTCGTCTTCGGCGGCGCAGGCCGACAGCATCAAATAAATCCTATAATATTATACCTAATTATTGTAAGCCGTCCATTTATGTTCGCGATTATTTGAACGTTATTATATTTGTACTAGCAGCTTATTAGCTGCACAGTCTCATGTATTTATGTCCTCGATGTGTTGGTAAACATTTCATAAAAGACGATGTACTTATCGCAAAGTTTTATCTTCGCGCAGGTTTGGTTGAAAAGATCTATGTTGTAGTCTGTTGTTAAGTTTGTCGTTGATGACAAAAATATATTGTTATCTAGATAGTTTTGGTTTTATTTTTACTCCTCGGCCTTATTGTGACCTTATGCTTAATATTTTCACTATATATGGCCGAGACCAGCCGAAGTGAGCTTCTTCGAGAAATTCTCCTGCCTGCACTTTGGGTTAGATCCTCCATTATACAGAAGTCCTTCCACTTCCGTCAAGTTACATAACGCCTAGAGATGCTGGCGAGCAACTAATACTTACAACGATATTAAATAAAAGTGGAACGACTGCGATACAATTTCGGGAAATAAGTCCCAACGAATACCTAGTGACAAGACAGGTTTAGGGATTAGGTTAGGTTAGGTTATAAATTGGGAGATAATTAGGTACTCTGAAAGAAAGTGACATAACTTTCTTACTATATCTATGTTTCTTACCTATTTACTTATACTAACGAGCGATATAGCGTTACATACCGTTGTCAATTACAGGAATCACCCCCAATGTCTATCAGGACCTTATAATTGACTGATAGAGAATACCTCAAGGCATTAGGTAAGTTCAATTTGCCTTTTTGGCCGACTACGGTAGAGACGAAAGGAAGGGATATGTTTTTTACCAGTCTATCTTTGTATATTTACGTATTCCACTGTAGCGTTTAAGATACAGAACCGATTTTGATAAATGTGTGTCACTCGATTTGAAATTATGCTCCGGGTGACATCTGGGTGGTGACTACCTACCTTTTATATGAAAAAGAAAAATATGATATGGCTGTCTATACAAATCAGTGACTGACTTTGATAAAAATATTTAGCTACTTATCATAGCGTGTGGGGGGGGGAGAAAGTTTCACTGAACTCTTTGCAGTTACAGTTTTTTAAACGTTTTATGCTTGTGTAGATAATAATTGTTACAGTGCAAATACAGGCTACACTCGTTTTATCTCAATAGAGAAGATTTTCAATTTTCGAATCGGTTCATCCGTTTGTGAACTACGATGCCACATACAGACACGCATACACTCACAGATACATGAGTACACACACAGATACGCATTTTAATCCGGTAACATAATGAAAAAAACTTGAAACTAAATAAAACTATACCTGGCAGGAGCGTTGTATGGTCCCAGGATTTAAGGAGACGTAGGCTCACGGTCTTCTCTCCCTCTCACTGACCATAAGCGTGAGCGAGATGGAAGTGCGTGTTCGGAAGTGCGAATATCATGTTTTTTTAATTGTAATTTTTTGTGCGTAAATAAATAAAAAAGAAATAGCTAAGTTCCCTCAAACATGATATTGCAGATTTTTAAAACCAATTTTAATATGTTTAGTTTTTGTGCATAATTTGTTACGATTTTTTTAAGTGTTCGTACTTCGTAGACCCGTGTTCGTGATTTTTTTCTATCGAGCGAAAGTCAAAAACTTAGGATTCAAATAACTATAGTCCCTCAAACAAGGCCTAAAGATTGCTAATTAAATTTAGGGCAGCCGTATTATGATCCAAACAAGCGCTACGACTTTTTAAAAATCCGTTTTCTGAGCTACCATGAGTATTTTGCAGCAAAGGTATCTTAGCATAGCAAATATTGTTTACAAACGATTTAGCTGTGTTTACCACAAGAAAACCAGCTAAGCTGAGCTGGAGTAAAATGAATTTCGTAACCAAAAATATTTTTTTCGTGGTATTAAAACCTGGCTTAGTTAATCAGCTTATATTTTATCAGGTTTTTATATTACAAACATATTTTAAAAACATTGTTGACGTAAGAGCGATATAAAGTACTAGTATCGTCAATAGCTGTCAAGAGTTAACTAAATGTTTGTAATAAAAGCTATAAACATTAGCACATCAATTAACAGACCAATGCTCTTTGCAAGATATAATCTAAAGCACACTAATATAAACACAATAATACCTATAAGGTTCGTGTTCCTGAATTAGGTAACCTGAATTAGGAATCAGCATTTCAAAGTGCTTATGTAAAGAAATCTTCGTTGAAGTATACGAGTATAAGTACATATTATACATTAGGTAATGGCGTAGGTATGCTACGCCCGTAGCTCGGAAGTAATTTCTTGTTTTGTACGGGAATTGTGTGTGTTATATTTGCATACCGCGCGGATAGATGTAACTCGCCAGTCTGTTTTCGAGCATTAAAAGTAGCACATACGTGTCCTGTGAATTGGGAGTTTTATTAGTACTTCCCGGCCAGGACACCACAATTGGCGACGAGAACGATACCTTCGTGTGCAAACTATAGTTTTAACATTGAAAATGTTTTTTCGATCGCTTCAGTATAGCCTCCAATTTCAGCGTGAGTGATACATTGCCCTGGTCTCGTGAGTTTTAGGGCTACGTGGATGATTGAGGTGTCAAAAGATTTTTCACCTCACTAGCTCGGAAAGGCCTTTTTGTATGTTTTTCTACTCCTGTACCGTTATCTGTCATTTATACAATGACACCACTAATAAGTCGTCGAAAAACTCTATGCTCTATGGCCCAAAAACGCACTGTTCAGCGTACTTTTTTGGTTCATAAATTTTTCATAAAAGCACTGTTTAACTTTTTTTTTAAATCGGCCGCTATATTGCAGTGGTGCCAACTTCATAAACATATGTTTCGAAATAAAAGTATTTATTTACTATTTAACATTTGTATATTATCAATTATTTACTACAATAATTATAAATTATCATCTATTGTGTGTTAAATTACATGTTTTATAAATTATTGGTATTATTTATAAAAATAAACAGTTCGAATTCGGTCCGGGTCCGGATTTGGTTTGGTTCGGATGGCAAGTGCAAATAAATTAAAAACAAAACAAACCATAAGCAAGAGCTGTCACATTTCCGATTTCCCACCAAAATACAGTTCAAAATGAAAAGACGAAAGATGATAATTGATAAACTATTAGTCCTAAACGATTAAGATTATTCGTGTTTGTGAAGACAAAAGTGTATGTTCCTTTTAAAATGGTCGAAGACATTAATAACTGCACTCCTGAAGAAGTTGCGTGAGTAGCAAAAGTACGAATAGAAAACTTGCTGCCTGAAAAGTTTAACTATTCTGTAGTCTGCTATTTATTTAAAATTTGTCGTAGAAAAAGTATTGTATGCAACAGTGTATAACTGGTCTAAAAACGCTCGTGGCGTCTTTAATTGCGATGCTCGCCAAGGCTCGCATCGCAACCCACGCCACTCGCCTTTTAAGACCCTTCTTATACAACAGTTGCATAAAATACTATTGTTAACTATTGAGAAAATCGCGTTTTATCCACATGTGAAGAAAGTAGACCTAGACCGTTAAAAGTACTATGACGTAGAACGTTAAATGTTTATTTTTGTTTTTTGTAGGTATATTTTATGACATATTTTTTTATTTTTAACTTTTTTTACTTCTTTTTAAACTAGGTATTTTTTTACGTTTTTTATTTTTTTTAACTTTTATTTTACTTTTTTTTTTTTTTTTTACTTTTTTTAAAAACTTTTTTAAACTTTATCAAGTTTTTTTTTTGTTTTTTTTTTTTACTTTTTTTTACCCTTTTTCTTATTTTCCTTGCTGTAGTGAGGTGAAAAGATTTGTGTTATACACGGGTGAAAAGTTATTTTACGTCTCGTGTGTTGAAACACTCGCTACGCTCAGGATTCTATTTTTGAACCACTCGCTTCGCTCGTGGTCAATCATAGTATCCTTTCGCTAGCTCGTGTATCAAATGAACACTCGCAGGTAAAATACAACTTTCCCCCCTTGTATAACAAATAACTATTAACGGCCTCCGTAGCCCAGTGGGTAGTGACTCTGCCTACGAAGCTGGAGGTCCCGGGTTCCAATCCCGGTCAGGGATAAATTTGTGTATTTATCACGAATATTTGTTCCTGAGTTATGGATGTTATATATGTATTATAAGTATCTATATGTTATGTATCTATTATATATATCATCGCCTAGTACCCACAACACAAGCCTTACTGAGCTTACCGTGGACCTAGGTTGATTTGTGTAAGATTGTCCCGTAATATTTATTATTTATAAAAGATGCCTCTTGGCAAGGGTTACAAAATGGTAAAAAAAAACTAAAAAAATTAAAATCTTCTTTTAAAAGTTGCTAAAATGTCGAAAAATTACAAAATTTTTTGGTGTCTTGTCGTACTAAATCGGCAATTTCTTGAAAACGAAAAGCGATATCGAAATAGTGAAAAAAACCCTCGGGGTATAGGCCAGTCCGTAGAGTATATCTTTGTTGCAAAAGGTGGTGTAGAAGATTTTGTTTTTTAATATTGTTTACATCGATACAACCGAGCAAATATCAAAAATGGTTACACGAGATATCTTGGGACAACTTTTGGCAGCCACAAATCTGGGATTTTTTTGGTTTCTCACTCGTAGCTTCTATACGGTGCATCCTAGCGAAAAGTTACACACTAGGGAATTAAAGAACATGAAATTATGGGTCTAATGAGTACCAATACATATTAATTCAGTTCAGCGACATAGTAGAAAACCATGGTCGAAAACGAGGCTTTCCTCAAGTTTGTAAGTTATTTCAAGATAGTTGTTTTTAAGCTTCTGCGTTTCAATTTTGAATTTAACTATAGGTTTTAGCTCCTCAGTTGTAGGAATTAACAGATTCGACAGTAATTTCAGCATTAGTATCATCATAACTGGTATCGCATAAGCATTGCAGTTCAGTGAGGAAATACTGCCAGCATACTCGGTACACTGCCTAGAGGGCCTTTTGCTTAGGGTTCCGTAGCCAAAATGGCAAAAACGGAACCCTTATAGTTTCGTCATGAATGCCCGTCAATACGTCTGTCCGTATGTCACAGGCATTTTACTCGAAAACTATAAAGTGTATTTGAATAAAATTTAGAGGATAGGTATATTTTATTAGCCGCTACATAATTCTAAAATGAAATGACTAAAAAAATATTCTTTTAGAGTTGCACTCCATACATAAAACTGCAAGTCAAAAAAAAGAAAAACATCGTATGTCCACATCAATCGATAGGTCTTTTAAAATAAATATAAGGTTTCTCAGCAAGTTTTTCGATTAAGTGAAAATAGTCGGAGGGCAGTCATGACGAAACTATAAGGGTTCCGTTTTTGCCATTTTGGCTACGGAACCCTAAAAAGGCCCTCTAGGCAGTATTTCTTCGTTGAACTGCAATGCTGATGCGTTGCACGAGAAAACAGCCAGCTCTTCGATTACCAGTTAAGATGATACTAATGCTGAAATGACTGTTGATTCTGTAAATTCCTACAATTAAGGAGCTAAAACCTATACCTAGTTAAATTCAAAATTGAAACGCAGAAGCCTAAAAACCACTATCTTGAAATAACTAACAAAGTTGAGGAAAGCATAATTTTCGACCATGGTTTTCTACTATGTCGCTGAACCGAATTAGTATGTATTGGTCTCATTAGACGCATAATTTCATGTTCTTTAATTTCCTAGTGTGTAACTTTTCGCTAGGATGCACTGTATAGAAGCTACGAGTGAGAAACCAAAAAAAGTCTCAAAATTTCGAGGGTTTGCGGCTGCCAAAAGTTGTCCCAAGATATCTCGTGTAACCATTTTTGATATTTGATCGGTTGTATCGATGTCAACAATATTAAAAAAAAATATTCTACACCACCACTTGCAACGTACCCCGGGGTGCTTTGAACCTCTACGGACTGGCCTAGTATTGAGCTGGCCTATATTTTGTAAAAAAGAGAACCTCTCTATCTCTTACGGTCTAGGCAGGAAGGTGCCCTTTCCCAAGTAGCAAGGGACGTAAAATATCACGTCTTTTTGAAGTCATATTGGACGTAGAATTCACGTGAGGATGTCACAAAATTCGACGGCAAAAATGATGTTTACTGTCACGTCATTTTTGGCGTTACTGCGACGTTAATTTTACGTGAGTATGTTTGGCCCACTAACGTTAAATATGACGTTAATTAACGTGATTTTTTAACGTTAAATCAACGTGAGAGTGTCACAACGTTTGACGAGTAATAACACGTTGAATATCACATCGTCCAACGTCATATTTGAAGTCATTTTTTTCGCTAGTATTCTGTAGGAAAGTACGTCATAACTCACGTTAAATATCACATCATCTGACGTGATTTTCAACGTCATTATCACGTTAGTATTCTGTGAGAAAGTACGTCATAACTCACATTAAATATCACGTCATCTGACGTGATATCCGACGTCATTAACACGTGAGTATTGTGTGGGAAAGTACGTCATAATTCACGTTAATATCACGTTATTGGACGTGATATATCACGTTAATTTACGTTACATTAACGTTGGTTTACGGGAGGAAATGACGTCAAGTAGACGTGCCCACTGACGTATCTGATACGTTATTTGACGTAACTGTAACGATACATTAACGTCAGTTAAGGGGACGGTGCGACGTCGACTAGACGTGACCACTGGCGTCTCATATACGTTACTGTAACGTTACATTAACGTCCGTTAAAGGAAAGGAGTGACGTCGACTATCTGACGTATTATATACGTCAGTAAACACGTCCAGCGACGTTGTTTTTGGCGCAACTATTGGAATCAATATCGCCCAGACAAGCAATGTAAAGGTAAAAGTTGGGACCCGACCGCAGACGACGTGTCGTAGTGACACTATCGGTTTCTATGTAATTATATGAAGGTGACGTCCGGGGACGTGTCGCTAGCTACGAATGGTCTTTGAAACATAGAAACCGGTAGTGTTGCTGCGACACGTCGTCTGCTGCTGCTGTCTGCGGTCGGGTTCCAACTTGAACCTTTTCTTTGCTTGTCGGGGCGATATTGCTTCCAATAGTTGCACCAAAAACAACGTCGCTGGACGTGTTTACTGAAGTATATCGTCAGACATAAAAAAAAAATATTAAACGAATATTAATTTATTCCACATCATAATGACAACATTCTCGTTTAGGTACACGTCCATTCGATTTTCAATCAACATTTCTTAGCGTTTTTAAAAGGAATTTAGAGTGTACCTACCTACCTAACACTTAAAAAAAACAACAATTTTTTTTAACTTTACAATTTCCATTAAGGTGGTTCGATTGCCATACAAAACGTTATTTGACATTCGCAGGCTAAAGGCGTGATATTTTAAGAAACTTATGTAAGAAACTTTCATAAATTGTCTTCCTATTTGCGCCAAATTCCCCCTTTCCTAGAATAAACTTGTATAAACAAGATTAATTTGAGAAATTGGTTTGGGACGTGATATTTTGGAAAAACTATTTTTCTCAAATTAATCTACTTTATACAAGTTTATTCTAGGAAAGGGGAAATTTGGCGCAAATGGGAAGCCAATTGATGAAAGTTTGTTACATAAGTTTCTTAAAATAACACGCAGTTAGCCTGCGAATGTCAAATAACGCTTTGTATGGCAATCGAACCACCTTAATGCTCTACTTCAGTCAGGCTAAGGCCCCATAATGCAGTGTACGACCAGCCATATGCGATTTCGGGTGAGAATTTCCTTACTCTAGTGTATAATGCTGACCCTCAACCCCATGCAGCTAGCCGAATAGTACAGTCGCCATTGTCTTTGGAACTTTTAACAGATATGGCTATGTGTCACCGGGACACCATGGCGGCACAACCATCAACAAAATGTATTATACAGTTCTATCAATGGAGGGTATCTCACCAGCGAGCGTAGCATGGTTGTCATTTTATCACCTTATCGTTGTTGATAAGACATCTGTCACTCTGGCACTCGCGTACTGGTCAGAACGTGACAGACGTCTTAACTACAGCGATAAGTGTTAAAATGGCAACCATGCTACGCCCGCTGGTGTCCGCTTGGTTGCGCTACCATGGCGCAATGTAATAGCCGTGCTGTTTTACAAAACAGCGCTGTTTTGTAAATTACATGACAACTAGATGTTTTAAAAAAAATGCACGGCTATCACAAGACGGCGCGCGAGCTCTCTCGATTTTTCTCGCACTATTCGTGTCTCTCTTATTAGAAAACTAAGAAAGAGAGGTACTTAGTGCCAGAAAAATCGAGAGCTCGCGGGCCGTCTTGCGTGATAGCAGTGCAGCGTTGTTTTGTAACACGGCGGGTTGACGATTAGTGGGATTGTCATTCAGCGGTATTCAATCCACCGTATTACAAAACAGCGCTGTTTTGTAAAACAGCGGATTATACTATATGCCTGCGACACCCCGGTGAGATAAAACCCATATCGGTGCCTCAAACGTACATGTGGGGTTGGACGACTAGTCCCTAACGTCTACTTTTTCTCATGCTAGCGCAACGGTATAATGCTACATATTTATCACAAAATGGAATGACTATACATTTATTCAAAACATCAGACAATGCTTGCATGGCTATGAGTATAAAATGATGCTCGACTTGGCTGCTTGAACTGCCGTGCCCCCAGATCTGATATTTCGCTAACTAAAACTATACCCAAATATTTAGAAGGACAAGGAACCGTATAAAAATACTCATTATTTGCATAATCATTGCCATACAGCATTGAATCATCGCCATCTATGACAATACTTACAATTGTAATAATAGTCTCGTCCTTTAACATACAAACAGAATCAGCAACTATTATTTTGAAGGAGAATTCATTAAAATATAGATCAATGCAGTTACAAATTTAATACAATCTTTACAAATTAAGAATGAATCAATAACGTTGGCAAAATCTATGTATGTGTTAAGTAGCGCACGGCCGACGGCCAAATAGGCCGAGGTCCGAGGGGTAACCACGTAACGCCCCGAACGCGCGTCGGTACAATTTAATTGTCAATTTTCCATATAAAAAGTGACATTTAGACCTACCCGACGTTCGTACAATGCGTTACGAGATCGACCAGCAGGTCCTTGCTTCCCGAGGAAGGGTGTGCGGGGTCCCAGGGCAGGTGAGGTAGTGATGTCATCGTCGCGTCGTAGTCAGCACGGTCAGCAGTTTCATGCTAACACGGCCTATCCTGACAGAGCAGCGTCCTCGATGCTCTCCTGTTGTCCTGATTGAGGCTCGGATGTTGGCTCGTGGTCTTGGTTACGGGTATCGTCACCTGCGGACCAAACAATGATATGTAAATACAATATTGCACTCAACGTAAACACCAGGATCACGGTTCAGCAACTGATTTTCTTCTTCTTTTTTTTTTTACATGCTACTATGCGCTTTCATTATATTTTCACGTGATACTTTTCTACTTGTGATACTTTCACTTTCAGTCAAACAAACGACTTAATTATTACTCAATATTTTTTCTCTCGTACAAGAAACTACATCGATGCCACACGTGACCTTACTCGAGAATGAACGTTATACCTACCGATGCCTCATGACCTCATGAGGCTTTACTCGGGGATTAAGACACTATACCGATGCCTCATGAGGCCTTACTCGGGAATTAAAACACTATACCGATGCCTGACTAGGCCTTACTGTCATCAGAAATATATACCATTATCAGTACAACAAAGATACTATGGTTGCAATTTTACTTTTCTAATGTTTCGAGTTGCAGGGCAGTGCATGAACGCTCTTGAGTGTCTTGAGATAAACCTTTTCAATAGAGGGTATAAACCCATTATCTCTATAAAGAGATAATGGGTTTATTGTTGAATATATTCATCGTGGCTGCACTAGATTACTGCAGATAGTCTAAAAAAAACTGATTGTTCATTAAGAATACGATAGCCCTTTTGGTGGAAATAAAAGAGAGATTTATTAATTATTTAATTTTTAATTAATTTATGAATGGTTCGTACTTTGAAAATAACGATAATTTGTTAGTAATGATGACAGATTGAAGATTTTTATTTATAAAAATGAAAAATATTGAACAGACAATTTTGTAATTATAAAGCCCTGTTTTATAAAAGTAAAACGTTTAATTAAAGTCTTAGACTCTCTTTATAGTAAAGGTAAATTATTGACGTATAGCTATAATTATCGACATATAGCTAGTATTTCAAAATAATTTTTACCCATCCCTAGAACTTGACAGCTACCATTTTGCACCTCCGATAGCGGGGTCTACTTATTGAGCTGAGTTGCGTAGTCGGCTTACAATGTGTCACATTGTTGACGATGACGTTAGGACTGTTTCTAGGACTAGTCGTTGAGAATCGCTTGTTCGAATATATGTGACACCTTCTCTATTTAATACATCAGTACCGATAAGAACTGGGTCACTAAGATAATTGTGCGGCATAACATGAAGTTCTACCTCTAAGGTTACATCACTGAACTCTACGGGCAAAGTTACAAAACGATCTGATCGCAATTCTACTCCACCTAAACCGCGTAATATTTGAACACTAGGGTACGTTCGACAAGAGATATGCTTAGCAAGGTCATTAACATATTACAGCTGTCACAATATCAGTTTTTGTGTTGTTGCAAGCTGTTTCGCGACAAAAGTTAAAATTAGCTTTATTTCTCATTTCTGATCGTTCTTTAGCAAAACATTTATCGTCACTATTACGTAACGTAACACACAATTTTTGATACAAACCTATTTGTTGACTCAAGATTAGGCACAGACTTGTTTTTATTCGCGTCCGCGTTACTACCTACTCTCAGCCTTAACACGTTTGGGGCAATTTTTTCATTTTATGTCCCGATTGTTTACAATTTAAAACAAGTTACGTGTATGTCTGTATTTTGGATAGCACGCTTATGATTTCTCTTGGACGATGGATCATAGGCGTGCCGGCTTGCACGCAACTCAATGTTATTATTAGGTGCGCCTGCACTTGAACGACGTGTTTTCGCATAACTCGATAAGAACTCCACGATTTTTTCAGGTGTCAACTTAGCGTTTGTAGCGGCCGCTCGTACTTGAGGGTCTGTTATGCCACGTACAATTATATCACATAGTAAGTTCACTGTTCAACGATACGTTACCATAACAAAGATCTTCTCGCATATTCCGCATATGTGGAGTACTTATCAGAGTCTTGCAACATCACATCAAAAAGTATATTTGCAACGTCAATGCGGCGCGGACAGAGCGATCTAAGTGCTGATTTGAAATTCGACCAATTACGGTTGTCACTCGTCCACTCGCGCAACCAGGAGCGTGCCTCACCTTTTAATGATAATCCCACACGAGCTGGCACTCTTTATCGTCCCACTGGTTTTGCGAGCGGGCGCGATCCACTTCGTCACACCACGCATCAACGTCATGATTACTGGGATCAAAATCAGACACATAATAATGGGTAGATCTCACCGGATTCATGGTCCTCAACGCGTCGATGAGACGCTCCGTGACGTCCGTTGACGCCGTCAGTGGTGTCTCGGTGGCGAGGTGGACCTCGGTGCTGCCAGCAACGAATGGGGTACCGCTGACTGGCCCAGCAGGCTCCGGCAGAGGTGTACTGGCCAGTCCAGCAGGCTCTGGCGGGGCTGCACTCCAAGTCCGCGCTGAAGGCACCGGTCGCGAACAATGTCACACTGGCAGGAGTGGCGACACGCTGCTCCAGCGTCGCGAGGCGGTTCAGGATCGCTTCCATCGTCACTTCCAGTCTACTTTTATTAGGGACAGAAGCTGGCGAAGACGTGCGCTCTCGCGTTTTACGTTTTTTACTCGACATTGTGAAAAATTAAGTCAAAATGGCAAAAATATGCGCCTGTAATGGCATTGCAGTTCACATTCCTACATCTAATATTATATATTCCGGGAGGGAACTATTATTTTGAAGGAGAATTTATTAAAATATAATGCAGTTACAAATGTTATACAATCTTTACAAGTTAAGAATTAATCAATAACGTTGGCAAAATCTATGTAAGTGTTAAGTAGCGCACGGCCGACGGCCAAATAGGCCGAGGGGCTCTGGGCCTAAGAACGCTCCCCTGCTCTCCCCCAATCCCACGTCTGAAATCAGTTGCATATGTCTAATTTAGACCCTATTCCTTCATCAAATATGACCAATACAATACCATAATTAAATTTGTCTAAAACAATCTCACGCGGCGACGTCAAAGGCCCGGCACTCCTTGCCGTCTTATGCAACATATTCCAATTCGACCACCTTCGTATCTCCATAGTGATAAGGTCTAATTTAATTTAAGTAATCCTAGATTTGACTGTAAAATTAAGTTTGTTTTTTTTATGGATCATATTTCTTTTGTCGGAATCGAGTGTCGCCAAATCACTACACCATTTAAGAATGCGATTGCTTTACAAGATGTGAAAGTTATGAAGTCCGTTATTGCTTCTGAAAAAAAGGTTTAAATTGGAGTAAAATATCATTTGCTTATTAATATTACAGTAACCAATTACATTTGAATAGTCCTGTTTAATTCTACAACTGAACTTAAAATATCTAAATCACTATTTTTTAGGGTTCCGTAGCTAAATGGCAAAAATGGAACCCTTATAGATTCGTCATGTCCGTCCGTCTGTCTGTCTGTCCGTCCGTAAGTCACAGCCACTTTTTTCCGAAACTATAAGAGCTATACTGTTGAAACTTAGTAAGTAGATGTATTATGTAAACCGCATTAAGATTTTCATACAAAAATCGAAAAAAACATTAAGTTTTAGGGGTCTCCATACTCAGAACTGAAACTCAAAAAAATATTTTTCATCAAACCCATCCGAAACTATAAGAGCTATACTGTTGAAACTTAGTAAGTAGATGTATTATGTAAACCGCATTAAGATTTTCATACAAAAATCGAAAAAAAACATTAAGTTTTAGGGGTCTCCATACTCAGAACTGAAACTCAAAAAAATATTTTTCATCAAACCCATACGTGTGGGGTATTTATGGATAGGTCTTAAAAAATGATATGGAGGTTTCTAACGTCATTTTTTTCTAAACTGAATAGTTTGCGCGAGAGACACTTCCAAAGTGGTAAAATGTGTCCCTCCCCCCCTGTAACTTCTAAAATAAGAGAATGATAAAACTGAAAAAAATTTATGATGTACACCATGCAAACTACCAACGAAAATTGGTTTGAACGAGATCTATGAAGTAGTTTTTTTTATACGTCATATATCGTAAAAAGCAATTTATGTAACGGAACCCTTCATGTGCGAGTCCGACTCGCACTTGGCCGCTTTTTTTTGTATTTAGTCTCGACGTCATTACTAATATAATCATGATTTATCAGTTACGCAAAAAAAAGACTGTACAATAAGTACTAGTTTAATAATCGGCAAGTATTATTAAGTTAAATTTAGACACAATTTGTTTTATAAATATACTTATTTACCGATACTTTATTGGAGTAAATGTATTTATTTATAATTATTTTTATGAGAATCAAATCAAAGTACTACTTATTAGTATTTTTTTTTCTACCAATTTATGGCACGTGTCATCCAAAGCCATACAATTTGTTAATTTAATGGTTTTACGTGTAAAAAAATGTCGGATACGGAGAACGACAAAGACGATAAAATTATTGTGTTTACGATTAAAAACAGCTATTACTATTTTTATTGAAAAAAAATCGACATTTATTGACACTTTTTTTATACCTACTTCTGGGTCTAAAGTTTGTTTGATTCGTAGATATATGTAAGACGGAGAAAAAAAAACAGGCTAATAGCTAATGTTTTGCGAAACCGTCAAATGCATAATATAACAAAAGTTGCCATAAAGCCCAGATCGTACTAGTAAATGTGACGGTTTTTAGTAAAACGTCCCACTTTGTCGATTCTAGTTACGGAGTTACGGGCAGTTTAGTGAAATATGGCAAAACTTACCGAAAATCAACTTTCGATGAAAACTGATATTGATTGATTGATGATCACGACGCATAAATCTCCATTTTAAGCACCTTTTTAGGGCCTCAAAGTTTAGTGCCCAGCGACCCACTTTGACGCATACAGAAAAAAATCGTGAATAACATATTTGTACCTGTTATTAGAGAACAATTTCTACTTTGCCGATATGGTGTTATGAGTAATTTGTAATTATGTGGTCATCCAAAATGAAAGGGACATTATGGCCGTAGACACACACGCAATTTCATTCGATTTCTGCAATTAAGATAAGGCATTAACTTCGTAAGCACCTGCCGAAGCTGGAGAAGGTTCCTTTCGTTTTGGATTACCACATATAACACAGTCTCTTAGAGCTATAGTTATTAATTGAAAATTCTTTAAACTTGCAATAGTGAAAAGCGACAATTGAGAAGACGTTGATTACAATTTGAGGGCGCAAAAAACACATTTTGTTGTTTGCAGTTATAGAGGGGTTGGTATAAAATTATTTGCCATACGAGGGTGGCACTGAAAGTTTTTAGAACTGGCCATTTGTAAATGATTTAATAAAAAAGTAAGTTCAATTTTGCAAATATAACTCTCCCATTATAACTGAGTATATTTTTAAAATTGAAAATTGGCTTTGTCACGTCAGCATGAATTAAACACGAGAAAATTTTCGCTTAATGATTTCTATGATTTTCGGTGTCATTTAAATGTGAAAGAAAGTTATAAGAGCATTTTTAAAATACGTTGCGATGAGTTCGATCCGTTTGCTACATCTCATAGGTTCAATACGTACACCATTTTTGGTTTGTAATTATACTGTTTTTGGTTCAGCAAATTACACCTATGTTTATAAATTATGATTTTATACTTGTAGTAATTTTTTAGCGTATGATCCACCAAACCGTCAAAGTGGGTCACTAAACTTGAGTCGAAAAGAAATTTCGTTCAATTACGTTAAAAAAGTTTAAACAAACGACGTTAGTATCAAAGACTCTTAGATTAACAATAACAAACCATTATCTCATACATAAAACTGAAAAATATACCAAACACAAACACTTTCAATGAAGAAGCACTAAAGTTTAGTAAACCGACCAAGTGGGACGCTCCCTATATAAAATCACTAAACTTTATACACACAAAAAGTACTTATAATTTGATATTTTACATACTTTCTATGCTTCATAAGTATGTTTTTAAAGTAATCTCATGTTATATATTAAGAGACACATGTATTTTAATTTTTATGCATGGCACTCTTCAAATCATTTCTTATTAACTTTTTGACATAATAACTAAATAAAAGGATCCACAGAATTATTTAAGTCTTTTTTAGCATGGGAAACCATTTATAAATACAATTTTAATGATAAATCTGCGTGCCGTATAATAGAATATAGAAATAAACCCATATTCAGGATTTACATATTTTCGTCCTGTTTTTATGTTCAAGCCTCCATAACATTCAAAATACTAAGGTTACATACATGATTTTAACTTATTTAAAATCCCTAAAGTATGCCTATTCATTTAATACCAACCACTCCATAACTTCAAAGTAGAAGTGTGTTTTCTGCCATCCCAAACTTTAACCAACGTTTTCTCAATTGTCGCTTTTTCACTTCTGCAACATTGCAGAATTTAAAAAAAATAACTATAGCACCTAGATACATGAATCTTTCACCAAAATATAGCGTATGGTCTGTAGTATTAGGAACTACTCTTAACTCCATATCGAAGAAGTGGGACGTTTTCCCAAAAACCGTAACAAATATTCTCATTAGATGACGTAGATAAGAAAAAACCGTATGTTATAAAATAAAATGAAGTATTATCGACTAAAAAATCTAAAAACAATCAAAAAATTATTTTCACGTAACATTCAAATCAATAGAATAGAGAAGTGTTATTAAACTCGAGTTCAGTTTCAACAATTTCGAATTCGTAAAACATTTTTTGAATTATTTAAACGAATAATGATAATAACTTATTATTTATCATAAAAATACCGACCTAACATGCTGTGTTTTATCATTGAAAATGTAATATATTCTAATTTAAGTTAGTAATTTATCTGTGTGCAATTTACCATATTACATATTAATTTATTGCATTGCATTTACCTTTACTAGGTATATAGTATTTTCGTTATTTAAAAATACGTTGCATTTTGCAAAAATCGTCACATAGTTGAACGTCATATCCGCGGTAATTTATTGGATTTTATTTTTTATTAAAATATGTATCCTGAGCACTTGGTGTAATAATAACTAAAAATTATTGAATGAGACAGACAAATACAGAATTTCCTGACTTATAAATTGGCATGAAATGTCTGTCGTCGAATATCCGGCAGAATTGATCTAGTTTTACGTGATTAATGTCGTCATCGAAAACGTCATTCGACTGTCGTCGAATATCCGACGGAATTGATCTAGTTTTACGTGATTAATGTCGTCATCGGTAACGTCTTTCGCCTGTCGTCAAATATCCGGCAGAATTGATGTAGTTTTACGTGATTAATGTCGTCATCATTAATGTCATTCGACTGTCATCGAATATCCGTCAGAATTGATCTAGTTTTACGTGATTAATGTCGTCACCATTAGTGTCATTCAACTGTCGTCGAATATTCGGCAGAATTTGATCTAGTTATACGTGATTAATGTCGTCATCGGTAACGTCTTTCGACCGTCGTCAAATATCCGACAGAGTTAATCTACTTTTACGTGAATAATGTCGTCATCATTTATGTCATTCGACTGTCGTCGAATATCCGTCAGAACTTTTACGTGATTAATGTCGTCATCATTAATTTCATTCGACAGTCGTCAAATATCCGACAGAATTTGATCTAGTTTTACGTGATTAATGTCGTCATCGGTAACGTCTTTCGACTGTCGTCGAATATCCGACAGAATTGATCTAGTTTTACGTGATTAATGTCGTCATCATTTATGTCATTCGACTGTCGTCGAATATCCGTCAGAAGTTTTACGTGATTAATGTCGTCATCATTAATGTCATTCAACGGTCGTCAAATATCCGACAGAATTTGATCTAGTTTTACGTGATGAATGTCGTCATCGGTAACGTCATTCGACTGTCGTCAAATATCCGAAAGAATTGATCTAGTTTTACGTGATTAATGTCGTCATTGGTAACGTCATTCAACTGTCGTCGAATATCCGACAGAATTGATCTAGTTTTACGTGATTAATGTCGTCATCGGTAACGTCTTTCGACTGTCGTCGAATATCCGATAGAATTGATCTAGTTTGACGTGATTAATGTCGTCATCAGTAACGTCATGTGACTGTCGTCGAATATCCGACATAATTGATCTAGTTTTACGTGATTAATGTCGTCATCAGTGACGTCTAGTTACTGTCGTGAATTATACGTCGCAGAATAACGACATATATGACGTCGATAATGAATTAAGACGTCATCGTTGCGAGTTTAACGTTAAAATGACGTGACTTCGACGTCACCTTGTTACTTGGGTTATGTGGCGCAATTTCAGGGTGCGGCTCGTTATGTGCTGCAATACGAGTGTCGTGTTGTTATTGGAGTGTTTATTTGAGGTTTCAGAGCTTATTCTAAATTATAATATACATATATATATATATATATATATATATATATTGTGAGGTTTCTGTATTTATTTGTGATTAAAATAAAAAATATTTTTGAATAAATTGTAATATTACTTTGAGTTTAGTTTTTAATGATAATGTAAGTTATAAAGTAAAACAAATAAAATAGTTTCGTATTTATTTAATTTAAAACATTATTAACAGACTATATAATTAAGACTCTCTATCTCTTACGTGTGGCGCAATTACAGGGCGCACGTTTGTTTTTATTTTTAATTATAATATGGGTATATATATTATGAGGTTTTTGTATTTATTTGTGATTAAAAAAATAAAATTTATTTCTTTTTGAATAAATTGTAATATTACTTTGAGTTTAGTTTTTAATGATAATGTAAGTTATAAAATAAAACAAATAAAATGTATATTTATTCATAATATTCATATAAACAATATTCAAAACAACATAGGTTATAAAATAATAAGTATTAACTAAACTAATTATTAAAAACTAAATTAAATATAAAATACAACTAAACTAAACAATAGTACATTGTGCATTAAGGGCCGTAAGAAAGGGATGCCTTACTGCCCGTGATACACACCATGTTTATGAAAAATTGGAATTGGAAATAAATAACTTCAAAAGACAGAAAAATCTAAGTTTCATACAACCGCACCAATCAAAAATTTACGAAATTGACAACTTACAGATTTGCGAGTGGAGGGCGAGGGGGCGTGGGCCCACGTGGACTAATAGATTTGCTTTAACCAATCAGATAATATTTGTGAAATTACTTATAATATAATATAACGCGCAACTATTTTTTTTTCGTGAAGTTTGCGCAGTGCGCCCGCAGATTAGATAAAATCTCTAAGCAGCAAATACAAAATAAAATAAATATTTTCGTATTCAGTATAAATTCATGTAAAATGTTATCAAAAGTAAATAGTTTTACTAAATGAAACGTGTCTATATCATATCCAAGAAGAAATAATCAATTAATTCAAAAGAAGGATTTAATTTGTTTATTCGAGTAAAAATCCATTCTCCGAGATACAAAAACTCATAACTCCCACGGGAGTAATAAAAAAACATATCTCCTGCGGAAGGTAAATCGGCTATAGCTGCTCTATGTAGTGTGATAAAAATAAAATAGTTTCGTATTTCATGAATTTAAGACATTATTAACAGAATATATGTATAATTAAGCCTCTTTATCTCTTACTTGTGGCGCAATTACAGGGCGCACGCTCGTTTTGTTCTGCAATACGAGTGTCGTGTCGTTGAGTTGCAATTTGATTGTTTATTTGAGGTTTCAGTATTTATTTGTGATTATAATACCTATATGTCGACGCGCGAACAAAATGTAAAACACATAATGAAATACAGATTTCTTCATGCAATTGTTTCTTTGTGATTATAATATATGTTGACGCGTGAACAACATCTAAACAAATAATGAAATACAGATTTCTTCATTAGCCCAATAGTGGAACCGGATTTTTGCCATAGAAGTTTTGATAATTCTATAGTCGGTGTTGGATTTCGTATGTTGGTATGTCCGACTTTAATCTGTTGTCGTGTCTATACTCGCGATTCCTATACCTACATCATCCCTTTCCAACATGCGCACTGATATATCGCTTCGTCCTTGTCACATACACGACGTGTGCGCAACGCTCGCCCCACCTGGCGAGAGTAAAGTGTTGTTGAATTCTCACCCCGCGTGCGTGTAACATCCTCCGCTGATAAAAGACATTAAATCTTATTTAAATCCGACGCATTCTCTGTACATCATTGAAAACTATATATGCTGTCAGCTCAGCATTAAAAGGTGTTCGACTGTTCGTGAAGTGAAGGTGTTTTTGGACAATTTGGGATTGCGCTGCGCGCCCCACACGAGCACATGGTGTGCCACGAGACGCTAGCGTGAAGGAGGAGTTCACCCAAGTCACAAGTAAGTGCGCATGGCTCCTATAACCTTCTGTTAGCTGATTCATCCACCTGTTCCAATTTCCAAAGGCAGCTGACTTTCCAGCACAATTTCGCATCAAGTAGCTACGACAATAGACCACACGGTTGGATACCTACATACAGTCCACTAACGCGCTAATCTCTGAAAAGGGAAACTAGAAAGCGCACCGCAAATTAAAACACCCTTGCAGGGCGTGATCAAAATTCAATTCTGTACGCCCCAAGTTTTGGTCACTAACGATCCGGATAATTATATTTCATTCCCAACCTAGGATTTATATCTATTTAAAGTAGCTTCTTGACATTATATTATATAATTTACCCATAGATACGTAAAATCTACGTACTTCGCATCATATCTTCGTATCATTATTCTAAAGATACTAACATTTCAGCAACGCAATTAACGATTCTTAGTTTTCAATTGATGTACACGTCACAAATACATGCTATTGTTCTCACTGGCTCGGGAGCGCTGACCGGTTTCGTTCATATCTACCCGCTTTTATTTCGTTCTAATCTTTTCTCGAACTACCGCGTGCCGCGCGCTCCGATCTGTGCCGTCAATACCTACACGGTCATCGCTTAACTTACTTTGTAGACGGATAGTTAAACCGCCTTATTCTCACAAACTGTTTCTTTTTTGTAACACATTTCCTTTGTATACTTTTATTTCCCGCGATTCGTGTTACATACCTACATCTATTTTAACCGCACTTCTATTTCCGCGACTTTTGTCAAACATTTAGGTATTATTACCGCTTTTTCCCGCGACTTGTGTTTACGAGTAGGTACTCACATTTATTTAACCGCACTTTTATTTCCGCGACTTTTGTCAAACATTTATTATTACCGCTTTTTCCCGCGACTTGTGTTTACGAGTAGGTACTCACAGTTATTTAACCGCACCGTTATTCCCGTAAATCGTGTTTACGGACATTTATTTGAACCGCATTTTTATTCCCGCAAATCGTGTTTACTTATATTTTATTTGTGTGGGCTAAGTTTTATAGTCACACTCAACGCGCAACATCATGCCACCGAAAAAAGACCCTAAAGACGAGGCGGCTAGGGACCCCGTCCAGAATGAACTAGTTATTTTAGAAGCTAAGCGCAGTGCCTTCTTCGCCCGCTTACAAACTATATACAAATTGTCGGTTAAGGCGTACGAAGACGAAATTCAACGTAAAACGTTCTTAAATAGCGTATCAAATCTAGACCAATTGCGATCAGATTTTGAGCGTGTTTTAGACTCGTACAATGAATGCGTTTTACGATTAACGCCTGATGCAACCGCTAATTATCAGTCCTGGATCGCGTTTGAGGATATGTATTGTCAAATCAAACGCATTCAGTCTGAAATCGAAAGTTCGCCAGAGTCTCAGCGGCCTTTGCATTCCGCTCTGAAGCAAAATCTCCCGCCTATGCAGCTAATGGAATTTAATGGCGACCTTCGTAATTGGCCATTATTCTATGAACAATTTAAAAGTGTGATTCATAACAACTCACGCTTAACAGATAGCGAACGCATTCAGTTCCTAGTAGGTAAACTGACTGATAAGGCTAGGTCGGTATGCGCGGGGCTGCCAGCCACAGGGGAAAACTATCCCATAATTTGGCAAGCGCTGGTTGATAAATATGAAGACAAACGCGCCATGGCAGCCGGCTATATCAATCAGCTGTTAGACTTTAAACCCATAGCGAATGGGTCCGCTTCTAATTTGGAGTATTTTCTATGTAATTTCGACGCCTCCGTTAAGGCGTTTAAAGCGCTTAAATTACAAGATTTAGCGGATTTTTTGTTCTTGCATATCGCATTACAAAAACTAGATCCCGAATCGATAAAATTATTTGAGATGTTTTATCGCAAGGAAACGTGTCCTTCGTACAAAAATCTTATTGATTTCGTCAAAGAACAATCCAGGGTTGCATCGCATTCGACAACAAAACAAACATTTTCACAATCACAACCGAGATCTAATAACAATAAAAATATACCGCTACCAAAAAACAATTCGACGAAAACATTCGTTAATACGCAAACGCCCGCGATTGATTCTTGTTTGTTGTGTAAAACTAATAAACACGAACACTTATATCAGTGTGCCGCTTTTACAAAAATGTCCCCGTACGAAAGATTTAATTTTGTAAAAACTAATTCCGTGTGTAACAATTGCCTTAGTTATAAACACAAATTTTCCGCTTGTATGTCACACAGAACGTGTAGTATATGTAATGCACAGCACCACACGTTATTACATTTTAATCCTCCGCATAAACAAACTTATTTATCTAACTCGCATCAAACCAGTACCAACACTTTTGTTGACAAGGCGAATTCCACACCGCCATACAGCAGTAGAAACGGGGTGGCAAGCAATTTGCAGTCTTATCACCCGGCCGATAGGGTTGATAATGGTTTGAGGCATGACTCAACGTTGAATCATTTGTCGGCTCGGAGTGCAAATGATGATGATAACTTGAGAACGCTTATGCATAAAACAACCTTATTAGGGACCGCAAAAATTCGACTTTATGACGCAAGCGGTAAGGTTCATTATGCAAGGATTCTGGTCGATCCTGGAAGCCAATCTGATTATATAACGCTCGAGTGTTGTAATCGATTAGCGCTGCCGATTTCGAACCAGAATCGTTTTGCCAGGGTTCAAGGTATTGGGGGTTCGTCCCAAAAAATACTTGGGATGTCAATAGTGCAATTTAGTTCCCGATTCGACAGTAATGGCGATAACTCTTACACTATTCAGCCTCTGGTGGTGGAATCCATTACGTCACACTTGCCTGACTCGCCTATCGACATATCTTTGTTTGATTGTTTTAAGAATATACCTCTGGCCGATGATTGTTTTAATGAGCCCGGGCCCATTGATATGCTTATAGGAGCAAATTTATTCTGTGACATCTTACTTTCTGACAAAGTCCGAAGTGCCGGCTTGCCTTCGGCTTTGGAAACCACCCTGGGTTACGTCATAATGGGGGACGTCACTGTGACGTCACCTCCGCGCGCGACTCGTGCTCTCTGTGCGTTTACGCACGAACCGCTTAACCAAACTTTGGAAAAGTTTTGGAACTTGGAGGAAGTACCCTCAAAGAAATTTCTAAGTCCCGATGACAAGGAATGTGAACAAATATTTACCGCAACGACGACGCGTAACGATAATGGTTCTTACGCAGTCGATCTTCCCTTCAAGCAAACGCCAGATAATCTGGGCAATTCTTTTGTAACCGCTAAAAGAAGATTTTCGATGCTCGAAAATAATTTCTTAAAATACCCGCAACTCCGCGACAAATATGATGACGTCATTCGGAATTACCTGGATAAGGGGATTATTTCTTTGGTTCCGCCCGAAGAGTCCTCTAGGCCAGGGTTTTGTATACCTCACCACCCGGTCATCCGGAACGACAAATCCGCGACAAAAATCCGCCAAGTTCTGGACGGTAGCTGCAAATCAGACAGTGGACTGTCATTAAACGACATCCTACATACTGGCTGTAATTTGCAAGCAGACATTTTTCACATTCTTTTGAATGTTCGCATATTCCGCGTTGCCTTTTTCGCTGACGTCCGCCAAATGTACTTATGCATAGAAGTACATCCGCACCACCGCTCTTTTCAACGATTTTTGTATCGCTTTTCGCCTGAAGTACCTTTGGAGATGTATCATTTCAACCGGGTCTGCATTGGACTCCGGTCTTCGCCATTCCTCGCGCTTCGCACGCTCCGCCAGCTCGCTAGTGACGAACGCGAGAGATTCCCGCACGCTGCCGCCGTTCTCGAGGGGGACGTTTACATGGATGATCTAGCTTCCTCTGCTTCTTCATCCGAGGAAGCAGTTGCGATAGCGAATCAACTAATCAGTCTCTTCGAGGCTGGCGGGTTTGATCTGGTCAAATGGACTAGCAACTCTCCGCAGTTGCTAGAGCACATTCCCATATCTCACCGCCAGTCGGAAGACGTCTCCTTCGGTGACGGCGACACTTTGAAGATTCTTGGTCTTCGACGGCTTCCCGCTTCGGATGAATTTGTCTTTGACGTTTCTCCTCCGCAACTCAGTGGCACGAAACGTTCTATTCTTTCAGCTACTGCTAGTTTGTATGACGTGCTAGCACTCGTCGGCCCTGTCATACCTTATTCCAAGCTTCCTTTAAAGGAACTATGGCTCTTAAGGATGGATTGGGACGATTTGCCACCACCGCACATATCGCATTTATGGGAGCAGTTCATCAGTGAACTTCCGCTGATTTCAGCTCTTAAATTTCCGCGTCAATTCGGTGTCGAGCTTGACGGTGTTTTTTCTCAGCGTCATCCAATTGCGGATACGTTTGCATTTTCTGACTCTGAAGTTGTCTTATGTTGGGTGCACTCTTCACCTCACAGATTCTCAACTTTTGTAGCGAATCGCATTGCTCAATATCAAAATAATTTTGCAGCTTCTAAAGCTTACCTAAACGAGTTTCACACGTTTCTTCAGTTTGATCCGTATTATACGCATTTCAAGGACGACCTTGCAATAAATCGAATTACTTGGCGTATGCGCCCCCCAAACGCGCCTCATTTTGGAGGCATTTGGGGAGGTAACATTAAATGCTTTAAAACTCATTTTCATCGTGTTATAGGCAATCAAATCCTGACATACGAAAAATTACTTACCGTGCTTACTCAGATCGAAGCAATTCTTAATAGCCGCCCTCTTTATATACTAAGTTCTGACCCGTCAGAACCCACCGCGCTAACGCCAGCTCATTTCATGTCAACCTCGCCGTTGCCGCGTTTGCCCGCCGCCGACTTAAGCCAGGAGCGACCGAATCAATTAACTCGTTTTTCAATGCTAGACTCGCTTGTCCAATCATTCTTGAAACGGTTCCGAGTTGAGTATCTTCACAACTTACAAAGCAGAGAGAAATGGAATACTCCAGACAAGCCGATAGCGGTGGGAACAATAGTTTTAATAAACGTTGCTAACGCGCCACCCTTGCAGTGGCCGCTCGGAATAATAACTCGTGTATTCCCTGGGCGAGACGGTGTTGTCCGCGTTGCTGAAGTGCGGACCCGCAACGGTACGCTCGAGCGACCGATCGTTCGGCTGTGCCCGCTGCCTACGCAGTAGGGTTGCCACCACATACATATCTATGTATACATATATATATTTTAAGTTACCATAAATAGTAATTCTTTTAGTATAATTACCTAATGATAGGTAAATTGTACACTTCGCTTGTTTTTAGTTATATGGTGCGATATCATCTTTTCCTATGTACATCCATATGTATATAATTATTATTTTTCTCTTTGAAGGGAACCCTTCAAGCCGGGGGAGATGTTGGATTTCGTATGTTGGTATGTCCGACTTTAATCTGTTGTCGTGTCTATACTCGCGATTCCTATACCTACATCATCCCTTTCCAACATGCGCACTGATATATCGCTTCGTCCTTGTCACATACACGACGTGTGCGCAACGCTCGCCCCACCTGGCGAGAGTAAAGTGTTGTTGAATTCTCACCCCGCGTGCGTGTAACATCCTCCGCTGATAAAAGACATTAAATCTTATTTAAATCCGACGCATTCTCTGTACATCATTGAAAACTATATATGCTGTCAGCTCAGCATTAAAAGGTGTTCGACTGTTCGTGAAGTGAAGGTGTTTTTGGACAATTTGGGATTGCGCTGCGCGCCCCACACGAGCACATGGTGTGCCACGAGACGCTAGCGTGAAGGAGGAGTTCACCCAAGTCACAAGTAAGTGCGCATGGCTCCTATAACCTTCTGTTAGCTGATTCATCCACCTGTTCCAATTTCCAAAGGCAGCTGACTTTCCAGCACAATTTCGCATCAAGTAGCTACGACAATAGACCACACGGTTGGATACCTACATACAGTCCACTAACGCGCTAATCTCTGAAAAGGGAAACTAGAAAGCGCACCGCAAATTAAAACACCCTTGCAGGGCGTGATCAAAATTCAATTCTGTACGCCCCAGTCGGAGTTATGCTTATATGGCCATATGACATATTTTCAAGCATATTTGTATTATATGAAGAAAAGTTAGAACGAGGGTTGTATATAAATTAGGTATTTATATATTTTTATTGATGATTTGTGAATATTGAATTAAAGTGCAAAGTTTAAGCTTCATCGTTTATAATACGAGTATGTATGACGCTTTACACTGTTAAGTTTTTAGAAAAAAAAACACCCGCGACTACGTCAAACCAGAATTAGCTTATTATTTAGTCGATATTGAATTAGAGTATTAAAAATCCACAACAATATCTCTAAATTCGTAAGTTAATAGACAAAGCCAAAAGTTTAGAGGAATAAGATAAGAGCTTTAAAATTAATACGCATTTTTTGTCCTGGAAGATCTAATATTGAATTAGAGTCTATAAAAATAAGTCTAATACTATAAAAGAATATATGCAGCCATATTATGGAAAGTAAGATATTTCTGTGTATAGCTTGCATCATAAAAGCATAAAAAAGGCGCGAAATTCATAACCACGCCGCGCTACAAGTTGTAGATTACAACGCACCGGCGCACGGGAGCAGATCTTAGTCGACCTTGCGAGCTATCGCTTGCTAGATATTCCTCGCCCCGCCCGCGCGGCCTCGATCTCTTTAAAAAAAAAAGTTTTTTCGTATTTATATGTTTAAAATAGTGAAGGCGCAAAAACTTTTTATGTATAGTTTATGAGATTTTTTTGGGGGCAAAACCCAGATTCGAGCATAGTAAAACATATGTAGAACAAAATTAAAGTGGCCAGATTCAAATTAAAAAAACAATCTGTCCGAGTTGATGTAGATGTGTTGGTGGTTCCTTAGGTTTCTCTCAAGATTGATCTCCACGCATTTATTTAATGCGAAGAGTTCAGCCTGAAAGATTGAGGCCTCCTTCCTCATGATGACGCTAGCTTTGAGCTTTGGCCTCTCTCACCGTAGATACGACATCCAACATCATCACCTTTTTTTGATCCATCTGTATACCAAATGTGGCTTTTGGTCGTTTATCCATTTGTCTCTGAGGTATTTCCACTGTATACAGTTTGGTGAATTTTCATTCCACGTATGTGTCGTCACTGGCAAGCATGCAAATATGTATTATGAAAACACATCTTCGGACATATCTGGTGGACCCGTAATTTCATACAATTCAGATTTCATTAGGCAGTAAGTATCAATACTTTTTTAGTTACATACTTGTTCTTTACTCACATACATTCGAGAGATATTGGCTTTTTCACGTATGTTACGCGATACTACTTAGTTTAGAAAAAACGGATTCTTTTGTCACAAATGCGCCAACATTGTTCCTCCAGAGACGAAAATTAGTCTTAGTTGAACGTAAGCAGTAATTTCAAAGTTTAAGGACAATAGATATAATAGCTACGTTCACTGCCACCAATTTTGTAGCCGATAACCTGTGAAAACAGGTATGTAGAGGAAAGTGGTTACGAGCAGAGCGCCCTGGCACTTAAAGTGTTAAAGCAGTGAAACAAATCCTCAGGTTGTACAGTCGACGCCAAAAATATGTTTACACTTTTGCACCTTATTCCATTGTAATAAGGCGAAAACTGTAAACATATTTTTAGCGTCGACTGTACTTACCTACACCCGATGTGACGCACTCGCACGGATACGCTTCGTTACAATAAACTTAACACATTCAATGCCAGGGACCCGTCTAGCGGGTTCATACGCCAGGCGCTTTCCGCTACTTAGCGGGTTAACCGCGGGATCGGCTACCAGCGTAGCGCGTAGCGATTCTTGGCAGTGAATGTGTTAATGTTAAGGCTCGCCATGACGCTCGACTCTGCATACAAACGTAGTTTTGGGTTCATTTTAAAAGGACACAGAAACGTTTTTACTACCAAGTTTCTAATCGCTTCATTTTTTAGGGTTCCGCACCAAAAAGGTTAAAAAGGAACCCTTATGGCTCGACTCTGTCCGTCTGTCCGTCTGTCTGTCACAACGTTAAATACCTCAGGAACTGCTTAAGCTATCAATTTGAAATTTGGAACAACTGTTTAAAGGGTTAAGACACGTGTATGGAAAATGAAAAAAATAAAAATACATTTTTATTTTCTGTTTAAATGACGAATCTGAGGGGGGTTAAAAAATCAAAGTCTAGTAAATAGATCAAGTGGGGTATTATATGAAAGGGCTTGAGTTGCACTTTTTTTATTTGTTTTCTACAGTGGTTAAATTTTGATTTATTAAGGAATATGTAGAAAAAAATACCCCACCCCCCCGAAGAGAAATTCTGAAATAATGAAATATTGCCGTTTCTGAAATAATGAAATATGATTAAGAGTAACATAAATAATACAGGATAAATAAAACGATATCTCTATCTAGCTTATTTTTTTTTATTTATTATTTAAAAATAATTTCTTAATTAAATTTGTAATTTACTTACTTTTGTATGAAATTTTATATCTTCAAATTCCTATCAGATTATCGTTAAAGGCCCTTCTTTCGGAACCCTCGATGCGCGAGTCAGACTCGTACTTGACCGGTTTTTACAAAGCTTTATAGTAACTTGCACTGTTCGTATGTAAATATGTAAGTTGTCCGTCAAAAATTGCAATCCATTTTTCAGTCAAAACAAATTTTGCATGCACATGTATATCGCATGACAATGCAATATTATGATGACATGGAGCTGATCTGATGCTGGAACTGGAAGGTGGCTATAGGAACTCCGCAATAAAACGACACAACCCCATCGAGTTTGGGATCGTTAGAATCGTCTCAATGAGTAGTTGATGATGGTATGCAGAAAAGTACAGTCGGCAATAAAAGCTTGTACCAAAAATGATATTTTTAACAGAAACTTATTCTATTATATTTACACTATAATTTATAGCAACAGAAACTAGTTTCTAACCTAGATATAGCGGATCGTAGTGAATAAAAAAATGTATGTTATTCCAGTAACCAACAAATAGTTAAACATGCTAACTACGAGTATACCTACATTACTTGCCCAACTTAAAATTTTAGGCAAGACTTTTCCAGACAGTTCATACACTGCCATTTCGGCAGTGGTTTTAGTTGAAAAGGAAAAATACAAAAAAACTGTACGAAAAACAAGATAAAGACGTGTAGGGGCAGGTTATCGTAATCGGTATGCTTGTCGTACGATTCGTTGAATTGTTTTGCCAAACTTCGAATTGCAGCGATAACATTATCTCATGACTTGAAAAACAATGAGTAGTGGAAAAGCTTATCACACAGGATCCCGCTAAAATTACAGAAGGCTTTGTGTAGGTACAACAAAACAACGCCTTGCTACTAAAAATACAAAACGCGTTACTCATGACTTTAAGTATGAAAACACGTGCCATCTTCACCATTAATGAAGTGCATTAGCGATGGCAAACAAGTACACCGCCTATCTGATAGAAAGTAGACACTGTAGGTTATTAGACGCTTGTGAGTTCAGAAGGAATTCGTTACGATGGCAGGTAGGTATAGGTTAGGTAGAGACAAATTCAGGCACCTACTTAACTCACAAAACAGCGCATTCTCTGGAGCTCTGGCAACCTTACTCGCCACCAGGAAAACAAGACCACATACAGAGAAAGTTATTATAGCTACCGACTTCAGATAGGTGGAGGTAGTTCCATTTACATTAGAGTGATTACTGGTTACCATGGAAAACCGACAACAACATTTTCAGGGCGGATGGAGGACCTCAAGAACCTTACTGAACTTGCTACAGAGTACTTGAAGAGGACTAATTATTATATTTTATTAACCTTTGAATTAATCAATCTTATTATTATTATTTTCTTATATAGCTTTTATATGTAATCCAGTGACCAAAATGCCATACGATAAATAAATAACCATGGAAAAGTATTTTCACCTCACTAGCTCGGAAAGCCCATTTTTATTCTTTAAAAACAGATAGCAAAACTGCATTTTATCCACAAGAGTGCAAAGAATATTTGAAATCCGAACGTGTTATTAGTTACTTTCTTAAACATAATAAATAACATGTAAAGGCCAGTCCAGACAGGACAATTTTCGCCTATCAGATTTATTTTATTTAGGTACATTTTTTTGAATGTTTTATTCTTTTTTTAAATGTTTTTATTTCTTTTTTTCTTTTTAAATGTTTTTTTGTTTTATAAATCTTTTTTTCTTTTTCTCCTTTTTAAAAATGTTGTTTCTCTTTTTAAAATTTTTTGTTTCTTTTTGAATGTTTTTCTGTATTTTTTTTCTCTTTTTAATGTTTTTTTGGTCTTTTTATACGTTATTTTTCTTTTTTTTCAATTCTTTTCTTCTTTTTTTTAAATGTTTTTTTGAAATTCTATTTATTTTTTTGATGTTTTCGTCTACATTTTAATGTTTTTTTTTATATTTTTTGATTTAAATGTGTTTATTCAAGCTTTTTTTTTTATTTTTCCACTTTTAAAAAACAAAATTTTTTTTTAATGTTTTTTCTTTTTGATTTATTTTTGTGGTTTTTCCACTTTTTTATCTTTTTTAATGTTTTTTTTTAGTTTTTTGTCTTTTTTTATCTATTTTTTACGTTTTTTCTCTTATTTGAATGTTTTTTGTAACTTTTTTTCTTTTATTATGTTTTTGTCTCTATTTTATTGCTTTGTTTTTCTTTTTTCAATTATTTTTGCTTTTTTCTACTTTTTATTAATGTTTTGTTTCTTTTTGAATGTTTTTTTTTTTCTTTTTTTATGTTTTTTTGGTATTTTTTCTCTTTTTTATACGTTTTTTTCCTTTTTTTTAATGTTTATTTTTTATTATTTCGAGGTTTTTTGAAATTCTCTTAAATTTTTTTGATGTTTTTGCCATACTTTAATGTTTTTTTTATTTTTTATTGATTTATATGTGTTTTTTAAGGTTTTTTCTTTTTACATTATTTTAAATTTTTTTTCCACTCTTTTTACATGTTTTTTTTGTTTTTTGTCTTTTTTCGTCTTTTTTTACGTTTTTTTTCTTAATGTTATGTTTTTTGTAACTTTTTTCTTTTTTATATGTTTTTTTCTCTATTTTATTGCTTCGTTTCTTTTATCAGTCTTTTTTATTGTTTTTTGAAATTATTTTTGCCTTTTTCAAAAGTTTTTCTTTATTTTAATGTTATTTTTTTTGTTTCTCAATGTTTTTTCTCTTTTCCTCTTTATTAAATGTTTTTTTAATTTTGTAATACTTTGTTTCTTTTTTCATGGTTTTTAATTTATTTATCTCATTTTTAATGTTTTTTTCTCCCTTTTTAATATTTTTTTAAAAATTTTCCTTACTTTACTTTTTTGTTTTTTTTGGTTTTTTTCCTCGCTTTAGTGAGGTGAAAAGATTTGTGTTACACACGGGTGCAAGTTATTTTGACGTCTCGTGTGTTGCAACACTCGCTACGCTCAGGATTCTATTTTTGAACCACTCGCTTCGCTCAGGATTCTATTTTTGAACCACTCGCTTCGCTCGTGGTTCAACCATAGAATCCATTCGCTAGCTCGTGGTTCAACCCTAGAATCCATTCGCTAGCTCGTGTTTCAATTCCACACTCGCGGTTAAAATACAACTTTGCACCCTTGTATAACAAATAACTATATTTCGCGCCTGCATAGGAAAGAGTGAGAGAAGTACGTGAAACAAAGACGGTTTCCCATTTTCTAAGAGGAATAGGCATTTGTACCTTATTTGGATAGTCGAACGAGCTAGCGGAGTGAACGAAGTTCTTGCTTCAACTTGGGCCGAGAATCGATTATCTGTCCGGCCGGCGCGGCGTTCAAGCTGTGTTCTCAAGTTTTTTGTAACTACAAGCTCGTTCGCAGCCAGATGGCGCTGATAGACGTCATAGACGCAAGCGCATCGGCTGCGTTCAGTAAAAATTAAAAATTTTAAGGCCGTGTCGGACAGCAGGGAACGTGGCCCACAAATGGTCTCGCCGGAAGACCAGCGCTGGCTCATGAGCCAGCATTATGCTGAGGCGAGACCATATCGTGACAAACTGCTTAGTATATTATAGTTGATTATTTTAAGTTTCTTGTCACGAATAAATTATTTCATTTCATTTCTCCTCTACAGGTCGCATTTCTCAACCGATTCTCGTGAAATTTTGTGAGCAGGTTCGTTAATTATATAGCCTTTTTTTATAGTCACCTTTTCGGAGAAAAAAAAATTAATACAGGCTAGCGAATTCTACAGCTCACAGAGTTATTAATATGATTATTTTTAAGATTACCTAATATCTGCGTCCTAATAAACTATTCTAATCCTTGTGCGTCAAACCTTATGAATAAGTACCTACCCAGTCCCACCCAAATCTTATTGAATGTTTTGTAGGTAAGGTAAGCCAAAGGGCTTAAAAGCCCTTACCAGGATTCAAAGCCGGGACCTCCGGCTTCGTAGGCAGGGTCACTACCAACTAGGCTACAGGAGGCTCCCATACAACAAACGTGATTTTTTTGCCGTTTTTATAGATAATGGTACGGAACCCTTCGTGCGCGAGTCCAACTCGCACTTGGCCGGTTTTTTTTATAATTTTCGTATAATAATACATACATATCCTTTTTCTTTGCACCTTTTATAAATACCTGTATAAGTTTTTATTTCAGTTTAGGTATATACAGTTAATTTTTTTCTTAATTTTTAAAATGTAGAGCGTAGGTACTTGTATACCCGGAGCGTAGTACCTTACATACATTTGAGGACGTGGGGGCTGAGTCCCGTGGCCCTTCAAAAATAAAACAAGGTGAACTGCAATAAATAGAAAGAAAGAAAAAAAGAAAGAAAGAAAGAAATATATTTATTTGGTGTCACAAAGAAATTACACATGTGTAAATACAACTCAAATACTTACAGATCTTAAAATATGATGAAAATATTTCGTCAACCCTCTCTCAAGCTGTGGAAGTTCGCCAAAGGACAAAAACAGGTTAAAGCCTTGATTAAAGAGTTCAATAATAAGCTGTCTAAAGAGCTATTAAAACTCATAAAAGGCAAAAAACCTTGTAGTGACGAGAATCCTGACAGGACATTGCAAATTGAACAAACATCTATTTCAAATAAACGCCAACAAACTGGCCTCAGTTTGGCGAAACATGAAAATATGTACCTACTCAACACTAAGTTGTTTTTTGAGGTTAAAAAAAATGGGTATGAAACAGGACGCAACTTGCCAGGAGACAGAGGAAACAGCAATGCACATTCTATGCTCCTGCGGACCACTCATGCACAAAAGAAGCACCTACCTATGGGCGGCACATCGTGCACCCAGAAGAGGTAGGGTCGACGTCAAAGAGATGTATACACTTTTGCACCTTATGCCATTGTAATAAGGTGCACAATAAATAAATAAATAAATATTTGCTGACAATCTTACACAAATCAACCTAGTCCCAAACTAAGCAAAGGGTACTACTAGACGACGATATAGATACTTATAAATAAATAAAAATAAAAAAATAAAAATAAAAATGGTTTATTACCAGATTCCTTAGATCCATAGCATAGCATTGTTAGTTACAAAACACTTATACAACTACATTAGTAAAATTTATATTAAATGGCCACATGAATTTATTTTATTTTATTTTTTTAGGACGTACGACATGTAGGTCGGTGTATCGGCGGAGTATGTCTGAGTCCCACCTCTCTGCTATCATTTTCAGGATGCTATTTGAGCTTCCCCTCGTCTGCATCACCACAGACGCCGTCTTCTTCCGTATTATGGCATAAAAGTCATCTACGCTAGCATCGGCAAACATCCCAGAGGCGCTGCAGAATCGGGGAAGCCCAAACAGCCTCCTGAAAATGTTGTTATATTGGATACGCAAGGCGTTATATGACTTCAGCCTGAAACTAGCCCACAGGCCACACGTATAGAAACTTTGACAATAAGCTCTAAATAAAGTCAGCTTCACTTGGGCACTACAACGTGCGAACCTGTGCGCCAGCATCCCGCCTCGGACTGACAACGCCCTGCGCTCCCGCTCGATATCGAAATCGTCTTTCATGTCCTCGGTCACTATATGACCCAGGTATTTGAAATGAGTAACACGATTCAGAGGAACTCCGTTCAACATTATTTTGGGCGAATAGCCTGGACACTTAATTTTACCCCTGAACATCATGAACTCACTTTTGCCCGCGTTGTATTTCAAACCGTGCTGTTGCGCATACATCTCACATGTATCGATTAGCTTCTTTAGCCCTGACACTGATGGGCTCAGCAGCACCATGTCGTCTGCATAACTGATATTATTTACACAAACATTATCAATTCTACATCCGGCACGTATACTGCTGAGCCCCTCAATCAGTTCATTAACATACATGTTAAACAATCTAGGCGAGGTTAGCCCCCCCTGCCTCACCCCACATTTTAGCACATATGGATCTGAATACTCTTTAGCCCATTTTACCACGTTTATCTGGTTGCTATACCAGTGAGACATGATTTCTGTCACAGCCGGATTTATGCCTGTCTCCTTCAACTTTGACCACAGTTTATCATACGACACGGTATCGAAAGCCTTTGAAAGATCTAAGAAACAGGCATAAATAGGCGTATTTATATTAACATAATAGCTTACTGTATGTTTTAAGGCTAATATTGCACTTTCCGTAGATAGTCCTTCACAAAAACCGAATTGCGCATCATGTAATTTAACATGTTGGTTCAAACAAGTGTCAAGAAACCTATCTAGTACCTTTGCGATGACTGTAGCCAAAGGAATCGGCCTATAATTACTTTTATCCGCGAGATCTCCTGTAGAATTCTTAACAAGGGGAATGACCACTGTTTTTATCAAATCTGGAGGTAAATATGTGTGCCTCAGGCAGAGCGTGAACAGCTTATATAGATAAATAAATACTTAAATACATAGAAAGCATCCATGACTCAGGAACAAATATTCGTGCTCATCACACAAATAAATGCCATCTTGCTTCGTAGGCAGGGTCACTACCAACTAGGCTAAAGCGGTCGACATTGCACAACATATCACCGCCCAAAGAATCTGGAATTTCCTGAAGGCAACGGGCCTGAACGATGAACTTTAAAAAAAAGGGCTGCCACAATAGATCACTTGCTGGTCGAAGCAACATATTAAGGCCCACAAATCAACAATAATAACAACAACATTGTTTTCCATCTAATAATCTAACCATAAGTTGCAAGTGTGGTGTGGCAACAAATACAGTATAGTAACTTAGAGATCCGGATCACTATCTATCATCAAAATGTTGTGTTTACGGCGTATGCGGGTTCAATGTTACTTATCACGTGGAGGCTTCATTCATATACAGTGTGTATATTTGATATAACCGCAAACTTTAGGGGGTTATAGAATAGGCACTTATTAATATATTTATCGATAAATTATTTAAAAAAGCGATTTTTTTTCCATATAAAATAATTCAGCACGCAATGGATCACTAATTTGTCTTACTGATGATGTGACATCACAACTGTCACAAGTGACCAGCTCCTTCCATGTGTCAAATGAGTGTACGCCGTACATTGCTGCTCAAAAAAAATTCAAAAATTAATTACGCCATGGCAGTTAACGCTAAATTAATACTCGTAATTGTTATAAATATCAGATTATGATAATGAAATGAAAATGAAAAAAATTAAAAATGTTTTTTATTTCACAAGTTTTGTTCTTTTACAAAGGTCCTTTGGGCTACCTAGTAATTAAATAAATACTTGTGTCAGGTAGCCCCGCTCTTCCATCGGTACATGTTGCTATACAGGGTGGGCCCTGTAACTGTAGCAAAAAATTAAAAGGTAGATTATTAAGCTTGTGAACAATTATTTCGAAGTAGTTTTATACGAAAAAAAAATATTTTTTTTGAAAAAAAAATTCTTTTAAATAAGTTTACTTGTATGTTTTACTCTACTGGGGTGCTATGAGTAACTTTTTATTTTAAAAACACAAAAAAAAATTAAAAAAAATGAAAAAATCACAAAACTATCTGCTGAACACAAAAATGCAAAAACTATTATGACTCATTACATGATGTTACCTCAAAATCTGCATTGACTGCCGTGATATGATCTCGTGGTGCCAAGATACATTACTTGGAGGTCATAACTTTAGATCAAAACTTCTCCGTAACCAAAAATTTTGAAAGTGAATGATACACAAGGGGTTACTGCAAATGCTCTAAGGAAACCTCCTTTTGAATATTTGCTCGTGTTACAGGGCCCATCCTGTATATAATATATGAAATAATTTACTTAGGTAATTTAAATTTTTGTTTATTTTTTATTTTTTATTACTTATTAGTTTATTACACTAACTATTTTAGTGTGTAGATTCGACCAAACAGGAACATAGTCTATTCCAGAACTAGTCCATACAATTTTGACGGCGATTACTTAGTCATCCTTATTCCGGTTTATATAACATCTTAAGTTTCTAAACTAAATAAGGTACAAAGTAGAAGTTTTGTGTGTGTGTTCGTACGTGTGTGTGTGTGTGTGTGTTTGTGTGTGTGTGTGTGTGTTTACATAAAGAGTTTTATCTAGACAGTAGTGACTCAGTTTGATTGTAATTCAGTGTTTTCAGCCATTCACTGACAACTAACTTACATTTGTGCAATTGCATTACATTAGTACATTATGATACAAGTGAGGTATGTTGATCATTACATCAGAGGCGGAATTGTCACGCGAACCGCAGGTGAGCGTGATAATAGAGCCGAGGATGTAATTATCAAAGCTCACGCGTGTAATACGACGTTTTTCAACACATTTGCGAGGAAAAAATCCTTTTCATAAATTGAACATGTTACAGGCTCCTAAGTTGTTTCCTTTAGTTATTGATGACTACAGGTTTCTACTCACATATTTGTACATCTCCAAGAATGTACAGTGGTGTCAATTCTATTTATCACTTTTCTATTCACTACGAGTCAACATTTTTAACAATAACCAACCACGCATCATCAATGTTTACAAATATTTGTGAAATTACCTATAATGGCGCGCAACTATTTTTTTTCGTGAAGTTCGCGCAGTGCGCCCGCAGCGAGGCTTAGATGAAATCTCTAAACAGCCAATACAAAATAAAATAAATATTTTCTTATTCAATATAAATTCATGTAAAATGTTATCAAAAGTAAATAGTTTTACTAAATGAAACGTTTCTATATCATATCCAATAAGCAATAATCAATTAATCCACAAGAAGGATTTAATTTGTTTAGTCGAGTAAGAATCCATTTGCCGAGAATTAAAAACAAAACTGTATAACCCGGTCAATTTAAGAATGCGCCGAGTCTATACATACACCTTGCTGCAAGGTGCCAACGTGTCTTAATCGGGATATAAACATAACTACACGAGTGTCGTAATGTTATTAAACACGCGTGTTTAATACCCAGGATTATGAGCCCAAAAGCGGCACAATAAGAGGCACGTTACAAGCAAATGTGTTGAAATAGTACATTATGATACAAGTGTGCTAAGTTGGTCATTACACTCGAGTCGGTTTTTAAGCCTGAGCCGAAGGCGAAGGCTTAATGGAGACGAGAAGTGTAATGACCAATGCTCACGTGTTTCATACGACGTTTTTCAACACATTTGCGAGGAAAAAAATAAAAAAAATAAAAAATGAAAATGTTAAAAGATATGTAATGAAAAGGCACTAGTGCGATAATGTAATGTAAAAGTCACGGCATGGGTGATATTCTGCATTATTTTGCTAATATTTATAAAGATATGTAATGAAAAGGCACTAGTGCGATAATGTAATGTAAAAGACACGGCATGGGTAATATTCTGCATTATCAGTGTAAATACGCTGTAATAAGACCTACTTTACGAGCAGGTGTGTTGAAAAAATATTTTCAACACACCTGCTCGTAAAGTAGGTCTTATTACAGCGTATTTACACTGATAATGCAGAATATTACCCATGCCGTGCCTTTTACATTATATTATCGCACTAGTGCCTTTTCATTACATATCTTTTTAAATATTAGCAAAATATTGCAGAATATTACCCATGCCGTGACTTTTACATTACATTATCGCACTAGTGCCTTTTCATTACATATCTTTTAACATTTTCATTTTTTATTTTTTTATTTTTTTTCCTCGCAAATGTGTTGAAAAACGTCGTATGAAACACGTGAGCATTGGTCATTACACTTCTCGTCTCCATTAAGCCTTCGCCTTTGGCTCAGGCTTAAAAACCGACTCGAGTGTAATGACCAACATAGCACACTTGTATCATAATGTACTATTATCTTCTCATTTACTACATTATACACGTGTGCAGATTGCGCTTTGTATTGCCTTTTAGCAAACACAGACTTGTACTATTATCGTGGGTTTGACATGAGTTTCGTTAACTATTCACCTGATCGACTACGTTAATATTTAGTATGAAGAATCTATACACCGCCCCTGGCGGTCACTCATAGAACTAAAAATCCAAACTGTAACGTGAGGCACTTATACATTACTTAATTCGCTATCGACTTCACGTTCGTTCACGATTTTCCAATATTCAACCTTATATCACTAGCATTTATCGTTTTAATTTAAATGTTTGTCGGTTATGACATTACAGAATACGCGCATCGCGACGTCGACAGTGTCCACTGTCGATACAATATGGCGGCGCGGGGGCCATTTATTTGCATTTTTAAATACAAAATACGCGACAATCCGAATTTTGCGGATATATGTTGTCAATTCAAAACCCTTATTTTTATAAGTTCTTTAATTTGAGATAAATTTCGATCGGATCTACGGTAACTCTTGAAGGAATAATACGATATCACGGGCCATTTTGCAAGTGAAATAGTAAACTACAGTCGCTACGGTATTCTTCGATACGAAATGTCAAATTTGGGTCTCACACTACCGATTGGTAGTACGAATCGAACGTTAAATTACGCATCGAAAACTAAACGCTAGAGCCTAACGTTTTGCAGTTGGTTTCGTAGGACAACGGCATTGTGAGTTACAAGTTTGACGGGTCGAATCGAAGAATACCGTAGCGAGATCGAAATCTATTCGAAGCGCGTTTATTCGATCTCGTATTAGTTACGTAACGTTAGGTTACGATTGTTATCTCACAATAAGGGTATTGGTCATTGTAGAGGGGGCTACGTTAATTTTTCGTCGACGTGTTAGTAGTGTGCGGTCGAAGTTTAGAGTCCTGTGAAGTTTGATTATTGATTGCAGGATATACAGTTTCCTCATGGACAGTTGGTCACTGATCATGTATAACTCATCCGTGGGGAATCTGTATGGCTTAAAAAATAAGACTTTTAGCAGACAACGCTGTCCCCTTTCTACTTCAATGAATTTAGATTTCGTAGCACCACCCCAAGCGGATATGCAGTAAGTCATTCATTACAGATTGTGCAAGTGTTACATACAGTTGTTTCAGAAGAGATTTCGAGGCGATATGTCTAAGCATTTTAAAAATCCAGATAAGTTTCCTTATCCTATTATTCACATATTCGATGTGCATGTGCCATGAAAGTCTTTGATCAATGATAACGCCTAGGTATTTAGAAGTGTATACTTTTTCTATTTCCATACAGTTACAAGAGTTGTCAATACTACCATTACAGTTATGTATTTTTAGTTTTAGGTTTCCATGTGGTTGGGTACGATTATATTTAGAGAAGCATATATAATTCGTTTTACTGATGTTAAGGCTAAGTAGGTTATCTTTTAACCAGGAGGATATAGAGCGAAGACCATCCTCCGCCCTTCGGTACACCGACTCCCAAAACTCTCCCTCAAACAGTACGACAGTGTCGTCTGCATACGATTGTATGGTTCCATTTTTAATTTTAAGGTTCGTCAAGTCGTTGATATTGTTAGCAACTATGTAGGTACGAGCCACTAAAACCCAATGATTGACATTTGAGGGTAGAAATGAAACACATTTGAGTAATATTATAAACCGCTTATAATGTTTATTGATATTATAGTGTAACTTAAATTATTTTATATCTAATAGTAATTAACAAGTAAATCATACTTCAAATATTATTTAGTATAAAATGTATTTCAATAAGAAAAATGTTATTTTGTTGGCAACATTGGTTGTTCGTTTTAGGAAGAGGTTGTTAAGAAAATTACGAATTCCTTACCGGTCACGAAGAGAACCTAATAAATCATCATATGTAATAGTCAAAGTGTTATTATTCACGGGACCTGTAGTAGCAGAAATACACGTTCGTCAACAATTCAGAAGTGTAGATACATTGCTGGAAGAGCAGCCCACGTCGCCGGGAACCGAGGTATTTGACCCCGGAAAAAGGTCAGTGATTTGGATTTTTTTTTCCATAATTGGTGATTTTTTTTTCCATAATTGGTGATCCTCCTAATATGGCAAGTACAATTAATATGAGAGTAACTATAAATGCTAGGGCGTACCCCTTAGGCGACGATACCAATCAAGGATGCAATGATTATGCTAGGGCGTCCCCCCGAAGCGACGGAGCCGTTATTAGAGCAGCCACACGACTACCCAAAATGCGTATTGCCAGCTGGAATGTGGGCTCTATGACGGGACGCAGCGCAGAATTAAGCGAAGTTTTACACCGGAGACGCATCAACATTTGTTGTATCCAAGAGACGAAATGGAAAGGGTCCAAGGCGCGTAACATAGGCCTCAATTACAAACTTATATACCATGGCACTGGGCCACAGAACGGGGTAGGGATTGTAGTCGACATAGATCTCCAAGACCGCATAGTAGACGTCACACGGGTTAGCGATCGTATAATCGCGATTAAGTTTGCTCTGGACGACCAACCCTGTATGAATGTCATAAGTGCATATGCGCCGCAAGTTGGATGTTCAAGCCAAGATAAACACGTATTCTGGGAAGAAATGAACGATCTACTGCAATCAATACCAAGGGACGAATCGAAATACATCGGAGCAGACCTAAATGGCCACGTTGGAAATACCTCAACTAACTACCAAAGGGTACATGGCAACTCGGGGATAGGACAGCTGAACGCAGAGGGCGAGAGTATTCTACAATTTGCAGTAGTACACGATCTTGCCATCGTAAATACTTTTTTCTCCAAGCCACTGAAACACCTTGTAACATACAAAAGTGGTGGGGCTAACACCCAAATAGACTACATCTTGTCAGATCGTTCTCGGTTAAAAACATTCAAGGACTGCAAAGTAATACCAGGAGAGCCATTGACCACGCAACATCGCATCCTTGTAGCAGAATTTACCATGCCAAGACCGATCAAGGTTGTGAAAGAGAAGGTCACTAAAATACGCTGGCACAAACTGAACAGTCAGGACGACAGTTACCTGATAAAAGATATCACTCGCCATTTGCAGGGGGTACAAAAGCAGGACCCGACAAATGAAAAATGGGATAACTTCCGGAAGTTTTGCACCCAAAAAGCAGCCCAACATCTAGGTGTGTCCAAGGGCCCCATTCGCGACAAAACAGACACCAAATGGTGGCAAGGAGATGTCAAACAAATAATAGAACATAAGAAAACTCTCTTTAAAATCTGGCAACACAGCAAAGACGATAAGGATCGCGATTTATATAAAAAAGCATAAAAAGACGCAAAACGTGCAGTTGCACAAGCCCAGGCATCCTGCCGCAATGAATTTTACGACAAAATGGAAGCTGCAGCGAGTGAAAAGGAAATCTTTCAGATCGCCAAGCAAAGACACGGCAATACTAAGGATACTAAGACCGTCAAGTATATCAAGGACAAAAACGGCCAATTACTAACTTCAAATAAGGACATACAGAAGAGGTGGAAGGAATATTACTCACACTTACTCAATGAAACATACCCCAGTAAGGAGCTTCCCGAAACCCCTCATGTACAAGGCCCAGTACCGTGTATAACAAAACAAGAAGTTGAAAAGGCGGTAAAAAAGATGGCTAACCATAAAGCTACAGGACCTGACGAAATTCCATCAGAACTGTGGAAAAGGCTTGGCGATGAAGGAGTTTCTTTCCTAACGGATCTTTTCAACGGTTTCCTGACCGAGGGTATACCGGATGAATGGAGACAAAGCTACCTGGTGCCGTTCTTCAAAAATAAAGGTGATCTGAGACTCTGTGGTAACCACAGAGCAATAAAGCTGATATCACACACTTTCAAGATCTGGGAACGCATTATAAGCGAAAGACTCCTACAGCTGACCAATATAACCGAAAATCAATGCGGTTTTGTCGCGGGTAAATCGACCACAGATGCCCTTCACACACTCAGGATACTGATGGAAAAGTACAGGGACAATAAAACCAACCTTCATATGGTATTCATCGACCTGGAGAAAGCATTCGATCGCGTACCGAGAAAACTGATCTGGCATTCCCTTCGCGCCAAAAACGTACCAGAATACTACATATCCATAGTCATGGACATGTACAGCAACGTAAGGTCGAAAATTCGGAGCCCCGCTGGCACTAGCGATGAATTCCATGTGGGGGTGGGAGTCCATCAAGGATCAGCACTCAGTCCGTTGCTGTTTAATTTGGTCATGGATCACCTCACATCGCACATACTACGTCCACCCCCGTGGGACTTGCTCTACGCAGATGACATAGTTTTGATCAGCGAAGATACGAAGGAGCTGCAGAACATCTTAGAAACATGGAGAACAGCTCTAGAGGACGGTGGACTCCGAGTGAGCCGGCAGAAGACCGAAGTGATGCACTGCAACTTCAGCGATGCCAACGACCGCAGCACAATCTACCTAGACGATAACCCATTGAACGAAGTAACGAGCTTCAAATATTTGGGCTCCAACATTCAAAATAATGGAACCATTGAAGCAGATATCGTTAATCGTATCAACACTGGGTGGTTGAAATGGCGTGAGCTCACGGGCGTGCTCTGCGACAAGCAAATGCCGGTTCACATTAAGGGCAAAGTCTACAAGACGGCAGTGCGCCCGGCAATGACCTACGGGTCCGAGTGTTGGCCACTCAAGAAACAACACGTCGATAAGTTGCATGCTGCCGAAATGAGAATGCTTAGATGGGCCGGTGGAGTAACACTACTAGACCATATTAGAAATACTCACGTTAGAGGTAGTTTCAGGGTCAGGCCAATACAGGAAAAGCTCACTGAGAGCCGTCTCCGATGGTACGGCCATGTCATGAGGCGACCACCTGACCACATGACGAGGATGGTTTTGGAAAGGACTGAGAGGCCTAGGAAACGCGGAAGGCCCAAGCTAACATGGATGGGACTCGTTCAGAGGAACCTTAAAGATGCTAATTTATCACCAGAGACGACCCAGGACAGACGTTCCTGGCGACGCCATACAAGGAGAGCCGACCCCAAGTAGATGGGACAAGGCTAGGAAGAAGAAGAAGAAGAAGAATTGGTGATTTCGCGTTTTTTATGATTTGATGCCTTGAAAAGTGAAGTGATCGGACGCGAGATACTTTATAAGGATATTTAAAGGACAGTACTTAATAGTTAAGTACGATTGTTGTGTACAATGGAAATTAATGTTGCGTGATATATAAATAGATTGAAATGTTAATGTGGTTAATTCGTTAGGCTAGAATTAAAAGTTACAGGATATCATAACGTGAATAGATAGACGTGTCATGTATTTTTGAAATATGCAGGTGTTTGATTAATTACGTTGACAATAAAACGACAAATGTGTTTTATGGTTAATTTCACGTGGATAATCGTATGATGTATGCTTGTTTTGTGAGTAACGTGATAATCAACGCATTTGCTCTCGGAGAGCAGTTCATGTGCTAAATAGGAAAGGAAATTCTCAAGTACCTATGAGGCTTGGCGAAGTACTGAATTGAAGTAGGTTTAAATTTTGTTTTTAAAGTAAATTATTATTTATTGTATTTAAATATCTATGAGTAGGGTTGAGACGCGCACATTACGGCCACATGAAACTACTGATGCAAGAACGTCGAACAATTGATGCATTGGTGATGTAACTATAGTTAGTGCTGAAAGACTATAATGATACCAAAGCCAGCGTTCTTAACTATTAAAACGCTGGCTTTGGTATCATGGAAAAATATTTCGCGACGGTGGGGTCTACATTTATATTTTTATTTAAAAAAATATGAAATCCTTACAGTGGGGCTTAAAATAATTATCAAAAAAATCGTGTAAAAATATGGAAACACTTAAAAGTAGACAACGAAGTTTTTTAAATCACTGTAAATAAGTATATAATTTATTCTTTACTAATAATAAAGAGGGAAAAGTCTGTGAGATTGTCTAGCTTTGAAAGTTTGTATGTAGGGGGCAATCTCCGGAACCACTCATCCGATAAAAAATGCGTAATTGTGTATACAATGGACTTTCTGGGGTGGACATATATTACACACGTTTTATCCCGCGGGTTTCCTGTGTTCTTTGCAGATAAGGGCCTGAAAAAACGTTAAATAGAAGGCACATATATACTACACCTCACAGTAATAAAAAACAACACGAATTTGATATTTTCAATAATAAGCCATATGTACATATAATTATATTTAAGTACCTAAAGCGTTAATAAATTCAACAAATTGCAATGCAGCCATTTAACTTTAATTTTTGCACACGGAAGCTCATAAAATACTAACGTATCTGTTTATAACGACACGCTAGCAAAAAATATAAACGAAGATAACACAAGCTAAAAATGGGTGATGCAACAGTGGCCAGACCGGTGTCATCCGAAGGTAGGGTAAGGCCAGCGATACGTTATCTCAACACGTGCGATACGATAGAACCGTACATGAATGGAAAGGTGGATGTCGGCCCAGGCCAAAGATAATTATAAGACTAGGAAGATTGCTAACTCTGTGGAAACGTCGCCGTAGTTCATAAAATAATCCGAGATGGCGCTACTAGACTCTCAATGAAAAAAATAGCGTAGAATTCGTCAAAATATTGCATTTTAGTGTCCTAAATCATCACATTAACAAATTTTAAGGCATACAATACACCATTGTCACAAAATAACACGCAAATAGCAAAATAATACAAAGCAATTTTTAATCGGTGACTAGATCCATCGATCGCACGTTTTTCTAAGCTGAATGGCTACGCGCGGGTATGGCATTCCGCTAGATGGCGCATATTTAAGAATCGTGCATAACTAAATAAACTTAAAACAATCAGAGATTTTGATTTAAAATCAGTAATTTAAAGCAAATTCAAATTTACTTTAGCACTATTTCAATTTTATTATTCGATTGAAATCTAAAACGAACCCTATCCAATAGTTTTTGCTCTAAACAAACATGGTTACTCCGACTAGAGTTTAGTAATTTTTTCTAATGAATTCAGTCGTATACAAAAATACCATTTCGTCCAAAAAGCGTACCCCTTGCTGAAACATATAATCAGAATCAGAAAAAGTATTAATTACAAGAAAAAATAAAATAATATAAAATAAACTTACAAACTAACAAACAGTACCTAAGTAAAAAACTGAATTTGTGACAATAGGCCCCAGTCTCAGCATGTGCTGGGCTAGGCTAGGCTGCGGCGCTACCACGAACTTCGAATCTCGAACTTCGTATATCTCCGTCTCTGTCGCTCGAGTACCATAAACCATAAGTGCGATAGAGACGGGGATATAAGTACGAGATTCAAAGTTCGTGGTAGCGCCGCTGGTCACCAGAGATCGGTCGATCGCAGGCTGACAGCCTGACAAATATAACGGCGCACAAAGTACAACATTTACAAATACCTACTTACAACAAACTTGCTGTTGACACTTTCAGTATTCATATTTGCATATTTTAATCTAGCATCGGTAAGATTTCGATTTCAAATGATGTTAAACTAACCCGCGAACTTATTCTAAACTACTAAATTCTAAAACTACAAATATCGACAAACAAAATATTGTTAACATGTATGAGATTTGAACTTCGTCCCTTCTGCACGTAAGTCTGGCAGATAGCTTTTGAGCTATGTAAACAGTTAGCGATATGCTCTAAAATGTTACTTGCTTGACGCGACAATTACCTACCAGCCTACCACACAATAAATTTGCAACCTTACTTCCAAAACGTAAGGTCTATTTTTGCTCATAACCCGTAGTACAATCTATAAACATACATAGACACACCACAGCTACACAGCCCCGCTATTCTGTAACTTGTTTTAAGCTCACCTCAACGCTCGCCCACAAACATACCTTGACACCGCGATGCGTAGTAATTAAGCGTAGGTAGAGGTCTAGTTTCGTAACGGGTGACCGGCGGGGTGAGCCGCATTAACGCGTAGCGAATAACAGCCCTGCAAACCTTTGGAAGTTGGAATGGAACGGTATTATAATTATAACCAATTGTCCCGTTCGAACTCGTTTAAATACCTAAATCCCATAAAAACCACACGGGAATCACACAGCTTTACTGCATTTACTATTTTTTGCATACCTTAAACTATGTAAGTGTGATTGCCAAGTCACAAAATTTTATTTAGTAAGCAAATGAAGATTAATAAGAATGCCTAACTTGGCTCTATGAAATATCTCACCACTTTTTATTGTGGAAGAGTTCCGAGACTTGGCCTATTTTTTACATGGAAGGTTTTTATGGGATCTCATTTCTTTCTGTGGGTTATTCTGTTATCAACTTTGTATGGAAATGTCACGATTTTGAGATATACAAACTGCATAAGTAAGTTTGTAATCCTTTACAAATTTATGCGATTACAAAGTTACTTTTGCAGTTGTTTCCCGCAAAACTATACAAACGTTATTTGTGGTTGGTAAAATAACATTTCCATACAAAGTTGATAACACAATAACCTACATTGACAAGAGTTGAAATCTTACGACGCCGTCGCGAAAGATATAATTGTTTTAAAGAATCTCACTCAAGGATTGTGTTCAAAATTGATATGGGAGGATCTAATAGGTCACAAAAACAAATCAGAGGTCAGAATGGGAAAAGTTGCCGTTCCGACATCTTGAAATTATTTAAAGTATTTATTTATTGGCCGGTCCTGCGCCACTTGCATCCAGCGGACTCCCACGACCAGGCCCCCTAGCATGGATGGCGTTATCACGCGATAAGTGATAGGATAAGCGCGTCGTCTCGTTCTATCGAACGGTGTCAGCCAGGGACGGATGCTCTATCCTGTCACTTATCGCGTGATAAGGCCATCCATGCTACGGGGCCAGGTCATCATTCCACCATGTGGGGGGCCTACCCACGCCGCGCCTTCCGGTACGTGGTCACCACTCGAAAACCTTTCCGCCCCAACGGCCATCGGTTCTACTCTTTTGGGGAGACCTATGTTCAGCAGTGGACGTCTTTCGGCTGATATGATGATGATGATGATGAATTTATTATTTATTGCGCCGATTAAGTTTAAATTTGATAAAAAGTTTTAAAAAAATCGCGATAAAAAACAATATAATTAACAAACCTGTGAGCAGCACGGCTATCACAGGACGGCCCGCGAGCTCTGTGTCGCGGCGAGATACACTATCTGTCTCTTTCTAACTAGGAGTAGCCCGCGAGCCTGTTTTTTAGGGTTCCGTACTCAAAGAGTAAAACGGGACCCTATTACTAAGACTCCGCTGTCCGTCCGTCCGTCCGTCTGTCTGTCACCAGGCTGTATCTCACTGATACCTTGATAGTTCCAATTGAAATTTTCACAGATGATGCCGCTATAACAACAAATACTAAAAAGAAAATAAAATAAATATTTTTATTGATAATGGTACGGAACCCTTCGTGCGCGAGTCCAACTCGCACTTGGCTGGTTTTTTACTATTATTATTATTATTTTGTTTCTTTAAATTTCTCAGTATTTACCTAAATACTGGTGTGATGGGAAGCACGGGCCGAAGCCAAGTGCATCTCATATACCTATTACGTTTTAATTAAGACGGAAGATTTTGATGATGATGATTTGAGAGAAGATCTTGATGACGATGATCTGAGAGAACATCTTGATGATGATGATCGGAGAGATGTTCTTGGTTATGGTTTGACTCGGGTGGAAGATGAGTAACTGATGGGTGTGCATGGATTTGTACGTTAGTGAGTGAGTCATTCTGTAGGAATTTTCTGACTATTCTTATTATTGCCATTTATTCCCACAAAAACATTCGAACAAGAATTAAGTAGGTACATTTCGTTACATTAAAAACAAGCTAAATACTATTAGTTTTGGGAAACCCAAGATTGGGCAAAGTCCTCCTCCATGCACGACCACGATTTTCTATCTTGCGCGAGTCTAGTCCTTTTTTTAACACTTTCTTAATTTAGAAAAAGAGACTATAAAAAGAAATATTAAGTATAACAAATTTTCACGAGAATCGGTTGAGCCGGACAGCGGAACACCGGACATCGTGACAGACACCGGACGTACTATTACTTATTCTGTGACCGGACATACGAATGATTTTCGACACAAGCTGAGCGAGCTGAAGCATAGAACTTCGTTCGCTTCGCTCGCTCGTTCGATAATCAAATCACAGAAATCTAATATGGCATTCAACATGGTGGGCAAGTAAGGTCAAGGCCAAAGCACACTATAGTTATTTGTTATACAAGGGTCCAAAGTTGTATTTTAACCGCGAGTGTGGAATTGAAACACGAGCTAGCGAATGGATTCTATGGTTTAAAAATAGAATCCTGAGCGTAGCGAGTGTTGCAACACACGAGACGTCAAAATAACTTGCACCCGTGTGTAACACACATCTTTTCACCTCACTAAAGCGAGGAAAAAAACAAAAAAGTAAAATAAGTTTTTTTTTAAATATTAAAAAGGGGGGAAAAAAATAAAAAACATTAAAAAAAAAACAAAATATTACAAAATTAAAAAAACATTTAATAAAGAGGGAAAGAGAAAAAACATTGAGAAACAAAAAAAATAACATTAAAATAAAGAAAAACTTAAAAAAGGCAAAAATAATTTCAAAAAACATTAAAAAAGACTGATAAAAGAAAAGCGAAGCAATAAAATAGAGACAAAAACATACAAAAAACATAATATTAAGAAAAAAAACGTAAAAAAATAAAAAAAATAAAAACTAAAAAAAAACATGTACTAAGAAAAAAGTTACAAAAAACATTATATTAAGAAAAAAAAGGTAAAAAACGACAAAAAAGGACAAAAAAACAAAAAAAAACATGTAAAAAGGGAACAGCGGAAAAAAAATTCAAAAATGGAAAATGAAAAAAACCTTGGAAAAACACGGCAAAAACATCAAAAAAATATGGCTAAAACATCAAAAAAATAAAAGAGGATTTCAAACAACCCTAAAATAATAAAAAATAAACATTAAAAAAAGGAAAAAACGCATACCTACAAAAGAGAAAAAAGACCAAAAAAACATAAAAAAGAAAAAAAAACAAAAACATTCAAAAAGAAACAAAACATTTATGAAAAGGAGAAAAAAGCAATAAACATTAAAAAAAGAAAAACAAAGCAATAAAATAGAGACAAAAACATAATAAAAGAAAAAAGTTACAAAAAACATTAAAATAAGAGAAAAAACGTAAAAAAAAATTAAAAAAGACAAAAAACTCAAAAAAAAAAACATTTAAAAAGAGAAAAAAGTGGAAAAACCACAAAATTAAATCAAAAAGAAACAAAACATTAAAAAATAATATTTAGTGGAAAAAAAACCTTGAATAAACACATTTAAATCAATAAAATATAAAAAAAACATAAAAATGTAGACGAAAACATTGAAAAAATAAATAGAATTTCAAAAAACATTAAAAAAAGATAAAAAAAAAGAAAAAAACGGATAAAAAAGACCAAAAAAACATTAAAAATAAAAAAAAATACAGAAAAACATTCAAAAAGAAACAAATCATTTAAAAAGAGAAACAACATTTATAAAAAGGAGAAAAAGAAAAAACATTTAAAAAACAAAAAAACATTTAAAAAACAAAAAAAGAATTAAAAACATTAAAAAAAAGAATAAAACATTCAAAAAAGGTACCTAAATAAAATCAAAAATCTGATGGGCGAAAAATGTCCTGTCTGGACTGACCTTTACATGTTATTATGTTTAAAAAAGTAACTTATAACACGTTCGGATTTCAAATATTCTTTGCACTCTTGTGGATAAAATGCAGTTTTGCTATCTGTTTTTAAAGAATAAAAATGGGCTTTCTGAGCTAGTGAGGTGAAAACTATATTTATTTAGATGTACATACACGAAATAGTCAAAAACATTTGAGAAAAATTGTTAGGGAAAAAGTGGATTTCGGGATGATAATATTATAATGCTATAAACACGAACTTAGAATCTCGAACTTCGTATATCTCCGTCTCTATCGTACTCGAGCGACAGAGACGGAGATATACGACATTCGAGATTCGGACTTCGTGGTAGCGCCGCTGTGATAATTACGTTAAGTCGACGCGATTTCGGGACTAGGTTTACTATAAATTATTTTTCACACAGACTACTCAACGAAAAAAATCTGAATCTTTAATTACGGGCGTTTGCTTAAAATCAAAAATTATTAAGGTTAAAATAATAAATAAGTTAATAGTTAAAATGACAAATATAATTTGGAAAATTTTGAATAAAATTAAAACTATTGTACTCTACTTGATTCTAGTATACTTATCTAGCGGGACTAGCACGCACAACTGGGCGTTTTTCAAAAAAAGTGTTCAAAACTTTTTTTTTCAGAATTTGTTTTTTTTGTTTATATTATTACTCAGAATCGTTATTACTATCGATCCTCATACAAGAAAAAAAGTGTCCCAGATTTTTTGTAAGGTTTTTCTTCCCGTGCGTACGACCATGTAAATAAAAAAGACTGCATTCAAAAATGGGACGTCTGGAATGGAATATTTAAGACACTTTTTTTCTTGTATGAGGATCGATAGTATCAAAGATTCCGAGTAAGGTAAACCAAAAAAATGCGTATTCTGAAAAAAAAGTTTTGTACACTTTTTTGAAAAACGCTCAACTGACGCCGCGACGTGTCTCGTGGCAAGAAAAAATACAAAAACAGGTTACAGGAGTTGGGACGCGAACCGACGTACTCAGACTTGTGAGTCAAACACCCGAACCACTCGACCAAAATCAAATGGCCGCACGGCCCAAAATTTTGTATCTTATGTTAGAGGTGACTAGTTAGCAGACTGCTTCACCGCTTACATTGAAAATAACGCCATCTAAAATAATAAGGGGAACTACGAGGTACCGGCGACGATAATAAGATTAACGTGTGACTAGTAGCATTGTATGGAGTGAGCAATCTTCCTTGTCTTAATTATCTTTGGCCCAGGCGGACCCGTCGAAATAGAGGTTATAGTTGAGAGTTTCTCAACTGGGCTGATCTTCTTATCTTCAGAACAATAGCATTCAAGTCTAACAATGCGACTGTGTGGTCGGATGCGTGCCATTTTTTGCAAGAAAAAGCTTAGCGCCACATAAAATGTTCATTGTAAAATGAACTCTATCGTCCTATTCAATTGATTCAAAATGGACTAAACTATAAAAAAAACCGCTCCCAGCGACCCAGGTATAAGCCACTTTTTAGGGTTCCGTACTTAAAGAGTAAAACGGGACCCTATTACTAAGACTTCGCTGTCCGTCCGTCCGTCCGTCTGTCTGTCTGTCTGTCACCAGGCTGTATCTCAAGAACCGTGATAGCTAGAGAGTTGAAATTTTCACAGATTATGTATTTATGTTGCCGCTATAACAAATACTAAAAACAAAATAAACTTTTTTTTAAGGGGGCTCCCATACAACAAACATGATTTTTTGCCGTTTTTATAGATAATGGTACGGAACCCTTCGTGCGCGAGTCCAACTTGCACTTGGCTAGTTTTTTTTGCAAAGTTTGGCTCGTGCGAGAGAGAACAATCATGAGCTCACTTCAAAATCGCTAAATTATATCAATGCATTTCTAAATTTAAAGTACTAAGTACTAATTAAACGTTTAAAAATTTGTATTCATTCGTTAAAGTGGAAAATAAATTCACCATATATACAAAGTTATTAATAAAATTATAATTAAACTAAAATTAAAAACCTAACTCAAGATATAGGTAGTCTAATTATTTAATTTGGTAACGTCCCGTAAGATTCTTACTAAGCAAGAGATCCCGGATTGGATTCGCAAGGGCAATACTTAATTTTGGCCAATACTTTACTTCTATATTATTTAATCATCTCATCTACAAAATATTCTGTATAAACTTAGATTGAGAGGGTTGACGAAATATTCTCATTTGTTAGTAAATAATATTGACATTTCTATTTACTTGTAGAAGTAGACACTTGTCGAGCCTTGTGTGTGTGGTTTGTGTATGTTTGATGAAATATAATTTGCACCGATTCGCCATACAATTTGTTCGAGTACCTAGGTACCTAATCGGTGGAATTTATCTTCCCTCAAATATAATATAACCACATTAAACAATTCAACGAAATTTGCGTTCTAAAACAGAATCGATCGCTAGACGAGTCAGGCTGACGCACATACGGGAATGACCCCACGTGGTCAATGGTTACAAATACTACGAGTCCATTATACCTACTTAATTACTACGCGGCTAAACTCGCTCGCGGCGCGCGGCTCACGCTATCGCCGCCCGCGCTTGCATCAGCCGGCACACGTGCTAAATAAAGACCCAGCTCAGGTAGCACGCGTGACTGCAATGCACTGCCGACTATACGACTAGACATTTTTAGATGGAATATTACCTTGACCACATGAAACCACTATAGTGACGAGTACTCTCAGCCGAGTATTCGGTAGGTGTAAATTCGACTGAAAACTTGGTGACGAGTTTACACCTAACGAGGTTTAGAAAATAGCATCTCTTGACTCATCGACTCTGTCCGTCTGTCCGTCTATCCGTCTGTCCGTCCGTCCGTCTGTCACAACGTTAAATATCTCAGGAACGACTTAAGCTATCAATTTGAAATTTGGAACAACTGTTAAAAGGGTTAAGACACGTGTATGGAAAATGAAAAAAACCGGTCAAGTACGAGTCTGACTCGCGCACCGAGGGTTCCGTACAAACTTTCATACACCATACCAGGTCATGTCAGGGCCCCATTCATTCTTGAACAATCTTAAACAGCTCATGTAGAAGTTACCGTTGCAAAGCGCCTTCTGCATTTTGGTACTAACAACTTACAACCTAGTATATGTTTGTTTATCAGTGATAGCTTTTTATCACGCGTACCGATTTCGATTATTTATTTTTTGCTTGAAAGAAGGGACTGTAAAGATAATCTGATAGGTTTTTAAAGATATAAAATTACATACAAAAGTAAGTAAATTACAAATTTAATTAAGAAATTATTTTTGATAAATAAAAAAAAATAAGCTAGATAGAGATATCGTTTTATTTTTCCTGTATTATTTATGTAACTTACTTTTTTTTAAATCGTTAATTATGATTCATTGTATCATATATTTTGGTAGATTTCAGAATTTTCGCTTCGTAAACTTCGGGGATAAGGGGGGTGAATGGTATTTTTTTCTACATTTTCCGTAATAAATCAAAATTTAACCACTGTAGAAAAAAAAAAGTTTTAGAAAGTGCAACTCAAGCCCTTTCATATGATACCTACCCCACTTGATCTATTTACTAGACTTTGATTTTTTAACCCCCCTCATATTCGTCATTTAAACAGAAAATAAAAATGTTTATTTAATTTTTTCATTTTCCATACACGTGTCTTAACCCTTTTAACAGTTGTTTCAAATTGAAAGCTTAAGTCGTTCCTGAGATATTTAACGTTGTGACAGACGGACAGACGGACAGAGTCGCAACCATAATTTTTGGTACGGAACCCTAAAAATTTAATAATATATACATTTATATTTTCTGTTTAAATGGCGAAAATGAGGGGGGTTAAAAAATCAAAGTCAAGGAAATAGATCAAGTGGGGTATCATATGAAAGGGATTGAGTTGAACTTTCTAAAACCGTTTTAATTTTTTTCTACAGTTGTTAAATTTTGATTTATTAAGGGAAATGTAGAAAAAAATACCATTTCCCCCTTATCTTAATTTATCTAAAATAATTTCTTAATTAAATTTGTAATTCACTTACTTTTGTATGAAATTTTATATCTTCAAATTCTTATCAGATTATCGTTAAAGTCCCTTCTTTCAAATAAAAATAAATAATCGAAATCGGTACGCGTGATAAAAAGCTATCGCTGATAAACAAACATACTAGGTTGTAAGTTGTTAGTACCAAAATGCAGAAGGCGCTTTGCAACGGTAACTTCCACTAATCACTATGAGCTGTTTAAGATTGTTCAAGAATGAATGGGGTCCTGACATGACTATGGTGTATGAAAGTTTGTACGGAACCCTCGGTGCGCGAGTCAGACTCGTACTTGACCGGTTTTTTTTTTACTACGTCGAATACTGTCTTGCGATTACTTTGTTCTTTAGACTATTTGCTATGTATTTGTATTGTATCGCAATATTCGCAATGTCCTAAAGTTCAGGTGCTCCAAAGCAGAAGGTAGCGTAATATAGGAAAAGTTAGAACATTGCTTTATTATTCAGAAATGTAAAGTGATCACAACCAGAGATTGTATTACCTCGATTAGATTTTTAGATTTCTCGCTCTATTCGCTCGCTTATGTATGAAAATTACACTCGTCTGAAATCACCTACTTTCCGCACTTGTAGCATAAATAACTATTTTAGAACGTAAGACATCGGTTACACGCTAATTCTGGCGTCAGTTCAGTCCATCAGTATGATGAGAGAATGATTGTGTAACCGTTGTGAATGACAGAGACAGACAGATCAGAATTAGCGTGTAACCGATCGATTTCTAAGATAGTTTTACGTATAGCCCATTAACTAGATGGATCTCCACGAGTAAAGACTGCCTGTGACAAACGGACAGACACCGAGTGATCGCATGTATGTGTTCCGTTGGACCAATGTTGGTATGGAACACTATAAAGGTGAATATTATTATTATGAATATAACGGGTATTATGCCACAAGGTAATTTTACTACCGATAGTAAAATTACCTTGTGGCATAATACCCGTTATAATCATAATAATAATATTCACCTTTATAGTGTTCCATACCAACTGCGTCAAAATAACCGCTATAATTTATGTGTACGAATACTACGAACGACGTCATGGGCAGAAAGATCTTACTATTATTATTTTTATTTACTTAGTCGCAAGTACGAAACCCATACTAATATTATACGTGCTGATAGTTTTTATCCCGGAAATCATCCCATAAGGGGGTGAAATGGGGGGTGAATGTTTGTATGGAGCTACGATAATAAACAAGTTCCACGCCGAAGGAGTGAGCGGGCAGAAGCTAGTACGAGTATATTTTACAAAGGGTATTGGTTATTTTTATTAATGAATAAAACACATACACTAATAAATAATAAATAAATAAATAAATATTACGGGACAATCTTACACAAATCAACCTATAGACCAATCAAATTAGCTAAACCCGGACATAATTCGATAACTGTAATTTTCTTTTTCTATGATGTAAAGTATTGTTAGTTATAGTTAAAATAAAAAGAATTAAACATTTTAGGGTTCCGCGTCATTGTAAAAAAACCAAAAATCTAAATTTTTAACAAATTCTGTTCTCATAAGTTCAGCATAATATGTAACTTTGTAAAAGTGCCTCTATTATGACATGACGCTTGCATTCCAGTTAAAGAAATCAAAATTGAACTAATTAATCAACCGGGACTATCATTAATAAAGAAAGTTCAGTAAGTTACACATTTTCTGGCTTATCTTACCAGAAATTATAGATAACTGCAATTTAACAATTTATTCTGAATAGTATATTATGTGTGTTGATAAATTATTAAAAATTAAACAGATTCTCCTTGCGGATTTCTAAAATCACAAATATTGGTCGTTTTTGGAAAACCAAAATACATAACTACTTGTAAAGTGTTTGATTTATGCTGTCAACCTATTATTAGTACTATAAGAAACAAATAAAACAAAAAATATTCACGGTTATTAATTAATTCAAATATTTTTAATACTTGTGTTTTAATATGAACGTTATCTCTTGCAGTATAAGGCCGTCATTGCTTTGTGCCTCAACTCCCGACCGGGCTGTCGCGAGTCGCAGGCATTCAAGGCCGAAACGCACTGACAGCGGTGGCGAAGCGGCGCGGGGCGGCGCGGAGGCGGTACTTGTAATGTTCGAGCTAATATGAAAGGATCCGCACTCTTTTATGCTGAGATAGAACCGTTTCGTGACAAACGCTGTGTGTTGTTTGTCTCGAATACATGTTTCTTTCTTTCTTTATTTTTTCCCGGCCAGTATTCTGTGCGAACCTTTTCGTATTAGTTCGTAGTTCGATCATTACAGCTAGTACCACCTCCACGCTGCGCCGCGACGCTTCGCCACCGCTGTCAATGGGTTTCAGCCTTCATTTATTATGGGTAGGTCAATGATTGTCAAACATTTATAAACACGAATCTGGCGTGCACCACGGTTCGGCTAGGCTGGAGATTTATTGAAATATTGTGTTCATTAGATCGATAATAACTAAATTGTTCAGCATGAGACATAATTGTCGTGGAATCTCGATTACCTATTTATAAGCGCTCAGTTTTCTGTACACAATTATTTAAATAAAAAGTATTACTTAAGTGGGTGCAGAAAGGGGCGTTATTCGAATCATTCTTTATTCAAATAATTATTCGAATAAACATTTATTCGTCACTTATTTATTCGCGAATAATTTATTCGTCTACACTTTCGAATGACGAATGATTTATTCTCATTTCATTCGAACAAATCCTCGAACAATCCACGAATAATAATTAAGGATGCGGTTGCTCGTTACTTACAATACAACACGTACCATACACGAATTTAACACGATCACTACAAGTGTACCTATTTTCAAGTATTAATACCCTTTTCTACTAATTAACAATATTTTTGCGAGTTAGGTGAATCGCTTCATGGGGCATTTAACAGGTTTGTTTCATTATGCCATGTGTGTGGGCTTGCTTATATAATTACGTCATCGTTTTTAGGGTTCCGTACTCAAAGAGTAAAACGGTGCCCTATTACTAAGACTCCGCTGTCCGTCTGTCTCCCTGTTTGTCTGTCCGTCTGTCACCAGGCTATATCTCACGAACCGTGATAGTTAGACAGGTGTAATGTTAACAGGTGATGTATTTCTATTGCCGCTATAACAAAAAATACTTAAAAACGAAATAAATATTTTTTAACTTGTTTTATTTCTTTTACAATCGTAAGATCGATCAAATCGATCTAGTCCCAGACTAAGCAGAGCTTGTACTATGGGTACTAGACGACGATAAACATCTTATATAGATTGTTCAGTCCTCGCCTAATGCTAAGAACTGAGCGCGCCTCACTATCCGTGGGTCTAATTCTTGCCAGTAATGGCTATCAAAAGTGTCAAAATATGATTATTTTAATGGATTCCCGGCGACACGATATTTGTAAACTCTGTGTAGCTTCCGTCAAGGTCTAGTCAAAGTCAAGTTAAATCAAGTCTCCCAAGCTGGTCTCCGGGGCCAAGGGAAGCGCCGTGTCTTACCACGGGCGGCCGGGCCGTCAATACGCGGTCCACCAAGCACATATCACCTAATGTCACTGTTTCCACCAAACGCGAGTCTCAAAGTACTGTCTACCAATACACAAACAAAACACTCGGACACCTGTGTGCCTACAAAGCGAGCGATATTACCAAAGAACCACGTTTTCCGCACGAACGTGTTCACAGTGAAAATTTATGACAAGCAAAAAAGTGACAGCCAAGTGTCACCTTCAAAACCACAGACTAAAAGGGCGTACACGAGAGGCGTTTAAGGGGCGTGCAGACGATCGGCCCGAACATAGATAAATAAATAATGACTTCATCATATCAGCCGTAAGACGTCCACTGCTGGACATAGGCCTCCCCCAAAGAGTGCCACAATGGCCGGTCTTGCACCACCTGCATCCAGCGGACTCCCGCGAGCTTTACCAGGTCATCAGTCCACCTTGTGGGGGGCCTACCCACGTAATAAATATTCATGCATAAAAAACATCCATGACTCAGGAACAAACATGTGTGCTCATCAAACAAATAAATGCCCTTACCGGGATTCGAACCTGGGACCTCCGGCTACGTAGGCAGAGTCACTACCAACTAGGCTACAGGGTTTGGTTGTCCCAGGTTGGGAGCCCCCATACAACAAACCGCACTTGGCCGGTTTTTTTTGTCAATTCTTGACCCCTACCTATATATACCTATATTACTATATGTACTTAATCATGTTATATTATATCTGTGTGTATTTAGGGTTCCGTAGACCGAAAGGAAAAAACGGAAACCTTATAGGATCACTTTGTTGTCCGTCTGTCAATACCCTTTTTCTCAGTATCGTATCAAGCTGAATTTGTTGTCCATCCGTCCGTCTGTCAAGACCCTTTTTGTCAGGAACGCGTAGAGATATCAACCTGAAATTTATATCAAATACTCAAGATTACTGTTTCTTGAAGCAGTAAAAAAATCAAACTTCTAAGCCAACGCAATCAAAAGATACAGCCGTTTATGCCGCAAATTTCCGTAAGTATTCGAAACCCGCAAGGGAATCAAAACCTACAGGGTACTTCCCGTGAACTCAGAAACTTGAAATTTGGTAAGAAGCAACGCCTTGTTGTAGCACAGATAGAGGAAAAATCGCGAAAACCGTAATTTTGTTGTTACACACTGAAAATGTAATGTCCAGTATACAGTGACACGCACTAAGTATGTGAATACATACTTAGTGAGTGTCAGTTTATAGTGGACTTGTTTCTATTGTACGGGGTGGTCCAGAACCCTCGGTGCGTGAGTCTGACTCGGACTTGACCGGTTTTTTTGTCACCCGTGGTAAAGCCGAAACATAAAAAATAAAACGGGTGAAATAATTACAATTAATATCCGTTTCACCTTGCACGGCGATGTTAATTGGTACCCTTGATGAAGCGGTCACCTCTTTCTAACAAATTTTGAAACTAGGTATCACTGTTCTGTCTGTAGGAAAATATTACGTTTTTGAGATATATTCCATTAAAAAGCATTCCTACAATATTCGTTCAAGATATTATTCCCTAAAAGCATTACGAAGGATTATGTGAATGATTAAGGTGGTTCAATTGCCATACAAAACGTTATCTGACATTCGTAGGCTAACGGCGTGAAATTTTAAGAAACTTATGTAACAAGCTTTCATAAATTGGCTCCCCATTTGCGCCAAATTCCCCCTTTCCTAGAATAAACTTGTATAAACTAGATTAATTTGAGAAATTGGTTTGTCACGTGATATTTTGGGAAAACTATTTTTCTCAAATTAATCTAGTTTATACAAGTTTATTCTAGGAAAGGGGGAATTTGGCGCAAATGGGAAGCCAATTGATGAAAGTTTGTTACATAAGTTTCTTAGAATATCACGCCGTTAGCCTGCGAATGTCAAATAACGCTTTGTATGGCAATCGAACCACCTTAAGTTATTCGCGAATAAATATTGGCGAATAATTATTTAAAATATTTGTTCGTCAGTCGCGAATAATCCTATTTATTCTTATTCGTTAATCGTATTCGAATAAATTTTGCCCATCTCTGGGTGGGTGACAATAAGCATATACTACCGTAGTTTCAAAGGGCGTATGGGACTAAATATCGAAAATGAGTTAAAATGCAGTCATACTCAGTTTTTTTCTCTCTATCGGTTGGTATAGAAGGAATGTCTCTGATACATTTTGTCGTAACTCTCAGTTCATTCTACGATACGCGATTTTGCATTGTGAACTTTTACTCAAATGTGTCTGTTACGCCAAAATACTCTTGCTTTAAATATTAAATAAGTAGTAATTTGTAATTTCATAAATCGAATAATTCTTAGCTTTCACTTATTAGGGTTCCGTACCTCGAAAGGAAAAAAACGGAACCCTTATAGGATCACTTTGTTGTCCGTCCGTCCGTTCATCCGTCTGTCAAGACCCTGTTTCTCAGGAACGCGTGGAAGGGTATCCTGCTGAAATTTATACCAAATACTCAAGTCTACTGTCCCTTGGAGCTGTGAAAAAAACAAACTTCTAAGCTAACGAAATCAAAAGATACAGCCGTTTAAGCCGCAAATTTCCGCAAATTTTCGAAACTCGCAAGGGAATCAAAACCTACAGGGTACTTCCCGTGAACTCTGAATCTTGAAATTTGGTACGAAGCAACGTCTTATAGCACAAATAAAGGAAAAATCTCGAAAACCGTAAATGTTTAATTACATCACTGAAAATTTTATGTGGATTTTTTTCTATTGTACGGGATGGTCCAGAACCCTCGGTGCGCGAGTCTGACTCGCACTTAACCAGTGTTTTAAAGCTAACCACGATCATGCCATCATCTCTTTCATTTACTTAACAATGTGTTCATAAGAGTTTACTTATGTTTACGATAATAAAAGGAAATCAATCGTCCCTTACGCCCTTTGGACCAGGGTTTTCAAAGGGCGTAAGGGACAAACTGTGAATTTTTCATTAGAGCTAAATATCCTACAATTAGGATATTCCATTGTATTTGTTTTATTTGTACACGGCGCGGTCGGTGCAAAACACATAATTGAAATAAACTCGTTATGACGGGTTCGCCGTCCGCTCGCCCGCTGGCGCCCCACTCTCTCCCCGCCTCGCACCCACCGCATGCATCTAGCTCCACGACAAGGTCGCGAGTATTTTCAATTAAATTTTCAATTTCTTAAGCGTGAATTTAACATGCTTAGTTTTAATGAAAACTTGATTATCGTACACAAAAACGTATTAGTAAACAAAAATTTCATAGTTACTATTTATAACTACTGAGAAATACATTATTATTAAAACGTTCAAAATACATGTTTAATTTTTGACTTAAATGTCTAAAAAGACGCAATATAGCTAAAACAGATAAAAACATCATAGTTACCATTTTGGCTTGTCTAGATATTGAGATCAGATGAAAACTGTTAAAAAAAACGGACAAGCGAATTTGATTTCAGTTTAATGTTGCTATTAAGTGATCGCATTTGAATTCACCTCAAAGTTATACTAACAAGGTATTTGGTTACCTTTTTTACTTTTCGGAAAAAGCTAGGTAGTGTACGTTAACTCGTGTTTTTTTTTAATACGGTTACGATCGCGGATTTTTTACTTAATATATGTCATTAATATTTCATACTGAATAGTTAAATCCGATAAAATAATAAAAACAACGAGTTTACGAATTATGTCCAGGGTAAGCTAATTTGATTGGTCTACTAGGCCCACGGTAAGCTCAATAAGGCTTGTGTTGTGGGTACTAGGCGAAGATATACAGGGTGGAATTTCATAAACTGTACATAATAAAAGGAGAAAAATTTCAGCCAATTTCATCGGTGAAACGGTGTTTTTTTTTTTTTTCTAGTCGTTAGTTTTTTTTTTACAGAATTTTGAAAATTTTTGTAAAAACTCGGGTAATACACCTAATTCAGACGGTATAACTTTTGATCCAATGGTCCTAAAATGAAAATAAAAAATGCAGAGTATTACCAAGGGACAGGTTAATAATTCTTAATAACAATAGAAAACCAACTAGAAGAGAAAATCCGCAAAAAAAAATATTGTTTTTGAAAAATGGCTACAAAAATTACGAATTTTAAAAGAAAAACACAATTTTCTGAAAAAAACGCAGATTTAGTTACCATTTTTTTTGCTTAGTATTAAACCTCACTTAATGCCGATTCTAAAACCGTTTTTAAACTGTCTCAGACTTTGAAAAATACCACGCAAATGGGTACGTAAATCAAACCATAAAGCTGCAATACGACTGATTTCTCCTGACACAATTGATCTCCGGGAAGGAGTCATGGTGGGGGTTAGGTTTTGATATGGGTGTATAGAAGCCGGCGAGGTTACCACCAGAAAAATCTGACTTCTTCGGATTTGGCTTTCAGTAAAAAAATGCTCTACTGCCCGGCTAAACGGTAACAGCTAGGTTAGGGGTGCTCGACCAAATGTCATAGAGAACTGCGTGCAGTTTTTGATGGCGGAAAAAAATATTAAAAAAAAACGAAGTTTTTTTTTTAATTTTTTTTCAAAATGGTCCTAGAGCTTTGAAATTTGGCTAGCGGGATCCTATATGGCTCTAGATTCTGAAAACCAAAAAAAAAAGTTTCTAGATTTAAAAAAAAATTTGTATGGGGAGTTTTTTCGATTTTTTTTTCCGGCCAAACCGCTCGACTTTTGAATAGGGGTCTCGACCAAATGTCATAAGGGTTCTCAAGGGGAGTACAATCGCATTTTTTTTTGGCTGAAAAAAAAAAGTTTTTTTTTTTTGAAATTTCAAATTAGTCACAGCGCTCCGAGATTTGGCATGCGGGGACTTGAAGGGCCCAACAGTTGTAAAAAGAAAAAAAAATTGGAAAAAATCCAAAATGGCGGACGGTATGGGCAAAACAAATTTGCGAGGCCGTAGGCTGAGCTGCGGGAGCTTAAGGCTTGGCTACTATTCCTTGCCCCGAGTGTCTTACAAGCGAGCCTGAGGGCCGAAGGCCCGAAGGTGTGCTTCGAGGGTACGCGAAGGCCGAAGGCCGAGCTCCGCGTAGGGCCGAAGGCCCGAAGCGTCCAGCGAGGCCGTAGGCCGAGCTGCGGGAGTATAGGACTGTGCGACTATGCCCCCGAGTGTCTTTCGTCGTAGGCGAAGGCCGTAGGCCGAGCTGCGGGAGTTTAAGGTTGTGCTACCACTCACTACCCCCCGAGTGTCTTAAAAGCGAACCTGAGGGCCGAAGGCCCGAAGGTGAGCTTCGTGGCAGGCGAAGGCCGAAGGCCGAGCTCCGCGAGTAAGTAAAATGCGATTGTACTCCCCTTGGGAACCCTTATGACATTTGGTCGAGACCCCTATTCAAAAGTAGAGCGGTTTGGCCGGAAAAAAAATCGAAAAAATTCCCCATACAAATTTTTTTTTAAATCTAGAAACTTTTTTTTTTGGTTTTCAGAATCTAGAGCCATATAGAATCCCGCTAGCCAAATTTCAAAGCTCTAGGACCATTTTGAAAAAAAATTAAAAAAAAACTTCGTTTTTTTTTAATTTTTTTTCCGCTATCAAATACTGCACGCAGTTCTCTATGACATTTGGTCGAGCACCCCTAACCTAGCTGTTACCGTTTAGCCGGGCAGTAGAGCATTTTTTTACTGAAAGCCAAATCCGAAGAAGTCAGATTTTTCTGGTGGTAACCTCGCCGGTTTCTATACACCCATATCAAAACCTAACCCCCACCATGACTCCTTCCCGGAGATCAATTGTGTCAGGAGAAATCAGTCGTATTGCAGCTTTATGGTTTGATTTACGTACCCATTTGCGTGGTATTTTTCAAAGTCTGAGACAGTTTAAAAACGGTTTTAGAATCGGCATTAAGTGAGGTTTAATACTAAGCAAAAAAAATGGTAACTAAATCTGCGTTTTTTTCAGAAAATTGTGTTTTTCTTTTAAAATTCGTAATTTTTGTAGCCATTTTTCAAAAACAATAATTTTTTTTGCGGATTTTCTCTTCTAGTTGGTTTTCTATTGTTATTAAGAATTATTAACCTGTCCCTTGGTAATACTCTGCATTTTTTATTTTCATTTTAGGACCATTGGATCAAAAGTTATACCGTCTGAATTAGGTGTATTACCCGAGTTTTTACAAAAAATTTCAAAATTCTGTAAAAAAAAAACTAATGACTAGAAAAAAAAAAAAACACCGTTTCACCGATGAAATTGGCTGAAATTTTTCTCCTTTTATTATGTACAGTTTATGAAATTCCACCCTGTATATAATAGATACATACATATAGATACTTATATACATATATAACATCCATAACTCAGGAACAAATATTCGTGATAAACACACAAATAAATGCCCTGACCGGGATTCGATCCCGGGACCTCCAGCTTCGTAGGCAGAGTCACTACCCACTGGGCTACGGAGGCCGTTAAGTTAATACACTGTCTTAAACATTATAATGGTGTCTCTCTTTTGAGATTCGTCTTTGTGTGGGGCGGGGCGGGCATACGTTGCGCACGTGCCATGCACACGGTCACGAGATAGAATATTGATAAAATATATATGTATATATATATATTGATAAGGCGAAAGACTTAAAACGAACGATAATAGATTTAATAATCTCGCTTTTTTGGATGGGAATACACGACACGACTCGTACCTTGAACTATTAATTAAAATCTATAGGGCGAACGTTTAAATAAAATAAAAAAAGCGGCCAAGTGCGAGTCGGACTCGCACATGAAGGGTTCCGTTAAATAGTTTACGATTTATGACGTATTGAAAAAAAACTACTTACCAGATCTCGTTCAAACCAATTTTCGGTTGAAGTTTGCATCATATATTTTTTTGAGTTTTATCATTCTCTTATTTTAGAAGTTACAGGGGGGGGGGGGACACACAATTTACCACTTTGGAAGTGTCTCTCGCACAAACTATTCAGTTTAGAAAAAAAATATCTTAGAAACCTTAATATCATTTTTGAAGACCTATCTAATGATACCCCACACGTATGGGTTTGATGAAAAAAAAAAATTTTGAGTTTCAGTTTTGTGTATGGGGACCCCTAAAACTTCATGTTTTTTTCGATTTTTGTGTAAAAATCTTAATGCGGTTCACAAAAAACATCTACATACCAAGTTTCAACAGTATAGCTCTTATGGTTTCGGAAAAAAAATGGCTATGACATACGGACGGACAGACAGACAGACGGACATGACGAATTCCGTTTTTTGCCATTTGGCTACGGAACCCTAAAAAGTACAAATGTTGTCGGCATCAAAAAGTCTAAAGTGACAGCTCGCGCGCGGTCTTGTGCAAGTAGTGCTGTAGCGTAAACGTATAAACCAAAAATTAGTTTCTGTCAAAAAAAATATTGCCGACTATACTTTTTTTAGAAATAGAAATATTAGTACATCACTGCTGACGCCGGGAAAGAAGAATTAAAGATTATGAAAGTGTCCATTTACGAATATTATCGTATCTAAAAACTCATTCAGAATGTAGTAACACATTTCAACAAAAAAAGAGAACAGTTTGTTTTTAAATGTATTGAGTGGTAGTTTTATAAGCTCGTCAGGCAGTCGGTTAAATATTCAAATTTCAAATTCATGGCGAACACTTTATGAATGTCAAGTTTTACATACATACATAGTTTTATAGAAGAGGTAACTTAAGTATTGGCATTGACATTTGTCCATATAATCCTTATCTGGTAAATATTCGTCAAATCTGTAATAAGCTCTATTTTTCAAAGTTTTCCATACAAAGAGTCCTTTGTAAGGAAAACTTTGAAAAACGTAACAACTTTTACTTCTCATGGCTGTATGTATATTAGGGAGTACTAACCTGTCAGGATATCTAGTATTAAAACGTGTTGTATCACTTTTCGTGATGAACATATCAGAGGGTGCAATTTAACAAATACACAAAATTCGTAGATATAAATAGAGTGCACCGTTAATAACCTCAGTTGAATAAAATAACTTTTACAAGATGTTCTTCGAGATATGTAACATATTGCTCTCATACATTGTGTTTGTGCTATAAGGATGCGCTTCACATATGATGAATTTCCCCAAATCAAAATACCATACCTTAAATTAGATAGGTACTACAAAAGCATGATTATGCCGTTATAGCGGTTTTCATATCAGTAATACGTGTCAATCTGTCAATGTCAAGTCATGACAAATCACGAAAGAAAACAGATATGCGTATCAGGAAGGCAGATAGAATATGTAAATGAATATCTTTACCTTGGAAAACAAATATCTTTCGACGCAAATTGCAATGAAGAAGAAGTAGCTAGAAGAATAACTGCAGCTGGTAGAAATTTTGGGCACATAAAGAAATCCTTAAAGGAGCCTACCATTTAAAATTCAGAAAAACCGTAATGGATACATGTATTCTACCTAGCCTGACATATGGGAGCCAATCCTGGACATACTTACACAAACAAAATTAAACATAAAATTTCAACATGTCAATGATCCATGGAGATAAGTTTATTAAAGTTAAGGAGAATGCACAAAACCAGAAATGAAGATATTTATAATACGAACATAAATAACAGATGCTCTTCAGTAAGCACTGTGTCTTAAAATGGAAATGGGCAGGCCAATTCGCCAGATATAAGGAGAAAAGATGGGCAACAAAATGGTCAGGGCCGAAAGGCAAAAGTAGGAAAGGCAGACCACGAAGACGTTGGACCGATGACATATCTGAGGTCGCCGGACCTAGCTGGATGCAGTTGGCTAAAGACCGAGAATAATGGCATGACATGGAGGAGGCTTTTACCCGAACGGAGTCCATCTAAATTCAAAAAAAATCTAATAAGATAGAAATTATTGTATAAAACATAAAATAACACAACTTTTAGATTTAGTAAATATGTACTAACACTAACAATATGGAATAAAATAATAATAATAATAATAATACGTGTCAATCGCCATGAAACATATGCAAACCTATTAATTTTTGAGCAGACTTTATCTAATCGTTTTGTCATCAACTACCTGTTGATAGGATTCCAATGAACCTAAATATAAATACCACGGGTTATCTTGAGTAATTGGTCATCTTTCGTCCCCATCATCAGACCAGCTTTATGATCCGATTTATATTATTGCATGTACAAAGTTTGAACTAGATTTGACTTCGGCAAGTTAGTCAAAGGACCATGGGCAAAATGGACCAAAAATCAACAGAGCTGAGAGTTAGGTCATTAAAAAGGTCTGCTTATCTACTTTATTTCGTTCTAAGGGCATAACGTTGGATTCTATTGCAGAACTGAGATAATCATATTTTACTCAGAGTGAATATGAATGAGAAAACGGGTTTCATTTGGAGAATATACCTAGTTAATTCTGTATTTAATCATCCCGCAGGTCATCTAAGCGAGTTAATTATTGTTATTCTGTTATAAATAAAAACTAAAAAGTGAATAACTAACAAGAAAAAATATAACGTCATTTGAGCTTGCTTTAATTAAAATGGCATAACTCTCAGTTGGTGTTTGGTCCACGTTCCATACAAAGTTGTCCATGGTCCTTTGACTTGCAAGATTTGACCAGCACTTACTAACAAACGAACTAAGAAGGTAAATAAATATAAACCTTGTAAACAAGAAGTTCAAAAAACTGTACCCCACTACAGAAATGTAATGAATGAAACAAACTGGTTTTTTTTCATACAAAAGGTAGCCTATGTCACCCGGAGCATAATTTCGAATTTGTTGATACCTCATGCATCAAAATCTGTTCAGTATCTTAAACGCTACGGTGGAACACACGTAAATACAAACAGACTGCTAAAATCAATGATGTAATAATAATAATGGAGGTCGTTGTTGTTCTACGTCCGTAGAAATAACCCTAGAAACCCTACACGTGACCTCCGGGTGGTGCTAAAAGAACAACAAACTCGGCAGCTGCACTGTTCCTTCTGAACCTCGCAGCGCATACTGGAACTCTATCAGCGACATCAATACGAATACATATACTCGTAACTATGTACCAGTGTGTAACCGCCATACGATAAATAAATGATGTAATATAAATAATTTACTTTAAAAACAAAGTTTAATTAAACCGACTTCAATTCAGTACTTCGCAATTAACCACATGAACTGCTTTCCGAGAGTAAGCGCGTTGATTATTAGTATAATTACAGAAAAAACCCAAGTCGCTATCAGTGGCCTGATAATATTTGAGGAGTTCCGTCGATTCCTCAAGGATCTCAGAATTAACACTTCATTAGTTGCTACTTCAACGGAATCATGTCAGAATCTTTGACGTACTTGTAGTTCCATAAGTCATCTGTGGTCTTCATCATCAGTTCCACTTCACCAAAATTGCGATTTCCGAGGGTAAAAACACGAGTTATAATAGAATATACCGAAATTATCTACTACACGCTTGAGTATATATAAAGTTTGAGGGTTACCCTCAATTTCCCTGCGATCCCTTCATCAGATTCTGACTTGGTGACAATGGGCGGTTTCATAAGGAGTATACTCTTTTGATTAAAAAAAAACTTTGGAAATCGGTCCACAATTGACGGGAAACTCAGCGAACATACATAAAAAATAAAAATAAAATACATACAGTGGAACATATAACCTCTTCCTTTATATGAGGTATATGTTGTCTATACGAAATTCCCCGTTTAATTACTTTAAAAACAAAGTTTAAACCGACTTAAATTCAGTACTTTGCCAAGCCACATAGGTACATGAACATTTCCACATTTCCTTTCCAATTTACCACATGCACTGCTTTCAGAGAGCAAATGCGTTGATTATTACAGAAAAAACCCAAGTCGCTATCTGTGGGCTGATGATATTTGAGGAGTTCCGTCGATTCCTAAAGGATCTGAGAATTACGACTTCATGAGTTGCTACTTCAACGGAATCATCTCAGAATGTTTGACGAACTTTACATCTTTGAGGAGTTCCATAAGTCATCTGTGGTCCTCAGTATCAGTTCCACTTCACCAAAATTGCGATTACTGAAGGTAAATACACGAATTATAATAGAAAATACCGAAATCACTACATGCGTGCCTATAAAATTTGAGGGTTGCCCTCAATTTCCCTGGGATTCCATCATCAGATCCTGATTTGGTGACAATGGGACCACCTCGGATATATACTCTTTCGAATAAGAAAAGAATTTTGGAAATCGGTCCACAATTGACGGAGAAATCGGCGAACATACATAAAAAAAAACACATACAGTGGAACATATAACCTCCTCCTTTTTTGAAGTCGGTTAAAAATGACCAGGCACATCTGACAGCTGAGTGAGACACATTTACGTTTCCATTGACGACGCGAAACTGAGGCAAGTTGGTGGTGCAATTGATTCAATTTTAGTGTGCCATTTGTGCTCGCTTATAATAGATATAATATATCTACCTCTCTTGTATATTACATCATCATTGGCTAAAATCGTATCCCTTCAATTTCAAAAAACAGTAGGACCAGCAATTTCTGTATCAAATCGTGTTTCTTCAATAGTACATTATGATACAAGTGAAGTATGTTGATCATTACATCAGAGGCGGAATTGTCACGCGAACCGCAGGTGAGCGTGATAATAGAGCCGAGGATGTAATTATCAATGCTCACGCGTGTCATAACGACGTTTTTCAATACATTTGCGAGGAAAAAATCCTTTTCATAAAATGAACATGTTACAGGCTCCTAAGTTGTTTCCTTTAGTTATTGATGACAACAGGTTTTTACTCACATATTTGTACATCTCCAAGAATGTACAGTGGTGTCAATTCTATTTATGACTTTTCTATTCACTACGAGTCAACATTTTTAACAATAACCAAACACGCATCATCAATGTTTACAAATATTTGTGAAATTACCTATAATGGCGCGCCGCGCAACTATTTTTTTTCGTGAAGTTCGCGCAGTGCGCCCGCAGCGAGGCTTAGATGAAATCTCTAAACAGCCAATACAAAATAAAATAAATATTTTCTTATTCAATATAAATTCATATAAAATGTTATCAAAAGTAAATAGTTTTACTAAATGAAACGTTTCTATATCATATCCAACAAGAAATGATCAATTCATAAGAAGGATTTAATTTGTTTAGTCGAGTATGAATCCATTTGCCGAGAATTAAAAACAAACCTGTATAACCCGGTCAATTTAAGAATGCGCCGAGTCCATACATACACCTTGCTGCAAGGTGCCAACGTGTCTTAATCGGGATATAAACATAACTACACGAGTGTCGTAATGTTATTAAACACGCGTGTTTAATACCCAGGATTATGAGCCCAAAAGCGGCACAATAAGAGGCACGTTACGAGCAAATGTGTTGAAATAGTAGATTGTTAACCAAGGGTTGAAAGTGACCCATTCAAGCCGAGATATTTCTGGCGCTCGAACGAAGTGAGAGCGCCAATTGTTCGAGGGTTAAATGGGTAATTTCACCCGAGTTAAACACTCTACTTTTCATTTCGACTGTGAGGAAATAGTACATTATGATACAAGTGTGCTAAGTTGGTCATTACACTCGAGTCGGTTTTTAAGCCTGAGCCGAAGGCGAAGGCTTAATGGAGACGAGAAGTGTAATGACCAATGCTCACGTGTTTCATACGACGTTTTTCAACACATTTGCGAGGAAAAAAATAAATAAATAAAAAATGAAAATGTTAAAAGATATGTAATGAAAAGGCACTAGTGCGATAATGTAATGTAAAAGTCACGGCATGGGTAATATTCTGCATTATTTTGCTAATATTTAAAAAGATATGTAATGAAAAGGCACTAGTGCGATAATGTAATGTAAAAGGCACGGCATGGGTAATATTCTGCATTATCAGTGTAAATACGCTGTAATAAGACCTACTTTACGAGCAGGTGTGTTGAAAAATAATTTAATATCAACCTATAATCGTAATAAACAACTCGTTAATGCAGGTACCTATAGCTGAGTGTCGATTTGTGAAAAGTTTTTATTTTAATGATTTGACGTATCTCTATTATCTTCGACTCCGTGGCTGACCGTAACAATAAAAAAAAAATACTTTCCACCCTAGGGGAGAAAAAGCTATTTTCCACCCGGCTATATGCCCATGAAAAATCAACTTTCAGAGCAGGAGAGATGAAAAATATATTTCCTGCTGTAGTTTGTCACTTAAGAGTTCCCGGCAAGCTCGGTTCTCCATAAAAACGTATTATAGTTACGCTCTCATTTTAAAACGACTAGCTAGTTTGCTCTGAAACTTTATACTTAGAATAAGTTAAGGTATATATATCCAGGTCTGTAATTAGTTTATGTAGCTTCAGATACCATAGTAAAAAAATACAGAAATTTAAGTTTTTCATACAAAATTTGTTTTTGCTGTATTTTGTTTGTTTTATAAACTGGAGCCATATAAACTAATTACAGACCTAGATATATCTCATGTCATTGTATATGCAAAGTTTCGTTACAATCCAACACGTAGTTTTAAAAGGAAAACGAAACTCTGTTTGTACGGGAAGGTGAAATTCGGCTGAGCTTACTGCGGACTCTTAATTCTATAAATAACATACTTACTGTGGACGACGCGTGGCGCCGACGTGGTCGATGTGCGACAGGCCTGGGTTTGACCTTCGCGACCTCACAGTCACCTAACAAGGGGCGTTTAAAAACCGCGGCGGGCGAACCGCGCGTTTCAACCGCGGCGGGTGAACCGCGGCGGTTGAACCGCTCAGCGTGTTTTTAAACGGCCGTAACGCGCTTTGATAGCGCAGGTGCTCTAGGGGAGCACTAATCCCGCAGACTGAGCTGCACTGTTGAAGAATGAGGTGGGGGTGACGATAAAATAATACTTGGCGAAATATAAATGAAACGGTATAATAAAATAATGAGACACAAACTACTGATTAAACTTTCCCTATCACAATTTCCTACTTCCTATCACAATTTCCCTACTTCTTCCTTTCTTCTTCTTCCTGGGAGCTCCCACTGGTGGGGCTGAGCGAACACAATTTTATCCGGCGATTATAGCCTCTTTTATACCCCTAAGGCATTAAAAGTGGTGGGGATATAATTTTGAAGACCTCGCCCACTTTTACTATGGAAAAGCTAGTTTTTACGTTTTCCTGGTTTTCAGGGAAACCTTAAGGGTTTTTACATATTTTCCTTCAAAAGAACTATTTCTGAGCTATACATTACAATATCTACTAGTTTTCCTGCTTTTCCCGTTTAAATTGGGAAAGTCGATATTTACGTAAAATTATCAACTTTGGTAACATGAAATGGCTTTGCCAGGCCCTAGTGGCTTTAATTAACATTAATTATCAAAAGTGATTATACATACGTAAGGGCATTTACCGTACCTTCCTAACGATACCTCAATTGCTTTCGTACCTCATCTGGTTACGAAGCTATGGCCGGGTGAGACCGTCAATTTTCACATTTACATTAACGTGGTAGCATAAGTTTGACTTTGCTCCCGTCTTTTTAGCCAATCAGAGAAATCAACCTGAACCTTGACCATTATTGCACCATAATAAGCAATAATCTCTATGCATACGTTGTGTACATTTTTATTTCACATTTTATGTAACTCTAGTTACCGATGTCCCTTGTTGACGGACTAGATCTGGATATAGTCTCAAGTTGGTTTCTTTACAATTAATTTGGCTATCTCTCCCTCATTTATCAGGGGCTCTCCCCCTATCGATCTTTATGAAATAATTACTGGAGGTACCTGGTACCTTTATCTTTACTTTAAGCTATTTTCTTCGTCTGTACCTATTGTACTTAGGTCCTAAATAAATCGCGCGCTTCTTATATGAGCCGTTTGCTTTAGGAGCTTAATCTGGGCACAATTGCCGTCCTTATGTGAAGGAATTATAGTTACACATCCTTTCTCTTCGTGGCCCGTAGGCCTTATCGTTCACATACTATACAACACCCTTTCTCTTCGTGACCCGTAGGTCCTACATTTCACAAACTACATTCTGTCGCCCACACTTACCTATTAATTCTATTTTGAATGGGGGAAAATGTGTTCCAAGTATTTCTTAAGTAGCGTAACTTCTACACGACGTTAGGCTCGAAAACGATAAAAGAACTAGGTATGTCAGTTAAAACCCGTTACACCCTTCATGTTACTTATCATTTAAAAACATAGACAATACCCACACTCCAGTCACTTCATCGCATGTTGCACTCGACGACATATGTATTTATTTCATTTATTTGTTTGGAGATAATACAGGTTTGGAGTAACATATTTAAATTATACGTAGATTAGAACCTAGATTGCCGTATGATTGGCTTCCATTCTCAAAAAAAATCCTGTCAAAAACCTTTACATATAATGATTTTATTCTGCAAGTAGGCCGCAATAGCACTTCTAAAAGTCAAAAATCTACATTGATATGAGATTCAATTTCACCTGGCCTGTTTAAAATATTTTTACACTAAGTATATACATGTAACAACTTCATTCTCTTCTTCTTCATCTCAACGTCAAAAACTATACTGTTCCGAAAACGGCGGATCGGATTTGGACGAAATTTGTCACTCAGATATTTTATAACCTGAATGAAACATAAAAAAACCCCGGAAATTAGGTCTCACTCTTTCTCACTAGGTGCTGAAATTGAAGGTGGAAGTTCGTATGGGAATTTCACGGACGAAGTCGCGGTCAAGGACCAGTAATCTTATAAATAGAAGACTCTTTGCGACGGAATGGCTTGGTACTATTTTATCAATAGCTCCGGGGTAGGATTCGGTAAGTTTTCCGCGCCGAAACAGGATACCTTTTACTCTATGGGCGGTGAGATGCATGCGAAATGTAGGTAATTGTCTATTAGTAGCGCATGAGGCTAAAAGACAGTAACCGGTTTCTGTGTTTGGTATCAAAATTATGTTGTAAATAATTAGTACGTATATGCCCAGCCTTGGACTAAAATAGTTTTATTAAATTCAAGCGTAATTTATGTTTCATTAAAAGTCTATTAGCTCAACAGTCAACCAAATGTTTTGATGAGTTGAGAGGAGGAGTGAGATGAGCGCTGAACCGGTTATATCTGGAATGGAAGATCGAGCCACATTACGTTTTTGACCTCATGATATCACGCTCCAATTCCATCCGGATCGCACTCGATTAAGATCATTACAATAATGTTAAAACTTCATCGCATACTTACGTTGTTTCGTCGTTATAACATTGCACCGTACAAAGTACGTAGTCACAATATATCATAGGTACTAATAAATCCGGTTAGTATGAATACTTCTGACTGGATAACATTATGAACTAAACCCATTAGCTAGAAACTTTAATATTTTATTTAAATATTAGGAACAATTAATTGCATAGCTTTTTCCCGCGAACAAATCCACATAAGACAGGGAGCATCTCCACTTATCTCCACTTATAATCTCCACTTATAATAAATCTCTAGAATCAGCCAGTTTGAAACTAAGCTTTGGGTTGTCACGAATGTTCTCAGCATCCCGTGAACGGAAAAATATGAAACATTTTTTGTAGGTACATTATTATTCTAGCTGCAACTTAGGATAGTTTTTATCCGACTGCGACAATTAATTCATTTTCCGAAATATACGACTTCATTAATTTTTCATTTATTATTCTTAAAGTAGGTATATCGCCGCCACATCTGTCAGCTTTGTGAAACTTCAAAATGGCGGAATCGCTTTTCCTTAATTTCACCTATTAATAATTTAAATCCCGTCTCCGATAGACCTTCACGAAACGCATACCAAGAGGTAAAGCATAAGAAATTAATCGATTCTGATATGAGAACTTATATGCGCAAACGTCGTATTAAGGCGTAAAATCAATAAATGTATCAACAAATTCGAACAATATAAGTAACACAAATGTTTTTTTTTAATGGAACGCGCGCGCTCTCTTTGCGCATTCAGTTAGTGCGATAGAGATAGAGATACCCGAATATTTGGAATTCTTAAGTTCGTGGTTTTAAAGAAAATACGCATGTCGGATGGATCGAAAATAGGGGTGTAAACACTGTAGACACTAAATAAAATAATCACAATGTTGTATTTTCTCGAAAAAGGACTTAAAATGAAGTCAAATGGAGAAAAAAACAACGCAAGAGGTTATTTAAGAAGTCACTAAGTTATAGTGTCCAAAGTTTTAAAAACTTTATTATATAATACTACATAGTACAATAAAAGTCATAATATTAGATAAGTTTACAAGTCAATAAAACTTAGTCAAATAACCCGCCCCGTGTCATTCCGGGTGCAAAGGTGCCCATCACACTCGCCGCATGACCCGGAACGGGGGTCATGCCCTCTCAGTCGCAAACGGCGCCCCACTTCCGCCAGGAAAGCCCTGGCCTCTGAGCACCAGCATCCCATAGTCTTCACCGCAAGAGGGACAAATTAATAATTCACCAATGCGGAGTATTTGTCCCGCTTTCTAAGCGCAGCCGCCTCGGCAGCAGCTCCTGCTGCCCCAATGGTGCGACCAAGGTGCGAGGCAAAGGCGAAAGTACTCACACAAGTAAAGTTTTAAAGGGGTATGTTCTGTCCCTTTTCCGCAAAACGCACCTTCATATGAAACGTTTCGTTTCAAACGATTGTTTTTTACTATGAGTACTATGACGCTCGAGGATCGTGACGTTACGGTCCCGCTTGTTTTACTCACTCTAACAAGCGATATTAAAACGGTTGTAGCTTCGTATTTTTTGAGATATTTGAACGGGTTTTTCGTTTCTTCTTTCTTTTTAAGTAATAATAGATTTTGAGTCTACTCTCCTATTTGGAAGACAAGCGGAAAGAGTAGGTACCTAATCTATATATTAAAGATGAGTCATTTGAAGAAATAGATACCTACAGAAAAAAACCGGCCAATTGCGAGTTGGACTCGCGCACGAAGGGTTACGTACCATTATCTATAAAAACGGAAAAAAAATCACCTTTGTTGTATGGGAGCCCCCCTTAAAAAATATTTTATTTTGTTTTTAGTATTTGTTGTTATAGCGGCAACAGAAATCTGTGAAAATTTCAACTCTCTAGCTATCACGGTTCTTGAGATAGAGCCTGGTAACAGACAGACGAACGAACGGACGGACGGACGGACGGACGGACAGCGAAGTCTTAGTAATAGGGTCCCGTTTTACTCTTTGAGTACGGAACCCTAAAACACAGTACGGATTGACAGCAAAAAGTATAATTTTTTATAAAATTTTTTATAAGTTATGGGAACAAAAGTATAAATGCATATGTCCTGACTGACTGACTCACTCACTCCCTCACTCATCAACTCAAAGCCGAAACTACTGGGCCTAGAGTGTTGAAATTTACACCAGAACTACCTTTTACAACGTAGGCAACGGATAAGAAGCAATTTTCGGAAATCATAACCCCTAAAGGGGTTAAATAGGGGTGCAAAGTTTGTATGAGGGGAACTTAATTTTTTGAGCTAGAGACTTAAAAGTCTTAAAACTTTGTATAACGATTACTTATTAGAATACAAATAAAGTACCTACTTTCAACGTTTAGGAAAATTCTGCCCCTAAGGGGGTTAGAAAGGGGTGCAAATTTTGTATGGGAGAAACTTTATTTTTTGAGCAAGAGACTTAAAACTTTGTAGAAAGATTACTTATTATAATACAAATAAAGTACTTTCAGCGTTTTGAAAAATTTTACCCCTAAGGGGGTTAAAAAGGGTTGCAAAGTTTGTAACCTTACAGTTAAGGCATCACTATTTAGTAACTAATATTTTTGAATTGAAACTTCCTGTATCACTCAGACATATAAAGCTATATGCGACCTTATTTGACATCCGATGTAATTAATAAATAATACTACATATTATGTACATACCTGACTTGTAAAACATTGACTTTTATGAATAAATATCTTGTATCTTGTATGAGGGAAACTCCTGTTTGAGATAGAAGCTTAAAAGTTTTTAGAAATATTACTTATTACGATATGCAATTGAGTTTACATTTTACACCACAAGAGGATGTCCTCAAGGAGGCGTACTATCCCCACTACTATGGACCCTGGCAGTGGACCAACTCCTAGCAACTATGAAGGACCTAGACTATGACACGCAAGGATATGCCGACGACCTTGTAGTCACAATCAAAGGTCCCTGCCTCCACACAATTTCGAACCTAATGCAAGGAGCGCTCAACACCATAAACAAATGGTGCAAAGAAAATGACCTGTCCATCAATGCGAGCAAAACAGTACTAGTTCCTTTTACTAGGAAAAGGAAACTAGATAAGCTTGCCAAATTAAAACTGAATGGACAGGAACCAAACCAAAGACTAACTTGGAACCTTCACCAACACCTTGGATTTGACCAAAGGCTAACTTGGAACGCTCATTTGAATAACACAATACAAAAGGCAAAAATGGCCATGTGGACTTGCTGTCGAATGGCAGGAGCAAGATGGGGCATAAGACCCAAAATTGCTTTGTGGCTTTACACAGCCGTAGTGAGGCCGATAATCACATACGCCTCTGCAGTCTGGTGTAACAAAGTCCACCAAAAGACAGCCATCACAAAGTTAAGCAGTCTTCAGCGTACAGCTTGCTTAACAGCAACAGGAGCTTTATGCTCAACACCGGGGGCAGCCTTGGATGCACTGCTCGATCTAACGCCACTCCACCTGCAAGTGCAAAAGGAGGCGAAGCAGTGCATCTACAGGATATGCACACTAACAAGGCCAAAATGGCGCTCTCAAGCGCTAAGCAAACTTGAGGCCCTTGTTTTTGATAACAAAAACCTAAGCATGCCCACTGACGACACATACGTGGAATGCAAATTCACTAGACTGTATACAGTGGAAATACCTCCGAGAGACAAATGGACAAATGACCAAATGGACTTCAAGGAGGGAAGCCACATTTGGTATACAGATGGATAAAAAAAAAGGTGATGATGTTGGATGTGGTATCTACGGTGAGAGGCCAAAGTTCAAAGCTAGCGTCAGCATGGGGAAGGAGGCCTCAATCTTTCAGGCTGAACTCTTCGCATTAAATAAATGCGTGGAGATCAACCTTGAAAGAAACCTAAGGAACCAACATATCTACATCAACTCGGACAGCCAAGCTGCTCTGCTGGCACTAGAATCACTAGAGTCCTACTCTAAACTAGTCCAGAATTGTAAAAATAATCTAAACACCCTGGCGAACTCCAACAAAGTCATACTTAGATGGGTACCAGGGCACTCCGACATTGTAGGAAACGAAAGAGCAGATGAACTTGCAAGGCAGGGCGCAGACACGGCCCTAGTCGGCCCGGAACCGTTCTGTGGCATCACAAAACGGAAAGCATATTCTCTGCTAAACAACGCGGAAAAATCAGAGGCAATCAAGCTGTGGAAGTTCACCAAAGGACAAAAACAAGCTAAAGCCCTGATCGAAGGGTTCAATAGTAAGCTGTCTAAAGAGTTATTACAATTCAAAAGGCACAAAACCTGCGCAGTGACAAGAATCCTGACAGGGCATTGCAAATTGAACAAACACCTGTTTCAAATGGGTATGAAGCAGGACACAACTTGCAGGTTCTGCCAGGAGACAGAGGAGACTGCAATGCACATTCTCTGCTTCTGCGGACCACTCATGCATAAAAGAAGTACCTACCTAGGGCGGCACATAATGCACCCACAAGAAGTACAACATATCACCGCCCAAAGAATCTGGAATTTCCTGGAGGCAACGGGACTTAACGGTGAACTCTAAAACAAGGGCTGCCACAATAGATCACTTGCTGGTCGAAGCGGCATATTAAGGCCCACAAACAAATAATAATATTACGATACAAATATACGAAACAAATAAAGTATTTTTAGCGTTTTGGAAAATTCCACCCCTAAGGGGGTGAAAAAGGGGTGCAATGTTGGTAAAGGGGATTTTTTGGAGCTAGAATCTCGAAACTTTTTAGAAAGATTACATAATAAAAAAAAATTAAGATATGAGAGTTGTCTGCTTATGGATTCGGATCCATACTTAATTGGCTAGAGTCCTACTTGCAGCACAGGTAATTTTTTGTAGTAGTTAATGGTTATCAATCTCTGTCACACACCATATCATCCGGGGTACCCCAAGGTTCTCATTTAGGCCCAATATTATTTAACATTTTCATAAACGACATTCCTGATTGTTTTATACACTCGAGCATACTTATGTATGCTGATGACAGTGATGACTTAAAGTATACTCGGACCATTAATTCTGTCAGCGATGTTGACTTATTTACAGAGCGATTTAAGACGGCTTGTAGACTGGTGTACAAACAACCAGATGGTCTTGAATGCCAAAAAATGTGTACACATCAAGATATCTAGAAAACACAAAGTTGTAAATTCTACTTATCTCATTGGTGACGAAGCTATACAAGAAGTAAATACAGTTCGAGACTTGGGTGTAGTTTTAGATCAAAAGCTCACATTTCTCCCTCACATTGAAAATATAATTAAAAGAGCATCTAGGATGTTGGGCTTCGTTATACGGAACGTAAAAATATTCAAAAGTAGTGTAACAAAAACGTTTTTATACAATAGCCTAGTAAGAAGTATTCTGGAATACTGTAGTGTGGTCTGGCGGCCGCACTATGCCACTCACTCCCTACGACTAGAGCGTGTGCAGAAAAGGTTTGTCCGGCACTTGAGTTTCTCTGCTGGCAGATTTAAAAAAAAATCGTATTCTTATACACAAAGTCTTAAGAGGTTCGGGTTAAGATCACTAGAAGTACGGAGGAAAGTTGCGGACGCATTTTTTTCATATAAGCTCGTAAATAATCAAATAGATTGTCCGCAACTATTAGCCCTTCTGTCTTTTCGAGCTCCTTCCCGAACTCCTCGCAAACCTATCACGCCATTGCCCACCGCTCAGAAGGACTGTCCTCGGCAGTAGCTCGCCTATCCCAAGGATGTGTAAAGCAATTAACAGCTGCAGTCACATTTCTGATGTTTTCTTTGACTCGGTCGTGAAATTTAAAATAAGGTCTGGTAACTGCTTGGCTTTGCAATAATAATAAAGTTGGTGACATCCATTTTCTATAAGTGACGCGCAGAAAGTTGTTAAAAAAGTTTTAAATTATTTAGTTACGTCGCAATAATAAGTTAAGCAAAAACTATGTATAATTTTGATAAGTTAATGTTAAGGTTTTTTTTATATAATGCATGCGGTATTTACCTTTAAGTGATTGCCGGCACCTCCCGAAAACGCTCTATACTAAACGGGCTTATGCTATGACGTCACAGCATAGCCTTTACTATGGAGTAAGTCATTAATTTGCGATTATCTCTACAAAATTTACGTTTAAGTTTATACTTGTCATACAAAATATCATTTCTAATTTAATATTCTATGTAACTGTTACGTTATTTTATCGAAAAAATAAAAAATAAATTTTCGTCATTTTAACGTTAGGTAAAACTAATAAAATCGTTTTTTTTTTCTTTTGTATGATATCTTTACGTATATCCGCATCGATTGAGTGCAATTTATTCGAAATTGAAGTCCCATGCAAGTTCCCCATTGTTGGTGAACCAAAATAAATAAATCAAAAAATTAAAAAAGTAACTTCGATCTTAGCCTGTTTAGATTACCAAAATTATTTCAGCGTTTTTTTTAATTCTTCCCCCGAAGGGGATTATAAGGGCATTCAAAGTTTGTATGGAGAGCAAGCCATTTTTAAAGTAAGGGATTTTTAACTTCGGTTTTAGACAAAACAAACATGCTAAAATACTACAAAACTTATTTCAGCGTTTTTTTTTATTCATCGCCTAAGAAGGTTAAAACGGGGTTCGAAGTTTGTATAATATAGAGCAAGACATTTTTAAAGTAAGAAATTTGTAACTACGGTTTCAGCCTGTTTACTATGAGGGTTCAAAGGGGGTTCTAACTGTTCTAAGTGTGTATAGAGAGCAAGCCATTTTGAAAGTAAAGAGATTTGTAACTTCGGTTTTAGACTGTTTACTAAGAGACTAGGCACAAAACTAATTTCAATGCTTTTTTTTTAATTCATTCCTTAAACAAACTTTTAGACGATGACTTGTTATACGTGGACGAAGTCGCGGGCAACAGCTAGTTAGAAATAAGCTAGAATTATCAACGGTCAACACGAGTAAATTCAAGTCGTCAAAACTTGAGAAGTACTATAGTAAAGTACCATTAAGAAAGACCTTATAAAAAGGTATCCTCCTGGGTCCTCGTATTCTTAAGAAAGAACCTATGGAATAGGGCTGGGACTCTAATTTCTAGTTTTATTATTGCTCCAAAAGAAAGAAGGCAAAAAAACATGCCTGATGACAAAAATCCTCTTCGAGGAAACTTTAATATTTTATTTAAATATTAGGAACAATTAATTGCATAGCTCTTTCCGCCGAACAAATCCACATAAAAACAGGAAGCATTAGAAATAAGCTAGAATTATCAACGGTCAAAACGAGTAAATTCAAGACGTCAAAAGTTGAGAAGTACTTTAGTAAAGTACAATTAAGAAAGACCTTATAAAAAGGTATCCTCCTGCGTCCTCGTATTCTTAAGAAAGAACCTATGGAATAGGGCTGGGACTCTAATTTCTAGTTTTATTATTACTCCAAAAGAAAGAAGGCAAAAAAACATGCCTATTTAATGACAAAAAACCTTTTCAAATATCTCAAAAAATTATGAATATACATCCGTTTTAATATTGCTTGATACTTAGAGAGAGAAGACGCTTGAGACCCGTGCGTCATGTCATAGCAAATGACAATCGTTTCATGTGAAGGTGCGTTTTGCGGAAAGGGACAGACTTAGTATACGCCCTCTTAAGACTTTGGACACTTATAACTTTGTGATTATTTATTTTCATGTGTTACTTTTTTCTTCATGTGACTATATTTTAAAAACTTTTTTGCGAAAATTCAACATTATTGATTAGTTTGAAACAACTCAACATTATTGAAAATTCAACATTATTGATAAGTCATTAATTTGCGATTATCTCTACAAAATTTACGTTTAAGTTTATACTTGTCATACAAAATATCATTTCTAATTTAATATTCTATGTAACTGTTACGTTATTTTATCGAAAAAATAAAAAATAAATTTTCGTAATTTTAACGTTAGGTAAAACTAATAAAATCGTTTTTTTTTTCTTTTGTATGATATCTTTACGTATATCCGCATCGATTGAGTGCAATTTATTCGAAATTGAAGTCCCATGCAAGTTCCCCATTGTTGGTGAACCAAAATAAATAAATCAAAAAATTAAAAAAGTAACTTCGATCTTAGCCTGTTTAGATTACCAAAATTATTTCAGCGTTTTTTTTAATTCTTCCCCCGAAGGGGATTATTAGGGCATTCAAAGTTTGTATGGAGAGCAAGCCATTTTTAAAGTAAGGGATTTTTAACTTCGGTTTTAGACAAAACAAACATGCTAAAATACTACAAAACTTATTTCAGCGTTTTTTTTATTCATCGCCTAAGAAGGTTAAAACGGGGTTCGAAGTTTGTATAATATAGAGCAAGACATTTTTAAAGTAAGAAATTTGTAACTACGGTTTCAGCCTGTTTACTATGAGGGTTCAAAGGGGGTTCTAACTGTTCTAAGTGTGTATAGAGAGCAAGCCATTTTGAAAGTAAAGAGATTTGTAACTTCGGTTTTAGACTGTTTACTAAAAGACTAGGCACAAAACTAATTTCAATGCTTTTTTTTTAATTCATTCCTTAAACAAACTTTTAGACGATGACATGTTATACGCGGACGAAGTCGCGGGCAACAGCTAGTTAGAAATAAGCTAGAATTATCAACGGTCAACACGAGTAAATTCAAGTCGTCAAAACTTGAGAAGTACTATAGTAAAGTACCATTAAGAAAGACCTTATAAAAAGGTATCCTCCTGGGTCCTCGTATTCTTAAGAAAGAACCTATGGAATAGGGCTGGGACTCTAATTTCTAGTTTTATTATTGCTCCAAAAGAAAGAAGGCAAAAAAACATGCCTGATGACAAAAATCCTCTTCGAGGAAACTTTAATATTTTATTTAAATATTAGGAACAATTAATTGCATAGCTCTTTCCGCCGAACAAATCCACATAAAAACAGGAAGCATTAGAAATAAGCTAGAATTATCAACGGTCAAAACGAGTAAATTCAAGACGTCAAAAGTTGAGAAGTACTTTAGTAAAGTACAATTAAGAAAGACCTTATAAAAAGGTATCCTCCTGCGTCCTCGTATTCTTAAGAAAGAACCTATGGAATAGGGCTGGGACTCTAATTTCTAGTTTTATTATTACTCCAAAAGAAAGAAGGCAAAAAAACATGCCTATTTAATGACAAAAAATCTTTTCAAATATTTCAAAAAATTATGAATATACATCCGTTTTAATATTGCTTGATACTTAGAGAGAGAAGACGCTTGAGACCCGTGCGTCATGTCATAGCAAATGACAATCGTTTCATGTGAAGGTGCGTTTTGCGGAAAGGGACAGACTTAGTATACGCCCTCTTAAGACTTTGGACACTTATAACTTTGTGATTATTTATTTTCATGTGTTACTTTTTTCTTCATGTGACTATATTTTAAAAACTTATTTGCGAAAATTCAACATTATTGATTAGTTTCTTTGGTGTCACCATCCATATGGTGATAGACGCGTTCGAGATGTGGTGCAGGCGCAGAATGCTCCGGATATCTTGGACTGAACGTCGCACTATCAAGTCTATCCTAAAGGAGCTATTAATATCACAACAAGGCTGTCCACCATTTGTGCTCAAAGAGTACTCAAATTCTTCGGACACACGATCAGACGCGGCGCGGATACGCTAGAAAGGCGCATAATTACTGGTCGTGTTGAAGGAAGGAGAAGCAGAGATCGTGCGTCCAGGACCTCCTGGACGCACGATCTCGACGACACATGTAGTCCAAGAAGTTACCGGGTCCACTACGGGCAACCATACAAGAGGCTCAAGATAGAACGACCTGGAGAGCAGTGGTTGAAAGAGTCGCCCATAGACGTCACGACGTCAGACATGAGGCTACGACCAAGAAGAAGATGATTATTGGTCCACAGGAACATACCTAAATCAATTTTTAAAGTGCCAGAGTTGCATTCGTTTAGCTGCGTTTGATTTTCGAATAAATAAAATTAAAAACTATGATCTGAGTTGCTTCGTTCAAATTCCGGGTCTCAGGAAGGTAACGCGAAATTTAAAGTTAAATGGGCGTCACTAATGGTTTTCCTAATTGTGTGGCCCAATTATAAGCTCCTTTAGACACCTATAGATAAGGCTTTAAGAATAACTAGCTTCTGCCCGCGACTCCGTCCGCGTGGAACTCCTTTATATCGTCGCTCCATACAAACTTTCACGCCCCATTTCAACTCCGGGGATGATTTCCGGCACGAAAACTATCTTATGTCTTAACTTCCTCGGGATTCAAACTATCTCATCCTCCTAGCGTTATTCCCGGTTGTGCCCTAAAGGAGCCCGGAGTCCGCTTTGACACCTAATCCCAAGATTTGGCACAGGCACGACTTTTACGAAAGCGACTGCCATCTGACTGAAAACTATAGACCGTATTGGGATTAGACCGGTTTCCTCACGATGTTTTCCTTCACCGAAAAGCTAACGGTAAATATTCCGTACGTAAGTTCCGAAAAACTGGTACGAGCCGGGATTCGAACCCACGACCGAAACTCGTATTACATATTTTTCAAGGAGTGGGCCTATATTGGGCTGCCCGTTTGCCATTCAAGCCCGAGGCTACACTAGTTTCGTAGGTAGGTACGCTGTGATTTAACTCACAGCTTTTCTATAGTACTTATCTTAGTTCTGGGCGGGAACTAAGATAGCAGAGTTGGGCGTGACACGGCAGCAGGGTCACTACTAGACTAGCTGCTGCGCTAATTCCGTCGGCGTTCGACGTGCCTCTACTTTTTTAAATCGAATAGACAAATCACCCAATGAAACGTGCGTTAGAATAGTATATCTACACATAGGTATTTACTTCCTTACTCACAAATCCAAAAGTTATTTTTAATTAACTAAAATATGCAAAACCCCGTACGGGTACCTACCAGTTAAAATATTGGGACGTCATCTACATGCAATACCTGCAATATGTTTTACAATAGCCCTGCTCGAACAATAGATATGCTCGTACAGTCGAGTTCTCCAATATCTATACATAATTTCAAGTATATCTATACACAGTCCTTATTGTTACTGACATAAGACGCATTAGGAGAACTCCACTGTACGTAGGTATACCCATGCAACAAGTCGCGTGAGCATTATTTACTGATATTGGAAGTATATATACAATTATACATATAATATAAGTATCGGTTATAATTACAAGTCGCGAATTCCTAGCGAAAACCGTGACCCGTCGTCGGGTAACCGGGGCGATAGCGCCGACGTGTGGTGATAACGATAACCTACAGGCCCGCCTTGTCACTGCCTCTGTTCATCGTTTTCAACTGAAAATTTGGTACAGTCGCCACTAAACACCTAAACACTACTTTATTGTCAGGGTTTTAGAGTGTATTCAGTTGTGCTTTGAGCACCCTAGCAAGTTACGATGTATGTGACGGTGAATGTACCTACTAATTAATCGACATTTCCGAGAGGCATACAGACAGACACGAATAAGTGTTTCGCTTAATTTAGCCAATTGTGTTACGGAACACTAAAACACTATAATTGTCTTAATTATCTTCCTTAAACTACACTCTTCGAATACTTATTATTACGTAGCGTTGGTATGTGCTCAGTTCAGTTCAGGAGGTCAATCTGACTCGACGTTTTGCATTCCAATGTGATACTAGTATCAATGTAGGTATTGCGCGCGCTCATTTCCACACGCACCCGCCGCCGCCGAGCTGGCATGTTATATTATAACGAGTGCGAGCTATTGCAGGTATATCATATTAAAATGCGAAATGAAGGTAAATCTAATTGACCTTCTGTTGGGTTTTAGCACTGAAACTTCAATAATGTAGAAGCTATTATTAACAGTACAGTTATCACTGCCAGTTATATATGAAGCTTTATGTATACGGATAGAAAAAACGTTGTCCTTAACCGGTAAATCAAAAAATCAAACCTATAAGGTAAAAATAGGTACCCACTTAGCAAGATGCAAAGATACAATGATTTATCAAGTTATTATACAGTGTGTGTCTACGACCCGGGCTTTTTTTAAAGGAGGTTAAAATAACATATATTTATAATGTAATCATGATATTAATTTAATTTATGAACTAAATTTCAGACTTTGTTAATTTTCTAACAAAATTTTAATTGCCAGCAATGTAAAGCGAAGTAAATTGACAAGTTAGTGTAAATGACAGCTCTTTATACTTTGTTTAGTACGACGTCATACACCTAGTACATTGAAGGTTCGGATTTTGGAAATTTAGTTGTGCTGTTAATTTGCATAGTTATGATTTACTAATACGTGCAAACGATTGTTAACGAAGCATATGATCATCAGTCTTAATAAAAGCCCGGGTCGTAGACACACACTGTAAAGGTGACGACGGCACGTTATTTACCATCGATTTAACTTCCATAAACTGAATTAAACTGGATAAAACGTGAAAAATAAAAGGTTAATTACTTTGAAAGACGCAGTGGAAAGTAGGTACCTTGTTTGGGAATTGATAGCTCTGTGTACAGGTCGTCATACATCACATTATTCGTGGCTTATCAAAATACAATAACAAAAAGCAGTCATATTTACCTCACCAATTATCTATAATACTCTATACATTTACTAAAGTTCAAAACCTTAAAGCCCAAACATTAAAAAGCGTTAAGTCATCATGAATTTCGTTTTCAACAGAAAGGCTTAGAGGCATTATAACAGTAGAAATCATAGGTACATACAATTGATTTTACCTAAACTGAGTGTATACATTGGTAGAGGGTGGTACAGACTATTCTCTACCACCCTCTACCAATGTACACTCAGTATAAGAGTGCGGTATCCATCCCCTGCATAGAAGTTTATTTTCTTTAAAGCTAACCGTACATAGATACGTAGCCGAGTCAAATGCCGAATCATTTGCGTAGGCATATGAAATGTATACAGCATAGTATAAAGAAGAAAACTGAATACATCCGCGAAGAGATTCGAAGGCGTTGGTACCTATCTTTACTCTGGAATGGAGGCCTGGCCGCAATAGAAAGGCTGGCACTCGGCAGACCCCGGACTAGTAAGGCGGGCGACATCAAAACGATAGCAGGGCTGGCCTGGGGTAGGGAATGCAATAACCGGTCATATTTTATCATTATAACCGGTTATGATTTCGGTTATGGTGGAATTTACCGAAAACCGGTTACGGTTATTTAATGCTAAAAACAAGGAAATTATCGGCTTAACACCCAATAATAACTACTAAACCCAAATACACGCTCTTATTTTTATAAATAAAATCAAAATGTTCTACTAATCTACTATTAAGCGCAAATATTAATTCATGTAATTTTATATGATAGTTTTTTGTTACTCTTGATTTTACACATGTGTGAGCTGTGGTCACCTATACTTATAGGCAAGCATCTTAATTCTTTTTTTTTGTATTTGAGCCAAATGTATTGTTCAGATGTGTTATCTGGTGGTGGCCCTTAAATAAATAAATAAAATTAAATTAAAAGCAGTGTAGGTCGAGTATCACTGAATAGGCACTTTTAGAGTCAAACATGAGCGCTCTGATTTCGCCGTTTTATAAGCAATTATCTAATGATTCACCACAAAAACAGAACTTATTTGTTAAAATCACAGACATCTGTCTAGTCTCAGAATGAACATGGATAAGACGAAGATCATGTCAAATGTCCATGTAGTACCAACTCCTATTACAATCGGACACTTTACGCTCGAAGTCTTAGATTAGACGATTATGTATACCTAGGACAGACTGTCCAGCTAGGTAGGTCCAACTTCGAGAAAGAGATCAATCGTCGATTCCGACTCGGCTGGGCAGCATTCGGGCACATCTTTTCGTCCAATATTCCGCAGTGTCTCAAGACGAGAGTCTTTGACCAGTATGTGTTGCCAGTAATGACATATGGAACGGAAACGTGGTCGCTTACTATAGGCCTCATAAGAAGGCTCAATGTCACTCAAAGGGCAATGGAGAGGGCTATGCTGGGAGTTTATCTGCGCGATCGCATCAGAAATGAGGCTATCCGCAGCAGAACCAAGGTAACCGATATAGCCCTCCGAATCGCTAAACTTAAGTGGCAGTGGGCGGGGCACATTGCACGTAGAACTTATGGCCGTTGGGGCGGAAAGGTTCTCGACCGGTCGGTCCACGTACCGGAAGGCGCGGCATTGGTAGGCCTCCCACAAGGTGGACTGATGACCTGGTAAAGGTCGCGGGAGTCCGCTGGATGCGGGTGGCGCAGGACCGGTCACATTGGAACTCGTTCGGCTGATATGATGAATGTAAGAAACTCCATATATTTTGACGATTTAAGTAAGAAAATGTAGGTAGGTATAACCGAAAATAATCGTAACCGGTTATTCAAAATTCCAAAATCGGTTATAAAAATTTCACGGAATAATCGGTTATAACAGATTTCTTCGGTTTCGGTTAAAACTGGTTTGCATTCATTCCCTAGTCTGTGAGCGAGCTACATAGCTATTTGCCAACCAGTATGAGGAATTTTGAGAAGCGTATACTGGGCCAACGTAGTATAAATTCGAGCAGACAGTACCAAGAGTGTCAAATCCGTAGGCCTATCTGAATGCTCACTTTCTTGAACGCTGCTGTAAAGTTACTCCTCTAGACTCGCAGCCATCCTTAGGCTACGGTACTGCTTACCTACCACCAAGCAGGCTGTGGGCTCGTTTGCCACCGCACCGTCGTCGTAAAATAAAAACTATTATCAATTTTGTGATTAACAATTTAGTTTTTTATCCTACCGCCCTAGTTTCTAAATGGATTGCTTTGGTTGTAATCGGTTATTTTATTTATTTATTTTATTTTATTTATTTATGCAAGTATATAGGAACGAAACTGTAATAAGAGTATTTTTTGTCAAAAAACGCAAGCCAACCAATACCTAATACTAAGAATAGTCTTAGTATTAGGTATTGGTTGGCTTGCGTTATATAATATATAAGTATAGACTTATAGTAGTTTTTTGCAATAATAGTGAGTATACAATAATAGTGAGTAGTGACGCACATAAGCTTTAGACGCCGTAAGTACCTACACAACTACCAAAATATAATATGCGTAGGAATATATGTAGTACCTACTTGGAAATGTTCTTCATTTACATTTTTCCGTGAAACGTAATGCCTGTCAGAAGAAAAATAAACAAAAGACGTCATGGCCTCATGCCATGAAAATACGCATTTTACGAACTGCCGAGCCCCTACTGGCAACACAAATATTTTTCATTAATCACTTTATTATCAATCGTCGAAGGAGCGTAACAAATAATTGTGACGTAGGCACGCAATGTTTTGATTGCGTTGAATTGACATGTTTTTATGCAATAAATCAATAGTGGAGACCGATCAAAACAATTCTGTGAATCGAAATAACTTCAATCTCTAAAAACAATCGCTAAAACTAAATTAGAAACACTTACTTATGCCGCAATATTAGAAATACAAATCCATTATTTCATAAAAACAGATTAAATACCTACCTACATGAAGTACCTATCCTTCAGATACCTAACTTGGTTGAGCCTCTTATCCCTGGACTTTAGGTACTTAGCCACCTGAGAGGTTACAACAACAGTGATTTGGAGGTTTAATTCAGCAGCGTGTAAGCAACCGATGAGTTCTCATTGACTTCTATATGTATAACTTATAGTAGTTTATGTGACTGTACATAATGAAGGGCATTAAACACGAGTGTGGGTTAATGAAACGAGCCGCAGGCGATTTTCATAATAACATCACACGAGTGTTTTAATGCCTAATTATGTACAGTTACATACACTATTTTATCTATCTACATATCATAAGCCTCCGTGATGCATTCAGGAGCCGCATATTATGATCGGCATCGCGGCGTTGTTTTCTGGCTAATTCAGAGACAAACTAGAGTGGCCCCCAACTTTCATATCGTTCGATATCTTACTTACGTGCGCGACATTTGTCAAATTTGTATGCAAATTGAAAATTCATTTCGAACTAAACGTCATCTCTACTGATATTAGAATAGAGGTCAAATCAAATTTCTTTGTTTTTCAGAGATGTTCGAAATTTGATTAAAATAATATTATCGAAATCGATGTTATTATTTAGCAATAATAACATTTTCACAGATAAGAAATTTGTTCTAACAAAACCGTCTATTTTTATGGTGGTCATAATGTGCGGTTCTTGAACGCAGCATGGAGGGTTTATGATATTTGGATAGATAAATACATAAATTGATTAATATTAAGAATAATGTCGCGTAGTGAGTAAGTAGGTACCTACATATTATGAGAATATCTTAAGCCAAACTTTACGTCATCAGCTGAAGCTTAAAAAGGATTAATAAGCAAGTCTTAAAATTAAACGCCATTTTTAAGGTTCCGTAGCCAAATGGCAAAAAACGGAACCCTTATAGATTCGTCATGTCCGTCTGTCTGTCTGTCCGTCCGTATGTCACAGCCACTTTTTTCCGAAACTATAAGAGCTATACTGTTGAAATTTGGTAAGTAGATGTATTCTGTGAACCGCATTAAGATTTTCACACAAAAATTGAAAAAAAACATTAAGTTTTAGGGGTCCCCATACTCAGAACTGAAACTCAAAAAATTTTTTTTCTTCAAACCCATACGTGTGGGGTATCTATGGATAGGTCTTCAAAAATGATATTGAGGTTTCTAATATCATTTTTTTTCTAAACTGAAGAGTTTGCGCGAGAGACACTTCCAAAGTGGTAAAATGTGTGTCCCCCCCCCCTGTAACTTCTAAAATAAGAGAATGATAAAACTAAAAAAAATATATGATGTACCTTACCATGTAAACTTCCACCGAAAATTGGTTTGAACGAGATCTAGTAAGTAGTTTTTTTTAATACGTCATAAATCGTGAACCGCAATTTATTTCACGGAACCCTTCATGTGCGAGTCCGACTCGCACTTGGCCGCTTTTTTGTAATATATATTAAGCGACACGACATAAGTTGGTTATTGCTAACCATGTCTCAAGCAAATAAATTTCATTTACTTAAGGATCACGCAAAGTGATCATTATCAAACTGAAGGGAGCCTTATGGATTATTAGGTAAAGTCTTCATTGAGTAATTATTCGATATAATTACTCAATCAAGACTAGAGAGAGGTTATCGGAAGCGACTATGATAGTCAAAAAGCACGAATGTGCCGACTCGGCAAGCGACGCGTACGGCGGCGGCCTCCGGTCGGCGCGCCTAGTAACTTCTCTACACAGTTGCGTCATGCAATGTTTCCATCTGTGCCAATCAATGCACAATTAAAAGTTTAGCATTAGAATTGGTACGACATCACGAAAACAATTTGCATCAGATGATCAGAATTATAATAGAAAACAAGTCAGACTGGAACAAAATGCGATTCGTTTTATCTTTTTTCGAATGGGCAAATACCGTGATCGTGAATTCTAGGTAAACATGATAATATTACTGGAGGGTTTTGACCAGAGTACTTTTCATTAGACACTCCTATCTTAAGGAAAACTTATAACAGTTATAAGATACAGGAAATGACGAAAACTTGTTTTTACGAATATTCCTGATAACGTAGATAACGCAATGTTGACGTTAGACGATCACCGCGCGATCTCGCGAGGGCGGGTTCGTTCACCGACTACGTCACGGTCGTCTAATGCACGGCGTCTACAATAATAACACAAATAAAATAAACTTACTACACGCACATGTCATTAACTAACCGATTTTGGGGACTTGTGAAAAACGTGATATTGCATTTTATTATCAAAACCGAATCAGAAATTGAGAAATACCATGTTACCTATAGGTACCTCAACATAGTAAGGGATGGACTAATCTACCTGTCTGCAAACCCCGGCTCCGCTGCCGTATATTTACGTGTGTTTAAAACTTCTAACATGATTTTTCTGACAATTATTTATGCCGAGACGGATAGATTCCATACATACGAGACGTCAGAAAACGCGAAATAAATGGCACTACGGACCTAACTTCTTCGGTAGTATTTTTTTGCATGTTTTTAATATAAATATAATATATAAGTAATGCTTCAGGTTAAATGCAGTTAAAATCGATGATGAGGTGTTATGGGATGAAGTCTACTTATCAGCAGTATCGCTTGCAGCGGGCGGCGCTAGATCTTACCGCCTCGAGCACGCGGCAAGATAACGGATTGTTACATCAGACCGGGCGCGTGCGACGCCTCCTATATAAGCCGCGCGCCGCCCGCTCACACTCATTCATTCACTGATCGCTACTGATAAATGACGAGTCTATTCTAATTTGTGGAAATGATCTACGCTCTCATGCATCAACCTGACTTTTGTGTAAATAAACAACCTGACTACGATCAGTGGTGGAAAAGTGACAACTGGTGCGACTGCCATTCCCCGCGTTTCGAGCATCAACAGAGATAGCAAAAGGATCGAACCAAGTGCATTTTAATTGGAGGTAAATATTATGTTTACATACAGTTGTTTATTATCATACCAGTAGTATACATAAGGGCGATGTCGACTAGGTCAGGGTATCAGCGGTATTTGCAATCGATATGTATTTATTATAATCAATTAATCATATACCTATCGTAAATATTTATTATCACTTTGGTAAAATGGTTAATAATTTGTCGTAAATTCAAAATGCTTTTTAAAGTTACGTATAGAATATTTTTTTGTATTTTTTGTCTTGTTTATCTTTTACAATTTTATTAGTCAAAATAACGGCTATTTGCACATTCCGTTCAACCAATTTATTTGCAACATTAACAAAAATGCCTAATTTACATTAATATACTGATAACAGAAAGGTTACATGTCAACGAATTATCATTTTCATTTGCGTCAAGACAGATAATGGGCAACCTAGGCATTGTACCCGATAATACGCTTGATCGCCATTTTTTTAAAGAAAATCTCCCTCACGCACACTACGTTTAATTAAGGCATCAAGTGTTGCAAATCCCATGTGTGGGCCAATAGCCGTGTAATTCTATCCAAGTAACTGTATCCAGTAAAACGTAACTCATTACGGTCTGTTGAATCCTACTAGGGCTGCCAATAGGGTACATCTGCTTCAGTAAAATGATGAAATGAAACTGAAATTAGACATCTAACTTCACCCACAAATGTAAAACTAATATTAAAATGTCTTCGAGTTACATAAAGACTAAAATCACATTTGTAATGTTTTGTTTTTGAATATTTTTTCCATGATGTGTAAACGTTACAAATCACAGACAACCCTAACACGTAGTGAAAATGTTTGTACTTATAAGGTTTCTTAATACTTTTTCAGACAAGCGAGACACCGGTGTTCATTCGCGTCTAGACAACCCGAAGACACCAACGCTTGAAAGCAGTGAAGTTTGACGGAGAAATCACAGATTTTTTGCGAAAGATTTGAAGAAGAATCAAGATGGCAACGGTGCAAACTGCTCCTGAAATGAGCCTTTCTTCAGCTCCGCTGGCCGTGCCGCAGACTAAGGATCTGGACCTGATGGCCATCACAATGGCCGCGCTGCGCCTCGCGAACCCCTGGGCCGTGGAGGCCGAGCCCGCGTGGCAGAAGGCCGACCCCGAGCCTGCGCTGCCGCAAGAGCGAGTCATCACCCTCGCGGAGGTCAGCCAACACGACTCCCCGCGCGACTGCTGGGTCGTGATATACGACCGCGTCTACGACATCTCTACCTTCCTTGATGAGGTGAGTTTCTCATAAAATTAAAGCCCACCAAGTCGTTTAACACGTCACTTGTACGATATAATATAACTCAATGTTTTAACCAAATTTTCTTTGCCCACGAGCATTGTAGTTATGAGTATGATGTGTAACAGTTTGTTTTATCTGTTTGTTGCAGCACCCCGGTGGGGGCGACATAATGCTGGAGTACGCAGGCCAGGACGCCAGCACGGCGTTCCGCAGCTCGGGCCACTCGCGCATGGCCGCCAAGGCCCTTGATCGCTTCCTCGTGGGCGAGCTGCCCATGAACGAGCGCATGTACCGTCGCCCCGGCGGCATCCGCCTCAGCGACATACCGGAGTAATCCGCGTGTCGCGCCTACATCAACCGTTGAATACAATTTTCGTCCAATCAAACCTCGAACATTGATTCTTCGTGCTCTCTGAGGGACGCATTGCTCACGGAAAAACACTTCACTTCGAATCATCCGTCGTTTTGAAAACGCATTATCTAGTTCAAAGTACGGTTGAATGTAGGACGTAAATAAAATTGTTGTTAAGGTTAAATAATTATTATAATATGCTAAGGCTATTTGCTTATCACCCTGCAATAAATTAATGCTGTTAATTAATATGATATTAACCTTTCTTTATACGGACAGCATATTAAACTAAGTGATAAGAGTGACTCGGAGGAATAACAAAACCTTTAAGTCTGCCATGTCGTCTGCCTGTATGTGATTGACAGTAAGATTTTTTTAAGTATTGAGTTTAAGTGATTGCATTTATTTACTTCGAGTTAGCTTTTTAGAATACTATTTATAAAAAAACTTGATTTATATCCAGTATTATTTCAGTTCGTTTTTGTAAATGGCTAGGTTACCGTTGCATTTATTTTATATTTGTTAATCGGTTACTTACTTTAAATTCAAAGTTCCTATTAATTTAAGTTATGATAATAAACTTTTTAGTAAGTACTATTAAATCGAATTCCTTATTTTTTGTCTACCTACTTAAGTCACAGAATAAAAAAAACTAGTTTAATGCGAGCCAGGAAATTACAAAAAGCGAAAAAGACACACTTGTACTGACTGAATAACGTTTTCCATGACAACCAGTAAATTGCAAAATAAAACATCTAGTCCGTACATAAACTCTCAACCAAATCACTGTTAACTCACAGTTAACTCTTAATTGGCTCTTATTTTTTCGCAATTTCGTCGTTGGTCACATGGGAAAGGTTGTTCAGTATGACTATCTTCCAGTGGCGGTGCATGAAAATTTTGGATGGGCAACCCGGAACAAAAAAAGTTATGAAAGAGTTTAGAAGCAGTTAACTTAGGATAAATTGATGCTCAAGACTTGATCCGGCTAGTATTTACTAGCAAGCCAAATTTCGAAGAGTAAGATATTACCTTGCAATTAATAAACAGTTACTTACGTATAAGATAAGATAACAGTTGATTAGCCAAATATCAGATATCTTGTACCTATGTAAAAACTAACCAAGTCAAATCTTGAGCATCAATTTATCCTAAGTTATCCGCTTTGTGTAAATAATTTGAGTGTTCAAATTTAAGAAGATATACTTTTATATAGTAGCAAACATTGTTGTAGTGGAAAAAATAAGAATTTGTATGTTCTTAAGAATACATTTTGTTTTAGGATTCTCTACTGAACTTGCACCCATTTAGATCTCAAATCTTTTGTCGGCGAAGTTGACCAGCACGCATATTCTTAATATTGAACTTGACTCCCATTTTCACATTTATGTTTTTGGTGGAATATCATTACTTTTTGTAAAGATTTTTTATCATTCATTGTGTTTCTCCAGAGATAATGCACGAGTTACTATACAAATTACCCAAAGGTTTGCCTATAATATTTGAAGAGTTCCCTCGATTCTTTCAGGACTCCATCATCAGATCCTGACCAGATGACATTTCTACTTCACTAAATGGTGCTTTTCAGGGGAAATGCACGAGTTACTATATTAACAAAATACCCAAATCTCTATAGGTGTCCCGTCCCTAGGTACATATAATATTAGAAGATTTCCCTCGATTTCTCCAGGGCCCCATCATCCTGACCCTGACCTGATGATAGTAGTCCCATCACTAGTCACTTTCAAGAAAAAAAAGATTTTCTCAAATCGGTGTAAAAATGATGGAGTTCTGACGTAACAAACATACACAATAATAATTATAAATAATACTTCAAAATTCCTCGTTTTTTGACTTTTTTATTTGTATTACACACAATTAACCAGCTGGACGCCAAATTACAACTTTCTAGGTCACCTGGAAGTGGGTAAGTTTTGATCTATCCGTCAGCTAATAGGTAGGTAAGTCATTAAGTGAGTGATAAAAATGCCGGTTTTACCTGTACAAGTATATGAAATTTCGGGTTCTAGTTAATCTAAGGGGTTTTAATACATATACAAAATTTCATCATTCAAAGTCAAAAGTGGCTCCAAATGGTTCATGTAATATAATATAACACACGGTTCTTTTTGGCTTTGAACTTGGCTGGATACGCTCAGGCCAGCTGCCGCGTGACTAGATATGATATGCTTGCCTAAAAATAAATTTTAGGCAGGCTTTTGTGACTTGGCAATCACACTTACATAGTTTTAGGTACCAATGCAAAAATTTGTAAATGCTGTAAAGTTGTGTGATTCCCAAGTTGCAGAATTTAATTTAGCAAGTAAATAAAGATTCATAAGAATGCCTGACTTGGCTCTATGAAATATCTCACCACTTTTTACATGGAATGTTTTTTATGGGATCGAATTTACTGCGGACTCTTAAGGCGCTGTATGCAGCTGCGCATCGAAAAAGTGCCTTTTCCAAACCGATTATTAGTATACTTGTACTATTGCTAGAGATCCAAATTTTTGATATGTATATCTTCAGTTCATTGGCTATGTTCGTACTTCGTAAAATCACGATTGCTTACAAAAACCTTGATAGATTTTGCCTTTCAAAACAGTGCTTTTTTACCACCAAACTCGAAATATCTCAAAAGTTATTTGGAATATTACAATGAAATTTGTTGTGATAGGTAGCTTTTTGGTAGATCTATCTACCGGCTTCTTAGAATTTCAATATGTTTGATAATTCAATACATTTGGTCATTTGTCTGAAAAACCGGGTGTCCGCGTCATGCATGCGCGGTGGCGAGTACAATTTAGTACGCCCGTGGCCACTGCCGACGACGGACCTGTGAATGTTTACCTGGCACGCAAATACGCCTTTTTGCAGCAATTATTTCGAGTTATCAAGGTAAATAAAAATATATAAAGGAATAGGAGACGCTAATACATGCTGGAGAACACATTCGAAATGATAGAATAACAAATATAAGGTATGCGATATTTACTACATTAAAGCGTTTCTACATCCGCACCTAAAACGTATTAATAGGTAGCTGGAGCATATTGACAAGATGTCAATAAAAATCTTCAGTTATCCTGAATACGTATTTAGAACTGTTAGGTAGTAAGTAGTCGGGTGTAAATCGGATTCGGACACGAGCACATGGTTGGGGGGGTAATGGTACCAATTATGGACTGTACGAATAATAAATTTATTTATTCATACAGAAATATATCAAAAGCATTTAGGGCTATTGGGCCGGATAGCGACTACCTAGACTAAAGTCCTAAACGAGTTGGTGAACTGAAGTATATTTACTTGCTGTTTAGTAGATTCTATTAAAAACGAGTGCGGAAAAAGACCCTGCCACTCCACCAGCAGCAGGCCACGGCCCTTCCTCATCTTCGTCATAGACATACATGCATACATACGCTACGGCACATCTTTTCGTCCAATATTCCGCAGTGTCTCAAGACGAGAGTCTTTGACCAGTGTGTGTTGCCAGTGATGACATATGGAACGGAAACGTGGTCGCTTACTATAGGCCTCATAAGAAGGCTCAAAGTCACTCAAAGGGCGATGGAGATGGCTATGCTGGGAGTTTCTCTGTGCGATCGCATCAGAAATGAGGCTATCCGCAGCAGAACCACGGTAACCGATATAGCCCTCCGAATCGCTAAACTTAAGTATCAGTGGGCGGGGTACATTGCACGTAGAACCGATGGCCGTTGGGGCGGAAAGGTTCTCGAGTGGCAACCACGTACCGGAAGGCGCGGCGTGGTTAGGCCCCCCACAAGGTGGACTAATGACCTGGGAAAGGTCGCGGGAGTCCGCTGGATGCGGGTGGCGCAGGACCGGCTATTGTGGCACTCTTTGGGGGAGGCCTATGCCCAGCAGTGGACGTCTTTCGGCTGATATGATGATACATACGCTCGAAAAACATAAACTTCCTTCTGAGGCAGTCGGGTACAAAGTACTACAGGGTGTTCACCTATACAGCTGCAAAACTTTGCCAGCTGTTTGTGCACATGATACCCATCACAAAACACTAAAGTATGCCGTTTCACATCTCGCACTCACTCTGCCACCGCTGTTTCTCCAAATAACAACCAAGAAAGCCTCCCCCGCCACGCCCCTTTAAAAATAAGCCCACTAAAGCAAATAAATGTGACGTTATCTAAGTGAACATACCTTTTGTCGGTATGGAGTTATTGATATGACTCACTCACTCACTCACTCATCAACGCACAGCCGAAACTACTAAGACTAGAGAGTTGAAATTTACACCAGAACTACCTTTTACAACGTAGGCAACGCTAAGAAGGATTTTTGGAAATTCCACCCCTAAAGGGGGTAAATAGGGGTGCAAAGTTTGTATGGGGGAAACTTTATTTTTAGAGCTAGAGACTTAAATTTTTGCATAAAGATTACTTATTAGAATACAAATTAAGTACTTTCAATTCAATTAAATTTATTTTGTTAAACATAGGTAACAACTTTTACAAGTATTGTTGGTATACAAAATATAAGACTTCTGTGCATTACCCACAATGTAGGTTTACAAAATATTTCAGCCAGCTAATATATTTATAAAAATTAAAAAAAAAATGTCAATACAGTGATTGGTGTTAAATACTTCAAATACATGTCAAAAACTCTCAAAAAATACTATAACTAAAGAATATTATAACTAAGGAATGTCTTGAATGGAATCATGTTATGTCGTAGGGTCGTTTAAGTAATATTTAGTGGTATAATAACACTTTTCAATCTAATATTGATCTATTGATTGAAATGATTGATCCAATAATGTCATGGAAAGATCACATAGATACATTATACAGTAAGTTAGCAAGAGGGATCTATGCTCTAAGACAGTTAAGACCACTTGTGTCAGAAAGTTGCTTAAAAGAGCTGTATTATGCGTACATATACTCTCAACTTTCATACGGGATAATGCTTTGGGGCAACAGTACGGATTATGAGCGCATCCTAAAGATCCAGAAACGTGCAATTAGAGTACTTCCCTATGCAAAGGACAGATACACGTGTCGCGAACATTTAAGAAAACTTAGTATCTTAACATCAGTTTCAACTTATATATTGGAAGTTTTGATGTATGTTAAACGTTATCCAAATAAATTTCAAAGGAGAGGTGAAAATAGTTCGAGATCAATGAGAAATGCGAATAACTTAAAAATAAGCGGGTTGTGTCCGAGATACAACCGTTAATTAAGTTTAAGTGGATACTTATTTGTTGGTTGTCCCCGTAAAATATATATCTGCATTAATTCACTAAAATCTGTATAAGCACAGATAAATCGGTATATATAGCAACATTGACTGACGTAGCTCGTTTGACTCGCGAGGCATCGAAAATGGCGGTCATTTCAGCATAGTTTTCATGCCCGTCACATAAACTAAATAATATTTTGTGATTAACAACTAATAGCAAATAAAGAAGGATTAAAACATGTAACAAACAATTATTTGAAATCAGATTAGGCTTCTCTACAAAAAGTTAATCCGGAAGTTACGTGATACATTTTGAACTGTACCCCTATACAAGAACGCGAGCAAAGAAGTATCCACTTCAAAACAACCTCGCCCAGACTTAGAATAGGCACAAAACTTCCGAAGTTAATAGGACAAATACTTTTTAACCGGCTACCTTCAAACCTAAAAACCATAACGAACGACAACTCTTTTCGCTTCCATGTAAAACAACTATTGCTTGAAAAAACACTGTATAGTTTACAAGAATTTCTTTCAAATGACTAAATAACAAGATCTTAAAAGCTTGACGTTAATATTTGTATTATGTTTTCTTTCTCTATTTTATGTAATAGCATTATGCTATGAGTATAAGTATTATTAAACTATTTACAAATAATAACAATTCTGTACACAACTGTACACATCTATTGTATTTTATTGTAACTGACAAGTTATAATTTTAACACATTTTTATCTGTATATTCATTGTACTATGATTTCAATTGTAAATCTGAATCTGAAGTCAATTGTCTTTTAAATTTATTAATATCCAGTGTTTAATTCGGTCTGGAATTTTATTGAAAATGTTTGGTGCCATTCCCAAGATTTCGCCTCTGATTAGCGCTGTGTTGTTGCTACCCTGCAAAGTTTTCAATTTTTGTTTGTATTGTTTACGTGTCGGAAATCTGCGGCCTTCTGAAACGTTACTGAACATGCTTGGATTGGTCTTGACAAAAATACCTACTTCTAGGATATACAGTTCTTCTAGTTTGTATGGAGAGCAAGACATTTTTAAAGTAAGGGATTTGTAACTTCGGTTTTTTAATTATTAATCACTTAAGAAGGTTAAAAGGGGGTTCGAATTATGTATAGAGAGCAAGACATTCTTAAAGTTAGAAATTTGTAACTTCGGTTTCAGACTATTTACTATGAGAGTTCAAAGAGGGTTCTAAGTTTGTATAGAGAGCAAGACATTTTGAAATAAAGAGAGATTTGTTTCTTCGGTTTGAGACTGTTTACTTAAAGACTAGGTACAGTCAGCGTTATATAGTTAGTAGCAGCCAAAGTAGCCAAATATATCGTAACACATCCTTACACCTATAGTAACAAAGACGTGTTGCGATATATTTGGTTACCTAGGCTGCTACTAACTATCTGATGCTGACTGTACAAAACTAATTTCAATGTTTTTTTTTATTAAACAAACATTTAAATTTCTTAAACATACATTTAGACGATAACATGTTATACGTGGACGAAGTCGCGGGCAACAGCTAGTTTATATATATATATATTTATTTAAGCTTTATTTATTCCATATTGTTTGTGTTAGTACTAGGGAATGCAAACCGGTAAACCGGTTAACCGGTAAATTGACTAAATATGAGGCCGGTAAATTACCGGTAAATTAAAATGAAAACCGGTAATTTACCGAACCCAAATTATTAGTAAAATACTACATTTTAAAGATTGTTAATGCTTCCTCGTCATGATTATACCTCAATAACCCTCCTTTTATCATGTAAAAATGTCAATTGAATAAACTTGTTAACCTTTTCAACGCTATGATTCACGTACTAAAGTGGCACTGACACGCCAACCTTCTTTCCATAACTGAGTGATTATGAAGCTTATATGAAAGACTGAAGGTTGGTTTGAGAGCCGACGTCATAACCGCTATATGGGTTCTTGGCGTGGTGGGCACGACGACACACGACCACTTTATAGGTTCTTGGCGTTCAAAAGGTTAAAGTTATCTTACCTCATGTAGGATCAAATTAATGCAATCGTTTGTAAAAGCTTCTTAAATATAAACACGTTCCCGGTTCCGTTCTGTAAAATATAGATGATTTTAAGCCTCCCGGAAAGGCTTTAGCACCGTAGACCACATCCACGCTCCGTCAGGTTATACAAAAGACTGAGGAGTATAACCTACCCCTCTGCTTAGTGTCGCGATACACGAGAAAGCCTACGATTTGATCGAAACCTGGGCTATACTAGTCTCACCAGCGGTGCCAAGTGGTCGACTGCTATATCGAAGTATACAAAATACAAATACAAAATATGCACTGGAGGATTTTTTCAAGACTCTGGACTGGAGAAGGCAGACATCAACGACGAGTACATCACTCACCTTCGGATTTCTGACGATTTAGTAGTCTTGTCCATGGAGGACTTTAGTACAATGCTCGATGACCTCAGTAAAGCCTCCGAGCGAGTCGGTCTAAAGATGAACATGGATAAGACGAAGATCATGTCATATGCCCATGTAGTGCCAACTCCCATTACAATCGGACGCGTTACGCTCAGAGTTGTAGACGATTATAAATATATACCTATGACAGGCTGTTCAGTTCCACTCCTGTCGGCTCGGTTTGCCCAGTGTGTGGTGCCAGTGATGACATAATATATGGCACCTGAAATGTAGTCGCTCACTATGTGCCTCAATAGAAGACTAGAAGTCACCCAAAGGGCAATGAAGATGGCTATGCTGGGAGTTTATTTGCGTGATCGCATTAGAAATGAGGCTATCCGCATAAGAACTAAGGTAACAGATATAGCCCTCCGAATCGCTACACCAATGCCGCAATTTGGAACCCCCATGAGCTCCCCACTCCTAGAAGAAGTTATAAAACCGTTTGTACGAACACTCTTAGCTCTTTTCTCTATCCAACTCATTTCAATCTAGGTATGGTTTGTTATATATACGTCTCTTGAAGCCCGTAGAAACATGTATTTAGTGAAATATTATTTTAGACTACTAAGTGGGCTTGTAGTTAGTTTCTGTAGAACTAGGAAAATTTCCTACCTACCTGCTAATCCCCAAGGAACGTTTTCAATTGCGTTTTTTGCTCTCCTACCACTGAGCAAGTTTCAAATTTTAAAGATCTGATTATTACGGCATTTACGGCACATGATAACGCTTCATACTATATCATAGCTTATTTTTACGATAAATAAACGTCAAAAAACGCTACTTATTAGCCAAATTGAATTTACCGGTAATTTACCGGTTAACCGGTTTTGGCTCCCTGAAGTCGGTAATTTACCGGTAATGAAATTCGCCCGGTAATTGCATTCCCTAGTTAGTACATATTTACTAAATCTAAAAGATTTATGCCATTTTTTCTTTCTTATATGGACCCTATTCGGGTAAAAGCCATATATCGCCAGATATTAGGAGAAAAGAAGGGCACTGGAAGCAACAAACTGGTCAGGGCCGAAAGGCAAAAGAAGGAAAGGTAGACGACGAAGACGTTGGACCAATGACATAACTGAGGTCGCCGGACCTAGCTGGATGCAGTTAGCTAAAGACCGAAAAAAATGGCATGAGATCGAGGAGGCTTTTACCTTAATTTACATTTGCTTTAAAAAATGCAATATAAATCAAACAAAAAAAGACAATTTAAGCTTAATTTATATTTATATAATTACTTCCGGTTGGAAAATTTGTTGGATTCTTGTGTAAAGCATCTTAGAATAACGATTAAAAATGAAATATACAAAAAAACGCTATTATAAATTAATGATTTTCGAAACCGTATTTTGCCTGGAGTATAGAGCCAAGTATAAGTCCAATCTTGTTGGCTTGTTGAGAGTATCAAGGTCCATCGCGGTGTGGCCGCTGGTCGAGGTAGCATGGTAGGCAGCACGCGCCGCGCGAGCGCAGTGACATAACACGTTTAGGTATTTAAGAGACAAATTGAATTTGTTATTTTTATATGATGTTTGGTCAAATTACATTTTTTAATAGACATAGTCATGTACTGAAGAACTTGCTGGTCTTAAAATAACCACCCTGTATAATAAAATGCTCTTCTGACTAACAGTGGTCTAATTATCCAGTTTTTGATCAGTCAGTCATACTTATGTAACAAAGGTAATAATTATGGTAATAATACTCCTTGCATTTCATTAAATTGTCAAAAGGGTCTCTACGTGTTGGCTCAGTTGGTACTTTGTAGGTACCTAGCCCCACGCATGCCTCCCAAAGGTCCGGGACATCATTGTCCCGTGAGCGGGAAATACATACATGGTAATAATATAATTTGCCAGGAGATAAATAGATGAACATAACTATTTGTTTATTATTTTTGATGGTTTCTTAAGCGGGCGTTAACCGGCGCTATAACTTTACCTAGAAGTAATCGATTTTATTTCGGTTTAAAAAACCTGTAATATATTAGTACAATCCATAATTGGTGACGTTCACCATTAGGAAGTGAAGATGTACTATTATTTTATCAGTTCTACGTATTTGGAAAACGGAAGCACCCACATAGGAACTGGGAAAACGATAGGTGGATTGATGATGAAGAAATCTGTACTAACATATCTTTGGAAAGTAAGTGTCCATTATTGATGTCATCATACTACGATGTACTTAAGAACTGTAACTACCTATTATTCCTTATTTTCTTAAAAAAAATAGATTTAAATAAATAAATAAACAATAAATATTTGGGGACAATCTTACACAAATCAACCAAGATTTGAAAAATAAAACAATTATTCAAGAAGACAAACATTTGATCGTATGATCCGCAAAAACGAGCCGAATACGGATGCCAACAGAATAAGGCCGTTAGCGGGGTGCGCGGGACGCGCGTCTCCCGCTCCGTCTGCCTCACCTCCGCAAATACCTAAATATCGTCTAATAAGAGCGCCTTAATACGTAAATTGTTAATAAAGGATTTTCATTAATTTTAAAATACGCTAGATAGAGTTATATTTTCCTGTAATATTTATATTAATTTCAATCATATGTAATAATTACAAATTTCAAATTTATAGCATAAGTCGTTCCTACGCTTAGAATAATAACGTATCTATAGAAGGATAGTTTCATACGGCCGACGCGCCAAGCGTGAGGCATAAAATGGATTCATGTAGTTGTGATCAACTCGTATTCACACGCGCCAATACGCACACAAACGCACCAATTTTGTTCCACCGATCGGCGTACTGGGCCATTTATGGCCTAGTTTTAGTGGCCTCACCGTTGCGCGTGAACTGCGTTTCTATGAAAATGAAAATGAAAATGTTTTGAAAATGAAAATGTTTTATTTCATAGATTGCTAGGTTACATTGAAAATAAGGTTGGGTCTTCCTAGTAGGTAAAAAATACCTGTGTCAGGAAGACCCGCTCCTCCATAAAAAAGCAGTTAATGTTAATTTCTTATATGTAGTGTTCTAATTTATAACATAAAATAAAAATAAAGACGAATTAGGTATCACAGGCATAGTGTCGTGACCCTAAAGTTGAGTGTGTGTGTGTGCGCGTGTGTGTGTGTGTGTGTGTGTGTGTGTGTGTGTGTGTGCGCGCGTGTGTGTGCGCGTGTGAGTGTGTGTGTTAGTGTGTGCGTGCGTGTGTGTTGTTTGATAAAGTAGGTATATATTATATATAACATTTTCCATTTTGTTATGTTTTACTAAGTATAGAATTAAATTTAGATTAATACAAGATTAAGTAACAGTTCAGTATCTTCATAACTTAGCATCTTTAACCATTCCGTTAGAGACCTCTTACAATTATATTTCTTTTGTTGATAGATATTAATTTTAACATTTATTTTATTATAAAGGTATGCTGCACGTGTCTTATACTGCCTTTTAGCAAACAAAGATCTATATGTTGTAAGTGGGACAACGGTGTTTTTACGTCTTCTAGTTAGAAGCGTTGGATTAAATTTTAGTGTTTTATGTAACTTTAATGTTGTATGGAGGATATACAGTTTTCGCATTGATAATTGGTCACTAATCTTATACAGTTCATTTGTGGGAAATCTGTATGGCCTCAAGTACATTACCTTTAACAGACACCGTTGCCCTCTTTCAACCTCCAAGAATTTGGATTTAGTTGCTCCACCCCAGACGGTGATACAGTAGGTCATGATGGATTCCGCTAACGATACATATAGTTGGTTAAGAAGTGTCTTGTTTGCAATATGTCGAAGAATTTTAAAGATCCATACCAATTTTCGAATTCTACCATTTACAAATTCAATATGCTGATGCCAAGATAGGCGCTGGTCTAAGATGACACCAAGGTATTTAGTGGAACTAGCCCTCTCGATGTCCTTACAGTTACATAGAAGGCGATCAGTAAGTGAACAGGTGTGTATTTTGAGGTTTAGGTTAGTCTGTGGTTGAGTGCTATTGTACTTGGTAAAACAAATGTAGTTCGTTTTTTTAACGTTTAAAGTGAGGAGGTTGGATTTTAGCCACGAGGATACCCTACCAAGATCCACATTTGCATTCACGAACACCGACTCCCAGGAATCACCCTCAAAGACGATGACAGTGTCATCAGCATGAGACTGGATATTACCGTGGTTTACATTTAGGTTAATTAGATCGTTGATGTAGATTAAAAATAACGTGGGCCCCAAGATACTTCCCTGGGGGACGCCAAAAGTGATGTCAACTTAATTGCTTATGTGGTCTCCCAACTTAGTTTTTTGAGTGCGACCATGTAGATAGTCACTTAGCAATCTCAGTGGGAGTCCCCTAATACCAACGCACTCCATCTTGCGTACGAGTGTGGGGAGAGAGACGGTGTCAAAGGCCTTTTTTAAATCGAGAAACACAGCTAAGCATTTTTTTCCACTTTCTATTTTGTCTATAATTAGGTTTGTGAGTGAAAGAATCGCGTCCTCAGTGGATCTAGATCGCCGAAAGCCAAACTGGAAGTCAGAAATGATGTTAAATTTATCTAAATATGCTATTAGTCTATTATTTATTAGTTTTTCAATTATTTTAGAAATAGCTGGCAGTACTGATATTGGTCTGTAGTTGTTGACGTCGTCTCTCTCACCACTCTTTTACACAGGAGTGACAATAGATTGTTTAAGTGGGCCGGGGAACATTCCTGTGCTGAAGCAAAGATTAGCTAAGTGGCTAATAACAGGGGCAACATGGTTTTTTAGCAGTTTGAGAAATTTGGTTGGTATGTTGTCCCATCCAGGGGCACTTTCCGTTCTTAGGCTCATGACGATGGCACCCACTTCCTGAGGGTCAGTGTCCAGGAGAACAAAGGATGAAGTCGTCCAATGGGGCTGGTCATCGTCGTTTGAATTATCAGCTGAATAATTTGAGTTGTTAATATTCTCGGCCAGTGTTTTTCCGATCTCCGCAAAAAAGTTGTTGACATTATTAACAGAAATAGTTGGTGATGGATTACTGTTAAGTAATTCAGTATTTTTAATTTTTGTAGATTTGTAGTGTGTAATCTTTTTAATAGTTTTCCAGAGTGTTTTTGAGTTTTTAGCTGAGTTAGTCAATTGATCCCTTTCATATTTGCGTTTTAGTTTTTTGATCAAGTTATTATTCTAAGTTCCTACGATATTTAACGTAGGTACCTATAGGTAGGCAAGGAAGTAGGTAGTTACTCGTAAGCGACATAATTATAGCATTCATTATTTTAATCAAACAAAGAAGTTCGGCAGTTTGAACTCTTTACGAGTGTATTGTCGTAAAATTAGATATGAGTGTTGTTATGTAACGCTACCTATATCGGAAGAAAGAAAATGGCGAACGATAATAGGCTTTGTGCCAATGGGATAAAGAATGAAATGAACGCTAATATGGACTATCTGAAGACCGGCGAACGAGAATATTCTATAGCAGACAAATTACTGCCACAGTAGGTACACAATCCCAACTCGACTGAGCAACGAAAGTTCATGGTCGCAACGAAGTAATTTATAAAGTGCATTCAGTTTTCAAAAAGTACATATATACCAACTTTTAGAAAGCCTTCTCATGGTGGGTTTACACCGAATGAACGAACGAACATTCTTGCGCTTAGAGTTGATTTTCTACTAAGAAAAGTAGACAGAATGCTTAGAATGCTTGTCCGTTCGCTTAGTGTAAACCGGGCATCATACTAATCTGCTTCAAATAGCTCGAGCAATGACTAAAAGACAATGCACAGCCTCGTACCCCTGGATCTCAAAGGGTGGTTTCTGTACCTGATGTAGGTACTTACCTACTAAAATGTTGCACATATCATAGTTATTTACCTACTCTAATAAGCACGTTTTACGAAACGAAAACACAAAACCGGTATAAACGTAATATAAGCGTTATCAGAGTTGCGTCCAGGCCCCGTAGCATGGATGGCGTTATCACGCGATAAGTGATAGGATAAGCGCGTCGTCTCGTTCTATCGAACGGTGTCAGCCAGGGACGGAAGCTCTATCCTGTCACTTATCGCGTGGTAAGGCCATCCATGCTACGGGGCCTGACCTGGGATCCGCTTGCCACCTAATCCTAATAATTAGAACACAACCCCAGTGAGTGGACACTATAGTGCGTTTTTTTAGCATTAAAAAGAAGGATAAAGCACGAAGCACGAGGTCTTTTATATAAGACACTTTATGCCACACAACTAACTGTCAAAGTATCTCAAACAACCTTAAAAAAGACATTACATTATTGTTGTCGACCCTAAAATGATAGAAGTGTTTTCATTATATATATCTTAATATTACTTTCAACAATAAATTTATTTTGAAAGTATTTATTTTTAGACTCTGTTATTTTAAATTTCGTTATTCAGATCTGGAAAGGTTGCATAATAAAAAACCTAAAGAAGAAGAGGTTTGAAACGATCGGTTCGTTTTTTTCGCTGTCGGCATTGTCAAAATTGTCAATTGTATCACGTTTTTTTTCTTGTTTTCTTGGTAATCAACAAATTGAAAAGATTATTATACGAGTATCTATTTGTTAATTAATATTAAGATTATATTTTTCGCTGTGTGTGGTGGCGTGCGGACTGCGATGGACGAACCAGAGGCCGGCCCAAGTGGCTTGCAAAAAAGACCGCCTCGTTCTCCCTCGAACGTTTTGCCTTCACCAAAAGCAAAGAGACAGAAACAGAGACCATTAACAACAAATGAGAAACGTATGGTTGTCAACATTTACAAGTTGGTGTGTGAACTTTGCAGCAAGGATGAATTTCCGGGTAAGGTACCGTAGATTGCACCCACTGCGTAATAACCATAAATCGTACTTAAAAGCATAGCTCTGTGATAAGTAGGCTCATTAAGGCTATCAAAATAAAAACATGTTCTATTTTATAGTACTTACATAGTTTTATTTACATAATAAATTGATATGGAAATACGCACTTTTTATTTATGATATAGGAAAAATACAAAATAACTAATATAGGCCTGTTAAGTTCTCGTTCCGTTAAGGACTTCGTAACATCTAATATTTGTCCCAAGCAGAAAAGGTTGACGACGACTGCTTCTTTGTTTACCGTATTTCTAATCCTAAAAAAAACGGACCTGAGTGTTAGAAGTACCCAAGCTGGCCGTGTCTTGTGAACTCTGTTTTCGTCTTGAAACTCCTTTTATTTATTTTGGGATTCGGTGTGTTACCAGCAAGAAACAAAAACCCTTAATACAGGATCCTACATCATTAGCATAACGCGTTTGATAGTAAAGTCAAATGACTGACCCTCAAAATTGTTATTTTTTATTTTATTTTTTTACTTATTGGTATTAAGGATAACAACAGCCGTAGATATATCTAATACATATTGGCATAGTAGAAGCCCTAGAAGGCCAATAACAGTCATCCGTTAATTATTTAAGAAAATATTAACAAGGCAAAGTCAAACATAGTGAAAATGTTCAAGCAGAAGGTTTTAAACTAAAACTAAAAAAAGTGAGATAAGACGCTAAAAAAAGAAAAACAAATGTAAGTCAGGCACCACAGCAGTCACGTAGACTACCAGCATAAATTAACATAAATTAAATAATAAAGTTAAACGAAGTTAAACCTGGATTAAAAGGATTTACAATAATAGAAAAAAGCTAATAATAGTAACAGTAACAACACCGATGGTATTATCGCGATAACCGTTCCTCTCGCCGTTCATCTCACATTTGATGGAAAGCTCGATTCGCCCCGTTTTAAAAATCGCTAGATACAATACTGAGCGCTTTTCATAATACCCTGAGAACTTTACGGTTTATCTCTATGAAAACACAACAATCTGCCATATTTTTATATATCCAAAATCTGTACACGCCAATCTTCATTAATATGAAATTTTACCTTCCAATAAAATTATTATTATTTTTCCTGAGATATCCGGGATCCATAACTCGAGAGGGCGCCACTGCGCACGTTCGAACGTAGCCGTTTGCGTCAAACTGTCACTCCACGTCATCGCTGTGACGTCACATCCGCCTTCGCCAACCTGTCAACTCTAGAACCAGCGCCCGTGCGCCCGCCGCCATATTGGCTTTCTCATTGTTGCGGAGGAAATGCCGTTGGTAGCCCCCAGGAAGCCATTAATTGGATCCCGGATATCTCAGGAAAAATAATAATAATTTTATTGGAAGGTAAAATTTCATATTATTTGTTCCGTTCGATATCCGGGATCCATAACTTGAGATCTGTTTATTATCTCCTGGTGGCGGGTCAGCGGGCGCCAACGCGTAGGTAGGAAAACAATTTTCCTACAAAAGAGAACTATTGGATTAGCGTTAGATTTCTAACGGGCACTAAACATTAGACATTAAATAGATTCGAGATAAACGTCTAAGAGTAGATTTTAGGTGCCAAATAGCTTTTGTAATAAATATCGTTAATTGGATAGTTTTCCATCCAGTTTTAACGACGATACCACGGGTCGAAAAGTTAGTCAGACGTTACTTGAAGGCCCGATTCTGTCTGAAGACGCAGCATAAAACCAAGAGAAGAGAAAGTATATGTATATGTACTTTAAATCCCGTCTCCGATAAGCTTGGCTTGGACGGTACAATAGTTGATTCGACTAAATTAGTGCAGATTATTGAAGTTTTACACCTTCCGAAATCGTTATAAGTATATATCCAGAACACTGGGTTAATAATTTTTGTCCAGAGCTTTCAATAAGTCTGTTGATAAAATTATCTTATTTAGGACCAGACTTCGGGTATAGAGCAAGATTTGTCAATTTGACTGGGCCTGAAAAATAATTCAGTAAAAGTGCAGCCGATCTTCTTGATACGGCACATAAGTTATTGAAGTAAGATTGTTGTGTTTAGGTAATTATCTAAATTCCTCGCATTCCAAACCTATTCAGTAGTTTGAGAGGCAGTGGTATGCACAAACACATTGAAGGTATTCTTGAATGTATCCGTTCGAAGGTATCATAGTGACCCAAAAAGTAGCTGATAGCGGTCATTGCAGATTTATGAACAGAAATAATAATTTGTACTGAATGCAGTACGCGAACACATTCGACAGAAAAAGTGCGCATGGGACGAGGTACCTGGCTGTCGATCTTGTACCTGGCACGCCATGACGGCCATTTAGTCATACAGGCGTGTATGCGTGCGGTAATAAGTGAGCTGGCGTGTGACGCTCGGAGGAGTCTTCTCTGTTCCGACCAGCCTGGTGTCGGCGGGCGGATAGTGGCCGTGTCACTCAGGAACGCCTGCACATTGTGAACCTTCATCGGCTCCGCTACGGCTTGCCTCTTCAGGTCTGCCCAACAGAAGAGACTGCCCCACTTGCGCGTCATCATGCTGAAGAGGCCCAGCGTGGAGCGTGATGTGGAGCGCGGAGCAGGAGTCTGGAAGGTGGGTGTAGGTCATTCCGTAACACCGATATCTGTTGGTGACTTTGTGACAGTAGGCGCTCGAGACTTGCGAGTCGATCGAGAAGTATCGCCACAAAGTGTGTGTGTGTGGGTCGATGGGCGAGACACCCCAGCGGACGAACATTTCTTGCCGGTGGTTTCTGGGCACTACTGACCTGGCAAGTAGTATGGGACCAGTGTTTCCCGTAGATAGTTCTTTCCTGCCAGCAGTGTGCAGCAGGGAAAGACATCCATGCCCCCACCCACCGGTTGTCAGTTTGTAACACAACAACATAGTTAGTCTTTCTCACTTACGGTTAAATGCGGGTCTGTTATGCTGGTCAACTACGGTATCTTGTACAGTAGAAGGGAGATGAGGTTGGTTGGGAGGGTGCATTGCGCTCCTCGGAGTCTTGCAGGTATAGTCAGAGAGTGTGGCAATGCAACCTTCCTCCGTGGGTCGTAAAGATTGCAAAATTGTGACGATCCCTTCCAGTATGAGACCGTCTAACACGAGACAGGCATATATCGCGCCGTATGGTGTTTACCTTTTCCGACGGGTACGACAGGTCGGTTTGCTTGGGGCCAAAAAACAAAGGAGTCGTTTTTCCCGTGGCTACTAGTTAAGGGCTTGCTAGCTAGTATACAAAGTTTTTATGGCATACTATTATAAAAACAGGAGGCGTTTATACGGCGGAGTAGGAATCCTACCAAGCACTTCAACTTTATGCCCCTTAATTTAGGCAATGTCTACTCAAAGACATGGACCATGATTCCCCTGTTTTATTAGTAATCAGTTCGATAAGTTTGTATCATATCAAGGACGTCATTCATATAGACAGTCACCAGAAGGCTCTGGGACAACAAGAAAAGCAAATGGCTGTAATTTCTTTGAAATAGTCACGAATAATTTATAAGTACATGCACAAAAAGCTTATTTGAAGAGATTTTATGTGTCACGGCTGTATAGGGATATGGCAGTGTACAAACTTGTGCAAGATAGATAGTATAACACGATCAATAGGGTTTTTGAACAAAATAAAATCGTTACTGATCTGGAATCTAAGACGATTTTCGGTGCCTTCAAGTCTATGCTAAACTGTTTCGGTAAGACATTCACGGAAGTTATTATCTATAGTGGCTTATCCGAATTGAGGTATTTATTTCCGATCCCTTCTCCTTGAGCGCGGAATCTCGGGCTCGCTTCAGAGCGGCAAGTGGTTTTGTCCCAATTTTTGTTTATTAGTCCTCTGCGAAAGGTTTGTCTTTATAGAGCAGAACCTGAGCGGGACAGCGAGAGCGAGCTAAGAGACGATGTGAAATCTGTTTGCCTACCTTGCCGATGCCGTCCATTCTCCACCTGTTCCAGGATTGTTTGACGGGGTTGAGAAATATATATTCAGAGGTCGGAGACCCCATCTTACTTTTTAACGAATCTCATATCGAGTCCTCCGACCGCACGGTACGTTTTTCCGAGACAAACTGCGGGACCTTGTAATTTGATTGATTACCAAGTAGATTAGAGCCTGCGGCGTACTGGACCAATTGGATATAATTGAGATTTTAGGGCTTCATTCTGAGTGTTAGGTTGTACCCCGACACTCTGCAGCTACTGGGTCGCTCGCTCGCGCAAGAACGCCGGGGAAGTCACGCAGCTCCTCGTTGATTACCTCTGTGAAGCCCAGAGACGTAAGTAGTTCTCCTGTATCGATGTAGCGGACTCCGGACGGCGGGCGTTACCATCGTGGCGGGCAGCGCCAGAGTAGCGTGGCAGACAGCGCGGCATTGGCGAACAGCGCCAGCGTGGCCGACAGTGTTACCGTGGCGGATAGCACCGCCATGGCGGACAGCGCCAGCATATCGGGCAGCGCCAGCAGTGGCGGGCAGCGCCAGCAGTGGCGGGCAGCGCCATCAGTGGCGGGCAGCGCCGGCAGTGGCGGGCAGCGCCGGCAGTGGCGGGCAGCGCCGGCAGTGGCAGGCAGCGCCAGCAGTGGCGGGCAGCGCCAGCAGTGGCGGGCAGCGCCAGCAGTGGCGGGCAGCGCCAGCAGTGGCGGGCAGCGCCAGCATGCCGGACAGCGCCAGCAGTGGCGGGCAGCGCCAGCAGTGGCGGGCAGCACCAGCAGTGGCGGGCAGCGCCAGCATGCCGGACAGCGCCAGCTGTGGCGGGCAGCGCCAGCAGTGGCGGGCAGCGCCAGCAGTGGCGGGCAGCGCCAGCAGTGGCGGGCAGCGCCAGCAGTGGCGGGCAGCGCCAGCAGTGGCGGGCAGCGCCAGCAGTGGCGGGCAGCGCCAGCATTGGCGGGCAGCGCCAGCAGTGGCGGGCAGCGCCAGCAGTGGCGGACAGCGCAAGCGTGGGGGACAGCTTCAGCGTGGCGTACAGCACCGCCGTGGTAGAGAGCACCAGCGAGGCGGACAACGCCCATATAACGGGCAACGCCACCGTGGCGGACAGCTTCAGCGTGGCGTACGGCATCTTTGTGGCCGGCAGCGCTAGCGTGGCCTACAGCACCGAGGTGGCGGGTAGCGCCAGCGTGGTGTACAGCATCGCCGTGGGGGCAGCGCCAGCGTGGCGGACAGCACCGCCGTGGTAGATAGCGCCAGCGTGGCGTACTGCATCGTTGTGGCGAGCGTCCGGCGTAGTGGACAGCATTGCTGTGGCGGGCTGCACCACCGTGGCAGACAACACCGCCGTGGCAGGCAGAACCAGCATGGCGGGCAACGCCTCCGTGGCGGACGGCACCGCCGTGGCGGACGGCACCACCGTGGCGACAGAGCCAGCGGCGGGCAGCGCCATCGCGATCGGCGTCGCCATCGTGGCGGACGGCCTATGGTAGGAGGTGGCGCCATTGAGGCGGACGGCACCAGATAAGGGGTGGCGCCATTGAGGCGGACGGCACCAGATAAGGGGTGGCGCCATTGAGGCGGACGGCACCAGATAAGGGGTGGCGCCATTGAGGCGGACGGCACCAGGGTAAGAAGGTCGTTGCCGGTGGCGGCATCGTGCCGGATACCACTATTTCAGCATAACGATTGGCTCCACCACAGAAGCAAGCGCCGTCGCGGCGGGGGCGCCGCCACGTGGCGCGCGGGGGGCAGCACGTGGCGCGCGGGAGCCCCATAGCGCACGTGGGGGCCGGCACGTGGCGCGCGGGAGCCCCATAGCGCGCGCGGTGGCCTGCACGTGGCGCGCGGGGGGCAGCACGTGGCGCGCGGGGGGCAGCACGTGGCGCGCGGGGGGCAGCACGTGGCGCGCGGGAGCCCCATAGCGCACGTGGGGGCCGGCACGTGGCGCGCGGGAGCCCCATAGCGCCCGCGGTGGCCTGCACGTGGCGCGCGGGGGCCAGCACGTGGCGCGCGGGGGCCAGCACGTGGCGCGCGGGGGCCGGCGGTCTGCCCCGCCGCGCCGACGGCGGCACGCGGGGCACCTAGGATATTGTTATGTAACTGACTCACCGATCGATTCGAAAGATATTCAAACCTCCATTCCGGGCCCGACAATGTGATCGACGAGCGCACGCGCCCACGAAGGCGAGACTCGCGGCCGCTTTCGGGCTCCGATGCCATCCATCCTCCGCATGATCGCGAAGCGCGTTCATTCTCCTTCGACGTGGAGCGACTCTCGTTGCTCAAAATGCGATTCCAAAGCACTCGCGAACAACGAAGTAAAAAATTTACAAAAGAGGGTAGTCCGATAGAAAAGATATCACTCGCGATTCGCTTTCCATAACTTTTATACTATTTAGGACTCCCTCTAGACAAAATAAAACTATCCGATGTTAAGAATCGAGATTTAAAATTCCTTGTTGCAAAAATAGCTACGGTACGACCGATCTGTACGGCAGACGACGCAACAATGAGAAAGCCAATATGGCGGCGGGCGCACGGGCGCTGGTTCTAGAGTTGACAGGTTGGCGAAGGCGGATGTGACGTCACAGCGATGACGTGGAGTGACAGTTTGACGCAAACGGCTACGTTCGAACGTGCGCAGTGGCGCCCTCTCGAGTTATGGATCCCGGATATCGAACGGAACAAATAATATGAAATCGAAGGAAGGTCTCCTAAGACCATTATTCGCCTAGCAACACGGGATCTGGTGGCTTCCCTCACTGACCCAAAATCTATTTCCATTTTATATTTAAATATATATATATATATTATATACATATTATGTCAGAGTCTAACAAATAAACGATTTGTATTTGTCTTAACAGCAAAGATTTATAGGACTTTAATATTATATTACATAAAGAGTGTTGTGTCTACCCTACCTAGTAAAGGGAAACCTATGTATGAGAGGTTACAAATTCGCTTTTTTTAACCTGTTGATCCGAGTGATATTTTTTGGAAAAAATATATGTGGTAGAGTATTAAATGGGTTATAAAATATCCAATATTGGAAGGTGTCGCCACCTTACAAGTAAAAAAAATTTTTTTTTTGAAATATTAAAAATCTTTTTTTTTTAACTTCAATATAAAAGTTCAACGTAATTTTTTTTTTATAAAAAGTCCTCTATTATCTTCATAATATATCCTAATTTCAAATAAATCGGGCCTCTAGTTTAGTTGAAAATAAATAAAAACGATTTTTCTTTTTTTTTAATTATCTCAAAAATCACGATGCTTTTCTATAAAAAAGGCCGCAGCAGCTAAAACACCATTGTTGATAGGTTGGAATGCCCGATGGTGGTGCACTGGAACTCCTTACATGTTGTGGCTGGTAATTATACAATTGTATTGTGTTGTTTTTTATGATGTTATTCGATGTATTTTAATGCATTTTTAATTAAATAACTTATTTTGTAATTTATACCTATGGAATTATGGTTCGAAAAAAAAAAAAAAAAAAAAGCTTTTAGAGAAGCCCTCGTATTCAATATTATAAATCCGTATTTTCCATTGACGACACTAGGCAACGTATATGTATGATAATACCTAGACGACTAGCTGGGGCCCCAAACGATAAAGTGATCAGCGCCGCCATAGAACGGCGACCCCGCACAGTGTTTTATGAACCCTGTTTTTGTCTCATCTAGTTTTTTTTACAGAATTGAATAGCTTTTGTTATTTAAATCACTAGACTGAAAGTCCCACATTGATATCTCTTCTAGTTTATTAAAAAAAATCGTAAAGTTTGGCTTTATCCGGGTTACCCGAAACACAAAAACTATTTTAATCCTCAATCCATTAAGTGAAATGTACTAACGTAAACACTTTCTCTTTCTATGAGTCCTTGGGACTCATATATTTTTTATGTGTGGTTTTCCGAAATAACACAATGTTTTTTAATATTTTTTTTATTGTTCTTATTGCGTACTTATTAATAAGGCCTTTAAGGCACTAGAAAAAGATAACAAAACTGCAAAGACATATTCGATCCTCTTAAAAATTAAAGAAACTCATTTTACCAGTCTCAAAAAAAAGATTTTTTGAAACCTCTACAAAAAGAACAAAAACTCCAAATATATGTTTTTAACTTTTTTAACCTCTCAAATGTATACAAAGTAAAATAAAAAAATAAAAATGTATGCTCCTATATAAGAAAAATGCACGTGCAATGGGTGCACATTATTTTTTGCGTGCATTTGTATGAGTCCATGGGACTCACTTGAAACAAAAACTCACCAAATACGCAGCGCAGGCGCAAGTCCACTCGCCAACGCGGTGCCCGCGTCACTGAAGGAAGGTACAGGGACGGAGGGGAAACTATTCGCTAAAACGTTAGAATTACAGTAGTTTGAAATTTTGATGCGAGTCCAGTGGACTCAGGAAGTGAATTGAGGGATAAAAAATAAACTATGATATTTCATAGTAATAGTATAGTAATTTCATGGATAGAATGCACATATAAATACAATACATGTATTTGTACCATTTTTCGTACATCAACAATAAACAGATACCTACTGAAATATTCAAATTTTTCACACTTTTCGTTTTTATCTTTTTATTCCCGAATAATCTCGTATTAGATAGATTTTTTTTATGTATAGGTAAATCAGACACTCTTCTATCATCACTCATCAGTTAAAAAATTAGAGTCTAATACCGCGTTATTCAGAAATAATAAGCAAATAAATTTATATCCGGATTTCTTTGACCTAGGGTTGTCACTTCTCTGAATATAATATTTTACATCCGGCTATTATCTTTTGTCTCTTGACAAGGTATGGTAATTTATACATAAAAACTGTAGTTCTGTCCATTTACTGTATTTTGAGGTGAAAAGTCTTTAAATTCGGTATGAGATGGAATGGGGCATACCGTCTTACGTTAATAAGTAAAAGATTTATCAGTGCTAGAGACACATTTTTTGGTGTAAGTAAAATGCTTCGGTAAAGAAAGATTTGGCTAGAAAATGATATAACGTAAATTTACGAATATTGGCGTTTATTGACTATTTACTGTTAAGTATTCGTGATGTATTGACGATGTTTCTTTGATAGGTAGGTGTTGTAATTTTTTTCGGCCTGACTCCTACCGCCCCCTACACACGATGGATCGTATTTCGTCTTGTCAGAGGCTCTAGTATAAGTTTTATCCATACAATACGTTTTCGAACGCGTTTGCGTTTAGTCTCAATTTATATGGCAACGCGAACAGCGCCTCTGGTGGTAACTATTAGGAACTACGCGTTGCCATACAAATTGAAACTAAACGCAAACGCGTTCGAAAACGTATTGTATGGATAAAACTTATACTAGAGCCTCAGGTGTTGGAATTGTCCAACAATTTTACATGAACGTGTCACTCAGCATTTATGCCTTTTTGAGTTACTGTCAACGGCACATGTATTTTGCCCTGAGATGTTTCGATGAAGTGTATGTGACATGGGAAGGAGTCCCCGTTAGGCCGTTGCTATAACCCCATGTCATCACATATTGCATAGAGAAACCGGGGGCGAGGCATCATGAAGCCGTTCCAGACTCATGGTGCCACTTTGCCTCAGCACGACCTGACCCGACTGACTGATTTCATAGTTTATTTTTTTAAATTGTTTTTGTGTTTCGGGTATCCCGGATAAAGCCAAACTTTGCGGTTTTTTTTTTAATAAACTAGAAGAGATATCAATGTGGGACTTTCAGTCTAGTGATTTAAATAACAAAAGCTATTTAATTATGTAAAAAAAGCTAGATGAGACAAAAACAGGGTTCATAAAACACTGTGCCCCGTTAGTATTAGTCTGATTGATCACATACTTGGTTGGTTTTTTTTAAGCCTATGCAGTGTCCCACTGCTGGCCAATGGCTTCTCAGAATCGGGACGAGGGTTGGTTATTACCGATGAGAAATACCATCGAAAAAGTACCAATTGAAATCAATTTACCCTATTCGTGTAACCTTGATCTACAGGCAGGTAAAGAACGGAGCACGCAATCGAATGTAAATGTAGCGATACAGTGCTAATCGCCGCATTTATAATCCCTATCAGGTCAATCGAACGTTCTAGCATCTGTCAAGTATTATCAAAGTCATTGCAATGTACTTTGTACCTTACTGTCATTGTGACTTGATTTCAATGTCCTACACATCGTACGTCTGTTAAAACTGGTGCCAGTGGAGATCACAGCCGTAATTCATCATTGCAAATCATTTTATGATTTAGTGGTATCGGGGCTCGAAGCGGCGGTAGGTCGCAGGTTTAAATCCTGGCTCGTACCAATGAGTTTTTCGGAACTTAAGTACCTACCTACCTACGGAATATGACTTGATATTTACCTGTAGCTTTTAATGGAGCGCTCGCTCGGTACCTACATGAGCAAACCAATTGTGCGGGTAAAGTAACGTTGGTCACTTTGAGTGGTTACTAACCGAGCACTAACCTGCATTGGAAGGCACGTCAATGATCGGCCTTCGGACGGCTTGAAAACTTCTAAAAGTCCAGTTTCGTATTTCGGTGTCGTTTTTAAGGGATTTTAAAATGCAGGAGACCATCTTTTTTATTCTTCGGTTTTATAAGAGACGTGTGAACGTGATGGCATCGCGACTCATACTGAAGCTCAGGCATGGTTTTGTTTACATGTGTGCGTGAGCGTGTACTTATTTGGCATGGTTTTCTTCGGCTTCACTTTACCGTTCGTAATACGCCTTTTATATTTGTATTAGGGTTTCGTACCAAAAAGGTAAAATAGGAACCCTTATGGTGGTGTGACTTCGTTCGATTTATGAAGGAAAATTTGTTTTTTTTTATACAAAAAAAAATATTACATAAGATTAACATTATTATAAATACTAGCTGTTGCCCGCGACTTCGTCCGCGTAGAACTTTTTATCGTCTTAGAAAATGATTTCTCTCAATACAAAATTTGAACCCTCTTTTAGGGGATAATTAAAAAAAAAGTTGATGTTCATTTTCTAGTTTGTGAACAAACAGTCTAAAACCAAAGATAAAATCTCATACTTTAAAAATGCCTTGAAATACTCAAACTTTGAACCAATTTTAACACTCTTAGGGGATGAATTTGGAAAAACTCTGAAATCAGTTTTGTAGTCTTTTAACGTACAGAATAAGACCGAAGTTAAAAATCTCTTACTCACACTTTAAAATTTTATTGCTCGCCATTTAAAATTTGAACCCCCTTTTAAACCCCCTTAGAGGTTGAATTTTTCTAATCGCTGAAAGAACTTTTTTCGTAAACTTTTAAGTCTCTAGCTCAAAAAAAGTGTTGCCCATACAAAGCTTTCTTAACCCCCTTAGGGGTGGAATTTTCTAAAACTCTGAAAGTACTTTATTATTAATTTTAATAAGTAACATTTTGAATAGTTTTAAGTCTAGTAAAAAAAAAAGTTTTTCCCACACAACACTGGCTACCCTTCTTAAGGATCTTAAGGATCCCCTTAGGGATGGAGTTTTCTAAAACGCTGAAAGTTCTTTTTTAGTATTCTAATAAGTAATCTTGTTGCAAAGTTTTAAGTCTAACTCAAAAAAAAGTGTTGCCCATGCAAAGCTTGCTCTCCTTTTTAACCCTATTAGGGGTGGAATTTTCTAAAACGATTTGTGTTCTTTTTTTGTATTTTAATAAGTAATCTTTCTACAAAGTTTCAAGTCTCTAACTCAAAAACATAAACTTTCCCTGATAAAAACTTTGCACCCCTTTTTATCCCCCTTAGGGATAGATTTTTTCAAAACGCTGAAAGTCTTTTTTTTTGTATTTTTATAAGTAATCTTTCTACAAAGTTTTAAGTGTCTAGCTCAGAAAAAGTGTTCCCCATACAAACCTTGCATCCTTTTTTAACCCCCTTAGGGAATGATTTTTGTAAAACGCCGAATGTAGTATTTTTCATGTTCTAATAAGTAATTTTTCGTCAAAATTTTAAGTCTCTATTAAAAAAAAATATGTTTTTCCCATACAAACTTTGCACCCTATTTTACCCCCTTAGGGGTGGAATTTTCCAAAACGCTGAAAGTACTTTCTTTGTATTTAAATAATCTTTCTACAAAGTTTTAGGACTCTAGCTAAAAAAAATAGTTTCCCACATACAAACTTTGCACCCCTATTTTAGCCCCCTATTTTTAGGGGTAGAATTTTCTAAAACGCTGAAAGTACTTAATTTGTATTCTGATGACTAATCTTTCTACAAAGTTTTAAGTCCCTATTTAAAAAAAATATTGTTTCCCCCATACAAAATTTGCACCCCTATTTTACCCCCTTAGGGGTAGATTTTTTTAAAACACTGAATCTAGGTACTTTATTTGTATTCTAATGAATAATTTCTCTTTTTTTTAAGTTTTAAGTCTCTATTTAAAAAAAAGTAGTTTTTCCCATACAAACTTTGCACTCTATTTTACCCCTTTAGGGGTAGAATTTTCTAAAACCCTGAAAGTTCTTTATTTGTATTCTAATGACTGATCTTTCTACAAAGTTTTAAGTCTCTATTTAAAAAAAAATGCTTGCACCCCTATTTTACCCCCGTAGGGGTGGAATTTTCCAAAACGCTGAAAGTGTTTCATTTGTATTCTAATAACTAATTTTCTACAAAGTTTAAGTCTATAGCTCAAAAAAAAAGGTTCTCCCATACAAACTTTGCACCCCCATTTTACCCCCTTAGGGGTAGAATTTTCAAAAATCCCTTTTTATCCCTAGCCCACGTTATAAAAGCAACATACTGTGCAAAAATCAACTCTCTAAGATTAGTAGTTTCGGCTGTGCGTTGATGAGTGAGTGAGTGAGTGATTGAGTGAATAAGTCAGTCAGGACATAGGCATTTATTATGTATAAATAGATAGAAGATAATGAAACTCCCATTCAAATATCTCAAAAAATTATGAAGCTACATCCGTTTTAATGTCGCTTGTTAGAGTGAGAAAACGATGAGGGACTGTGACGTCAATATACTCGAGCGTCATAGTAAAAAAACAATCGTTTCATATGAAGGTGCGTTTTGCGGAAAAGGGACAGAACATACCCCCTCTTAAAACTTTGGACTCTTATAACTTAATCATTACCTATATAACCTCTTGCTTTGTTTTTTTCTCCATTTGACTATATTTATTTTAAATTCTTTTTCGAGAAAATACATTATGATTATTTACCATATTTTCGATTCCTGAGCTATAACCACGAACTTCGGAATTCGAAAATATTCGGGTATCTCTATCTCTATCGCACTAACCATACTCGAGTGACAGGGATGCAAATATATGAACATTGAGTATCGGTTTTCGTGGTAGCGCCGCAGGTACTTTGGCTGAATGCGCCGAGCGCGTGCCATTGTCATTCAACAAAAACAAATTCGTGTTAATTATATTGTTCAAATTTGTTGATTTCATTTATTGAAATTACGACATAAAACGACATTTGCGCATATAAGTTCTCATATCAGAATCGAATATTTTTTTTATGGTTTATATTTTAGCATTTGTCTCGTAAAGGTCTATCGTAGACGGGATTTAAATTATTAATAAGTGAAAGGCAAAGCAATTCCGCCATTTTGACGAAAATTTGACGGTTCTTATAGCTGACAGTTGGAGCAGCGTTTGATTTCAATAAAAATAAATGAAAAATTAAATGAAGTCGTATATTTCGGAAAATTAATTAACTGTCGCAGTCGGATAAAAACTATCCTAAGTTGCAGCTAGAATAATAATGTACCTATATAAAATGTTTCATATTTTTCCGTTCATGGGATGCTGAGAACATTCGAACCGCGCAAAGCTTAGTTTCAAACTGGCTGATTCTTTTTTTAATTTAGAGATTTATTATAAGTGGAGATTACAGGGTAAAATATAACGGTATCTCATCACATACAATTTCTGGTCAAAGTTTGTAATTTAATCACCTTTGTATGTATTTTTTTCTCTTCAAATTCCTATTTTTAGCTCAGGAGTATTAGGTTTTCAACATAAAATCCTTCATAACTATCTGAAATTTGGTATACTGACGCTGTATTTGATAATAAGAATTAGTAAAAACTCCCCACTCCTCCGCCGCTTGCGTTCCTAAAACGAAACGAAACATTTTTTTTTAAATTAAGGATCCTATCGCTTCGAAATTTATAGTCAGAAATCTGCAAGAATTGACTTTGGACAGTTATGAATTGAACCTTATATACAACTTATTCTATGCAAATAAATTATATTCTGTTCTATTCTATTCTATAGGCAGTTAAGGGGCATTTTTTCAAAGTGTACCATTTTATTTGAATAGGCGTCATTCCATTACTTAAGAGGGCTACTTTACCATACAATTAGTAACGGAATGGACGTAACGGAACGAATACTTCGCAGATTAAAACACGTGTTTAATATACTGTTTTTAATAATTGTAATAGTATTTTACTGAAATCATGGTTAATGATAATGACATATTAAGATAATTGAGTCGCATTAGCAGAAAAATTATAGGAACCTTCGTAATCTCGTAACGGAACCAGGACACTAGTTTTTGGGTCCACCACTCGACGCACCGTTCGCGCGCGATTTCTAGCCACTACTGACAGTTTGTAAACAAAACAAATGATGTTACGTGACGGTATGTGATGCTAGATGAAAATAAACACCTAATTTGGTAATAAAAATACCTCGTTCCAACAAAATCATCGTAACGGAATGTGGACATGTCCACTTTTCCAAAATCACTGGACAAGATTAATTTTAGTTTATTATGTAAAAAATACTTTAGCGAGATAAATATAAGGTTGATTTAAGAAAATTCATGTTTTCCACTATCAGCAACAAGTATTTCCAGGCACAATATACAAGTCCTAATACTTCGAATCGATACTTGAAGTTGGCTTTCCGCAGGTGGACAGGCAAAAATCGAGGGTCGGCAGCCAGAAAGACCAAGAAAATGTGGTAAATTTAATGCTAAATGATAGGTTTTTTGGGTTTTTATACGATTTAGATATATTATTGACGTTTTAAAATCGGTACAAGTGCAATTTTTCAACGTGTTTCGTATTTGTAGGGTGTCAAAGGCACTGCTGGACATGTGGTGTAGGACTGTACGTATATTTATCAAAACACCAACTGTAATTTTGCTCAAATAGAGTTTTTATTGTATCCTCAATCAATAGCGTAATAAATTGTAAAAAAAAAGTAGTAAATATATATGATTACCTTGTCATTTTATTCTGCTATACCTTCTTCCCCGACCTGTAACCAAGCGAGATTATCTTACAATAACATGTTATTGACTTGGCACTGTTTCCAGCATGCTTTACTGCAAGTTCATCCCGTATCTCCTAACTCGAAACATAAACATATAATATTTACCGCGAGAAATGGTCACGTTGCTATTTATCAGTCAGACAGACGACCGTTGTATTTAAAGTTGTATCCATGGACAACTGAACTTTCTCCGACGTTCAATTTGGCGGGCATTCGACACCAATTTTAAACAAAGATTATCTTAGTTTACAATCTCACGGTCGATGCCAGTTTTCTTATCTTAAACTTGTTAGAAGTGCTTTTAATGAGTCAGACATGGCATTACCGTAAGTTATAAGTAAAATACCGTGCATTATAAGTAAAATTCGGTGGCACTACGGTGAAAAACAGAGAAAAAGATATAATAAAAAAAACCGGTCAAGTGCGAGTCGGACTCGCGCACGAAGGGATCCGTACCATTATCAATAAAAATATTTATTTTATTCTGTTTTTAGTATTTGTTGTTATGGCGGCAACAGAAATACATCATCTGTGAAAATTTCAACTGAAACTATCACGGTATCAGTGAGGTACAGCCTGGTGACAGACAGACGGACAGCGGAATCTTAGTAATAGGTTCCCGTTTTACTCTTTGAGTACGGAACCCTGAAAAAACGATCGCTTAGTATCTCAAGAAATGAATATTAGTACCAATTAACCTACTCGTACAATATCAGAGGTACAAGTAACACCTATTTTCAACCCCTTGTATTATAAAACCTCTGCCACTAGTGTCCTTCACTACCAAAACGTAATATATAGAATATCAGTGACATTAAATTTGAACCTTAATACTATGACGATACCGCTTGTTTTTCAACATGAATGTTGTAGTGGCACGAGCTTACTCGGTAGCTAGCAGCTATGCGATAATAGAGACACAATGGGCTTTGTTTGAAAGATTAGGGCTCGGAGCGAAAAATTCACCTCAAAAGAGCCGTACTATACAAGCCATTATGAAACATGCCCCTGAACGCCCAAATTCATAATAAGTCGAGCCTGCTTGTTATAAACATTATTCATAGGTATACCACTACCACAATCAGTAACAACTATGACATCACAATCACAGTTGCTAGGGCAGATTATTTGCTTATCGTTTTCAGAAAATAAAAAACATAATTTTCGATACACGCAAACACAGTTTCTATGAAAAACATATGACGCAAAAGATATTTTTTTCTGTAAGTCTTAAAATATCGACTTGGTAACAGGTTATTTGATATTGTCGTCAAAGGCAATCTACTAATAAGAGATGACAAACAATATACCTACATCAAGTTTAAGAATATAGTTAAGATTGTATGTCAAGGCCCGTTTATAGGCAGGCGTGGCGCTAGACGGAACGGTTGGGATGTACCGTAGCGTTTATGGGCAAGCGTGCACTATCTATTTTATGTCGCTGCACATGGTAAGGACCACAGCAAATAATTTTACATTCACGTATCACGCCCGGTCGAGGGACCAGGACGGGTATGAAGGACTAACCGCGACAAAAGCCTAGACCCCCCACCGAGTGCCGGCTCCGCCTTAAGAGGAACGCCGCGGGATCGCGTTCAGCATTCGTCAAACGCAGCCTCCTACGAGAATATTCATACCCAGTCGACTTATGATAAAATTATGTAAGTAGGTAGGTGTACCTATAACCTCAGGCCTCATGCTCATGACTGAGTTAGAAATTGGCGGATACATTGACAATATAAAATATGGTCACTGTCGCCGTGGCAAGGTAGGATTCGTAATATATTTGTTTTTAATCTTTTTTTTAAGGAGCTTAGTCGTTAAACGAGAATGTCGCTCCATACGTCCGCTAGTGGAGATACAGCTATCTAATGCACAATTTGTAGGTCTTATAAAATGATTTCGCTTGCGATTCGTAATGTTCCTGTAAAGTGTAAAGGATTCCTGATGATTTATATATAGTATGTTCTGTGTGAGTGGTTGGATGTCACTGATAAGGAGCAGGCTGAAAATCAGCGCTGCAGCCGCCATGCTGTAGCATTATGCTGAGCTTGATCCCTTTTGCTGCCACGTTTGTTATTATTACATTTTCTTTGTACAGTCACCGGCATCAATATATGAATCAAAGGCCGCAAAAATATCTGCCACGCTCTTACGGCTCTAGGAATAGAGTTGCCATCAGATATTTTTGCGGCCTTTGTTCTATCATACTCGTATATGCAGGTGACTGTAACATTTTGTAGTGTGTGCTTATGTAAATAAACAAATTTCGATTTCTATTTCTAATGTTATCAGGTTACAGTTCGATTTTCAACAAAAACGCAGTCTGCCGCTTTATGATATGAGATATGACTATAAATCGCGCTGGAATTGCAGCTATAATAGTGTTGTGATTTAGCGCTCGGCCGAGCTTTGAAGACTCGGCTAAGACTAGCGTTATGCAGTAGATGCTGAGAAGATGCGCATTAACACTGACTCACAACTCTAACCGAGCTAACTCACCATGCTTTACAGACCCGTAACTATTAAATATGGCGCCAGCTACTGACATCCCATATAGAAAACTGTCAATCCCTTAAAGACAGATTTCACGAAAGTTACGATTTGGAAACCACCTAGCTGAATTCCACAACATTGAGTTTCACTATAAACCGCGCCCATGCCGTGCCGTCAGTGTGCTCTACGCTAAGGGATGCTAAGGGTTATTTTTGCGCACAAATTGATGTTGTTTATTATTTTATGGCTATATTAAAGTACTTACAAATGCTTGTAGTTGAAGACGCTTTGCCTGGTATTCGAGTATCTTAGGTAGAGTATGAGCGCAGCGAGGAGTGTTATTGCGGTGACCTGGAGCGTCCACTCCTGCGGTAACTCGCACTTGGACAGCCGCGCCTCCTCCGTGCTGATGGTCACCTGCAGCACAAATAAAACTCAACATATTACTTTTTCAGGCATTTTGTCAGACTTTCTAAGTACACGTGTAGCTTGTGGACCAAGTGCACGCAGACAGCTCTCAATGCCTTACGCGTCCAGTACAATAATGGTTTGAGGATGTTGTTGGGGCTGCCTCGCTCTATGTTTACAGAGGCTGAAGTTGATATAGTTTTCAGGCTATAATTCGTAAACGAGTTGCCTCTCTGATGCGCTGTGTGCGAGGCAGCGACAACAGCCTCCTGAACATTATTGTTGATAGGTTGGAATGCCCGGTGGTGGAGCACTGGAACCCTTTTTACCCGTTACCTGAGACTCAAACTATCTCTATACAAAATATCTAAATCGGTTCAGTGGTTTAAGCGCGAAGAGGTAACAGACAGACAGACAGACACACTTTCGGATTTATAATATTAGTATGGATATGGATATTCTTGATTCACTATAAAAGCAGGCCCCGGGCTCCTTCAGGGTACCTACGACCGGGAAAACGCTAGGAGAGCGATGATTCTGCTCAGCACACACTGGAAGTTTGCCCTGCATGGGACTCCGAGAAACTGGGTCTGGTTAGCGTGGTTGGCACAAATTTGTCCCTGCCAGTAATCGTAACAAAAATGCTGGCAGTGGACTCGGCGTGGAGAGCCATGGTCTCCTTCTGTGAGGTAGTGATGACCCAGAAGGAGACCGCTGAAAGGGAACGAGAGAGAGTAGATCCCTCTCGAAGAAGACGACGTCGAGAACGAGAACGAAACCGGCCACCGTAGGCCATCGCCGTAAACCATGTAGGCTCGGACAAGAATAGGTCTACGGTCTCCCCCGCCTGTCGTAGAAGGCGACTAAAGGGGGTCATCGGGGTCGCGGTGTTTCTGGCGGGGGCCGGGGAACTCACCTAAAAACCCCAGGGAAGGCGACCATCATCATCCTAGGACGAGCCAAATATGGCGAGGCGCGAGGAGGGCTCCAGTGCGTTCAGAATGAGATCCTGGAGTCCTCCGCATGAGAGCGCAGATGCCGGCCGCCGTGGAGTTTTTAGTGGATAGAAATACCACATAACCCAGTCATCCCCCGATGATTGGGTACATGGTACGCAGGTATCCTCCACGAAAATAAAATAAAATAGAAGGGCGATGATTCCTGATTTACCTGGTACCTGAATCCTCTCAGTAAGTAGGTAGATTTCGCTACAAAGCGGAAAACGCGACGTAGGTAAGCTACACGTACAGCGTTATGAACAGGTTGCCTTTGAATGTGTTAAGGATTCGACTTTTTTGCTCTTAATCTTAATATGTCGGTTATCAAACACATACAAGTATGCATTATGAGTTGTTTGTGTTCGGTATGTAAGCATTTTATAGATCTGCCACAGTAAATGTATGGAAAGATTTTTTTATACAACAAGCAATTATACTATGCCTACAGTCATCATCGTTATTATATCAGCCGAAAGATGGGTACTAAACATCACTAAAATATGTTTTAGACCAATTATTAAAATGAGATAAAAGGTGTGATAAATGTGATAATGATAACGCTGAGATGTCGATAAATCACGTCACGATGTCGTGAAACTCAAAATATTAGGCTCAGATTATAAACTTCCATAAAATGAGCGTTATCTTAGGTAGATAACTAGGATTTTTACGCACGGCCACATTTCATAATAGTTAGTAACAGTTTATTATTATAAATGTTAGAGCATGATTAGTTCTATTTAAAAAGTCCATCAAGTTGTGTTTTATGAATGTTAATGATGATGATATTGATTAATGAACGTTTAGCGCTATGTCATACAACAAGACCGATGCGGGGATTAGATATAATCAACGTGTTCTTGACAATTTCCGTTAATTGCAAGGGGATGCCTGCTTAGCTTAGATCTAATAAAGTTAATTTCTCCAAGACAGTAGTACCTTAAATTAAATCAGTTTTGCAGATTTAACCAGTGTAGATGGCTCTTAACTGTGACGTCACAGCAGCTTCTTAAATTTTGTAAGGTTCCTATACACTACATGACTACAAGAAGGTTTACAAAGTGAGTTCGTTCGATATTACATATTTTTTTCATAAATAAAATTTATTTCATGTGTTTCAAGACCCTTGTACAATAAGACAAGTAACCTTTAATGCTAAAGTAAATTGTTTTGTCCAAGATTTAAAAAAAAATGTTTTTTTTTTCAAAAAATAATTACGCTAATTTGTTATTGTGAATGTACTCTGCAATATGCCAAAGTTAACGGAAATTCCCGGGAGCACCCTGTATGATGAAGCAATGTCCGATTAGGCAAACGTGAGATAAAGTAATTGTGTAACTACGTAATACCTCTACGTAAAAGTACCTACGGTTGGATTCATTATGAAAAGAGCCAATTGGATTTTAAGGGTCTGCAACCTTGGAATAGCAAGCATCCGCACCACGAGGGGACGGTGTACTCCACAAACTCGATCTTGTGGTCCGGCGTGGGCACGAAGCTGTGTCGCAGCGCGCAGCTGTGGTGCGTGTGCGCGCTGCACGCGAGCCGCGGCCGCGGGCTCTCCACTAGGTATTCTGTCGACTCTTTGGATCGCCTCTTTGGACAGGCAGTCCCGAAGTTCCACCAACAGGCTGTCTGTCTCCGATATAACTGTGATTATAACTCACCAAATAATACTTAGGGTCCACTCTATTCCTCCACGAGAACGAGGGGACGGTGTACTCCACAAACTCGATCTTGTGGTCCGGCGTGGGCACGAAGCTGTGTCGCAGCGCGCAGCTGTGGTGCGTGTGCGCGCCGAACGCGAGCCGCGGCCGCGGGCTCTCCACTAGGTATTCTGTCGACTCTTTGGATCGCCTCTTTGGACAGGCAGTCCCGAAGTTCCATCAACAGGCTGTCTGTCTCCGATATAACTGTGATTATAACTCACCAAATAATACTTAGGGTCCACTCTATTCCTCCACGAGAACGAGGGGACGGTGTACTCCATAAACTCGATCTTGTGGTCCGGCGTGGGCACGAAGCTGTGTCGCAGCGCGCAGCTGTGGTGCGTGTGCGCGCCGAACGCGAGCCGCGGCCGCGGGCTCTCCACTAGGTATTCTGTCGACTCTTTGGATCGCCTCTTTGGACAGGCAGTACCGAAGTTCCATCAACAGGCTGTCTGTCTCCGATATAACTGTGATTATAACTCACCAAATAATACTTAGGGTCCACTCTATTCCTCCACGAGAACGAGGGGACGGTGTACTCCACAAACTCGATCTTGTGGTCCGGCGTGGGCACGAAGCTGTGTCGCAGCGCGCAGCTGTGGTGCGTGTGCGCGCCGAACGCGAGCCGCGGCCGCGGGCTCTCCACTAGGTATTCTGTCGACTCTTTGGATCGCCTCTTTGGACAGGCAGTACCGAAGTTCCATCAACAGGCTGTCTGTCTCCGATATAACTGTGATTATAACTCACCAAATAATACTTAGGGTCCACTCTATTCCTCCACGAGAACGAGGGGACGGTGTACTCCACAAACTCGATCTTGTGGTCCGGCGTGGGCACGAAGCTGTGTCGCAGCGCGCAGCTGTGGTGCGTGTGCGCGCCGAACGCGAGCCGCGGCCGCAGACTCTCCACTAGGTATTCTGTGGACTCTTTGGACAGGCAGTCCCAGCGTTCCACGAACAGACTGTCCCTTTCTGGTAAGGGAGCCGCGTCCGGCTCCGTGCATTGGCTGTCGGACGCCCTGTATAGGGGGAAGTGCTGGAAAAGGAGACAGTGATTAAAGCCAACTATAAATGTAGGAGCTCATATTTAAAATGTTTAAATTATTTGCTTCCTGCGACCAATTATTTCATCTTTTTCCACTACAGACGATTTTTTTGAGTGTTCATAAAAGTTTGTATTAGAAGGAAGTTATAGGTACTAGCTAGTAATGTGTTCTGATTAACAGCATTATACCTGGATTAATATAGGCCTGCTGTATTTTTCTAGCTTCGTTTTCCCTTTACATAGTTTTGATCCACTGCTGCACTTGAGGATGTCTGTCAAATAAGAAATAAACATTCGTAGAAATTCGTTACGACTTACTTGTAAACCATGTTTATTTGCTCACAAGAAATATGTAGAATAAACTGTCACATAGGGTTTGCATAAGGACCTGCCCCGACTGGAACACGCATCTTGATTAGCAAAATATTTACATGTGTATCGATCAGTGATGTTTACTTACAAGCCATGCTATGCACAAAAATGAGACAACCAAAGAGTCGGTGTACATAGAAGTTTTTGAAAGTCATTCTAATAGAGTTGGCGTCAAGATACTTAATATTGCGCATGCCAGTAGTTAAATTAATTATATAAGTAGAGAGACTAGTATATGTTCCCTGTTACCCGCGATATTATGTATTTCCGCGTCGGCGCGCGCGCACAGGTCGCAGCCGTCACCCTGCAGCGCCATGGAGTTGAGCAGTACGAAGTGCACGCCGCGCACGCTCAGCAGCCGCACGGGCGGCGCGCGCAGCCGCCGCTCCCAGCGCCCGGACAGCTGCGGCGTTATCCTGTGTGCACACACTTTTTATCATACAGGATTATTCTAGTTCATGCGCATATATTATAATCAATTTACGCAATACGCAACAGTGCAAGCGGAATGTAACATTAGCAATAAGGGTTTTTGAGATAAATCATTCTTATTATTGTTCTAATTTTAACTCAGTTTTAATTATTTCGTTCCATGCAAAATTACCCACTGTCCCCAGCAAGCTCGGTTCTCCGTACAAACCAGTACAAACGTAGTTACGCTCTCATTTTAAAACGACTAGCTAGTTTGCTCTGAAACTTTGTACTAGAATAAGTTAAGGTATATCCAGGTCAGTAATTAGTTGGTCAGATACCATAGTAAAAAAAAACAGCATATTTAAGGTTTTCATACAAAACTTGTTTTTGCTGTATTTCGTTTGTTTTATAACCTTGAGCCATATAAACTAATTACAGACCTAGATACCCTTCATGTCATTGTATATGCAAAGTTTCGTTACAATCCAACACGTAGTTTTAAAATGAGAACGAAACTCCATTTGTATGGGAAGGTGAAATTCGGCCGAGCTTGCCGGGGACTCTTAATGTGCCGTTAGCTTTTCGGTGAATGAAAACAACGTGAGGAAACTGGTTTAATCCCAATAAGGTCTATTTTTCCCTCAGGGTTGGAAGGTCAGATGGCAGTCGCTTTCGTAAAACTAGTGCCTATGCCAAATCTTGGGATTAGGTGTCAAAGCGGACCCCGGACTATTTTTGAGCACAACTGGGAATCACTTCTGGAAAATGATGATATTGTAAATTAATTAATGGCTGCAACAGTCCTCACTTTTAAATTTCTGAACTCCTTATTTAATGGCACCACTTCATATCCAAAGAAATTTACAACTAGATTTTCAAACTTGCAAGTTTATATATTTTGAACAAGTGTAGGCTACGTAAGTTCAAAAAATAATGTACAATAAAATAAAAAACCATGTACCTGTTTTGTAGGACAGAGCATAGTTGTCACACACACCCATCTATCTTTTGAGTATCACAACAAGTAAAAAATCATTTGTAACCACCCTGATTGCTTATTTAACCCCAATAAACTCAAAAGATATTCAGGAACTTTTGGGAAAAAGTGTACCTATACTTAATTTGCAAAATAGCAATGATTCATTTAGTTAAAACATTAAATTTTGTCCAGGATATGTTATGTTGGTTAATGCTTACTTGTAATGGAACCCAATGTCATGATTCCCGGCAACAGCGTACAAAGAGGTCCCATCAGGAACTTTGAATAATTCATGAAATTTTTGCACATATTCATTAAACTCTTTTTCAGAACACTTGTCACCTTCATCAAACAAGTCACCTGAAATTAAAATACTTTTTGGATGCTTTTGTTAAACATATTGTTCATTAACATTTTGAAATAATACAACCATTTAATTTTAAAAAAGTGAGCGGTTTTGTGTTGACACACAAAAATAATCCTGCCTATAAATAAGATGTATGAGTACCTAATACAAATACTACTTCTGGTCTATGCAAAGTCATGGCAGTTTGAAATGCGCGATGCATTTGCCATTCCCGCCGCCATTTGTCCATCCAATGCGCGCTGCGACCAAGCAGGTGTGGGTCAGCGAAAATCATACCATACACTGGTTGGACGTTAGACATTTTACTTAACGTAGGAAAGCCACACTGTAAAACATCATTAATGTACATAGTAAACTTGCAATCAACATAATGTAAATAAAAAGCCAGTCTCGATTGTATACCTGGATTTGGGTAACGTAATATATAAGATATTCACAGTAAACATAAATAAACAACAGCCCCGCAAAAAGCCGGGGTATAGTGTTTACAAACAACGAGTGCCTTATTTTTCGGAAACTGAAAGCCATTGTTAAAAGTAATTAATATTAACGTGTACACTTAAAAAGCCATTTGACTAAGCGCTTATTTAAAAAACACATCTTAAATTAACGATCGAAACATTTTTGACTAATTTTGTTTTGACGTAACCAAAGTCGTATTTCACCAAGCAACCACTATCCAAAAAACAAAGCGCTACATTTCGTCATCGAAGCACCAAACAGGGTGGAAAGTTAAAACGGGGCAGTAAGGGCAGCTACTAGATCCCTTGCCGCTACGCAAAATTGGCATTAGGATTTCATTCCTAACTTTATAAGTGATGATCATTAGAATTCACAGATTTTTCAAAAAAAGTTCAGTCAGCGAGAAAATCATCAATTTTGACGAAAAAAATGTTTTATGCCATTCTATCCCATTCCTATTAAGGATCAAAATACTCTTCCGTACCGACTAAGGTTTGACAAATAGAACGCCCAGAAATCAAAAAAAAAAATTCCCAAAGTGCAAGTAGTCCTTTAGTTAGACGATCATCAAAGTGTATGGAGACGGAGATAACTTCATTTAGATTAGAAATGAGAGAATTATTTCCTTTGTTAAAAAAAACTAACGTATTTACACCCGTATTCATAAACGTTACTATGTGGACAGTACTCACGAGCGGACAGGTGCTGTAAAACCCTTACATTAGTAAATTATATAGTAATTTTTTTACAATCTTTTTACAGAATAAAGCTGTCCGTCATTGAATAAAACAAGTAATTTTTTTTGACCAAGGAATGAATCCTCTCATTTCTAATCTAAATGAAGTTATCTCCGTCTCCATACACTTTGATGATCGTCTAACTAAAGGACTACTTATACTTAGGGATTCCCATACTAATTGTATGGAAAAAGTTTTCTTTGATTTCCGGGCGTTCTAGTTGTCAAACCTTAGTCGGTCATGTTGTAAGGAGGTGTGTAAGTATGCTTTGTACACACTGGCCAAACAGAAAAACTATGGGTTGATGCAATCGACTGCGCATGACAGGGATTTGAATTTGAGCTGAAGATTGGAAAGCTGTCAAGGCTTGTTTATTGTTGTCTTTCTGGTTGATACATCTAGAAGGGACACTTGTCCTTATAGTATTTATTGTTTATATATAGTCATGTTGTGATCTCTCTAATTAATAAATACCTCACTGCCATAGCCCAATTCATTTTATTATCTTAAGAGGTCCCAAAGAGTATTATGATCCTTAATAGGAATGGGATCGAATGGCATTAAAAAACCATTTCGTCAAAATTGATGATTTTCTAGCTGACTGTACTTTATTTGTGTTAAGGTTTTACGTTATTGTCTATTATCTGTATCTATGGTTTGTGTTAAGACGTTGTCATGTCACTTTGTTTTGAAGAAAATAAAACGAAATGGTGTACGGACGTGAATATTAGTTTTACTGTTTAATATTAGGAATATGGTGACTTCCGCGTGTGATTCGGTATTTAAGAGGTTATGCATATTCTTGATTTTCAAAAATTAAAGGTAAAATATTAAAAATTTTGAAAAATATTCCAAAATTTTTGTATAAGCTTGTTATCCGGAACAGAAGACCTACAAGAGCAAAATATGGCTCAACCAAAACTACAAAACGTGATTTGTCGGTTAGAAGATGGAAATAATTTTCATAATTGGAAATTTAGATTGGAGTTGTCATTGGAGGAAAAAGGCCTTGGTGATATAGTGGCCTGTGCTAATGTGGAGGGCAAAGATAAAAAGAGAGATGCAGAAGCTAGATCGCTAATTGTACAATGCATAGGAGATACATTTTTGGAAATCGTAAAAGGGTGTAAAAGTGCAAAACAGATGATGGATTCCTTGGAAAATATTTTTACAAGAAGAAGCGTAATGAATAAATATAATTTAAAAAGAAGATTAATTGAGTTGAAATGTGCCAGTAACGAAAATTTACAAGATTTTTTTTTGATATTTGACAAGCTTGTAAGTGACATTGAAGTAATGTCAAAAATGGATGAGTCAGATAAAGTGGTACATTTGCTACTCGCTTTACCAGATAAGTACAATAGTGTTACAACAGCTTTAGAAACAATTAATGAAGAACTGACTTTGGAAAAGGCAAAAAGGACTCTACTTGATGCAGAAATTCGAATGAATGACATGACCATACCAAACCAAGATAATGCATTTAATATAGAATGCTGGAATTGTAACGAAAGAGGGCACAAAGCAATATATTGCCAAAAAGGTTTTCAAAACAAACTGAATTATACTTCCCAACGAGGAGCTCCTGTCCGAGGTGGTGAATCATATAGACGTGGTCGTGGCAGAATGTAGGGACGCCTTCGTGGTGCCAATAGAGCATCTACATCAAGGAATGATGCAACAATAGCCCATGAAGAAGGTGTCGAGGAAGTGGGTTGTATGATTGATGGAGAATTCAATTTAACTTGTAAGGCATTCTTTAGTGAATTAATTTCTTTTGTGGTGGACTCTGGTGCATCACAAAATTTCATATCTGACCAATATACACAATGTTTGATAAACATAAAAAACTTAAAGCATCCTATAAGAATTAACACAGCTAATGGCGAAAAGTTAATTGCTCATCAAAGTGGGAGTTTACCAATTAAATGTGGCAGTGTTAAGTTTACTGTCGAGGGACTTATAGTGGCAAATCTAGCCTATAATCTTTTGTCTGTATGAAAACTTCTTGAAAAACCAAATGAAATCATATTTAGAAATAAATATGCGAAAATTACCTTTTTTAATGGGTCCACTATATGGGCATACAATAATGGCAAACTTTATATTTTACAGGGTGAAATTGTAACAGAGGATAGAGTCGCGGCTGTACATTCAGCGGATGGCATGTTGTGGCATAGACGTTTAGGACATACCAGCTCTAAAACTTTACAAAGGCTACAGCTACCACTTAACAACAACGTATGTAATGCATGTATGAAAGGTAAGGCAACAAAAATACCATTCAAAAAGTTAGAGCGACCTAGGTCAGGTCTTTGAATTGTTGCACAGTGATATAGCGGGTCTATCCAGAATTCCAACTATACAGGGTGAAATCTATTTTCAAACAATTCGTTACAGATTCTTCGATAGCTCAGCGTAAGGGGGGTTGGAAAGCATGAATTCCCCAGAGAAAGTAACCAAGGCGATCAGCAAGAGAAATGAGCAACCCACTCACCTTGTGCACCTCAATAGCAGCAGCTCGTGATGTGGTGAAAGCCCAGCTCCTTTATCCTTCTGCTATGCCTAGGTCTTATAAGCCTCGATCTTGGTTCAGCACAGGTTAGGGTAAAAGCACAACAGATAAAGCGGTAAAAGTATATAGCCACGAAAGCACCGTGGTATATATGTCTCAGCGGCTGTAAGGGATGCGCGCGCGACGACAGCTAATTGCATACTACTGAAAGTTCTGGAAGGAGCCATTCGGAAAGGGCGAGATTCGCTTGGCATTGAAGGAGCCTTCGGTGATGGACTACTCCTAGCTCTTGACAATAGCCTAGTTACTTAATCCTAAACACAATTATTGACAATTTTTCACACTTTTGTGTAGTTTTCTTGTTAAAAAGGAAATCGGAAGCAACTGAAAATATCATCATTTATATACATCGATACGAAAATGAATTCGAAAAAAAGGTAAAAAGGATAAGAAGTGACAATGGGGGCGAATACACTTGCATTAAACTACGACAACTTTGTAATGAGAAGGGTATAGTTTTGGAATATAGTTTACCATATTCGCCAGCTAGCAATGGCGTTGCAGAACGAATAAACCGTAGTTTATATAACAAAGCAAGGACAATGCTTATTGAAACTAAGCTACCGAAGAATTTGTGGGGTGAGGCTGCAAAATGTGCAGCTTATCAGTTAAACCGCTGTACCTCTATGGCAATTAATTACAAAACTCCGTGTGAAATTCTTTATGGGACAAGAAACTTAAACAAACTTCGTGCATTTGGTGCAAAGGCGTGGGCTTGCATTTTACCAAAACCTGATAAACTTTCTGAAAGAGCATGTGAGTGCAGAATGGTAGGGTATAGTAGGACAGGATATAATTTATGGGATGTTAAAAGCAATAAAATAATTGTGTCGCGAGATGTGAGATTCGATGAAGATGATATTGTTTATAGTGAAAGTAATCTAACTGATAACGAGCATGAGTGGCAAAGAGTTAGTGTTTCAGATTTTAATCAAGATAATAATGATAAAATTACTGAACCAGAACGAGGTAATGAAGACAGAGAAGGGGTTATCGTTGATAATAATAATATTGATGAGGAAATTATCGAACCACCAGAAATATTTGAGGACTGTACTGAAGATAACTTAACTGAGAGAAGCGACATTACAAATGAACACGAGATAAGAACAAAAAGTGGAAGAATTGTTAGGCCTCCGACAAGATTAGAAGATTATTAAACACATGTTGCCTACTGTTTGTGTACGGGTGATCCAGGTTCTTACAAAGAAGCTGTCGAAAGAGGTCGTGAATGGCAAGACGCAATAGACAAAGAATTAAATTCCCTAAAATGTTTGGGAACCTGGGAAGGATCAGAATTGCCTACAGATAAAAGGGATATAGATACCAAATGGGTATTTACTACTAAGAAAGATGGTACAAAAAAGGCCAGATTAGTGGCGAAAGGATTTCAAGAAGAAACATTGTTTAATGTTTATTTACCTGTAGCTCGCATGCCTACAATTCGTATGATGCTGAGCCAAGCGGTAAAACATGATATGTATATGAAACAATTAGATGTTCCAACGGCCTTTTTAAACGGCTTTTTAAACGAAGACGTGTATATAAAACCACCCTTAGGAGTAAAAGTTGAAAAAGGAATAGTTTTAAAACTAAAAAGATCTCTGTATGGATTAAAACAGGCACCAAAATGCTGGAACGAACGACTTCATGGCTTTTTAGTTGGTAAAGGATTTGTACAATCGAAATATGATTTTTGTTTATATGTCTTGGAAGATGTCTTTTTATTAGTTTATGTTGATGATATCATTTTAATGTCAAAAGGTAAAATAAACCTAAATAAAGCACATGAATTTTTAAAAATTGAATTTAATGTCAAGAACCTTGGAGAGGTGAGTGCTTATTTGGGATTGGATATTGTGAGAACGCCAGGACTGATTTCGATTTCTCAAGGATCAGCAATAAATGATTGCTTGATAAATTTAACATGTCAGATTGCAAAGGAGCAGAGTCGCCAATGGAAGTCAACTTCGCAATAGACGAAAATGAAACTATCTACTTGGATATGCCATATCGTGAGCTCATAGGTTGTCTTTTATACTTAGGTACTTCTAGTAGACCTGACATTTGTTTTGCCGTGTCTTTCCTAAGTAGATATTTGGATAGGCCCACTATATCGCTGTGGAAAGCAGCTAAGCGTGTATTGCGGTACCTAAAATAAACAAAGTCAAAAGCTCTCGTATATAAACGGGATGGCAGTGGTCACTTAGTTGGCTATAGAGATGCTGACTGGGCTGGCGACAGAATAGACAGAAAAAGCGTGAGTGGTTCTGTAGTCTTTTATGGCAATAACTTGTTGGCCTGGTTCTGTAAGAAACAAAACGTTGTTGCCTTATCAACGGCCGAAGCTGAATATATAGCTGCGGCTCTAGCGTCTGCGGAGTTAGTTAATTTAAAGGGATTGTTGCAAGATTTTAACTGTCCGTCAAATTCAATGTTGCTTGTAGATAATCAAAGTGCGATTAAATTAATGGAGTCAAATGAAAACAGTAAGAGGTCAAAGCACATTGATATTAAATACCATTTTATTAAAGATTTAATAAGTAAACGAGAAATAATCGTGAAATGTGTAAGCTCGAATGAAAATGTAGCAGATATTTTGACAAAAGCATTAGGAAAACAAAAGCACAACTATTTTGTACAAACACTAGGCTTTAATTTAATGGTTTCTTATTGATATAGGAACGTAGATAGAGGTACTATAATGAGTGATATAATAATTATTACGTTATTTGTTTCAATTTCAACATAGGTAAACTAGAGTAAGATTCTTGAAATTGAGGGGGGAAAGGATTTGTAAGGATTTGTTAAATAACGCAGCGATGCGCACGCACAAATAGGCGTATAACATGAAACAACATAAGTTAATGTTTTGTGTATTTCATGTTCTCTGGTTTGATTTTAATTATAATTTTCTTGTTAGTTTTTTTTTAGTTGCTTATTTTATACCAATTCTTATTTTGAGGTAAATTAGAATTGAGGGGGGATGTTAAGGTTTTACGTTATTGTCTATTATTTGTGTTAAGACGTTGTCATGTCACTTTGTTTTGAAGAAAATAAAACGAAATGGTGTACGGACGTGAATATTAGTTTTACTGTTTAATATTAGGAATATGGTGACTTCCGCGTGTGATTCGGTATTTAAGATTTTGAAAAATCTGTGAATGTAATTTGTCATCACTTAAAAAGTTAGGAATTAAATCTTATGCCATTTTTGCGTGGCGGCAAGGTATCTAGTAGCTGCCCTTACTGCCCCGTTTTAACTTTCCACCCTGTATATCGCAGTTTGCTACTTCTATAAGCTTGTAGTGCTTGTAGTGTGTGATGTGGAGACAAAATTGTAAACTGTAGGTTAGTGAATTAAAAACGCCTAAAGACAGCTGATTGCAAGTGTCAAATTGACGATTGAACTTGGTAATAAAATAATAATGTGAATGTGTGCCGACGCCGAGTGTTGCGATTGATTTGTTGTTGTTATCATTATATAGTCTAGTCAGTAACAAAGTGTATCAATACGTAAATGAGAATGTTTTAATATTGCTGTATAAATAGTTAATGTTTTTTATTACAACAAAACAAAATGTCTGTGCACTGGAGTTCAGAGCTGATGAAGTGGGAGTACCGGGAGCTTCAGGCGACTGCTATGTCCGTCGACTTCTCCGGTAACAACGTGTTGCTGGCCGGCCGTCGATGGCTAGCAATCAAACAAGTCAATCTGGAAGAGGACGCGGGAGATATCATAAAGAAGTACCCGCGGCAGAGCAAGTATGATGCGGCTGGCGCAGAATGGTGTCAAACGTATCACGGACAAAAACTTTGTGCAATTGCGGTAAATACAATCAAAAATTCTTCCTTTAAATCCTTAATCATTATTCATTATCTGTTGTAAAGAGATACCCTAATTTTATCCAAAATATTCCAGAGTAATCAACGCGTGGACGTATATGAATGGCGCAACGGCAATGATCTGGCGTGTATTTGTTCTCTGCGCGGGCACACTCGAGTGGTCAGCGACACGCATTTCCACAGACAAGACCATAACCTCATAGCTACTTGTTCTATAGATACTTTTACCCACATGTGGGACCTCCGGGATGCTAGAAAACCAGTCATTTCACTATGTGCAGTCGGTAAGATCCAATTGTTTATAATTGTTAATATTTTGGATAACTTAGTGTAGTGATTATCCCATAACATTTCTTATCTATATCCACAGCTGGAGCCTCACAAGTCCAGTGGAATAAGGTTGCATCTCACATAGTTGCCACAGCACATGACGGAGATATCAAAATTTGGGACTATCGGAAACATAGTGCACCCTTCCAGTATATTTCAGCTCACTTGTGCAAAATTCATGGTGTAGACTGGAGTCCCCACCATGAGTATCAACTAGTGACATCAAGCCATGATGGGAGCATCAAGTTCTTTGACATAAATAATGCTAGGAGACCAGAAAATATAATAAACACCAATTTCCCAGTTTGGAGGGCAATATACACTCCATTTGGAAGTGGTTTGCTGACCATAGGTGTTGGGTGGGGTGGCCTGCCCCGCGTAGAACAAGCTGGAGTCATTGGTATTTGGGTATCTGACATTTTGACGCACAGGCTTGTGGGCCATACTGACACGGTACAGACAATGGTATGGAGGCCAAACACAACTCCAGATAACTTCCAACTGGTAACATGGGGCAGGGATCAGTCCTTGAGGATTTGGGCAATGCAGCCCTCTTTGCTCAAAATGTGTCACCATTATTTACCTAATGATGCAGATATTGATGAGGACAACAGTAGTGATAGTAAGCATTAAAAAATAATAATTCATAACAAATTAGGTATATCATATAAATCAATTTCTGCTCTTTACTCATATTAAAATATTATAAAGAGGAAAAGTCTTTGAGATTGTAGCTTTGTAAAATGTAAGTTTGTTTGTAAGTAATGGCTAATCCCCAGAACCGCTTATCCAATATCAAAAAATCTTTCACCTGAATGTAAAATGGTCTTACTGGATGGTTATAGGCTATATTTTATCTCGCGGGTTTGCCTGCGTTCCTATCTCTGCGCGGGCGAAGCCGTGCGGGCAGGGCAGCTAGTAAAGTATAATTTGAAGTTATTGATTTAACTTTTTTTCAGCGATGTCAACTGTGGAGTCTATGAATGATGTGTCCGACGACGGTAAAGGACAGGATATAGAAATGGTAAATTGTTGTTTTCTTCCCAAAATGATAGCCATTCCAATATTCAGTACTACATGGTACTTCAATAGGTGCGTCCACACCAAACGCACGCTCACCCGAGCGGCTCGCCCGAGCCCTCCGCACGCTCACCCGAGCCGCTCAGGCGAGCGTGCGGAGGGCTCGGGCGAGCCGCTCGGGTGAGCGTGCGGAGGGCTCGGGCGAGCCGCTCGGGTGAGCGTGCGTTGAGTGTGGACGCACACCGCGAAAATAATTTTCACGTTATTCATTTGAAAACGATAAATAAATAAATAAGTACATTGCCAGTAGCATGGCGCCGCGGCCCCTTTGATTTCGCCCAAAAAGCCAACAAGAGGCCACACAAAAACTGTCCACACCGGCTCGGCTCGGGTGAGCCGCTCGCCCGAGCGTGCGGACGCTCAGGCGAGCGGCTCAGGCGCGCCGATCGCCGTCCACACTTAGCGCGCACGCTAGGGCGAGCCGCGCTCGGGTGAGCGTGCGTTTGGTGTGGACGCACCTAATTGTAAATTCGTGTTTTTCCACATTTCAGACCAAGATAACTAACCCAAATTTGACATCAATAGATGAAGAGTTCGAATCTATAAGAGAAATGGCGAATATTGAAGTAACTGACATGAATATAGAGACGAGGATATGCCAGATACACTCAGAACGCAATGGATATACTGCCAACCTTCAAGTTGCTTTCCCCAAAAATGTGTCCGAACAAACAATACCAAAATTCTCTTGGCTCTCAGGAACAAATATTGACAGCACAACTACTATCAAGATCTTACAAGCATTGAACAGGACAGCACATAGAAAGAAGAGGGAAGGACAGAGGTGTCTGCTACACTGCCTTAAAACATTGGCGACGTCTATTGATGAGGTATCAATAGACATTTACCACTTTTAATCATTTTAGTCATCTGTAACGGCTTTCCTAACATCTATTCACAGCTCGAAATAAACTCAGTCAGTAGTTCACTGTACCTACTGTATCTGTAGGTACAGATTGCGCGCACCTAAATTAGTTACTTATTTTTAATAAAATATTTCTAGATACCCGTCAAATCCAGCGACGACTCCGACTCAATGAAGTCCAGTCAACGGAGCCAATCGGAAAGTGAAAACGCAGGGGACGCGTGCATTCCCTTCCCTCGCACTTGCGGCGCAAAGTGGTGCGGCGTCAGCACTCTGGTTGTGTTCAACCGTCCGTCGAACACGCGACGGTTGTCGCTGAAGCCCGAGGCGGGGACGCCGAGGTCAATGTCCTCGTTGTCGACGCTGCCGAGCCTGTTCGGGAGCGGGTACGGCTCGGTGTCGCCGCACGCCACCACCACGCCGTCGCCGACGAACGCGTCCGGCTTCCCGCAACTTCTCCACAGGCATCCGTCCAATTCCATTACGACATTCTATTTTCAAGATCGTTGGGTGAGTGCACTAATTTGAGTATGATTGTTGATTCAACTTTAACCAAAACAGAGAATGCGTAAGATTATAGCAAAAAACTGTTGCTGTTCGGATCAGTCATCCATGAAATAAATTCTAATATTAACTTAGCTCACGAAATCGAAATGGATGCGGCATGCAACTTGCCAGAATTAGATAATACAATGTCCAACCCAATCTTGTGGTGACGTTACTATCCTATCTACCCTCACTCCAAATGTCATAAAAATATCTCTTATTTAAAAATCCATAGGTACCTAATTCCAAACTGGAATAAATTGTATCGTCATCCGTTCCCGCTTTAGAATGTGTTAATTCCAACAGACATTTGTCATTCGTTTTGTCAATTGCATTCTGGAGCGCTACTTATGGGGTGTTTACACTTTGATTAGTAATTAGTGCGAGTTCATACATTTGCTGCAAGTGCGAGTAGCTTTTGTATGGACTCGCACTAATCACTATTCAATATGTAAACAGGCCCTTAATATCTTTAAAATGCCGTGGTAAACTGACACTGGCAATGATATTGACAGCTGCAGCAGCTATATTTTTCATTGCGAGGGTCAGATATTTTAAATATATTTTGTAATATGGATCAAGGAAAGTGTCTCATTCGCCGTCCTAAACCCAAAACGTAAGTGAGGAGACTGTTTATATTTTTCAAAAATAATTGACGCAGCTGTAAAGTCTGCAACTTTTTTCTGGTGCTAAGGAAGGTTATTCCTATCACCAAAAAAATAATCAGGCACTTCTAAAATTTTCATGCATTCCCCTTTGGCTTTATTATATTGATTGGTTGTAGAAATCGCAAGGGCGGCGCGCGGGCAGCATGCGCAGCCGCGGCAGTATCTCGGGCTGCTCGCCGCGGGTGGTGCTCTACGCGGCGCCCGAACTGTTCCCGCTCAACCGGCTGCTGGCCGAGAAGTACGTCATCAACGCGGAGGATTCCCTAGGTAATTTATTTACTTTTACAAGCTTTTTGTATTTCTTCTCATCAAAATCTGTGAAATACCTACATCATTGAAGAACCCCGCAAGTCACCTGTAGTCTTTATCATAACTCCAAGTCACCAAATGTATGGTTTCCGAAACTAACTACCTAAATCCTCCTAGCGTTATTCCCGGTTGTGCCCCTAAAGGAGCCCGAGGTCCGCTTTGACAACTAATCCCAAGATTTGGCATAGGCACGACTTTGACGAAAGCGACTGCCATCTGACCTTCCAACCCACAGGGAAAACTAGATCTTATTGGGATTAGACTGGTTTCCTCACGATGTTTTCCTTCACCGAAAAGCTAACGGTAAATATTCCGTACATATGTTCCGAAAAACTCATTGGTACGAGCCGGGATCCGAACCCACGACCGCCGTTTGATAGCCGCATGCCGGAACCACTAGACTACTAAGTAACGTACCGAAGTACAATATGCGTGCCCAATATATTTGAGGGGTACCCTTAATTCCTCACGGATCCCATAATTGCTACTTTATGGCCAAGTATGACGTAAAACAATATAGACCATATCTCCACCAAGAATACCTACTCCGCTAGAAATAACACAATAGGTTTTTTTTGGACAGCTTCCAGTTTATGGCGACAGTTTATCAAGTATATTTCACTATAATACGCTGTGGTGTAATATTTCTCTTGAAACATGTTAAAACCCCTTAAGCTGGGTCCACATTTGTATCATTTCGTTGTATCGTATCTCCGTCGCGTTGCACCGACGCGTATCAAGATCGCTAGTGTGGACGCCAACACAGCGCGATCATGCGGCGCGCCGTATCTGATCGCTTGGGATCGATGTTGACACGCGTTTATTTTATACCCCGCTCTCGCGGTCGGATACGCGTATCAAGATCGGTAAGTATGAACGTGTTTTGATACTGTATCACGATACTAAGTTATGATTTGATACGCGATACGCCTTGATCGCTCTCGCGAGGCGGGTTTTCCCCGATCATCATAGGATACCGTGAGCGTCCACACTTAATGATACGGCGTTATGATACGATACGCTGCTGCATTTTTTCACGTGACGATGGTAGTGATACGGTGTGCCCAAATTGAGCGTCCATACTTAGGATACGCGAGCTCGATACGCGTGATCGTGATCGGCATAAAATGATACAAATGTGGACCCAGCTTTAGGTTTCTGATTTGTAACGTAACCTGTGCGTAAATATTCCCAGAGATGTGCGCATCGAACGCTCGCATAGCGTCCGCCGAGGGCGAGAGCGAGCTGGCGCACGCGTGGCGACTAGCGGGGCTCGCGGCGAGGGCGCTCCGCGCGAAGCTCGTGGACCACCGCGCCTCCAGCGAGGAGAGCATGGGCTGGGCGCAGCACCCGCTCTGCTGCAGTCTGCTGCAGTCCCTGTCAGTATATCCGCAAGACAGTCCAAAAATCTTTATTCTGCAAACATGCGAAAAGAACGCTTTTTCTAGTCATTCATTATACACCATTCAACCAAGTGACGACCGAAGTCATTATGTTCTTTCTCACATGCTAAGACCGTGTGTCGACGGAATAGTACATTGTGATAGTGAGCTATGTTGATCATTACATCAGAGGCGGAATTATCACGCGAATCGCAGGTGAGTAATTAGCAAAGCTCACGTGTTCTAAACGACGTGTTTCAACACATTTACGAATAAAATATCCTTTTTGTACTCGTCGATTAAAATATGTGTATTAAGATTTCATAGAGAATACTGCAACGTCACTCTTTTCATCGTTGAATAGTCTGTTACTTCCGAAACAACCGAAATAACTGTTTCGATACGCTTTAGAGTCTAGACAACCGAAAAAAAAATTAAAATAGAACTTCGTATTTCAATAATATGTGCCAAGGAGACTCGATTTGTGATTGGCTACTATTTAGCCAATCACAGCACAGTACTGCAACATTACGGACGCCGGAGGTTTGATAGAACTAGACAATATAGTACTCTTATATAGGTAATCGTATTAATTTTAATTAATCAACTCGTACAAAAAGTATTGTTCACAATAGTGTCATAATCAAGCTTTTTAATCTCGTACCTTACTTAGGCCACTCAGCAAGCTTCGTGGCCTAAACACGGTACTCGACTAAAAAGCTCTCTATTATACACGATTGTGAAAAATACTATTACACTTTTGCACAATATTATTTTGTAACAAGGTGATTAAATGTATAGATATCTTTCACGTATTTACGTGCAAAATAGATAATACTATGCCCTCCGCCGTCCGTTGATACCATGTGCAACTATAGCGTGCCATGTAAAACTTCTAACCAAAGTATTAATTCAAATCGTTCTGTATCGAATAATATCGTCTTACAAGTTTTTCGACGAAGCGTGTAGGTAAACTTAGCATTTGAGAGAAGATATTGGTTAAGTCTCCTTTAGTTTTATAGTTATAATTTTAATTCCAGAATATCTCACTACGCTAAGGCGTCGGACGTGCAAATGGCCGCGATGCTGGCCTGCGCGTTCCCAATCTTCAACGACACGAACAAATGGAGCTCTCAGTCGACAATTAGCAATTCTAGTTATGTAAGTTAAATTACCTGATATTGATGAGCTACTATACTTGACTCTATCGAAAATGTCTTATTTAATTTGTTTCACTCATACTTACTTTTCTAGTCCTTTTTAGGGTTCCGTACCCAAAGGGTAATATATATATATATAAGGTAATATATATAATAATAAAAATATAAGACTCCGCTGTCCGTCTGTCTGTCTGTCACCAGGCTGTATCTCATGATGAACCGTGATAGTTAGACAGTTGAAATTTTCACAGTTGATGTATTTCTGTTGCCGCTATAACAACAAATACTAAAAAAACTGAATAAAATAATTATTTAAAGGGGCTCCCATACAACAAACGTGATTTTTTTGCCGTTTTTATAGATAATGGTACGGAACCCTTCGTGTGCGAGTCCGACTCGCACTTGACCGGTTTTTTTTAGGGTTCCGCACCTCGAAACGAAAAAGCGGAACCCTTATAGGATCACTTTGTTGTCCGTCCGTCTGTCAAGACCCTTTTTCTCAGGAATGCGTGAATGTATCAAGCTGAAATTTATATCAAATACTCAGGTCTACTGTCCCTTGAAGCTGTGAAAAACTTCTAAGCCAACGCAATCAACAAATACAGCCGTTTATGCAAATTTTCGAAATTCTAAGCCGGAATTACATTACGAAATTAGTGTCATGCTTGTTGTAATCAGTTTCACAAAAGTAGTTTCGATATATGCGAAAGTAATTTCGTAAAATAATTAGTGTCGTGAAATCCACAGTATCGCAGTAACCATGGCCCCATCAGCATCAAAGCTATATTTTTCGATATTCAATGTAACTAAAGAGATGCTTCTATATAAACTCTTGTCGCTGATATTCATTTATTTATTTCTATTTTTATGTGTATGTACTCCATCGTTGGTTTGCCATTTTCAACGCTTGAAGCGCGCGCAATGATAAAAATACACACGTCCGCACAGCACATGCGCTTTCGCGACACTAGTTTCACGTCGCATCTACACTATGAAATGTTGCATGACACCAATTTCACCAAAAAATCGCGCAGGGCACGAAACTCATTTGCATTCATGAAATTAATGCATGCATTACGAAAATATTAAATTACACGTGAAACTGTTGGTAAAACTAATGTCACGAAATTAATTTCATGCCACTAATTTCGTGCGCGAGTCCAACTCGCACTTGACCGGGTATTTTAAATACTTACACTGCTTTTTTATCGCTTCCTGTCCATGCATTTAATTCATCCTGTGCATTTTCCAGGGCAACGGCACATCGCCATATAGTACAGTTAACCAATACAGCGAGATAGCCGACGGGTGGATGACCATCCGAAGCAACTCTTGCTCGGAGGTGGACAACTTCTGCACCGACTCCAGCGTGTCCAAGTCGGAGCGCATGTCGGCCGGCGTGCTCGACGAGCAAACCGTGCACCAGTACCATTGCTTCAAGCGGGTGTACGCGGACATCCTGCACCGGTGGCAGCTGTTGTACAAAAGGACTGAGGTAAATAGGGCATGTATATAGGCTTTATACTCGCAGTTCGATTGCGGAGAATGACGCAGAAATAGAATCGCACAGTGTTCAATATGACTCAAAAAATTTCCCCATGCTGTTTATCGCATAAATCGATCAAGGAATGCATTTTAAACGCAAGACTAGAACAGAAATCTTGATCAGATACGCTTACATCATTTATTGAATCAGTTTTAAGTCAAGATCACGAAATATTAAATATTTTTTATAAAATAAAGTATTTGAAATAGACTTGTAGGTGTTCTAGTCTTGCGTTTAAAATGCATTCCTTGATCGATTTATGCGATAAACAGCATGGGGATTTTTTTGAGTCATATTGAACACTGTGGATCTTTAAGTTGCTGAGCTGTCAATGTAATATTAATTTGTCCACATGAGTTAACGAAAATCCCGTGAATGTATACGTGACATTTTGTAAGGGTTGCTCGACACCTTAATTCCAATACCTAGTTGACATTCTACCTGTCATCTTAATTACAATGCATTAAGATTGCCCCACCAGTAACCGCCACAGCTGCGGATGAGTTATTTCATTAATTTTACGTCATACCTGGCCATAAAGTAGCAATTACCGCACGCTACGTAACGTGAGGACAATTCCACTTCCTGACCAGGGAGACACGTAAAATTGTGTACTCACCACGGGTAGTAATAAAGAAAACCTCAGATCGCATATTTATCGCCCTTGCCTTCGGCTCGGGCGTCAAATACCTGCGATCTGAGACATTCTTTGTTATACTGCCCTAGGTAAGTAATGTACTATTGTATAGCGTCGGCGGACACCGGGCGTTTAGTGGCCGCAACCGAGCCACAAGCTGCGGAGTGGGTCGCGCTGGCTACTAGTGGCTGGCGTATTAATGCGGCAGGGTGGTCGCGTTTAGTGGCGGCCACTAGTGGCTGGCGTATTAATGCGGCAGGGTGGTCGCGTTTAGTGGCGGCCACTAGTGGCTGGCGTATTAATGCGGCAGGGTGGTCGCGTTTAGTGGCGGCCACTAGTGGCTGGCGTATTAATGCGGCGGGTGGTCGCGTTTAGTGGCGGCCACTAGTGGCTGGCGTATTAATGCGGCAGGGTGGTCGCGTTTAGTGGCGGCCACTAGTGGCTGGCGTATTAATGCGGCAGGGTGGTCGCGTTTAGTGGCGGCCACTAGTGGCTGGCGTATTAATGCGGCAGGGTGGTCGCGTTTAGTGGCGGCCACTAGTGGCTGGCGTATTAATGCGGCAGGGTGGTCGCGTTTAGTGGCGGCCACTAGTGGCTGGCGTATTAATGCGGCAGGGTGGTCGCGTTTAGTGGCGGCCACTAGTGGCTGGCGTATTAATGCGGCGGGTGGTCGCGTTTAGTGGCGGCCACTAGTGGCTGGCGTATTAATGCGGCAGGGTGGTCGCGTTTAGTGGCGGCCACTAGTGGCTGGCGTATTAATGCGGCAGGGTGGTCGCGTTTAGTGGCGGCTACTAGTGGCTGGCGTATTAATGCGGCAGGGTGGTCGCGTTTAGTGGCGGCCACTAGTGGCTGGCGTATTAATGCGGCAGGGTGGTCGCGTTTAGTGGCGGCCACTAGTGGCTGGCGTATTAATGCGGCAGGGTGGTCGCGTTTAGTGGCGGCCACTAGTGGCTGGCGTATTAATGCGGCAGGGTGGTCGCGTTTAGTGGCGGCCACTAGTGGCTGGCGTATTAATGCGGCGGGTGGTCGCGTTTAGTGGCGGCCACTAGTGGCTGGCGTATTAATGCGGCAGGGTGGTCGCGTTTAGTGGCGGCCACTAGTGGCTGGCGTATTAATGCGGCAGGGTGGTCGCGTTTAGTGGCGGCCACTAGTGGCTGGCGTATTAATGCGGCAGGGTGGTCGCGTTTAGTGGCGGCCACTAGTGGCTGGCGTATTAATGCGGCAGGGTGGTCGCGTTTAGTGGCGGCCACTAGTGGCTGGCGTATTAATGCGGCAGGGTGGTCGCGTTTAGTGGCGGCCACTAGTGGCTGGCGTATTAATGCGGCAGGGTGGTCGCGTTTAGTGGCGGCCACTAGTGGCTGGCGTATTAATGCGGCAGGGTGGTCGCGTTTAGTGGCGGCCACTAGTGGCTGGCGTATTAATGCGGCAGGGTGGTCGCGTTTAGTGGCGGCCACTAGTGGCTGGCGTATTAATGCGGCAGGGTGGTCGCGTTTAGTGGTGGCCACTAGTGGCTGGCGTATTAATAATAATAATAATAGCCCCAACGCCTCTTGGAACCGGTTCACGGGTATCTACCGATGTACCCGTGAATGGGTTCTAGCAGGTGTATTACATCACATTAAACTTCGTCTCCAAAGGGCCTCTACGTGTTGGATCTATATCCCCACGCACGCTTTCCAAAGGACCGGGCTTTGTCCCGTGAATTTAAACAGGAGATACATAATAATAATAATAATAAATTCATAATAATAATAATAGTAAAATTAAATATGTTAAGTACGGCGACCGCTGGACGCATATGACCACATTATGACCACATTATGTGGTCACTTACCCCCCACTACCGCCGCAGTTTACTAAGATTTGTTTGTCATTACATGAATCATATGACAATGATTCAAGCAATGACAATCAAATCTCTCAGCCAATGCCCTCAGGATGCTATTGGAGCTAGACCTGACCCTGCGCACCAAGGATGTGCAGCGTTTCCTCATTGTAGCATAGAAGCAATCTACCCTGGCCTCCGCGAACATCCCTGATGCACTACAGAAGCGGGGTAGCCCCATCAACACCCTGAAGGCATTGTTATATTGTATACGAAGGGCGCTGTACTGTTTTTGCGTATACTGTGTCCATAGACTCGCTGTATAGAAGGTGGTGCAGAATGCTCTAAACAGTGTCAGCTTTGCTTCAACAGAGCACCGAGCAAACCTATGGGCCACCATATTCGCTCTAACAGACAACGCCCTCCGCTCCCTTTCAATGTCTGCATCGTCATTCAGGTCAGAGGTTACCACATGTCCTAGGTACTTAAAACGATGAACCCTGTTTAGCGGCGTTCCGTACAACTTAACAGGAGGTACAGGTGGCACAACTTTACCTCTGGCCTGAAACACCATACATTCACTTTTTTTGACATTATATATCAAGCCGTGACTGAGCGCATACTTTTCACACACGTCCATAAGTTTGGACAGTCCACATGGGGAGGCACTCAGCAGCACCATGTCATCTGCATAACTAATATTATTTACACAAGTGTCGTTAATTAATGCGGCAGGGTGGTCGCGTTTAGTGGCGGCCACTAGTGGCTGGCGTATTAATGCGGCAGGGTGGTCGCGTTTAGTGGCGGCCACTAGTGGCTGGCGTATTAATGCGGCAGGGTGGTCGCGTTTAGTGGCGGCCACTAGTGGCTGGCGTATTAATGCGGCAGGGTGGTCGCGTTTAGTGGCGGCCACTAGTGGCTGGCGTATTAATGCGGCAGGGTGGTCGCGTTTAGTGGCGGCCACTAGTGGCTGGCGTATTAATGCGGCAGGGTGGTCGCGTTTAGTGGCGGCCACTAGTGGCTGGCGTATTAATGCGGCAGGGTGGTCGCGTCTAGTGGCGGCCACTAGTGGCTGGCGTATTAATGCGGCAGGGTGGTCGCGTCTAGTGGCGGCCACTAGTGGCTGGCGTATTAATGCGGCAGGGTGGTCGCGTTTAGTGGCGGCCACTAGTGGCTGGCGTATTAATGCGGCAGGGTGGTCGCGTTTAGTGGCGGCCACTAGTGGCTGGCGTATTAATGCGGCAGGGTGGTCGCGTTTAGTGGCGGCCACTAGTGGCTGGCGTATTAATGCGGCAGGGTGGTCGCGTTTAGTGGCGGCCACTAGTGGCTGGCGTATTAATGCGGCAGGGTGGTCGCGTTTAGTGGCGGCCACTAGTGGCTGGCGTATTAATGCGGCAGGGTGGTCGCGTTTAGTGGCGGCCACTAGTGGCTGGCGTATTAATGCGGCGGGTGGTCGCGTTTAGTGGCGGCCACTAGTGGCTGGCGTATTAATGCGGCAGGGTGGTCGCGTTTAGTGGCGGCCACTAGTGGCTGGCGTATTAATGCGGCAGGGTGGTCGCGTTTAGTGGCGGCCACTAGTGGCTGGCGTATTAATGCGGCAGGGTGGTCGCGTTTAGTGGCGGCCACTAGTGGCTGGCGTATTAATGCGGCAGGGTGGTCGCGTTTAGTGGCGGCCACTAGTGGCTGGCGTATTAATGCGGCAGGGTGGTCGCGTTTAGTGGCGGCCACTAGTGGCTGGCGTATTAATGCGGCAGGGTGGTCGCGTTTAGTGGCGGCCACTAGTGGCTGGCGTATTAATGCGGCAGGGTGGTCGCGTTTAGTGGCGGCCACTAGTGGCTGGCGTATTAATGCGGCAGGGTGGTCGCGTTTAGTGGCGGCCACTAGTGGCTGGCGTATTAATGCGGCAGGGTGGTCGCGTTTAGTGGCGGCCACTAGTGGCTGGCGTATTAATGCGGCAGGGTGGTCGCGTTTAGTGGCGGCCACTAGTGGCTGGCGTATTAATGCGGCAGGGTGGTCGCGTTTAGTGGCGGCCACTAGTGGCTGGCGTATTAATGCGGCAGGGTGGTCGCGTTTAGTGGCGGCCACTAGTGGCTGGCGTATTAATGCGGCAGGGTGGTCGCGTTTAGTGGTGGCCACTAGTGGCTGGCGTATTAATAATAATAATAATAGCCCCAACGCCTCTTGGAACCGGTTCACGGGTATCTACCGATGTACCCGTGAATGGGTTCTAGCAGGTGTATTACATCACATTAAACTTCGTCTCCAAAGGGCCTCTACGTGTTGGATCTATATCCCCACGCACGCTTTCCAAAGGACCGGGCTTTGTCCCGTGAATTTAAACAGGAGATACATAATAATAATAATAATAAATTCATAATAATAATAATAGTAAAATTAAATATGTTAAGTACGGCGACCGCTGGACGCATATGACCACATTATGACCACATTATGTGGTCACTTACCCCCCACTACCGCCGCAGTTTACTAAGATTTGTTTGTCATTACATGAATCATATGACAATGATTCAAGCAATGACAATCAAATCTCTCAGCCAATGCCCTCAGGATGCTATTGGAGCTAGACCTGACCCTGCGCACCAAGGATGTGCAGCGTTTCCTCATTGTAGCATAGAAGCAATCTACCCTGGCCTCCGCGAACATCCCTGATGCACTACAGAAGCGGGGTAGCCCCATCAACACCCTGAAGGCATTGTTATATTGTATACGAAGGGCGCTGTACTGTTTTTGCGTATACTGTGTCCATAGACTCGCTGTATAGAAGGTGGTGCAGAATGCTCTAAACAGTGTCAGCTTTGCTTCAACAGAGCACCGAGCAAACCTATGGGCCACCATATTCGCTCTAACAGACAACGCCCTCCGCTCCCTTTCAATGTCTGCATCGTCATTCAGGTCAGAGGTTACCACATGTCCTAGGTACTTAAAACGATGAACCCTGTTTAGCGGCGTTCCGTACAACTTAACAGGAGGTACAGGTGGCACAACTTTACCTCTGGCCTGAAACACCATACATTCACTTTTTTTGACATTATATATCAAGCCGTGACTGAGCGCATACTTTTCACACACGTCCATAAGTTTGGACAGTCCACATGGGGAGGCACTCAGCAGCACCATGTCATCTGCATAACTAATATTATTTACACAAGTGTCGTTAATTAATGCGGCAGGGTGGTCGCGTTTAGTGGCGGCCACTAGTGGCTGGCGTATTAATGCGGCAGGGTGGTCGCGTTTAGTGGCGGCCACTAGTGGCTGGCGTATTAATGCGGCAGGGTGGTCGCGTTTAGTGGCGGCCACTAGTGGCTGGCGTATTAATGCGGCAGGGTGGTCGCGTTTAGTGGCGGCCACTAGTGGCTGGCGTATTAATGCGGCAGGGTGGTCGCGTTTAGTGGCGGCCACTAGTGGCTGGCGTATTAATGCGGCAGGGTGGTCGCGTCTAGTGGCGGCCACTAGTGGCTGGCGTATTAATGCGGCAGGGTGGTCGCGTCTAGTGGCGGCCACTAGTGGCTGGCGTATTAATGCGGCAGGGTGGTCGCGTTTAGTGGCGGCCACTAGTGGCTGGCGTATTAATGCGGCAGGGTGGTCGCGTTTAGTGGCGGCCACTAGTGGCTGGCGTATTAATGCGGCAGGGTGGTCGCGTTTAGTGGCGGCCACTAGTGGCTGGCGTATTAATGCGGCAGGGTGGTCGCGTTTAGTGGCGGCCACTAGTGGCTGGCGTATTAATGCGGCAGGGTGGTCGCGTTTAGTGGCGGCCACTAGTGGCTGGCGTATTAATGCGGCAGGGTGGTCGCGTTTAGTGGCGGCCACTAGTGGCTGGCGTATTAATGCGGCAGGGTGGTCGCGTTTAGTGGCGGCCACTAGTGGCTGGCGTATTAATGCGGCAGGGTGGTCGCGTTTAGTGGCGGCCACTAGTGGCTGGCGTATTAATGCGGCAGGGTGGTCGCGTTTAGTGGCGGCCACTAGTGGCTGGCGTATTAATGCGGCAGGGTGGTCGCGTTTAGTGGCGGCCACTAGTGGCTGGTGTATTAATGCGGCAGGGTGGTCGCGTTTAGTGGCGGCCACTAGTGGCTGGCATATTAATGCGGCAGGGTGGTCGCGTTTAGTGGCGGCCACTAGTTGCTGGCATATTAATGCGGCGGGTGGTCGCGTTTAGTGGCGGCCACTAGTGGCTGGCGTATTAATGCGGCAGGGTGGTCGCGTTTAGTGGCGGCCACTAGTGGCTGGCGTATTAATGCGGCAGGGTGGTCGCGTTTAGTGGCGGCCACTAGTGGCTGGCATATTAATGCGGCAGGGTGGTCGCGTTTAGTGGCGGCCACTAGTTGCTGGCATATTAATGCGGCGGGTGGTCGCGTTTAGTGGCGGCCACTAGTTGCTGGCATATTAATGCGGCGGGTGGTCGCGTTTAGTGGCGGCCACTAGTGGCTGGCGTATAATGCGGCAGGGTGGTCGCGTTTAGTGGCGGCCACTAGTGGCTGGCGTATTAATGCGGCAGGGTGGTCGCGTTTAGTGGCGGCCACTAGTTGCTGGCATATTAATGCGGCGGGTGGTCGCGTTTAGTGGCGGCCACTAGTTGCTGGCATATTAATGCGGCGGGTGGTCGCGTTTAGTGGCGGCCACTAGTGGCTGGCGTATTAATGCGGCGGGTGGTCGCGTTTAGTGGCGGCCACTAGTTGCTGGCATATTAATGCGGCGGGTGGTCGCGTTTAGTGGCGGCCACTAGTTGCTGGCATATTAATGCGGCAGGGTGGTCGCGTTTAGTGGCGGCCACTAGTGGCTGGCGTATTAATGCGGCAGGGTGGTCGCGTTTAGTGGCGGCCACTAGTGGCTGGCGTATTAATGCGGCAGGGTGGTCGCGTTTAGTGGCGGCCACGAGTGGCTGGCGTATTAATGCGGCAGGGTGGTCGCGTTTAGTGGCGGCCACTAGTGGCTGGCGTATTAATGCGGCAGGGTGGTCGCGTTTAGTGGCGGCCACTAGTGGCTGGCGTATTAATGCGGCAGGGTGGTCGCGTCTAGTGGCGGCCACTAGTGGCTGGCGTATTAATGCGGCAGGGTGGTCGCGTCTAGTGGCGGCCACTAGTGGCTGGCGTATTAATGCGGCAGGGTGGTCGCGTTTAGTGGCGGCCACTAGTGGCTGGCGTATTAATGCGGCAGGGTGGTCGCGTTTAGTGGCGGCCACTAGTGGCTGGCGTATTAATGCGGCAGGGTGGTCGCGTTTAGTGGCGGCCACTAGTGGCTGGCGTATTAATGCGGCAGGGTGGTCGCGTTTAGTGGCGGCCACTAGTGGCTGGCGTATTAATGCGGCAGGGTGGTCGCGTTTAGTGGCGGCCACTAGTGGCTGGCGTATTAATGCGGCAGGGTGGTCGCGTTTAGTGGCGGCCACTAGTGGCTGGCGTATTAATGCGGCAGGGTGGTCGCGTTTAGTGGCGGCCACTAGTGGCTGGTGTATTAATGCGGCAGGGTGGTCGCGTTTAGTGGCGGCCACTAGTGGCTGGTATATTAATGCGGCAGGGTGGTCGCGTTTAGTGGCGGCCACTAGTGGCTGGCATATTAATGCGGCAGGGTGGTCGCGTTTAGTGGCGGCCACTAGTTGCTGGCATATTAATGCGGCGGGTGGTCGCGTTTAGTGGCGGCCACTAGTGGCTGGCGTATTAATGCGGCAGGGTGGTCGCGTTTAGTGGCGGCCACTAGTGGCTGGCGTATTAATGCGGCAGGGTGGTCGCGTTTAGTGGCGGCCACTAGTGGCTGGCGTATTAATGCGGCAGGGTGGTCGCGTATAGTGGCGGCCACTAAACTCTAAAACCTAATTAGATTCCAACATACGTCAAAAAAGTGTTGCCATTAAAATGACATATTAGTGGATCAGTAAATTTTCACTTCTGAAAATGTTATAGGTAGCTGTTTATTTTATTTATAATATTAAAGGCAACATTTAATTTTCCTTCTTCAATAAACAATCTTATTTAAATACTCGTCGCAAAAAAAGGTATTTAGTTAAATTGTTTTATAGGAGAAAAGTTTAAATTACAATGGCAATAACTCAGGCTTTAATAACATTTGGTACCAATTAATATTCTCATTATGTGCGATTACATTTTTAGGCAAAAAAATCAATCATATTTTTACGTACGTCTTCAAAACTTGACAACTGATCATGTGTGGTAGCCTTTATGGTGGACATGGTGGCGGCCATAACATCTATTGTCACTTCATTCGACATCTGACGTTTGGATAGCTCGAATGTTTTCTGTATTCTGTGTTCGCCCCGTGGTGATTTCCATTGTTAAGTTTTTGTTTTCCGTTAAGTTTTTGTTGTTTCATTTCGTTATTGTTTCAAGTTTGTGTTTTGCTCGTGGGTTTTGCTTTATCGCAAGTAAAATGGAGCCTGTACCAGGTTCCTCTCACAGCAAAGAGAATGATCCTATATCTCCACCAAAAAAGCGTCCTAAAAGTCATATGAGTGTCTCGGAGAAATTCATGGTCGTGAACTGTTACAAACATACCCACAGTACATGGCCCACGGGAAAACATTGGTCACGTGTGGACTGTGCAATGAAAGTGGCTCAAATATTGGGAATATCTGATAGAACTGTCAGGCAGATTATGAAAGACTGTCTGAGCGGACATAAGGGAGCTTCAAGTAAACTCCAAAATTGTATTTTGACAATTTAATTAAAATAAAACATGCTTGTTGCTACAAGATCGGATTGCAAGTAAGTGAACGTAATTTTGTTTGACAGCCGTAGATTATTCTAGCGCCTGACGTTATGTGTAGTCAACGTTGTGAAGGTGCGCAGCTTTGCTCGGCCGCAACATATTCCCGCCTCGTTGAAAGACCATCTTTCAACTTTCAGTTGTAGGTAGAGGGCAGAGTCGAACAAGGGGTCGCCGTATGCATCCTCTTATTGTATTAATGTCGGCCACTCTTGAAATTCCATCTGGACCTGGGAATAGACGAGCGACGCGTCCAAGTCGCCATTTCAATGGTGGTACGTATTCTTCGTGGATGATCACCAAGTCACCTCACCACAAGACTAGTCCTCCATTTGCTTCGCTGCTGTAGTTCTGATATATACTCCTTTTGCCAGCGATTCCAAAAGTGTTGTTGGATTTTTTCGAGGCGCTCATATCGTTGTAAGCTGTATTCACTGCGGTTCTCCAGAACAGGCGATGGGAGTGCAGTCAAAGGCCTTCCAATTAGGAAGTGCCCTGGGGATAGGGAAAGAAAGTCGTTGGGTGAGGAGGACAACGGATACAAGGGACGACTGTTTAATATTGCTTCCACTTGACAGAATAAAGTAGAAATTTCCTCGAAGGTTAAATGACTTTGTCCCATTACGCGCTTTATATGATATTTTGCAGATTTTACTCCAGCTTCCCATATGCCGCCGAAGTGAGGAGCGTAAGTTGGTGAAAATACGAATTTAATGCCTTCCTGATCTGCAAAATCAGATAGAGGTTCAGTATTTGATTTAATGAATTGACCTATTTCCTTCGCGGCAGCTACAAAGTTACGCCCGTTATCACAGAAGATTTCGAGCGGTTTGCCTCTACGCGCAATAAACCTTTTCAGTGTCATAATGAAGGCTTCCTTAGATAGGTCACTGACAGCCTCGAGATGCACACATTTATACCGTAAACATACGAATAGACATAAGTAGCATTTTATTAGCTTGCTACCTCGTCCCTTTCTATTCAAAATGTTAAAAGCGCCAGCAAAGTCCAGCCCAACAGACACAAAAGGATAGTCGGGATTTACACGCTGCGGCGGTAGATAACCCATTTTTGGACAGAGCGTCTTACCACGGGCGCGTCTGCAACGCACACATTTGTCAACAGTGCGTCTGGCTAAGTGTCTTCCGTTTATAGGCCATATAGTCTCTTTGACTGAGGCTAAAAGTGCTTGGGGACCGGAGTGCAATGTTTTAATATGCTCTCGTTCGAAGAAAAGTTTCGTAAAATGATGAGCAGAATGTAAAAGAATAGGGTGCTTTTTCTCATAAGCGCATTCTGCAGCACTGATCTGGCCTCCTACTCTAATCAAGTTTTCGTGCATAAATGGTGATAAAGGTAAGATTTTACACTTTGTGCTTAACGATTTATTTTTAGCAAGCGTATTATATTCATTCGGGAATGTTTCAACTTGAGCTATTGCGCAAAGTGCATGAAATGAATCGTTAAGTTCATCTAATGTTAGTTTTCCGTTGATTTTAGTTTTTGGATTTTTTATATTATGTATAAATCTTTTTACATATGAGAAACATCTTATTAATCTATTTAATTTCGAATGATTTTCAAAGTTAACTATAGACATTGACTCAGTACTATTCGAACTTACATTTGCTTTTATTTCAGGTATTTCATCACAATTATGTTTTTGTGGAGCTATCGGCCATTCAGACTCATTTTTAGTTAGAAACTCTGGACCTGTCCACCAAAGCTTAAACGACACCAACTGAGTGGCATCCACGCCCCTAGAAATGAGATCAGCAGGATTTACTGATGTGGGCACGTAGCGCCATGATGATGGTGTAGTGGTTTCGAGAATCTCGCTGACACGGTTTGCTACAAAAGTTTTTAAGTTTGAACAGTCTTTATTCAACCACGCGATGACTATCATTGAGTCACACCAATGGACCATGCGGTCAGGTTTGTACCTAAGGGCGTCTGTGACAACCTTGCACAGCCTGGCGGCCAGCAGGGCAGCGGCCAGCTCAAGGCGAGGAATTGTAGTAGCCTTTAGAGGCGAGACTTTTGATTTAGCACATAACAAATTTACAGTTACTACACCATTGGCATCTATGGATCTAACATAAATGCAAGCTCCGAACGCGGCTGGAGATGCATCACTGAAAGAATGGATTTCTATATATGTAGGTGAATCACAGAGAACCGGTCTACAAATATGCAGTTGTTGAAGAACTGGTAAGTTTTTTGTATATTTCTCCCATTCATGTTTAATATCATTTGGGACTGGTTCATCCCAGTCTAATTTTTGTTTCCATAATTTTTGTAGTAGCATTTTAGGTTGGATGATACATGGACTCAAAAGACCTAATGGATCAAACATTTTAAATGAATTGGACATAATATGCCTTTTAGTAATTTTATCGCATGAACTTTGATCTTTTACAGGGAAATTTAAGCTGTCACTGGAGGAATCCCACCCCATTCCGAGGGTGCTCGCTGATTCGCTGATTGTAAGTTTTTCTTTAGTGTCAATATCAGAATCTTGAAACAATGATGGTAGGTTACTTTTATATTTTCGCAGATTAAAACATCCGGCACTGAGGGCTTCTGATACCGACTTTTGTATGTACCGCAACTCTTTATCAGTGTTAGCTCCTGTTATTAGATCATCGACGTAAAAATCTTTTTTTTATTATTGTTTTGATTAATTCATCGTCCTGCTCCTCTCCAATTTGTACTAGACTAAATCTAAATTCATGAAGCGTTTTTTCGCTAAGTAGTAAGTATCACCGAGCTTATCAGGAGAGTTACGCAATGGTAATTTAACACAGAACCTACCTGTAGGTAGGCGATACGTATTTTCTAAGAAATGTTTTTCACAAACTGATTCATTTTTGTTTAAATTTGTTTTGTCTGGAAGTTCTTCAAACTCCCAATTTTTTTCTAACAATTTTTCAATACTTTTATTTGAATTATCTGATATGATTGCATGCTTACAATGAATTGTGCTATTTGTAGCACTTGAATTCATTGAACCCGAAACCAACCATCCTAATTTTGTATTTCGTAATTTAGGATTGTTGGGACCAAGAGACTGTTGCTCACTACCTATTATGTCCCAAAACAAATCAGCCCCAATGAGCATATCAATGGGAGCTGGTTGGTGGAAATCGGGATCTGCTAATTGAATATTTTTTGGTAATTTTAGTGTTTGAACATTTATAGGAGCTTTAGGGATCTCACTTGTAAGTTCATTTAGTACTAAGCATGACGCTAATGCATTGAATTTGCTATTAAGAGAGCTTATTTGCGCAATACAACTTTCATCAATTTTGTTAACACAGTTGTTGCCAATACCTATGACATTTAGCGTGTCAATTGGGTTTGACTTTAGTAACAACTTGTCTTTTAGCGATTTTGTTAAGAACGTGGACTGGCTGCCGCTATCGAGTAGGGCGCGAACCTTTTGCTTCTCTTTTGTAATAGGATTGGATACTACTATCAGCGCTGTTGATAAAAGCACCTGATTGTTTTGATTACCATAATTGACCAACGACTCTGCTTGGGTTAGAATACCAGCATTATTGACAGTCGATGGCTCGTGCAGAAGACTGTTGTGCTTCTGCTTGCACTCCCGGCAGGGCCCCATACGACAATCATTAGTGGGGTGACCTTGCCTCAAACAGTTAGCGCATAGTCTATATTTATTTACATCATCCATTCTTTCGGGAATGGATTTGCCCTTGAACGTAGGACATTCGTATATTTTATGATTTTCGTTGCAAATTACACATTGATATATCATTGGTTTATTATTATTCATATTTTGATTGATGCTTGCAAAGGATTTCGTGTAAGAAATTCTTTCAGGCTTTTGATTGTGATTATTATAATTATTTTTGTTATAATTGTTAGTGTACATTCGATCATGCTTATTAAAATTATTATTGTTATAATTATTATCACTATATTTATTATAGTTGTTGTTTTGTGTTGATGGCATTGGCCGGGATGTCGAAGGCAACGATTTTGATGTACTATTTTCATATTTATTTCTGCTCAGAGCTTCTAGGACATCCGCGCGATTTATTAAAAATTTGTTAAATTGTTCTAGCGTTGGTACATCATCAAGAGTGTTCCTAAATTCTTCCCATTTGGTGAGCGTTTGACTGTCTAATTTTGACGTTAGCATGTAAATGAGCAACATGTCCCATTTGTCTGTGGGCTGGCCTAAACTGGCCAATGCACGCAAATTTTTTGTAACGTGGTCGACCAAAAATCGCAGTGCCCTTTCCGTTTCTCGAGTGAGCGCATGAATGTTGAACAATGCACTAATGTGATGATTGACAAGCAATCTTTTGTTATTATATCGCTCACCGAGAAGCTTCCAGGCCTCAGCGTAATTGGCCGATGACACTTCAAGGTTTGACACGATCCGGGCGGCGTCACCTTCAAGGTAAGAAAGTAGGTAATGAAATTTATGAATAGGTTTTATGCGACTATTATTGTGAATTAGATTTTCGTATGTATCGCGAAATTCTAGCCAGCGAAAGAATGAGCCATCAAATTTATTAATTTGAATTTGAGGCAATTTGAACCCCAAGTCTTGTTGTTCGAAAAAAGATTGAGCCTCCATCATAGACCCGCATTTATGGGAATCGGAGTCGATTTGATTATATTTTTCAACTAGAGTTTTCGTTGTAGCAATATTCATGATAATGTCATGCTCAATGTCTTCTCGCTCATCGATTTCATTAGCTATATTATCAGGACTTAAAACCTCGATCTTGTCTTGCAAATCGTCGAACTTAAGCGATAACGCTTCCAGTTTACCAAGCTTAAGCGTTAATTCAGCTAATTCCACGTTTGTCAACTGTGTTTTATTTCTGAATGTAATTATATAGTTCTTAAATTTGGTAATCTGGCCTTTTATGGAACTACGCATAGTAAGTAGTTCTTTTAAAGTTGTAATAATTGGATCAGGCATTGTAATTCGTTGTGTTGTATTTACTTTCGTTGAAATGCGTTAAATTAAAGTGATAAATGAATGGCTCACGCTCCTCACGGACTGCACTTCCCCCAAACACTGGTTCCGGCAGAAACAGCTGATGATGCTCCTGCGTATTCCTTCGCTCGTGGGCGAGCGAAGTTTGCCGCGCCGAAAATATGCTGGAATAGTCGGCAAGAGACGTGAGAATAGCGTAAACACAATAGAATAAATACTGGGACTAAATACTACCACTTTGAAATTAATGTGAAAACAAATTCGAAAATTACGAAAATTACGATATTTTTCTTGCGAATTTCGATACTAAACAACTACTTTTATTATATTTATTGCATTTAACATAAATTTAATCATAAATATTTACCAATTCTTGACGAAATTACGAAAAAACTACGCAAATTTCACTTACCTAATATTTTTCCGTGTAGGAATGTAGGTATGTAAACAAACGATGCAACGATGAATTTCTTTGTTCTTAAAACATGATTATTTAAATGTATTTCGGGAAATCACTGCTTTAACTAACAAATGGAAGCTTAGTTTAATGATATTGAATGTTATTTTGTGATAATTTTACGTATTTGTTATGATTTGGGAAGGACAAAGGAATCCAAGGCACTTATCTTTTTTATAGACTGCACTCGAAGTGTGAAACTTTTGATGCTTCACTGGTCTTCTTCGTGATTTTAGACGTCCATATCATGATAATTCTTGCCTCAGCTGGTCCACGAATCCATTCTTCAACCCTTTTAGTGCAGCGAAATTTGCGGCGATGAAGTAGGAACTCGGAACATTGTCTTCGTATCTTCCAATATTTGTGTATACTTTATTTTTCATGGGCCACCATTTTATGTCTGAGCGGACATAAGGGAGCTTCAAGTAAACTCCAAAATTGTATTTTGACAATTTAATTAAAATAAAACATGCTTGTTGCTACAAGATCGGATTGCAAGTAAGTGAACGTAATGTAGTTTGACAGCCGTAGATTATTCTAGCGCCTGACGTTATGTGTAGTCAACGTTGTGAAGGTGCGCAGCTTTGCTCGGCCGCAACAAAGACCACAAAACGGATGAAAACTTTAGTCCTCCCAATAAACCTGGCCCCAAATTAACCATTATTGAAAAACTTGATGAGTTTACCTTCGCTGCAATTAGACGTGTAGTTCATCAATTTTTTCATCGGAATGAGCCACCAACTATTCAGAAGGTGAGTAATTTATTATATATATATATATATATATATATATATATATATAACTGATATTACTTGATTTCAGTATTTTCTTGAATAAACCATGCTAATATAACATTTCTTTGTCTGCAGGTTTTAAAAGTTGTGAATGATGATGCCGACTTGCCAAATTTGTCAGCAAATACAATGCGACAGGTACTCAAGCATCTGAATTTCAAGTATGCCAGCCGGAAACGCCAAAGCTGCCTCATTGACCGAGCAGATATCATTTTATGGAGAAGCGTTACTTGGTCAAAATAAAACAATATCGCAGAGAAGGACGAACATTATATTATCAAGATGAAACCTGGCTTAATGAAGGTAATTTTTTTGGATACTAGCCATTGATTTGTACTTACTATATTGAACTGAATGCCCAATCAGAAAAAATGGCATGTGACATGTTTATAAGAATTTAATTAAACCTATCATAAATTAATCATCTTAAAATCAATTTTATATGATATGAATGTGGTGTTAATTTTGAAAAATGATTAGTGATTATGATTATAAACTTACCAACCTGTCATTACAGGTCACATGAAGAACAAGGTTTGGCAAGATCCCCAGGTTTTGTCATCTCGGCAAGCTTTTTTAGAGGGGCTTACAACTGGACTAAAAGGTCCCTCAGGAAAAGGAAGACTATTAATTATTAGTCATATTGGCAGCGAGGAAGGTTTTGTGGAGGGAGGGCTATTACTGTTTGAGTCAAAAAAAAATAGTGACGACTATCACAACGAAATGAATGCGAAACATTTTGAAGAGTGGCTGGCTAGTATTTTGCCAAGGTTGAAACCGAACTCTGTGCTTGTTATAGACAATGCACCATACCACTCTAGAAAATTAGAAAGTGGACCCATAAAAAGATGGAACAAGGGCCAAATAATTGAGTGGTTGCAAGGAAGAGGCATTGAATGCGATGCTAGTATGTTAAGGACAGAGTTGTGGGAATTGGTAGAAAAAGCAAAACCAAAATATGATAAACTGGCAGTTGATGAACTAGCAGCCACTCACAATATTACAGTTTTAAGACTCCCTCCCTACCACTGCGAATTAAACCCAATCGAGTTGGTGTGGGCTCAAATAAAAGGGCATGTGGCCTCAAATAATAAAACTTATAAAATGGCTGAAGTAAAGTCGTTATTTGAAGAAGGTCTGCAGAAGGTGACAGCGGAACGTTGGAAGTCTTGCATAGACCACGTTATAAAAATTGAAGACAGAATGTTCAACTTAGACAACTTAATTGACGATGTGGTTGAACCTTTTATTATAAATACTGAGGAGGATGATCTAAGCTGTTCAGAAATTGAAGAATAAATATTGTTATTAAAATGGTTGTCTTTTTATTTATTAATAATACAGATCCCGCCGTCGTTTGCCCGTCCGTTGTGGCCTAGTGGTTCGGACGTTGGATTTGCAATCCAGAGGTCTCTGGTTGAAATCCTGGCTCATACCAATGATTTTTTTTGGGCTTTATGTACGAAGTGTCATTTGATATTCTCAACTACCTTTTCGGTGAAGGAAAACATCGTGAAGAAACCTGCATAGGTACATCTGAGAAAAAATTTAAAGGTGTATGTAAAGCTGAAGTCCCTAACCCGCATTAATATTATTTATTATTGCAGGTCCCCAGTCAGTTTAAAAAAAAAACTTACTAATATTATAAATGTGTAAGCTTGTATGTATAATACTCAATCACACAAAAACTTTTTAACTGGTTAGGTTAACTAATGCACCGGCTAAAGCTAGCATTTATCTTCGTCAACCTTACCAAACCAAGACCTGTTAGGCGATGAATGCACAGACAACATTGATTAAAATCAGGATGACCCTTATCATATTGTGGAAATAACTTTATTGTTTTATTTTAACATAATTATTGTACCAAAAGGTTGGTTTTCCCTGAAACGTCACAATGATGATGACATGTGTAACTGTGATATTCCGCCATCTTTGGTAGTTTTTTTGACGTATATTGGAATCTAATTAGGTTTTAGAGTTTAGTGGCTGGCGTAATAATGCGGCAGGGTGGTCGCGTTTAGTGGCGGCCACTAGTGGCTGGCGTATTAATGCGGCAGGGTGGTCGCGTTTAGTGGCGGCCACTAGTGGCTGGCGTATTAATGCGGCAGGGTGGTCGCGTTTAGTGGCGGCCACTAGTGGCTGACATATTAATGCGGCGGGTGGTCGCGTTTAGTGGCGGCCACTAGTTGCTGGCATATTAATGCGGCGGGTGATCGCGTTTAGTGGCGGCCACTAGTGGCTGGCGTATTAATGCGGCAGGGTGGTCGCGTTTAGTGGCGGCCACTAGTGGCTGGCGTATTAATGCGGCAGGGTGGTCGCGTTTAGTGGCGGCCACTAGTGGCGGCTACTAGTGGCTGGCGTATTAATGCGGCAGGGTGGTCGCGTATAGTGGCGGCCACTAGTGGCTGGCGTATTAATGCGGCAGGGTGGTCGCGTTTAGTGGCGGCCACTAGTGGCTGGCGTATTAATGCGGCAGGGTGGTCGCGTTTAGTGGCGGCCACTAGTGGCTGGCGTATTAATGCGGCAGGGTGGTCGCGTTTAGTGGCGGCCACTAGTGGCTGGCGTATTAATGCGGCAGGGTGGTCGCGTTTAGTGGCGGCCACTAGTGGCTGGCGTATTAATGCGGCAGGATGGTCGCGTTTAGTGGCGGCCACTAGTGGCTGGCGTATTAATGCGGCAGGGTAGTCGCGTTTAGTGGCGGCCACTAGTGGCTGGCGTATTAATGCGGCAGGGTGGTCGCGTTTAGTGGCGGCCACTAGTGGCTGGCGTATTAATGCGGCAGGGTGGTCGCGTTTAGTGGCGGCCACTAGTGGATGGCATATTAATGCGGCAGGGTGGTCGCGTTTAGTGGCGGCCACTAGTGGCTGGCATATTAATGCGGCAGGGTGGTCGCGTTTAGTGGCGGCCACTAGTGGCTGGCGTATTAATGCGGCAGGATGGTCGCGTTTAGTGGCGGCCACTAGTGGCTGGCGTATTAATGCGGCAGGGTGGTCGCGTTTAGTGGCGGCCACTAGTGGCTGACATATTAATGCGGCGGGTGGTCGCGTTTAGTGGCGGCCACTAGTTGCTGGCATATTAATGCGGCGGGTGATCGCGTTTAGTGGCGGCCACTAGTGGCTGGCGTATTAATGCGGCAGGGTGGTCGCGTTTAGTGGCGGCCACTAGTGGCTGGCGTATTAATGCGGCAGGGTGGTCGCGTTTAGTGGCGGCCACTAGTGGCGGCCACTAGTGGCTGGCGTATTAATGCGGCAGGGTGGTCGCGTATAGTGGCGGCCACTAGTGGCTGGCGTATTAATGCGGCAGGGTGGTCGCGTTTAGTGGCGGCCACTAGTGGCTGGCGTATTAATGCGGCAGGGTGGTCGCGTTTAGTGGCGGCCACTAGTGGCTGGCGTATTAATGCGGCAGGGTGGTCGCGTTTAGTGGCGGCCACTAGTGGCTGGCGTATTAATGCGGCAGGGTGGTCGCGTTTAGTGGCGGCCACTAGTGGCTGGCGTATTAATGCGGCAGGATGGTCGCGTTTAGTGGCGGCCACTAGTGGCTGGCGTATTAATGCGGCAGGGTAGTCGCGTTTAGTGGCGGCCACTAGTGGCTGGCGTATTAATGCGGCAGGGTGGTCGCGTTTAGTGGCGGCCACTAGTGGCTGGCGTATTAATGCGGCAGGGTGGTCGCGTTTAGTGGCGGCCACTAGTGGCTGGCGTATTAATGCGGCAGGGTGGTCGCGTTTAGTGGCGGCCACTAGTGGCTGGCGTATTAATGCGGCAGGGTGGTCGCGTTTAGTGGCGGCCACTAGTGGCTGGCGTATTAATGCGGCAGGATGGTCGCGTTTAGTGGCGGCCACTAGTGGCTGGCGTATTAATGCGGCAGGGTAGTCGCGTTTAGTGGCGGCCACTAGTGGCTGGCGTATTAATGCGGCAGGGTGGTCGCGTTTAGTGGCGGCCACTAGTGGCTGGCGTATTAATGCGGCAGGGTGGTCGCGTTTAGTGGCGGCCACTAGTGGATGGCATATTAATGCGGCAGGGTGGTCGCGTTTAGTGGCGGCCACTAGTGGCTGGCATATTAATGCGGCAGGGTGGTCGCGTTTAGTGGCGGCCACTAGTGGCTGGCATTTTATGCGGCAGGGTGGTCGCGTTTAGTGGCGGCCACTAGTTGCTGGCATATTAATGCGGCGGGTGGTCGCGTTTAGTGGCGGCCACTAGTTGCTGGCATATTAATGCGGCGGGTGGTCGCGTTTAGTGGCGGCCACTAGTGGCTGGCGTATTAATGCGGCAGGGTGGTCGCGTTTAGTGGCGGCCACTAGTGGCTGGCATATTAATGCGGCAGGGTGGTCGCGTTTAGTGGCGGCCACTAGTGGATGGCATATTAATGCGGCAGGGTGGTAGCGTTTAGTGGCGGCCACTAGTGGCTGGCATATTAATGCGGCAGGGTGGTCGCGTTTAGTGGCGGCCACTAGTGGCTGGCATATTAATGCGGCGGGTGGTCGCGTTTAGTGGCGGCCACTAGTTGCTGGCATATTAATGCGGCGGGTGGTCGCGTTTAGTGGCGGCCACTAGTGGATGGCATATTAATGCGGCAGGGTGGTCGCGTTTAGTGGCGGCCACTAGTGGTTGTAATGTGCGGGCGGTCTAAGTTTTATGAATAAGAGGGTTAAACTAATATTGTATTCCCAGGTGATGAAGCTAGTCCGCCTCCGGCACTCCATCCCCGGCGCGGGCCCGGAGCTGTCCGCGCTGTGCTGCGGCTGCGGGCTGCGCGCGCGCGGCGCGGCGTGCGCGGCGTGCCGGCGGCTCGCGCTGCGCTGCGCCGTGTGCGCGCGCGGCGTGCGCGGCCGCGCCATGGCCTGCGCGTATTGCGGCCACGCGGGTCACGCCACGCACATGCTCGCCTGGTGAGTCTAGTCCGCGGGCCCGGAGCTGTCCGCGCGTACTGCGGTCACGTGGGCCACGCCACGCACATGCTCGGCTGGTGAGTCTAGTCCGCGGGCTCGGAGCTGTCCGCGCGTACTGCGGCCACGTGGGCCACGCCACGCACATGCTCGGCTGGTGAGTCTAGTCCGCGGGCCCGGAGCTGTCCGCGCGTACTGCGGCCACGTGGGCCACGCCACGCACATGCTCGGCTGGTGAATCTAGTCCGCGGGCCCGGAGCTGTCCGCGCGTACTGCGGCCACGTGGGCCACGCCACGCACATGCTCGGCTGGTGAGTCTAGTCCGCGGGCCCGGAGCTGTCCGCGCGTACTGCGGCCACGCGGGCCACGCCACGCACATGCTCGGCTGGTGAGACTAGTCCGCGGGCCCGGAGCTGTCCGCGCGTACTGCGGCCACGTGGGCCACGCCACGCACATGCTCGGCTGGTGAGTCTAGTCCGCGGGCCCGGAGCTGTCCGCGCGTACTGCGGCCACGTGGGCCACGGCACGCACATGCTCGGCTGGTGAGTCTAGTCCGCGGGCCCGGAGCTGTCCGCGCGTACTGCGGCCACGTGGGCCACGCCACGCACATGCTCGGCTGGTGAGTCTAGTCCGCGGGCCCGGAGCTGTCCGCGCGTACTGCGGCCACGTGGGCCACGCCACGCACATGCTCGGCTGGTGAGTCTAGTCCGCGGGCCCGGAGCTGTCCGCGCGTACTGCGGCCACGTGGGCCACGCCACGCACATGCTCGGCTGGTGAGTCTAGTCCGCGGGCCCGGAGCTGTCCGCGCGTACTGCGGCCACGTGGGCCACGCCACGCACATGCTCGGCTGGTGAGTCTAGTCCGCGGGCCCGGAGCTGTCCGCGCGTACTGCGGCCACGTGGGCCACGCCACGCACATGCTCGGCTGGTGAATCTAGTCCGCGGGCCCGGAGCTGTCCGCGCGTACTGCGGCCACGTGGGCCACGCCACGCACATGCTCGGCTGGTGAGTCTAGTCCGCGGGCCCGGAGCTGTCCGCGCGTACTGCGGCCACGCGGGCCACGCCACGCACATGCTCGGCTGGTGAGTCTAGTCCGCGGGCCCGGAGCTGTCCGCGCGTACTGCGGCCACGCGGGCCACGCCACGCACATGCTCGGCTGGTGAGTCTAGTCCGCGGGCCCGGAGCTGTCCGCGCGTACTGCGGCCACGCGGGCCACGCCACGCACATGCTCAGCTGGTGAGTCTTGTCCGCGGGCCTGGAGCTGTCCGCGCGTACTGCGGCCACGTGGGCCACGCCACGCACATGCTCGGCTGGTGAGTCTAGTCCGCGGGCCCGGAGCTGTCCGCGCGTACTGCGGCCACGTGGGCCACGCCACGCACATGCTCGGCTGGTGAGTCTAGTCCGCGGGCCCGGAGCTGTCCGCGCGTACTGCGGCCACGTGGGCCACGCCACGCACATGCTCGGCTGGTGAGTCTAGTCCGCGGGCCTGGAGCTGTCCGCGCGTACTGCGGCCACGTGGGCCACGCCACGCACATGCTCGGCTGGTGAGTCTAGTCCGCGGGCCCGGAGCTGTCCGCGCGTACTGCGGCCACGTGGGCCACGCCACGCACATGCTCGGCTGGTGAGTCTAGTCCGCGGGCCTGGAGCTGTCCGCGCGTACTGCGGCCACGTGGGCCACGCCACGCACATGCTCGGCTGGTGAGTCTAGTCCGCGGGCCCGGAGCTGTCCGCGCGTACTGCGGCCACGTGGGCCACGCCACGCACATGCTGGGCTGGTGAGTCTAGTCCGCGGGCCCGGAGCTGTCCGCGCGTACTGCGGCCACGTGGGCCACGCCACGCACATGCTCGGCTGGTGAGTCTAGTCCGCGGGCCTGGAGCTGTCCGCGCGTACTGCGGCCACGTGGGCCACGCCACGCACATGCTTGGCTGGTGAGTCTAGTCCGCGGGCCCGGAGCTGTCCGCGCGTACTGCGGCCACGTGGGCCACGCCACGCACATGCTCGGCTGGTGAGTCTAGTCCGCGGGCCCGGAGCTGTCCGCGCGTACTGCGGCCACGTGGGCCATGCCACGCACATGCTCGGCTGGTGAGTCTAGTCCGCGGGCCTGGAGCTGTCCGCGCGTACTGCGGCCACGTGGGCCACGCCACGCACATGCTCGGCTGGTGAGTCTAGTCCGCGGGCCCGGAGCTGTCCGCGCGTACTGCGGCCACGTGGGCCACGCCACGCACATGCTCGGCTGGTGAGTCTAGTCCGCGGGCCTGGAGCTGTCCGCGCGTACTGCGGCCACGTGGGCCACGCCACGCACATGCTCGCCTGGTGTGTCTAGTCCGCGGGCCCGGAGCTGTACGCGCGTAAAAACAGCCAATCCTCAGATCAATATAAAAAAAAAGTAAGTAGCAGTTTTTTTGTTTTTTTTTTACGAGAATTGGTTGAAAAAAGCGACCTGTAAAGGAGAACAGCCGGACAGCGGGAAAGAGGGACATACGAACGATTTTCGGTCCAAGCTGAAGCATAGAACTGCGCTTCGCTCGGTCGTTCGACAAGAAGGGCTTTACTTGACTTTTGACCCATGATTGTACTGTTGTTTCAGGTTCGAGAAACACGACATGTGCCCCACTGGCTGCGGCTGCAAGTGCCTCGTCGACAGCCACGCCTTCTGGAAGGGCGTCAAATACGCGTAGAACTAACTACCCACCACGTGGGTGAAGCGATCAGCCGTTTACGTGGCATAGGACCTTGAAGTCAGTGACGCTAGTCTTTGTATGTATGTAAAATATCTTCCGGTATTGCCGATTTTAGCTTGCTATTGCAGTTTGCACGGACATTCGTTTGAAAGATGGTGCCTTATGCCAAATACAAAAGGCCGGCGTTGACGTTGCGAGAACGCAAATATCATGGAATATGTTGAATAAAAATGAAATCGTTATTTGCTTTTCCATTATGTACCATACATTTTACTGACCATTTATTTGTTAACCTTATTGCAAATGGATAGTTAACAGCTTAACACCCTTATTCATAAAACTTAACAAATCTCTTAAGAGGGCGTAGTGGCGAGGACTTCTCGAACTGAGCATACGCGTGAGCGAGATGGAAATGCGTGCTACGAGTAAAAGCGCGGATATCATGTTTTTTAATTATATTTTTTTATGCGTACATTTATAAGCAAAATTATTTTACCAGATTTGAGAACTTATCATTGTACAACTATTAAACCAAAAATCATTGTTTGAGATGGGAGACTCTTAAAGAACCAACCAAAACATCCAAAAGAAGGGTTATGTTTGAAAAATAAAAGTATCGAGACAATTATTGCCAATCGTGTTTTCACTTTTAACAGACTGAAGAAAACCAGTTTAAGATTCATATACTGTAAGGACAGATATGTAATCACTATAGATGTTGAGATCTAGGTCGATAAACATTGGCAAATTTGCATAAGTGGGCTCTTAACTGAAATGTGTTTTGTCAAGTGATAAGTATAAACAAATTTTACGGCTGTTTAACTAAAATAGGTTTGATGGACGTTTGTGAATAAGGGCATTAGTGTATTGCTGTTTGTACGTGAACATTGTAAAATGGAAAGGTATCAGTAGTCCTACTTGTTATGAACAAAATGCTGCACTTTGTGAAGAAAGCAAGCCGCTTTGCACAGTGATAGTCGGGACCAAACTGAGTGATTTGACCCGCAGGAGCGAAAGTTTCACCCCTTAGGAACAGAGATGGCGCCACTTCTTTAAAAAATATTTCAAAAAATGCTACAAGCTAAACGAATGGACCAATTTTAATGTATAATACCTATGCTACCAATAAAGTAAAAAAAAAAACTTCACATGCCGGTTTTTGCCAAAAAAATCAGAATATTTTTTTTTGTAACTAATATATATATAATGAACTTTCATTTGAGGTATTATAAATTAAAATTGGCCCATTAGTTTAGTTTGTAAATTTTTGTGATTTTTTTTTAAAGAATGGCGCTCACATTTAATCTTTAATATTTCGTGAAGTAAGAAAGGTATTGGTGTCAAGTTTATTTTTATAATACTTTTTATTTACTCAGTAATATATATATTCCTTGAACCATTCATGTTAGATATTTTTTTTTTAATGAAATCAAGTAAGAAAAAAAAACTTAACATGCCGGTTTTTGCCAATTTTTTCTGAATATTTTTTTATCTTTATTTATTTTTAACTAATATATATAATGAGCTTTCATTTGAGGTATTACACATTAAAGTTTGTTCATTCATTTAACTTGTACATTTTTAAAAAATATTTATTAAAGAAATGGCGCTCACATTTAATCTTTAATATTTTGTGAAGTAAGAATGGTATTGGTGTCAAGTTTTTTTTTATAATACTTGTTATTCACTTAGTAATATATATATGCATTAAACCATTCATGTTGGATAATTTTTTTTTTATGAAATCAAGAAAAAACTACCAATCAAGTAAGAAAAAAAAACTTAACATGCTGGTTTTTGCCAAAAGTTTTCTGAATATATATTTTTTATATTTTTTTGTTACTAATATATATAATGATCTTTCATTTGAGGTATTAAACATATAAATTGGCCTATTAGTTTAGCTTGTACAATTTTTTGAAATATTTTTTAAAGAAGTGGCGCCATCTCTGTTCCTAAGGGGTGAAACTTCCGCTGCTGCGGGTCAAATCACTCAGTTTGGTCCCTTCTATCACTGTGCAAAGCGGCTTGCTTTCTTCACAAAGTGCAGCATTCGGCCAAAAAATCGCCATAACAAGACTACAGGGGAACCTTTCTAAACTGATGTGTGATGAATAAGTATCACTGGGTGTTTGTAAATATGTATGTAGTTTTTAAACACGTCACTTGTATATAATATTATACGACTGCCAATTTGAGTACATATCATATTGAATAAATAAGTACACCGAAATTATTTTTACGATTTTATTTAACAAACTTTTTACAATTTTATAATTATTATATGAGAATGAAAAGTGCACGTTACTTAATGTAAATCGAGTGCGCGTACGATTCCTAAAATGTATGCTTTACTTCAGTCTCGTTAAAGCATTTCATAAGATTAATGGAAAAGCGATCCACACAATCTAGGGCGCCAAACTAGAAGTATTCAGAATAGACGAGTCTTTGACAACCACCCGTGGTGAGTAAAAAGTTGTAGGTACAGTCGACGTCAAAAATATGTTTACACTTTTGCACCTTATTCCATTGTAATAAGGCGAAAACTGTAAACATATTTTTGGCGTCGACTGTACGTCCCTGGCCAGGAAGTGGGATTTTCCGCACGCGTAAGTGTGCGGTATATGCTACTTTATGCCCAGGTATGACGTAAAATAATTGAAGACTCGTTTTAGTCACTTGTAAATGACTTACAACACAGACTTATTGCCTTTATGTAGTACCGCGGTCTACTGGAGCTAGTATGACAATAAATTAGCCATATCATAATAAGTAGGTATAATGACAATAAATTTTTTCCGTATGATCCAGTAACTCATTCTCTATGATATTGGACTAAATCGGGGTCCGCTGCACCAATGTTTTCCATGTTTTTAAACATCTACCATGTTTTCCGTCAGTTTCGACAAATAAATAGGGTATTGTTTTGATTGGCAAAACATGTTTGACATTTAAAAACCACGAATACATGGCGCAGCGGACGCGGCTTTAAGTTACTACTCAAGTCATGAGCATGACTCATGACAACTAGTTTATTAGACTAGGAAATGTCACAAGACGGTGACATATTCTTAAAATAAGTGTTGGTTGGGAACACGAGTCGTAAAATACCGACCCATACAACTTCACTCGCATTTTAGTCTTAGGCCGCCCTTACCCAATACCATAATGAATGTAGCTATGGGAAAACTGTTAGCAGATCGTATTGAAATATACATTTCATATCGTACCTTAACTAATAATTTGCAGATTTACTTCTAATACATAGAGTAGCGCGATGTATCGATCGCATGGTAATTATCTAATTATTCTAATTATAAATTAATTGGAAAAAATATAGCCTATTTACAATTTGCAGCAGGTTCTATACATTAATTTAACTTACGACTAGACAGGCCAAGTACTTTATGTAGAACACCGCTCATTGGGTACCGATAAGGCAACTCACTCCATCTTAATGCTTGGCCAACTGATTAATAAGAATAAGAGTAATAACTTATACTTCCATTTTTCTTCATACACATATCGCAATATTTTGAATGGGCGTTATCGTTTCTTCAGACACATAATTTTCCTTCGAACAGGAAACCTTGGTTTCGAGTGGTTACTATTTATAATATAAATGTAGGTTGTATTACTTAAAATAAAACATATATTTGCCGTCCCAGCCTAGTGTTATCCTACTCAATTCTCCCGTTCATGTATAAGGCTTACACATAATAAGATTAACATCATCCAAATACTTATCCCGTTAGGCACATTTCTGTCGAAGATCATCATCAATTCATCATCATGGTTCTCATTTTCGTTCTATCCTGAAACTGGCGGTACAGTCGAGTCCATAAATATATACACGTTTCCAAAGGTTCAAAAATATTTGAGCAACCTTATGCCATTAACAATAGTCAGTGTTTACATATTTTTGATCACTTTGAGCGTGCACATATTTTGGAACTCAAATGTATTTCATATTTTGTATCAAGGTTGATGATTAAAATAATATATCAAAATTATTTTGGGACCTGATGATGGAGTGAGCAAAACAGTAATGTATAATGCAAGGTAAATTTAAATGCTCTTATTTATTGCTTTAATATAAACAATAATTAGCATAGCGAACCGATTTTTTTTTTCAGCTATATCGTACAATATTATTTAAAGAGATTCCATTTAATGTTAGTACCTAAATACTAATTAGCCGTTAGGTATTTACAATATTTTGGTATATTGAGGTCCCCGAATTCAAGTAGAAACCTAAATAACAATGCAATATTACACTAGTGTGCTGTGGCACGTCTACCCACACATGCACACAGCATACTCGTGGTATATGTGTTTTATCTCACAACGCGGGATCATCATGGACACACTTGTCTCTGTGTGACATTGTTCCTGTCTCACACAAGTAAGTAGGATACAATACATACCTACATACAACCCTCATTCACGAGATAAAACGCATATATTCGTAAAGCAATTAATTCTAATCTTGCTAACATATAGTAACGTCTGCAACGCTGAATTAGTACTCACTAAATAACTTATTAACAAACACAAGGCAAAAACTATTTGCTATCTAAAAATAAAGCTCTCAGCTACATGAAATCCTCCGAATTTAAATACAATTTTACAGGTTACCTCTATTGCAGTCGGGGTGTAGGTACCTCAGTTAATATTATGGAAATTGAAACTAGTGAATCAAAAGTTAAAGATCAAGTTGGCATCCAGCCCGACAAAGTAGATTGCTGCGTTTGAATTCCGACAAACGCGGCTGGCTTTTATATCAAACATACATTTTATCTACGGAACAAATGTTACGAAAATCTTTACACATCGCATTCTGCCATGGATTTTATGATACTTCAAGGATATGGCAGGTAACCATCACCTATTATTTAGTAACAATGTACAAACTACTAGGCAGATGATTGGCTGGTTATGCTAAACAGAGCCATAGTGTTATTTTGCAAAGTTAACATCAGATTATAGTTTATTATCTACTGCCGATGGTACAAAAAAGAAACTAAATGAACCTGCTACTTTTAATTTGCAAAATAGTACCTACACTATACAGCACACTGCTGTGTCTGTTCATATGCTTAAATCTGTACAAACATAGGATGATAGTGGTAGTACTATTAGAATTTTCCTGAGTATTTCTAAAAAAATATCTACGCAACTATAAATCTACTTGATTGGACATACAAATAAGGTGCATGCACGACGAAATAAGATGGACACGTCGGGTCTCAGAGGCGAGTTGTTCTATTGTAGCAGCTAAAACAAACAAGATTAGTTAACACATCTATAATAACGTAATATCCGACCAGTGCTGACAATATTTTTATAATGTGCATTTTGTGACAATCTACAATTTTTAGGTCAACAAAAACTAGGCTAACGTTTATCTAAGGAACCTAAAACTAAAATGTGATATATTGAATTCAAGTTTCTAAGAATGTACTACAAAAAATCTAATCAACAATGGACGACAGCCTAAATATTTGCCTAGTTATTCTTGCTGCTCCTAGTTACATTCGCTCGTAACAGTGGCGTGGCACATGCCCACCGGCTTGCATATTGTATGACAGTTAAACTCCTCTTCAGCTCAGCTCTTGAAGAAAATGTAAACCAAATTAGCTGGTGTGGATAGCTCAGTTGGGATCCACTAGATAGGTGACGTAAACTATTTGAAACGATCGATCAGTCAACGCGAGTCTGCCGAATGAAGGGCGTGAGCAGTATGAGCGTGACGTTGGTCGCGTACCTCTCGAGCAGCCGCCGCTTGAGCTCGGGCGGGTAGGTGACGTAGATGTAGTGGTCGTCGTGGTCCGGGTCGTCGAGCAGCGCCTCCTCGGCCGCGAGCCGCTCGGCGCGCGCGGGCGACGAGTGCGTCGTCATGGATACTGACGCGCTGCCGGCTACGCTGCCTTCCTCCGAACTGGAGACACATAAATGCGTATCAAAGGCTTCGGACTCATTCTAAATCGAAAATCATATGTACCGGCCGCTGCATTTCGGACGCTGCGTTAATGTACCCAAAAGGCATTCGAACAAACTCGAATAAGCCACGCTGGGGGACGGTGAACGCAGTTTTATACCGACCACTGAAATGCCAGTAGCACAAACTGAGTCGAAGAACTGATCGAGATTGTCCTCAATCTTAACGCTGAAAGAAGATTGAACTTTCCATAATGTCGACTATTGACATACGAAACTGTTAAATAGTAATTTTATGTATTGTTCACAACCGACATTAGAATTGTCTGCGGAGATTTAGAACTTTGCAGTTCTTACAAAGTAATCATGCGATCAACTCGGTACGTATAAAGGTAGTAACCAATCCAACGACGCTAGTTGTCCCGGACTCCTTTTCAAGAAGAGACATTTTTGTATGAACATAATTTGTGTGGCCGTTGGGGCAGAAAGGTTCTCGAGTGGCGGCCACGTATCGGAAGGCGCGGCGTGGGTAGGCCCCCCACAAGGTGGACTGATGACCTGGTAAAGGTCGTGGGAGTCCGCTGGATGCGGGTAGCGCAGGACCGGTCATTTTGGCACTCTTTCGGGGAGGCATATGTCCAGCAGTGGACGTCTTTCGGCTGATATGATGATGATGATAATTTGTGTGCATTATGGATATTATTTACACCTTCATTTATATATATTTAGTTGATTTTATATTTTGCTCTGGTCTGTAAACAGTCTGTGTGAAGTTAGAGCAGTAAGTTTACTAGAACACTATCCAGATGACGTAGTAGCACATGCAGAGCGCGAGCGCCAGGCCGGTGGCCAGCGCGAGCAGGAGCGGCCAGGGAAAGGCGCGCGCGCTGGGCGCCGTGTCCTCCCAGTAGCGGTCGCAGCTCAGGTACAAGCACACGGCGCGCTGCATCTCATCTGTTAGTGCAGTAAGCTTACTCGAACACTATCCAGATGATGTAGTAGCACATGCAGAGCGCGAGCGCCAGGCCGGTGACCAGCGCGAGCAGGAGCGGCCAGGGGAAGGCGCGCGTGCTGGGCGCCGTGTCCTCCCAGTAGCGGTCGCAGCTCAGGTACCAGCACACGGCGCGCTGCATCTCATCTGTTAGTGCAGTAAGCTTACTCGAACACTATCCAGATAATGTAGTAGCACATGCAGAGCGCGAGCGCCAGGCCGGTGGCCAGCGCGAGCAGGAGCGGCCAGGGGAAGGCGCGCGCGCTGGGCGCCGCCGCCGTGTCCTCCCAGAGCGGTCGCAGCTCAGGTACCAGCACACGGCGCGCTGCATCTCATCTGTTAGTGCAGTAAGCTTACTCGAACACTATCCAGATGATGTAGTAGCACATGCAGAGCGCGAGCGCCAGGCCGGTGACCAGCGCGAGCAGGAGCGGCCAGGGGAAGGCGCGCGTGCTGGGCGCCGTGTCCTCCCAGTAGCGGTCGCAGCTCAGGTACCAGCACACGGCGCGCTGCATCTCATCTGTTAGTGCAGTAAGCTTACTCGAACACTATCCAGATGATGTAGTAGCACATGCAGAGCGCGAGCGCCAGGCCGGTGGCCAGCGCGAGCAGGAGCGGCCAGGGGAAGGCGCGCGTGCTGGGCGCCGTGTCCTCCCAGTAGCGGTCGCAGCTCAGGTACCAGCACACGGCGCGCTGCATCTCATCTGTTAGTGCAGTAAGCTTACTCGAACACTATCCAGATGATGTAGTAGCACATGCAGAGTGCGAGCGCCAGGCCGGTGGCCAGCGCGAGCAGGAGTGGCCAGGGGAAGGCGCGCGCGCTGGGCGCCGTGTCCTCCCAGTAGCGGTCGCAGCTCAGGTACCAGCACACGGCGCGCTGCATCTCATCTGTTAGTGCAGTAAGCTTACTCGAACACTATCCAGATGATGTAGTAGCACATGCAGAGCGCGAGTGCCAGGCCGGTGGCCAGCGCGAGCAGGAGCGGCCAGGGGAAGGCGCGCGCGCTGGGCGCCGCCGCCGTGTCCTCCCAGAGCGGTCGCAGCTCAGGTACCAGCACACGGCGCGCTGCATCTCATCTGTTAGTGCAGTAAGCTTACTCGAACACTATACAGATGATGTAGTAGCACATGCAGAGCGCGAGCGCCAGGCCGGTGACCAGCGCGAGCAGGAGCGGCCAGGGGAAGGCGCGCGTGCTGGGCGCCGTGTCCTCCCAGTAGCGGTCGCAGCTCAGGTACCAGCACACGGCGCGCTGCATCTCATCTGTTAGTGCAGTAAGCTTACTCGAACACTATCCAGATGATGTAGTAGCACATGCAGAGCGCGAGCGCCAGGCCGGTGGCCAGCGCGAGCAGGAGTGGCCAGGGGAAGGCGCGCGTGCTGGGCGCCGTGTCCTCCCAGTAGCGGTCGCAGCTCAGGTACCAGCACACGGCGCGCTGCATCTCATCTGTTAGTGCAGTAAGCTTACTCGAACACTATCCAGATGATGTAGTAGCACATGCAGAGTGCGAGCGCCAGGCCGGTGGCCAGCGCGAGCAGGAGTGGCCAGGGGAAGGCGCGCGCGCTGGGCGCCGTGTCCTCCCAGTAGCGGTCGCAGCTCAGGTACCAGCACACGGCGCGCTGCATCTCATCTGCACACCGTTATTATGGATATATTAATTAGAGCAGGCTCCAATGAGATGTTGCAAAAATTGCTCTAGTCTCGCTACGCGTATACAAACCACGCGTGTATATGTGTCAACAATGATTGCAAAAACTTGTAACAAAATCAAACTGTTTCTTGCATTTGTAAACAATGGGGAATGGATGAAAATTTTAGAAGTGCCTGATTTTTTTTTTGGTGTTAGGAATAACCTTCCTTAACACCAGAAAAAAATTGCAGATTTTTCAATGCGTCAATTATTTTTGAAAATTATAAACAGTTTCCTCACTTACGTTTTGGATTTAGGACGGCGAATGAGAAACTTTCCTTGATTATTTTGTAATTTTCGTAATTTTTCATCAAAATAAAAGTTTTCTATAGCTGTACTAAAAAGCCCCCTTCATAGTACAGCTATAAAAAAACTTTTAATTGATAAAAGGGGGCCACAACACTGGTTGACAACATCTGTTGATTAGATGTCTAGGATCTATACAATATATCAGAAGTCAGAATTATTTTTTGCAAACGAAACTTCTTGAGTTGGCTCTTCAGAAGACGCAGTTGTGTTCAACTTGCACTACAATAATACAATATAATAAATTTATGCGGTAGATCTCAACAACACGTTGGTGCGCAAATGAGGCCAAAGGGTATTTTACGCGACTCATATTGTATTGGGAAATTTTATGACAATAAGATAATTTTAGATAATTTCACCCCGCAAACCTAAATTACCTTCAAGTTCTGTAAACTGGTGTTGCGTCAGATGCAATAGTAACGTGGCGATACAAGAGTGAACCACCCGCTCGCATCGCACTTTGAGGAGCTGCAGGCGCGCGGGGTCGCATGCGGCGCGCTCGGCCTGTAATCAGTTATCAATTACTGTGTGAAATTCTATCAATCGAATATGATGAAGTCACGTTGGTAAATCAGCAGTAATCTAACTAAATAAACTATGTTGACCACGGTCAATTGATGTGATGAGTCAATATTAGCCGGCCGCTTGAGACGCTTGAACGCTTCCCTAGTTTAAAAAACGTAATGCCATAAGTTAAGATTAGGTAACCGACTCCGATTGACGAAATGGGATACTACTTAGACGGATGATGATGGCAAAAGTAGGTATATTCAATTGACAACATTTCAAACTATGCCTAATTCGAAAACAATTTCGAAATTCAATAGGGTAGTTTTCATATTTCATTTCTCACCCGTTTTTAAGAAAATCGTGAAATTGTATGAATGTGGTTTAAGCCGTGTGTGACGTCAATACTACGACTGTCATATGAAAGGTGTGCAAGCTGCCATACAGAGCCGTAACGTTGACGTCATCATTTAGTTACTACCTTCTGGAATTCGCTACTTTTCAATTTGATATTTCTAAATGAAAATTACAATTTAGCGAGAAATAAAAAACTCGTGCCGCTTATAAAATAATTTCCTAGCGAAATAAATCAGAAAATGACCCACTTGAAAAGATGAAATGTTGTCAATTGCGTAAAACATAGAGTAACCTGCAGGTCGGCCAACCGCCGTTGCCGACTGTCAGGTGGTAAAGATGACTCTACCGTGTCCGCATCGCACAGCTCCGAGGTTTGGTTCGCGTCGCCTTCGCTGTCTTCTGTGCGCTTCTCTTCTGGCTCTGAAAAAAGATTATCACAGTTTCAATTCAAATCATTTGGCCCGGTCGAAAAATCGAATCAATGGCCGGCAACCTAAGTGGACACATGACGCATGGGTGTATGTAGGAAAATTTAAAGTAGGCCCCGATGTTCAAGTTACATATAAACAACAATGACATAAATATGACTTTATTTATATGAACGGCTATATGGCTAACGGTTCGCCTTACATGAATAGAAACCCATTTATGACGGCAACAGCAATCATACACGTAGCGGGATTGTTATAGAGCGTGGCGCTATAGTCGCCCTGGCAATAACGGTACGCCTAGGCCTTACTCGCGACATCAGGATCCACATAGGGTCCGACTGGAGTAGACCATAGAGTGAATAATGGAGTAGACTTAGGCGGCGGCTCCGCAGCGACACACGCCGGATCGGGATCGACACTATATAGGCACACACCTACACAAAAGGGTCGGCTAGGCCTTACCCGTGACTTCAGGGTCCACATCAGTCGAAGGGCACGTACATCAGGATGCGGCTGGGGCAGTCTCAGTAGGCAGTCTCTTAAATGAGCGAGTCGACAATTCCTTACCCGCGACTTCAAGATCGACGTCAGTCGAAGGGCAATCGCGCTCAGGATGGGGCTGGGGCAGACGCGGGCGGCGGCGGCGCGGCGACACACTGGGAATAAACTGCATTGCGCCAGGCGCCAGCAATGTAAACGTCTAGATGTGTCGTGCTAGAGTCTAGACTGTCTCCTACATGAGCGAGTCAACAATTCCTTACCCGCGACTTCAGGATCGACGTCGGTCGAAGGGCAGTCTCGCACAGGATGCGGCTGGGGCAGACGCGGGCGGCGGCGGCGCGGCGGCACGCGCGCGACGGACCGCGGCGCGGCCGGCGCCAGCGCCTTCCGCGCCGCCTCCGCGTCCTGCCACAGCTCGACGTCGGTGCCCGGCCCGCCGCCGCCGCTCAGTAACCCGTGCGCGACTAACACCTGGCACCGCATTATGTCGCAATACTCCGCTAGGCATACTGCGTCTTCTGCCTTTAAAACGGATAATATTTTGAATTAGTTATAATACAAAGCATACGCCTAATTTGAATACTCATTTGTTATGGCAACAGCAGTCAACTTATTGGGTTTCTGCCGTCACAAAAATATATATGAAAAACCTCAGAGTTAGGTAGGTTAGGTAAAGTCAGAGACAGTGGTGGAGATACCTCAAGGATATATTCTAGGTCCTGTTCCTTGTTTATGTAAATGATCTACCATATATGGTAAGCCGAAGATCAAGCATTGTCATGTTCGCCGATGACACCTCATTACTGTTCAAGGTTAATAGGAAAGATACTGAACTCATAGAACCAAATATACTTACGAATAAGAATACCCTCTCCATGATATCTGACTGGTTTGCTGCCAATAACTTAGTATTGAATCCGAAAAAAACGAAATGTATAAAATTCACACTAGCGAACTCAAATGTTAACTTAGCCTCAAATATTACTTAACGGTGAAACCATACAATTTGTAAAGTCAACTGTATTCTTAGGTATTACGTTAGACTGTATGAAATGAGATGAAATGAAATATTTATTTGCGGAATTAGGGTCACATTATGTTGGTACAAATACACGGTACAGTCCGACGTACCTACTTAAGTAAATAAGCATGCAAAATAATTGCCTTTATTTTGCTGTCGGTTAAGAACAGGCAAAATAGAGGGATTACTTAGGTATTACTAGTTTTTATACTTAGAAATTCATTAACAGAGTAGACACATAGTTCGCATAGCCATATAAACAGTTTCTTCTTGAATTGTTTTTGTTCTAAACTGCAGTGGGGTTCCCACATAACTGCGATAGGAAGTAGGTTGAGCACCGCTGCTTTTGCAGTCAGGAGAATAAGGCAGCTTACCAATGTAGCAACGGCACGGTTAATTTACTTCGCTTACTTTAACAGTATAATTAATTATAATTACATATGGTCTTATTTTATGGGGATCAGCGGCAGATATTGAGACTGCCTTTATTTGACAAAAAAGGGCTGTTAGAGCAATTTATAACCTGCTGGGGTCGCGTGAGTCATTAAGATAATTATTCTAGGAAACAGATATTCTAACACTGCCATCGCTATACGTATTTGAAATAATAATGTATGTTAAGAATAAATTTATACAACGAACACGCCCAAGGTTACCAGAAGCACAGGGAAGCTCAAAACAACTTTTTACAGACTAGCAAAAGCGACAAAGTCGTTCTTGGGAAATTGTATAAAATTCTACAATAAAATTCCAAAACAAATTACCGAACTTACTGACTCTAAATTAAAATCTGTAGTAAAACAGACACTTATCTCAAAAGCATACTTGTATTATAAGAAACGATTATATCATGGATAGGGATATTTGGCAGTGATAAATAAATAAAGCACTAGAAATCTATCGCAAAATAAATAAATAGGCTTTCTACTGTAGCAATGTAATTGTATAGTGCCTACTCTGCTACTAAAATTATATATTGTATACTGTTTTGAAAAAATTATACCTCACCGAGTTTTTTACGCCGGTTCTTCTCGAGGCAGAGGTTTTTTTTCCGAACCGGTGGTAGTTTATGACATTCAAAGGTGCATGTAATATGCCTAAATTGAAGAATAAATCACTTTGTCTTTGACTAAAGAAGAGCATTACGGAACAGATTTCAGAATCAGGAGCACACTTAAAACAATGCTCGTGACACCAACACGCTAGCACATACGTACTTGCCAGATTTCAATCCTATTACCAGGCCTATAAATAACTTGTAAGATAAGAAGTGCTTTTCCACTGTGCTAAAATTGCGCCTCGCCGCACCTTTAGGTAGTTGAATACTTTATAAACAATGAGATGTCGTCAAATGAATGTATACCTTGTTAATCTGGTTCTTGTGTCGCTGGTCGAAATGTGTGTCGAGGTGTCGCTCCTCGTAGAAGGATTTGCCGCAGAAGGCGCAAGTCCACTGCGAGGGCCGGTGCTGCATCTTGGCCTCGTGCTGTGGCGCATAAATGTCGCGCGCGGGGTGGAAAGGGCACTCGAGTGGCAGCTTTACCTGACACACGGATACCAACCTTGTTAATCTGGTTCTTGTGTCGCTGGTCGAAATGTGTGTCGAGGTGTCGCTCCTCATAGAAGGATTTGCCGCAGAAGGCGCAAGTCCACTGCGAGGGCCGGTGCTGCATCTTGGCCTCGTGCTGTGGCGCATAAATGTCGCGCGCGGGGTGGAAAGGGCACTCGAGTGGCAGCTTTACCTGACACACGGATACCAACCTTGTTAATCTGGTTCTTGTGTCGCTGGTCGAAATGTGTGTCGAGGTGTCGCTCCTCATAGAAGGATTTGCCGCAGAAGGCGCAAGTCCACTGCGAGGGCCGGTGCTGCATCTTGGCCTCGTGCTGTGGCGCATAAATGTCGCGCGCGGGGTGGAAAGGGCACTCGAGTGGCAGCTTTACCTGACACACGGATACCAACCTTGTTAATCTGGTTCTTGTGTCGCTGGTCGAAATGTGTGTCGAGGTGTCGCTCCTCATAGAAGGATTTGCCGCAGAAGGCGCAAGTCCACTGCGAGGGCCGGTGCTGCATCTTGGCCTCGTGCTGTGGCGCATAAATGTCGCGCGCGGGGTGGAAAGGGCACTCGAGTGGCAGCTTTACCTGACACACGGATACCAACCTTGTTAATCTGGTTCTTGTGTCGCTGGTCGAAATGTGTGTCGAGGTGTCGCTCCTCATAGAAGGATTTGCCGCAGAAGGCGCAAGTCCACTGCGAGGGCCGGTGCTGCATCTTGGCCTCGTGCTGTGGCGCATAAATGTCGCGCGCGGGGTGGAAAGGGCACTCGAGTGGCAGCTTTACCTGACACACGGATACCAACCTTGTTAATCTGGTTCTTGTGTCGCTGGTCGAAATGTGTGTCGAGGTGTCGCTCCTCATAGAAGGATTTGCCGCAGAAGGCGCAAGTCCACTGCGAGGGCCGGTGCTGCATCTTGGCCTCGTGCTGTGGCGCATAAATGTCGCGCGCGGGGTGGAAAGGGCACTCGAGTGGCAGCTTTACCTGACACACGGATACCAACCTTGTTAATCTGGTTCTTGTGTCGCTGGTCGAAATGTGTGTCGAGGTGTCGCTCCTCGTAGAAGGATTTGCCGCAGAAGGCGCAAGTCCACTGCGAGGGCCGGTGCTGCATCTTGGCCTCGTGCTGTGGCGCATAAATGTCGCGCGCGGGGTGGAAAGGGCACTCGAGTGGCAGCTTTACCTGACACACGGATACCAACCTTGTTAATCTACATACCGACAAGAGCGATTGTGGATGTTAGCTAAAAATAGTATTAGTTTAATTAAGATAGTAATACAATAACTACTATGTACAGTCAGCAGCAGAAGTAGCTAAGCGGGCCGGGTCTTCAAAATGACCTGCACACGACTTTATTCTTAAGAAATTAAGAGCGTGTGTAGGCTGCTGCTGACTGTATTCATCTGGTTTGATGAAGAGGCCTAAAGTTAGGTAGCCCTAGGAACTCGGGATTAAACAATAAATTACCATCGTTTGTGTCTCATGCAGCCAGTCGGCAATGAAAGTTGGTCTCACTAATGGTCCTAAACGTCATCATTTAAATAAAGTAAAAAATATAATAGATAAGTAGGATAGGTATTAAAGTCGTAGTTTTTTCTATTTTCTGAATTAAGTAGGGCTCCAAAATACACTGCATACCTGAAACCTTTCTAAAACGGGGAGCCATTTGTTTTGGATGACCTTTCGCACAATTTTGGAGTTGTCACGTGAGCAGGTGATCTTGAAGACCGACGGCCCCGGCCACGGGATCAGCGTGAGGAACAGCAAGGCCAAGACCTGGAATCACATCCATCGACTTTAGCCACCATTGATTGACCCTTGGGCCTGTAGTATAATTATAGGTATATTTAAAAATAGGTCAATAAAAATCGCACTTGAGATTAATATTTATGGATTGAGGGCTTTACAACGTATACACCTACAATACCTATCCATGCATAGATACGCCTAAAACTTAAATAAATTAACCTATCATCCTAACAGTTCTCTATCACTGTCAAAACTCAATAGATATACCTATACTTGGTTTTATGGTGTTCTTATGACGCTCTTGGGTTATCGCATACCACACAGTACCTACTTAGTTATATCACATACCAGAAAAGTTCACAGATCAACATCTAAATGATGTTGTTGTACCAATGCATAATTTAAAGAACAATAAGGTGTTTTGAAAAGAAAAATATATCGCAATGACTAATGTCATTGAAACGCTAAGATTTTTAACAATCATTCAACATCGTCATTAAACAAATCATATTAAACTAAAAACACAAAATAATAACTTTTCTAGGTTATGCTTACTTGTGTCATTTCACTATCGATTTTCCATCATCGGCATCCAACAAAACTTGACTATTCAACGTACACGCCACACTTACCTCGAGAGAGAACGAAGTGGTCCTCATTCATATCTCTTATGCGACAAACACTCAAGGAATCTGGCTATTTTTCTTTTTGTAGATAAATAAACGGTTCACTGGTAAGTAGATGTCACTTTAGTGAGGGCAAGTTGTACTCAATTGAATAGGCCATCGCCGGCCCGCCACGACGCATGCGTTGGGTTACCCTTCAGATGGGGTTGAAACTAGCGGTTACTGTAACTGCATTACGAGTATAAAGTCGACAGTATATAAACACATCCGGAAATTAACATGGTTCTACCTACTTGAAGCAAACTAATTTAACAATACCATACTGTTACTTACAACACAAAACAACTTGAAATTTTGAAATTTTAACGTCGAAATGAGTCGCAGATTTTTTTTTGGGTAATATGTAGGTACTTAAGGACGAAATAATCAGGTAACAATTCGGTAGCATATCGTGGGCTTTGAGAAATACCTGATATATCGAGATTATTGCTCTTAGAAATAAAAATTCAACAGCCTTTACGTCCGAACTGTGGCTCTACTTAGTCATAGGCATTCATAGGATATGAGGAAAGTAAAAGCAAGCAATGAAGGATGGACAGATGGTGGCCTTTAAGAAATTAAGAGCGGTTATAGGTATCTTTTCTTATTCTTTAGGCGCCTTAACAACGCTGACTATAGGAAGGATAAAAGGGCTTGTATGGACAATAGAGCCGCAAAACGCATTCAAGAATTAACACATTTTTGCACAGATACGGCCTGTACGACGTCACCAGTCATAGATGTAAGTGACAAGGCACTTGGTTCAAGCCTATTTAAGAAGTGTTGAAACCAGTGGTGTACGCAACACACCGCCAAAAAGAACAATGTTCTGATCTGGCCCCCACGAAACTCCAGTATGGAGTGTGTGAAGACACGCACGATGTGGCGTACGCTTCTAGAAAGTTAATGCTGCAAAGAAAAATATTCGACTGTAACTCTTGGCAGGAGTTGATTGTACAGTCGCCATCACATACATCGGAGCAAACAAGCACGTCACATACATCGGAACACACCTCTATTTTCAAAGCACTAGGGTGCATGGGCCGATATTTTTGAACACCTATAGTGTACCTATGTATGTGATGGCGACTGTACTTGGAATAAAATGTATTTTATATAAAGAAGTTTTCATTCCAGCAGCAGTCAGTACAGTTCAGTTCACAGTTCCCGTAACTAACTGTGGCTCTACCCAGTCATGGGCCACACATCACAGACCTATATGTAACTCTATTTTCAACAAAAAATGCGGAATTTATTGGGTTACTTATATGCCAATATCCTCCCTAACCAGGGAGGTATTCACATCGCTTACCGAGCGCGTATACTTAGCTAATGAGAGACTAGTGTCACCTTGAGCCACGGTTACGGTTGTGAGATCAAGTCTCCATAGACTAGCTGCCCGCGCGGCTCTACCTCTGCCTTTTACAAATAACGTAGGCGGAGTCAAATAAAATCGCATAGCCTAACTATGGCCATCATGACGCAGATGAAATATTTTTTGAAAACTATGGGTGTGTAGTTTTTTTTTATCACGTTGGTGGCAAACAAGCTTGCAGCCCGCCTGTAGACGCAGGCAAGCAGTTAACCAGTCGCTCTAGCTTATGGACACTTGCAACTGGGGTGCCACATGCGAGTTGCCGACCCTTTAAAAATGTATACACTCCTTTTTTGACGAACCCTATAATGTAGATCTCGTCTTAATTGCTCAAATGTTAACTGGAAGAGATCCCTTAAAGGGATAAGTTCGCCTTTGTACCAACTTAACCTATTTGGTCCGTATTTTTATTTTACCAATGTCTTGTGTAAACCTCGGCAGCGCAGGGAGCCATTCCATAACCGGATCGTTGGAGGCAGGAAATTTCTCTCAAACGGTACCGTACGCGATCATTTAGGTTCAAGAAAGACGTCCACCGCTGGACGTAGGCCTCCCCCAAAGAGTGTCAAAGTGACCGGTCCTGCGCCACCCGCATCCAGCGGACTCCCGCGACCTTTACCAGGTCATCAATCCACCTTGTGGGGGGGCCTACCCACGCCGTGCCTTCCGGTACGTGGTCGCCAATCCTAATACTAATTCATATATCTACTTAATATTTATGCATAACTGTTAGTAAGCTTTAACCCTTTTCCAGGCCGGCAATTGAAACATGACAATCAAATGTCAGTCTTATTCATTGACATTAAGATACATGTTTGACAGTCTGTAGGTGGTCAATATAACGCCACAGCCTGGAAAAGGGTTAAGTAAATATAGTTACCTACTTGGCTACGTGTTACTTGACGCAAATCTCTCTGGTAGCAAATGCACTAACGTGGATAGAAAGAAAATCGTAAAACTAGTACAGTGTGAGTGTAACAAAGCAATAAAACACCAGTTAGCAGGTCAAAACATCGTGTGTTTGATAACACGCCGCGAGAGCAGCCAATTAGGCATGGGCAGTCTCTTCCTTCCACCCCGGCGGCGCCAGTGGCTCCTGAGTCAACTCAATCCACGTGATCTTGAGACCACTCAATTATAAGGTCAGTTTCATTTTCATGCATTCACTATCCATCCAAAACACGCCTAATTTGTGCACAATTACGTACGAGTAGGTACCAACTTACACCGAGCAGATTTAAATCCGAACGTTTTTTAGAACGTGGAAGTAACTGAACATTTTACCCCCTAGTCATAGTCATGTAAATAGACTGACAGATAGATGGGTTCGCATTTAGTATAACTGAAACTACCTTACTCTGCGTGTTTTTAATCGAACACGCTATAAAATAGAGAGTTATTCAACTAAAACGACTATTTAACCAATTAGTACAGTCGCAATCTCGCAATCACATACATCTGTACACTACAGAGTGTTCAAAAATATCTGAACATGCATCCTAATGTTGTTTGAGTTGCTTGTTTGCTCCGATGTATGTGATGGCGACTGTACCTGTAGCATTGCAAATTATAGATAGGTTCAGAAGATTTATTTTATAACAAGTATAATTTTTGTACAGTCACGAGCATTAAAATCTGCCATAACAAAGCAGGCAAAAATATCTAAAACCGACTCTAGAAATATAATTCAGATATGTATGCGCGAATTGTTGTACTATATTAATATTAATACTGGTGTATGTATCCCAAAGAACGTAATATAGAAGTAGTCAATTAATAAAATAAAAAAGTGTATACCATTTTCGCCCGATTTTTACGGAATTTATATAGATTACTTTTCATTATTTTTTACCGTTGCGGTATAAAATTTAGGTGGATTATTAATGAATATTTAGTCAAATTACCCAATCTATTTTTTGGTGTGAAAATATGGCTTATATAGATATAATGTTGTGTTTTCATAGAGCGAATCCGTATGTTTTTCAGGCTACCCGTTCAATAAGCGAATTTAATACCCAAACTAGAAGATTCGAAATCGAATGACAGCTTTTATGAAATGTCGGCAAGCAAAGATAATTTCAACTATACCTACGCGATACGCATACCTACATGCGCTAAATTGCGCATGCATTTAGTCTGAGCCACCTCCGAGCCTAAGGGGGGGGCATGCAAATTCCTCGCCATCAAAGACACTGCATCCTCCGGAGCTCTGCCGTTCTTCTCATCACCACGAAGACAACACTACATAATTATGGTTGAGATTATTTTAATGTCGCCAACTTTTTATAAAACCGTCGTTGTAATTGGAACCTTCTTGGACAGTAGAGTTGTTTTTTGAATTTACTACTTTGAAGCAATACGGCCAACTCAAATAATCTCAAGTGCACTTAGTGAATAAACGAGGTCCGTGGCTTGGTTTATTGTGTAAACTGTAAGTATAATGTATAAGGGTTGATGAGTGTTGTGGGCGATGGGCTAGCAACCTATCACTTCGATATCACATTTTGTCGATCTGTTATACCCACATTTATGCTAAAAGTGGCACTGGAACACAAGATTCATGTGCTCTGCCTACACCTTTTAGGGATAAAGGCGTAATTGTATGTATGTATGTATGTATAATGTATAACTATTACGGTTCAACGCACGGGTGCGATGTTTCGGGATCTTCAGGAGTCCTTCTTCGATTCGAGTCTTAAAATGACTTATGATAGTTAAAATTTAATTATTGCGGCCTTTTTACCTTTAGTCTATTACCTAAATATGCAAACAATACCTATAGCTATTAGCTACTATACATATATATACCACAGTCCAATTACGAGTATGTCTCATCTAACGGCGGCTGTGAGACTCAAAATGTGTGGCGCCGTGAAATGGCACGAAACATTGTTCAGCTGGGGCAGTTTCATAATTCTTTCATCTGTAGCATGGGAAAGGAAACGAGTAGGTAATTGTTTACAAATATAACAATGATTGTTTGATCGTTGAATTGGCGAACGCAGTGTAGTATTTTCTCTCATTTGGATAGTAATACTGAATTTAGTTGTGCGCCACCCGCATCCAGCGGACTCCCGCGACCTTACCAGGTCATCAGTCCACCTTGTGGGAGGATATTCCCACGCTGCGCCTTCCGGTACGTTGTCGCCACTCGAGAACCTTTGGACCGGAGGGCTATATTGGTTACCTTGGTTCTGCTGCGGATAGCCTCATTTCTGATACGTTCACGCAGAGAAACCCCCAGCATAGCCATCTCCATTGCTCTTTGGGAGACTTTAAGCCTTTCTCGAAGATGGACCTACTGGATAGTCTGTCCTAGGTATACATACGACTTCGAGCGTAATAAAGTGTCCGATTGTGATGGGAGTTGGTACTACATGGGCATTTGACATGATCGCTGACGTATCCATGTTCATCCTTAGACCAACTCGCTCGGAGGCTTTACTGAGGTCACTGAGCATCGTAGGTACTGTAGTCCTCCATGGTCTCAGCCATCAGCAAATCGAAGATAAGTGATGTCCTCGCCGTTGATGCTGACGCCTAGACTTCTCCTGTCCAGAGTCTTGTCTCTACCTGCTGCGATTTATAAAAAGATTATTTAATTTAGAAAAACTTAATTTTTTTTGTTATCACAGATTGGACTAAGACATATATAAGGTTCAAACTCTTTCTAATATAGTGTATCACCTCCTTAAGATCCTATATCGTTATTCCGAACACCCTGTGTATACAGCGTGCCTGGTTGCTCTTGAGCTGTTTAATTAAGAGCCACTACATACAATCTCGTATAGGCTGATGTCCGGGATGTCATCGGTATAAGTCTAGCTCTAGGGTCTTCCTCCAGCTTTGGATTGATGTGTATAGCTGTCCGTAAACAGTACCGTATATAAGTGGAGACTCCGATTATGCCAAAGATTTGGCGTTATATATTATAGTCCTTATATATACATATGTCCACAGGAAAGAAGCGAAATTAAAAATATGTTTGACCCAATTATAGCTTGTATACGTACGGCACGTGTCAGTTCCAAAAAATATGTTTGACCCAATTATAGCTTGTATACGTACGGCACGTGTCAGTTCCAAAAAATATGTTTGACCCAATTATAGCTTGTATACGTACGGCACGTGTCAGTTCCAAAAAATATGTTTGACCCAATTATAGCTTGTATACGTACGGCACGTGTCAGTTCCAAAAAATACTTCTGTAATAACTACAACTCACAAAAGTTGAAAAACCTCCGACATTTTCATTTCAAATATCAATATCTCAGAAACGGCTCAACCAATTTTGTTGAAACTTAGCTAAGAACCATCTCGATCACATCAGCTTTCGGATAAAAAAACCGCATTCAAATCGTGATAAGTGACAAGATAGAGCATCCGTCCCTGGCTGACACCGTTAGATAGAACGAGACGACGCTCTTATCTTGTCACTTATCGCGTGATAAGGCCAGCCATGCTACGGGGCCATGTCCATTCGTTTAGGAGAGGAGACAGACACGCAGATACGTCAAACTTATAACACCCCTCTTTTTGCGTCGGGGATTAAAAATCATGAAATGACACTTCACTCCTTAATACGATTGAATGGTAGGTAACCATTCAATCGTATTAAGGACAATCAATAATTATTACGGAGGTTAATGCACCAGGTATGCCGGTATAGGACCCAAATGACTACGTCACTTTTAAAAATTGCCTCATCATAAATTACTTACGTCACCTTCATACAAGGTATATACTCAGCACGACCTACTTCAATACGGACAATGGTCCGAATTCGACAAACACAATCGTGTAAGGAACACTTCAAAAGATTGGGCATACTTACTGCACCGAGCCACTACATACTCGTGTTACTTACTGATTTTATGAAACATTTATCTAGATACGAAACTGAAGACCAAACTGACACACGACTTGCGACTAGAACTAAACATATGAAACTGCCTTTCACACCCAATCTTCAGGTAGTTGAACATAGCTCACATATACAAAGTGTTAAAATTTTCAATAGATTACCCATTAATCTTAAATGTATCACAAACTGTAGACATTTCAATTTACGTCTCCGTGACTTTCTCCTTAAGGGGTGTTATTATAACATAGAAGAAATATGACTAAATTAGTTAAGTAGAATAAAAATAAAATAAAATAAAAACTATGTACTAAATGTACCTAATTATTATTGTAATTAATTCAATGTAATTGATTAATTATTTATTTTTGTGACAAATTCAAACACAATTAATGTATTGTTATTGAATAAATGAACTTCTTTGGAACAAGTAGGCATTATCAGTTGATATAAATAAAACAGTGATTTCTAAGTACTGAGCCAACTTTTATCAGTATTCCAACTATTAGTTGAGATTATTTAATGTGTCCTTTTTATAAAAAAACTGTCATTGGAATTTGAATATTAAACCTTAACGGGAGAGTTGCTTTTAAACCGACTTCAAAAAAGGAGTTTCTTTTATGTATGTTCACCGATTTCTCTATCAATTGTGGACAGATTTCCAAAATTCTTTTTTTATTCGAAAGAGTAGGTATACTCCTGAGGTGGTCCCATTGTCACCAAGTCAGGATCTGATGATGGCATCCCAGGTAAATTGAGGGCAACCCTCAAATTTTATAGGCACGCGTGTATTGATTTCGCTATTTTCTATTATAACTCGTGTATTTATTACACTCCTCAAAGATGTAAAGTACGTCAAAGATTCTGACATGATTCCGTTGAAGTAGCAACTAAATGAAGTGTTAATTCTGAGATCCTTAAGGAATCGAAGGAACTCCTCAAATATTAACTTCTAATCTTCTTCACTCGTTAACTTATGCCGAGACAGAAGCTATTTTAGACATTATACTTTAGCTTAAGTTTACAGTTTAGTAATTTTCTAAAAGTGCAATGTAATTTTTTATTTTTTAAGGTTTAAGTCCCTTTTTAAGTTCCTATAGTTTATACTTTGAATGTAAGTACCTTGTAACATAATTCCAAAATGTAATTTTTAACTGGTTCCCCGCGACACAGGCGAAGCCTAGTGCGGAGACCTCTGGAAATTAATGTAAGAAAATATGCCAAATAAAACTTTTATTACTTTAAATTATCAGCCCACATATAGCGACTTGGGTTTTTTCTGTAATAATCAACGCATTTGCTCTCGGAAAACAGTTCATGTGGTAAATTGAAAAGGAAATGTGGAAATTTTCATGTAAGTACCTATGTGGCCTGGCTTAGTACTGAATTGAAGTCGGTTTAAACTTATTTGTTTTTAAAGTAAATAATAGTTAAATAAATAACGTTATTATTATTAGATGGACTACTTTGATGCATTTCGGTTAACTTAAATAATCTCAATTTTACTTTCACGGGTATCCGTTACTTTCTGGGAAACCACGTTCGTAGCGTTGCGCTACGCCGTATCGCCGTAGCTCGTAGCCACTTCTTTCCGTATGTTGCGAAAATAATCAGTATACTCTGACTCATACATGTGTCGTGACTTAGACAAAAGGGATAATGTGGGTACCGTTACTGACCCGTAAGTAGGTAACTACCGTTCAATGTACATAATATATTACTGTACAGTCGAGTTCGAAAATATGTGCACAGGCAAAGTGATCAAAAATATGCCAACACGACATTATTGTTAAAGGCATAACGTTCATTATGAACTCGACTGTAAGGCGGGCGTGCGGCAGCCTGAAGCGCGACATACGGGCTGCCAGGCGTTTATGGAAACACTTACGCCTGTAGATATCTCGTAAACACTCCTAAGCAAAGTCAAATAATTTAGATTTTGCAAAAGAAAAACTTGGAAAATGATTGATGCATGCATAGGTAATTAGGCTACTTATCGCCCTGCCCAGGTGCAGGCTGCTGCTCGATGACGATGACGGGGGGTGGGAGTCTGCGAACTAGTATACATACACACTATGCGAACTAGGTAGCACCAACATGTCCTATATACGTCTAGCAAAATAGTATTTTTCACAATCGTGTTATAATAGAGAGCTTTTTAGTCGAGTAAGTGGCCTAAGTAAGGTACGAGATTAAAAAGCTTGATTATAACACTATTGTGAACAATACTTTTTGTACGAGTTCATTAATAGTACATTACTTACCTAGGGCGGTTAAACAAAGAATGTCTCAGATTGCAGGTATTTGACGCCCGAGCCGAAGGCAAGGGCGATAAATATGCGCTCTGAGGCATTCTTTATTACCGCCCGTGGTAAGTACAAAATTTTACGTCTCTATCTGGCCAAGAAGTGGGGTTTTCCGCACGCAAAGCGTGCGGTAATTCCTACTTTATGGCCAGGTATGACGTAAAATTAATTTTCTACGAGTCAACTGAACTAATTAAACAAACTCGATACTGTTGAAACGAAGTGCAGCTTATCGCTCGTACGCTCGTTGATATCTTAAAATACATCAACGAGCGTACGACATCAACGAGTAAACTCAATAATCAAAGCGATTCTATTGGTCCAATTCATTACAGTTCGGTAAAGCAGCCACGTAATTGGTCGAATTTATTTTAGTTCTATTTTCAAATTTTTTTCGGTTGTCTGGAGCATATCGAAACAGTTATTTCGATTGTTTCGACAGTAACATGGACTACAACTATGAAAAGAGTGACGCGAGGCACTATTCTCTATGAAATCTTAATACACAGATTTTAATCGACGAGTACAAAATGGATAGTTTCATCTCTTAAGCTGACTATTGGGAATGATTGATTGCAATGTCATGCCGATTTCACTGAAACTAACAGGTAATTAAATGCATATAATTGTTTCGTCGATTTCAATTACTAGTATATACCTACTTAAATACAAATCCTCAAATGGACAAAGGATCAGCAAGCACATGTGACTCTTCTGGAGCTGCACGCGTCTATAGGCTACGGTGATGCCATCAGGCGGGTCGTAACTAGTTTGCCACCATCGTGTTAAAAAAGAAGTGCGTTTTGGTGATCGATATATTCTATTATTTATCTTATTCTAATTAGTGGTTCTTCTTAACGGCATAAATTAGAAAATTATCGTGATTTTTCAAAGGCTTTGGCTGCCTGAACTAGGACATAAATTTCGGATATAGGTATGTGTATACAGGCTGATTTCGGGGTCGTGGAGCAAGAAGACCATAAGCGAATAAGATGGTAACACTGAACAACTTTTCCCAAGAAACCGACCACAAAATCGCAAAAAATACACCTGTTCCATACATTAACTCACAGTTCACTCTTAATTGGCTCTTATTTTTTTGCGATTTCGTGGGTGGTCCCATGAGAAAAGTTGTTCAGTATGACCATCGTATTCGCTTTTGGTCTTCTTGCTGCACGACCCCGAAATCACCCTGTATATTTTGTTGTTTGACAGAAGCACAAATGTTCTCGAAAATGTAAATTTCTAATTTGGGTCTTTCGTCGTTTTTACCTCAACCAAGTTAAAATGACGGTATTTAACCACATCTAAATTATCGACATTTATCCGAAATACCCATTCCCGAAGTTTTGCATCGTATTTTCCAATAATACTTATCATGTACCTAAATAGTAGTATGACAATGATGATGATGTGTGGGGGGGGGGCACTCGCTCGGAAACTGTCGAGCTGTTGATCCCTCCGTGCGCTCATTTAGCCCAAAGCCCCCCTTTCGTACTTAGCGATTCCGAACGCGGTTCTATCCTATCAATGCTGACGACGGCGGCGGCTGCGGGGATACGCGTCCTGTGGATCAGAGTGTAAGCTTGCCATATTAGCCTTATTACATATATTAGCGCAGTTTAAAGGAATGGTCAAATACTTGAACGGAGATGAGCTACGAAAAAGAAATAAAAAGAGAGCGGATATATTAAACTACCTTTTGGCCGCTACTTCGTCCGCGTACCTTTTTACTCGTTAATCTCCTAAAGGGATTGGATATCGCGCCCAAATTTAATAGCTAATATGCTATTAAACATCCCACAGGCGCACCATCAATTATCGCACTCCCAGATAAACTTTCACCCCCCTTTTCACCCTTTCAAGCTTTTCACCTTTTCTTTTCCGACATAAAAACTATCCTAAATCTATGCCAGGGTATCAAACTACCTCCATACAACATTTCTTCTAAATCGGTTCAGCGGTTTAATCGTGAAAAGGTAACAACCAGACAGAGTTACTATTGCATTGATAATTTAGTATGGATAACATCCCACCCGTAGTTCCCGGCAGCTCATCCCACCCCCTCGATGCAAAATTATCATATATCAGATAGTAGGTGGTATCCATGCACCGACGATATGAAAATGGGATGAAACGTAGACCTTAACCGCAGCTTCATTCGAGTAAGAAAGCTTTAAATACAATATTACTTATAGATAACAAATGAATTCCAACAAATTTAACAATACGTGTTGGGTTGGGTTTTGGTTTATTGTATCAGTATGACAGAGTATTCGGGTACCTACCAAAAAACTTTGACATAGCATGGTGAACGTGCACGCCCTTAATGAAAAAAACGTCTTTGTGAAAATAATTTAAAACAAAAATTTAAAATCATATGTTAAGTTATCGGAGAGGTAGCCGGGTAGCAGACCGGCCCCGCGCATGCGCGCAGCCTCCGCGCGGCGCGGCGCTCGCACCCCCATCTCCACACTTCCTCCAGTCTCCAGTGCACATCGTCACTTCACTACCGGCCGCCCGCGCCAGACAGCGTGTCACCGCGATACTAATTATGCACTGACACAGTGCACCTTGCGTGATCTGGCCACTCAAAAACAATAAACAATCGAAAATGACAAACATTGCCAATACACAATGCGAGACGGATACCAATAAAACTATCACATGTTTTTGTTTTCATAACGCCCTTCATATGGAGCAGTGAAATATTTGTCAGGTGAGTTAACAAACATTAGTAACCGTCCGGTGCTGGTGCTGAGCATCTGCCGTTGTTACACAATAGATTTAGCTCCTAATCAGACTCCGCTTCTCGTTTTTCCTGTTCCTGATAGTCAAAGTCAAGAAACCATAAAAATATCCAAAGTTTTAGTGATTTAGGTACCTACCAAAACTATCGAGATATGTTTCAAAAGCAGAAATTACGCTCCAGTGTTCACTTTCGGTTAGTCGGACTGATGGATGATCATATTTCCTAGTGTACTTTCACACAAGTAGGTATAACTAATATATTTTAATTAACACTAACGTCAATAACAGATACAATATCAACATTAAAAACGCAGGGATTAACTAAAACAAAAATCTGAAATAGTTAGGTACTTAAAAGAAATTAACTAAAATATGGGGTCCCTCCCGAGGCATGGTATTTAGGTACCGACGAAACTGGCACCATTTTCCCGCTGTATCGCAATACGATGCGTTGAGAGAGGAAACTGTCAGCTCTGCGGTCTCCGACATTTATATACTTACTTTTAGCTGTACCTACATCTTTCAAATAGGTCGTGGCCCGTGGGCGCTAAGTGTAAGGCCTGAGTGAACGCTCGACTCGAGTCGGACGTGCGAGGGAGTGGGGCGTGCGGCGTGCATGTTAAACAAATGAAACTCATACTGGTGTCCTGAGTAGACGCTGCACAAAGCGAATGCACGCTCGCCCGCCCCGCTGCACGCCCCGCCGAACGCTCCGCTATAAGCCCACGGACCGAGCGTCTCTACCTACCCTGAACGGCCCTGAATACAAAGCGGTACCTATTCGGCGCCGTGATCCCTATATTTGTTTCTTTTCGTCAATCACTGTCATCTTCCCTTTTTTGAAGGGCGACTCCACTGCATGTTTTTTTTTATTGTTGTTCTCCTATTTCTTTCAATAGTGGACCTATTTCCAAAAGTCTTTTTTTTATTTATAACATTTAAAAAAGAAAATACATTTCATTAAATCTAAACAGTGTCGTTAAACCCTATCGGGTTTGTATCGACACAGCAATTCGTGAACAGTAATTAGCTTCAATTTTAATAATTAATTTATACAGGAAGGTAGCACTAAATATGCGTAGCTACAATAATTCCCACCCGGGTACAAACACCGTTCCTCATGCCAATATGTAAAGGTAAGTATGCGATTCGCAAACTGTTAGGCATTACCTCTCAACTCATTCCAGTTTACCAATTTGAAAGAGTTGGTTGTTGCCAAGTCAGGATCTGATGATGGGATCCGAGGGAAATTGAGGGCAACTCTCAAATTATTAGGCACGCGTGTAGTGATTTCAGTATTTTCTATTATAACTCGTGTGTTAACCCTCGGAAATCGCAATTTTGGTGAAGTGAAACTGATGATGACGATCACAGATGACTTATGGAACTCATCAAAGATGTTAAGTACGGCAAAGATTCTGACATTATTCCGTTGAAGTAGCAACTAACGAAGTGTTAATTTTGAGATCCTAGAGGAATCGACGGAACTCCTCAAATATTATCAGCCCACATGATAGCGACTTGGGTTTTTTTATGTAATAATAAACATATTTGCGCTCGGAAAGCAGTTCATGTGGTAAATTGGAAATGATTTAAATTGTTTAATACCTCTTTTTACAACGAAATTAAATAAAATTTAGGGCACAACCGGGAAAAACGCCAGCATATTAAAAACAGTTTTAATTTCCAGCATGGCGTCGCTCCAGCCATCGTGGTTGGGGCCGATACGCTTGCGGTACCTGTTTCTGGTGGCGGTGGTTTTCGGCGGCAGCTTCGTGATGATGATCGTGTTCCACGGGCCCGAGTTCGTGTCCCTGGACGGGGAGCAGCTGCGACCCGCGCACTTTTATCACCTCGACTCGGAAACTCGCTTCACGATCAAAACAAACGGCTGCACAATACCTGCTTTGCGCCCGGTCGATGATAACATCAAGAAATTCATAGAACCTCCAAGGCATTTGAAACCGTGCCGGCATATGCACACTTCCCTACTATCTAGTAACGCCACCCATATATGGATCAACAATAATCACCGACCCTTTTATAACTTGTCTAAGGATTTCAATATTTCGTGCTGCTACAAGGCCTTCTACCGACCGAACGCGATCCCCGACATTACGTCGTTCCACGTCGACGATCGCGTCAGTTACCACGAATGTATAGAGTTTTATGATGTGATAGAGGCTTTGGATGAATTTGTTAGAGTGTCTTGTTACGATTCTAACATGGGTGAAAGGGAGTCACTTATATACGAAGATTTTTTCATATTTGCGTTGAAGAAACCCTTAAGTTCGGTCCGAAACGCTCAGTACATTCAAAATCAGACAACTAAAGCCTACAACGTGATAGTTTTAGGCATCGATTCGGTATCAAGATTAAATTTCCATAGAACAATGCCCAGGACGTTGGAATTCCTCAAGAAGAAAGGAGCCGTCGAATTGTTAGGCTACAATAAAATTGGTGATAATACGTTTCCAAACGTTGCCGCGATGCTACTGGGAGTTAAAGATACGGAGTTAAAACACATGTGTTGGCCGAGTCCAAAGCATACTTTTGACAATTGTCCATTCGTTTGGGACTGGTATAAGGAGAACGGGTTCTACACGGCGTTCGGCGAAGACAGCGCCCATCTCGGCACCTTCAACTTCGCCCGGCACGGGTTCGCCGCCACGCCCACCGACTACTACCTGCACACCTTCACACGTGAGGCCGAGATGCACGTGGGAAACAACAAAGATTTTAATTCCTTTATATGCATGGGAAATAAGTTCGCATTTAAAATTTTGTTAAATTATGTTGAGAGCCTAACCAACATTTTGCAATCTTCCAAGCTTTTCGGGTTCTTCTGGGAGGTGACGATGAGCCATGATTTCTTAAATAACCCGAGAGCCATGGATAATAATTACGAACATCTTTTAAAAAAGCTTGAAAAATCTAAATATTTAGATGAAACCATTATTATCCTGTTAAGTGACCATGGTTTAAGATGGGGCAATTTTAGATTAACAAAACAAGGGCGGCTAGAAGAACGCTTGCCTTTCGTGCATATTCTACTGCCTCCATCGTTCCAACATGATTACAGTTTGGCATATCATAATTTAAAACTTAATAGCAAACATCTCACAACTCCATATGATGTGTATGCGACACTATCGGACTTAGTAAACTTAGATTATATAAGCGATGAGAAGATTTCGGCTCGAAACAAACAACATTATGCTGAAAACCGAAGTATAAGTCTGTTCCTGCCTATACCAAAAAATCGTACGTGCAAGATAGCCGGAATCGATGACCACTGGTGCACGTGTCACAAAGATCGCGCCCTCTCTGTAGACAGTGAAGAAGCGAAGGATGCAGCCGAGTTTGTAGTGGGTCACCTGAACGAGCTGCTCAAGCACCGCCAGGAATGTGCGCGCCTATCGCTGGACAGTATCGTGGGAGTGCGAGAGATGGAGGCGGGTACGCCAGCGTTGGACGAGGAGGGATGGCGCGAGTTGCTGGTGTTGGTGCGCGCGAAGCCGGGCGGCGGCGTGTTCGAGGCCACACTCCGGCGCACGGTGCGCGGCGTCGTCGACACCACCGAGAGCTTCGCCAGCGACGCGGCCGACTGGGCACTCTCTGGCTCCGTCAGCAGGCTCAACCTCTACGGTAACCAAAGCCACTGTGTCAACGATTATTTACTAAAACTGTATTGTGTTTGCGAGAAAGCTGTGCTGTGGCAGAAAATAAAAGTGCTGTGATATTATTAGTAAACTACTACAGGTTCATTCCATATAACATTAGAATAATGTTATGCAGCATATCACCTGATATTAAATTATGTTAATTACTTAAGTAGGTTCGTTAAATAGGCATATCATAATAAATAGGAAAGTCGGTGTAGGTACGTAATGATCTGATGAGATGGCCACCTATAATGTACTTATGCAATCTGATGCCTTTATAAATATAGTAAGCACTTCTTGTAATACCTAGTATAGGCATAGGGCTAGCCAATTAAATACTTCATCCTCGTAACGCCCAAAATAAACATTTTCACTCCGGAAAAAACATTGAATAATTTTCGCAATAAAATTCCGTTGGGTTTTACGAGGGAAATCATCAATCACTACTTATACATAGCCATAATGTCATTACTGTTTTAACAATTCCGTGGTCCGTGATAGAAAATAGTACATTACTTACCTAGGGCTTATAATGTACTAGTTTCAAACATGCTCGGAAATATAGATCTTAATATGTTCTGCGAAACACAGCGTTATGGGCGTCACGAATTTACAGTTCGGTAATGGGATTGGTAATAGTCAGGGAGCGAAACTTTGGTGCCGATGACAGACGTATGACGTCAAGCTACATACAGAGTGTTTCTATTAGGGCTTGCGATCGTGTCCGGGCTTCGTGTAATCGTGTCGGGTACCCTGATCGTGTTACACGAACGCGGTTTTAAGCGACCGGTCCGAAGGGATCCGTGTAATGATAATTATTACTAGATGATAATTATTCATTTTAAATTCAAACATCTAAGGTACAAGTGCTCGACGCGGCTGGCGGCGGCGGCGCGGCGCACACGTCTAGTAGAGAATACTAGTGATCGACGCAGTACTAGTACTCGTCATCCATACTTTCAATTGCGATAAATCAGATAAATCTAGTTGCGATTAAAGTAACGGTACGAGCACTAGTACTTCTACCTTAGATGTTTGAATTTAAAATGAATAATTATCATCTAGTAATAATTATCACTACACGGATCCGTTCGGACCGGTCGCTTAAAACCGCGTTCGTGTAACACGATCAGGGTACCCGACACGATTACACGAAACCCGGACACGATCGCAAGCCCTAATAGAAACACTCTGTATGTAGCTTGACGTCATACGTCTGTCATCGGCACCAAAGTTTCGCTCCCTGGTAATAGTACATTGTGCATTAATCCCCTTACTGCCCGTGATACACACAATGTTTTTCATCACATTTGCGAGTAAATAAATAGGTAACCACTTACAAAAGACAGAAAAATCTAAGTGTCATTCAACCGCACCAATCAAAAATTTACGAAATTGACAACTTCACTTACAGATTTGCGAGTGGAGGGCGAGGGGGTGTGGCACCGCATGGCCTACTAGATTTTATTCAACCAATCACAGAGAAGAATTCTTGTGACGCGCAGCCAACTAGATTTGATTTAACCAATCAGATCACACACAAGCGCATAACCTCCTCGGGAGTTATATAAATCCATAACTCCCGCGGGAGGTAAATCGGCTATAGCTTCTCTATACACCTGCCTATAATACACCCTTTACGAGCAAGTGTGATGAAATAGTTATTTGTTCAACAAGAGAGCAAAGTAGATTTTTGCTGCGAGTGTTGATGTTGAGTCCCGAGCAAGCGAAAGATTCTATATTTGAATCACGATCGTAGCGAGTGATTCAAAATTAGAATCTTGAGCGTAGTGAGGGACTCAAAGGCACGAGATGCAAATATCTTTGCTCTCGTGTGATACATACAACTTTTCACCTCAGCAGTGAGAACATCGTCACGTTAAAAAATATATCGCTAGGCTTTTACGCACCTATAATATTCTGAATTTGTAATAGAGCACATCATAGTTGTAGTTGTAGTATCCACACTATGATGTTGATGTGTCACCAGTGCTCGATATCAACATTAAAAAGCTACTTTGACTCACGGAGTGAGCAAAATCGCATTTTGCTCACTGTTTTCACGCAGCAAAATATGCTTGTTCGAGCTGCTGAGGTGAAAATTAGATTGCAGGCGTGCTTGCCACCCGCCCGCGGCACAGGGCGCGGCGGCGCTGGGTGCTGCAGCAGTTTTAACACATTCAGTGCCGGGAACACGTTACCGTTATATTATATTTACCGTTAGCTTTTCGGTGAAGGAAACATCGTGAGGAAACCGGTCTAATCCCAATAAGGTCTAGTTTTCCCTCTAGGTTGGAAGGTCAGGTGGCAGTCGCTTACGTAAAACTAGTGCCTATGCCAAATCTTGGGATTAGGTGTCAAAGCGGACCCCGAACTCCTTTAGGGCACAAACGGGAATAACGCTGGGATAATGAATGAGTGCCGGGAACACGACTATCGTGTGCCTACGTCGTAGGCGCTTTCCGCTACATACGAGGAACACCAAGGGATCGATCGGCTATATACGAGCGTAGCGCGTAACGATTCGCGGCACTGAATGTGTTAATACAAAATTTTTGTATATTATTTACTAGTATTTTTCTTATAACATTCAAAGTTCCGAGCATTTTTTTGAAAAAAAAAACAATACTAATACCTCGGCCGGAATTAGGAATTGCCTGCCTCGTATTATTATAGTTAAGTATATACTTATGTCACCGTTAGATTGTGAACACCGTCAGTTTATAATATAACTCGCGATATTATAAACTGACGAAAAGTTGTGAACTGTCAAAACCGTTCACAATTTAACGCATTATTTTTCGTTAATTTATAAACTATCAATGTCGAATCGTCAAATTGTGAACTGAGATCAAATCGGCTTGCTACGGAACGTAGGTACACAAAGACTGGGTAGGCAAGGTTAGTTAGGTATCTTCAGTTGCCCGAAGGGCAAAGCGCCCAGAAATAGGAGCCCCGCACAGCGGGGCTCCATCGACACTGCTGGGTGCCGAAATAAATGGAATAAAATGTCTGTATAACAAAAAAAAACAATAATGTTCTGACATAAGTGGAAACTGATGCAAGTGGAATTCGCTCAACCAAACAGCGCACAGGTTGCGTTCCGAATCAGTCAAATTTGATTCAGTTCACAATTTGATGAAATGACATTGTTAGTTTTTAAACTAACGAAAATTAATGCGTAAAATTATGAATTATTTTGGCAGTTCACAATATTCCGTCAGTTTACAATAAATCCTTCCTTCCCGGCCTTTGCAGTACCAATGGTACTAAGTATTTTCAAAGTTGGTTGAAATTTGTCTTCAGTCGACTTCCCAGTATGTAAATGTTATAGTGCACGAAGTCAACAAACGTCCGTTCGCGGAATTTGATCATAGTGTAGTAGAAAAATTAAGAGTAATAAGGTACAGTCAGCATCAAAGATATGTAGGTATAAATGTTTCGCCTTAACATTACAATGTAATAAGTTGAAGAGTAAACATAACTTTGACGTCGACTGTACTGCCTATTATACGTTTCTATCAAGTATGACTGGTCCTTAGATATAATTTACCTAATACATATCAATTCTTCGAGCGGTCAGGTGACTATGGTCGGCGGCGTTTGAGGCGGAAACACCATAGCTGCTGGACATTTCGCACGGTGTCTCGCGCTACATTACGCCTGTACGTAAACGCGACCTTCAGATAGAAGCTTTTATTAATGTAAATCAGTATTAAATTATTACCTAAGTAAAACGATTTATATATTTTAATCTTAGAGTGATAGAGTACCTATGTTTATATAGTACTTTAAAAGACAAAGCGTGCCAAATTATACATAATTAATTTTGTCCTTTAAATGTCTAATGCTGTTTGGAATGAAGTATCAGTAGTGCCTAATTTAAGTGCTTTCTAAAACAAGTATATATTTTTGCTCAAAGATTATTCCCATAAGAGTAGATATTTCTTAAGAAGCCTTAGTGTGGTTTCTCCATCTCCCGCTAAACCGCTATAACATGTATTTTGTGTGCGGATCTGCCCACTGTTTGCAGTTTGGATAATTCTGTAGAATTAAGTAGTACTTATAGGTATATCAAATTTGAAAGCTTGTCGTCGGATTGAGAACTGCAGATTCGCCTGTATGGTACTGAGAATGTAACGCTGAAAAAAGGCCTAAATGAAATAGGTACAATATATCATCTATATATCTACAAGTACATATCCGTAGGTACGTACTTATATTTTTAAACACAATAGGTTGTTAAGGTAGCTGTTCTACGAGTAACTGTTAGTTTAGTTTTGCATCGAAATAATTAATCTTAACGCATTCACTGCCACCGACGCGTATGTGCGTTCCAGTGACTTTCACCGTGTGCCATCGACGCACAGACGCGTTCGTAATTACGTAAAGTGCATTACATAAAGTACATTTTAAAAAGTGTGGCACCTGGCGAATGCCCAGGAAAAGGAGGTGGCAGTGAATGCGTTAAACGGATGTTTCTACTAAATGGCACCATGTCTAATTTCGAACCAATCCCGAAGGATGTCAATCAGTTTAAATGACGTTTGAAACCGGCGCCTACTTATAGCGCCTGCAACACACTGGCGCGGCCTGCGGTGGCGGTTCATAGTAAATTTGACAGCTAATGACAAGTTTACTAATTGACCGCCGCGGCGGTCGTGTCAGTCTGTCAGAGGTTTTTATGTTAGACAGCCGCTACAAAGTACTAGGGTAAGTGCACCAGTGAATGAACGCTTAAGGATATTTTTGACTTTAAAAAATGTTTTATGTAAGATAGATATACTTAATATCGGCCGTGACTGTTTGTACAGCTCAAACAAGTATTCTAGTTTGCTTAAAATACTTTGCTTTTGCAATAAATTTCCATAATTTTAAGTTATTTGACCTTTTAGGTTGAAAAATGGAAAATCACCAGTGAATGAACAGGGTTTTCTAGTAAATGAACATCTAAACACCAGTGAATGAACTACTGTTATAGTTATGGTTTGTTGGTTTAAATTGCTGTTTAGCGATTTTGTTTGGAGTATTTTGATATACCAACACACGGGGTGGTAGTTAATGGTTTACTTTTTCTAAAACAATTAAAAAACTGTAACAAATGTTCGTTCATTAACTGGTTCCAAAAAACCAATAAATGAACTAGGTAATTATCGGTCGATGTTCATTTACTAGAAATCTATACACCAGTGAATGAACTAACTTTATGTTCGAAAATGAGGTTTGTTCGAACACTGGACCAACGATGGACAAACCATTGGGTTATGCTACTAAAAACTAAATCTTATTACAATAACTAGAACATAAGATTTTGCGAAAACATTCAAACAGGCGTTGCCAGTGAATGAACACTCCTGTTCATTCACTGGATTTAGGCGGTTTTTAATTCTAGTTATAGAACACCTTCTAAAAAACGAGAATCTAAACTTAAATAACTTAAAAAGATGTTTGAATAGCACAATTTCGCTCTTATGATTTCCAAAAACCACACACCATAAGTTACAAGTTTATAAAACTAGTACAATGGCACATCAAATGAAAGGTAACAATCTTGTCCCTTTATTACCGGCTCATACAAAAAATCCACGCCCATAGCCCGTCAACTTTAAGCTTCGCTCATTTAGTAACTGTTGCGACTGAGTTGATATAAATGTTACAAAACCCTTACAGTAAATGCTTCTAATCGAGAAAAAAATACCCGGTATGCTAGAAATATACAGAACTCTTAATTTAAGCAAATAATCAGGTTTTCGTTCATTCACTGGATTCGTTCATTCACTGGTGCACTTACCCTATTATTTATTGTAAAGTTTCGCAATAACTCTGCTGAGCTAGTACTCGTAAATCGAACTCTACATTTTTGTATTTTATTTTGTACTCTTCTTCGGATAATCTCATTCGATAATTTTATTTTTATTGGTGATTCATAATAAATCATAATACTCGTATATAATGATATGTTTAGTGACGAATATTACATATTGAACCTGCTTCCAAGCTTTACATATGTACATACATAATTTAATCTACCAAGGTCTGAGACATACGCAAAATAAATATATAATTCCCAACATGTGGAATATGCTCCCATTCTTATCTATCAGGAACGGGAGAGACAATTGTATGTGACTCACTCAACACCTTGAACCTGTTAAACAAAAATAGTCCAGTTTGTCAAACTTATAAAAAATCTTAAAAAACAATAAAGTATTCAACCGTTCGTCGTTTCATTCATTGTACCTATCCTATAGTGACTTATTTACGGCGAGGGCGGTAGGTATATTGATTCCAGAGTGAAGCGAAAGATTCTACAATAGAATCCTGAGTATCGTATCGAGGTATTCTAAAGTAGAATCTTGAGCGTAACGAGGGATTCAAGTGTGCCCACGCCCAAGACGGAAATAATTTTGCTACAGAGTGACACATACTGCTTTTCACGCCTTCTATGAGGAAAATTGAAATCCCTCGTTTGGGGGCAACAATGATAAGGTATTGTCTGAATAGTAGGATGGGAGGAAAAGTACTACTTTGATTCCTCATTTGAGGGCAAACAACTACTCTTTTCTGAATAGCGAAAAGGCACTTTGTAAGTCGTTAGTCGATAGGTGCCTATATAGTAAGTAATAACTAATAAAACACATAGGTACTTATTAAAAACATATGATTCTCGAAGCATCTACTTTCACTTTGTTTGAAGCAACAAATGAATAGAGCAAGAATATTGGTGCCTAAGAGCAGAAAACCTTTTGATTGTTTAAAGGCATGGTGTAAGTAAACTTAAGTGATAGAGCAAGAACATACGTGCCTAAGGCCGCTTTTACGCACAGGCCTAATTTCACCAGCTTCCATAGTTTCTGATGAGATGTTTCTGACAAGCGCGCGCGGCGACGTCGTGCTAGATGTCCCGCGTAACATAATTAATGTGAAGATGATTGTAAATATTGCAATGCGAGATGTGGTGTGCGTAATCGCGGCCTAAGGGCTACCTACTTGGTTTTTTTTAAGGCATAGAGTAAGCCAGCTAGCACAGACACCTGACCAAACGAGCTGCCAACATTGCTGAATATTACCAGCGTGTTCCACTTTTCGAGTAGAATACAAGGAGCTAGTCAAATCATGGACTTAGAATTATGAAATGTTGTCAATTGAAAATACCAGTGCAGATATAAAGATAAAGGAACGATTTCACGCTAGTAACTCGGAGTATTATATTTATATGCATGTGGTGTGGCTACACGAAGGTACCTACGTTTCCACGATAATAATTATGTTTTCTCAAACATGCTCGGAAAAGTAGACCTTTATGTTCGCGACAATAGACAGCGAAACAAGACGTTACTTACGTGCGTCACGAACAAACACACCTACACACACCTGTAAAGTCATTTGTACTTATAGGAAATTGCAGGCCTGCCGCGCGCCCAAGAGTTTTTTTTACTGAATTTTTGAATTTGAGTCCTTTTTTTTATAATTTTCAGTATTTGACGCATTTTTTGAGAAAAGCTCTATACATACCTCAGCCGGAACTGGGGATTGCCTGCCTCGTATCAGTCGTATCCCTATCCGGCCTCGCTACCCTCGGCCGTCTATATATCTTCGGCAGGCAATCCCTTCCTTCCCAGCCTCTGTAGGAATGTACTATACTTTTCTTATACAGGTACGGAACTGTGAATTCGTAACCGAGCGTTATGTGTATCTGATTCATGAACCCGTTCGAGTCCAAGCAACGCTACGTGCTACGCCGTAGCGCGTAGCAGCGTTTTTCACTTTGTAGCGGAACTCATGTGAGTCATTGACCTTGACTGGGTCAAAGCACTGCTTGTACAATGAATCCTGTGTATATTAGTATTAATATAGGGTGGAAATAAATTTATTTATTGATAAATTTGACCGAAGGGATTTAATTAGAAGAGTGTGTGTGGCAAATAACGAGTACGAATAGTTAAGTAGCTGTACTATTTACATCTAAACTCAAATTCGGTAGGTAAAAATACCTAAGAGTTATCAATGAAACTTTTTGTCTTATAGGTTATGGGGTCAGTAAAAGTTCAAGGGGGCTCAAGCCCAAGTACTCCAAGCAGCTAAGTTTTTAAACATAATATTTAATAGGTAGTACCTAAAGATACAGAAGGTCCACTGCCTAAAGCCCGGGATTCACTACACGAGCCGCGAGCCGAACCTAGGTAAATACTTACCGAAAAATCGCTAGACAAATCCGTCGTCAAAAGCGATTTGTCCGCGAGCCGTACTAGGTATTCTGGACGCGAGCCGCTCGCGAGCGGTTGGCGTAGCGTATAGACAATAGACACGCGGATTTGTCCACGGACCTGAGTGGCTACTATGAAACGCTTCGTTCGTTCGTCAGCTGTTCAAGTGACAGAGAGGGAGATATTGCGTCTCCACAAGGCGGAGTCGGCACTCATTGGGGACGTTGGGGTTTTAGTAGTAGTTGGTAGTCCAAGGCTTCTACCGCGATTAGTCCGTAATATCCTGGGGGCCGATTTTTAACCCCCGACGGAAAAAGAAGGTAACCTACGTTGCGCCTGGGCGACCGAGCTCTGCTCGGCTGTAAATACGGAGAAAACGAATTTTCCCAGATACCTATAGATAAAATTAGAGCCGTTTTTGAGAACGTGATTACAAATATACAGGGAGTCCCAATAGTCTACGTCAAACCGCAAACGGGTTTTAGCCCAGCCCAAGTCACAATCGAACGAGGGAGCGAAGCAAACGAAGTTCTTATTCTGAAGCTTGGGCCGAACATCGTTTGTCTGTCCAGTGGCCTTCTGTTCTCCTCTACAGGTCGCAATTCTCCACCGATTCTCGTCAAATTTTGTGAGCAGGTTCGTTAATTATATAGTTTTTTTTTTGTCGAGCCACATTTTGAAATTAGAAAAAATATATATAGACAGGCTCGCTAGATTATACAGCTCACCGAGATATAGTCGTACATACATACCTATATAAATATTGCTCGTTTAATAGTATACTTAGGATATAAGCAATGTAATCTAGCAGTAGAATAATGCACTAGAGGTGTTTAACGGGACAAGTCATGTCTTCTGTAACATTAGTTGTTTCTGCTCCATACAAAGGAAACACAAAATAACAGAAATCACTTTTTATGCTCGTAAAGTTTGTCTTTATGTTGCGTGAAGGGTGCATAAAACGGCCTTTTATGCTCTAATTCAATTCAAATAATTTATTTCGGAACATTGTCCATAGTTGTTAGTAAAAGCAAAAACATATGAAAAACTTAATTCTAGTGTTAGTGGGTACATGAAATATAAACATTAGGTATTAAACTAAACAATGAATATCGTTCCAGTGTTTCTGGATACGGCCTTCAAATCTGTCAACAATGGTACTCAGTAGAGTGTTTGGGCTGCCCCGAATTCTGCGCACCACGGATGCTACCCTTTTGCGCATAATAGCGGCAAACCCGTCAACTAATGAATAAAGTAAAATGCACCGCGGCCAAGCGGTACCTCCCTACAGGACCAGACGAGGTTCACGAGGTCGAATACCATGACACCATGAGTTTAAATATGATACCTAGGTACCATAACCACAGAACGGTATAGCCATCAAAAATAATACATATAATCACTACCTTATTAATTATACCTTCTAAATTTTTGCTTAAATAGTATATAACTTGTGTAAAACCGATTTATCCTGAGCATTTTAATGCTAAGCCAGTGTCTGGTTCACTGCCGTAGAGACCCTTGTTTCGTGTGTTTTTTTTAATGGTTTTTGTTGTGTGTCCTGTGTGTTAGTGAATGAATGTATCTTTCTTTCTGTCTTTATCCTCGAGTTTATATCGACCCTCGCCTTTGGCGCGGATAGAACCTTCTAGAAACATATTTATCTATTTATATTTACGGCATATGCGGCATATGTCGTTTATATGATATGGCCGACATAATCGTGATTATGCTAGTTAGGCAGGTGGGAATAATAGCCTGTTCAGATTGTCTGGTATTATCCGGAATCCGGAAAACCGTGCTTGTGGTGCACTGGTATTGTGTATGGAATTTAGATTTACGCTCTCGGGTGCTAGAGTCCCAGGGAAATATATATATCTTACCGTTAGATTGTGAAAACCGTCAGTTTATAATCTTACCCGTTATATTGTAAACTGACGGAATATTTTGAACTGTCAAAATAATTCATAATTTTACGCATTTATTTTCGTTAGTTTATAAACTAACAATGTCATATCGTCAAATTGTGAACTAAATCAAATTTGTCTGATTCGGAACACAACCTGTGCGCTGTTTGGTCGAACGAATTATTCCACTTGCATCAGAGGGCCTACCGCGATCGGCATTCAAAGTTTTCCCTCTCTGTCGCACTTATGTACGAACTCGTAAGTATGACAGAGAGGGAAAACTTCGAATGCCGTTCGCGGTAGGCCCTCAGTTTCCACTTACGTCAGAACATAATTGTTTTTTTTTATTCAGACATTTTATTCCATTTGTTCCGGCATCCAGCAGTGTCGACGGAGCTCCTATTTCTGGGCGCTTTGCCCTTCGGGCAACTGAAGATACCTAACTAACCTAACCTACCTAGTCTTTGTGTACGTTCCGTAGCAAGCCGATTTGATCTCAGTTCACAATTTGACGATTCGACATTGATAGTTTATAAGCTAACGAAAAATAATGCGTTAAATTGTGAACGGTTTTGACAGTTCACAATTTTTCGTCAGTTTATAATATCGCGAGTCAGATTATAAACTGATGACGGTATTCACAATCTAACGGTGACATATGTTAGCCTAGAAAAGAGCGGCAAATTTAACTCTGTGGACATCAACATGCTCCTAGCATTATTCCCGGTTGTGCCCTAAAGGAGTCCGGGGTCCGCTTTGACTCTGTGGACATATTGTTGCATATTAAGTATCTAGATATGCAATCACATGGAACATGGTTTTAAATAAAAGACTCACTTAGTATGTTCTTGTGTATTCGACGCCATATCCAATCTGTCCGGCCCCCCGCTACCACAGCGTATGCAACATATGTCACATCCCCCGCTTAAGAAATAAAGTTATTATTATTTTAATCTAACACTAGCTTAAATCAAAATCTCTTAAATAGGCAGGTTTCCTCACCAACCTCCCTGTCCTGGTTGCCATGGGTACATCAACTGGCTCTGGGTTAGCTACAGGTGCAAGAGCGCTTGGTGCTGAAGATACTGGTGCATCTTGCCTTAAATAATTCCCTACTCTATCCCTGATTTGCTTCAACTCAGAGGAGTCCAGCATATTATAACTTTTAACAGTAAACTTATTTCTACTAGGTCTAATATGTCTTTCATTTCTTCTAACTAAATTGCCTTTATCATTTTTAACAATGAATGATCTAGGTCCACTGGCCTCTTCTACAATTTTACCTGAATACCAACATTTGCTCTTATTTACATCTTGAATAATGACCTCCTCCCCTTTCTGAAATGACTTTTTAGGTTTGGAAGTTTTATTATAATTGATCCTAGATTTTTCATTGTTAATTGACATTTGTTCTTTGACATTTACACATAACTTAGGTTTTAACATTTCTTTTGAACAAGGTAAGTTTGTTCTTAATAATCTACTCATTAACAACTCTGAAGGACTATAATCCAAGTTTGCTACCGGAGTTGTTCTATAATGTAACATCGCTAAGTCAAAATTATCACCACTTTCTCTACATTTTTTCATCATATTTTTAACAATTCCCACAGCTTTTTCTGATAATCCATTCGATTGTGCATAATGTGGACTTGACTTAACCAATTCTATTCCCTGCTGTCTTGCAAATTGCTCAAATTCACAGCTACCAAATGGCATATTGTCACTGACTATTTGTCTAGGAATTCCATGGATGCTAAACATTTTTATCAACTCAAAAATGATATTGGCGGCAGATTTGTTATTTAACTTTGCAACTTCAATCCACTTTGAAAAATAGTCTACAACCACTAAGAAATCTTCTCCTGCATAATGTCCCACATCCATACCTACTTTACTATAAGGAAGTTCAGGAATGTCATGAGATATAATAGGCTGTTTGCAATTGGATACCCTGTACTTTTCACATGCTTTACAAGCTAAGACATGATCCTCTATATCTCTTGACATTCCAGGCCAATACAGTATTTTTCGTGCTCTCTTTTTACATTTTACCACACCTGCATGCCCCGAGTGCAGTATATCCAGCATTTCCTGTCTTAGTACTCTAGGCACAAGTACCATATTTCCAAAGTATACAACATTATCTTTAACCATTAACTCATTTCTCAACTTGTATAACTTTTTTAATTCTCTACCCTGTATATTTCTGTCATTTTTTGGCCACTCTGAATTATGCCATAACTTTATTTGTTGCAAATTACCATCTTTATTTGTTTCATCCTGAATATATTTCAACTTATTTTCTGATATTTGTAAGTCATTATCTAACCCATACACTGTTTCTACTTCCACACAATGCACTAACTCTTTAAGTGTAGGCTCTACTTTCCCATTTGTTGAATTATAATGTCTAGACAAATAGTCTGCAACATACATTTGAGATCCTGGTATATACCTAATATCAAATTCATATTTTAAGAGTTTAAGAACCATTCTTTGCAGTCTGGCTGAAATTTTATTTATGTCTTTATTCATTATCGCCACTAACGGCTTATGGTCCGTTTCAACTATAATTTTGCGACCATACACAAACTGATGATATTTTTCCATGGCTAAACAGACAGCAAAGAGCTCTTTTTCAATCGGAGCCCATCTCTGTTGACATTCTGTATAACATCTTGAGTAAAATGATATTGGTTTGCCCTTTTGTAACAAACAAGCACCCATTCCACTTTTTGAACTATCTGTTTGTAATGTTACTAAACCTTCTTTTTTTAGAATATCCAAAGTTGGGGCACTACTCATTTTCATTTTTATTTCTTCAAATGCTTGCTTTTGAGCTACATCCCAGTTCCACAATACATCTTTTTTTAAGAGATCTCTGAGTTTTTCTGTTGTTTTTGAGTATTGTGGTACAAACTTACTCAAATAATTACACATACCCAGAAACTTTTGTAGTTCTTTGACATTTTTTGGTTCCTCCAAGTCCACAATAGCCTTTACATGTTCAGGATCAGGTTTAATGCCCGATTCAGATACCACCAAGCCCACATATTTGACAAAATCACTCCTGTACTGAACCTTATTTGGATTAAACTTTACATTGAATTTTCTTGCCCTTTCTATTACTGCACTTAATATTTTATCATGATCCTCTAAGTTATCCCCAGCAACAATTATGTCATCGTAGTACACATTAACCCCTTGTATATCACTAAATATAGCTGTGTTTATTCTTTGCATTACCTCTGGGGCCGAGCAGATTCCAAACGGCAAGCGCTTGAAAAAATATCTTCCATAAGGGCTACCGAAGGTGCAGAGCTTTTGTTCATCCTCCAAACCGACTTGGAAAAACCCATCCTTCAAGTCTAGTACTGTGAAGACACTTTTACCTGCAAGTGAATTATATATTTCTTCAGGTGATGGGATTTGATAATTTTCTCTAAGAATTGCTTTATTTAATTCTTTGGGATCTAAGCACAACCTAAGTGACTTATCTGGTTTCTCTACAATAACCAGATTATTGCACCATGCTGTAGGGCCCTCTACTTTTTCTATTATCCCTCTACTCTCATAATTATTCAATGTATCTTTAAGTCTCTCCTTAATAGTCTGTGGTACTCTTCTAATAGGTTTAATTACTGGCTCTGAATTTTCTTTCAACTTTATTCTATATGTGCCTATGTTACCTAACCCTGTGAACACATCCTGATTTATTTGTATAAATTTATTCTTATCTTCGGTCACTAAGACATCTACTTTCTTAATTAAATCAAGATTGACACAATCTGGTAAGCCTAACACTGGCTGAATGGGCATATCCACAACACAAAATCTAATACAGCATTTTTTTCCTTTTACTATACAATTCAAATCAATACTTCCTACGGTTTTGAATTTTTGTCCATTATACACTACCAACACCGTAGGTTCACCTAGTTTGCCTTTATCCAACTTTAGCTTATTGAATAAGTTTAATGGTATTGTATTACAGTCAGCACCTGAATCTAGTTTGAAATTGATTTCAACCCCTTCAACATTTATTACTTGATACCATTGTAATCTATTGCAACTACTTACTGAGTCCACCACAAATTCATCTGAACTATCGCTGTCGTTTGTAGACTCCTTAATGCCATCCACTTTTTTATTAAATCTTTGCTGCTGATGTGGTCTCTCTTCTTTCTTTTTGTGCCTACACATAACTGCAAAATGATTATAAATGTTGCATACTGCACATCTTCTTCCATACGCTGGGCATCTTCTTGGATCATGCTGTTTTCCACATTTATTGCAACTGTAACTCATTGTTTCTTTTCTGTAACGCGGACTTTCCTTAACCAGATCCACCGTCTGTATTTTTTCTTCCAACTCCCTCATATTTTTCTTACTATACTCAGCTGCTTTGCATAAGTCCAACGCTATGTCTAAAGTCAAATCCCGTTCTCTTAACAACCTCTCTTTTACATTTCCGTCTCTCAATCCAATTACCAGCATGTCTCTTACCATCCGGTTTTCCTCCTTAAAATTACACATTTTAGCTGCATTTTTCAATCTCAATACAAACCGTTCTACTGGTTCATCCTGTTCCTGTTTTATATTGTAAAATCTGTAACTATTTACTACCGTGTTTGTTTGGCTATTAAAATGGGCATCAATTTTTTCCAATAACTCTGACCATTTTAATGACGAACTGTCTGTCATTCCATTATAAATCTCCAAAATCTCTTCTCCCGCGCACGTTAGGAAAATGGCCACCTTTTTCTCATCTTTTTCCTTTTCTAACTCTGTCGCTTGTATGTACAAATTGAAAAGCTGCTTGTACCTTCTCCACGCCTCTGTGTCATCTATTTTAAAGCCTTTGGGAGGCTGTAGCTGTAACCCCCAGTTACTATTTTCTGACATTTTGTTTTTGTACTGTTATCCATCCACAAAGGTATTTTCTTAAGTGTTTATGTTCTTTTCCCACCTGACACCATGTTGCATATTAAGTATCTAGATATGCAATCACATGGAACATGGTTTTAAATAAAAGACTCACTTAGTATGTTCTTGTGTATTCGACGCCATATCCAATCTGTCCGGCCCCCCGCTACCACAGCGTATGCAACATATGTCACACATATAACGCGATAAAAAAATTATATTAATGATACTTGAACAGTTATTATTTTTCTTCAATTCACACAATGCAACTGATCAAGCAGAAGGAAGTAAAGTTATATCATAAAAAAAAATTAAACCATAGATTATGAAGCTTGTGACAAATTATTTCCACGTGGTTTTATTTGAAAAAAAAATATTTTTTTAGATTTTTTTTTCTTCAAAATATGTTTACTTGTATTGTTTTACTCTTCTGGAGTGCTATCAGCATACATGTGCTAACTCGGGGCACCTATACTAAAGTGATGTAGCAAAATATTTTATCGACAAAAAAATATATCGATGATACTGTCAACATCTAAATGTCATCAATCACAAATCATAAATACATATTATTATCTTTATTTTCTATAGTAAATACATGATAATTAACATAAGCTAAATTAAATTAAAACTACGTTAAATCTAAAAAAGGCCCTCGAGGCATTGTACCGAGGATGCTGGCGGCATTTCCTCGTTGAATTGCAATGCTGATGCGTTGCGCAAGAAAGCCGCCAGCTCTTCGGTCACCAGTTACATCAACCAGACGTTTCGCGATTTCCGCAAATAACTTATGTGCACTGGGACCCCACGGACCGAGGGTCTCGACGCCAAAAATTAAAATAAAAACAATAAACAAATTAAAACGTGCATTTATTTGTTTATTTTAAAATAGTTTTCATAGTATACAATTTATATTTTTTCCCTATTCGTCGGTAGTAAAGATTGCCGTCTAGATGAAAATATCCACTTTAAATTAATACAACGGGGCATTTTATCTTATCTTAAAATATGTCTATTGACTTTTGAGTCAAAATAAAACAGATATGATATGTGTTCAGATATGATATCGATGCTTTTTATAGTAATCGATAAATTTAAATAAGCACGTGTGTTAATATATATCGACATCTTTTTTATCGATATCAAATCCCAAAAAAGTGCCCCGAGTTAGCACAGGTATGGCTATCAGTAACCTTTTATTTAAAAAAACTTTAAAAAAAGAAATAAAAATTAAATATTTACAAAAATATCTTTTGAAAACAAAAATGCAAAAACTATTCTGACTCATTACATGATGTTACCTCTAAATCTGCATTGACTGCTGTGATATTATGTCGTGGTGCCAAGATACATTACTTGGAGGTCATAACTTTAGATCAAAATTTCTCCGAATCCAAAAAAAATTTTAATGAATGGGACAGGGGTTACTGCAAATGCTCTAAGGAAGCGACCTTTTGAATATTTGCTCCTATTACTACTACTACTCCTATTATAACTATTTAACTTCATTCTACTTAATATTTTAGCAGAATAATCAAAACCACCATTGACGTATGATATATACTAGGCCTGTTTCAGTCCTCAGAAACTCCCATGCAAAGAGCAAAATGTATGCCCCGAGAGGGGGTTTTGCGTAGTGGTGTTAAACGTAGTGGTTATATTCTCTTTGGCCTGTTTGCCAGGGGGGGCTGGCTCGCACCAGCATTTTTTTTAATGACCGGCATGGCATTTTGGTCCAGTGACCCACAGTGACCCCCCTTATATACGCCCTTAATAAAATTTCAATTTTGACGGGACACAATAATTGAATTGCTCATCTTTCCCTGGCCAGACTCTAGTCTAGGCCGTAGCCAGAGGGCCTACTGCGAAACGAAAACGAACTTCGTTCGTGTATCTCCGTTTTTGTCGCTCGAACTTGCAAGTGCAACAGAGAGGAAGATACACGAACGAAGTTCATTTTTGTTTCGCGGTAGGCCCTCATAGCTCAGATCCGGAAACCGAACGTGAGTCTTGAGCTTTAACTAATGGTATAAAAAATATCTAGAACGCGCTGCTCTGCTAAAGAAAAAAAACAAACGTCAAGTCATAGATACGTCAAGCTGACAGAAGCAAAAGTACACTTTTCATACTTTTCAATTTTCATGCAGTTTTCAACAAGTTCCTTTATAGTCGCAAAATAGTGTTTTCAATATATTAGATATTATAATGAGCTTGTGAGATATCTCCAATACTTTAAAATCATGTCTCATTCACTTAAATACTTTTATAGACAAACATATTGCCTCCTAAATATAACCACACCGGTGAAATGTAGTGCAAACCAATATCCACTACGGATTTTAGCTAGTAGTATCAGCTATCAAAATAACCGTGCGTGGAATGCATTGAATAACGTAAAGCGAATCAGTATATCGTCGGATCAGTTACGGAATTACGTTCAACCATGTGAAGGAAGAGACACACCCGAGAAACCGACACCACCACCACCACCACCGCCACAGGGGCTATTTCAAAAGTTTAAACACATGTACAAGAACTACTGGTATGTGTTAGCTCCTGTACACATGGCCACTTCCGCAGTTTGGCTGGGTACTTTCTACTATGCTATAAGAAGGTAACTTAAATAAAAGTATGGTGCAATAGGTGCGTCCACACCAAACGCACGCTCACCCGAGCGCGGCTCGCCCTAGCGTGCGCGCTAAGTGTGGATGGCGATCGGCGCGCCTGAGCCGCTCGCCCGAGCGTCCGCACGCATGGGCGAGTGGCTCACCCGAGCCGAGCGGTTGTTTTGTGTGGCCGCACGCTCACCCGAGCGTTGTCGGCTTTTTGGGCGAAATCAAAGGGGCTGCGGCGCCATGCTACTGGCAACGTCCAAACTGAACGCATGCTCACCCGAGCGGCTCGCCCGAGCCCTCCGCACGCACCTGAGCGGCTCGGGTGAGCGTGCGGAGGGCTCGGGCGAGCCACTCGGGTGAGCGTGCGTTTGGTGTGGACGCACCTAATTACATGATAGAATATTTATATTTCCTTGATAACTCAATATGATTATTATTTTTCAGTGGTGTAGACATCTTACCAATGCTAGAAGTAATGGGAGTCAGTGAAAAAGTAATAGAGCCTTTGAGAAATTCATCTGCTGGCTACTTTGCACTTACATTTGCTATGTATAAAATAGCTACACCCCTTCGATATGCAGTCACTGTTGGTAAGTATATTGCAAAAATACACTCATGGTCAAAAAATTCGGGTCACCCTAAATTGAATAATAGGTTTTTTTTTTATATTTAACACTAGTTTTATTTACATTATATACTATTCTTTATAATATCCAACTGCATTAGCAATTTTCGAGATCCACTCTTAAAAATATCAATGTCCAAAAATGACGATTTCTGCGATATCTCGCTCCGTTAACGTCATTTTTACTAATATGACGGTATTTTACCGACCTGTATTCTTTGTCCGCGAGTGTATATTGATATATAGTATATTTTTTATTTATTTATTTTAAGCTTTATTTATTCCATATATAGTATAACCTGACTCTAAGTAGGAGAGGAGGTAATGCTACTAATATGGCCAATGAAAAAGTTTGGATGTTTATGAATGGACTAGCTGCCGGCGCGGCTTCGCCCGCGTATTGCGAAACCTTCCAGAATGCCCATTGTACAGTCAGTTGTCATCACATACACTATAAGTGTTCAAAAATATCGGCACATGCACCCTAATGCCTTGAAAATAGAGTTCCAATGTTTGTGACGTGCTTGTTTGCTCCTATGTATGTGATTGAAAGAATTTTTCAGATCGGAATTTGGTTCCAGAGAATACCCATTACATACTAACTTACATAGCTACAATCTCACAGACTTTTCCTCTTTATAACATTAGGTTTGACGACCGCTTTAGCCTAGTTGGTAGTGACGCTGCCTACGAAGCAAGAGGTCCTGGGTTCGAATCCCGGTAAGGGCATTTATTTGTGTGATTTGTTCCTGAGTCATGGATGTTTTCTATGTATTTAAGTATTAATTTCTCTATATAAGTATCTATATCGTCGTCTAGTACCCATAGTACAAGCTTTGCTTAGTTTGGGACTAGGTTGATTTGTGTAAGATTGTCCGCAAATATTTATTATTATTTATTAGTATAGATTAAGATGAATCATTTGATTGGAATACAAATAGTTTATAGCCTGGATTAATGAATTGGATAATTTTTACTCACCCACTTCCCAAGTCAAATTGAGATAAAATTTTGTACCCTTGTGTAAATCAGATGACAATGCAAATTCTCAACTTCAATTCAGTACTTTGCCAAGCCACATAGGTATATGAAAATTTCCACATTTCCTTTCCAATTTACCACATGAACTGCTCTCTGAGAGGAAATGCGTAATGCGTTGATTATTACAGAAAAAACCCAAATTGCTATCTGTGGCCCACTAATATTTGAGGAGTTCCGTTGATTCCTCAAGGATCTCATAGTTAACGCTTCATTAGTTGCTACTTCGACGGAATCATATCAGAATCTTTGACGCAGGTACTTTACATTTACATCTTGGAGGAGTTCCATAAGTTCTCTGTGGTCTTCATCATCAGTTCCACTTCACCAAAATTGCGATTTCCGAGGGTACACGAGTTATAATAGAAAATACCGAAATTACTACACGCATGCCTATAAAAAATTGAGGGTTGCCCTCAATTTCCCTGCGATCCCATCATCAGATCCTGACTTGGTGACAATGGGACCACCTCAGGAGTATACTCTTTTGATTAAAATAGTACATTTCGATGCTAGTGCGGAAAGTATGTCATTACGTCACGAGTGCCGAGATATCTTGCCACGAGCCGTAGGCGAGTGGTAAGACTCGGGACGAGTGAAGAATGACATTTCCGCACGTGTATCGAACGACGTTTTTTAATACAGTTGCGAAAAAATAAGAAAAACAACAAGTAAGATTTGTATTATAAAAAAAAAATGTTTGAACTAATTCATTATTTTTCAACTGTATTACAATGATGTTACAGCATTAATAATATAAAAGTTTCAAATTCCTTACTTGTTGTTTTTCTTATTTGATCGCAACTGTAATAAAAAACGTCGTTCGATACACGCGGAAAAGTAAAAAGCACTAGTGCGCAAAATACAACTTTGCGCACGATTTGCAGCTACAAAAAGAACCTCTTTTTGAGCAACTGCTGTATAAAAAAAAAAATTTTGGAAATCGGACCACAATTAACAGACAAATCAGTGAAAATACATTTAATAAAATACTAACAGTGGAACATATAACCTCCTCCTTTTTTAAAGTCGGTAAAAAAAATAGGATAATAACTGTTATTTATCGATTAATCTCCTTATCGACTACTTCTACCTTATTGGCTTTATACCATTCCCTCGTTGTTTTTTTAGAGTGATGACAAGAAGCCAAGTCCCGCCAAAATAAAAAGTCAGCAAAGTCCTGTGCTTTTATATGAGTGGTAGTAATCTTTTTTGTAAGCATTCGTCACGGTATACCGTAGCGTTCAAAGTCCCTGTAGTGACGGATTGCGATTGACTAATCGCTTGCCACACTAATACTTTACTGCCGAATTTCTCGATGTTGATTGCCTTATCTTTTCGAGTAATTTTCTTATTAGCCGGCACCGTAATAAATTGAGGTCCTGGTAAGGCTTTAAAGTCCAATTTGCAATAGGTTCTCATCCATTATAATTATAATGCACTGATTTTTCTTGGTCAATATACGGTCGTATAATTTCCTTGTCCGTTTTCTGGCAGCTATTGTTTAATTTTCGTCTCGCTTTGGATGTTTTTGTTTTTTATATTTTTTTAGGTTGCATATTAGTTTGATTCTTTGTATCATAGCCGAAGAAGTTTTGGCTCTTTTGGCCGCATCTCGTATTGAAAGGGACGGATTTTGTTTAAACATTCTAACGACTTTCCTTTCTAATGCCAGGTCGGTTGTCCCCGGTTTTCTTCCAGATTTAGGCAAATCTTCGTGAGTAGGTACAGAAGTCACCAAATTTGTTTATTATCTTGAGCACGCCCGCGGGACTCATACTTTTTAGCCAGTTTTCTAATCGTCATACCTTTTATTTTGCACCAATCGCCCAAAATATTTTTACGAACGTGTAAGCTAATTCGCCCCATGTTGAAAGTTTAACAAAAATAGCAATTGTTTTTTGTTACAATTAAAAGAAAAGGATATAGTGCGGTATTGTAAAAAAAGTTTATCCCTATTTTATGTACGTGCTAGTTTTTAGACATGCCTAAAGTTGTCTACTTTCTTTCCGATACGGTCCTTAATGCATACAGTGGTTAAATTATGTATATTTGAAATAAGAAATTATTAACTTTGTTTAAGGTGGAACCACCCTCGCTATTAGAAAGTTAACAGCTCTAGGTTGGATTAAACCGGTGCCCTCCAGAGAACAGCTCAAAGTCATGCTGCAGGAGAGAAGGGAAGACTTCCAGGACAAGTTCAACGAGAGCAAGACCCACTACCGGACACAGATGAGGCAGAAGGGGACAAAGGTCATGGACGAGATGCGACGATATAAAACCGAAATACGAAATATGAAGAATAAAGTCAAGAAAATGTGAAACTTTCTAAGGATAACTGCAATCACACTTCCGTCATAAGCTAGTAGTTGTGTTGTACGAGAAAGTGTTTACACTTCTGTGATGCACCATGTAAATTGCGAGTATCCCGAGAGTTTCTTGAATTTACATATTTACAGTGTTATTTAAAGTATTTATTTTGCAGCTCAAGTTTTACTGAAACAAATAAGAAATTCTCGACTTTATTTTATTATTATTTACTTGTAAAGTTTGTCTATTGTGGATGCTGCACTTCTGCTACACATTATACACATGAAGTGAAAATAAATACTTTTATGAGTAGTGCTGTTACTATATTTATATAGCCCATAGGAGGGTTTTGAGTGTATAATGTCACTTATACAATAGGAGACTTTGAATTATAAAAAAAATATATAAATTTTGAAAGATTTATTGTTTAAATATTAAAAAGTTATGCCTTAACAAATCATCTTTATTTTGTATAAAAGGATTAAATAATCACATTTTTCCTCAGCAATATGTACATATTATAAAACCATCTAAAATTAAGTACACAACAGGACAGCACGGAACTGGAATGTATAGGAGCGCCATGTGCAGATAACAAGATTTTACTGTTCAATTTTATTGCCATATAGATAAATTATTCACAGATGTGCTGTCATATGGCCTTTATAAATATAATAAAATAAATGCATCGCAACAATGACTCACTCTAGTGGCACAAATTATTTTTCATTAAATCTTCAGATCCCACAATAAAAACCATTAGCAGTCATCAGTAGTGTCAATATTATAGTAGAGCAGATCATTTTCCGCAAAAAAATAAAACTGTCTTGGAAAGCAAGGAGTATGATTAACCATAATGGCTTTATAAAAAAGTGCTACAGGCATTAAATTATCATTTACAGGATAAATGTAGTACCTATGCAAAACAGTCACAGCAATATGTCTATTGATATCACATCTATAACAGGAGGCGTGTGCCACCGCTGGCTTCAAACTAATCACATTACTTCATGAATCTTCATTTTTATAAAATATTGAACAAATTAACCTATTTGTTGACTTACAATATACCAAATTACATTACATTTTTGTAATGTATATCTACTTGTGTATAACCATCTAATACTTATATATTTTTATCGACTTTTTAATTATTAGTCTACATGTAAATGTATTAATTGTCGAGTGGAACATACGCCGTAATTATTTTTGAGCCTTTTTATAGGTACAGTATAATGTGCCTTCTGTCACATGACATGACCTTACTCTTAACTTAACTCTATTAAGTATAGCAAATATAGAATATTATGAAACATACTTAAAGAGTTTAATAAAAGTATTGATTGCCTGATTCCCATAAGGCTGATAACACATTTCAATAAAATAATACAAAGCTGCGCCAATTAATATATTTAGTCTTAAATTACGTAATCAAATCAAACTTGATTCTTTGATCTTATATGGCTCAAAGGACTGTACAATTGTTTTTTCTTTACTTAGACTATACCCTAAAATTTCGTACAAACAGAGCAATTTAAAGACTATTACAAAACTTAACAAGGATGTTTGCTTAGGACAACAACAAGGTCAAGACATTATGCAATTATTGTTAGCGTCTATCCAATTCTCTTTGCAGAAATCCCGTCAAAAGGTAGAACACGTGTATGCAAAAAAGATTTTTGGAAAAAAACGCAATATATATATGTACAATTGTATATCAGTATCAAAGGTACTCCTTCCTTGTGACGCTTTTTTTCCACAGAGAGCTAAGTGTATCTTCCCTCCATAGATAACGAAATACAAGAGATGGTATGTGGACGTGTGGCACCTCTCTTTCCTGATCAAATGGATTAAAAAGACTGACCAATGGGAAATGGATGAAAATTTTAGAAGTGCCTGATTATTTTTTTGGTGATAGGAAGAACCTTCCTTAGCACCAGAAAATGCAGATTTTTCACCTGCGTCATTTATTTTTGAAAAATATAAACAATTTCCTCACTGTTATGGGTTTAGGATGGCGAATGACTCTTTCCTAGATCCGTCTCATATTGCAAAAAATATTTTAAATATCTGACCCTGGCAATAACAAATATAGCTGCTGCAGCTGTCAATATCATTGCCAGTGTCAGTTTACCACGAATTTTTAAGATATTTTTTGTCTCATAAGACGGATCAAGTGTTAATATTTGCCGTCCTTAACCTAAAACGTAAGTGAAGAAACTGTTTATATTTTTGAAAAATAATTGACACAACTGAAAAGTCTGCAACCTTTTTCTGGTGCTAAGGAAGGTTATTCCTACCACCAAAAAAAAATCAGCCACTTCTAAAATTTTCATCCATTCCCAATTGTATTCACACATTTACCAGTCTTTTACCAGTCTATTGTATTTACAATCAATCGACGTACATGCACACCAAACAGTGACGAGTTCCTAACACTTACAAAATGGTGTATGGTTCAAACGCCCACATTATTAAAAGCGTCGAAAGCGTTTGGGGAACATCGCGATGACTGCACATCTCTTCTATTTGATATCTACACTCAATAGCAAAAGTGTCGGGTCACCCTAAATTAAATAACCGCAATAGGTTTTTTAAATATTTTACACTAGTCTTATTTACATAGTGGTCTACGTAATACCTAAATGTATTAGCAATTTCCGGGATCCTCTCACAAAAATATCAACATCCAAAAATGACGATTTTTGCGATATCTCGCTCCGTTAACGCTGTTTCTTTCTTGGGCTTTTACTAGTCCTATTTAAACCTGGTAATTTGATTTTTTTAACTGTTATTTTTGCAGTTTAGGTGTAAAATTAAACAAAGATCATGACAGGATTAAAAAAACTGTACAACATTGCACTATTTTAGGAAATATGACGGTATTTCACCGACCCGAAACTTTTGCTCTTGATATCTATATTCCCTCCCGTCGGTCGCCTAACCCATGTACTGGTAGGAGGCGGGCGACAGGTGCGGCGCGGGCGGCTGGCCGGGGCCCGAGGCGGCGCCGATGGTGGCGAGGTGGCACGCGCGGCACATCAGCTTGCCTGCGAACAACACAATGTTGCTTTAAGGACGACTCACGCTAGAACGGGCTGTGTCCGGCCCGGGCTTTTTTCTAAGAAAAACGACGGCGTTTTTGCGCGACCGAGCTATGGCTATGGCTTGGGTATGCCCAAGCCCGGCCGAGCCACGGCCGGGCCGTGCTGACACCAAGCCGCTTCCGAGCCTCGGCCATGGTCCGGCCGGGCTTGGGTATGCCTTGGGTCGCGCAAAAACCGCCGACGTTTTTCTTAGAAAACGGCCCAAGCCCGTTCTAGCGTGCGTCATCCTTTAAAAGGCATACAAACGAATTCAACCTATTCAACCAAACCTATTCGGATAATAGGTTTGAATTTTATTTGTTCTGTAATCACACGAAATAAAACACAATGCAACTCCCACTTAAATTTGACTTATATTCCATTGGCCAAATTCTTGGCCCTTCCTCTACTGACGCGACGAAACAATTCAAATCAAATATTTGCTTTATGCATGCATACTAACAAAAATGTGATCCTTGTTATCTTAAACTATCTCACCTCAGTGTTGTCAGTTTAGAATTGTAAAATTGTAGCTGCGTGAAACGGGTCACAAGTGTCAGGAAGATATATTAGTTGTAAGAACAGAGCAATAAGGGTGCGTACTGACCGGCGAGCGGGTAGCAGCGCTTGTCCGGCTCGTCGGTGAGCTGCATGCCGCACACGCAGCACATGTAGCAGTCCACGTGGAAGAACAGAGCAATAAGGGTGCGTACTGACCGGCGAGCGGGTAGCAGCGCTTGTCAGGCTCGTCGGTGAGCTGCATGCCGCACACGCAGCACATGTAGCAGTCCACGTGGAAGAACAGAGCAATAAGGGTGCGTACTGACCGGCGAGCGGGTAGCAGCGCTTGTCCGGCTCGTCGGTGAGCTGCATGCCGCACACGCAGCACATGTAGCAGTCCACGTGGAAGAACAGAGCAATAAGGGTGCGTACTGACCGGCGAGCGGGTAGCAGCGCTTGTCCGGCTCGTCGGTGAGCTGCATGCCGCACACGCAGCACATGTAGCAGTCCACGTGGAAGAACAGAGCAATAAGGGTGCGTACTGACCGGCGAGCGGGTAGCAGCGCTTGTCCGGCTCGTCGGTGAGCTGCATGCCGCACACGCAGCACATGTAGCAGTCCACGTGGAAGAACAGAGCAATAAGGGTGCGTACTGACCGGCGAGCGGGTAGCAGCGCTTGTCCGGCTCGTCGGTGAGCTGCATGCCGCACACGCAGCACATGTAGCAGTCCACGTGGAAGAACAGAGCAATAAGGGTGCGTACTGACCGGCGAGCGGGTAGCAGCGCTTGTCCGGCTCGTCGGTGAGCTGCATGCCGCACACGCAGCACATGTAGCAGTCCACGTGGAAGAACAGAGCAATAAGGGTGCGTACTGACCGGCGAGCGGGTAGCAGCGCTTGTCCGGCTCGTCGGTGAGCTGCATGCCGCACACGCAGCACATGTAGCAGTCCACGTGGAAGAACAGAGCAATAAGGGTGCGTACTGACCGGCGAGCGGGTAGCAGCGCTTGTCCGGCTCGTCGGTGAGCTGCATGCCGCACACGCAGCACATGTAGCAGTCCACGTGGAAGAACAGAGCAATAAGGGTGCGTACTGACCGGCGAGCGGGTAGCAGCGCTTGTCCGGCTCGTCGGTGAGCTGCATGCCGCACACGCAGCACATGTAGCAGTCCACGTGGAAGAACAGAGCAATAAGGGTGCGTACTGACCGGCGAGCGGGTAGCAGCGCTTGTCCGGCTCGTCGGTGAGCTGCATGCCGCACACGCAGCACATGTAGCAGTCCACGTGGAAGAACAGAGCAATAAGGGTGCGTACTGACCGGCGAGCGGGTAGCAGCGCTTGTCCGGCTCGTCGGTGAGCTGCATGCCGCACACGCAGCACATGTAGCAGTCCACGTGGAAGAACAGAGCAATAAGGGTGCGTACTGACCGGCGAGCGGGTAGCAGCGCTTGTCCGGCTCGTCGGTGAGCTGCATGCCGCACACGCAGCACATGTAGCAGTCCACGTGGAAGAACAGAGCAATAAGGGTGCGTACTGACCGGCGAGCGGGTAGCAGCGCTTGTCCGGCTCGTCGGTGAGCTGCATGCCGCACACGCAGCACATGTAGCAGTCCACGTGGAAGAACAGAGCAATAAGGGTGCGTACTGACCGGCGAGCGGGTAGCAGCGCTTGTCCGGCTCGTCGGTGAGCTGCATGCCGCACACGCAGCACATGTAGCAGTCCACGTGGAAGAACAGAGCAATAAGGGTGCGTACTGACCGGCGAGCGGGTAGCAGCGCTTGTCCGGCTCGTCGGTGAGCTGCATGCCGCACACGCAGCACATGTAGCAGTGTCCGGCTCGTCGGTGAGCTGCATGCCGCACACGCAGCACATGTAGCAGTCCACGTGGAAGAACAGAGCAATAAGGGTGCGTACTGACCGGCGAGCGGGTAGCAGCGCTTGTCCGGCTCGTCGGTGAGCTGCATGCCGCACACGCAGCACATGTAGCAGTCCACGTGGAAGAACAGAGCAATAAGGGTGCGTACTGACCGGCGAGCGGGTAGCAGCGCTTGTCCGGCTCGTCGGTGAGCTGCATGCCGCACACGCAGCACATGTAGCAGTCCACGTGGAAGAACAGAGCAATAAGGGTGCGTACTGACCGGCGAGCGGGTAGCAGCGCTTGTCCGGCTCGTCGGTGAGCTGCATGCCGCACACGCAGCACATGTAGCAGTCCACGTGGAAGAACAGAGCAATAAGGGTGCGTACTGACCGGCGAGCGGGTAGCAGCGCTTGTCCGGCTCGTCGGTGAGCTGCATGCCGCACACGCAGCACATGTAGCAGTCCACGTGGAAGAACAGAGCAATAAGGGTGCGTACTGACCGGCGAGCGGGTAGCAGCGCTTGTCCGGCTCGTCGGTGAGCTGCATGCCGCACACGCAGCACATGTAGCAGTCCACGTGGAAGAACAGAGCAATAAGGGTGCGTACTGACCGGCGAGCGGGTAGCAGCGCTTGTCCGGCTCGTCGGTGAGCTGCATGCCGCACACGCAGCACATGTAGCAGTCCACGTGGAAGTCGCGGTCCATCGACACCACGCGCACCGTCTCGTCCGTGCCCTCCACTGGGGTTATGCCTGGAACACACACTTTGACGTGAAACGAGCTCACCCTTTTTGTCGGTCCTGTTTGGCCTGCTGAGATGTAACATATGTTGAGGGATAACCTCCCTGTGTTGCCTTAAGGGCTGACACGGAGGGAATACGCGCTCTCCTCATCAGTGGTGTGTGACAATAAAATATAGTAGGTAATAAAATACGTCTAAGGGTGGTCACTTGTCCAAGATCTTTGTCCAATGTGCATTGCGTCTCACTCACTCTTCAAGCAAATTGTGAGACGCAAGTACATTTGATCTTGGACAGAAATTTGATTAGTGGAATACCACCCTAAGGCCTGAATCACACTGGCGCGGCCTGCGGTGGCGACTAATAGTAAACTAGACAGCAATGGGGAATGGATGAAAATTTTAGAAATGCCTGATAATTTTTTTGGTGATAGGAATAACTTTCCTTAGCACCAGAAAAAAGTTGCAGACTTGTCAGCTGCGTCAATTATTTTTGAAAAATATAAACAGTTTCCTCACTTATGTTTTGTGGTTAGGACGGCGAATGAAACACTTTCCTTGATCCGTCTCATATTACAAAAAATATTTTAAATGACCAATTTAGCTGCTGCAGCTGTCAATATCATTGCCAGTGTCAGTTTACCACGGATTTTTATGATATTTTAATGTAATATGAGACGGATCAAGGAAATTGTCTCATTCGCCGTCCTAACCACAAAACGTAAGTGAGGAAACTGTGAGGAAACTGTTTATATTTTTCAAAAATAATTGACGCATCTGAAAAATCTGCAACTTTTCTGGTGCTAAGAAAGGTTACTCCTATCACCAAAAAAAATATCAGGCGTTTCTAAAATTTTCATCCATTCCCCATTGTCAAATTTAGAATTGACCGCCACCGCAAGCCGCGCCCGTCTGTGGGAGGCTTGTTCGAGAGATAATAGTAGCTAATGTCAAGAATAGAATCAAAATAATAAGATAGATAATTTAAAAAATGGATTGCAAATTTTGACGGACAACTTACATACATACGAACAGGTCAAGTTAATATAAAGCTTGTAAAAAGATAGACAAACTAAGAGGATATAATATTGTCCAGTTACCTTTCCCGCAGCTGGCGCACTTGGGCGCGAACATGCGGTGGTAGTCGTTGACGCAGTAGATCTTGTTGTCCACGTCCACGGTGAAGGGCACGCCGTCCAGGCACTCGTTGCACACGCAGCAGCGGAAGCAGCCCGGGTGGTACGACTTGCCCATTGCTTGCAGGATCTAATTTGTTATACAAGGGGGGAAACTTGTATTTTACCTGCGAGTGTTCATTTGAAACACGACCTAGCGAAAGGACTCTATGATTGACCACGAGCGAAGCGAGTGGTTCCAAAATAAAATCCTGAACGTAGCGAGTGTTTCAACACACGAGACGTAAAATAACTTTTCACCCGTGTATAACACAAATCTTTTCAGCTCACTACAGCAAGGAAAATAAGAAAAAGGGTAAAAAAAAAGTAAAAGATAACAAAAAAAGGTAAAATAAAGATTAAAAAAAGTAAAAAAAATATATAAAAAAAACGTCAAAAAAAAGTTTAAAAAAAAGTTAAAAACGTAAAAATAAAGTTTAAAAAAAAGTTAAAAATAAAAGTTAAACAAAAATATGTCATAAAATATACCTACAAAAAACAAAAATAAACATTTAACGTTCTACGTCATAGTGCTTTTAACGTTCTGCGTCTACTTTCTTCACATGTGGATAAAAAGCTATTTTCTCAATAGTTAACAAACATACAAAAAGGCCTTTCCGAGCAAGTGAGGTGAAAACAAATATGTGAGTCGCACCGTCTCTCGCCTCTCTAGTCGCCTCGCCCGGCCTTGTGCTGGCAGTGCTGGCAGTGCTGGCAGTGCTGGCCAGCCAATCATAGCAGTAAAAATAAACAAGATACCTTTTAACTCTCTGGGAAACGATTTTTTCATAGAATTGAACCCTTTCACTTAAAGATAAAGTTCAGTAACATGGTGGCTGGGTGGGAATATATTTCTAATTCTTGTTGTTGCTATGTTTGATTATCTAGACCCTGCCAATGGCTGACTAGTATTTACAATCTCTAGTGTATAATAATGATTGTAAGAAAGGTGAATTATTCTGTATATCTAACTTATATTATGAAAAGGCAGCACAAGGGGCACTTGTTCAACAATAAAATATTACTCTGAGGTGTGTGGTCCTCGTAAATTGTACTTACCAATTCCATGATCAGATGGCCACATATTGCACATTTTTCTGCAGTCTGTTGGAACCCGGAATACTAGAAAAAATAATGCTTGTGAGTGATGTTTTTGTACGCGTCAAATAGAGATCAAGGGGTAACCCTTTGCGCGTCCTGGTACGGTAACACCTAGAGTTCGTACTTGTAATATAATCAGCTAAGCTACTAAAGTAGTTACTTTGAAGTAAGATTTCATTCCACTTCCTTATAGCAAATACTGGAATATCTATGACATTTTTACCGGATTTCCTAAAAGAGGAGATTTTCAACTTGACTCTATTTTTCCATTAGAACTTCGTCAACTTTGAACAACTTAATTTTTTATTATTTATCTGCATGAATCTTCCGGTGCGCTTGTAACATTGACACAAATGTTATATTAAAATCAATCAGATTTTTTTTTATTAACTGATTAATGACGTAATGTTTAACGGCCTCCGTAGCCCAGTGGGTAGTGACTCTGCCTACGAAGCTGGAGGTCCCGGGTTCGAATCCCGGTCAGGGCATTTATTTGTGTGTTTATCACGAATATTTGTTCCTGAGTTATGGATGTTATATATGTATATAAGTATCTATATGTATTTATCTATTATATATATCATCGCCTAGTACCCACAACACAAGCCTTACTGAGCTTACCGTGGGCCTAGGTTGATTGGTGTAAAAATGTCCCGTAATATTTATTTATTATTTATTTATTTAATGTGTTTAGGTACTATTGTGGCAGCATCATTTCCAGATCATTGGAAGTCAAAAATGTTTAACTAAGCAGTTACAGTATGGATGTGACAAATTGCGATCAGAGTCCATAGATAGATAGATAGATTCATTTATTTCATTTTGAAAATTTACATGTCATTTTTATAAGTTAAAATAGCATGAATTCACAAAAAGATCGTCAGAGTGTATAAGAATAACAATAATATAAATAGTCAAATACAAATAAATCAAAATAAAGAGCAAAATTAAAACAAACAAAACAATCATAATATTAAAAAGGTACAATGTCAAGGAAGTAAATTGTTTAAATGTCAAATTATTAATAAAAGCTAGGGCATCCTAGATATAAATTGTCAAAAGTGGAAAAAAAATATATCTATACAAAATTCATATTAAAATAATAATTTCATTTTAAAACTAAACATGGCATTAAATAAAGATACAATACAATTTACAATGTCTGTTCGTTGTATTCCTTTATGGAATACAACGATTTTGATAATAAAAGTTCCTTTAGTCGGCGTTCAAATATGTCGTTTGAGGTCTCATTTTTTATAGTGGCGGGTAGGCGCTCGTACATCGACGGGCCTGCCACGCGCGGGCTCCTGTCGAGCAGCGCGAGTCGCCGCGATACAGGTAATAATCGCCCCGTCTGACGGGTGATTCTGCCAGGCATATTCATTCGCTTAAATAAGTGAATGTTTCGACGCGTGAACATAATTACTTCAAATACGTATAGTGAATAATGTGTCATCATCTTGTACTGTTTAAATAGTTCTCTACACGAGTGCCTCGAATTTACCCCTGCCAATATACGTAGGGCTCGTTTTTGTAGTTTGAATACTCTATCAGAGTTTGTTGAGTTCCCGTACAAAATAATACCGTAGGACATTAGTGAATAGAAGTATGCATAGTAGATCTGAAGTAGTGCGTCACAGGAGACAATTGGCTTTAGTTTGCGCAGTGCAAATACAGCACTGCCCAATCTTTCACACAAGTTGTCTACATGTTCTTTCCACTTCAGCCTGGCGTCAATAGTAAATCCGAGGAACTTGCAAGAGTCACAGTGGGGTATCGGACCCTGTACTAGTGGAATGTGCGTAGTGTTTCCGGCTGAGAACAACATCACGTTGGATTTTGACACATTGAGTATGAGGCCGTTTGCCGAGAACCACTCGTGAAGTTGGGTACACGTTTTTGTTACCTTTTGCTCAAGTTGTGAGTACGTGTGAGCGGTTACTACAACGGTGGTGTCATCGGCAAACAACACCATAGTACCTTCGGTTACAGAGGAAGGGAGGTCATTGACAAAAATTAAAAACAAGGTATTTCCAAGCGAAGAGCCCTGTGGAATTCCATACTCGAGTACACCCGCCTCAGATTTTAAGATTTTTCCCTCCATTTTGACCTCAACCGTCTGCCGCCTATTTTGTAGGAACGATGTGAGTAATCTTTGAGTGTTATCCATTATTCCATAATGCCCTATCTTTTTTAATAACAACTCGTGATTAATCACATCGAACGCTTTCGAAAGGTCGCAGAATACCCCTGCAGCCTTTTGTTTCTCATCCAACGCCGTTGTCACGCAATCGTATATCTGATATGCAGCTGTTGTGGTACATCTATTTTTTCGATAGGCAAACTGTCTGTCCGTCAGTAAGTTGTTTGTCTCAAGATGATGCATTAAGGAGTTTGACACAATGGATTCAATAATCTTAGAGATATTTGGCACGATAGTGATAGGTCTGTAATTGTCAACAGAACTTTTTTCACCCTTGCCCTTATATACTGGACACACTCGAGTGCTTTTCAGTACATCGGGATACACACCGCAAGTGAACATGGTGTTTATGAGTTCCACGAGTAATCCAGCGATGACCGGCCATACACACTCGAGTATGTTCAGTGATATGTCGTAAATATCTAGGGTCCCGCGTGTTTTTGTCATTGACATCAACGTACGATTGAGGTCTGTGAGTGTAACCGTGGGCAGAACATGTTGAGGTATGTCAGTGTTGAGTAAGTGATGTGTGAGGTACTGTACAGAGTCCGATTTGTTTATATTTAATGTGTATGTTGAAGCTACTGTGAGAAAGTGTTGGTTTAGGTGTTCCGGTACTTTGCGAGGGGGTAAGTCTTTTCCACTTTCATCCTTAAGGGTGATGGTATGCATCAACGGTTTTTTGGACACTTCGTCATTGACTACGCGCCACATCTCTTTAGACGGATTTTTACTATTGACAATCCGGTTTGCATTGTACTCTCGTCGGGCAGTCAATGATTCTGATTTAATGCGGTCTGCGTGATATACAGTCAATATATTTGTACAGTTAGTACATCATAAAAATGTATACATTCTAGGTGGTTCTAGGACCTTATTGCTAAGAGATAAAGCTGAAAAGTTTATAAATACATGTTTGTGATGCTGACTATAAGAAAGAATCAAAGATGTTATACTTTTGATCCTTATTTTATTACTTTATAAATAAAAACCGTTTATCTCAGACCTAGGATCCATATGTCGTTAGTACAGAAAAACCTTTATGAACTATGTTAGTGATATAAGCAGGAGCACACAAAAATAAAATAAAATAAAAATACTACATTGTTTAGGCTAGCCCTTCACAGTGCCAAGCAGGGAGTCCAAAATTCTCTACCTGGCCCCTAATAGCCACCTCCACCAAGTACTTTGTGAGGGACAGTCAAGGCGCTCAGCTAACGCTCTTAAAAGGCCGTTGCTGCTGCCGCGCACCCGCCTAAGCAGTGACCCTACTCTTTTTCGCCTTTATACGAGGCTAAAAATCCATACTAATATTATAAATGCGAAAGGGTACCTGTCTGCCGAATTGAACCGATTAAGATGAAATTTGGTATAGAGATGGGGTAGGACATAGGATAGTTTTTATCCCGGAAATCATCCCCTAAGGGAGTGAAAGGTTGTATGGAGCTATGATAAAAATGAGTACCACGCGGACGGAGTTGCGGGCATAAGCTTAGTGTGTATATATCTTTTCACACCTTTCATTCAGAAAAGTAAGTTTTGGTCCCCGACGAGAGGGAGCAAAATGCTACTTTTCTGTTCAAGCTACTTTTTTAATTTATTCATTGGCATGTAGCATTTACGCAATGTGCCAATTGAACACAGATCTTAATAAAATAATCGATTGTAATTTCATCGTAATCGATTAAAAACTAACTTTTTTTATACTTTTTTTTATTAAAAAGATTTTTTTTTTCTTTTTTTAAAGGGTATAGCAGGCTAAGCTAACAAGAGTGGCCCCCGAAAGGGATTTGGTTGTAATTTGAGGTGCAGTAGTGGCAGGACCTATGAACACTGTATGCGTAACATCAGCCTTCGATCTTCTTTTGTTTCAGACTTATTCACGAAAATGTCAAAAAATCAAGGTTATTTTTAAACTGTTATTTTAGCTAAACCAAGCAAGCGAGAGTAACCAAATAAATTCAGAATTAAGAAGCATAAAATGGGGTTCTTAATGCATATTTTTGCACACGTTCACATCCTTGAACTTGGATGAAAAAAAATACAGTTATTTTTTTCGCTTAATTTTTTTGCCACTTCTCGCAGAGACACAACTATCAAAAAAATTACTTATTATGTCACAATTGTCACGTATACATTTAAAAACATTTTGAAAAAACATGGTGCATCATGTGAAAAAAAAAACATTTACGAACGTATGTTTACTATATCATATCAATAGAGTAGTAGTGGCAAATCAGTCTGTAGTAGGTATATAACATCCTACTAAAATAGTAAAAAATAGGCCAAGTCTCGGAACTCTTCCACAGTAAAAAGTGGTGAGATATTTCGTAGAGCCATGTCAGGCATACTTATTAATTTTTATTTGCTTGATAAATAAAATTCTGCAACTTGGGAATCACACAACTTTACTGCATTTACAAATTTTTGCATACCTTAAATTATGTAAGTGTGATTGCCAAGTCACAAAATTTTATTTAGCAAGCAAATAAAGAGAAATACGAATGCCTGACTTGGCTCTACGAAATATCTCACCACTTTTTACTTTGGAAGGATACCGAGACTTGGCCTATTTATAACATGTTTTTTTTTTATGGGATCTCATTTCTTTTTGTAGGTTATCAACTTTGTATGGAAATGTTATTTTACCAACCGCAAATAACGTTTGTATAGTTTTGAGGGAACTGCAAAAGTAACTTTGTAATCGCATGTATTTGTATAGGATTACAAACTTACTTATGCAGTGTGTATATCTCTTAATCGTGACGGAAACTGCAATATTTGTAGGTTTTTTTATGAATGGATAGGCTAAAAACTCATTATGTTAAAAATTTGGAGCTTTTAGGTCTGCTAGAAGTACCTTTGAATTACGATGATCATTAGAAGTGAGTCAGTGAGTATGTCAGTAACAAAACTAAGGATTTTTGACGGGCAATAGTTCCTAAACTAAAAGTTCAAATTGAATTTTATTGAGAATATATGTAAGCCATATTATGCCCTATATGGTACTGAAAGTTCGGGGTTCTGGCTTTAGCCAGCACGAAATTACAGGATGTTGAAAATGGCCTGAATGGCTTCGAGAAAAGGATAGTACGGCCGTGCCTTTTTGTTTTGCTCGACGAGTGACATTGATCAATATGATAGCATTGATATGATATGATATAGTAAACATACGATCGTAAATGTTTTTTATTGCCATGATGCACCATGTTATTATGTTTCCCGTGACGTCGAGCATTCGATGTCCAATTTTTAAAGCCGCTCGCCGTTGGCGATGGGGCTTGGGGGTTGAAGTTGCACCACGTCCGTAGGAATTACCCATCGCTACCCTACACGTGACCCCTGGGCGGTGCTAAAAGTGCAACAACCTGGCAACCGTACCGTCTTTTCGAAGATCTCACGGTTCTAATACAATGATTTGCCATACGATAAATAAATAAATGCACCATGATTTTTCTAAATGTTTTTAATTGTATACGTAGTTAAAAATTGTGGCTCATTAAGTAATTTTTTTGATAGATGTGTCTCCACGAGAAATGGCAAAAAATTAAGCGAAAAAAAAAAACTTTTTTTTTCATCCAAGTTCAAGGATATGAATGTCAGTAAAAATATGCATTATGAACCCCATTTTATGCTCCTTATTTCTGAATTTATTTGGTTACTCTCGCTTGCTTAGTTTAGCTAAAATAACAGTTTAAAAATTACCTTGATTTTTTGACATTTTCGTGAATAAGTCTGAAACAAAAGAAGATCGAAGGCTGATATTACGCATACAGTGTGCTTAGGTCCTGCCACTACTGCACCTCAAATTACAACCAAATCCCTTGCGGGGGCCACTCTTGTTAGCTTAGCCTGCTAGACCCTTTTTTTACTTTTTTTTTTCTTTTTTAATTTTTTTTTTTTAAATATCACTTTTTTCTTTTTTTTAAACTTATTTTGCGTTTCCTCATAGTCGGTGTGAAAAGTTCCATGTGTCACTTAAGGTCGAAACGTACAGACAGCGGTGGCGGCGCGGTGCGGTGCGGTGCAGAGGCGGTACCAGTTGTAATGTTCGAGCTAATATGAAAAGGTCCGCACAGAATCAGCAATCAGCACCGCCACCGCTTTCAGTGCGTTTCGGCCTTCAGGAGCAAAATTATCTTCGTCTTGGGCGTTAACACTTAAATCCCTCACTACGCTCAGGATTCAATACACCGCCCTCGCCGTAAATATACTATTTTGCTCCCTTGTGACACAAATAACTATTAAAATACAGACTGTACAGAAAGTAGCGTATTTACCAAGTAGTCCTCCTCGCAGTAGACCTTCCCATGGACGTTGTAGAAGTCTTTCCCGCGCAGCGCGCGCCCGCACGAGCAGCAGATGAAGCAGTTGGTGTGGTAGAGGTTGCCCATGGCCTGGCACGCCTGTCCCGCGCCCGTCACGCCCGTGCCGCACGTGTGACAGGTGCCTGCAACATTCAATGTCAGAATCAGAAAAACAATGTTCATCGTAGAACATAGATAGCCTGTGGACATAACTTGAGGTCCTGTTCATGAACGGGAACCAAGTGAGTTTTATTTACAGGGTCAATCAACTTTTTCTTGTTGTTATTCTGTCCCGGTAAGCCAAGAGACAACAGTAACAGACTTTCTTAGAAAAAATACTATAAACTGGACTCCTATCATGCTAAGGAGATGCCCCACCATGGAATGGGTTTACCAATATGACAAAAACACGTGTTTCGTGGATTTAAACCCTATAAAATAATAGTTTTGAAGGGTGACCCAGGAGACGTAACCATGGCAACGAGCAACAAGAAATAGTTGATTGACCCTACAAACAATGTGGCCTAAAACTAATAGGAAGTCAAACTCAAACGGTTTAAAACTATGTACTTTCAGTTACAGTCTCAACATGAACCCTACAAGAGTAGCAACATAACTAAAACTTGGACACAAAAATTAAAGCACTACTTGATTCCTAAAACAAAATAACACATTAATATCTGAGAAATGGCAATACATATAACTTATTGCTCATTCAAGAAGTCTTGCACGGAATAATAAGATCCGCTAATAAATCCCATTCTAAATTACAGAATTACTTTCAGGAACTTGAGAGTTTTTTGTTGTTTAGTTACATTTTTTCGGTGTCTGTGAGTCCAAATGTTTCCATTTTGGCCAATTAGGTATTTTCCGGGGTAAAAAAAATATAATTCTACTTAGTCAGTCAGTTAGATTATTAAAAAATATTGGACCTCGTATTTTTTTTGTCAATTAAACAAAAAATGGTGAAGATATTGCCAATTAAAGTTACATATTAAATAATTAGCTTATTATATGCTGTAAAGTTACCAAATATATATGAATTAGGTAGAATTAGATAAACCCTGTTTAGTGTTTATGATATGAGTGAAGCTTATTATCATTTGTAATGTACCTAAGTAACTTTTGGCCTTATCAGGGTTGTCTCATACATTCATTGATAATGCTTAATTTTTTTTTATTAAATAGATGCATAGAAGGAGTTCCTAAGTGACACAAAAAATTCTCACCAAAGTATTCTCCCTCCTCATCCTGCCTTTCCATCTCCTCCTCAAGCTGTCGTGTGAGCTCCTCGATCTTGCGCTGCGCCTCGCTGGGCCCCGCGGGGCGCGGCGGCGTGATGCTGTAGGGCAGCAGGCTCTTGCCGCGCCCAGAGCCTCGCGACCCCGCCGACACCGAGCTCGGCGTGGGGCTCGGCGCAGGCGACGCGGCTGGCGACACTAGCCCCAGCCCAGACACCAGCGTCCGTGACCCCATTGACTCAGACCCTGACGATACGTTGTCCCGGGTGGTGGCAACCATGGTTGCCGGAGAACCTCCACTCATGCAGACATAGTCTGATCCGTTGGTGTCATCCACTATCTGCATCCGATTTGCTTGTGGCTTTGAAGCATATCCCCCATTTATAGTCGGAGGCTTGTCTATTCCTGAGTTAGGCTTAGAATGATAAAACTTGGAGTTTTGTGCCACTTGAACTTCAGTAGCCGCATGTGCCTTTGGCCTCTGGGCGCTAGGGGCTATTGAAGCATAGATAGCAGTTGATGGAACCACTTTACTGTCAAAACTGGAGACGCTGCCATTTTTAAGAAGAGCCGTGACATCAGTGTACTTGGGTGGAGCTGACTTCATAATGGTGTAATCTCCGCTGGAGCTCTCCTGGGAAGAAATATATGGGGGTGGAGGAGGAGTTTTATCTGCTAAGCCCTTGTCATTCAATAATAACTGAGAAATGCTTCTGTTGGATGCAGTATTGGGTACTTGAGGCCCTGGCATTGATCCTTGTTGAACAAACCGTTGGTCATTCTTGGGAAGTGGTTTATATTCATTCTTCGTATCAGCATCCGAACAAAGCATATTTTCGTAAACCGTGGGATTATGTTTAGGCTTAGAGTGGACAGGTACTTGCGGTTGTGCCTTGCTGTAGCGCGTATCGTAGTATCCGTCGGACACGGGCGGCGGCGGCGGGGGCGGCGCGCCCGCCTGGTACAGCTGGTGGAAGTACGGTGGCTGCTGTGACCGCTGTTCTCCGTAGTATTCTATGTTTTCATACACGGGAGGCGGAAACTGAGAATTTGGATTCGCAGGAATTTCATACAGGTCCTCAGTTTGATAGCTGAGCGATCTCTGCGATTTACTGTCGATGGATCGTGTCGGACTCGCGGGGAGTGCTGCTGTGTTTATATCGCGTTTGTTGATCGACGCGATCGTTTCCACTCGCTTTGGAGTTGCGAACTTTGAAGCGGCTATTACGTTAGAACGTTCGTAAAAGCTATAATCCTGTCTGTTACTCTGGGTGTTGTCCAGAACGAAGCTTTCGATCGCTCCCACAGGCCGAGCCTTGGCGAGAGAATTTGTTTTCGATGTTGCAGCGCCGTGCGCTTGCTCAGTGCCGTCCTCATCTTTGTTGGATAATTTCAAATCTTGTAGTCCTAGGATGCAGCGCTGCTCTTCAAAGTTATTTCTTCTCGAAGAATCCATTGTTTATATAAATGCCAATCGTATTAAACTGCTTAAATAATAATTAACACTTCATTGAGATACGTGAATCATAATCTTCTGCTTTAGTAGCTTTAGCAAAGAAAACCTCAAACAAAACATCAAATCTAATCGGATTGCTCTAAAGGTCGTTTCACACTTGATTTCCACCCACAAAGAAAGTAAGCAAATCACTCTTTCTATGATTGTGGCTTGATAGCTTGGGTTGATAACATTAAAATAGATATAATTATTTAAATACAACACATGATAATTTAAAGTTACATATAATACAAATAATTGTTTGTAAATTTATTATTTTATGGCTGTATGTTTTATTTTTAAAGCCATTCAAATAAAATGCTTTAAAAAAAACGTCAATTTGATGTTGCCATAATTTATAATTTTCCTGTAATAATTGGAGACTGTTACATATAATGGAACCACTTAATTAAAGTATTAGAGCCTTTGTTAGCTGGAAATAAAAATTGTCACCAAATGTTTACTAAGTGTTATAATATTTTGTATACAAAACTTTCAATAGATGACTTAATCAGGAGACAGCGGAGTAAGTCGAGGAAAATAAATTCAGATAAACGGCAAACCAGCGTCCGCGTTCATTCCACAGATTACATTGAATTGTCATTCCTTGCCCGGTATCAAAGAGTATATGATATGATTCCTACGGAGAAGAGACGTAACTGCCTTGATACTGCTTTCTACAGAAACTTGTATGAACCCATACCTTATTATGTACCAACATTGTCACCAATCACCAACTGCACTAGGGATGTGCGGGTTTTATCAATACTCGATAAAAGTAGCTTTAGTACTTTATTTTGTTCTTCGACTTGTTTTTAACCGCTGTTGTAAATAATAAAACAAGTTTGCTTCTCAAATATTATTTATTTATATAAACAGGTCCATCAATAATTGTACGAATACAGATTGGTAGAAGCAAATAACCTTGGCCTCCTCATGGACGGCAAGCTGCGCTTTAAGAACCACATACAAAAGGTTGTGAGCAACAGCTTCTACTGCCTTAAAGTTCTTTACAATGTTCGCGATTACTTAAGTGTCGATTTGCGTGTTAACCTTTGTGCATTGCTGATATTGTCAAGATTAAACTATTGTGATGTTGTCTATACTGGCTGCATTACTGGCCGTACAAAAAAGCTCATACAACGAGTGCAAAAAGTGCATTCGTTTCTGTTTCCGAGTCCCACCCCGCTCCCATATCACTCCCTACTTGAACGCCGCTGGTCTGCTGAACATGCCTGCACGCAGACGGCTTCACCTTGCCAAAGAGTGAGTATTTGGCATAGTGAGATCTGGGGTTCCAGCATATTTGCTGAGTAGACTTGTATGGCCCAAGAGTGCGCGTAGGTGTAAGGCGATGATTCTGGTGCCAATGCATCGGACCACGGCGTTTCGAGGTAGTTTTAGGTTCGCGGCGTCCAAGTGTTGGAATGATCTCCCTCCACCTATTCAAGGAGCGTCTAGCAAGTATACCTTTAAGCGTCAGCTTAAAGGCTTTTTGTTGACGCTCCAGAAATCCCAATCCTAACCCATCCAGAACTTTCCTATCCCAACCGTGTTGCGTTTTTTGCTTTGTGTTTTTCTTCCTATCCCATTTGGCTACTGGTACATATTTTACAAATTTATTACAATATTTATTTATTATGTGCATACAATAATTATGTGTTTATTAATGGTCTTATGTTATGTTGTGTTCCGTGGATCACGTACGGTGCTGTCTTAAAATCAGCGCTGTAGGTGTCTGTCTGACACCTCGGCATAATGCTGAGACAGCGACCGATTCACTGCCGCGAAGACACACACAATATGTGTTAAATTGTAATGTATGTCTAATCCCTTTGTATTTTGTAAAATCTCTTCTTTCTTTCTAATACAATTTCAGTAGGTATTTAATTTTTATTGGCACCTGCTATGTGCCCCCAATTCATCATTCACATTGTTTAACAATTGCATGGAAAGTGCACTAAGCGTTTTCAGAGAGATCGCTCACTACACCGATTTGTAGCCATGCTGTCACGCGTTTTGTGAACGCGCTACTGCATCGCTACTGTACTACAGCAAATAGCTTTTCAGATTAGGTTACGCTGCAAGAAAAACATACCTCATCAGATACATAAATGGGACCAACATATAGTGAAACTATGTAACCATTTGGTCATAGTAATTCTGTATTTGGCCAGGAAGTAGAGGCATTGTTAAATGAAGCTTGGGTACTGCATTTTTCGGTTGGGGTGTAGGAAAGGGTGGCCGGTTTTTGGACTTTGAAAATTTCTCATAGTTATTTTTAAATTTTAATTTTTGTTTTATTTTCTTTTCCTATCATAAAAAATGCGTAAAGTTAAGCATGTTTTATGCTTAAAACTTTTTCTCTCAGATCGGTATTTACCGAGATAAGACTTATCGAGGCAAAACCGACTCGGATGGCGGATAGGTTAGAAGCTTTGAGTATTAAGCCCACTGGAGATGTCATACACAGGCGACCCCCTCCGGCAAAGTACATTGGTCAACTGGTCAACCACGTTATATAAAACTACTTAAAGTCGCTTCATCGCCATTTTGTATCCATCCGTGTCGCGTGACGTTTCTCTCGAAAAATGGTGAATTGTGCAGTATTATCATGTAAAAGGCGATCTGACAGCTCAAATTCGCAACAAGTTCGCGTTTCCTATCATAGGTAAGTATTTTTACAAACCATTAAATGTGGATTGAAGTACAATCTCCATTTAAAGAAAATACCGTTTGCGATACGTAAACGACAGAAAATGTAAACACGATACAGTGGTACGGGGTCGAATCTGTCTTTAGTGATGCGATAAAGGTAAGAAAAGCGACTCAATATTTTAATGAACCATTCATTCATTCAATCACTGCAGTTTGGTTAATAGTCAGTTTTTTTTATTACATATTGAATTAAAGAGTAGGTATAGATGTATGTTACATTTAAATCTTGTAAGATGAATTAGATAAATTTATTTTCTCTGGACATACGATGTTGAAATTTAGTCTTAAAAAGAAAAGAATTGTTGGCAAAAAAATATCTAGGTAAAAGGAATACATTTAGTGCGGGACTATGAGATTTAGAGGAACGAGAAGAAGAATAGGAAGATTTGGATGCGAAGACGGCTGTGCAATACCCACCATAGAACATTATATTCCTCTTCTTTTTTTATGATATTATTATATATATATATTGTATTATTTAACGTAATAAACTATTAGTCTCTCATGAATGTATGTGTTATTTAAATTATGTAATTTATTTAATATAATTATATGTCCTTTTAGATTTCCAAAAGATCCCTATATACTTAAAGGAGAAATGGAGAAAATTTTGTAATAACGAAAATTTTTATTGAAACCTACACGTACAAGTGTTATCTGTTCGGAGCACTTTACTTCGGAAAACTACAAAAATGATACTAACAGAAAGACATTGATTGAAGGTGCAATACCTTCTTTGCGACTATGTCCTTGTTTGGTGCAAAAGCATCTGACACTTTCCTACTCATAATTGTGTACGACCGAGCGTATTTATGATATATGCCTTGTACTTGTAATTTATTTATTGCGCGATAAACGCAACCATCTGCTGGATAATTGAATTGCTTATGGAGGTTTCTCAGTAACAACATTTTTAGGCTCTTAATTCTCACTCATCAACACGATTAACCTATTGAACGCCAGCTGGCGAAGTGATCCACACCACGCCATACCATGGACGCCCCGACGTCCACCAACGTCAAATGATGACCGTCTAATAAACAATAAAAACCACTCCTTTACCAGGTCATCAGTCCACCTTGTAGGAGGCCTACCATCGCCGCGCCTTCTGGTACGTGGTCGCCACTCGAGAACAGCTATCAGTTCTACGTGCAATGTGCCCCGCCCACTGCCACTTTAGTTTAGCGATTCAGAGGGCTATATCGGTTACCTTGGTTCTGCGGCGGATAGCCTCATTTCTGATGCGATCACGCAGAGAAACTCCCAACATAGCCCTCTCCATTGCTCTTTGGGTGACTTTGAGCCTTCTTATAAGGCCCATTGAAAGATGAACCTTAAATATAATTTCATATACATACTTAAATAGGTTCTTGCAAATACCTCTCAAATCTACATTTTTATCTTTACCTCGGTATCAGCCCTGAAAAACCGCGGGTGACAGTTCATTCCACAGTTTAATTGTGCGAGAGGGCCATAAGGGCACATACATACACACAGACATACATACAAATAAACATTTTTTGGGTAGTATCTTCAATGTACAGAATTTTCACTTTTACAATTTTATAATAAATAGTATAAGATAATTCAGTTCATTCATCAAACTGATTTGACTCATTCTTCAGATCTGTCATTTGGGTCCCATCACTAACTTGTTCGTATGTATGCAGCACGGTTACGTGAAAAGTCTGTCTGTGTGAGTGTAATTTTTGATGTGTCTGTTGATTTATTCATCTTTTGGTGGTGTGCTGTACCTACGTGTTTACCTCACCCACCGCTAAAATTGGCGAAATTTTTTGTTCGTAGAGTTTACGTTATGACATCTCCAGTGGGCTTAATACTCAAAGGTTAGAAGAGAAGCAGAGCTCCCGCCGCCGTCTTCGTGGTTATTTTTTTTATAAAAGAGTGGAAAAAAACTTTTTTACAGAAAAGTTTTTCGAGTAAAAGAAGCTTATTACGATGTGTTCTGTACGTAACAATCATTCAAAATAGGTGTTATAATGACACCACTTTGGCAAAAAAATTACTAAGTACTGAAATGTCCCCGATTGCTCCATCCAATAATGAACTTTGAACCGCTCTAGTTCGTAAACAGTCAAGTTAACCAAAAAATAATAATCAACAAAATATGCTTGTTTTGATGTATTCTTTTAAGTTCTTATCAAAAAACGGTAGAGGTGTAGCAAAGGGGACGCAGGACTTTTCGATGGTGGGATGTTATTATGACACATGTAGGAGTTGTATACATATTTTTGGAATGATGGGCGTATAAATATTTTAGGAATACATTATTTTTTTAATATTCGGAAAACTATAAATTCAAAAAAAAGTCGGTTCTGGCGCTTCGCCTGCCGCTACTCACTTGGCTTGCGCGGTGTAGGGCCACGGTTCAACCTAACACTCCTCCTCGCTTCGCTCGTCGTCGTACCTACACCGACCTGCCTTAGAGTTAAGAGTAGAAAAGATTTCGCGTGGCTTCAGCAGTTTCGATGATACGGGTATTAGGTATAATGATTCAGTATTAGACACTTTTCAATTTTGAGGTCTAATATCACGGCCATTTTTTATTTTAGAGATCTTTTTTTCATGTAAAGTATGCTTATTTTGGCGTAGTCTAAACGATAGAAACATATAAAATATGTGTCATAATGATGACCCACCGATGAAAATGTTTCTAAGTCCTGCGTACCCTTTGCTACACCCCAACCCAAAAGGTCAGTAAAAATGCAAAAAAAGAAATAAAACTCGGAAATTTTCTAAGTCCTAAAAATGGGCCACACTTTGCTACACTCTGACCCATTTTTCTTTAATCTTCGTAAAACGTCGATACGTCGATTTTAAAAATGCCTGCCACAAACAAATCGCAGGTCATGCAGTTTTTCAATAGGTATTTGTGTAAGGTCCTCTTTGCCCACTGCTTACAACTGAAACGCAATTAATTTAATTAGTTGAGGTAGATAAGAATGTCAAAAACAAATGAATAAGCTCAATAGGATTACCCAGAAAACAAGCAATTCAACTTACATATGCTAAAGTAAGGGAAATCGTACGAAAAACACATTGCCACTGCACTGTTGCTCTTGTATACCACAAATTTCCCAGTTTCTGAGGCCACGTTTCATTTAAGCTTATTATAGTCTTGTCGCAAAACACTGGATTAAATACCATGTGAAGATACTGTGGAGGAAAAAACACTTTCAATGTTTCAATGACAGTGGCAGACATTTTGTTAGAGGGGTTGCCACATAAAATTTATAGAAGTTTTCATTACCGCCGTTTACTATATTAAGTATTATACCTTATTCCAAGCCTATACAATTGAGATGGCAACATCTTTTTCCCTGGCAACACTGCCTAGTTCCAAGTGACAGGTGCTATAATTCTTGTTTTATCCCCACCATTGAACCAGCAACGGCCCGACATCGGCTGCGCGCCGCGCGGCCATCATTGGCGTTATTTTTCTTGCAGAGGCAACACGTAGTACTAGTTTAGGCAGTACTACATATAATATGCTTATAAAACGGAAAATTCCTTGCAATTTTCTGATGAAATGTTCCATGATAGTGACAAAATGGGTAGTAATCAACGAAATAAAGATGCAGGATTGTGCTCCGCTAACAAAAGCTCGCGAGTAGCGAGGATTCTTCACCGCCTGGCAACGGACGGATGCTAGTATTGGAAAATCGTGAGTAGTACTCAAGAGGTAAGGTGCTTCAATGACGTTTATTCCTCACGCATGAAGGCAATTTTGATGATTAAGGTTTTTGTCAATTTACGTACCCGATGACCTGGAGGTCCCCTTAAGTTCTTCCTCCAGTAAAACTGGCATGGCCTACCCATGCCAGTGCTCCTTTGAAGGAGATTGATTTCAAATTTGAAACTACCCTCAATTCATTGGGTACTGCAATTGTCTAAGGAGCACACTGGTACGTAGTGTGATCACCGTATTTCAGTTTCTACTATTATTTTCAAGTCGTTATATATATGTCATTCTAACCGAACCTAAATTGATTAAGATTGTCATTGTAAGAGTGTCGATTTAAATGAAATACCTACATAAAAAATATGTTCGTATTAACTTCTGGTTTTGCCGATGCAATTCTTATTCAAATTACCTTGCCTTGTAATTATATTTATTAACCAAGTGTTTGTAAATCGATGCAAGTATAGCTGGTTGATTTTCACCCAGTTCCATTAGTCGTATCGACTTGAAATTTAAATATGAAATTAGATTTGGTACTATTGAGTTTTTCAAGAGTTTGTAGGTAGTCGTATATTTCATTTAATCATACTTCCTACAAATTATATTTAGTCGTCGCGTAGACAGACGTTGAGAGTAACTGTTGCGTAGGTATATTCCGCTAGGAGCGTACAGAAGGGAATTTCTAATGAAGAGTTACTACCACTTAATTATATAATCATGAGTGCGCAGCCATGTGTTGACTGTTACGCAGCGGACGCTTGTTCGAGTTAAGTTCCGACACGTTTCTTATGTTTGAATTTCAGAAGCTATAAGACATTTTCCAGCTTACGTTACGCTCAACCAACCGTTCAGCTGATGTCTCTCCTGTGCAGATAGTTGCTACCACCCGTTCAGCTGTCTCTCCTGCACAAGGAGCTGCTACCACCCGTTCAGCTGTCTCTCCTGCGCAAGGAGTTGCTACCACCCGATCACTTGACTCTCCTGTGCAAGGAGTTGCTACCACCCGTTCAGCTGTCTCTCCTGCGCAAGGAGTTGCTACCACTCGTTCAGCAGTAACTCCTCCGCAAGGAGTTGCTACTAAGCAAACTTTTGCAAATATTACAGTCAAAGCATAATAAGAAGAAGTCCTTGTTTAACCTTCCCGGCTGGAAGTTGACTGTGTCGAGTACATTCCGCAGCTTAAAGTTCCCGCTGGCTCTGCCGAGTTACACAAAATTACGTAGGTACACTACGTGCAAACAAGGTAGGTTGGGGCTACAGCGCAGTTTCCAACATAGAGCAGTTTGTAATAATCAGGACAGTCTAAATGCTGTTCTCCAGTACACTGCCCTTCACAAATGTTGTCAGAATCATTAACGGAAGATATCGAGAGATCTTGCGAACCATGAGTTTTTATTGGAGCCGGGTGGGCCAGGACTATAATTTATCTGGTCTTGAAGAAGAGCATGTTGACGGAATAGTTACTTATTGAAACGACTCTTCATGTCTGTACGACACTGTACTGTCTTCATATTTGTCTAGCTAGTCTCTCAATTTTTCGGCGGCAGCTTCGCTCATCATTCAGGTAGTTGAGGTCCTCAGATCTCGAAGTACCAGGCTCGTTGCTTGTGTATGCCAGAACCGAAAGTTGCTGCATAGCTAAAGGTTTCTCTAGCTGAGCAATTTAGGGCTAGCGATCCATTGAGTCCCTGGGATTGCAGGGAGATCCGGTGATTAACATTTAGTCCTTATCAGCTGGAGGGATTTAGCAAAACACTGGATTAAATACCATGTGAAGATACTGTGGAGGAAAAAACACTTTCAATGTTTCAATGACAGTGGCAGACATTTTGTTAGAGGGGTTGCCACATAAAATTTATAGAAGTTTTCATTACCGCCGTTTACTATATTAAGTATTATACCTTATTCCAAGCCTATACAATTGAGATGGCAACATCTTTTTCCCTGGCAACACTGCCTAGTTCCAAGTGACAGGTGCTATAATTCTTGTTTTATCCCCACCATTGAACCAGCAACGGCCCGACATCGGCTGCGCGCCGCGCGGCCATCATTGGCGTTATTTTTCTTGCAGAGGCAACACGTAGTACTAGTTTAGGCAGTACTACATATAATATGCTTATAAAACGGAAAATTCCTTGCAATTTTCTGATGAAATGTTCCATGATAGTGACAAAATGGGTAGTAATCAACGAAATAAAGATGCAGGATTGTGCTCCGCTAACAAAAGCTCGCGAGTAGCGAGGATTCTTCACCGCCTGGCAACGGACGGATGCTAGTATTGGAAAATCGTGAGTAGTACTCAAGAGGTAAGGTGCTTCAATGACGTTTATTCCTCACGCATGAAGGCAATTTTGATGATTAAGGTTTTTGTCAATTTACGTACCCGATGACCTGGAGGTCCCCTTAAGTTCTTCCTCCAGTAAAACTGGCATGGCCTACCCATGCCAGTGCTCCTTTGAAGGAGATTGATTTCAAATTTGAAACTACCCTCAATTCATTGGGTACTGCAATTGTCTAAGGAGCACACTGGTACGTAGTGTGATCACCGTATTTCAGTTTCTACTATTATTTTCAAGTCGTTATATATATGTCATTCTAACCGAACCTAAATTGATTAAGATTGTCATTGTAAGAGTGTCGATTTAAATGAAATACCTACATAAAAAATATGTTCGTATTAACTTCTGGTTTTGCCGATGCAATTCTTATTCAAATTACCTTGCCTTGTAATTATATTTATTAACCAAGTGTTTGTAAATCGATGCAAGTATAGCTGGTTGATTTTCACCCAGTTCCATTAGTCGTATCGACTTGAAATTTAAATATGAAATTAGATTTGGTACTATTGAGTTTTTCAAGAGTTTGTAGGTAGTCGTATATTTCATTTAATCATACTTCCTACAAATTATATTTAGTCGTCGCGTAGACAGACGTTGAGAGTAACTGTTGCGTAGGTATATTCCGCTAGGAGCGTACAGAAGGGAATTTCTAATGAAGAGTTACTACCACTTAATTATATAATCATGAGTGCGCAGCCATGTGTTGACTGTTACGCAGCGGACGCTTGTTCGAGTTAAGTTCCGACACGTTTCTTATGTTTGAATTTCAGAAGCTATAAGACATTTTCCAGCTTACGTTACGCTCAACCAACCGTTCAGCTGATGTCTCTCCTGTGCAGATAGTTGCTACCACCCGTTCAGCTGTCTCTCCTGCACAAGGAGCTGCTACCACCCGTTCAGCTGTCTCTCCTGCGCAAGGAGTTGCTACCACCCGATCACTTGACTCTCCTGTGCAAGGAGTTGCTACCACCCGTTCAGCTGTCTCTCCTGCGCAAGGAGTTGCTACCACTCGTTCAGCAGTAACTCCTCCGCAAGGAGTTGCTACTAAGCAAACTTTTGCAAATATTACAGTCAAAGCATAATAAGAAGAAGTCCTTGTTTAACCTTCCCGGCTGGAAGTTGACTGTGTCGAGTACATTCCGCAGCTTAAAGTTCCCGCTGGCTCTGCCGAGTTACACAAAATTACGTAGGTACACTACGTGCAAACAAGGTAGGTTGGGGCTACAGCGCAGTTTCCAACATAGAGCAGTTTGTAATAATCAGGACAGTCTAAATGCTGCTCTCCAGTACACTGCCCTTCACAAATGTTGTCAGAATCATTAACGGAAGATATCGAGAGATCTTGCGAACCATGAGTTTTTATTGGAGCCGGGTGGGCCAGGACTATAATTTATCTGGTCTTGAAGAAGAGCATGTTGACGGAATAGTTACTTATTGAAACGACTCTTCATGTCTGTACGACACTGTACTGTCTTCATATTTGTCTAGCTAGTCTCTCAATTTTTCGGCGGCAGCTTCGCTCATCATTCAGGTAGTTGAGGTCCTCAGATCTCGAAGTACCAGGCTCGTTGCTTGTGTATGCCAGAACCGAAAGTTGCTGCATAGCTAAAGGTTTCTCTAGCTGAGCAATTTAGGGCTAGCGATCCATTGAGTCCCTGGGATTGCAGGGAGATCCGGTGATTAACATTTAGTCCTTATCAGCTGGAGGGATTTAGCACAAATCACAAGATTTTCACGAGAGGTTAGAAAAGTACCTATAAGGTAAACGTCCCAATATTAGACATCTTCTATTCTAATAATTCCCATATCGCTCGCCTTTATAACGTTATAAGTTTGAAAGACCCAGCATTGGCCTTGTGTCGAGCACTGGGACGGTCACCTTACAGACTGCATGCAAAGCCTCAGTCTTCGAGTAAGTCTCTTTTATGAATAATATCCAACAACGCTTCAAGCTGTTTGTGATTCTAGTTCTCGAGCTGGGCGACCTTGTGATTACCACTTGTATTATCTTTCAATATTATTACCATTTTTACTGGCGTCAGATATGTTAGACAAGAGAGTCCTATTCAAAATTAGAGATGTTAACGGCTGCTAACGCAAGTTATAGTGAATCTTGCAGATACTTAGTCTTCCTGACATGTTGCCAGTACCGATACCTAAGGGAAATTAATAGACTGACATACTCATCGCTATCAAATCGTGTCAGATAATCAAACATTTGTATCGTACTTAGTCAACAAGAGCGGTAAGAGTTCAGTAGTACTGAATGTGTAGGTACCTACACATTCAGTATCTCGTGGTAAACCGCCGGTAGCCTTCGTAGGTACCTACTACATATATTACAGTCGTAGGTTTTAAAGATTTTAATGTCAGTAGGAGTGGGATCCACTCTATTCAACAAGGGGCTCAACATATAACGAATTTAGTCTTTGTCAGATCTCTTCGCGTCGAAGAAAGTCCAAGTAGTTTTGTTACATAGTAACATTATATAGTTCAGTTAGTTCAACGTTGGTTAAAGTTAGTAATTTAAATCAGAGTTAGATGTAAGTACCTAGGTACTATTGGCGTCAGTTACTCAGTCTTACTCGAAACAACACCTTTTCTCTGATCTGAATGTTAGCATACCTATTACGGTGGATTGCAAAAAAATTGTACATGGTTAGGGGCCTTAATCTGATCTATGCTTTAACTTTTTTCCATTGTGTATCGAAAGTTACCCATATAAAATGTATGGATAATTGCCGTTACACAGTGGAAGAAAGTTGAGACGTGGATTGGGTTGGGGCTCTTAACTGTGTGCAAATTTTTTGCAATTCACCCATTTAGCTAATTGGCGTTTTATCTCAGTGACCTGTGGAATGCGGCCCGCATATAATTATCCCATGGAGATTCATTATACTACACACTTTGTTTGTGACAGATACCTACCACTAATATATTTATTAGATAGTTGTAAAAGTCTGGCTGATGAGTAGTTGGCCATCCCATCCCAAAGTTGATTTCTTAGCTCAAGGATGGATTCACCTAGGGCGTCTTTTAAACCAACTTAGCTTAGTATCGCATGTATCTATATGTATCGTACATGTTAAATTACGCTTGAACAGATCAATACCTACATACAATACTACTACATCAATACTACATAGGTTTTATCATGTAGTTTTGTGGTCGGACACGGACCCACCGTTTAGTTCACACTTTATTGTCAGCCAGAAAAGTTTTTCCTGACTGAACATTTTTGTTTTCAAAGTTACATCATCCCAACAATCCCAAGTGGGTATATTGACGAGGGTCGATATTTGAGACTTTTAGGTGGAAGTAACATTGAATTTGATCAGGTAAATTTTTGACCCGATTTTGGCTCTAGGGTTTCCAATAAATTACATAATTATTCAAAAATTGGCTGGCTACACGTTTTTAATCCAAATATCGACCCACTTATTATAACGTAGGCTGACGTTATTTGTCCCCAGTATAATGAGGATATAAAGATAACCAAGGCCTGTTAAGCCAGCTTCATGAACAATCATTCATGCTTTTCTGAAGAATGCTAACGCACATATCTAGTAGTGTGAACAGTAGGTATACGCGATCGTCAAGCTGGTTTAACACTCTTGACAGTCTTAATATTATTTCATTAGTAGGTACCTAATCGTCTTGGAAAGTGGTAAGTCATTACATAAGGTGCTCAATGCTGCTATATTTCAGAAAGTTTATAAGAAAACTTTCGGCTTTTAAAACCAATCCCGATCCGATTTCGTAGTTTGATATTTTTGTAAGTTAATGCAAGATTATTGATAACGGAATTTACCTGAGTTTGTATTGTATATGAACCTTTCACTGCTGTAAAAGTTTTCTTGTAATAAATTTAACTAATATCTTTCTCACATTGGCGTTCTAACGAATCTGTACAGTTCTACCTAATTTTAATCCTTTTTGAACCAGCAGCCGATAACAAACACTTCTCAATTGTATAGGCTTGGAATAAGGTACAATACTTAATAGACAAATTTTACCTAAAAATATAATTATATTAAGTTACTTACCTTATTCCAAGCCTAATTTCATTGCTGCCTGCTGGCGTATGCTCAAATACCTTCCTGTGTTTAATAACATTCAAAGGTTTATCTTAGTATTTAAGCTTATTTTTCAGCTACACAATTTAGTAATTATGTAACGTGGGCGCAGCAGCCCTATGTCACACACACACCGGTACATCACCCCACCACGCTCTGCGGAGAACGCCGGGGCAGTCTGCGGGGCGAGGAGCAGTACGACGCACCGGCCGCCCGCACCCCGCCCCGCGAAGCGCATAAAACCCGCGGCGCAGCGCCGCGAGCGCCAGTGTGGCCCACCGCTCAGTGGAAAGCACTGCCCCCTCTCCCCTCCTCTCCGAGGCAGCGCTGGCTAGTCCTCGCTCGCCCGAGTATCCCCGCCTACCGTGAGGCAGTGTGGCAAGCCCGCAAGAAGCCCAGGTCGCCCTAGCACACGAGGCTGTGAGGCAAGTCCTCGCGTGCCACGGACCTAGGACGTGAATCACCCTAGAGTCCTCCCGAGGCAGCGCTGGCCGGTCCTCGCTCGCCCAGGACTCCAGGTTCCCGTAGTCTCGAGGCAGCGCTGGCTGGTCCTCGCTCTCGCCCAGACTTCCGCATAACCTTCCACTAACAAACGCCGCCCGTAGAAATAAGTAGCTCCGCGCTCACACCGCCGTACCGGTCTTAATTCACTACCGTAGTTAGGCTTTTAGACATAAGATTTTGAAGTGATAATAAACGGGCGTAAGACCCATTTCTATTATTAATTTAATCCGTGTTTGCCTTCTGCTCCTCCTCGATCCCTAATCGCACCTCTGAGCTAGTCAGGAAACCCTCGTAGTCTAAGCATTTTACGGTTTCGCTAAACATTAATTCATAATAGCCTGTTTTCTTTTTTCTCCGTCATAAAACCATATTCTAAGATACTATATTTACGAATCCAACAAACTTTCGACCCGGAAGTAGGTAAAAAAAAATAGTGTCAAAAAAACGCCGATTTTTTTTACTAAAAATAGTAATAGCTGTTTTTAATCGTCAACACGACAGTATTATTGTCTTTAACCTGTAAAAAGTAAAATCCGGCTATTATTTTACACGTAAAGCCATTAAATTAACAAATTTCATGGCTTGGGTGACAGGTGCCATAAGTTCGTAGAAAAAAATAGTAATAATTAGTACTTTGATTTGATTCTCATAAAAAGAATGTAAGAACCTATTTTTCTAAAAATCGTTTTAATTTTTGTTTAGAATTACATATAAATACATTTACTCCAATAAACTATCGGCAAATATATTTATAGAGACAAATTGTGTCTAATTTTAACTTAATAATATAGATTATTAAACCAGTACATAAATCCAACAAAAAAAGTATAATGTAAAGCATAAAACACATTTGAATAGTCCTGTTTGATTCTACAACTGAACTTGAACTCTTTCCGCCTGTGTTAAGGATCACATTCACTCGTAGCGTCGGCACGCAACGAGTGTCTTGACATTCAAGGTCGCACTTCCCGGGCCCCAAGACACAAAACCTACCTAGACACTTTTACTTATTCTGTGCCTAGACACAGATAATTTGTATCGTTTTCTACGATGCGCTAGTAGTAGTATGAATGCGACGATTCACGGCGTAAAAATGGCGTCGGTAAACGGCATTGTTGGGCGTAAGTAACTAATTTACGTTTGAAATTGATATACAAATTGTATTATATTTAATTCAATTACGAGTAGGTAATGAATTACACGTGTAATTGCATACATGACTACTTCGTAATTTGTAATCTGAATTACATTATTTCGTAATTGAAATTATTCAATAACTTAGGGTAGACCATGGACAATTGAAACACGTCATGATTGAAACAAGGAAAATTTATCGAAAACTATAATACCTACGCGACTGCCGCAACATTCGGAACACGTGGTTTTGGCCATGTATGAATTCTTGGCCAGTAGCGCTCGAGTGATGGTGCGATACCGGAGTGTACACGATCCAAACCAGTTTTTCACGGTAAAAAGTAAGTATTTGTGCTGTCGTATATTTTCTTATAACTTTGTTTACTCTTGTATTTTGACTGATCAAATTAATTTGGTGCTATAGCTGGGAATAAACGAATGTTTATAATGGCCGTTGATCAGCGTTCGAGTCTATTTTTATATGTAATATTTGACCTTGAAGTTAAAAACGTGGTGTGGAGACGGTAGAAACAACTTACTTGTGGACGATTGAAACGTTTCAATCGTCCTTCGCGTTTTAATCGTCCCCAAAAGTAACCGACTTCAAAATAGAAGAAGGTTCTGCATTCGATGCACATGTTTGTTCTATTAATGTTCACTATTGTTTGTGTAGTTTTTGACCTAGTTTATAAATTATGGAAATATGAAGGTTTTTTAGAAATCTACACGCTGCGTGTCATTGTAAAAAAAGGAGGTTCTCAGTTTGACCCGTATGTTTGTATGTATGTATGTATGTACGTTGTCCGAGATTATCTCGCGTTAGGTTAAACCAATTTTGATGCGGTTTTCAGAAATGTATTTAATACATTCTGGAGAAGGTTCTTGTATACAATAAAACAAATGGTTAGTCCCGACGTTTACTTTTTGTCACGGGATAGGTACACGGAATGGTTATGATTGAAACATTGTTATAGTTGAAACAAGCACTTTTTATGAAACATGATTATGGTTGTTTTGTGCAAATCTATATCGTTATTATGTTATAATTGCATTAAAACTACTTTGGTTAAACTAAATGTATAAGGTAGCAGCAACAAAGGAAACTAAAACCGTATACTTTTTTTACACCCGTGTTTTTATCGAGATGTTCAGATGCTTATAAATTGAGAAATGTTTATGATATGCCTGCGGGTGTTTGATGAGCTCATTGTATGCCATGGTAGTCATTAAACAAATTAAAAACCGGCCAAGTGCGAGTTCCGTAGAAATCTTTTTTTTTCTTTGCCTGTCTGGGTGTTCCACTGCTGGGCAAAGGCATCCCGCATTTTTCTCCACTCGGCCCTATTGCATGGCATGGCATGTGACTAAAAATCAGGGGGCACGGCAGTTCCCCCGCCAAGTCGAGCAAAACAAAGAGGCACGGCCGTACCATCCTTTTGTCGAAGCCATTCAGGCCATTTTTTCAACATCTTGTAATTTTGTGCTGACTAAAGCTAGAACCCTGAATTTTCAGGAACATGTAGGGCATAATATGGCTAACATATAATATCAATAACATTCAATTTGAACTTTTAGTTTAAGAACTATTGTCCGTCAAAGTTCGTTAGTTTTGTCACTGACATACTCAATTACTCACTGATAATGATCACGCTAATTCTAAGGTACTTCTAGCAGACCCACAAGCTCCAAATTTCAACGTTATTAGTTTTTAGCCTAATAACTCATAAAAAACCTAAAAATATTGCAATTTCAGTCACGTTTTTGTAATCCTATACAAATACATACGATTACAAAGTTACTTTTGCAGTTCCTTCCTGCAAAACTATACAAACGTTATTTGCGGTTGGTAAAATTACATTCCCATACAAAGTCTACAAAAAGAAATGAGATCCCATAAAAAACATTCCATGTAAAAAATAGGCCAAGTCTCGAAACTCTTTCACAGTAAAAAGTGGTGAGATATTTCGTAGAGCCAAGTCAGGCATTCTTATTAATCTTTATTTGCTTGCTTTATAAAATTTTGTGACTTGGAATCACACTTACATACGTTTTAGGTTCCTATGCAAAAATTAGTAAATGCAGTAAAGTTGTGTGATTCCCAAGTTGCAGAATTTTATTTAGCTAGCAAATAAAGATTTATAACAATGCCTGACTTGGCTCTACGAAATATCTCACCACTTTTTACTGTGAAAGAGTTTCGAGACTTGGCCAATTGTTTACATGGAATGTTTTTAATGGGATTTATGGTTTTCGCAATTTTTCTTTTATTTGTGCTATAAGGCGTTGCTTCGTACCAAATTCTCAAGATTCTGAGTTCACGGGAAGTACCCTGTAGGTTTTGATTCCCTTGCGAGTTTCGAAAATTTGCGTCATAAATGACTGTATTTTTTGATTGCGTTAGCTTAGATGTATGATTTTTTCACATTTCCAAGGAACAGTAGGTTTGGGTATTTAATATAAATTTTAGCTTGATACCTCCACGCGTTCCTGAGAAAAAGGGTATTGACAGACGGACGGACGGACGGACAACAAAGTGATCTTATAAGGGTTCCGCTTTTTCTTTTCGAGGTGCGGAACCCTAAAAAAGATATAAGTAGGGTTGACTGGGTAGGACTGAACCAATAGTTCGTATATCGTCTGTAGTTTTGCTTTTTAGGGTTCCGTACTCAAAGAGTAAAACGGGACCCTATTACTAAGACTCCGCTCTCCGTCCGTCCGTCCATCCGTCCGTCCGTCTGTCTGTCACCAGGCTGTATCTCACTCATACCGTGATAGTTCCAGCTGAAATTTTCACAGATGATGTATTTCTGCTGCCGCTATAACAACAAATACTAAAAACACAGAATAAAATAGTTTTTTATAGATAATGGTACGGAACCCTTCGTGCGCGAGTCCGACTCGCACTTGGCCGGTTTTTATAATCTGTGAGGTGAAGAAAATATATCAAATGAAAGAGAGTGTTTTTATCTACTAAACGGCAAGTAGTAGTTAGTAACTAATTTTTTAATTGAAATTTCCTGTAAGACTCAGACATGTAAAGCTATATATATGCGACCTTATTTGAGATCCTAATTTAATTAATAAATAATACTATTCATTATGTACTTACTGACTTCTAAAACATTGGCTTTTATGAATAAATATCTATAAATATCTTGCAATACAATTTTGGATCCAGGTGTTTTAGTTTTAGTAGTAGCTCAAATTGAAAAAAAAAAACCGATTTGTTTCAAGTATCCCCATTCCAGGGCCGGTTGAAACAGTGAATTAGTACTTTTTATAGATTGAAAAAATTAATACTTTTATGTGTTTTATTCGTAATTTTTATGAGATAACGTATAATTTAGGATAGGTTTATGATCAGCTAGCGTTTTTGCGCTTACAAGTTAAACTCTACGTATATTATCAGTCATTTGTCACCTTATTAAAGTAAGTTAACTAAACCAAAACGAAAATAAACTGTTTGCATTTTAAACGTAACAAGACTATTTTAAGTAATTAAAATACAGGTTGGGCCAAAAATTCTTGCCCTTTTGAAACTGATGAAAATAAAACCATGAAAGTCAATTTCCTGATCATTGAATTTTTGTGACTAACATCTAATGCAATTTATTTCTTGAATATAATATCTTTGAGATGTCCCCCATCTCGTCGCTGGCACTCCTGCGAACGACTACGCAGATTTTGGGAAACTCGCTGAAACATGCTGCGAGGGACCTTGACTATCTTATCGCGGATGTTTTGCTTGAGTTTGGATATTGTCTTCGGTTTTTTAACTTTGAACTCGACTTTATAAATATCCCCGCACGATAAACACGGCGGGAGTGAGATCCGGGCTTTAAATAGGCGGCGAACAGTTACATACAATTTGTTGTTTTTATAAAACTGTTTTACACAAAAAGCCCGTTGTTGATCAGTAAAACGCTTTACTGCAAATAACACTGCATAAAGTAATGTAAAATTTCCCTCCACTCAAAAAATTATAGAAGATATTCAGTGTTGCAATTTGCAAAAATTTATGGCCCACCCTGTATAGAAGAGAACACCCTGAAAAGAATATGTAAATAAACTAAAAGAAAACATACTTTGACTTTCATTAGTCAATGTCAAAAATACAAGAAAATCACTCTGTTTCAACCGTCCCCACCTCCTACTTTCGGAAAAAGCCGTTGTAGTAATAATGAGAATAATGATACAGTAAAACTAGATACGCTGAGATGATCCACAAGCTTCACTTCAAACATAAACACACACTCAATACTCTCACTTAAATAGAAACCAGAATAATTGAAAAACTCTACGTGTGAAAACACTTACTTTTGGGGATCAAAACACAATAGGGTTTTCTACAAACAAATTAAGCGCGCGGGAAGCAACGTCACGATGTTTTTCGTGTACAAACCGATTGTCCACTTCTTTCCCACCTTGGAACCCTCGCCGTCCCACCAACGGTTTGCGAGATATTTGCGTTGTTGCAACCGTACCCAGTTATCCCTACTTTCATTGTGCCGAAGATATTAGAGTGTTTCAATTGACCTCACATAGTGTTTCAATTGACAGTATTCACAGTATGTATGTATGTATGTAAATACTGTACTTTAATATTTTACACAAGACAATGGTAAAAACAAACACACAGACACAGTCATTTGTCAGTCAGTTCGACAGTCATGTGAGGTCAATTGAACCATACCGCCCCATACTTGTATTATACTCGTATTATTGACAAAAAACTATGGATTATAGACTAACAAAATACATTTTATTTGGAACCAGATAACTAACCTTGAAAAATTTTGGGCGTTCATTTTTCTACTCATAAAAATAAAACGGTTATATGCTGTACTCGTAAAGGCAAATGGTTTCAATTGCCCCTGGTCTACCCTTCGTTATGTAAACTTTTTTTAGTTAACAAATTTACTTGGAGTGATTAGTAAGAAAAAAAAACAATTCAATTATAAATTAGCATTTTTAAGGAAGTAATTATTTTTGCTTTTTTAAATATTGAATTTATTTTCTTACTAATACGACTAAAGTGAAAGTTTGGAAGCCTGGGGAAATTTTTGCCCATAAATTTCGAACTCACTCACAGAATTTCACGAGAATCGGTTGAGAGATACGACCTATAGAGGGAACAGCTGAACAGCCGGACATACGAAAGCATATTTGCCCAAAAAGGAGATCGCAAACCGGCACACTAAACTAGCCGGTCACTAACCGGCGCTACGACACTATTTCATTGATAAAACTACAATGAAACAACAAGATTCATCTTTAACCTCAGATGATCTCAGATCTTCTTTCTATGATCTGGGGCTATAACTAGGTACATATTTTGTTAAGTGAACCCTAAAAATAATCTGTCTCAGAACCTACCTAAGTACCTACTTTTGTACGGTAGGTATTTTAAAAACATAGAATTATAATTTCAATATAATATGACTGTTTTTTTAATCAACTTAATTGAATTTTAACTATTTTAAACAACTGATAATTGATCGTACGCGTTAGATCGTGTCGCAAAACACTGAAATCGCGGCGCGCCGGTTCGTGCAGTGCCTACTTAGACATATTTATACTTATACCTACGCGGCGAGCGGGTGGACGGCGCGGTGCCCCGCTGCATGCAACCGACCAATCACGTTTGCTCTGCGGCTCGCGCGCGGCACTTTTAAACCTACTTTAATAGGTGTTTGTAAAAACATTAGTTGCAAAGTATTTTATCAGGCGATTCGTACATCATTCAACGAAAGAGTGCCGATGATGAAAATCCCAAAACTTACTGATCAATTTGCATTTTTTGAAATTGTTAAATAATATTAACCCCCTAAAATCCACCTTCCGTTGTTGTTTAGTGTGTGATTTGTTTGTAATGTTTTGGTCCCCTACATTCAACAAGGAATGAAGAAACCTACAGTCTATTATTATTTTTTGACACGAAAATATGGTAATAGAAAAAAAAATGGTGTCTAACTGAATATAAAGGTAATAATCGGGAACATTTTTTGAGCGATTTATCATCAATATTACGCCGCAAATATTAATTTATCATAATACAGAAAAAAAAGGTTATTAACATTTTTTACCAATTTTTCAGGAATTTATTAATTTTTAAATAATTATTAAAATATCTAAATCACTAATATTTTGTTGGATTTAGTCTCGAAGTTATTACTATAATTATGATTTATCTGTTACGCAAAAAAAAACTGCTATTATTAATTATTTCCATTTCGCCATACAACCGGACCGTAAAATGCTTAGACTATCGCAAGACCCTAGCGTTCGAGGGATTTGTGTGTGCCCTAAACCAGCACATCACAATTAAGCTTATATTTCAGCCACTAAACCTAGTTTTTAAGCTTGTATTTCAGGATAACACTTTAGTACTTAAGCTCTTATTTCAGCTGTACCTATAAAGTACCATAATTTGTTTACTTCAAAACAAACCACCTACACCCAATGCGGTGTTTGTTTACACAACATAGTATTGCCACCGGTCTACCGACCGTGGCTACATCGCCACTTGTCTAATTACAGTGGCTACCTACCGTCCACCTATTTCATATTGGACGGTAGACTCAATTGAGAATCCAATGATGGCCGCGCGGCGCGCAGCCGATGTCGGCCCGTTGCTGGTTCAATGGTGGGGATAAAACAAGAATTATAGCACCTGGAACTAGGCAGTGATGCCAGGGAAAAAGATATTGCCATCTTAATTGTATAGGCTTGGAATAAGGTAAGTAACTTAATATAAAATTTATTTTTAGGTAAAATTTGTTTATTGTCTATGTCTATAAATTTTATTGTAATATTTTTGTACAAATTATTCATTTTGTTCTATTCTTAAATTGATTTTTCATGTAAAGAAGTTATAGTCACTACATTTCTTAAAGTCATAGGCCAAATAAAATATACCAGGTACATACTTTTTTTAACATATCGTAACCGGTATGTTAGTTCGGTGAAGTTGGTACAACATATGATCTGGTTTCATATTCATACAAGTTGATTTTTTGTATTGAGTTGAGAGCCACTGCCACTGCCCGGTATTGCATAGCACACCAGTGGGTGGACACTGCCATACATTGTTAAATCGCCAGTTTTACTGACCCGTGTAGTCCTAATCACACTTTGATTTACTGTTTCAAGTTATACTGGTAATGGCTGCAACGAGTACCAAAATATAAAAAAAAAAGTTTACATTGTTAAGTTGGTACATTTGTTGAATCTGTCAAATCTGTGTTCTGTCAATACAACTAAGTCGACAAACGGCAAATTTAAAATGGCTCCGGGGTTTCAAATTCTTAACTCGCTGGTTGACTGGTTGTGTTGTAAATTTTGTTTGTAATCGGTAATTTTTAAATTGCTATTGCTGGTATTTTACGGAAAACATGTTAGATGTTTAAAAACATGGAAAAAAATCTTGTAATATACGGGTGAGCCGCTTAAAGTATCGTTACACATATCGATATTGTTACATCACTATGTCGTTAAGATCCATAAAATATTGGTGGAAAGCACTAGCGTTTTTTCTGTTTGGTTGGCAAGACATTGCAGTCGAACGGGGGAAAAAAAAACAGCTCGCTGGTATCTATGAGAGTGCCGTCTCTTAAAACGTAGTGATTATATACTCTCTGTAGCACACCGACAGACAAGCAAACGCGTTGTATTGTACATTACATTGTACGTATACGCCATTATTTTAATTTATATCAAGGGACAACTGCGTGTCTGTGCAGTTTTCCCTTTAGTGGCATTGCCACTGCTGTTCATTTTCACTCCTAAACTTCATAATGTACGAAGCTGAAGAGGATCAGTATGAGGAGGAAGATGTTGAAGAAATTACATCCGAACTGTGGCAAGAGGCCTGCTGGATCGTCATCAATGCATACTTCGATGAAAAAGGTTTGGTACGTCAACAGTTGGATAGTTTTGATGAATTCATTCAAATGTCAGTGCAGCGCATTGTAGAGGATTCGCCTCCTATAGAACTCCAAGCTGAAGCACAACATTCATCGGGAGAAATAGAGGTACCACCGAAATATCTCTTGAAATTCGATCAAATTTACCTCTCCAAACCCACTCATTGGGAAAAAGATGGTGCTCCATCACCCATGATGCCAAATGAAGCTCGGCTTCGTAACCTGACTTATTCTGCGCCTCTGTATGTTGATATAACCAAAACCATTGTAAAGGAAAATGAGGATCCCATTGAGACCCAACATCAAAAGACATTTATTGGCAAGATTCCAATCATGTTGAGATCAACATATTGCTTACTTAGCAATCTAACTGACAGAGATTTGACTGAGTTAAATGAATGCCCTCTCGATCCAGGTGGCTATTTCATTATAAACGGTTCCGAAAAAGTATTGATTGCTCAAGAAAAAATGGCTACAAACACTGTATATGTGTTTAGCATGAAAGATGGAAAATATGCTTATAAAACTGAAATTAGATCATGTTTAGAGCACAGTTCAAGACCTACATCCACGCTGTGGGTCAACATGATGGCTAAAGGAGGTCAGAGCATCAAGAAGTCAGCTATAGGGCAAAGGATTATTGCCATTGTGCCTTACATTAAACAAGAAATACCAATTATGATTGTATTTAGAGCTCTCGGATTCGTGGCAGACAGAGACATTCTGGAACATATTATCTATGATTTTGATGACCCCGAGATGATGGAAATGGTCAAACCATCGCTTGATGAAGCTTTTGTGATCCAGGAACAGGGTGTGGCACTTAACTTTATTGGGTCTAGAGGTGCCCGCCCTGGCGTAACCAAGGAGAAGCGTATCAAATATGCCAGAGAAATTTTACAAAAAGAAATGTTGCCACATGTTGGAGTTTCTGATTTTTGTGAAACAAAAAAAGCATACTTTCTGGGTTACATGGTTCACAGGCTGCTGCTTGCGTCCCTTGGGCGACGAGAATTAGATGACAGAGATCACTATGGAAATAAGAGATTAGATCTAGCTGGCCCGCTGCTTGCTTTCCTGTTCAGAGGGCTATTCAAGAACTTGCTGAAGGAAGTTCGCATGTATGCTCAAAAATTCATTGACAGAGGAAAGGACTTTAACCTGGAGCTGGCTATCAAAACAAAGATAATTACAGATGGACTCAGATATTCTCTTGCTACTGGCAACTGGGGAGACCAGAAGAAGGCTCATCAAGCTAGAGCTGGGGTATCTCAGGTGTTGAACAGATTGACCTTTGCCTCAACTCTTTCTCATTTACGCCGTGTGAACTCACCAATCGGGCGTGACGGCAAATTGGCGAAACCTCGCCAGTTGCATAACACACTTTGGGGCATGATATGTCCTGCTGAAACTCCAGAGGGAGCTGCAGTAGGTCTAGTAAAGAATCTGGCTTTGATGGCTTACATTTCTGTTGGAAGCCAACCTTCTCCAATCTTAGAGTTCTTGGAAGAATGGTCCATGGAAAACTTGGAAGAAATTGCTCCATCAGCAATAGCCGATGCAACCAAAATATTTGTAAATGGATGCTGGGTAGGTATTCACCGAGACCCTGAACAGTTGATGGCGACGCTACGTAAGCTTCGACGACAAATGGACATCATTGTTTCAGAAGTGAGCATGATTCGTGATATAAGAGACAGAGAAATCCGAATCTATACTGATGCTGGCAGAATTTGCCGTCCATTATTGATTGTCGAAAATGGAGCATTATTATTGAAGAAAAAGCACATAGACAGTCTCAAAGAAAGAGATTATAATAATTATGGCTGGCAAAATTTGGTTGCCAGTGGTGTTGTTGAATACATTGACACTTTGGAAGAGGAAACAGTAATGATAGCCATGAGTCCTGATGATTTGGCACAAATAAAAGAGTATGCCTATTGTTCTACATACAGCCATTGCGAGATTCATCCGGCTATGATATTAGGAGTGTGTGCTTCGATTATTCCATTCCCTGATCACAATCAAAGTCCCAGAAACACATACCAAAGTGCTATGGGTAAACAAGCTATGGGAGTTTACATCACCAATTTCCATGTTAGAATGGATACTCTCGCCCATGTACTGTATTATCCTCACAAACCCCTGGTAACAACGCGATCCATGGAGTACTTGAGATTCAGAGAACTGCCTGCCGGTATCAATTCAATTGTAGCAATTTTATGTTACACTGGCTACAACCAGGAAGATAGTGTCATCCTGAATGCGTCTGCTGTTGAAAGGGGCTTCTTCCGATCGGTGTTTTACCGCTCTTATAAAGATTCTGAATCGAAACGTATTGGTGACCAAGAAGAACAGTTCGAAAAGCCAACTAGACAGACCTGCCAGGGCATGAGAAATGCATTGTATGACAAATTGGATGAAGATGGGATCATTGCCCCTGGTATTCGTGTCTCTGGTGATGACGTGGTAATAGGGAAAACAATAACTTTACCTGAAAATGATGATGAACTTGAAGGGACTACTAAACGGTATACAAAGCGTGACGCCTCGACATTCCTGCGCAACAGCGAGACCGGTATTGTGGATCAGGTCATGCTGACATTAAACAGTGAAGGTTACAAGTTCTGTAAAATTCGCGTGAGGTCTGTGCGTATCCCACAAATCGGAGACAAATTTGCTTCACGGCACGGTCAGAAGGGTACTTGTGGAATTCAGTACAGACAAGAGGACATGCCATTTACTTGTGAGGGATTGACTCCTGACATTATCATCAACCCCCACGCTATCCCTTCGCGTATGACAATTGGTCACTTGATTGAATGTATTCAAGGAAAAGTTTCTTCCAACAAAGGCGAAATTGGAGACGCGACTCCATTCAACGATGCTGTAAATGTACAAAAAATATCATCACTTCTGCAGGAGTATGGCTATCATCTACGAGGCAATGAAGTCATGTACAATGGTCATACTGGCAGAAAAATTAACGCCCAAGTTTTCTTAGGGCCCACTTATTATCAACGTCTCAAACATATGGTCGACGACAAAATCCACTCCAGAGCTAGAGGGCCCGTGCAGATTCTAGTACGTCAGCCTATGGAGGGCAGAGCCAGAGACGGAGGACTGCGTTTCGGAGAAATGGAACGTGATTGTCAAATTGCTCACGGGGCAGCCCAATTCTTACGTGAACGTCTCTTCGAGGTTTCAGATCCCTACCGCATACATGTCTGCAACTTCTGTGGTTTCATAGCCATAGCCAACCTCCGTAACAATACATTTGAGTGCAAGGGGTGCAAGAACAAAACACAGATATCGCAAATTCGTTTACCATATGCGGCTAAATTACTCTTCCAAGAGCTCATGTCAATGAATATAGCACCTAGATTGATGACCATCTGCTAGATAACTATTATTGATACGTGGCCTTTTAATTTTAAGACGTAACTAATTGGTAATTCAATAAAAATAATATTTCAATTTTTCATTCTAGTTTTATTATCACAAATCGACAACACTTACTTAACATGCATCTTACTTAACATAACAATATAAAAGTGGACAATACTCCTTGAATTCAAATTACATTATATACTATAAGTACAGTATCAAATGCAATAATCAACTAAAGATCTTGAGGTATATCATGTATAATTTAAATATTATTTCATGGAAGTGCGTTATCTTATTATAATTTATAAAATACGAAACAAGTAACAAACATGTAAATATTTATTCAAAATAACATTACATCCCACAAGCTAGTTACTCCTTACTTTGGAAACAAATAAAAATGCACAATACCTACACAAACAGTACTAAACTGGCAGCATAATTGCAAAACTGAATGGTGCATTCGGCTTTAGAGTTGGACCTATTGAAGTTGAACCCAACGGTAGTCCTTTTGTTATGCAATTAGACTGCAGCCCAGCGAAACCGTGTCGTAATAGGTGACACAATAAATAAATAAGTGAGCAATATTTACAATAAAACAAGCGTAACACCAAAATTTACAAAAGAAAAACTAGCGATTCACAGAGAGCTTATTCATGGGGTACCGAATTAATAACTATATGAAAGACCATAATTTAAAAGTACGTACTAATAAATATCATCATCTGTGCGTGTTTATAGGAGTTAGTGCACTACTCGTAATTTTCCCTGATTCGCCATTTTCGTTAATTCGTCAGTTCCCCTAATTCGTCAATGCCATCAAAATCTTTAATTTGTCAATTTCCCTAATTGGTCATTTTCTTCGACTCGTGTGGAATGCCACAAATAAAAATAAAATATGTTTATGATTATACCGTCAATGGACGGTATAATCATAAACATATTTTTAATAATTATGGTTGTTTTTTTTTTGGAATTAAGACACATGGGTATAATTTCCAAACCAATTCCAAAACCATTTCATGTACTCATCGATACTGTGTAGGGGCCGGTACAGACGGACTGCAACCAACTGCAATTACTAAAGGCCTCCACACACCGGTCGCGTGCGCGGGCCCGCGCACGCGACCGGTGTGTGGAGGCCTTTAAAATGTATATGGGAACTGCACGATGACTGCATCATGACTGCACCGTTTCTATAGAAATTGCAGTTGCGTTGCAGTCCGTCTGTACCGGTCCTAAGCCGTAAACCCGGTACCTTGTGAGCGAAGTTAGAATGTTAAAATAGTAGTTTATGCAATCGTTATATAATGGATGCTTTTTAAGTCGAGTACCACGTTTAGGCCACGAAGCTTGCTGAGTGGCCTAATTAAGGTACGAGACTTAAAAAGCTAATTATATAACTATTGTATACAATACTTTTTCTACGAGTCAACGGAAATAATAATTTATTAAACAAACTTGATATCTATTGAAAATCGCCCTGCTGAAATGAAGCGCAGCAGCTTAGTAATTTTGCGCGTTGAGGTCTTCACAGTTATCTTATACAGCTCCTGGATTCATAAGATGACTGCTGGCGGTTATCTTATGAAACCATACGAGTTCGTGACGAGCTCGTGGAGCTCCAGGATTAAAAAGTATGTGATCTTAGTTTCGTGTACGAAATCTTAATTCAAAGATTAAAGTTGACGAGTAGAAAAATATGTTTAAAAATGTTTCATTCATTGATATTGGCCCCAAAGACTCGATAATATCATAATATCATTCGCTTAAAAATATCAGGTTCAATAGTATTTTTCACAATCGTGTTATAATAGAGAGCTTTTTAGTCGAGTTGCTGAGTGGCCTAAGTAAGGTACGAGATTAAAAAGCTTGATTATAACACTATTGTGAACAATACTTTTTGTACGAGTTCATTAAAATTAATTTTCTACGAGTCAACTGAACTAATTACCCCTTTTTCTCCCAACGACTCACATGTGAGTCGGCCGGCAGGTCCCACATGTGGGTCATTTTTTATACCCTGGAATCCCAATGACCCACATGTGGGTCATGTTTTTTTTTAAATTTGAATCTTATATACAAAATACACCACGGTTCATTATCGAGGTCTGACTGCTGGACCAATGGGACCACACATGCCGACATACATGTATGTCGTTGGGATACCAGGCCTTCGATCACCGGATCGCTGGGAGACAAACTCGATACTGTTGAAACGAAGTGCAGCTCATCGCTCGTACGCTTGTTGATATCTTAAAAGACATCAACGAGCGTACGACATCAAAGCGATTCTATTGGTCCAATTCATTACAGTTCAGTAAAGCAGCCACGTGATTGGTCGAATTTATTTTAGTTGTCTGGAGCGTATCGAAAAGTAGTTATTTCGATTGTTTCGACAGTAACATGGACTACAACTATGAAAAGAGTGACGTTGCAGTATTCTCTATGAAATCTTAATACACATATTTTAATCGTCGAGTACAAAAAAATTATATAAATATCTACTGCGACATGACCAGTTAGTGAAAGTGACTTAATGAATAAAATGGCGAATTAGAAATTGACGAATTAAAGATTTTGATGGCATTGACGAATTAGGGAAACTGACGAATTAACGAAAATGACGAGTAGTGCACTAACTCGTTTATAGAAATGTGCAATACAGTGTAGGTACTAAACATTACTAGAGATATACATAATATATATCACAAAACATAGGTACAGAGCTTATAGGAGAAATCAATTCAGACGATTGTAACTCAGAATAAATGCCAAATATTATAGATTCATCAAGTATAGATTAGAGCTGAAGGTGAAGGAACGCATTATAGTTACGGCTATCGTTCGATGATGTTTCGTCTACCTACCTATCAGAGTACAGCAGTTAATCTTAAATAGGTTACTGTACAACTTACGTATCTAAACACCTGTCATAACTGCACCGATGAGGTCCAACAAGTAAAAATTAAAATTATGGAAACTGTTAAGCGTAGTCGTAAAAGTAGGCAATCGAAATATTGTTCGTGTGGACGTAATAGTAAAAAGTATCGAGTGAACTCGTTGGAGTTGTAGTTAGTACATGTGCTGGTCAGCTCAGCGCGGCAGCGGCGGCAGCGCCCGCTGCTCCTCCGCCTCGTCGTCCTTGGGCCGGCTCCACTTTATCATGGTCTCCGGCGACCGGTACAGGAACACTAGCTTGGCGAATAGTTGTAGTTAGTACATGTGCTGGTCAGCTCAGCGCGGCAGCGGCGGCAGCGCCCGCTGCTCCTCCGCCTCGTCGTCCTTGGGCCGGCTCCACTTTATCATGGTCTCCGGCGACCGGTACAGGAACACTAGCTTGGCGAATAGGTCCTCCTCGAGGGCCAGTTCCAGTGCTTCACGGACCTGCACAAAACATTTACAATGGAATGTCGAATGTATCTCAACTAGTGGTATTTCAAGGACCGATTTGACACAGGAGGATTCACCACTGGCCCTTCATTGCTCTTGCAGAATTGATTATTAGGTTTAAAGAACTTTATTTCCCATAAGAATTACATGAATTCACTTACTTATTATTAGACTACATTATGTTCAGTATTAAGCAGTCAGTAACTGACGAAACTTATTTTATTAATGTCTAATACAATGACGTAGCATGGGCGGGGCAGGAGGGGCCATGGCCCCGGGTGGCATACGAAATAAGGGGGCGGCGAAAACCCACGCTACGCCACTGTAAACGCGTACACCTTAAGGCGTTGTTAGAGGGAAATGGTTGAAAGATGTGTCCACCGAGCAGACTGTTCTGATATCTCTGTTGGCTCGAGCGATGGGCCACATATGCCTGAATCGCAGGTACAAATCCTGCTCGGAGCGATACATCAATGTTTCCCTTTCGATCAGAATAGACATTTCCAAGCAACTGTAGACCAGACAATAGTCATGCGTTTCAACAAATGTCGTGGATAACGGTTAGATTTCGTGCCTATGCCTATTACTAAACCGGGATGAGTATGGGATTGGAATAGCTGTCAGTTTATATGGCAATACTGTCACCACCAATCCCGTTCTAATCGCGGTTTGGTAATACACGCAGCGTGTATTTATTTACCAAGTAAATGTCGAGACAGAGCTGCAACACCCTGTCGGCGTTGGGCAGGTCGTCGAACATGATCTTGGTGTAGATGCCGGAGAAGAAGCCGCGCAGCAGCCGCGACGCCAGGAACACAAACGTCGTGTATAGACCGATGATCCTGCCATAACCAAAACACGTCAAGGTGAACTATAATGCTATAACTTTCTGTCAAAAAAATAATTTTTGGTAGGTACAAGTTTTTATTACTGACTGTACTTTTCTGTATACCATAATAAACTAGTCATTGAGATGATTCTAACGAGCCCAAACTCAACGGGGTTACGTCGGTTAAACACTGAATTTCCATGGCCACCTTCTGTGTCCATCATCAGATCAGCTAGATGGTACCATAACATTGAATTGTCATCCAAACTATACTAATACCCAAAATTTTAGCTTAATCGGATAACGGAAAGTGACTGAAAAATGGATTGCAAATGTTGACGGACAACTTATATTATAATACTTATTTATTTACTTACGAACAGGTCAAGTTAATATAAAGCTTGTAATAAAGAGGTAAAGCTTGTAGCTTAAGGAATTTATCTATCCAAATATCATAAACCCTCCATGATGCGTTCAAGAACCGCACATTATGGCCACCATAAAAATAGACTGTTTTAGAACAAATACAGTTATTGTAACCGGTTATTTTTTGTATGGGAACTGTAACCGGTTTTTTTCGTTCTTTGTAATTTATTTCATTTTCTAATTGGGCAATTTAATAATACGCACTCGTTACCTCAAAACACAACTGAGTCCTACATATGAAGTATAAAATAGTTCGAGATATGCGGTTATTTCGAGGTTTTTGAAAAAAACCGGTTACAACCGGTTACCGGAGGTGCAAAATGGTAACTGTCAAGTTCTAGGGATGGGTACAAATTATTTTGAAATACTAGCTATATGTCGATAATTTTCCTTTACCATAACGAGAGTCTAAGACTTTAATTAAACGTGTTTATTTTATAAAACAGGGCTTTATAATTACAAAATTGTCTGTTCAATGTTTTTCATTTTTATAAATAACAATCTTCAATCTTTCATCATTACTAACAAATTATCGTTATCTTCATAGTACGAACCATTCATAAATTAATAAAAAATTAATAAATCTCTCTTTTATTTCCACCAAAAGGGCTATCAAATTCTTAATGAACAATCAGTTTTTTTAGATTATCTGCAGTAATCTAGTGCAGCCATGATGAATATATTCAACAATAAACCCAGTATTATATCTCTATCGAAAAGGTTTATCTCAAGAGCGTTCATGCACTGCCCTGCAACTCGAAACATTAGAAAAGTAAAATAGCAACCATAGTATTTTTGTTGTAGGTACTGATAATGGTTTATATTTCTGATGACAATGATTATCATGGATCCCAAAAAACATGTTAAATTGTAGTCTAAAAAATGGTAGGTATACATAAAAAACTAAATGTACAGAATAAGTAAGAGTATCGATATCGATATCATAAATATTTATCTCATCCCTAAGAACTTGACAGCTACCAATTTGCACCTCCGATAGCGGGGACTAGTAATTACGGGATTACACATCCGATTTCGAACATTATTTTTCAACACACCTGCTCGTAAAGTAGGTCTTATTACAGCGTATTTACACTGATAATGCAGAATATTACCCATGCCGTGCCTTTTACATTACATTATCGCACTAGTGCCTTTTCATTACATATCTTTTTAAATATTAGCAAAATAATGCAGAATATTACCCATGCCGTGACTTTTACATTACATTATCGCACTAGTGCCTTTTCATTACATATCTTTTAACATTTTCATTTTTTATTTTTTTTATTTTTTTCCTCGCAAATGTGTTGAAAAACGTCGTATGAAACACGTGAGCATTGGTCATTACACTTCTCGTCTCCATTAAGCCTTCGCCTTCGGCTCAGGCTTAAAAACCGACTCGAGTGTAATGACCGACATAGCACACTTGTATCATAATGTACTATTACCATTAACCCGCAGCTAGTAATACTAATGTAGGTATATTATATTATATGTACAAAATTCTAGTTGCATTTAAGATAAAATTTACAAAGTTAAATGTGTGTTTTATTCAATTATTTTTCTAAACGCAATCAAATATTTTTTTGCAATAAGGCATTTCTTGCGACAATGGGCACTAGCTCTTCAGATAAGGAATGCAGAGGAGAATTTTCGATTCGATTGAGCATTTACTATTGTCTTTACGACAAATCGGTGACAGTAATTATTTCAGAGAATACAATGTAATGAATTATGTTTACCCTCCGCCGGAAATAAAGTTGAGAGTCTCCGGAAACAGCTTGTCGTTGAACGTGAACATTACCAACATGTTACAACTGTTCTTGGGTATAACTGGTATACTCAGCTGAAACAAACAAGTAAACTTAGTACCTTTTGTAGGAGATAATCTCAGAAAAAAAAGCTACGGTAGCCTAGTGGTTCAGGCATGCGGCTGTCAAGTGGCAGTCGTGAGTTCGAATCCCGGCTCGTACCAATGAGTTTTTCGGAGCTTATGTACGGAATATTTACCGTTAGCTTTTCGGTGAAGGAAAACATCGTGAGGAAAATGGTCTAATCCCAGTAAGGTCTAGTTTTCGCTCTGGATTGGAAGGTCAGATGGCAGTCGCTTTCGTAAAAATAGTGCCTACACCAAATCTTGGGATTATGTGTCAAAGCGGACCCCGAGCTCTTTAGGGCACAACCGGGAATAACGCTAGGATGAATCTCAGAAACTCCTCATTTCATTTTAAAAAATCAGGACAGACAGGGTTTTACAGGCGAATACAAAAAATTAAATAATACAATCTCTCATAAGTTGATATTCGCTCACCCTCGTTGCGCAGTTTTCATGTACTCTCCAATACATCGCGTCCTTATCTCTCTCCAGTCTCAACAGCACGTCACGGTACTGTGTCGATAGATCATCTAAAAAAGCAAAAAAGTTAAGGCATTTTGTTTAAAAAATGGGACGAAACAAGTAACTATCTACTTATTTGGTCAACCTTAAATAACAACAGTCGCGCGAATTAGTAATTGTGAAATTAAGACGATGCGCGGGTGGCCATTTCTATGGAGTAATGGGCGACCCGGCGGTGGGAGAAAACGTTTGTATGGACAAACATAATCTGCATAATTACATAAGAGCAAATATTTTGTATTCATACAATATATACTTAGCTCTGACATGTCCCTATGTTTCGTTTTACCAAATTATTTGTTTATTTTTAATTAGAGACATTTAAAAACTACGAAATTCGCCGCCTTTCGGCGCCAGAAACAGGCGCTCAGTAAACTAATTTAAGGCAACGTAGGCTCGTGGTCTTCTCTCTCTCTCTCACTGAGCATAAGCGTGAGCGAGATGGAAGTGCGTGTTCGGAAGCGCGGATACTTAACATGTTTTTTAATTTTAATTTAGTTGTTGTGTATAATTTGTAACGAATTTTTTAAGTGTATTTTAGACTTATATTCGTGATTTTTTTTTATCGTTCTAAAGTCAAAAACTCAGGATTCGAATACCTGTTGTCCCTCGAGAAAGGCCTCAAGATGGCTAATTAAATTTAGGGCAGCCGTATTATAATCCAAACAAGAGCTACGACTTTTTAAAAATCCGTTTTCTGAGTTCACGTCGCCTTAACTAATACAAAAGAAAAACAGAAAACATATAGACATAGCCAAAGCTCTCTTTATAACATACTAGCGACCCGCCCCGGCTTCGCACGGGTTTATATGTATAATGCAATTAATACCTGCATGTTTTATACATATAAACTTTCCTCTTGAATCACTCTATCTATTGTTAAAAACCGCATCAAAATCCGTTGCGTAGTTTTGAAGATCTAAGCATACATAGAGACAGACAGCAGGAAGCGACTTTGTTTTATACTATGTAGTGATGTGAAAGAAAAACTAAAATTGGTCCAAAATTGGCAGAGAAAATAGGGTACCTACTACGAAACCCCGTTTTCGCCAGTTTTTTGTAGGTCATATCGGCCCGAGCTGCAGTTGTCCCTTTCGTGCTCTTTACGGAAGAATATGAGGAAGGGAATATAATAAACCCCCCTGTGTAGACTAATACACGACTGCTTTAGCCTAGTTGGTAGTGACCCTACCTACGAAGCAAGAGGTCCTGGGTTCGAATCCCGGTAAGGGCATTTATTTGTGTGATGAGCACGAATATTTGTTCTTGAGTCATGGATGTTTTCTATGTATTTAAGTATTTATTTCTCTATATAAGTATATATATCGTCGTCTAGTACCCATAGTACAAGCTTTGCTTAGTTTGGGACTAGGTTGATTTGTGTAAGATTGTCCGCAAATATTTATTTATATTTATTTTACATACACGGTTAGAAAAGTAATGTGCTGTAGTCGATAATTAGGCACATCGATAAACTAGGGTTGTTTGTCGAAATCGATATTTGAAAAAACGAAACTTGGAGTACCTAAATATTGGTAGTTTTTTGTTTTTGTTTTCCAGTAAGTCGTAAAGTGCCGAATATTCGGTATCTTTTGCCGACTACTAGTCGGTGGACGGTGACTAGTCGGTACATCTCAAGTACATATTCATTCAACAAACCTGAGCGTGCAAATACGTAACTTGCTCTCCGTATTTCACACTAATATGAACCCGTAAACTTCAAAGGCACACCGACACTTTTCAGAGACTGACTGAAAGGCGATATGCCGATGAAGTTTACATATTGTAGTCTGTTAAAATACCTAAACTTTTACTGAATGTAGTATACAACAACAAAAACAAGTTAGACTTGCGAGTCGTAATACATAAATAATAATAATAAATAAATAGATATTACGGGACAATCTTACACAAATCAACCTAGGCCCACGGTAAGCTCAATAAGGCTTGTGTTGTGGGTACTAGGCGATGATATATATAATAGATACATACATATAGATACTTATATACATATATGACATCCATAACTCAGGAACAAATATTCGTGATAAACACACAAATAAATGCCCTGACCGGGATTCGAACCCGGGACCTCCAGCTTCGTAGGCAGAGTCACTACCCACTGGGCTACGGAGGCCGTTAAATATTTATATAGTTCGTTACCTTCACCGCCGTGTATCAGCTGGTAAGCCGGCTTCGCCGTTCCTTTGTTAAACACTTTCAAGAACTTTGGAAATAGTTTTTCCACATTTAACCTGTAAGTTGAAAATAATGAAATTAAAAATTATCACCTAAATATATAGATTAAAGCTGTCCAAAAGAGGCTATACAGGCACAAAGTAAGGACCATTCTACGCGCTCTGCCCTTTCGCATAACGTCTCCACAACTAAGACACAATATTGATACGAATTATGCTTTAGAAATAGTACATTTCGATGCTAGTGCGGAAAGTGTGTCATTCCTTGACGAGTGCCGAGATATCCTTGCCACGAGCCGTAGGCGAGTGGTAAGACTCGGGACGAGTGAAGAATGACATTTCCGCACGTGTATCGAACGATGTTTTATAATACAGTTGCGAAAAAATAAGAAAAACCACAAGTAAGAACAGTATTTAAAAAAAAATAAAATTTGTACAACTTCATTATTTTTCAACTGTAATACAATGATGTTACAGAATTAATAATATAAAAGTTTCAAATGCCTTACTCGTTGTTTTTCTTATTTTTTCCGCAACTGTATAAAAAAACGTCGTTCGATACACGTGGAAAAGTATAGGGCACTAGTGCGCAAAATACAACTTTGCGCACGATTTGCAGCTACAACAAGTACCACTTTTTGAGCAACTGTATAAAAAAAATATTTTCCTGATTTTTCTGGTAGACGTAAATAAATAAGGACATACATATCTGTACAAGACTCAAGACAAGATGTCAATTTCATAAAGGCGTGTACAAATATGTATGTAGGTATAGGAATATTAATACCCCTGACTGTAACAACTGCAGGTTAAATTAACAGAACAAAACTACAACAACAAACGAAAATATTTAAGATAGATTTGGAAATCTAACCAAGTGTCGCTAGAAGCATTGCCAGCTAATAAATGTAGCAATGTGTCCCTCTCTGGGTTCCTCGTCCCGTTGGCCAAGTACGCCTCCAGCGGCATTTCCCGGCTGTCTTCGATGGTCGGGGGGTTCTGCGCGTTGTTGCTCGGGTGCGATATTGTAAATGTGAACTTTATCAATATTGAATTGTCTGAAAACAAAAGAGTGTATCGCTAATAAGGCAGCACGTGTGGCGTATCCTAGAAAAGAAGATAAACATTAGGTAAATGAGGCCAAAACTCCAAACTGGCCTCCTTCCTTGACATCCTTATTCAATTATTACACGTTACACGACTGCCCAACGAAAAGGTGTGTAATTTTTTTTTTTTACTTTTCTAGTTAGTCGAACGAGGGAGCGAAAAGAAATCGTTCGTATGTCCGGTGTCTGTCCAGTGTCCGTCTGTTCTCCTCTACAGGTCGCATTACTCAACAGATTCTCGAGTCACTTTTTCGAAATTCAATTTTTTGGAAAAATACTGGCTCGCGTGTTTTACAGCTCTCAGAGCCACCAGGCTTAGATTTTTGTATAAGACGAACTAATAAGATTTACTTTATTAAGACGTTTCACATTGCTGGTTGAGGCACATCGCAAACGAGTGCGGTATTAGTCCAGGCAATGAACTGACAACTTGTATGGAAAAAATTTCAAATTTGGAAATAATTTATAATAGCTGATTTTTTCTTTGGAATGGATACATTATCAATTAAATAGTTACCTAGCGACAAAATCCAACAAAATTTCAGACATCAAAAAAAGGATAACTTAAGTAGCTTCTGAAAAGTCAGAAAAAATATGAATAAATGGTTTTATCTTTATTTTGGTTCATTTACATTCGCTTTATAATATTCAAGATAAATAATAAAAAAAAAACAATTCATGTTTTATTTAAATCTATATAAATACTTCCGGATGGAAAGTTTGTTGGATTCTTGAAAAGCGCCACATGAAGAAGGCGCGTCATTCGGCCGTCGTAAGTTAGTAAAATAACAGCACGAGAATTAACAATTTCAGTGCCAGAAACCCGCTAAGTGGCCCGCTCGCTCGTATGCGCTTTCCTCTACATACGAAGTTCCCGACGTTATCGCTACAAAAACTTTGGAACTGAATGCTTTAAGAGACCCGCGGGAGCCATATTGGGGCGGCCATTATGATTTACAGCTCATCACGGACGCAGGACGCGCCAGTGTGACCTCGGTCAGCATGCAACATACTGCATGCGACTGAGCTGTTTGACCTTTTGCAAGGCAGTGGAATAGTAGATTGTACAACAAGTGCATAAAACGAGCTATTTAACCTGAGACGTTTATATCCACCCGAGCCACCGGCGAGGGTGGATAGTTAAGTCGAGGGGTTAAATGGCTAATTTATGCCCGAGTTATACACACTGCTTTTCACTTCGATTGCGAGAAAATAACAAATAATTGCAAAATAAAATAAAATAATAGATCATTCCTGTCACTTAACTTTTTAAAGTTTTAATTTTTAATTTTCGAGACGTGATATTAGACTTAGGTACTTCATACTGCCAAGTCATTTAATGGTTAATACGTTTTATAATAATAATTGACTCCTATTTTATCTGGTTTTATTAATCTAGTAATGGAAAACACGGATGTGAAATTTATTAAAGCAAATCAAATCAAATGACAAGTTTATTCTACGAAGTTTTATTGTGTGTGTGTTAGGCCCGATTATCTTAGTTTTTGAAACAATTTTACTTTGTGCACTAGAGCATAAAAGTGGCATTTTGTGCAGCATACATCCAGCACAAAGGCGAACTTTGCGAGCATGAGAAGTGAAAAATATATAACCGACATGACTTTAAGCTTTATCTCTATGTGATAGGGCTCAATTCTAAGAAAAACTGTTATAGGGTAACAATTGGGAACATACATCTTTTTATTTAATTACGAATATAAAAAGTTAAATCCAAAGGAATATATATCATCTATAGCATTAAAACTTTCTTGATTTATTTTTCTGATGTTACATGCATTTGAAATCTGCACGCACCGGCACCCACCGAATGCTCTCTATATTAAATTGGCTTATACTATGAAGTCGCAACTCATATTCACGGCGCGTTTACTATGGAGTAAGTCATTAATTTGCAATTATCTTCACAAAATTTGCGTCGATTGAGTGCAATTTATTCAAAATTGTAGTCCCATGCAAGTTCCCTATAGCAAATACTCACTAGACTCGGCCTCGCGCACCAGCCGCTCGAGCTCGGGCTGCGAGATGTCCCAGTTCATGGTGGAGTTGGGGTTGAGGTTGATGACCGCCACGTCGTTGTACATGTAGTTGGACAGGAACGTCTGCGCCGTGCGGTCGCGGGTGTACTGGTTGCTCAACTCGTTGTAGTCCCATGCAAGTTCCCTATAGCAAAGACTCACTAGACTCGGCCTCGCGCACCAGCCGCTCGAGCTCGGGCTGCGAGATGTCCCAGTTCATGGTGGAGTTGGGGTTGAGGTTGATGACCGCCACGTCGTTGTACATGTAGTTGGACAGGAACGTCTGCGCCGTGCGGTCGCGGGTGTACTGGTTGCTCAACTCGTTGTAGTCCCATGCAAGTTCCCTATAGCAAAGACTCACTAGACTCGGCCTCGCGCACCAGCCGCTCGAGCTCGGGCTGCGAGATGTCCCAGTTCATGGTGGAGTTGGGGTTGAGGTTGATGACCGCCACGTCGTTGTACATGTAGTTGGACAGGAACGTCTGCGCCGTGCGGTCGCGGGTGTACTGGTTGCTCAACTCGTTGTAGTCCCATGCAAGTTCCCTATAGCAAAGACTCACTAGACTCGGCCTCGCGCACCAGCCGCTCGAGCTCGGGCTGCGAGATGTCCCAGTTCATGGTGGAGTTGGGGTTGAGGTTGATGACCGCCACGTCGTTGTACATGTAGTTGGACAGGAACGTCTGCGCCGTGCGGTCGCGGGTGTACTGGTTGCTCAACTCGTTGTAGTCCCATGCAAGTTCCCTATAGCAAAGACTCACTAGACTCGGCCTCGCGCACCAGCCGCTCGAGCTCGGGCTGCGAGATGTCCCAGTTCATGGTGGAGTTGGGGTTGAGGTTGATGACCGCCACGTCGTTGTACATGTAGTTGGACAGGAACGTCTGCGCCGTGCGGTCGCGGGTGTACTGGTTGCTCAACTCGTTGTAGTCCCATGCAAGTTCCCTATAGCAAAGACTCACTAGACTCGGCCTCGCGCACCAGCCGCTCGAGCTCGGGCTGCGAGATGTCCCAGTTCATGGTGGAGTTGGGGTTGAGGTTGATGACCGCCACGTCGTTGTACATGTAGTTGGACAGGAACGTCTGCGCCGTGCGGTCGCGGGTGTACTGGTTGCTCAACTCGTTGTAGTCCCATGCAAGTTCCCTATAGCAAAGACTCACTAGACTCGGCCTCGCGCACCAGCCGCTCGAGCTCGGGCTGCGAGATGTCCCAGTTCATGGTGGAGTTGGGGTTGAGGTTGATGACCGCCACGTCGTTGTACATGTAGTTGGACAGGAACGTCTGCGCCGTGCGGTCGCGGGTGTACTGGTTGCTCAACTCGTTGTAGTCCCATGCAAGTTCCCTATAGCAAAGACTCACTAGACTCGGCCTCGCGCACCAGCCGCTCGAGCTCGGGCTGCGAGATGTCCCAGTTCATGGTGGAGTTGGGGTTGAGGTTGATGACCGCCACGTCGTTGTACATGTAGTTGGACAGGAACGTCTGCGCCGTGCGGTCGCGGGTGTACTGGTTGCTCAACTCGTTGTAGTCCCATGCAAGTTCCCTATAGCAAAGACTCACTAGACTCGGCCTCGCGCACCAGCCGCTCGAGCTCGGGCTGCGAGATGTCCCAGTTCATGGTGGAGTTGGGGTTGAGGTTGATGACCGCCACGTCGTTGTACATGTAGTTGGACAGGAACGTCTGCGCCGTGCGGTCGCGGGTGTACTGGTTGCTCAACTCGTTGTAGTCCGCCTCCGTGTACCTGGAACAATGGTTTACGGATTTGGACAAGGGTTTATGAAGCAAGGAATTAGAGAGAAGGAATACCAAGGTATAAAAAACTGCAACCAGTAGGCAAGCTTTATTCATCTACGAATTTACGCACCCGCTTAGCGTAACCGCTCAAGAGTCAGGGTTGTCAAAAATATGTTTGGAGAGATATTAATTATTGTATAATTACTTGATTCATTTTCAAGCATTTCATAAGTAAGTAGGTATATGTTGTTATTTACCTTAACCTTTTAATAAACCAAATTAACTAATAAAGTTAAGCACTTCCTTGTGAACAAATCTTTAGTTGAGTGAGAGAAAGACAATCCTATCCCTAGGCGAGAAAGTAAGTAATCAAACGACAAACAATTGAATGACAAACTTGTTGATAGGAACTGGCCAGAAATACTGCGAATAGCATATTCATTACTAGTATTTTATGCAACTGTTGTATAAGAAGGGTCTTAAAACGCGAGCAATTAAAGACGCTACGAGCGTTTTTAGACCAGTTATACACCGGTGCATACAATACTTTTTCTACGACACATTTTAAATAAATAGCAGACTACATAATAGTTAAACTTTTCAGGCAGCAAGTTTTCTATTCGTACTTTTGCTACTCACACAATTTCTTCAGGAGTGCCGTTATTAATTTCTTCGGCCATTTTAAAAGGAACGTACACTTTTGTCTTCACAATCACGAATAAAATCTAATAGTTTAGGACTAATAGTTTATCATCTTTCGTCTTTTCATTTGGAACTGTATTTTGGTGGGAAATCGGTAATGTGGCAGCTCTTGCTTATGGTTTGTTTTGTTTTTAATTTGTTTGCACTTGCCATCCGAACCAAACCGAATCCGGACCCGGACCGAATTCGAACTGTTTATTTTTATAAATACATAATACCATGAATTTATAAAACATGTTATTTAACACACAATAGATGATGAATTATTATTATTGTAGTAAATAATTTATAATATACAAATGTTAAATCGTAAATAAACACATTTATTTCAAAATATTTGTTTACTAGCTGTTGCCCGCGACTTCGTCCGCGTAGAACTTTTTATCGTCTTAGAAAATGATTTCTCTCAATACAAAATTTGAACCCTCTTTTAGGGGATAATTAAAAAAAAAGTTGATGTTCATTTTCTAGTTTGTGAACAAACAGTCTAAAACCAAAGTAAAAAATCTCATACTTTAAAAATGCCTTGAAATACTCAAACTTTGAACCAATTTTAACACTCTTAGGGGATGAATTTGGAAAAACTCTGAAATCAGTTTTGTAGTCTTTTAACGTACAGAATAAAACCGAAGTTAAAAATATCTTACTCACACTTTAAAATTTTATTGCTCGCCATTTAAAATTTGAACCCCCTTTTAAACCCCCTTAGAGGTTGAATTTTTCTAATCGCTGAAAGAACTTTTTTCGTAAACTTTTAAGTCTCTAGCTCAAAAAAAGTGTTGCCCATACAAAGCTTTCTTAACCTTCTTAGGGGTGGAATTTTCTAAAACTCTGAAAGTACTTTATTATTAATTTTAATAAGTAACATTTTGAATAGTTTTAAGTCTAGTAAAAAAAAAAGTTTTTCCCACACAACACTGGCTACCCTTCTTAAGGATCTTAAGGATCCCCTTAGGGATGGAGTTTTCTAAAACGCTGAAAGTTCTTTTTTAGTATTCTAATAAGTAATCTTTTTGCAAAGTTTTAAGTCTAACTCAAAAAAAAGTGTTGCCTATGCAAAGCTTGCTCTCCTTTTTAACCCTATTAGGGGTGGAATTTTCTAAAACGATTTGTGTTCTTTTTTTGTATTTTAATAAGTAATCTTTCTACAAAGTTTCAAGTCTCTAACTCAAAAACATAAACTCTCCCTGATAAAAACTTTGCACCCCTTTTTATCCCCCTTAGGGATAGATTTTTTCAAAACGCTGAAAGTCTTTTTTTTTTGTATTTTTATAAGTAATCTTTCTACAAAGTTTTAAGTGTCTAGCTCAGAAAAAGTGTTCCCCATACAAACCTTGCACCCTTTTTTTAACCCCCTTAGGGAATGATTTTTGTAAAACGCCGAATGTAGTATTTTTCATGTTCTAATAAGTAATTTTTCGTCAAAATTTTAAGTCTCTATTAAAAAAAAAAATGTTTTTCCCAAACAAACTTTGCACCCTATTTTACCCCCTTAGGGGTGAAATTTTCCAAAACGCTGAAAGTACTTTCTTTGTATTTAAATAATCTTTCTACAAAGTTTTAGGACTCTAGCTAAAAAAAATAGTTTCCCACATACAAACTTTGCACCCCTATTTTAGCCCCCTATTTTTAGGGGTAGAATTTTCCAAAACGCTGAAAGTACTTAATTTGTATTCCGATGACTAATCTTTCTACAAAGTTTTAAGTCTCTATTTAAAAAAAAATATTGATTCCCCCATACAAAATTTGCACCCCTATTTTACCCCCTTAGGGGTAGATTTTTTTAAAACACTGAATCTAGGTACTTTATTTGTATTCTAATGAATAATTTCTCTACAAAGTTTTAAGTCTCTATTTAAAAAAAAATAGTTTTTCCCATACAAACTTTGCACTCTATTTTACCCCTTTAGGGGTAGAATTTTCTAAAACCCTGAAAGTTCTTTATTTGTATTCTAATGAATGATCTTTCTACAAAGTTTTAAGTCTCTATTTAAAAAAAAAATGTTTCCCCCATACAAACCTTGCACCCCTATTTTACCCCCGTAGGGGTGGAATTTTCCAAAACGCTGAAAGTGTTTCATTTGTATTCTAATAACTAATTTTTCTACAAAGTTTAAGTCTATAGCTCAAAAAAAAAAAGGTTCTCCCATACAAACTTTGCACCCCCATTTTACCCCCTCAGGGGTAGAATATTCAAAAATCCCTTTTTATCTCTAGCCCACGTTATAAAAGCAACATACTGTGCAAAAATCAACTCTCTAAGATTAGTAGTTTCGGCTGTGCGTTGATGAGTGAGTGAGTGAGTGAGTGAGTGAATAAGTCAGTCAGGACATAGGCATTTATTATGTATAAATAGATAGAAGATAATGAAACTCCCATTCAAATATCTCAAAAAATTATGAAGCTACATCCGTTTTAATGTCGCTTGTTAGAGTGAGAAAACGATGAGGGACTGTGACGTCAATATACTCGAGCGTCATAGTAAAAAACAATCGTTTCATATGAAGGTGCGTTTTGCGGAAAAGGGACAGAACATACCCCCTCTTAAAACTTTGGACTCTTATAACTTAATCATTACCTATATAACCTCTTGCTTTGTTTTTTTCTCCATTTGACTATATTTATTTTAAATTCTTTTTCGAGAAAATACATTATGATCATTTACCATATTTTCGATTCCTGAGCTATAACCACGAACTTCGGAATTCGAAAATATTCGGGTATCTCTATCTTTATCGCACTAACCATACTCGAGTGACAGGGATGCAAATATATGAACATTGAGTATCGGTTTTCGTATTAGCGCCGCAGGTACTTTGGCTGAATGCGCCGAGCGCGTGCCATTGTCATTCAAAAAAAACAAATTCGTGTTAATTATATTGTTCAAATTTGTTGATTTCATTTATTGAAATTACGACATAAAACGACATTTGCGCATATACGTTCTCATATCAGAATCGAATATTTTTTTATGGTTTATATTTTAGCATTTGTCTCGTAAAGGTCTATCGTAGACGGGATTTAAATTATTAATAAGTGAAAGGCAAAGCAATTCCGCCATTTTGACGAAAATTTGACGGTTCTTATAGCTGACAGTTGGAGCAGCGTTTGATTTCAATAAAAATAAATGAAAAATTAAATGAAGTCGTATATTTCGGAAAATTAATTAACTGTCGCAGTCGGATAAAAACTATCCTAAGTTGCAGCTAGAATAATAATGTACCTATATAAAATGTTTCATATTTTTCCGTTCATGGGATGCTGAGAACATTCGAACCGCGCAAAGCTTAGTTTCAAACTGGCTGATTCTTTTTTTAATTTAGAGATTTATTATAAGTGGAGATGAAGTTGGCACCACTGCAATATAGCGGCCGATTTAAAAAAAAAGTTAAACAGTGCTTTTATGAAAAATGTATGAACCAAAAAAGTACGCTAAACAGTTCGTTTTTGGGCCATAGAGCATAGAGTTTTTCGACGACTTATTAGTGGTGTCATTGTATTTGAGCTACAGCCTATATAAATGACAGATAACGGTACAGGAGTAGAAAAAATAGTTTAAACGCGTCCATGTACCTACGTCACGTTCTTAGGGTGTGTTAGACTTGACATTTTAAAATTTTAATTTTGGTTTAAATAATTTATATCTCGACGATTATGCGTAATTGGACTATATGTTATACCACATTATATACTCCAAATAATCTCTAGAATCGATAGTTAAAGTTGGTCGGGTTCCTCAGGCCCACGGTGTATATAGGTAAGTTTAGAAAAGGCGGCTATTTTTTTTCGTTTCCAAAATCGTTATTGGTTCCGAGGGGCTTTTTAATAAGAATCCAAGGTTTTAGTACCCGCGGACCCTCAGATATCGATTTTGAACCAAATCGGACTGTATTTAAAGAATTTCAAGATGGCGGCTACTTTTTTACAATCCAAGCTCGGATTCATATTAAGAGGCTCCGCGGATCCGCAGATATTTTGAACCAAATAAAACTGTATTTAAAGAATTTCAAGATGGCGGCAACTTTTTTACAATCCAAGCTCGGATTCATATTAAGAGGCCCCGCGGACCCTCAGATATCCATTTCGAACCAAATCGGACTGTATTTAAAGAATTTAAAGATGGCGGCAACTTTTTTACAATCCAAGCTCGGATTCATTTTAAGAGGCCCCGCCGACCCTCAGATATCGATTTTGAACAAAATCGGACTGTATTTAAAGAATTTCAAGATGGCGGCCCTTTTTTTTTATCCAAGCTCGAATTCCTGTTAAAAGGCCCCTCGGACCCTTATATATCGATTTTGAAGGAAATGGGACTGTACTTAAAGAACTTCAAGATGGCGGCCTTTTTAGGGTTCCGTACTCAAAGAGTAAAACGGGACCCTATTACTGAGACTCCGCTGTCCATCCGTCCTTCCGTCCGTCCGTCCGTCCGTCCGTCCGTCCGTCCGTCTGGCTGTCACCAGGCTGTATCTCACTGATACCGTGATAGTTCCAGCTGAAATTTTCACAGATGATGTATTTCTGTTGCCGCTATAACAACAAATACATACTAAAAACACAGAATAAAATAGTTTTTTATAGATAATGGTACGGAACCCTTCGTGCGCGAGTCCGACTCGCACTTGGCCGGTTTTTTTTTACTTTTCCACGGATTTATATTGAAAGACCTCTCGAGCCCTCAGATATCAATTTGGAACACAATTTAGTGACACTATGAAAAAAACACCTAAACCTTACCGATATTTTAAAGTCGGTTTTATAAAGTCAAACTTGACACCCCTTCAGAATAGTTTTCCTCGTCTCCCGCATCCCCGCATACCCCCCCTATCGTTAGCCCCCGTGGCCCTGAGCTTGCAGACTGTATGTAGTTAGACTGTGGTAATACAATATGAAATGAATCTAAACCCAATTCCATACACGGGAGAAATAAAATTGTTTTTTTGATTTATAGGCAAAAAATAATGTATTCATAGTGTGTGACATTATTTTTTTGCCTGGTTGTAACCCTCACCCCTCTCCCTCTAATTAGCGTATCATCAATGACTAACATAAAAGTACTCAGGGAGATATCAAACGTTTTGGTGCCACGCTTGCGCAAGGCCTTTGTTTAACCGCTCGTAGGAAATGTTCTACTACAGATAGACACGTGGTAATTTTATTAGGCAACTATATTTTCTGTCACCTAAGTATTAGATGTGTCACTAATCTGCAATACCCTAATTGTAATATCTATTTAATTATACATTTAGTCACCATTTTAATCAAAACTGTCTCTAAGTTTAAATCACTTTTTTTCTATAGCCTGAATGTCATCAAAATAATAGATCTGTCACCTAATAAATAGATTAGTTCCTTAATTTAATGAAAAAATGGCTAATAGGGGCGGAGTCATATACGGTATTTGACAAAAGTCAAATCAGCTTCTTTTTTTTTCGTCAATGCTATAAATTTCAAAAGATATAAAATGGTTTTACTATAAATAACTTTAGATATAAATAACTTATTAAAGGTAAAAATTGCTACCAAAACCCGAATCAGCGCACCCCACTTTCAAGTGGTCTTGTCTGTCCTACCCCCAGAGTGTATATAAAAGCCCGCGGAGCCAAAAGCTCGCGAAGGAAGTCCAGAGTTGAACGGGTGCACGAGGCCGAAGCGAAGCGAGTGGGGGAGGTGGCGAGCGAAGCGAGCTGGCGACGTCCCGAGCGGAGCGTAGGTCGAGTGCGTACGTGAAACGAAGGGCCGATGAAGCGAGTTTCTGGTGGGAGCCCGGGCGGAGGGCGGGAAACTGAGTGCCAGAAACGAAAGCGGGGCTCAGTCAACTTTCTTCTTCAATATAATTATTTGATGATAGATATTATTTCCAAGTAATTCTTAATTGATAATTAGGTAATCCTTTTACTATTATTAGGTGATTCAATTTAGGTGACAGATCTATTATTCTAGGAAATGAAAATGCATTTATTAGGTGACTGATAAAATCATACCCATTTTATTATGTAATAATAAACAAATTAATAATTTTGCCGGTTATTAATAAAAACTAATTTCCCGTAAATTCTGTATTATTTTTCCGGAGCCGGTTTTTTTTCTATGTAAGACAGTATTTTTATCGTAATCGACTGTTTGTAACGCGAAAATTTACTGTGTCTAGGTATAATCAAAATATGTTAAAAACTTAATATATTAATCTCATTTATAGAAGAAAGCGCCATCTCGGGGCAGGGCGATAGACAACGTAGTTAATTAGGTAACGTCGCGCGCGCACGATTTATTAGCAAGGCGATAGGTCAAATTAGTTTCAAAAATCACCGCCTAGACCTACGGCGCTACATACTGAGTAGCCATCTTTTTGGATAACGACAGCGCACGCAACGCATGCAAAAATGTCGGAGACGTGTCTACATCCTGAATGTGGCATACCAATGCCCAAAACAGTACAGTTAATCATTTAAAATGTAGTAACTTTAATAAAAGAGGAGAAAGTCATCACCTACAAGCATATTCCAGAAAACCCGAAATGTAAGTACGGCCGCTTTCCCACTTAACCTAAAAATCTAAAAGTACATGCACGTGTTGGTTTGGCTGAAGATTTTGGTCTTACAGCTGGGTTTTGATTTGTTTTAGGGGTTTTTATTTCCACCTTTACGTCTGATCTTCAACGTTCCGGTTTGTGCCTGGTGTTCGAGCTGGTCTGTCCGCTCCACCCCATATTCCTGGACCTGCTTCCTGAAGGCATCAGCGGAGGGAGCTTCATTATTGTAAGATTAACAGATCATAACCCATTTTGTATAATTACAATTTATGTGGAGTAGTTCTAGCGCGACAGGACAACATACGTGATCTAGGTGTTACAATGGACACTAAATTTACTTTTAACGCTCACATCGATAACGTTTTAAATAAGGCGTACAAACAATTAGGCTTCATACTTCGCGTTGCAAAACCTTTTCGTCGGCCTTTAACATATAAGTTACTGTATAACAGCTATGTCCGTAGCCGTTTAGAATTCGCGTCGGTAGTCTGGAACCCCTGTTATGATGTACATAAAACTAGGATCGAAAGGCTGCAAAAAAAGTTTATTAGAGCACTTGAATTCCGAGTAGGCGGAAATTACGTAGATTATGCTTCCTCAGCTAAAAGATACAATTTTCAAGGGCTTTCAATCAGACGCTCGTGTGCTGATTTACTTTTCCTGTATAAAATAATCAACAACTTTATAGATGCCCCTGAATTGTTATACAATATAGACTTTCGTGTGCCTCGTAGAACAGAACGTAGTTGCCGCAGTAAAGCATTGTTCAGCTTTGCATATAGCAGAACGAATCACGCACAAAATTCATATATTAAACGCGCATGCCAGCTTTACAATAAAAAGTGTATGGATGCAGATTTATTTGGCAGTTCGCTAGTAACATTTAAAAAACAAATTTATTCCTGTTTAAAATAATGTTAATATAGTGTGTAATATAAAACATTAGATAATGGTAGAAGTAAAAAAAAAATATGTATCTATATTGTATGTAAATAAATATATATATATATTGTATGTAATGATATCGGTTATACCTAGTGATTTAAGGTGAAGCAGCTTCAGAAAAGTACCAAAATGGGCTTGGAAATTCCTACTTCATTACGCGAAAACTACATAAAATGTAACGGTTTCTTATTTAAATGCTATTTGAAGATATTTGCTACAATTATATAATGCCCAACACACGATTTGATTAATTTGCCTCGATGGATTAGGCTCGCAAAGCTCTGATTGCGCGTTTTTCGGTAGGTCGAGTTGACTAAAAACCAGAACCATTTTTTTGCTAGTCAATGTTCAGTATTTATTTTTGTATCCTTTTATTCCTTATTATATATTTAACAACGTAGTAGGCTCATTTTATTTTTAATTAACGTAAATTAGTAACATTAAGCACATAAATATAGAATCTCGCTCAAAACGGATGCGCGTTAGTCATTCGTTTGAATTTTAGTAGGCAGATGGCCAAGCGGCCTCGGGCTGGACGGACGTCTGTCGCAATTTTTTGCATTTTGACAACTGTAAAATTCGCTAGTTTAATACCAGCTGTTAGAAAATAATACGTTTTCAGGGAGAATTAATAGGGTGTCATGTGGGTGGATACACGTTTCAAATAGATTTTCGGTCATTTTTACAATTTGTTCTAATTTAAAACACAAAAGTTCGTTCACAAACCCTACCATTACAACCCGACTTTTCATATTTCTCATCTTAAGATCCCGTTATTAATGAAAGAAGTTCGAATACGTTTCTTTAGAATGTGGAATATTTTTTTATCACACAGGTCACATTGTCTCGTACGGTTTATGTGCGTAACATCTCGCTGCCCCAATATTATAGGGTTCTATGTTACATTGTCGGGGTACTTCAATTTAGACTTAGTGTCACTCTGACAGACTTCAAATTTCAAGTTGATAAAAGTGCAACATAGAACCGTATAATATTGGGGCAGCGATCTGTCATATCATATAGAAAGATTTGACATTTGGCATTTACGCTGTCTTAGGACTTAGATATAGCGTTTTCAATAAAATAATTTGAAGCGTTCATAGCCCGGCGGCGCCTGCGTATCGGAAACGATAACGCAGGTCAAGCAAAGACGGCAGGGGTCAGTCTTTGGATGGGTGACCGCCTGTTTGAGTGGTTACTATAAATGAGCGCTTCCGTGCTTTGGAAGGCACGCTAAGCAGTTGATCCCGGTTGCTGTCTATGACAGTAGTCGTTAAGCCTAGTTTAGAGGCCTTCGGGTGGCTTAAGAACCTCTAACAGTCGAGTTGCCCACTCACTTGACAAAGGGGGGACAACTGTCACTTGCGTCCGCAGGAGCTACCTACCACAACCCTGCACGTGTCCCCTGGGTGGTACTAAAGAGTGACAAACTCAAAAGGCCAAAAATAATGCCATACGATTAAAAAAAAAAAAAAATAATAATAATAATAATAATCTGTACGACGACGCTTTCAGGGGCCCATCTAATGAGCGGCTAGTCACCGCCTGCCTCGATAACTTTGTGTACAACAATGTTATGGCAGGTGTCCGGACCTTTTTGCAATAGCCCAGTTTCATAATCCACCCAAATCTCACCACCATAGAACCCGTTCTCTATCCATTATAACCCACAATAGCCCCAACGCCTCTTGGAACCGGTTCACGGGTATCTACCGATGTACCCGTGAATGGGTTCTAGCAGGTGTATTACATCACATTAAACTTCGTCTCCAAAGGGCCTCTACGTGTTGGATCTATATCCCCACGCACGCCTTCCAAAGGACCGGGCTTTGTCCCGTGAATTTAAACAGGAGATACATAATAATAATATATTAAATACAATGAAAATCGTATAGTGTACAAACTATAACGATTATGATAGTATATTGTGATCCGCTGTAATAATGACGCCATCCAGTTAAATCCCCTGCAGTTCCAACCAATTGAATGTGGAAAGAGATTGTCAGAATATTTATACCTACTCGGAATCTGCAAGCATGATGTAATTTGTGTTTATTGTGGTCAAATCAAGACGGATTATTGTCACCCAATTGGATACAGTTCTTCAAGATACCTTCTAACTACACTTCAACTCCAAGTTTTTAACACATTCATCAAATCTACTGTGTCTAGGTATAATCAAAATATGTTAAAAACTTAATATATTAATCTCATTTATAGAAGAAAGCGCCATCTCGGGGCAGGGCGATAGACAACGTAGTTAATTAGGTAACGTCGCGCGCGCACGATTTATTAGCAAGGCGATAGGTCAAATTAGTTTCAAAAATCACCGCCTAGACCTACGGCGCTACATACTGAGTAGCCATCTTTTTGGATAACGACAGCGCACGCAACGCATGCAAAAATGTCGGAGACGTGTCTACATCCTGAATGTGGCATACCAATGCCCAAAACAGTACAGTTAATCATTTAAAATGTAGTAACTTTAATAAAAGAGGAGAAAGTCATCACCTACAAGCATATTCCAGAAAACCCGAAATGTAAGTACGGCCGCTTTCCCACTTAACCTAAAAATCTAAAAGTACATGCACGTGTTGGTTTGGCTGAAGATTTTGGTCTTACAGCTGGGTTTTGATTTGTTTTAGGGGTTTTTATTTCCACCTTTACGTCTGATCTTCAACGTTCCGGTTTGTGCCTGGTGTTCGAGCTGGTCTGTCCGCTCCACCCCATATTCCTGGACCTGCTTCCTGAAGGCATCAGCGGAGGGAGCTTCATTATTGTAAGATTAACAGATCATAACCCATTTTGTATAATTACAATTTATGTGGAGTAGTTCTAGCGCGACAGGACAACATACGTGATCTAGGTGTTACAATGGACACTAAATTTACTTTTAACGCTCACATCGATAACGTTTTAAATAAGGCGTACAAACAATTAGGCTTCATACTTCGCGTTGCAAAACCTTTTCGTCGGCCTTTAACATATAAGTTACTGTATAACAGCTATGTCCGTAGCCGTTTAGAATTCGCGTCGGTAGTCTGGAACCCCTGTTATGATGTACATAAAACTAGGATCGAAAGGCTGCAAAAAAAGTTTATTAGAGCACTTGAATTCCGAGTAGGCGGAAATTACGTAGATTATGCTTCCTCAGCTAAAAGATACAATTTTCAAGGGCTTTCAATCAGACGCTCGTGTGCTGATTTACTTTTCCTGTATAAAATAATCAACAACTTTATAGATGCCCCTGAATTGTTATACAATATAGACTTTCGTGTGCCTCGTAGAACAGAACGTAGTTGCCGCAGTAAAGCATTGTTCAGCTTTGCATATAGCAGAACGAATCACGCACAAAATTCATATATTAAACGCGCATGCCAGCTTTACAATAAAAAGTGTATGGATGCAGATTTATTTGGCAGTTCGCTAGTAACATTTAAAAAACAAATTTATTCCTGTTTAAAATAATGTTAATATAGTGTGTAATATAAAACATTAGATAATGGTAGAAGTAAAAAAAAAAATATGTATCTATATTGTATGTAAATAAATATATATATATATTGTATGTAATGATATCGGTTATACCTAGTGATTTAAGGTGAAGCAGCTTCAGAAAAGTACCAAAATGGGCTTGGAAATTCCTACTTCATTACGCGAAAACTACATAAAATGTAACGGTTTCTTATTTAAATGCTATTTGAAGATATTTGCTACAATTATATAATGCCCAACACACGATTTGATTAATTTGCCTCGATGGATTAGGCTCGCAAAGCTCTGATTGCGCGTTTTTCGGTAGGTCGAGTTGACTAAAAACCAGAACCATTTTTTTGCTAGTCAATGTTCAGTATTTATTTTTGTATCCTTTTATTCCTTATTATATATTTAACAACGTAGTAGGCTCATTTTATTTTTAATTAACGTAAATTAGTAACATTAAGCACATAAATATAGAATCTCGCTCAAAACGGATGCGCGTTAGTCATTCGTTTGAATTTTAGTAGGCAGATGGCCAAGCGGCCTCGGGCTGGACGGACGTCTGTCGCAATTTTTTGCATTTTGACAACTGTAAAATTCGCTAGTTTAATACCAGCTGTTAGAAAATAATACGTTTTCAGGGAGAATTAATAGGGTGTCATGTGGGTGGATACACGTTTCAAATAGATTTTCGGTCATTTTTACAATTTGTTCTAATTTAAAACACAAAAGTTCGTTCACAAACCCTACCATTACAACCCGACTTTTCATATTTCTCATCTTAAGATCCCGTTATTAATGAAAGAAGTTCGAATACGTTTCTTTAGAATGTGGAATATTTTTTTATCACACAGGTCACATTGTCTCGTACGGTTTATGTGCGTAACATCTCGCTGCCCCAATATTATAGGGTTCTATGTTACATTGTCGGGGTACTTCAATTTAGACTTAGTGTCACTCTGACAGACTTCAAATTTCAAGTTGATAAAAGTGCAACATAGAACCGTATAATATTGGGGCAGCGATCTGTCATATCATATAGAAAGATTTGACATTTGGCATTTACGCTGTCTTAGGACTTAGATATAGCGTTTTCAATAAAATAATTTGAAGCGTTCATAGCCCGGCGGCGCCTGCGTATCGGAAACGATAACGCAGGTCAAGCAAAGACGGCAGGGGTCAGTCTTTGGATGGGTGACCGCCTGTTTGAGTGGTTACTATAAATGAGCGCTTCCGTGCTTTGGAAGGCACGCTAAGCAGTTGATCCCGGTTGCTGTCTATGACAGTAGTCGTTAAGCCTAGTTTAGAGGCCTTCGGGTGGCTTAAGAACCTCTAACAGTCGAGTTGCCCACTCACTTGACAAAGGGGGGACAACTGTCACTTGCGTCCGCAGGAGCTACCTTTTTTTTTTTTTTTTTTTTTTTTTTTTTTCGTGGGGAAAATGCATTTACACATCCTGCCTGGCTGGGGAACCAGGACGGGTATGACGGACTCCCGGGAACCGCCCGGACTACCGTCTAAAACCCCACGGTGCTCTGCGCACTGCTTTATGGTGGAGCCACGGGAACGCTCACGCACACTTCCGCGACTCCGCCAGCAGCTGTCCCCATGTGAGACCCGTCGCGAGAGGGGAGGAGATAAATACATGTCCCCAGAATAAAATTTTAAGGGGCGTGCCCGAACACCCGACACGCCCTTCAGCTCGAGGACCTCTTCTCTATGGGTGGCAGTCGCCCCCGTGACTGCCACCCGGAGGTCTTCGTTAAGGCGGCAATCGCTGGTTGTGCGCGGCGCGCCTGCGTCCGATCCTGCGGCGGCGCATTGGGTCAGCCTCAGCCCGGGCTTCCCGCTCGCGCTCTGCCGCCTCCTTCTCGGCCATAACGTGCTCGCTAAAGTCCAGCATCGCCTTCCAGGCTGCTTTGCTGGACACCATAGCCCGCACTACGGCTGGCAGCGACAGATCTTGCCCTATTCGGGCGACCAACTCCTGTCTTTCTGCACTCCAAACCAGACACTCGGCCAACGTGTGTTGCACCGAGTCTATGCCGGCTCCGCACTGGTGGCATTCCGGGGTCGGCTCTCTCTGTGCGATTTTGTGCAGGAAGGTGCCGAAACAACCGTGTCCCGACAGCACCTGCGTCAGCCGGAAGGTGAGAACCCCGAAATGCCTTTCAACCCAGTCATGGAGGACTGGGTGAACCGCGTCTATGGTGCGGGAGCCGGCGCTCGGCTGTTCCAGCCGCTGCTCCCATACGTCCATCGCCTCCTGCAGCAGCTCGGTTCGCCGCTTCCTTATTTCCTGTGGAGCTAGCAGGTCCCCCCGGTCTCGCGCCTCCTCGCGCCACAGATACAGGTCCGCGAGGGCCCTTGCGTCCAGGTCCCAGGGCATGGTTCCGGCTAGCACACACGCGGCTTCCGCGCTTACGGTGCGATACCCTCTGATTGCCCTCAGAGCCATCACTCTCTGCGGTCGGCGCAGCTGAGCGATGTTTTGGCTGCTGAGCGCGTCTACCCATACTGGGGCACCATAGAGCGCCATAGAGCGCACAACCCCCGTGTACAGGCGGCGACATGAGGCCTTGGGCCCTCTCAGATTTGGTAGTATCCGCCCAAAGGCTGACGCCGCACGCAGCAACTTGGGCGCCAGGCGCTCAAAATGTGCTTTGAAGTTCCATTTACTGTCAAGCATGACGCCAAGGTAGAGCAGCGTCGGCTTGACAGCAATTGGAACTCCTCCCACCACAATCGCTGTGCCGGCTGCGGGCGCTCTCCGTGGACCATAGAAATATATGGCCTCGGACTTCGTCAGAGCCACCTCCAGGCCCAGCCGACGGATTTTCCCCACGCAGTGGGCAACTGCTGCCGTCGCCAACACGGCTGCGTCGCGATAGCTGGGTCCCTGGGCCGTTACGAGCGTATCATCTGCGTAGCAGATGACGTTGACTCCACGCAAGTTTTCCCCCCGCAGGACCCAGTTGTAACCTATATTCCACAGGAGTGGCCCTAAGACCGACCCCTGTGGAACTCCACAGCGCATTTCCCTCCTGCCCCATTCCCGTTGCCCGGGCCAGGTTATGAACCTCTCACTAAGGTACGCCTTGATGATGCGAAACAGATGGAGGGGTACTTGGTGATACCGCAACGCCTCCTTTATTGTGTCCCAAGGTAGAGTGTTAAAGGCGTTGGCAATGTCTAACGATACCGCCAAGACGACCTCACCCCGGGACACGGCCTCGTTCGCCACTGTCTTCACCCGCTGTATTGCATCGACCGTTGAACGGCCCCTGCGGAAGCCAAACTGGCAGTCGGCTAGATCCGGCCCCTCGCACTCCAAGTGCCTGATGAGGCGAGCAGCAATTATTCGCTCGAAGAGCTTACCCACTTCATCGAGCAGGATTATCGGCCGGTATCCGGACGCAGAGTCTGCCGGTCGCCCCTCCTTCCGGAGCAACACCAGCTTCCCTGACTTCCATTCCTTCGGGAAGCAACCCTGCTCCAGACACGCGGTCAAGAGACGCAGCAAATTCGGTTCTAACGCGTCCATGGCCAGGACCCAAGCACGGCCCGGAATGCCGTCAGGCCCTGGGGCCGTGTTCCTAGCACCAAGCCGGTTGATCGCCACGCTCAGCTCGGCAGGACGAATTGGTGGGACGGTGTCCTCCTCTCTTGGCCTTGCCACTGGCGGTGCCATTATAGGCGGCTGGTGGGGTCCCCTTTCCGGGAAAAGCCCTGCGACCACGCGAACCACAAATTCTGGCTGGAGTGTTTGGGTCAGCGGAGGCGCCCAGGGGCGCAACTTATTTCGGACCAGTTTATATGGCCTTCCCCACGGGTCGGCGTTTAGGGTCTCGAGGAATTCGGCACGACTCGCCTCAATTGCCTGTCCTATGGCCACCGAGAACCCCAGTTTGGAGGCCTTATAGGCCTCATATAGGCGGCGCTCCTCGCCCTCGTCGGTTTGCCTGCGCCTTCTTTGTCGCATGTACTGGCGCCGCGCGGCTACACACTCATCGCGCATTTGCGCGAGCTCGGCGGTCCACCAATACACGCATCGTTTAGGCGGCAGAGGCTTGGCCCGGGGCATTGCCGCGTCACAAATTCGCGACATGGCCTCCCGGAGCCGGGACGCTTCAGTCTCTACCTCAACCATTCCCTCCGGTACAGGTAACCAGGCCTGCACGGTCGCCGCCTCTTTCAAGAGTTCCCGGTCGAGTTTGGCGAGGGCCCACCTAGGGCCGCTCTCGACCGGGCCATTCTGGCTTGAGTTGTTCGAAGTCAGTGAGGGTGTGGAGACTTCAAACCGAATGTATCGGTGATCCGACAGCGTCTCCACCCCCACCATGACCTCCCATCCCTGAACACGGTGCGCCAGGGAGGTACTCGCAAACGTAATGTCCACGATGGAGCCACCCTGTTGCCGTACACACGTGTTTGCCGTTCCCTGGTTGATAACAGCCAGACCTGTCGCGATCGCCCACTCCTCTAGGGTTGCACCTCGCGCATTCGTCACAGGGGAGCCCCAAGCCGTGGATTTTGCATTAAAGTCCCCGGCAACGATCACCGGGTGCGGGAGGAGCTGACCGACTCGAGCCCCTATTTCATCCAGGAACCGCTCAAAGTCGGCCAGACAGCGGTTTGGAGAAAACTATGCTACTTTGACCATCAAGATGTAGTATACTTTAAAAGATAAATAAAACAATTTGAGTTAAGCCACAGGTCTATAAACTCAAGCGATGGCCCTTCAATTATAGTCTATTTTCCCGAAGATTGTCAATTTTAAGTCATGGTCCCGTTTGGATCAAAATATTGGCAAAACCCCTCGTCCAATGAGAAAAATTGTTGGATATAAAGTTTTGTTGATATGTAATTTTCTTTCATACAAACCCTCTATAAATTCTGTAAGACTACACGCACAATCTTGAAAATACGAAAAAAAGGTAAAAATGGCTTTTTTGAAGAATTGAGTGCAAAAGGCCTTCGAGAGACCTATAGTTTGTGTGAAAGTAGCCAAGTATCAATGAAAAAGCAATAAATAATCATCATCATATCAGCCGAAAGACGTCAACTGCTGTACACAGGCCTTCCTCAAAGATTGCCACAATGACCGGTTCTGCGCCACCCGCATCCAGCAGACTCCCGCGACCATCACCAGGTCATCAGTCCGGTCCCCACTCGAGAACCTTTCTGCCCCAACGGCCATCGGTTCGACGTGATTTAGGTTTAGATTTATTTCTTTCGAGATAAAAATTACAATATAGGTCCTTATCACGATCGTTAATAATAAGTAATAAAAATAAAATAATATTCAAAATGTTAATACACAAAGTGGAAATTGTATCTCCAATTAAGAATTGTCATTTAACAACTAATAGACACTTACTATTGAACAAAAATAAACAATGTCAATTTATGCATTAGGTACCTAAATTTAAAATTTGAATATTCAACATAAATGTTACACAATAAATAATATCAAATGTGCAATATGGCGGCGCCAATACCTACACATTGCTATTAATTTTACTCATTTACTTTATGTATTTTTAATATACAACCACACATTTTTGAACGCATCCTATTACACGCCATACCTGGCAACTTTCCTTCACCCCCACCCCAAACCACAGTGCACTAAAAATACCCGTCGCGCGCGCGCTAACGCTCAATCAAAAACTATTGAAAAAACTCAAAAATCCTACAAGTGTGCATACAAAAACCACAAGTGATTACCGAAGTACAAGTGTTTACTGTGAAATAACAAAATTCTTTCTTGTATGCTGAAACACGAACGCAATACTGGATTGCCGGCTAGCGCCGATTAAAAGGTTTGTTCCGCCGCACCACAATGTGCCCCGCCCTCTGCCTTTTAAAAGCAATACGGAGGGCTAAAATACAGACTTATTTTGGTTTGGTTCAGCTAGAAGCTTTTCTTCAGATTCTTCCACGCTCTCTTTCTCAGGTTCTTTCAGTTTTTTGAGTTCGTGTTGTGCCTGGGCTTTCTCAAGATCGTTCTCGTCATCGCCTATCGAAATCAAAGCGATGATTTCGAATAATTTTCCTGAGCAAATAAAGCATAGAACTGAGCATTTGAGCTTAGCTCTCTGGTAGTTGGTGGCAAATGTGCATGCAAAGCCCTTTGAATACCTATACATTTGTCAGTATAGTAACACCAAATGTCTCATTATTTGATAATCAATTTTTACCTATTTTAGTGTTTTCGAGATTGTGATTGAATTATTAGTCTCACAGACCTCTCTGTGTTTTAATGAAAGCAAATTAAATTGAGTGTAACTTTATTACTAATATTTTTTCTCATAGCGCGAGGGATTTATGATTATGTTTTGGTCCAGACAGGGCAATTTAAAATCGACGAAGTTCGGAAAAAATATATAATTTTCGAAGGGCAATAGCTTCGTCCCCTTAGAGCTTACAGATTTGCAGTTTAATTCAAATAAAATTGTTGGAATTGGGAACTTGCATCTTTTTATTTTATTGCGAAAATCAAATGGATAATTTAGCATTATAACAACTGTAGCACTAAAACTTTCTTATGATTTATTTTTCTGATTTTATATGCATTTGAAATCTGCACGCGCCAGCACCCCCCGAAAACGCTCTATATTAAACTGGCTTATTATGACGTCACAACATATATTCTCGGCGCGTTTACTATGGAGTAAGTCATTAATTTGCAATTATCTCCACAACATTTGCGTATAAGTCTATACTTGTCATACAAAATATCATTTTCTGTGCCAATTCAATATTCTGTGTAACTGTTATGTTATTTTATCGAAACAATAATAAATTTTTTTCGTCATTTTAACGTGAGATAAAACTAATACAATCGTTTTTTTTCTTCTGTATGATATTTCTACGTATATCCGCATCAATTGAGTGCAATTTATTCGAAATTGAAGTCCCATGCAAGTTCCCCATTTTAATCAACTTTAAAATTCAGGCGTAAATGTAAAAAAAGTCCTAAAACTTCGCAGTTTTACGCGTGTCGCGCAACTGGCACAAGCTTTTCGAAGTCGCAAATTTGTGTCTACACTACCCTAACTGATCCATAAAACAAAACCAAATAAGTTACTGACAAAATTAACCTACATACATACAGGTGAAGTTAATATAAAGCTTGTAAAAACCAGAACTACATCGTGCTTTGCGATTTTAATGTCGAATTCTATAGTTCTAACAACGCATCGCTTTGAACCAGGTTCATTGGATGTGGTACTGGAGAGCACCGAAGAGTTTTTATGATCTTCATGAATATACAAATGACTTCCACATAGCACTAACAAATTACTATAATTATGTTATTAGTGTCTACCCTTTGATGTAGGTATCACCATCACCTGCGACTACATTACTCACTTTCGGTTTGCTGACGACACTACTTACCGTACATCACAATCATAGAGGCACCAGGGGGTGTCAGTGACAGTGATTAAGAGTACTAAATACGTATTAATATATGTAGGTACGAGTTTATTAGGTCTATTTAGTATAATTATATTCTGGCCTGATATTGGTTTACGGGTATACCTAATACATTGGTGTTACACTTTCATAATAACACTTACAACAGCAGCAGAAACCGAATGTATAATTATGTTTTAGGACGGTATTTTATACTTAGTATTATTTGTAGTACCTACTTTTTTGCATTCTCACACTATAAAACTAAGGAGCAAAATAAGGATTACCTAATATAGATACCTACCCAGTAACGTACAAATAGGTACGTACCAACAAGGCTCGATCATTCTGACTGACGTGATCGCCTAATGGCCCCTCTATTGTGATGAGTTGAGACTTGAGAATTAAACTGAATTTTCAAATTTAATTATCCATCCAGGCTCAAGCCCCCCAAAAAGCCAGCTCGATCTGAGTCCTTACCATAATGTTACCCCTTTTGTCAAGCAATGTTAATAAATTTTCGCTTGCTTATTTTCATGAAATTTTGCACCTTAGCGAAGACCGAATAGAGTTGCTATGACATTGCCAATCTAAAGACTAATCTATTGACTTATCAATAGTACATATTTCATATACCAAAATGTACCTTAGAAACATACGCAGAATCATCGCAGAATAAGAAAATGTCAACAAGTCTGACATTATTCAATAAGATGTTTTGACAATTTCACTTTCTGTATGGAGGTTGGTGACTGATTTAAATGTATGATATCACGAAAGCAAAAAAATACCGAGGTCAGTGACCTGTCACAGTAAAGTGAGATAGTGTGCGTGAAATGTAGCGGTGTGTGTTTCTGGGGAGAATTACGATAATGTTGCGCCGCCTAGTAGGTTTTTAGTGTCGCGTATGTAGCTTCACCCGAGATGCCTCACCTTAAATAGTTATGTTAATTTTAATAACAATAAGGAAACTTTAGGTCTATTGATATTGTTAAAATTATAACGATTTCTTTGCAATGGTGCCACAGCGCTTTTTAGGGTTCCGTAGCCAAATGGCAAAAAACGGAACCCTTATAGGTTCGTCATGTCTGTCTGTCTGTCTGTCTGTCCGTCCGTATGTCATAGCCACTTTTTTCCGAAACTATAAGAGCTATAATGTTGAAACTTGGTAAGTAGATGTATTTTGTGAACCGCATTAAGATTTTCACACAAAAAAAGAAAAAAAAAACAGTAAGTTTTGGGGGTATACTCAGAACTAAAACTGAAAAAATTTTTTTTCATCAAACCCATACGTGTGGGGTATCTGTGGATAGGTCTTCAAAAATGATATTGAGGTTTCTTATATCATTTTTTTCTAAACCGAATAGTTTGCGCGAGAGACACTTTCAAAGTGGTAAAATGTGTGTCCCCCCCCCCCCCCCCCCCCTGTAAAATAAGAGAATGATAAAACTAAAAAAAATATATGATGTACATTACCATGCAAACTTCCACCGAAAATTGGTTTGAACGAGATCTAGTAAGTAGTTTTTTTTAATACGTCATAAATCGTAAACCGCAATTTATTTTACGGAACCCTTCATGTGCGAGTCCGACTCGCACTTGGCCGCTTTTTTTAAATTGTTTTCCCGTCTATGGAATTGGGTCTAGATTCACCCTATTTCATATGTCCACTTTAAGGAGACTCCCACTGTATAAGGATAAAAGACGAGCATGCCCTCCTCTAGACCGAATTCGGATTCTTTAAAAATATTCAGCACGACATTTTACCAATATTCTGTAGCACGTTTCACGAAGCTACGAGTTACTATTTTACAAGTCTAAATTGGCAACACTGAGGCACTTGACCAAATAACAACTGACTATTTGACCAGTGTTGCCTGTTTAGCCATGTAAAATAGACGGTTCTAGAGTAGAACTTGCAGACAAAACATAAATATTAACCTGTTTTACAGGACTAATGATGACTCTCGGTTATGGTTAGACTATATTTTCAAAATTAACAGTGCAGCTGCCGAGTTTGTTGTTCTTTTAGCACCACCCGGAGGTAACGTGTAGGGTTTTTAGGGTTATTCCTACGGACGTAGAACAACAACGACCTCGTAGATTCAGCATAATAGGAAAACAAAACATACCTATAAATATATATTAAATAAGTATTGTTAAAGTGTAGGTACTTAGAGAAGAATAACTTACACATAGATGTCATGGGACTGCGCCGACATCTGGTAGACGGGCAGGAACGGCCCGATGCGCAGCTTCACGGTCACGTCCGTGGGCGGGTTGGGTTGTCCGACCTGGCCGTCATACACCGGTTAGTACAGACACCACACTCACTCACTATTTAGAATACCTTCTCGTTGCAATCAAGTTTCCTAATATTAAAATGTAATGAACAGTCACTCACGTGTTTAAGGTCGAATATCGCTCCCAATGTAAAAACCGATACGAGAGTCTTATGCCCAGTTTCCACTGCGAGCGGAACGAGCTCCGTACGGAGTCCGTTTAACTCGCAATGGCGAATTGCATATAAGTGCTTCCACTGAATAAGACTGAGCGGACCGGACTAAACGAGTTCAAATAGTAACAAAAGTGGTCGCCGAGTCGCAACACTGATTTTCATACAAGTACATCCATCACGTGCGAATAAGCGGACCGGACTGAGCGAGTTAAAATGGGTCCGCTGCGTCTTGGCGTCGCGCGCTAGTTTTGAACGGACTCCGCTCACACCCCCGCTCCCTCCAACCACCCCTACTCCTTCACATCCTTCAACCAGGTTACTCCGCAAAGTCCGCTTCAGTCACAAACTCGCTCATCTGACACAGCCTTCCGCTGGCAATGGAGGGCAAATGCTGAAACTCTTTTTTAGTAGAGGTGCACAGCTAATTTCTTCCGGTCCGCTCAGTTCACTAGCTACGTTACCACTCATAAACCTTTTTTAGTCGAAAGCCCGCATTAATCATGTGCCATCGCGTTTAGCGCGTTTTGGCGGTTCGAAACATGCCTACCTGAAAGACGTGAGTGACTCGTATCTATTTTACAGACTTTGTATTAACTTGCAATGTGTGTACCTAACTATGTATGTCTGTAACTATGTGTTCAGGTGGAATCTTGCAACTCAATTTTGAAGCAGATATCTTCAACCGATTAAATTGGGTAAAGGTAAAGTTTGGATGACAATTCAATATTATGGTACCATCGAGCTGATCTGATGATGGTGGCCATGGGAATTCAGTACTTAACCGACGTAACCCCGTTGAGTTTGGGCTCGTTAGAATCGTCTCAATGAGTAGTAGACACGACGGTACAGGTACAGAAAAGTACAATTAAATTTTTGACTGAAATTTATTTTAATATGTCTGAAACTCAATGGAGTTTTCTATATAAAAAGTTCATTACATATTTCTCTCAATGGACCTAATTATTAAAAATATTTGATTAAAGCCGTTGACATGGTAGTGAATGTTCCAATATCGCTAATAATTACATGGACGGACGGGAGCAACGGGGACAACACCCATGCTCATTACGACCGCAGGACACGCCGAGCCAATATGGTTTTAACCGAAGCGTAACTGGATACATCCAGTAGCGGACTAAGCCCTTCAGAGGCCCCCCATTTTTAGTGAGCATGAGGAGGCCCCGCGCCGCGCGGCTGCGGGTACTCGTCTTCCACGAACCGGAAACACTGCTATGAAGAATGTTAGGTCACTAGCCTATTCTCACCGTGTTGCCAAAAGCGAAGAAGACCAAGGGGAACCAGATGATGGCAATGACGAAGGCCAGCACGCTGCCGCCGAGTAGGTACTTGGAGGCGGCGGGCCGCTTCGTGCCGCGCGGCTGCGGGTACTCGTCTTCCACGAACCGGGAACACTGCGAACAAAATACTAGTTTATGTGACTGTACATAATGAGGGGCATTAAACACGAGTGTGGGTTTATGAAACGAGCCGAAGGAATCTACCCACATGTTATAAATCCTCAATGATGTGTTCGGGAACCATTAGTATAACCGCCATTGCACCGCCATGGCCGACTAGATTTCAAATCATGACCAACTACATCATGCTGCACCCCAACACCGGACCTGATTTCCATAATAATATCGATTGTCGATGCTATTATGATGTTTATATATCCAAATACCATTAACCCTCCATGATGCGTTCAAGAACCGCACATTATGACCACCATAAAAATAGACTGTTTTGTTAAAACAAATTTGTTATCTGTGAAAATGTTATTATTCCTAAATAATAACATCGATTTCGATAATATTATTTCATTCAAATTTCGAACGTCTCTGAAAAACAAAGAAATTGTATTAACCTCTATTCTAATATCAGTCGTGATGACGTTTAGTTCGAAATGAATTGTCAATTTGCATAAAAATTAAACTAATGTCGGACGTAAGTAAGATATCGAATGTTATGATAGTTGGATCCGACTCTAGTTTGTCTCTGAATGAAAAAAAATAACTATGACAGCTGCCAGAAAACAACGCCGCGATGCCGCTCATAATATGCGGCTCCTGAATGCATCATGGATGCTTATGATATGTGGATAGATAAAGTAGTGTATGTAACTGTACATAATTAGGCATTAAGACACTCGTGTGATGTTTCAAAGTTCAATGGGCCGATGATATTTGAGGAGTTCCATCGATTCCTCAGGCAACCCATACTTATCGATTCCTTAGGCAACCCATACTTTCTTCACTTCCTCATCATCAGTAATTTTTTTTCTCCGGTAAATTTGGCACTCATTGGGGGAGGCCTATGTCAAGCAGTGGACGTCTTTCGGCTGATATGATGATGATGAGTTCCATTTCTATTTGTGTATTATGACGAGCATCAGTTGTTACATTCAATGAAATTTCATGTACCTACCATCATTGAGGAACTTCAAGAATGTCACTCCGTACAAATACCCAATACCTGTGAAAGTATGTCACCTTAAGCAAGAAGACGCTGGCGAAGATGTCCTCCATCTTGAGCCAGTCCATGAGCGTCATGGAGGTGTCCGTCCAGATCCAGTCCATCAGTGTGCGCAGCTCGAACACGAACGGGACCGCCATGAAACTGAAATTATGATACAACAGGTATTAGACAACAGTAAACATTTTTTTCATCTCTCCTGCTCTGAAAGTTGATTTTTCATGGGCATATAGCCGGGTGGAAAATAGCTTTTTCTCCCCTAGGGTGGAAAGTATTTTTTTTTTATTGTTACGGTCAGCCACGGAGTCGAAGATATAGAGTTACGTCAAATCATTAAAATAAAACTTTTCACAAATCGACACTCAGCTATAGGTACCTGCATTAACGAGTTGTTTATTACGATTATAGGTTGATATTAATAGTACATTTCGATGCTAGTGCGGAAAGTATGTCATTACTTCACGAGTGCCGAGATATTGCCACGAGCCGTAGGCGAGTTGTAAGACTCGGGACGAGTGAAGAATGACATTTCCGCACGTGTATCGAATGACGTTTTTTAATACAGTTGCGAAAAAATAAGAAAAACAACAAGTAATAACAGTATTTAAAAAAAATTGTTTTGTTCAACTTCATTATTTTTAACTGTAAGTATTACAATGATGTTACAGAATTAATAATATAAAAGTTTCATATTCCTTACTCGTTGTTTTTCATATTTTTTGGCAACTGTATTAAAAAACGTCGTTCGATACACGTGGAAAAGTAAAAAGCACTAGAGCGCAAAATACAATTTTGTGCACGATTTGCAGCTACAAAAAGTACCACTTATTTTTCCTTATATTAAAAATTATTTTTCCTCACAGTCGAAATGAAAAGTAGAGTGTTTAACTCGGGTGAAATTACCCATTTAACCCTCGAACAATTGGCGCTCTCACTTCGTTCGAGCGCCAGAAATATCTCGGGTTAAATGGGTCACTTTCAACCCTTGGTTAACAATCTACTATTAAATTACATTATCTGCTGACTTCTGGCCGAAGGGTGTCGTGTTTCGGCGGTTCCGGGGCAACCTACCGAATGCTACACCGGACTTGACGACACAACGGAGCCACGCTGTTATGTCGCCTCAATAATTAGTTTTTAATTTTATATTTTTTTTGTATGTATGTTAGTCTTTAAGGTATTTGTTACTATGGGCCTTAGATGCCTGAAATAAATGGTTTTATTATTATAATATTATTGTCAACAAACAAAACTTACGAAAATAATCGGAAAATTCAAGCGTTAAGTTATTTTTGCTATGTTAGAGATTTTTAAATACATAAAGACCAAAAAAGGTCACTGTTTGACCAAAGAAAACAGTGACGTCACAGTCTGTGTGCCTGCAAACTTCATACTAACAGAGCGTTTTTGATGTTTATTAAAAGGTTGCTGATTTGACTATGAGTCAAATACCGTGTTACACAGATCAACAAGGTTTCGACTATCCAAGAATATCATAGCTATTAAAATTAAAATTTATGGGTACCCTGTACTGAATCTAGTGTGTGGACGTAGCAGGCAAATCCACTTGACCAAGTACCACATCGGTAGCGGAAGCAGTACATAATAACATAACATTAGAATGAAAATGATGATAGCAATGATGATTATGATGATAGTGTTATTAAAATGATAATGACGTACCATTTGAAGAAGACCATGTTGAGGAAGTGGTAGGACTTGCAGAGGAAGTTGCCGATGATCCGGCGCGGGTACCCGCAGCGGATCTGGTGCGCCGACAGGAGCAGGTACACGCACTTTATCATGTACCACATCGGCGGCGGGGGCAGCGCGTTGAATGTTCTACGAAACGTGTACACGTGTCATTTGATACAGAGAACAAATGCAAGGAGAATACCGTGATCGAATGTAGCCAGGCGCATACGAATCAAAAATATATTTGAGAAAATAATTTCAATCATTAAAAAGTAATGTAGTGTCGAGTATACGTGTTTTATGTGACTACGCGAATGGCTACAATGGCGACCACTCAAAGTCTGGGTTGAAGAGGAGTTGCTGAAGTCAAGTGAACTCTGAGTGTAATTTTAAGGTTGTAAAGGAACTGTTTTAACTAATGTCTGATAGAGACTAATATTACACCCGTCGCCTGACCCCTAACCTGATGCTGAATAATAAGTATGGCGGTGATGGTGATTCAACCATTCAGAATTCAACAATGTGAAGTTTCAAAGCTTGGAGAAATCTTTCATTAGCGCTCTATCATTACTGGACTGGACAGGTAATTATTTTCCATAATTCAAAACTCTTAACTCTATACAAGTACAGTCACCAGCATCAATATCTGCGATAACAAACCAAACGTGTCAGATATTTTGGCGGGCTTTGTGATGAATGCCCAAAATAGCTTAATCATTCATAATTTAATTGTCATTGTATCACGCTTAGGGAACTAAGTAGATGACTCAGTTCCTAGAAGAAAGCATTTCCAACGATTTAGTTAATAGTCGCATTTCCATTCTTTTCTCTTTTTAGGGTTCCGTAGCCAAATGACAAAAAACGGAACCCTTATAGATTCGTCATGTCCGTCCGTCTGTCTGTCTGTCTGTCTGTCTGTCTGTCTGTCCGTCCGTATGTCACAGCCACTTTTTTCCGAAACTATAAGAGCTATACTGTTGAAACTTGGTAAGTAGATGTATTCTGTGAACCGCATTAAGATTTTCACACAAAAATCGAAAAAAAACATTAAGTTTTAGGGGTCCCCATACTCAGAACTGAAACTCAAAAAGATTTTTTTCATCAAACACATACCATAGGCTATCTATTGGATAGGTCTTCAAAAATGATATTGAGGTTTCTAACATAATTTTTTTCTAAACTGAATAGTTTGCGCGAGAGACACTTCCAAAGTGGTAAAATGTGTCCCCCCCCCTGTAACTTCTAAAATAAGAGAATGATAAAACTAAAATAATATATGATGTACATTACCATGTAAACTTCCACCGAAAATTGGTTTGAACGAGATCTAATAAGTAGTTTTTTTTTAATACGTCATAAATCGTAAACCGCAATTTATTTCACGGAACCCTTCATGTGCGAGTCCGACTCGCACTTGGCCGCTTTTTTATTTATGCCCTGCATTCTGTAACACAGTTTCGGACATGTTTTCTTGTAGAACAACGTATTTTGTTTTTTAGTATACATATTCAGGTTTACTTATTTTAAGTAGGTTAAGTACTATCATTGAAAAAAGCTTTTTTTCGTTTCTTCTTCACAGTGACCTTCTTTTTCAGAAACGCAGGTAGTATTTTTACTTGCAAAAGTGCCAATCACTTGCAGAATAAAATGATTGATGCTGGTGACTGTACATAGTGCATAGAACTTGTCAATATCGATTTTGACGAATTGATAACTGACCTGACGGGATATTGGGACGTTTCTCTCTTCCAGGTACACCATGGCTAGTGGACGTCTTTCGGCTGATATGATGATATTTGACGAATTGATAACTGACCTTTCAGTAATAAACGGCAGCACGAAGAACATCCACACATGCACGCCTATAATGAGCCCGTACTGGAAGAGGATCTTGCCGAGCATGAACTTGCGCAGGTAGAGTGCGCGGTCTATGACGATCAGCACGAACTGCAGGATCAGCATCACTAGGAACGGGATCGGGACTTTGTTCTCTTCCAGGTATGCCTTCACACCGCCGTCGCCTTGGTGCGTCTGGGAACACCAAACGTATCATATATTGTTCCTGCTGGCCTAGTCACATTTACGCGGCGCGTCTAGAGTCTGACCGCTGAGACGTGTCAAGAAAAAACAGCAAAATTGAAAAATCGCAAGCTAAAAGGTAACACGAAGTGCATAGCGAGGTGCTAGTTATTTATAATTGACAGCTTATTTGATAGGTAAAATTGAATTTGACCACAACTCGCGAATGACACCACTCGCTGGCCAGACTCTAGAGTCTGCGATGAGCGGGGTACAATATATAGTCCTCCTTGTCGTATCCGACGACGGCGACCCTTACAATTTCCTCTGGTGAGCACGAATATGGCTCGCAAAGCCGAACTTAGTTTTAAATGTCCGGTCACATTGTTTGCAGTACAGTCGACTACAGAGATAAGTATGTTTATTAATGTTACAAAATTATGTATGTATATATATGTACATATTTTTGTATTATCGTATGGATCCATCTCTTTGTAATCGACTGTACAGTAGCGGGGTACATGTACGGTCGCCAATCGCGAATATGGCTCGTCCCCGTCTGTCTCGTATGATTACTTTATCCGTTCATCGCGAACGCAATACACTCTCTGAAAACTTTCATTTATAACACCAACTGCGAGACAGCAAGCAAGTAAACGGCGAACACATACAGCCAATCTCAACCTTCCACCACGTCGGAGAATAAGGAACCGTTTCGGTAGATAGTGTTGATGTTTATACGTACGAGGGGCGGTCCAAAAGTCTCCGGCCTAACAAAGAACAGAAGTATATGGACAAATAAAATAAATAAATATTACGGGACAATCTTACACAAATTATAATAGATATTAGCGAATTTAGCACTGGTGCGATTTTTTTAGGCATTTATAATTTTCCCAATTCAAATCATTAAACTGCAACTATTCGCTGTGTGCGAACTTACCCCGAAGGCCGCAAAGCCAAAGATGACCACGAGGAAGTTGAAGAAGTCGCAGAGGAACATGTACGCGTACACATCAGCCGTGACGCGCGCGCCCGGCGCAAGCATTCGCTGGAAGAACCGCTGCATCGGCCGCATGTAGCGCTTCATCCTGTGTAGACGACAAAATCTTTTCATCACACTTGCTCATAAATGGTGTTGGTTGTACGCGGGCTGGGTTTCCGCAACTCGACGTCATAAATGCGCCTATTTTGCGTAGATAAATGGTGTTATTCCTTGCCTGTATACAGAAGGACAATGGCCTAAATGGGCTTGTGTGTGATCTGATTGGTTAAGCAAATCTGGACGGCAAGAATTCTGCTCTGTGATTGGTTGGAAAATAAAATCGAGCTGAAATATTGAAGCTCCGCCCTCCACTCGCACTGATCTAGAAGTGAAGTTGTCAATTTCGTCAACATTGGATTGATGCGCTTGTATAAAACATAGGTTTTTTTGTCTTTTGTGGTTATTTATTTCCTCGCAAATGTGATGAAAAACATTGTGTATAACACGGGCGTAAGAATATTGCAAACTCGCGTCATCAAAAGCCCTCCGCCTTACGGCGTCGGGCTCCTGATAGACTCTCGTTTGCAATATTCCTCATACGCCCCTTGTTAAACAATGTACTATTACGCGGTGTCCTACGTGGGCGAAATCCTCGCGAACGAGAAGCGAAGCGGCGCGGCGCGGCGCGAAGCGAAGCATAGTCCTGCGGCGCGGCAGGGCGATTCGCGCGCACGTAGAACAAGGCCGCCGCGTAGCACCGCGTCGCATCGCATACGCGCGTCGCCGCATCGGATCGCTTCGCAATTCTGTTCACTTTGATTCGCCCACGTAGGACACAGCCTTATATTCATCACCACCATACCATCTCCAAAGACTAACTTGGTAAGTAAGTTGATAAGCACTACGGTACAAGGTGAGTAGAGTTATTATGGATTTTATTTGGTGGTGGTATTTTATGGCGCAGAGGTACCTCCTAAATAAGTAGGCTGCTTAAATTGGAGCAAGATAACATTCTGCTAATAAATACTTACGAAAGCAATACGAGTTGAGGATAATGCTGATATTTGTCACCCAACGACGTCGTCACGGCGATGATCGGCTCCTGGTCGTCATTTACGCTGCAATCAATGTACAGCATTCAGAAGAACAGTCAGAAAAATTGTCACTAGGAATATAACCCGCCTTAAATAAAATATGATTATCTAAAAGTCAATTAATAAAGTTTACAGAAGCAAGAAAAAAAAACCTGGCCAGGTGAAATAGATGGCACTCTGCCTAGTGGCAGCGATTTGCGGGAGATTTGTACATATTTTTTGTTTGTTTTATAAGTTTTCTTGAAAAAAAATCTTTTTTCTTGTACCTATAATAAATGAGGTGATACTAAATCTTATGACAATGTTATAAAAAGACTTTGACAGGGAAAAACATCTCATTGCATTTGTATTATTGCAAAAAGCATGTTATTTACCAAGGTATTGGATGTATTCATAGTTTAATATACTAACTTGTAATGGTCGTCGTCTGGTGCCCTCGACGGGCCTGCCTCTTGATCTTGGTATGTTGGGCTTTCTTCCTGTTCTTCAGTTCCGTGTTGGCTCGACTCGGGCCTCTCGGTCTGCTCATGCGCTCCTTCGTCGATGCTAAAATGTCGCAAATTGTGAGATAATTATCCACGCTACTAGGCAAGGTAGGAAAGGAAGGAAGCTAGGGTAGGAATCTGTTAAGCGTTGGTTCCATATTGGTCAGTTACCTAGAAATCTACAGCATTTCCATACGACGTGCCTCTGTAGGTACTTACGCAACATCAACGTCAACGGGAGACCCACGTCTTTGTCAATTGTTTATGATTATAACGTAAAACCGGCAAGTCTATGGCACAAAGTAATGCGTTAGAGCCTAACATTGATTTAGTATATGTAACTAGATACACAATCAGCCGAAAAAAGTGGCAGTCCAAAAGAACCGGCTGATGGAATTGGCCGGCTCTTTTGCGTTTAGTCTGGTTTCGACCGTGAGACTTGTTGGTTGTCAGATATGTCTAAATGTTCAGTCAGAAACTGCTTAAATACCAACAAAAAAACAATAAAAAAAGATGGGATATATTTATTCCAGTAAGTTATCTTGATAACGTAACGAAATTTGTGTAAACTTGTTGTAATTGAATAGTTTTAAACATGTTTTAAATAATTAGTTTTGTTAGTTCAAATGACATACGTCGCAGAACATAAATCTAAGGAGTCGGTATTAGATACTTTTTTTATGACGTTGTTACCTACGTTATATGGTTTTCATATTTAAGATTTCAAAGAAATCCTCAGCGACATGCAAAATGCACGCGACAGTCGAGACGATTTATTTAAACCAAACGACTTTATAATAAAAAGCGGAGAAAAACATCATTATGTTACACTCATCCGTGAGCTGTAAATTTGCTACACGATATAAAATAAATGTACAGATCTTTAAGACATATTACATTAAGGACACACCCATTTAGCGAACATGATTGTAACACCGAAAAGAAAAACAATAAAAAACTTTCAATTCTAATTTATTCTATTCTATTCGCGCGTCGTTTTTTCGACTCATTTTCCTGCTTCGGATAATATATACGACAAAAAATTTATTAAACAGCCAACTAAAACTGCCACACCTGTCATGGAGACAAATGGACTAAACGAGTCCATTTCTTTCCATTACATATTTTAATTTCAATTCTTTACAATAATTTGTCAGGCAAAATTAATTAGTTTATATGGATCCAGTTTATAAAACAAACAAAATACAGCAAAAACAAGTTTTGTATGAAAAACTTAAATTTGCTGTTTTTTTTTACTATGGTACTGAAGCTACATAAACTAATTACAGACCTGAACGGTATTCTAAGTACAAAGTTTTAGAGCATCAAACTAGCTAGTCGTTTTAAAATGAAAGCGTAACTACGTTTGTATGGACAATTGAGCTTACTGCGGACTCTAATTTACTATAATATAATTGTAGTTATAATCCAATATCAACACATCATTTGGAAATTTGAAATTGTTTATTCCCCACTTGTAAAATAAAGAAACCTGATTTATTTGTGATATTGGTATTTCTGTTTAAATTCCTACATTAAATATTGTTAAAATAATTTTATAACGCGACTCCATTCATTCGCTATTTAGTTTTGACGTGAGCAGTTAAGTCACATTATGATAAAATCTCAATAAACTAAAAAGTATTTTATCTGTTGATGTTGATTTGCTAATATGGTGCTTAAAGTCTAAAAAACTGAGTTCTTTTTTTTATGAAACATATATCTTGATGCCGGTTATAAGTTAACGCTATTAGCAACTACTGAAATATAGCTGGAGTTGTCATTTTGGGGCACATTTCTAGACATTTTTGTTCGGCATTGTGAGTCTATTTACTTTATGGTACGTCAATGGAGCCTAACCAAATATAACCTATCGACATCGTATAATATAAGAAAAAAATTTTAGAGACGTATATCGGTTACCTACCGGAACAGCCGAGCCCTATTCCCCGAAAATTACTAGTATTGGACCCTAATGTAAATACAGGGCTTGTTTCGTTTTTAGAACAATATTCTTTAGGGTTTGTTTGTATCGTTCCAGGAACGGGTTTGAATGGAGGGTAGGCACAATACTATTTACGGACTAGTTTAATAATTACATATGTTATAATATCTACATTAAAATACAATGTTCTTAATTACAACATGTAGAAAATACCTAATGTTTGTAGCTATTATGTATACTCCAACAATTTTATAACATTTTTGCATATAATGCTTACATACATTCCACGTCATTACTGTGTAAATACTACGTCACGAATTTTACGAGTATTGATGTGCAGCAACATTATTCACACTTACACTTAAATAAAACAGTATGTCCATCTCTACAACTACACGCGACACTTAACAATCAAGAGAATAACCTGTGTAGATGATTTTGAGCGTGTTTTATTATAGACTATCTGATACATCTGAAAAATATAGATACCTAAAGCTTTTTACACACCATCAGTTTTAACTGTACAGTCGAACTGTTCATTTAAAACGTATGTGTGTATAGCCAAAACAGTTCAACTGCAGTTTCCAGTTTTGCCTACACACATACGTTAACTGAACAGTTGGACTGTACAGTTAAAACTGATGGTGTGTAGCCTGCTTAAGCTACATTGGAGCCAATCGATCGATCCTACTCGACGTTACTTGTGGTCATGGCGATGGTGCAGCCGCAGCCACGCGAGCCGTATGACGCGCGGGTCGGTGCGCGGCGCGCGCAGCTCGTCCGCCGCCGCCGCCAGCGCGTGCTCCGCGTGCCGCAGCCGGTCCACCATCCAGTGACGACTGTCTGAGCCGACACACCACTTTATACCATCTTTGTAGCGCGACAGTGGCAGGTACTGCATTGGCATTTGCCAGGGGGGGCCGGCTCGGTTTTTTTAATGCCCGGCATGGAATTTTGATTCAGTGACCAGCATCCTGGGGTGGGCATCAGACCCTACTGGGGTGGCCACGGCCGACACAGCTCCCCCCCTATTAAAATCCTCCGTGTAATCCCGTGAGAAAACCTAAGTTCCTTGAGGTTCCGCAGATTCGGAACACTGTCTACGGTCGATGTAAAACTTGTGTTTTTATCCCTAATATGGAATAAGGCATAAAAGCAACATCCTTGACATCGATTGCATCAGTTTGACATGTGTACTGGACTACCTGACTTAAAACCGAGAACACAGTACGATGCCGCCCCTGGGCGAGTGTGCACCAGTTTAAATAATTCTTGTGCGTTAATTTTGAGCCAAGGTGTACTCTCTTCTCCGTGTTGCCTATAAAATATGTGGTAGGAGCAAATCGTGTAAACTAGCTTACTCTCTAGCCCACGAATTAGCCACTTTCTTTATTGAAATCGCAAGTACAGCGACAGACGTACCTGTACATAAAGAATACACGGACAGGGATATCAGGGGATACAGATTTTTGAGAGTTGAGTTTTGGGATAGGAATAGACCATTGAATTAAAAATAATTTTAGTCGAATGTCGACAGCCAGCATCATGGTACTGGAAAATAGTTTCACACGCTTAGAGCCGTAATGTATACGGTAAGGACAGTACTCACGGGCCGGACTGGTCGTGCAACTGCAAGTACTTCTTCCCGACGTCCTCGGACTTGCCCTCGACGATCATCTGTGTGTCCTCGGCCGTGAGCGGGTATTCCGTGTCGTCTCGGAGGTCGATCTCGGGACTAGACTCCTTCCACAGACCGAGCGATTTCAACATGAACCTGGATAATACAGCTCTGATTAGTCAGAGGAAAGCATTTAAAACACGTGCGTTGCTGTGAGAGGAAGATTTCGGTATTTTAAAACAGAGCGGAGTTTGTTATGCTAACTTCCGAACAGAAATGTTTGTAAGTAGCTTAAGTGGACAGACCATCCTGTTCTTATACATGGGCGTAGCATGGGCCTAAGGGTAGAATGGGACAGCTGCCTCTCCTTACTTAGTAGGACAAGCTTGGGTAACAGCATATTTAGTCGGAATCCTTCCGAACGGAAGTTCCGAAGAAACCTTTCTTGTAAGAGACACTTTTCTTTGCTTGGCCCCTTCTGATCGAAATTTTGGCTACGCGTTTGGTCGTACCATGGGATATTCAATTGTCATGGATTTCATAAAATACATATATGGATGGTAATATAGTCCATGAAAATCTATTAATCCAAAGAAAATATACACAATCTTCATTCCGTACATGGCGTGAATATGTTGACAAGTCGAAATTAAAACTGGAAGAATGATAAAAATTGTTCTCTGTTGGTAGACTCACCTGTGTAAGAATATAATGAGCAGTAGCAGCAGGTCGTAGAGCGCGTAGTTGCCCATGCGCTCAATACCGATGATGCGAGGCGCGGTGAAAGGCGTATTCACGGGGGACTTGTTTTGGTTCCAAGGCAGGATCTCGAATTGGAACATGCTCTTGATGAGAACGATCACCTACGAAACAAGTTATTTTATGAACCGACCGCCTATGTAATATTAAAGTCCTATACGCGTTATGTGAAACATAATAAGTATCCTAGTAATTTACCTCCGTATAAGCAATCAAAGTAACCCAAAACGTCTTGGTCGGTCGAGGTATAGTGAGGGTGCCCCACAGAAACACCATCAATGGTAAAGGTATCGATAGGATCGTCGCTGATTGGATCTGTAACAACGAACAAGAATACACAAATATAAAAAATCCTATGCAAGAACACCATGAACCTGCACTTATTACTACACCGGTGGCAAATAAGCATAGAGCCTATGCTTATTTGCCTACACCGTCGCCTATGGACATCAGAAGAATCACAAGCGCTCTGCCAACCCTTCATTGAATTGAGGATTCTTTGTGTTGACAGCTAGAGACAAATCCACACTCTCAAACTCTGAGATCTGACAACCTTACTTACCACCCCACAACATCAAAAGCAAGTAGTGGTGTTATTACGCTTCTCCTCAGTTTATGAGGGATTACTTTTTGCATAGCACTCGAGTGCTAAAATTATAATGCTTTGTTAATAGAGGTAAGAAACAGGCTGTCCGCAAGCAGCCTAAGCTTCGGGAAAACTGCGGCGTTACGGCCGTGCCCGCTCAACACGAGGACCGCGGGGTCAGATTCCCAATTACATGAAATATTTGAACTAACCTGGTTAACGAAAACCATCATGTAGCAGACGATGTCGGTGTGTGCCAGGACGGCGTACCACAGCGCGTAAGCGAGATGCAAGAACGGCGAGCGGCCCTGCTTGAACATGGAGTCCTCCTGCTCCTCCAGAATAGTCAGGTCCTTGCTGCAATATATAAAGAACATTGCAACGAATAGGGAACATTACGCAAAGCTCTGCGTAGGGGGCGACACTAACACAACCCGTAAACCGACCGCCATGACGTACAATGTCATATTTATTTACCTAACAAACAATAACAAATAATTGATGAAAACGCTTTAAACTACAATCGTTTTATTATCATTCGTGTGTATGTAAAATACCAGTATCACAGATATTAAAATGGCATCCTATAGCTATTTAAAGGTGGATGAGGGCTTTTTTTGCTTTACGACGTATTGCCGCTTCCCATAGCGCATCGGCTGCGTTCAGTAATAAATTAATAATGTAAATTTTAAGGCCGTGTCGGACAGCAGGGAACGTCGCCCACAAATGGTTTCGCCGGAAGATCAGCGCTGGCTCATGAGCCAGCATTACGCTGAGGCGAGACCATTTCGTGACAAACTGCTTAGTATATTATAGTTAAGTAATACAGTATTTTAAGTTTCTTGTCACGAATAAATTATTTCATTTTCATTTTCCATAGTTTTCGTATCATCGTTTGCTTAGGAAATGAATGATGCCCTTCATTCTTGCATCCAATTACGCAGCACTGACGCATTTTATTTATTGAAATATTTTCTTCCCTATTTGATCCAGAGCTTTGAAGGACTTGTCAAAGTTGTCAAAAAAACTGTTTACTAATTGTGTTAGTGCTGCACTCTGGCGGCAGTAATGTTCCATATTCTTACAACTTTTGACATTAAACAACTATACCATCGCTCGAAGCCAACAACTGTTTTTTCCTAGACGTTGGTCGTTGAAGTTATTACAGTAGGTAGGGGGTCTCGCGACTTCGCTTGTCATGTATGGCAACATCGCATTACACAAGAGTTTCAGTTCTGCGTGTCGGGCGAAGTCCGTTAAATACCTCACCACACCGGCAGCAGTGATATTCTTCGCAGTTATTTATTCAGAGGCTTACCGGCTCATTTACACGCTACGAATAGAAAGAGGCTTCGAAGGAGGTTCGTTGTTTAATAAGCGCTTTATTTGAGGACTAGCTGTACCCGCGACTTCGTTTGCGTAGGATTAAATGTGTTCCTTCTCTTTGGACCATGGAGGACATAGGTACCTACTTATTGATTATTCATTAGGCCTGCCTAAAATAAGCGCGGCTTGTGGTGGCGGCCAGATGTATAGCTACTATGATAATCAAGGCCGCGTGTGTCTGAAACATTAATTATCATAGTAAACAATTGGCCGCCACCGCAGGTCGCGTTAGCTTGTGACAGGTTTTATAGTATTCCGACAATTCGACCGAAGTTCTGTATAAAATTTATACAGAACTTCGGTCGAATTGTCGGATTATGGCCAGCTCAGCATACAGGACGCAACTATGCGTTCAAGTTTTACTTAAATCCGTTATATCTAATGTCGGTGTAAATTTTAATAAGTCAATATTATTTTTACTTTACTTATTTACAGAAATTGACGGCTTTTAACGGATCTGTATAAAACTGAGTTTAACTATATGTGCCTATAAAAAATAGAACAATTTGTAAAAAAAGGTATAATCATTATAAAAGACATATCTACATCCTTATCTACAAATTATGGGTTTCGCATGCTATGATCTAATTTAAAAGTCGAATCAGCATTTTTAGATTTGAATTGTACAACGTAACAGTTTTTTATTACTTATTAGTATGAAAGACTGTATGTCTTCACATTAGTATTTAATCATGCCATGTACATGCAACCACGTGGTGGGTAGTGACACGTTTGCTTCTACTAAAACAATTAATTAAAAAGTATAAAAATTATATAACATTTAGCAAGTAGGCAGTAGTGTCATCTACATAATGTCTTAGGTACACATATCTATCAATATACAGCCTAAAAATAAACGTGTTACTCTCAAATTTTTTTTTGTTTTAAGACACGGTTAACATATTGCTGTCCGAATATTTATTTACACAGTCATCAATTTCTCGCCGCAACATTGTAAGGAACATAAGTTTGGTTGGGAAACCGTATTATTCGTAGCATTATCAGATAGTTGTTATGAAAATCATCGATATCATGACCAGTAAAGCTTGTCGGTAAGTTACAATTTGATCAGTCCAAGCAACACTTTAAAAAGGCCACTAGTCATAAATATTGACTACACGACGGATTGACGTCTAAATAGACGTGTATTTTTTTTAAACTACCTTTTGTAGTTGTCTCTAAGGGTAAGGCCTCCCGTTTCCGTCATCAGACTAACTTTATATATATATATATATATATATATATATATATATATTAGGTATCATTAGTTAAAAAAATACTTCTGTAAGTTGATCATATTTGATGTACACAAATTAACATTATATATTACTTAGGTACTATAGATACCCTACCGTTTAACTCAGACGGCGCGTGGACGCTGCTGATGCTGCAAAGTAGCAGGGGTGACGTCAAAAAGTAAGGACTTGCCGCCCACTAACCGCCCTACACCCTTTGACGTCTCCCCGCTTGTGCCGCGCGCCGATCAGGGACCATCTGAGTTAAACGCTTGGTCTAAAGTGCAAGTTAAATAAAAGCTTGTAAAAATGCAGTCACTTGATGAATGATGAATTACATTGTTAGACATTGTTACGTTTTTTGGGAATAATTTATGCTTTTACTATTGAATGGCAAAACCGAAGCTTGCCACGTTTACCTACCTGACTACACATTTTTATATGGACCATACAGATAGATGATATCATATGTGTATCAGCCTAGCTAGCACACTAGGTTTTATGTCGGCGAAAATGTACTGAAACGTCACGTAAAACGCGACATAAAGCCTAGTGTGCTAGCCCCCCGGATCTACATGTTATTGTAATTACGAACATGATACACGGCCCCTGTGGCGCCATCAACCCCTAATTACCGTGCATTACACACGGGAAGTGTTCCGAAACCACGTTTACCTACCTGACTACACATTTTTATATGGACCATACAGATAGATGATATCACATGTGTATCAGATCTACATGTTATTGTAATTACGAACATGATTCACGGCCCCTGTGGCGCCATCAACCCCTAATTACCGTGCATTTACACACGGGAAGTGTTCCGAAACATATATAATTTACATAATTTGACGGTACACTATTAATGACAATGATGAATCTGAGACGGTATGTTCGCTGAGTTACTTAGTAGGTACGGCATAAATTATTTAGTGCAAAACTTCTTGATAAACTATGTTAGAAGTTTTATTCTCCGGTGTGTAAACACATACATCAGCGGCATCGCTGACTCGAGAGAGAGCAACGTAGAGTTGACCGTGCGAGAAACAGCTGCTAGTGAGATCTATGCCTGCTTTGCGCAATGTCTGGCCCTGGGCCTTGTTGATGGTCATGGCAAAAGCAACACTAACAGGCAGTTGAATCCGTTTAAATTGAAATGGGTAATTATTGGGAATTATTGGAATGCGCGGAATAAAAACACATTCTCCTGCACCGCAACCGGTAAGTATTTCCGCTTCGATTACGTTCCTCTGTAACGCAACTACTTTTAAACGCGTTCCGTTGCATAATTTTGGGGGGCTTAAATTTCGCATTAAAATGATAGGTACGCCTATTTTGAGTTTGAGTTCATGCGCTGGGAGACCAGACGCTGATAATGAGTTTAAAAATTCTACCGGGTACGTTGTAGCCTCTTCTCGATCGATTACTCGGTTTATCGAGGTATAAGTGTGGAACTGCCCTTCAACTTTTTCCATTATGTTTGAGTTGATTGTTGTCGCCTGATCATTCCGAGGCGTAAGAATGGCTCGCTCGCAAAGCCAGCTGTTCTCCTGATTTATTATGTCATGTGGGTCGCCATACACCGACGAAATAAGTTCGTTGAGATTGGATACCAATTTACATATGTCGTTTGTTAAAGTTATTTTGCCTTCTACTACGGGATATCTGCCTTCGCCTATGCTTAGCAACAATTCGGAGAACTGTTGAGCATTTATATTTCCCCCCAGTAGAGCTCGCATATTGGTTGTTAAATTTAATTTGTTAACATATGGCCACAGATCAGATTTTTTAAAGCAAGCATTCACTTCATCCGCTCTCGTTCCACGGGTTACGACTGGTAATGTTTGGCGAAAATCTCCACAGAAGAGTACAGTAAGCCCGCCCATGAGTTGGTTATTTTGGCGTATGTCTTGAAGCGTTCTATTTACTGCTTCAATTGCTTTGCGATGCGCCATTGTGCACTCATCCCATACAATTAGTACACTGTCACGCAATACTTTAGCCTTTTCACAATTGCGCGAAATGTCGCAGACGGGAGTTTCAGTGACATCTAATTGTATGGGAATTTTTAGCATGGAATGTGCAGTTTTTCCTCCGGGCAGTAACGTGGCCGCAATTCCAGATGATGCCACAGCTAAGGCAATTTGACCTTGGATTCGAACTTGTGCAAGAATGAGTTTCGTCAAAAAAGTCTTTCCTGTGCCTCCCGGGGCATCCAAAAAATACAATCCTCCGGATGCATTTGAAACACTTTGGAATATTATATCAAAAACTCCTTTTTGTTCTGTTGTGAGGCTTGAAACCCCTTCAAGAGCAACAGTAAGTTCTGCGAAGTTATAATTAACTTCGGTTGCGTATTCTCTATGAGTGTCGGTTTCATTCAGGTCAGGCTCAGGCAGACCGTAGTGTGGTAACGGGTGGCCGCCAATTGAGATGACAATTTCTTGCAAGTCACACAAACAACAGTTTAATTTGATATTGCGCATGCGGTCATCGAGCTCGTGATGAGTTTCAGGACCTGATGTGCGTAAATAGTCCTCTGCCAAGTAGTTTTGGTATTTTAGCCACAGGTGATTGGCGTCGGAAATCCCGCAAAAAACTAACATCACGGCAAACAACTGTCGTAAACGATGTGGACTATCACCAAGTGATGCTTCTGATAGAGCTTCGTCCCAATGCTGGTCATCGTCCAATAGTCCGCGAGCCCGACAAGCTGCCTGGAAAGTCGGGTACTCGGTGCCATTGAAAATTTTTAAATCTGAAAAAGACGTCGGTCCTCTAACATTGTGCAAAAGCAACCGCACATAAAAACATTCTGCGTTATTGGGGTGCACGGTGTACACCCTTCCAATAACGTGTTCTCTCATGATGGAGGGAAAATTTTCAACAGGCGTTCCACGTCGCCGGCGTGTAAACAATCCGTGTTGTTTGTCATACGTATAGTACGATGGAACTTCGTCATAAAGCAATGTTTTTGCAAAATCGTCTGCCTCGCATAACGAAAAGAATGCCGTTAATGTTGTTTGCCTGGGATTCTCTAACTGTTCTGTTAAATTGTTTGTATTGAAATAAATACGTTGCCCACCTTCTACGTGAACGTTTAGGTGTATCACAGGCGGAAATCGTTCAAAAATCGGAAAACTGAATATCCGCCATGCTGCTTCCGAGGAACTAATGTAACGCCCCGTTTGGAATCTGGTTACTTCGTCACGGTCATTACTTGTAGCAAGCGTAGCCTGATCGGTTCCTTTATTTACATACTTGAAAATGTATTTAATCGATTTTATACTGTTACACAGTTCCACGTTTACATGACCCTGAAACGTTCTCGACAATACAGGTGAGAATGGTACAACCCACCGATTGTCTACTTCCAACAACCGTAGCATTGCAGTAAACCCTCCATGGTCTGGAGCACGTCGCCGGTATTTAGGATAACCATCTTCACCTGTAATTGTCTCTTGTAGTAGGCTTTTCGGAAATTTTTTAACACATCGTCCGTCCTGCATGCAAGGAGAGCTATTGTTTAAAGGGCCACAAGGTCCGTGAATCATGTGTTGCTTCACAATTGCGTGTAAAGCAGGATCTGAAATGGGATTTGGTATTTCTGCGCTTATTACTTTATCTACGTCATGGGGACGTATTTTTTCTTTAAGCCATAAAAGTATATGAGCGTGTGGTAGTCCTCGCTTTTGCCATTCAATGTTATATGTAAAGCACAAAGATGCGCCATACATTTTTTCTTTTGTGAGTAAATTAATTAATAATTTAAGTTTTAAATGAAAAACTCTACTTATTAAGTCGTGTCGGTCATACGGAACTTGACCTGGCAGCAGCTCTTGAGTTATTTCATTCCATTTAGGATTTGTAGTAGCAGTGATAAATAAGTCTGGCTTACCATATTTGCGAACATACGAAAGTGCGTCTTGCACTTGCTCGTGCATGTTACGTGGACTTCCGATGAAGCTTGAAGGTAAAATTACCAAGCGCCCCATGTTCTCGGAATTAGTATCATTTTGCAGTGCATCTTGGAGATCTGCATAATTCTCAGCTCGTAACTGCCTTTGATGAGTGCGGATATAAACTAAACGCTCAGTTTCGATTTTTGCGTACATGTCAACAATGAATTGAGAAAATAGACCGCGAAAACGTTGTAAATACGTAAATCTGTTTAGTCGGACCTGCAAAAGGTAGCAGTAAAATTGTAGCGCCGTGGCTTTTTTGTCGTTTCGTATTGCCCCAGTGGTAGGATCAAGTTGTCGTATTGCAAAGTTATAACCATCTTCACCGCGACAGTAAATAAGCGGATATTGTAATGAATCGTAAGAACGATGGGTTTCACTTATACGTTTCAGACGGTTATCTCGTGCACGTAAGACAATATCACGTTTGTCGCACTGTTGGTCTACCAGAACAACAGCTACTTCGTTGGTAGAAGGAGGGTTGTAGCGACCGCGGTGTTCTGTAGGAGGTCGTTTATCAGCACTTATAACAAATTTGTACTCCTCCTGCTGATCAGGAGGTATAGATTCCAATGCGGCCTTAAAATCGGACAAGTAATGGTTAGACTGATGAAGCATCTCCTGAAGATCAAATATGAGACCGGAGTTTAAATTTGTGAAGTGTTGGTTCCTGATATTAGCCTGCTCTTGGTAATCGGAAACAAAATAAATTTGCAAAAATTTAGGATTTTCTTCGGGCAATAAAGATCCTATTAGGTGATACACTTGTCCTTGCACTTTAAAGGTAGGCATAAATGTCCCGTGTATCACCTGTTTTGCACCAAAAGACGTCATTTGAAAAGCGGCATTATATGTACGAATATTGGCTAGAAATTGTTGTGATAATGGATGTTCTCCATTCAAAAGTGACTTTATAAGTTCAGGCGGATTTGAAAATAAATCAAAACGAACTTTGCCACCTGAACAACAGAATCCCATCGATTCTTTTGCCCACTTCAAAGCTTGACAATTACCGCAAACATTAACCATTCTCCCAACTGAGGCAAATTCTTGGTAATTAATATTAGGTAAGTAGGCAAAACCACTATTTTCTATTTGATCCCATCGAAGTTGTATGAGGTTTTCTTCTTCATTAAAATGTGCGGAGCTTGGTGTAAATGTCTGCGAAGCCCGTGACATGGCATCTTCATCGCCGCTTGCGGAGAAAGGCACCGGGCTCGGTGCAAATGTCTGCGAAACCTGTGACATGGCGACTACACCGCTGCCTGCGGACAAACGCGCCGAACTTGGTATAAATGTTTGCGAAGCTTGTGACATGGCGTCTTCACCGCTGCTTGCGAACAAACGCGCCGAGCTAGGTGTAAACGTTTGTGATATGATGTCTTCGTCTCTGCTTGTAGACAAAGGCGCCGAGCTTGGTGTAAATGTTTGCGAAGCTCGCGCCACAGCGTCTTCACTGCTGCTTATGGAGAAATGCACCGAACTTGGGGTAAATGTTTGCGAAGCTCGTGACGCAGCATCTTCATCTTCACCGTTGCTTGCGGAGAAATGCGCCGAGGTTGGTGTAAATGTTTGCGAAGCCTGCGCCACAGCGTCTTCACTGCTGCTTATGGAGAAATGCACCGAACTTGGGGTAAATGTTTGCGAAGCTCGTGACGCAGCATCTTCATCTTCACCGTTGCTTGCGGAGAAATGCGCCGAGGTTGGTGTAAATGTTTGCGAAGCCTGCGACACAGCGTCTTCACCGTTGCTTGCGAAGAAATGCGCCGAGCTTGGTGTAAATGTTTGCGAAGCTCGCGCCACAGCGTCTTCACTGCTGCTTATGAAGAAATGCACCGAACTTGGGGTAAATGTTTGCGAAGCTCGTGACGCAGCATCTTCATCTTCACCGTTGCTTGCGGAGAAATGCGCCGAGGTTGGTGTAAATGTTTGCGAAGCCTGCGACACAGCGTCTTCACCGTTGCTTGCGAAGAAATGCGCCGAGCTTGGTGTAAATGTTTGCGAAGCTTGTGCAACGGCGTCTTCACTGCTGCTTGCGGACAAACGCGCCAAGCTTGGTGTAAATGCTTGTAACGATTGTGATGTGGCAACTTCACTGCTGCTTGCGGACAAACGCGCCGAGCTTAGTGTGAATGTTTGTGAGGCCCGTGACATGGCGTCTTCACCGCTACTTGCGATCAAACGCGCCGACCTTGGTGTAAATGTTTGTGATGTGACATCTTCGTCTCTGCTTGTAGACAAATGCACCGAGCTTGATGTGAATGTTTGCGAAGCTCGCGCCACAGCGTCTTCACCGCTGCTTGTGGAGAAATGGACCGAGTTTGGTGTAAATGTTTGTGAGGGCCGTGACATGGCGCTTTCGCCGCTGCTTGCGGACAAACGCGCCGAGCTTGGTTTAAATGTTTGTGAAGGCCGTGACATGGCATCTTCACCGCTGCTTGCGGACAAACGCGCCGAATTTGGTGTAAATGTTTGTGAAGCCTGTGATATGACTTCATCGTCTCTGATTGCAGACAAACCTGCAGAATTTGGTATAAATCTCTGTGAAGTCCGTGACATGGCGTCTTCGTTTCCACTTGTAGACAAACCTGCAGAACTTGGTGTAAATGTTTGCGATGTCCGTGGCATGGCGTCTTTTTCTCTGGTAGCAGACAAACGCGCACAATTCGATGTAAATGTCTCTGAAGTCTGGGAGATAGCATCTTGTTCTAAGTCTGAAGTCGCTGAGCTTTGAGTAAGCTCCTCTGATATTCGAGCCTCTGCTTTGCGAACGCTCTCTCGTCTTCTCTTTATAGCGACCCGAGTGCGACGTGAAAGATTTGTCTTTCTGCGAACCATTTTATTCTTTATTGGGTCATGTCTCTAGTATAAGTAGTTACTTTCGAATGCTTTCTTGACTCAAAATCGGGAACCAAAATAAACGTTCTGTTCTTCCTGTAAACAATACAACAGTTAACGGTTTATACACCTATACATATGTATATAAATTATGTTCGATAAACTGCCACTGATAAGGAGTCATTTTTGTAGCTATTGTAACATCTGTGTGAACAGGCTATGTGGGTCGTCGGCCTACCTCAATTGGAATCCATATTCCTGATCAATTTTGCTACAAATATAGTCATACATTCACAGTCGTGAGGAAACATTATTTAGTAGGATTATATGTTTTGTCGCCACAGCACGGCTATCACAAGACGGCGCGCGAGCTCTCTCGATTTTTCTCCCACTATACATCTCTTTCTAAGTTTTCTAATAAGAGAGAGACAGATAGTGCGAGAAAAATCGAGAGAGCTCGCGTGCCGTCTTGTGATAGCCGTGCAGGTCCTAATAGCGCGATAGGTTTTAGTGTCAAGTTTTACGTGACGGTTCAGTACATTTTCGCCATAAAACTTGACGATAAAAGCTATCGTGCTAGCTGGGGCTCTCGGTCGTCGTGGCATGGTATGGCATGTACGTATTATCCATTGCAGTCGGTCATATAGCTACCCACAGGCAGAATTCCGTTGCGAAATTCTGCTTGGCAGGCCACATGTAAAGGTTCCTCTACTTAAATGACGACGAACACAAACTACCATCACGGCGGCAGTACTTATGCGGATGAGATAAAAGTAGGCCCTTTCTCCCTTTAACGCATAGTTGTATCCTGTATGATGGGTCATGAGGTATTGATGGCCCATTATCAAGAGCATGCCTAAGCGGAATGACGGCTACCGCCATGGTACCGCGTATGAAATCGGTGCTAGAGGCGCTAGAGTGTATGGAGCCAATTAACATAAATACTTATGTAATACACGGCCAGATAATGTACCACTTTTTTGGGCCGTGCATTATGAGCCCGAACAAAAGTGGCTTCCAATTATTGCCCCGGACCAAGATTGATGTGATGAATTCAATTCGGCCAGGTCAATAGTAAACTTGACAGCTATTGTCAAATTTACTATTGACTGCCACCGCGGGCCGCGCCAGTAAGGCCTACATCACACTGGCGCGGCCTGCGGTGGCGGACCATAGTAAATTTGACAGCTAATGACAAGTTTTCTATTGTCCGCCGCGGCCAGGCCGCGCCAGTCTGTGAGAGGTCTTAGGCGTGGCCTGCGGTAACGTCAGTAATAAACTATACGATTATTATTACCCGACTGCCGAAGGAGAGGAGGGTTATATAGTTTACTATTGACGGCCGCGCTAGTCTGTGAGAGGCTTGAAGCCTGAATCACACTGACGCGTCTTGTGTGATTCACTCTGAAAGTAAACTTGAAATTAGCAGTCAAGTTTTATATTGACGGCCACCGCAGGCCACGCTAAGCCATCGCTAATCGCTAAGGGTTAACTTATACCATATAGGTAAGTTATATGTAACTACACCTTAAGGATCAAGGCACGCATGTTTTGTACGAAGTACAACGTACCTAGTACCTACCTACCTATTTCACTCGCGAGGAAAACACATTACATTAGATTATAAGGTACCTACTTACGTTTTCGCTGACCATTCTTTGCAGCATTTAATATTTATATTAACCTACACTACACGAGTTAAGTATGATACCTATGATATGAAATGAATAAATAATGGCGCGAACTTTTTTTTGTACCTATATACCTACTTACTTTGATATTGAAATACCTATGCGCGCGCATGTAAGACAAAAAAGGCTCCAAACAGCCAATATAATATCAATTAATTCATAGTCAGTCAAATATTTTGTGGAAATTATTAAATAATATAATGAAACGTTACGAAGTATGTTTACATTGTATTATTATATTATATATTTCGATATTTTAATCATAGGTTTTAAAAAAGTAGTAAGTACAACTTGATTATTTAAAGGCGTATATAGACGGGCGACCACGGAGGACTCTGGTTTTGCCGGACACCGTGCAGCGTGTAATGGTTCGCGTTCGTTCTTTTGTTCAGTGTGTGCCCACCATAAGAGCTGTTAGGCCTGAATTACACTGGTGCGGGCTACGGTGGCGGACCATAGTAAATTTGACAGCATTAGACAACTCTTCTATTGTCCGCCGCGGTCAGGCCGCGCCAGTGTGTGACAGGGCTTAAGCCTGCACCACACTGGCGCGGCCTGCGGTGGCGGACAATAGTAAACTTGTCATTAGCTGTTAAATTTACTATTGACCGCCACCGCAGGCCACACCAGTGTGTGAGAGGCCTAAAGGAAACGCTACACCTACGAATTTTCCGGACGGCCAAGCAACGTCACAGAAAATCTAGTATGGAGTGACCTTGATTTGGCCGGCCGCCGTGCTTCCGACACGTATCCACACGGACTGAATCACGCGTCGGCTGGTGTGCAGTCCGGCCGATATCGGCCCGTGTAGCGTCTCCTTAAACGGTCTTGCATTGTTTCGACCATGGCGGCCATTACACAGTGAGTATTATCAGGCGACCCACTCATTTTACAATCCCAATCACAGGCATATTGACGTGTATTACAGGATTGAGATAATAGAGCAGAAAATCCGGATAATTTTAAAATCCACCCAAAGATAAGAAATAATCTATCAGCGACTAAAGCCACACCACACGATTCTGTTTGATGGATGGCGCCCATACACGGTGAAGTATTATCACGCGATCCATGCGCATTCTCTTTCTCAATTACTTGATTGACACTTGAGTATTTTAGCAATATTTTTATTATAATCATATTGTGATACTCGAAATTGTACGGTGATATATTTCTAGCTTCTCTATCTTTAATAGGTTATGACAGACAGCTAGAAAAATATCACGATGATAAAAGTGGGCGCACGTTATGGCGTTCTATATTATTTGTCGCACCAACTTGCTTTAGTAAGAGCCATGAAGTCTCTCACAGACTGGCGCGGCCTGGCCGCGGCGGTCAATAGTAAACTTGTCATTAGCTATCAAATTTACTATTAACCGCCACCGCAGGCCGGGCCAGTGTGACTCAGGCCTTACACGCCTAGCAAATTGACACAACCACTTACTATAGTTGGAATGGCGGCCAATACACGGTGATTAAATACTGATGATCCACCATAGCTGTCTCTTTCTACAAAATGCAATAGAAAGAGACAACTATGGTGGATCATCAGTATTTAATCATCGTGTATGGCCGTCTATGAGGAAACCGTATATATCTTTCATTCCAAGGCCTGAATCACACTGCCTGCGGTGGCGGTCAAAACTTGCCAAAACGGACCCGGGGCTACTTTAGGGCACAACCAGGAATAACGCTAGGAGGATGATGATTTTAAGGAGTTCTATACATCTAATGCCTAGTTTACACTATGCCGAAGTGAGCAGGGAAGTGTAGGCAGAATGGGCGTAAAATGCGGTATTACGCCCGTTCTGCCCACTTCCCTTCCAACTTCCCTGCTGACTTCGGCTTTGTAAACGTAGTATAACATTTTGTCACAACAACCGCCTTCAAACTGACTTTACAGCTGCGTCGGTAGATTGCTGTGACAAATTGCTAGTTGTATAATAGCCTTAACTACATCAAGTTGGTTTGACAAATTGCATATATTTGTGCTATATATCAAAAAATAAAATAATTTATTTCAGTAACTTAAATACATATACAAGTATCTGTGCTGGTGCCTCTTTTTAAGTATATAATATACTTGTGCTAAGAAGATCACCGCTCTTCCACATGTTGTGATTTAGGTGTAGGCATAAGTAACTTAAAATATAAATTAGAAAGTAAACATTTTATATTATACTATGTGGTAAGTGTGTGTGTGTGTGTTTGTGTGTGTGTGTGTTTGTGTGTGTGTATCACATTTAACATACATTACATTATACATTGTACTCATATTATTGGGCCGTGTATTATCACCCTGAGGAAACTCGGTACGGGGGGATGCCACATTAAAATTTGTCCGGGCTGATAATGCACGATCCAATCATTCACGTACATTGGACGCGAATTATTGGGCTGTACATTATCATGGCCGTGCATTATCATGGCCGTACATAACCGGCACCTACTCTACAAAGAGAATATAAACACTACGTTATACTCTACTCCGTGATTCCCGAATAAATTATAACCAACAATAAGGATACAATAGCGAAAACGCTGGACGTGGTGTTTGTGAAGTGAAGATCATTGATTTGTAAAGGCATTTACCAAAACCGAATCGTATTCTCAATCCTACAATCGAGTGGTTACAAAACAAACGCTGATGCCTCTCATAGGACAGCTTAACCTGTCCTACCCCACGACTCGCGCACTCATTAATGAGCATAAAACTAATAATAAGATTTGGTAAGTTATGATACTAATATGCTTTATTGATTTGGAGATTCGTTGCATTGACAGTGAGAGACTTACGTAGATTCCTCACAGTGGGTGACCTTACTAACCATCACAAACACAACACTGTCTTCTGGAAGGTAGAGGTTGTTCTCCAGTTGGGCTGCTCCAAATATGAGTGAGAAGACATACTGTGCTAGGGCACAGTATGTCTCAAGCTAGGGCTTGAGCTATAAGACAAACTCACTCTTTTGTGTACCTATTTAATGTAATACTACAGTTATAAACTTTTTTGTTGTAAAAACCTAATCTATATAATAATTTATTTTAGGTATGGATTTTCATGGGCCATGGATTTTCTCAACCAAGGAACATAATAATTATAATATGATGTGTAAAGACAAACCAAAAAAAATGGAATTGTGTTCAGTTGAGTATGCAGAATAAGAAAAGGAAGAAAAACCACTCAGCAATTGGAAAGCCAAAAATAATGAACGATTTACTAAGTTTCAATTATTGTGCTTATTAAAATTGATGTTTGTTTTGTATCTAATTTTATTTTTCACTGGGCACATTATCATATTTGGCAGATGATTATTGCCGAATTATCTATCATCATCATCATCAGTCCTTCCCCCAATGCTGAGGATGGTGACTTCATGTCCTATTGTTGTTGACCAGATTACCCCATGGGCTCCTAACACCCACTTTATGCGTGGCCTCATGCAGATGTAGTTGCAAGGGTTCAGTGATTTGTATGCTCGATTTAGCAGGTGCTCTGCCGGTGTGCTGCATCATAATAATCCTCTCCAGGTTATCTGAAGAACATTGTCTATACTAATATTACAAAGAGGAAAACTTGAGATTGTAACTTTGTATGTAATGGTTGCCAAAGTAATGGGTAATCTCTGGAACCACCAAACCGATTTTAAAATTTCCTTTACCTGAGAAGAGTGACTCTAAGATAAAAGTTGATGGAGAAAGTTTAGAAATTCACAGTGCTGTCTTTGAATTGTTGTATAATATGTACTTGTAATATATGAAATTAAAAACTGCCAATACATCAGATAATTTAAGATTAACATCCTATACTAACCTTTCCTTTCATCACATTGACAGTTGTTATGTGGCAATGACAATTTGTTGTACATTGAGAGCTCTATATGTAAAGAAGATTGCCATAGAACAGCATCATTACTTATTATCTTGGCAATATTATGTCAATTTAAGGTTGTGAAATATCTCCTATCATCATCATCATATCAACGGAAAGACACCCACTGCTGGACATAGGCCTCTCCCAAAGCGTGCCACAATGGCCGGTCCTGCGCCACCCACATCCAGCAGACTCCCGCATCCTTTACCAAGTCCACCTTGTCTATCTCCTATAAAATATCTATTTGCCCAGACATAAGTGGTGAACCTTTTCTTCAGACTGAACATTGCATTGCAAAGGATAGACCTACTGGGTGAAAGATATCATACACTTTGGTTAAATAATCTATATGTTTACTATATGTTTATTTTAAAGAAAATATTCACACAATTAAAATATATTAAATTTTACTAAAAGAAGATTGTAGCTTTACAATTTTGCATGTACCTACTTAATGGGTACCTACATAATATCCAGAACCACTTATTCATTTCACCTGCATGTTGAATGCAAAGGTTATAGGCTATATTTTATCCCGCGAGTTTGCCTGCATTCTTTGCAATACACGGGTAGCTAGTAGGTATACATCGTGTAAAATCAAATGATAGGGAAGTACAAGTAATACATTTTGATAATACAACCAAAATCAATGTTGAGAGTACATAGCTGTCCAGCAAATAACTAAATTACCTATACAAGTAATACTTGTCTCGGTGTTTCTTCATAATTCTTTTTACAATTAGGTACGTCCCAGTTATAAGTTAAAATTCTTGTTAGTTTTCAATGCTTAGATTGACTCAATTCCGTCTTTACGGATTTGTTATGTTGGCCGTCTCTCTTATCTGCAAGAACAGTATCACGCCTGTTTCTCATCTCGAATATTTAATTAAGTAGCATTAACATCAGAATCTCGATTCACTGTATTTTCACCTATACTTACTCAATTTTTCACCTATATTCAATTTTGACTGATATTTCCCATGGGCCTTTTAAATATAATTTCATGATGATCATAATCTTTTGAAACTTGTATAAAATTGCCGAGATATTTTTGGTTGACAAATTTTATAGTACACATCAAATATCAGTTATATCATTCATATCATAACCCGCCATGAATATTTTGACTTCGCAGTTCACTGACAGCTCACCTGTCAGTGTCACCTGACAGTTGTAGCAGCGTTTGATTTCAATAAAAATAAATTAAAAATTAAATGAAGTCGTATATTACGGAAAATAAATTAATTGTCGCAGTCGGATAAAAACTATCCTAAGTTGCAGCTGGAATAATAATGTACCTATATAAAATGTTTCATATTTTTCCGTTCATGGGATGCTGAGAACATTCGAACCGCGCAAAGCTTAGTTTCAAACTGGCTGATTCTTTTTTTAATTTAGAGATTTATTATAAGTGGAGATAAAACGCTTATATTGTGATAAGTGACAGAAAAAGTAGGTTATGAAGTGAAGTAGGTATTGTAAGTAGCAGCGTTCTTATTGAAGGGACATTTACAGACGCAACATGTCTGACTATATTTGGTTGACAGTTGTGTTAATCAGTATAGTCAGATAAAATGCTTTTAAATAAATATTCCTTTAATTTTAAGAATCAAAAGTAGGTTTGAAGTGTAGTTTTGGTGTTAAAGTGAATTTCATATTCGATACCATAGAAAAACTTACCTTTTCGAGTTACCTAAGAACATATTAAACGACGAAAGCAGCGACACCGTGTGAGTATAATATAAATAAGAACGATAGTGTAGAGGCAACACGACGAATAGAATATGGAAAATTCAACACATAGCCAAGCCCATCGCATACAACGAAACGAACAACAATCGTATGAACCCGTGCTGTGGCTGTTTCGTGTACTAACAAATACTGATTTTAATAGGGAACTTGCATCTTAATATTTTATTACGAAAAACAAAAGTATAATCCAGCATTAAAACAACTGTAGCATTAAAACTTTGTTATGATTATTTTTCTGATGTTATATGCATTTGAAATCTGCGCGCGCCGGCACCCCCCGAAAACGCTCTATATACTAAACGGGCTTATGCTATGACGTCACAGCATAGCCTTTACTATGGAGTAAGTCATTAATTTACGATTATCTCCACAAAATTTACGTTTAAGTCTATTCTTGTCATACAAAATATCATTTCTAATTTAATATTCTATGTAACTGTTACGTTATTTTATCGAAAAAATAAAAAATAAATTTTCGTAATTTTAACGTTAGGTAAAACTAATAAAATCGTTTTTTTCTTCTTTTGTATGATATCTCTACATATATACGCATCGATTGAGTGCAATTTATTCGAAATTGAAGTCCCACGCAAGTTCCCCATTCATATTTTTTTCGACTTTCATCGATCGAGGTTATTAACGGCAAAGGGGATATCCGACACGGCTACAGATGTAGTGAATAATCATTTCCCATCGTATTTTCTCGGAAATGTTCGTATTTGTCATGCTACATCAGTAAATTTCAGTACTTTTTGTACCGTGACCGACTGAAAAAGCAAGACACGTTCGTACGTTTCCGTGAAAAAACGATGGGAAACCATTATGCACTACATCTGTACGCAGCATTATTTCGCCCGGTGTCATAATTTTCAAAGCGCAGGGTTAGATTTAGGTACTTGCAAATGATATACTTGAATTTTGAAGGAAATAAAACCGTAGCCGCAACTTTAATACTTAAATCAATAACACCGATCTGCGACGAGACGATAATGACCGGCTCAAACCTCAGCTTATTCCAGTGGACTCTTTCGTATTATTCAAAATATGTACATATTAGACGACCGTCACAGCACAAGTTCAAACTCAGTTGAAACTCCACCTCTCCGTAGACTGCAAGCTAAACGCGCTCTCGTGTTCGGAGGTGTCTTCGTCGTCAGTGTCTTCGCTGTCGGAGTCCGGCGGCGGGGGCTTGGGCGAGGCGCGGCGGGACGGCGGACTGGCGTCCAGCCCGCGTTCCATGCTAGGCGCCAGGATACGGATCTCCGGCACGCTTATATCGCTTAACTTACGGCTGTGAACACCCTTTCCCTTGTACTTGTATGCCAAAAGGAACATTCGGATATTGACTGTACTATTCCAGTCTTTATTACAAGCTTTCTATTAACTTGCAATGTATACTAACTAACTGTGTAGGTATGTATGTAACTATGTTTGTTCGGGTGGAATCTTGCAACTCAATTTTAAAGCAGATATCTCCAACCGATTTAGCTGAAATTTTGGGTAAAGGTATAGTTTGGATGACAATTTAATATTTTGGTACCATCGAGCTGGAGAAAGAAGGTGGCCAACTGGCCATGGGAATTCAGTACTTAACCGACTCGTTAGAATCGTCTCAATGAGTAGTTGATGAATGACGGTATACAGAAAAGTATAGTAGGCAATAAAAGGTTGTACCAAAAAAAAAAATTGACCGAAACATATATTATTTTTGGCCTCCAAATTGTCATAATTACTCGGAATTCAATATTACTTTCGATAACGGACACTTTTTATAGTAAGGTTATTACGAAACAAGCATAGGTACGGCCTGCCTGGTATTAAGCGGGCACAGTAACCTATAGGCGCTTGCTACTCTAGTAATAACTAATACTAATATTAAAGGAAAGATCTGTCATGATTTGCATTTTTCATGTTAAACATTTGTGAACTGTAGTACATTTGATGATGATTTGACCATGATACAAAACAAATGTTGGTCGTTAATAGATCAATACGAACACGACTACATCATACATTTAGTTAAATCAGTTAGAACACTAGACAATCAAAAGTAGATCATGTACAAACCCCATTTCCACAGCCGGGGCGAGTAGGTTGTTATCATAACTTTCCGTCTCCAAGTGCACACTAGGCAGCATGCAAAAACAAGACACTACTCACTAGATGACACTAACTATAACATTATTATTTACGCTAGAATATCTAACTTCGTTCATGTTAATCACTAGTTAACACATGCACAAAAGCGCGAGCATTACTTAAGCTTAAAATTCAATTTAATATCATACTCTACCTGTTAGCATTTACAGTAAAACAAACAGAACAATTCAGTCTTTGGTACTACATGACAATCTAATGATTAGTAACAAAAACAACTATACTGCAAAATGTTCAAAACGTGCGAATAAAAGGCATATGAATACACTCACGGATGCGCCAGTGTCTCCGGCAGTGGTTCCCAGATCATTTGTGAGCCCTCTCGCAGTCCGATGCCAAAACCTTCCTTTTCCTGAGAAACAGATTATTATATTAATATACTACAACGGTGGCAAACAAGTATACGGTTTGCCTGATGGTAAGCAGATACCGTAGTCTATGGACGCTTGCGATTCCAGAAGAATCACAAGCGCACTGCCGAGTTGCCGACCCTTTTTGACTGATTTGAGGATTCGTTGCGTTGATAGCTAGAGATGAACGGAGGTCCCTCACTCTCAACATAACACATCCTCGGGAGCTCTGGCTAGCTTACTCTCCACCAGGGACAGAATATCGCATACCTACAGAGCATATCTGTACACCACTATACAGAGTAAGTAGTGATACGATGCCATTTACTGTCATTAGCAGTAGAAAATGACTTTACCTTAAGTATCTTCTTCTCCATGGACAGCGCCCGCGAGAGCGGTAGTCCCGCGAGAACCTCATGAGGTGCCGCGTCGCAGTCACCAGGAAGCTGGATACGAACACCCAGGCCGTGCCATACTTGCTGTAGAGGGGACAGTACCTTGAGTATTTTCTTCTCCATGGATAACGCCCGCGGGAATTAGCGGTAGTCCCGCGAGAACCTCATGGGGTGCCGCGGGAACCCGATCGAAGCTCGACACGAACACCCAGGCCGTGTCGCAGTGGCAGTAGAGGTGGACTTTACCTTAAGTATCTTCTTCTCCATGGACAGCGCCCGCGAGACGTAGCGGTAGTCCCGCGAGAACTTCATGAGGTGCCGTGTCGCAGTTACCAGGAAGCTGGACACGAACACCCAGGCCGTGTCACAGTAGCGGCGCATTTTGTCTATGGCCATCTCTTGCTCTGAAAAGCCATTCAAACTTGGTAGAAATCAACTAAAGCCGAATTTTATCCATAACAGATTTCAGTGACTTGCCCCGCATGTGGTTTTGCTGGAGTATTTAAAAAAGAATGTCAATATTTATCATCCAAGTGTAAAGGAATATTATACTTATTTAAGTAGTTTTCCTATATTTACAGGAAAAGGAAAGCATACCTAGCTGTAAAAGAGCAAACCTTTAACGGACCGGTCACTTTAGCACTCTTTGGGGGAGGCCTATGTCCAGTAGTGGACGTCTTTCGGCTGATATTTTGGGTTGTTAGCAAGCGGGTAGTAACCGCAACCAAAGGAATTCAAGGTGCGCCCGGCGAACTGCATCATCCGCGCTTTGTGGAAATGTTGGAGCAAGCCTGGGAGCAGGCATAAAGGAGAGGGCAAATGCACAAAAGATCCCACTGGGTCGAAGTGGCATCCGAAAGGGTAGTGGCATCCGAAGTGGCATCTCACCTAGATAAGATAAGATAAGCGGGTAGTAAACTTCTTAGAGAAAAATAACATATTCTCTCACAAACAATTTCGATTCAGGAGCGGGAAATCTACCGAAGGTGCAATCACTCAATTGACGGATGTTCAGCGATCTTATGATCGCTGAACATCTAGATCATGGTAGGGCCTGTGTCGGAGTGTTCCTCGACCTTGCCAAGGCCTTTGATACAGTGTCAATCCCAATACTTATTAAGAAATTGGAGATGTCGGGGATACGAGGAACTCCGTTAAACTGGATGTGTAGCTACCTGTGTCGGGTCGCACACAATGTGTTAGGGTTAACGAACAAGTCAGTGATCTCAGAAACATCACTTTTGGTGTGTCTCAAGGCAGTATATAGTAGTAAGTTTCTGATATATATCAACGATTTGGCTTCGATGGAATTGATCAATGCAGACATAGTGTGCTACGCAGATGACACGGCAATATTGTTTCACGGTGCTTCATAGGACGCTGTTAGCACTTCTGCCGAAGGCGGTCTAGCCCTGGTGTCAAAATGGTTTCAAAACAATCTGTTAACCCTGAATGCAGACAAAACTAAATACTTATGCTTCCATAAAACGGCTGCTTCTGCCCCATATCACCACGGCGTGTTAAAAGCTCATTCATGCACTGGGAACTTGGTTTTATGTGATTGCAATAGCGTAGAAAGAGTTTCCTCTGTAAAGTACTTAGGTGTTGTTCTGGATGAAATCTCACCTTTACAGAGCATATACGAATTACAGCAAATCGGGTCAGGAAATTAATATATATTTTCAAAAAATTGCGGGATGTTATGGATAAACCACTCCTCAAATCAACCTACATTGCCCTGACTCAATCTGTCGTAACCTACTGCATTTCCGTATGGGGAGCCTGGGGAGGTGCGGCCAGCACACACATAATGCTCCTAGAGAGATCGCAACGCTCGTTACTTAAGATAATGCTAACCTATATAAAGAGAGTGAAGTTCTTACTGTGCGTCAGCTGTTTATCCTCCGAAGTGCTATCATAGCTCAAAATCACGTCCTAAGTATGCCAAATTATAATCAACTATTGAAAAAGCGCACCTTTATCATCCCTTTACCAATAGTTAAATCACATTTTGCTAAAGGATTCGGGTTATACAGGCACTTATCCGTATATAAGAAGGTCAATAATAGCTGTGACATCAAAACTTGTTCCACTAGAGAAGTAAAACATAAAGTCAAAGCATGGCTAAGCACCTTGAATTATAGAGAAACAGAAGAAACATTATCACAACAATATACATAAACACTCACACACACACACATACACACCCACGCGATCACGTACACGTTCTCACTCATACTCAAATGCAAAATCTAACAAACACGTAAATACCTCCAGAAGCATGAAGTTAATATCTAGAACACATACAATTACTTACTATCATTATTTTGTTGATCACTTCAGATATTTGTTACTAAAAATGTAATGTAAAATTCTTTAGCGCCTAATGATAGAACAACGGGAAATCAAATGTAAAGTGTCATCCTGCGAGACAGGCATAGCCTAGGGCAGGTGACATGGGCAATCTCATTAATCTTAAGCCATAATAACAGTGTTCGGTAATTAGTATGTCACAGAAATCATGGTTTGACTAAATTTGTGTCACTGTATAAATAAACTATTTTGATTTTTTGATCTATTTTTGATTTTGATATGATGATTGATGATGTGAAACCCCCTTTAGGGACACACATACCTGGCGTCGGAGCGAAGTCCTCGAGTTCCGAGGCGGCGTCGCGGTCGCGGTCACGCTCTTGCTCCGTCAGGTCGCTCTTCTGAGCAAGGCTCGTCTCTCGACGCATCTGAATAAAAATATGAGAAAAGTTATGAGTGGCAATATTTGTGACATTGCTTATAAGCAGTGATCGGATCTAGGATGCAATTTGGGGTGAACGACCTCAAACGTTATGATTATCGTGGATGTGTCTCGGATTTCCCGGGAGTTTAGGAAATGGGCTATTGTAAATTAAAAAATACGTCACTTAATATTTGCACACTTAAAGAACACTAGAATTGTCTAATAATGGGTATTTATAACTGTAATTATTTGTCGATATGTTGAGAATGTGATAAGCAGGGCTCGATTTGAATGACAATGTCAGTCAAGACATTATATACTGCTCATTTCAAGTGGCCATTTTATTTAATAAAAGAGGTTGATAAGTGGTAATTGTTTACGAATATACTATTAGAAGGCATCTTATGTGCGGTGCAGTGCAACGTCATCGGCACTAAAAGTTCGAGCCCTGGTGATAAGATTAACAAAATGGTGATACTAATTACTAATAAAAATTATTACTTTTACTTGTATACCCTGGTAAACATACAAGAATAATAAAAATACATAAAAGATGTTACGTTCAGTTATTCTATTCTATGCAGTAGATACTGTAAACATTTTTGTTGTTTTTACATTTTCTGTAAATTTTATACTGTAAACTACTTAAAATTAAAAGTTATTTACCTTTTTGTAAAGGTAGGTAACAAAAAAAGTCGCGGGATTGTAAGTCATATCCATCTTAATATTACGGACTTAAACCCCGGGAAATTGCATCCTAGATCTGATCACTGCTTATAAGATTTAATTTCACCTGAGCTGTGTCGTCGATCATATCATATTCGGCAACAAACTACCTAACATATTTTTGTGAACATTTGTCCTCAAATGGTTCATATGGTCGCTCTTTTGAGCAAGGCTCGTCTGTCGACTGTGAGTGTGTCGTCTCACTTGTTATCCTATTCGGCCACTGTTTAACATATGTTTACATTGAAAGGCAGACTTTTGTTACCATTTTTCGTCAAATGTGATACATACGGTTAACTTCTCATTGAAGTTATGCGTTTTATTTTCACCTAATAAAGACAAACGTTTAATGTTCTCTGTAATAACTGCTTAGGTAGCTAATGTGTGCATTCATTACGGAATGTGCAGTTCAGTATTCTGTGCAATTGCCTGTACTTAAACCGTAAATGTAAGATTTGTCAATATCAGCCAAGGAGACTTTATAAAAACATCATAAAATTAGGTTACTACATACGTATAACATCTAACCTGATAAATAAATTCAAATACGTGTACATTCCCTAATTTCTTCTACTCCTGTATATCTAATCAATCATCATGCATCATTAAAATTATCACCAAACCCAACCATCACCCAACATGCACATAAATACCCAATTAAAAAGCGTTACTTAAGGGGGTTCGATTGCCATACAAAACGTTATTTGACATTCGCAGGCTAACGGCGTGATATTTTAAGAAACTTATGTAACAAACTTTCATAAATTGGCTTCCCATTTGCGCCAAATTCCCCCTTTCCTAGAATAAACTTACATAAACTAGATTAATTTGAGAAATTGGTTTGTCACGTGATATTTTGGGAAAACTATTTTTCTCAAATTAATCTAGTTTATACAAGTTTATTCTAGGAAAGGGGGAATTTGGCGCAAATGGGAAGCCAATTGATGAAAGTTTGTTACATAAGTTTCTTAAAATATCACGCCGTTAGCCTGCGAATGTCAAAAAACGCTTTGTATGGCAATCGAACCACCTTAATCTAAGTACTTACATTTCATCCGATGAAGCCCAAAGCATCTAAGCATACGCAGGGAATCGTTGAAATAATTTAACTAGACACCCAGAATACAATAATGTGCACCGCGTGAACATTGTCAAGGATGTCTCGTGAGTCTGTGTTATCCATAATAGGTACGACACGACGGTCACCGCGTTTGTGATTCCGTTTGTTCTACTTTGTTCTTATACAAAAACGCAACTAAACTTTATTGCACATAATTGACTTTCAAAACAAAGTTTTTATCGACTTCAAATCAGTAGCCAAATAGCTTCAAGCTTGCCTATAAAATTTGAAGAGTTCCCTCAATTTCTCCAGGATCCCATCATCAGAACTGGATTTTGGTGACAACGGGACCAATCAGGAAGTATATGCTTTCAAACAAAGAAAGAATTTTTCATATCGGTTTATAAATTACGGAGTTATCGCGTAACATACACACATAAAAAAAAACATATTGACGAATTGAGAACCCCCTCCTTTTTTGAAATCGGTTAAAAATACAAAAATGTACAAATGGCGAGCTTAATGCCAAATGACATTCTCTACCAGCAAACCATTGCCAACATTGTATTGTTGCAACTTTATAGTAGTTTTTCCCCTTTTTTGTCCCTTGCTAGGATTTTTATGCTAGCAAAACTGACATTAGTTATAAACATCGAACTCCGAAATCAGTTTGCTCACCGCGCGACTATTGAGCGCGATGATTATGGCATCGCGGCGTGGTCGAGACTGCTTGTGTAATATATATTTTTTTACTCGGGAATGACGGACGTCTGGTTTGTAATATTCGAGTTAGGTTTTATAGGTATAAATTCGGATGGGACGACTGAAACGAATGGTATTGACTGTTTACCTCGTGCGGGTACGAGTGAGGAATGCTCCCGGCGGAAGGCAGACGGCGCGCGCGCACGGCGGGCATGGAGGCGCGGCGCACCGCCTGCTTCAAGTCCGTCTTCATCGCCGTCGACAGAAGCTGCGCGCGCAACGTACGGTAGCGGGCAAGCAAAATTACAAAATCATTCAATCATTCAATTTGGAAGAACACCCAATTCTATGCCCGCTGCCTTTGTGATCGACTTGAAAAAAGGAATGGACAGAGGAGGAAAGGAACGATTTTCTTACCGCGTTGGCCAATTTCTGTTATTCTTTGGGCACTTAGTGAGGGGTGGGATCCATGAGGATGAGGAATCAAGACAAGGAAAGTATCATTTTAGTGAAGTAGAAATGATTCACATCGATAAAAAGAGTTACATCGAATAGTCCACCTCTAATAATTCTTACTCCTGTAAGTGAATTATCTCGAGCTGTCACGATAACTAAATATAAAAATAACGGTGAAAAGTGATATTACTGTGCAAAAGTTATCACACAACGTAGGTTAGTTACTATAAGCGGCATAAAGGCAAATATATTCTGGTCTACAGATACCCAACCAAACATTCGAAGAACAGATATTAAAGTACCTCTAAAACAATAACATTCTAGAGGAACAGGAACATGCTAATATCAACCATTCCATATGGAAACTTATCTAAGAACTGTAGATTTCCACCCGTCCTGCAAAAGCATGCTCCTTTGTAACCACCGCACAAAACATAAACATCAATCAAGTACCCACAATTACGTAATCAACATTTCACCCAGCTAAGCTAATCAGGTAAGTCGCTAAACGCAACAGCATTGCAATAAGTCAACACTAAGCATAAAGTTTCATTTACCAGTAAAAATCATAACTGTCTCTCTCTAGCGAGAAGCGGGTTCGTAATACAGAGTGCAATATTTGAGCACAGATCCCAACACCGACTTAATTCACTGGGTAATGACTTCAATATGCTAGTTTTATGTACCATCGCCAACACAGTTAACTGACCACCAGTGCACTTTATGTGCATTGTAATAAGGTTCAATATAAATACAGGATGGTCAGTTAACTTTGTTGGCGTTTGTACCTACTAGGTATTTTAGTACAAAAGATGGATTCTCTGCTCGAAAGTGTGTTAGTACCTTGCCCAAGCCCATTTCCTTGGGCGCGTCTTCATCCTCGCTCGAGTCTTCTTCCTTCAGGGGCACTTCGGTGTCATCGAAGTCATCGAACATGTAGTAGTCTCCGGACCGAACGGCTATATAGAAAACCACTTTTAATATTGTAAAATAAAGTTGAGTGCGAGACCGAAAGCCCAATTATATTGTTAATTTAACCCAATCAGGAATAAATTTGACTGCTATTGTATTAATTAAATGCCAGATCATTAACAAGCGGTATTATATTTAGCTATAAGTACTGAATATTGAACATCTAGGTAGGTGCTCTGGCGGATAGGTACTTATTAAGTGCTAATACAACACTGAATTGAACGAAAAGTAGAAAAATAGTCCCAATTACAAGCACAGTAATTCGTCTAGAAACTAAATATTTTCAAACCGAGTAACATCAGGAACAAATTCAATCGGGGTAGTTATTATTATTTAATTAGTTTTTTAGTGAATTACGACTTGATAATTAGCATTTTCAATTAATAACAACTTGGGCATCCACCACGTGAAATCGCTCCTGAATGATATGTAAATGCGGACACAGTAAAACACAGACAATTACAAAAAACACAATCACAATGCACAATAATAAATCCCATGCGCGTGCGGGCATACACTCTCATGCAGAAACAGCACATGCAAAGCTTTGACTACTAGTGCGTGGCGCATTCTGTCTTAGTTATTGCATTCACAACATTTACAACAACAATATTTACACCAATCGATATAATCAAGACAGTCCCCGCCAAAAATTCCAACTTGCCTAAATACCATCATCAGTAGAAGCTAGAGATTAGTGAAGCGAACACGGGTTACGTTTACGGGCGATAGACGGAGGCTAAACATTACCCCTCTGATGGCTGGTCGGCTGCTTTAACGGCCTGTCCGGCGCTACAAGAATAAAGCAGAGCTCAACACCACAAGTCACACACCACGGAATAATTGAGGTCACGCCGCTCACTTGCTATGGGGCCAACTCAAAAATACACCCACAACATGACAAAGAGGTGTTATTAAAGCGCGATTTTTGAAAAATTATACGATGACTGATCAGATTTTAGTGATTCTTAATATGGGTCTACATCTCGAACACCACTGTGCGGGAAGATTAGTTGATATATGACACAGGTCGTTTTGTGCAAAGGAGACAATCACCTCCCACACCGGCTCAAGATCTAGGATACCTTTAAATCTGTTCGTGTGCACCCGTCGCTCAATTAGAGGGGGCGACCCACTTTCTATTCCTAATAAAATAAAAAAAACATAATCAACACGGAGATCTGAAAGGGAATGCTTTACATTATATACAGTGTGAGACACGGCCACGAAACTAGAGGTGCGTCGATATCGAAAAAGGTTACACGTATGATGCGAGTTGGGCTCCGCGCGGCTCGACTGCGAGATGAGGGAGGTGCGCAGCAGGCTCGGGCTCGCCACCGTGTGCCGGCGGCGGATCGGGGGCGGCGAGAACACGGGGTACGACTCCTCGGGGCTGCGCGCGCGCGGCAGCAGCTCCGACGAGGGCGGGGACTCGAAGGAGATCCGCCGCGGCTCCAGGTACGCGTCCAGCGAGACCGTCATCAGCGCCGAGGACGGGGAGGGCGGGCCGCCCTGGGAGCTGGGCGGGGGGAGCGCGGGGAGGGCATGGGGACGGTGGACGGGCAGCGGGGAGGGGGGGGCGGAGGGCTCGCTGAGCGGGGTGTGGAAGCCGCGCGGCGAGGCGGGGCTGTCGGGCGTGTGGAAGCCGCGCGACTCCGAGTCGCCGCGCACCAGCGGCACCACCTCCGTGTCGCCCGGCTGACTGTCCGACTCCGACTCCGACTCTATTTAAGGTTAGCGAAATGGAACAATCCCAACAACATTTTTATGATTTACCGTTTCAATAACTACGAAAAACGTATCTCGTTTCGTTTCTATATCAACAAATATGTATTCCGAATTCTACGTCCGAGTCGAAAATAAATATTTAAAGTTTAAACTTAGAACGACTCATAAATTAGAATCTATATAGGTATCGATCTTCGTGCCTTTTCAACATAACAGTTAGTAACAAGTGAATCGGTGCCTGGCATTGAGTCTGAAGATCAGCACAAGTTACGTGACGTGTGGTTGTCGTTTCACAATTCACAGCGTTGATTGAATTCAGGTTCCTTTCACAACTATTTTTAAAATTTCGTTATTTGTTACTGATTATGATTAATAAGGTTCACGAAATCCTTTAGGAATATCCAACAGGCTTAGAATTACTAATGTTATGTTATATTAATAATTTTACGTCATACCTGGCCATAAAGTAGGAATTACCGCACGCTATGCGTGCGGAAAACCCCACTTCCTGGCCAGATAGAGACGTAAAATTTTGTACTCACCACGGGCGGTAATAAAGAAAGCCTCAGAGCGCATATTTATCGCCCTTGCCTTCGGATCGGGCGTCAAATACCTGCGATCTGAGACATTCTTTGTTTAACCGCCCTAGGTAAGTAATGTACTATTATTGTTAAAATTTTACCGCGGTCGTGATTTTTCGGTTCCTTGTGCAACCCGCCGTGTATCTTTTTCTGGTTAGCCTTTATTCTCTCCATTTTTACTTTGATCTTTTCTAATATTTTAATTTCTTGCTCCTCTTGAAGATTCATTTGCTTTTGGCGTAGCTCTTCTATTAGTTCGGCGCCCCTGTAACAATAAATTAGTTCTCCACTTATCATGTAACATTTTAAACAAGCAAGTAATCTTTATTTCGTAATGTACTGAATAGTTTACCTTGATGCAAGAACGGTGGTCGCCTTACTTTCATCAATGACTCTATAGAAGTAATAACTGTGGAATAGTCTTCGCTGCAGAATCAGGAAGGCGAAGCAGACGCCGTCCCAAGCTAGACCGATGTCTTCTTGAGGCACCGTACATTGGGTATTCTACAATAATAAATAATAATTCACGTAGAGTAAAATGTGACGGTCTAATACTTAAAAAAAATTAAACGCCGGAAGAGTTTCGCAATAGAGCGAACACATTACGTTAGTCGAGATTTAGACTCCACTCCAGAACACGTTTGTACATTAGAGCAGTTGCAGCCTCTGAGGCACATCATGAGGCCAGCCCACTTTTACATATTTGTCCGCTGTGAGCGCGTTGAGTAACTTTGAATTTGTGATCCATGTCTCCACGCTTCGGCTCTGTAAGTCATATGGGGTAGGATGCACTATTCGAGTCTCTCGTCTTTCCCATTCACTTTGGGCAAGTGCCCAGAGCCACGGGACATTCGACCTGATCGACTGATGGGGCGTACCTAACCCCAGGGCCCTGGGGCCCCCTGGGTCCTGCTAGATCCTACCTCCTCCGTCCTAAAGTGCAACGAATTCGAAGTGCTACGCTCGTAGCCGAATACCGTGGGTAATTTCCGCCATGTAAAAGCAAGCATCACAAACAGAGCGCCCACGTAGCGACGGCACTAGAGCGCTCCTTCTGATAAGCTACCCAGCTTAGCTGGACCTCTTTCTCAGAGTTGATGCCTAACTGCATTTGTTTCCCTAGACACATTACACACGTAGTACCTTGTCATAAACCTGCATCTTGATAAAGCTGTTCAGGTCACCCGCGAACTTGTCGACGCAGCCTATGCCCAGCAGCTGCACCAGCCAGCACGCGTGCACCTGCGTGGCCTCGCGGAACAGGCAGCCTGGGATCTGCAGGATCACCTTTATCACCACTATTGACACGTTGTAGCGGAGGAGCCACGACCACCTGCAGAAACAAATGCACAATTGACACGAAGCAGGAAGAATACATATTGTATAAGTGCAGTCGCGGAATCTTCAACTTTACGGCATTTAAATTACATTTTCTCAAACATGCAATGAAATGTCATCATTACGTGGGTTATATCAGGCTTCAAAGTATCACGTTTCAGGCAGATCAACTCGAGAGAACTGTAAAGGAATTTCATACGAAATTGAAGGCCTAGGCCGGGAAGTAATTTATTTTTAATTGTCATTCCACTATTTGTGGCACAGCATCACGGCATTCAGCTATGAAAATCAGTTTGATTTGAGGAGTTTTTATATATACATTCCCCGTATACCTACTCACCCGGCAAGCCCTTCTTTCCCGGCGTCTGCAGTAATGAACTATTAAATAACTAGCTTTTGATTCCTCGACTATAAGGACATAACGGATACGAGTACACATTTATTTATAATATTATATAAATATTACATAAAGGATGAAATTGGTGACAAGCAAGTTTATTAATTGTTACTTGGATATTTTCTATGTAATAATTAATAATTACATTGCACGTAGAACCGATGGCCGTTGGGGCGGAAAGGTTCTCGAGTGGTCACCACGTACCGGAAGGCGCGGCGTGGGTAGGCCCCCCAGAAGGTGGACTGATGACCTGGTAAAGGTCGCGGGAGTCCGCTGGATGCGGGTGGCGCAGGACCGGCCATTGTGGCACTCTTTGGGGGAGGCCTATGTCCAGCAGTGGACGTCTTTCGGCTGATATGATGATGAATTTATAATTGTATAGAAGTAAAAATATGCTCGTCGTCCACTACCTATAATGCAAGCGTCTGCTCGCTGTCGTATGTAGATTGACTTATTATGTATGTAAATAGTATATTACTGCAGACGCCGGGAAAGAAGGGCTTGCCGGGTGAGTAGGTATAGACGGCCGACCGTAGGGAGGCCGGATAGTGATACGAAGCCGGCAAACCTTTTTCACGGCGAGGCATGTATAGGGCTTTTCTCAAACATGCAATGAAATAAATAAAAAACTCCAAGAAATCAAACTAATTTTTATGGCTGAACGCCGTGTTGCTATGCCACAAATCGTGGAATGAAAATTAAAAAAAAATTACTTCCCGGCCTAGGCCTTCAGTTTCGTATGAAATTCCTTTACAGTTCTCTCGAGTTGTTCCGCCCGAAACGTGATACTTTGAAGTCTGTTATAACGTACGTAATGACGATATTTCATTGCATGTTTGAGAAAAAATAATTAACTCAATATAATCAACATGTATCTATCGTACTAATCTCAAAACCTACCCAGTTATTACATCTTCATAAAATAAACTGAAAATAGGAAATAAAAGTGAATTTAATCATGAAAGAAAACTCACCATTGTAAAATAGCCTGTTTCGGTCTCAAATAGAAGTCCGTTCCTTGCCATAAGAAAATGAAGGATCCGATGAGATAGCCCATCGAGAACAAGTTGACACGGTTGGTCCCGGTCAGGAACATGATGGCTAGCGTCACCCACAGCATGCCCAGGAACACCATGCGCTTCAGCACGTCTAGCCAAGTGCTGGTACAGAAAAAATATAAAAAATTCCACTAGTGCTGTGAACAATAGAACAATCACGTAAGAAATTTCTTTCAGTGTTTCAGTTCTTCTTTCTGGAATTAAAAAACAGCATCTATCATTTGGTGAAGATATTGACATTAAAGCACGTTTGATTGCATTCCCACCAAGTGAGCCAAGAAAATGGTCTACCACTTTTGAACCATAACATACAAGTAATTGAGTCGAAAAGTTGTACACAACTTTCTTGGCTGACTTCTACCACACTAATTCAATTACGGAAGAATGTTTAATTGAGAGTGGAACATGAATTGAGGGCAATTCGTATTCATGAACTTATAAAGCCAGTCCGTCTTTAGACAATACATGAGTAAGTAGATACAATAATAACATTAATAACCTATTCTGACACAAGTCATATGGCAGTAGAAGCAACAATCGCCAGCAGGAATATGTCTACCACAAGCTTGGTGGCGTACAACCACTCGAGAACACAGAACACAGTACACCATACCCGACAAATCCCAAGAAGTCCGGCACGGGATTGACGAAGCTCGGCGTCTCCCAGGCTTGGCCGATGTCCTCGCTATTGGAGCCGCCCGGGAACTCGTCGCCCGCGCGCTCTAGTCGGAACACAGTACACCATACCCGACAACTCCCAAGAAGTCCGGCACGGGATTGACGAAGCTCGGCGTCTCCCAGGCTTGGCCGATGTCCTCGCTATTGGAGCCGCCCGGGAACTCGTCGCCCGCGCGCTCTAGTCGGAACACAGTACACCATACCCGACAACTCCCAAGAAGTCCGGCACGGGATTGACGAAGCTCGGCGTCTCCCAGGCTTGGCCGATGTCCTCGCTATTGGAGCCGCCCGGGAACTCGTCGCCCGCGCGCTCTAGTCGGAACACAGAACACAGTACACCATACCCGACAACTCCCAAGAAGTCCGGCACGGGATTGACGAAGCTCGGCGTCTCCCAGGCTTGGCCGATGTCCTCGCTATTGGAGCCGCCCGGGAACTCGTCGCCCGCGCGCTCTAGTCGGAACACAGTACACCATACCCGACAACTCCCAAGAAGTCCGGCACGGGATTGACGAAGCTCGGCGTCTCCCAGGCTTGGCCGATGTCCTCGCTATTGGAGCCGCCCGGGAACTTGTCGCCCGCGCGCTCTAGTCGGAACACAGTACACCATACCCGACAACTCCCAAGAAGTCCAGCACGGGATTGAGGAAGCTCGGCGTCTCCCAGGCTAGGCCGATGTCCTCGCTATTGGAGCCGCCCGGGAACTCGTCGCCCGCGCGCTCTAGTCGGAACACAGTACACCATACCCGACAACTCCCAAGAAGTCCAGCACGGGATTGAGGAAGCTCGGCGTCTCCCAGGCTTGGCCGATGTCCTCGCTATTGGAGCCGCCCGGGAACTCGTCGCCCGCGCGCTCTAGTCGGAACACAGAACACAGTACACCATACCCGACAACTCCCAAGAAGTCCGGCACGGGATTGACGAAGCTCGGCGTCTCCCAGGCTTGGCCGACGTCCTCGCTATTGGAGCCGCCCGGGAACTCGTCGCCCGCGCGCTCTAGTCGGAACACAGAACACACTTCACCATACCCGACCACTCCCAAGAAGTCCGGCACGGGATTGACGAAGCTCGGCGTCTCCCAGGCTTGGCCGATGTCCTCGCTATTGGAGCCGCCCGGGAACTCGTCGCCCGCGCGCTCTAGTCGGAACACAGTACACCATACCCGACAACTCCCAAGAAGTCCGGCACGGGATTGACGAAGCTCGACGTCTCCCAGGCTTGGCCGATGTCCTCGCTATTGGAGCCGCCCGGGAACTCGTCGCCCGCGCGCTCTAGTCGGAACACAGTACACCATACCCGACAACTCCCAAGAAGTCCGGCACGGGATTGACGAAGCTCGGCGTCTCCCAGGCTTGGCCGATGTCCTCGCTATTGGAGCCGCCCGGGAACTCGTCGCCCGCGCGCTCTAGTCGGAACACAGTACACCATACCCGACAACTCCCAAGAAGTCCGGCACGGGATTGACGAAGCTCGGCGTCTCCCAGGCTTGGCCGATGTCCTCGCTATTGGAGCCGCCCGGGAACTCGTCGCCCGCGCGCTCTAGTCGGAACACAGAACACAGTACACCATACCCGACAACTCCCAAGAAGTCCGGCACGGGATTGACGAAGCTCGGCGTCTCCCAGGCTTGGCCGATGTCCTCGCTATTGGAGCCGCCCGGGAACTCGTCGCCCGCGCGCTCTAGTCGGAACACAGTACACCATACCCGACAACTCCCAAGAAGTCCGGCACGGGATTGACGAAGCTCGGCGTCTCCCAGGCTTGGCCGATGTCCTCGCTATTGGAGCCGCCCGGGAACTCGTCGCCCGCGCGCTCTAGTCGGAACACAGTACACCATACCCGACAACTCCCAAGAAGTCCGGCACGGGATTGACGAAGCTCGGCGTCTCCCAGGCTTGGCCGATGTCCTCGCTATTGGAGCCGCCCGGGAACTCGTCGCCCGCGCGCTCTAGTCGGAACACAGTACACCATACCCGACAACTCCCAAGAAGTCCGGCACGGGATTGACGAAGCTCGGCGTCTCCCAGGCTTGGCCGATGTCCTCGCTATTGGAGCCGCCCGGGAACTCGTCGCCCGCGCGCTCTAGTCGGAACACAGTACACCATACCCGTCAACTCCCAAGAAGTCCGGCACGGGATTGACGAAGCTCGGCGTCTCCCAGGCTTGGCCGATGTCCTCGCTATTGGAGCCGCCCGGGAACTCGTCGCCCGCGCGCTCTAGTCGGAACACAGAACACAGTACACCATACCCGACAACTCCCAAGAAGTCCGGCACGGGATTGACGAAGCTCGGCGTCTCCCAGGCTTGGCCGATGTCCTCGCTATTGGAGCCGCCCGGGAACTCGTCGCCCGCGCGCTCTAGTCGGAACACAGAACACAGTACACCATACCCGACAACTCCCAAGAAGTCCGGCACGGGATTGACGAAGCTCGGCGTCTCCCAGGCTTGGCCGATGTCCTCGCTATTGGAGCCGCCCGGGAACTCGTCGCCCGCGCGCTCTAGTCGGAACACAGTACACCATACCCGACAACTCCCAAGAAGTCCGGCACGGGATTGACGAAGCTCGGCGTCTCCCAGGCTTGGCCGATGTCCTCGCTATTGGAGCCGCCCGGGAACTCGTCGCCCGCGCGCTCTAGTCGGAACACAGAACACAGTACACCATACCCGACAACTCCCAAGAAGTCCGGCACGGGATTGACGAAGCTCGGCGTCTCCCAGGCTTGGCCGATGTCCTCGCTATTGGAGCCGCCCGGGAACTCGTCGCCCGCGCGCTCTAGTCAGAACACAGTACACCATACCCGACAACTCCCAAGAAGTCCGGCACGGGATTGACGAAGCTCGGCGTCTCCCAGGCTTGGCCGATGTCCTCGCTATTGGAGCCGCCCGGGAACTCGTCGCCCGCGCGCTCTAGTCGGAACACAGTACACCATACCCGACAACTCCCAAGAAGTCCGGCACGGGATTGACGAAGCTCGGCGTCTCCCAGGCTTGGCCGATGTCCTCGCTATTGGAGCCGCCCGGGAACTTGTCGCCCGCGCGCTCTAGTCGGAACACAGTACACCATACCCGACAACTCCCAAGAAGTCCAGCACGGGATTGAGGAAGCTCGGCGTCTCCCAGGCTAGGCCGATGTCCTCGCTATTGGAGCCGCCCGGGAACTCGTCGCCCGCGCGCTCTAGTCGGAACACAGTACACCATACCCGACAACTCCCAAGAAGTCCAGCACGGGATTGAGGAAGCTCGGCGTCTCCCAGGCTTGGCCGATGTCCTCGCTATTGGAGCCGCCCGGGAACTCGTCGCCCGCGCGCTCTAGTCGGAACACAGAACACAGTACACCATACCCGACTACTCCCAAGAAGTCCGGCACGGGATTGACGAAGCTCGGCGTCTCCCAGGCTTGGCCGACGTCCTCGCTATTGGAGCCGCCCGGGAACTCGTCGCCCGCGCGCTCTAGTCGGAACACAGAACACACTTCACCATACCCGACCACTCCCAAGAAGTCCGGCACGGGATTGACGAAGCTCGGCGTCTCCCAGGCTTGGCCGATGTCCTCGCTATTGGAGCCGCCCGGGAACTCGTCGCCCGCGCGCTCTAGTCGGAACACAGTACACCATACCCGACAACTCCCAAGAAGTCCGGCACGGGATTGACGAAGCTCGACGTCTCCCAGGCTTGGCCGATGTCCTCGCTATTGGAGCCGCCCGGGAACTCGTCGCCCGCGCGCTCTAGTCGGAACACAGTACACCATACCCGACAACTCCCAAGAAGTCCGGCACGGGATTGACGAAGCTCGGCGTCTCCCAGGCTTGGCCGATGTCCTCGCTATTGGAGCCGCCCGGGAACTCGTCGCCCGCGCGCTCTAGTCGGAACACAGTACACCATACCCGACAACTCCCAAGAAGTCCGGCACGGGATTGACGAAGCTCGGCGTCTCCCAGGCTTGGCCGATGTCCTCGCTATTGGAGCCGCCCGGGAACTCGTCGCCCGCACGCTCTAGTCGGAACACAGTACACCATACCCGACAACTCCCAAGAAGTCCGGCACGGGATTGACGAAGCTCGGCGTCTCCCAGGCTTGGCCGATGTCCTCGCTATTGGAGCCGCCCGGGAACTCGTCGCCCGCGCGCTCTAGTCGGAACACAGTACACCATACCCGACAACTCCCAAGAAGTCCGGCACGGGATTGACGAAGCTCGGCGTCTCCCAGGCTTGGCCGATGTCCTCGCTATTGGAGCCGCCCGGGAACTCGTCGCCCGCGCGCTCTAGTCGGAACACAGTACACCATACCCGACAACTCCCAAGAAGTCCGGCACGGGATTGACGAAGCTCGGCGTCTCCCAGGCTTGGCCGATGTCCTCGCTATTGGAGCCGCCCGGGAACTCGTCGCCCGCGCGCTCTAGTCGGAACACAGAACACAGTACACCATACCCGACAACTCCCAAGAAGTCCGGCACGGGATTGACGAAGCTCGGCGTCTCCCAGGCTTGGCCGATGTCCTCGCTATTGGAGCCGCCCGGGAACTCGTCGCCCGCGCGCTCTAGTCGGAACACAGTACACCATACCCGACAACTCCCAAGAAGTCCGGCACGGGATTGACGAAGCTCGGCGTCTCCCAGGCTTGGCCGATGTCCTCGCTATTGGAGCCGCCCGGGAACTCGTCGCCCGCGCGCTCTAGTCGGAACACAGTACACCATACCCGACAACTCCCAAGAAGTCCGGCACGGGATTGACGAAGCTCGGCGTCTCCCAGGCTTGGCCGATGTCCTCGCTATTGGAGCCGCCCGGGAACTCGTCGCCCGCGCGCTCTAGTCGGAACACAGTACACCATACCCGACAACTCCCAAGAAGTCCGGCACGGGATTGACGAAGCTCGGCGTCTCCCAGGCTTGGCCGATGTCCTCGCTATTGGAGCCGCCCGGGAACTCGTCGCCCGCGCGCTCTAGTCGGAACACAGTACACCATACCCGTCAACTCCCAAGAAGTCCGGCACGGGATTGACGAAGCTCGGCGTCTCCCAGGCTTGGCCGATGTCCTCGCTATTGGAGCCGCCCGGGAACTCGTCGCCCGCGCGCTCTAGTCGGAACACAGAACACAGTACACCATACCCGACAACTCCCAAGAAGTCCGGCACGGGATTGACGAAGCTCGGCGTCTCCCAGGCTTGGCCGATGTCCTCGCTATTGGAGCCGCCCGGGAGCTCGTCGCCCGCGCGCTCTAGTCGGAACACAGAACACAGTACACCATACCCGACAACTCCCAAGAAGTCCGGCACGGGATTGACGAAGCTCGGCGTCTCCCAGGCTTGGCCGATGTCCTCGCTATTGGAGCCGCCCGGGAACTCGTCGCCCGCGCGCTCTAGTCGGAACACAGAACACAGTACACCATACCCGACAACTCCCAAGAAGTCCGGCACGGGATTGACGAAGCTCGGCGTCTCCCAGGCTTGGCCGATGTCCTCGCTATTGGAGCCGCCCGGGAACTCGTCGCCCGCGCGCTCTAGTCGGAACACAGTACACCATACCCGTCAACTCCCAAGAAGTCCGGCACGGGATTGACGAAGCTCGGCGTCTCCCAGGCTTGGCCGATGTCCTCGCTATTGGAGCCGCCCGGGAACTCGTCGCCCGCGCGCTCTAGTCGGAACACAGAACACAGTACACCATACCCGACAACTCCCAAGAAGTCCGGCACGGGATTGACGAAGCTCGGCGTCTCCCAGGCTTGGCCGATGTCCTCGCTATTGGAGCCGCCCGGGAACTCGTCGCCCGCGCGCTCTAGTCGGAACACAGAACACAGTACACCATACCCGACAACTCCCAAGAAGTCCGGCACGGGATTGACGAAGCTCGGCGTCTCCCAGGCTTGGCCGATGTCCTCGCTATTGGAGCCGCCCGGGAACTCGTCGCCCGCGCGCTCTAGTCGGAACACAGTACACCATACCCGTCAACTCCCAAGAAGTCCGGCACGGGATTGACGAAGCTCGGCGTCTCCCAGGCTTGGCCGATGTCCTCGCTATTGGAGCCGCCCGGGAACTCGTCGCCCGCGCGCTCTAGTCGGAACACAGAACACAGTACACCATACCCGACAACTCCCAAGAAGTCCGGCACGGGATTGACGAAGCTCGGCGTCTCCCAGGCTTGGCCGATGTCCTCGCTATTGGAGCCGCCCGGGAACTCGTCGCCCGCGCGCTCTAGTCGGAACACAGAACACAGTACACCATACCCGACAACTCCCAAGAAGTCCGGCACGGGATTGACGAAGCTCGGCGTCTCCCAGGCTTGGCCGATGTCCTCGCTATTGGAGCCGCCCGGGAACTCGTCGCCCGCGCGCTCTAGTCGGAACACAGAACACAGTACACCATACCCGACAACTCCCAAGAAGTCCGGCACGGGATTGACGAAGCTCGGCGTCTCCCAGGCTTGGCCGATGTCCTCGCTATTGGAGCCGCCCGGGAACTCGTCGCCCGCGCGCTCTAGTCGGAACACAGAACACAGTACACCATACCCGACAACTCCCAAGAAGTCCGGCACGGGATTGACGAAGCTCGGCGTCTCCCAGGCTTGGCCGATGTCCTCGCTATTGGAGCCGCCCGGGAACTCGTCGCCCGCGCGCTCTAGTCGGAACACAGAACACAGTACACCATACCCGACAACTCTCAAGAAGTCCGGCACGGGATTGACGAAGCTCGGCGTCTCCCAGGCTTGGCCGACGTCCTCGCTATTGGAGCCGCCCGGGAACTCGTCGCCCGCGCGCTCTAGTCGGAACACAGAACACAGTACACCATACCCGACAACTCCCAAGAAGTCCGGCACGGGATTGACGAAGCTCGGCGTCTCCCAGGCTTGGCCGATGTCCTCGCTATTGGAGCCGCCCGGGAACTCGTCGCCCGAGCGCTCTAGTCGGAACACAGAACACAGTACACCATACCCGACAACTCCCAAGAAGTCCGGCACGGGATTGACGAAGCTCGGCGTCTCCCAGGCTTGGCCGATGTCCTCGCTATTGGAGCCGCCCGGGAACTCGTCGCCCGAGCGCTCTAGTCGGAACACAGAACACAGTACACCATACCCGACAACTCCCAAGAAGTCCGGCACGGGATTGACGAAGCTCGGCGTCTCCCAGGCTTGGCCGATGTCCTCGCTATTGGAGCCGCCCGGGAACTCGTCGCCCGAGCGCTCTAGTCGGAACACAGAACACAGTACACCATACCCGACAACTCCCAAGAAGTCCGGCACGGGATTGACGAAGCTCGGCGTCTCCCAGGCTTGGCCGATGTCCTCGCTATTGGAGCCGCCCGGGAACTCGTCGCCCGAGCGCTCTAGTCGGAACACAGAACACAGTACACCATACCCGACAACTCCCAAGAAGTCCGGCACGGGATTGACGAAGCTCGGCGTCTCCCAGGCTTGGCCGATGTCCTCGCTATTGGAGCCGCCCGGGAACTCGTCGCCCGAGCGCTCTAGTCGGAACACGCGCAGTTGCCGCGACGCGAACACTAGCAGGAAGAAGTCAAAGACGAGCTTGGTGGCGTGCGGCGGGCTGTCCGCGAACGGGAGGAACAGGAATGTTCGAAGGTCCTTGGCGCGCTGAAAGATAGACACATTCAGAAAATGGTTATAGGGACAGGTTATATTGCATACAAATATGGATGTCCAAATACAAAAGATTTAAATACTGAACCAATGTCGGTCACTTGCGTCGACGTTACATATGTATGATGTGTAACTTGTTGCACCTTATTCCATTTAAATAAAGTTAAAATTCTAGACTGTACTGTACAATCGGGTGCCGGTTAATGTACGGCCATGATAATGTACAGCCATGATAATGTACAGCCCAATAATACGCGTCCACTGGACGCGTATTATCAGGCCGTACATTATTGGGCCGTGCATTATCACCCTGAGCAAATTCGGTACGGGGCAATAATTGGAAGCCAATCTTGTACGACCTGATAATGTACAGCCCAATAATTGGCGTCCATTAAAAAGTCTCCAGCGGGTCGACGCCACCCCGCTTTGGGTGGCTATTTCAGGTCTGAGGGACACAAGTGAACCCTAACCTAACCGACCTAAGGCAGAGTTCGCTTTTGACAGGCAATAAACTTGGTCCGGGGCAATAATTGGAACCCACCTTTGTTCGAGCTGATAATGTACGGCCCGATAATACGCGTCCACTTTTTATGGCTTCGTATTATTGGGCTGTACATTATTGGGCCGTGCATTATCACCCTGAGCAAATTCGGTACGGGGCAATAATTGGAAGCCACCTTTGTCCAGGCTGATAATGTACGGCCTGATAATACGCGTCCCTAAAAGTGGACGCGTATTATCGGGCTGTACGTTATTTGGCTGTACATTATTGGCTCCCGTACAATCGTATTAAACCGTCTACGTTACTCTTTTGTGTCATGGACATTGGTCATCAAAACATTAAAATGGAACATCAGTGTGTTCTAAATCAGAATCGTTTGGATTACTAAACCCGTTAAGGTGCACAAGATATTGAACGTAACCCTTAACTTAAGTGACATACGTTAATTAGGTGGTCATAGTAGGTGATCACCTCAACGGAACGAAATAGTACATTTTACAACTAGTGTGAAAAGAATGTCTTTTTACCACTAGTACCGAGGTATCTTGCCACGAGCTGAAAGCGAGTGGCAAGACTCGGTACGAGTGGTAAAAGACATTTCACACGTGTTGTAAACGACGTTTTTTAATACAATTGCGAAAAAATAATAAATTAATATTCGTCATTTATATATTAATGAATTCTTTAAATAAATTTATATTATTGTACCTCGATCTCAACTGTTAGTGGCTGCATCGAAACTTCTGCTTGCGTATGCGCTCCTGGTACCTATAGGTGGACCGTTTAACTAGGTCCTCGCCTGCGCGGCGCGCGGGTGCAGGGGTATGACTATAACGGGCTGCGGGCGACGTGCGGAAGGCAAACCCCGGCGCCCGCACCCCGTTATCGTCATACCCCTGCACCCGCGCGCTGCGCAAGCGAGGAATGAGTTAAGCGGTCTACCTACAGATGCGTACATTTTCAGCTTCAAAAATGACTTTCATACTAACGCGATCAAAAATAAATACTCCTAGTATTCGTAAGCGTTTTTAATTTCATAATTTCCAAGTAAAAAATCTAATATAAAATTACTGCGTTTCGAAAGTATAGTTTGGAACTAAAAAGTAAAAAGCACTAGTGCGAGAAATTGAGCTTCTCGCACGCTACGCAGCCACAAAAAGTACCACTTTTTGAGCAACTGTATTAAAAAGGATTAAGCGATACTTATGGCCGTTATTATAAGCAAAAGTAGAAAGATACAATTAATGTATGTGTAGGGGATAAATGGTCACAGTTGTATAAGTATTTTAAACGAGTACTCACCTGTGTATCTCCTCCCCAAGGATAAGTGACGCAGAACTGCGGCAAGAAGCCCACCGCTATCATGTACTGTATAGGCACCAGGATAGTGATAAATATCGTGAAAGGCAGCCACACCCGCGCTTGGGTCGGCCTCTTTATTGATACGAATAGCAGCAGCCACAATGAGTATAGTACCGCGTATATGTCCATACGCGAACCTATCACACCTATTAGGCATATTAAGGTTATCTGCAAAACAACATATTTGTTGAGTGTAAGAGTACAGTCGAACTCATAAGTAGCTGAACAGTTAGGTGCATTGTCACTTTCACCCGTTTGGCAGTTCAACGTAACGTTATTAAAAGCAACACGGTATTGAGGGGTGTAGACTAATGTTAAAATGGATGACGTAGTGTTGCTAAATTGATAGTAAACCATCAATTTATTGTATTAAAATATAAAATATAATTAATATCATAAAAGATAAGACCTTGAAACTTTAGAAAAATATGCATTTATTTTTATTGTCCAAGTGTTAATTTAAAGCTACCAATAGAATCCTTAAGCTTATATAGAAACAAATTTGTATGGACAACTATGGACCTAAACGCAGTATTTCGCGACCGAAACAGCAATTTACTTGATTTTCCATGCAACGGTTAATACCTATAAATATAAAAGTGTGACGTCCCACTTTTATGTCAATTAGTATGAATCGTTTCGCCTGCCGCCAGCGAGGTCCATCTTCGACTCAAATTGTTGGGTTGGTATTTATATTCTTTAATTGTAGTTGCTCCCATACAACCATTTGTTCTTCTCCATAAACTGGTTCGAATGGCATCGTAAAAAAAATTATGATAGAAGCCTATTTGTGTTCGGCCTCTTGTGAGGCCAGCCGTACTTATCAATTAAACACAACCAGCAGCATCCTTCTGAACCTCGCAGCACACACTGGAACTCTATCAGCGACATCGATACGAATACATATATGTACAGTCGCCATCACATACATCGGTTCAAAGATATCGGCACATGCACCCTAATGCCTTGAAAATAGAGGTGTGTTCCGATGTTTGTGACGTGCTTGTTTGTTCCGATGTATGTGATGGCGACTGTGCTAGTGTGTAAGCGCCATACGATAAATAAATAAATAACCAGCAGCATAATCGTATTGTCTTTCTACTACTCACCTCGACACCAAACTTGTAGAATCCATAGTTAATAATGTATTTTGCACAGTAAATCAAGTCTATGTCGGCTTCCTTGCGCGTCACTTCGGGAAACAAAACTTTATCTGGTTGATTAGATGCCCAGCCCTGATCCCTGTAACAGTCATGCGGTCGTCATCTATACTCAGAGTTGGCATTATTCGAATGATTCTTACATACATACATACAATCACGCCTTTATCCCTAAAAGGGGTAGGCAGAGCACACGAAACTTGTGTTCCAGTGCCACTTTTAGCATAAATGTGGGTATAAAAGATCGACAAAATGTGATGTTGCAGTGATAGGTTGCTAGTCCATCGCCCACAACACACTTCAAACCTTAATGAGTCTTTATTCGAATAAACATTTATTCGTTACTAATTTATTCGCGAATATTTTATTCGTCTACACTTACGAATGAGAAGAGTTATTCTCATTTCATTCGAATAAATCCTCGAATAATCCCGAATAATATTTAAGAATACGGTTGCTAGTTATAACACGTAGACACGTCATCATCATCCTCCTAGCGTTATTATTCCCGGTTGTGCCCCTAAAGGAGCCCGGGGTCCACGTAGACACGTCAATCTTCCTAAATAAACTTTCAGACCATTTATTTAAGAAAGTGTTGTATTAAAAACGAATTTAAAGTAACAATTATGTGTGTTTCCAGCTAGTTAGATTATACTGATAGTACAAAGAGATACATTTTGTGAACTTTGTAGCTTTCTAAGTTTGAATTATATCACTACATACATAGTATAAAACAAAGTCGCTTCCCGCTGTATGTCTGTATGTCCCTATGTATGCTTAGATCTTTAAAACTACGCAACGGATTTTGATGCGGTTTCTTTTAATAGATAGAGTGACTCAAGAGGAAGGTTTATATGTATAATACATGCATGTACTATTAATATTATGCATATACGAGTAAACCCGTGCGAAGCCGGGGCGGGTCGCTAGTATACCTATGAAAGGTTTAAATTGTAACGAGAGTATTTGCAAGTTTTCGTCGGGTCTATCTCTGTCTTTTTTTAACCTATGCAAAAAGAGAGAGACAGACGAGTGGACGCGGATTATCGGGCCATCTGCATCTTGAGAAAGAGTTGTGCCTCCCTGCTCCACAGGTTGAAGGGGAGTCCGAACAATATCCTCAGGTGTTTGCTCGGAGGTGGGACTCGCCCATGTTCCAAAGATGGGTCTGTATGCATTCTAGTTTTGTAAATTTTGACAGTTAGTTATCCATTTATTTATTTAATAATTTAATGATTTGATTTGATTTGACATAATGTATACCAAATATTTTATTTTATTATTATTCTTTGTTTTTTATTAATTTATTCAATTGTAATTTTACTGGCACAATGTACTAACAATAGTTTTAATGTTTTTGTAACCTACTAATACTTTTATGGGCTAAGCCTGAAATAAACTTATGAATTGAATTAACTGGACCCGTTTTTGTCCATCTCAAATATGAAACCTTCCGTCAATACATTACGAACCTGATTATTTTCTGTCGGTACGTAACGAGGGAGTGGATTGTAAATACGACTATAAGCCCTATGTAATCTTTCAGCAGCACCGCTAAGTTGCGGTTCTTCGTGAAACCGATCCATTCCGCATTGTTATACGTGGTTTCTTTAATGCCATCGTAGTTCTGAAACACAGATAATATCAACAGTTTTCAAATAGTGTTATAAAGAAAATACCTATTCTACAAGATACTAAGGTAAACGTCCGAGTGCTCGACGCTGTACAGTCGCCATCACATACATCGGAGCAAACAAGCATGTCACAAACATCGGAACACACCTCTATTTTCAAGGCATTAGGGTGCATGTGCCGATATTTTTGAATACCTATAGTGTACCTATGTATGTGATGGCGACTGTACGGCATGGCCACTGTGTCAAACAGCCATTCACAAATTTTGTGTCTGCGGTTGTGTCTAATTAACTACCACGACCATTTACGAACATTTTATATTGAGTCGTGGCAATAGGGAACATTACTGCAATGTTCTGCCGCCAGAGGCAGCACTAACACTAATAGTAAACCAGTATAGAAATATAGGGATTCACACACACATGCACAATTGATTGTCAAATGAGTGACAAGGATGCTTGCATAGACAATACCGCAAGTGCGAACGAGATACAATGTCAACGCTGCTAGTGTCGCCACCTACGAAGAGTTTTGCGTAATGTTCCCTATTAGACACAAATCTGGAGAATGGCCGCAAAGTGGTATGGCTTAAATTGGAATGAAGAAAAATCCTCTTAGTTCGAATTTAACCTATATTGCTTTGACATAAAGTGCCCATGCCATATACTAGGACAGCGTCGAGCACTCGAACTTTTACATTACTGTATTTTTTGTGTAGTCCTTTTTCTCTTCGGAGTTAGTTTTTTATCAATACGAAAAAACAGGTTATTTTCTCTCACAAAACTCGAATACCGATTGATGCTTTGTGTGAAACCATAAAGACGGCAATTCGCATAGGACCGTTTTTAGTAGAAATACCCGTGGCTTAGACTTAAGCACCACGTCTTGTACTTATGCGCCTTAGCGTCGCCATCAGATATATATATCGGTGCGGCCAAAGTGCTCACAAATATCTGAACACGTCTCTAATGCCTCGACAATAGAGACGTATTCAGATATTTGTGAGCACTTTGGCCGCTCCGATATATCCAGATATATCTGATGGCGACTGTACCAGGCGAATCGTCATAAGAACAATTGTCAAATCCAGCGCGGTTATTAGATCAATTGATTTAATTAGAAAAGAAAGCAGTGCGGCTGCGGTAGAAATATCAGAAGACTCTCGATATTCGTGCAAGCGACACAAACATTCAATGTGTCAAATATACATTTGAATGTCACATATCTAACATATCTATATACTCACAGTACAGTTGACATCAAAAAGACCTGGTCGGATATATTCTATCTGATAAACCATCTTCGCCATGAAGTAAACAGTGACAAGTGTGGATATGAAAAGGATAATAATTCGCTGTTTCCGCGCATTGAGCAGCAGTGCTGGTGCCACGATCAACATTATTGGTACGTGCATTGCGCACACCTGGAACACCAAACGTATAGGTTATATAATTATATCATGCCATGACATCATTAAGTACGTCGATACTCAGTGGTGTGGCATCAAACATAACTGTAGGAAAGCCAGAGTTAATTAGGTGTGGTTTTTATTCAAGAGTTGATTGACACTCTGCTGGCATAAAATAGACAAGCCGGAGGGATATGAGTTTTATAGACGCCACGCCACTGATTGATACTTCAATAGACGTATAGTCATGCCGCATGGCATACGCTTGATTCCTTTCGGAACATGCTATCCGTTCCCAAATCGTCCGTTCCCGTCACTACCGTTTCCGTAATAATCCGTTTACCAATATATGCGTTTCCCATAATGTGTTTTTTCTAAAATACAAATTTGGCTTGATATCCGTTTCCCAAAAAGGCCTAATCTCAAAACGACCGTTCCCGTCACTACCGTTTACTAAATAATCCGTTTCCTGGAATATGTTTTTACCCCAAAAATACGTTTGGCTTGATATACGTGATATTCGTTTCCCAAAACACTAGTTCCCAAAACATCCGTTCCCGTCACGTCACTATTATACGGGTGTCATGAGAAATCGATTTTTGGCATACGGATGCTATGAGAACCGGGGATTTGACATACGGATGCGATGAGAAACGGGACTTTTGGGCATGCGGGTGTCATGAGAGACGGATCTTTTGGCATACGGATGCTATGAGAACCGGGTGTTTTGACATACTGATACGATGAGAAACTGGTCTTTTGGCCTGCGTTCATTTAAAGAAACTGATATTTTGGGAAGTTCATTTTCTGAAAAGTTTGAGTCAACAGTCAAAATACACCTGGAAAAGAAAAAAAAACGGTTGCAATAAAGGGACTGTTAGGCATGAAAATGCAATTTTACTGAACTCCCAAGGGTACATCATCCGCTGTGTCTGGAGTTATAATGGAAATATGCCAACTTACATGCATCACACAGACGAGCGTGAGCGAGAGGAACACCACTTTGTTGAGATGCAAGTGGAGATACATGAACAGATAGTTGATCCAGACGTTCAGCCTGGCTCTGCAGGACGCGAACGTCTCCGCGAACCACTGACGGAACGGTGTAGAGTGCGGCTCCGTCGTCGTCGGGGCGTATGAGCGCGATCGGGAAGGTTTTCTGTGTGTAAAAATTAGATGTTTTGAAAATTTTGGTATATTGGTACTTCTACTACTACTTGATCTTGGGAAGATCTTGCTGGCAACCGCGATGAGTGGAGGAACACTATCGCAAAAGGCCGCGAAATCTACGATGATACTTGGTTCCAAGATCTAGCCCACAGACGCGCTAAGAGGCATAATCCTCAAGAGGTTGCCGATGATACGGTCCCTCAATTTGCGTGCCCCAAATGTGGACGCAAATGTCGATCCCGGATTGGCCTATATAGTCACGAGAAGCGTTATCCCTCGCGTACAGATGCTGATTAAATCATCTGTCTAGATGCATAAGGCCTTATGATGATGAGTAGTAGTATAACTCTTTATTGTACAAAATAAACATAAGTTGTACAAAGGCGAACTTATCCCTTTGAGGGATCTCTTAACCTTTGAGTAGATGAGATTAGAAATGAGAAGAGGCAGACAAATGCAACATGTACAACAAGGTACAAGAAAGGCTATAGATATGTAATATATACACATACAAGTATAATGGAAAACATAACTATCACACGAGAGAGGAGAGGAAAAACCGTATCGACAGGAAAGGGGAAATACATATTAAAACAAAAAAGCGGCCAAGTGCAAGTCGGACTCGCACATGAAGGGTTCCGTTAAATAAATTGCAGTTTAAGATTTATGACGTATTAAAAAAAAACTACTTACCAGATCTCGTTCAAACCAATTTTCGGTGGAAATTTGCATGGTAATGTACATCATATATTTTTTTGAGTTTTATTATTCCCTTATTTTAGAAGTTACAAACTATTCAGTTTAGAAAAAAATGATCTTAGAAACCTTATTATCATTTTTGAAAACCTATTTAATGCTACCCCACACGTATGGGTTTGATGAAAAAAAAATGTTGAGTTGCAGTTTTGTGTATGGGGACCCCTAAAACTTAATGTTTTTTTTTCGATTTTTGTGTAAAAATCTTAATGCGGTTCACAAAATACATACCAAGTTTCAACAGTATAGCTCTTATGGTTTCGGAAAAAAATGGCTGTGACATACGGACGGACAGACAGACGGGCGGACATGACGAATCTATAAGGGTTCCGTCTTTTGCCATTTGGCTACGGAACCCTAAAAATGAAGAGAACAATAAAAATAAAGTGATCTGTATGACGTTGAACATAAGATTGAATTCGATTTGACCTGTCTCAAAAGTTGTTTATAAAACAACTTTTGAGACACTACTACTGTTTTAGATCGAGAAAGTTGTGCTGAGCAAGAATCAGAAGATTATCGCACCTAAAATTGGCCGATAGTTTGAAAAATCCTTCACTTCCGGTAAAAATTGTAAGGGTAGATATATTTACGTGACAACATTACGAGACATGTGGCATCATTTAGCCCTTTAATCGTAGGTAGAGTAAACCTAAGTCTGTCTGTCCTGAAATGGCCGGAAGTACTTGGCAGACGGTGCCAATGGTGGCCAACTTTGGCACCATCTGCACTGGCACGTAGGTATTGGAGTGGGCTTACGGACTCGGACTATGAGGGATGATTACCTGTGCAGGTCACGTCTTGTATTTAACGTAGATATGGATTGTTCGACTTCCGTGATAGAGCCCACCACGGATGCCTTGTCCGCCTCCTCTTCCAAAGGCAATGGCGGCACCTGTAGAAAACAAAAAATGTACTATAGAGCATTTAGATAAAATCTTTATAATCTATTACGAGAACCAAATAAAATACAAGTTAATGAAAATTACACACATTGCTGTCTTATTATTTAAGTAGACGTTTTGTCTTCTAAGTAGGTAAGCGTTTAATCAGTAGAACATATTTTTTTACGTCATACCTGGCCATAAAGTAGGAATTACCGCACGCTATGCGTGCGGAAAACCCCACTTCCTGGCCAGATAGAGACGTAAAATTTTGTACTTACCACGGGCGGTAATAAAGAAAGCCTCAGAGCGCATATTTAAAATAAAATAATTTCAAATACCTGCGATCTGAGACATTCTTTGTTTAACCGCCCTAGGTAAGTAATGCACTATTATAGATCTTTTTCTAGCGAAAACTCTCCTCCTCTCATGTAAAGAACTTCTTAGATGCTTAGTATTTGTAGGCAGAATATGTCCGTTTCTACCCAATAGACATTCTGTTATATGTGTTCTTTATCTGAATTGTTATTGCCCCCGCGATAACGACGTATGATAATTATGTATTTAAAACATTAAACAAATACGTTTCATTCGCAGGCAATCGATACCTGCCGCTTTGCCGGTTATCAATAAGGACGATTGTTAATGACATCCTAAGTCTAGAGATGTGCCGAGTATGGATTTGGCCGACTAGCCGATCAATCGGCCCTGAGGTGGCCGACTAGTCGCCGTCTATTCGCCGACTATAATTGAGGCCGGATAGTCGGCTTTCCCGACTAGTCGCTACATCCCTAATTAACGCAAACAGCGCCTTATTGACAACCGACAACGTGTTATCTTTTGTATGGCAAAGACATTAGAGGTAGAGATAATAATTTATGAATAAATACTTACATCGTCCTTCATGGTAGAAGCGCCTGCGTTACTCGGTCTACTCGAACCGTTTCCATTGTTAGCTATACTATTCGTATTTGGACTGTGGTGATAGAAAACGTTAATGTTAATTAAGTATCTTATCTATATTTTGGAACGTACTGTTTAAAGGCGTTGTTACCTAATGGGCCAGGATTGCTTTATTTACTTCATAATGGTGCAGTTTGAGGTAATAATCTAGTCTACTAATTGGGTCATTGTCAGATTTAGGTTCGCGTCTCTTCGGTGGACATTGCCAAAGTTAAGGGCTATAAAGCCTAATTTTTGGTTGATCTCTAAATCCGCATAAACGGCGTTGCCCTTTTTATAATCCTATGTGATAAAAACATATTATATGTGAGCGTAAGCCCTTAACTATTGACCACCGGAAAGATGATTTTTGTTTTTGTGACTGACAATGACCCAATTAAAACAGCTATTAGTCCGTTAAGCCCACTCCCAATACGCCTACGTCTCATGAAAACAAAGATCCATCTTTGACACCGTCTGCCAAGTACTTCCGGTCATTTCCGGACTGACAGACAAAGGTTTACTCTCTCTACGATTAAAGGGCTAAATTAAACGATGCCACATGTCTCGTACGACGTAAATTTTGATTTAGTGACGACTCTCAAATGACGAAGTGACGATTTAGAGAAAACTCACAATTTTGACCGGAAGTGAAGGATTTTTCAAACTTTGTGTTGTCATGAGACGTAGGCGTTTTGGCAGTGGGATAGTCCGTAAGACTATATGTATTTATTGCATGTAGGAACAATCAATCGGATCGACGTATCCCTTAATTCGTCCATTTGTATACATATACGATAAAAAAATCGGAGTACCTATACAACGTGTTCATGACAATCTCCGGTAATTGCAAGGGGGCATAGTTTAGATAAAATAAAGTTAATTTCTCCAAGACAGTAGTATCTTAACTCTTGCTGTTATCGAGATATTCAATGTTTAATTTAATCAGTTTTGCAGATTTTACCAGTATAAATGGCTCTTAACTGTGACGTCATAACAGCTTTTTAAATTTTGTATATCTTACTCTACAAGAAGGTTTACAAAGTAAGTTCGTTCAATATAACATATTTTTATACATACATATTAATTTTATTTCATGTGTTTCAAGACCCTTGTACAATAAGACAATAACCGTTAATGCAACATTAAATAAATTTGTACAAAAATTGAATTTTTTTTTTTTTTTTAGTTTTTCTGACCTCAAGATATAAGTACCTACGCTAATTTGTTTCTGTGAATGTACTCTGCAATATGCCGAAGTTAACGGAATTTCCCGGGAACACCGTGTATAATAAATAAATAAATAAATACATTAATGAATGTAATGTTATTAAAATCGTATCTACTAAACTATATTATAACCATGGTCCAAATGGACGAAGAGCGGTGCCTCCCAACACAAGTATTGCCATACTTACCGGGAGACGCCAGCCACTAATGTACTTTTACCTACTTTAGTATGATACCAATAAATATTTTTGATTTTTTGATTTTTGATTAATACTCGTATCATGTGAGACAATGCTTACGAAAGGCACTCATCGGAAGTATCTCGACAAGTAAGTAAATCTGCTGGAGATGGCTACGCCTCGATCGTAACAAATATAATAACTTATAGTCGTTTTTATGTGTACATGTAAAAATAAGTATCTAACGACACAAGTTTGTTACCTGGTGTTTGGATCAGAGAGGGCCATAAAGTCTTTGTGGAAGTAGTGGACTTGCATTATCGTGATTATCAGAAAACAAGTGGGAGTCAGCAGTTTCACAAACAGGTCTGCTGGGAGATATGGCTCCAATCCAAGATCATTTTGCCTGAAAGAAAAAGAGTTATTCTATGACTTGAAACTTCATTATTTAAGTTATTGAACATAAGTAATACAACTTACAATTGAACTGAGATATGGAGATATGTATGTATAGTTTCGGGAAAGCTGTCGAATTGATATATGTAAATAAGAATCAGATTGATCATAGAGTAAATGATCACTGTTATCCAGAAGATGTACATCAATCGTCGCCACCAGTACCAGCTCATCTGTTAAAAAAAATAACGATTAAAATGATCTCCAGAATACTACAAATTAAACATTAAAGTTAAAAACGAACGGTAAGTTTTCTATATCTATAAAAAGAAGAATTCCTGACTGACTGACTGACTCATTTCGCACAGCCGAAACTGCTAATGTTAGAGAGTTGATTTTTGCACAGTAGGTAACTTTTTTATATAAGAAGGGTTTTTTTTTTTAATTTCACCCCTAAGGGGGTAAAATAGGGGTGCAAAGTTTGTATGGGAGAAACTTTATTTATGAGCTGGAGTCTTAAAAAAGAAAGATACTATTCTAAGAATACAAAAAAGTACTTTCAGTGTTTTAGAAAATTCCACCCCTAAGGGGGTAAAATAGGGGAGCAAGATTTGTATGGGGAACACTTTATTTTTTAGTTAGACTTGAAACTTTGTAGAAAGATTACTTATTAAAATACAAATAAAGTACTTTCAGCGTTTTGGAAAATTTCACCCCTCATAGGGTTAACAGGTGTGCAAGGTTTGTATAAGGACGTTTTTTTTGTGCTAGAGACTTGAAACTTTGTAAAAAGATTACTTATTAGAATAGAAAAAAAGAACTTTCAGCGTTTTAGAAAACTCCATCCCTAAGGGGGTTACCTAACAAGGGGTGCAAGGTTTTTATGGGAAACACTTTTTTTGAGCTAGATACATAGAACTTTGTAGAAAGATTACTTATTAAAATACAAATAAACTACTTTCAGCGTTTTAGAAAACTCCATCCCTAAGGGGGTTAACAAGCGGTGCAAGGTTTTAATGGGCAACACTTTTTTGTGCTAGAGACTTATAACTTTGTAGAATGATTACTTATTAAAATACAGAAAAAGAAATTTCAGCGTTTAGAAAAATTCAACCCCTAAGGGGGTTAAAATGGGGTTCAAAGTTTATATGGAAAGCAAGATATTTTTTAAGTAAAAGATTTGTAACTTCGGTCTTATCGTGTTAAAAGACTATAAAACGAATTTCAGAGTTTTTTCAAATTTATCCCCTAAGAGTATTAAAAGGGGGGTTAACGTTTGTGTAAAGAGCAAGACATTTTTAAAGTATGAGATTTGTAATTTCGGTTTTAGACTGTTTATTTAAAAACTAGAAAATGAATTTCAACGTTTTTAAAAATGTATAGGGGGTTAAAAGAGGGTTCAAAGTTTGTATGGAGAGCAATCATTGTTCTAAAACGATAAAAACTTCTACGCGGAAGAAATCGCGCGCAACAGCAAGTAATGCATAAAGCTCACACTCACTTGGAACATTAATATAAATCCGACGCATAAGAACATGTACACGATTCGGAAGATGGTCATTCTTGTGCCGGTAATGCCAATAACGAAGAGCATTATGACCACTACGTAGATCCAGTAACGCGCGCAGGCCGCCCTGAGGAAATCTCCTACTATACGGAGCAGTCGAGAACGGTTTTCTTCTTCGCGCTGCGCTTCTATCACTGGAAGATATAATAAATATACGGCTTTAAATGCATGCAGTCTATATTTAGCATTAATCTGAGTAGCGGTGAGATGTTTGCATCGGGAATTCCTCACCACACGATTTGAGCCATTCGGATGGAGTTATTTACTGTGAGCAGGAGCATAAAAGCAAACATAATTTTCTTCTGTATGTGTATAGACGCAGATGGCTGTGTGGCAAGGCATTCGCGACGCTCGTTTATTTCGAAGCTTTTGATGAAATAACGGGTTAGTAGAAAGGATATGTTGAAGAGCGTATTTTGAATTCAGTAGAAAAGGTCGAAGGTTATGTGTTTTAGGTTAGTAAGTAACTATTTTAATTTAAACTGTAAGGTGCATTGCATAGTGCAAAGGAATTCAATAACGTGTTATCAACTAAACTCAATCGATTTGAAATCGTATAGTTTATTAAATAAGAAATTTGCCCAATTTTTTAAGAACTGTTAGCATATGGAAGATTAGAGAAGAATCGCAGGAAGGAAATGTAGAATAGAATAGTCGTAAAATGGTAGTTTTAAGTCATGTGAAAAGGCTATAGGAAGAAAGGAGAAGTCAGATGTTATGTAGAAAAATAATTACCACCGGCTAGACCTGAAGCGTAGATGACATACAAATACAACACTTAGTTAATTAAGCATAAGTATACTTTTACCCCTTTTTTGTAAACCAGGAAATCAAGAAATGGGCCCGGTCAATGGTATATAATATATATTTTCTGGTACACAAAGTTAGAATGCATAGAATAGCTAGAACAAGCACATTTAGATACTGTAAATAACTTGTAATCGAAAATATTGACCAGTTTCATTCACAGAATAAGCTACAAGAAAAAGTGAATGGACCCATTTATTATCAAACCGCGATTAGGTACAATGGGATTGGAATTGACAGTTTTGCCATATAAATACATACTTACGTCAAAGTTTATATGAACTGACACCTATTCCAATCCAAAAAAAAAGCAAAGCAAAATAAAGGCTATTATTTTGCATGCTTATTTAAGTAGAGTACGGCGGACTGTACCGTGTATTTGTACCAACATAATGTGACCCGTATTCCGCAAATAAAAATATTTCATTTCATTTCATTTCATTTCAAAACTCATGACGGTTGAGATGCGGTTGAGTAATACAATCAATCAAAAAACGTTAGAGAGCAAGTAGCAACGTGGGCGTGATTCTAAGGCAGGACGCAAACGTTCGGTTTCCGCGTAGGTAATACGGTTTCTGGATTCGATTTTGGACTTATAGCGCTCGTAGGCAAAATACAGAGCGATAATTATCGCTCTATAGGGCTTTAAGTGCAAAACCGAATCCGGAAACCGTACTCGGAAACCGAACGTTTGCGCCCTGCCTAACACTTAGTTATAATACTTACAATATAAACATTACAAACGCACAAATTTTAAAAGCCGACACCGCGGTGCTTGAACAATATTGCGAGGATAGCGCATCTCATTTATTCTGAAATCTACGCCTAGAGCTTACCACTGGCGGCGGTGGAGACAGTGAGCTGTAGCGTCAACTAGATCATGCACGTGTACAGCGAATTGATGAGCAGCGGCCCGAAAGGCACGCCTTTCGTCGGCCCGAGGCCTATTTCCTTCAAGTTTACGTTCTAGAATGTTCGCCTAGAACTCACCACTGGCGGCAGTGGAGACGGTGAGCTGCAGCGGCGCCGCCATGTCCGTGATGACAGCGGACTGCCGCCGCTGCCGGATCTCTTGCACGCGCTGCCGCAGCGTCACCCAGAACATGCACGTGAACAACGACTTGATGAGCAGCGCCACGAACGGCACGCCTTCCGTCGGCCCGAGCCCTATTTGCTTCAAGTTTACGTTCTGAAAGGCAGGAGATATTATTTCATGTGAAACTTGTTCTAAAAAGGCGCTAAGCATCGAATGGTTAGTAAAATACCTACATATATTTTATTGCTAAGAGAACGCCCTTGCAGACGACTTTCGAGTATCGAAGGAAAATAAAATAAGCATAACAAATAGGTGGTGTAAAACACCATAAAGTGACCATTCAGATAGGTAACTATTATGAAACCAGTAAACCACCGCATTTACGTGTGGTGCACTTATTGAGAGGGAAATGAGTGAAATAAGAAGTTGGAGGTACAATAAAATTTTAACAGAAGTAACTTGGAGTTACGTAGATTGAAACAATATAAACCAATAGCGCTTACTGTGTAGTTGGAAATGGAGGTAGGCAGCTCCGACTCGGTGAGATCCATGCCGTAGATGTACTGCGCGAGCAACAGCAACACGGCGTAGATCACGAGTACGGGGCTCGTCTTCAGCATGAAGGAGCGTTGGTCCTGGCACAGCCACACGATGTTCGCCCACATCAGGAACACGAACGTGAGCCACGAGTGGTACATTATGCTCCACGCCATCATCGTGATCGTTGTCGCTATGTACGACGATCTGGGGAAGACGTAGGTGACTACTTAGGCAACGTTCACACCAGCGCGAGTACAGATGCCGTATAAATATCAATCACTATAAGTTGCATGTCCACGTTCAGTCCACCACCACTGATCGTGAGTGTACACGGGATATTACGGTACGTGCGTTGATTTTGAACTGACCTTTTCTCATAGAAACTTAGATGGTGGTGTTGTTATGTCAGTAAAACATTGGATAGCATTAGGCCGGAGGATACCTTTACTAGAGAATAACCAAAACTAGCATTAAGAAATAATAGACTATTCTATTTTTTTATATATATTTTAAAATGTTCGTGTAGATTTGATAGTCAACTGGTATTTTTATTACCTCAAAATAATATCGCTTCATGCAAATAAATAATGGTTGAAATTTGAACGTTATATTCGCACCAAAGGGCAGCCGCCATTATCGTAACGTCATAACTGCAACACCAAACCACAGACTACTAAGAAGATAACTATGTGCAGAAACATATAATCGTCAAATAATAAAAACTTGTTTTTGGATTTGCTATTCTGACGTCACTCATAGAAGGCAAAATGGCAGTCGAGTCGGCGTTTTCGGTCACGTAAAATACTGACAATAAAAGTACGATTTTAATTTTAAAATAAATCTTATGTTTTTATAACAAGATAGTGTTATATTCGTATTTCTTATGGTAAAAACTATATAAAACAAATACTGTGATAATTTAATTTAGATAGATGAAAATACCCTATTATAATACTGTTTACCTGATCACTACTTGGAAGAAGTCTACTATGGCGGCCAATATATCATCCGTTAGAGTAGGCTCTCCAAATTCAGTATGGGAATCTGTAAAGTCATAAATCGCTGAAATAAGTACTTAAGATACTTCCTTGCCTTCTAGTTTAAAAAAACACCCCCCGCTGTTGCAACACTTAAAATCAGAATACATAACACAATTATACAATAAATATTCCAACAATTAAAAGAGTAAAGTAACACTGGCCAGTTAGGTCTTAGGTCAGAGTACAACTACGCCACAGGCTCAGGATTCTAAGGAACGCAAAAAAATAGAAGATTATGCAGTGCTGTATGCCTATATAGAGACACGGCGTCGCCAGTATGCAAATTAGATTGTAAACATGTTTTATTCGTTACTTAAACCAGAAATAAGGTAGAACCCACAATTGGTGATTATATTTGATCCGAGAAAAAAACCTAATTTTCTTATAATCTGCGTGAATTTTATTATACACGGTGTTCCCGGGAATTTCCGTTAACTTCAGCATATTGCAGAGTACATTCACAGAAACAAATTAGCATAATTATTTCTTGAAAAAAAACAAGGGTCTTGAAAGTCTTGAAACACATGAAATAAAAAATATGTAATATCGAACGGACTCACTTTGTGAACCTTCTTGTAATGTAAATGTATTTACAAAATTTCAAAAGCTGTTATGATGTCACTGTTAAGAGCCATTTATACTGGTTAAATCTGCAATACTGATTAAATTAAACATTGAATATCTTGATAACAGTAAGAGTTAAGATACTACTGTCTTGGAGAAATTAACTTTATTTGACCTAAACTATGCCCCCTTGCAATTAAAGGAAATTGTCATAAACACGATGTATTGTGAAATCCCGATGTATTGTCAAATGACGATCCTTTTTGGGAGATAGAATACTCGTAATATTTTATTTTTACACTTCTATTATATTGAAGATCATGGTACAAATTCTTGTAATTTTGACATTTATGGAAATTTATATTGTAATTTTTGTCGTGAAATAAATTAATATAAATAAATAAATGGGCCAATCAACTTTTGGACCCACAGTATTTTGTCCGGTAACGCAAGATACAGAACTGTCATGTTTGTTAGAGAAACTGCTATAAACCAGGTACCCAATTGTGTATAACGATGGTTTACACCAGCAGTTACGATATGCCACAGATTTTAATTGGATTGATGTCTATCAATCCAATTAAAATCTGTGGCAGGTTTGAAATAGATTGATTTGAAAGTTTGTAAAAAGTAACACAGGAGACAGAAAAAGTGTGGGTGAAAAAGTTGATTGACCCAAATAGTCACTGTTTCATAGGACAAACGAGGAAAACTCGATCAAGTAAGTAGTACTTATAAAAATGACCTTCGTCTCCCACGATGACTGATCCGGATGGATCCTGTTGCATCCTCCGTATCGTGGAGCGGGACCGGCCGGCCGACCACCGCTTGCTCGGACTCATGTTGCGAATAAGCTATATACGTATAAGAAAAAATTAGAACGCACTTTTTTATTCCACCATCTCTGTGTAAAATCCTATACCTATATGATTTCTTTTCCACGAGAGTTAAAGCTAAAATTCAGATTTTAATCGGAATCCGTTAGGGTCACACTAGAGATGCCAAATATAACAACGCTTGCAGTTGCCACGGAAAAAGAGATGTGATAATACCTATTTTCTTTATTTTCGATAAAATAATCAAGTCGGTATCATTGGCTAGGAGTTGTGAAATTACATGCCTATCAAAAACAATTTTATAATGTTAATATAAAATTACTATATTCCTACGTACTCGTAGTTTTTAGTAGACACGGTGGCATAAAATCTGTTGTTTTATAACTTATAATATAACATATACAAGCAGCGGTATTTACTTAATCGGTAAATGTAATTTTCTTCATAAATAAATACCCTCAGACGAATGTGTCTGACAGGTTTTTACATCGAACTCTTTCGACTATTAACTATCACAATTAAACTAATTCAACTTCAAACAGAACACACACACACATATAAATCGATCAATCAAACTACAATTGTAAAGGTGCAAGAACCACATAATATGAAATACGACCAAACATTAGATACAATGCATGGAAATTGATTGAATGAATGATAAGATAATAGGATTAATAAGTTCCGATTAGCATTTTAATGCAAAGACCTCATCGTATTACAGACCAGCAGATTAAGCCTGATTTCCATCTTATACGCGCCGAATCGAACGCCAACTTGGTAATTTTTTATATGGTCGTCAAGTATAAAAATTGTCTACATTGTTATTAGTACTAGGTACAGAACACAGAACGGAGGCACTCCTCCCCTCCTCACACTAAAATAAGTTACCTCAACACCGTCGGCACATTGCCGGAACATCAACGAAACTTCAGTTCTCTGATTTTATTAATCATCACTAAGTTACCTTTCAATTAGACGCGTCATACGGATATCATACAATATTTGGTTTGTGTTGGTGGCAAAATCCTGCCTTAATATCAACCATTAAACAATGTATCAACTGTACTCGAATACGTTGAGGTCATTACTTGTATGAGAATATAAATTTTGATGCAGAGATGTCTCAAGAACTCTTTTTCTGTGTTTACAACATTCCAGCCCCATAATAAGTAAAAAAAAGGTACCTACAGGAGTGTTCTCACTGGGACTCCCACGAAGTGTACCATAATCTATGTACGAATATGCAACCTATAAAAGAATGAAAGCAAATTGCAAAAAAGTGAACAAATCAGTCAAGGAAACGGTTCAAGAAGAAAAGGAAGACAAGTGTTAATGGTCGATTCTCCATTTGCTATGTGTTAAAAAAGCGTTCATGCTTCAGTTCCAAGCCGAAATGTTAGGAGCTAATAGCTACCAACTAGTGTATATGCAAGAGTACAGGTAGATGTGTGCATATATGGTGACTAGTTCTACTTTTACCTACATATCTACATATGTAATGTACCAGAGGTGCTAGCTTTTTATATAGCGTTCTACAGTGGAAGCGTGCCTCCGCACTCGTGCGCTTACTCGGACGGTCTTAGTGGCGTTCATCCACTTTTCTTTAGGGTTGAGGGAGCCGCCCGCGCCGCGGTGAAACGACACTCCCCGCACAAGCGAGCCATTCAGCTTGCCCGCCTCTACTCCGGTCAGGGCACTCTTTTTTTTCCCCTACAATTCCATTCGACAGCAAGAAGATAAATAAAATGCTCCAATAAAAAACTATACACATATTAAGTACATAAATTGATATCAGTCCCCATCCGAAGAGAGTCGAGACTAAATATCCTGGCGTGAACAGGCAGGCAAGTTTACTTAAGGCACAAGTTTCTACCATACGATGTTATCACTTGACAAAGCATTCTGTTAATAACCATAGGGTTAGTCAATAAAAATAACCTATAATATCATTCAGAATTAATAACATTATGAAGGCAACATGCAGTACATACCTTTGGTTTGAACAGTTCTCGTGTCTCTAATCCTAGCACGAAGTAAGTGAAGAGTATAACTAATGGACTAGCCACGGTAGTCCAAGAGTACTTGCTTGTCGTTTCGTATGAAAAGCTCGAGGGCGTGGTTACGTTAAGGTTTACCAATCTAGTTAGGCCAAAATACCTGCAAATAAGTTCTTTTTGTAATTAAAGTTGTATCTATACAAGAAATCATTGTAAGGAAGGAATGTATTCTGCAGATGCTGAAGTGACGTTTTCAATTGCAAAAAGAGGGTAGCATAGTCTAGCTTTACGTTAAAGCCTGCGGTTTGATGATTGTCAGCCAGTAACCTGGACGAAAGTGCAGACCTGGTAGACGTAGCACGCAGCCCATATTCGTTTGAAATTGCAACGACCTAGGTTGACTCCTACTACGCTCTACTTGATGACGACTGGTCAACAATTGAAACTGTAGACTCCGGAAGTCATGCTACCTTCGCTTTGGCTTGAATTGGATCTAATCTAGTACAAAAAATGAAGTTACCTAGCGAAATTCATGTCGGGCGGGTAGAGATCAAGCAGCCAGGTGCACTGATACGCGAGCAGCACCGCAATATGCACCCCCATGATGGCCATGAGGCAGCGGCCGACCACCGCGAACCCGCGCTCCAGCGGCTGGCCCAGTGACCACGCCGTGGCCGCGCCGATGAACACCAAGAAATAGATCCCCGACGTGACGCTCGGGAGCATGATGCCGGAGAACATTATCAGGAACAGGCACAAGTACTTGCCTGCAATCACGGAGAAACGGAATCTAATTATCAATTGGTATATAAAGTATGTGCAGTTTTCTTTCTTTATACGCGGAGTAAAATTCAAACTCCTAGGTTCTAAGCAAGCAAGTAGTCCAAGAACGGATCTCTTTTGCGAAATTTTAGTCATAATGTATGTACGACGTAGAGGTCTGCAAATGGGCATGAAGGTGTTTGTTTCAAATTAATCAATAATATACAAAGTAGGTAGAGAATATTAAAAGTAGACAATACCGGCACTAGTGAGCAGCGGATAATTTTGGTGTTTCGAGTGTGGCTTTTCTTCAGGACGGTTTGGCCCCGACAGTAATTTTTTCACCAAAGCGTATACCACTATCGAAACTAAAGTCATCACTAGCTGGAAAAAATAAATAATAATTATACATCATAACTATCATAAGTCACCTACCCAAAATAATGATCGTCAAAAGTGTATACATACTTCTGGCGCGAAGTACTGAACCGCCATGGTTGGTTCTATCCAATCAAAACTTACAAGGCCCAAATTGCGGCCGATCTTTTCTACGAGTTCGTTTTCTTTTACCAAAGACCCGTAGGGCGGGAACGCAGCCAATACTATGTGCCATGCTATTTGCACCACCATGAGCAAAATTGAAACCACGAGGGTTAAACAAAGGAACTTTCCGGGCCATCCTGAAATTGAATAGTTTAATTTCATTTTACGTATGTATGACGAGTAAATAATAGGAATAAATATTTGAAGCAGTGTGTAAATACAGTAATTCATGGCAGGTTTAATCTTGTAAGATAATCTAGACGGAAGTTTAAGATTTTTCGTAAGCGCAAGAGAATATTTAAATAGAGTACCTAGGTTTTAATATACACTCAAGAGCAAAAGTTTCGGGTCGATGAAATACCGTCATATTTCCTAAAATAGTCCAAATGTTGTACAGTTTTTTAACCCTTTCATGATCTTTATTAAATTTTACATCTAAACTGCAGAAATAACAGTAAAAAAGAAACACGTTACCAGCTTTAAATCGGACTCGTAAAAAAAAACCCATGAAAAAAACAACGTTAACGGAGCGAGATATCGCAAAAATCGTCATATTTGGATATTGATATCCTTATGATAGGATCCCGGAAATTGCTAATACATTTGGGTATTACGAAGACTAGTATGTTATGTAAATAAGACTAGTGAAAAATATTAAAAAAAACCTATTGCGGTTATTTAATTTAGGGTGACCCGAAACTTTTGCTCTTGAGTGTAAACACTAACGATCGTTTTTTTTTAATAAGCCTATATTGTGTCCCACTGATGGGCAAAGGCGTTCCCTTTTTTCCGCGACTCGTCTACCGAGACGAGTCGCGGAAAAAAGTAGAAAAAAAGATTTATACTTACGCTTACAAATCTCTGAAAAAGCATCAGCTTATGCAATTTGCAGTAGTTTGGCTCAAAATAGATTTAATATCAGCAGCGTGTTGCGTTGAGATTGAAAATAACCCAATTGCTTACCGCGTATCGTTTGTGTCGATGGCACACGTGTTAGAGGTGCAATTAAGTATAGAAGAAGGTATAGAAATGATAAACCATACGGACGTATTGCTATACCTGAAAATAGAAAACAATTTGTCAGTTACTAGTAAACGGGCCAATATTAAAGCACTTTGTAATTAAAAATAATCAAGACAAGTATATATATCTACATAATAAAATAAAATAAAAATAAAAATAAAAAAGCCTTTTATTTCTTTTAGAATTATGTTTACAAAGTAGTTATATCAAAAGTTGAGTAGTTAGTTATTTTTAATGTTAGTAAGTTAAGTTTTATAAAGAATATTAGGTAGTTTAAAATATTATAATTATTTTTGTTGCACTCATTATTCTGCAAGAACCCCTCTGCAGGTAAAGGCTTCCTCCAAAGTGAGCCAGTCTTCCCTGGACTTAGCTGTTTGTAACCAGTTTGGACCCGCTGTGTGTTTGATTTCATCCTCCCATCTGTTGCAAGGTCTCCCTTTATTTCTTTTACCTACTGGCCCCCTCCATACTGTCACACTTTTTGTCCACCTCTGATCTTGAAGGCGTGCTACATGTCCGGCCCACTTCCATTTTAATGCAAGAGCTTGTGCCAGACCGTCTGTTGCTTTTGTGATGTTTCGTATTTTTGTATGTCTTATTTTATAAATTTTTTTTATATTTAGCATACTGCGCTCCATTCCGCGTTGGCACGTATTAATTTTATTTCTGATATTGCTGTTAAACTTCCACGTCTGACAAGCGTAGGTCAGGCATGGTATAAGGCATGAGTTCATAACCTTGGTCTTCAGGTGGATTGGCATGTTGCTCTTAAATATTTCCTTTAAGCTCCAGTACTTATTCCATGTTAGCTGTGCCCTGCGTTCAACTTCCTGGTAATTGTTTGATCTGTCGAAGCTTATTTGTTTGCCTAGATAAATATATTTTTCGGTATATTGAAGTGGCTCGACATCGACATATATTTGTACCTTGGTGCTGTTGGTCATTATCATAGTTTTAGAGAGGTTCATTTCTAGGCCAGCGAGCTTGCTAGCTTTATTTAATGACTCAACCATGTGCTGTAGTTCTTTTCCTTTCTCTGATATCAGCACTAAGTCGTCGGCAAAACGTAGGTGGCTTAAGTACTTTGTTTTTACTTTTATGCCGCATTCTTTCCAGTCAAGCTTGCTTATTATTGACTCTAAAGTGGCTATAAATAGTATAGGTGATAGGGGGTCCCCCTGTCTTACACCTCTCTTTACAGGGAACCAAGAACCGGCTGCTTCTAGTTTAACTCTACTTTTGCTGTTGCTATATATGCTTTTGATTACTCTTATATATTCGTGCTCCACATTTTGTGTTGTTAGAGTTTCCCAGATATAGTTGTGTGACACTGAATCAAATGCTTTTTTGTAATCGATATATGCCAAGTACAACGGTCTTTTTTTCTCATGGTATTTCTCAATAAGAAGCTCGAGTGTGTGAATATGATCGATTGTAGAGAAGCCCTTTCTAAATCCTGCCTGTTCGATGGGTTGACTCTTTTCTAGTGTAGAACTTATTTTTTTGGTCAGTATTGTAGAAAATAGCTTATATGTACTCGGCAATAGGCTTATTGGTCTATAGTTCCCTATATCCTTTGGGTCACCTTTTTTGTATAACAAAATGATGTTAGATTCGGACCATTGGGTAGGTGTCTCTCCAGATTCGAGGATGTAATTGAACAAATTTGTAAAGGGTACGGCTAGTATTGGGGCAGCTATTTTTAAAGTTTCGTTTGCTAGGTTGTCCGAGCCCGGGCTTTTGTCTGGTTTTAGTTTGTTCAATGCCTCGATGACGTCCTTTTCTTCAATTTGGGAACTATTTCGTTTGTTACCTTCGCTTGTGGTATCATGGTTTTCGTGGCTGGTGTCTTTTGGCTCTTTTGCGCTGTATAGTTCCTTGTAGAACTCTGTTGCTATACTGAGAACGTCGCTGCGGATGTTTTTAGTTTGTTCGCCTCGTTTTAGCTCTTCGATCCAAGTTTTATGTGGTTTCAACTCTTTGTATGCCTTGTTTGTGCTTCCAGTTTGGCGCAGGTGTTTTTCAATAGTTTTATATCTGTAGTTAGCGTAGTCTTTTTTTATATATTTGCTAACAAGCTTATAAAGCGCCGAGATTTCGTTTCTTGTTGCTCTAGTTTTATTTTTACTTCTTTGGAGGTCTTGTCTTCTTTTTAAAAGTTTTAGTGTGCGCTCAGACAATATTTTGTGGTTTTTCTTGGAGTTTTGTGCTTCTCGGGCATTTTGCAAGCTTGCGGTAATGAGTCTGATTAAGTTATCGTAGTATTTCTGGGGTGAAGTAATATTTTGTGTGAACATTTGATCTCTCGATATGTAGGAGGTTAGGTATTCTTTAAACTTGGAGATTTCTTCTTCGCTTTTCGAAGAAATCTCCATATATCTACATATATCTAATAAATTGTATAGGATTTATAACACCGCGCATTCTCATAACAACTTATCCATACCATTCAGTTCATAACAACACTATGAAAGAACAATAACAACAATAGAGAATAGCGGAGCAAAGAAGAAAATGGTCATCATAAATCGAAATTAAAAAAATACAGCCAGAGGCTCTAGTATAAGTTTTATCGATACATATACGTTTTCGAACGCGTTTACGTTTAGTTTCAATTCGTATGGCAACGCGTAGTTCCTAATAGTTACCACCAGAGGCGCTGTTCTTGTTGCAATACAAATTAAAACGAAACGAAAACGCGTTCGAAAACGTATTGTATTGATAAAACTTATACTAGAGCCTCAGAATGACATGACAAATAGCCAAAAGCCGCCGTCAAGTGAAGTATCCAGTATACATGAAAAGAGTATTTTCTAACGTGCTTCTTTCTTTTGAGAGCTCTTTCGAAATTCTATTTTACGGCATTATAAGTAAGGTATATTTTCGTAGAAACACCAACATACAAATAAACACATACAAGATAAGTGTAGTCGATCGTACTTTAGTACCTATATGATACTAAGTTGTTATCAAGCGGTTCTGTTCCGGATGAAAATGTCTAAGGGTATGAATGACTAGCTACTCTTGCCCGCGCGGCTTCGCCCGCGTATTGCAAAGAACATAATTCCATTGGAATTCCAGTCGCAATTAAAAAAAAGCGGCCAAGTGCGAGTCGGACTCGCACATGAAGGGTTCCGTTAAATAAATTGCGGTTTACGATTTATGACGTATTAAAAAAAAACTACTTACTAGATCTCGTTCAAACCAATTTTCGGTGGAAGTTTGCATGGTAATGTACATCATATATTTTTTTAGTTTTATCATTCTCTTATTTTAGAAGTTACAGGGGGGGGACACACATTTTACCACTTTGGAAGTGTCTCTCGCGCAAACTATTCAGTTTAGAAAAAAATGATGTTAGAAACCTCAATGTCATTTTTTAAGACCTATACATTGATACCCCACACGTATGGGTTTGATGAAAAAAATTTTTTTGAGTTTCAGTTCTAAGTATGGGGAACCCCAAAAATTTATTGTTTTTTTTCTATTTTTGTGTGAAAATCTTAATGCGGTTTACAGAATACATCTACTTACCAAGTTTCAACAGTATAGCTCTTATAGTTTCGGAAAAAAGTGGCTGTGACATACGGACGGACAGACAGACAGACAGACATGACGGATCTATAAGGGTTCCGTTTTTTGCCATTTGGCTACGGAAACCTAAAAACTACTTTTAGAAAATACAATTATATTACATGGACGAATTCATGCAGCCGTAAGGCTGAGGAGTTCGTAAGGTGTTTTTTAGGGTTCCGTAGCCAAATGGCAAAAAACGGAACCCTTATAGATTCGTCATGTCCGTCCGTCTGTCTGTCTGTCTGTCTGTCTGTCCGTCCGTATGTCACAGCCACTTTATTTCGAAACTATAAGAGCTATACTGTTGAAACTTGGTAAGTAGATGTATTCTGTGAACCGCATTAAGAATTTCATACAAAAATCGAAAAAAAACATTAAGTTTTAGGGGTCCCCATACTCAGAACTGAAACTCAATAAAAAAAATGTCATCAAACCCATACGTGTGGGGTATCTATGGATAGGTCTTAAAAAATGATATTGAGGTTTCTAACATCATTTTTTTCTAAACTGAATAGTTTGCGCGAGAGACACTTCCAAAGTGGTAAAATGTGTGTCCCCCCCCCCCCCCCCCTGTAACTTCTAAAATAAGAGAATGATAAAACTAAAAAAAATATATGATGTACATTATCATGTAAACTTCCACCGAAACTTGGTTTGAACGAGATCTAATCAGTAGTTTTTTTTTATACGTCATAAATCGTAAACCGCAATTTATTTCACGGAACCCTTCATGTGCGAGTCCGACTCGCACTTGGCCGCTTTTTGTATTTTTAAATTATTAATTATCAACTATTGTACCCTTGACGATCATAGTATTAATTCTTATAGATTGACATTAATGTAGTTTATAATGCAATGTAATATTAAGTATGAGATAAATAAATATCAATATCAATATCATAGGCAAATAATCCATACCTACTAAAATATTAAAAATAAAGTAATGTCTGTCTGGATGTTACCTCTTCACGCTTAAACCGCTGAACCGATTGAGATGAAATTTGGTACAGAGATAGTATGAATAACGAGAAAGGCTATAGGATAGTTTTTATCCCGGAAATCATATGGAGCTACGATATAAACGAGTTCCACGGAGTCGCGGGCAAAAGCTAGTAATATATAATAATAAAATATTATAGGCTATATTCCCTCCAGAAAGTTCTACACACGCAGGTGAAAGATTTTTTTAAATCGGATCACCGGTTCCGGAGATTACCCATTAAATACAAACTTACATTTTACAATGCCGCAATTTCAAAGACTTTTTCTCTTTGTAACAACAATAATTATCTATCTATAAAAATAAAATATATTATAAAGAAGACTTCCTGACTGATCATCAACGCACAGCCGAAACTACTGGGACTAGAAACTTGAAATACCTATATACACCCGAACTACCTTTTATAACGTAGGCGACGGATAAGAAGGGACTTTTGGAAATTCCATCCCTAAAGGGGTTAAATAGGGGTGCAAAGTTTGTATGGGGGAAACTTCTTTTTTTGAGCTAGAAGCTTAAAAGTTTGTAGTAAGATTACTTATTAAAGTACAAAAAAAGTAATTTCAGCGTTGTAGAAAATTCGACCCCTAAAACGGGGGTTACAAAACATTTTTTTTAGCTAGACTTAAAACTTTGTAAAAAGCTTACTCATTAAAATACAAATAAAGTACTTTCAGCGTTTGGAAAATTTCACCCTTAACTGGGTTAAAAAGGGTTGCAAAGTTTGTATGAGGAAAACTCTTTTTTGAGATAGAAGCTTAAAAGTTTGTAGAAATATTACTTACTGAAATACAAAAAAAAAGTGCTTTCAGCGTCAAAGAAAATACCACCCATAACGGGGTTAAAAGGGGGTGCGACATTTGTAAAGAGGAAACATATTTTTTAGCTAGAGAACTTAACTTGGTAGAAAGCTTACTTATTAGAATACAAATAAAGTACTTTCAGCTTTTTGGAAAATTGTACCCCTAAGGGGTTAAAAAGGATTGCAATGTTTATGAGTGAAACTCCTCTTTGAGATAGTAGCTTAAAAGTTTGTAGAAAGATTACTTATTTAAATACAAAAGAGTACTTTCAGCGTTTTGGAAAATTCCACCCCTAAGGGGGTTAAAAAGGGGTGCAAGTTTTGTATGGACCACGCTTTTTTTGAGCTAGAGACTTGAAACTTTGTAGAAAGATTACTTATTTAAATACAAAAAATTATACTTTCAGCGTTTTAGAAAACTCCACCCCTTTTTTAAGCTCGAGACTTTAAACTTTGTAAAAAGATTACTTCGTCATACCAGCCGAAAGACTTCCACTGCTGGACATAGGCCTCCCCCAAAGAGTGTCAAAATGATCGGAATAGAAAAACACAAAAAAGTGCTTTCAGCGTTTAGAAAACTTCAACCCCTAAGGGGGTTAAAACGGGGTTCAAAGGTTTTATGGAGGGCAAGAATTTTTTAAAGTACCTAAGAGATTTGTAACTTCGGTCTTATCCTGTATGTTAAAAGACTACAAAACTAATTTCAGAGTTTTTTCAAATGCATCCATTAAGTGTGTTAAAAGAGGGTTCAAAGTTTGTACAGAGAGCAATCATTTTTCTAAGAAGATAAAAAGTTCTACGCGGATGAAGTCGCGGGCATCAGCTAGTATAGTATACATATAATAGTATAGATTACGTGCAAGGGTGAAGTTTTATAGTATTTTATGCAACTGTTTTATAAGAAGGGTCTTAAAACGGGAGTGGCGTGAGTTGCGATGCGAGCCTTGGCGAGCATCGCAATTAAAGACGCCACGAGCGTTTTTGCTACTCACGCAATTTCTTCAGGAGTGCAGTTATTAATTTCTTCGACCATTTTAAAAGAAACGTACACTTTTATCTTCACAAACACGAATAAAATCTTAATATTCTAGGACTAACAGTTTAAGTTTATCATCTTTCATCTTTTCATTTTGAACTGTATATATTTTGGTGGGAAATCGGAAATGTGACACTTCTTGTTTATGGTTTGTTTTGTTTTTAATTTGTTTGCATTTGCCATCCGAACCAAACTGAATCCGGACCCGGACCGAATTCGAACTGTTTATTTTCATAAATAATACCAAGTATTTATAAAACATGTAATTTAACACAAAATAGATGATGATTTATTATTATTGTAGTAAATAATTTATAATATATAAAATGTTAAACCGTAAATAAATACTTTTATTTCGAAATATTTGTTTATGAAGTTGGCACCACTGCAATATAGCGGCCGATTTAAAAAAGTTAAACAGTGCTTTTATGAAAAATGTATGAACCAAAAAAGTACGCTAAACAGTGCGTTTTTGGGCCATAGAGCATAGAGTTTTTCGACGACTTATTAGTGGTGTCATTGTATTTGAGCTACAGCCTATATAAATGACAGATAACGATACAGGAGTAGAAAAAAACATTTATATCAATTCATTTAGCAGCGCCAGAATAGAGCATCACAAAGCTTTGATTTAGCATTATAATTGTTTGTAAATAACGAATAAAGTAGATTCGAATTTAGGAACATAACGTAGGTAAGTATATCAAGCTAAAATAATTGGCGTGCCCACAAAATGCCACTGTAACATTTAGCCGGAATTGTTCCACTCTGTTTTATATTTCGCCCCATTTCTCGCGGCCCAGACGTCCCGGCCCGACATCGTCACACAGTTTGTACATTTTTGCCGCAGTAAAAGCATAATCTTGTCGTTACAACCAACTGAATTCATTTTAGGAAATAAGGAAGTATATATTTTTTTAAATATCATGATTTATAAAATACAGATGCGATGCTATAGAGATACTGAAATTTACTGGATGAATTTAAATATACACGATGATTCTTAATCGGTGATCAGGATTTTTTTTCTAACTCAGTAATTGATGTAGATCACGTTGAAGTTGTAATTTCATGAAAACAAACTTGTTTTTTTTTATCATAAATTGAATTTTGAGATCAATTTTATCCTAAAATCCTTGTAAGATCCGTCAAATTTCCCGCTATATCAATGTCACGTATTCGTAGTTAGTTATAGGATGACCATGTATTTAGTGTTTATTAGTTTGAGACCTAGCCTAAAAGTTTAATTTGGGCTAAATTTTAATATTATTTCTACTCCTGATCACCGATTAAGAATCATAGTGTATACATGGAACTAGCAGCCCGCGCGGCTCGCAAGGAAAACCACGGGATCAAATATAGCCTATGACACCATTAGAAATTCAGAAAGTTCATTCCACACACAGGTGAAAGGATTTTTGAAATCGGATAAGTGGTTCCAGACCCGTTACACACAAACTTACAAACCTACAATCTCACAGACATTCCTCTTTATAATATTATAATAGATATTTTAGCTCGCACATAAAAGTGGATAATAGTAGATTGTACAACAAGTGCATAAAACGCACACTCGACTTTATATCTATCCTCGCTCGCAAGCTCGCTCGGATGGATAAACGTCTCGAGTAAAATGGGTTTTATGGACGAGTTGTACACTCTACTTTTCACTTCGATTGCGAGGAAATGAAACAGCAACACGTAAAATAATAAATGAGACGAAATACAAATTATAAGTTTATTTCATGAAGTTTTATTGTGTACTTTGGCTGTTGGTATCTTTGCCTTGGTCTTAGAATACGAACGAAACGAAATAAAATAAAGAGGTTGTTGTATGAAGTTAAAGATGTTCGTGTGGCTGTTGCAGCGATTGCCTTGGTCTTCGACGAAGATTTTACTTTATGCTCTAGAGCATAAAAAGCGACTTTATGTCGCCTACGCACGACATAAAGACGAACTTTTAGAGCATGAGAAGTGAAAAAATATTTACACATACAATACTTTACTTCTTACAATCGTTACACTTTATACACCCGTTATCCTTATTTTCATTTGTTATACCTTCTAAAAAATACCATTAGGTGAAATCATTAAAATAAAAACAACTAATAAATAAATAAATAAATATTTGCGGACAATCTTACACAAATCAACTTGTACTATGGGTACTAATGTAATTCGATCATCAATGTAAATCAAATCAAAGTTAAAAATAATATAACACTGGCACCAATGTTTTTTATCGTGTGCAATTGTTATAGTAGTTTATCTATCCAAATATCATAAACCCTCCATGATGCGTTCAAGAACCGCACATTATGGCCACCATAAAAATAGACTGTTTTGTTAGAAAAAAAATCTTATCTGTGAAAATGTTATTATTGCTAAATAATAACATCGATTTCGATAGTATTATTTCATTCAAATTTCGAACATCTCTGAAATCAAAGAAATTTAATTTGACCTCTATTCTAATATCAGTCGAGATGACGTTTAGTTCGAAATGAATTGTCAATTTGTATACAAATTTGACAAATGTCGCACGTAAGTAAGATATCGAACGATATGACAGTTGGATCCGACTCTAGTTTGTCTCTGAATTAAGAAAAAAACTATGACAGCTGCCAGAAAACAACGCCGCGTTGGCGGTCATAATATGCGGCTCCTGAATGCATCATGGAGGCTTATGAAATGTGGATAGATAAAGTAGTGTATGTAACTGTACGTAATTAGGCATTAAGACACTCACATCACATAATAGTAGTTTATGTGACTGTACATAATGACGGGCATTAAACACGAGTGTGGGTTCGCCTTCGGCTCGTTTCATAATAACATCACACGAGTGTCTTAATGCCTAATTATGTACAGTTACATACACTACTTTATCTATCCACATATCATAAGCCTCCATGATGCATCCAGGAGCCGCATATTATGACCGCCAACGCGGCGTTGTTTTCTGGCAGCTGTCATAGTATTTTTTTTTAATTCAGAGACAAACTAGAGTCGGCGCCAACTGTCATATCGTTCGATATCTTACTTACGTGCGACATTTGTCGAATTTGTATGCAAATGACAATTCATTTCCAACTAAACGTCATCTCGAATGATATTAGAATAGAGGTCAAATGAAATTGCTTTGTTTTTCAGAGGTGTTCGAAATTTGAATGTAATAATAGCATCGAAATCGATGTTATTATTTAGCAATAATAATATTTTCACAGGTAATAAATTTGTTCTAACAAAACAGTCTGTTTTTATGGTGGTCATAATGTGCGGTTCTTGAACGCATCATGGAGGGTTTATGATATTTGGATAGATAAACTTTTTTTAAATAACTTCTACTTTTTTTTTTTTTACTTTATCGCATAGTTTTTTTTTAAGTCGATACCTAAAATTATTGAAGAAGTTTCTTGTAAGCTGACTTGGAGATGAAAGATTTATAATCGTTGCGAGATCATATACCTACATAATATATGTATAGTAGGTTAGGTATACTAGCTGCCCGTGCGGCTTCGCCCACGAATTGCAAAAAACACAGGCAAACCCGCGGGGTAAAATATAGCCTATCTCCATTCAGAAAGTCCAGTCAATTACACAGAAAAAACTAAATCGGAACTGACAAAAAACACCATATAATTATCGAACCTGCTCACAAAAATTCTAGAGAATCGGTTGAGAAATACGACCTGTAGAGGAGAACAGCCGGACATCCGGATCCGGACAGACATACGAAATCATTGTTGTCCAAGCTGAAACGGAGAACTTCGTCCGTTTCGCTCGCTCGTTCAATAAAGGCATTGGCTCTACTTACTGACACTGTACGTAATTCTGCAAAAGCAGAATTATTTATGTAGAAAGAACAAATGGATAGTGAAATGTAGGTACGCAAAGCCTCTCAATGTGTATGTTACTAATACTATGTTTGTTGGGGTGGAATCTTGCAACTCTATTTTAAAACAGATATCTTCAACCGATTGAGCTGAAACTTTGGGTTTAAGTATAGTTTGGATGACAATTAAATATTATAGTACCATTTATTACTAATAAGTTTCTGTCAAAAAAATTTTTTTTGGTAAGTACAAGCTTTTATTGCCAATTAACTGTACTTTTCTGTATACCGTCATCAACTACTCGTCTGTTAATTCCCATGGCCACCTTCGGTCTCCATCATCAGATCAGCTCAATGGTACCATAATATTTAATTGTCATCCAAACTATACTTAAACCCAAAGTTTCAGCTCAATCGGTTGAAGATATCTGCTTCAAAATTGAGTTGCAAGATTCCACCCCAACAAACATAGTATTAGTAACATACACATTGAGAGGCTTTGCGGGAGAACTCAGCGATCTGTGCGCGTGCGCTTACAGCGCATGCTAGGGATTGGCTGTCAAACTTAGATATTTTATGGTAAATGTACCTACGTCTATTATTTTCTATTGTATTTTAAAATGTGTTATAATTTTTATGAAAATAAAACCATACGACATTTTTAGTAACGAACATTGTAAGTTAAACAAAAGCTTGTAAATTGGCCAAATGTTTTATTAAGAATGACTAATGATGAGTTGCTTTCTCTTGAGAAATTAATAGATTGCATTTCAGTGCTAAAAATCCATATTGCGCGCAACTAAATAGGCTACCTACACCACAGAATATATAATAGTACCCTACACACAAGTTGATAAGAATCAAACACGTTGCCTTGACTTGACCAAGACGCGCGTCCTCACAGCGTGTGATTTAACAAGTACATACCTACTCCGACTAATTACTAAATACCCACAATAGACACACCTTCAGCCGTCAAGGATGGCATGCTGGCAGTTTACGTACGAATTATGGCTTTATCTGTTTAATTAAAACTATTAAAAATTACTTAGCGTACAACGAGTGTCATGCATCAATGCAAATATCTATTTAAGTAAATGGGCAAACACTGGCAGACATGCAACCTTACGTAGGTAGTTAGAGCTACCAGTTTAAACTCTGCCACAACAAAGCCTGCATAAATACCTGACATGGCTCTATTTTTAGGGCCTTTAGGACGTGGCAGATTGTTTTACCCCTTAGACAGAGTATAGATTTCTACCGGAAAGGCTCCTATATATATGTAGCTAAATTAAGAACGTTAAAAACCTACTTAATTTGGCGGGTAAAGGTTTAAGTTGCGGCAAATACAAACAGTGGAACTATGACAAGTACAAGGAATTATATATCCCTTTCTGTCACACTTATTGAGATTTGTATACCTACCTACTATCATCTCGCTCGGTAGTGGTATTATTATTATCACCATAGCTTGTCCTGAGTATTAAAGGTCCCTGTTTTACCCGCTTCGTTTGGCAAATATTCATGCCGACTGACTGATGACTGTATAAGTGTATAGTAAGCCCAGAACACAGACCATACATAGGTTTACTGGCCTGTGGCCCAGAAAGTGGGCTACCACTTTTCGACTCAACTATTTTTGTATATTAAGGTTCAAAAGTGGTAGATCACTTTCCTGGCAGACTGTACTTACTTATGCATATTAGAAATACTCGTAACTCCAGTACCTACCAATTCAATTGCTTGCATGCTAATTCTATAGATATGTATGTTGAGATTACACAGACCTACGATAATTGAACTAATAGAGAATGCAGTGTAAACACATGGCAAACCAGATTGAACGAAAAAGGGTTGATGTTGTATATGATAATATTTGCATATCTATTATCTATTGTGAAACTAGAACTAAGTACCTAGGTTAGGTACCTATACATATATTTCCTCCTTAACCTTCTCGAGATTACTTACTCGAACCTATTATTTATCTAGCTGCGTATTATAGTTAGTGCTACATTTACTTTTCGAACTAGGTCCCTATTAAAAATCTAATTATCTAATAATTTACTTTAAAAACAAAATTTAAAACGACTTCAATTCAGTACTTCGCCAACCCACAGGGTAGGTACATGAAAATGTCCACATTTTCTTTCCAATTTACCACATGAACTGTTTTCCGAGAGCAAATGCGTTGATTATTATCAGTGATCGGTTATTTGGATTCTCCCTCGTGGGATATCATCATATCAAGTAAAAAACTTAATATAGATACGACAGTTTCCCGCGATACCGAACAAACCGTAAGATGTATAGTGGTTATGAAATCACATGTTCGTAAGGCCATCTGTTTATGTACTATTTTTAGTTTAAGTTTATAATGTTAATATTGTTGCTTTATATTTTTGGTGAACAATAAAACCATTTGACATTGTGGACATTGTTTTTCTCAAACTACCTCTCAGTTGAAAGAAGTGTAATTCACTTTTTGATAACGAATCCATGTATTAAAACAATTAACCCGTAGGTAGTAACCATATATTAGCTGATAGACACGCGTGCTTACTCGCTGAACTTTTATCCAAACGGTACAAAATGTGCCGCTTTGGAAGCAGCAAATGAGCTGTCAGTGTAATCACTTGTGCTCATTTGTTCGATTTACACAAAAGAACGGAGAGTAAGTACTCGTCTATCAGCTACTTAGATGTTTTAAAGTGTAATAAAATAGACACATCGTATTTTTTTGCCTTTTCTAACAACATAAAGCCCGGATTCCCGAGGCATATCCATACTAACATAATGATAGAGGTCGTTCACCCCATGTCGAATCCAAAAAACCGATCACTGATTATTACAGAAAAAACCCAAGTCGCTAGATATGCTGGGCTGATAATATTTGAGGAGTTCCGTCGATTCCTCAAGGATCTCAGAATTAACACTTCATAAGTTGCTACTTCAACGGAATCATGTCAGAATCTTTGACGTACTTTACATCTTTGAGGAGCTCCATAAGTCATCTGTGGTCTTCATCATCAGTTCCACTTCACCAAAATTACGATTTCTAAGGGTAAATACACGAGTTATAATAGAAAATACCGAAATCACTACACTCGTGCCATCATCAGAACCTGACTTGGTGACAATGGGACCACCTCAGAAAAAAAAAAATTAGGAAATCGGTCAACAATTGACAGAGAAATCGGCGATCATACATTTAAAAAAAATACATATAGTGGAACATAAAACCTCCTCCTTTTTTGAAGTCGGTTAAAAATGCAGGGTCCTCTTAAGCTATTTCCCCGTTCCAGCATAAATAAAGGAGCATTTAGATGGTGCAACAACTCGCATGCGAGTTTTATTACACTTCAGGGTTTGATTGAATTCATCGTATTTCGCTAGCCCGCAGCCCCGCAAACCCGCAATGTAATGAAAATCCGCAATCGCATACGATTTGTTGCACCATGTAAATGGCCCTTAAGAATATCTACAGACTACTGTAAAAGCAACCCACTGTTACTATTCAGATTACAGTTCATTGGCATTTTGACACAAATGCAATCACTTCCGTATAGCGAAATTCACCTAGAATTCCTGATAACGCATGCGCTACAACTACATAGGTACGAAATACGTTTTAAGATAACGCAGTAGGGTAAGTGCACCAGTGAATGAACAAGTAAGGATATTTTTGACTTTAAAAATTGTTTTATCTAAGATAGCTAAAACTTAATATCGGTCATGACTGTTTGTACAGCTCAAACAAGTATTCTTGTTTGCTTAAATTACTTAGTTTTTGCAATAAGTTTCCATTCTTTTAAGTTATAGACCTTTTATGTAGAAAAATGGAAAATCACCAGTGAATGAACCCGATTTTCTAGTAAATGAACAACTAAAAACCACATATTTAAATACTGTTTAATCCGGGTCTAACGCGATATTTATTTGCCTTTATTTCTGACGTTTCGACACGGGTTGCACCGGTCATGGTCGCAGATAACTGTCGTCCCAGCAAGTTGTCAACAGAGATATGGGTTTCCAATATTGAAATATTGGAAACCTATCGCTTTAGACCCGGATTAAACAGTATTTAAATATGTGTACAAAGCGCGAGAGTTTAAAGTGTTATAAGAACTAAAAACCAGTGAATGAACTACTGTTATAGTTACAGTTTATTGGTTTAAATTGCTGTTTAGCGATTTTGTTTGGAGTATCTCGATATACCAACACACGGGATAGTAGTTAATGGTTTACTTTTTCTAAAACAATAAAAAAACTGTAACAAATGTTCGTTCATTTACTGGTTCCAAAAACCAATAAATGAACTAGGTAATTAACGGTTGATGTTCATTTACTGGAAATCTATACACCAGTGAATGAACTAACTTTATGTTTGAAAATGAGGTTTGTTCGAACACTGGACCAACGATGGACAAACCATTGGTGGTTATATTAATAAAAACTAAATCTGATTACAATCACTAGAACATAAGATATTGCGAAAACATTAAAACAGGCGTTGCCAGTGAATGAACACTCCAGTTCATTCACTGGATTTAGGTTGTTTTTGGTTCTAGTTATAGAACACCTACAAAAAAACGAGAATCTAAACTTAAATCGATGTTTTAATAGCATAATTTCGCTCTTATGAATCCAAAAACCACACACCATACGTCTCAAGTTTATAAAACTACTACAATGGCACATCAAATAAAAGGTGACATTCTTGTCCCCTTATTACCGGCTCATACAAAAAATCCACCCCATAGCCCGTCAACTTTAAGCTTCGCTCATTTAGTAACTGTTGCGACTGAGTTGATATAAATGTTACAAAATCCTTACAGTGAATGCTTCTAATGAAGAAAAAAATACCCGGTATGCTAGAAATATACGGAACTCTTAATTTAAGCAAATACGCAGGTTTTTGTTCATTCACTAGATCCGTTCATTCACTGGAGCACTGACCCTACGAGTAACTGCGCTTGGCCGTTTCAATTCAACACGCCCATGTGATGAAAGTTAGCGCCTAAAACAAGCAAATATTCATCATCCTGCCTGCGGTAATGATCACTTCTTGATGGAGGTACATTTTCCTGTTTAACAATGTACAGGAAAGCCAACAGACAGGCAGACACATGATGTAATTTTACAGGAAAATCCTGATACCTGTCGAAACTCGGGAGTGGGTATGTTATGACATAAAAACCGTGCGCTGCCGCTGACACGAATATGGGTTACCTATAAATACACTGGAATCTCAAAAGCGGAATCATTCTAAACATTTATTTGGCTCTCTTTTGGTGGATAAGCTTGAATTCAACATAATACGCTTCTCATTTTGTTGGAAGCCAAGCCGCAGGCATTTCAATAATATGAATGGAAACGATTAAATTATACATTTAGTAATCAAATATGTGAAAAAAACCGCCATTAAGTAATTTAAAAGTTTTCTTGACACGACCAGTGACCAGTTCTACAACAAATATTCCAGATAAAATGATAAGATCATTTTAAGATTAAGAAGATTCGTTAAAACGTAATATATTTGGTACCCATTTAGCTTCTTGATTTAACAGGCGCGGGCAAATTGGGTAACTTACGATTACTAAGTCAAATTAAAATAAATATATTAACAATGAGGTTCCTAAACGCATAGATAATAACAATAACTCCCAAATAATAATAAAGTAACATGATATGTATCGTATCCGTTTTCAAAGTTAAAAGTTAAAAGGCGGTAGAGTTGCTTTTACGCGATGAGGGAACGTGCCGTTTCTCTCTAGTTTAGGAAAATTCTATGTTACACTTATGAGAATCATTAAATTGGACAGATAGCAGTGTGCAATGATGAGATCATTGTTATGTAGGTTGCCGCTACCCGGGCAAACTGTGAGCGGCCTTGTGAATCACTCCGATAAGGTAATGCGCGCCGAATGAGTTGAAACGGCCACCGACAGCCGATTGCCGAACATACTAATGATACACTCAATACTTATAGGTACAGTTTAAATTCCTATACTGCGAGTTGATGGAATTCACTTTTAGTGATTGATGAGTTAGACGCATTTCAGACATACAATACGTACTTATCAACTAACGCTAAATGTTCCATAGTAGCATAAATGCCGGCAGCGCACTCCTCAAGATTAACTTAACCTATAATGTAACCGACCGACAGCTGCAGCACGAATCACCTGTTTAAGTAATAATTAAATTGAAGCTAAACGTGTTAGCGTAATTGAAATTCAAAGCTATACTCCAATATAAGGTATTAACGTGGTATAAATGTAACATTCGGTAAAGATTTTATTGTATTTCCCGGAATAGATTGTGTGTTTTAATATAGTTAAGTGGCAAGTTCGTGTAGTGTAATTAAGCGGTGGATTATATGGGGCTGGGCTGCGATGCGTGAGCGTAACGATTACTTGGCGAGGGAGTGTTCGCGAATATCCTAATGTATTATAAACTACCTGTTATTATAATCTCGATTATTGGGAGGTGGTGTCAGTAAGATTGACAAAAATTACTAATTTCTGATACGCAGATGGTATCACAAACTATCAACTTCAGAGGCTGAAATGGCTACTAGAAATAAGCAGTTTGGAGAAAATACGTAAGTATTGAGATGGGCCTTAAAATTACCAACAGTAGGTACGAGTGAAACCAAATGGTGCTCTCGCGTTTAATGAAAGGGAAATTAGAATACATCTTAAACGTTCAAGACCGTGATGCCTTAAATGCAAAGAACTGAATGAAGCGAAGCTATCGAAATATCTCACGCGAAGTCAAAATTAAATTGTTCAGCTCTCTGTACTCCATATTCAGCTACGAAACTGAGACCTGAACTAGGTTTTGGAGGAAATTATACAAACTCGCCGTCCAGGAGTTTGTATAATTTCCTTCCGCACAAAAATCTATTCTTCTTGGACTCAAAATAAAGTCCAGGCTAACTTTTTTCCTACAAAGAATATCCTAGAAAAGGAGCAGATGGGAAGACAGCGTCAAACAGAAGACGGCACTGTGTCACGGATCTATGCAATCAAAAAAGCATTAGTATAGCAATAGTAATATGTAGGAACATACTTGTTCCTTTTCGCAAAAAATGCCATGCTGTCCAGTGGATCATCATGTGTCGTCCATTGAGTGTAAAATGAGAATTTATTTTCTACGAAATACTTTACATTTGCTTAATTGGCTTGTAAGAGGCAAAAGTATATATCGCTGGAAGGAGGTAGAGGAGGCAAAGATTTTTTTCAGTCTAAAAACATTCTTGAAAGTATTATAAGAGTTTTTTCTTCAGGACAAGCAGCGTCCACATCGAGACAAAAAAGGTTTAATTGAAGGCTTTCGGTGGTGTGCGGGGCGCGGCCCATTAGTTGGGCAAACACGGCTTCTATACAATTCGTACATATTTTGTGTACAGCTGATAGCACTAACTCGATAAGGGTCATTCTGGTTTGTGTTACGTTTTCCGTAATTGCATCCCATCCCATATCCATAGCGTATGTCGAGGTGCAGAGGTGAGGCGAGGTCGGCGACTGACCGCGTTACTATTACGACCGCTCGCGGCCGACGCCCGCCATACGTCGAACCGCACATATCCAACACATCTGCTTTGTTATGACAACTGTACACATACAATAAACTATGATTTCATAGGAAACTAATAATACCTACATTAGGAGCTACCTAACATGATTTCTGTTACTATTTTTTTAACGAGCGAGCGAAGCGAACGATGTTGTCCGTTTCAGCTTGGGCCATAATTATTTCGTATGTCCGGATGTCCCGCTGTTCTCCTCTATACAGGTCGCATTTTTCAACCGATTCTCGTGAAATGTTGTGAGCAGGTTCGTTAATTATATAGGTACTTAGAATTTTCTAGTCGATTCAGTTTTTCGAAATTTAAAAAAGCCTGGCCTGCGAGTTCTACAGCTCATAGCTACTATTAGTAATGAATACGGTACTCCATTTAATAATACGACATTAGGTCCCGTTTAGTAAAATTTGTGTGAAAATCGTGGAAGATTTCAGTTCTAATTAATACACATAGCAAAATAAATGATTATGACTTTAACGTATTTAAGACACGTACATATTTAAACCGTCGCGTTAATTAATATCCGTACAGCGCTAAGGATCAACGGAAACAACTTGCTAATCTGGGCATTTCCCCATGTAGGTATAATTTTAATTTACATTAAATCATAAGTAGCCCGATGACCTTCAGACGAACACAGAGCCAGTACCTACATTACGTTTTTATACACAAACCGGCGTCGTAAAATTAAAATAGAAAAATATTGGTCCGATGTGGACGGCTTAAGAGCAATTAATATTATTCTGTAGCATAAATGTTTACAGCCGAATTGAGTTCAAAATCAACGAGTAAATCTGTGAATGTAGCAGAATATAGCTAGCGCAGGAATAAACAGAGGGCCTGGCATGTGGAAGTGTTCTAAATCGTCGGATTTATGGGCCACGTGGGGAATCGGGTCACGCAGGATTTACCTCCTTTACGAGTATGGCACTCATTTGACCTACTCATTCTCATGATCTAAAGCTATACGAAATGAACCTGGAAAAGGTCACGTGAATGCCGTGTGGATCTCGCTATGGTTGAACGCTATACCTACTCATTACGCGCTGAAAGCATGACTCAGATATCGCAACACTCTATCTAGACTGTAGTCCACATGAAGTTCAGCTCCATGTGGGTATATGTATAGGAGGTATGACTCATAGAATCTAATAATTCTACAGTTCACGTAAAGTCACACATTGTTAGTTTCGGTGCTAATAAACAAACACGTTTCAACACATTTTTAGGGTTCCGTAGCCAAATGGCAAAAAACGGAACCCTTATAGATTCGTCATGTCCGTCTGTCTGTCTGTCCGTCCGTATGTCACAGCCACTTTTCTCCGAAACTATAAGAGCTATATTGTTGAAACTTGGTAAGGTCATTTCGCCGGTTAGCGACCACCTAATTTCATGTGCCGGTTAGCGACCACCTAGCTGACTTGGAGAACTGAAAGCATATTTTCTCGTTTTTTTTTAAATTTCTATTCCATACCTACAAACAATAAGGCATACGACTGACTGTTTCAATAGGCTCTGTAGAATTGATGTTATCTTCAATTGAAAAAACCATGATCTTCAAGTGGTCGCTAACCGAAGGTGGTCGCGTAACCGGCGAAATGACCCTAAGTAGATGTATTCTGTGAACCGCATTAAGATTTTCACACAAAAATCGAAAAAAAACATAAAGTTTTAGGGGTCCCCATACTCAGATCTGAAACTCAAAAATTTTTTTTTCATCAAACCCATACGTGTGGGGTATCTATGGATAGGTCTTCAAAAATGATATTGAGGTTTCTAACATCATTTTTTTCTAAACTAAATAGTTTGCGCGAGAGACACTTCCAAAGTGGTAAAATGTGTCCCCCCCCCTGTAACTTCTAAAATAAGAGAATGATAAAACTAAAAAAAATATATGATGTACATTACCATGTAAACTTCCACCGAAAATTGGTTTGAACGAGATCTAATAAGTAGTTTTTTTTTAATACGTCATAAATCGTAAACCGCAATTTATTTCACGGAACCCTTCATGTGCGAGTCCGACTCGCACTTGGCCGCTTTTTTGGCATCTTTCGGACTACAATTTCAGGAAGAGATACAAAAATGGAAAGTGTAACAAAAGTAGCACGCAGTTGGGGTGAAATCAGAACGCTAGGGGTAGCGTTGCGTGTCGTAAATGGCTTGCAAATTTTGTGATTTGGAAGGGCTCGCGGGCAAGGCCACTGAAGTCGGTCAACGGGGGAGAGTACTGGCAGCCGAGCCCTGAAACCACACGCGCCCAGCGGAGGTCCTCTCCGCAATGCGGTGGCACGTGCACAGACATGTATCACACTTTTTATTTGACAGTGTGTCACTGCGAAAGTTAAAAAAATGTTTTAGCGTCCGGATGATCTCCAACAACGGTGCGTGAATATTAAAAAGATTATATCTTTACAAAACTGTCCAATAAGTCCCTGCAGAGTTGCGGTCTAGCTCTAGCCTAACCCATATTTCTTCAATAAAGCTGATCCTTCGATTAGTTATTACTTACTCAAATTAGTCTAGCGCTGTAGGTAGCATGGCTGTCTGAATATCCACTATCTTTATTTTTAGCACCAATGTGGTTTCATGCCAGCTAGGTTATAAATTTTAACGTCTACCTAATCCCAGAACGAATAAACTGTGGACGCTAATGACAACATTAATTACAGGTGTTCCATATATTTTTATACTTAAGGTGGTTCGATTACCATACACAGCGTTATTTGACATTCGCAGGCTAACGGTGTGATATTTTAAGAAACTTATGTAACAAACTTTCATCAATTGGCTTCCCATTTGCGCCAAATTCCCCCTTTCCTAGAATAAACTTGTATAAACTAGATTAATTTGAGAAATTGGTTTGGGACGTGATATTTTGGGAAAACTATTATAAAGTTTGTTACATAAGTTTCTTAAAATATCACGCCGTTAGCCTGCGAATGTCAAATAACGTTTTGTATGGCAATCGAACCACCTTAACTTTCACGTTAAAAATACCTGCCCACTATGGAATCAATTTTGTTTGGTGACAATTTTAGGTGCAAGCATAATGAAATTAATTACCTAATGTATGCTGGATTTTCAGGAAAAAAATAGGTTCATTGGCAAGATGAAATCCATCAATGAGATCCATAAAATTGGCCTTCCACTAAATAGGTAATAACAAGGTAATAACAATACTGGCAAGCAATGTTTTCGAGTGATTGAGAAATGTACGTAAAGGAAACAAAGAATAGGCTGGATGAGCGGTGTGAGGACGAGGTGAAGAACTGGTGAATGTGGCTATTCACCGAAAGTGTTTACATTACAGCACATTAGTGCTGTAAGTAGGTATACATCCCTACTAGGTAATTTCTATGCATGGGGCTTATTTTTCTCTGCAGGAGTGCAGGCATACAATACGAGTAAGCAGCAGATTTACGCGGTATTTACGTTACGCAGAATAACAGAACACAAACCGTATCCTCCTGATGTCAATTATGTATAGCAGCTTCATTCTTAGCGATTTATTGTTAACATGCTGTAGTAGCGCCACCTAGCGTCAGCCTTGCACGGAGTTTTAGAGAGGATTTTTTTTTTTTTTTTTTTTTGCTAGCAACATTTAGTCTATGATCCACCCCCTCCACTAACCCAACATTCCTGAACGGTCCGGTCGGTATTTTAGAATCATTCTGCGTTTCCGTGCGAAAGCCTTCGCACGTCTCCTAAACCTGGACTGTTACTGTCACATGCATGATCAAAAATTGGCTTTCGGTTAATACATAGCCGCCGCCTGTTCAGCTACATAGCCACCAATAGTTGATGCGAGTTTACCAAGCTTGGGTACTCTCTGTCAATATATAAGTGATGCGTACTGCTAAACCTGGGCTGTTACTGTCACATGCATGATCAAAAATTGGCTTTCGGCTAATACATAGCCGCCGCCTGTTCGGCTACATAGCCACCAATAGTTGATGCGAGTTTACCAAGCTTGGGTACTCTCTGTCAATATATAAGTGATGCGTACTGCTTTCTGGGCTGATACTGTCACGTTTTATAAGGATAATACGTTCTAAATGAACCATATTTCTCGCAGATGTACCTCCCACATCGGAAACACCTTATACGGAGTTGCTACCGTATTATTGCGAGCCTGATTGGGACGCATACGGGGCAGAATGGTCGCAGCCGACAGCACTGTGCCCAGCCTCACCACAGCCATCTACGTCACGAATGCCTTCACCAAGACCTGGCGTGGTTGAAAATCTGCCGCAATTTGCCTTACCGGTACCACCGCAACCTGCCTCGCTGGTACCGCCGCAACTTGCCTTGCCGTTGCCGCCACAACCAGGTACTTCAGGCGAAAATCTATCAGATGATTTGCAACTTGACGAGGATATTCTGCAGCTGCTGGGTGATGCCCCAAAGGCAGAGGCCCCTCTGGGTCCACCTATTCATAAAGATGTGGCCAGTAGATGGCAAAATATCCTTGCAAATGGCTTGTCAAAGGATGCAAAGGAGAATCTAACCAAAGAATATTTGGTTCCCAGCAATTGCGACCTTTTGTTGGCCCCTGCTCTCAACCCGGAAGTTAAGGTCGCTTTACCTGATCCTCTAGTAAAAAGAGACTCCTCACTCCTGTACAAGCAAAACCAGCTTGGTATTGCATTATCTGCTTTAGCTTCCGTAACTGAAATGGTACTTTCAAACGAGATTTCAAAACAAAAGTTATTGAAGCCACTCAGTGACGCTTGCCGCATTATTTGTGACAGTCACTTTACAGAGTCGAGAACCCGCAGAGGTTTTATCATATCATCAATTAACGCAAAATTGAAACAGACTCTAATCGATTCCAGTAGGGATAAGTTTTTGTTTGGAGAAAATGTTTCAGAAAAATTGAAAGCAGCAAAAACTATTCAACAGTCTGGTGAGGCATTAAAATATGCCCCTAAGCCTAGATATAATCGTCCAAATATTCCCTCAACAATGGGAAACATGGGTAATTTAAACTTCGTGCCCCAACACCGCAAAACGGACACGAAGACGACCAACAACTGGCGAGCGAACACTTACTCGCAGAGACAGCAGCCGCCGCACAACAACAATATGCGACGCCACAACGACCGTGCACCGCCGTCATCGAGGACAGCGGGCAGTCATCACTGGAAATAGTAGATCAGATTGCATCACAACCTACACCGTACCCTGAAGTTAGTTGTCGGGAAGCGTTCAGGCAAACCCTACTGAAAAAATGCCTGTCATCTAGTACGGTGGAAATTATGTTATCATCATTATCTCATTCTACATATAAACAATACGACGGTTGTGTCAAAACTTGGATATCCTATTGTAATAGTCACAATTATGATTATAACTCGGTATCAGTCCCAATTGTTTTACATTTTCTCACAGATATATTTAATAAGGGTGCTAAATATGGTACCATCAACTCTTATAAATCAGCACTATCCCTTTTGCTTGGAAATTTAGATGATGATAGGGTGAAACGTTTTATGAAGGGAGTTTTCAAGTTACGTCCTACAACCCCAAAATATAATTTAACTTGGGATCCAAGTATAGTGTTGGACTACTTAGCCCAAGAATGGCCTAATTCAGAACTCGACTTGAAAACTCTCTCAAAAAAGACTGCAACATTGTTGGCTTTAGTAACTGCACATCGAATACAGACTCTTGCATTAGTTAAATTAAAGAATATCAAAATATATTCTTCCAAAGATATTATAATCATGATACCTGAACTTATAAAAACCTCAAAACCCAATTCTGCACAGCCAGTTCTGAGATTACCTTATTTTGATGATCGTCCTGAAATATGTCCAGCAAGATGTTTGGAGACTTATATTAATAAAACACAACTCCTTCGTAAAGATGATTCTTTATTTTTGAGTTACAAAAAACCACACTCGAAAGTTTCATCTCAAACAATAGGCAAATGGATTAAAGATATTCTTTTGAATAGCGGAATAGATACATCCATCTTTAGTGCCCACAGTACTCGACATGCAGCTACATCTACAGCCAACAGATCTGGAGTCAATATAGATGTCATAAGGAAAACTGCAGGTTGGGCTGACTCCTCCTCAGTTTTCGCAAAATTTTATGATAGGCCAATAATCGCCAATCCCAATGATTTTGCAACAGCAATTCTCTCTTCAAATCGTAACCTGTAAGAAATTATGATTTATGTGTGATCAACGAAAAATTTCGGCAGAATTACGAGAATGAAAGTTTAAACAATTAGCCATTGATTATGAAATAATACTTACCAGTATGTTAATGTACATATGTTGTACCAGTATTTAATAAATCTACTTGTTTATTAACACTTGTTTACTTTCTTGTTTGGTCACTTGTGTTCTGCTATTTCTCCATTTTCACATTTTATTTTGTGGATACTCTAAACATCTACAGCATGTTAACAATAAATCGCTAAGAATGAAGCTGCTATACATAATTGAAAATCAAACGAACTTACCAAGTGAAGTTCGATGACAATTATGTAAGCAGCTTCATTCGACGCGATTTATACAATCCCTCCCTATATACTTATATCTGCCCGACCCTATAACTAAATAAAATGTGAAAAATTTGCCGGCTTTAAACAAAATGATTCTAAAATACCGACCGGACCGTTCAGGAATGTTGGGTTAGTGGAGGGGGTGGATCATAGACTAAATGTTGCTAGCAAAAAAAAAAAAAAAAAAAAAAAAAAATCCTCTCTAAAACTCCGTGCAAGGCTGACGCTAGGTGGCGCTACTACAGCATGTTAACAATAAATCGCGTCGAATGAAGCTGCTTACATAATTGTCATCGAACTTCACTTGGTAAGTTCGTTTGATTTTCAATAAAGTCGTGTACCAGGTAGGTAACCTACTCCGAGGAGTACACCGCATGCGAAGCACTTTACGTGTCGACTAATGTTACTTAAATGTAAATAGGTATGACATTGAATAGGCAGGTGAGGATGTGATTAATGACCGCAGACTGCGACTTGGATGGAATAGCAATGAATTCTATAAGTAATATTTTATTCACAAAAACTAAGATCGTGATGTCTGAATTGTAGAAATAAACTTAAATATCGGTGACGTAATAGCGAGTTTTGATAGTAAGCATAACAACATAATAGCAGCGGCCGCCGCCGGCCGGTTCCGCCAATATAAAAATATAGGCGCCTAACCAGTATTTTAAGAGTTTCCTGGAAGCTCTCGATAATCTCGATATCAACCTACGTTTCCTTGCATAAACTAGGTTATAGAATCTAACTCTAATTAGAGCTTCAACATTTTGTGCGACTTCAACGTTATTGTCTTAAAAACACGAAACCCGGTTGATAATAACTGACTTTACGTCATACCTGGCCATAAAGTAGGAATTACCGGCGTGCGGTAAACCCCACTTCCTGGCCAGATAGAGACGTAAAATATTGTACTCACCACGGGCGGTAATAAAGAAACCGAACTAGGTAAGTAATGTACTATTGTGTGCGTTAAATCGGGAGTCGCACAGAGCCATAACATTGTGACTATTATATTGCCGGAACCATCGCAGAGCAGATAATTGTTTTTGTTGTGAAAAAAAGTCCATAAACCGCGCTTCCGATCGATCGATTCATCCATGACCAAAGATAATTAAGACAAGGAAGATTGCTCACTCCATACAATGCTACTAGTCACACGTAAATCTTATTATCGTCGCCGGTACCTCGTAGTTCCCCTTATTATTTTAGATGGCGTTGTTTTCAATGTAAGCGGTGAAGCAGGCTGTTAAGTAGTCACCCCTAACATAAGATTCAAAATTTCGGGCCGTGCGGCCATTTGATTTTGGTCGAGTGGTTCGGGTGTTAGACTCACAAGTCTGAGTACGTCGGTTCGCGTCCCAACTCCTGTAACCTGTTTTTGTATTTTTTCTTGCCACGAGACACGTCGCGGCGTCAGTTTAGCGTTTTTCAAAAAAGTGTACAAAACTTTTTTTTCAGAATACGCATTTTTTTGGTTTATTTTACTCGGAATCTTTGATACTATCGATCCTCATACAAGAAAAAAAGTGTCTTAAATATTCCATTCCAGACGTCCCATTTTTGAATGCAGTCTTTTTTTATTTACATGGTCGTGACGCACGGGAAGAAAAACCTTACAAAAAATCTGGGACACTTTTTTTCTTGTATGAGGATCGATAGTAATAACGATTCTGAGTAATAATATAAACAAAAAAAAACAAATTCTGAAAAAAAAAAGAGTTTTGAACACTTTTTTGAAAAACGCCCAGTTTTGCTAGTCCCGCTAGATAAGTATACTAGAATCAAGCAGAGTACAATAGTTTTAATTTTATTCAAATTTTTCCGAATTATATTTGTCATTTTAACTATTAACTTATTTATTATTTTAACCTTAATAATTTTTGATTTTAAGCAAACGCCTTTAATTAAAGATTCAGATTTTTTTTCGTTGAGTAGTCTGTGTGAAAAATAATTTATAGTAAACCTAGTCCCGAAATCGCGTCGACTTAACGTAATTATCACAGCGGCGCTACCACGAAGTCCGAATCTCGAATGTCGTATATCTCCGTCTCTGTCGCTCGAGTACTATAAACCATAAGTGCGATAGAGACGCAGATATACGAAGTTCGAGATTCTAAGTTCGTGTTTATAGCTTTATAATATTATCATCCCGAAATCCACTTTTTCCCTAACAATTTTTCTCAAATGTTTTTGACTATTTCGTGTATGTACATCTAAATAAATATAGTTTTCACCTCACTAGCTCGGAAAGCCCATTTTTATTCTTTAAAAACAGATAGCAAAACTGCATTTTATCTACAAGAGTGCAAAGAATATTTGAAATCCGAACGTGTTATTAGTTACTTTTTTAAACATAATAACATGTAAAGGTCAGTCCAGACAGGACATTTTTCGCCCATCAGATTTTTGATTTTATTTAGGTACCTTTTTTGAATGTTTTAATCTTTTTTTAATGTTTTTAATTCTTTTTTTGTTTTTTAAATGTTTTTTCTTTTTCTCCTTTTTATAAATGTTGCTTCTCTTTTTAAATGTTTTGTTTCTTTTTGAATGCTTTTCTGTTTTTTTTTTATTTTTAATGTTTTTTTGGTATTTTTTATACGTTTTTTTCTTTTTTTTAAATCTTTTTTTAATGTTTTTTGAAATTCTATTTATTTTTTTGATGTTTTCGTCTAAATTTTAATGTTTTTTTTATATTTTATTGATTTAAATGTGTTTATTCAAGGTTTTTTTTTCCACTAAATATTTTGTTTTAATGTTTTGTTTTTTTTTTGATTTATTTTTGTGGTTTTTCCACTTTTTTCTCTTTTTAAATGTTTTTTTTTAAGTTTTTTGTCTTTTTTTATTTTTTTTTACGTTTTTTCTCTTATTTTAATGTTTTTTGTAACTTTTTTTTCTTTTATTATGTTTTTGTCTCTATTTTAATGCTTTGGTTTTCTTTTTTTAATGTTTGTTGCATTTTTCTCCTTTTCATAAATGTTTTGTTTCTTTTTGAATGTTTTTGTTTTTTTTTTCTTTTATATGTTTTTTTGGTCTTTTTTCTCTTTTGTATGCGTTGTTTATTTTTCATTATTTTAAGGTTGTTTGAAATCCTCTTTTATTTTTTTGATGTTTTTGCCATATTTTAATGTTTTTTTTCATTTTTTATTGATTTATGTGTTTTTCCAAGGTTTTTTCTTTTTCCATTTTTAAATTTTTTCTCCACTGTTCTCTTTTTACATGTTTTTTTTTGTTTTTTTGTCCTTTTTTGTCTTTTTTTACCTTTTTTCTCTTTATATAATGTTTTTTGTTACTTTTTTCTTAGTACATGTTTTTTTTAGTTTTTCTTTTTTTACGTTTTTTTTCTTAATATTATGTTTTTTGTAACTTTTTTCTTTTTTATATGTTTTTGTCTCTATTTTATTGCTTCGCTTTTCTTTTATCAGTCTTTTTTAATGTTTTTTGAAATTATTTTTGCCTTTTTTAAGTTTTTCTTTATTTTAATGTTATTTTTTTTGTTTCTCAATGTTTTTTCTCTTTCCCTCTTTATGAAATGTTTTTTTAATTTTGTAATATTTTGTTTCTTTTTAAATGTTTTTTATTTTTTTTCCCCCTTTTTAATATTTAATAAAAAAACTTACTTTACTTTTTTGTTTTTTTCCTCGCTTTAGTGAGGTGAAAAGATTTGTGTTACACACGGGTGCAAGTTATTTTGACGTCTCGTGTGTTGCAACACTCGCTACGCTCAGGATTCTATTTTTGAACCATAGAATCCATTCGCTAGCTCGTGTTTCAATTCCACACTCGCGGTTAAAATACAACTTTGCACCCTTGTATAACAAATAACTATTGTAAGTATCAGGTTTTCAAAGGCCTTAAACATCGTATGTAGCGACAACGAGTAGGTAAATATTTTAGTGTGCTTTGGCCTTGACCTTAGTTGCCCACCATGTTGAATGCCATATTAGATTTCTGTGATTTGATTATCGAACGAGCGAGCGAAGCGAACGAAGTTCTATGCTTCAGGGGCTACCTGAGGTTTTCATCGATTTTTGACTAGTTTTGAATCGATACAAATACTTTTGCACAACAGATAGAATTATAAGGTAAACGGTTATCGATTCTTCAATCTTTAATCTCCATTTTGGTTTACCATATTTTGAAAGTAATGAATAGTTATTTTTTTATGATTTTTTTAAACATTGTCTACAAAAACACCTTTTTTGTTATAAGATTGCTGTGAAAGATCTAACATATACGAAATTTACATATTTGAGTTCGTCTCTGGTGTCTCTATAAACATGTGTAGGGTTTTGATTTTAAACTAATTAAGACAAAAGTTATGGCCAGAAAACCTGTTTTTTGGTCTAAAATTGTTCAACTTTGATGCCAAATATCTCGAAGACAGTGATGTTTGAAGTAAATATGGGATACTATATTGCTTAAAACTGTTGTTGTTAATATGATAAGCTACAAAAAACATTAGAAAACTAAGGGATTCAGATTGAAGGTCATTGGCGTATGGGATCCCCTTCAGCTCGCTCAGCTTGTGTCGAAAATCATTCGTATGTCCTGTCACAGAATAAGTAATAGTACGTCCGGTGTCTGTCACGATGTCCGGTGTTCCGCTGTCCGGCTCAACTGATTCTAGTGAAAATTTGTTATACTTAATATTTTTGCCAAGTCACTTTTTCTAAATTAAAAAAGTGTTAAAAAAAGGACTAGACTCGCGCAAGATAGAAAATCGTGGACTTGCATGGAGGAGGACTGTGCCCAATCTTGGGTTTCCCAAAACTAATTTAAGTAGGTATTTAGCTTGTTTTTAATGTAACGAAATGTACCTACTTAATTCTTGTTCGAATGATTTTGTGGGAATAAATTGCAATAATAATAGTAATAATAAAAAACTAGCCAAGTGCGAGTTGGACTCGCGCACGAAGGGTTCCGTACCATTATCAATAAAAATATTTATTTTATTTTCTTTTCAGTATTTGTTGTTATAGCGGCAACAGAAATACATCACCTGTGAAAATTTCAACTGGAACTATCAAGGTATCAGTGAGATACAGCCTGGTTACAGACAGACGGACGGACGGACGGACAGCGGAGTCTTAGTAATAGGCTCCCGTTTTACTCTTTGAGTACGGAACCCTAAAAAACAGGCTCGCGGGCTACTCCTAGTTAGAAAGAGACGGATAGTGTATCTCGCCGCGACACAGAGCTAGGTTTGTTAATTAAATTGTTTTTTATCGCGATTTTTTTATAACTTTTTATCAATTTTAAACTTAATCGGCGCAATAAATAATAAATTCATCATCATTATCATCATATCAGCCGAAAGACGTCCACTGCTGAACATAGGCCTCCCCAAAAGAGTGCACGTGGAACCTATGGCCGTTGGGGCGGAAAGGTTCTCGAGTGGTGACCACGTACCGGAAGGCGCGGCGTGGGTAGGCCCCCCACATGGTGGACTGATGACCTGGCCCCGTAGCATGGATGGCCCACGCGATAAGTGACAGGATAGAGTATCCGTCCCTGGCTGACACCGTTCGATAGAACGAGACGACGCGCTTATCCTATCACTTATCGCGTGATAACGCCATCCATGCTACGGGGCCAGCGGGGCTAGCACAACTGACACAACAAGCGCGACGCTAGTCGAGAGAATCCACCCGCCTCTTTCTAATTTGCACAATAAAGGAGTCGCTGAGTCGCGCGCGACATGACTTAGCAGCAAGTTGTGCTAGACGTACTTTTCGTGGGAGTCCGCTGGATGCAGGTGGCGCAGGACCGGCCAATAAATAAATACTTTAAATAATTTCAAGATGTCGGAACGGCAACTTTTCCCATTCTGACCTCTGATTTGTTTTTGTGACCTATTAGATCCTCCCATATCAATTTTGAACACAATCCTTGTCAATGTAGGTTATTGTGTTATCAACTTTGTATGGAAATGTTATTTTACCAACCACAAATAACGTTTGTATAGTTTTGCGGGAAGCAACTGCAAAAGTAACTTTGTAAACGCATAAATTTGTATAGGGTTACAAACTTACTTATGCAGTTAGTATATCTCAAAATCGTGACATTTTCATACAAAGTTGATAACAGAATAACCCACAAAAAGAAATGAGATCCCATAAAAACCTTCCATGTAAAAAATAGGCCAAGTCTCGGAACTCTTCCACAGTAAAAAGTGGTGAGATATTTCATAGAGCCAAGTTAGGCATTCTTATTAATCTTCATTTGCTTACTAAATAAAATTTTGTGACTTGGCAATCACACTTACATAGTTTAAGGTATGCAAAAAATAGTAAATGCAGTAAAGCTGTGTGATTCCCGTGTGGTTTTTATGGGATTTAGGTATTTAAAATTTAAACGAGTTCGAACGGGAGAATTGGTTATAATTATAATACCGTTCCATTCCAACTTCCAAAGGTTTGCAGGGCTGTTATTCGCTACGCGTTAATGCGGCTCACCCCGCCGGTCACCCGGTACAAAACTAGACCTCTACCTACGCTTAATTACTACGCATCGCGGTGTGAAGGTATATTTGTGGGCGAGCGTTGAGGTGAGCTTAAAACAAGTTACAGAATAGCGGGGCTGTAGTTGTGGTGTGTCTTTGTATGTTTATAGATTGTACTACGGGTTATGAGCAAAAATAGACCTTACGTTTTGGAAGTAAGGTTGCAAATTTATTGTGTGGTAGGCTGGTCGGTAATTGTAGCGTCAAGGAATTACCATTTTAGAGCATATCGCTAACTGTTTACATAGCTCAAAAGCTATCTGCCAGACTTACGTGCAGAAGGGACGAAGTTCAAATCTTATACATGTTAACAATATTTTGTTTGTCGATATTTGTAGTTTTAGAATTTAGTAGTTTAGAATAAGTTCGCGGGTTAGTTTAAAATCATTCGAAATCGAAATCTTACCGAAGCTAGATTAAAATATGCAAATATGAATACTGAAAGTGTCAACAGCAAGTTTGTTGTAAGTAGGTATTTGTAAATGTTGTACTTATGGTTTATGGTACTCGAGCGACAGAGACGGAGATATACGAAGTTCGAGATTCGAAGTTCGTGGTAGCGCCGCAGCCTAGCCTAGCCCAGCACATGCTGAGTCTGGGGCCTATTGTCACAAATTCAGTTTTTTACTTAGGTACTGTTTGTAAGTTTGTAAGTTTATTTTATATTATTATATTTTTTCTTGTAATAAATACGTTTTCTGATTCTGATTATATGTTTCAGCAAGGGGTACGCTTTTTGGACGAAATGGTATTTTTGTATACGACTGAATTCATTAGAAAAATTACTAAACTCTAGTCGGAGTAACCATGTTTGTTTATAGCAAAAACTATTGGATAGGGTTCGTTTTAGATTTCAATCGAATAATAAAATTTAAATAGTGCTAAAGTAAATTTGAATTTGCTTTTAATTACTGATTTTAAATCAAAATCTCTGATTGTTTTAAGTTTATTTAGTTATGCACGATTCTTAAATATGCGCCATCTAGCGGAATGCAATACCAGCGCGTAGCCATTCAGCTTAGAAAAACGTGCGATCGATGGATCTAGTCACCGATTAAAAATTGCTTTGTATTATTTTGCTATTTGCGTGTTATTTTGTGACAATGGTGTATTGTATGCCTTAAAATTTGTTAATGTGATGATTTAGGACACTAAAATGCAATATTTTGACGAATTCTACGCTACTTTTTTCATTGAGAGCCTAGTAGCGCCATCTCGGATTATTTTATGAACTACGGCGACGTTTCCACAGAGTTAGCAATCTTCCTTGTCTTATAATTATCTTTGTCCATGACTTAAAACACGCGTGAGCAACTGAGCTCGAGACCGAGTTTAAGGTTTACGCAAGGTTACCTTACCAAAAACAAAAAATAAAATTCATAATAAATAAAAATAAAAAATAAACTGGAAACGCTCTCTAGATACCTAAAACAAGACTCCGAATCGGCACAAGTGAAGGCACCGATAAGCGCCGGCCAAGCTATATCGAATAGTTTAAAAAAATAAGTTACTTCGTCTGATTATGGACCACGCGGCTTGTTACTGCTTTATTTTTTTCGTCTGAAACTGTACCATGTTGCGTCATTATGGCACGTTGAAACCTCCGACATTAAATTAATAGGTGACAGTTAATTCGCACTTATGACAGTACGAATTCAATGCGGGCCGGTTTCAAAGGTCATAACACTTATAACATAAAATGTCATACCTACATACCTACAGTCAAATTAAAGTAATTGTTACTTTTGGGTATTTAGGGTACAGAATGCACCCTGGTAGTGAAGTATAGTATTATTCACAAACAACTATGATACTCAAATGATCTTTAAGTAGTGTAGGCTATGCTATCATCATAATCATCATATCAGCCGAAAAACGTCCACTGCTGGACATAGGCCATGCTACATAATACTAATAATAATCTTGTCTGTGAAATGTAAGTTTCTAGCCTTGTATGTTTGTATTTAGGGGGTAAATCTCAAAAAATACTGATTAGTTTTTTTTTTTCATTATTATATAGATTGGATCTCCAGGTTGGGCACAAGCAATATTTCATCCTGGTTCTTTATAATACGCGGGTGGCCGCGCGGGTATTAAGTTGACAAATATATAGAGAACATATTTTGTCAATTTTGATATGTACCGCAAAAAAATTATTGTACAGTCGCCATCACATACGTCGGAGCAAACAAGCAGCTCACAAACATCGGAACACACCTCTATTTTCAAGGCATTAGGGTGCATGTGCCAATAATGTTGAACACCTATAGTGTACTTATGTGATGGCGAGTGTAATATCCAAATTGAAATCTAACAGTACCTATTTCCATTTAACAAATAAATTTATGAAGAAGAATATCACCTGTCAGATTATTATTATTATTTCTGGTAGTGGCTTTCGGGCTGTCAAAGCCCTTATATCACTGCGACCATCGCTGATCTATTGTGATCGCCACTTACTACAATTCTTGGTCAAGTCCTGCAAACTCGAAGAATTGCAGGATTTTGTTGAACTCAAGAAATTTGATCTCCTCCGGACACATGATGTGTTTGCCCAGGAAGGAGTTATGACTGCGCATGAGGCAAGGGCAATCGGTTAGGATGTGTGTAGGCGTCTCCTCTGCTTCAAAGCAGAGTCTGCACTGCCTTGTGTCACACAGTCCTATCGTTTGCATGTGCTTATTTAGGCGGCAGTGCCCAGTAAGCACCCTGACCAGCATGCGTAGACGGTTCCTACTTGTCCACCTTTACCACCTGTCAGATATTGCAAGTGTTAATAATAATTGGAAAAAGGAACTTACTGACTAGCAGGCCACATGGCAGCACTACTCGGACCAAGAGAGCTGCTACTTGAAGCTTGGCCATGTTGTTAACTATAAATAACAAAAATATAATTAAACTTGAACAAGAATAAAATAATCAATAAAACTACAGTGTCTATTCCAATATCTAGAAGATGGATATTGCTATTTCCAGCAAACACTTAAAATTTATATAAATGAGTATGATAATTACTCACACAAAAATTTGATTCATGCTACCAAGAAGCACGGAAATACGGAATAAAAATACTCAAACCAAATGTGTTTGTTACTCTAAAGTCTATAATCAGTGTCATCATTAGGTATAAGAATAATTTTATAAAATATATCCCTATTTATGCCCTATTTAGAATGATTATTGACTTTAGTAGGTACTACGAAAATTAAGCAATATGTATGAAACTAATTATTTATCAGGCCGCAAAATGTAACCAACAACACAATTATTATTTTAATCGTGCCGAAACGCAGCTGTGCCTCCTTTGCAAAAGTAGTTCTATAAATAACATTATTTATAAACAATGTCTCTAATCGCACTCACAGTCATGTAATCTCAAAAAATCATAGTAAAAAGGTGCCTGAATTAATTGATATTCGAGATTTAATTCATTACACGATAAACTTTAGAATTCCATAAAACAAACCTTAAATAAGAAATCCTGATTGAAGTAAACAAATAATTATGTAACTTCAGCAGCACATAACCACTTTAAACTTAAAGTTATAATGTACAAGTCTTTGATAAGACAAATTAGCATAATTTTCGCACATTTTACGACATAACTACATTTTTGAATAACAACACTACCGACACAGCCACACACAACACCTAATCCACGCCCGAGATGACAATGACATTCTTGCTTGAGTTGAGTGACAATCATACGTATTTTATTGCCAGATGATTTGGTTGAAAACTACCAAAAGTACTAAACTACTATAATCCTCATCTTTTAACCGATATGAACAAAATAGTCGCTTCTCTATTTGTCTTCCTCAGCGATTGTATTAAAAATCTTCTACGAGTCAACGGAAATAAAAATGTATTAAAAAAACTTGGTATCTATTAAAAATCGCCCTGCTGAAATGAAGCGCAGCAGCTTAGTATCTTTGCGCGTTGATGTCTTCACAGTTATCTTATACAGCTCCTGGATTCATAAGATGACTGCTGGCGGTTATCTTCTGAAACCACGAGCTCCGTGACGAGCTCGTGGAGCTCCAGGATCAAAAGTATGTGATCTTAGTTTCGTGTACGAAATCAATTCAAAGATTAAAGTCGACGAGTAGAAAAAAAATCTTATAATAGGTTTCAAACAAAGCTCCGATGGCTGAAGCGGCCAGCGAGTTCAATTAAGATTGATATGGATACTTGCTGTAAGCTTATAGCCTAGTGAGCTGCAATAACCGGCCCGCCTGCAATCCAAGTGATCGCGCAAAGTCGAATCCTGCGTCGACAGTGGCGGATTTGCCTTAAGGCCAAGTAGGGGCAGTAGGCCGATCCTAAGGCGGGTAGCCAGATGTTAGGGGCGGCCGACCGTGTTTAAAAAACCCAAGTAGGTACCTAAATAGGTGCCGGTTAATGTACGGCCCAATAATTGGCGTCCACTATATCTATGTCTCTTTTTAACTCATTCAAAAAGAGAGAGATAACGATAGATGGACGCGTATTATCGGGCCGGACATTAACCGGCACCCCTAAATAATGGGAGCTTATAAAGGAGTGCCACTGGGCGTCATGATCTCATGGTGGAAATAAGGTCACCTTGACTTACTTGACGGATATGAGATGTATTTTTCACAAAAAACAATGTCTCAAAAATGAAAGTATTATTTATTCAAAGTCGGTAAAGATTTGATTTGGTAGCCCAAATGAAATACATTACATATGTACAATATATTTAGACTTCTATCTTCCTAACAAGTTTAATTGTTGGAACAGTGTTGTTGGAGATTCTTGTTGGAATTAAGTAGACTGGTTTCTTCATGACATATTACTGCACCAAAAAGCTACTGTTAATATCAAATGATGTTTGGTAAATAAGTGTTTGTGTAAAAACCCAATGATACGAGCCAGGTTTCGAACCCTCAACCTCCAGATTGAAAGTCGCGTTCCTTACCCACTCGGCTACATTTTTTTTTTTTTTTGAGACTGTTGCTATAATAGGGCGAACCCAATATAGCGGTCGAATTGCGTGGTTGGAGGGTAGCTTGGGGAAAATCCAAGGGGAATGGCACGACCACGCGGGAAGGGGTAAACACTGGAGCGCAGGTGCTGGTTAATGTACGGCCATGATAATTTACAGCCATGATAATGTACAGCCCAATAATACGCGTCCATATGGACGCGTCGTACATTATTGGGCCGTGCATTATCACCCTGAGCAAATAGGGAACATTACTGCAATGTTCTGCCGCCAGAGTGAAGCACTATCACAATTAGTAAACAGTTTTTTTGACAACTTTGACAAGTCCTTCAAAGCACTGGATCAAATATTTCAATAAATAAAATGCATCAGTGCTGCGTAATTTTATTATCCACCGCCTTTAGCCAGGGACCTGGGAAGCATATATAGTTTTAGAATCAAGCTGAAAAAGTATTTGCTGGAGCATCAATTTAGTCAGGAAGCCTTATGTCCTGAAACTAGCTGCCTTTAAGTGCCCTGTCTTTTTCTTTGTATCTTTGTTCCTCAAAACCTTGTATGTTTATTAGCTGCCTCTTTTGTAACTTAGTTTACCGCTTTGCCATGCCTAATATAATTTTAGATTAAGATTTAGATTAAGATTTATGATTGCAGTCAGGTACTTACTGTCGGGATATGTCCCATCTGCATATAAATAAATCCGCACAGCATCTGGTTCGCATATCAATCAATCAATCAATCATTTATTACAGATAACGAAGATCCATACATTACAAGAAAAAATAAAATCATTAATGTGTTAGTTCAAGTAACTTAAAAACTTATGTTAGTAAGTATAAAATTTACATAACATGGAGTTGGTCCCAGTGCTTCATTATGGGACAGTCCAGCCTATTTGCTTTAATTGCTAGGCGGCTGTTGGGGCTGTCCCTTACACGGCGCTTCATGCCGGCGACCCGTTTTCGTAAGATTGCGTGGAAACCGTCTACTCGTGTCACGGCAAACATTCCCGAAGCGCTACAATGTCTAGGAAGACCCAACAGCAACCTAAGCGTATTATTATACTGAACGCGCAAGACGTTGATTGCCCGTTGAGTGTAGCTGACCCACAGGCCGCACGTGTAAAAGGATTGGCAGTAAGCCTTGAAGAGGGTTAACTTAACTTCCTGCGTACATCGTGCAAACCTGCGAGCCAACATATTCCCCCGCACAGCCAACGCCCTGCGCTCCCTCTCAATGTCAGGATCATCTGAGAGGTACTCCGTAACCCAGTGACCCAGGAATTTAAATTTCGTGGTTCTGTTTAGGGCTACTCCATACAGCGTGACTTCAGGTACCCTCTCAACCCTGTGTTCACGCGGCTGGAAAACAAGTAACTCACTCTTAACCACATTGTACCTAAGTCCATGTGCCACGGCGTACTCCTCACACTTGCTCAGCAGTTTTCTGATCGCACTCACAGAAGGCCCCAGCAGCACCATGTAACCATAATAATTGTGTTATATATCATGTTTAGATTGTGTGAATTCTTGGCACTGCCGTTCGTCACCCGAGTCATGACCTGGTACAGAAAGCAGTCGTTTTTATGTATGTACAGTTGAGCTTGTGACGATCAATATTTAATTTTGCACCAAACTGTATTCGTTCTTAGTTTTCTTCCTGTATCACAAATGTACTTTTAACTTTGTATTCAGTTTCTGTATTTACGTATATTCACCATATATTCACTATCTGAACTAAAAGTGGACGCGTATTATCGGGCTGTACATTATTGGCTCCCTGGAGCGCAAACTCAAGATTCAAAGATTGGTTGAACGGTATCAACATCAACCGAATCAGGTGTGAGGACTCGGCTACAGTGACATTACAATCTATTTTTTCTCAAACTTGCAATGAAATGTTGACATGACTTACTTCAAATTAGGCCTGGAAATACTACGTATCCGGTGCCACTAGTGAAGATGATATGTAAAGGAATTTCATACAACCTTACACACCTAGGCCTGCAAAGCAACCGTCTTTTGTTTATAAACGTCAAATTGTGACAGAACGTCTTGGCATTCAATCACCAAAAAAAAAAAAAAAGATTAGGACTAATGTTAATGTCACCGGGTAAAACGTTGCTTCAAACAGGTTAAAAAGAAGTTTGGCGCATAAATTGAAAAAAGTTTTTTTTTCTTGTTGGCCGGATTTGTCAATATTTTAGTTAGTAATTATTTTGAAACTTTCTAATAAAAGCCATCGATTTCGAAATGAGTTCGGACGAAAATGATATGGAATTGAACTGTACGCCTCCGGAATTGCGAGCAGAAGTAGCCATGAATAATTTACTGCCCCCGAAATCAAAAGTTAGGTACATGACGGCGTATGAAAATTTCATAAAAATTATAAGTGTTTTCTTTGTTGTAGTGCCTCGTCTATATAGTTAGATATAAGCTCATGTAACTATAAACTAATACTTAATTTAGGGAATAAGCGGAATATTTGTTAGTAAGAAATGTGGGACACAATTATAGGTTATGATGTGAAAGCACTGACAGCTATCAGAAACGTATTATTTAGTTGTACGAATAAAACAAATTGACTACTTTTTATTTCATTGCAAGTTTGAGAAAAGCACTATACAAATCTCGGCGAGAAACGGGGTTGCCGGCCGCGTATCCCTATCTATTTGGCCTGCAACCCTTCGTTTCCCGGCCTCTATAGTAATGTACTAATATTCTACCAAAGATCTGTATTCATGTGTTATGGCAACATTGTGGATTCAATAGTGTTGTCCAGAATATTGTTTTGTATTTGTACGGTTTTTATGTTTTACATTCAATAGCTTAGCGATTTTTTGCACTCAATATAATATTTTATAAGGGTTAAGATTTTTTATTGAACTTCAAGTAACAATACAAAAAAAAACTTGTCTTCTTTTACCGGTTTCGAACATCACTATCAATTTTATTTTTATTGCGAATTAATGGCGTAGCCAGGTGAGTTTTCTTGTTTATTTCCTATTTTCATAGTGTTCTATGGTATTCAATTGTTTTGTCTAAATGTTTTTCAACGTGCAAAATATTATATCTTCATATAGTCAAAATTTTTTCAGCTAATCTCTTTTTATTGCACATAAAACCATTCTAACGAGTAATGAACACGTATTGGATTTGTTCTGAATTTATTCGCTAGGATCATTGTCATCACTTTCACTTTTCACGCGTTTTAGTGGTTCTAGTGTGCATACGCTGCAACAGTCCGCAGTCGCCATGGATGAGTGAGTTCCCTGATATTTCGCATCGTATTTGCTGGTTTCATTGTGTATAATTATGACAAGGTTACTCATCACTGTGCACTCGGCGTTTTACATTAGCAGCGATTTGAAAGAAACTTGGCGCTCGTACGAACGTATTCTAAAAATGCTTTGTTTGTTTTCCAGCACCATGTCGACTGTAACGAAAATGACCCGCACGGTTAAGAAACTGGAGGTGCCCAGACCATTGAAATCGACGACCAGTTCTGCTCATAACCGCAACTCTGTATTGGATGTCAAAATAAATTCCGGTGAGTCTGATAGCTATGAGTCTCATTAAAATTGAGTATAATGAGCCATAATACTGGAAAGTTTCATTGAAATCGGTTTAGAAGAGTTTATATTACAGAATAACAAACATCACATTCTCCGTAACTTAAGCATTTATAATAGTAATAGAATACGCTTTGGTTCAAATTTTAAATGTGTCTAACTCTCATTTTCAGTGGATGATCTCATAGTGTTGACGGAAGCAGTGGCATATGAAATGATGCAGGGCAACTATGACCGTGCGCTTCAAAGTAATGTTTCTACAATGTATTCAAACTTAAAGCTCTATGGGGCTCAGCTCGAAGCGCTCTACAAAGATTTCCTTGATAGGTATGTTTACAGTTTATTCCTTTTGGCCTATCTTAATTTGTATTTTATTCTAAACAACTATTACACAATATACAAAATGTTTATTCTTTCAGGTATTTTGTTGTGTTCCGCAATGGTTCGCAGGACGAACGTTTGGACAAGAAAACAAGGCTACATCTTCTTGAGTTAATCGAACTGCGCGCGAAGCATTGGCAGACTTCAGACTACATGAGTCAGTATTACAGGCACCGTGGCACACATGCTGAGGTAAATATGACGCCTTTACTATTTGCTAAATTCATTTGGGCCCAGTTGTGTCACCAGTAGTAAATAGCTAGTTCAAAATTGAAATATATATCCTGTAATCAATGTGTTAAACCAATTATTGAGAAAGAATTTCTATTATAGCTCATAGCTACCCTACAAAAACCAACTTCTCAAATTTCGGCCCCTAATAATTTCAAGTGGTCCACTTGAGAAGTACACAACTGAATTTTTTACTGAAGCTCACTATGAAAGCTTTGTTTATAGTCTACATGTAATAACTTTACAAGGAAAAACAATTGTTCCTTTGTTGTTTCAAACATGATTCCTGCAGCCTTTCAGTATGATTTTGGTGGTCAGGTATACTAGTTGTGAAGTGCAATAAGTAAAGAGTATAACATGTCGGTTTTGGGCGTGTGCGTGCAGCCACTACTGGTGCCGACGATGGAAGGCACGGGTGGCGCGGCCTCGCCCCCGCTGGCCGCGCCGGCCGAGCCGCCCGCGCTGTTGCAGCCCGGAGAAGTCATCAAGCCCTCCGGCAAGTTCCCCAAGCCCACCAAGATCCCCGGCAAGAACTACTCTAAGGACGAGGTCGTCATCCGAAACGCTGATTCTGGAAAAGGTATGACGACTCTATCTGATAAGTCATTTAATTCCAGTAATTTTATGTCTTAGGAGAGCTTATGTAGGTACCGAACCAAGAGAGATACTCTGCATGTTAATTACTTAAGTCAATAAATCTGGGAGAACAATGCATGATAAAATTCAATGTTATGCTTATCTGTCTGTAGTTTTATCTTTTCTGTTGTCCAATAGTGTTACTCTGCATGTTGATAAGAATTATCATATTCTAAATCTGAAAGTTTCTCCTAAAATATAGGACATGGGGTTAATAATATTTTTATAGGATCAGGTAAATTTTATATTATATTCTGAATGTAATTATGGGACACAAATTTTCAAGCATTAAATTTTTACCCAATGAAACTTTTACATGTAAAACACGTTTTTTCTCGTACCACAGTACAGCAAATAGCTGAAAAAGTGAAAAGAAATTAAGGCAACAAGATTATGCAAATTATTTTGAGCATTTTATTGATTTATCTACTTACTTAGTAATACTAAATTAATATTTAACTTTTTAATGGCTTAGAGTGAAATCCGCCTTGTGTATTGTTAAAATATTAAAAAGTAGTCCAAGAAACTCCTGAAATAGAATTAATTAATGGACCAAAGCCTACAGTATCATCTGAACTGAATATTATAGTAACACTGGATTGCACGACTCAGTTAGGACAGCGCGTAGCGTAGCGATAACCGGAGCGAGCAGAGAGTTGCGGGCGACGATCGGCGAGTCTGAAGTTGTGTTGTGGTGTTACAGTGATGGGTATCAAGGGCAGGCGGGTGCACATGATCGAGGAGCTAAGCGACACGATCATATCGTTTCAGCGAGGTACGATCACGGAGTGGCGCTTGCATGGGTGCCTGGTATCTGCAGTTTCCCGCCATTTCTATGCTTCATGTCTAATTATACCCCAACAACATCTTTTCAGCCTATTCACATCTGTTGCGTGGCGTGAACAAAATAACACTGGTCTTTTTGCATGGTGATTGGATTGGTTACTAATAAAAACATGTAGTCTATTAACAATAATAATATCAAAAACGTGTGGCACATCATGATAATTAATTTTCAGAGATCATGTTTCTGTTTCACTGCAACCAACCTGAAAATTCTAGTTAACCCTTACTTTCTTGCAACTTCATAATATCCATGACACTTACTAACTTACAGACTTACATGACAATCAGTTTGTAATGGAAGTGTGAATTGGTTTTCAGTGAGCCCTGGTGCTAAGGAGCGCCTCGTTCAAATCACTGGACCCAACGAAGAAAACGTCAAGTGAGTGCTCCACTCATTTTTTTTTATCAATTTAAAGGTACTGTTTTAATTGGCTCCCTGTACATTTTTTATTAGTGGGAAGTATCAAAAAGATTAGAAACTTTTTGAATTTCTTTTGTTCTATTGAAATAAACTACACGATTTTTTTGGCTAAAATTTTGTCATAAGAATAAAATAATTTTATTCAGTTTACGAGATCGGTTATCGGGGGTGCCGTAAACCAGGCCGCTAAGCTCTTTTTGATGTTCAACTAGTTAAATTACTCCTAAAGGCACTGCTAGCACAAGTTTAGCGCTACTTGCCCGACAACTGAGACAAGCAAGTCACATATGAAAAATGTCTTTCTTTGTCGTGTTCCGCGTCGCTGCGCCTGCCGTCCTAACTTGCGACTTTGCAACTGTAAAAAGTGTCGAGCGTCCGCACATTACAGCCACACCACCTGCCGTCCTAACTTGCGACTTTGCAACTGTAAAAAGTGTCGAGCGTCCGCACATTACAGCCACACCACCTGCCGTCCTAACTTGCGACTTTGCAACTGTAAAAAGCGTCGAGCGTCCGCACATTACACAGTGTTCAAAATGACTCAAAAAATTTCCCTATGCTGTTTATCGCATAAATCGATCAAGGAATGCATTTTAAACGCAAGACTAAAACACCCACAAGTCTATTTCAAATACTTTTTTTTATAAAAAATATTTAAGATTTCGTGACCATGACTTAAAAAATGATAAAATAAATTATGTAAGCGTATCTGATCAAGATTTTTATTTGTGATCAATACAGTTGGATAAAGGACTTTTTGGCGCATATTTTATAATTCTTATTTTTGGAATTTCACCTCTGGTTACCAAACAATTAATGTTTTTTCAGATTTTGGTTTTTATTTTTTTACTCCAAAAAAACTCAAAAGTGCGACTTGTGACCAGCACCGAAAGATTGCTATTAACTAGGTCTATCACTGATAAAAAATTCAAGTTCCACTATTGCGGCGTTTGGAAGTTACGCGTAAAGGTCAAATTTTGTGGTAACAAGTGGGAATAACCCCTCCCGCGGCTTGTGGCTCTGGCGCGGCCATTAAACGCCCGTTGTGCGCCGATGCTAAACAAATTGTATGAAAGAACTCATCCGCAACTAGTGGCTCAATCTGCGGCCGCTCTAACAACTGTTAGACCGTTGAGTGACGCGCGTGTGGTGTGTGCAGCCACGCCAAGCACCTGATTGGCGACACGATCCGGCGCAACGCGTCGCCGGTGCGGCTGGAGGGCGCGCTGGAGGGCGCGCGCGCCAGCGCCGACTCCGACGAGCCGGACGACGAGCCGCGCGCCAGGGAGGTAACAAACAACTGTTAGATCGTTGAGTGACGCGCGTGTGGTGTGTGCAGCCACGCGAAGCACCTGATTGGCGACACGATCCGGCGCAACGCGTCGCCGGTGCGGCTGGAGGGCGCGCTGGAGGGCGCGCGCGCCAGCGCCGACTCCGACGAGCCGGACGACGAGCCGCGCGCCAGGGAGGTAACAAACAACTGTTAGATCGTTGAGTGACGCGCGTGTGGTGTGTGCAGCCACGCGAAGCACCTGATTGGCGACACGATCCGGCGCAACGCGTCGCCGGTGCGGCTGGAGGGCGCGCTGGAGGGCGCGCGCGCCAGCGCCGACTCCGACGAGCCGGACGACGAGCCGCGCGCCAGGGAGGTAACAAACAACTGTTAGATCGTTGAGTGACGCGCGTGTGGTGTGTGCAGCCACGCGAAGCACCTGATTGGCGACACGATCCGGCGCAACGCGTCGCCGGTGCGGCTGGAGGGCGCGCTGGAGGGCGCGCGCGCCAGCGCCGACTCCGACGAGCCGGACGACGAGCCGCGCGCCAGGGAGGTAACAAACAACTGTTAGATCGTTGAGTGACGCGCGTGTGGTGTGTGCAGCCACGCGAAGCACCTGATTGGCGACACGATCCGGCGCAACGCGTCGCCGGTGCGGCTGGAGGGCGCGCTGGAGGGCGCGCGCGCCAGCGCCGACTCCGACGAGCCGGACGACGAGCCGCGCGCCAGGGAGGTAACAAACAACTGTTAGATCGTTGAGTGACGCGCGTGTGGTGTGTGCAGCCACGCGAAGCACCTGATTGGCGACACGATCCGGCGCAACGCGTCGCCGGTGCGGCTGGAGGGCGCGCTGGAGGGCGCGCGCGCCAGCGCCGACTCCGACGAGCCGGACGACGAGCCGCGCGCCAGGGAGGTAACAAACAACTGTTAGATCGTTGAGTGACGCGCGTGTGGTGTGTGCAGCCACGCGAAGCACCTGATTGGCGACACGATCCGGCGCAACGCGTCGCCGGTGCGGCTGGAGGGCGCGCTGGAGGGCGCGCGCGCCAGCGCCGACTCCGACGAGCCGGACGACGAGCCGCGCGCCAGGGAGGTAACAAACAACTGTTAGATCGTTGAGTGACGCGCGTGTGGTGTGTGCAGCCACGCGAAGCACCTGATTGGCGACACGATCCGGCGCAACGCGTCGCCGGTGCGGCTGGAGGGCGCGCTGGAGGGCGCGCGCGCCAGCGCCGACTCCGACGAGCCGGACGACGAGCCGCGCGCCAGGGAGGTAACAAACAACTGTTAGATCGTTGAGTGACGCGCGTGTGGTGTGTGCAGCCACGCGAAGCACCTGATTGGCGACACGATCCGGCGCAACGCGTCGCCGTCAGGATGGCGATGGCGGGTGGACCTATTTTTGAAGATTGCTTATTTTCAGGAGAGTTACGCGACTTACACGTACACAGAAGGTACGAAATATCTGTAAACATTTCATGGAAACTCCTGAGTTTCGCCACCATCCTGACGCACACGCCCCTCTAGCAAATATTTAGACGTAGACGGCGTGATGTCTCGCATATTTGTATTATATTTCTATGCTTGACCCAACACCCATAACTTGATAATTTTAACTAAGCGAAGATCTAATATTTCTATTACCTTTTTCAGAAATCGCCACACAACAATCGAGCTTTACTTCATAGTTTTTCAACGAACGACGCAGCGTTAGGAGAATATAAGTACACTGTGACTTTTGGCCAACATTCCATCAAAATCACGGGGCAAAATTTGGATCTCGTCAAGGTAATGTTACTAAACCTCAATTAAATACTTAAAATATATTAAAATTTGTAGCGTTATTTATAAAAATTGACCTTGTTGTCGTTGGCGCTTATGCCATTAGTAACGACGCGCTGATACAAATGGCTAATAATGGTATTAGCGCCAACGACAATCCTTGGCATGGCCTCGTCATCGTGCTGACCGTCAGTGTGCGCACTGATGCACTGGCACGTCCAATAGTTCGACAGGGCTTTATTACCAGGGGCTGGATAAGTTAGCAAAAACCGGCCAAGTGCGAGTCGGACTGAAAAAATCACGTTTTGTGGGAGCCCCCTTAAATATTTATTTTATTCTGTTTTTTAGTATTTGTTGTTATAGCGGCAACAGAAGTACATTATCTGTGAAAATTTCAACTGTCTATTAGTATCACGGTTCATGAGATACAGCCTGGTGACAGACAGACAGACAGACGGACGGACAGCGGAGTACTAACTACATACAGTCTGCAAGCTCAGGGCCACGCGGGTTTACGAAAGCGGGGAAGCGGGAGACGAGGAAGTTTAGCGCAAACTCAATGAGTTTGCGGTAACTATTCTGAAGGGGTGTCAAGTTTGACTTTAAATATCGGTAAGGTTAGGTGTTTTTTTATGACGTCACTTAAATTGTGTTCCAAATTGATATCTGAGGGCTCAAAGTATTTTAATAAAAATCGAAGTTCTTTAAATACAGTCCCATTTCGTTCAAATTGAATTGCCGCCATCTTGAAATTCTTGAAATACAGTCAGATTTGGTTCAAAATCGATATCTGAGGGTCCGCGGGGCCTCTTAATATGAATCCGAGCTTGGATTGTAAAAAAGTTGCTGCCATCTTGAAATACAGTCCGATTTGGTTCAAAATCGATATCTGAGGGTCCGCGGGGCCTCTTAATATGAATTCGAGCCTGGTTTGTAAAAAAGTTGCCGCCAACTTGAAATTCTTGAAATACAGTTCGATTTGGTTCAAAATCGATATCTAAGGGTCCGCGGGGTCTCTTAATATGAATTCGAGCCTGGATTGTAAAAAAGTTGCCGCCATCTTGAAATTCTTGAAATACAGTCCGATTTGGTTCAAGATCGATATCTGAGGGTCCGCGGGGCCTCTTAACAATCCAAGCTCGGATTTATATTAAGAGGCTCCGCGGACTCTCAGATATCGATTTTGAACCAAATCGGGCTGTATTTAAAGAATTTCAAGATGGCGGCAACTTTTTTACAATCCAAGCTCGGATTCATATTAAGAGGTACGCGGACCCTCAGATATCGATATTGAACCAAATCTGACTAAATTTAAAGAATTTCAAGATGGCGGCAACTTATTTACAATCCAAGCTCGGATTCATATTAAGAGGCCCCGCGAACCCTCAGATATCGATTTTGAACCAAATCGGGCAGTATTTAAAGAATTTCAAGATGGCGGCCACTTTTTGAAAATCCAATATTGGATTCTTATTAAAAAGCCCCTCGGAACCAATAAATATTTTGAAATGATTTTTTTACTTATGAAATGATTGAAAATGAATCAAGTAAAAAATTATTATAAATAATTGAATATATCTCCAAACATATTTTTGACAACCCTGACTCTTGAGCGGTTACGCTAAGCGGGTGCGTAAATTCGTAGATGAATGAAGCTTGCCTACTGTTTGTAGTTCTTTATACTGTGGTAATAGGGACCCGTTTTACCCTTTGGGTACGGAACCCTAAAAAGTAGTTTATTTGGTTTTGCGCAGACGGCGAAGCTAGTGTTGGACGAGTACTTCGAGAGCGCGATGGCCCTGGAGGCGCTGGGCGCGGGCTCGGGCGACTTCTTCACGCTGTCGCAGCGGCCCGGCGCCGCGCTGCTGCTGCGCGACGACGCCGCGCTCAACGGGGACAGCCACGACGACGACGTGTTCGCGCCCAAGCCCGCGCAGGACCCGCACGCCGACGCGCCCGGTATGTACACACTTGTTGACCTGAGGCTCTAGTATATAAGTTTTATCGATACAATACTTTTTCGAACGCGTTGGCGTTTAGTTTCAATTTGTATGGCAACGCGAACAGCGCCTCTGGTGGTAACTATTAGGAACTACGCGTTGCCATACAGATTGAAACTAAACGCAAACGCGTTCGAAAACGTATGTGTATCGATAAAACTTATACTAGAGCTACTGACTGTTCGCTCTGTTCCCGCTATGAGCGAATATAGAATGCGGCGTTGACGACGCGATACGATACGCCCCGCATCTCTGTAGCGTTTGTTTCAGGCAGAGGTCACACTTGAGTCATTTTCAGTCAAAAAAAAACAAATATCGTCTTTTTGTGGTCAATAGTTAAGGGCTTATGTTGATATATAATATGTTTTTGTTTACGCACATATCATTAGTTCTCTAAAATGCGTTCAGAAACCGTAGGAGATACCCAGCATTATTACAACCTTCTTGTCTGTGGTAGTAGGTAAAATCCAGATTTTAATGTTATTACAGTATCGATTTTTGTAAGGTTATGAGTAGGCACGGGACTTTTGGATGCTCCACGGAGTCACCATATGTTAAAATAAGATTTTTTAACATATGGTGATTTTCGAAGTCATAATCAAAGTAGATAAGTACATATTAACTTGTAATTATATTAAAAACACTCTACTATTAGTAAAAACCCTGTGAACTGACTTGTGCGTGTAATAGATTTATGATAAAATTACTTGCAGTCGTAATAACATGTTTATTACCGATACAACAGCATAAATCATGACATTCATGACATGACATCTAATATAATGTATTATTTTTACACTTTGACTTTGACTTCGAAATAGTATTTTTCACAATCGTGTTATAATAGAGAGCTTTTTAGTCGAGTACCGTGTTTAGGCCACGAAGCTTGCTGAGTGGCCTAAGTAAGGTACGAGATTAAAAAGCTTGATTATAACACTATTGTGAACAATACTTTTTGTACGAGTTCATTAAAATTAATTTTCTACGAGTCAACTGAACTAATTAAACAAACTCGATACTGTTGAAACGAAGTGCAGCTCATCGCTCGTACGCTTGTTGATATCTTAAAAGACATCAACGAGCGTACGACATCAAAGCGATTCTATTGGTCTAATTCATTACAGTTCAGTAAAGCAGCCACGTGATAGGTCGAATTTATTTTAGTTGTCTGGAGCGTATCGAAAAGTAGTTATTTCGATTGTTTCGACAGTAACATGGACTACAACTATGAAAAGAGTGACGTTGCAGTATTCTCTATGAAATCTTAATACACATATTTTAATCGTCGAGTACAAAAATAGTATTTTTCACAATCGTGTTATAATAGAGAGCTTTTTAGTCGAGTACCGTGTTTAGGCCACGAAGCTTGCTGAGTGGCCTAAGTAAGGTACGAGATTAAAAAGCTTGATTATAACACTATTGTGAACAATACTTTTTGTACGAGTTCATTAAAATTAATTTTCTACGAGTCAACTGAACTAATTAAACAAACTCGATACTGTTGAAACGAAGTGCAGCTCATCGCTCGTACGCTTGTTGATATCTTAAAAGACATCAACGAGCGTACGACATCAAAGCGATTCTATTGGTCCAATTCATTACAGTTCAGTAAAGCAGCCACGTGATTGGTCGAATTTATTTTAGTTGTCTGGAGCGTATCGAAAAGTAGTTATTTCGATTGTTTCGACAGTAACATGGACTACAACTATGAAAAGAGTGACGTTGCAGTATTCTCTATGAAATCTTAATACACATATTTTAATCGTCGAGTACAAAAAGATATTTTACAGGTAGCACTAGTAGCAATGCAGGTCATTTCCCTACGGCTTCTGAACCCATCTTAGAGTACTTATGATGTGTTTAGGTAAAGTAGTGTATGCAACTGTACATAATTAGGCCTTATGTATCAGTTGCAAAATAGTAGTATTTGTGACTGTACATACTGAAGGGCATTAAACACGAGTGTGGGTTTATGAAACGAGCCGAAGGCGACTTTCATAATAACATCACACGAGTGTTTTAATGCCTAATTATGTACAGTTAAGTACTTTATCTATCCACGTATCATAAGCCTCCATGATGCATTCAGGAGCCGCATATTATGACCGGCATCGCGGCGTAGTTTTCTGGCAGCTGTCATAGTATTTTTTTTTAATTCAAGAGACAAACTAGAGTCAGCCCCAACTATCATATCGTTCGATATCTTACTTACGTGCGACATTTGCCAAATTGACAATTCATTTCGAGCTAAACGTCATCTCGACTGATATTAGAATAGAGGTTAAATCAAATTTCTCTGTTTTTCAGAGATGAAATTTGAATAAAATAATATTATCGAAATTGATGTTATTATTTAGCAATAATAACATTTTCACATATAAGGAATTTGTTCTAACAAAACAGTCTATTATTATGGTAGTCATAATGTGCGGTTCTTGAACGCATCATGAAGGTTTATGATATTTCGATAGATAAGCTACTATTAAACATAATCTCGGCACGAAAGCTCGCTACTATCAAGATATTTTTTTCCGCAATAATCCAGCTTAGTATTCCAATTTGCTCTTTTTGCAGAGTTTCAGTAGTCGTCGATGCTATCCATAGCTTTAATAGCATGAGAAAGAGTTTCAGTACAGTAGCATGACTTGCATCTACAAATAATGAGTGTGATAGTATATTTTGATATTAAAGAAGTTAAATCTTGTATCGACTGACTGAAGCATGTAGTTTTCACGGTTTGGAAGTTTACCTTGACTTCGCCCCCCTATATTCGATTCATTATATTATTTGTCATGGTAACAGTTTGTGTTTCATTCACATATTTATATGGTGTACAGGCTCGTCGAAACAAATATGTATTTACGTGTTATTCATATTATTCTGTTGATATTGTATATTTTTTCAAAATAACATCCACCCACATCAATCCACGGTCGTGGCAGCGGGTCTTCCAAATTTATCGCATTTCCATGAGGAACATTTTTAACAATATCATCCATTGATCGCTCAAACCTGCCGTAACACCGAGCAGGCCTTAAATCAGTATCTAGTAGTGATCACCCCGCTAAATACATGGAACAACTACTCTATTATTATACTTCCTGCTTCCTACTTATTTCATGAACTTAAAGAGTCCCCGGCAAGCTCGGTTCTCCATACAAACGTAGTTACGCTCTCATTTTAAAACGACTAGCTAGTTTGCTCTGAAACTTTTTACTTAAAATAAGTTAACGTATATCCAGGTCTGTAATTAGTTTATGTAGCTTCAGATACCATAGTAAAAAATACAGCGAATTTTTTTTTTCATACCAAACTTGTTTTTGCTGTATTTCGTTTGTTTTATAAACTGGAACCATATAAACTAATTACAGACCTAAGTAGATATACCTCATATCATTATATATGCAAGGTTTCGTTACAATCGAACCACGTAGTTTTAAAATGACAACGAAACTCGGTTTGTGTGGGAAGGTGAAATCCGGCCGAGCTTGCCGGGGACTCTTAACGTATTTAATTATTTAAATAAATTACTGCCACTAGTAAATATCAGCATAACACTAAAAACAGTTAAAAAAATTATAAATGCATGTGCTTTGACTTAATTTTAAATAAAACATATGAATATTATTGATACGCATTTGCATCGAGTTCCATCTCCTCTGTTTAAAACCACGGGAAAGGATATTAAGATGGTTCGAGAAAAAGCTTGGAAGTAGGGCGTGGTAGAGTAGTGTGGTCCTGTGTGTGCGGCCGTGGGCTGTGCGTGTGCGTGTGTGTGTGTGTGCGTGTAGTGACGGGTGTGTTGTGCAGCGCCCGACGGGGACACGCCGCGGCGCCCGCGCTTCTCGCGCGCCGCCTCCACCGACAAGAACCAAGGTGAGCCACCCCTACGCAGTGTCGAGTGGGACCACTTTTATAACTAACATTGGCCGGTATACATTTCTAGGGCAGCTACGTAAATATTTTTTTCTACTCCTGAACCGTTATCTGTCATTTATATAGGCTGTAGCTCAAATACAATGACACCACTAATAAGTCGTCGAAAAACTCTATGCTCTATGGCCCAAAAACGCACTTTTTAGCGTACTTTTTTGGTTCATACATTTTTCATAAAAGCACTGTTTAACTTTTTTTTAAATCGGCCGCTATATTGCAGTGGTGCCAACTTCATAAACAAATATTTCGAAATAAAAGTATTTATTTACGATTAAACATTTGTATATTATAAATTATTTACTACAATAATAATAAATCATCATCTATTGTGTATTAAATTACATATTTTATAAATTCTTGGTATTATTTATGAAAATAAACAGTTCGAATTCGGTCCGGGTCCGGATTCTGTTTGGTTCGGATGGCAAGTGCAAACAAATTAAAAACAAAACAAACCATAAGCAAGAGGTGTCACATTTCCGATTTCCCACCAAAATACAGTTCAAAATGAAAGGACGAAAGATGATAAACTATTAGTCCTAAACTATTAAGATTTTATTCGTGTTTGTGAAGAAAAAAGTGTACGTTCCTTTTAAAATGGTCGAAGAAATTAATAACTCCACCTACTGAAGTAATTGCGCGAGTAGGTAGCAAAAGTACGAATAGAAAACTTGCCGCCTGAACAGTTTAACTATTATGTAGTCTGCTATTTATTTTAAATTTGTCGTAGAAAAAGTATTGTATGCAACTGTGTATAACTGGTCTAAAAACACTCGTGGCGTCTTTAATTGCGATGCTCGCCAAGGCTCGCATCGCAATCCACGCCACTCGCGTTTTAAGACCCTTCTTATAGAACAGTTGCATAAAATACTATATACTGCCTGTGCGTTAGCTGTCGTGGACAAGCTATAAAATCGGCGACTCACGTGCCCGTGTTTGATAAAGTATTGAAAACTAGAACGTTGAAATCTTTCTAGTAAGGCGCTGGCAGCGCTATCAGAATTCTGTCGATGTAACTTTTACTTATATCAGTGAATTGACTAGGTGTCTCGCCTTCCTATTACCACCCTCTCGTCCTTCTAGTAGTTGAGCGCGGGTTTACGCGCACCACTTAACAGAGATTGCGAGCCGCGCGCGATTTTACAATCGGATGCAGAAATAACAGTAATCGTGCCGTAAAGTTATGCAAATCGTTTACATAATACATTGTGTCCGGTATTCGCTTGTTTTCACTGAGTCCGGTGAGCCATATGTTACATGAGTATCATTAGCAGGCATCAGAGTATTTGTAGCACGGTAAGACTAAGTATGCTATGGAGTCGTTGTAAAAATTATACTCATACTCATCCTCATTATTTAAAATTCATTAAATAAATAATAGCTATAAAAAGACACCACTATAGATCTTTATTGACAAATAAAAAATTATATGATGGTCCACGGAAAGAACATGTCTGGTCACTTTTTTTTTCAAAATGAGATTTTGATGTCAAAATCGCTCATTATGAACTATTGTGTGACATTAAAATCTCATCTTGAAAAAAAAAGTGACCAGACATGTTCTTTCCGTGGACCATCATATAATTTTTTATTTGTCAATAAAGATCTATAGTGGTGTCTTTTTATAGCTATTATTTACTAGCCTACCCCGCGTACTTCGTACCGCCATACAAAATGTATGAAACTGAGAAAAAAAAACTTTACATTTAGCATTTATTATTAGTTATTCTGCTATTCGGAGTGAAGACAAATACAACAAATCAAACATCACAAAAATTGGTTCAGCCGTTCTTGAGTTATAAATGGTGTAACTAACACGACTTTGTTATATATATATATAGATTTAATATATTAAATTAATGAGGATGAGTATGAGTATAAATTTAATTTTAATGCTTACAACGATTCCATAGCATACTTTAGTCTTACCGTGCTACAAATACTCCGATGCCTGATCATTAGTAAATTATACTGTTTTTTAAAATAAGTCAAAATTATTAATTGTAAGAGCTTTAAATACACGATTATCAAAAAAAAAATTGGCGATCTCTACTAATGTGGTGTCAAACAATACTTTGAGCTCGGCTACTTTATACATATGTATAACTAAGATAAAACTAAAAGACATGTCTCACGGTTGTCAATTGCATATTTATTGAACTAACAAACTATCATACTACATATAAAAGTATCAATAATCCAAACAACAGGCGTGGTGCTCTTTTTTCAATTCAGTAACACTTCTTTAGGAATGTATACTTATGGTGGATAATATTTTAATTCTTTCCATTTACATGTCGTGCATCTCCATTTCATTTGTGTGGACCATTGTAATTCTACCTTCATGTTACGTAATAACAGTACATAATAGTATGCAGAAGTCAGTCAATAACTTACATATATATCTGTTTGGCATGTGACTGTGTTGTAAGCAAATAATGGATGACAGAACATTCAGTCTTACCGAATTAATATTTGTTTGTAAGCTGCTATTTCTTAAAAGTTTGAATGCATTATAACATGCGATTGAATCTATTTTAACATGACCCCAGTCCTATTTCCAAACGCTTTGTTTGCTTGCACCCGTTTTATCCGTTTCGTTTTTTAGGTAATCGTAACTGTAAGAAATATGGATATTATTTTTCTCTATCGCTGTAATTTGTATTAAATTCTTGCGTGTTATCGCCGTATTTTTTGTTCGTGTGATATGCATTATAATAAATGCAAGTAAAGACGTCGATTGGTATGTTTGTGTGGAGAAAGTGAAACACGTCGCATGTTTGTCTTCGACGGTGTAAAACTTAACCGATTTGGAAGGAGAAATAATATCCAAATTCAAAATATAATCTCCTCTCTACTCCCTGTGTTTATCTGTCAACGGCGGGTTTTTTGCTAGAAGTAAATAAAGTGGTGGAAGTTAGGCTAAGCGGTGTGTTCGGATGGCAGGGCCGGGCGGCGCGCGGCAGACGTACACGTACGAGACGCTGGTGCAGTACGCGGACTCGCCGCTGAGCAAGCTGCCGCCGGCCGGGCTGGCTGCGTTCCCACCGGAGCTGGCGCGCAAGGTAACGCACGCGGCGCCGCGCCGCTACCCGCCGCCCGCGCACGCGCACGCGCACGCGCCGCCGCTGCGCGTGTGGGCGCCGCTGCGCCACCCCAACTACCTCGCGGCGTTGCTCTGTCGCAGCTTCTACTGAGGCGCAGGCGCGGCACCGAGCGCCCGGGACGGTCGCCGTCGTAGGCCGAGCTGCGAGTAGACGGCGCGATCGTCATTTTTTTACTGAGGTTTTCGGGAGGCAGTTCTCTATCGGGACGATAGTTTAGTTTTGTTTTGAGGTCGTTTCGACGGCGGCCCGTTTAATGAGTGTATCGCGCGGGGCCGGGGTGGCCGCACGGAGCCAGGCGGGTTGGTCTCGCTGAGCGCCGACTGTTTGCCCGCAGCCGGAGCCGGCGGGCTGCGCGGGCGCGGGCGCGGGCGCGGGCGCGGGCGCGGGCGCGGGCGCGGGCGCGGGCGCGGGCGCGGGCGCGGGCGCAGGCGCGGGGCGCGGCGACGCAGAGTCCCGCTAGCGGCGCTGAACCTCTCTCCTCTCCCGTCCCGCTCGATCCCACCCTGATCTTCCGTCGAGGCCGCGCGACTTCGTCCAAACTTTTTTATACAAAAATGATTTTTCAATAAGCTAGTTTGAGATCCCGCGCTAGGAGGTCGTGTGTCACCGGCGCCGGATCGACCCGACTAAAGTCGCTTGCATGTTTTCGGCTTCGGTTTTGGTGTACAGTTTCGTCTTGAGTTTTCTAGTTCCGTGAACGGCAACTGAGATTAAGTTGGAGATGCGCTGGAAACATTCAAACGCTTTACCTATCTTTCACAACATATAGTTTATACGCTGCGTAACACTAATGAATATATACCTACTAATAAACAAAGCTTGTATGTTTGTTCTTCCACATACTAACATTTGTACATTTGGGCTTTAAAATTCTGGTATATATATATTCAGAACATAATAATATGTGATTTTTAAAATTTTACTCACGGTTGTGAATAAATAATTGTTTCGTCCAATATATTAGCACTCATGCTAAGCATAAATGTTAATAATTACCTCAAGAGTCCTGTGATTTGAATAGAGTAATAAGAATAGCTTAGCGACATAAGACTGACTCTAGCGTAGTCTGAGGTGCCTATGGGCCGATCTCTTTGGGACTGCGGCGACAATCGCTCGGTGACCGACCTACAAATGTACACAAGTATTAGTAATATTAGGAGACATAAATTATCTGTTGATTAAAGACCTGATCAGAAATTTCGAAGACTGAATAAGAATTATTGGGGCCAGTTTTATAGGTTTTTTATTAGAATTAAATTAACTAAAGGGTTTAAAAGTTAGTTTTGTTTCGACTACATATTTTATATGCTTAAGTTTACGAAATTGTTGTTGACAATGATGCTATGACGTGTTTGCTTAATATGAATTCACTAATTCAATGTTTGTATCGTTTTCATGCTACTCGGACAGAATGGGTATTCGAGAGGGGTTCGTTAAAGGTAAAAAAATAGGATTATTCGAATAAAAGACGATCTCAGTGAGGTTCCAAATTACGTTGTTGACATTCTATTTAATGTTAATTTATTCATTATTGAGATAATTTTTTCATATGCTAACAAAATTATTAGTGTTATTTTCTTATTACTTGTCAATTCGATTTCATAATAAAACATGAAGTAAATCCGTCTTTCCTTGCTCACTGCTTACTAACTTCCTTTCCATCTTCTGTATATTTATTTTACTAGGACCATGAGAGAACATAAATTCCAATAAATGAATCAATGTAAATTTTCTAGTTTATTTGATGTAGTTGTCTGTCATGGTTTTTGTAATGTGTGTCTAATGTTGTCGCTCCGGTTTGCTGGTATCACGAGTCTAATGTTGCAATACTTACCTATTAACTACTTGTTACTAACACCTTTCACGTTTGCACTGAAAATCACGATTTGTTCCCGATTCGTCGTATTCCTGTTTCGTCGCATTCCCGATTCGTCGGATTCCTGATTCGTCGTATCGTATTCCTGTTTCGTCGGAATTATTTATATAAAATCATTACAAATAATGGACCATTATTTATCCGCCTTCCCGAAGAGCAGTTATACATATCGTCGGGTGACAAGCAAAAGTCACTACCAAAACTGTCACTGCTCTTCAAAACCTCGTATCTCGGTACGTAGTCGATATCGAAATACGACCTTTGATTTGAGTAGGTATTTGTTACTTAGTGAGTTTTGCTTATCACCCGACGATATACATTATATATAGTTCTACATATACATATAGGTACCGGGTGTCCCATGACTAAGAGCCCCGAAGGGAAAGTGATCTAAATATTGAAGAGCCAGTGTTTTACCGTAAAGAAGACATAATTTTATTTTATAAAATTAAAAGTAAAGTCAGTGTTAAAAGTAAGTTATCACTTTGGAACCATATCGCTTTAACGTGAGGTTCCAACTACCATATGAAGTTGTCAAACATCTGAAAGCGACAAAGTACAAAAATGATCATTGACTTTTGACGCTGACTGTACTGTATTCAGGGAGAATTTCTTTTTTCGTATTTTGTATGAAATTACGCAAGATCAAATCAGTTTAAGCAATTATATTTTTGAAATACACAATGTATGATACAGTATGATAAAAACTCGTCGAGCAAAAGATGTTCAAAAATATTACCAAGAACAGGAAATAGTCAATGATTTTATTGATAAAAAAATCACAGTCATTGAATGATTAAATATGCTTTGTTTAATAATATAATACCAATACAGCATGTGTTTAAAAAATCTGATATTAAAGTCCTTTTATTATAAAAAAAACTTTTTATTTTTAAAACGTAAGTGGAGCCGTGGTAATTGCATAGTTTCATTCGATAATAAAAATTCCACGAATCAGGAATACCTACGACCAATCAGGAATACGACGAATCGGGAACAAATCAAAATCACTGCTAAAACTTCTAAAACGGAAATGTTGACTAACGAGAATTACTGTTACGTGTGTTCACATTGCGGTTAACATTGCGTTTGCAGTATAATCGTTCGTCAACACTTCTAAGCGCTTGTGCCCAAAATACCAAATGCACGGTGTGTCTGATTCAATATACCAAATTCCCGAAATACAACATTATGCATAGGAGTCTGGTTTATTGAGTAAGAGAATGTTAGTATGTAGTTCAAAAACTGGGTATGTTAGGAGTATTCGGGGACGAGCCTTTTTCAGCAGCAGCACCAAGGTAAAGGTTATTTCGTTGCAAAATCGGTGCATGTGGAGAGAAAACATTAAGTATGAATGCTGCAAGTTCATTATGACATTATTTTAAGTTTTTTGAATAAAGGGGATACAGATCAAGAAAACCTAGGATCGAATCCGGCGTGTAAGCGTTCCACTCCATGATCATGGTCTTCTCCACCTAAGAAGTAAATCATGACACCAATTAATTTTGCAACCTACTAATAACATAATACTTAGCATAATTCTATCTGCTGAGCACGTACTCATCAGACCTTTTTCTTGGCTTAAGAACCCTTGTCGTTGTACTCAAAGTGCCTATTGGCACCTCGCAGACTTTCTTGCTTTGCTTCTTCCCACTATGAATTGGTCAAATAACACTTAGGTACAGTCGCCATCAAATACATAGGTACACTATAGGTGTTCAAAAATATCGGCACATGCACCCTAATGCCTTGAAAGAGGTGTGTTCCGATGTTTGTGACGTGCTTGTTTGCTCCGATGTATGTGATGGCGACTGTACCCATGGGTTTACGCAATATTTTAAAGCGCAAAATACACATGCAAGAAATTGCGTGCAAGTTTAACTACATTGCGGGGTTTGATCGATTGAAAAACTCTGTATACCTCGGTTACCCGCAATTAAACGAAACTTGAATGCAATGTCTTCCTAGTCTAAACTTCGCTTTACGCAAAGGGAGAATATTTTTTATTTTAGATTGTTTTTTAACCCCCGTCGCAAAAAGAGGAGTGTTATAAGTTTGACGTGTCTGCGTATCTGTGTCTGTCTGTGGCATCGTATCTCCTAAACGAATGGACCGATTTTAATGCGGTCTATCTTTCAAGAGCCCTAGATTGAAGAAGGTATATTAATGTTGGTGTGTAAGGCCCTGGTCTCCTGTTGACGCCAGGTACCTACCTACATCATCTCTTCCGTCAGAAATGAAATGTAGCTGCACGTCCCGTCCGTCCACGCTGTAAGTACGACGTGTGGAGTCAACCGTAGACCAAGACCTAAATAATATTTTAAACAATCTGAATTAGAATTCCGTGTACACGTCAACTGTCCAACAAAATAATCCATTTGAATATTAAGTGTAAGGCGGTGTGAGAGGTTGTTGAGAGCACGGATAAACCGAATGTGGTGTCAACAGAGCTGCCTGGAGTTCGACAGCGTGAGCTACTTGAAAAAGGTGCGCGCGGCGGCCGGTACCACCGTGGCGGCCGTGGACGCGCCCGACTCCCCTGAGCCCGAGTAACCGGCAACCTGCCTGCCAGCTCGCCCATACACCATACACGCCGACCAAAGGGCCTTCATCTAGCAATTTGTCAATAGCATGTTGGAATGAGAATACATGGTTTTCATTCTAAGAAGTACACGAGCCGATATAGGCGGACGGCTAAGCCAGGTCTAGTATGGAGTGACCTTGATTTGGCCGGCCACCGTGCTTCCGACACGTATCCACACGGGCCGAATCACGCGTTGGCTCGACCGGCATGCTGTCCGGCCGATATCGGCCCGTGTAGCGTCTCCTTAACTATAGCAAATTTGTGCGACAGATTGCAACGTTTGTAGTGTGCTTATTCACAATATTCCACTAACTTACATGCAACGAATTTGAGATGATTAACCCTTAAATGCATTATGATGTAGATCTACATCGTATATGTTGATGGCCCGTGGCTCTATATGCAGGTATCTAAAATGACATTTATTACTTTTAAATAAATGTGACATTTGACACAAACTTTTGTCAGTTTTTTTGTAGTGTCATAATTTCCATCTTTGGCGCGTAAATCTCGACACTGGTCGCCGCGAATTTTACAAAAAAAATTTGCATTTAAGGGTTAAAAAAATATAATATTCTCTGTCAGTTAATACGTCCACTGTCCCCATACAAAATGATCTGACAATGTCACTCGTCCAAGTGTGCTTCCTTCCAATTCGAAGCTGTGAATCCATTGTGGAAGCACGGACTCCTGAAACGCAGACCCATCATTAGGGGCACTCGGTCAGGAAACGTGTTAGGATATGATTAGGTACCATAACGCCCAGTAGAAAACAATTTTGAAGAATATAATGATAAGTTATGATCCATATTCGATCTAAACCCCAATAGCTGACGAGGTTGATGTAGCTAAACCAGAAAATAAAATCACAATCTCAATGGCACTGACCACCTACACCTATCTACACTTACCTTGCGAAGAATACTAGGTAGGTATAGGTGTAAGAATACAACCAATACGAGGCTATGAAATTAATTACCTTAATTGGTGATCCCATCATGGTATTCATGATTACGCATAAATTATCTACCATATTAAGGAGGTAGGTATATAGTCAGTAGCAGAGAAAGTATGACAATAGTGTTATAAATGTGTATAATCTGTTCTTGGCTGTAGGTATTTGTAGATACCCAGTGAGTTTTAAAATCAATCAGCTTGTACATCTTGAGTCAGATTGAATATTTATTTGATCATGGCTACTGGTGGTCGGGTGGGGGAACCTATAAGATAGAATACTCTTTTAGTGATATTGCATTGGGCAGTTGCAGGGCAGGAGTAATAAGAGACTGTAGGTATAGTATGGTTGAGTGAAATGTAAAAAAAAAATCCGATTAGAACTTACTGCCACTTCCAGTAAATACGCCAGCACTAAATCGAAGTCTTCCCTTTTATATGCACTTTAGAGGTGTACACATTTTTACTAAAAGTATTGACACACCAAATTAGAAGGTATAACTATTTATTTTTTCCTTAGTGTTTACCTCATAATCATTAAACTTGTTTTAAGAACGCTTTGAACTTGGTTTTGGACACTCGGGCCAAAACGCTGTTCACAGCCATAGTTGATCTCCTGAGAATATATTTTGATAAATGAGCATCGCACTCAATATTAATAAGTGGTATGGCCCATTTTTAAAAATAAAAAAATAAAAATCATTTATTTCAGACTCTGTGTTCTTCTCTATGTTTGTTAGTAGATAGGTACGTAAAATAATTGAAAAGCTAAGTGTTAGTATGCAAAACAAGATATAATCAAAAAAAGGTATAATTTGTACACTGACAAATGTCCATTGTGTTATTTTGGACGATAACATTTCACTTAGGTACTCAATATATTTACCGCGTAGGTACCTATAGTATTTCGTATAAATCACGACATCTTTTGCATTCAAACTTGTCTTCTGATATGTACAGACAGCAGCAGCTACAAAGAAGCACTACACTTACAAAGAAGACCTCAACAACGTTTAGTTCGTAAGTTTAAATGAGACACTTATAATATAACATAAGTAGTTCCAGTACCTATTCATATCTTCCAAGCTTACTGCTGATGCTGACTGCGCGTATTTGATGACATCAACCACACTACGCTATCTTAGCGTTCTACACACAAGGGTAAAACGAATGCGTCTAACTGAAATCATAAGTGCCTTATCTATAACATTAGAAGTTTAAAACAGGTCTTTTGTGTGCGACACCCCATGGACTTTACCATAACCTCTTTTTCGAGACATGGGACGTAATAATTAATAATGTTGTTTTACGCAAAATGAGGGTACTTACCTACGACGCAAATAGCATATTCTCTTACGACCTACCTACGTGTAACCTATCGCAATCACTAAATTTCATTTCCCAACTGTATCGTTTGTCCGAATTTTCATTTCTGCAAAAAGCCGAAACAAATTATTTCGAAAACCCATTTGAATTTTTTTGAATACTTATCGCGTTGAACCCATTATGTTAGGTTTGTTTTATAATCATCCTGAAAATGTCATGGCTTCAGAGAAAAACGGCTTTTAGGACAAATGAAAATTCGGACAAACGATAGGGCGATTGTGCACAACACTGTCCGGCAGTCCAGTCCGATATGGCACGCCATTAAATGTAGGTACATAGTAGTTTGTGCACTATACTTAATTTTACCGTCCAACATTCAATACAAAAAATATCGGACCGTAAAAAATCGGACTGCCGGACAGTAAAATTCATTGTACCTATAGTGCACAATCGCCCATACAGTCGGGAAACCATTTTTAGTGATTCAGATAGGTAACCCTACTTACGATAGGTATACATTTAAATTTTTGTAAGAGTCCATTTTATTTACTTTTGTATATTGACTGTAACGAGCCTCGGTCCGGAGGTCAGAGTGATTCCATTTACTATAAGACGAATGCATGCATTTCTTTTGAGTGTCTGTGTGATCATTTTCAGACTTTGTAATTAGTGTCTAGTCTCGACGTAGTAGGTATATCGATTCTCACTATTTCGTAAGTGCTACATCTATTTGAAGGAAGCCTGCCAATTAATTATTATAAATATATATTACTAGTTGAAGCTGGTAGAAAATTAATGGTAAAATGTATTTTAGATTAAGATTTATTTTAACCATTAGAGCTATATTACAATTGCTGTGCACTAAACCAAATAATTGTTGATTCGTAAATTTATGTAAACTAACAAGATTATTTAACATTGGATTCTTTATTGTTATGGTAATTGGTAGGCTTTCTTTATAATTTTTATTTGTTTTGGTTATCTAAGGAAAATATCAGCTAATAGCTCGATTAAGATGAGCAGGGATTTTAATTTAATACGCTACCGGTATCGGTATAGGCTTAAAGAGTTAAGGCTCATTTCTATTACATTTTAGCGAGTACAAGTAAACGTTTATTTTATCGGTAACCGGATTATTTTTGTTCTTTGTATAATGTAGATGTGGTCCGTGGTCACAGGTTTACTTCCTTTTCCTGACAGATACCGGTTGCAGTCCCTGATGACGAGCGTGGGGTTAAAGCTGTTATGTTTTTTTTTCTTTTATTTATATTGTATTGTTAATCTTCTGGAATCTTCAAATGCAAATTGCACAGTATGTACGAGAGGCGATCAATAAGTTGTCGGTATCGGCATTAAAAACAGAAACTATTCGTATCATATAATTTTTCATTATTAAATATACCTACTCTTTCTTGTTTTACGTGCATATACAGGTTGTCCGGTAGTTAATGGTCAACCTTCTAACCACGAATAGGGCACCCTAGACTGGTCCAGAAACTCGACTTTAAGGTTTAGTAAAAGTCCCTTGGTTTTCGAGATATTCGCACTTTTCGAAGAGCAAATTGTACCAAAACAAGGTGTTCAAAAGTGAACATTAATAGCAACATCTTTATTTGTAAAGATGTAATAGGCATGTGTTATACCATTTTAGAATCAGTATTAGATAAAAAAAAAAAAGAACGTTAGCCACTCTGGTCTTCCTACATTTTTTTCCCCACCACAATGTGATTAAACTAAAGGTACCGCTACACCTACGAAATTGGCGGACTGCATTGCATTATAAATATTTACTTATTAAAAAAAAAAAAAAAAATTCACCATTATTTTTTTTAAACTGTACAGCAATTGCACAAATTTAATTGAGGAAATTTTTATTAACAAAGAATAAGAAGTAAAAGAGTTGGTCTAGGTGACAGGGTAGATACTTAATTGTACAGAATTTACGTCCCTGAATAGCACCCCTGGTAATCTGCAATCTCTTCCAAACAGAAACGTCATAAAATTGGCATTTATTTTTCCTTGTTTTTTTCTTAGTCTACCTCTTTTAATTGCTATACGATTACCTTGTATTATCACTCCTCCGTGGTATTTACATACATACATTTTTAATTTATATTGATCAGATTTCTAGAAATTAAATAAAATATATACATAGATGGCCAACTTTGTTAAGGGAGATGTGGTTTAAAATATGATTAATGAGATTTTTTTTTTATTTCCAGGCTTCTAAATAGACGAATACTTATCTCACTTTAAAATCCACATTCTGGATTTACCCTGAGAAAATCCCTTCGGAACGTTTCGTAGCCAGCTTTCGGAGCCAGCTACCGTATGGGAATTTAAAATCCCGTTGGGAGCCGGCTCTGAAATGAGACTTTCTTTTACCATTTCGTAGCCAGCTTTTGGAGCCAGCTACCATATGGGAATTTAAAATCCCGTTTGGGAGCCGGCTCTGAAAAGAGACTTTTTTTTACCATTTCGTAGCCAGCTTTCGGAGCCAGCTACCGTATGGGAATTTAAAATCCCGTTTGGGAGCTGAACTGATACGAAACGGGCAAAATGCATTTACCGATTCGGAGCCGGTTATTTGTCATTTAAGGCACTTGATAAATATACCGCCCTTATCCCTTTTTACATAGTTCGTTTTGTGTTTTATGTACCCTTTTTTAACAGGAATCCAACTTTCTCATGAATCCAACTTTTATACCGTTCTTACGTGTCTTCGCATGATTCCAACTTATTTATTCTATGAACTTGTATTCGCATTATTCCAACCGAATGGTATAATTGGGCACATAAAGCTTAATGATAAATAATGTGAATTTAGCCCTCTTTGCCCGTAGTACAGTTGTATAACAGTGTTACAGTTAGTTGACCGCACCATTTCATTTTTCAGTGAACCGTCGTATGTACTCCGGTATATATAGTGTACTTTTACGATATGATAAACATAATTTTAATTTATCTTTATAATATTATCCCAGACACAAAAACTAAAATTATAATAATATAAATCAAATCAATCTATTGCTCCAAAACACTGCAGAACATCTCCGACACCACTTCGTGTACTCTACTCAGCGAAAACCTGAGAAGATCGGCGATCGTGTTTGCATGGCTGGTCCCGAAATCCGTGCAGTTGTTGGGCAAGACTAACACTACTGTCCATTCTTCTTCCCCAACTGTGGTAGTTGCAAACCTTCGTCTCACGTGATATTAAGAAATTCAGTTTACAGAGGAAGTTTCTTTTTGTAACATTGTTAACTTCCCCGAAGTCGTTTCGGAGGCACCTTGAATATATACAAATATCATTGTTTTCCGGCGTCCGCAACATTCTGCCATCGAGTTCAATGTGTCCTGACATTTTGCTAGTTTTAAACACTACGCAGTACTAATTTTTAATAATCTTCTGTAGCAATAAAGCAGTAGTAATTAAAATTTGCTAGAACGCTAAAACACAACGAAAAAAATAAAGTCTCATTTCAGAGCCGGCTCCCAAACGGGGTTTTAAATTCCCATATGGTAGCTGGCTCCAAAAACTGGCTACGAAATAGTAAAAGAAAGTCTCATTTCAGAGCCGGCTCCCAAACGGGATTTTAAATTCCCATACGGTAGCTGGCTCCGAAAGCTGGCTACGAAACGGTCCGAAGGGGAGAAAATTACGGTTTTTTTGGAAATGATTCAATATCAGGCTAATTATTTGTATACGGCTTTTATATGTTATTTTAAACAACTTTTACTATTGACATCAATAATTCTATGGACCGGAAGTTAGGAAAAAAAATGAAACCGCAAGCAAAAATGCTATCAGTATTTTTATAATGAAAACATGTTTGAGTACACAAATTTGGAGACTTACTACCTACCTGAATCCAAAAATATATGCATCAGGAAATAACGTCATTTTCATTAAATATTTTACGACCTTGAGAGAATATTGAATTTCATCTGGCCTATAGAAATGTTTATTCATTAACAAAAATAAGCGGATTATGCGCGTATCCCAAAGAACGTATATAGACGTAGTCAATTATAAAGTAAAGAAAGTTTATACCATTTTCGCCTGATTTTTACGGAATTTATGAAGATTACTTTTCATTATTTTTTACCGTATCGGTATTAATATTAGGTGGATTATTAATGAATATTTAGTCAAATTACCCAACCTATTTTTTGGTGTAAAAATATGGCTGATATCGATATATTGTTGTGTTTTCATAGAGCGAAACCGTAAAGTTCTCAGGGTACCTAATTACCGCACCAGAAAATCGAACCTAAAATTCCAAAATAAAATCCTCCATTATTATGACGTCAGAATATTTGCTGCCCCATCGTCTTTGTTTAACTATTAAATAAACCAAATTAATAATATATTTTTTTACTTATTTAGTGTATTCATGAATAGTGATACAGTATGAAAAATAATCAGAAATTATTATCATGAGACGTGATCATGCCGATACCGATAGAACTTATTGAACGCCCCTCGTATGTGTTGCAGTAGATTAATATATTAACCTTTTGAACGCCATTCTTCACGTAATAAAGTGTCACTGACACGCCAAACTTTTTTCCATAAGAGAGTAACTATGAACCTTATATGAAAGACGGAAGGTTGTTTTGACAGCGGACGTCATAACACTTAAAGGCGTTCTTGGCGCTTCGGGCACGACAATACACGACGCCTTTAGGCGTTCTTGGCGTTCAAAGGGTAAATATGACCTTTATATTAATTTACAATATACTCGGTGCTTTGAATAAGTATTAATGTCAACCAATGGGCAATAGTTAGGTGACTTAGGTCACTTAGGTGATACACTTGCGAATAGGTAATTTGCAACGCGTGTCGATTTAAAACACTCCCTTTGGTCGTGTTTTAATTTATCACCACTCGTTGCGAATTTCCTATTTTCCGCACTTGTATCGTAAATAACTATTATTCACCTCATGTAAAAATATTTACACTGTTTTTTTGTATTAAATAAGGCAAAGTGTTATATTATGTAAATTACTACTAAATTTTCTAATAAAAGTGCGTTTTATTTAGTATTAAATCATTTTTCTTCCCGAGTGGTCCTGCACCTACAGTCGCCGTCACATACATCGGTACACTATAGGTGTTCAAAAATATCGGCACATGCACCCTAATGCCTTGAAAATAGAGGTGTGTTCCGATGTTTGTGACGTGCTTGTTTGCTCCGATGTATGTGATGGCGACTGTACCTACAGACATTGAGGTTTATTGTACTAACGTACAGTCGCAGCAGCTCACAAACATCGGAACACACCTCTATTTTCAAGGCACTATAGGGTGCATGTGCCGATATTTTTGAACACCTATAGTGTTCAGATGTATGTGATAGCGACTGTACTAGAGAAGACAACACGAATATAATCTGTGCGCCGGCCGGCAGCGCGGGGCGCACGCGGGGGGAGGGTAACTTGTCATAGAATACACTGACGGTGCGGCCCATGGACCGCAACCGCGTAGCGCAAACTTCTTGTTCGGCGTGTCTTCTCTAGTACGTTAGTACATTATACCTCAATGCCTTCAGATGAATTAGCGAGTGACTCAAATACTACTAGGAACATATGCAATTCTCTGTTCTCGTCAAGTCATCTACAAACGGTCGCTGAGGTATAGTTGAGATTATTTAATGTGGACGAGTTTTTATAAAACTGTCATTGTAATTGAAATATTCTGCCTTGGACGGTAGAGTTGCATTTTGAATGGACTAGGTACTTTGATGCAAGTCGGCCAACTCAAATAATCACAAGTATACTCGTTATAGTGAGTAAAAATGTAGCAACGGTCGGTACGCTCTCTACAATACAAATGGGATTTGGGACTTAGAATCAATTACATTCACCAAATAGTTTATTAATAAAAATAGGACTTACAAGTGATATTGATTAAAACTGCCACCAAATTAGAATTAGCAGATACTATATTAATATTTACAAATTAATTAACAATAAATACTTTCATAATTTACTGCTATACAATAAATCACTTTCGCATATTAATGGGAACTACTTAAGATTCAGCTAAAGTTAAAACATTTCGATTTTATCTAGCAAATGCATATAATATTGTCCATTTCATTTAGTTCGAATTAAATACTTACGTAAGATAGACAGACAAAACAAGCTAAACGCCAGTGCAAGAAATACAATATATCGATTAGCTGATAGCCGTGGCAGGCGTTAGGGGGGACATATGCGAAGCTGTGTTTTCATATATTTGACACCTCACATGGGTGACAACCATGCGAGGTGCCAAATATTAAGCCGGGGTTATATTAGAGCCACGCCGCGTGTCGCAACGCAATCGGTTACATACATTTTGTATGAACGTGGTTACATTAGCTCAGTCCCGCGTGTCGCCACGTTCAATACAAAGTTCGCGTGGCGACACGCGGCGTGGCTCTAGTATAACTCCGGCTTAACCCTGCGGCCGCTTACGAAACCAACGCCACGTGACCATTTACTAGTGAAGTATTTTTCGTGCTAGGTAGTTAGGTACGTGTAGGCTCGGACAAGAATAGGTCTACGACATCTTATGAATCCAGGAGCTGTATAAGATAACTGTGAAGACATCAACGCGCAAAGATACTAAGCTGCTGCGCTTCATTTCAGCAGGGCGATTTTCAATAGATACCAAGTCTGTTTAATAAATTATTATTTCCGTTGACTCGTAGAAAAAACTATTGTATACGATAGTTATATAATTATCTTTTTAAGTATCGTACCTTAATTAGGCCACTCAGCAAGCTTCGTGGCCTAAACGTGGTACTCGACTTAAATAGCATACATTATATAACGATTGCATAAACTACTATTTTAATTCATTAAAATATAGCTTGGCCAGAACTGCCATAAGTATGAAATCACTATTTCAGACAATACAGTTCAACAGTAGAAACTAAATCTGCTGCAGCTGTTCGAATCATTATGTAAATAGTTTATATGTAGGTATATTGGATAAATAAACGAAAAAAATAATTGTTTCTGATAATATTTTAATAGTTTATTAAAAACTTATTTATTATACTACCGCGCGCAAGTGTACGAAGTGGACGTGTTGCAAATTAATATTAAAAATGTGAAATACGAGACTAAGTAAAAAATACCTTATTTGCTACACAGTGCGGATCAATATTGTTCAAAGTGTCAATGTGACTTGTGACATCTCATAGTGGACAAAATACCTGAGCGCTGTGCAAGTAACCGGTCAACAAACAATGAACCTACAACGAACACCGCCGCCGGGCTCAAATACGTATGCTGATGGCAATGGCGCGATAGCAACCGGCTTAACCACAGCGGGCGGATCACAACCAGATCTAACGAAATATAAACTCATTGATTTTGAAGAACAGCAACTAAAAATGAGAAATAAAAGAAAGCAACCAGACGACGAGTTTTCCGCGAAATTTGAAAACTTTGAGTCGAAAATAATAGCAATGCTATCCGCCATATCTGAAAGCCAGTGTGTCAAGTTAAACGCTATATCGCAGGATGTGTCCCAAATAAAGGACCAAATTTGTCAAATAAAGACAACAACTGATAAATTAGCATTGGAGCAGGATAAAATAAAACAGGACTTAATGATCATTACAAACTTCAACGATAGTATCCAGCAGAAGGTTAGAACCATCGACACTGATGTCCAAACACTTAAAGAAGCTATATCTGCCCAATCAAGTTCACCAGCCACTTGCGACAGCATGATAAATGAAATCCAAGAGCGAGCTGAAAGAGAGAAAAACATAATCATATGTGGAATAAGTGAAATAACCAGCACCAATGCTGAAGAGAGGCGCTGCCATGACACCAACGAAGTAAACGAGTTGTTTAAAACCGTTATTCCTGACTGCCCCGAACCACACAGAGTAATTCGACTGGGAAAATTTACGCAAGGAAAAGCTCGTCCGATTAAAGCGTGCTTCGCAAATTCGCATACAGTCAAATCCATTCTACGGAAAAGAGCCGCAATAAACAATAATAGCACCAACATCAAAACGTACTACGACGAAACACCACTCCAGAAAATAACACTGCAATCCCTGAAAGGTGAATTAAAACGCAGAACTGAAGAAGGTGAAGCGAACCTTACAATAAGGTACATAAGAGGCGCTCCTAAAATAGTCAATGCCATTCCAAAAAAAATCCCCCCGGAGCACCTACTGAAGAACAAAACGCCGCGAATTAAATAACTCACCAGATTCAGCTATGACAACTTAATAATAGATACTAAGGCCTTGTAGTAGTACGGTTATGAAAGTAGATAAATAAAACAATATAAATTAGAAAAAAAATAAGATAAGATAAAAACAAATACTTTAATAGTTATGTCATAACTCATAAAATTAAATACGAGTAGTTTCACATTGCTATCACTGTGGCTATCATCATAGCGATTGAAATCGACACGTAATAAAGACTGACAACTGCAGCGCTCGGCCTACCGGCTAATCAGTTATGGGATGGACAATAGAAATACTAAATAACTTACTTTTGTTTGTATTCTACCCACTTGGTTGTGCATATTGCGGTGATAAATATAAGTACTATTATATAATATTAAGACTATTTGAAATGTATTCTTTGCATTCGTACACATTGTTAAATTATACTTTAAGGCATGTTACTGTATTTCTCTAGATAAGTGAATTGTATTCTTTTGGAGAAATAAATTCTTAAACCATAAAACGGGCGGAATCAAAAATCTAATATTTCCTTGTAAAATATGTTTTGGTTTTCTCTGGTATTCTTACCGACGCGACGTTTAGCTCATTTTCATCCATCCCTAGCACATACTCGCTTTTCTTCACTGATAACTACCAGAACGTTAAATTAATGGAATTAGAACAAGTTGGCAGAATAAATGTCAAAGTGGAATGCCAGACAAAATACATTCGACAATTACGCATTAGGTATTAGTAAATTTATTTTTATTATTTTTATTTATTAACCAATATAATTATACATCCTGTAAATTTCATACGGGCGTATATTTTAACCAGCCATAGTTTTCCATCGTATTATTGATGTATTTTTTTGTTAAATCACTTAATTAATAAAGAGTTAATATTTCTTTAAAGCCTACGACTGAGCAGCAATGTATCTATTACGTTCATACAGATTCTACGTTTTGACTTATATGGGTATACATCGAATCGTAAACAAACGACATGACGTGTAGTGAATACATTGCGTGCTCCATTATTTTGTATGAAAATAAAAATGAAGCAGTTAACGAAATTTATGTAAATGTGAGTCGCTTAATTTCAAACCCGGGTAAATCCATCTGTCAAATCATGCGATTTTGCTATTAAGCAAAGGTGATAAGGTAGGTATTTGCTGATAGGGTCGAATGGATTTACCCGAGTTTGAAGTTAAGCGACTCATGTGTTGTTTGGGATCGACACCAAACGTCATCATGATAATCACCCGTATCAAGTTTACGCAATGTATAGCAATTATAGGTAAAAATACTATCTACAACTAACAATGGTTATATTGTTAAGTCCGGCCACAGACATTTTCATTCGGTTTCCGTACGGAATAACATGTGCAAGTGAGACAGCGCTATACATGTGTAGAGCGACGTCCCGTTCCCACCTGTCATTCCGTACGGAAACCGAATGAAAATTCCGTGTGGCTGTGGCCCGCCTAAGTTATGGAACAGTCTCGCAATATCAGCGGCATCAATACGAGTTACTAAGGCTTAAGTAGTCACTAAGCTATTGGATGTGATAGTTAGTGGTTATACTGAGCTAAGGAAGCATAGACTATAATTATGTATTATCAGACTTCGCAGATACAACTCTTAGTTAAAGCAATGACGCGTAGTTGCAGTATCCAAGAGGCAACCGGATGGCTCGCGGTATTTGAGCTTCCGAGGTGTTGTCGAACCGATGCTTCAATCGGCTGCCTCGCGACAATATTGTTTTTCATACATTTTCCTATTTCCGCCCCAGCCCAAGTTGGCTCAGTTCGGGCACAGAATAAGTAATAGTACAGTAGTAGTAGTAGTAGTAGTAACGTTACAGTACGCGGCACAATAGTCTGCGTGTCTGAAGTTAGCCTCGAGTCGCCTCCCGCATACCCGTCCGACCCCTCTGACACCTTTGCGGCGCTACTAGTAGCTAACATCAGAATCGTTAACTGATTTAATCGTATTGTTCAGAAGGTTAACAAATTCCCTGTTTAGTTACGCCAAACGTGCCTAAATGTGGCCATCCCTTTCTATCGCATGCAACGCGCTGCGACCCGTGCGTGCGTCCCGTACCAGCGCGCGGCAACAACCATATACTATATTGAATGCAACTACTAACGGACCGCCAGCTGGCGGCCGGCCGGCATGTACTTGTAGCGGCGCGACGAAGTCACAGAGTGAACCGCCCCTGCTGAGGGTTGCGGCGGCCGGTCCCACAACACTTCGGGAGCTCAAATATCGCGAGCCATCTGGTTGCCTTGCGGATATGCAACTAGGCATCATTGCTTATTGAACGGACCACTTTGATGCAATAGGGAACTTGCATCTTTTTATTTTATTACGCTAATCAAAAGTATAATCCAGCATTAGAACCACTGTAGCACTAAAACTTTCTTATTATTTATTTTTCTGATGTTACATGTATTTGAAATCTGCACGCGCCGGCAACCCCCCGGAAATGGGCTTATGCTATGACGTCACAGCATATATTCCCCTCCACAAAAATTTTGTGTTTAAGTCTATACTTGTCATACATAATATAATTTCTAATTTAATCTGTGTAACTGTTGTTATTTTATCTTTGTAACTGTCATTTTAACGTGAGATAAAACTAATATAATCGTTTTTTTTTTCTTTTGTATGATATCTCTACGTATATCCGCATCGATTGAGTGCAATTTATTCGAAATTGAAGTCCCATGCAAGTTCCCCATTCGGTCAGGTTAACTAATCTCAAGTATCTCAACTAAACAAAAACGGCGTTAAATAATAGTGGGTCACTCTTACAGAAGAGTTTACATTTTATGTCTCTATGACATTGAAATAAGATTGAATTTCGCCTGGCGAAAGGTTTCTTCACTATAACTGTATTGGTGGCACTCCACTTGGCGGTATTTGCCCAAATATTAGTGTTGCATCTTTTTCCTTCTTACGGCAAATGAAAGACAGACAACGACGCAACGCGAACACGCAACCCCAAGTGTAGTGCCACCATATGATGTGATTGCATACAATCAACAAAGTAATACTTATTACAGAGTACGATCAAAAAACATTTTTGTCATTATTCAGTGTCTCCCTAACACAACGAAAGGCAAATTTTACTTGTTAAAAGTATGAGAAATAATGTTACGGCATGTGTTTTATTAATAGTACACCAGAGGGCCTACCGCGAACAGCATTCGAAGTTTTCCTTCTCTGTCAGACTTGCAAGTTTGTACGTAAGTGCGACAGACAGGGAAAACTTCGAATGCTGTTCGCGGTAGGCCCTCAGACTCCAAACACCTGCTTTTAGTTGCACACGTGGTCCTTCGAACCGGATGTTATTAGTAAACTGACACAGAAAATGCTTTTCTTACAAGCAAAAGACGCATGCTAAATAAATAACTATGTGCCATCCATATTTTAATGAAAAATTACTCAAAAATTGCCCTTTCATTGTTTTACATACTGTAGTACTCTGTCAATATGTCAGATCACGAAACATAATTTATTAAACAGTGACATTCTTATTGTGACGGGGACCCTGGTGGGTTCAACAAAGTTGTTAATCGTAGGTACTTTAAGCACTCGCTCACACAAGTGCACTCTTCCATACGAAGTGCCTCAGAAATAACATAGTGCTGTAACATAGACTTTTACCCAACAGTCACAAGTGGACTATAAGACAGAACGGAATAAATAAAGTAGTTAAACACTTTCAACTTATACCTAAAAAATTGTACTAAGTCAGCACAAACAAAGTCTTTATATACCTTAAACTTCATGCAATAAGGTTTATAATGAATAGATAACTTACGTGTACCTTTGTTGGCAACTGTTTGGTACCTCGGGCGAATCTGTACCTTCGGGGACAGTTTTGAACACAAGGGAAATTGGCAACATTTGCTAACGACAAATTATTACAACGTCTCAATGTAAGTATATAATATACACATGCATGTACCTACATGCCTACAGCATTAGGAATGTCACAATTCTCCTAAATAGTTCATTAGTTACAATTGAACTCAATAAATTAAAAACCAAACAAATAAAGTACTTAATAATGCTTACTCTTACTAATCGTCAATTGTTTAAGTATGGCTTTTATCTCGCCTTAACCTTAATTAAAGCAGCCATTTATGAGGTCTGTTGACGTCCATTAAGTCCCGAGGCTTGTGGTTGATGATCGCATTAGTCATAAATTTTTAAAAATTGTAATTATACCTTATATACTATACCAACCGAAATATTTGTTGCCACAAGCTATTCGTTCAAGTAGTGACACAAAATCAGTGTTTCCAATTCGGCTAATGACAATGATGAATCACATTTCATTGATGTAGTTTCTGAAGTTCGCCATGGAGACCCGTTTTTCGACGTCTTTAATAAGGCACTAGCGTGCTCCTAAGAGAATTGAAATTCATTAAATATTGCTCTTGCCGGCTGAACAAATTTAACTGAAAACTAATTTTGCATACTAATTGTACGGCCTCCGTAGCCCAGTTGGTAGTGACTTTGCCTACGAAGCTGGAGGTCCCGGGTTCGAATCCCGGTCAGGGCATTTATTTGTGTGTCTATCACGAATATTTGTTCCTGAGTTATGGATGTTACATATGTATATAAGTATCTATATGTATTTATCTATTATATATATATATATCGTCGCCTAGTACCCACAACACAAGCCTTATTGAGCTTACCGTGGGCCTAGGTTGATTTGTGTAAGATTGTCCCGTAATATTTATTTATTTAATTTAATTGCACTGTTTTCATGTCAGCCGGCTAACAAGTACATTCGTGTAACTGACACGGATTCAGGATCAGTAGCTTTAGTGTAAGCTTTATCGATACATATACGTTTTCGAACGAGTCTGCGTTTAGTTTCAATTTGTATGGCAAGTTCCTAATAGCTACCACCAGAGGAGCTGTTCGCATTGCCATACAAATTTAAACTAAACGCAAACGCGTTCAAAAACGTATTGTGTCGATAAAACATACTAGTCTCTGGGCGCAAGAAAACGGTACATAGTACTCCGGTTCGGTGATCGCCGCCTGCACTCGATTGCGACAATAAACGTTAGTAGCCACTTCCGGACATCCTGATCCCAAACCTCATATAACATAATAACATGATCCGGGAACCTGACATGTGCGAGTGTAAAGATTGAGCGATACCCGGTATTGTTACGTTAAGGCTTGGCCACTGCGAGGGCGGCAGCGGTGTGATCTCTCGCTCACACCAATGACCAATTTGCCATCGCTGTCGCCGCTCCGTAGCCGAGGCATTAAGGGTGGTATTCCACTCGTCCACGATCTTTGTCCAATGTGCATTGCGTCTCATTCAGTCTTGAAGCAAAATGTGAGACGCAGATACATTTGATCAAAGATCTTGGACATAAATTTGACGAGTGGAATACCACCCTAAGCCGCACCCCACGCTCCAGCGTACGGTACGAAGCTGCAAGATAGAACGAGATAGGGAACATAATGACCTCGGTTTCATACGCTCTCTACAGGGTGCCCCAAAACTTTGCCACCCGGAGGGAAAGTACCTTAAAATATTGAAGATAGGATATTCTACAGAAAGAAGACTTAATTTTATTTTTAAAAAGAATTGAAAATGCACTCAATTTTTTTTTATCGCATACGATACCTCTCTTCTTTCGTCTTTAATAATTTAAATGAAAATTTCATGGCCTTCCTTTGATTTAAGATGCTGTTTTATTTAAGAAAAAAATATTCTAAAATTCTTCTAATAATATTCTTTCGACCGGTATAGTAAAAATATCCGATTAAAAAAAAATCTTTGAATGCCGTTCCAATTACTTTTAAAATCAAAATGAAATTTTCTTTCAGTCAAATTTTCTATCTTCAATATTTAAGGTACTTTCCCTCTGAGTGGCAAAATTTTGGGACATCCTGTATAATACCCCTGCCACACACTCGTCGAGTGAAGTGAGAAATATGGAGGAACGGAGGCAGACACGTGGTGTGTTAGGCCGGCGCAATATTATTTTCTTGTGTTTGTGCTTCAATAGTTACTAACCCTAAACGGTCAAAAACATTGCACAATTCGTAATTTTGTGCAATTTAATTGATCGTTTATTTTTAGCCTTAACGTTACTCCGTCATGCCGCTCGTCTTGTTCCTCGTCATGCTCACCGCTCCCTGTTTTTTCGGTTTTTTAGGCGCGAGCGAACGAGCGGCAATAAAGGCAGGGTCATTCCATAATAAACGTTACCAATGGCTCAAAAAATAAAATTGGCTAGAAGTCAACTCTAACTTATTTCGATAGAAAACATTCCAAACCTACATGTCTGAAAAAAAAACCCTGAAAAAACATTTTATTTTCATGTTTTACGTGTATTTGAACGCAACGTTTAAAAAATAGGTTGTAAAGGTCATTTATACGTCGATATGTGGCAACACTAATTAAAAACAAAGTAACTGTCAACTGTCACAATTTTGCCGCGGCAATTTGAGGTAAGAATTAAGATACTGTAGTTATATAATTCTCCTTTAAAAATATTAAAAAGCATGGATTAATCGGTTTTTAGAAGAGTAGAGTATTCTAAACTGTGGTTTCAAAGTAACACCCTAAACGAAAAAGGGATAATAGTTTGTGTAATTTTTGGCTTACTAAACTAAAGCCTAGCACGGTTTGCCAAATATATATGAATGTAATCAAATGTGTAATAATTATTGCTTTAGCGTGTGCTTTAGCTGTATGTTTATAAGTTTGAAGTTTTTCGGGTGTTACATTGATGTAAGCCGACCTAAAAACTGATTTTTTGTACTCGACGATTAAAATATGTGTATTAAGATTTCATAGAGAATACTGCAACGTCACTCTTTTCATAGTTGTAGTCCATGTTACTGTCGAAACAATCGAAATAACTACTTTTCGATACGCTCCAGACAACTAAAATAAATTCGACCAATCACGTGGCTGCTTTACTGAACTGTAATGAATTGGACCAATAGAATCGCTTTGATGTCGTACGCTCGTTGATGTCTTCATCAACAAGATCTATCAACAAGCGTACGAGCGATGAGCTGCACTTCGTTTCAACAGTATCGAGTTTGTTTAATTAGTTCAGTTGACTCGTAGAAAATTAATTTTAATGAACTCGTACAAAAAGTATTGTTCACAATAGTGTTATAATCAAGCTTTTTAATCTCGTACCTTACTTAGGCCACTCAGCAAGCTTCGTGGCCTAAACACGGTACTCGACTAAAAATCTCTCTATTATAACACGATTGTGAAAAATACTATTACGTTCCAACTTGGAGTTGTAGCGTCTGTTTCATAATGCATGGGTGTGTGTTATATGGTGATTGTATTTTTTTGCCACATACCTAGTATGTCATCATGCCATCATCAACAAAAGAAAGGTTAGCAAAGCTGAGAGAAATCAGAACGAAAGATCCCGAGAAATATGCCGAATATTTGCGCAAAGAGAAGGAAAGGGACGGCTTTTTAGACGGAAAAAGAAAAGTTATGTACAGAAGATCTTAAATTGGAACATTGTCTTAAAGTCCGTGAAAGAGTATGAGCGAACAGGGCAAATTGAATTGAATATTAATGTTATTTGATAATAAAGCATTTGTTGATTAGTTTTAATGGGTTTAATAAAAAAAATATATAAATTTCGTACTCGTTACACGACATCGACGACATCACCAACACCACCAATAAATGGCAAGGCGTGGCGCAGGACCGGTCAGAGTGGCAGAAGCTGGGGGAGGCCTTTACTCGCGAAGAGGTCCACCAAAATAGTTAATAAGATAAGATAAATTATGTTTTTAAATTAATAGAATAACCAGATTAACTTATACATAATATATAGTGTTAAAGTGTTAAGGTGTGGAATTATAAGGCTTTTTTTTTAATTTTTTTTTATTACACCCGAAACGACCTGTTAGTAACATCCGAAACAGATAATTTCATTTATTATAATTTATTAAAAAGCGCTACTTCAGTGTTTTAGTAAACTATAAGAACTATGATGACTTGTTATAAATAAAACTGGATGTTACATGAGAAAATTCGCTGAATTATGAATTTTGGGACCGATGGTCAGAAGGTATAGGCAAATTCGTGTAACACCCGAAACGGCTACTTTTTAGTGATTCTCTCGTTATTGCTCTTATCCTTTAATTATGGGTCTTCAGGAAAAGAAAGTATTATCCAAATGGAAGACGATTCAATTATTATAACTTCGTAGTTCCTTAATACAATATCGAATAAAACCTTATTTTCTGAGTTCAAGTGTAACACCCGAAACGATGGAATGACCCGAAAGTAACCTAGTGCGGAGCATCGCGATTAATCGCGTGAGTTGAGCAGTGTGTATTCCCACCAATGTTTTACCAGTGGTAACTACTGGGAATATTTTACCCATGTTTTACCACTAAAGCACCGCCGGGTACGGAGTACTTTAGTGATAAAAGATGGGAAACATATTCCCAGTAGTTCCCACTGGCAAAAAATGGGAAAAAAACCCAGCTGTTACCACTGGTAACAATTTGGTGGTAACAGGTAGGAATAACCCGCAGTGTGTGGCCAGAGAGGGGAACATCGCGGCAGCGAGGAGCATATTGTGGCTGAGGTATATATTTCTGTCTTCTAGCTTCGTACCGCTCATGCCGTGCGCCGCGCTGGAGTGGGGCGTGGCTTTAGACTGGTGCTGATGTGTTCAGGCGCGGTCGGCGAGCTTGTCCGTGATGGCGGCGGCGCGCGCGCGCGCGTGCACCATGACGTCGGCCGCCAGCTCGTCCGCCGTCGTGTAGCGCGAGCGGTGGAAGCTGAACAGGTCGCTGATGAACCCAACGATTTCCGACTAGAAAGGATTGCAAATGGTCTTATTAAACCGCAAAGAAAGGTTAGCGGTTTTTGTTAAAACCAGAATGTATGGAAAATTTGACAAGTTTCTATGGAATGAACAGCTACTGGCGCCATATTTAATGTTGATCGGTCTGTAATCGTAAGTTGGTGCAACTCGCCCTAAGTGTGGGTTGCACTAAACCGTTTGTAATCGACGTAATTGTAAGTGGTCGTTAAAATCAGAATGTATGGAAAGTTTGTAATTTTTTTATGGATTGATAGCTGTCGGCACCATATTTAACGTTGATCAGCCATGAACCCGTCCGGGAACTGCAGGTAGCGCCGCTTCGCCTTGATGACTGTACGCACCTGGAAGGCGCGGCAGACCTCCTTGAGCCGCTCGTGCGGGCCGAGGAAGCCCCACACGAGCACGGGCAGCAGGTGCTCCGAGATGGAGTAGAAGTGCGCCATGAACCCGTCCGGGAACTGCAGGTAGCGCCGCTTCGCCTTGATGACTGTACGCACCTGGAAGGCGCGGCAGACCTCCTTGAGCCGCTCGTGCGGGCCGAGGAAGCCCCACACGAGCACGGGCAGCAGGTGCTCCGAGATGGAGTAGAAGTGCGCCATGAACCCGTCCGGGAACTGCAGGTAGCGCCGCTTCGCCTTGATGACTGTACGCACCTGGAAGGCGCGGCAGACCTCCTTGAGCCGCTCGTGCGGGCCGAGGAAGCCCCACACGAGCACGGGCAGCAGGTGCTCCGAGATGGAGTAGAAGTGCGCCATGAACCCGTCCGGGAACTGCAGGTAGCGCCGCTTCGCCTTGATGACTGTACGCACCTGGAAGGCGCGGCAGACCTCCTTGAGCCGCTCGTGCGGGCCGAGGATGTGCGAGACGCACCTATGACTGGCTCTGGGCTGAGTAGAATTTGAAGGGAAATCCTGCACCTTCGGCGTTGGTCGTTACGGCTTAGCAGGAACTTGGTCGGGTCGGGGTTCTGAATTGAAAGGCTTGTTTACCTTTTCAAGTAATGTCACTTCGCTGCTACTGTAGGTACTGAATTTCATGGGGTCTGGCCGCCCAATTTATACTATTAAGTTACCTCGGCCGGACGCCCCTTCGCCCCGTATATTTGGCGGGAAAGCGATTTGCGCGGGAAATTTTGGCGCGAAATGACATGTTCATTTATTATAGTTCAATCTTACTCTAATACATTATTTACAGTGCTTATACCTATTTCTATGCTATTTATAATACATTATTACACGAGATCCCGCTCGTTCGGCGTAAAAATGCATCTGAAACGCGGGGATTCCGTGTCCGCCCGTATATACGTACCTCGTCCCCCACCTGAGGTATAAATACCGGGTTTCCCCCCTCGCTCGCCCATCAGTCGTTGCCTGACTGGCGCGCGAGTAGGATCTCTAGGTTCCTTTAGTCTGTCTATATTTCTTAGTGGAAACTTAGTGTTATCCACTCGTTATTTAGGAAACCAGCGGTATATTACCCTTTTTTACTATGTAGGAATGAAATGTGAGGCCTATTATTCTTTATTTCAGGTGCCGATTACATAAGGCAATAGTAGCGCAATGCCTATGTTATAAGAAGGTTTATAAGCTAGATTATTACAAGTTAGGTCGCGACTGACAATTTTATGTTTATAGCGGGTTTATTCTATGCCGTCCTGCACATCTCTCCCGCCGACCATCGTTCGGGTGAACGTTGGATCTTCTTTTGCGTGCAGGTTCTCAGGCTCCGTCGGCAGGATCACCAGCTTCTTGGTCGGTCTTCTGAAGACTCCGCCCTTGGTGGTCACGTCCACTGCTCGTGTCACGCCGTCGGGGCCCGGGTATATAGCTGTAACCCGGCCTCGTGGCCATGTGTTGCGAGGCAGATTCCCGTCGGCCACTAGCACGATGTCGCCGACGTTGATAGGCCGCCCATGACCGTAGGGCTCCCGCCGGTACTGGAGTGAGGGCAGGTACTCCCGGAGCCAGCGGGCCCAGAAGTGCTCTTCTATTACTGCGGCCGCCATTCGACTCCCCATCGCCGCGGCCTGCACCTCTAGGCGTGGGACTGATATCACCTTCAGGGGCGCGACCTTAGCCTTCGCAGCTATCAAGGACACGTGCACTCGCCCGTCGCCCGTAGTTATGCGCCAGTATAGCGCGCTTGTATATGCAGATTCGCTAGCATCGACGAAGATGTGCATCTCACGCTTGTTTGCGTCACCGTAGTAGGGGTAGGCGCGCGGAATCGCGAGGTCTCGCAATGCCCTTAGGTGCAGCGTCCACTCCGTCCATTGGCGCGCTAAGTCTGCATCCAGCTTGTCATCCCAGCCAGTTCCGCGCCGCCACACCTCTTGTAGGATTTTCTTTGCTATGATGGTTACCGGCGCCGCTAGCCCGAGAGGGTCGAAGATCGACATTGTTATTTTCAATATTTGCCTTTTGGTAGGCTCGATGTCGTCCAGGGCTCCGGGAGGTAGGCGGCTGAGGTCCAAGTTGAAGGCGAGTTCGTCGCTCGCGGGTTTCCATATTTGTCCCAGGATTCGTTCATTTTTCATTTCGCTCTTATTCAGTTCGACGGGCGCGGACGTGGCGTCCTCCGAAGTGAGGGCTCGGAGGACCCGCGTGGAGTTAGAGGTCCATTGGCGTAGTTCGTAATGGGCCTCTCTATGTATATCGCGTACATCACTTGACACTCGAATCGCGTCTTCTTCTGTTTTGAAGCTGTGTAGGTAGTCATCGACGTAGTGATGTCTTATTATTGCTTTGACGGCCTCTGGATGCGTTTCTTCGTGTTTCTGGGCGTTGACGTTCTTCACATATATTGCTATTGACGGTGAACAAGTAGCGCCAAAAATGAGTGAAGTCATGCGATATTCTTGCGGCGCGTCGTCGCCCCGCCGGTCGCCCCGCCATAGATAGCGCAGGGCGTCTCTGTCTTCAGACTTGACTTTCACTTGCATGAACATTTCTTTAATATCCGCCCCCACGGCGACTGGGTGTTGCCGGAAGCGCATAAGGACGCCTGGCAGCGACTGTAGGAGGGCCGGGCCCGTCAGTAGGCGGTCATTGAGCGACACGCCCCTTGTAGGCGCGGCGGCGTCGTGGACGATTCGGACTTTCCCGGGCTTGCTAGGATTCAGCACCGGGAAATGGGGGAGGTACCACACTCTCGATGACTTGGTGGGCGGCGCAGGCTCGGCGTAGCCCTTCGAGACAAGGGCGTCCATTTCTTCACTATATTTGCCTTTAAGCTCTTTATTTTTGTCGAGTTTCTTTTCTATGTTATGAAGTCTTCTCAGTGTATTTTCGTAGTTGTCAGGCAAGCTGCTGTCGGGTTGTTTCCATAATAGCGGTGCTTCATAATGGCCGTCGGCTGTAGTCTTTATTGACTGGGCTAACCTGATACGCGCCCGCTCTTCCGGGCTTGACTGGGGTAACTTCGGCTCGATAAGTAGGTTTTCGAGCGCGAAATATTCACTGAGTTGTAAATTCAAATCTTCATTTTTCTCGGCTTCTTCAATAGTGGTCAAGCGATGCGTCGCATGTACTTGTTTGCCTGTGATGCGTGTGTGTGCACCGTGTAGCACCCAGCCTAGCGGCGTTAGGGATGCCGCTGGCTGATGCCGCTGGCCGCGGCGTGTTTCATTACTGACGAGTAAATGCCAGTTATCTTGTCCGATTAACACTCTAGGTCTCGCTGACTCGTACCGCAGGCTATCTTCTATGTCGCATAAGTGTGCGCACTCGCGGAGATCCTCCTTCTTAACGGACTGTGGTGATAGGCTCAGATCGTCTATGGTATGCGCACCGACCCTATAAGGTTGGTCGGTGCCGCGGATGCTGAGCGTAACACGGCGTGATCTCGATGCGTCGATTTTTTCTTTCGTTATAGCTTCTATTTGTAGCGGCACTGTCGGGCCGTCCAGGCCTAAGTCGTTCGCGAGCTCTTCTTGTACAAGTGTTATCGTGGAGCCGTCGTCGAGGAGGGCGTAGGTCTCGACGGCTCCCGCCGGTCCAGAGACTGTGACCGGGATAATTTTTAGATAAGCTCTCGCTTCTCGGGAGGCGCGTGTCGATGTGACGGCCTCGTTTCTTTCTTCGATTCGTTGATAATGTAGCAAGTTGTGGTGGAAGTATTCGCAGCCGTCTCGCTCGCACTTCGTGCGCTTGCATGAGTGCATCCTGTTCTTGTAGCGCAGGCATCGGAAACATAGCCGTTGATCTTTGGCTAGTTTCCACCGGTCTTCAAAGGCTTTTTCGATAAACTTAGTGCATTTATCTATTGGGTGACCGGTGTTGTTGCAGGCGGCGCACTTAGGTGAAGGCTTGTCTGTGGTCGCGAAGGCTCGGTGTGTCCTCTTTGCAGGATGAGGATTTGCACCGTCGACGTTCTCGGGCTGCGCGTAGAGTGCGCAGTAGTCCGCCTCGCGTTGCAGGAAGGCTGATATCTTTATTAGCTCAGGCTCGTCGTTTTTCTGCGTATTCGCGTAGTCGAACCATCTGTAGCGTAGGGCGGGCGTAAATTTCTCCATCATTGCCCGTGTCGTCTCCGGGCTGTGTAGATAGTGAGCGCGGTCAAGAGCCTTGAGTGTGGCTATGACGTTGGCTACACGGCTGGCGAAGACACAGATGTCGAGCGGCCCGTCGTTAAGGCGCGGTAGGGCGCGTAAACGCTCGAGCTCGGCGAGGGCAATGGCGTCTGGGCGGCCGAAGCGGGCTTCTAGGCTTCTCATTACTTCGTCTGCGCGAGCGTTGTAAATGAGGAGGCTCTCGACGGCTTCTTTGGCCCTCCCTTTGAGGCATCTTCTTAATCTTGCTATATTATCCACTTCATTATAATTTGCGGTGGTTCCGTTGTAGGCGGCTTTGAATGATAGCCATTCTTGATGCGAGCCGCTGAATGGCGGCAACTCGGCGTGGTAGCGTGATGACTCTCTCGGGCCGGCACGCGCGGCGATGGCGATGGCAGAGGCGAGCTCACTCAGGTTCACACTTTGTTGATTCTTCATTACTATGGCGCTATCTTCTTGCGCATTCGCTTGTGAATACATTAACGGCGGCGGATATGCGTCTGTTTCGCGTGGGCGCGGCGGCGTTGGCGCGAAAACGGGAGCGTGGGTTCCCCCGGCGGGGGGAGGGGCGGGGACGGCGGGGCGCACGGCAGCGGTGCCCTGTCCCGCGCCCTCGGCGGGGCTCCTCTCCCGAGCCTGCTCGGCGTACTGTGGGGTTGCAGGCTCGGGTTCTTCGATGTAAGGTGCATTGGAGATGGCGAGGACATGTCTCTGGCTGGTCTCGAGCCATTCATCTACGCGGCGTTCTTGTTGGACTGTAGATATTGTGCCGGTGTCATCGTCGCTGTCTTCGGCTTCTATGGCGGCTATGCGCGCTTGCGCGAGCTCCAATTTGATTCGGAGGGCTTCTTCTCGCGCTTGTGCGAGACGGCGGACGCGATGACTCGACGTTGTTTTCACCGATTTTGACGGCGGCCGTGCGGCAGGATGCTGGCTTGACTGTGGGGTTTCCTGCCGCAGTGTTGCTGCAGGGTGTAGGCTCTCCTGCAGCAGCGGGACTATGGGTGGCAGCGTTGACTGTGGGGTTTCATGAGGCAGTGTTTGTGACTGCGCGGCATCATGATGCTGCCCTATGGGTGACCTCGGCTGTGGGTCTGGACGAGGCGCCGGCGTCGCAGGAGTGCTTGTCTGTGAGGTTTCCTGCGAGGGCCTCGAACCTTCTTGAGTAGTAGCAGTTCCCGACGTGGACGTGGTTGCTTCTTCCAGCATGGCTTCTCTGATGTTCGCTGCGATAAGTTGACCGAACGTGCGTTTTCCTGCTTTCGATCTTGTAAGGGGCATCCTCTATGTAGAATCCGGTTCGAAGGACCAGCATGTGCGAGACGCACCTATGACTGGCTCTGGGCTGAGTAGAATTTGAAGGGAAATCCTGCACCTTCGGCGTTGGTCGTTACGGCTTAGCAGGAACTTGGTCGGGTCGGGGTTCTGAATTGAAAGGCTTGTTTACTTTTTCAAGTAATGTCACTTCGCTGCTACTGTAGGTACTGAATTTCATGGGGTCTGGCCGCCCAATTTATACTATTAAGTTACCTCGGCCGGACGCCCCTTCGCCCCGTATATTTGGCGGGAAAGCGATTTGCGCGGGAAATTTTGGCGCGAAATGACATGTTCATTTATTATAGTTCAATCTTACTCTAATACATTATTTACAGTGCTTATACCTATTTCTATGCTATTTATAATACATTATTACACGAGATCCCGCTCGTTCGGCGTAAAAATGCATCTGAAACGCGGGGATTCCGTGTCCGCCCGTATATACGTACCTCGTCCCCCACCTGAGGTATAAATACCGGGTTTCCCCCCTCGCTCGCCCATCAGTCGTTGCCTGACTGGCGCGCGAGTAGGATCTCTAGGTTCCTTTAGTCTGTCTATATTTCTTAGTGGAAACTTAGTGTTATCCACTCGTTATTTAGGAAACCAGCGGTATATTACCCTTTTTTACTATGTAGGAATGAAATGTGAGGCCTATTATTCTTTATTTCAGGTGCCGATTACATAAGGCAATAGTAGCGCAATGCCTATGTTATAAGAAGGTTTATAAGCTAGATTATTACAAGTTAGGTCGCGACTGACAATTTTATGTTTATAGCGGGTTTATTCTATGCCGTCCTGCACAGAGGAAGCCCCACACGAGCACGGGCAGCAGGTGCTCCGAGATGGAGTAGAAGTGCGCCATGAACCCGTCCGGAAACTGCAGGTAGCGCCGCTTCGCCTTGATGACTGTACGCAACTGGAAGGCGCGGCAGACCTCCTTGAGCCGCTCGTGCGGGCCGAGGAAGCCCCACACGAGCACGGGCAGCAGGTGCTCCGAGATGGAGTAGAAGTGCGCCATGAACCCGTCCGGGAACTGCAGGTAGCGCCGCTTCGCCTTGATGACTGTACGCACCTGGAAGGCGCGGCAGACCTCCTTGAGCCGCTCGTGCGGGCCGAGGAAGCCCCACACGAGCACGGGCAGCAGGTGCTCCGAGATGGAGTAGAAGTGCGCCATGAACCCGTCCGGGAACTGCAGGTAGCGCCGCTTCGCCTTGATGACTGTACGCACCTGGAAGGCGCGGCAGACCTCCTTGAGCCGCTCGTGCGGGCCGAGGAAGCCCCACACGAGCACGGGCAGCAGGTGCTCCGAGATGGAGTAGAAGTGCGCCATGAACCCGTCCGGGAACTGCAGGTAGCGCCGCTTCGCCTTGATGACTGTACGCACCTGGAAGGCGCGGCAGACCTCCTTGAGCCGCTCGTGCGGGCCGAGGAAGCCCCACACGAGCACGGGCAGCAGGTGCTCCGAGATGGAGTAGAAGTGCGCCATGAACCCGTCCGGGAACTGCAGGTAGCGCCGCTTCGCCTTGATCACCGACCACACCGCCGTCGTCAGCGCCTGCAATAGTACACATATAACGTGAAAAAAGACCAGGTAATAGTTGGAAACAAATATTAAACTAATACCTAAAGCTAACCAAACAACAATATGTTCTTCACAGTCATCAGCCTATTATTCGTTCCACTGCTGGGCGCAGCCCTCTTGTTAGGGACGAAAGTTACTGGGCCGCGAGTGAATAATGGGTGCAGTGGACCTAATAAATCTATCAGCTCATAAATCCGTCACCGAATTAAATAGCGAGTGACGAACATCGTCTGGTCGAACAAATTACATCGAGACGCCCGGGCGATTACGGCAATTGTGTTTAGACAACTCGAATGGCATGGTGACGATCAGTAAGTTTATCGTGTTCCCACACGCCCTTGAAAAGAGTTTTCTGTATCAGCCTTCATGTTAAGTAGTCAGCTGCAGAGAAACGTGACCCTCCCTGCATACAAGTTTATGTGCAAGGAGGGTCCCCTTACTCTGCAGCTGATTGACTGTACGTAAGTACCGAACTGCCGGCTTAACTCGTCTTGTCACGAGAACAATGTGATGGAGTAGGTTACAACGGCACTCACGCTCTCCTTGAACCCGTCGGAGAGCCAGCGGTTGCTAACGACGGCGAGCACGGACGAGGGCGGCGACTCCAGGTCCTCGAACGCGTCCAGCAGGATCTAGTCCAGCACCACGTCGTAGAACGACAGTAATACAACGGCACTCACGCTCTCCTTGAACCCGTCGGAGAGCCAGCGGTTGCGCACGACGGCGAGCACGGACGAGGGCGGCGACTCCAGGTCCTCGAACGCGTCCAGCAGGATCTAGTCCAGCACCACATCGTAGAACGACAGTAATACAACGGCACTCACGCTCTCCTTGAACCCGTCGGAGAGCCAGCGGTTGCGCACGACGGCGAGCACGGACGAGGGCGGCGACTCCAGGTCCTCGAACGCGTCCAGCAGGATGTAGTCCAGCACCACATCGTAGAACGACAGCACCTGCAGGGATACAATTACTAAATGGAGATACTCCCATAATTTTCACGATTGTTATAAAACAAACCTAACCTAATAATGTTCTATACTGTATGTTGGTTTTTTTTTAATCCTGAAAAGTTAACGATTTCATCGTTTAGGAAACGAAAAATAGTTTGACCATATGAAGTTACCTACTCGAATGAGAATAACTTAAACAAATCGGTGGCGGCGGGCCAGATAACGAGTGAAATTGAAGGTTTCAACTTATCAGTTGAAACCTTCAATTTCACTCGTACCACACCTAGGTTATCACCTAGGTGTGGTACTGTGGTGTACATGTATGTAACCAAACATCGCACTTGATGAGGCATTATGCGGGCACGTCAGTTGGTAAGGTTAACAAATAAATCAATAAATTTTCAAGTTGTCAGAAAAAGCTCTATTTAATTGTAACCTAGTATTTGTACTACGCAATACTTACCGAGTACCTTAGTAATTAATAATGTACGTTAGGTAGTGGTAGCCGAGTGTACTGAAGCCATACTATTTTAAATAATACTCCAGGAAAAATACAGTATTGAAAAATATTTATTTATTATTATTAAGCTAGAGGTCCTGGGTTCGAATCCCGGTAAGGGCATTTATTTGTGTGATGAGCACGAATATTTGTTCCTGAGTCATGGATGTTTTCTATGTATTTAAGTATTTATTTCTCTATGTATATCGTCGTCTAGTACCCATAATACAAGCTTTGCTTAGTTTGGGACTTGGTCGATATGGGTAAGATTGTCCGCAAATATTTATTTATTTATTAACATTTTTTTTGTTTATTTAATTTTAAAACGTTATTCTAAGATGCTTCATTCAAGAATGCAACAAATTTTCCACCAGGACGTAATTATATTGATTTAAATTAAGCATTCAATATCTTTGTTTGTATGATTTCTCTTGGATATTATATAAAGCAAATGTAAATAAACCAAAATACAAATTAATAGTAGTTTATGTGACTGTACATAATGAAGGGCATGGGACGAGTGTGGGTTTATGAAACAAGCGTGATGTTACGTTACTGGTTGCAATAATGGTGGTCATTATATATTGCTACAATTTGAATCGCTGATACAACTGCGAAATAATACAAATATATGTATGGGATATTAAAAAATGCGTACCCCGTAGCCGTATTATTATTATTATTCTGGTAGTGGCTTTCGGGCTGTCAAAGCCCTTATATCACTGCGACCATCGCTGATCTATTGTGATCGCCACTTACTACAATTCTTGGTCAAGTCCTGCAAACTCGAAGAATTGCAGGATTTTGTTGAACTCAAGAAATTTGATCTCCTCCGGGCACATGTGTTTGCCCAGGAAGGAGTTACGACTGCGCATGAGGCAAGGGCAATCGGTTAGGATGTGTGTAGGCGTCTCCTCTGCTTCAAAGCAGAATCTGCACTGCCTTGTGTCACACAGTCCTATCGTTTGCATGTGCTTCTTTAGGCGGCAGTGCCCAGTAAGCACCCTGACCAGCATGCGTAGACGGTTCCTACTTAGCGCCAAGGCGTCAGAAGACGCCTTTTTGCTAAAGGCTCTAATAAGTGCCTTGGAATGTTTCAGTCCTGGGTTAGCTCTCCAGGCTTGAATGGTCTTGTAGAAACAATAGGCTTTTAGAGTGAGCTTGGTTAGACTTTTAGGGATACCACAGAACGGCTCTGGTCCACAGTGTGTTCCCTTCGTCCCCGCTCGTGCAAGCTCATCAGCCTTTTCATTTCCCTCGATGCCTGCATGCCCTGGGACCCAACGTAAAATTACCTTGTTTTTGGTACCCAGGTCATTCAATAGTTCCCGGCAGTTCTCGACCAGCCTCGACGTTGTGACGTTAGAGGTAAGAGCCAAGAGAGCCGCCTGGCTATCCGAGTGGATATAAATAGTATGATAGTATATATAGCCACAAAAGCAATTTTTAATGCAAAACGTCGCATTCTAAATTCAAATTCGTTAAGATAGCGTTCAATATATACTTCATTCATTTATTGTCAACTTGGTTTTGCTTGTATGAAGAGAAAGTGTTATGGGATGTCACAAATTCGATTTTTCAAACAGTTATTTCCGATTTTAGCTATTGAAAAAAATATATGTTAAACATCATTAAATTCTACATAAAATATATAAATTTGGAAATTGTCGCAATCACGCAAGTATTTTTAAAAAAATTTGAAAATTGTTAACTCTATTTTTTTCAAGTGATAATTAAATTTTTTTTAGAATCCGACCTTAATTGTATACACAACATATCCAAATTACAAAGAAATCGGATTAGTACTTTGGCTAAAATAAAATAAAAATGTTATTTCTTTTTATGCGGGTTTTTTTTAAACCTGAAGGATTTGAGGCTTAATTTTTGGTGAAAGCACTACATATACTGTAAAGGTTAATAACCCAGTAAAAGGAAATTATTTTTTTCGCTAAGGGTAGTTTCGCCATGCTTACCCGGCTATACCCTTTATAATTCGATTTGATCTGAAATGGAAATATGCAGTAACATTATGCAGTCAAGACGCATCAATAAATCTACATTTTTATGCCGTTTCGTCATGAAAAACTTACCTTAACACCTTTACTGGAGAGTTCGCTTTCGATTGTTACCCAGTTCGCAGGATCTGCCGTCCACGTAACCATTTCTTCATATGCAACTAGAAACTCTTTAGGCTCCTGAAACAACAAAAAATACAAATCTTTGGATTAGGTTGCCAACCCCAATAATAAATAAAAACGTGTTAAGGCTGCTTTCCAGCGGAACCAACCTAAGCCATGTTTCCAGGCAAAATATCACATAACTTAGCTTGCCTTGTTTGTCAATACAGCAGAATCAACATAATAGGGATGTTGGCACCAGTTAGGAATGAATACATTGGAATGTTTTCGAAAAGTTTGTATGATGTGAACATTTTTTGAGACTAGCTACCCGCGCGGCTCCGCCACGTATACAAAGAATCTAGGCGGAGCGACGGGATAAAATATAGCACATACTTAATCCTGTAGCCAGTCTACATATCCCTTATATTCCCCACGAGATCCCTTATATGGATAAGTTCGCCTTTCTACCTATACTTTAATCTTACATAGGTATCATGTTTATGTTTTAACCTGTTTTGTGTACAATAAAGTGCTTACATACATACATACATATATAACCTACTGAAGAAAGGGTTTTTAGGGTGGGTATAGTTTCTGAGATTACTCCCAACATACAACATTTCACAGACATTAAACTGTTTATTATTAGTATCGGCACAGACCAAAGAATACTGAATCGGGGACCGTTAATGGTTTCAAATAATATTTTACCGTTTATAGTTGCATTTAACTATTTATACCGCTAAATAGTTTATTACTAATGTTTTCCAGTATTAAGTCGTATCGGTTTGACAAATTACAATTTATATAACCTACCTGGTATCAAATAGTAGATTGTACAACAAGTGCATAAAACGCACCATTTTACTCGAGACGTTTATCCATCCGAGCGAGCTTGCGAGCGAGGATAGATATAAAGTCGAGTGTAAAATGGGTTTTATGGACGAGTTGTACACTCTACTTTTCACTTCGATTGCGAGGAAATGAAACAGCAACACGTAAAATAATAAATGAGACGAAATACAAATTATAAGTTTATTTCATGAAGTTTTATTGTGTACTTTGGCTGTTGGTATCTTTGCCTTGGTCTTAGAATACGAACGAAACGAAATAAAATAAAGAGGTTGTTGTATGAAGTTAAAGATGTTCGTGTGGCTGTTGCAGCGATTGCCTTGGTCTTCGACGAAGATTTTACTTTATGCTCTAGAGCATAAAAAGCGACTTTATGTCGCCTACGCACGACATAAAGACGAACTTTTAGAGCATGAGAAGTGAAAATATAATTATCTGAACCTGAAATAATTTGGATGGTATTATAGTCAGGTCAACAAAGTCGCCAATGGGATTGCCCGACATCCGAAAAGAAAATTTTGTAATCGAGTTTCGTTTTCTACATCTTATACTGGAAATATATCAGCGTTTACGGCATTGTACTAAGTAAGGTTAACAAAGCCGTCTATGGGGTTCACGACAATTGATGGATTTAATTAAACCTCATTCTTCTCCCAACATCTCGAATATGGGAAAATAAGTTTGTATATAAACTTTTCTGAAGTAAACATCATCATAGCGCATCAAGTCGAAGGCTTTCGACAAATCAAAGAAACACGCGTACACAGGTGTTAGTACCGGACAGTGTGCTTGAGACAAAGAACTGCAGTCTCCGTTGAGAGTCCGGACCTAAAACCGAACTGTGCATCATTAAGAGTCAGGTGTTTCCCCAGTTCCCTGTCCAGCACACTGTCCATTTAGCAGTGGTTATTCGGTGAAGGAAAACACCGTGAGGAAACCGGTCTTTCTTGTGATAGTCTTATTTTCCCTTTGGGTTGGAAGGTCAGATGGCAGTGGTTGCTTTCGTAAAGCTAGTACCTACCTACGCCAAATCTTGGCATTAAGGTGTCACAGCGCCCCCCTGTCTCGTGGAGCACAACCGGGAAAAACCCTAGGAAGATGATTGGAATGATGACATTAATTGTACTAAATAGGTATCTGTATGATTCAGCTATGTGATTTTAAAATCCTGTCTCGTGGATCACAAGTCGTGATCCCGATTCATACCTAGTATGCATAGCTGAACCCAAAATAATTCGTGATTGGAGGCCAGAGTTATGTTGGTCCTCAGGTGAGGGGAGTTGGCGATAAGTCGTGAGAAACAGCCTGGTACATTAGGGAATTCAGTCTTGCCGATCTCTCTCTTTTGCCCTCTGCCATTTCATTGAGGCATTCAGAGTAAACGAGTAACGAATGAAATTACCATTAAAATGGTAGCTACCTACGCCACGTTTAAGTTTATAAATTTCAAATTTAAGGAAACATTGAAAAAAATAGGTTCCGAGCCGGATTCGAACCGGCGACCACAGGAATACCTGGCCCGTCGCTACTAACCAACTGAGCTATCGGAACAATCTGTCTCGGCCACTAAATCTTTCAATCAATTCCAGAAGGAATACGTGGGTCACTACGTCACTAGGAAAGTTTTGAGATCTCTATGTCAATAAAAAAAATTCACAGTTGACACAATACGTCTGTCAGTTTTTGTAATAATTGTTTATTTTCTATTTTATGAATTTTGTTAGTGTTGTATCCATATGTGGCCGACTCAATATTTATAATTTCTCATGCTGAAGAACTTAGTACAGGTTTGAGTTCAATTCTTGTTAATAATTTTACATTGTCATCTCTAGTCAAAACAGGAGTTACGTCACGTGACGTCACGCGGCCAAAGTCACGTAATCAGCGCACAGTAGTTTCTGTAAATTTATATTTAAGTATCTTATCGATAAAACATGAAATAAACGAAGACCTGATTGCAAATCTGCAGTATGAGACAAATCAAATGACATATCATTTATCAAAATCGGACCATAACTGTAGATCTGATGGCATGTAAAAAATCGGCCTCGCGTAATAATTTTTTGAGATATCCGCGTAGAGCAGCAGGTCCGTGAGCACCTGGCGGCCCGCGTCCACGAACCAGGCCCAGTTGGCGGGCGCGCGGAACACGGCCGGCAGCGCGTGCAGCTTACACAGGAACTGCGAGTCCGACCTCTGTGCGGAGCTACAATGCAAGTGGCACCTTGTCCGCGTAGAGCAGCAGGTCCGTGAGCACCTGGCGGCCCGCGTCCACGAACCAGGCCCAGTTGGCGGGCGCGCGGAACACGGCCGGCAGCGCGTGCAGCTTACACAGGAACTGCGAGTCCGACCTCTGTGCGGAGCTACAATGCAAGTGGCACCTTGTCCGCGTAGAGCAGCAGGTCCGTGAGCACCTGGCGGCCCGCGTCCACGAACCAGGCCCAGTTGGCGGGCGCGCGGAACACGGCCGGCAGCGCCAGCCGCAGCGCGTGCAGCTTGCACAGGAACTCCGAGTCAGACGCGCACGCGACCACGTCTGTGCGGAGCGTCCTGGGAAAAAATAGTCAGTTATATTTCCACTACAAACTATGTTGTTAAAGGTATATACTAATATTATAAAGGGGCTTAGAGCATTTAGGGCTCGTCCAAGGCTTTGAGCGAACGCGGCAGCGGTGAGCGAAGGACCACTGCTCGAAGTCGAGACGGACCCGCTAAACCGGAGACGCCTTCACTGTATTTTTTCGAACAAAAGGCTACCGTATTTCGAGGGAGACGAGGACTACGCAACGCAAGTACGCACACTATCCAGTGGTGAGGCAAACGAAGAAACGAGTAGTCGTCAAGAGAATCTTAGCCAGGTTATTATAGTAGTTTATGTGACTGTAAACACGAGTGTGGGTTTATGAAACGAGCCGAAGGCCAGTTTTAACGCCTAATTATGTACAGTTACATACACTATTTTATCTACGCACATATCATTAGTGCTCTAAAATGCGTTCAGAAACCGTCGGTAATGACCAGCATTATTACAACCAATTTTACTATGACAACTTTCTTGTCTGTGGTAGTAGGTAAAATCTGTACTGTAATGTTATTACAGTACAGATTATCGGTATCGTTATGAGTTTAAATTTGGAACAGCTGTCAAAACTCAAGTGCGTCTCTAGTCTAGTATCTATAGATATTAAAACAGTTATCGATACGAAACGTCAATTTATTATGTTTTTTCATTTTACTTTTTTAACATTTTTTTCTCTTTTACTTTTTTTACTTTATTAACCTTTTTTTTTACTTTTTTTACCTTTTTTACTTTTTTTTTACTTTTCGAACTTTTTTTTCCGCTTTTTCAATATTCAATTCAATATTCAATATATATTTATTTCTACCTTTTTTTAACTTTTTTGCACTTTTTATTATTTTTTTTATTTTTTGCACTTTTTTTTTACTTTTTGTCACTTTTATTCCTATTTTACCTTTTTTTTCATTTTTTTTTACTTTTTTTCAATTTTTGTTACTTTTATTCCTTTTTTACGTTTTTTTCACTTTTTTTTTACTTTTTCTAACTTTTTTTTTCGTTTTTTTTAATTAAAAAAAAATCACTTTTTTTTTTCAAAGATAACTTACAGGTAGCACTCGTAGCAATGCAGGTCATTTTCCTACGGCTTCTGAACCCATCTTAGAGTACTTATGATATGTGTTTAGATAAAGTAGTGTATGCAACTGTACATAATTATGCCCTAAAACACTCGTGTGATCCTATTATGAAACTCGCTGACGCTCGTTTCATAAAACCACTCTCGCATTTTAAGGCCTCTCATTATGTATCAGTAGCATAAACTACTATTATCTACCCACATGTTATAAATCCTCCATGATGTGTTCGGGAACCATTAGAATAACCTGTATTGCACCGCCATGGCCGACTAGATTTCAAATCATGACCGACAACATCATGCTGCACGACGCCAACACCGGACCTGATTTCCATAATAACATCGATTGTCGATGCTATTATGATTTTTCATACATTATAATAACACTGGCACAGATAAAACGCTGATGTTACGTTACTGGTTGCAATTATGGTGGTCGTTATATATGGTTTCTGAACACATTCTAGAGGATTTATAACATGTGGGTAGATAAAAAAATAAAAGCGTTTGTATGTAGAAACTTCCGGACTTACCTGTAAGGAATGCCGTTTTCTAGTTGTTTCACACCTAATTGATATAATTCTAAGTTTTCTACTTCAGGTAGATCATCTTTCAAGTCGTCGAATTCTCTTAAATCCGCCACCTGAAAATATGATTGTTTTAAATTAAAAAATAGTGGGATGTGGTTCCAAATATTCCCAATTGTCAATAGATTTTAAATAATTATATTATAAGTATGCTCGGGACGTAGCATTTCTCAAATATCTAATGCTCTAATGGTAGTCAGTCCCTACTGATTCTCATCAAAATAAATAATTGTCAAGTATCAATAGTTGACCTGATCCTCGGCGGACGCGAAGGACTCTGCGCTCGAGTGGTGGTCGCGGCGCGTGTGCGAGGAGCCCGTGTGCGTGGACAGCAGCCGCGAGCGGCGGCCCGCGCCGCCCGAGCCCGCGTCGCCGCCGCCGCCGCTCTCCGACCGGAACAGGACCGAGCGCTGGTCCAGGAATAGCAGCTCGCAACGCTCCTGTGATGGACAACTACAACGCTTGAAATTGCTTTAAGCTGAGGGAGGGGAGTTAAACTATGTTTTTAACCGACTTCAAAAAAAAGGAGGAGGTTCTCAATTCGATTGTATTTTTTAAAATGTGTGTTAAGTACCTCAGAACTCCGTCATTTATGAACCGATTCGTACCATTCTTTTTTTAATTGAAAGTATATGCTTCCAGGTTGGTCCCATTGTTTTCAAAACTCCAGTTGAGTGATGGGAACCATGAGGAATTGAGGGAACTCCTCAAATATATAAGGCACGCGTGTAGTAATTTCGGTGTTTTCTATTATTAATCGTGTAGATATTTACATCCGGAAATCATACATTAGGTGAAGTGGAAGTGATGATGAAGACCACAGATGGCTAGTGGAACTTGTCAATGATGTACTTCAAACTATAAAAGTACGTCACCGATTCTGATATCATTCAGTTGAAATAGCAAACAAATAAGTGCCAAAGGTGATTCTGAGATCCTTGAGGAATTGACGGAAGTCCTCAAATATTATCGGCCCACATACAGCGATTTGGTTTTTTTCTCTAATAATCAACATATTTGCTCCCGTAAATCAGTTAATGTGGTAAATTGGAAAATAAATGTGGAAATGTTCATGTGGCTTGGCGGAGTACTGAATTGAAGTCGGTTTGAAACTTTGTTTTTAAAGTAAATTATTTTAGTTTGTAGGTACCTGTAGCAGGTACGCGTTCTGCAGCAGGTCCTGTATCTCGCGACAGAACTCGGCCTCCTCGGGCGAGGTGAGCGCCAGCGTGCCCGAGACTCCGCCGCGCGCGCCCAGCGAGAACGCGGCCAGCGCGTCCTCCCAGTAGTTGATGCTCGTCTCCAGAGCCTCCATGCCTGTAACAAGGGAATATACTTACAATTGAACAATGTGGACAACAAATTGGTATCACTACACAATACCACCATAGTATAAAGAAGGCAAAGTACAAAACAAACAAAATCTCGACCCGTTTCGCGCTGAGATTATTGAGTGTGTGTGCGGCGACGAGTAGTACTTATACAAGCCGCGCGCGGTGCGTTTGTAGGAAGATAACATACTTTGCCCTCTTTATACTATGATACCATTGTGTCCACAGTAGGTAGTGCGTAGTACGTTCGAACCTGTAACAGTAAATCCTGTCAAAGAGCGCAAGCCAAAAACTACTTTATAGTCAGAGCACAAAGTCGTTTTTTAAGGTTCCGTACCCAAAGAGTAAAACGGGACCATAGGGTCCAGACAGACGGACAGCGGAGTCTTAGTAATAGTACTAAGACTCCGCTGTCCGTCTGTCTGTCTGTCTGTCTGACCGTCTGTCACCAGGCTGTACCTATCTCAACAACCGTGATAGTTAGACACAAAACAGCTGAAATTTTCACAGATGATGTATTTTTGTTGCCGCTATGACAGCAAATACTAAAAAACAGAATAAATAAATATTTTTTATTTATTTATTTTCTTTTTTTACACAAATCAGCTTAGTCCCAAACTAAGCAAAGCTTGTGCTATGGGTACTAGACGACGATAAACATACTTATATAGATAAATAAATACTTAAATACATAGAAAACATCCATGACTCAGGAACAAATATTTGTGCTCATGACAAAAATAAATGCCCTTACCAGGTGTTGTATATCATGATTATATATGTGGGTAGCTGTGTAACGTAGGGTAGGGTGTTGAATTAAAGAAAGTCAGTCTAGATCTTGCTCTCAAACTGGTGGTTTACTTTATATCCCTATATCTAAATACTACATGGTGTCAGGTGTAAATCGTGAAATTAAGTTAAAGACGGGATATATACAATGACGGGAGGGAACAATAACCCGGGGACGAGTGCGCAGAACGCAAATAATGTGTACGCGAATATACAGCAGCCGCCGCCAATGTGCGATAGCGGTAATATGGCGGACAATTGGCGAGATTGGAAAAAGACGTTCGAGTGGTATATGGTAGCTTCGGGACGCGAAGACTCGCCAGGAAAGGAGAAGTGTGCATTGTTTTTGCATATAATTGGTAAAAGTGGTCGCGAAATATATGAAGAGTTGGACTTTGTGGAAGCCGAGAAGAATGATTATGTTGTTTTGTGCCAGAAGTTTGATCGGCGATGTGACCCGTCAAAGAATATAAATTTTGAAAGACATCTGTTTTTTGAGTGTAACCAAGGTACTGAACAATTCGATAAGTACTTCGCAGCGCTGAAAGTCAAGAGTAAATCGTGCGATTTTGGAAATCTGCGAGAGAGCTTGATACTGACTCAAATGATAAGAGGGATAAGAGATAGTCAGCTCAGGGAAAGGATGCTTAGGAAGTCGGATTTGGAACTGCAAGAGGCGGCATCGTGGTGCAGGGCGGCGGAGGTAGCGAGCGAGCAAGCCGGGGCCGTGCGGGCCGGCGCTACGGGTGAGGCGCCCGCGCCGAGCGCCGCCGTCGAGCGCGTCGTGGCGCGCCCGCGGGGTGCTGCGCGACCGCGCGCGCCACTGCTCACTCGAGGCGCCGCGCCGCCCACCGTGAGCCGGCACTCGCGCAAATGTGGAAATTGCGGCTACGCACATGATAACAATAGATGTCCCGCTTTTCAAGTAGTATGCTTCAAGTGCGACAGACGGGGACATTTCGCGAGGTGTTGCCGTTCAATAGGATTTGCGAATCGCGCCCTTCGTGAGTTATCGTGTCAGTCGGCGGGGGAGATGAGCGACGAAGAAGAGTTCATGATACGGGGGATCGAAGTTGGAAGTATTGGCATTAAGGGCTGGCAGGAGATAATAGGAGTAAACGACGTTCCTGTGCAATTTAAACTGGACAGTGGGGCCGACGCGACGGTGATGTCGTTGGACAGTTATGTGGCCGCGGGATTTGATAAGCGAGCATTACGTAACACGAATACAGTTTTAAAAGAGGTCAGTAAACATACTTTACCTGTTGTAGGTTACTTTGAAGCATTTTTAAGTTATAAAGGTATGTCAATAATGCATAAAATATATGTACTAGACACTTCATGTGGTAATTTATTGTCAAGAAATGCCTGTACAGATTTAAATTTGATATTGCGCATAAAAGAAGTTTGTGATATGAAAAATAATAACATACTTACGACTCATAATCATATTTTCGAGGGGATTGGACAATTGCCGGGGCTCCATAAGTTAATAATCGATGAATCTATCCCTCCTGTTGTTAGAGGGTCACGAAAAATACCTATAAAATTAAGACCGAAACTAGAGGAGGAATTGGAAAGGCTACAAAGGCTAAATATCATAGCTCCGGTGAGTGAGCCCACCGATTGGGTTTCAAATATAGTATTAGTGGAAAAAGCTGATGGAAGTATTCGATTGTGCCTTGATCCCCAGCATTTAAATCAAGCGATAAAGCGAAGCCATTTCCAACTCCCCACTCTTGATGAAATAACAGCGAATATTTCGGGTGCTATGTATTTTTCAGTTTTAGACGCTAGCAAAGGATTTTATATGTGTGTTTTAGATGAACCGAGCTCAAAACTGTGCACATTTGCGACCCCTTTCGGTAGGTACCGTTTCCTGAGGTTACCGTTCGGAATCCGGAGCGCTAGTGAGGTTTTCCACGGTATAATGTACAAATTGTTTGCCAGGCAAGGTGTGGAGGTATTTGTCGACGATATTTTAGTTTACGGCAAAACGCAGGCCGAGCATGATGAGAGGCTAACGGAAGTGTTACGGCTAGCAGCCGAATACGGGGTTAAATTTAATAGAAACAAATGTGTTTTTGCTCAGAACAAAGTTAAATTTTTAGGGCATATATTTGATACTAATGGCATACGGATTGATCCAGACAGGGTAAAGTGTATCGAAAATATGCCAATTCCGGAGGATAAAAAAGCATTGGAACGGTTCATCGGGATGACAAATTATGTGTCACGTTTCATTCACAAGTATGCGGATCGAGTTGAGCCATTAAGGGAACTGTTAAAAAATAACGTAAATTTTGAATGGCATGAAGCGCATACAAAAGCATTTCAGGAACTCAAGCAGCAACTGGCGCATGCTCCAACACTCAGGTACTACTCACCCAACGAGCCGGTGACAGTGTCGGTGGACTCCAGCTCGCGTGGGCTGGGCGCGGTGCTGCTGCAGGGCGGGAGGCCCGTCGCCTACGCCGCGCGCACGCTCACGCCCACCGAAACGAGATGGGCTCAAATTGAGAAGGAACTTTTGGCCATCGTGTTTGGGTGCAGTAAGTTCCATCAGTTCATTTATGGACACGCTCAGGTAATTGTCGAATCGGACCATAAGCCGTTGGAGGCTATCTTCAGAAAGCCGCTGAATGAGACACCCATTAGACTGCAACGTATGTTATTAAAATTGCAAATATATTCTCTTAAGATCTGTTATGTACCGGGGCGGTTGATGTACGTGGCAGATACGTTATCGAGGGCGACAGTGGATGCGGGAGGTAAGAGAGATCAACATGTGCAGGACGAGGTAGGCCTGCATATAAATACTCTATTGGGTAACCTACCATTCAGTGATAGTAAAATGCAGGCGATAAAAGAAGCATCTAGGTTAGACCAGGGTCTATGTGAAGTAATGGAATGCTACAGAAAGGGATGGCCGCATACAAAGAGCATCGTGAAAGAGCAAGCCAAGCCCTACTGGGAGGTCAGGGATGAAATCCACGTCGTCGAGGAGATAGTGTTTCGTAATGACATTGTGATCATTCCGACCAGTTTAAGGACAGACATGATTGAGAAAGTACATGAAGGTCATCTCGGTATTGAGAAGTGCAAGAGACGAGCACGGGACGTGATGTGGTGGCCAGGTATGGCGGCCGCCGTGGAGCGCGCCGTGCGGGCGTGCGAGGTGTGCGCGGCACGCCAGGCCTCGCCGCCGCGCCAGCCACTCGCACCGCACGCCACGCCCGAGAGACCATGGCAGGTGCTAGCTGCGGATATTTTTCAGGTAAAAGAAAGATATTATTTACTCGTGGTTGACTATTATTCAAAGTATGTAGAGGTAGCGACCATTCTGGATCTGAGGAGTACGACGGTAATAGGTATCTTCAAACCTATGTTTGCTCGTCACGGTATACCGCAAAGATTAGTTTCTGACAACGCCACTCAATTTGTATCGCAGGAATTTAAAACGTTCGCGAAAGATTGGGATTTTGAACAGGTAACCAGCTCACCCCACTATCCTCGTTCAAATGGTTTTGCGGAACGCAATGTGCAAACGGTTAAAAAATTGATAATAAAAGCGCAGGAAGATAAAACTGATTTTTACGTAGCACTTTTGAATTTTCGTAATACGCCAATATCGGGAGAACAATACTCACCTGCTCAGCTATTGATGGGAAGAAGACTAAATACAAAGTTACCGGTAAAAAGTAGTTTACTAAACCCGAAAACACCGTCGAAAAATGAAATTAAAATCAGTCGCGAAGTAAAGAACGAGAAATCAAGGCAAAATTACAACAGAGGAACTAGAGTACTAAAACCATTAAGTGACAATGAGCAGGTGCGTATTCGGGACCCGGGACTGCCTAATGTCGCGGGGCGCTGGGTGCGAGCGCAGGTGGAGCGCGCCGCCGCCGAGCCGCGCTCCTACTGGGTGCGCACGCCGGACGGCCGCCGGTACCGTCGGAACAGGCAGCAGATCATACGGGCGCAGCCGCCCGACACTGCCACCGCTAACGCTAAGAGTACCAGTGCACGATATTACGATGACTTGGAGGAGTATGGCGGAGGTCAGGAAACGGGGCCGCGGAGCTCCCGGGAGTCCGAAACCAAAACATCTGGGGATCCGACTTTCCGTTACACTCGTTCAGGCCGGCGAGTGCGCACGCCCGATAGATTTTAATAAACCTATAGTTGTGCATGTATGTAGGTAATGTTCGTTAAGATAACTGTTACCTAAACAAGTATCATAAGATTATATTGGTAGCTATGTATGTTGAGATTATTTAATGTGGCCGATTTTTTTTGTTACTTTGTATGTTATGAGTTATGAAGCTGCCATTGGAGTGGGAACCTTATACCTAGGAAGGTGGAGTTGTTTTTAAATAAACAGCTTCAATGCAGTTCGGCCGACTCAGATAATCTCAAGTATACCTACGTTACAACATTTTTTTTTCTGACAAATATGTAAATCAGAAACAAGAATCGATTCGTTTATTATGCAGCTAGATCGAATCGTTTAGCAATAATATTGTAGTATAAAGCTTAATAGTGGAATTAATATCAATAAGTATGATACCATCGGTGGCACAGTCACCTGCCCACTCGTGAACCTTAAGTAAACGGGTTAAGGTCTATTACCAGTAGGGCGTGCTGCTGTTGTGCGTAGCCACATGGTTTGTTTATCTTGTTATACGCTTTCGTCAGGAAAGCAATAACAAAGAGAATTATATATATAAGTAAAACCATGTAAGCATGTGAGCATGTACGTAGACAGAATTCATGTATTGTATAGATAGATAGATAGTGAATGAGATGAAGGTAGTTAAAGCAGGTCAAACAGGTCTCTGTTGCATTGACGACTGAGTCTTGTCTGGCCTGGTCTTCATCACAACTGTACAGCATTATATCCGTATTCCACTTGTGCGAATATAGGTAGGTATGCATAAGGGGGAAGATGTTGTATATCATGATTATATATGTGGGTAGCTGTGTAACGTAGGGTAGGGTGTTGAATTAAAGAAAATCAGTCTAGATCTTGCTCTCAAACTGGTGGTTTACTTTATATCCCTATATCTAAATACTACACCAGGATTCGAACCCGGGACCTCCGGCTTCATAGGCAGGGTCACTACCACTACCAACTAGGCTACAGGAGGCTCCCATACAACAAACGTGATTTTTTTGCCGTTTTTATAGATAACTAGCTCTTGCCCGCGACTTCGTCCGCCTAGAACATGTTATCGTCTAAATGTTTGTTTAAGGAATTAATTTTTAAAATCATTGAAAGTAGCTTTGTAGTCTTGTAGTAAACAGTCTAAAACTGAAGTTACAAATCCCTTACTTTAAACATGTTTTGCTCTCCATACAAACTTTGAACACCCTTATAATACCTTTTAGGGGATGAATTTCAAAAAACGCTGAAATGAGTTTTGTGGTCTTTTAACAAACATACTAAGATCGAAGTTACAATTCTCATACTTAAAAATTTTCTTTGAATTAACGCTTTTCGGGGAAAAATTGAAAAGAAAACACTAAGTTTTTTTATTGTAATAAGTATTTTTTCTACAAAATATCAAGTCTCTAGCTCAAAAAATGGGTTTCCCATACGAACCTTGCACCCCTTTTTATTCTCATTAGGGGTCGAATTTTCCAAAACGCTAAAAGTACTTGATTTTTATTGTAATAAGTAATCTTTCAACAAAGTTTTAAGTACCTCGCTAAAAAAATATTTTCTTCATTCAAACGTTCTTATAAACCCCTAAAGATCGAAGTTTCTAAAATGCTGAAAGTATTTAATTTTATTTTTAATTAGTAAGCTTTCTACAAAATTGTAAATCGGCTTAAAAAATGTTTCCTCCACACAAATGTTGCACCCACTTTTAACCCCCTTAGGAGTGGAATTTACTAAAACGCTGAATATCCTTTTTTTTTGTATTTCAATAACTAATCGTCCTACAAACTTTTAAGCTCCTATCCCAAAAAGAGTTTCCCCATATAAACTTTGCAGCCCTTTTTAACCCTCTTAGGGGTGGAATTTTCCAAAACGCTGAAAGCACTTTGTACTCAAATAAGTAATGTTTCTACAAAGTTTTAAGAACCCCCTCAGGAGATGATTTTCAGGATAAAAACTATGCATCTTCCCTGGGACTCTTACTATCTCTATACCAAATTTCATCTAAATGGGTTTAATCCAAATTTTCACCCCCTATTTCATTACCTTGGGAACTATTTTCGGGATAAAAACTATCCGCTTTCATTCTCCGAGACTTAAACTATCTCTATACCAAATTTCATTTAAAGGGGTTCCATTAAAAGTTTCATCCTCCATTTCACTCCCTTAGGGGGTGATTTCCGGAATTGAAACTATCCTATGCCCTTTCACAGGTCTTAAACTATCTCTAAACTAAATTTCATCTAAATGAGTTCATCCAAATTTTCACCCCCATTTCATCCGCTTAGAGGATGATTTCCGAAATAAAAAATATTCTATTTCCTTCCCTAGGACTCTAACTATCTCTATACCAAATTTCATCTAAATGGGTTCCATCAACATTTTCACGCCTAATGTCACCCCCTCAGGAGCTGATTTTCGGGATAAAAACTATGCATTGTGCTTCCCTGGGACTCCTACTATACCAAATTTCATCTCCATGGGATTTATCCAAATTTTCAAAACTATCTAATGTCATTCTCCGGGAATCAAACTATCTCTATACCAAATTTCATCTAAACGGGTTCCATCCAAAGTTCAACCCCCCATTTCACCTCCTTAGGGGTGATTTCCGGAATTAAAACAGTCCTATGTTTCATCCAAATCAGTGCAGTGGTTAAGTAGCACCATACAAATTTTCAACCCCAGTTTCATCCCCTTAGGGGTGGATTTCCGGGATAAAAACTACCCTATATGTCCTTTCCCAGGACTCAAACTATATCTAAACCAAATTGTATTCAAATGGGTTCCATCCGAATTTTCACCCCTTATTTCACCCCCTTAGGGGATGGCTTCCGAAATAAATACTATCCTATGTCCTTTCCTAGGATTTAAACTATCTCCAAACCAAATTTCATCAAAATTGGTTACCTCCAAATTTTCACCCCCTCATTTCACCCCCTTAGGGGATGATTTACAGGATCAAACCTATCCTTTGTCCTTCCCCGGGACTCAAAGTATTTAAATGCCAAATTTCATCCAAATCGGTGCAGCGGTTTAAGTAGCTCCATACAAAGTTTCACCCCCAATTTCATCCCCTTAGGGGTGGATTTCCGGGATAAAAACTACCCTATGTCCTTTCCCAGGACTCAAACTATCTCTAAACCAAATTGTATTCAAATGGGTTCCATCCGAATTTTCACCCCTTATTTCACCCCCTTAGGGGATGATTTCCGGGATAAAAACTATCCTATGTCCTTTTCTAGGATTTAAACTATCTCCAAACCAAATTTCATCAAAATTGGTTACCTCCAAATTTTCACCCCCTCATTTCACCCCCTTAGGGGATGATTTACGGGATTAAACCTATTTAATGTCGTTCCACAGGACTTAAAGTATTTATATACCAAATTTCATCCAAATCGGTGCAGCGGTTTTAGTAGCTCCATACAAATTTTCACCCCCCATTTCATCCTCTTAGGGGTCGATTTCCGGGATAAAATCTACCCTATGTCCTTTCCCGGGACTCAAACTATCTCTATACTAAATTTCATCTAAATCGGTTCAGCGGTTTAGGCGTGAAGAGGTAACAGACAGACAGACAGACAGACAGACAGACAGACAGACAGACAGACAGACACACTTTCGCATTTATAATATTAGTATGGATGGTACGGAACCCTTCATGCGCGAGTCCGACTCGCACTTGGCCGGCTTTCATAGCCTTTGTTTGACATAATTTATTCTTAGCACCGCTTTAGCCTAGTTGGTAGTGACCCTGCCTACGAAGACTCTGGTCCTGGGTTCGAATCCCGGTAAGGGCATTTATTTGTGTGATGAGCACGAATATTTGTTCTTGAGTCATGGATGTTTCCTATGTATTTAAGTATTTATTTCTCTATATAAGTATCTATATCGTCGTCTAGTACCCATAGTACAAGTTTTGCTTAGTTTGGGACTAGGTTGATTTGTGTAAGATTGTCCGCAAATATGTATTTATTTAGTTTCGGATAGAGTATACACACTCAGTCTAAAAATAATGCAGTGAAAAGCGGTTTCAATACACAGCGCGAGCGCCAGGACCACCACCACCAATGCCATAATGAAACTAAGACGAGGCCAACGACCTCTCACTTTTTTTCTTTTATTTTGGTACCTTAAATATGATAGCATGAATATGTACGGCAAAATTCTGTTCTCGCCACAAGACAGCAACCCTCATTATCAACAGATTTTTTGACTGTACTTCCAGCAAGAATTCATGCCCCTTCCCAGTTTGGTTTACATACCTCCCTCCTCGGAATGGTTAGTTAGACAAAACCACCAGTTACATATCTATCTTGTTTAAAAATTGTTGATATGAGAATTCTGTAATGGTCGATTTAGACGAAGACAATTTACAGCCGCCTAAATTACGGTGCCTAAAAAAGGCACCGTATAAACACTTTCGGCGCTATTTTTTCGCGACATGCCAGCGCTGGCACGGAATAGAACACGAGTCTATTTTTCGGCGCCAGTGACCTCCGCCCGCGCCTCTCGCTGCCCCCGCGCCTTATTTTTACTGAAAAGGCACCGTGTAAACGGTTTACTGGTCACTGGCGCCGAGATTTAGGCGGCAGAAAATTGTCTTCGTCTAAACAGTCTGAAGATATGACGGTGCCTTTTTTACGCGCCGTAATTTAGGCGGCAGAAAATTGTCTTCGTCTAAATCGACCTTTACTGTATTAGGAATAGCTGCCAAGTACTTGTACTTTTGAACTTGCTTTTATTCTAGGGCAGTAGAATATGGCGATTAAAATAAGCTACAATAGCAGGTGTATAATACTATAATTGATGGTATGCGTCATGTATGCGTAAGTACCGTACAACACTGAGAAGCTTCAATAAAAACACTCTTCCAATACAAAAATGTTTAATTATGTAGTAAACACATCTACTTATTGTAAGTTATTATAAGCTAAGGTAAATAAATCAGTAATTACTGTAAAATTTTGACTACATTTTTGAAATAATTCATTTTAAATAATAATAATTGCACAACTATTGTAAAAAAACATCACAATCCTCAAAGGAACAACACTAGAAAAGTCAAACAATATTGTTGAAGGACCGGCCTTCAATTGTTTATAATATAATTTATAGAGCTATCATTACTCACTCTTCATCAGTCAGTCACAACTCAAATCTTAATACTAATATGCCAAAATAAAATTTTCATAATCTCACAGAGACCATCTGCAAATCTGGGTTCTCCTTTCCTCACATTTCGGAATTAAAAATTAATTAATTTACACAGCTGTACCTTACTGCCTTGGTTGTTTTATAAGTCATCCTATAATAATAATTCATTTATATGAAAACATGATCTTTTATATCAGGTCCATTTGAAGGAACTGGATTTAGCCTCTGTAAGTGCATCACTGCTTCTTGTATTCCATTATTAAGTTCTTGGAAATTTCCTGCAACAGAAGTTAATGTGTCTGCTATCCTCTCTTCCAGCATGGACCTCCGTTCCTCCTGCAGCCTCATGATTGATGCTATAGACTCTAATGCCCCAGCCATTCGCTCCTCTGCTGTTATCCTTCTTTCTTCCAATTCTAGAGCCCATTGCGGAGGTGGTGTCCCAGATCTAATTTCATCTGAAAGTTGATATTTTTTTTATGAATAGTTATTATTATTATTATTCTGGTAGTGGCTTTCGGGCTGTCAAAGCCCTTATATCACTGCGACCATCGCTGATCTATTGTGATCGCCACTTACTACAATTCTTGGTCAAGTCCTGCAAACTCGAAGAATTGCAGGATTTTGTTGAACTCAAGAAACTTGATCTCCTCCGGGCACATGATGTGTTTGCCCAGGAAGGAGTTACGACTAGACTAATGAATAGTTAGTATTTCCTCCAATAAATGAATGAATTATTTTTTATTTTATTTTTATTTATTTATTTTGGTTCACCAACAATTGTTTACACTGAAGTTTACAGTAATCCAAGTATCATAACTACTTGCTAAGTGTAACAATCACTTAAAGGTAAACACCGCATGCATTATATAAAAAAAAAACCTTAACATTAACTTATCAAAATTATACATATTTTTTGCTTAACTTATTATTGCGACGTAACTAAAGAATTTAAAACTTTTTTAACAACTTTCTGCGCGAGAAAATGGATGTCACCAACTTTATTATTATTGCAAAGCCAAGCAGTTACCAGACCTTATTTTAAATTTCACGACCTCAATGAATGAATTAAATGACAATCCTACTATAAAATAATTGCAAATTTATGTGAGTACACACAAATAATCCCAATTTTCTAAACTTTATTTTCACCTAATTAATTTATTTGCTGACTAGTCAGATCCTCTAATATTAATCTTGCTCTGGTAAATTGAGAATTTAATAACAGTACCTATATGTATATATTATTTTTTTCACATCGAATTTTTTTTATTTATGATTACATCCCCAAAATTTAAATGTCCCATTCAAATCATCTCCTACACTTACCGTGACTTAGAAACATACCAGTTGCCGCGGATCCTTTAGCAGAACTCCTTGTTCTATGAACTTTATGTATTGGTAGCGGCTCAGCTTTAATTGTTTCTGGTGAGTGGTGCCCTATGGGATCACTATCCGAGTTGTCAGCCAACATATTCTCTAGTTCTTTAATTGGTTTTGACTTTGACCGGACCAAGTTGCTGCCGCTCAATGCTAATACTCTGACCTCCAAGTCGTTGAGTGGGGCAAATCTGCTTGGCCCACCATTAGGATTTTCTTCAAACCTTCTAGCATCATTTGCTTTTTTTCTACTTTTGTGTCGCCATTCAAACCAGTACTGTAAAGACAAATATTATCAGTATGTGTTAGACAAATACTATAACACAAATAAATATCTTAAGTTACTAGAAAAATATTCTTTTGCTATTCCGCTAAAGTACAAAATTATATTGGTTCTTATTATAGTAGCAAAATTATATAGTTCTAGTAACTTAACATGGAATTCCGAAAAGTAATGCCGGATTCCATCAATTAATAAATCTCTAGTTTTATTTTTACTGGAATTAAGTAGTACCTTTTTCCAACCGTCTGCAGTCTTCAAAGCGCCTCCCGGCACAGCATTGAGGAGCTTAGCCAGTTCGCTCCAAGTTTGTCGCACTGCGTTGTGGGCGCTGGTGGCGGTGGACGCCACCGTGCCGTTCGAAGGCGTCCCCATGCACATCCCTTTATTCTGCTCCAGGAAGTCTATCAGCACCTCCAACTGGTCTCTTGAAATCCTTCGCGGTGGTGCCATATAGGTATTTGTTTTAACTTACAAATTGTATGCGGACTAGGACTTATACGTGCTATTCTACTAGGTTTTTGTCAAATTAAGAGGGTTAAAACAGTGTGGACTCCTAATTTTGAACAAAACACCGTCTGTTTTGTACTCGTTATTTTACATTTCTCAAACACAAACTAATCGCGCGCTATTTCGTTTGACATAAGCAATTTCTTTCACAAATCGTTATTGAAAGAAATAAATAATTGTAATCGCGATATGTAATGGCGACCTTTCTGATGGCAAACGACGCGAAGTTAGCTACAAATTGATAAGTTGCAAAAAATCTAGTAACATAATCATATGTGTTTTATTATTAATATATATTTGTTTATAAATATACAGTATTTTGAAATTAGTTATATGAGAATCTAAATTATCAAAACATCGCAATAGGAACTTGATAGAAACGAACGACCGTATGGTATGAGTGCCATCTAGCGTTGAGTAGCTGAACTGCTGACGCCACATAAACGTCAAACTAGTACGACTTCCTCTTATGTCTCTTATGAGTAAAGATGAGCCGACACAGTTGGCCAGAAAGCCAAAAAAAAGAGAAGAAGAGTAAAGATAGCGCTAGTAACGAGGATGGTTCCATAGTCAGTTAATCGCGTAAACAATACACTGCATCTTTGCCAATCTTTGGTAAAAAGTAGAGTTAGTCGATGTCGATTTATAAATGTCTCTTCTTAATTCATTGTTAAAAGTAAATAACAATTACACAGACGAACTTTTCATTAATAAGTATCACTTAATTTTTTTTTTATATTCACCTGCATTCTGGCAATGTTTTCAGGCAGGTTAGATGGCTGGAGCTTGCCTTAACCACTGCAATGCGGCATAAGTCCATATCTCTAATATGCAGGTAATTTGTTTACCTAATTCTAAATTTACATTTTTATAATATTGTAATAATTTTTTTTTTACTTATAATTTTTGCCTGTTGTATCATGACCCTAGTTGGTCGAAATAATTGATTATTATTATTATACACATATTTATTTTGGAGGAGAGTACAGTCGAGAGCCACCTCAAATTTGCCGTCCACACAGGGCGACCCGTTTAGTATCTTCATATCCTTGGTTGCCTTGAAAACTAGACCATACAAAGTTTTTGCCAGTTCACTATTTCTAATAGGTACCTACGGACAGCCTCAACAAGGGGCTTAACACCTTTGTACCGTGTCGCATAAACGTCATGTTATTTAAACTGCTATATGAAGTTTTCAAACGAGTGAAAACGACAAGGTACTTACATGTCATCAACTTATGAGGCCGACTGTACCTACACTAAAACACGAAAATATTTTTGTGTACTCGACGATTAAAATATGTGTATTAAGATTTCATAGAGAATACTGCAACGTCACTCTTTTCATAGTTGTAGTCCATGTTACTGTCGAAACAATCGAAATAACTACTTTTCGATACGCTCCAGACAACTAAAATAAATTCGACCAATCACGTGGCTGCTTTACTGAACTGTAATGAATTGGACCAATAGAATCGCTTTGATGTCGTACGCTCGTTGATGTCTTTTAAGATATCAACAAGCGTACGAGCGATGAGCTGCACTTCGTTTCAACAGTATCGAGTTTGTTTAATTAGTTCAGTTGACTCGTAGAAAATTAATTTTAATGAACTCGTACAAAAAGTATTGTTCACAATAGTGTTATAATCAAGATTTTTAATCACGTACCTTACTTAGGCCACTCAGCAAGCTTCGTGGCCTAAACACGGTACCTACTCGACTAAAAAGCTCTCTATTATAACACGATTGTGAAAAATACTATTACCTCCTTATCAAATTGTGCGAATTATTTTCACCAGCTTAGGAAATTATGAGAATGATGTCTTAATTTATATTCATGTCTCATGTGTTACCGTATCCGAGACTAATCGACTAAGCCAGACAGACACAGATCGCGGGTGATATTATTATGGCAGTCCTATCAGGAGTTGATTCATTTGTGAATCGATGCATCAGAAATTGCCTGTCTCATAAATTTATACATTTTACTAACTTAAAATATCTTTTCGTCTCCTTAAATTACCTATACGTAATTTCACAAATTATATTTTATCCTACCTTCGAATTTGGACATGACTGCGTAGCCAACAAAACCAAGACTGATCAAATTATGTTTACGCTAATTTAGTAATTATATCGGTATTAAACAAAGTACTAATTAAACAAGTTTCCGAAAAGCCGGCACCTGCGGCGCTACCACGAACTTCGAATCTCGAACTTCGTATATCTCCGTCTCTGTCGCTTGAGTACCATAAACCATAAGTGCGATAGAGACGGATATATACGAAGTTCGAGATTCGAAGTTCGTGGTAGCGCCGCTGCCCGCGTCGCATGTAAATCGGCGGCACTCAAGTGTCGGCTTATGCGACCCCTTAATTAATTTACCCTGAATTTTATATCCCCGCGTGATAATTAATTTAAGGAGAAATGCCCACTAACACTCACTGTAGTGTAGCCATTTTGTGTTATTAGTTAAACGAAATTGCAGAGACAAGAACGACGCTGAAGTTAATTATCTATATTGAAATATGTACCTACCTGGGTGAGTACGATTGTAAGCGATAATTATTTATTTATTTATGTATTTATTATTATTATATATATTTTTTTTATTATATATTTTTTAATAAGTACATTGTTTTACATACTTAAAATTAAACATTGCCCCACAAAACTGTAGTGACAGTTTGACTGTGGGAGCGGCAGCCTCTAGGTAAGGCATTCATTAACAAAAATATTTAGTTATTCATTAGTCATCATTAGTTTTGTCAGACTTTTTATACATGCAGCCTCTGGACCAAATATTCGCAAAAATCGCTAAGCGCTCTTCGCGCACAATATAATAATGCGTTCAGGATGCTGTTGGGACTACCAAGACACTGTATCGCATCAGGTATGTTTATGGAGGCGAGTATAGATGGCTTCAGGTCAATATTACGGAAGCGAGTAGCATCCATGCGGCGAGTGAGGGACAGTGACAACAGCCTCCTGAACAGCGTTTTGGAAAAATTTGACTGCCCAGTTGTATAACATTGGAACACAATTCATATGGGGGACAGGGTACCCATTTTCAATGTAAAATGAATGTATTTAATTAATTAATTTTATTATATTACACTAACGTAGTCATATACTTAAGCGATTAAATGTTACTAACTATTAATGAATAACTATGGATTGTATTATCTGAAAATAAATGAATTAATAATTAATAATTAGTAACAATAGTAGTAGTACCTAGTATAACTGAGTATTATATAAGTACATCTAGGTAATGCTTTTTTAACAGTCTCTTAAATTTATTCTTATTTTTTTCACGTCTAATGGCTTCGGGCAAACTAATGAGTAGGTATGGGATACGCTTTTTGAGAGTTCTGTCCCCATAGTAATTGTTTATCCTAGGAACGAATAGTTTACCAGTCTAGGGTTGCCAACTAATTTTGGAGGAGGTATAGTATTTTCCAGGAAAAAACGACAAAAATATAGTACACTGTAAAAAAATATAGAACTTGCCTGGCCAATGCTGCTATTTAGTAGTGGCGGCGAGTGAAAATTTTCTATGGGCAACCCGAAACAAAAAAGTTATGAAATTATTTGGAATATTTAACTATAGGCTTGCCTAAAAATAAATTTTAGGCAATCGGCTTGTATGGGCGGCGCCACTGCTATTTAGTAAAACCTCGGAAATTTGAAGCACTTCGTTAAGGTCCCCCAAAATATAGTATTTTCGCGTACTATATATTTCTTCAACAGTATATAGTACAAAGAGTCAAAATATAGTACAATACTATATAATATAGTACGGTTGGCAACCCTAGTCGCCATAGCCATGGTGTTATAGGTATGATCAATAGGTTTTAATGAAGAATACTCTGAGTTATGTTCCAGACAGCCATGGTTATTAGTAGCAAGTAGATACTTATGTTTCATGCTTACTGGTAATATTCTACAGATTTTAAACAGTTGACGATAGTTACCTTTTACATTTGTGTTTAATTTTTTCGGTAACGAGTAATTTTAAAAATCTAATTTGCATGGCTTCTCGCTATTCGATATGGCTTATCGATATTGGTCTTTGTTGTGAGCCCAAAGCTGTCGAGAGCATAACCCAGTATGGAATCTACCAATGACATATAAGTATGTACCTACAAACATCTTAGTGTGCTAATAGGAACTCTGAATCTTAAATGATAAAATTTACCTAATAAAACTCTAGTTTTTCATAAATAAAATTGACATGATGTGACCAGGAAAAATGTTCGTCTACTTTCATTTCGAGATAAGTCCATCTTCATAAGTAGTTATAGGTGTCATTGAGGCTGAGGTCAATAGATGATACAGTTATTTTCTTATGTAGCATTCCATAGATACTTTCAATTTCAATGTTATTTTCCATATACATATAGTAGGTACATACATTGTTTCTTATGACTAAATAAATTAATTAATGCTAATTAGTTACTTACACAACTTTTTCAAACATCCTTTTCTGTTAAACAATCCTTAACTTTATAATTGGATTTCTGAGTCAATATATCTTTAATAACCTTTTTAAATTTAAAGTCTGGTAGGTCTGTAATGTGACTGGGAATGTTGTTGTAAAAATGGATTGACTCTCCAATAAATGATTTACTTTTTATAGCTTTTGCTAATCGCAACCATGGCAATGCGAGTTTGTTTTTATTTCTGGTGTTTAAGTTTGTGCAGATCACTATTTTTGGGGAGATCTGCGTAATGTTTTCTTAGCGTACATAATATAACTTCGTAAATGTATAGTGACGGCAGTGTTATGATATTCACTTTTCTAAATAAATAGATCCCTTAAATATGTTTGCGGTTTTAAGTTATAAATTGCTCTCACCACCCTTTTCTGCAGAACGAATATGTTGACTACATTAGCAGATCTACCCCACACCAGGATTCCATAAGACATTAGACAATGGAAATAGCTGTAGTATACTAGTTTAGCTGTATTTATATCTGTAACCTGTCTTATTTTTCTCACAGCATATGCGGCAGAACATAGGCAGAACTACTCATGTACTCATAGCATAGATACTAACTGTACTTGAAAAATAATTATCTACGTCCATTTCGTCCGCCGAAGTTTTTCCTCGTACTTACTTAAAACGTGTTACTTCACCTCCTATCGAGAAGTCAAGTGATATAATTTAAAGAATGGTGAATGGTTTTTTGCGCGAGATCGCGACGCCACGGAATTTCCACGGTCACGAATGGCGATTTTAAAGCGCAAAAACCGGTTGAAGGTGACGTCATCTGAAGCCCTGCTAAAGTTAAGCAGTTTAGTTGTTGCTTTGCCAGACTTTGTACCTACCTCATTAGAGTAGGTATTTGTTTTGTTAAAATCCTTCACTTCGTATAACCATTCAATTTTAATTCCGGTCCAAAGATACTAATTGAAAATCGTAATCTGAGACTGAAGACGCTGTAACCATGGCATTTTCAAATTTTTGAGCTGCTATTTAATCAAATTAACTGTGTTTTTCGAATTGCGAATTCTACCTAGCTACCTTCCTTCATACACTTGAAATCTAACTTCATAGGGTCCACAGGCGTAATGTTACTGATGTTACGCGAAACGACGCGCACGTTTGTCAGGCAGGCGAGTCTATCGTCAGTCTATCTATGGCGTTTCCACAGTCGCCTAACAAGCGCGCGCGACGCGTCGCGCAACGCAACGCCTATGCGTAAGCGCGGCCTTACTATGTTACCAACTAGGTACCTACCGGGAATGTTTTTTAATTTATTAATGTTGAAAATTAGGACGTTACCGACGTAAGAATTGTAAATGTGGATAAATTAAGTAAAATAATTAGACACTGCGTCAGATGCAAGTGTGTAGGATTCTAAGATGTATTTTATGTATAATTGTGGAATGAAAACGTTGACGACGGATCCCTGATAGAAGCGAATTCGCGTAGCGGGCGGACCCGCGGCGCCGCCGCTCGCTCTTGCGCGCCGCGCGGCTACGCCAGTCGAGTGGAGTCTCCGCAGTGCGGCGGTACACTACGAAACGCAACGATCCTTACACTTACACACTCACTTATACTCGATGTACCTCATCTGTCATACCCCCAAATCAAGGAATCAGCTTTAGTTATTGAACATCAAGTGCTTTAGCGAAACATCGCTAGTGTAGTGAGTGACCAAAAACCCGCGAATTGTGTTTTCATAGAGGCTTTCATCTCATCCCGCGCTTATTGAAGCTGATTTGTATCAAATCAAATTACAGGTAAGGAACCTAAGGGCAGGGTTTTGAGCGTGAAGTCTTTTACTTTTGCTCGGTTTCTATTTTAAATTGAGTGAGCGGTGTGTTGACACAAACTACATTTTGTTTGTTATTTTTAAATTATCTAAATACGCACGCTTCTTTCAGCACCTCTTCATGTTTTCGTAGTACCGATTCGAAGGCGAATTAGTAGCTGAAATATTGTTTTTCTTGGGAATAATGGTTTCTACATAAAAGTTAATTGTTGGCTTTACGCTTTATGTATAATTACTTACCGGCACATCATTATCATAGGTACATGCATTACATTAGAGTTTGAGCTCTGAAGAGGACCTCCTAACACGTTTCTGTTAAACCGGTTCGTTCGACAGTGTTTCGTCGGTGAAACTTATGCAATCGACAAATAAATCGATTCACGATCTAATAAGCGGGTGTGTGCAGCCGTTAGCCTGTTCAGTGCAACTTACCTGCAATCCTTGCGGGTAAGTTGCGTGAAGAATGCTTTACGCAACACACATAGCGTGAAAACGAAAGTTGATTAGAACAAGGACTATTATTGGTCAACATTACAAATGTTACCGAGTAATTGCCTTGCTACAACTTCTTGAGTTAGCATCTAAATGTCATCTTTGAAAACCAGTTTAGATCGCGAGACGATAAAGCTGTTACATGTGTATCAGATCGGCTTATAGTTCCAATCCAACCATGAATTGGAATCACTTAATAAAATAGGCAACTTGAACAGATCAAGGCTGAAACCTACTTCATAAAAATCATAAATTATGAAAATAATGCGTTTTTTATGTTGCCTAGCATCTACTACCAGAATAGTTTAGAAAATTAGTTGGCATTGGCACGGATTAATATTATTTATCTATCCAAATACCATTAACCCTCCATGATGCGTTCAAGAACCGCACATTATGACCACCATAAAAATAGACTGTTTTGTTAGAACAAATTTCTTATCTGTGAAAATGTTATTATTGCTAAATAGTAACATCGATTTCGATAATATTATTTCATTCAAATTTCGAACAACTCTGAAATCAAAGAAATTTGATTTGAGCTCTATTCTAATATCAGTCGAGATGACATTTAGTTCGAAATGAATTGTCAATTTGCATACAAATTTGACAAATGTCGCACGTAAGTAAGATATCGAAAATACTATAGTTGAATCCGACTCTAGTTTGTCTCTGAATTAAGAAAAAACCATGACAGCTGCCAGAAAACAACGCCGCGATGCCGGTCATAATTTGCGGCTCCTGAATGCATCATGGAAGCTTATGATATGTGGATAGATAAAGTAGTGTATGTAACTGTACATAATTAGGCATTAAGACACTCGTGTGATGTTATTATGACACTCGCCTTCGGCTCGTTTTATAAACCCACACTCGTGTTTAATGCCCTTCATTATGTACAGTCACATAAACTACTATTATGTATGTTGTCTTAAGATCAATAAATACATAACTGTTGTATTTACCGAAGGATTTATAGAGGTAAATCGCTCGATGTCAAAATTGTGATTGCACATTGTAAGCTGCAGCTGCGTCGCCACGTGTATCGGTCACAACAATACGTAATAAATAAAAAAAATACTAGAAAAAACGTACTTGCAAGCAGATACATTCCGCGGAACCATTTATCTCGGCATGTGATGCGATGCGCGTGAGTGATTGTCGAGAGTCCGTATTGTGTCGAAAAATTTGTATTTTATCCGCAACTGTGTTATAGTGTGTGTATCCAGGTGCTGGGGTTTTCTTGGTGACAATGACTGTATCAACATTGACTGACAGAATTCTAATGAGAAATGAATCCCAGGTATTTATTGCGTTACCAAGAATCGTAGTTTTTCCAGCAATATTGTGTTGAGTCAGCATGTCAGCAACCCCTCGTGACCTTAACCCATCATAAAGCTCAAGCGAGTGGAATTCATCATAAGAGGCAATAAATAGTAGGGAAACGAACCTATATTTACCCACAAGTTGAAGGTCAGCGCGCCAGTGTCGAGCTGGCGTAGCAATAACAAATAGCAACAGTTCGGATTGTTGAACCGTGTTGGCCGGGCCAGGACCACAGCCATGTGACGGCGCCTCGTATTGATCCAGCCCATTACCGCCCACGGCATGGGGACATAATTTTCCAACAAAGTAAACAAATACTATTTGATTGACCACCACACTTGTCCCAAATGATTTCGTAGGTACCCTTTCGTTTCTTTCATAACAACCGTAATTATTCTAATGATTGTAAATGTAATTAGGGCCGGTGGATAATCGTATTTTATATTCGTATAGATAGGCGGTGTTTTCTTTTCTGCGCCACCCTCCTGCTTCTCCCATTTTCCCGACATCACATCTATTTGCAAGTTCTAAGCGAATATAAATAAAGCTTTCCCCCTGCCCTAGACAATACGGCATTACGCGTATTTTTCGGTGTTTCTAAACCAGGCGGCGCTGCGTAGGTAAACATACGATTAAAATGCTGTTTCGAGTGAGAGTATTGATTAACGTGAAAGTTTGACGACATGCAAAAGAATATCACCTTGTTATCATATTCTAAATGGATCAGATCAAATGACGCTTCCAGCAAAGGTGTGCTAAATTACCTTCCTGCATCAACTCGTCTCGACAGTGTGCAGTGTAGTTGCCTATTTCCGTAGCTACTCCGATTCCATCATAGCTTTATGTGTAGTACAGTAGTACAAATGTAATGTAACACATGTTGTGTCATTTTCCTGTCAATTACCGATCTTTTCAGTCGAATAGTCAAAAAAATACATATCCGATTTTATAATACGAAAACTAATCTCTTTATATTATCGTTAGAATTCATAGAAGGCTGGATTAAATCCAAAGGATTTCTTTGAGTAAAATGATAGGTACCTGAGGTACCTCATCAGTAATCACATTAAAATGGCAATATAGAGGCTTGATAGGTAGGTATCTCAAGATTGATTGCTACGAGTACGTTAACTATCCTCCATTACTTCATTACGTTGTATTGTAAAGTATATTGTATGTATTTACGTTGCATTGTATGTTGAAAGGTATAATAGGGTCAACTTGAAGTTCGATTAAGGGTAAAATGCGAGTTAAAACTGTCATATAAGTACAAGTAACGCAACGCAAACTCCGTTAGAATATTAATTCTTCAAGTTTAATAATGTCACGCTGGGTGTCGGAAATTTACACGCTTACAAATCCACGGGAACCCGCTCGGTGTTCTTATTAAGCGGGCCCGGAGTGGGCCAGGCGGAGACATTTCGCGATGCAATAAATAGGCAAGTTCTTGGCTGGAAAATTGCGTCAATTTTCAGGGCGGGCTCGCCCCCAAGACGTAATCAGTTTAATAGCCTCGACAAGTAAAACTATGTAAGAAAAACTGATGCGAGTGGGCAGAAAATTTAAATAACGGTGTTTTCAATTCTATCTTAATAGCAGCTCTTGATCTACAATGTAGATTACTCACATCAATATTATACCTACTTGTTACAGCGCGATGGTTAGGTAGGTAATAGGATTACCTTTGCAAGTATTCGATAGTTAAATCGATCCCGTTCTTGTTTCATGGCTCAGGGCGGATGACGTCATAGTCACCGAGACGGCGCTTCTTTAGAAAATATTCCCTTTGGCTTATGTCATAGTGTACCCGTGACCTCATCGTGGAGGGCGTTCTTGGTGAATGTGTTGTTCTTTTGCAATCTAAACGAGGCCGTGTCCCTCGCCGGGGAAATGGTTAAAAGCTTTTTGTAATTTACCCTTGGCTATATTTACGCGTCACAACATTGCGACAGAATGGCTATGTCATCTTTACTTTTGGATATTATGGGCGCAATTGTTTTACTCCGTTTTAATTGGGTCTGGGGTTAGGTCACTTAGTTTGAATGGCGCGTGTTACAACTTAATTACATTAGAAGATACGTGACACAATATTCGATGGCGGCGACATAACAATCGGCGAGGTGGCAGTGCTAACGAAGGACTCAGGGTATAGTGGAAGTTGATAAGGGGCTGCACGGGGGCGATTCTTGTATTCGTATGCAGGCCGCGCGGTGGCGCGATCGATACGCGCCCGCGCGACGCGCCACCCTCGCGACTTACCAACTCACAAGTCTTAAAACACAAATACACCTTCCAAAATTCGATCAGTATTGAACCTCGTTTACAAGAAATCTAAATATTAGAAACATTTTCTTTACATGTCACCTCAGAATAATGAAAAATACAGAATGTCCACTGCCTTAGTGATGACTTACTTTCTTACCATAGGTATATTAAAAATACTTCAAACCTAAAGTGAGTGTTTCCAATTATTTTACTGCTTTCATCATTTTAGTAGAATTAAAATACCTATTTATATTAGGTGTGCGATATTCAGTGTGACAATGACCCTGAAAATGTAGATAGGGGTGTTACAAAGACGTATAATTTCACGAGGTAAGACCCTAAGGCTTTTAAATCTCTTAAGTCCCGTCCCGCCACTTTTAACTTATATACCTACACAAGAAAACATGATTGCGTCATTACAAATCTAGAGCTACGGTCACAGCACACACGTTCTAAATAAAATTGGATTACAATTTGAACTTCGCTTCATTTTGTCAACCATTCAAAGTGTCAAGAGTTAACGAACCGTTTAATTTACACACGACAACATTTCTATCTTTGCAGCGTTTTATCACTTTCATTATCTCGAAACGTCTAAACTCTGCAAATGTATAATTTTACGGCCATTAACCCGTCCGACTGAGGGTAGTTTAACTGATCATTTTGAGACACGGTTCCGGACCGACCAACGTGTGCACTGGACTGCCACTTACAGCGGGCATTTAAATATACGCTCCAAGGAATCTCGGCGTTTACCCGAAGATAATACGGAGAACGTCGGAGAAGTCCGAGTAAAGTAATGTAGTGCGGTAACAGCCAAATTGCGATAAGTAACAATACTTGAATGACATCATCAGCGACAAGACGGCGACTCGACTGGTCAAGTGAAAAACGACGGTGTTGACACCAGAAGTAAAGCAATTTTATTATGAGCATGTGCGGACTCTTCGGCCGGTGACCGCGTGGCCCTGATCTTGGCGAAATAAGCGTTCAAAATAAGATCGCGGCATTGCGGCCACGTGTTACCCAACAATACTTAGCCAGATATTTAATCATTATTATGACTCAGAGTTTCTCATTACGATTACGAAAACATAATAATAAGAACGACATGGATAAATTAAGACAACATTTTAAGATTTTGATGCCGTTTTTAAAGGAACTAATTCATTCCCTCCACAGTGATTCAATGCACAAATTGTTGACTAATAGTTTAATATACTACCGATGGCTGTCGGAAGTGTCGGACGGACATGGAGATTGGGGAGAGAATGCAAGGAGGGAACTACCGTCGGAGGGTGCCACCACACAAAATATGCATTGTTCCAGTAAATTTCACAAAGAACAATATACCTAAATTTGAATACTTATAATTCCTATAAATAAACGAGAGACTTGAGTGCGACATTTAAAAATAGTTACAAGTTACAACTACGATAATCGGTACTTGATCTGAATTTTTGAATAAATTGAATTCGAATGGCAACCACGTGGCGACATTTTTTTTACCACCCACGACACCCACGTATTACATTGGAAGGAAATAATTATATTGTGCTCTATTTATGAAGCATTGTACCGGTTATAAGAGGAACACGTCGCGTAGATGTAGGTCGAGATACGAACCTGATGCATTCAACGATTACGATCTGGCCCCGTGATTATACCGTGTATGTTGCTTCGTCATAAGACTTCAAATTATCAAAAACAAGTTTATGAAAGCGTGCAGGTCTGCAGGTACGTCCGTAAAATTAAACGCGTGAATTTATCAACACATTTATCTCAAAATTTTACAACGGAACCCAACTTTAAATGTAAACAGAACATATAATTCAGTTTGTGATGCAAGCGGTTTGAAACAAGCAGTGATTTCGATTTGATTGAGCAGACCCGAATCAATGGAATTGCGGTGCATTGTTCAATTATCAAAAGCGCAGGAGCCCGCGGAAACGTCATAAGTGAATTATGCCTCATTGCAAAAACATTGGACGCATTGCAAACAGTTAACTGGTCATTGACTACCCGCATGCAGACACGCTTTGTACTACCTATAGATTAACTCTTACTCAGGCATTGTTAAATGACAATTTGTGTAGAAACTGTAAAGAATTCCTTAGAAAATTAGTCCAGGAATGACGATAGAAATTCGTTGGATTCTTCATTTAGTGGAATGTTTACAAAAAGTAATGTAAGGCAGTAGTGTGCAGGTATGTCGTTTTTGTAAACATCCCTTCAATTGGACGCAACAGAACAACAACATTTTGTAAGTGAACAGCAACCATCTTAATATGTACCTAACTAGGTTTTCAATATTTAGATGCTCTCTAAACTTAATGACGCCTATAAAGTGCATATAATGATTTTACTAAGGTATTCCATGCGTGGGTACCTGGATGCGTTCCCTTAATAAAGTTTTTTTTTACTGCGGCCATTACTCCCCGTTTTGGACGACCCTTTGGCCGAACAATGATTAGAGTCAGCCGAGCAGAGGGGAGCGAGCCGCGAGATGCAGCTGCTCTTTTATTTTTCCTCGTCGAGATGCTCAAGGAAGTTACTGGGTCGCAAATAGATGCTGATTTCATAAAGAGATAAAAGTTGAGTGCGGGTTTAGTTAAATAAAATGCAATTTGTACAAGTTGAATGTTACAAGAATGCAAAGATTATATTTGGTATTGCGACGTAGCTTGACTGTTAAATCCTTTGAAGGCAGATTACGCGTCAACTCATCCACATACTACTTACTCATATCCAGGACGTTAACTTGAATAGTTTAATTGCAGTCCAGCGTGCGAAGCCTTGTTCGATCACTTAATACTTAAGTTGTATAGTTCTACATCTGAAAGTTGATGCAGAGCGTTTCTCGTGTGCACAAAAAGTGGTCGCGATGCGTTTGCGCAGCCTCCAACATTTATGATGCAACGTGAAACGTCGAGAAACGCAATGTGGTTTAGATTCCTAAAGTGCGCAACTTTTTCTTAGGCGCCATCTCCCGTCTCGGCGCGGCGTCAGCTGTAGTTTCTATCTCATGAATAGTGCTAATTTTCTGGTCTATGTTGCCTTGTGACATATCTAGTTACAATTGTTACAAATTATGTTGTTAAATACTGAGTCGCGAGAACCGTTTATCTTTCGAAACATAAAATTATCCATTACTAATATACAGGTATAAGGTATATACTCGTATGCAATTACTGCCTCTCGTAACTGACTTACCTGATTTAGTGATTATAGATCAAGTATCTGTGGGTAAGTGAATTGACAAAAACAGAATAATTTCAGTTTTTAATTAATGATAAAAAAAATGCATTATTTGTAGGTACACCTACAATAGACTATGAGATTGAGAATGGATTAGCTATAGATACCCACACATGAAATTACAAACCACCGATTTATCAATTTCATTATAAGATAATACATATATACCTAATAGATCGAGAACGATGCATGAGTGTTTAGTTTAATCTCTTCCGGGACTTCCGCAAATTGAAAATGGAGCTACAGAAACTTAATACGTCCTTCCTCCATTCATTTATTCCTAGTTTCTGCTACTGGACGTAATACAGTTTGCCAAGAAAATACATATTTCGGGTAGGTATACAGTTATAGCTAATCGATGGTTGACGAGTATTTGAATTATCAAAATTGGAAACAAAAGCAGTCCTAAACAAGCACGCTAAGAATAGTCTTATTACGAAATCTAATATGATCTCTGCTGGAAGGGCCGTTATTTATTAAGCCGTACAGTACATACATACTAACGATGCTCAGTAAAATTAATTACTCACATTGAATCAACAAGCTGGTATAGCGGTCACCGCGAGGAAATTAAATGAACACGCAGATGCCTCTCCGTAGACTTTTCTTATTAGAATGCAGACGGACTTAACGAATGATGCACTAACGAGAAATACATATTTGCCGAGGTTTCACGTATTAAGGATGATTCACGCTAAAACGGGCCGTCTCCGGCCCGGGCCGTTTTCTAAGAAAAACGCGGCGTTTTTGCGCGGCTGACGTCATACCCAAGCCCGGCCGGGCCACGGCCGAGGCTCGGAAGCGGCTCGGTGTCGGCACGGCCCGGTCGCTCAACTGTAACACCACCGTTTGACGGCCGTTCTACCGCCAACCGAGGCTCGGAAGCAGCTCGGTCCCAGCCCGGCCCGGAAACGGCCCGGAAACGGCCCGGTTAACTATAACAACGCTCCAATGCCCGTAGCCCGGTCTCGGCTCGGGCCCGGCACGGACATATACATCAAAAATACAAAGGCTGTTAGCTGTCATATATGAATATGTGAAATATGGTAGTCCATCTAACCTTGCATTTAGTCGGTTTACATTATGTGATGTTGACCTCATAAAAAATAGTTTAGCACATGTAAAGGTTTATTACAACGATACAATGACCGAATTTTAAGGGCTATTGTACATTGTTAGATATTTTTGTATGAGGCATCTTATGAAGAGAAAGCATAACGTCTGATTGTTCTAATAGGTAATTAAAATAGATATATTTACATTGTATTTAAGAAAAACCAGTCAGATTAGGACTGATCCATGATATTATTTAATTATGAGTGACTAGTTTCCGTTTAACTTCGTCCGCGTGAAACTCGTTTATAACGTTATAAAGCTCCATACTAACATTCGCCCCGTTTTCTCCCCCTATAAAAATAACATATGTCCTTCAAAAGGATTCAATCGGTTCAGAGATTTAAGCGTGAAAACGTAACACACAGACAGATATATTGCCAGAGCTTTCGCATGTATAATATAAGTTAGGATTTAGGCTGGGCACAAACGTTCGGTATCCGCGTATGATTTCTGCATGGTAGGAAACCGTACGTGGAACCCGAACGTTTGCGCTCAGCCTTAGAACTTAATTTGTTGTTCCGTTATCAAACTGAATATACAGAAGTAGCTTCTGGTTGTCTAACTGGTTATACTAAATACAATAATAAATAAAACAGGACAAAGTATAATTTTATTTTTATTTTTGCAAATCTTGGAAAATCACAATATCTGACAGATTTGACATGGTATGTGTAACACACGACTATTAGTTTTTTTTAATGCTTAGCTCATTTACAAAAACGCGTTCTTATTATTAGGTAAATTACAGTTTTCGTACTGATATCGCCTTGATTTACTCGTGCCTAAGATTAGTCAGATGTAAGGAATGTGCGGATACATTTCCATCTTCCTAGAATGAGCAGATTTTTTAAACGCCATTCATCACTGGCAAAAAAAAGACACCTTAAATGCAGATAAGTATATATGTATTTCCCCTAGTAAATTATACACTTATCTGCATTTATATCAAACTCGTACCGTGCGTTCAGGGGGGTCTATCCCAGAAGTTCCATATTTTCATGTCGACCCACCATACCCCTAGCCATACCCCTGGGGGTAGGGTGGGACTGAACCATACCACCGTTAGTAGTGCTGGGATTTGATGCAAAAATAGAAAAATAAATAGATACCTAACAGATACAAATATTTATTTTATTAAACTGAAAATAAGGAAAGCCGTTCTGGCAAAACCAGTTAGGTAGGTTAGGTTGGTGAGGTATCTTCAGATGCCCGAAGGGCAAACAGACCAGAAATAGGAGCCCCGCTCCGCGGGCCATAGGGCTGCCATAGCCATGTCACGCACTGAAAAATTGATTCATAATCATAACCGTGCGTTCTGCTCTACATTCAACTTCAAACTGAGCGGCATCGAAGATCATCGACCACCAGCTAGCCGCCGCCTCGCTTTAAGCGCGCTGTCGCCCAGCCGTAAGGTGCAGCCGCGCGGACACCTCGGTGGTGCTGAGCCGTTGTTTCCGTTACGTGCTTGCGTATGATTGACGCCTGGTTTACGGCGAGCCGATGAGGTGAGGCGGCGCCGGTCCCGTGGCGAGCGGTTACGCGGGGCGACAACCTTAAGAGGCTGACAAGACCAAATTTGTTAAAATTGATAATATTTAAGCAGTTGTTTAAGAAAAACTATTTGTTCTAGCACATCAAAAAAAATATATATTAAAATATTCATCATATTTCCAAGACCGTAGACGGAACATAATTGGACGAAATCGGCTCGATAGAAAATAATTGCAAAGATTGGTCTTAAAATCATATTAAACGGTTCTGTCCTTAGTTTTTTGACGTATGGGTCTGCAATTAACAACATTTCATTTTTTCATAGCGGCTCAAACTAAAAACCATTTAGAGATTTGGGCTAGCTTGGTAATTAAAAAAAATTACAGATTTTTATCTTCGCTAGTTCTTGAGAAAAGTGGAAATTACTTTGAAAAAGCCATTTAAAGGCTGAATGCGGACATTCCATGGCTTTGTTTAATGTGCCCTGTAATAAACAACTATTGGTGTAGTGGTTATATTCTCTTTGGGTGTGACATTGACAGTATGACAGTTATTTGACTAATTCATGTCAAGTTAAGTCAGTGACGGTAATATTAAGCATTTTGATAAAACTTTGAAAATAATTAATAATGTAAGTCACCGATGGCTACGTTATAGCTAATTCTTGCAATCTGCCAACGGTGGATAGAATAATGTTAATGCAGTTTATGTCACGGTGTTTGCAGTGCCTTATAAAGCCTATTTTGACGTTTAAACGTCAAAATAGCGGCGTGTTTGAGGAGACCTATCGTAGTTCTGTTTCGACGTCTGCAGGTGGCAGTCCAAAGCGGAAGCGGAAACAGGCCTACCTAAGTATGGCATTAAAGCAAATTCCATTTTACGTAGTTTGATTGTAACTGAGACTACATTTCCACATTAGTATATTCGTTATACAATTGCTTCGGCTAAAACACTTACTATTTACATATACTTTATTATTAAAAAAGAACATTGAATTTACGGTTCGGGCATTTTACGTGAAATGGAACGTAAAACATCCAAACTTTATTCAATATAGTCTATGCCCAAACTTCCGTCATTCACGTCATTGTCAGACTGTCACCATTACATTGAAAATGGATTCATAATTGTCTTTAATTATTATTTATCGTTTATTATCGTGTGCTACGAGTGCGCTGATCGCTTGGACCTGCTGTTTTCTCATGTGTACCTTGATTTGGTTATTGACGATTGTAAGTCAGTAATATTATACCAAACTCGTAATAAGATACCAAACTGATGTAACCTACTGCTTGAATAACTGTTTCATGTTCGTAATTGACTGTGATTCCTCGAATAAAATATATTAGAACTCAGAAATTGCCTTTATTATTTTAAATTTATTCGTTAAGCAGGAATTGGCATATTATTATATATCAATATGTATGCATGTACAGGTAAAGTGTATATGTGTGTGTGAGTATTTCCGTTCACGCACACATGCGTACACTCGACGCACACATATGAACTTACTAGAGCTAACTCTTGGGCTGTTGAAGTCGGTTAAAACTAGATGACGCGCGGCATGCAAAACCTTGACTGACGTCTCTATCTCTATATATTCATAGTACTCTTTGGTTTATGTGTGGAAGCTAACTCACCAGTCACATCAATAAGGTGTTATTGGACTCGGCTTAAGTTGTCTGAGGCTGTTTTAAAAGATAAATTTGTCTTAGCTCAAGATATATTAACTCACTGAAGCACTTCAAAGGGTATGCAGAGCAGAAATTATCACTGGAAGTCAGAGATGTGTTGGAAGACATATACCTGCTTATTTTTGACAAAATATCTAGTAGTGCAACAATACTGTAGGTGATATTGTAATACAATTAAATACTGTAAAATAAAACGCTGTCCAGCATCAGGTGTAATACATGCATTATTATTTTACGCTATTAACCTTTTTAACGGCAAGAACGCCTAAAGGTGTTGCGGGTTATCGTGCCCACGGCGCCGTTTTTGTCATCTTTGCTTGTTGTGAAATGCGTCGAAAGGATTAACTTTTATTGTTTTATACCTTGATCTAAGACCCTAGCACACTAGGTTTTATGGCACGTTTTACGTGACGTTTCAGTAAATTTTCACCGTAAAACGTGATGATAAAACCTAGTGTGCTAAGGCCTCTGGTACTTGCTAGTTACATATATTATGATTAAAATAAAGGCTGGTCCAGAGCAAGCAGGAGGCAAAAGTCGGAACAAAGTGGACTTGACGTGACTAGGTAGATATAAATACTTATAAAATAAAACACATTTATTGTCATGTATTAGGGCCTGGAAAAAATTAAACAACGCTTAAAAGAATATTTACAATTTTATTGTATTAAACAGTTCAATATGTCCAGCAGTGGACGTCTTTCGGCTGATATGATGATGATTAAACAGTTCAATGTTTTTCAGCCAACGAGTTTGAAGATTAATAATCTAAAATGCTATTATCAGTTTGGGTTATCTTCACATATGTATAGTAAACCTTTCGGAACATTGGATTTCAAGCGACATCAGTGCCGTGTGCATGCAACTTAGCACAAAACACGAAATCAATGGATTTTGACGATACATTTTCGTTTTCTCGTTACTCTCCAAAACACGTTTATTTGCGATTAATGATTTGCAAGATTCTATTTTAAACGAAAACCGTCAGCAAGGAACCGTCAAAATGTCAAATGTTCCTGTCGCAGATACAGCATACTTTTTACTTTTTAATTCAATAAATAGACCACAGTGCTAATTTTATTCATCCTATAAACGTACTTAGGCCCTTTTCGAACGTGGTAGTTTAAAACAACCAAATTTAGGGTGTTTAACTTAAAATTAAATGAAAATAAAAAATACGTGTCTACTAACTTTTCAAATACTATTAATTGCCTAAACAAAATTAAGGAGTCAGAAAAACGAAATGTTGTCAATTCAAAACATGAAGTCCACATATTCATACCTAAACCGTAGACAAGCCATATTTCACAAAAAATCCACTCTTTTTTTTTAATTTTTATTCATTATTTTCGGCTAAAACCTGGCCGCTCAAGTAACACTCGCTCTCGTTTACTCCGATACAAATAGATAGTGTGCGCGTTTTTGGTGTTGACAGCGCCTAAAGATTATCATTAAGAACAATCATATAAATGGGCTCAGGGACTCAGGGACTGCATAACCGAAAAATACCGGTATTCTATTTTTACGTTATGACGTCATATCGGTTGTCAAATGGCGGTTTCGGTAGCAGAACCTTTATATTCCGCTATCGCTTATTCTTTATTTTTTCCGGTACCGTAACCGCTTTTTATAGGTAACCGATATATCGACTTTGGCCTGGCATTGTTGCCAAACCGCCGGCAGCCGCACAGATGTTTTGTATTTTTGTCTTTAAATGTTTAGTAATAGCCAATGCTTCTTCTGTCAATGTTTGTAGTGCCAGCTCACTTATTATTTTTTTCGGTTACCTTTATAATACCGTTATTTCAAAACGGTTACGGTACCATTATGTTCGTGCGGCGCGCAGAACCTTTACGACATAACGGTACCGTAATTGAATAGCGGTTTCATACCTGTATAACCGTAACCGAAATAAGTCCCTGAATGGGATGCTATTTAGGTAACACCAGTGTACGTAATATTTGGAAAAACAAAACCTGAAAGCATATAGTGCACAGCACTGCGGTGGTATGGTTCAGTCAGGGGTATGGCTAGGGGTAATGGTGGGTCTGACATGCATATTTTCTAGTTCCATATGGATCTACCGGGATATTAATTTTGAAGGAAATTTCCCAGAAGTACCATATGGAACTAATGGTTCATATTCCCCTGTTCTACCTATCCCTACCGGGTTGTCTCCACTGGTAGGGATGCATGGATTTTTTTTCATATCAAACGTCTACTTCTGCTAACAAAGCACAAACTTTGTCTATACATATAACTCTTAAAATATCAAATGCATAAGCGTGCCTTTTACGTTCATAGTAATGTTTGAACGCTGTTAATCGTGTAGGTACAGTCACAAAATAGAAATAAGAAATACTTAAAAAAAATGGTCAAATAAATTGTTGGAGAATCGAAATACAACTGATTCACCCTAGAGAACATCTCCGAAGATAGGTAGGTACTCAACTGATTTAAAACTAAAATAAAACCAGGTGTAAAACCTAGTATATGGAACTATTGGGATCATTTGTTTGACATTTACAAATGTACCGATAGTTCCATATGGAACTAGAAAATATGGAACTTCTGGGATAGACCCGTTCAGAGCGACAGAAAATTTCCGATTTCCGCTTTTGCTAGTCTGAGTAACATGCATGTGAACTAACCTTAACCTAGGTTAGCGAATAACATTACTTGGAAATGGTAACCAACCTAACGGCTCGTAACGTAGCCCAACTAACCCTATCCGGATAAAACCTGATGACAGCTAAGTGTTTTGTCTATGGCCATGACTTGATGTCAAAGTCAAGTTCCATTATGAAAGCTGGAAGTAATCCAATTTACCGTTGGAATGAAAAAAACACCAATAGTTTTATTTACAAAATTGAATACTAAAGTATAGTATAGGTAGGTAAACCTATTGAGTAGTAGATCGGCTGCGATTGGCCGCCTGCTGACGGAGAAGTGATGGCATGGCAATAATGGGTAAATAGGTCATCGTCTTTTCGCCGTGCCATGTGTGAAGAAATTATTTCCATCCGTTGACAGAGAAGTAATGGTATCCGATGGGCCATCGTCTCTCCGCCGCCGTTACATGTGGTGAAGCAGTTGGGTCTACCCGCTGGCAGAGAAGTGATGGCATCATGCTACGTGTGATGATGCTGGATCGGAAACCAGCTCGTTTGGCTATCAGCCTGTTGTGGCTGCAGTATTGTATCATCTAGACCGGCTAACGTTGCTCGTACATGTAACAAGAAATAAAACATCCAAAGTAAAGTTTTATTCAGTGAATTAAATAAATGCAGGGTTCTTTTAGTTTTATTTTTAGTAGTGGATTATTAATCTAACTCAATACAGCAAGTTCTTTTTCATAAAGCAAGACTACGCGATAACGATAAGCTTTAAAAATAGATAATGCTGCAAGATTTAAGCTTTTAAATAAACCGTAAGTGAATGAATCGTCTTATAATTATTAATCGTATGGCGGTTTCACACTGGTAAATATATGTATTCGTATTGATGTCGCTGATAGAGTTCCAGTGTGCGCTGCGAGGTTCAGAAGGAACAGTGCAGCTGCCGAATTTGTTGTCTTATAATTATAACAACAGCATACTATAGATAGATATAATTATAACGCTATCTCCGGAAAGAGTAGCTAAACCTATTATTTGCAGTTATACCTACCTATGTACGAGTACCAATCTTATCCTACTATTGCTCAGTAGGTATGCGGTGTTGTGTTGCTGGTGAAATGTAAGGTCGCCAGAGCTCCCGAGGCTGTGTTGTTTCCGGCTTGTGTTATGGCCGGGTTGATTCTTGCTAACAACGCGCAACGGAACGAATCCTCAAATCGATAAAGGGTCGGCACAGCGTCAGTGATGATTCTGGAATCGCATCAGGCAGACCGTATGCCTACAAACTAAAATTTCTAAAGCTATCTCTTTCGGCATATCGTCAAACAATACTATTAAACCCAGTAACAGTAAGGGTCCTTTTGCATACAGAACCCAAAGAAGACAAAATGAGAACTTCCTCGGATAAATGGTTCTGGATATTGCCCCCTACATCCAAACTTACAAAGCACAACCACAACCTCACAATCTCACAGACTTTTCCTCTGTATTATATTACTTCAGATACTTGATCCAAATTTTGACGCTGAAGTGTATTTAATATCTCTTTGCAATCCAAAAATGAGAGTGGACCATAACAGCATCATCATCCTAGCGTTATTCCCGGTTGAACCCTAAAGGAGCTCGGGGTCCGCTTTGACATCTAATCCCAAGATTTGGCGTAGGCACTAGTTTTACGAAAGCTACTGCCACTGACCTTTCAAACCAGAGGGAGATCTAGACCTTATTGGGATAAGACCGGTTTCCTCACGATGTTTTCCTTCACCGAAAAGCTAACGATAAATACTCCGTGATAAGTTCCGAGAAACTGATTGGTACGGGCCGGGATTCGAACCTACGACCGCCACTTGACAGCCACATGCCTTAACCACTAGGCAACAGCATTAAAAATAATAATTTATGAGTACCTACTACTTTCTAAGCTAGAGCAATATTTACTCCCATTCTGCTAACATACTTCGACTCGGTTCTATAAAGATGCGTTAAACCCACAGATTAATATAAGGAGATCGGATATGCCGGCCAATAGGGAACATAACTGCAATGTTCTGCCGCCAGAGGCAGCACTAACACTAATAGTAAACCAGTATAGAAATATAGGGATTCACACACACATGCAAAATTGATTGTCAAATGAGTGACAAGGATGCTTGCATAGACAATACCGCAAGTGCGAACGAGATACAATGTCAACGCTGCTAGTGTCGCCACCTACGAAGAGTTTTGCGTAATGTTCCCTATTTGTATTAAGTACGCCTGTCGCAAGTTTTACCCACACAAAGCACAATTAATTGACAAGACAAAGCACGCACACTTCTAAAGCACACACACTTGTATACCTACGCTTTTATTGGACAATACACGCGCATCATATCAGGCATTTTGGGAAGAAACGTAAATAATATTCTCTGTGATCAGCACGCGTTCACACTCGGTAACAACGGACGGTAGTTACCGACTACAACTAGCGGCAGATTATGCCCATTGAGCTAACAACTGCGACGCGGCCGCCGGCGGCTTGTGCTCTATGCTCTGAGGTTAAACCATATTTCTCAGTACATCATCAGTTACCCAGTACTCACTGCAACATTATGCTGAGTCTAACCCCTTTTTTAGCATCACACGTTGTTATGCCTTGTTGTTTTTAGGGTTCCGTACTTAAATAGTAAAACGGGACCCTATTACTAAGACTTCGCTGTCCGTCTGTCTGTCACCAGGCTGTATCTCAAGAACCGTGATAGCTAGAGAGTTGAAATTTTCACAGATTATGTATTTCTGTTGCCGCTATAACAACAAATACTAAAAATAAAATAAAATATTTCAACAAACGTGATTTTTTGCCGTTTATATAGATAATGGTACGGAACCCTTCATGCGCGAGTCCAACTCGCACTTGGCCGGTTTTTAAAGTTTGATTAATACACTGCGTGTATAAAATGTGATGTATGATTAAGCTTTTCCATGTCTACGAAAATTAGGTTAAACGGGCTTTATAAAACAGGGGCTTAATATATGTAGATATTATAGATTAGTACGTACCTATTTTAGCAGCCAATCTTAAGCTGGCGTGGGTTGTGGGTCTTGAAATCATCTTTCGTGTTTTACGGTTCAACTACTTTCTTAAGTAGGTACCTCGACTACGCGATAAGCTATAATAATACACTATGCTGCAAGAATAAACAGTAAGTGAATCAACCAGCTATATGTATACAATACACAAATACCTACAATATATATAATTATAACTAACACATTTGAAGCAGGAGCAGCCCAACTGGAGTAGTGCTTTCACCTTACAGAAGACCGTAGTCATAATAACGCCACTACTTGCTCTGTCGGTTAGGTATGTGGTGTTGTGTTCCTGGTGGTGAGTAAGGTCGCAAGAACTCCCGAAGATGTGTCGTGATGAGAGCGAGGGACCCGTGATCATCTCTAGCTATCACCACAACGAATCCTCAAATCAATAAAGGGTCGGCCACACGCTTTTCATTATTCTGGAATCACATCAGGCAGACCGTATGCCTGTTTTCCACCCACTTAGTATAAAAGAATACTTCCAAAGCTATCTCTCTCGGCATATCATCAAACGATACAACCCAGTAACAGAACAGACGGACGGAGCCTGAGTAGTTGAAGGATCCTAGGTATAGAGTACAGAACCAGAAAAAGACAAAATAATAACATCCTCCTCGGATAAATGGTGCCGCATAATACTCCCTAGCTCCCTACATACAAACTTACAACCTTACAAAGCTAATACAATCTCACAGACTTTTCCTCTTTATTATATTTCTACAGATAAAAATACTTAAACCATATCAAATTTCAGTAATTCGGTACATTTTTTGACTTTACTGATCGAAATAAGGTCTAACGGGCTTTATAAAACCCGAGCTTAATGGAAGTAGATATTATATATACCTATTTGTAGAAGTCAATCTTAGGCTGGCGTTGGTTGTGGGTATTGTAAACGTCTTTCGTGTTTCAGGGTCCACCAAGTTTCGTTAGTAGGTAGGGTAGCTCAAAAACCACATGAAAAAAAATAAAATAAAATTGGTAAACACGATAAAAGAATACCTAAGGATACGTACCCCCGAATACACAAATGAATGACGTGAATGTGTGGAAACACATTCACATAAACGAAAATGATACGCATACGGAGGGTTCCGTACTTCAGAAGAAACAGGTGCCAAGAGTTCAAATGATACAGCCCTGTAACAGATGGACGGACGGACATACAGGAGCCTTAGGATCAATTTCAGCCAAGGTACTTAGATGGAGATTTGACACCATATACTGACATCAAAATCTCAAAAACTTCTGTTCAAATTAAATTGCCCTATTGGATGTCATAAGGTCATAAATGTCGTCATCATCATCATATCAGCCGAAAAAAGTACGTTGCTGGGGATGCCTATACCTACCTACCTACCCCAAAAATGCCACAGTTACCGGTCCTGCGCCAGGCGAGCGCATTTGCCTACCAGGTCATCAGTCCACCTTCTTGAGGTACTTGGTCACCACTCGAGAAACTTTCCGCACCAACGGCCATCGGTTCTACGTTCAATCCAGGCCCCAAAAATACCATGGAATCACCATCATCCTCCTAGCATTTACCACTAACCGTCAGGCAAGAGATAATTTGAAATTATAATTTGTTTCTGGATCTCTACCATTGGCCTGACGGTCGCATCAAATATGTTTTCAAAGGAAAAGCTTCGTCGCCAACCATGACAAACGGGGTGGTACCCGTAATTATTGAATTCGGCAAAGATCGACCAGGTATTTTAAGTATTATTATTTAATTTCTGTCCTTTAGGAATAGCTCTTTAAAGCTATTCGCAAAAAAGCTGCCATATCGCTATTCCGGCCTTAAGATCCAACATCCACGTAGATAAATTTGTAATGTGCGTCAACCAAGGTCAATTAAACTATGGAAAATGATTTTTTTGTGATTAAAGTATACAGAACCTTGAACCTTTGGTGCTTCGATACAAAAATGCTTGCCATCTAATGCTCCAATGCAATTTGGGAAACGCCACAGCCTTTCAAATTCATCTGCAATTTTCCTCCACGTCTCTTCATTTGGCTGTGGCCACCACCTCTTTCATTAAACAAAATATTGCTCGACAAGTTTCGTTAACAATTTTACAAACGGTAGAATGACCAATTCGAAAATTGAGCCAGAGTGTTTTGAATGAATCCCCTGTAGTCAGGAATCTGCAAATAAATTTTACCTTAATTTATAATTTACAAATGGATTTTAATTTATAATTATTAGCATTACCTATAAATATGATTGGGTAGCATTATTTATTTAATTTGTTTTTCTCCTCAAGCGTCAACTCCGAGCGATTGACTGTTGTTACCTACAGTTACCAAACACTTATAAATACATATTATTTAGACATTCAAGTAACAATAACGCACACATTTATGTTTACACAAAATATAGACGCATTGCTGCACAGCATAAAATATAGGATCTGCCCACCTGATTGTACACAAACACAGACACCGTAGCGTATGGATACTTGCGACTTCACTAGTACCTGTAACAAGCATGTTCTCAACCCTTCATTCAGACCTCTGATTACGCGTAGTTTCTACGAATCACGGCGTCAAGATATATTTGTGGGTGTACGTTGAGGAAGTTGAGCTTAAAACAAGTTACAGAATAGCGGGGCTGGAGAAAAATGCAGGTAATACACAACTCACCCACACTCTCATAGCGCATACCTACTTAGATTTTATTGAATTTGCATTTTGCTTACCTTAAACAAAGAGCTAGTCGATGTTCGGAGGATATCGGTTTCTGGAACCTAGTAATTTTCTTTTCCAAACAGTGTTTAACTTTTTCATGGATAGAATCTTGTGTCACGTGAAAATAATCATAAAATTTGTCATCATAGGTCCAAAGATCTTTACACAACATTTTGAACTCTCCTCTTGCTTCACGGGAACGCCAAAGTCGATGCACGCCAAATTGTTTTGAAGAACATAGTATCTTCTTCTTCGACATTTTATTTAGCTTTGTTTATCGTATTTTATCGTATAAATGAAGGAACTTATGCAAGTATGTTGCAGTGCTGGAATAAATTACAATGACAATGACTCAGTGACAATGACAGACTTTCTTTGACATTAGAACGACGGAAACGGCCCGGTCGCTGCCCGCTGTGATTGACACCCAACGCTCGGAATCGGCCCGGACGTGGCACGGCGACCGAGCCTCGGTGTCGGCCCGGCCCCGGCCCGGTACGAGCTCGGTGACATAACGTTTGCACAATGTCCCGGCCCGGTGTCGGCTCGGCGTCGGCCCGGAAACGGCCCGGAAACGGCCCGGTGGTGAAAGGTGTATCAAAATAAGCTCGGTGACGGCTCGGTAAGTTTACGGCCCGGGCCGGAACCGGCCCGGTCTAGCGTGAATCATCCTTTACCCGCAAATGAATTGATCAACCGGTGAGGCGGTATAGAATAATTAACAGCTTTCTTAGAACCTATGTTGTTGTCGACACTAGGTATCGATTTAACCATAATAAATAAATAAATAATTGCCTCAATAAATATTAAACCCTTGGTATGTACTTTTATCTCAATCGTGGGTCGGTTAAGCTTGCTTGATAATGCGTCGGCGCAGTAAACGATGTGTCGCACGAGTATTGGGCGGCGCGGAAGTCCGGCGCGTGCGCAGTGCACCTTGTATCGCCTAATTGACGCGTGCCTACATCACACGTGGCTGCATACGCATATAAACAACTTGCTTTATGACTCGTTTATTGTCATTCATTACCGGTTAATACGAGAGGAAATGTTAATGGATGTTAACTCTTAATGAAGGGCTACTAGAATTGTATAAAATTAAAAACTATGGTTCGCGTTCCAGCCAGACAGGCCCCGTTGATGGTCTTCGGACTATCTATCAGGGAGTCATTATTTGTACGGCAAGGAAAATGAATAAATGACGAGCCAGAATCCTAAAATAGCTACAATACGGAGTTGGACCACTCTCTGGTACTTTCATATTGGATAACAGTACGGCGTTCCCAAATCCACAATGACCGTTCATAATTGGCTCGTAAAACTTCGTCCACAATGGAGCCCGCACCTCACCGTCCGGCTCTCACCGTCTATAATTTAATATCCGCCCGAAGCCCGAAAATAATCCTATTTCCTCGGTGATGCCCTTGACAATACCGGGTTAGTTCTGCTAGTCGGAATTGCTTCATATTTGAAACTTTTCCAGCGGTCGGAGATCGAATGGACTGGAATCCTTTATAGAGCGGCAGATATTTTCCGTTCCGAGTGACTCGATAATTGTCTTTGATAATTGATAACCCTCCTCTCCTTCGGCAGGCGGGTAAAAAGCGAGGAAAGTACTACGACAGGAAGGATTACAAAAAGGCGCGGCTGTATATGTCGAGAGTACACAGACGAAAGCGATAACATTTCCAAGACAATCGGTAAAGTCAAAGTGTTTGTGTTGACAAGTGGTATTAATCGATGAGAGCACTTCGTGTCGCGTATATGATAGATGTCGTGACGAAAGTGATGCATCGCCTGACATTCGAGAACCGATCGAGAAGGAGTTACAGCTGCAGCTAACTAGGAAAGGTGCCAGCTTACTACATGTAAATTTAAAATATGTGTAATGTGTATGATGCCACAAGTCACGACCACAAGCCATATTGAATGCGGATATACTTTTTTGGGATATATATGAAGATTGTTAATGGAATTTCGATCTATTTATCTAGTCAAGGACAACGAAAATAATAGGAAAGCTGTACCGTTTATAAATATTTATTTTGCGTACATGTGCACCTAGGTACTGTGCTATTCATGTTTGAGTGGAGGAATTTCTTAGTACCTACCAGGTTACCACTGAACGGTATTGACACAATTAAGTTGTATAGATATCGAAAACAATACATGTCGACAATAAACAGAGATATGGTAGGTACTGAACTGATTGAAACACGACCAAACGGCGATGGATTAATCATTAAACTTGTCTGGATGGAAGTGCGTCTTAACTTCTCGTACAAGGTCGTCTCGGTACCATTTTCCGTACAAGGTTACACCGAAGGCCTCGCCCGGACTCAGCAATCGACGTCCTTGGCCTTTTCTAGGCTGTCCGGGCTCGCTAGTCTCGCTACCGCTACCACCTGTATAACTTTTAGGCTGTACCTATATCTATTTATTTACGTACAATCTTCGGTTAGTCGTCAGGTGTGATGTTATTATTACTTATAAATAGCTGGAGTTACCAATTGATTGCAAACTGTAATTAATGAATTGCTTAAGTATTGCGTGGGTGAAATTCCGGAAGCCGTTGCAGTTCAGTATGTTACACTTCCGGCGTTAGTACACGTCCCTTTTTGAGGCCGCACCGTTCGCTAACGGTATTGTATTATACTAAATTATGGCAACCATCACTATTAAACACACAGATGAATGAGCCCTTGATGGTATATTAATAGCAGCTTCAAGTTATTTCAAAAGCCAGCCAGTCACGTCGGCGAGTTTACCTTTTCAAGTTAGCCACTAAATAAACAGTTAGATAATGAAGCAGACACAATACGACTACAACCAAACTTGAGTAAAGCGAGGCTGCTTGCGCCAGGCGACCTTTTCGTCGGTCAATAGAAGGGTTTGAGCGGGAGTGCAAACAAATATGTTTCAGAAGCTAGCAAAGGGGACTGCTATTTAGATAAGCAAATTGAAAGACTTAATTACACTGTAACATTCTCCAACAACGTTATCAAGACGATATCGAGCAGGCAGCGAAGGGACGGTCCAATAAAATCATGAAATCATGATCGATTTACACATGAAATTATGTTCTTTTGTAGCACGTTCTTGTGAAACCAATACGTGTAGTTTGAATAACTTTATTACCCAAACAATCGCTCGCTTACGCCACGTTAAACGTATAGCCAACAACCTGAGAACTTTCCATTAAGAGTGCATAAAGGAATATAACTAGCGGAGTATTGAAGCGGACAATGCGGCTTGGTAACGGGACCAGGCACTAATTGTGAACCGAGCTCTTCCGTTGCCCGCGGCGCGTTAAGAGACTCCCGGGAACAACCGGCACATACCCGACTACTACGACGCTTTTCCTGACTCGAATAAAGGTAAAGCACGCCTTATTAGATTCTCACTTGAATCAAGTCTAAACCCTGGCTTAACTGTATTGTGTGCACAGAGTGCGTTGCATGAGTTTATCTATTTCTGAAACGTTTAATGTACTCTCAGGATGTTATTAATGAATTTCGTCCAGCTAAACTTTTATCAACGTCGAGTCAACGTCGTCGCGAAACGTGCCACGACTACTGATAGACGTTTCTTATTTTCGTTGCTGAGCACGAATTAGAAACAGAACACGTACAATTCTGTCTCGAAACTATACATAATCGGTTTCATGGGAACGGCCAAAAAGATATGAGAAATTCGTTAAGTAATAATAAACGATAATGGACTAACTACATAAATGGACGTGGTTAGTGTATGATAACAAACGTTTTTTTATAAACTGATACAGATATAATATGTTGTAATGTTACTGTATTATAAGAAATATTGTAGTAATTATAATCTTTTGTGTTTCAAACGAATAGATTGAGTCATAGACAGTAGTGCACTTAGTGTTATGTTATGTGGTGTTATCATGTTATGTAAGAGTAAAGCGCACGGTTGTGGCAAAGCGAGCTAAACGTCGTCCAAACCGCAACCGCAGAGGCGCTTGCCGTCAACACCTCACGACAATTTATAGACACGTTGTGTTTACGAGTATTCAGTCACATTCACACTCAAGGTACGTACCGAATTAATAAAGCTTTTTAAATTTACCGACTACTAGAAATATATATATACAAAAATAAAACTAACACTTTAACGGCATATCAATCTGTCAACGCTCGGGTCATAATCAGAAAGTATACGCATTAGAGTTTTGGTAGCTGTTGATTTTATTGGTGAACACCTTTTAAGAGGTTCTTTAGAACACTTGAAAAACTTATCCAAACGCCACTTAAGGTACGAAGTAGGTAGGCCGATAGTTAATTATACAATGGCACTCGCCCTTGACAAGTAAGCCAAGTTCTACAGGTGTTCAAACTGTTCAAAGCCATTCAAAGATGTGATTTTTTTCCAACGCAAAAACGTTAACGTCGTTTGAATGATGTTGATGATAGTCATATCTGAGCATTGTATTTACCTAAGTTAATAAATATACGCAAACAAAAACAAGTGAAACAGACGCGTAAAGAAATCGTCGAGTGGTCTAGGCAGGTGCTCTTGCATGTCCCGACGTCTTCACTAGAGAGGCTGTTCAACGAACGCTCTTCTTATCTTGAAGTTACTGCATGTGCGGTGAAGATGCTAGACAAACGCAAACACCACATAGGCACTTCTCTTTTTAAACAAACCCAACACATTTAAATAGGGCGAAGAATTTTATTTCCATGATAATCAATTAATTTATTGTGTAATTCCTGTGGGTGTGTACTCGGGTGAATTGATTTATTTGTGTTAGTATTCCTCGTAAAATTGCTCCACTTGAGATTCAATAGGTTGAACGCACGCAGGCCGCCGCCTAGCAATAAACCACTTCTTTATGGTTGGTAATCATTACAAATTTTTGTTATTAGATACCGACGTCAAACCGAACTTATTCGCTGAATGAAATATAATTGCACATTTAAAAACTGGATCAAATTATTTTGCAACGAACACTTATGTTATGCGTGCTTAACATATATTGAGAATACCAACGCGTTTTCCCGGTTATATCATAAAGGAGCTCGTGAAATAGCTTAACCAATAACTAGGCAAATAACCTTCTTACGCTGCATAATTTTTTGCAGGAAAGGCAAATTAACATAGTTGCCAGAGGTACGAGTAAGTGCAGTCTTTTTCTATCTTTAACGCATTCACTGCCACCGACGCGTATGTGCGTTCCAGTGACTTTCACCGTGTGCCATCGACGCACAGACGCGTTCGTAATTACGTAAAGTGCATTACATAAAGTACATTTTAAAAAGTGTGGCACCTGGCGAATGCCCAGGAAAAGGAGGTGGCAGTGAATGCGTTAATGCTCGGAGCAATATCAAGTTACCGTCTCTCAGATATCAAATGCACTTAAAGTGTGTCTCCCGTTAATGCATGGTCCACCAATCGTCAGCTCGGGTTACGAATCTTACGAACGAACTAGTGCATCGAACCTTTTGTACTTTGATCAGCGTGTGATTCCTAATTAGTAATAGGTAGGTACCATTGTCATTTCTACGGCCCAATTTTGAAGATGTGAACTTATGTGATATGAACTTAGTAGGTACCTGCATATGTATCTACAATAAGTATTTGGAAAAGCACGAAGTGCCCAATCACTGATAATTTAATGAAACACTTAACTACTTATAACAAATTATTTATATCGACTGCAGAATACTCACTCACAGACCAGCTAAATTTGCACACCTAAAATGGAAAGGTATGTGTAGTATATTAATAGAAATACCAAAGGCGCAGGAAGTTGTAGGTAATTGAGTTGAGTCTTTTCCATGTCGAACTTTGAGTCGCTATCGATACAACAAGTAACTACCTATAGGTATGTTACGCAATCGTAATAAAATAACAGACAAGAATAAAGCGAGTGTAACAACTAACAAGTGTCACTGTGTTACGCTTGGTAATAGGCGTAGTAAATTGTTTGGCGACATGACCTCGTCCAAATCGCTCGCAGTTACAATTACAATGTAATTAAATTAAATGATTGAAGGGAATTAATAAAGTACAAAAAACCACTTGTTTACTGACTACACCGTTTGGTCATATAAAAAATTCCACAAGCTACCTATACATTTTACTATTAAACATACCTGGGAGACCGAACTTTACCGTGCTAAAATACAGATAAAACGAATTTATCCGGAAATGAGAACATGCTAAATGGAATTTTACCGTACCGCTGCGTTGTAAATCTCACCAAAACCATCAGTCCTTTTTGTAAACCCAAACTAAAAACCAATCAATATACAAATTCATTAATGTACCGGCTACTAAAATGTGTAATTTTGAATACATACTCGTAACGTAATACATACCTACTGCAATGTGTATCTCACGGAAACAGAGATATTAATAGCGTATAAATATATGTCGTAAGTACAATAAACTTGTTTTGGCGATAATAAATATAGGTATCGTAACTTGAACATGCACATTTCAAGGCCTTCAGATAATTGTAACAATATTAAGGAAAAAAATGCAATTCGAACGGCTCACGATAAGGATAAAATAAATGAAGTTAATGCATTAAAATTCGATTCGTCGATGGGCCGAACGCTGCATGAGAATGTGAATTGAAAACGAAATGGGTCAAGTTTGCATAACCCGATCAAACACGGCGTGGAGAAAGTGCCCATTTTGGTAGCATTTTTATTCAGGCGAGTGTATATGGTACGGTACGAGTAGAAAACATTATATCATTTCATTATGCCTCCGATGGTTCCCTATCTGTAATATCTGTACTTATCACTAAAGATGGTTTCCCAACTGTATCGTTTGTCCGAATTTTCATTTGTCCTAAAATCCGTTTTTCTCTGAAGCCATCATGACATTTTCAGGATGATTATAAAACTAACCTAACCTAACTTAATGGGTTCTACGCGATATGTATTAAAAACAATTGAAAAGTTTTTGGGAAAAAAGATAATTGGCTTTTTGCCGAAATGTAAATTCGGACAAACGATACAGTTGGGAAATGAAATATAGTGATTGCGATAGGTTACCGCCTCCGATACATGTTTTGAAATAAATTTTATGCACCCATATTTTTACACTTTATGTACAAAAAACATTCATAGGTAATTAGAATGAGAAGAGATGTTTGAAAAACGTCACGGGAAAATGATATTACATTATTTTTGATAGATTTAACATTGCGGTCAAGGATACAGTAATAATAATTGGTCTATTCGAGCTGTTCACGACTAATAGCGTTATTAATGGTCCAGTCTAGCGGAATGCTGCCTGATGTTACGTCATTTTGCTGTTGTTGTAGCTAACGCTAAATTCATGCATGAGCTGACCAGGATCCGATCTACGATAGGTTAACTAACGAAGTTCAAATGCCTTCTCAGGTATGTGTTAAGTATAGTGACAAAAAAAGATAATGTGCCGTTTGCGTGTGAGTGGCACGTTCATCATGAATTTATCTTTGGTTCGTGACTGAGTAGTGTTTGCGCTTTCATTCGTCTCCCGGGCGTTCAAGCCCTTGCGTTTGTGCAAGTGCAGTGCCGCGCCATCGCCAGGTGACCGGTGAGTCAACGGTGCGCCCGCGATCATCGACCTGCATGCAGTTATCCTTAAAATTGCATTTTTTATGCAAATACAACGAGAGTAATTAACTAATGAACTACAACTGCATAATAGTAGTTAAAATGTATTGTTATTATTATGACAACGAAACATTTGAAATCATTGAGCAATAGTGGTGGTACTGGTGGTGGAGTTTATGACAACAAAAAAATATAACATGAATAAACTCAATTAACTATATATAAACTTAATCGGGAAGAATAGATATGAATCACAAATTACTTCAGAGAATGCGAAGGGAAGGGACTCGATAAAATCACTGAGGAAATGGGCCTATGAAATGGTGTCTGAGTCAACTCCGTGTTGATCTGACGTCATTTGAACCTTGACTGAGTTGTAGCTGATTGTACGAGGTGTATCATACTGGATGACTCAGACGTCACAAAAATATAAAACGAATGCAAATGCTACGAAAATATGACTATCGGTCTGCTACCTGTATTTCATGTGGAACCAACCGCACAAGTACTTACGCTTTGCAAACCGCTCCAGGTGGCGGAGTAAACATTTTCATGCAGAAATTCGCGGCTGACAAAGCCCTCAACCACAATCTTTCTTTTTCACATAGGAATGAAGTTGTGATAAGGCTATGTATAGGTGTTTCTTTCATTCATACTGGTAATTTTATTGATGGCGAGTCTCTTAATATCCCTTCAAGAACATACGGAGGCACCGTGTGTTGTGAAGTTTCGTTGAGTAGAGGATCAAACGTTGGCTATTTTATAACAAGGTGGTATATTTCTAATAGGTGCGCTTCAGCTTTGGGGATAAAGTTTGTCGGATCAGCAGTGATTATTATGGAGTTCGCCGTTCGGCAGCAATGTTATCAACTTTTTGCGAACAACGACGTTCAATTTGCCAACTCGTATACTGTATATGAAAAAACTCAAATAAACTCCACAGAAAAAATAACGGGCACATTTTGCACAAAACATCCATTTTTTTGCCTTTGACTGTAGTATTAAGTAGGTAGTATAATATTTGTATGGCTATTTTCTCGATTTGAGTTTTAAACATTCAGAAATAGTAATGTGTTGATGTTTAATTTTAATACAGAGCACAATGAAAATTTTAGATAACTGACGTGTTTCAAAAATACCAAGTACCTACACACAAACAAAGGTTTCTCGAAATTAACGATGAGTAGGTAGGCACTAAAGCTGAGCATTAAGGAGAGCATGGCTCCGCTCGTTCTGGGAGTAAATGTCATTAGTGCTAAAAGCACACGGCCCGATCCGACGGAAACGATAACCGCAGGTTCATTACTTAAGAATCCACCAATAGAATAGGCGACCGGCTTCTCTTATTATTGAGAACCTCTACCGACAAATTAACTATACTATCGTCGTGGTCACCGTAGAATAAATAATGGGTCGCCTTCTGATATCGATACGTGACTGGTTAGCGTGAGATTAGAACGAAGGGAATCGCGACATGCATCTGTATTCAATTTTAAACTAAATTGTTTTTTAATCGTTGATCAGCATGAATGTTTTGAGATGCAAATGTTGCAAACCTGGAAGATGTGGTCTACTTTAGTCCTAAGCGATTTTTTTTTATTTACTTGCATAAAGAGCGTAATTCGATTTGACTTCTTAATGACAGAATGGTGACATCCCTAAGATATCACTACTTTTGGAATAGGTTTTTGATGTCCCTGCAGCGCGTTGGCTAATTGTCAAATTGGAGCTATGAATCAAAGCAAAGAAAAATAGGCTACGTACCCGTGATATACTCATTTATGGGTTCACAAGACTACTGGTGAATCAATAACATTTAATTTCGACAATTATTAGGTTTTATGTCGGCAAAAATGTACTGAAACGTCACGTAAAACGCGGCATAAAACCTTAGTGTGCTAGGGCTAGGGCCTCAGCTGGTCGATCACGTAACGCATTGTAAGCGCGTCAGGTAGATCTAAATGTCACTTTTTGAATAGGAAAATGACAGTTAAGTTGCCTAACGCACGTTCGAAACGTTACGTGGTCAACCCTCAGCAGAACTAGGGATATCCCTATGACGTCCCGGGGACGGGTCACATTTTGAATGCCGATTGCCAAGTTGTTTTGTTTCAACGAATAGGTATTGTACGTGGCAAGATGGTTCTTGTCGGAATATTAGTCACAATACAGGGAATCATTCGCGTGATTTATTAATTATTTTTACCTACTTACGTACTTATAAATGAAATGTTAAATATAACTAAGCTGAATTGCTATTGTTGAAAACCGCATTGTATTGACTAAGCTCAACCAGTAGAATTACGGAGTCATAATATATATTCTGATAATTAAATATCAGCTTTAGCAATGGGCTGGTAATGAATAACTAAGTCGGTTGAATTATGATGAGAATAAAGCATAAACAAACTACCGGCGGGCCCCCCGGCCTGGTTTCATATCCTTCTGGGATACTAAGGTGCTGAATAAATAAAATGCAATTAGACTAGGGTGTGGCGCGCATAGAGCGCAAATCACGCCCCGCGTAACGAAACGACCGGCGTTTTATAAACAGTTATGAAAACTCTTATCACAATTGAAAAAGAGGGTAGGGTATTAAAAAGAAATCATCGAACACGTCAATAGACGCTTGCTTGCGTAGTGTTGGTTCGTTCGAAATAAATTTAAGATACGAGATTGATTGGTACCAGGAATGCGATATAACTCGAGTGATTACACTTGATGGAATACACGCGGTGTAATCGGCTGACACAAGGGTTTAGGGTTTACCCATGAATTGAAGACGCGTGGTTGAGTCTGCTAATTCGGAGGCGGCGTCGGCGGGTCACGTGCGGGGCGTCGCTATGGCAACCGAGGAAACTACCTCGTTTCACAGCCCCGTTCGTGTTCTACGTTTCAGAATTTTCGGATTGCCTTTATATTTTTTAAACATTAAAATATTCTCATTTGCCTAAATGCCTTTTTCTACGTTAGCCGTTAGGGTCTCGAATATAATCTGTGTCGTTCATAACATCTGCTAAAATAATATTGTTTTGGAGCTGGATCCTCATCAAATCAGTGGCCCGTAATAATAACTCTATTGGACAAAGGGTCGCGGGATTTTGCCAGGCAATTTGAGAACGCGGGGGCGGGTTTTATATGAGCATATCGCTAGCCATATCAATCGTATGACGAGACATAGGGCGGCGCAGACCGAGATTACGGGATTTGTTGAAACGTTGACCACAGGGTGCTAAACCTTTGTTCGGATTCATAATTTTTGATATGGCCTCTCAGATGTATAAATTATGTTTCAAACTATTTCACTACAGTAAGGTAGAGGTATACAGTCAATACCTACTTGAGAGGTAGATGTTAGGAAAAATGGCTGCCGGGTTGAATTATACGCCCCACTTTCAGCAGTATCGTAAAGTCCTCCGTTGGAAGATTGAGACGGAGGCCAGACAACACCCCCGGATTGCCCCTTGTCTCCTCAGTTATTTGACCCCTGTCAATATGCAACGAAGGCCTGCCCATGTCCAAATGTCCATTAGCCTCCCCCTACTATCGGGAATCGCTGCTCCCTGGTACGCTTGTGGTTAACTCTGCAATTTTGCACAACGGGAACTCACCACAAATCGAATAGTAGCTTCCGTATTATGAAAACGAACCCGCCGTATGCTACAAATAAATTTCCATTGAAAGGTTTGTTTAAGTGAAATCGACACGCGTTTTAAACACAGCATTGCCTATATGTGTACACAAAATGAAAATATGTACCCAGTGTTAGTATGGAGTGTACGTACACATATAATGGTAGTGGCAAAAAGGAAAGTATTTGCTACTCGCTATTTTCATCCGGGTGGGATAGGGCGGTAACTGTCCATTAACTAATGAACCGCCTGATGCCGCCGCGTCCGGTCGGCAGCTGTACTGTATCACGTATAGATTGAAGGAGTTGGCCAATCGATTATGACATATTGTACGCAGACGACATCGTATAATCAAGAGTGTATTATGAATACACCACTTCCTGTGGACATCGTATCCTAATTACCCATTAGTAGAGTTAAGACGCTGCCAGTCGTATACACAGAAAGTAGACACTGGTGTCCAGTTTCCAAGTATTCATTGTAACAAGTGCATACAATGGCTCCGTTGCCGTGGCGAAGGACGACCCACCGCCGCATAACGGCTGCATTATTAACCCGCGCTAGCACCTACAACTGTGACGCAGTTTTGCAGATATCGGTCTAGAATACAAGCTAATAGGTAGCGATTGCATAACATAGATGCTTAATAACACGAGGTTTGAAGGCAAAGCTATTGAGACAATTTAAGCATTTGAAGACGTTACAGAGTGTAATCATCGTGAACTTTCAATTGTGATCTTGTCGACAGTTGTGCGTGATTTTGATTAGAGAGTGAGATATCAAACAGAAGCCAAATATAATTATGAAACTTGAATATACTCTATTTGTATTAGAATTCCTATTTCAGTATTCATTTATTGAAGTTAAGACCATAAAATAAGTGTTAACTGTAACCGCTTTCAAAAAAGATTAATTCTGCGACTAGGCCGGCAGCTGGCGGCTGATATTAAACCCGATACTGTGCATCTGTTGGATTAGCTCGTAGACGTAGGTGGAATTAAACTGATGCACAAAGCATCACGTAGACAGCTGCAGTGAATTGCGACATATTTGCAGTGATTGACGCTAATAGACTCTTTGTAATAATTGCACGTTACATATGTATGTATACCATTGGCCGACGTACCGATGTACGCAGTAAGGTTAATATTAAAATACCTATCGCCTGTTAGAATATTGAAATATTTAATGACTATAAATACTCGTACTTGAGGTATGGGTATTTTTGCCACAATGAGGATCAATGAAAGAAACGACAGACGAGTAGATGACCGGTTTAGTCTAGTTGGTAGTGAGTGTATTGACATTTATTTGTATGATGAACACGAATATTTGTTCCTGAATCATGGATGTTTTGTATGTTTTTAAGTACCTATTTATTTATCTATATATATGTATGTTTATCGTCGTCTAAATAACCATAAGTCAAGCTTTGCTTAGTTTGAGACTAGGTCGATATTTGTGACAGATTATTTTATTTATTTGGAAACAATTATAAATGTGAGTGCAGAATATTATATATAAATATTTATTTTACGCCGAATATCATTAACCTATAAACATATTGTTTCAGATTCAGACTCGGCAAAAGCGGGAAACTGGAAACTATATCATAAACAAAAGGTAAACTATGTTAACTACATCAACATCCCTAAAGGTGTACGAATAGCAATCCTTTAAATGTAGCGCAATCTCACTCAGCATGGTAATAAAACATCCGCCTGCCGGTAAACAAAACACGAGTGCATAACGAATCGGTGAACCGAACCGAGGCGTGCGACGCGAGCCGCAAAATACAACAAAGTAAGTCGAAATTTTGCAGTCACCATCGTTCGACACAAAACTACACACAACCATAAATCGTACGACTTCTCATTTAAAATGTCTAAAATCCTGTCGCGGCACTTAAATATATCGCTTATCTGGACTCTACGTATATGTAGATATAATCACGGGATTCAGAATCTCTTTGTCATTTGGGGGTCCTGGACCTGTTCGTCGTGTATTTAGCGGGAAACTCCCATCAGGTCTGGAGATAAGAGCGACTATTGAATCCCGAGTTAACTATTCTGTTTGGACGGGGAAAACCTAAATCGTCACTACCGGGAGACTTCCGACAGTGTGTTGATGGCCGGCATTGTCCCGACTCCCGGCCGAGAATAATCAAGCTCGTCTGAAACTCTCGATTGTCAACGTCGGTACTGACTGACTGATAAAGGAAATGCAACACTGAGCTCGTCACGTACGTTGAGGGTTCGTGTAATCCTGATGCTATAGATAGACTAGGCACACGTCCGCAATAAAATTGGGCCAGTATGTCGTCAGAGCATCGCTGGTGCTATTATCGACAATCAGATGTCGACCTTGCAGCTAGTTGTTGTTTGTCGCGCAACGCAATTCGTGGGGCGACGGAGGTCTCCATCCGCCTTGTCGCACTTCATTTTCATTACATAATGCCTGGACTATGTCATCGTTCCAATTTAGGATTGAGCAAAATATGCTAGAATCGTCTAGGTATATTTTTCTTAAGCGCAGCAAAATGAAAACTTAGGTTGACTGGTGGAGAATGCTCCATGGTATTCATTCTGCCTTTTGTACGTTTAGATCTAATTTTGTGCAATAAAGATGAAATAGATAAATGAATAAACATGTGTGAGTGTTTCATACTTTTGAATACCTATGTATATTATTATATTTATTATGTATAAACTGTAGGTAAACGCAACACACACATTAACAACGTTGTTTGCAGTAAAGCCCCTTACCTTAAGCTTTCTGGCGTAAGAATATTTATAAGTAATGTGCGGAGTATCGGTGGCAAATTTCACACCGAGAGTATAGGAGTCGTTTTTATGATAAACTTTTTAAGATTGAATGAATAAATTATTCATTTACCTAACGTACTTAGTATGACATTAATTAGGTACTCGAAAATTTCAAGCACTTAAAACTATTTATTTTCATAAAACGATTACAGGAACACCCAAATGTTATGTCGTAAATGTTTTGGGTTGTTTTTATAGACTAGTCCTAAAAAGACAAGTTTTTATAGACATGCTACCATGACATCGGTAGATGTAGAGCGATCATTTTCCACTCATAAATGGATATTCAATAAATTAAGAAACCGATTTACTCCGAAAAACCAGGAACAAGTGGCCATAGTCCATTCATTTTATAACATGGATACGCAGTTAACTGAAGACAGTGAGGAGGACCTTGAACACTTACTTCCAGTCACCAATTGTTATGTAGTTCAATGGACTAGAAAATAATATGCAGGTATGGCAGGTATTACTTCTTAGTCTAATAATTTTATTTGAATAAAAAATGTGACTGATATTTTGATTAAAAAAAACATTACCATTTCACAAACCTTGGTATAGGTAATGCTCGCAAGATGATTTATAGGAAGTATTATGCAAAATTAATCATTTAATAGTTATTCGTTTAATCATAAAAATACTTAGGCGACTCCATTTCCCTCTGTGTGAAATTTGCCACCGATACTCCGCACACTATTTATAAGTAATTCACAATTATATTACCTAATAAGACTAAGGATAAATTTATTTCAAAAAAACGACACCAAACAATAATAAACAAATAAAGTGAGTGGTCGTTTGTTGTTCGATGTTTAGTCTCAACTCGAGGTCTCAATGTCAAAGCATAAGAATTAAGACTGCTTTGTTAAACATCTGCAATGTTTATTTATATGTAGGTACACTAGCTTCCGCCCGCGACTCCGTCCGCGTGGAACTCGTTAATATCGTAGTTTCATACAAATGTTCACCCCCCCATTTCACATCCTTAGTGGATGATTTCCTATAGGTATCTTTCACCGGGACTCAAACTATCTCTATACAAAATTTCATCTAAATCCGTTTAGCGGTTTAAGAATATATAGGTGACAGACAACAGACACACTTTCGCATTTATAATATTAGTATGGATATTTACACCAGCGCACTCGTCATAAAATGAATTGATTTTGAGTATGCTAGGAACACAATATATGTACGTGAAAAAAAATAAGTTGAAATATGTTATCAAATGCACGTTCGTTATTGAGTAAAACATAACGAACGCAATTAGGTGCAGCGATGTCGAAAGTACCTCTTGATTAATTCCAGTTTTTGTTTGGTACAAACGAAGTAGGTATAATCGGAATGTGCATGTGTAATGGGTTGATTAATTGACGTTTTGCATTTAATGCCGTTTAATATTTTGCTATAGCGAGGAGACGAGTTATTGATTTCTTTAACTGGTCCAGCGAACGGCCTGGCAACAGGTGCGGGAGAGAAACTCCGAGCTGGTGTTAATTAGCTCCACGCTGCTTGATTTATAGCCTAACTTTGTCTTCTAATACGCACCAACTACTTTATATATACCTACGTTTAGCCATGCCATGCGATATCCAAGGATGTCGAGGCTCTAATAGATCTAGAATGATTTATTTTGATTTATCAGTCTCGTTGATATATACCATTACAGTACCTACCTACTCTCTTCTAACGGCAGATTATTTACTATTTCAGGGCCTTGATACCTTGATACGTAAAAGGATTTATTCAAAGATTATTTTTTACTAGCTTCCATACCAAATTTTATCACAATCGGTTCAGCGGTTTAAGCGTGAAGAGGTAACAGATAGACAGACACACTTTCGCATTTATAATATTAGTATAATAAATAAATAAATATAAATATTAGGGGACAATCTTACACAAATCGACCTAGTTCCAAACTAAGCAAACCTCGTTGGCAGGGTCACTACCAACTAGGCTACAGAGGCTACGCTAAATCTTTCTTACTATAAAAAATAGGTAGCAGTTTTTATAATACTTTGAGTGTAATGAGTAATGTCATCGGTTGGCGCGTTAAGGATTCCCATTTCTGACCAAGTCCGTACGTTACTTAAATAGGCCTAAATGCATGTTCGCAATATCACAATGTCGACATTTGTCACTGTCCATTCGATAAATTAACGAACCTTCGATAAGGCTGTCGAGGGCAATCTTTCGTGTAACGGATCTAATGTTTTTTTCCTAGTGGAATTGAAAACGGAAACCATTGCGTGCGAGCGCGTGAGCGGCTATCACGCGACATCTCCGACACCGTCACGCCTCGCCTCCGTTTACATTTTACATTTAGGTACAGTGGGACTGACGATCTCATCATTCTGATTAACCTTGTTCGTCCACACGATCCCCTATTTCACATAAATAACTAAATCTACCGGATGTTGGCAGTTTAATCACATTCACGTACGTGCGTTACAGTAATTGCGATAACAACTCTCTGAAAGGTAAACGGAGTACACGCTCCACATAGCAGTCTCGGGGGCATGGAAGCGATTATACCATTTTATTACTTAACTAACAGCAACAAGCACAAGTCGTTTGCTGTGTGGAATAATCAAGCATAGCTAAACAACCTAAGAAATACCATGATTATAGTTCCAATAGTACTAAATCACGATAATGCTTTCTTCACACCGGTAGTCTCATCCATTAAGCCGGTGCAGCGACGCCGACGTAGCACAATCTTAAACAGATAGCGCCTTTGCCGCTATGATTAGGTGAATAAATGGGAGTATCCATCTAAATAATTACCGACAACGCGATCAAATACAACATTCGAAAGTTAATCGTTTATTGTATCTAATTTCACAGAATGCCTCTTTTACGAAAGAGTTAACTATGTAGGTACTCTTGATGTTAATATTGTTCAATTATCATTAAGAGCTACTGAGCAATAATTAGTTGATTGTATTGTCAAGCAAGTTGATGAGCGCTAGTCGAAAGAAGTGATCCGCCACAAAGACAGCCCGCATCCTATTGTTTCAAGAGCTTTAAAGGCTCGAGTGCATGAATGGCGTGTTCAGTGGTACTGTGATCTGTGATGTGACTCAGCTCAGCTCAGTCAATGTCTGTTTCACTTGTGTAAACAATACTCACACATCCACGACTGAATACGGCCAATTAAGTTTTCTTCATCGTCCAATTAACATTCGTATGTGTGCCACTGCTCCTCATTCAAACAGAGGTGTGATTCTCAATGGTAAACACAGATGAGTACACATCTATGTGCACTTATGGTGTCTTTCTCACGCAAAAGCAGTGCTTCCATTTTCATGTCCCTCGTCAATGTTGTAACTGTCGACAAATATACTGTCAGATACAAGAACGAGTATGATAACGATACAGTCGATTAAGAAGCTGATAGTATGTACAATTAATACAAACTCTGCGGATTATTTACCTACATTCATCCCAAGGAATGAAAGGCATTTTTACAAACATTGCGAAAATATAACACGTTTGACACGAAAGATCGTGTAGCGGAAAATTAGGAGACACATTTACATATGCGTATTAGCTCCTCAGAACTAAAACGGTAAATATACGTGTTAATTTAATAATCCCGAAGGCCAATGCGGTGGCATCAGTCAACAAATATAGAAGCTAACTACAAGGATAAATATGTAAATCCATTTAGCAAGAATGTAGGTTGGTATGGTAGGCATAAAGCACAGCATTCTGTCGGTCGTCTCGGGTTGTGGTCTTCACGCATGAGGCAGTTCCCACGCTATCAGCTGCTCCACGCGCCGCTGCGCACGGGCACCAGCGAGCGGCCGCCGCGTCACCGGCGCCGACTGATAACGCAGGAAAACCCACACTGAATATGCATATAATACTACTGTGATCTGAATTTAGACACGTCAGGCCATTAAAATGTCTATAGTATTGCGCGTGAAACGAGATTTGTGTTGTAGTATTTCGCTGCGTGGGCTATGACTTTGGAAAGGCCAGACTACAACATAAGTACCACGATTCGAATGCAACGTGAAACGTAAGAAACTCATGAAACGTAAAAGGCATACTGCTCCCGCTTGTCGTACGTAATATAGAAGCCAATTTGTCAATAACATGAGCACGGGAGCCGCGGACAATGATAGAGAGTATGATTTATTGACAGTTAGAATGTACACGTGAGCGAGGCGGCTAACGGCCGGCGCGGCGGCACCCGGGGAGCAATTTGCAGAGCCACAAAAACGAACAACACCGGTAATCACTACATGATGTGCTTAGTCGCACGATGCATTCGTATCTAGTTTTTGCTATTATAAAATTCATTGATAACACGCAAAAACAGAACGTAATGCCCACGAAGAAAAGGTTAATGTAGCCATCATAATAAAAAAAAACGTGTTCCGTTGTATCACTTGTATCTGCTAGTCAACAGCGTCTGTCTTACTTACTGTTACAGTTATTCCGTGGCTTTACCTCTCCCTGCCCGGAGTAATATGACAGAATCTTACAATGTGCAGCAACAACTAGCCATGAATCTCTGGAGATTTCGGAGAAACGTTGTTGCTTAGTAAAATATGTGCGATTTTAACCTCATCTGGAACGGAACTTCAATCGGCAGCGAAGCTTGCTGTACTGTATTACTGAGCTGTTTTCGACTGGACAATGGGCTACCCAGTGGCGAGAAAGCCGGCACGTGCATCATTAGCTTTTGAGATGAGGTGGCAACTGATAACGAAGCCATTACGGCGATAATTGCCTGCCCGACTAGACCGGCCGCTTCACGCCTTACCTCACGCTTGGCTGTAGCGCGCCGCTAATACTAGCACAAATTAAGGACATGCTGACATCAAATGAAAACTTAAGTGACTTAGGCTAGCCGTCGCATCGCTCTATTAACAGTTTATATAAAATCGAAGAACACGAACAACTCGAGCCGTTACAGTAACGGAGTTCTAAAACTGCAAGATTAGATAAGGGGCGTCACGAACGTTTTTCTCTCGAGTGTGAAATCGGTAAGCACTTTGCCACTATAAAGCTGGGTGGTAAACGTGCCCTGGTTAAGCGCCACTTGTGGTTGATGGCCTGCGCCGCAGCTGGCAAATAACAGCGATCTGAACTTGGGTCAAAAATAACTGTCCGTACGTTCATCATGTTCTAACGGTACTGGTACTGACGTTAGACAGATTAAATCGTCCAGACCCAGGATCGTACTGACGATTACAAAAGTTCAAAATTAAATAGATAGGGCCGAGCTATTGGCATACATTCATGACAATAGCGTTTTAAAGTAATTAAAATATGAAGTAAGTAATTTCATTAGTCAATGTACTGAATCACTAGGGAGTGTCACCGTGTTAGCTCTAATGGGATATTTTGCACTGTGGGTAGGGTACCTAAATGTAAACTGGGTTAAAAGCTTATTGCTGTTTAGTCCGGTCCGGTCGGTTAAGGATCACAACATTCACAACATTCGAGCGAAATACTCGCGTATATTGGAAACAATACGCTTTAGGAAGCAATATTCCAGATTATTTCTCATGAACACACAACATTAAACAAGCTCAAAGTTTGGCTTGTTTCGAAATTGGAAGAACATTCTCGTAATGTAATTATTCCTATTGTTGTCAGCAAGAATTTCCCCTCGGGCCTTATCCATATGTATAACAATTGACACTAATCCGATCAAGTATTATGGATTGAATGTAGAGCAGCGTCGGGCAATAGGATTACTGCGCGAGCAATTGCTCGCGAGCAGCTTTACGTCCTTACAATAACAGTCTTACACTGAACCGATTGAATCTCACAGGCTTACACTATCTTTAAGGCTGCTCATCTCATTGTCCATGACAAATGTCGCGCCGCCTGTTGGCTGAGAGCAGTGAACATGCAAATCTGTACTAAGAACATTACAAGTTGCACAACGACGCTGTTCGTCCCTTTTATTGCTATTTACACTTTGCCGCTATTATTTGCAGTTCAAATATTAACTAAAATGTATACCTCAGTATAAAAGGCTTTAGCTGAGATCGTTTAGCTTTGAGTGTAACATGTATTACGTTATTTTACATGTCTCGTTCAATTTAGAAACAATAGTAGATACCATATATCAACTCGTGATTTAAGTTTAAGTTTTTACCTCTAATTTATTAAGACAAGAATGCGATTCTGCAAAGGATTTGTTCCTGCATTGTTGAAAGGACTGAGTTTTGTTTAATTTTAAGTTCACTAATTGCAATACGAGTAGGGAATGCAATTACCGGGCGAATTTCATTACCGGTAAATTACCGACTTCAGGGAGCCAACACCGGTTAACCGGTAAATTACCGGTAAATTCAATATGGCTAATAAGTAGCGTTTTTTGACGTTTATTTATCGTAAAAATAAGCTATGATATAGTATAAAGCGTTATCATGTGCCGTAAATGCCGTAATAATCAGATCTTTAATATTTGAAATTTGCTCAGTGGTAGGAGGGCAAAAAACGCAATTGAAAACGTTCCTTGGGGATTAGCAGGTAGGTAGGAAATTTTCCTAGTTCTACAGAACCTAACTATAGGCCCACTTAGTAGTCTAAAATAATATTTCACTAAATACATGTTTCTACGGGCTTCAAGAGACGTATATATAACCAACCATACCTAGATTGAAATGAGTTGGATAGAGAAAAGAGCTAAGAGTGTTCGTACAAACGGTTTTATAACTTTTTCTAGGAGTGGAGAGCTCATGGGGGTTCCAAATTGCGGCATTGGTTTAGCGATTCGGAGGGCTATATCTGTTACCTTAGTTCTACTGCGGATAGCCTCATTTCTAATGCGATCACGCAAATAAACTCCCAGCATAGCCATCTTCATTGCCCTTTGGGTGACTTCTAGCCTTCTATTGAGGCCCATAGTGAGCGACTACATTTCAGGTGCCATATATTATGTCATCACTTAACCACACACTGGGCAAACCGAGCCGACAGGAGTGGAACTGAACAGCCTGTCATAGGTATATATAATCGTCTACAACTCTGAGCGTAACGCGTGCGATTGTAATGGGAGTTGGCACTACATGGGCATATGACATGATCTTCGTCTTATCCATGTTCATCTTTAGACCGACTCGCTCGGAGGCTTTACTGAAGTCATCGAGCATTGTACTAAAGTCCTCCATGGACAAGACTACTAAATCGTCAGAAATCCGAAGGTGAGTGATGTACTCGTCGTTGATGTCTGCCTTCTCCAGTCCAGAATCTTGAAAAAATCCTCCAGTGCATATTTTGTATTTGTATTTTGTATACTTCGATATAGCAGTCGTCAACTTGGCACCGCTGGAGAGACTGTACAGCCCAGGTTTCGATCAAATCGAAGTCTTTCTTGTGTATCGCGAACACTAAGCAGAGGGGTAGGTTATACTCCTCAGTCTTTTGTATAACCTGACGGAGCGTGGATGTCGTCTACGGTGCTAAAGCATTTCCGGGAGGCTTGAAGTCATCTATATTTTACAGAACGGAACCGGGAACGTGTTTATATTTTAAGAAGCTTTTACAAACGATTGCATTAATTTGATCCTACATGAGGTAAGATAACTTTAACAAGTTTATTCAATTGACATTTTTACATGATAAAACGAGGGTTATTGAGGTATAATCATGACGAGGAAGCATTAACAATCTTTAGAATGTAGTATTTTACTAATAATTTGGGTTCGGTAAATTACCGGTTTTCATTTTAATTTACCGGTAATTTACCGGCCTCATATTTAGTCAATTTACCGGTTAACCGGCTAACCGGTTTACCGGTTTGCATTCCCTAAATACGAGTATGCCTTAAAGTAAATAAAATAGTCATAATCTGCGAACTGTTTAAATTATTTTCTGAACATATGTATTTGTAGTGAACAACATGATGATAAATGGACTGGCATAGCATAATGCCACAGGCAGCGACGGAACTAAAGATAAACTCAACAAAACTGTCATCTCATGTGTCAAGTCCCGCAATAATGACGCACATAAATCACATCAGTGAGACACTACGTACCACGACACACCTTTGGCGTCTTTCTTAGTAATCACAACTAACCACCAAATGTTACTAGTTCCCACGATGCCAACGTGTCTTATTTGATTTTTACATTATTTCGACCAATAAAAATTATTCATAAACTCTTTAACAGTTACATTACAACTCTTAGACAAATTGGTTGTCATGTCATAAATAAGGAGGAAATTATAAATGACAAAGTGGACTGGCCCCTTCAAAACTCCTAAAAATTGATCTATATTTTCTGCGGTCCTTTGTAAATTGCTGTCGGTAAATGAAAGATAGTTGGTATTTGTTGCACGTAAAAAACTATATGTATTTATAGGTACGATATAAGGAATCCTCACTGTGAAGTTACCGCAGTTATAGTGCAAATAAGTAAACATGAAAACACTTTTCCAATGTGACTATTTTGCCTTGGCGGCAATTAGGACCTACTTCAATAGTGTACTATGTTGCAGTATATTTTTAGATGCCCATAAAATGCAACCCTGGACATGGCAGTTAGACCATCATAAATGTTTATTGTGCACCGCTTTATGAATAGTTACACTTTACGATTGTATATTTTATGAGCGTTTAATGTAAGACAATTGAAAACACATTTATAAAAAGGGTATATCAAAATTTAATTTTAATAATAGCCATACCTTTCTACTTAGGAGTTGCGTTGCAGCGCGGATATTGTTCTATTGGGGGTAGACAGGCGGGGAAACACAGACAACACGTTTCCTTGTCTCATCTCAAGTGTTGTCTCCCCTCGTGGATCGAGAGCTAGACGAGAGGTGCCAGGAATAATGTCGGGACATATGGGGCGTTTGAGTACGCGATGCACCGCACCGCTATTGTTAAAGTTAACAACTTGGTCTGCAAGCGTTTCTTTGCTAATTTCTCGGGGGAATTTCCCTTTTAATTTCTATGGCAAGAGAAGGGTTAACGTAGTAGAGTAAATATAGTAGGTACTTCAGTACTTGACAATATGACAACATGAAATATATTTATTGAATAAAGCGCCGGATCCAGTTTCCCACCAAACGCCCGCAACCCGCAATGGAATAAGGTGATCGATTGTGTTAGGTGTCGAATTGGCGAACAGAGAATGGCCGGCTCGGACATGGAGCGTGCTCCGGTACAATGGGATTTGTTCTCACACGTCGGAATGCGGTCAAAATTACCTTTTATTCCGTCATACTGCTCAAAAATACGTATTATAAAACGGCCCAATGTGAGTTATAGGAAGGTATTTAGATAAGAAAAATATATTTCTTTGCCACGATAACATTTGACCGGTATGCCCCAGTAATGATATCTAACAATATTTGAAACTATACGTTCACCATTCATATTACACAGTTGACGCTTGTCTGAGAGTAAGAATATAGTTTTTAAAGCAATTTTAGTAGGTGAGTTATGCTATAATACTAGCGATCTGACGCATACGCACCGCTGATAGTTTATCTGTAAACCCATATATCACTACTTGATCAAATGAAAGAACGGTCCGGAATTGTGTCGGACCAAATGGGCCGTGTCAAATCCCAATTGAACTTATTAAATTGAATTTGTTGCAACACTGATGATGAATAATCGTTTGGTCAGACCAAACCCAAAAACTAAACGCTGGATTATAATATACATTTATAAACTTTCAATATTTTAAAACGAGGAGTAGCATACGTTTTACGTTAACTTACATACAGAATGATCGAGAAACTTACCTTTTATTTTATATAAAGAAACCAAACATAAGTAAAACGTAACACAACTGTAACTCGAACTTAAATGCAAAACGAGTAAATAAGTTCTAAGATACATATACAAAGCATTTCTAAAATAAGTTTGTCAAAAATTTCATTTTTGGTACAAGCTTTTGTTGCCGACTGTACTTTTCTGCATACCATCATTGAGACGATTCTAACGAGCCCAAACTCGATGGGGTTGTGTCGTTTTATTGCGGAGTTACTATGGCCACCTTCCAGCTCCAGCATCAGATCAGCTCCATGCCATCATATCATTGCATTGTCATGCGATATACATATGCTTGCAAAATTTCAGCTCAATCGGAAACCGGGAAGAGGATCAAAACTTGCAAAATTTGATGGGATAGGATCATGGGGTCTAATTAGCAACTCGTCTATGGGGCAACTCGTCTATGTCGCATTTGGTCTAAATATCTGCTGATCTAAAAAGCAACTTGGTCTACAACTTTTTTGGAGTAGCAACTGGCCTAAGTAGCGTCTGGTCTAAGTAGCAATTGGACTAATTAGCAACTGGACTAACTAGCAACTGGACTAATTAGCAATTTTGTTCGTATAAAGTCTGTTCTGGCGCTTACTTCGCCGGCCGCTGCCGCGGCACGCTCGCATCCCTCGCTCGGCTCGCGCGTTGTAGGGTCGTAGTTCTCCCTAACACTCCTCCTCGCTTCGCTCGTCGTCGTACCTACACCGACCTGCCTTAGAGTAAAATAGGTAGGATAGACGACTGGCTACTTAGGCCAGTTGCTACTTAGGCGAGTTGCTACTTAGAGCAGACGCTACTTAGGCCAGTTGCTACTCCAAAACAGTTGTAGACCAGCAGTTGCTTTTTAGACCAGCAGATATTTAGAGTAAATGCGACATAGACGAGTTGCTAATTAGACCCCATGATCCTATCCCGATTTGATTACATACAGACATACAGACAGACAACGGGACAGGTAAAAGTAAATAAAACCTTGTAATATATACACTACAATGAACGTAACGCAAACTGACGCCACGCAAACAAATAGTAGCGAAAGAAAGGTAAACAGAAATAGACAATTTTCAACGTGCAGCGTATTCTATTGATTGGTTTAGGCGCCTCTCAGTCCGCGCCTCACTGCCCACAGTGCGCCACCCACATTATTATTGTACGTTGTTGCCAATTCCTTGGCATTGGCAGTGAGAAACACGAAGAACTTCAATATAAAGCTTTATCAAATTCCATATTCAGCAAGGAATAAATTAATTAGTCATGTGAAATCTTAATGGATTCAACTAATAAGAAGAATACATAGAATTGCTTCATCAGAACAGAATACAATTTTATTATTCTTTTGACACTAACAATTTCGTTGCTAAATCTCTAGCCTTTTGATTAGGTACATATTTGAGTTTGTGAACGGGTATAAAATATAAAGGTTTTGTGTATCAAAGCGTTATGGAGGGTTCGATGTTGGATGGTATTAGCGTCCTCGATCTCGGCTCGGTAACTGCGTAAACCAAATTGAGTTTGAGCGCGATCGACATCACCACAGCATGTTGCGAACCTGATAGGTATACAATATCGCCTATTTCCACAATATTACACTTTTAAATTCCGTAACTGTAGTGTAGTCCATTCTTCTATACCTACTTATATTATATTATAAAGATGTAAAATTGTGAAATCTAAGTTTGTGTGTAGGGGGTGGTAATCTCCGGAACCACTCATCCGATTCCTACAATTTTTTCTTCAGTATGACGAGAATGGACCTTCGCGACAGACGTCCATCCATACTTCCATACTAATATTATAAATGCGAAAGTGTGTCTGTCTGTCTGTCTGTTACCTCTTCACGCTTAGAGCACTGAACCGATTTAGTCGACATTTGGTATAGAGGTAGTTTGAGTCCCGGGGAAGGACATAGGATTTTATCCCGGAAATCATGCCCTAAGGAGGCGAAAAGGGGGGTGAAAGTTTGTTTGCAGCTACGATTATAAACGAGTCGCGGGCAGAAGCTAGTAGCCTATATTTTATCCCGTGGCTCCGCGTACTTTCTCCGTAATACGCGGGCGGAGCCGCGCGGACACTTACTAGTGTACAAAAGCGGACAAGTAATTAACAACATTCTGTTTTGTTACAGATTTCACAATGAAGAACAGAAATAGATTGTGCAAGGGATGGTGGTTTGTGGCGCTGGTGGCCATGCTGGCAGTTCCCGCCTTGGCCGACGACGGCATGGCCGGGATATACAAAACGAAGTTTAATGCAGTGGTCACCTCGAGCTCACTTAAGTGGTCGAATCTAAAGAAAGAAAACATGGATAACTATGTCATCGCAGCAAAATCGAATGAAGGTAACAATGGATTAAAATGATTTAACTTTAGCCATAAAATATATAATTTCAAAATTGTACCTATTATAACATGTATTTTGCTTGTTGCAGGACCCATATATATATGTCGAGCCAAACTTGATGGTGATATGTTGCTAGGACAGTTAAGCCCTGAATACAATAAATGCACCGTGTCAGCAACCAAATCCTACGACTCTTTCGAGGTTCTCGAAAACATTGAAAATGCGTCTTTAATTATGTGGAATACGTGGAGTAAATTCTCCCCAAAACCCGATGGCGCAATCGTGGTTAATCCATCTGCTACTTCCGTATTCATCGGCAAAACCGACAATATTGCGAGAATTTCCTATGAAAACGACCTAGGCCAGCTGATTACTTTAAATGAACAAGTTGAGGAAGAAGGCGAAGTGCTGATTGAAATTGAGCCTGTCAGTTACAAACTAGAGAACGTAGTGCTTGATGAAAAACCGGGCAGGCAGAAAGATCCCATCATATTCCGAGAGTTGGTTCTTTCAAATGAAAAGGAATACCCTGGAACGGTTAGCGAGGCTGTAGAGTACGAGTTTAACTACACTGTTTCTTGGGGTCACGGTCATGGCCTTGCGGCAGGTTTAAACACAGTTATAGACATGTCTAATGGTCCTCTTACAATAAGATGGGCTAACCCTTTAAAAGAAGAGAGAAAAGAATTATATAAAGTAGAAAAATTCTTGGAACCCGGTACATCGTGTAATGTTACATTCAGAGGAAATTACACAGACCGGGAGGCGCAATACTCTGCTCTGTTAATTACTTCTTATAGCGAGGGTCGAACTCGATCGAGGCCAATGCAAGGAGAACGCATTGAAAATACAGTGGACGTTGAAGCAATTTATGGTGAAGTATATTTCAGCAGTAATTACAGTTTGGTACCTACCACCACTACAACTACAACGACTACGACCACAACAACACCGGCTCCACCGCCTAAAACTGCTCCACCAGCTTCAGAAGAAGAAGATAACGATAACACTATTGCTAGCGAAATGAAGAAACCTGATAATTCAGGGGAAGATATGTTAGGCGACAGTGGCGAAAATATGGCAAAAGCACCCCAGCCCAAGGAAGACAACATCAAAGCTGCTTCTGTAGGTGGATTAGGCAGTAAACCCAATGATGCCAGCAGAGGTGTGTTTGCTTTGAGCCTACTCGTTCTGTTGCCATTATTTGCGATGCTACTTTAAACAACAAAGATTATAGAAATCATGCAATGTAAATAGTGAAACGGAAGTAATTACAAAATCGCTCTGTTTTTTCAATCAGGCTTGATGCTATTGTTTTTATTATGTATCATGAAGTTTGCGGTAAGATGTATGTAGTAGAGTTCTCTCGACATTCCCGTTATGTGATTCATTCCATGTAAAATACGACGCCAAAATCAATCACATAACTGTAAATATATATTGTATATAGTTATTGAATATCAAATCGATGTCGCCGAGCGGCAAAATAAAATGATTGTCAAAAGCAGTAGAAGAAATGGAGACCCAGCAATGTAGGTAGGAAAAATTAGTGATGCAGTATAATTATTCGATTATTACTGTTGTTACCAATGATACTCAGTAATCCAGCCGCACAGACAATTATGCATCCAATAAGAAGCTACAAAATAAGGAATAGGTACAGTAATGAAATAAAATAGGTTTGCTTAGCGTTTGACCTCTTTTTAATCACAATAAGATTTTGATTGAAAATTGAGTATTAATTATACGAGCATCATTTCCGGTAAATTTGACACAAATTGTGATGCAGGCGGATGTTGTTTCAGGACTTTGCCAATCAATAAAATAGAGCCTGTGGGGCAATATGTAGGTCAAATCTATGCAAAGATAATAAATATAAATCTGTATTTTTCTATTTTAGTCGACTATTGCAAATACTGAAATTGTAAATAGTTGCAATATTTTTATAGATACACTTAGCGATCTGGATGATAATCACAAGAACATAGTTACTAAATTATAAATTTCAGCTTTTGCTCTACCTACCTATCGATTCCAGCCTGTGGTTTAAATATTTTGTTGAACATCCAAATTCAACTGGTATTTCTCGTATAAACAGTATCATAGAATCCTATATTTTCCGTTACCTCGTTGTGTTGTAAGTTCCATTCTTTAATTGTTTTTTTTTTAGTTATATAAGTTACAAGAGTTTAAAATCCAGAATTAAGAGATATTACTATTTTTAAATCTTTTAGTGTTAAATGATATTTAATTTATTTGTTTTACAGTGATGTATTACTTAAATATTTTAGTTTCGTCTAACGCAAGCTACATCTAAGTAATTCACACGGTTACTATTATTACGGTTTGAGTATATTACCAAAGTTGTGTAAAACTTTTGAAGATCTATCATAAAATCGAATTAACATAATACTTAGTAAGAACTGTTCCTCCGCCGGTTAACTAACCTATCGTCCTCTGCAACATTTTCAAATCTAATGTTTTCTGTCTTACTTGGGATTCAAGCGCAGTATTTTGGTATGTGTATAGAAAGTGAACGATATTTTTGTATGAGTATAATATGATATCTATTGTAAGTGTTCGCCTTTAGGATAACTTCTCCTTAGGGTCACGTCATAGCCCACATACATTTCGAATGTTAAAATAAAACCACTAACCATCAAGTGTTTCTCAGTATTTTGTTAACAATTATTAGTTTAGACATTATTCGTTAGGTCTTTCAGCGTAGTAGCAAAACAGTTTTATCGATACTTTACGTAGGTAGATAAATGTCCCACCTAGTGTACCATTATTGTGTAAGATTTAGATCTATTTGAATTTCATACTTGGAACACATGATGCAAGCTCCAATACTAACTAGAAAACGCAAGAAAATGTTATTATAATTGTAAGATTCCTCGCCCTTCGAATGTTTTTGTCTGGGTACCTTTTCAACTAACCATCATTGTTATAAATAATGAATGTTGCCCTGATTACATGTAGTTGGCTACAGAAAAATATAAATACTTAGATAGATGAGTGTTCACAACGGCCTTTGAATGTTCAACGTCTAATATTTCAAAATCGCTTATATTGTTCTTTAGATATGTAGAAAATTTCTCCGATAATTAGCGATATTTGTGCATGTACCTAATAATAATACTTTGAATCTATCTAATTAGTAGATATCGATCAATGAGCCTCTTTGACACACCAACACTGTTTTGCGAAGCATAATTGTGATGTTAATTCCATGTAAGTTTTATTTGTTTAAACTTATTAAAGTGTAATTAATTGATAATATTTTTTATTCTCAAACCTACTTCAAAAATTATTTTCCTTCAACAAATACTGACAATAAAAACTCATTGAATATCCATTGAATACTTTTTTAGAGGATATTGTATCAACTTAAGGGGGTGCCTTGATTCGAGTCGATTCGCGAAAACCACGCTCCCTTGACGGAAACACGCTTATGCCTTCCGCGAACGAGAAAAGAGATGCGAGTGATGCAACACTCTTCGGGAATGGCTTTTTAGGACAAATTTCGATAAATACCTAACTTAGTGAAGTTTTATTCATATTTAATTAAATGAGATTTTAGATGAGATAAAATAAACCAATGAAAGGGCTTGAATTGCACATTTTAAAACCATTTTTCATTTTTGTTCTATAGTGGTAAAATTTACTATATACTATAGTATTAAATATTATCGGAAAAGTATAACGATACCTCTATCTAGCGCATTTTTTTTATTCTTTAAAAATCATTTAATATTTATGTTTGTAATGTAATACTTTTGTGTTGAATTTTTCCTTCTAATTTGTAAGTATTCTGAAAGTACTTTCTAGCAAACAAAAAAGAATTCCTTATCGAAATTGGTTCACTTGAAAAAGAATTATCTCTGAAAAACCAACATAGATGTTTTCTTAATAAAGCGTGGTGAATGTTTGTACGGGGCCCTCGGTGCGCGAGACGGATTTGCACTTGACTGGTTTTGTTTCTATTATATTTTTAACCGACTTCAAAAAAAGGAGGAGGTTCTCAATTCGGATGTATTTTTTTTTTTTTTAATGTTTGTTACCTCAGAACTCCGTCATTTATGAACCGATTCGTACAATTCTTTTTTTAACTGAAAGTATATGCTTCCAGATTGGTCCCATTGTTTCCAAAACCCCAGTTGGATGATGGGAACTATGAGGAATTGAGGGAACTCCTCAAATATATTAGGCACGCGTGTAGTAATTTCGGTATTTTCTATTATAACTCGTGTATTTACACCCGGAAATCATAAATTTGGTGAAGTGGAAGTGATGATGAAGACCACAGATGGCTTGTGGAACTTCTCAATGATGTACTTCAAACTATATAAGTACGTCACAGATTCTGAAATTATTCCGTTGAAATAGCAAACAATGAAGTGCCAAAGGTAATTCTGAGATCCTTGAGGAATCGACGGAAGTCCTCAAATATTATCGGCCCACATACAGCGATTTGGTTTATTGGTCTAAAAATCAACGCTTTTGTTCTCGAAAATCAGTTCATGTGGTAAATTGGAAAAAAAATGTGGAAATGTTAATGTGGCGTGGCGGAGTACTGAATTGAAGTCGGTTAAAACTTTGTTTTGAAAGTAAATTATATAGCACCAGAAACTAGTTTCCGACCTAGATATGACGGCTCCCAGTGTGTATAAAACGTTTCATGTTATTCCAGTATGCCGTTAAAATGAGAACTAAACTACGTTTGTATGGGGAGTCGCCTTGACGCGACCGTGCTCTTGATGATTCCTGGCCCCGTAGCATGGATGGCGTTATCACGCGATAAGTGATAGGATAAGCGCGTCATCTCATTCTATCGAACGGTGTCAGCCAGGGACGGATGCTCTATCCTGTCACTTATCGCGTGATAATCCATGCTACGGGGCCAGGGATCATAAAAAGTATGTGACGCGGGGGGAAGAGCAAAAAGAGTACAACCTATGCATGTATAAGTATCGTTCTTCAAAATTCCACGGCGTCCCTTCAGTGAGGGAGGGCTTACACGCAATTTATAGCCGAGGTACCGTGGACGGGAGCGGGACCGATGGGGCGTATGGGAAATATACGAATTGCTCCTATAAAACAAAGTTTAATGCAGGCTACATACACCGAAGTGAACAAGTAGGTGGGTATATTTCGTAGAGTAGGGGGTGAGGTATGTTATTTGAGATGAGATATCTTATCGAAGATTCAAAATCAAGTACAGGATTACCGCCATAGTGATTACATAAAATTTTAATAATACATAGTTTAAATCGACCCATATTATTTTATTATAAATTATTATTTGCAATACGCTTGCGCTTCAGATATGAATCCTGTATTTATTTAGTAGATACTAAAAATAGGTAGGCACGGTACAGGTACATATGTACCTACAATTCTGAAGCAAATATGCGAGTTAATCTTTTTGACAAAAATACTAAATATATCAGAAAATTCAGAAAGCAGTACCTAATCATAACATAATTTTCATAATATATAATATTTTTTATTTTATAAATTATATGATTTACTAGGATCTATATCGCATCAGGTTCATTCCCATTGCAAATATTGCAATTGGCTAGGTAATTGGTACTTACATGTTTTATATAATATATATTCTACATAACATAAATACCATAAGTATTCAAAGTACTTAATACTACGACGGTGGCAAACAAGCGTACGGCCTGCCTGATGTTAAGCTGGTACCGTAGCCTATGGACACTTGTGACTCCAGAAGAATCACAATCACAAGCGCGTTGCCGACCCTTTATTCACTTGAGGATTCGCTGTGTTGGCAGATAGAGACATGCAGGTCCCTCACTCCCAACACAGCGCACCCTAGGGAGCTCTGGCGACCTTTCTTACTCACCACCAGGAACACAACACCACATGCCACATGTTCCACAAGTATACCTCTTATTGCATTATCTACATTTCTGTCGCCACTTTGCCTCGTTATTTCTTGTCCGACAACTTGTCTTTCGACACCCAGGTTCTTGTAAGCGCGTCTCAGGAATAGAATAGAAATAGGTTAATAATATAATACATAAACATACGCTATATTGTATGTATAATATTGTGTATTGTACAGTCAAGGAATTTAATTTCCAACCCATCTAAGGTTTAATATCGTATAGCAAACTGTCACCATAAGAGCTAGCTAGAGCACGACGTTACTTTGACATATCGCATGCATTGTATTATGTCAGTAACAGATTAACTACGTTGACATGGTGAACTTAACTTTTGAACATGTTATCTCATGAATCCCTATTCCTTCCTGGTGTAACTCACTATTTTTGAGCTCTTAATAGTTAACGAGTAGCGGCAAGCATTTTATTTTTCAAATTAATAACGTGAAAATTATTTTACAATTTTCTCGATTGACACTGACACATGACACATGTAGAAAAGCAAATGATAACTTTTCGCAATGAGTTTATCTGTAATGTGAAGTGACAAATAATACGTATTGAATTGACATCTCAATACTATTACTGAAGTATAATTTTCGACCTTAATGCATTGCGAATGTCTAACGACATTTCAATGAAATGGGTAGGGAATTAAGTTCCTTAACTGAACCTATTTGCATTCTGACACAGCTGTCATCCCAGTACAATTTATGTCATCATTGACGTTCATTGTACCGGGACGACAGCTGTGTCAGAATGCAAATACTATACGACTAGGGAATGCAAACCGGTTAACCGGTTAACCGGTAAATTGACTAAATATGAGGCCGGTAAATTACCGGTAAATTAAAATAAAAACCGGTAATTTACCGGAACACAATTTATAAGTAAAATACAACATTTTAACGATTGTTAATGCTTCATCGTCATGTTTATACCTCAATAACTCTCCTTTTATCATGTAAAAATGTAAATTGAATAAACTTGTTAGTGTTATTTAGCTTAGCTCATGTAGGATCAAATTAATGCAATCGTTTGTAGAAGATTCTTAAAATATAAATACGTTCCCGGTGCCGTTCTATAAAATGTGAATAATGATCAGTTTGAATAAGTACAATAGGAACGCCTTATTTAACATACTTTACAGGTATACTTATCATAACAATCCAAAGAAATACCTCTCTTCGTCTTACTGGGAGGGAGAAAAAGGCAAGAAACAGAGGTGTGGTGGTGCTTTTCTTCAAAAAGGGTGACAACACCCTGCTGAAGAACTACCAATCCATCTGACATCTGAGCCATGTCTGTAAACCATTTTCGAGAGTCATTACAAATCGCCTCGTACGCAAGCTAGATGACTTCAAGCCTCTCGGACAAGCCGGTTCCCGGAGAGGCTTGAGCACCGTAGACCACATCGATATGCTCCGTCAGGTTATACAGAAGACTGAAGACTGAGGAGTATAACCTGCCCCTCTGCTTAGCGTTCACGAACCACGAGAAAGCCTTCGATTTGATCGAAACCTGGGCTGTACTAGTCGCTCCAGTGGCGCCAACCCACCCGCCGGCGCGGTTGACTACCGCTATATCGAAGTATCGAAGTGTTTGTACGAAAACGCACTTTGTCAGTCTGTCTCCAGGATTTGAACGCAAAACCTATTCTGCTGCAGCGGGGAGTCAGTCAAGGAGATGTTATTTCCCCAACCAGTTCACCGCTGCACTGGAGGATTTTTTCAAGACTCTGGACTGGAGAAGGCAGACATCAACGACGAGTACATCACTCACCTTTGGATTTCTGAAGATTTAGTAGTCTTGATTTAGTTGGTGGCTTGACCATGGAGGACTTTAGTACGATGCTCGATGACCTCAGTAAAATCTCCGAGCGAGTCGGTCTAAAGATGAACATGGATAAGACGAAGATCATGTCAAATGCCGATGTAGTGCCAACTTCCATTACAATCGGACGCTTTACGCTCAGAGTTGTAAACGACGAGACTGTCCAGTTCCAGTTATGTGGGCTCGGTTTGACCAGTGACAGAACAATTCCGTTCTCCTCCGAGGTCAAGTATCTGGGCGTTACAATCGACCAGAAACTGACCTGGAATCCGCACGTTAACGGAATTTTGCAGAAGGCTAAAGTAGCCCTCTCAATCTGCTGTCGTTTAGCGGGGAATAGATGGGGTCTAAAACCCAAAATTGCCCTGTGGCTATACACGTCCATTGTGAGGCCGATGGTGTCATACGCCTCTGTGGTCTGGTATAGGAAAACGACACAGAAAACAACAATAACTAAGCTCAGCAGTCTGCAACGGACTGCTTGCATTAATGTTACTGGAGCCATGTCAACCTCTCCAACAGCTGCTCTGGAAGCCGTGCTGAACCTGCCGCCCCTGGACCTCCACTTGGAAAAGGAGGCGAAGTCCAGCATGCTCAGAGTAGCGTCCGTAAGGAAAGGCGACTGGCTATCCACAGCCTTGAGAACACTCAAGGACTCAGTATACGATATACCTGTTTTAGGGATGCCACTTGACACAATGCCCCCAAAACTTTGCACGCAGATAAACTACTCTGTGGAACTCCTAAGGAGAGAGGACTGGTTGAACAGCCTCATAGATTGGAAACCAGATAGCCTGAAGTGGTACACTGATGGCTCCAAATCCGGATCGGAGGTAGGATGCGGAATATATGGAGAGGCACCCAGGGCAGCGATCAGTCTGAACCTGGGTAAGCACACTTCTATATTCCAGGCAGAGGTATACGCCATTCTAGAATGTGCGACAACGAATCTGAAAAGCGCCTTCCTTAATCATACTATTTATATCCACTCGGATAGCCAGGCGGCTCTCTTGGCCTCTAACGTCACAACGTCGAGGCTGGTCGAGAACTGCCGGGAACTATTGAATGACCTGGGTACCAAAAACAAGGTAATTTTACGTTGGGTCCCAGGGCATGCAGGCATCGAGGGAAATGAAAAGGCTGATGAGCTTGCACGAGCAGGGGCGAAGGGAACACACTGCGGACCAGAGCCGTTCTGTGGTATCCCTAAAAGTCTAACCAAGCTCACTCTAAAAGCCTATTGTTTCTACAAGACCATTCAAGCCTGGAGAGCTAACCCAGGACTGAAACATTCCAAGGCACTTATTAGAGCCTTTAGCAAAAAGGCGTCTTCTGACGCCTTGGCGCTAAGTAGGAACCGTCTACGCATGCTGGTCAGGGTGCTTACTGGGCACTGCCGCCTAAATAAGCACATGCAAACGATAGGACTGTGTGACTGTGACACAAGGCAGAGCAGATTCTTCTTTGAAGCAGAGGAGACGTCTACACACATCCTAACCGATTGCCCTTGCCTCATGCGCAGTCGTAACTCCTTCCTGGGCAAACACATCATGTGCCCGGAGGAGATCAAATTTCTTGAGTTCAACAAAATCCTGCAATTCTTCGAGTTTGCAGGACTTGACCAAGAATTGTAGTAAGTGGCGATCACAATAGATCAGCGATGGTCGCAGTGATATTAAGGGCTTTGACAGCCCGAAAGCCACTACCAGAAATAATAATAATTGACCAGTGTGTGTTGCCAGTGACGACATAATATATGGCATCTGAAATGTAGTCGCTCACTATGGGCCTCAATAGAAGGCTAAAAGTCATCCAAAGAGCAATGAAGATGGCTATGCTGGGAGTTTATCTGCGTGATCGCATTAGAAATGCGGCTATCCGCAGCAGAACTAAGGTAACAGATAAAGCCTTATGAATCGCTAAACCAATACCACAACCCCCATGAGCTCCACTCCTAGAAAAAGTTATAAAACCGTTTTTACGAACGCTCGTAGGTAAAATGAACTGTTATTATTACTAACCTTTTCTCTATCCAACTCTTTTTGACCTAGGAATGGTTGGTTATATACACATCTCTTGAAGCCCGTAGAAATATCTATTTAGTGAATTATTATTTTAGAATACTAAGTGGGCTTGTAGTTGCCAGTAGTTTCTGTAGAACTGGGGACAATTCCGACCTACCTGCTAATCCCCAAGGAACGTTTTCAGTTGCGTGTTTTGCCCTCATACTACTGAGCAAGTAATTACGGCATTTACGGCACATGAAAACTCTTTATATTATATCATAGCTTATTTTTACGATAAATAAACGTCAAATAATATTAGCCAAATTGAATTTACCGGTAATTTACCGGTTAACCGGTTTTGCCTCACTCAAGTCGGTAATTTACCGGTAGTGAAATTTGCCCGGTAATTGCCTTCCCTATATACGACCTCTGTATAGCCTAGTTGGTAGTGACCCTGCCTACGAAGCTGGAGGTTCCGGGTTCGAATCCCGGTAAGGGCATTTATTTGTGTGCTGAGCACAAATATTTGTTCCTGAGTCATGGATGTTTTCTTCTATGTATTTAAGTATATATTTATCTATATAAGTATGTATATCATCGTCTAGTACCCATAGTACAAGCTTTACTTAGTTTGAGACTAGGTCGATTTGTGTAAAATTGTAAAAATATATATATATAAAAAATATATTTAGCTATTGTTTATTATTTGTTGTTATAGCGGCAACGGAAATACATCATCTGTGAAAATTTCAACTGTCTAACTATCACGGTTGTTGAGATTCAGCCTGGTGACAGACGGACAGCGGAGTCTTAGTAATAGGGTCCCGTTTTACTCTTTGAGTACGGAACCCTAAAAATCTTAAGTAGACCACATCTTCCAGGTTTGCAATGTTTGCACCATTGAGATTGTCCCCAAATATTAATTAATTTATTATTTATTGTATCATCTAAAGCCATTAGACTGATTCAGCTACAACAGACATAATTGGTCGTGGTGATGATACCAAATACAAATTTAAGATTGATTTCTGATTTTTATCTTCAGATAAGTTCCTATTATTGAAAGAGACAATTTGAAACTCATGTAAGTTATGTATAATATGTTATGGGTAGGTACATATCAATATACGACTACGACAATCGTGATTATATTAAACATCATCAACGAACGATATATTTAGCACAATTTTATTTCGACGGTTATTAATAAGGTTTGCCCAGTCTGAAAATTGTCTAAAGTTCATGGTACTGACATTTTCATGGCCTCGGCGAAATTCGCCCGTAGCGCCATAAAAATACCATTACTGAGCCATTTCCACTTTATATTAAACATCATCAACGAACGATATATTTAGCACAATTTTATTTCGACGGTTATTAATAAGGTTTGCCCAGTCTGAAAATTGTCTAAAGTTCATGGTACTGACATTTTCATGGCCTCGGCGAAATTCGCCCGTAGCGCCATAAAAATACCATTACTGAGCCATTTCCACTTTATATTAAACATCATCAACGAACGATATATTTAGCACAATTTTATTTCGACGGTTATTAATAAGGTTTGCCCAGTCTGAAAATTGTCTAAAGTTCATGGTACTGACATTTTCATGGCCTCGGCGAAATTCGCCCGTAGCGCCATAAAAATACCATTACTGAGCCATTTCCACTTTAACAGTCACAACAAGGGGGCCAGCAAAGCCTATATATGGCATCTTATAAACCTTTTGTAAATACTTATTTAATTTAAAACTAAATAATGAGTTTCGTTTCGTTCAAATCTAATATTATATTTATGAACTTTGAACTTTGGAATTTAATGTATAAGTTAATGCTTGCTCCATCCAAGTTACTTATTATGACTTCCCAGTTCCCTTCAAATAAAAACGGGGTTTCAATAAAATTTATGGTGCGACAGATGGCAACAATGGCCGGCTTCGTGAAATCAACGAGACCGGAAAACCTTGTGTTGTGGTGATACAAGAATTCGCAACATTTCCTTTACTCGGAAAAACACTCAGATTTAGAGTAAGGTAGGTACATAATATACCTACATAATTTAATTACGTTAAAAAGAAAATTAAAGTAGGTACCTATATTAAAAGAAAACTGTTCAACGAACGAAATATCGAGACCGAAAGGCAGAAGTAATGACCAATAGTAATTAATAATTTACATTGGTAGTTAGGACGTACTTCATTATCATCATATCAGCCGAAAGACGTCCACTGCTGGACATAGACTTCCACCAAAGAGTGCCACAATGACCGGTCCTGCGCCACCCGCATCCAGCGGACTTCCGCGACCTTTACCAAGTCATCAGTCCACCTTGCGGCTTGTGGGGGCAGGTACTTTAGTACTTAGTAAGTATATACTACTTACTACAATATTTTGTGTTTATAATACCAACAGCAAACAATTTTCGTTTTGATAATAGTTCTGGTAGATAATAATTCATGATAGGAATGTTATAAATGCAGAAAAGCATAATTTAACTACTGAATCTGATACACTGCAAACAGGTAATTAACGAATTAGAAGATATATCAACGTATCGAACTTTCCGCGATGGTTTCGCAATCAAATACTTAACGTTAACATTATTAAGTAACCTTACGTTTTTAATGTCGACTATATTCTTCTCTATACAGTTATCAACTGTCAATTGTAACTGATTTACAACTTTCTTAATGGCCACCTCTAAAAGCATCATCACATCAGGCCCCGTAGCATGGTTATGGTTGGCCTTAACCTGCGATAAGTGACAAGATAAGAGCGTCGTCTCGTTCTATCGTCCTGTGTCTGCCAGTGACTAATGCTCTATCTTGTCACTTGTCGCGTGATAGGCCAACCATGCTACGGGGCCGCGAGCTGTGTCGCGGGGACATAGACTATTAGTATCTTTCTAAGCATTAGCTATATTATATGACACCATAATGCATATTGTAGGTATACTTATACGTACAATACTTAGGTCTGCCAAATTTAGGAGAGATGTACAGTGTTGGACAAAAAGAATCATACACTTACACGAAAAGTATATTTTCCTTTACAACTTTTTTTGTGAACTTCACCACGTGATGTTTGTATAGAAAACTTTTAGGACATTTAATGAGCTCTATTATTAATATAACAATATTAGCGATCTTCTCAAAATATTGTTTTCTAGTGCTTGATTACTTTTACCGCGTCATTTTACTCTGGACAAAATAGATAATACGGACGCTTTACTAGAAATAAAATTGTACCACGTAATTGCCTGGCTAGAAACAAAATAAAAATAGGTCATTGTGTCAGTCTTGAGCATTTGAAGTAACTTTCATGTATTATTTCAATGTTGAAGATGTCAGGAAAACAGATTTCCATAGATGTTCGTAATCTGGTTATACGTGATAGGAAAAAACAAATTTCGTTTCGGAAAATTGCCGAAAAATATTCCATCTCTGTGGGAGCTGTACAGCACATTTGGAAGAAACATGAAAACCAAGGAACTGTGGCGAACTTGCCTGGAGTCGGTCGCAAGCGATCAACAACTCTGCGCGATGATGCTAGAATTGTTCGATGTGCGAAGCTAAATCCAAAAATATCATCGAGAGCTATTACGGAAACGATGGATCTTAGGGTCAGTTCTCGAACTGTACGTCGCAGGCTCAGAGAAAATGGTTTAAAAAACTGTTTAGCATCTAAGCGTCCATTTATAAGCAGTAAAAACAAAACAAAGCGTCTTGCATTTGCGAAGAAACATATTGGAAAGCCCTTGGAGTACTGGAAGTCAATCTTATGGACTGATGAAAGTAAATTCGAGCTGTTTGGACAAAAAAGCCGGTTCAGAGTGTGGCGTAAGCCTTGCGAAGCGTTGGCAGAACGCAACATACAAAAAACTGTGAAGCATGGTGGAGGTAATGTTATGGTGTGGGGCTCATTTGCTTGGTCTGGAGTTGGCAGCTTAGCTCGAATTAATGGAATAATGACCGCTGTAGATTATATTAACATATTACAAGAAAATTTAGAGATTTCTTTGCTTAAATGTGGCTTGGAGGGCCGATATTTATTTCAGCAAGATAATGACCCGAAGCACACAGCTAAAATATCCGCTGCATTCTTCAAGGCAAATAGGATCAAACAGCTTGAATGGCCGCCACAATCGCCCGACCTCAACCCGATTGAGAATTTATGGTCTTATTTGGATAGCAAAATTAATAAAACAAATGTGACTAACAAGGATTCCTACTTCGGTGCACTGGAAGAAGCTTGGGACAATATCGACCCTGAATACCTAAAGTCATTGGTGGAAAGCGTGCCTAGAAGATTAGCAGCGGTTTTGAAAGCAAAAGGAGGCCACACAAAATATTAGATTAAGTTTAATTGAGTTTGTGTTTAATGTATGATTTAATTTGTCCAGAGCAAAATGAAGTGCTATTGATAAATACCCATGTAAATAAATAAATTTGTTGAATCTTGAAATTTTAATATCTATATATAATAAGCCATGGAATGTGCTACAAGTTTGCCTAAGATATAATATATGTAATCGAATTCATAAAGTAGTTCAGAAAGAAACTCTCATTTCCGTGTAAGTGTATGATTCTTTTTGTCCAGCACTGTAGGTAGATACTTCAACCTGAACTGCAAGATAAAGGCTGTCCACGAAAAAAAGTGGTCGGTGTTATAACGACAAATTAGAAAAAAAAACTAAGAAAAACAATTTCATGGGCTATTTAAATTAAAGTTTTATTAGTGTTCTTTAATAGTATTTTATGCAACTGTTTTATAAGAAGGGTCTTAAAATGCGAGTGGCGTGAGTTTCGATGCGAGCCTTGGCGAGCATCGCAATCAAAGACGCCACGAGCGTTTTTAGACCAGTTATAAACAGTTGCATACAATACTTTTTCTACGACAAATTTTAAATAAATAGCAGACTAAACATTAGTTAGCCTTTTCGGGCAGCAAGTTTTCTATTCGTATGTTTGCTACTCACGCAATTTCTTCAGGAGTGCGGTTATTAATTGATACGACCATTTTAAAAGGAACGTACACTTTTATCTTCACAAACACGAATACAATCTTAATATTCTAGGACTAACCGTTTATCATCTTTCATCTTTTCATTTTGATTTGAATTGTATTTTGGTGGGAAATCGGAAATGTGACACTTCTTGTTTATGGTTTGTTTTGTTTTTAATTTGTTTGCATTTGCCATCCGAACCAAACCTTATCCGGACCCGGACCGAATTCGAACTTTATTTTCATAAATAATACCAAGAATTTATAAAATATGTAATTTAGCACACAATAGATGATGATTTATTATTATTGTAGTAAATAATGTATAATATACAAATGGTAAATCGTAAATAAAAACTTTTATTTCGAAATATTTGTTTATGAAGTTGGCACCACTGCAATATAGCGGCCGATTTAAAAAAGTTAAACAGTCCTTTTATGAAAAATGTATGAACCAAAAAAGTACGCTAAACAGTGCGTTTTTGGGCCATAGAGCATAGAGTTTTTCGTCGACTTATTAGTGGTGTCATTGTATTTGAGCTACAGCCTATATAAATGACAGATAACGGTACAGGAGTAGAAAAAATTAATAAACTTCCTGTTTAACAAATTAACACTAGTAAAATACCCTGACTTTGCTTCGGACTCCTTCCATCAATCTCTGTATCGTATCCCACATTCTTTTGAACTGTTGCTCATTTGTAGCAATTTTACCACTGTTTTTCAATTTTCTTTTCATTATTGCCCAATAACGCTCTACCGGCCGGAGTTCTGGGCAGTTTGGTGGATTTGCTAATTTCGGTACAAAGGAGATATTATTTTCAGTGTACCATTCTAAAACAGATTTGGCATAATGTGAGGACGCTAAATCAGGCCAGAATAAGACAGGCTCTGTGTGGTTTCTTATAAACGGCAATAAGCGTTTTTTCAAACACTCTTTCGTGTAAATGGATTGGTTAATCGTACCCGTAGTAACAAACGATTTGCTTTTTTGACCACATGTACAGATGGCTTGCCAGACAAGGAATTTTTTTGCAAATTTATCAACTTTTTTTGTTGTAATTTTTTTATCGGCATTCCCTCTTTGATTTGCCACATAGTACTGCACACCTGGTAATTGTTTCGTCGTCCATCAAAATACAACTAAACTTCGTCAAATATTTTGTATACAACTTTCGAGTCCGGGTTTTACATAATTTATCCTTTGTAGCATCGCGATTAGGAACTGTAGTTGCCTTGTACGATCGTAAACCTGCACGCTGCTTGATTTTTTGGACATACGATTTCGATACATTACATTTTGTGGCAACGTCACGGACATAGAGAAATGGATTCTTCTTAAAATGCTCGATTACTTTTTTTGCCTTAGTTTTATCAGCAGGACCTCGGTTTCTACCCGAAACACCTTTTCTTGAAACAGACAATCTGGACTGATAATTAGCCAATACCTTTTGCACGGTTGTCAACTTCGGAACTTTTAATAATTTGGCTAACTTTCCTTGCGATATACCGATATTTTGGCTGTAGGTGTACACGATCTTTTTTCGGATGTCCAGTTGGCTAGACGACATTTTATAAATGTTACGAATTTATAAACTCCAAATACCCCTAAACGATAGTTTATTCTTCCCGCTATTTAACAATCAAAGTGATAGATGTCAGTTGTCTTTTTTTTTTTTATTAAATGCTGACCACTTTTTACTACTACTACTAGTACTAATTGGTTAAAATCTGCAATTTTAAAGTGATTATTGTGTAAGATTATTAATATTATATTGTAGAACACCATTTGACGTGTAAAAGTGCCCTTGTGGCCTATTTGCAGAATAAATAATTGATTTTGATTTTGATTTGATTGATTTATCGTGGACAGACCTTAAACATAATATAGCAGCTAGCACATTATATGCACGTAAAATTAAATTAAAAAGATAACTGTTGATGGTAATGAGTTTTTCGGAACTGATGTACGGAATATTTACCGTTAGCTTTTTGGTGAAGGAAAACATCGTGAGGAAACCGGTCTAATCCCAATAAGGTCTAGTTTTCCCTCTGGGTTGGAAGGTCAGATGGCAGTCGCTTTCGTTAAAACTAGTTCCTATGCCAAATCTTGGGATTAGGTATCAAAGCGGACCCCGGGATCCTTTACGACACAACCGGGAATAACGCTAGGAGGATGATAAACTGTTTTGTATAAGTTCATGAGGAAACAGACAAGTTCTAAAGTCTACTTCATAATAATATTTTTTGAGGGTGGTGAGGAAAAAAGGTGGAGGTTATAGGTATGTTCCACTGTTCCAAACCTGCGCAGTGACAAGAATCCTGACAGGACATTGCAAATTGAACAAACACCTGTTTCAAATGGGTATGAAGCAGGACACAACTTGCAGGTTCTGCCAGGAGACAGAGGAGACTGCAATGCACATTCTCTGCTCCTGCGGACCACTCATGCATAAAAGAAGTACCTACCTAGGGCGGCACATAATGCACCCACAAGAAGTACAACATATCACCGCCCAAAGAATCTGGAATTTCCTGGAGGCAACGGGACTTAACGGTGAACTCTAAAACAAGGGCTGCCACAATAGATCACTTGCTGGTCGAAGCGGCATATTAAGGCCCACAAAATAATAATAAAGCCCGCAGGGCAGCTTGTGGCGAGCTGTTGGGGAGTAACGACCCCACGGACCCGAGTGCTCCCGAGAGTCGGTCAGGGCCTCCGTCTCCGGCGTGTCTTCGTCGGTCGGAGTGGAACCCCAAGGGGGCCCGCAGGACTCTCAGCTCTGGCTTGCCTTCATTGGCCGTCCAGAGAGGAGTCGTCAGAGCTATATGCTCCAGGGGTGGAAGTGTTAAAGGGCATAACGCCGCGAGTAACTTCGGAGAAAGCGCAGCACCACCTCTCGACACCCCTGAGCCGCTCACCCGGTGTTGCCCCTGGCCGTCTTTACGACGGCATTTTTAGGCGCCCATCTAATGAGCGGCTAGTCACCGCCTGCCTCGATAACCTTGTGGATAACATTGTTATGGCAGGTGTCCGGACCACTTTGTAATAACCCAATTTTATTGTCCACCCAAATGTCATCACCATAGACCCAATTCTCTTTTCCATTTTCCTACAATAGCTCCAACGCCTGCTGGGACCAGTTCACGGGTATCTACCGATGTACCCGTGAATGGGTTCTAGCAGGTGTACTACATGACATTAAATTTCGTCTCCAAAGGGCCTCTACGTGTTGGATCTATATCCCCACGCACGCTTTCCAAATGACCGGGGTTCGCCCCGTGAATTTAAATCGGAGATACATAATAATAAATGTTCCACTGTATGTATTTTTTTTTATGTATGTTCGCCGATTTTTCCGTCAATTGTGGACCGATTTCCAAAATTCTTTTTTTATTCGAAAGAGTATACTCCCGTACCGTGGTCCCATTGTCACCAATTTTGGATCTGATGATGGGATCCTAGGGAAATTGAGGGCAACCCTCAAAATTTATAGGCACGAGTGTAGTGATTTCAGTATTTTCTATTATTACTCGTGTATTTTTTTTCGTACCTTCGGAAATCACAATTTTGGTTAAGTGGAACTGATGATGAAGACTTATGGAACTCCTCAAAGATGTAACGTATGAACGCCGATTTCTCCGTCAATTGTGTTCAAAAGAGTACTCTCCTGAGGTGGTCCCATTGTCACCAAGTCAGGATCTGATGATGGGATCCCAGGGAAATTGAGGGCAACCCTCAAATTTTATTGGCACCAGTGTAGTGATTTCGGTATTTTCTATTATAACTCGTGTATTTTACCTTCGGAAATCGTAATTTTGGTGAAGTGGAACTGATGATGAAGACCACAGTTGACTTATAGAACTCCTTAAAGATGTAAAGTACGTCAAAGAGCCTGGCACGATTCCGTTGAAGTAGCAACTAATGAAGTGTTAATTCTGCGATCCTTGAGGAATCGACGGAACTCCTCAAATATTATCAGCCCACACTAACCCAAGTCGCTATGGGTTTTTTCTGTAATAATCAACGCATTTGCTCTCGGAAAGCAGTTCATGTGGTAAATAGAATGTGGAAATTTTCATGTACCATGTGGCTTGGCGAAGTACTCAATTGAAGTCGGTTTAAACTTTCTTTTTAAAGTAAATTATTTATTTAAAAAAACGTTAAGTACCTCCTTTCAAAAGGAGGTAACGGATTCACAACACTTCAGGGGCTGCACCCCTGACTTACTCCGCATGATGATATAATATAAAATAAGTAATAAGTGGTGAACGGTGTTGGCCACACATATTGTATTTATTTATAAGGCTAATAATTCAAGACTCCCTTGTAGTGGCTGTTTGTTAACCAAAAAAAAAAAAAAAGGAAATTACTATGCCGAGGATTTAACGCTTACAAAACCCTTACGGGCCGAACACAGGATGCGTCTTGGTAAATAACACGTGTCCTTTCTACCGGCGCATTCAGACCTTTGTGCCGTTTCAGCGACAAGCGAGCTGCAGGCGCCTTCTTTATTTATAGCCGTCGGGGCTGCAAGGAAACGGAACTGAAAACCTCCACTTTGTATAGGTAGGTACTTCTTGTAAAAGATTGCGACTGAAAACCTTGTACTGCTTAAGTAGAATATAAAATAGGTACAGTCAACCTCAAATGTATGTTTACACTTTTGCACCTTGTCCCTGTGTAATAAATAAGGCGAAAAATGTAAACAAATCATTGACTTCGACTGTACACGTATTTATTATTATGAAGTAGACTTTAGAACTTATGGTCTGACACTGTTTCCTCATGAACTTACAAAACAGTTAGTTCATCATCCTCCTAGCGTTATTCCCGGTTATGCCCTAGAGGAGCTCGGGGTCCGCTTTGACACCTAATCCCAAGATTTGACATAGTAGGCAGTATGTTTTACTTCATAGTTGTCGGTATAGTTTGTTCCAGTTAAAATTTACTAAAATGCACTTAAGATGTGATTTTACGACATCTACTCGTAGGGTATTGTTGCTCAATATTAAAGGAAAACATAACAAAGAGACGTCATAAATCTGACCGAAATGTGACAATTGTGTGTGTGTGTGTGTGTGCACGTCTGGACTAGCTATATATTTTATATGTGTACTTGAAGATAACAATGAAAAATTAGATGTAGGTAATGGTTGGTTTTAAGTACTTTTCGTCATTTTAAGTGGAACAAACTATACACATTTGTATCTGAGAACAATACAGGGCCCAAAATGTTTTACTTCACGAAAACGGGTTGTCTATCCTAACATACTGAGGTACCTATCGACAAGCCCTTTCCGTGACTACATTAGCATCGGTATAAATAAAAAAAATAAAAAAAATCTTTATTTTCAGACAACATATATTGTTAGTAAGCAAAAGGAAAAAAAAATACTTAATGACCTATGTTAGTAGAGCAAAACATTATTTTGTTATTTGGTATAAACCTACATTAATTGATATGTACCTACGCTCGGGAGTTATTTGCATGTATCTACAGTTTCGCAGACAATAGAACGGCATAAAAAATACCCCCGAGACAACAAACATAACCAAGAAAAATCTACACGGACAGATTTTCGATTACAAAGACCGCGCACTCAAATCGGTTCATCCGTTTGGGAGCTACGATGCCACAGACAGACACATAGATACACGTTACATGTTAAACTTAACACCCCTCGCTTGCGGGAGTTAAAAATATAATGAGTCACTAGGTATATTATGCTAATACGAGTAGGTACATAGAAATAGAAATATTTATTCGACAAAAACATGATACACTAGTATACAAAGTCATTGGGTCCCGAGTTAGGATTCCCTGTGTTACGGGACCCAGTAGAACAGCAAGCATACGATATTAAATAAGAGACAAGTATAGAATAGATGTTTTACAAATTACAAAGCTACAATAATTTTAGTTCTGTCAGTGTAACATATACTTTGCAAGCATATAAAACGCTTAAAAAAACATCAAACAATCATACAAACGACACATAGCTTACGCGGTCATGTGAAATATCAGATTGTACACAAATAAATGCTTTAAAAAAATACAAAAAGATGGTTGGGCTCGTCCGGGATTTGAACCCGGGACCTCTCGCACCCTAAGCGAAAATCATACCCCTAGACCAACGAGCCGGTTGGAAAGCAGCTCGAAATTGATCACCAGTCTTTAAATACGCTTACGTGCCATAAATTAAAACTAATAATTGTCGTATAGTATCATTATTTTATCAACGGACCATTAATCCCATATGTGAGTGTTAAACGAATGTTTGGAGATTAATATGGCAGATTTATTAGTCAAGACCCTTTGTGCGCTGTTATCAAATCAGGCCATATAAATTAGGTAGTATATACTGATTGATCTAGCTAGAGGTAAGATTTATACCAAATGAACGAGCATTCATGCACTTACGATTGATTTTTCCCTAAGCAAACGACAGGGAGGCGCATGTATAACGCCAATGACCACAGCGCCATCTATTGCTGGATAGCGGAACTGCCGCTGGTATAATATTTCACGTGAGCAGTAATTTATGACAGTACAAAGTACACACCGCGGTAATTTTCTATGATAACATCCTGTCTATTAGTCAACTGCATGTTAGAAATAAATGGTAGTTAAGTTAAGGTTCGATTGCAATAACTTTCTCGTTTTATGCCTTATTTGTAACTGTTATGTGGCAGGCATTGCTGGTAATTACAAAGATTATGGGAAATTGCTAGCTATTTAGCCATATAGATAGAACACTTAACGGTGTTGTGCCATGCCATGTATGCCATGTTACGTAACACAGTTAAAATAATACAAAATCGTTATAAGGAATGAATATCAAAAATTTGCTCATGAAATTAATGAATTACCTGACGTAACGTTTTTTTTATCGGCACTTAAATTTATAACTTATTTAAGCATTGGTTTGTATGTATTCTGTCATGACTGTCATGAAAAGTATATGTCAACTCTTCGTGTGCCATGCATACCAACAACGGGCTCAGGATATTACAAATTACTGAAGATTGCAAAACCGTGTTCGTGATGAAATATTATTATATGTACTATCATATTTTCTTGGCGACAGTGCTGGCGTATCGCAATTTACACATGCAATAAATTGCATGAAAGTTTAACTACATTACGGGGTTTGATAGATCAAATGAACTCGGTATACCTCGGTAACCTGCAATGTACTCAATCTTGCATGCAATTTAATGCATGTGTAAATGAGTTGTCTCAACTACTTTATGGTTGAGATTCTTGGCCGACTCTTTTTTTAGATTCATTTGAATTGGTATATATACTTTGGACTAATTTGATGCAAATCGGCCAACAGAAATAATTTCAAGTACATAATATACCACCGATGCACGTTATCCCTAGAGGTTGAGTAAAATGCAGTGTTTCTGTTTAGCACAGGCGTCACGTCTCGTTGTTCCATCAATGCACGGTGTCAGTGGGTCGGGACGTGTCGCTTCCCGGGGGAACTAACGGGTGACGCCATTGTCTCGAGCCCTTTGAGATGCGTCACTGTTACAATTACCTATTACGCCACCCGCAATTACTGTTCCCACATCCTAATTTAGACATACAGGCCCCGTAGCATGGAAAACTATCACGCGATAAGTGACAAGATAGAGCATCCGTCCCTGGCTGACACCGTTCGATAGAACGAGACGACGCGCTTATTTATCCTGTCACTTATCGAACTTCACGAAGCTACAAGTTACAAATTAACAAGTCTAAGGACGGGTTGCACCAACTTACGATTACAGACCGATCAACGTTAGATATGGCGCCGGCGCCTGTCATTCCATAGAAACTAACTTTCCATACATTCAGAATTTAACGAAAACCGCTTACGTTTAACAGACAGAGTTTGGTGCAACCCACCCTAAACGGGCGATATCAAATGGCCAGTCGTTTTTGGTCAAGCGCCTCTGTGTTGCCAGTTTAAGGTGGTTCGATTGCCATACAAAACGTTATTTGACATTCGTAGGCTAACGGCGTGATATTTTAAGAAACTTATGTAACAAACTTTCATCAATTGGCTTCCCATTTGCGCCAAATTCCCCCTTTCCTAGAATGAACTTGTATAAACTAGATTAATTTGAGAAAAATAGTTTTCCCAAAATATCACGTGACAAACCAATTTCTCAAATTAATCCAGTTATACAAGTTTATTCTAGGAAAGGGGGAATTTGGCGCAAATGGGAAGCCAATTTATGAAAGTTTGTTACATAAGTTTCTTAAAATATCACGCCGTTAGCCTACGAATGTCAAATAACGCTTCGTATGGCAATCGAACCACCTTAAATAATAATAATTATCTAATTAGGTACTTATCTATAGCACGCTATAAGATCTAAATAAGATACTTGGGGAATGATGCTCAAACACTTGCAAGTGACGAATATAAATTGGTCGTAGTTATGGAATTGCCTAAGATCAGTTAGTTAGGCAAGACAGTAATTCAGTAATTTATTGCTTTCATAGGTATACATAAGGTGGTGTATCAAAATAAGATCAGCTATGAGACAGTAGGGTGAATTGTCCCGCACAAATGTTCAATTATAAATTGGCTAAAAAAGATGACAATATGCACTCAATACGCATAGTTGAGTGTTGATGCGGGTAGAAGAGTAGACGCATAATATTCATGCATAGTAAGTACCAAAGTAAGATCAAAAAGCGGGCTCGTCCGGGATTTGAACCCGGGACCTCTCGCACCCAAAGCGAGAATCATACCCCTAGACCAACGAGCCACACTATCAACGAGCGAATACCGCCATCCGGGCAGGCTCAATGTGCCAGACGTCATAATGTGCGAGCCTGCGGTGAAAGGCTGCGGCCCATAAAGTACATTTTCCACGCTCTAGCCTGTTTAAAAATAATGTAGGTACTAAGTGCCTATAATTTTCTTGCTAGTTATGGCCTTTTTCCTTTGAGCAACACAAAAAACTGGATCAACCGTTCAAACTAAGCAGTAAGCATCCATACGAACATTATAAATGCGAAAATAACGACCTACGAGTATACGTACTATCTGTCTGTTACCTTTCTTTCACGCGTAGACCCGCTGAACCGATTGTTATGAAATTTGGTATGCAGATAATTTGGGATCCGGAATAATAAGTAGATATCCTACGTCGATTAGGATACTTCTTGTCCCAGAAGGCTGTAAAATGGGGTGGAAGTTTCTATGGAAGAGTGGAAATTAATACAACGCCTTTAGGAAATCTAATATCAAACATTTTGACGATTAACGAGTCTACGCGAACGAAGCCGCGGGCAAAAGCTAGTAGGTACTCTATAAGCCTATTCTGCTATTCACAGCCTGTCTTGAGTTAATAACTCTAGACGCAGAGATTCATAAAAACTACCGAATCAGACAAACATCGGCTTTGTTGTGACCTGAAACTGTTTAGGCTTGGGTGCCTAAAACGGGACCGTAAAACCTTATTTTCAAATACAATATTCAGTAGCTATAGCTATGTTTATGACCTCCTTTACAAATTTTATGTTGTACTTATGCCGACCGCCTATATTATTTTCCGACATTTTAATGTAAATATTTCCTATACTATGATTGTATTTTGTTGGTGACGAGTTGACGACGCGTGGGCAGGTATGATAATATTCAAATGTCAGCGACTTACCTGATTTCCTGTTTATTTTAAGAAAGCCGCGCTGAGGAAATGCTTTAATGCAGTAAGTATGAGTTGCTTTCCATTCCATAACTAAATAGCTACAAAATGTCGTACGGATGTAGTTTACAAACTCGAAGGAGACTCATGTCTCCTAATTGGTGTAACTTCGTGTCTAAACTACATACACAGCAATAACTTCCTAACTACAAACTACTATCAGTTTGTCCCCAACGTCGTTTAAATTATAATTTGTCTGACTAAATAATAGTTTCACTTTGATTTGGTTAAGAGCCCGTTAACTAACTATTATTTACCAGTGGCACTAGTGAGCACGTTGACGGGCTCTTAACGACCCATAGACCAATCAAATTAGCTAAACCCGGACATAATTCGATAACTGTAATTTTCTTTTTCTATGATGTAAAGTATTGTTAGTTATAGTTAAAATAAAAAGAATTAAACATTTTAGGGTTCCGCGTCATTGTAAAAAAACCAAAAATCTAAATTTTTAACAAATTCTGATTTCATAAGTGCAGCATAATATGTAACTTTGTAAAAGTGCCTCTATTATGATATAACGCTTGCATTCCAGTTAAAGAAATCAAAATTAATCTAATTAATCAACCAGGACTATCAATAATAAAGAAAGTTCAGTAAGTTACACATTTTCTGGCTTATCTTACCAGAAATTATAGATAACTGCAATTTAACAAATTATTCTGAATAGTATATTATGTGTGTTGATAAATTATTAAAAATTAAACAGATTCTCTTTGCGGATTTCTAAAATCACAAATATTGGTAGTTTTTGGAAAACCAAAATACATAACTACTTGGAAAGTGTTTGATTTATGCGGTCAACATATTATTAGTACTATAAGAAACAAATTAAACAAAAAATATCCACGATTATTAATTAATTCATATTTTTTCGTACTTAAGTTTTAATATAAACCTTATCTCTTGCAGAATAAGGCCGTCATTGCTTTGCGCCTCAACTACCGACCGTGCTGTCGCGAGTCGCAGGCATTCAAGGCCGAAACGCACTGGCAGCGGTGGCGAAGCGGCGCGGGGTGGCGCGGAGGCGGTACTTGTAATGTTCGAGCTAATATGAAAGGATCCGAACGCTTTTTTCCCGGCCGGTATTCTGTGCGGACCCAATCGTATTAGATCGAACATTACAGCCGGTACCACCTCCACACTGCGCCGCGCCGCCGCTTCGCCACCGCTGTCAATGCGTTTCGGCCTTCATTTATTATGGATAGCATATTGCATATATAATAAGCATAGCGAGCGCACGGCGAACCCGTCTTAACGAGTTTATTTCAATTACGTGTTTTGCACCGACCGCGCCGTGTACAAATAAAACAAATATAACGGAATATCCTAATTGTAGGATTTTTAGCTCTAATGAAAAAATCACAGTTTGTCCCTTACGCCCTTTGAAAACTCTGGTCCAAAGGGCGTAAGGAACGATTGATTTGCTTTTATCATCGAAAACATAAGTAAACTCTTAACTGTTAAGTAAATGAAAGAGATGATGTCATGATCGTGGTTAGCATAAAAAAAACCGGTCAAGTGTTCCGGACCACCCCGTACAATAGAAACAGGTCCACTATAAACTGACACTCACTAAGTATGTATTTACATACTTAGTGCGTGTCAGTTTATACTGGACATTAAATTTTCAGTGATGTAACTAAAAATTTACGGTTTTCGCAATTTTTCCTTTATGTGTGCTATAAATACTTCGTACCAAATTTCAAGATTGAGAGTTCACGGGATATGGGCATGGGCATTTCGTCCCTTACGCCCTTTGAGCCTACGGTAGTCGATATCCTTATTGGCAAAATTGAGCCGACAGGCCAGAACGCCAAAAAAAAGAGAAGATATGCTTATTGTCACCCACCCAGAGATGGGATAAATTTATTCGAATACGAATAACGTTTAAGAATAAATAGGATTATTTGCGAATGACGAATAAATATTTCGAATAATTATTCGCCAATATTTATTCGCGAATAACTTCTTCATTCGCATAATCATTCGTAATGCTTTTCGGGAATAATATTTTGAACGAATATTGTAGGAATGCTTTTTAATGGAATATATCTCAAAAACGTAATAATTTCCTACAGACAGAACAGAGATACCAAGTTTCTAAATTTGTTAGAAAAAGGTTACCGCTTCATCAAGGGTACCAATTAACATTGCCGTGCATGGTGAAACGGATATTAATTGTAATTATTTCACCTGTTTTATTTTTACTATTTCGGCTTTACCACGGGTGAAAAAAAAAACCGGTCAAGTGCGAGTTGCGATGAAGAAGTTATTCGCGAATAAATATTGGCGAATAATTATTCGAAATATTTATTCGTCATTCGCAAATAATCCTATTTATTCTTAAACGTTATTCGTATTCGAATAAATTTATCCCATCTCTGGGTGGGTGACAATAAGCATATCTTCTCTTTTTTTTGGCGTTCTGGCCTGTCGGCTCAATTTTGCCAATAAGGATATCGACTACCGTAGGCTCAAAGGGCGTAAGGGACGAAATGCCCATGCCCATATCCCGTGAACTCTCAATCTTGAAATTTGGTACGAAGTATTTATAGCACAAATAAAGGAAAAATTGCGAAAACCGTAAATTTTTAGTTACATCACTGAAAATTTAATGTCCAGTATAAACTGACACGCACTAAGTATGTAAATACATACTTAGTGAGTGTCAGTTTATAGTGGACCTGTTTCTATTGTACGGGGTGGTCCGGAACACTTGACCGGTTTTTTTTATGCTAACCACGATCATGACATCATCTCTTTCATTTACTTAACAGTTAAGAGTTTACTTATGTTTTCGATGATAAAAGCAAATCAATCGTTCCTTACGCCCTTTGGACCAGAGTTTTCAAAGGGCGTAAGGGACAAACTGTGATTTTTTCATTAGAGCTAAAAATCCTACAATTAGGATATTCCGTTATATTTGTTTTATTTGTACACGGCGCGGTCGGTGCAAAACACGTAATTGAAATAAACTCGTTAAGACGGGTTCGCCGTGCGCTCGCCCGCTGGCGCCCCACTCTCTCCCCGCCTCGCACCCACCGCAAGCATCTGGCTCCACGACAAGGTCGCGAGTATTTTCAATTAAATTTTCAATTTCTTAAGCGTGAAATTAACATGCTTGATTTTGATGAAATCAAGATTATCGTTCACAAAAGGCTATTAGTAAACAAAAAAATCATAGTTACTATTTATAATTACTGAGAAATACATTATTATTAAAACGTTACAAATAAATGTTTAAATATTGTCTTAAATGTCTAAAAAGACGCAATATAGCTTAAACAGATAAAAACATCATAGTTACCATTTTGGCTTGTCTAGATAATGAGATCAGAGGAAAACTGTGAAAAAAAACGTATATGCGAATTTGATTTCAGTTTAATTTTGCTATTAAGTGATCGAATTTGAATGCACCTCAAAGTTATACTAACAAGGTACTTGGTTACCTTTTTTACTTTTAGGAAAAAGTTAGGTAGTGTACGTTAACTCGTGTTTTTTTTAACTACGGTTATGATCGCGGATTTTTTACTTAATATATTTCATTAATATTTGATACTGAATAGTAAAATCCGATAAAACAATAAAAACAACGAGTTTACGAATTATGTCCAGGGTAAGCTAATTTGATTGGTCTACCAGGAATGGTATTTTGAACATATACCATGTTAAATACATATAATGTTTATTGGAACTTTTGTGAATATGTCGTCTACGTATACATGAGGGCTCGTCCAGAAATTACGCAGAAACTCCATTAATAATCAATTAAGAAAAAAGCGGCCAAGTGCGAGTCGGACTCGCCCATGAAGGGTTCCGTAAAATAAATTGAGGTTTACGATTTATTCGTATTCAAAATAAAATTACCTACTTACTAGATCTCGTTCAATATATATATATTCTTCAACAGTATAGGTAGTCCTCATAGTTTCGGAAAGAAGTGGCTGTGACATACGGACGGACAGACAGACAGACATGACGAATCCATAAGGGTTCCGTTTTTTGCCATTTGGCTACGGAACCCTAAAAATTAGGAAGACCGCCATAATATTAAATGAAACACAATTCCATCCTCGAACCGAGAGAAGAAAATCTTGGTGTAAGATAATTTCGCTGCATTCGAAATAATTTAACATCTTCCTAATTAATTTCTTGGTTTAGGAATATTTACCTCGAATCAAGAAGCTTTTTTATCTGTGATGTGATCATATTTTGCCTACTTTAGCTCTACCAATTCTTTTTTTAAATTAAACAAAAACATTTTAATTCATCATGCTTTGATGCTAATAAATTAACCTTTGTTGTTGATGAGACTGATAAGGAATGAACATGTATATGCATGGCCTACTATAGTTATAAATATATCATCTCCAAGCAGGTTAAGGCAAGACAATGAAACACTGACATCAGAAATCGTGTAATTTTATGATACCTTGAAATTAATTCTATTGCCCATGTGGGAAGCGGCACTGTAAATACTTGCAGTGGAGGTCTAGGTCACAGTCATGCGATATTGGTAGCTTTATTGAGTTACCGAGTGGGGTCTGGTGCGAGTGGGTCTGGTGCAGAGGGTTGCCATACTTGCCATATATATGGAAAAATCTATTGACCTGATAAAAATCCTGACATCACCCTACAAGTCCTGACATTTCTTGTAAAAGAGTTGTATCATTTCATTCATTAAAACTGTGTAAAATTTGTAATAAATGTATCATAAAAACATATATAAAATACATTTTGTATTTTATGAGGTCATTTCAAAAAATCCTGCCAGCCAAGTCCAGCCGCAATCCTGACAAAGAGTCAAAAATCCTGACATGTCAGGACAAATCCTGACGTATGGCAACCCTAGGTGCAGCGAGCACGCATGTGCACGGCGCTACGTGGGCGAAGCAGGGAAACGGGACAAGCCCTATATGTATACAGGGCGTCCCAAGACTTACTTACTTACGTATTAATTTTACGTTATACCTTTGTTTTAAGATACTATGTTACTTCAGAATAATTATTTTTTATGTCGATTCTTTCGATTGGCATCATAAAAAAAGAGTGTTTTTTTTCACATTTAAGTAGGTTCGATTCCCAGACGAAGCAAGTTATTTTGTGAAAATCTTTGAATCGATTGCTCGAAGTATATTCGTTTTGCGTTACCAGTTGGCTCCCACATTCTTACAAAGTCAATTAACCACATATATAATATAACTATGTAGGTATACATATGTATGTATGTAACTATGTTTGTTCGGGTGGAATCTTGCAAATCAATTTTGAAGCAGATATCTTCAGCCTATTGAGCTGACATTTTGGGTAAAGGTATAAGTAGTTTGGATGACAATTCAATATTATGGTATATACCATCTAGCTGATCTGATGATGGAGACAGAAGGTGGCTAATATGGGAATTCAGTTCTTAACCGACGTAACCCCGTTGAGTTTGGGCTCGTTAGAATCGTCTCAATGAGTAGGTGATGACGGTGTACACAAAAGTACAGTCGGCAATAAAAGCTTGTACCAAAAATTATTTTTTTGACAGAAACTTATTTCTTGCAAGGAGCTTAAATTAATGCAAGGACTGAATTTGGAACATGATATATACAGGGTGAAATTGTATTCACCGATCAAAATTTGTGTACGCGATGTACTCATTCACATGAACAACTTTTTGTATGGGAGCAACCCTTTTTGAACGGTGAACACAATTTCACCCTGTATATAGCTATAGGCACTTCTAATAGACGAGGATTTTCCACGTATCTTTGTCGACTGCCTTTTGTTTGCCTGATACGAGCGAGCGAAGCGAACGAAGTTCTCAGTTTCAGCTTGGACCAATATTCTTTCGTATGTCCGGATGTCCGGATGTCCAGCTGTTCTCTACAGGTCACATTTCTCAACAAACGCTCGTGGTTTCTACAGCTCACAGAGCCGTAGAAGTATTTAGTCTGGACATACATTCGGTACAGTATTGACGCGTTATAAAGGTAAGTACCTCATAAAAAACTTAAACACACACAGTACAGAGGATCCTGATATAAATATGTGTCAAAGGTTACATCACCACCAGGAGTGGGCCGCGTCACTATCGCGTGGGCGCACGCAAGGTGACTCCTTATCAAGACAAATATACATCAACATCACAGAGCGAGTGTATCACAGCTTTTGACACATTCCTTAAGTAGTACGTGTCGTCATTGCGGCGCAAACGAGATACGTAAATAGAGGAATTCTTGTCAATCTATTTAATCGGTGAACTTGCAACTTCTGCCGTTTACCCTTTCGCATACATGAGTGACAAAGATGTAAGCATATAGACAATACCACAAGTGAGAACGAGAGAACGAGATATAATGTAATTTTTCCTGTCCCTCATCGCGCATAGGACTTTTTGTTTCTCACCACTTGTCAAAAATTGACGTCACAGATATAATACGACTAGTGAAGTATATAGGACATGAGATGTCAAGGATGTATAAGTCTTCTGATCCTTCTGAATTTACTTAGGTTAAATTACCTCCATCCCTTTTGTAAAGTCGCTTAGGACTACATCTCCTTTAGTATGTAGTTTTTTTTAGACCCTCTATCTACGCTTTTTCTCCAGCACAGCTAAGAATCTGCACAGTATGTCAAAATTAAAAATGTGTACTTATTAGTTACACATACTGATCCTACTTTAAGAATTAAACATAGAACATAACACTTTTCAGTCACTTATTTCTCAGGCTGAAAAAATTTTTTGTACTCGACGATTAAAATATGTGTATTAAGATTTCATAGAGAATACTGCAACGTCACTCTTTTCATAGTTGTAGTCCATGTTACTGTCGAAACAATCGAAATAACTACTTTTCGATACGCTCCAGACAACTAAAATAGATTCGACCAATCACGTGGCTGCTTTACTGAACTGTAATGAATTGGACCAATAGAATCGCTTTGATGTCGTACGCTCGTTGATGTCTTTTAAGATATCAACAAGCGTACGAGCGATGAGCTGCACTTCGTTTCAACAGTATCGAGTTTGTTTAATTAGTTCAGTTGACTCGTAGAAAGTTAATTTTAATGAACTCGTACAAAAAGTATTGTTCACAATAGTGTTATAATCAAGCTTTTTAATCTCGTACCTTACTTAGGCCTACTGATGTGCCGTTCCCGGGAATATTCCCATAGTGGGAATATTCCCATCCTTCATGGGAATATTCCCATAGTGGCCGGGAATATACCTCTAGTCGAAATAAAACCATTGTTAGAAAACTACTTCTTTAATTGATAAAAACGATACAAATCATCACAGTTTCATTAAAAATCATTGTCTCTTTTTTCGTGACGGTAATTTTTATAAAGGATTCACTTTTTGGAATGCTTCTCCACAATGGATGCTCAAACAGCGAAAATGGCGAGCCAGATAAACAAAACCGCACTTGCAATAGCTTGGTGGATTCCAACCTGAGAAAAATAATAAATAATGTTACAATTGGACCTTAAAAAACACGTGGTTTCAAAATATTTGTCAGAAAGCCAGTGCAACATACTCGTACTTAGTAAGTATAGGACTTTTCTTGTATTCCTGAATAAAGTAACATACTTTATTTGTATTAAATATATTATATCACGTACGAATACTTTGTATAAAATGTTTAATTTTAAAAACTTTACATTGGCATTATCACAATAAAGTATCGTTCTATATTTTAAAACACAGTTAAATTACCACGTGTTGCACTGCCGTTTGCATTTCACTATCGTACAATACAATTGATGTAACATTACTCATATTCTATTGACAACTTACTGTTTCTGCGGAGCTCATGCTGGTCATAGAGGTGCTCGACATATCTGCCATTAGTTATACTGAGCGTTTTCCACAAGTCGACATCCATTTTGCGTGAAACGGTGGTGTGGAGCTACTCTTACCACCCCAGCTCGTCTAGAAAGTTGGTGAGTGCCTTAGTGTTGCTGATTGCGTCCCGTTGTGTGTCTGGAGAACCTAGGTGCCTTATTCTGTATACTTATACCTGCTTGCAGTCCAGTAATATATGTTTAGTCGTTTCTTCTGCCTCCATGCATGCTCTGCACATGGGGCTGTCTGTGATACCTAAGTTATAGAGGTGTCTGTTCAAGGTACTATGTCCTGTTATTATGCCCACTATCTTGCGCAGTTGCTTTCTATGTGTCCTTAGTAGTGCAGTTGTGAGTTTGTAGTCGCGTTTCGACAGAATCTCTTTGGTCTGTCTGCATGTGTATATCTCCTCACAGTGTCTTTGGTGTAGGTCTTTAGTGTGTTGGTCCAGTTGATTGTATATGTAGCTTTGTGGCAGGGGTAAGATTGGCTTTGGTCCGTATGCCGTTGTTTCTGAGCCTTTCCTGGCCAGTTCATCCGCTGCATCGTTTCCTCTTGAGCCACTGTGCCCCTTGATCCATTGTATAGTAATTTTGCTATTATCTGCGCACACCTCTGTGAGGTTTTGGTGGCATTCGTATATCAAGCTAGATGTGATGTTATCACTGCTCAGTGCTTGTAGTACCGATTTACAGTCTGAGAGTATCCGTATGTTTGTGTTTTCGACTTATCGTCTCTTTATGGCATTGCAGGCTTCAATTATCATTAACATATATGCCATAGTATATAATCTCTCGACATAATATACTATTCTTCGTAATACCCAAATGTATTAGCAATTTCCGGGATCCTATCATAAAAATATCGACATCCAAATATGACGATTTTTGCGATATCTCGCTCCGTTAACGTTGTTTTTTTCATGAGTTTTTACGAGTCCAAATTAAACCTGGTAACGTGTTTTTTTTTAACTTTTATTTCTGCAGTTTAGATGTAAAATTTAATAAAGATCATGACAGGATTAAAAAACTGTATAACCTTGCACTATTTTAGGAAATATGACGGTATTTCACTGACCCGAAACTTTTGCTCTTGAGTGTATATCAATCACTATATTTGTAAAACATGTATACTTCGCATAAGTCATTTTATTCTTCGGAGTACTATTCCCTGTAACTAACTTTAATAAAATTTTACGTTGCCCAATATGTAATCCAATATTCCCCTGTTTTGGGAATATTCCCGGGCACATGGGAATATTCCCAAAGCTCTCTATTATAACACGATTGTGAAAAATACTATTTTTTACTGGACTATAGCAAAAGTCCGATATATTGAAGCAGATTGTGATATGTGTACAGTCACGGACTTTAATTGTGTCAACTAATTTTGGTTTTCTTAGTAAGCTTTGAAGTGTCCAGTATAAAGTGAGCTCTAAATGGCCTAACAATTAAAGTCCGTGACTGTACCTACTGCAGTTGTACATATACCAAAGATATACAGTTATTTGAGATACAGGAGAAAAACCAATGTAAGTAAACGCTAAAACCGGCCAAGTGCGAGTCGGACTCGCACATGAAGGGTTCCGTGAAATAAATTGCGGTTTACGATTTATGACGTATTAAAAAAAAAACTACTAACTAGATCTCGTTCAAACCAATTTTCGGTGGAAGTTTGCATAGTAATGTACATCATATATTTTTTTTAGTTTTATCATTCTCTTATTTTAGAAGTTACAGGGGGGGGGGACACATTTTACCACTTTGGAAGTGTCTCTCGCGCAAACTATTCAGTTTAGATAAAAATGATGTTAGAAACCTCAATGTCATTTTTGAAGACCTATTATCCATTGATACCCCACACGTATGGGTTTGATGAAAAAATTTTTTTTGAGTTTCAGTTCTAAGTATGGGGAACCCCAAAAATTTATAGTTTTTTTTTCTATTTTTGTGTGAAAATCTTAATGCGGTTTACAGAATACATCTACATACCAAGTTTAAACAGTATAGCTCTTATAGTTTCGGAAAAAAAGTGGCTGTGACATACGGACGGACAGACCAACAGGCAGACATGACGAATCTATAAGGGTTCCGTTTTTTGCCATTCGGCTACGGAACCCTAATAAAACCGCTTCCGTGAGTAGGCATATAAGTAGGTACCTAGCAGTGCCGGCGCGTGAAAAATTTGGATGGGCAACCCGAAACATAAAAGTTATGAAAGAGGTAAGAGTATAGTAGATGAGGCTTGCCTAATTAGACATTTTAGGCAAGCCGGTGGGAATCGGGTTGTATGGGCGCTCCGCCACTGGTACCTACAGTCCATCTGTTCAGACAAAAACAACAAAACTAGTCAATGTCAACAACAATTTACGATAGACGGTCAAGGATACTTTCGATTGTTTATAAAATATACTTACACTGTGATTATTTTAGTTTCCGTCAACTTTCAGGGAACATTTCCGCCGATAAAATAATGTAAAAGTACACTTAACTACGTGAAGTCCAAAATATTTTGCGACCTACCTACGTTACGTTGTAAAATGTCTTAGAAGTGTTGAGCCTGAAATGGAAACTAACAATACGGTATCTATTACAGTATGTCTATTACTAGGTAATATTTGGTAATATTATAAGCTACGCAGAGTTCGTAAGCGTGGATGTAGGTACCTCTACTCAGGAGGTAATTTTCAAAACTACACACCTGATAACAAAAAATCTTCTTCTACCGGCCTTCTTCCCATTTTTAATTGGGGTCGGCTCTCTTAATCATTTTCCTCCAGAGCTGGCGGTTCTGGGTCGTCTTTGGGTCAATATCATTTCTCTTAAGGTCGTTATCCACGGTCTTTATCCATGTGAGTCGGGGTCTCCCACGTTTCTTCGGTGCGGACTCAAGCTCGAGCATTTTTCTGATCATGTGGTCCGCCGGTCTCCTCATGACGTGGCCATACCATCGCAGTCGTGTTTCTGCTAGCTTGTCATCAATAGGTCTAACTTTAAAAGTTCCTCTTATGTAATGGTTAGGCACCTTGTCTAGAAGTGTGACTCCCGCGGACCATCTGAGCATTCTCATTTCTGTGACGTGGAGTTTGTCGGCTTGTTTCTGTTTAAGGGGCCAGCATTCTGAACTGTATGTTAATGTGGGTCTTACGGCAGTTTTGTAAACTTTTCCCTTGGTTCGAATGGGCATTTTAGCATCGCAGAGGACTCCGGTGAGCTCTCTCCATTTTTGCCAACCTACGTTTCTGCGGTGTTCAATATCCGCATCGATGTTACCATCGTTGGATAGCACGCTGGCTAGGTACTTGAAGCTTGAGACAGTCTTAAGAGCAGTAGATTGCAGGTAGACAGTGTGGTGACCGCTGGAATCGGCAAACTTGCAGTGCATGTATTCTGTTTTTTCTCTGCTGATTTTGAGTCCTGCCGTTTCCAGTGCCACTCGCCAAATTTCTAATGAAGCTTGGAGACCCTCGGGGTCAGAGTCGATCAGCACAACATCATCAGCGTACAGTATGTTCCAGGGTGAAGGTTGCTGGGCTTTGGAGGTCAGGTAGTCCATTACAAGGTTAAACAGTAGAGGGCTGATAACAAAAAATGTTTTCCAATATTTAGAATGATGCTTCAGGGCATAGAGGTAAGATAGGGGTAATAATACCGATATACCTGCATCAATATCTGACTAGACCCACGACGCAAAAATATCAGATCCTTATGATTATAACTCTAAGTAAGTTGCTGTCAAAAAAAAAAATTTTTGTTAGGTAGCTTTTATTGCCAACTGTACTTTTCTATATACCGTCATCAACTTATTATCAACTTACTCGTTGAGACGATTTTAATGGGCCCAAACTAAACGGGGTTAAGCTTACGTCTGTTAAGTCCTGAATTTCCATGGCCACCTTCTGTTTCCATCATCAGATCAGCTCGATAATATTGAATTGTCATCCAAACTATACTTAAACCCAAAATTTCAGCTCAATCGGTTGAAGATATTTGGTTCAAAATTGAAGTGCAAGATTCCACCCGAACAAACATAGTTACATAGGTAGGTACATTGCAAGTTAAATAAAGGCTTGTAAAATAAAATAGAGTTCAGTCAGATTCATCTAATCATTTTCAAATAACTTTGCATGGACATCGGCGATAAAGAACGCTGGCGAAACCGCAGGGAGAACTAGTGTTTTGAGAGAATTTTTCCATATTTCGGAATTGTTATTGTCGCATGGACAGCAGAATAGCATAGCGGAAAACTGCAATACTAGACCAATTCAAGTCTGAGAGGGCGACCTAACAGAACGCTTCCTTGAGCAATTGAGGCATTATCCAATAAAGCTTAAAGTGCATTTTTTCCAGCTATCAATAGAGATATAGGTACCTAGGTAGGAATGTGACCTAAACACGCGTAACATCGTGTCCACTGTAGACTGACTGCAGCAAAAGTAACTGCGCAGATTAAGTGTTTAAAATTTCAGTGGACCCCAATTCCCAATTTCCCACATAATTCACATATCCTGACCTGATGATCATGGGATCACCTGAGAAGGATACCCTTTCAAACAAAACGAGAATTTTCCAAATCGCTGGACCGATTTAGAAAATTCCTCTACAAGTAACCGGGGAGGATACATAAAAAACAAAAGATTCCGACAAATTGAGTACCTCCGCCTTTTTTAAAGTCGGTTAAAAAATAAGCGAATGAGAAAATTATTCTGAAGCATCACATCAATAAAATAAGTTTCTGTCAAAAATGCCATTTTTGGTACAAGCTTTTATGGCAGACTGTACTTTTCTGCATACCATCATCAACTACTCATTATGACCATTCTAACGAGCCCAAACTCGATGGGGTTGTGTAGTTTTATTGCGGAGTTCCTAGGGCCAACTTCCTGCTCCAGCATCAGATCAGCTCCAAAACATCATAATATTGCATTGTCATGCGATATACATTTGCATGCAAAATTTCAGCTCAATTGGATAACGGGAAGTGACTGAAAAATGGATTACAAATTTGGACGGACAACTTACATACTTATATATACGACAGTGCAAGTTAATAAATAAAGCTTGTAAATAATACGCTACATTGTTTTGTTTTAATTTGATGTTTACGCCATCTGTACAAACCTCCAAACACTAATGAACAACATTCCGCCTTCATTTTATACTACGTTTGGCTACTCAACCAGAGATGTCGCTGTAATTTTTTTAATACAACCCCACCAGATGCAATGTTATTTATATTTTGTATGCTAACCCCTTACCGTATTTAAGACAAAAGCTGCGGAACTAAGATGGCAGCTTTTATCACGTGATAAAGGCATACGTCTCTTTCCGATCGCACTTGATAGAAAGAAACTGATGCTTCATCCCTTCTTTATCAGGTGATAATTGCAATAATAACCTTCTAAAAAAGTAACAAATATTAAGCTTCAGTAATATCGGGAGATGTTTATTAATGTTTTTTTTAATATTTGTGAATTACTTCATTTAGTGGAAAATACCACAGCTAAATAAATTTTGAGCTGTACAAAAGTGGCGACTGTATTGCAGGGTATGTTTAGGCTACTCTTTAATAGGTGGCGTTAGTAAGAAGTGCTAATAAAGCACATATAGATATGCACTCACCCATAACACCAAGCTGCTGCGGTGAAAGTGGAGCAGCATCTCCTCCGCCTGAGCCAATAGAACCAGACGCCAAAGAGAGACGCTCGCTGAAACCTAGCGGACTGCTGCGGCCTCCACTACTTGCAACTGATCCCATTCCTGCACAAAACCATATATAACTTGGTAAAAATATCCATGTTTGTTGTGTAGATACATGTTTGTATGTCATTAATTGATTATGCTCACTGGTGTGTTAAATACATACAAGGCATAGTTTGAACTTGCTCTATCAACCATAACCATCTTCAAGGAGTGAATTGTTATGAACTTAATTAAGCATTCAAGGATTTTTAGTCTTTATGAACAAAACTCAGTACGGTTTGTAAGAAGTCTCAGTCTTTATCAAGTTTGTTTTTAGGGTTTTACTACCTCCGCTAGGACTCCGCATTCGAGAGATTCTCTTGTTGATTGCCCTTTGTATCCGAGGGTTCAGAATGGGCTTGGCTCTCCTTCTAGCTAAGTATCTTGATAATATACCCACAACTACTGCACTTGTGCCCACTACTCCCAGGCTCCATAATACAACCTGAAAATTATAAAACAATATTGTCAAACAGTATAAGTACATGGTGCCAACATGTGGTATACAAAATAATAAAAAGTCTATTGTCAATATCTTCGTAATAATAAACAAAGAATTTTGTTAAATCCTACAAAACCTAGGTGCCAATATTTGGTACTCATAGTACCAATACAAATGCATTCTTTACCATGTTATGTTACTTAATAAACAATATCACAAAAATATTCTTACATATTACCTAAAGAATAATTAACATGTTACATATTTTTTCTTAAGTAGTTATGGCAAAGTTTGTTTATATTTGGCGATAGCCACTTCTAAGCGTAAAACATAAAACAACAAGTTGGTATAACAAGGATGAAAATTCTATTCATATTTTTTTTAAAGATTCCTGTGCATTCTTTATCATATTCCAGTTCAGAGTCAATTATTTTGAAACACCAAGGGTAAAGTTAGTTTTTTGATCATGACCTAGAATACCTAGATAATGTTTATCAACAATGATATCAAACTTTATTAGGCATACAATTATCTAGCTATAGGTAAACCAGTGCAACAAACCTTTTGAGATGTGGTTAACTGCAGTTCACTAAATGATAGTGCCTTTTGGCAGTGCTTTAGCTTATCCAGCAACGCACTGGCTTGAAGCTGCATCGCTTATTTACAATATTAACAAATTCTGGAGTTATAATATGCGGCCAAATTATGGTCGTGATAGGTTATCTGTCAAGCACTGTCACACTTATTTACTTTAGCCCCAAATTATTTTTGTAGTATTCACGAATAGAACCATATTATAAATTATATTTTATTCATAATCTGATTTAACACATTACATTAACTTATGTACTACAAGACACTTGAAATTCCCGGTTATAATACGATGTGAACAGATAATACTCAATTGCACCCACACTAGAATACTTCAATCTGTTATGATAAATTTTATCGAAAATATATAAAAGCACTAATACAAAATCTTCCAAAATGAAACGTAGTGTTTCGGCAAATAATCCTGATGAACGTAAATAAAATTGTAATGAAAACATTTAAATTAACTAAGTATAGACGATTATTTTTCTCTTCTTGACGTTTTAAAAAATGGCTAAAATAGTACAGGTCTGTTCAGATATTACCCGATATGACACAAACACACGTTAATTATAGATGAATTATCGAGAACATGGAATTGCATTTGTAGTGGTTGTACCGTTTGCAACAAAAGGAGAATAATTTTCTCTTAATTATTCTTCACAATGAAATGAGGCTATACGAATAGCCTATCCATAACAAATATCTAAAACCACTAAGTATGCTGAGGGCGAAAGGCATTCGAACTTTCCCCTCTCTGTCATACTTACGAGTTCGTACATAAGTGCGACAGAGAGGGAAAACTTCGAATGTCGTTCGCGGTAGGCCCTCGGAGTTTCACGAGTTTTAGCACCCGTTATAGTGGAAAGTTGTCTTGGCTATATTCTCTTTGGTCTTGGCTACATATTTTCATGTATGTTCAGAGGGCCTACCGCGAACGGCATTCGAAGTTTTCCCTCTCTGTTGCACTTAAGTACGAACTCGTAAGTATGACAGAGAGGGACAACTTCGAATGCCTTTCGCGGTAGGCCCTAGCACACGTCTAGGTTTTATGTCGGCGAAAATGTACAGAGGGCCTACCGCGAACGGCATTCGACGTTTTCCCTCTCTGTTGCACTTCCGTACGAACTCGTAAGTATGACAGAGAGGGACAACTTCGAATGCCTTTCGCGGTAGGCCCTCAGCCATCACGTAAAACCACAGAATAAGAAATGTAAAACGCAACATAAAACGTAGTTGTGCTAGGGCCTCAGTTGAATTGAATATTTACTATCTTCGGATATTTGAACGCAACATCGGTGATAAAATCAAATGTCAAATTTGGCAATGTTGTCGTTTTCTGGATCAAATTCCATGTAGGCTCTTTATGTTATGGGGAAAATGGGCACTAAATAATAAAACAATATTTAACATTGTTGAAATCACAAGCCAGTGAAGTCAAGATAAATATTTTTGAAATATGGATGTTATTCATCAATCTTTACGACAACAATCAATGAGAAATACAATCGAAGACCTTCCAGACGAAGTGTTGGAATTTATTTTAGGTTTCTTGCCTCCTTATAAAGATCTACAAAATTGCAAAACAGTTTGTAAAAGATGGTACAATTGTGCAGAGAGTGAGTCCTTAATCCAATATATTTATTTTCAATAGATATATCATGTAGCTATAAATCAACAATATGAATAATCATTTTCTTTCTTACAGATGTTTTGCGTAAAACATCCATGAAGCTGATTAAAGCTGTAGGAGAATTTAACATATCATGGAAGAAAATAGCACCCACAGATCTGTTACCCACTATAACACGGAGGTTCTCTCATGCTGCTTGCATATTGGATAATAACATGTATATATTTGGAGGCTGCACTACGAATGCTACATCATTCAATGACTTATGGCGTTTTGATTTGTCTAAGAGGCAGTGGGTGAGGCCACTGGCAACAGGAACCTACCCGGTGCCCAAAGCGTACACATCCATGGTGAGCTATAAAGACTTCCTAATTTTGTTTGGTGGGTGGACATATCCATCACTCTCACAGTATTATCAAAATGTTACCATGTTTAATGATATTCATTTTTACTGTGTCAGCACTAATAAGTGGATCTTGGTCAATGCTACCAATAGTCCACCCCCAATGGCAGGGCACTCAGCATGCATTAGGGATAATGAAATGGTTGTTTTTGGAGGGCTTGTAATGTCACCAGCACAAAATTATCAAATTCAATGCTCAAATGATGTGTGGGTGCTGGACCTTACTACTCTCAACTGGATAAAACAAGCAACAACAAAGCCAAGGCCCTCTCCTAGATATGCACAATCACTTGTACCACTGGACTCTGATAAAGTGATGCTGTTAGGAGGTGTACAAACCTTACACAATCGTTTTGTGTACAGCGATTGCTGGATATTAACTATGAAGGGACCAACATGGACATGGAAAGAGCTGGCTGTAAAAAATAAAGAATGGGCTGCAGCAAATATATGGTGTAATCCTGCATGTAGGGTTGGTGACAAGATAGTCAGTTTGAGCAGAACCCGGTATGGTTGGAACTGTGCCAAACCATTAGTGACATCAGCTGTGAGGCTATCAGCTCTCAGTAGGCCTGAGGGAGCCCCAGTTTCAGTAAGAGTGGAGCAGAGTTTACAAAGACCATTAGACAGAGACCAAAATATAAATGGGAGAAGAGGGGTTTTGCCACGGCAGGCTTTAAACTCTGCCAGACAACAACAACTCAATCAAAATGATGAACCCGTTGCGGGCCCTAGCCATGAACCCGGACCAATTCCAACATTTAAAGCTGGTGATGAAAATGCCAGTTCAAATGCAAATAGTTCTGCTGCTGGTCCAAGTTCAGACTCAAGGCAGCCAAGTAGTGCTTTAGAGTTAGGTAGGAAAGAATCAATTCTGCGAAGAAATAAAAATAAGGTAAGACAACTTAAATTTAATGTTAAAGCAACCTTGTAATTGTAAGTCCTGTCCTACATAGACAAGTACAAATGAACCCCCTTCAAAATAGCCAAAATGAATCTCACTTTAAAGATTAAAAAAATAAATAAATTGTAAGCAATAAAATGTAAAACTATATTTTACAAAATAATTACTCATTTTCAGAATAAAGGTATGAAAATAGTTCGTCAATTGCAAGAGGCTAACAAATATAGGATGGCAGCATTTGCTTGTGATAACAGTCTAAATACTGCACCACCAGAAAACGATCTCATCAATCAAAGACAAATTGCTCATCTTGAGAACAGGCGAGAAGAACCTCCAGCAGACAATCCAATTCCAAGGCAACCAGCTGTAAAGAAGATTAAACGGAACACACTGACGATGCATGTGCTTGATATATCAACTGTACTAAATGGCAACTCATTTAATTATGTGTCATGGTTATGCCCACGGCTCGGGGAGACCACCGGAGCTCCAGAGGAACTAGTCATGTATTCTCTGGTTAGAGGCAATGGTGAACTTATTATGTTTGGAGGTGTTCACAATGATATCAGTATTCTAAATTACTCTCAGCACCAAAGCATGTATTCCAATTCACTACATTTTATCACACCACCAAGAGATATTATTTGAAATATGTTTATATGTTGTATATTGAACAATCTCATAAATAATGCTAGTGAGAAGAAACAAAGATAATCTGGTTGTTATTTCTGGGCTTAAGTAGATCAGCAGGCTTCTTTTCAGTTGAACCAAACTAGAATAGAGTTTATTCTAAGATTAGTCCATGCAAATTTGTCGTTAGGCCGCTTGTAGACGTCCGTCATTTTCACCGGACAATGAACCGTTTTTTTCGCCGGACTTGCGGCGTTGTACCGAGTATCCGGTACATGTACACACATTCATTGTAAGATACAACACCGCAAGTCCGGCAAAAAAAACGGTTCGTTGTCCGGTGAAAATGACGGACGTGTACAAGCGGCCTTACTGTTAAGACTAAGGGTGGGTTGCACCAAGTTGATGCCACCAACTTACGATTACAGGCAGATCAACGTTAAATATAGCGTCGGCAGCTGTCATTCCATAGAATTTTTAAATACATTCAGATTTTAACGAACACCGCTTACGATTACAGATGGTTTGGTGCAAACCAGCCTAAGTCCCTATTCCAGTTTGGTCAAATCGGGCCTAAGGCGCAGAACACACGAGGCGTTTCAGCACCGCAGACCGCGTGAACGCGCGTAGGGGTGAACGCAACGTGAGAAATCGCGGTGCCACTCGGCAGCCGAGAATATAAGGTAAACGTCCGAGTCCTCGATGCTGTACTAGTATATGGCATGGGCACTCTGTGAAATGGCTTAAATTCGAATGAAGAAAAATCCTCTTAGTTGGAATTTAACCCATTTTGCTTTGACATAAGAGTGCCCATGCCATATATGTACTAGTACAGCGTCGAGCACTCTGAAGTCGGACGTTTACCTTTCCCCTAGGTTATCGACTTCGACGAACTTCTCTTTGCTTGCGGTGTTGTTTGGATAAGTGTCGTGTGTTCTCCGCCTAAGAATACTAAGATATTATTTTTTTAATACAGTTGCTCAAAAAGTGGTACTTTTTGTAGCTGCAAATCGTGCGCAAAGTTGTATTTTGCGCACTAGTGCTTTTTACTTTTCCACGTGTATCGAACGACGTTTTTTAATACAGTTGCGAAAAAATAAGAAAAACAACAAGTAAGGAATTTGAAACTTTTATATTATTAGTTCTGTAACATCATTGTTGAAAAATAATGAAGTTGTTTCTAAAAAAATTTTTTTTTAATACTGTTCTTACTTGTTGTTTTTCTTATTTTTTCGCAACTGTATTAAAAAACGTCGTTCGATACACGGACGGAAATGTCATTCTTCACTCGTCCCGAGTCTTACCACTCGCCTACGGCTCGTGGCAAGATATCTCGGCACTCGTGAGGTAATGACATACTTTCCGCACTAGCATCGAAATGTACTATTTTAATACAGTTGCTCAAAAAGTGGTACTTTTTGTAGCTGCAAATCGTGCGCAAAGTTGTATTTTGCGCACTAGTGCTTTTACTTTTCCACGTGTATCGAACGACGTTTTTTAATACAGTTGCGTAAAAATAAGAAAAACAACAAGTAAGGAATTTGAAACTTTTTTATTATTAATTCTGTAACATCATTGTAATACAGTTAAAAAATAATAAGGATGTTAAATTTTTTTTTTTTTTCAATGCTGTTCTTACTTGTTGTTTTTCTTATTTTTTCGGAACTGTATTAAAAAACGTCGTTCGATACACGTGCGCAAATGTCATTATTCACTCGTCCCGAGTCTTACCACTCGCCTACGGCTCGTGGCAAGATATCTCGGCACTCGTAAAGTAATGACATACTTTCCGCACTAGCATCGAAATGTACTATTTAGATTTTGTATGAATGCACTAAATTTTAATCATTAATGTCAATGCTTTACTATCTCTGCTTATAGTAGGTAGTGGGTTAACTTCCTGACTGTGATATTTGAAATTATTTCGAATATTTCAGTGTCTTATGGATTTAACTGGGAAAATGATGTGAATTAACTTGAAACATTAGCTTAATCCATATTTGGTTATTTTAATAATTTGTTTGAATGATGAAATGCAATTTATTAGATACCAGCTGAAGCGGTTTGAGTTTAAGACAGCTCGCTCCTTACTATACAGTGTTTTTTTTAAATGGGACAGTATGGGGAAATCCGAATCTAAAGGAGATAGAGGAAAAGTGTCCAAGGAGACATTAGGTGTTTTTTTATGTAAACAAATTTGGCTCGTTAAAATTTTTGGTCAAGCGTGAGTTGTTCTTAAAAAATTATAAAGTTGGTAATTTTTTTTTTGACGCGGGTCGACTCTGTTTCATGTAAGGATTATTTCATTGTATGGAAAGAATAAAATCTGAACAGCAGAAGTTGGTCAAATTTAATGAAAACTAATCTTCATACAGTTGGTTTATTACTTGAGTAAATGTTCGATGTGGCCGCCGTCTTGTCTTATGCAGGTACGAGCACGCTTCAAGACACTTCTAGTTGCATTTAACAGAGACTTATGGTGAATAGTGTTTAAAGTGTTGTAAACAGCATCTTTTAATTCTTGTACGGAGTTGTATCGGGATTCATAAATTCGACCCTTAAGGTAACCCCATAAGAAAAAAATCAAAATCAAATTTGAATTCTTTTTTTTATAATTTCAAGACTATCGCGTGCCATGATGTTTACGAAGATTAAAAAAAATGTTCTTCTCTTGAATCATCTGGAGCTCTTATCGATTATCGAAATTTAAAAATGGAATAATCTTATAGTACATTACTTACCTAGGGCGGTTAAACAAAGAATGTCTCAGATCGCAGCTATTTAAATATGCGCTCTGAGGCTTTCTTTATTACCGCCCGTGGTGAGTACAAAATTTTACGTCTCTATCTGGCCAGGAAGTGGGGTTTTCCGCACGCACAGCGTGCGGTAATTCCTACTTTATGGCCAGGTATGACGTAAAATATTTTTTTACACGCCTAGGCACTTGTAACAATATTAAAAGGCGAATACTGCAATTGTATGAAGATTAGTTTACATTAAATTTGACCAACTTCTGCTGTTCAGATTTTTTTCTTTCCATACAATGAAATAATCCTTACATGAAACAGAGCCGACCCGCGTCAAAAAAAAATGACCAACTTTATAATGTTTTAAGAATAACTCACGCTTGACCAAAAATTTTAATGAGCCAAATTTGTTTACATAAAAAAACACCTAATGTCTCCTTGGACACTTTTCCTCTATCTCCATTAGATTCGGATTTCCCCATACTGTCCCATTTAAAAAAACACTCTGTATATATAGAACTTGTAATATAACTCCATGTAAATATGTAATTAATAATAATATGTACAGTCCGAGCTGCAGTGAACCCCCCTGTATACAAACTTCTATGCAGGAGGGGTAACATTTATCTACAGCTGACTGTACATTATCATCAAGTTATCTGTGCCCTTCTTCTCGGATTTAGCCTACTATACAATTGATACTAAGTCTTATAATACAATATAATCTTGCCAGTTTCCAAACTAGCAGATGTGAATGATCGTGTGCTTCGGGCGAGGCGTGCAGACCTTTCGCCGTTCCGTTTGCCGAACTGTTCGCGCGAGGACGGCTCGAATCCGAGGTAACCGCGCGCGGCAAGCCCGAGCCAAGTTGGCTCGGCCGAATTTACCTACAAACGCGCCGCGGCCCGGCCCCTTTCATATCGGCCAAAAAACCAACAACTCTCGGCTCAGGCGAGACGTGCGGCCGATCATGGGGACCGTTCGCCGTTCTGTTTGCCGAACGTCGTAGCTCGCCGAGGCACGTCTACACTGAGCGCGCGCGGTCGCGCGAGGCGAGGCATGCGTCCAGTTGTGGGTGGGACCCGGCTTATAGAACATTCATTCCTTACTAACGATAATGGATACGTCAAATGTGAAAAGAACCAATGCTTTATGCCGGCCATAAACACGATTGCTAGTCTGTTACGGAAAATCACTTGATTATCTGAAGAATTAAAAAATATTATTACATGAACCTTGTTTCAATTAATATTATGCTCAGCACTTTTACCGAAAGTTGTACATTCCTCTATAGCCAAATGCCTCTGAGCACAATCCCTGTAATTCTGTGTCATAAATATAAGTTTTTGTTCCAGCAGGTATAAATGAAAGTTTAATATGTACATATTAAAAGATTCATTTATTATCCTAAACAAGAATGTTTCATTTTTCAATCACTATCTTTGCTAGTACTAGGCATAAGACCTCCAAATACGGCAGCTGGTATTTCTTTCTTCTGGACTGGGGCCACAACAGTGTCATCTTCTTCATCATTGCTGTTTCCAGATTCCTCATCAATATCAATTTCATCAGGGTTGACCACCTTGTCTCCACTGTCTTTAATGCCTTGTGTTTCGCCCCGCACAAACATAATGTTCCCTTTGTTAGCCACAGCCATTTCAGCGGCTTTAGCTTCTAGCATTCTCATGCCATCCTTCATTCCTGGTGCTAAGTCGGAAATAGTGCCTGCTGCTTGTGCGGCAGAACTTAACATTTGAGCAGACATCATATTCACTTGTGTGTTGTATGTAGCTTGGACACTTCTCTTTATTCTAAGCATTTCGCGCATTGTATCTTCATTGCCATGGCGGACTTCGAACTCTTTCCATGTATTCCAAAACTCAGCAGTTATTCTAGGATCACACAATTGACTGCAGTGAGCGTATATAGCGCGGGCTCTATCTATTTCTCCAAGACGAGTTTCCATTTCTGAAAAACGAATACACATTTCCCTCGCTTTTTCTTCAGGTAATGTTTCAATTGCCTTTTCATATATTTGACGTGTTTTTGGAACGCCATAAATTTCGGCAGCTTTCTTAATGTATATATTGAACATCTCAAACATTTGCTCTGGTAAAACGGCAGTCGTTGCACGCTCATAAACTGACATGGCATGTCGAGCTAGGCCATGTTCTTCCTCTAATTTTGCATACAGCAAGAAGATAGACTTGGCAAACTCGGCTGGACAGTGCTCAAGACATTGTTCAAACAAATCTCTAGCCCTCTCGAGTTTAGTACCCCCATATCTTTTTAAAAACTTTGTCAAATATGTATTCCATATATCATATACATTGGGCCATTTGAAAAGAGCAATGCCCTTTTCATAGGCTCTGAAGGCTTCCTCAAAATAATTGTGTTCCTCTAAAAAGAGCCCATAATTTATTGTAATCTGAGGAGTAGCAATTTTCAAATCAATAATGTGGTCATAGACAGCCTTGCAAGACTTGTAGCTGCCAAAGCTTTCTTCAAGATCTGCATACATAGACCAAACCTTCAATGATTTGTATAAACGCATTTGGACTGTTTCTGTATCATCATGATAAGCAACTTTTCTGCTGGGCAATACTGTCGCTTTTTGCATTAGTTTAAGCGCATCTTCATAATTTTCATGTCTGATTTCCATTTCAGCCCATTCACACCAAACCGACGCCAAGTCATCCACTTTTGCATAACTTACTTGAGTTGCTTTTTCAAAGATTAATCTTGCATCCTCAATTTGATCATTTTCTTCATAAAATTTGGCAAAACCAACCCAAAGAGTGTATAGTTTTCCAACTGCTAGTTTAGGGTCTACTGTCTGCACTGCTTCAGTGTATGTGTCAATGATTTCATGAGGTTTTCCTTCATAAAGCTTAACTCTTTTATGCCATTCTGCCACATTATGTGGGTTCTGTCTAAGAAGAACTGAATTAAGCAGTAACAATCTTCTTTCCATCAGATATTCAAATCTTGCAAGTCTTAGTTCTAAATCTATATCATCATCTTCAGATGGATTAGCTTTTTTTGCTACTTCTTCCATTTTTTTGCTTAAACTAAGTTCTTCAAACTGAGCATATGCATCAAAAACTTGAGTGAAGTCACGAACAGTAGTCACAGTTTGAATAGCTTCCTCATATATATCTCTGGCTCTTTCAAATAAGCCACTTCTCACATAATAATCAGCAAGAGAGTTCCACAAATGCCCCAATTGGTCGGTGTAGCGACGCAGTCCACCCCTAATGATAGCATCTACATTCAGAGAATGGATTTTATCTGGGTTTTTAGAAATTAATTCACACAACTCATTCCATACCTGGTGATTTGATTTGCCATGTTTAGACTGAAAATTTTCATTGTTTACTATTTGTGCTAATTTTACAGCAGCTTCATCTAATTTTTTTATTGAAATGAGGTAGTCAATATATTCCTCGGTGTCTTCAGGGCTTAATTTCAAATAACGTCTGAATACCCTCACTGCAGTTTCAGGAATATTGTGTTTTTTTAAGAAGTTCAAATATAGGGGCCATATTCTGTGATGCTGAGTAATGGGCAACGCCCGTAAAGCACTGTCACATGCTTTTCTGGTCACAGTTATCTTGCATTGATCAGTCAAAAAGGTGCAGTAATCCATCCAAATCCTTGGCATTTTGTGCATGAATACCAATGATCTTTCAAAGCAGTTGTTTACATGATCGTAGCAAGGATCTGTGATGCAACGGCCACGTATTTGTGACCTTCTGAGTTTCAAGTAATTGTACCACAATTTAAAGGACCCTGGCAGCTCCTTCAGTGCTCTTTCATATATCATGTTGATTTCATGCTTGGCTGCTCCTTTTTTGTGCTCTATGTATCTAAGCCAATGTTTTACTGAAAATGGATTTCTCAATATTTCCTCTTCATAAGGCAAATCTTCTTCACTCTGAAATGCAATCAAAATTAAAATATTTTAAAAGTCAAAATGTATTTATAGACTAAATAGTATGAGCACATCATTTATAATAAAATTAACTAAATCAAAGTTTACATGTCAAAACCAAAAAAAGAAAAAAAAATAGGAATCTATATTTCTTAGAGATGCATAAGGTAATAAATTAATAATGAATCTGATATCTTTGAGTGTCAAAAACCAAGTAATAAAATACAAAAAGACTAAGGGCTCTTACAGACGAGCAACAGCAGCTAGCGACCGCCCGCAACAGCAATTGGCGACCATCGCCAACGGTCAGTGACTGTCGCCAATGGTTGCCAACTGTCACCATCGTGCAGCTAGCAACAGTCGCCGATGGTCGCCGATTGCTGTCACGGGCGGTCGCTAGCTGCTGTCGCTCGTCTGTAAAAGCCCTGAGGGTGATTGTGCACTACACTGTCCGGCAGTCCGGTCCGATATGGCACGCCATTAAATGTACATAGTAGTTTGTGCACTATACGTAATTTTACTGTCCTACATTCAATACAAAAAAATAAAGATGCGCCGAATATTCGGTAAATATTCGGTATTCGGCATATTCGGCACGTTTTTCAATGTTCGTTATTTGGCCGAATTATTAAGTTCAAATGCCGAATGTTTACAGAATAATTGTGCAGGTTTTTTGTCTGCAAGTTGTAAGAATGTAACATAGTCATTGTCCTGTGAAATTATTATTCTAAAACGGATTCTTATTGTTATTTAACTACCTTTAGTATAATGTTTCACTTAAAAATCAACAAGATTTTTACCACTGAAAAACGAGTGTGTTTTGGAAGGGCTGATTAAGGCATTCCTTTGAACCAAATTATTCGGCCGAATATTCGGTTCGGCAAAAGCTGGATCGAAAATTCGGCCGAATATTCGTATTCGGTAAAACCCATATTCGGCGCATCTCTACAAAAAAATATCGTACCGTAAAAAATCGGACTGCCAGACAGTAAAATTCATTGTAGTGGACAATCCGCCCAAGTAGTAATCAAATGAAAACAGACTGAAATCTTTGAGGTCAATTCCACAGAACAGTGGAATGAAGTTATGCTTATCGTCGTTGCAAACATGAACTGACCGGACTCCACAAACAGTTCCCGTTCACGAGTATTGACGATCAGATTAAAGTTAATGAAAAAAAAACAAATATCTCAGCAACTTAGGTTGAACGTACTTTGAATATGAATGCTGATAGAATTCAGGATTACTTACTAGACGTATCAAGGGCCACGGTAAAATAGGAACATCAGCTCCATTAGAGGTTACATTAAAACTACGCTTCACATGGAATAATCACAATGTATACTTACAAAGAATATTTCAATCTCTTTGCCATCAAGTAACGGCATTTTAATATTCTTGTGATGTCGAATTTAGCTCAATGTTTCAAGTATTCAAGTTTCACAAATTCCAAAACTGAGAAAATGCTACGCTACGCTGCTGGCTGCAGTAGTAATTGTCAATGTCAATATTGTCAATATGACAATTATGACAGATTTGATACGAGTGTTTCTTTTTACTCAAAATTTGGACTTTCGAATGATCCATGGAACATGGCGTATCGTGCTCTAGACAGTGTTTTTTATTTTCTGCATCCTGCTGTTTAAAGTATAATTTTGATAGCATATTATGCAGTGAATGGCAAAGGTGACGGCTACAGTTAATGAAGAATTTTCCTGGAAGTGCGAATAACCAATTCTCGGGCATCATTCGGCGGTTCGTGGTCACGGCCGCCATTATACTTTGTACTGCTCCAGCTATCACCCAGTGCATTGTGAAGGCCTTCTACTCTACCGTACATCATGCTAATAATACTGTTTAATTTATAAACCTACTGACTCTGGCAAAGGCCCTCGAGGCTGCCATTTCTTTTATAATAATAATAATAATAAGGCGTAGGGATGTGACGGCCCCATCGCCCACCAGATTTCTGGTGCAATCAGTCAACGTAAGGCAGCTTGTGGCGGGCTGTTAGGGAGTAGCGACCCTACGTACCTGAGTGCTCCTGGGGGTGTCCTGTGGTCAGGCTGAGCCGATCGGGTGGTTGGTTGGACAGGCCCTCCACCTCTAGCTTGCCTTAACTGGCTGTTCAGAGTGGAGTCGCAAGAGCTGTTGCTCGAGGGTAGATGTGGACACCTAAGTGGCGAGTTGGCTATATGTTTAAAGTCCAGTGCCACCTCTCTACCCCCCCAGCCTCTCTGACTGGTGTTGCCCTTAGGCCATTTTTTAATGTCGCTATTAATAGGGCGAGTCACCGTCTGCCAGGGATAAAAAATGAGACAGTTTATTAGGCAGGCGTCCGATGTTTCACCCAATAGCCCAGCCACTAGTCCATCATTTTCACCCAATAACCAAATTTTCTTTAGATTCCATCAACAGCAATAGTCCCTATACACCCCAGCGGGTGCTGTCTCTGTGTGCGTCCCATGACACGGGCAGGGACAGCATCCGCTCGATGTACTCCTTGCATTTCATTAAATTGTCAAAAGGGCCTCTACGTGTTGGCTCATTTGGTACTTTGTAGGTACCTAGCCCCACGCACGCCTCCCAAAGGTCCGGGACATCATTGTCCCGTGAGCGGGAAAGACATACATAATAATAATACTCAAAATTTACTTTGTTTTTTTTTTTTTGTTACAATATGAGCTCTAGAGCTCATGGTCGTACTACACTAGGGGGTTCGCGTTGCGTCGTTGCCTCTCTTTCATTTGCCGTAAGAAGGAAAAAGTCGGCAAGTGTAGTGCGACCATCAAGTGCAAGTGTGTAGTGTAAGTAGTCAAAAATGGGTAGAGCAAATATACTAAGTTTTGTCATATTGTTTTGAACACCGCTATAATACGTGTAAAGGAACGAAACGAGGTATTTAAGACCACGTTAAAACTTCTTTATTTCCACATTTATAGAACAGTAGTTTAGTCTATGGTCAATTTGTCAATTCATTCAATTCAAATTAAAAAAATATACATAACCCAACCAATAATGGCGATTGGCGATTGTTGGACGCCGGGGAATGTGTTTTATTTTAATTCTGTTTCCAAGTGAGACCAATGTTTTTCCATTATAATGTCAAAACAAGGCAAAAGAAAAATTACTGTCGAGATTCCGAAAACAAAAGACTTAGCCAACAGACCTAGTGTTTTCGAGCGTCTCGGAACCAAGAAAACCAGTGCAAAAAAAACAACTGAACATTGCAGACAGTGGGCACAACACGGAAGTTGCGCTTACGGTAAAAATTGTAAATTTGCTGCCACACACACGTTGATTAGCCCTTCGAAGCAACGGGCGGCTAATAAAGATAGTGAACAAAAACGATTAGTGAAAGATGATGCTAAAAGTAGGCTTCATTCGACAGTAGTTGTGAGGTCGGGCCGAAGTCCTGATGGTGAAATTGACAACTGGGATCAAAATGACCTAGAATGCGCGGACACAGACGTGCTGGAGAAACGAAGGCTCCAGCTTCAGCGTGAACTAGAATTGCAGCTGAAGATGGATTCTGGTAAAGACATGCGAAAAGATAAGAAGAAACCCGTTTCGAGCTCCTCGTCTTCGAGGAGCTCCAGCTCTTCAAGCGTCTCTTCTTCTTCTTCGGAAGGCAGCTCATCCTCATCTTCCTCTGGGCGGTAAGACATAGATTGTAACATTTTTCGGCATTTCAGTTCTGGCACACATAAATAACAACCACAATACTATACAAAAAAAATACAATATCCCACATCTCTAAAAGAATACAAAGTGTTTGATTGCTTAAGACTTAAGGGTCCTCTTGGGTAGCGGAGACGGCCACCCAAAGCAGAAGTAAGAACTTTTTGGTCACATGTGTTCCTAAAAATAACTAGAAATAAACAAACTATTTTTGTAATTACTTTTGTGCACCTGATTAACCCATTTGTTGCTGAGGCGCATACTCCAATTCCATATTGTTAGGATGTGATATCGCGTCAACGGCAACCAATGTGTTAAAAACTCTAATTTAACTGTGGGAATTAATCTATACCACAGAATAAGTAATAGTTCTAGGTACATTAGGTTCTCTGTTAACAAATACCCTGTTTAGGTATGCCAAACGTGCCTAAATCTGGCCATCCCTTTCTATCGCATGCAACTCGATCTTTTGGAGGCGGAGCCTTAGAGCTAGGGTTGCCACCAGCTCGACCTATTAAATGAATATGTTTGTATAATAGTGTATTTTACTTACGATGTTACGATTACTTCTTTATTTACTAAGGATCACCCAAATACACAAAAGCTGTGTAATTTGTGTATTTGGGTGATTCTCTGTTGTGTGGTCTGTTTCTGCAAAATGTAAGACGAAGACACACATCTGCTTCAATATATTATACATGTAAAGAAATATTATTTTTGAAACAACCAATATAAATAGTTAACGCGGCGCCAGCGGCAGCGGTACCTAAAAGGATAGTAGGTATACTAATTTTATTGTCCATAGCACACAGTCTAGGAGTTAGCAGGCTTGTTACTTTGAATGGCCTAACAATGATTATTAGCTTTTCCCTGCAAGAAACCATTTTCAAAGTAGGTACTCTTCCACGGAAAAAATATGAATAGTAGTAAATACGATATAGTAGTCTTGGCTGAGACCATGGAGGACTTAAGTATGATGCTCAATGACCTCAGTAAAGCTTCCGAGCGAGTTGGTCTAAGAATGAACATGGATTAGACGAAGATCATGTCAAATCTCCATGTAGTACCAACGCCCATTACAAACTGACACTTTACGCTCGAAGTTGTAGACGATTATGTAAAGACAGACTGTCCAGTTAGGTAGGTCCAACTTCGAGAAAGAGATCAATAGTCGAATCCGACTCGGCTGGGCAGAGTTCGGGTAGCTACGGCACATCTTTTCGTCCAATATTCCGCAGTGTCTCAAGACCAAGGCGAGAGTCTTTGACCAGTGCTTGTTGCCAGTGATGTCATATGGCGCTGAAACATGGTCGCTTACAATGGGCCTCATAAGAAAGCTCAAAGTCACCTAAATAAAGGGCAATAGAGAGGCCTATGTTGGGAGTTTCTCTGCGTGATCGCAACAGAAATGAGGCTCTCCGCAGCAGAACCAAGGTAACCAATATAGCCCTCCGAATCGCTAAACTTAAGTGGCAGGTTGCGGGCCACATTGCACGTAGAACTGATGGCCATTGGGGCGGAAAGGTTCTCGAGTGGCGACCACGTACTGGAAGGCGCGGCGTTGGTAGGCCTCCCACAAGGTGACCTGGTAAAGGTCGCGGGAGTCCGCTGGATGCGGGTGGCGCAGGACCGGTCACTTTGGAACTCTTTGGAGGGGGCCTATGCAGTGGACGTCTTTCGGCTGATATGATGATACCTACATATATTAAAAGCTGATGGGAATCTTTTAAAAAGAGTAAAACGGGACCCTACTAAGACTCCGCTGTCCGTCCGTCCGTCCGTCTGTCTGTCATCAGGCTGTATCTCACTGATAGCGTGATAGTTCCAGTTGAAATTTTCACAGATGATTTTTATTTATTTATTTATTATTCCAAACATATGCAAGTTCACAGTACAAAACCAAAACACTTAGACTTACATACTACAATAAGTCATACATTAAACAATAAATTAACAAGTCAGAATCCATTCATTAGCGTGTAGGTAACACATTATAAATAATCAAACACTTATTTACATTACGCAGAAATTAAATAAAAATAAAATAAAACATTCATGTCAAAATTAATAAAAATAAAACATTAATGTCAACTATTACATACCATCAAATATCAAGGAAAAAATAAAAAAAATACTTCAAGGGCACATCTTTTCAAATTTATTCATATTGCACTGCAATTGTCAAGAAACAGCCTAGCCCGCCTCACGAAAACACCTAAGCTGTCATGGAATATATTTGCATCAGCCACCCGCCTATAATAGTACATTATTGCCGTGGCCGGGAAGTAGGCAATTGCAGGCTGAGTATTTTGTTTAAACGGACGAGCTTGGAGCTTGTGGGCCTGCAATTGCCATTCGGGCTGAGGCTAATATAGTGCTTTTCTCAAAAATGGGAGAATAAAAAGGACTAAATTTAAATCAAGCGTTATTATTAAATACAAATTGAGGATACTGCAAATGACATAAAATTAAACGTCATATTTTTTTTAAACAGAATCACAAGTGTATTTTTCCACCGAAAAACGCACTCTTTTAATGACACATACAAAAATGTCGCGTTTGCAACAGAAAAATACGACTTTATTTGGCTGAATACGACCTGTGCCGTCTTTTATATGCCAGTTTCTACTTTTTAAAAAGTTTGGTACTCGACAAATAAAGGAATTCATATGTAACATTCCAGGCGGCCTGCAATGTTTTTTATTTTTTAATTTTGATCTGGCCTTCAACTATACACTTTACCTTCCAACATGTAGCGAGTTATGTTCACTTTGCGGGCCATTTTTGAGAAAAAATCATTAAAGAGGTAATGTGCCCTACGCGTAGGAGCATTGTCCCCCCGTCGCGGCGCCGTCGCACCGCCGCCTCCGCGCCCCGGCACGCTCATACGCGGCGCCGGGACGTGCAGTCCTATCTGCTCCAACTCCAACACACACGGATTGTCAACTTTACAATTGAGAAGCTGATAATAATGCACCATAAGTAAAAGCTTTCTTCTCAACTCCAACGTATCCAATCCTACCATCCCCGACACAAATAGGGACGGATACATATAGGGGTAGTACCCGTATTTCTGTCTGTACAGGAACCTAGCAAATTTGCGCTGTATTTTTTCTATATTCAGGGTATATTCTACCTCGTGGGGATCCCACACTACAGCGCCAAATTCGAGTTTACTGCGAACGTATGTATTGTACAACATTAAGGCGATATTGGTACTTTGAAACTGGTATGACATCCTCATGATAAATCCCAGTGTTTTGTTCGCCTTCCGACATATGGTAGTCACATGTTGGCGGAAGTTTAGTTCTCTGTCAAGTGAAAGTAATGTATTTCTGTTGCCGCTATACATAGATAACCTCCTATAGATAGAGCTTATGAACGATTTTGTTCGAATCTAAGGTCACCACAGTTAGAGGTAGGTGCGGGTTGCGGGCATCGATTTAAAATACCCTAGATACACCGTCACCTACAAATTTACGGCGAAAAAGTGTCCTACTCGCTGAGTTATATATAAGTATGCGCGTATAGTAGACACATTAAAAACGTGTAATATACTAAGACCATATTTATAAAAATTAAATACAACTTTATTCCCTACTCATAAGGTATTATTTGTAATGCACGCGCTAGGCGGTTGTGACATTACAAAATTGTGCATGTGTGTGTGAATCCCTATACTGGTTTACTATTAGTGGTAGTGCTGGCTCTGGCGGCAGAACATTGCAGTAATGTTCCCTATAGGTGTTAACGCAAATTAGAAAAAGGCCTCTATTCGGTATACAATACGATTTACTTACAATAAAAAATATTTTAAAAGTATAATCTTAAATCCTATACTATTACTACTCAAGCAATATTTGTGTATATACAGGGTGTGGCCTGTAATAGGAGCAAAAAATCAAACCGTAGATTATTATATTATTATGCTTGTGAAAAATTATTTCCACATGGTTTTATTTGAACAAAATATTATTATTTTTAAATATTTTTTTTCTTCAAAATAAGTTTACTTGTATTGTTTTAATCTTGCTATCAGTAACATTTTATTTAAAAAAAAAATGAAAAAAAATAAAAAATATTCAATAATCACAAAAATATCTTTTGAAAACAATAATACAAAAACTATTCTGACTCATTACATGATGTTACCTCTAAATCTGCATTGACTGCTGTGCTATTATGTCGTGGTGCCAAGATAACATTACTTGGAGGTCATAACTTTAGATCAACATTTCTCCGAATCAAAAAAAAAAAAAATTATGCGACACAACTGCAAATACTCTAAATCTATATGCATTCGCATTCTTAGTGGGTATCACTTTATACTGGACTATTGAGATTTACAGATATTTAAAATTAGAAAACACAATCCGAATTGGCCCCAATATATATTTCTCAGGTTCTCGAAAATAGCTCTAACGATTTTGATGAAAATTGCGGAATAGGGGTTTTTTTGGTTTTTAAACCTAATTACTTAATCTTAACTTATTAACTAGTATTTGGTCATATGTCCGTCTGCATTAATTACTGCATCGCAGCGATCCTTCATCGACTTCACTATATTCTCACACAGATTTAAACCTCTAACTGATTCCCATATTTCGTTGCAGTGGGCGATAAGGTCTTCTTTGCGGCTCTCATTGCGGTTCCCACCTTTGAACCTCGGACTCATAACGGACTACCCAACGGATTAATATGTTTTGTTTTACAGATAGGTACGGTTCGCCGATCTGTAAAACAAAACATATTAATGAACGTAAACGTTTAGAAACGAAAAAAAACATTTAATGGCTACGTTAACTTAAGAACATTGTATAGCCACTTAAAAAAAATTGCTTTGTTATATATGAAAGCAATTTATAAATCAAAACTTCGTGTTCATTACGGCTATTTTTTCTAAACTAATAAAATAAGGACATATAAATAAAAATTAGGTCCATTAACGACTTGGTATTGCTTGTATTTGAATTAATATAATAAATGTATTGTTATTTTTTTTTCTTATACAATCACCAACACAAATTATAATTTAAATTATATAATTGGTGTTGGTGACTGGAGTAATCACGAGATCTATAGTGCATTTTTTTATTTAGGGGCATATAGTAGGTATAGCACCGCCGGCTATTTGGTCTCTTACGAGAACGACACCGAATGCAAATGAGAATTTCAATCACCTTTAATACAAAAATCAGGAAAAGACTGCAAGCACATCTTTGTTTTCATTACTTATTCAAGTTTTCTACTATCTTAATTAATGTGTTGTTATACGCAGTCCCGTTTTATTGATATAATTATGCAACATAAAACTTTCCAAGCAACACACGATCTTTTGCATTTATTGTTATACCCTATCTATTGATGAGGAAATTATTAAGTATTTTGTTCTAAATACAACTCTTTTCAAACTAGTTATAGGAGTAAAAATATATAGGTATTTAACAAAACAATTTAAGCACTTACCACCACATTAAGTTCATCCGCAAACTGGCTTATGTTAAGCCCATTTCTATGGAGCACAATTATTTGCTCCCTCTCAGCAGACACTAAATTCCGCGGCATATTTAAAATCCAGTCCACAATCGAGCACAGGTTAGCAAGAAGGCAATCAGCTCAGTCTACGTAGAAGAACACGGGTCGTAAAAGTTCGGGAACAATAGAAACAATGGTTAACGGCGCCGGCGCGAACAGTCGTGAGGTCTTAACGTAGGTTGCGAAGCGACTAATTCTTCCTTTCGGGTTTTTCAATGTTTACACTAAATATGGTTTGCACGCAAACTTTCCTAAATGCACCCTAATTGGTCATTGAACAAAATGGGCGGGGATTAGCTAGTTGCGCCGAACAAGGAAAAAAATTCTTAAACGGTCGACCGGGAATGTCCCTGACTGTACGGAGTTAACTCGACCTGCTGGTCGATCACGTAACGCATTGTACGCACGTAAGATAGTTCTAAATGTCTAATTTTCAACCGACGAAAAAAACGGAGGAGGTTCTCAAGTCGACGCGTATATATATTTTTTTTATGTACGACCACGCATAACTTTTTACAGAGTCGTTCGATTTTGAGAATTCTTTTTTTATTGGATAGGGTATACCCCGAAGTTGGTCCCATATAAATTTGGAAAAAAAAATACCAAACTTAAGCTACCCTTAAGGGGATGATTGATTTTTCGTCGGTTAAAACTTTGTTTTTAAAGTAAATTATATATGGACAAATGACAGTTGGATTGTCCCAACGCGCGTTCAGAACGTAACGTTGATTAGCCTTGTTGTAGTTATTCAAGTGACGAAACTTTCACTTTAGTTTGTAGTTATAAATAAAAAGTTGAAAATAAAAATTACACCCTTTATGACCTCGGGAATGCGTACCTATTTAAAATCTTTCAGGTATACGGTGGTATAGCCGTTTTTTCTTGCGGATCTTGCAAACCCTACGCGTGTCTATCTGAGGTGGTATATACATTATCTACTCCAAATTCCAATCTTCGAAACTGCTGGATGGATTTTAATAATTGATTCATCAGAAGCTGAAGACAGTTATAGACTGTTTTATCAACGCGCATGTGTGTCGTGATTGGCGATGAATGACTTATTAATAGATTGACCTATTAATTCAGGTTGCATTTGGAATCATGCTCAAAGTCAAAGCTTTCAAGCTTTAATCCTTCTGGGGGGCTTGCAAATTGGCATTAAATGGCTGAAAAAAATACTGTTCAATTTTCAGAAAACAAAATTCTAGATATGATTAATACAATTGTTTTAACCAATCAATTAAGAACCACGTGTGAATCTTTCTAGGGAAGCGAGGAGAAAAACGAAGAAAGGGAAATTGAAAAGGAATTCCAGTTCCTCATCAGAAGGTGATGCACCATCTAAAAAGAAAATTGTGAAAGGTGACCCTAAAAGAGATAAAAGTGTAATTAAAAAACCAACTGTTAAAAAAGATGACAGGCTTTTAAAAAAGACAGATGTTACCAAAAAAAAGCCACTGACAAAAGCAGCTCTAGGCAAAAAGTCATTGTCGCCAGGGAAGAAATCTGGTGGCACTCCACCTATTTCTTCAAAGAGTCTATCGAAGGCTGTTGTTAAACATGGTAAGTCTCCAGCAAAGAGAGACAAAAAAAGTGCTTCTCCACATTCCATTAAAGACCGCGAAAAAGAAAAAGACAAAAAAGAAAAAGAGAGAGATAAGGATAGGGAAAAGGAGCGTGAAAAAGAAAGAGACCGAACCAGAGGCCGTAGCCGATCGCCTAGAAAAGGTAGGTCTAGATCACCTCGACCTCATGCTTCGCATCCTAAAGACCCTAGACGAAAAGAAAGTTCCGAAAAAAGTAGACCAGTTTCACCCAAAAAGCAAGTAAGACGGGAGGGTAGCACTGAGAGACATAAAAAACGATCTCCGAGTAGGGAACGTGACAGAGGTCGCGATCACAAAGACAGATCATTAGAAAGAAGGAAAGAGAAGCATGATGACAAAGAAAGACATGATAGAAAGGATAGGGGACGCGAGAGAAATAAAGAGGGTAGTAAACGTGATGACGGAAAGCGGAGAGGTCGTGATAGGGGTTTGGGTAGTAGAGGCCCAGATAAGGGACTTGAAAAGCCAAACAAACCTATGGAGAGACTGCTGCCTAGGCCTGAGGAACGCTTGGCCGCCCTAGCCGCTATTTCTAATAGAGCTCTCGAAACAGATAAGAATTCAACAAATTCTAAAGATCGTCAGGACACTCATTCTGAAAGAGGTGGCCGCAAACAGGATAGGTTAGAACGTGATAGATCCAGTAAAAGGGATAGAATTGGTAGCTTGGATAGAGAAGCAGGGGATTATGAAATGGGTATGGAACGTAATTACGATCATGGCATAGATCAATATCAAAGAAATGACGATCGGTATGACGACGGTCCGAGAGATGACGATAGGTCGCCGGGTTATGGTCGAGATCGACATTACGATGCCGGATACGACATGCCCGGTCCGCCCAGAGGATATACAGAGGATGAAGATCGGATGTATGCCGAACGCATGGGAGACCACCGTGGCGTAGAAATGGGTAAGAATTTCAGCCTTTTTAGGGTTCCGTACCAAAAAGATAAAAAAGGAACCCTTATGCGACTCTGTCCGTCTGTCACAACGTTAGATATCTCAGGAACTACTTAAGCTATCAATTTGAAATCAATTTGGAACAACTGTTAAAAGGGTTAAGATACGTGTATGGAAAATAAAAAAAACAAAACATTTTTATTTTCTGTTTAAATGACAAATATGAGGGGGGTTAAAAAAATTAAAGTCTAGTAAATAGATCAAGTGGTGTATCATATGAAAGGGCTTGAGTTGCAATTTCTAAAACTGTTTTTATTTTTTTTACAGTGGTTAAATTTTGATTTATTAAGGAAAATGTAGTAAAAAAATACCACCCCCCTCCCTTATCTGCGAAGTTTACGTAGCGAAAATTATGAAATAATAACATATGATTAAGAGTAACATAAATAATACAGGAAAAATAAAACGATATCTCTATCTAGCTTATTTTTTTTTATTTTTCAAAAATAATTTCTTAATTAAATTTGTAATTGACTTACTTTTGTATGAAATATTTTATATCTTCAAATTCCTATCAGATTATCGTTAAAGTCCCTTCTTTCAAATAAAAAATAAATAATCGAAATCGCTACTCGTGATAAAAAGCTATCGCTGATAAACAAACATACTAGGTTGTAAGTTGTTAGTACCAAAATGCAGAAGGCGCTTTGCAACGGTAACTTCTACTATGAGCTGTTTAAGATTGTTCAAGAATGAATGGGGTCCTGACATGACGGGTATGGTGTATGAAAGTTTGTACGGAACCCTCGGTGCGCGAGTCAGACTCGTACTTGACCGGTTTTATTTATTTATAGTGAAGTTAACTTGAACAGATTTCAGAACACAAATAGTTTTGGTACAAAAATGAGACAATTATTATAGTTTAACTTATTCAATTGTACTTTTAGTAACATTTTGAATGCAAATGTCCTGAAAAAAGTGTAGTAACCAAGCACTATACAGGGTGACTGGTAATTCGACCTATTCCTTGAAAGGAGTTATACTAGAGCTAATTTGCAACAATTTATGTCCAGTCAACCAGGGGTCGAAACTCGCTGGTTTCCGAGATATTCGAGTTTTTAGTTTGTATGAAAAAAATTCTCCTTGCAGCCTTAAGCTGGTGATTGTGACAAAAGTACTTCCATATGGATAGTAAAAAAACATTTTTGTCACAATCAGCACTTTAAGGCTGCAAGGCGATTTATTTTCAAACAAACTAAAAACTCGAAAAATTAAAAAAAAATCGTGTTTTGACCCCTGGTTGACTGGACATAAATTGTTGCAAATTAGCTCTAGTATAACCCCTTTCAAGGAATAGGTCGAATTACCAGTCACCCTGTATATAAACGCGTCTAAACTACGGCTGTGATAGATGAAAGATGGCAGTTGCTTAAATATTTAATGCGTTTAAATTATTACTTTTATCAAGGTTACGATGATCGGCGACCACACCGCGACCATTCGTGGGAAGGTCGGTCTGGTTCTATGGACAGAGAGCGGTACATGCACCCTCACAAAGAGTGGGATGGCGAAGATTACCGCGCCGCCGGAGATTGGGGCCGAGACCGACATTGGCCTTTACATGAACCACAGGTACATGGATATTGAGTGGGTTAACATCTTTTAACTTGAGTACTTATATGTCAATTTAACATCAAAGCTTTCTAATATTTATTACTTATATTTCTGTTCCTAGGTGAGCATTTACTACCAAACCCTTTACCAGTACCAATCAATTGATTACCGTAGCAGAACCTATGAAAATCCATGTTTTATCCTGTCCCATATTTTCCTTGGGTGTCCCTTTCGTCATTTTGGTATGTTTTAAGTTGCTTGAACTGTTTATTTGTGCACAATTTTACATTGTAAATGAGTTTACTACATATTTGACAAATTGATGATTACAGATGAACGACTGGGGTGACAAGGAAGCGGAAATGGAAGGATGGCATCACAGAGGCCACCCATCGGCGCCTCATCGCGGTCGAATGCATGGTAAGTTTGGTAAAATTTTACAAACTGCAACCGATTCATTGAATTTCCTTGTCACATTTTATGCCCAACAATTATTTAGTTTTTCGTTGCTTTATTGTTAGTAAAAAAAAACAATGATTTTCTCTAGCGTTTTTGGAACCTCTGAATCAAAGGTAATTCTTCAAATATGTTTAGATGATTACAATCGTGGGATGAGAATGGATATGAGAGAAGGTAATAAACGGCGGCCATCAAGGATCGAGCCAGAGGCTGCCGCGAAGGAAACTGCGCCCGCGCAAGCCGCAGCCACCGCCACACGGGACGCCGACGACGAAAAAGCTATACCTGATGACCTCAGCGAAATAAGTGATGATCCTGATGATATTCTAAATAGAGAAGATGTGAGTATCTTTTCGGATTACTTCGTATTATTTACCCCTTATTCAAACGAATAATTTTACAACTCTGGTTGAAAAAAGCAATTTGCTTTAATAGAACTTTATATTTGATTTGAGTTTGATTGAGCTGCGTTCATATCACCGGCCGTTCTGTCGCGCGTTGAAAAATGGCTAGTATGAAGTGAAGTTTAACATAACTATTTACGAGTATGTTTTTTTCTTTCCGAAGATGATGGACCAGTCTATGGATGAAGACAGCCAAACTGCCCAACCCATGGATGAAAGTGTGAAACCTGATGGCTCGGAGAAAGAGTCTACACAGGTAAAATAAGTTACATCTGCTGTTTCTGTTTATGCTAGGTGCGTTTAGAACGGACTAAAGGGACAAACATAATGATATCTTCCTATTTTTGTATTGACGTGCGTTGCGGCAACTTTTGTTTCAAATAGTATTATTATTTATACTATTTACAGGGTATTTTCTTTCATATCAGGATAGTCTACTGGTATATCCCAAAAAAAAAAATTCAGCTACCTAATTTATTTCTTATATTTAGGATACCAGCGGTGCTGGCGATGAAAAGGAATCGCAAGGCGCAAAAAATGATGAAGATGTTACTGGTTTAGACTTTGAAGAAATATCTGATGGAGAGCTTGAGGAGGAGCGAACTAGAGGTTGGTTTATTACACAGAAAGGGTCTAGCCGCAATCCTATAGTGAAACTGCCCCTGGCTGAAATGTATACCTTTCTTAGAAGCGTTAACTGGTCTTATTATAAGATATCATTTTACAATATTTCAAGCCTGAAATCCCCTTGGTTTGAATAAAAAAAAAAAAAAAATCTTTTTTAATTTTTCTAAGCTAAACTAATGGTTAGATTTCTTCGAAATTCGGATTATACATGGCACTAATAGCAATACATTTTCAAAAAAAAATATCAAGGTTCTAACTTATAAATTTACAAAGGCCTAAAAAAATTTTTTTGTTTTAATTTTTTTTTTATTTACAAGAGGGCGACAATCTCAATTTTTAGATATTTAATGCACAATATAATATCGTATGAAATATATTTTTTTCATAAAAATCCATTTGTGGCAACAAGGTAAAAATGTCTTACTAATGCAGGCCATTCGACATAAGGCGTTTGTAGGTTTACACATATACACATTGGGCCAACGTACTTGGCTCATTGTGTACTTCCGCCTTTACAACCATTTAGTATGTATTAACCCCTCAAGCGTCCCAGTCACCACGTTGGCGACTAGAAAAATTTTGCCGGTAGCGTCCCAGTCACCACGTTGGTGACTAGGAGCGACCGTTGTCTTTGGTATTTTTTCCTATGGTCCGTTTGTGATTGGTTGACCTAGAAAAATACGTGAGCCATTCACAGTTCTTCACTGACTCGAATTTGATCTTTTTAGTCCAATGAGAACTGAGAATTTCAAGTAAACAAATTAAAAACGTCATAGTGCACCGACCGCACGTTACGGCTCCGCCATATTGCATTTTTCTAGCCGGTGAAAGTTGTATCTAGTGTGAAAAAAATGTCGAAATCTTTTAAACGGTAGTTGATTATTCCATGTTTTATACACCAAATTACTGATAATTGAGTACGTAATCCATTTCAATTATTTGTTTTAGCCGCACACCAAAATTATATAGTAAAAAAACGTTGTAACTTTTAATCACGCAAGAAATCATAATGGCGGTCACCGAATTTTGCTAAATTGAAAGCATTTATTATTTCCAATCATTCTGAGAAATAGATAACTTTGTTCCAAATGTAATCGGGAATCGATTTTTACTATTGGTTTTGCCTAAAAACCTACGAATTTGTAAAAATTCAATAATTTGTTCAACAAGTACTACTCTGTACCACGAACTGGTGTACCGTTGACAAAAAAGTTAACAAATTTTTGTTTTACAAATATATATTTTTTGTACACATTGTTCAAATGGTGAAAAAATAATGTCATCGTGGCTATTATAGTCGTTTTATTATGATTATGTAACGTTTTTAGAGTTTCGTATTTTATTTAGTTAGGTACTTATTCATGAAACGTTGGTATATTTGAATAAATTAATTTAATTAAGTATTCGTAGTAGTTATAGTTAAAAGTGCAATCGACAAATATTTAATGTTTTTTTAAACTTGTTAGTTTTATCCGAGTTTTTATTGGCGAAAATACAGTGCTAACTCTATAAAACGAAACATTTTTTATGGAGTGAAGTTAGAAAAACAACCAATTTCACAATAATTTTTAATTGAACAGTTTCAAAGTACCTTTACGACTGAAAATAGGATAGGTACCTGGTGTGTTTAGTTTGAGACCATAATTTCCAAGCAAACCAAGTGTAATGATGCACGTGTTCAAGGCAATTAACAATAACAAAAGCAGAACGGCTATTTACGACCTCAGAAGTTTCGGGTCTCAGAGATTTTGTCGGCGTCCTTTGTAACCTGATAAGATAACATAAACAATAATACCGATACTAAATCTATATCTATTATACAGGGTGTTTGGTACATCGTTTGCCAAATTAAAACGTCAGGTAGTTTGGGTCATTTGCTATCAATTCCAGCATTCAAAAAAAAATTGTGACCACGGGTTTTTTTTTAATAAATTCTAAGGGTGTACCCTAAATATTAAAAATCCCGCGGCCACAATTATTTTTTTAATGCTGGCAGTGATAGCAAATGACCAAAACTACCTGACGTTTTAATTTGGCAAACGATGGACCAAACACCCTGTATATATATAACTCAAGAACGGCTGGACCGATTTTTTTGATGTTTGATTTTTTGGGTTTGTCCTTGCTCGGAATAGCAGAATAACGATTAAAACATGGAACATTTTACAAAAAAGAATTTTTGATTTCCTCATACATTTGGTATGACGATACGAAGTTCGCGGAGTCAGCTAGTATTAGATATTATAGTAAATTTCTTCTTCGAAATAGAGAATGGCTGTTGCGCTATAAAGAGTTATTGTAAAAAAAATAGATATAAATGCCAGTGTAATACCCTTATTACCAATAAATGATGTCTATGTCTAAATTTGAGTCAACAAAGACTTTAACTAGGTACTTTATTATGATCAAAAACATTATTTTGTAATAAGTATTTTCTTCTTTACTAACTTACCTATCTAAACACTTATTCTTCCACGTTTTTATATTAATTTCATAACTATATTGACTTATTACATAAATACAATGAAAGATTCAAAAAAATATATCTCGAAAAATAAACACTCGACTAAGACTGTATTGCAGACGATACTCGGTGACGTCGCAACGGTCAAAATCGCCACATGTTGTCAGTTGCCGCACCGGCCGACCCGGCCGTAACGGCGGCCAAAAGCCGTCCTCGTTGTTTTTGCGAAAAAACAATTATTTAGAAAGTAATTATGTATTTTGTGATAGTACAAATATGTAAAATCAATGCGGAAACGCACTAGCTACAAATAAGTTTATGTGAAAAATTGTGGGTGGCTATATATTTAGTGCAATTTGTGTGTGAAATGAGAGTAGTGAACAGAAAAAACAAAAAATTTGGAAAGAGATTTATATAATCTTCATGATATATAAGAAAAACTATTATGTTTTACAAAATGAAACGAAACATTCATCTACCTTTTCAATGATATGTAACTCATGGCATATAATTATGCTTAAGGTAGGTACAATTCTGATTTTCTGTGAGAAACCGGGTTTTTTTTGTTTGTATGGGGACACTACCGGCCATTTCACTGCTGAGGGGCCGGACGCGTGACGGGTTAACGAGCAGCAGCTAGTTGAGCAGAAAAATTGTGTACACTAAGTTTTTTTTAAATGTAGTATTGCGTATTTCATAATAGGATTGTTTACGTAGTAGTTGTTTACGTACAGCAATACTACATTATTGCCGTGGCCGGGAAGGAGGCAATTGCAGGCTGAGTATTTTGTTTAATTATAATACGAAGCCTGCAATTGCCATTCCGGCTGAGCCTAATATAGTGATTTTCTCAAAAATGGGGGAATAAAAAAGACTAAATTTAAATCAAGCGTTATTATTAAATACAAATTGAGGATAGGTACTGCAAATTACATAAAATTAACCGTCATATATTTTTTTAAACAGAATCGCAAGTGTATTTTTCCACCGAAAAACGCAATCTTTTTATGACACATACAAAAAGGTCGCGTTTGCAACAGAAAAATACGACTTGATTTGGCTGAATACGACCTGTGCCGTCTTTTATATGCCAGTTTCTACTTTTTAAAAAGTTTGGTACTCGACAAATAAAGGAATTCATACCTATGTAACATTCCAGGCGGCCTGCAATGTTTTTTATTTTTTAATTTTGATCTGGCCTTCAACTATACACTTTACCTTCCAATATGTAGCGAGTTATGTTCACTTTGTGGGCCATTTTTAAGAAATAGTAGATTACATACCGAGGCCAATAAAATAAGAAATGTCTCAGAACACATGTAATTATCGGCAGAAGCGAAGCTGAGGTCTATTATGACATACGCAATACTGCCTTAAAAAAAAACTTAGTGTACACAATTTTTCTGCTCAACTAGCTGCTGCTCCTTAATACCTACTAAATGGTTGTAAAGGCGGAAGTACACAATGAGCCAAGTACGTTGGCCCAATGTGTATATGTGTAACCTACAAACGCCTTAAGTCGAATGGCCTGCATTAGTAAGACATTTTTACCTTGTTGCCACAAATGGATTTTTATGAAAAAAATATATTTCATACAATATTATATTGTGCATTAAATACCTAAAAATTGAGGTTGTCGCCCTCTTGTAAAAAAAAAATTTAAAAAAAATTTTTTTTAGGCCTTTGTAAATAAGTTAGAACCTTGATTTTTAAAAAAAATGTATTGCTATTAGTGCCATGTATAATCCGAATTTCAAAGAAATCTAAAATAGAAATAGAAATATTTATTTGCTGGAATACGTTACAATTAGATCTTAAGTAAAATAGTTGCAGAACCAGTATTCAGTCGACATAAAATTCAACATGCAAAATATTGTTTAAATTAAATTACTAGCAATAATCATAAATCAAATAATCCAATAAACATGTCAATTAGAGAAAAAAAAACAATAACTTAATGATTACATACTACAAGCATAACATTACATCAGTTATTCAATAAATCAAGAATTAAATATGAAAATGGAATTTGCAAAATAAATAGAACTTAGGAATAATAACAAAGCCATTAAAAAAATAATTATAATAATAAGTTGTTCATTATCCATTAAAATTTAAAAATCACTAACACTGTAAAAACAATGATCTTGTGGCCACTTGGTCAGCCTTGTCTTGTACACTTTACCATGCAAGATTCTCAAAGAAGAAGAATATCAAAGTATGATGAAGAATGTAAAGATGTTTTCATTATTTTCAGCTGGTTTAGGAGATGCTCTTGGAGTCGATTGGGCTAGTTTGGTGGCAGATGTGCATCGACGTGAACAAACCGCGCCTACCGGTGGTGCGCGCGACCGCTGGAAACCTGAACGAGTCCTAGCACGACTTGGCCTCTCTGTGCACATGGCTGGCAAGGATACGGTGCAAGACATTCTGCATAAGAATGCTAAAACTTTACAGACTGAAAAAACTAGCAAGGATGAGCCTATCTCTGAACAACCTGCTGATAATGCTTTGGATCACAATGGGAAGCATGAGGAGGAGAACAAGCCAGCACCTCCACCAGATGTGAACACTTTGCATCCTGTTGCTGCTATTCAGGTGTTTTTTTCTTTTAATGTTTTTTTTTATTTGCCTGAACAAAAACAAGTTGAGAGTTTACCGCACGCACCGAGGGTTCCAAACAAACTTGTATACATATACACTCTCTGTATACACTCAAGAGCAAAAGTTTCGGGTCAGTGAAATACCGTCATATTTCCTAAAATAGTGCAAGGTTGTATAGTTTTTTAATCCTGTCATGATCTTTATTAAATTTTACATCTAAACTGCAGAAATAAAAGTAAAAAAAAAACATGTTACCAGGTTTAAATCGGACTCGTAAAAACCCATGAAAAAAACAACGTTAACGGAGCGAGATATCGCAAAAATCGTCATATTTGGATTTCGATATTTTTATGATAGGACCCCGGAAATTGCTAATACATTTGGGTATTACGAAGAATAGTATATTATGTAAATAAGACTAGTGTAAAATATTTAAAAAAACCTATTGCGGTTATTTAATTTAGGGGGACCCGAAACTTTTGCTCTTGAGTGTAGAGTATCAAAATAATCGGCATAATACATACAGTCGACATACATACAAGAGTCCAATACAACAATATTTTGAGGATGCTGTTGCGGATGCCGAAGCACTGTAGTGCGTCCAACACGTTTGCCGAAGCGCGAACTGATGATTTTTTCGCAATAAGACGCAAGCGTGTTGGATCACTACTCAGGCGAGTGCGTGGCAGCGGTAATGGCCTCCTCAGGGTATTGTCGGAGAGTATGGACTGCCCCATATTTAAATACTGGGTCGAAGTGGCCATCGGCAGTGCCAAATAGGATGGGACTGCGAACGATCACCGGACGCCTTTGCCGTGTTGGTTCGCATTTACACCTCATTTAATTTAATTTTCTATTTTACTTGTATTTTTATTTTTGATTGCTTTTGATGTACGTACTAACATAGTTATTAAGTCTACATTTGTTACTAACATACTATGGACCAGTGGTCTGAAATAAAGGTTTTTATTATTATTTTATTATTATTATAAACGGCTGTATATTACTTGCGTTGGATTGCGTTGAAAATTGATTTTGTGGGCGAATATTCAGCGTTTTTTTTCGTCATTGTCGTCGCCAGCAAATACTATTAAAAGAGACGAATATAAGAGTCCACCTTTGATGAAAACGTAAGCCAATACCGGTACTAAGTCTTTTTTTGATTTAAGTTTCCGCGGTATGTTTTATCTCTGCTGAAATAATCTTGAGCCGACAATGACGTTAGAACCGAGCGGTTCAAACGCTCGGAGATTGGCCCTGTACATAAAGATGTACAAGGGCCAATCGTCTAGCGTTTGAACCGCTCGGTTCACTATTAAAGAATAGTATTTCATATTAATTATAATTCAAACAGTCGTGAGTTCGTGACAGACAGATAATGAAGTGATCCTATAGGGTTCCTCTATTTCCTAGTCAAGAACCTTAACAATAATGAGTTTGTTAATTATTTTCAATATATATATATATTTTACAGGTGGCAGTGGAGAAGCGAAAACGCCAGCGCGCAGTTCTTTTCGGATCTGGTTGCGAAATTACGAGAGCTCTCAGTGCACGTCGGGATTTGGCACTGAGGCGTTATTTGTGCCATCTGCCCGCAGCCGAGCGCACCGGCCAGTCTAGAGTGGCTCCTCAGCCCTCACTGTTTCACGCTGCTCGGGCTTTGCTCATGCAATCTCCCGTTACCGGCTGACGAAGGTATTAAAGTGATGTTGCACTATGAGTTATTTAGAAGAAAGTGCAATGATCAAGAAAAATAACAAATGTGTTACAACTCCTGACTCTCAAACATAGCAATATGAATTGAAGTGAAATTAACTGTGAACTATGTGTGCATAGTCTGAATTAAACAATTTTAACATACTCTTGAGGTGAAGTGACTACTGTAACATTGAAGTCAGGTAATATTTATGAATTAGGAGAGATACTTTTCGGTGGTTTGTTTTTAAGTCATTATGGTTGATACTTTATTCGCTTTCATTCTTGGTCTTTCATGAATGTAATAACAATTTTGCATTATGTATGATGACATGTATGTTGAAATAATTGAATTACAGATAAATTATAGTATGGTATTTTTTATTGTAATCCTTTCTAAAATATATTATTCATAATAGTACTTACGGTATCAAAATGTAAATATATATGAACATTTGTATAATAAAATTAGAAATTCCAGTTATTTCTTTTATAGCTGATCGTTTGTTGATGATTAATAACTAGTTTGAAATTAACGTATCTCGTAATTTATACATCTTAAGCATCCTTGCATAGGAACGAAACATCTTCACCGGCAGGGAATTCTGTTTTCTTTTCGCCCCTAAAACAGAATAATATAATTATGTTAGTTGTATATTTCAAGCTTAACAATAAAATTTGTAAGTACTGATTATAATTTTTTCTAACGATAATAATAATTTTTGTCCTCAGTGCAACAAGATCATTAGAATAAAGAAATGGACATGTCGAGTTTTAGAGCATGATTTCGGCTCTCAGAATTGGTATGTAAAAGTCGATGGTATAGTTCTTCTTTCATGCAATAAGAAATAAATAAAAATATATGTCTACATTTGGTTCTCAAAAATATCTGAACATGAGAATATCCTGTAACCACCTTGATGCCTAAAATACATCTGTTGACTATAAATCATTCCAAGGTTAAACCTTGCACAATATCCCTGTCATGTATAAAGAATAAATAAGTGGGGTAATTCTTCCCACAGACAGTAAGCTCAATAAAGCATGCATTCTGGGTACTAGATGACTTATACATAATAAATACATATTATTTTAACCTCCTGAGTGGGTACGCTTTTAGTGCTTTTGAATAAGGAACTTTTTGACATTCAGCAAAAGTACTTTTTTGAAATTGGTACATATGTTTGTATGTGGGGTCTTAGGAGGTTAGCACATAAAAAACATTGAGTAATGCTCCTTGTACAACGTTAACGGGGTTATATTGTCGTCATAAAAAACCGGCCAAGCGCGAGTCGGACTCGCGCACGAAGGGTTCCGCAGGTCGATCACGTAACGCATTGGACGCGCGTCAGGTAGGCCTAAATGTCACTTTTTATATGGAAAATTGACAGTTAAGTTGTACCGACGCGCGTTCGGAACGTTACGTAATTACCCCTCAGTACCATTATCTATAAAAACGGCAAAAAAATCACGTTTGTTGTATGGGAGCCCCCTCAAATATTTATTTTATTCTGTTTTTTAGTATTTCTTGTTATAGCGGCAACAGAAATACATCATCTGTGAAAATTTCAACAGTAACTATCACGGTTCATGAGATACAGCCTGGTGACAGACGGACAGAAAGACAGACGGACGGACAGCGGAGTCTTAGTAATAGGGTCCCGTTTTACTTTTTGGGTACGGAACCTTAAAAATGATATAGGCAAAATATTACACTAGTCATTTTGCGTTCTAGACCGTCCGCGACTATACCAAGTAGATGTCTCACAAAACCTATTTGAATAACTCAAATAAAATAGTGCACATCTTACTTTCGGAAAAGAACAGCACCAGCAATTCCTTTGATTATTAGTTTGTTTGCATTGACATTCAAAATGGATCCTTCCCGCAAACCAAGCACAGGGCCAGCATGGGGCATTTCCAAGTATTCCGTTATCCTCTGGTCTCTTGTCTCTCCTTTATGGGTCTCACTTTCCACTTCAATGTAATGTGGATTAATATTAAAAGGCACAATGCCAATAGCATCAAAAGTTGGTGGAAAAATAATAGGCATATCATTAGTTGTGTATATACTTGTTGTAGCTACATTAGTTCCAGCACTGCTGCCTATGTACAAAAGATTGCCTTCATCAACTCTGGTTTTAATGAGGTTAACCAAATTGTTTTCATACAGCCGCTTCAAGAGGAGAAAAGTATTCCCTCCACCTACAAATATTGCTTTGGCTGATTCCACTGCAGCTGCTGCATCGGGATATGTGTGCAGACCCGTAACATTGAAGCCCCATAGGTCTACAACTTGTTTTATTTTTGATGTATAGCCATCAAAGTCATTTTGAGCATAGGGTACAAATATTACATCATGTACATTGTTCCTGAAACCAATTATATTTTATAAATCAGCTACTTGCACTGCTAGGGTTGCCCGACATACTATATTATATAGTACTGTACTATGGCCACATACATATTTAAATTACTTCAGGGTAAAATATACAACAGCCAGGTATTGAGTGGTGTGAGTGTGTGTGTTCCCGATAGGTATGTGTAGCGTAGACTCCGGCCGCGGCTGCTAGCCGAGTCGCGCGTGCGCACCAACCTGCTTGGTAGGGCACCGATGACGCGAGCAGTGCGTACCCTCAATCTCATAGCGGAAAATATTGATTTGTTTTAGTGTTCTCTGAATGAATTCACAAAGGCAGCATTGCTCGTAATATGTTATAAGTACTACGTAAATAAATAATGTTATATTATAAAATAGTTACACTGTTGTCTTAGGTTCGATGCTTGTAAAAATAGTTGTAAGTGTGGATAATAAATAAAATAAAAAAATCTTTTGGCTCCGCATACTTTATATTATAATATACCCTACATAAAGTACACTAAAATAATATATTTTTATCATAAATTCCAAATAAATAATTTTCTGAAAAAAAATCATATTTTCTACTACAAATAAGTACTTTTTTTATGTGTACTTTATTAATAAGACCTTTAACTCACTATGTACTATATTTGTCCAAAAAAATCTGGCAACCCTGTGCTCCACCCACATATTACAAAGGATTTAGTCGCACGATGCCTATTATCGCACTTAGTTGACTTTTTAATTTTTACTTGTAATAGGTAGCACAGTGACAACATTTTAAAATCTCCATACATGTAATCGCATTATGCCGGAAATCGCACCTAGCCAAACTTTTTTCTAAACAGTTCAAATAGTCGCAGAATGCCTACTTTTGTTTTCACCAATATTTTCTTTTCGCGTATTGCCTACAAAATGTACAATCAAACACAACAATCATTGTACCGTATGTCGGTTTTGTTTTGAAAACATTTTTAAATTCTAATGTAATCATTATGTAATAAATGATATTAAATGAAAAATAAATGTGAGCTCCTCAATTAAACTAGTATAGTCTCCAAACTTTAACCCCTTGTTGGCCGTGGTCAACCTGCTTAGTTCACCTAGGTGGTTCGGTTAAATGATGAATAATATACAAATCAAAAATGACTATGGGCCATAGTCCACCTAACCTAACTAGCTATAAAAAATATTCTTCGTACAAAACCGGGTTATGTACCAAGAAACCAACTTTCTTTGGACATTACCAGATACAATCACAGTTGTGCACAAGTAATTATAAATTCTCCCTATATAACCCGGTTTTGTACAAAGACATTGCTGTTCCTACTACAAAACCAAGGAGGTTCTCCTAGTATATAGGTACCTGCTGAGCGACTGCTGCAGTTCAGGAGCATTCTACCCTTGAATCTACCCTTGAATCCCTCATAGTACCCCTGAGTTAGTCTAGTAACCTCCACAAGACCCTTAAAGCTGGAGGATTTGTGTGTGTGACTAGTACACACATCACAATTATCAAGTTTACACCGAGTAGAATACTACATATAGGATAAAGGTAATGTATATAACTTACCTTGATATTTTTAATTAGCACAACATCATTGTTTTGAAAATATTTTATATATGTAATTATTAATAATTTTCTTCAATAAATATACCTGACCAATTACTCCTACACTAGAATTTAATGACATAATCCATTATATCTGACATGACGTTATTATTTTATTTTATACAATTTTATGACCTTCTTGCACTTACGAAAGAGATAAATAAACTATCTTGTAAATAAATGCAATGATAAACTCTCCTGTTGTTGATTGTACTAAAATAGGCATCATGCTATTTTACTGACGATTTCTAATAAAAAACGGCAAGCTGCGATACAACATTGACAAAAATAAAAAAGTAGGCATGGTGCGATTATGTGGACAGAGGTTTTATTAAGTTGGCGTTACGCAACCTATTGTATGAAAATTTATAAAAGTAAACTTTGTGCGATAGTTGGCATCTCTCTACTAAATCTTACAAAGAACCCAGGCATAGCCACGCAATAAAATATATTCTTTGTCCATACTGAAGATCAATTCAACATACTGGTGAAAGTTTATAAAAAAAACAGATAAGTTGTATATTATCGGAGATAACATACAAACTTACATTTCACAGACATTATCTCTATATTTCTATTGATTGATTTGTTATTGATTTAATTTGCTGTCATGTTATTAAACTAGTCAGGAATAAATATTTTATTTTCATTTTTTTTTTTTATATTAGTAGGTAGTTTTTATATAAAGGATTTCAAAACTTACTTTTGTAAGAAAGAGCATATCTCTTCCTTGGCAAATCCCAGCAAGGAATAACCATGGCAATTCGAGGAAGAAAGTAGCAAAGCTTGACGACGAGACTCCATTATGGGCGTTACGCCTACAATGCGGCTGAATGTTTGTATTGTTTTTTTGCTACCGACAATATGCGATAAAGAAAACAATGGAACATGTAACTGAAAAATTGAATACCGCATAAATAAAGATTACGTATCAATGTTATCTCTATGCTGTAAGCGATACTGAGATAGTGGCGTAGAGTAAATTAAATCATGAAATAGTAGTAACTAGTAAATGTAAAAGACTAAATTACTCAAATCCAAAATAAAAAGTTAGCATTAAAACAATACAAATCAAAATCACGATTTTTTATTGACAATGACATAAAGTTATTGACGTTTGTTTTTTTTTTCATTCATTCAGATAGACTATAGCTGACGCCAAACGTCCAAGGGCGGCGGACGGCAGGAGCGGTACGTAGGTAGAGCGAGATAGGGATAAAATTTAGCTGGACGCCGTGTTTCCGGCACGTATCCATTGGCGGCCAATACAAGGTGATTAAATACTGATGATCCACCATAGCTGTCTCTTTCTATTGCATGTTATAGAAAGAGACAGCTATGGTGGATCATCAGTATTTAATGTGAAGTATTATCTTGTTGTAGCTGTCTCTATCTATAATATGCAATGAGATAAATACAGCGCATGGATCGCGTATTGGCCGCCATACGGGTCGAAATCACGTGGTGGACTGAGGGCCTACCGCGAAAGGCATTCGAAGTTTCCCCTCTCTGTCATACTTACGAGTTCGTACATAAGTGCGACAGAGGGAAAACTTCGAATGCCGTTCGCGGTAAGCCCTCTGCATGCAGAGATTGTTGCCGTAGCGCATACACTCGTGGATTTGCCGTTACCTTGTCGACAGCGACAAATCCGCGGATAGGTACGCCGTACGCGTAATGATTCTAAGTACAATATCCTTTGCCATGACCTAGCTATAGCCGCATCCAGACAAGCAAAACGTGATTTCGACCCGTCTGGATAAGTGCCGGAAGCATGTTGTCCGGCAAAACCAAGGTCACTCCATATTAGATTCCCTTTGACCTTCCTCGGCGACTACGCGACTTATATGTAAAATATATGTTGAGGGACAAAATAAAATAAAAAATAAATCAGCCTAAGTATAAACTTCTCGTTGCTGGGCACATATTCCGTGATGAAAACCCGAGTGTAATACTATAGCCAAAGAGAATATAACCACTATGACTATAGCCACAGTATAAAGAACTACAACCAGTAGGCAAGCTTCATTCATCTACGAATTTACGCACCCGCTTAGCGTACCCGCTCAAGAGTCAGGGTTGTCAAAAATATGTTTGGAGAGATATTAATTTATTTATAATTACTTGACATATTCACTCAGATCTTTAAATAGAAATGTATAAGTTTTGATAAGGCGGCCATTTTTTTTCGTTTTCAAAATCGTTATTGGTTCCGAGGGGCTTTTTAATAAGAATCCAATATTGGATTTTCAAAAAGTTGCCGCCATCTTGAAATTCTGGAAATACAGTCCGATTTGGTTCAAAATCGATATCTGCGGGTCCGCGGGGCTTCTTAATATGAATCCGAGCTTGGATCGTAAAAAAGTTGCCGCCATCTTGAAATTCTTGAAATACAGTCCGATTTGGTTCAAAATCGATATGTGAGGGTCCGCAAGTCTCTTAATATGAATTCAAGCCTGGATTGTAAAAAAGTGGCCGCCATCTTGAAATTCTTGAAATACAGTCCAAATTTGGTTCAAAATCGATATCTGAGGGTCCGCGGGGCCTTTTAATATGAATCCGAGCTTGAATTGTAAAAAAAGTTGCCGCAATCTTGAAATTCTTGAAATACAGTCCGATTTGGTTCAAAATCGATATCTGAGGGTCCGCGGGGCCTTTTAAACTGAATCCGAGTTTGGATCGTAAAACAGTGGCCGCCATCTTGAAATTCTTGAAATACAGTCCGATTTGGTTCAAAATCGATATCTGAGGGTCCGCGGGGTCTCTTAATATGAATTCGAGCCTCGATTGTAAAAAAGTTGCCGCCATCTTGAAATTCTTGAAATACAGTCGATTTGGTTAAATTCGATATCTGGGTGTAACGATTTTTATGAGGCTTTGTACATAGAGGCTTACGAGGGCGATAAATCGATCTAGGTCTACTATCGGGGAAACATCATTTAAAATTTCAGGTTTCATCGCCCTCGGGCCCCTCGGACCCTCAGATCAGATATCGATTTTGAACCAAATCGGACTGTATTTCAAGAATTTCAAGATGGCTGCCACTTTTTTACAATCCAAGCTCGAATTCATATTAAGAGGCCCCGCGGACCCTCAGATATCGATTTTGAACCAAATCGGACTGTATTTCAAGAATTTCAAGATGGCGGCAATTCAATTTGAACGAAATGGGACTGTATTTAAAGAACTTCGATTTATATTTAAAGAACTCGAGCCTTCAGATATCAATTTCGAACACAATTTAAGTGACACCATAAAAAAACACCTAAACCTTACCGATATTTAAAGTCGGTTTTATAATAAGTCAAACTTGACACCCCTTCAGAATAGTTAGCGCAAACCCGTAGAGTTTGCGCTAAACTTCCTCGTCTCCCGCTTCCCCGCGTTCCCCCCCTTTCGTAAACCCGCGTGGCCCTGAGCTTGCAGACTGTATGTAGTTAGACTGTGCTATAGCTATATATGACTAAAGGCCCACGCCGAAAGACCCGACATCGAGCTGTTTTGCAGTGAGAGTCAGGATGGCGGGTGTACCTACAGAAATGTAAAAAAAAATTATACGAAAAAATGTACCCAAAATGTACTATTTGGTGCCACATTAAAAATGTTAATACACCGGAATTTTGTACCAAATTTGTACTTAAATATACAATTGATATTCGAGCAATATAATTCGTGGTTTGCGAGCAATACACATTTAAGGTCTTTCTACGGTAGGTACACGCATACGTAGGTAAGTGTCGATACCACTTAAACTTGTTTATTTTCCCCTCACTGCCTCGGAAAGCCGTCTTTTATCCTTTAAAACTAGTGAGCAAAAACGCATTTTATCCACTAGTGCCAGGCGCGGCTCACTCGCGATTTGCGTTTATCGCTACAAGTACATGCCGGTTGCCCCCTGGCAGGGCCCTATTCAGTGGCGTGGCTGCCACGCCGTGCATGGGATCGGACGCGCACGCGACCTACTTCGCGCGCACAAGCTTACGTAAGTATTATATCGGAAGCGAACGTGCCACCGCATTCGTCTATTTGTGTGTTGTTGAATTACTGTTGAAATGATTCTTTTTATTCATTTCAACAGTAATTCAACAACACACAAATAGACGAATGCGGTGGCACGTTCGCTTCCGATATAATACTGTAACCTAAAAAATATTGTATTGCAGCGGGTTGCAAGAACAATAATAAAAATTCCAATCTCGCATTTTTCTATCTCCCGGCACGCCCGAAAGATGCCGAAAGGTAAGAAAATGAACTTAATAGATAATAAGTATTTACTGAATAATAATAAATGAGATATTATAGGTGTATCTACTTCCATATATAACACTGTATGAATCAAGTGGAATCAAGTAATACCCAGAACAATTTTTATTATGTTTAAGTATGCAGGTAAATTTTAATTGATTGTTTGCTGATATACCTATGTGAATTTAAATTCTAGTATAGTAATGTATACCTACTTACTAAAACAACAACTATGTAGGTAGGTACCGCCGTACTATCCCTATTTTTCTATTCGTTACGTTGCATGGTAAATTTAATTAAACATAATTAAAATGTTTAAAAATAAAGCAACAAGATTCTGCATTACTGTGGGTTGCAGCAAAGCCAATAAAAGGTGGCCTGGCGGTCTTGGTGTATTCAATTCGTCCAAATTGTGAGATTTATTATTTTGGATAAAACTATCCTATGTCCTTCCTTAACTATCGCTTTACCGTAAATGGGTTCAATCCGAATGTTCATCCACCATTTCTCACCACCTTAGGGGAGTATTTCCTCCTTTTATATGTTCCGGAATAAAAATTATTCTATGTTCTTTCCTTGGACTCTACCTCTCTCTATACCAAATTTCATCTAAATGGGTTATATCCAAATCTTCAACCCTCATTTAACCACCCCAGGAAATTATTTTTCGGGATAAAAACTATGCATTGTGCAAATTTCATCTAAATGGGTTTTATCCAAATTTTCACCCCCTATTTTATCCCTGAGGGGATGATTTTCGGGATTAAAACTATCCGTTGTCATACTCCGGGACTCAAACTATCTTTCAACCAAATTTCATCAAAATGGGTCACAAACAAATTTTCACCCCCAATTACACCCCCTTATGGGATGATTTTCAGGAGTAAACTATACTATGTCCTTCCCCAAGACTCCAACTCGCTATACCGTAAATGGGTTCCATCCAAATTTTCATACCCCATTTCACCCCCTTAGGAGATGATTTCTGGACTAAAAATTATTTTAAGTCCTTCCCCAGGACTCTGAACTATCTCCATACCAAATTTCATCTAAATCGGATCTATCCAAGTTTTCACCCCTCATTTCACCCCCTCAGGAGATGATTTAGGATAAAAACTATGCATTGTCCTTCCCTGGGACTCCTTCTATCTCTATACCAAATTTTAACTAAATGGGATTTATCCACATTTTCATCCCTATTTCATCCCCTTGGGGGATGATTTTCGGGATTCAAACTATCCATTGTCATTCTCCGGGACTCAAACTATATCTATACCAAATTTGATCTAAACGGAGTCCATCCAAAATTTCACCCCCCATTTCACCCCCTCAGGGAAAGATTTCCGGAATAATAACTATCCAATGTCCTTCCCTAGAACTTAAACTACCTCTAAACCAAATTTCATCAAAATGGGTTACATCCCATTTTTCACCCCCCCCCCCCCATTTTACCCCCTAAAGAGAAGATTTTCGGGATGAAACCTATCCTTTAACCTTCTCCGGGACTCAAACTAATCATATACCAAATTCCATCCAAATCGGTGCAGCGGTTTAAGTAGCTCCATACAAATTTCCACCCCCCATTTCATCCCATTAAGGGTTGATTTCCAGGATAATAACTACCCTAAGTCCTTCCCCAGGACTCAAACTATCTCTATACCAAATTTCATCTTAATCGGTTCAGCCGTTTTCACGTGATGCGCGGTCACATAAACAGACAAACAGATAAACAGACAAAAATTCTAAAAGCTGTTGGAACGTGTTCTGTTATCGATTCTAAGTATCCCTAGCCAATTTTTTTTCGAATATCTTCCATGTACAGACTTTCGACCCTCTTCAGCTTTATTATATGTATAGAAGATATATATATATATATATATATATAGTACTAGCAACTTATTACTTTTATTATATCTTTTCAAAATAGCCTCCCTTCACATCAATACATCGCTGCATTCGATAGAACCACTGAGAAAAGCACTTTGCCCACTCGTCCTTAGGGGTCTCTTCGACGGCCTTTTGAAACGCAGCCACTGCTTCGTCGGCGTCCATAAAACGTTTTCCTCGAAGTTTTTCTTTAATTTTTGGGAATAAATAAAAATCACAAGGTGCAAGGTCGGGGCTATAAGGTGGGTGACCCAGTAATTCCACGTTTGCCGTCGCCAAATAGTCGATCGTTTGCTTGGCGGTGTGCGATGAGGCGTTGTCGTGGTGAAGCAGGATCCTACTGCGAGGCCGTTTTTCTCGAACTTTTTCCAAGACAAGTGGTAAACAATTGTTAGTGTACCACTTCGCAGTAACTGTTTTTTGATCCTCTAAAATAATTGTTGCGTAATGACCAGTCCTTCCGAAGAACGAGGCCACCATCTTTTTTCCCACACTTCGACCTCTCTTCACTTTAGTAGGCAACTCCTCGGAAGGAAACACCCACTCAGCAGACTGTCTTTTAGTTTCAGGATCATAACAGTAAATCCAGCTTTCGTCACCCGTAACTACGTCGAACACAGCATTTGAGTCACCTCCGTTGAATCTTTGACCCATTTCACGGCACCAATCAACACGACGGACTTTTTGGGCTTCTGTCAAATTATGAGGTATCCACCGGGCACAAAGCTTCCTCACCGCTAAATGTTCATGGAGGATTTTGTGGACTTGACTCATACCAATGGCTAAGCTTGTACGAATCTGCTGATAGGTTACTCTTTTGTCAGTCTCTATCATACGCCGCACAACACTGATGTTATCTTCAGTAGTCGCCGTAGAAGGCCGGCCCTCACGCAGATCATCAGTGAGATCAGTGCGGCCACGTTTAAATTCATTAAACCAGTTGTAAATAGTAGCACGAGATGGGGCTTCATCGTGAAAGGCCAATCGAAGTCTATCATAACTTTCTTGTTGACTTAAATTACATCGAAAGTCGTAAAAAATCATTGCTCGAAAATTTTCTCGCGTTAAATTCATGCTCACGTAGTACACACAATTTTCAATTTGCCGCCAAATCGTAAAACAAATGACAATCGAGTGGAATTCGTACACAAAAATATTAAGAAAGAGTTCCATTTTCAAATTTTGAACTTATTTTTTTATTATATTTATTACAAGTGGCCAGTTCTAAAGACTTTCAGTGTCGCCCTCGTAAATGTACCCGACTATCGGGTCTTGTACATATTTTGTTGGCCTGGCAGTGTGGACTAGTTTCATGGGTTGGCAATGAATGTGTTAAGTGGTCAAAATCTCCGAGACTTCAATCCTGTAATGGACGAGCTTATGCCTAGTCTGTATAGAGCCCTCGGTGCGAGAGTAGGTACCTACAATTCGCACTTGACCGCTTTTTGTGGTATGAATATATGCGGCTTTAACGGCAGATCTTTTAATAAACTTAGAAGTGTTATTGAAGTGGATACTTCTTTGCTCGCGTTCTTGTATAGGGGTACAATTCAAAATGTATCACGTGACTTCCGGAATAACTGTTTGTAGAGAAGCCTAATCTGATTTCAAATAATTGTTTGTTACATGTCTTAGTCCTTCTTTATTTGCCATTCGTTGTTAATCACAAAATGTTATTTAGTTTATGTGGCGGACATGAAAATAATGCTGAAATGACCGCCATTTTTAATATATCGCGACTCAAATGATCTACGTCAGTTAATGTTGCCATATATAGGTACCGATTTATCTGTACTTATATAAATAATAATAAATAAATATTACGAGACAATCTTACACAAATCAACCTAGTTTTAGTGACTTAATTCAGATATATTTTTTACGGGTACAGCCAACAAAGAAGTATCCACTTAGACACAACCCGCTTCTTTTTTGATAGCTTCAAGGATTACGAAGCGACAACGAAGTACGACCGCAATATTTAATACATAATAAAAATAAGTATCTACCTATTAAATCCAACTTTTATTTCATACCATGTAAGTAAAATGATCGATATACTTAGGACAAATATAGGTGTGCCTATTTAGGCTATTTATAATCGGCAACAATATTTTCTGTCACTTAAGTATAAGATGTGTCACTAAACTGCAATACCCTAATTAACTAAGTACTAACATTTTTTTAAGGCATAAGCCGCGTCTGCTGCGCCATGTTTTCGTGGTTTTTAAACGTCAAACATGTTTTGCCAATCAAAACAATACCCTATTTGTTTGCCGAAACTGACGGAAAACATGTTAGATGTGTAAAAACATGGAAAACATTGGTGCAGCGGACCCGGCTTTATACTAATGAGATCAATGTTATCTTGGAAAAATAAATAAATTGGATTGAATATAAATTTCAAAAGCTATATTTATATAAATATTTTACTATAAATAAATGTAGATAAAAATAAATAAATTAAAGGTAAAAATCAGGGATCGGAAACCGGTATTGTTTGTATGGGAACAAAAACGTTATTTTTTCGTTCTTTTGATAATAATTTCATTTCTAATTAGGCAATCTAATAATACGCACTCGTTACCTCAAAACACAACTGAGTCCTACATGTGAAGTATAAAATAGTTCGAGATTTGTGGTAAACCGAGGTTTTAGCAATTAACCGGTTCCGATCCCTGGTAAAAATAGATACCAAAAGTACCAAAACCCGAATCAGCGCACCCCACTTCCACGTGGTCTTGTCTGTCCTACCCCCTAGAGTGTATAAATAAAAGCTCGCGGAGCCAGAAGCTCGCAAATGAGGTCCTGAGTTGAACGGGTGCACGAGGCCTAAGCGAAGCGAGTGGGGGGAGGTGGCGAGCGATGCGAGCCGGCGTCCTCCCGAGCGAAGCCGCGGAGCGTAGGTCGAGTGCGCACGTGAAACGAAGGACCGACGAAGCGAGTTTCTGGTGGGAGCCCGGGCGGAGGGTGGGAGACTGAGTCCCAGAAACGAAAGCGGGGCTCAGTCAACTTTCTTCTTCAATATAATTTTTTGATGATAGATGTTATTTCCAAGTAATTCTATATTGATATTTAGGTAATCCTATTATTAGGTGATTCTATTTAGGTGACAGATCTATTATTCTAGGAACTGAAAATGCATTTATTAGGTTACTGATAAAATCATACCCTTTATAATCATGCTTATAGGTACTTATTTCAGTTTAGTGCTTTGTTGCTTAAGTATCTATATCGCAATAACCAAAAATGAACACTTTGTGTGTGGGTATTTTATCCTTTTATTATTACTCATAGAAATTGACATAAACAACGTTTAATTAGGTACAATTTCAAGATTCTCGCTCTTAATAAAACACTTAACAATAAAATGTAGGTAGAGGAGTATGGCTCCCTACCTATTCATGTCTGAATGAAAATACCTACAAATCCTACAATACGAAAGTGTAGCTCATAGGTAGATATAATAATAAAAACAAAAATAAACTCTTACCTATTCTTATTACAATTTGAACCTTTTTGTATCTGAATGGATTAAATACGTTGTACAAATGTTTTTTTAAATATAATTAGGTACCTACTAAATAATATTATCAAGCATCAAGAATAAAGAACCGCTCTTCATGGGGTTTGTCACAGCCGGGGCCGAGGTAGCGGCGCCTCAGCTCGAGATCAAGCGGCGCGGAGACGTCGCCTTGCAAAATGCTGTAGGCCTGCTCAATGGTACTTTCGATCTCTGGCTTCAGCTCCTGTAAAATTATACAATAATTATTTACTATTTGGTTTTCTAATATGTCGCTGAACGAAATTGTTAAGTTTTGGTACTCATTAGACGTACAATTTTATGATCTTTAATTTGTTAGAAAGTAACTTTTTGCTAGGATGCACCGTATAGAATTTACGAGCGAGAAACCAAAAAAAGTCCTAAAATTTCAAGGATTTGTAGCTGCCAAAAGTTGTTCCGAGATACCTATCTCGTGTAGGTAACCATTTTTGATATTTGCTCGGGTTTGTCGGCATACACGATATGAAAAAATAAAATCATCTAGTTAGGTACATCAACTTTTGCAACGCACCCCCCTGCTTTGAAACTCTAGTGACTAGCGTATGTAACCGATGTCTATAATTTTAATGTAGGTACTTATTTTTAAAAACATATCTAGTTAATACATTTTCAACACATTTACTCGTAACGTGCCTCTTATTTCGTCGCTTTTAGGCTCATAATCCTGATGGGTATTAAACACGCGTGTTTTATAACATTACGACAGACGTTTATATCCCGATAAAAATACGTTGGCACCTTTGCAGCAAGGTGTATGTATGGACACGGCGCATTCTTAAATTGACCGGGCTGTACAGTTTTTTTTTTTAATTTTCGGCATATGGATTCTTACTCGATTAAACAAATTAAATCCTTCTTATCAATTATTTGATTATTTCTTCTTGGATATGATATAGAAACGTTTCATTTTAGTAAAACTATTTAACTATTGATAACATTTAACATGAATTTATATTGAAGACGAAAATATTGATTTTATTTTGTATTGGCTTTGGCTGTTTAGAGATTTCATCTAAACCTCGCTTTAACACCTGCGCGCGCACTGCTCGAACTTCACGAAAAAAAATAGTTGCGCGCCATTATAGGTAATTTCACAAATATTTGTGAACATTGTTGAAATGTTGATGCGTGTTTGGTTATTATTAAAAATGTTGACTCGTGGTGAATAGAAAAGTGATAAAAATCATTGACGCCACTGGAAATTCTTGGAGATGTACTATGTGAGTAAAAACCTGTTGTCATCAATAACTAAAGCAAATAACTTAGGAGCCTGTAACATTTTCATTTTATGAACAGGATTTTTTCCTCGCGAATGTGTTGAAAAACGTCGTATGAAACGCGTGAGCTTTGATAATTACATCCTCGGCTCTCTTATCATTCCGCCTCTGATGTTGTGGAGACCAACATAGCTCATTTGTTTCACAATGTACTATTTCTCAAACATGCAATGAAATATCTAGACACGCGGCAGCGTGTCAAGCCAAGTTCAAGCAAAGGAACTGGCTAGCCAGCGCCGAGTGTATCATTACTCATTACACGAACCACTTGGTGCCACTTTTGACCCTTCTATAACTCAAAACCTCTTTAACGTAAACACATAAATCTCCGTTGAAGTGTAGTTTCAATGTTTTACAACTTGCGCGGGCCCGCGCCCGACCCGCGCCCGCGACCGGTGTGTGGAGGCCTTAAAAAGTACAGCCCCGTTTTGTCTAGGTTGATGGGTTCGATTGGATAGCGTTGGAATTATTTTTTAGACAAGGGCAAGAGTCGTAAATCAACACCTAGGCAACAAAATAAAAGAACAAGTGAGCTCATAAAGTAGGTATGTTACTGTATGAGCTCACTTGTTCTTTTACTGACTGGTGACTGTTCACCGGCATCAATATATATAATGGAACAAAGGCCGCAAAAATATCTGATGACAACTCTATTCCTAGAGCCGTTAGAGCGTGTCAGATATTTTTGCGGCCTTTGATCCATCATATGTATAATATTGATGCCGGTGAATGTACCAGTTGCGAACCCACCGTTAATTTGATTCAGGACTAAGGTAGGTATAGTTTAATAGTTATTTGTTATACAAGGGTGCAAAGTTGTATTTTAACCGCGAGTGTGGAATTGAAACACGAGCTAGCGAATGGATTCTAGGGTTGAACCACGAGCTAGCGAATGGATCCTATGGTTGAACCACGAGCGAAGCGAGTGGTTCAAATATAGAATCCTGAGCGAAGCGAGTGGTTCAAAAATAGAATCCTGAGCGTAGCGAGTGTTGCAACACACGAGACGTCAAAATAACTTGCACCCGTGTGTAACACAAATCTTTTCACCTCACTAAAGCGAGGAAAAAAAACAAAAAAGTAGAGAAGACATTTTTTTCAAAAAAATTTAAAAAGGGGGAAAAATCATTAAAAAACATGAAAAAAGAAACAAAATATTACAAAATAAAAAAAAAAACATTTAATAAAGAGGAAAAGAGAAAAAACATTGAGAAACAAAAAAAATAACATTAAAATAAAGAAAAACTTTCAAAAAAGGCAAAAATAATTTCAAAAAACATTAAAAAAGACTGATAAAAGAAAAACGAAGCAATAAAATAGAGACAAAAACATATAAATAGAAAAAAGTTACAATAACATAACATTAAGAAAAAGAACGTAAAAAAAGACAAAAAAAGACAAAAAACAAAAAAAAAACATGTTAAAAGAAAAAAGTTACAAAAAACATTATATTAAGAGAAAAAACGTAAAAAAAGACAAAAATTGACAAAAAAACAAAAAAAAACATGTAAAAAGAGTGGAAAAAAAAAATTAAATAATGGAAAAAGAAAAAACCTTGAAAAACACATATAAATCAATAAAAAATAAAATACATTAAAATATGGCAAAAACATTAAAAAAAATATAAGAGAATTTCAAAAAACCTTGAAATAATAAAAAACAAACATTAAAAAAAAAGGAAAAAAACGTATAAAAAAGAGAAAAAAGACCAAAAAAACATAAAAAAAGAAAAAAAAAAACATTCAAAAAGAAACAAAACATAAATAAAAAGGAGAGAAAAGCAAAAATCATTGAAAAAAGAAAAACAAAGCATTAAAATAGAGACAAAAACATAATTAAAGAAAAAAAGTTACAAAAAACATTAAAATAAGAGAAAAAACGTAAAAAATAGATAAAAAAGACAAAAAACTTAAAAAAAACATTTAAAAAGAAAAAAAAGTGGAAAAACCACAAAAATAAATCAAAAAACAAAAAAAAAAAAATTTTTTTTTTAAGTGGAAAAAATAAAAATAAACCTTTAATAAACACATTTAAATCAATAAAATATAAAAAAAAACATTAAAATGTAGACGAAAACATCAAAAAAATAAAAAGAATTTCAAAAACCATTAAAAAAAGAAGAAAAGAATAAAAAAAAAAATACGTATAAAAAGACCAAAAAAACATTAAAAAGAAAAAAAATACAGAAAAACATTCAAAAAGAAACAAAACATTTAAAAAGAGAAACAACATTTTTAAAAAGGAGAAAAAGAAAAAAGATTTATAAAACAAAAAAACATTTAAAAAAGAAAAAAATGATTAAAAACATTAAAAAAAAGAATAAAACATTCAAAAAAAGGTACCTAAATAAATCTGATGGGCGAAAAATGTCCTGTCTGGACTGGCCTTTACATGTTATTATGTTTAAGAAAGTAACTAATAACACGTTCGGATTTCAAATATTCTTTGCACTCTTGTGGATAAAATGCAGTTTTGCTATCTGTTTTTAAAGAATAAAAATGGGCTTTCCGAGCTAGTGAGGTGAAAAAAATATGAACTGAGCTCATAAATTGAACACTATAGATATGCTGGCGTACACCTGCCTAGGGTGCTCTCCATGTTCCTCAATATGTGCATGGGTCATGCATACCTGCCTGCAGCCCTTATGAAAACCATAGTGGTCCCCATTGTTAAAAACAAAACGGGTGATCTGTCGGACAAAGGAAACTATAGGCCAATCTCTCTTGCCATGACAGCCGCGAAACTACTAGACAGTATGCTAAACTCGACACTGGATAAGTATCTGAATATCCACGATGCCCAGTTTGGATTTAGAGCAGGACTGTCAACAGAAAGTGCTATCCTGTGTCTGAAGCATACTGTCGGGTACTACACGGCTAGAAAAACACCGATATATGCCTGCTTCCTGGACCTCTCCAAGGCCTTCGATAGAGTGGACTACAATATTCTCTGGGCAAAACTGGAGGAAGCAGGTATTCCGGGTGATTGTACAGGCTTGTTGAGGTACTGGTACCAAAACCAATTAAACCAGGTGAGATGGGCCAGGACTTTGTCCACAGATTACAGGTTGGAATGTGGAGTACGGCAGGGGGGCCTGACGTCTCCTAAACTGTTCAATTTTTATATGAACGAATTATTAGGCGAGCTCAGCAGCATGCATGCCGGATGCTATATCGAAAACACGTGTGTCAACAACATAAGCTACGCAGATGACATGGTGCTGCTGAGTCCGTCTATAGGGGCCCTTAGACAGCTAGTGGCCAAGTGTGAGGAGTATGCGGCTGCACACGGGCTCGTGTACAACGCCACTAAGAGCGAAATAATGGTGTTTAAAGCGGGTAAAATTGGGCCGTATTTTATACCTCCAGTGGTTCTTGGTGGGGCTGTACTCAAGGTAGTGGACCGCTTTAAGTACTTAGGCCACATCATAACGGAGGACCTGTGTGATGATAGTGATATCGAGAGAGAGCGTAGGGCGTTGTCGGTGAGGAGTAATATGCTGGCTCGCAGATTCGCTAGATGCTCAGTTAATGTTAAAATAACGCTGTTCAAAGCGTATAGCCAATCTTTTTACTCTAGCGGTCTGTGGGTTCGGTATACCAAACGAGCCTACAACGCCCTACGCATACAATACAACAATGCCTTCAGAATGCTGTTGAGACTCCCAAAGTGGTGCAGTGCGTCGGAAATGTTTGCTGAGACGCGCACGGACGATTTTCACGCCATAATGCGAAAGAAAACCACGTCGCTGATGGGTCGCGTCAGGGAAAGTCAAAATGGCATTCTGAAGGTATTGGCTGGTAGATTTAATTGTAACATATTGTGGCACTGGATCGAGCGGGTCAGAACTACTTTGACGTATGTCAAGTAGTACTGCAGTTCTTTTTTTTATGTATTATAATAATTGCTAACATAGTTTTAAGTTTATTTTGTTACTAACAGTATATGGATCACATGGTCTGAAATAAAACGATTGAATTGAATTGAATTGAAAAATAAATGACTATTGTTCGTGGTCAGCGCGTGCCATTTTCTAAAAAAAAAATATTACCGCCACATAAAACGTTCATTGAATAATGAACTCTATCGTCGTAAACAATAGATTCAAAATTAACTACGAGATAAAATACCACACATGGCGTGCAGGTACCTAAGGCGCTATCATTCCATCCACCTAGTCCTATATGGTAGTAGCCGAATACCAATAATCCACCTCAGGTGCATGTAGGTATAAGTATCAGTGTTATTAGGGTTGGATGGTGAGGCGGATCTACGTCTCCTCCGGCTTTTACAGTACTCACCTCAAACAGGTCTGGGGAGCGGCGCGCGCGCTCGGCCAGCGCGGCGTGTAGGTGGTAGAGCAGGAGCCCGCGCAGGTGCGCGTCGCCCGCGCCCAGCGCCGCCACCGTGCGCAGCGTGCCGCGGCACAGGGTCTCCTTCAGCGACAGCCGGGATTCCGACAGCTCTGTGTAAACCAATTTTATTGTTATACAATTGTCTAACAGATAAATAGGAGGTGATAGACAGTGGAATGTCGCTTAAATTTGGAGCAGCCGAGCCGCGAATTACCTCCATCCCATAGAAGAGTTGGTCTTGACAAAGTTTTTTAAACAACAGAGTTTTTTAAGCACGTTTCTCTTTAAGCAGTCAACACAGGTAGTTAATCATATACTTATATAATAGCATATTGTGACTATAGGTCACGGTGTCCCCTTACCATCTAGTGCGTATAAGAAAACGTGAATACAATATTCGTCATGGAATAAAATTTACATGTTGCCTATGTATTTATCTTGGCGGTTGGTCACTTCTCAACTCAGTCTTGCTTTGTTAGTCGAACTTTGGCGGTGATAAGATTTTACGCAATTATATTATTACCAAATTACCAAACCACCATTTATACCAAATTTGAAGTAAATCCCTCCTTTGGAAGAATAAAGAAGAAGAAGAAGATAACCATCGTCTCGAAAATGGCACTCTACGGTACGAAAAGGGCACGGTACGAAACAATTGAATTGAAAACGTTTATACAGCCTGTATTTTTAATATTACCTCAAATTGTAACCAGACGTACCTAGGTGTTAGGGCTATGAACCGATATTGCAAGAAAATTTTAAGTTACCTTTAATTACCAAAGCGTAATTAATTTCTGAAAATGTATCGACCAGCAATGTATTTCGTACACTCATTTGACACATGGGAGAAGCGGGTCACTTGTGACAGTTGTAACGTCACGTCAGTAAGACAAAGCAGTGGTGATACGTTGCGTGCTGAATTATTTTATAAGGAAAAAACAAATTGGTAGGTTAAGAAAAAAAATCTTGCAAAATCGGTTCATATCCTACGTCTAGTTACAATTTGAGGTAATATTAAAAATACAGGCTGTAGATAAGTAACTTAGGTATCAGGGCTGTTATTCGCTACGCGTTAATGCGGCTCACCCCGCCGGTCACCCGTTGCGAAACTAAACCTCTACCTACGCTTAATTACTACGCATCGCGGTGCCAAGGTATAATTGTGGGTGAGCGTTGAGGTGAGCTTAAAATAAGTTACAGCATAGCTACTCAGGAAAGTAGGAATGTGGTTTCTTTTTTTATTAAGAGTCCGTTCACGTGCTCACTAGTGCCACTTGTAAATGGGCATTTTTTTTTTCAAAGTGTACCATTTTATTTGAATAGGCGTCCTTCCATTACTTAAGAGGGTTACTTTACCATACAAATAGTAACGGAATGGACGTAACGGAACGAATACTTCGCAGTTTAAAACACGTGTTTAATATACTGTTTTTAACATTGTAATAGTATTTTACTGAAATCATGTTCAATGATAAAGACAGATTAAGATAATTGAGTCGCATTAGCAGAAAAATAATAGGAATCTTCGTATTCTTGTAACGGAACCCGGACTCTATTTTTTGGGACCACCACTCGACGCACCGTTCGCGCGCGATTTCTAGCCACTACTGACAGTTTGTAAACAAAACGAATGATGTTATGTAACTATATGTGATGCTAGATGAAAATAAACACCTAATTTGGTAATAAAAATACCTCGTTCCCACAAAATCATAGTAACGGAATGTGGACATGTCCACTTTTCCAAAATCTCTGGACAAGATTAATTTTAGTTTATTATGTAAAAAATACTTAAGCGAGATAAACATAAGGTTGATTTAAGAAAATTCATGTTCCAGGCACAATATACAAGTCCTAATACTTCGAATCGATACTTGAAGTTGGCTTTCCGCAGGTGGACAGGCAAAAATCGAGGATCGGCAGCCAGAAAAACCAAGAAAATGTGGTAAATTTAATGCTAAATGATAGGTTTTTTTGGGTTGATTTACATTTTAGATATATTATTGACGTTTTATAATAGCTACAAGTACAATTTTTCAACGTGTTTCGTATTTGTAGGGTGTCAAAGGCACTGGACAAGCCAAAAACATCAAGGTACCTACAAGAAAAATAAAAAGTGCCCAAATAATTGAGATTATTTCAATACTTAGATATTTGAAAAAGGAGGCCACTACACACTGTATTTTGTATTTAAGTACCTTGAGAATACATCAAACTAGTTTTTATGTGGCTGGATTCGTCGATATACCTATGTTTTCAAAAGAAAAACTGTCGTTTTAACTTTGGACGCATATATTGACGAATGCAGCAACGTACACCCTAAACATGAGTGCAATAATAGTACATTACTGCAAAGGCCGTGAAGTAAGGGATTGATGGACGAGTTTGGGCTAGACGGCCGAGTCGTAGACGAGGCCGGATACAACGAGTCCAGCAATCCCTGTTCCGGCCGAGGCTTGTATAGTGCTTTTCTCAAACTATGTGAGGAAATAATAAATAGTTATTTGTTATACAAGGGTGCAGTTATAATTTAACCGAGAGTGTGGAATTGAAACACGTGCTAGCGAATGTGAGTGTTTTAAAAATATAATCCTTTTCACCTCACTAAAGTGAGAAAGATTCTAGATAAAAAAATCTAAAAAAGAAAAAAAATACATTAAAAAAGAATAATATTAAAAAAACATTACAAAAGAGTAAAACAAAAAGGAAAAAAATATAAAAATAAACAACTAAAAAAACAAAAAAAAACAACTAAAAAAACAAAAAAAAACGCCCAAAAAAATGACAAAAAACAAAAAAAAAATTAAAAAAACAATAAAATTTACTAAAAAGAGAAAAACAAACAAAAAATATTAAAAAAAAACAAAAAAAAAGGAAAAAAAACAAAAAACAAAAAAATAGAAAAACATTAAAGAAAAACAAAAAAAAGGAAAAAAAAACAAAAAAAAAAACAAAAAAAAGAAACAAAAAAACGAAAAAAAAAGAAAAACAAACAAAAAACATTAAAAAAAAAACAAAAAAAGGAAAAAAAAAACATTAATAAAAGTAAAACAAAAAGGAAAACTTGAAAAAATTAAAAAAAACGACAAAAAAACAAAAAAACATTAAAAAAAGTAAAACAAAAAGGAAAAATAGATAAAAAAAAACTTAAAAATAACATTAAAGACCCTACAAAAATTTTAACATTAAAACATAGACAACATCAAGAATAGAAAAGATTTTTTTTAAATCATTAAAAACGATAAACAACACTAAAAAATAAACGAAAAATAACAAAAAAAATGTAAAAACTAAAAATTTTTTTTTACAAAAAACTAAAACAATTAAAAAAAAGTATTGGTGGTTGGCAGTATGTATTTTTTCCTTTGTCTGTTTAATATCAGTAAGCATATTTAAAAAGTTAGAGTAGCGGCCAATAATGTTTTTAGTTAGGGTTTTCATACATTACTTCTTGGCCTAGGCCAAGAAGTAATGTAGGCAGCCATAAACAAGGAACTTCATGTCTTCATTTCGTGACATTAACGCATACATTTCCGAGCATGTTTGAGAAAACTTATTTTACGATTAGTTTTCTATCTATGCAACGAAATAAAAATACTGCTATAAGTAATTTGTTCTGTACTAAATCTATCTTTGTGAAGCAAGATTAGCGCGCGACCTTTATTGATATTCGATTCTTCATTCAGTCTTGGCTCACTACAATAGAAATAGTTGGCTGTTGAAAAAATGTATGTCTTCATCAGCAGATTTCAACGGCAACATGCCAAACTAACTAAAACAAATTTCTGTTCTGTCACGATGACCCGAATTGGGCTAACTGTGTGTGTAAAGTAAATATACCTACACGTTACAGGCACCTACTTTTAATATGGACACATAATTGCCTGATATTTCCGCCCGCATTGATTCCGGCGTGCCCTTATCAATCAAACGAATGTCAACAAACACCGCCAGACGAATGATGGCTTTAATTACTACGTCAATTTAATACTGAACGACGCGACCTCACATCTCACAAACGTATCTAATCGTCACATCTCAGCACATCACTCATATACGTAAATCATCGCACACGCCAATATGACGAACAAAATGAATTAGGGCGGTGCGCCCGGGATTAAACACAAAGTGCGGGTTGTGACGACGAATCGGCGTAGTAAATACTAACGGCACAGGTAGGCAGATCCACCTGCTAACGACGTGCGGGCGGGCGTTCCTCGCGGCAGCGCCCATGTCAACGGCGGTCAATCGTACAACTGCCCCTCGCGATATAATCGCCCCTGATTTTATTGACTTGTTGCGTAGTACTGCATACCGTGACACGCTATTCTGAACGCGTGCTGTAACACTAACTAAAATTAATACAAGCCGTCAAAATGCTGTTATGCGTATGAATGCCACGGAATGGCGCAGTTGTGTACTTGGAAATATCATTCTGACAATTACTGTCGCTGATGATTTGGGGGCGGGCATGTCGGTTCTCTCTACGAGCTTATGTAATAAATAAACAATTGTTAAATGTATATTAACATGATAATGAGTGGTTACGCAGCGGTCGCCCGGCCTACATGCGCATCGCCGTAGCGCGTCCAAATGTTGCAATGCATTCGCTGGACGTGACGTAGCCTCGCCCATTGTTCTAACTAACACGCTCAGCTAGTGTGCCATATTGAGTTGCTGTTTTGTAAACTTTGGACAGGGATTTTGCTACTGCTACCGTATAGATGTTTGAAGTCATTTGCTGATGCCAATAATTATAATGACTGGCATCAAATCAAACCCAATCCAAACGATTTAGGTGGACCTTCGGAAGCCCAATATCAATTTTACGGTGTTTGACAACAGTGTACCAATTATTTGTACTTTTACTTTTTTATTGGTAAATAAAATAAAATTATGATAATACCTAAGACTTACTCGGATTATTAACCGAAAACAAATAATTTACTTACCTATTTTACAAATAAAGTTTTGAGCCCCGACTGAAAATTATTTTAATTTGTATTTGTATTTAATTTCATTAAGTTACCTTGTATTGTACTTAAACTAACATATGTTTAAGATAATTTGTGTGTTTTTATGTTACTAACAACTATGGAGTCTTTTGTATTCCGAAATAAAGATTTATTTATTTATTTAACCGACTTCAATTCAGTAGGTAGTAGGTACATACTCCGCGAAGCTACATGAACATTTCCACATTTCTTTTCCACTCTACCACATGAAGTGCTTTCCGAGAGCAAACGCGTTGATATTAGGTACAAAAAAAAACAAATCGGTATGTGGGCCGATACTATTTGAGGAGTTCCGTCTATTTCACAAGGATGTCAGAATCACCGTTGGCACTTCATTAGTTGCTTTTTCAACGGAATCATATTATCAGAATCTGAGACGTATTTTTATAGTTTTAAGTATATAAACCATTGAGGAGTTCCATAAGTGATCTGTGGTCTTCACGCTTCATCGTCAGTTCCGCTTCACGAAATTTGACATTTCCGTGTGTAAATACACGAGTTATAAGTAATAATACCAAAATTACTATACACATGCCTAATATAATTGAGGAGTTCCCTCAATTCCTCATGGTTTCCATCATTCAACTGTCGTTTCGATAACAATGGGACCAACCTGGAAGCATGGGTTAATATAATATTCTTTTAAACAAACTCTTCGATATTGGCATTCGTGGATTGGCTCACGATTGGTTTACATCCTATTTAGAAAAACGTGAACAAATGGTTGAGGTTGATTACGTCGATGTTGTAACTAACGCTGTATCAAGGGTGCGATCGCAAAAATTACAAACAACCTGCTCTATTCCGCAAGGAAGTGTCCTTGGATGTATCCTGTTTCTACTGTACATCAATGATCTTCCTGAAATAATAACTACTCAAAACCCAGACACTGAATGTTTTCTATACGCGGATGATATATCTATAGTTCTGCCCTGCCAGAACACGATAGAGTTAACTGACAAACTAGAGTCTACTTTAAATATAATGACAGCCTGGCTAGATGAGCATAATTTGCGAATAAACTTGTCAAAAACAAACTTAATTCAGTTTAGGCCTCATCAAAAACCTGCGTTAGAAACAGATCTGTTTTTTAATGGCTCTAGAATGAAAGGAGTCAATTCATGTTCTTTGCTAGGTATACAAATGGACCAAAATTTAAAATGGAAATGTCACATAGATAAAATTGCCATAAAACTATCCCAGTTCACCTATGCCCTGAGGGAAATAAAAAAAACTGCCGATCAAAAAACAGCAATTTCCGCTTATCATGCATTTGCCCAAGCATGGTTACAGTACGGAATTGTTCTATGGGGCAACAGTACTGATGTTCCCAAGTTATTTTTAATACAAAAAAGATGCATTAGGATCCTAAGTAATATACGAAACGACGAATCATGTAGACCTCATTTTGTAGAACTAAACATACTAACACTGACATCCTTGTATATTCTTGAGACGTGCAAATTCGTGCGGAAACACCCTAACCTTTACACCTACACTAAGGATATGATTAAAGGAATCCATAATTTGCGACCCAGAAAGAATCTGATCCAAACAACTATATCCAAACTTCAAATGATCTCACAGGGACCACATTCCATGTCGATAAAAATATATAATAACTTACCGAGACACATATCAACTGAAGAGAAGTACACTTCATTTGTTACTAAACTAAAGAATTACCTGTTGTTACAAGCTTTTTACACCTTCAAAGAATATATGAACATGTAACCTAGAAATAACAAATAAATACATATACCTATGATAACATGGAAAAATGAAAAGCTACGATGGCAAATGTTAGTATTTGATATTTTTATTATATAGGTTAAGTTAACTATAAGTTTTGCTTTGCCCTAACAGGGTCCATGCTGTACTTTATGTCCTTGTAATATCTTGTAATACCATGGTTTGCAAACAATAAATGAATTATGAATTAAAAAAATATTTTACGAATCGGTTCATAAATGACGGAGTTCTGATGTAGGTAGCCCATATAAAATAATACGTTTCTGTCAAAAATTTCATTTTTGGTACAAGCTTTTATTGCCGACTGTACTTTTCTGCATACCATCATCAACTACTCATTGAGACGATTCTAACGAGCCCAAACTCGATGGGGCTGTGTCGTTTTATTGCGGAGTTCCTATGGCCACCTTCCAGCCAGCAGCCAGCATCAGATCAGGTCCAAGTCATCATAATATTGCATTGTCATGCGATATACATATGAATGCAAAACTTCAGCTCAATCGGATTTCGGGAAGTGACTGAAAAATGGATTGCAAATTATGATGGTCAACTTACTTACATACATACGAACAGTGCAAGTTAATATAAAGCTTGTAAAAAAGCAACCGAACTGAGTATCTCCTCTTTTTTTTGAAGTTGGTTAAAAAAAGGATGTTGTTTCTCCAAACAAAATTATTTCGTCACTATTATTTTAAATTGCTTTTGGTATGGCTCTTGTTTCATCATCATAATTTTGTAGGTACCTACAACTTGGTTTTCCTAAATACTTAATAAATAAAGTAAGTAAGTAAGGTAAACGTCCGAGTGCTCGACGCTGTACTAGTATATGGCATGGGCACTTTATGTCAAAGCAATATGGGTTAAATTCGAACTAAGAGGATTTTTCTTCATTCGAATTTAAGCCATGTCTCTTTGACATAGAGTGCCCATCATGCCCATGCCATATACTAGTACAGCGTCGTCGAGCACTCGGACGTTTAACTTAAATCAAAAGTCAATAAGAGTCTCAAGTGGTAAACGGTCAGTCAGCTTAAATATTTTCAACTAAGTACCAAAAATGTTTCACGAACATAAATTATCCGAATCTATCCACTATGCTCTACGATTTGTATCTACTAATAGACCAAATTGGTAATTTTCCTCCAATTTGCTCTATACTATCCGCAAAACTATCTGGCCGGTCAGGTCATAAATCATCGGAATCGTGCTAGGGCAGGTAGCGTTACGCATAAAAAGGAATGTCGATAAAGTAATGAAACAAAGAATATAAATTACGTGGTGTTTTATATAACAGTATTGTATAGTTACTATCGAAATATAAATAGGTATATTGAACTGTTGACATAAAGTATTACAATAAAATAATAAGGAGGTATAAATTACGTGGTGTTTTATTTAACAGTATTGTATAGTTACTATCGAAATATAAATAAGTATATTGAACTATTGACATAAAGTATTACAATAAAATAATAAGGAGGATAGTAAAATTTTATATATTAGGTACTCATAAATACAAATAGCGATTGAACTAGATATGAATATAAGTTTGTTGTACATGTCAACTTAAATAATAATCCAAAACACAGCAAAAATTGATAAAACAGGTAAAATTAAATATGTAAACTAGCTATGCAACAATGAGTGTTAAAGACGCGCGCACGAGAATTTTAGACCCTAAGTATTATTATTAACTAACACGCATTTAGTCATAAGTTAATTATTATTTTTTACTAACAAATGTGTATGGACCTTGTCTGAAATAAAAATGAATTGAATTGAATTGAATTATAATAGATTATTAACTTAGTCAAAAAGCCCGCCCCGAGCCACCCCCGGTGGAAAGGTGCCCATCACCTATCGATATCGATTCCTATTATCGATAGAGCAAATGGAGGAAAATAGATCTACTGGTATTTCGACAGCTTTGACGGAGCCTCGCTCTGTGGGGCTCCTATTTCTGTTCTGCTTGCCCTTCGGGCATCTGAAGATACATAACTAACCTAATAACCTACCTATCTTTTACAATAGAAAATAGAATTGGAGATATAAATATTTGCAAATCCTATTTACTTAAAGGCGCAAATTATGTGAGTGATTAGAGCAAATCGATCTGTTTACCTCCAATTTGCTCTATCGTTAGAACTCGTAGAGCAAATTGGAGGAAAAAGTCCAATTTGCTCTATTAGTAGATACAAATCGTAGAGCATAGTGGATAGCACCAATTATCGGATCCTTCTTGCTGGCATTCTAGGCGGCGCGGCGGCGGTGTACAGTACAGACGCGCAGTGCCGATGACTCAGTTGCAGGGTCATGGGTTTTAACGAAAAATAGGTACTTTGTATGGTGGCCGCGCGTGATTGTTCGTTCTCTGGCGCGTGGCCTCGAATAGGGTAGAATCGTATACACCCACCACCCACGGACCTTGATATCCAAGTTGAGGATAGTAAAGTAATTAATCCGTGGCTCAATGCAAACCGCAAAGCGTCCGCGAACATAATAGGTACACAATCTGTAAAGACTATGTACCTAATGTAAGCCATTTGTAGTTTTTAGTAGCATCAATATGTTTATTTTATACTTCATTAAACACTCGCTACTTTACGAAAGGGCGACGTCACCGAACATGCAAGTGCGTCAGAGATAGAGATAGACGAACGATTAACGAACGAAGCATTTCATAGTAGCCGCTCAGGGGATGGAAATTGATATGGTAATTTACGCCGACGAAGTCGCGGGCAAATACTAGTGAACCTCAGTGGTGGCAAGTGAAAATTTTTGATGGGCAACCCGGAATAAAACTTTTTTTTTTACGAAAGTGAGTTTATAGGCTTGTATGGGTGCTCCGCCACTGGCTGCACCTACCTACACATACCTACAGTCGGAGCTCGTCAACGGTTGTATGATAGCGATACACTTATTCTTATAATATTAAGAACCTATACACCAGACAGGATTGGTTCTATGCTATTCGTATTTAAATAGTACCTATGTTCTCCAAATCGATGTTGGCCCGGTTGCAATCTGAAAGATCCCCGTAATACCCGTAAGGTATCGATCGATCTGAAAATCGTACTTTTACTTCAATTAGGACTTTACTTAGAGTAGGTAGGTACAGCCGACGGTATATGTATGTATGTAAGTATCAGTTCGTTACTAACAAAAAAACAACATTTTAGTAAAATATAATTAACAATTTTCATTGAATATTTTATAATAAATAAAGATTAAACAACACAAAACTTTTTTTTACATTCTTACTTAGTAGTTAGTGTAATATACCCCCTTTCCGCTTTGGGGATATTTTGTAACATTCTGTAGGTAGTTTTGCTTTGATGCTAAAAGTTTCCTTAACTTCACGAATCATGAACGCTGACAATGTTTAACTTGTTTTAATTAATAACTTGTTTATTAAAAATCAGCTACACGCTTCACGTTTGCCGTTTCTGAGGCGGCACCCAATGACAGTTAAACGGAAGGACGAAAATATGGGCGGATACCGTAAAATCAGATATAGCTACTTCCTACCACCACACTACTACCTTCCACTGGTACTGCTACTTCTTTCCACCTAAACGGTGAAAACCGAAGTATCAGTTCGTTACTAATAAAAAAAAAAAAATTAGTAAAATATAATTAACAATTTTCATTGAATATTTTATAATAAATAAAGATTTAACAACACAAACATTTTTTTTACATTATTACTTAGTTAAGGCGCTATAGGTTCAGCGAAGTGATGCGAACATAGTTTTTGAAACAATATAATGCATCTGTTTATAATAATATGGTTTCAAAAAAATACGAATAGTAATCTTGAGGCTTTTCTGCAGGGAAATCAGTGATTCGAAACACGATTAAGCAATTTTCGCTCGATAGAAAAAAATCACGAACATAGGTCTAAAACATATAAAAATTCACTTAAAACATTCGTAGCAAATTATGCACAATAGCTAAACATATTAACATTGGTTCTAAAAATCGGCAATATCATGTTTGAGGGAACTTAGTGATTACTTTTTTATTTATTTAAACGCACAAAAAATTAAAATTAAAAAACATGATATCCGCGTTTCAAAACACGCACTTCCATCTCGCTCACGCTTATGCTCAGCGAGAGGGAGAATAGACCATGAACCTATAGCCCCTTAATGTATTTATACTAGTATACCCCCTTTCCGCTTTAGGGATACTTTGTAACATTCTGTAGGTAGTTTTGTTTTGATGCTAAAAGTTTCCGCTGACAAGACCAAATTTGTTGAAATTGATATTATTTGAGCAGTTGTATAAGAAAAACTATTTGTTCTAGCACATCAATAAAAATATAAGTTAATATTCATCATATTTCCAAGACCGTAGACGGACTCGAAACATAATTGGATGAAATCGGCTCGATAGAAAATAATTGCAAAGATTGGTCTTAAAATCATCTTAAACGGTTCTATGTCCTTATTTTTTGACGTATGGGTCTGCAATTAAAAACACGAAGTCCACATATTCATACCTAAACCGTAGACGAGCCATATTTCACAAATAATACACACTTTTTTTATTTCAATATTTATTCATTTTTTTCGTCTAAAACCTGGCCGCCCAAGTAACACTCGCTCTCGTTTACTCCGATACAAATAGACAGTGTGCGCATTTTTGGTGTTGACAGCGCCTTAACTTCAATAATCATGAACACTGACAATGTTTAACTTGTTTTAATTAATAACTTGTTTACTAATAATTAGATACTTTAAAAACAAAGTTTAAACTGTCTTCACTTCAGTACTTCGCCAAGCCACATGGTACATGAAAATTTCCACATTTCCTTTCCAATTTACCACATGAACTACGTTCCGAGAGCAAATGCGTTGATTATTGCAGAATAAATCCAAGTCGATATATTATATGGGCTGATAATATTTGAGGAGTTCCGTCGTTTCCTCAAGGATCTCAGAATTAACACTTCATTAGTTGCTACTTCAACGGAATCATGTCAGAATCTTTGACGCACGTTACATCTTTGAGGAGTTCCATAAGTCATTTGTGGTCTTCATCATCAGTTCCACTTCATCAAAATTACGATTTCCGAAGGTAAATACACGAGTTATAATAGAAAATACCGAAATCACTACACGCGTGCCTATAAAATTTGAGGCTTACCCTCAATTTCCCTGGGATCCCATCATCAGATCCTGACTTGGTGACAATGGGACCACCTCAGGAGTCTACACTTTCGAATAAAAAAAGTATTTTGGAAATCGGTCTAATTGACGGCGAAATCTGCGAACATCATTACATCTTTGAGGAGTTCCGTAAGTCATCTGAGATTGCTAAGTGACTATCTACATGGTCGCACTCAAAAAACTAAGTTGGGAGACCACATAAGCAATGAAGTTGACATCACTTTTGGCGTCCCCCAGGGAAGTATCTTGGGGCCCACGTTATTTTTAATCTACATCAACGATCTAATTAACCTAAATGTAAACCACGGTAATATCCAGTCTTATGCTGATGACACTGTCATCGTCTTTGAGGGTGATTCCTGGGAGTCGGTGTTCGTGAATGCAAATGTGGGTCTTGGTAGGGTATCCTCGTGGCTAAAATCCAACCTCCTCACTTTAAACGTTAAAAAAACGAACTACATTTGTTTTACCAAGTACAATAGCACTCAACCACAGACTAACCTAAACCTCAAAATACACACCTGTTCACTTACTGATCGCCTTCTATGTAACTGTAAGGACATTGAGAGGGCTAGTTCCACTAAATACCTTGGTGTCATCTTAGACCAGCGCCTATCTTGGCATCAGCATATTGAATTTGTAAATGGTAGAATTCGAAAATTGGTATGGATCTTTAAAATTCTTCGACATATTGCAAACAAGACACTACTTAACCAACTATATGTATCGTTAGCGGAATCCATCATGACCTACTGTATCACCGTCTGGGGTGGAGCAACTAAATCCAAATTCTTGGAGGTTGAAAGAGGGCAACGGTGTCTGTTAAAGGTAATGTACTTGAGGCCATACAGATTTCCCACAAATGAACTGTATAAAATTAGTGACCAATTATCAATGCGAAAACTGTATATCCTCCATACAACATTAAAGTTACATAAAACACTAAAATTTAATCCAACGCTTCTAACTAGAAGACGTAAAAACACCGTTGCCCCACTTACAACATATAGATCTTTGTTTGCTAAAAGGCAGTATAAGACACGTGCAGCATACCTTTATAATAAAATAAATGTTAAAATTAATATCTATCAACAAAAGAAATATAATTGTAAGAGGTCTCTAACGGAATGGTTAAAGATGCTAAGTTATGAAGATACTGAACTGTTACTTAATCTTGTATTAATCTAAATTTAATTCTATAGTTAGTAAAACATAACAAAATGGAAAATGTTATATATAATATATACCTACTTTATCAAACAACACACACGCACGCACACACTAACACACACGCACGCACACACTAACACACACACTCACAAGCGCACACACAGGCGCGCACACACACACACACACACACACACACACACACACACGCACACACACACACACACACACACACTCAACTTTAGGGTCACGACACTATGCCTGTGATACCTAATTCGTCTTTGTTTTTATTTTATGTTATAAATATTTACCTACATATAAGAAATTAACATTAACTGCTTTTTTATGGAGGAGCGGGTCTTCCTGACACAGGTATTTTTTACCTACTAGGAAGACCCAACCTTATTTTCAATGTAACCTAGCAATCTATGAAATAAAACATTTTCATTTTCATTTTTTTCATCTGTGGTCTTCATCATCAGTTCCACTTAACCAAAATTGCGATTTCCGAGGGTAACTACACGAGTTATAATAGAAAATACCAAAATCACTACACTCGTACTCGTAAATTTGAGGGTCGCCCTCAATTTCCCAGGGATCCCATCATCAGACCCTAAATAGGTGACAATGGGGCCACCTCGGGAGTATACTCTATTGAATAAAAAAATTATTTTGGAAATAGGTCCACAATTAAAAGAGAAATCGGCGAACATACATAAAAAAAAATACATACAGAGGAACATAATAGCCTCCTCCTTTTTTGAACTCGGTTAAAAATCTGCTACACGCTTCACGTTTGCCGTTTTACCCTGAGAAAATTACGGTTTTTTTGGAAATCATTCAATATCAGGCTAATTATTTGTATACGGCTTTTATATGTTATTTTAAACAACTTTTACTATTGACATCAATAATTCTATGGACCGGAAGTTAGGAAAAAAAATTAACCCGCAAGCAAAAATGCTATCAGTATTTTTATAATGAAAACATGTTTGAGTACTCAAATTTGGAGACTTACTATCTGAATCCAAAAATATATGCATCAGGAAATAACGGCATTTTAATTAAATATTTTACGACCTTGAGATAATATTGAATTTCATTTGGCCTATAGAAAGGTTTATTCATTAACAAAAATAAGTAGATTATGCGCGTATCCCAAAGAACGTATATAGACGTAGTCAATTATAAAGTAAAGAAAGTTTATACCATTTTCGCCTGATTTTTACGGAATTTATGAAGATTACTTTTCATTATTTTTTACCGTATCGGTATTAATATTAGGTGGATTATTAATGAATATTTAGTCAAATTACCCAACCTATTTTTTGGTGTAAAAATATGGCTGATATCGATATATTGTTGTGTTTTCATAGAGCGAAACCGTAAAGTTCTCAGGGTATTTCTGAGGCGTCGCCCAATGCCAGTTAAACGGAAGGACGAAAATATGGGTGGATACCGTAAATTCAGATATAGCTACGTTTGACTGATTCTATTTACTAGCTACCCGCGCGGCTACGCCGCGATACAAAGAATCTAGGCGGAGCGACGGTATAAAATATAGCACATACTTAATCCTGTAGGGCCATTCTACATATTCCTTATATTCCCCCCGAGATCCCTTATAGGGATAAGTTCGCCTTTGTACCTACTTTAATCTTACATATCATGTTTACGTTTTAACCTGTTTTGTGTACAATAAAGTGCTTACATACATATAACCTACCTACTGAACAAAGGGTTTTAAGAATAGGATGGGTATAGTTTCTGAGATTACCCCCGACATACAAACGTTCATTTCACAGACATTACACCTGTTTATTATTAGTATCGGCACAGGCTATTTATAGGGAGGTACCGCTAAATAGTTTAATATCTACTAATTTATGTTTTCCAGTATTAAGTCATATCGTTTTGACAAATTACAATTTAGTCCCTGGGCGACCGAGCTCTGCTCGGGTGAAAACGGAGAAAATACGGAGAAAACGAATTTTCCCGGACATGAGACCTATCTAGATCGATATCTCGCCCCCGTAAACCCCTGTATTCCAAATTTAATCGAAATCGTTAGTGCCGTTTCCGAAAACGTGATTGCAAATATATATATGTACAAATATTGCTCGTTTAATTACAAAATTTATGTAACCAACCTCCTACCTGTAATCAAAATATAATTATCTGAACCTGATGTTTCATACAAATTAACATACAAATTGTTATTTGTATGTTATTCAAGTCAGGTCAACAAAGTCGCCAATAGGAGTCCCCGACAATTCAGTATATCTTTCTTTACTTTGGAAATTAGGCGGAACCTATCGGCACCTACGGCATTGTACTAAGTAAGGTTAAAAAAGCCGTCTATGGGGTCCACGACAATTAATGGATTTAATTAAACCTCATTCTTCTCCCAACATCTAGCGAATATGGGAAAATAAGTTTGTATATAAACTTTTCTAAAGTAAAAAAGAACATGGCAATTAATACTGACGTCTCTGTCAATAAAAAAAAACCACATTTGACACAATACGTCTGTCAGTTTATGTAAATAAACAATATTTACAAAAAGCCGTTTACTTTCTATTTTTCTTATTTTTCTTAGTGTTGTATCACTTGTATCCATATGTGGCCGACTCAACATTTATAATTTCTCATGCTGAAGAACTTAGTACAGGTTTGAGTTTAATTCTTGTTTATAATTTTACATTGTCATCTCGAGTCAAAACAGAAGTTACGCCACGTGACGTCACGCAGCCAAAGTCACGTGGTCAGCGCACAGTAGTTTCTTTAAATTTATATTTTAGTAACTTACCGATAAAAAATGAAAAAACGAAGACCTTATTGCAAATCTGCAGCATGAGACGAATCCAGTGACATATCATCTATCAAAATCGGACCATAACTGTAGATCTGATGGTTACAAAAATCGGGCTAGCGTAATAATAATATAGATTAGATTAGTTTGAATATTTTGATTGTAGTGTAGGATTTGTAGGTAAAAAAGATTAAATTAAAATTTTTATTAATAGAATTAGTGCGAAACTCTATAAAAAACAATGCACTTACAGGTTAGGCATGCACTTACAGGTTATGCATTAATAATTGTTTTAGGAATAATATCGCAATACCGAGTAGTTTCAAATCGTCAGCAAATCCAAGCTGCAGTGCGAGTCTCAATCGTAAATCAACAAAAATGTGGTTGGAGTAAGGGATTAAAGCCGCTAGTCTTTCTAACACGAAAGTTTCTAGCTGGAGATGATCATCCAGATTGAGTGTGGCTACGAGGCTGCCCAGCACGCCCTGCACCATGTTCACCCGGGCAGGGGGCTCTAGAGCCCCGCAGTTCTCACATCGCCACTCGCATCGGGGGTCTAGAGGCGTTACCGGCAAGATAACTCCGATGCATTCCTTGTCCAAGCATCGCAACGCCGAGAGTCTTGTTCCCATTTCAGAGGGGTCGGAACACCTGTTACACTTGCACCAGAAGCTTTTGGTTTTGTACAATTGGATGCGCCTGGCCGGGGTACACCACAGCAGTCCAGTGTAATTACTAACAATCTCTTCCCCAACCTCGATATCTTTGCTTGCATAAACGGCCATTGTGTTATCATCACCGAATTCGTTTCGTGTGTTCGGAATGCAGCTGTGATTCAGAAATGCGGATACTGGATATAAAGCGCGCAATGGTACCATTTTCTTTTGACTGTGCTTAGATATTCTAAATGAATTAATTTTCAATATTTCCGAGCACAGTGTAATTAATTTAATTTGATCTTCAGGGATCATCTTTTCTGGCATTAAAGTTTTAAGTTCCGTCCATTCTAAATTTCTGGAGTTACTTTTCTGCAGTCGAAAAAATACTTCCATCAGTTGATTTGATAGTATTAAACATTCCAAATAGATCAGAATTCCACTCATAACTTGTTCTTTATTTTTAAAATTCTTATCTAGTTTCCAATTTGTCACAATAAATTTGCACTTTTGGTCATGACGTGAATTTCTACAGTTTTCAGAGCAAATCATTAAAAAACACTTATCACAAACAACACATTTTTCACTTAATTGAAAGCAAGTAGTACAAAAGGTATCTTGACGTCGATCAGCCCGAGGGCCAATTACTAGAGGTTTATTGGTGAAAATTAAGCTTCCTTGTTTGATCAATTTCGTTGCGAATATTCCTCTTCCACCAAGATTGGAGCGTTTGATATCCCAAAAGGCACTTGCAGCCTCTGTTGTTTTCTGGGTGAGATGTTCTTTTAGAGCAACTAAGTGGGACGGAAGCGCCATGGTGAGGCGACGTCACAAGACTGCGAGTTTCATAGTGGGCCCACCCTATGTATGCCGCGGCTGACTGACGCCCGTCCAGCCGATATCAGTGTACCATGACCCGATTTGAAAATAGTGACACGAGAATGTTTCAAATAGGATTCATGGGTCCGTTCCCGTGTCGAATTTGACGTAACGTCGGATGGTTACATATTATATTTATCGGCATGTCGGCACTGAAAAGAGTCTTTCAATGTATCGTGCCACTGGTGAAACGAAATCGGATGTGACCACAATGCTAAGATGACGCTTTGTTTGTTTAGCCTTACCTATTTTAAGTTTATTATTTACGAGTTTACGAGTTACGCACGAAGAGCAGGCACCTCCCTGCTCTATTTGTGTTCTATTTCATTTTGCTGCTAGTTTCAGTATTGTTTAGTTTGTTGCTGAGCCGTAGTTAAAACAAATCTGGTCTGCAAATATCAAAATAAATCGTGGTTTACATTTGCTTTCAAAGATAGTTTAGTCTTTATTTTTAATAAGAATTTGTCGAATAGGTAGTCGATTTTCTGCAATTTGTCAAAGAAAACCACTTCCACGACCATATTTATTCACCCGTAAGTACAAATAAATACCTTTATTAGCAAGTATAGCACCACTTTTCGGGATTAGCTGGCGAGCGGACCCCGGGCTCCTGGCTTTCCTTACATTTCACCCCCACGTGCTACTTTCTCCTCCTCCTTAACTTGGCGTTATCACAGTTGCATTCTAGAGGAGCTCCTTCGATTATTTACATTAAATTTGATATTTTAATTTAATCAAAGATGTGATGGATTGTGTTCAACTACTTCAAAATAACAATCTATACAATAATTCATAAGATGAAAACGCAGATAACACTGCATGTGAATGTATTTCTCGATTAGGTTAATATTTTCTATGGTAGTTCTCATAGTCACTAGTAATGAAATCTGAAATAGAGCGATTGCGATTGCGATTGCGATTAGTTGCGAAGCTATCAAGCTATAGCGCTATTAGCGGATTTAAAAGAGAAAGGACGGGGTTTAACTTTCCGTAGGAGGCAATTTTTTTCATACAACAAACAACGGTGGCAAACAGGCACACGGCCCGACTGATGGTAGAGGAGACGTTGCCATAGTATACTATTTAATACATGATTTAAAAAAACATTTTAATGCTTAGGATATTTCCTGTAATGTTATTTAAATAAATAAATAAATTACTTACGTAGATTTAGTCATTTTAGAAATATTTTTTTACAGCATAAGCATACGCCAATAGGCCAATCAAATGAGAAATTATCTAAGAATTAATTCCCAGAAAGCTGGAAATCGTTTTAATACCTTCATTTGGTCCTAAATACGTGTAATCTGAGTTTGCCCAATCCCAGGAGGTGTGCATACATTTTTGCTCTTTTTTCATGTAGCACAAACACGGTACTTCGGACAGAAAATGTATTCTGTTCAATATTAAAGAGGGTCAAATTCTGCGTCGAATGAATATCTAAAACTTCAAATTTGGTTCAGCGTATAGTCTAAATCAAAGGTTAGAAACTAGGAAAGTAGTTTATGTAACTGTACATAATTAGGCATTAAGACACTCGTGTGATGTTATTATGAAACTCGCCTTCGGCTCGTTTCATAAACCCACACTCTTGTTTAATGCCCTTCATTATGTACAGTTACATAAACTACTATTTCCCATCTCAAAGGTTGGTTGATTACATAAGTTACGAAGAAGGCTGCGTCTTCTTTTAACCGACTTCAAAAAATTAGGATGTTATATGTTCCATTGTACGATTCTTTTTTTTTTATGTAGAACATACCTCCGATTTCTCCATCAATTGTGGACCGATTTCCAAAATTCTTTTTTTATTCGAAAGAGTATAATTCTTGTGGTGGTCCCATTGTCACCAAGTCAGGATCTGATGATGGGATCCCAGGGAAGTTGAGGACAATCCTCAAATGTTATAGACACGCGTGTAGTAATTTCGGTATTTCCTATTATAACTCGTGTATTTACCCTCGGAAATCGCAATTTTGATTAATTGGAACTGGTGATAAAGACCACAGATGACTTATGGAACTCCTCAAAAATGTAAAGTACCTCAAAGATTCTGACATAATTCCGTTGAAATACAAACTAATGAAGTGTTAATTCTGAGATCCTTGAGGAATCAACGGAACTCCTCAAATATTATAGCCCCCAGACAGCGACTTGGGTTTTTTATGTAAAAATCAACACATTTGCTCTCGGAGAGCAGTTAATGTGGTAAATTGGAAAGGAAATGTGGTAAATTGGAAAGGAAATGTGGATTTTTTCATATACCCATGTGGCTTGGCGAAGTACTGAATTGAAGTCGGTTACTACTGAATTAAACTTTGTTTTTAAAGTAAATTATTTTATTTAAATTGATTATATTATTATTGTACTGTGTTATAATTGCTAGTTCTACCTTATCGAACACTGCGTTTAACAACTTATAATTATTATATATATTTTCTTAATTATTCCTATATTTATATTATTTAGGAAAACGACATATTTTGTACCCAATTGAGCATTACCTACTGGGCCCAAGTCAAGGGTACTTTAAGAAAAACTGGTAAAATTGCCAAAAAATGTGGAAATGGTATGCTGTAAGCTAGGAAAGTCAAAAAAGCTCGTTAAAAGCTAATATAGAAGGGGTTAGAAAAAAGCTTTTAATGAGTACAAGAAATACAGTACGGCAAAAAAAAAACCTTAAAATCGTAATTTTATGTTCCTTCTTATTATTTTTGTACTAGGAAATATAACTAGGTAGCTATGTCCGATTGATCAAATATTTTGAATTTAAAGCGGTCTATACATGTAATGATTTTTCATCCCCAATTTATCAGAAATGTTTTGGAACCTGGCTGATCCAACTGTCAAACGAGTTGTACTGTCAAATTGCATGCACATCATATTCACAACCAACACAATTTGGACCATGGAAATAATTTATGATCAGGCAAGTTTTCTGTCAGGTAATTTTGAAGTAAAATGGTGTGGCCTGTAATAGGAGCAAAAAATTAAACGGTAGATTATTCAGCTAATGAACAATTATTTCTACGTGGTTTAATTTGAAAAAGAAATTTTTAGGGTTCCGTACTCAAAGAGTAAAACGGGACCCTATTACTAAGACTCCGCTGTCCGTCTGTCTGTCTGTCCGTCTGTCACCAGGCTGTATCTCAACAACAGTGATAGTTTGACAGCTGAAATTTTCACAGATGATGTATTACTGTTTTCGCTATAACAACAAATACTAAAAACCAGAATATAAATATTTTTTATACATTTTTCTTTTTTCTTCTTTTACAATCTTACACAAATCGACTTAGTCCCAAACTAAGCAAAGCTTGTACTATGGGTCCTAGACGACGATAAACATACTTATATAGATAAATAAATACTTAAATACATAGAAAACATCCATGACTCAGGAACAAATATATGTGCTCATCACACAAATAAATGCCCTGACCAGGATTCAAACCCGGGACCTCCGGCTTCGTAGCAGGGTCACTACCAACTAGGCTAAAGGAGGCTCCCCATACAACAAACGTGATTTTTTTGCCGTTTTTATAGATAATGGTAGGGAAACCTTCGTGCTCAGAGTACGACTCACACTTGGCCGGTTTGTTTAAAATTTATTTTTTCTTCAAAATAAGTTTACTTGTATTTTTTTACTCTTCTGGAGTGCTATAAGAACAAAAATATATTTTTCAACACACCTGCTCGTAAAGTAGGTCTTATTACAGCGTATTTACACTGATAATGCAGAATATTACCCATGCCGTGCCTTTTACATTACATTATCGCACTAGTGCCTTTTCATTACATATCTTTTTAAATATTAGCAAAATAATGCAGAATATTACCCATGCCGTGACTTTTACATTACATTATCGCACTAGTGCCTTTTCATTACATATCTTTTAACATTTTCATTTTTTTTTTTTTTTTTTTTTCCTCGCAAATGTGTTGAAAAACGTCGTATGAAACACGTGAGCATTGGTCATTACACTTCTCGTCTCCATTAAAAACCGACTCGAGTGTAATGACCAACTTAGCACACTTGTATCATAATGTATTATTAAAAACAAAAATGCAAAAACTATTATGACTCATGATGTTACCTCAAAATCTGCATTTCCTGCTGTACTATGATCTCGTGGTGCCAAGATACATTACTTGGAGGTCATAACTTTAGATCAAAATTTCTCCGAATCAAAAAAAAATATTAAATGAATGGGACTCAATTACTGCAAATGCTCTAAGGAAGCGTCCTTTTGAATATTTGCTCCTAATATAGGCTACAGCCTGTATAATAATTTGTAAGAAGTCTTTCCAAAAATTTACACGCATTTATTAAATAGTTTGTATTCTAAAGGTGTTATAGCGCTATAAAAACGCACTGTGTAGTTAATATGAGCCACACAGTTTTTTTTATCATCATGTACTGCGGACAGCGATATCATAGGAGAAATAAGTAGGTAACATCAAAATCATGTCATGAGACATTGCTTTATTATGGCAATAATATATAATGGTGTCTCAAATTGCATTCAACAAATCAGAAGTGATAATTGTATGGTTTGTAGAACCCTTAAATTGACTTTTCTTTTTCGGTACAAGCCTTATAAGTACATTATATTGCGCACCGTAGCGTTTAACTTACTGTATACATATATACCGAATATTGTAAAATGAGTAGATTGATTGAATTCGTTAATGAGTAATTACGCTAATTGATTAACCACATATGTCGCCTGTCCTTAGGAACCCGAATAGCTGATTTTGTATAATTAAATGACGACTGTGCAAAAAACTCGGATACGTAGACTCGCTCGCCGGAAAGTGAAATGCCGGAAAAAGGTCGGCATATTGCTAAGATTTTTCAATGTACTCAGTTATTTATAGTTAATTTATAAATGAGTTCTTAAACTAATATTTACGGTATCTTTGCGGCTTCGTGTCTATAAATATTTACTAAGAGCCGTGTGAAGCGTGTGGATTACATTTAGACGGATGTGGTGTTAAAAGTCATTATTAGTCATGGAAATCGATTTATTATTTTTTCTACTCACCGTGCCAACGAAGTCCATCAACTTCACCAAACTCCCAAATAAGTCGGCATTGGAGATCAACTACTACTTGGTTCGTTTTTGGAATGTATTTAGTAATACGGGTGGCGACGAAATTTTCTAAAGCCTCCACATTTCCAAAATTTACCGACCCCAGCAAGCGGCCGATAGCACCCTGTATGGCACCGACATTCTTCCTAGGTACTCGCAACCCACATTCTAAGCATTGCCATGCACTGGCTGCGTTCAAAGGTTGGATAGGTAATAAGCTACCAGGACACACCGTAACGAAGCACTTGAGGGCGGCTAAGAGAGTTCCTCTTTCCGTGGGGTCCGCGCACCGCTCACATTTGCACAAGAAATGTTTGGTTTTATACAGGTGAGTTTGTCTGGAAGGAGTCCCCCACAGGAATCCAGAATAACACGTAAATATCTCTGCTCCCGCTCGTATGTGCTTAATTGCTCTGACTGTCATTTGAGCATCTCTATTGTAACTGTATCTCGTATTTGGTACACAGTTATGATTCATCAAACCAGAAACAGGATATAAGCCTCTTCTACTCATTTCCTTCCTACCGTAGGTGGTTGCTATTTGATATGCGTTGGCATCAAGTACGCAGCACGCAAGCCTCATTAATTCTTCCTCGGCTTCTGGTATTTCAAAGTATTGCTTTAGGTTTTGGATTTCGGTTCCATGCTGCGGTAACATGTGCGCTTGAAGGGCGGAAAGCAATTGCATTTGATCATCGTTAAGCAATAGCGCTCGTATGGCAGTAAGCGTGCGTGGTACAGTCTTATCGTCGAACTCTTCAACGGGCACTATTTTATTCCACTGTGAGATAATGCTACAGTCACTGAAATGCACGTCACCACTTTGACACTGTTCAGAGCACAGTAACAAACCACATTTCAAACATTTAAATGAGTTTTCTGTGTCAGTTTTATAACACGCTGTACATCCGGCTAGTTCGTTGGACGCGGTCCGGGGGCCGCTGATGAGAGGATGATCCACGAAGAGTACTTCCCCGGGCATTATATCTTCGGTGGCGATAAGCCCCCGGCCTGCCACCGCCGATTCACCGATGGTCCATTTGCTGGAATGTAGAACTCCGTCGACGGAGTTGTAGAGTCCTAAATGTTCCTTCACCATTTGCGACAATTGATCCAACGACGACATCCTGCCGTGACGCGCCTCGCTCGGTGCCGGCAGTGCACTGCGCGCGCTCAATGCGAATAAACACTCCAACAGGTTTAAAACATTTAGTGTCATACAATCGAATGCATCATTGCCAAAAATCAATGCGGTATGTATTTCCTCAATGAATTAAGCCAAACTGACATTCACCAACTGAGCGGCATGCAGGCCTCCGGTTACTGAGTTTGCCAAGTGAGAAATACAGCAGTAGCTAAACACGTAGGCACAGTAGGTATCCTCAAATTGAGAAACTCGCGAATCAGCCGGCTACCTGAGCGCGTCGCGGGAAGCGAGTGTGAAAGACGAGGCCGCGACATCGGGAAAAAACTAAGTAGCTGAAAATACAGGAATGTGCACTAGTAGACATCAATAGGTGGTTATTTATAATATTGTAAGTAAACATCCTAGAAGTAAGTAAAATGCCTGCGCAGGCCAGCTCTCATACAAAAATATTCTTTCCGAGGAAGTAATTGATTAAACGTTGCGCCAAAAATATAGAAATTGGGACATGTTACGCAGGACAGGTGTCATCTACGAGTATGATTCATAGATGGAGTATTGTTTTTGTTTGAGACGCATATTTTCTTATATGAATCTAAAATAATCACCTCATGATTCTCATGAATAACCGTTTTGTGTAGGCACAGTCAGGGGAATTATACAAATACTACAATATACGTATTATATACGCACATAAAAAATGACATAAACATCTGTATTACCTACACGTCTTTATGACATTGAGAATAGAGTCCTGTACAGATATTTATGTACGTATATTATGTATTATTTTATTACCCCTGACTGTACTAAAAAAATTGAATTACCTAGTCTAGTCTTTTGGCTCACACGCTCACACCTAGTTGTAGACAGTTGCCCTACAGTATTTTGCTTACCTCATGGCCTCAGTATGTTGTACGAGCACACGTTCACGCCCTCGATGGCGCACACAAAGTGTCGACGTCGGACACCCGATCCTGGCCCATTGTCCGCCGGCGCTGGTTCGACAACCTACCTAGTCTCTGTGACCACTTGCGCTATGTGGACGTTCCCGGGACGCGTCGCCTAAATGCGCTGTGGATACCGGTGTTACATCCCTCACCTTGGTGCCAGTGCGATATTGAATGCTGCAGCATGATGCAAAACTTGTACGATTACCAGGAAGACGACTGTCCGTGGTATTACTTTGATAGTTCTTATAAAACTTTATTGGGGAGTTGTCTTCTCGTTATCGGTGAGTACTTTAGAACATTTGTTAACCACTTGGTAGCACGCGTATTAGAGAAGCTGGGTAGGAACTTTTGGTATTTGAAAGAATGAACCAGTCTGTATTAAGGCTAATGTAGCTGTCAAAACATTGTCTCGCTCGCACGATATGCTTTGCTTGTCACCCGCACGCGGAAACCTGCGAAAATCGGCAAAACAATAAGCTTTTTATCAAAACAGATCCTTATTAATAAATATTATTAGATTTATATAGTTTTAGATTTATGGACTATTTTGATTATTATTAACAAGAACTTGCTTGAAAATATCACTTATAGCTTAGAAGCAGTAGCACATTTCAAGTTAAAAATAACCTTAAATTATTAAGTGAGATACCTTAAGTTTCAATTAGGTATATTTAAAAAAATATATATGGTCGGTTAGTTTCGGAGCCTTAGGCCATCAAAAATCACGATTCTACCAGACCGTGAGAAGGTTAGATACGCCTTAACTATAGTCATTACCCTTTAAAACCCATTCGAGGCCACGCATCGCTACGTGTGCTACGCCGTAGCGCGTAGCAGTGTTTTTCCGCTCTGTAGCGGACGTCGCTCGTAGATGCATGGGTCATATGTGAGCCATTGGCTTCGAATGGTTGACTAAAATGGTGGGTGTGTATATTTAATGGTTTCATTTAATTTAATTTGGCACCTTAACTTGCATAGTGATGAATTTAGTACTTAGTACCTACCTAACTATATTATATTATAGCGTCTTGCAAAAATGTATACGTACGTTTCAGACTAAACGTTCGTATGATCCAATCCAATGTGCGCCAATTGCCAATACGTCGAATACTTATTCATCTTTGCGTAGTCAGTCTGTGGAACAATTAATATCATCTATTTAATAAACAGCAAAATTGTTTTCATTTGTTTGCAGGCGTGTTTGGGGTGCTGCTAAACGGTTGGCTTTTCATCACTTTCATCCACAGTCACCTACTCACGTTTAGAAGCCATATTCTCGTGCTAAACCTTTGCTCGGCGTCTCTCGGCAGGAATCTACTCGGCTCCCCCTTTGCAGGAGCGTCAGCGCTAACAAAACGGTAATTTTAGTGACCTAAATATCGAATTTAAACATATACACTACCATACGACATACGATGAAGTAAGTAAATCAAAAGTAGGTACTTAATAAAAGGTGAGCAGTTGAATATATCGTCCCTAAAAAGTATCATTCTAACATACCTATATGTATGTTCTAGCTTGTGTTCATGGTTTTACCATACGTCGGTGATTCTCATATGTCCACGTCATCAGTGTAATACTTTGTTCACTTCTAGTAATGCGCCTCAATATCTCGATAAAAGTGTTTGAGTCACCGAGATGTCGCGGCGAATATGGCAATATCATTCGCATCAGAAACGAGCCTGAAATGTAATGAGTACGTAAATGGGAAGTGTGATAGATGTTATGTTCAAAGGTTCGTCTATTTCAGATGGTTTTTCGGATCAGCGTGCTGTCAACTCTTCGCATTTTTAAATCAATTTTACGGTATCTTCCAAATGACTGCGCTTCTTGTGATTGTCATAGAGCGCTACTTACTAGTAAAGTTCTACAGACGTGGTAAGTACTGTTTCTAAGTCTAGACTTCTTTGATTATCTAATGGAATTTCATTTTATTATAAATAAATATTGCGAGCTGCAACAACCGGATACTTCAAATATTACGTTACGAGTCAATGGCAATATTCCAATGATCTAAACACGTTGTGTGACATCAATATCACTTATTTTAAGAGAGGGCAAGAAAGGTAGAATATCAGCTCCATATGGCTTTGAGCCTGCCCACTAAGATCCCAAATAACGTAAATCTTTTAACCCTTTTTTTTTTTTTTTTTTTTTTTGGAGAGGAAAATGCTTTACGCATTCCTCCCGGGTGTGGGGACGGACCCGGGTGGATATGTGGGACTCCTCGTTGTGGGCTAATGAGGCCCCGAGTCTACCCACTAAAAACCTCTCCGTCTGCCGTCTTTATGCCTTAGCGGTGGGCTGAAGGAACGCTTGCGCTTTACTTCTTCAGCACCACCAGCGCCGCTCCGATTTTCGGAACACCGCCTCCGGAGGTCCTTGTTGACCTCGTTCGTTTTGTGCCACTACAGGCACCCACTCAGTGACCTGGTGCGTGAGGGATGGCAGGCGTCCCCATGCCTGTCACCCCCTGGTCACTCTACGGAGGCAGGCGGCGATCCTGTGCTGCTCGCCTTCGTCTAGCACGCCTGCGGCGCCGTGGGTCGGCCAATGGGTCGTCCTCCCTGGCCCGTTCCGCCATTTCCTTCTGCTGAACTATACTTTCGCAGAAGGCCTTAACTGCTTGCCAAGACCTGTCACTGTCAACCATGGACTTGATCACGGCTGGGAGTGACAGGTCCGGCCCCACTATGGCCATCAGGTCGCTGCGCTCTGGCCCCCACACTGGACACTCCTCCAGCGTGTGCTGCGACGTGTCGATCGCCGCGCCGCAATCGTGACACTCCTCCGTCGGCTCTCTGCCGGCAACTTTGTGCAGGTATCTCCCGAAACACCCGTGTCCCGAGAGAACCTGCACGAGCCGGAAGGTTAGAGCTCCATGTGTCCGCTCCAGCCACTGCCACAAGACTGGCCGGATCGCCTCGATTGTCCGGGCGCCCGCACTCGGCCGCTCCAGCCGGACCACCCACTCGGCAACTGCCTCGCGGGAGAGCTCCTCTCGCTTGGCCTCAATCTCTCGCGGTGCTGGCCAAAAATCCCTAGCTCGCGCCTCCTCGCGCCAGAAGGAGACTGACGCAAGAGTCCTCGCGTCCAAGTCCCATGGCAGGGATCCGGCCAGCACGCATGCCGCCTCTCCGGAGATTGTCCGATAGCCCCGTACTGACCTTATCGCCATCACCCGTTGCGCTTGACGCAGTTGGGTGACGTTCTTGGCGCTAAGCTCATTGGCCCACACTGGGGCTCCGTACAAGGCTATGGAGCGTATGACGCCCGAGTATAGGCGTCGGCACGACGCTTTCGGCCCCCCAAGGTTCGGGAGCAGCCGCCCGAGCGCAGCAGCCGCGCCCAACAACTTTGGGGTTACCCGCTCGAAGTGAGCCTCAAATGACCACCGACTGTCCAGGATGATGCCCAGATACCGCATCGTACGTTGTACGGCGATCTGGACACCACCCACGATTATGTGCGCTCCAGCCTGGGGCGCTCTTCGGGGTCCGTGGAAACAAATCGCCTCCGATTTGTTTAACGCGACCTCCAGGCCTAGCCGCCGTATTTTGCTCACAACATGGGCTACAGCCGCTGTGGCAAGGATAGCGGCCTCTCTAAACGAGGCCCCCCGCGCTGTTACGAGGGTGTCATCCGCGTAGCACACCAGGTCGACTCCACGCAGACGACCTCCCCTCAACACCCAATCGTATCCGATGTTCCACAGGAGTGGCCCTAGCACCGACCCCTGTGGAAAATCTTTTAACCCTATGGACGCCTTGAACAACTATAGGTGTTATGGCGTACGCTGTCAAAATCACCTTCATGCTTTCAAGTTAGGGTCACATTTATTTATTTATACTTTATTGCACAAAACAAATTAGGACAAAAGGCGAACTTGATGCCTCTAGGCATTCTCTACGAGTCAACCATAGGGCCTAACAGAGACTTCCAAAATGTGGATGCAAGAGTCAGGCTAACGAAACAAAAATCCATACAAGAATTTATCCACATAACTTTACAAATGCCAAAGTTCATTAATATGTAGGTACACACTCTAATGGAAACAAGCATAAAAACTTAAAAAAAACTACTCGAAATTTTCTCCTCTTTCATTTGATAGGTACCCAACACGCTACGATAGCAAAATATTTTTTTCAAAGTTAGTCACTTGTTTGTATGTGACAGCCTCTATGTTTTTATTTTTTATACAAAAGGTAGCCTATGTAACCCGGAGCATAATTTCGAATCGATTGACACTCCATTTATCAAAATCGGTTCAGTATTTTAAACGCTATAGTGGAACATACACAAATACAAACAAAGACTGTTAAAAACATATCCCTTCCTTTCGGCTCTGCCGTAGTCGGGCAAAAAAAAACCGGCCAAGTGCGAGTCGGACTCGCGCACGAAGGGTTCCGTACCATTATCTATAAAAACGGCAAAAAATCACGTTTGTTGTATGGGAGCCTCCTGTAGCCTAGTCGGTGGTGACCCTGCTTACGAAGCCGGAGGTCCCGGGTTCGATTCCTGGTAAGGGCATTTATTTGTGTGATGAGCACAAATATTTGTTCCTGACTCAGGGATGTTTTCTGTGTATTTAAGTATTTATTTATCTATATAAGTATGTTTATCGTCGTCTAGTACCCATAGTACAAGCTTTGCTTAGTTTGGGACTAAGCCGATTTGTGTAAGATTGTAAAAAAAAAGGAATAAAAAATTATTTATTAATTCAGTTTTTTTAGTATTTGTTGTTATAGCGGCTCGGTTGTAATATCTGTGAAAATTTCAACTGTCTTACTATCACGGTTGTTGAGATACAGCCTGGTGACAGACGGACAGACAGACGGACAGACAGACAGACAGACATACAGACGGACAGCGGAGTCTTAGTAATAGGGTCCCGTTTTACTCTTTGAGTACGGAACCCTAAAAACAGTGTCACTTTTGGACGTATCTTTAACTGCAAGCGACAGGACAGCCCTAATGAACACATTTGAACAACATGAATGTTTCAGAGAGGATTCTGCACCTACGACTGTACTACATATTGGTAGGCGCGTGTTTCGTGAGCGCGGCGGTGTTCGCGACGCCGCCCCTGTTCGGCTACGGGGTGTACTCGTGCGACCCAACCGGCACTGTGTGCACGTTCTTCTGGCCGTCGGGGACTTCTGGTGCCAAGCAGCTGGGCTACACCGTGCCGTACGTCGTCCTTTGTGGAGTGATACCGGTCATTGCTATGTAAGTATATGCATTGAAGTCAATCAGACAATCACTAGCGGTAGCGCTTTCCGCTACATACGAGAAAAACCACGGGATCGGCTACGCGCTACGAGCGTAGCGCGTAGCGATTCTTGGCAGTGTGCTAAAGTATCGATTTTTTCACCTCACTAGCTCGGAAAGACCTTTTCACCTCACTAGCTCGGAAAGGCCTTTTTGTATGTTTGTTAACTATTGAGAAAATCGCTTTTTATCCACATGTGAAGAAAGTAGACGTAGAACGTTAAAAGTACTATGACGTAGAACGTTAAATGTTTATTTTTGTTTTTTGTAGGTATATTTTATGACATATTTTTGTTTAACTTTTATTCTTAACTTTTTTACTCTTTTTTAAACTTTTTTTTTACTTTTATTATTTATTTTTTACTTTTTTTTATTTATTTTTTTACTTTTTTTAAAACTTTTTTTAAATTTTATTTTACTTTTTTTGTTCTTTTTTATTTTTTTTTTGGTTTTTTTTAATTTTTTTTTACCCTTTTTCTCATTTTCCTTGCTGTAGTGAGGTGAAAAGATTTGTGTTATACACGGGTGAAAAGTTATTTTACGTCTCGTGTGTTGAAACACTCGGTACGCTCAGGATTCTATTTTTGAACCACTCGCTTCGCTCGTGGTCAATCATAGAGTCCTTTCGCTAGCTCGTGTTTCTCTCGTGTAAAATACAACTTTCCCCCCTAATAACTATTACTAAGTATGTGCTAAGTAAATATGTAGCTGGGAATGAATGGCCAATGATTAAACGGTTTATAAATTTTTCATCACACTTGGTCATAAATAGTATTTTACAGCTCCCAAAGGAGTAATGAGCTTGTGTGTGATCTGATTGGTTTAAGCAAATCTAGATGGCCGCGCGCCACAATAATTCTGCTCTGTGATTGGTTGAGAAAAAATCTAGTAGGCCACGCGCTGCAAGAATACTGCTCTGTGATTGGTTAAAATATTGACGCTGCGCGCTCCACTCGCACTGATCTGGAAGAGAATTTGTAAATTTCGACAATTTTCGATTGGTGCGCGTGTATGAAACCTAGATTTTTCTGTCTTTTGTAGTTATTTATTTCCTCGCAAATGTGATGAAAAACATTGTGTATAACATGGGCGTAAGAATATTGCAAACTCGAGTCACCAAAAGCCCTCCGCCTTCGGCGTCGGGCTTCGGATAGACTCTTGTTTGCAATATTCTACCTACACTCTCGCTAAACAATGTACTATTATTTTAGATTCATACGTTTTCAATTCATCGGTTTCTATCCAAATTCCAAATTAAGGCTAAAGACCCATAACTTTTCCGGAGTTGCCTATATCCAGATGTACTTGAAAAGTTTGATATTCAGCTCCAGTGTTCTTATGTTTTAGGCAGAAACAGAAGGGACACGTTGTGTTTTCATGTTATGTGGTCGAGTATTCTTTCCCTTTCAAGGCACATGACTCACACATGAGCAATGCCTCTTAGACCGATTTCGGCTACGAGGCGGAAAATTGCTGCTACATTAGCATGTAGCACACGTAGCTTTGCACACGTAGCAATACATTCACTGGCAAAAATATCGTAGCGCTACGCTCGTAGCCGATGCCGTGATTCTTCCGCTAAGTAGAGAAAAACGCCTCCGAACAGAACACCCGCTCCTAGCAGTGAATGTGTTACTCGTAAAACAATTGAAAACCAACTTGAATGTATTTTTCAGCTTCTATTACACGGGTAAAGCAGTTCGACTAGAAACTATTTATTATAGAAGTGAACAACAAAAGGAACAGAAGAGATTGACAAAGGTAAGATAAGCCAAGCCATCTTTTATCATTAGGTTTTATTTTTTATATATGATATTTATTTAAAAAATGGTAAAAAAATAATGGTAATTAAACATCGCGTTAGACCCGTGAAAAACAGAAATTTAAATAAACATTGAGGTAGGTTTTTATATCCCATAAAAAACATTCCATGTAAAAAATAGGCCCAATCTCGCAACTCTTTCACAGTAAAAAGTGGTGAGATATTTCGTAGCGCCAAGTCAGGCATTCTTATTAATCTTTATTTGCTTGATAAATCACACAACTTTACTGCATTTACTAATTTTTGCATACCTAAAACTATGTATGTAAGTGTCATTGGAATGGGGAACTTTGCATGGGACTTCAATTTCGAATAAATTGCACTCAATTGATGCGGATATACGTAGAGATATCATACAAAAGACAAAAAATTAAAAAAAAAAAACAAAAAGTATTAGTTTTATCTCTCGTTAAAATGACGAAAAAAAAATATTTTTTTTTTGTTAAAATAATATAACAGTTACACAAAATATTGATTTAGAAATGATATTTTGTAGGACAAATATATAGACTTAAACGCAAATTTTGTGGAGATAATTGTTCTCAGAGTATCCACGTCCTCGCAATTGTATTGTTCTCAGAGTATCCACGTCCTCACAATTGTATTGTTCTCAGAGTATCCACGACCTCATAATTGTATTGTTCTCAGAGTAGAGTATCCACGTTCTCATAATTGTATTGTTCTCAGAGTATCCACGTCCTCATAATTGTATTGTTCTCAGAGTATCCACGTCTTCATAATTGTATTGTTCTCAGAGTATCCACGTCCTCACAATTGTATTGTTCTCAGAGTATCCACGACCTCATAATGATTGTATTGTTCTCAGAGTAGAGTATCCACGTTCTCATAATTGTATTGTATCCACGACCTCATAATGATTGTATTGTTCTCAGAGTATCCACGTCCTCATAATTGTATTGTTCTCAGAGTATCCACGTTCTCATAATTGTATTGTTCTCAGAGTATCCACGTCCTCATAATTGTATTGTTCTCAGAGTATCCACGTCCTCACAATTGTATTGTTCTCAGAGTATCCACGACCTCATAATTGTATTGTTCTCGAGTAGAGTATCCACGTCCTCACAATTGTATTGTTCTCAGAGTATCCACGTCCTCACAATTGCGACGCTGGCCCTATGGATCCCCAGCGCAGTACTGGCCGGCTATCAGTGGTTTCCGGCCCTTGTACTGAGCTACCGCAACCATGTTCCACCGACATTGGCACTCATAGCTCCAATAGCCTCCGAGGTAAGTGTACCTATCTTCATAAATAAATGTAAAAGGAGTTTGGGTAATAATTATATTCTAGAATTTGTTTTAAAAACGTTTTGGTTTCCATATTACTTGAGTGAATTACAATAAATTTATACCAATTAATTAACATTTTTTTTTAATTTGCTTACTCCGTGTCTAACTGGCAATGAGCTGCAAAACAGCAGCCCATGGGTACTTTCACCAGAAATTCTTTATGAATGGGTAATCATCTCAATTTTCTAATGGTCGCATTACACTTGGGGTTCGTGTTCGCGTTGCGTCGTTGCCTCTCTTTCATTTGCCGTAGGAAGAAAAAAAGATGCAACACGAATATTTGGGCAAATACCGCCAAGTGTAGTGCCTACCATAAGCATAATATATTTGTGAAAAGTCCCTCGCAAGAAAGTAATTCTACGTATAAATAATGATTAAGTACCATGTTAGTAGGACAAATTAGGGGTTCTGTTCCTTCTGAACCTCGCAGCGCACACTGAACACTATCAGAGACATATGGCGGTTACACACTGGTAAACATACTTACCAGTGTGTAACCGCCATACGATAAATAAATAAAACAAGGGGTTAGGAGTTTTCCGCGAGTTTCCATTCAATATCAGCTTTGTTTTCATAAACGACCTCTGACGACTTCTCGACTCTCTTAAACGACTCGACTTTGACGACCTCTGTAGCCTAGTTGGTAGTGACCTTGCCTACGAAGCCAAAAGTCCCGGGTTCGAATCCCGGTAAGGGCATTTATTTGTGTGATGAGCACAAATATTTGTTCCTGAGTCATGGATGTTTTCTATGTATTTAAGTATTTATTTATCTATATAAGTATGTTTATCGTCGTCTAGTACCCATAGCTTTGCTTAGTTTGGGCCTAGGTCGATATGTGGAAGATTGTCCCCGAATATTAAAAAAAATATATATTTAAAACCTTCGGCTAACAGCGTAAGATCTTCGGACTCAAGACCCCAACGGTATATATTCTCAGATGCCAGATGTTCATTATAGTATAATTTGTGGTAGGCGGCGACCAGCATCCCCGTGCTGTGTTACCTGTTCGTGGACGAGCGCGTGCGCGCGGCTCTGCTCGGGCGCATGAGGCGGCACTATGCGCTGCTGCGGCCTGACCGCGCCAAGCGGTTCCAAGCCTAACCAGCAGTGCCTTAACGTGGCACTAACCGACCAAAGGCAAGCTCCACGTGCCCAAAGGAATCCCGCAAGTTTTGGAGCATGCGTCGATCACGTTGTCCCGCCGTATTGACACGATCTTTGTTACGGCGCAAGAAGTAACCGGAAAAACATCAAAGGATTTTGTGTGCAGTGGCTTGCAGTTAAATACTAAGTATTATGTGCATGTGACCGGTAAAGAGTGAGACTGATTTATGAGAACAATGTTCCTTAGAAACACTGCCAATTTTACTACTTAAGCAAAATTTACTACTTACCCACCTAATTGTGAATTCACATACTTTTTTTTACCACTTTAAAAACAAAGAATAATTCAAATAAATCTTAATTTTTTAAGAGTGTTTTTCATTTTTAATTATCTAAGTTGCTTAATCTTACCGTTATTCACACACTTCTATTTAGATACCTAAGTCACAGAATAAGTACTACGTACAGTTTGGCTACGTACAGAAGGTTCTCTGTTAACAAACTCCCTGTTTAGGTACGCCAAACGTGCCTAAATGTGGCCATCCCTTTCTATCGCATGCAACGCGCTGCGACCCGTGCGAGCGTCCCGTACCAACGCGCGGCAACTACTAATGGGCCGCCAATTTGGCGGCCGGCCGGCATGTACTTGTAGCGGCGCGACGGAATCACAGAGTGAACCGCCCCTGCCTAAGTGACCTAATTTTATTGAGATGACTTAACTTATTATTGGAAACCTGAAGAAACCGCATTATAACATAATACATTAAAAGATAGTAATGAGCTAGCATCAAGTAAGTACTCTAATATTGTACTCGTATTAACAACAAGTTTACTACCTATTATGTTAGAACAATGTTGAGCAGCAGAGCGGAGCGGCAAGCATCTCAGTGCAGGTGGTTGTAACCCGACCCTGCCACCCCGCCGTATAATATAAACGACATATGTATACAAGTGCGCAGGTAAACATTAGTCCTTCTTGCCTCTGTATCAGCCAGGTGCACCTCAGACTACGCACTACGCAGTCGCACTGTAAATCTCCAGCGGCCCCCTCCGTTTTCCCAGTCGTCCCGAAGTGAATTATTAATCTGGATTTCCGTCTGCGCCATTTAAAATGACGAACGATACGTGCCTTTGGCCTCTGTTTGATGAACAAGAAAGAAATTATATAACTGATAAACTGCATTTTATAGGTAAGGTTTGTACACTTGTATTTTATTTTTATTTTACATTTTGAGTATTCCATCTGCAATACCTATTAGAAAGAGAGGAAAATTGTGGTCACGTAATTTACATATCTCTGTATCGTTTCAGGAGGGTTTTCGTCAGGGATATTTCTTTGGCTATTATTAGCCTATAATAATCATACTGTGGACACTAACCGCAGTTACCAGAACATTGGATTTTTTATGATATCTGCGTGGCTTCGGAGGACTACCCCATTTTTAATGACCTTCATCATAGACAGGAAAGATACATCGTAAGTTAAATGTGTTTTACTCGTATGTAATTATATACAATTTACTCGCTGAAGTAGAAGAATATATCTAATTGATTGTTGAGTGAGAATTAGCATAAAAAAACTGACTGGATTTATCGAAAAAGAGGTTTGGCAGTTTAACCAATCATCGGATTAATACCTCTTGTAGGAGACACTATACCTTTTTTTCATAGTTTGTTTTTTTTTGGGTTTTTCTTACTCAGAATCGTTGATAGTTAATACTATAGATCCTCACACAAGAAAAAAAGCGGCCCAAATATTCCATTCCAGATAGTCACATTTTTGTATGCAGTCTTTTTTATTTATATGGTCGTGGTCGTGACGCACTGGAAGGAAAAACTTACATTACACAAGAAGAACCCAAAAAAAACGAATTCTGAAGAAAAAAGTCCATGTAGGTAGGTACACTTTTTTTTGTTTGAGATTCTTTGTGTATGTATATAAAGCTTTATTGAGAACTAAAAAACGTTTAAAAATAGTATGTAATCCATTTTTTTTTACATTTAGCCGTCAAGAAATGCCTTTGTGTCAACTATTCGGATTCTTGGAAACTTTTATGGCGATCCATGAGGTGGAATGTCTCACGCACATTTGCATTGAAAGATATGTCGTGGCCAAATATATCATAAATGGTTAGTTATTTTATTACGTTATTAGTTAATATACATGAAATAAGTACTTATACGGAAATTATCAATTAAAGAGAAACATTCCTCGTTGCTTAAGAGCAGTGCACGGAATGTAAAGGTCGCAGGTTCAACTCTCGCTCGTGGCAAATATTTTTCAAGTTCGTTCACAGACGTTTTGGTAAAACTGTATACTTACGTAAGTATAGCTAGTTCATTCGCAAGAATTTACCAATAGGGAACATTACGCAAAGCTCTTCGTAGGTGGCGACACTAGTAGCGTTGACATTGTATCTCGTTCCCACTTGCGGTATTGTCTATGCAAGCATCCTTGTCACTCATTTGACAAACAATTGTGCATGTGTGTGTGAATCTCTATATTCCTATACTGGGTTACTATTAGTGGTAGTGCTGCCTCTGGCGGCAGAACATTGCAGTAATGTTCCCTATTAAAAAGGTTCCCAACGTCAACAATCTCACTAGATGGCACTCAAAACATGTGAAACGGTTGACGTTAGCAGTCTTTAAAATGTACTGGTCTCTATTTGAATCCTATTTAATCCAGCGTAAATCATTCTGCAGTTTAACTAATCAAATTAAATCAATCTAAAACCAGCGGTGGGCCATACGTGGGAGCGAGAGGCCGCCGCACTCCGATCTCTCGCACCGATCGCTGCTGTAAGAACTCGTGGCTAAGCCGTTAAAGAGCGTAGGACAGTACTGACCATAGAGAACCAACTCTTGTTTGAGATGAACACATTTTCAGGCTGGCGCATGCCAAACAGACATTACTACATGTTCCGCCTCCTGAGCGTGTTGTTTGCCGGCGCGTACTCGCTGGCTGCCGCCGGCATGAGTGGCGGCTACGGCCCGGACTTCACGTGCCTGAGCTGCACTATGAACGTGCTGTTGTCTGAAGGACTGCGGAACTATTTCATTATGGGCCTTTTACTTCTGAGAAGCATTAAGCCTGCGGGATTTATGTATGTAGAGGAAGTTTATTTATATATTAGCATGCTTAGTCAAAATGAACTCACTTCAGCATAGCCGCGATTTGATAAGAGTCTAAAAATAGTTAAATTTCTACGAAACGTTGCATTATCAGGGAGCACAAGGAAAAGTAATATACTGCTGAAATCTAAACTAAGTATTTTTTGAAAGTGAGTTAAGTATACTTCAATGAATACTGCATGGTTTCTGCATATTAGGTACCTGTCAAATGGGTAATTGGTATACTGTGTATATTAAAATGGTAAACATCGCTTATTACAGGATCATTATGCTGTGTTGGACCAAACAACTTGAGGGTAAATTCACTGACGCGGCTTATAACCGTAAACAGAAGGACATTACTAAGGTAATCCATCCGATTAGATGAGCTCATGGGTCGAAGTATTCAAGATTAACGAATAATTATAAAGCTTGCCTCAAACATACTCGTACAAAAAAAAAACAATACTATACTTATATATTCTACTAGACTTAATAACCTTTATACGGGCCGATAGTAGTTTTTATACTTATAGACAAGGGGTTTCGGGGTTTACGGTTACATCGACCAAACTTTACTTGGTCTACAAACATTGTGTGAAGTATGGCACCGGCAGATTTTCATCTCTTAGAGAACTGACAAACTTCGTATTCGTAGCGATAACGGACGTTACTTACGATTATCGTATAAAGCAACTGAGCCTAATTGTTTGATTATAGGTATGCGGGTATACAATTGGTGCCATTGACAAGCTGTTGCGAGTGTGTGAGGCTTATGCTGAGTCTCATGGTATAACGCCAAGAAAAGTGAGTTACTCATATTTCGGGCAGGACGCAAGAGTCCTTCGGTAGTGTCACCAGTGACTCTTGGAGGACTTGCCTTGAATAGGGTAACTCATTTTAAATATCTGGGGCATGTACTAAACGAGGATCTCACAGACGATGCTGATATTGAGAGGGAACGCAGGGCAGTAAGAACGAATATGTTGGTCCGCACAGGTTTGCACGCAGTACGGCCGAGGTGAAACGAACGCTGTTCAGGTCGTATTGCCAAACACTTTATACGTGCAGCCTGTGGATCAAATATACGAAACGAGCTTACAGTGCCTTGCGTGTCCAGTTTAATAACGGATACAGAATGCTGATGGGGCTACCTCGGTTTTGCAGTGCATCTGGGATGTTTGCGGAGGCTCGCATGGACGATTTCCATGCAATAATGCGAAAACGCATCTTTTCCCAGATGTGCCGAGTGAGAGACAGCTCCAACATTGTTCTTGTCGAGATAGGGGAGAGGCTTGATAGTCCCTTTTACCTGCACTGGGTATCAACTCACGTGCCTTTATATAAATGTCCTAAATAAAGTTAACTAACATAGTGAAAAGGAATTTGTAACTAACTCTCTATGGATCGTTGATGTCCGAAATAAATTATTAATAATAATACCTACAGCTCCATACATTCCTCTACAGCGACCTCGTTTATAAAACGCCATCGAGTAAAATTATTGACATACATTGTAGGTACAGTCGCCATCACATACATAGGTACACTATAGGTGTTCAAAAATATCGGCACATGCACCCTAATGCCTTGAAAATAGAGGTGTGTTCCGATGTTTGTGACGTGCTTGTTTGCTCCGATGTATCTGATGGCGACTGTACTAGCCTTGAACTAGTCTCTGGCTTATTCGTTCTAAATGAAATACTTATTTGGTGGTGCTCGTTCAATATAGGATAATCCCAGTAAATGCCACAGTTATTTCGGTCCCTTAGGTCCTTAGGTCTGTCTTTAAGTCTCGGGACGGGAAGACACGACATACTTTTTAGGGTTCCGTACTCAAAGAGTAAAACGGGACCCTATTACTAAGACTCCGCTATCCGTCTGTCTGTATTTCTGTCTGTCTGTCACCAGGCTGTATTTCAACAACCGTGATAGTTGGACAGTTGAAATTTTCACAGATGATGTATTTCTGTTGCCGCTATAACAACAAATATGTACTAAAAAACAGAATAAATAAATATTTTTTATATTTTTTTTCCTTTTACAATCTTACAAAAATCGGCTTAGTCCCAAACTAAGCAAAGCTTGAATTATGGGTACTAGACGACGATAAAAATACTTATACAGATAAATAAATACTTAAATACATAGTAGAAAACATCCATCACTCAGGAACAAATATTTGAGCTCATCACACAAATAAATGCCCTTACCAGGACTCGAACCCGTCCCGGCTTCGGTTTGTTCGATTAATTTCACAAAAGCATATTTTCACAGAAGCATTTTGTCATAGTCGCGAATTTTCACATTGCGTTTTTCACGATCGCAAATTATAATTTGTTCGTCTTTCTTCATGAAGCGATTTTTCACAAAGCGTTTTATAATGTCCGCGATTATTCTATTCGTAGTAGTATTATCGGTTTCGTAGTCAGTACAATATTTTAACGAAACCAAAGTTACGTGTGAAGAATAATTTTTCTTGTTACGAAACTAATTACGTATAAAGAATTCTTCTTCCTTGTTCGAAACTTGTTACGATCGCAAAACACTAGGCATGTAGGTATAGGTAGGTTAGGTTTATTAGGTAGCTTCAAATGCCCGAAGGGCAAACAGACCAGATATAGGAGCCCCGCGGAGCGGGGCTCCATCGAAACTGTCTAAGTAACTGGTTTCGTGGATAAAAGTAGATAGGTATAATATCTGCGACTAATAAAATATTCTACTGGGAAAATATACGATAAAAAAATCGCGAAAATTACAAAACGCTTTGTGAAAAATCGCGACGTGAAGAAATAAGAACATTCTAATTTGCGATCGTAAAAAACGCGATGTAAAAATTCGCTATTATAAAAAAATGCTTTTGTGAAAATAATCGAACAAATACCGGCTTCGTAGGCAGGGTCACTACCAACTAGGCTACAGGAGGCTCCCATACAACAAACGTGATTATTTTGCCGTTTTTATAGATCATTTTACGGAACCCTTCGTGCGCGAGTCTGATTCGCACTTGGCCGGTTTTTCCTTTACTGTTTTAAAGTGCTGTAAAGAGCTTCACCTCGGTCGACCCTTGTTCTTTCAATTAAAGTGTTTGTAAAATATTCCAGAGCGTAGTAGTGCTGACTGCGGTTAACGTGGTTTGCTGGACACCAATCGCCTTAGTTCGGGCGTCGGTCGTAGTGTCGCAGCATTTCTTCGGCCCTAAGATGTTCTCCCTGCCTGCACCGTTCTTCGTTAAAGTGGCCCTACTGCTGCATTGGGTGACGCATTTTTTTGCTTTATTTTCGGTTCAAAACATACAAGCCTTGGGTAAGGAAATCAAGTAATGGTTGAACGGGGTTGTCAGTCGACGCGGCTTACATTTGAACAACACCTCTATGCTTACACCTAATGTCATTGAAAGACAACTGTAGCTAGGTATAACTTTTTAAATTGTCCCCATTATAGTAATTTCTTGGTGGTTATATTCGTGCAAAATTGATGGGTTTTCAGAATGAGGAACAAAAACGGGGTAGCTACATTTCGTATATTTTTTTTGCAATATAACTAATATAAGTATAAATATATATCTGTTTTTATTACTCTTGACTGTGCCAGAGCAGATGACTTGGTTTCAGTAATAATCGAAACAGCCTAAAGGCTCTTGGGAGTGACGTGACGTTATAATGGCAAGTACATATGTATGTGTCTTTACTGTCAGAAAAAGGACTTATCCGTTTATGCTTTTATTATGTATTAATTTCAGAGCTCACACGCCTGTTCCACAGTAGCCCTGCTTCTGCTGACGCCGCAAATACGGAAGGCTGCATTCAATCTCCAACTCCGACACATGTCTGAAGTCACTTCGGAAACCCGAAAAACAGAATAAAATTCAAGCTATTCTCAATTCCAGTAAATATATATTAATATGATTCGAAGGTACATAAGAAATGTACAAGTCAATCGCATTCCATACGTTATCAAGACATTTTATAATGTTACTTAGAGACAATATTTGTACGAAGAATATCAGAACAGTTCATTGTAAACGATATAATGTTAATCTAAGTCTTTCAGTCAAATACAGTATTTACATTTAATAAAGTGAATATTTTAACTAAATACATTAGCCGAACTAATAAAATAACATGGTCGAGCTACTACCTATTAAAATAACATCCTAAACTACTGAACACAACTTGGAAGATCACATGGAAAATAAAGTGCAGTAGTTGTATCTAACGGTTGAAGATGTACAATTTACCAGACTTCAGTAATCACAATAGGCATCGTAGATCGATTGCCAGATAGTGGTAGGTATGTAGTATACGTGTTGGACCTCATTGTACAATCTAACCTCGATTGGTCCGCATTAAGGCCATGTGATTAAGTTAACCACGCATTCGTTTTCAACACTTCACATGATTGTAGAGCTACTTAACTTATTATATATCATTAGTATTTAAGCTGTACGTCATACGTCACATAATTTTTATAGTAGGTATATAAACTCATAAACTTGTTGCAGTTCATCGAAAATCCGAAATATATATAAACATATCGGCACTTTACTCGTTTTATTCACAACGATCAAGTAAGATTAAAATAAAGTAATATTATTGCACCTTTTCGTTTAACACTATTCACATCATCTCCTCGTGCACTATATTCTATCTTTGGAATGAGTTCGACGTTTCAGTCATCAAAAACTTTTATCACATTCATCCGTCGTTAAGATAAGCAGTATTTACAAGTTCCTAGCTTACGTTATCGGTATAAAAAGTATAATTTTCTTCTATTATTGTAGTCGAATATACCCTGTCGCTGAAGGAGTCACTCGTGGATGCGGTTGAGGCGGGCGGGGTGGGGGTGGGGGTGGGGGATGGGGAGGGGGATGGGGATGGGGAGGGGCCGTGCAGCACGATGGCAATGGCGGCCTGCTATATGTCGGTCAGGGCCAGCTGCTGCGGGCTGCGCGCGCGCCGCTCCAGCAGCGGGATCACGAGCAGGATGAGCCCGCTCAGCGAGATGGCGGCGCCGGCCGAGTAGAACGAGGGCGCGAACGAGCCCGTCACGCGAAGTAGCCATCCTGGAAACCACGTTTCACCATTTTATTCATTGTCTACATGATCATTGGCAAGTCAACTTATCTTCGTTAATAAGGGAGGTAGGTTGCAACTTTTTTGACCCTAGGTATAATTCAATTCAATTCAAATCAATCAATTCAATTTAATGAATTATGTAAAAATTTATGAAGAACCTTTTTTAAGATATTATTCTTCAATTCAAACTGTGGTATATTTTTCGTACTTGGTCGCCTACACGCACGCCAGAGGGCCGAATTTTGACTATCGAGCGCTCGAAAATTAAACAATTATAAATAGGTAGTTACGATTGTATGTAAAACTTGCAGGTAGGTACTTTATACCGATAGAATTGATTACAACTGGTCAATAACACTCGGTTTTAAATTTTTTGTCGCTATTTTATTATTATGATAAGGCTGACTGACTGACTAAAATTATGAAATGCTATTGCATTTCATAATTTTAGGCAGTTTTCGAGTGAAAGAGTCGAGCGCTCGAAAGTTGAAAAATCGGTCCCCAGATCTAATTTTCTTAATGCAAAACTTGCAAAAAACTCTTGATGAGTTACACAAAATCAACAGTTCGATATAAGGAAACAATTGAAAAATTAACTTTTGTTGAAAACTCACCTGCGAGAGGTGGCCCAATGAGTGATGCGATGCCTTGAAATAGTAGCAAGAGACCGAAGGCATTAGTGAGTTTTTCCAACCCAATAAGGTCCACCAGTACAACCGACGTTAAGCCTACGTATGCACCGATAGTGAAACCAAACGTCGTCGCACACATAGCCAGTCCCCAGAACTCCGTACACACTGCTGCTATAGCTGTACCTGCAAGTATACATTACTAAATTACAAAGTTATGAGACTATAGGATGTATAAATATAATAAATCAGCCCATATACATCCCACTGCTGGGGACAGGCCCCCTCTCATGGATTAATACAAGCTGTAAGTAAGGCTATAAAACAGACTAAACTCGTTTCAAACATTAACTGTAATTAAATACTTACTAATGCCAGCTATGGTGAGGCACAGATTGTACGCCAGCAATCGATTCACCCAGGGCTTGTCGCTGATAAAGCCAAGAACTATCCTCCCAATCAAATTCGAGGCTCCAATGATGGAAATCAAGTACTCTGGGTGCGTGATGCCCAATTTTTTGGCCATGTTCACAGTATAAACGTAGGGTATATAAAATCCAATGCTAGTTAAAAAGTTTGATAAAGAAAATAGTAAAAATATGGGGTCCATAAGCAGCGACAGGTCCAGCATTTCTAATAACGCTGATTTAGACTCTGAGGAGCATGGTAGCCATACACATTTTTCTTCATCGACTTCGTCTTTAACTGTGATATTGTGAATTCTTTCTGGAGATGACGCTCGGAATTTCGTGAGGCTTGTCATACTTCCTTGATAGAGTACATCTGGTCTATGCATAATGCCACTGCCGTATCTAGAATGAGGCTGCTGCTTATGGCCGTGAGATTTGTTCAAAGCAGGTTGCGAGAGTGTTAGCCTGGCCACATCACCGTCTTCAGCATGCCCGTTTGCTCGAGCCACGTGCTCAGTACTTTGCGACCTTTTCAGTGGAGATTTTTTTTGTTTCGGAAGCATCGGTTCGCTAACCGGTGTTCTTGGCACTTCGGGAACTGGTCGGAACATGAGTCCCAATGGCACGCAGTTTAAAATAAGGGCACCAATAATGGCTATGGCGCCTCGCCAACCGTAGCAGGAAATTAGACCCTTCGTCATTGGCGGAAAGATAAATGTTCCAAGTCCCGAGCCACACACCGCAATGCCTGAAATTGAGAGACACATACAAAACTTGTATTATTTATAGGTATTCATCCATATTACTTAATTCAAGTATTTATATTCGTAATTACATATTTATATAACCCGTCGTGTTCTGTTCTGGCTCATTGAAATCCTTTTTAACGAGTAGTTGATGATTGTGCGAAAAAGTAAAGTCAGCAATAAAAGCTTTATTATTTTAAAATTCAAAATTTACTTCTTTATTATTTTTGCTTTTATGTATATACCCACCTATGTGTAACCTTTGGATGAATGTCTGAAATAAATTGCTATTTAATTTAATTTAATTTAGTGCTCGTTCCAAAAATGTTTTTTTTTTAAATAAACCTATTTCCACATAACAAAGCAAAGAAGTGGGTTTACAGTAGGAAATAAACTTTGAGAATAAATTCTTACAACCGAATGCATTGTACATTTATTTAAAGCATGAAGTGCCAGTATGAGTTTTACCTGTAGCAAGACTTCTATAACGCTCAAACCAGACAGTGACGCTGACAATGGCGGGGAGGTAGATGAGGCCGCAGCCGAAGCCTGCGCCCACGCCGATCGTGAAGATGAGCGTCACCACGTTGCCGGCGAAGGCCGACACGGAGACGCAGGCGGCGGCCAGCAGAGCCCCGCCCACAGTCACTAGGCGGCAACCCCAACGGTTCACCAATGAACTTGATATTGGACCTGGAATGTATCAAACTGTAATCAGAATGTGTGTTCTGCGCCATCCACCACATTGACATTTAAATTTTGGCATTAACTAATTTATGATTAAATATTTCAGACATACCTACCCGTTAGTTACTTGTTCTATAAATTCGCGTTAAAATGGCAGTACCGTAAAAATAAAATGTAAGTATGTATATGTTTTCTACGTTTCGCTGAATATTTCTGATTTCATTCCCTTATAATTTTCAGACTGCCTCTATGTGGTCACTTAGTGAATAATAAAATAAAGAGAATCTACCTACGTCATACAAAAAAATATGGGAAAAAGATAAACATATTTCAAATGTGGACACTTTTTCTATAGGTACATGATTGTGGATAATACAAAAAAATACAAATACAAAATACAAAATTATTTATTTACCAAAACAGCAAAACAATAAATACATTATCAGTGGCCCTCACACTAGGTTTAGCCTGTGTCGTGAGGACCGAAAGATAAGAACCAAAGTACTCTGTTGTGTCAAAATGTATTACTTAAATCACTTAAATGTTCGTTCTTTTAACTTCATAGTTACCTGAACTGAGTGTGACCCCGACCAGAATAGAGACGATCCAAGCGGTTTTTGAATAGCCCTCATTGAAGTAGTCCAGGAACTCATCGTAGAGAACGCCGAAAGAATAGGTCATGCCGTCCGCTGGAAAAGGAGAAAACTAATTACTTAAATGGCTACTTTTTATACTGTGTGTTACCGGCATGCGGGCTTTTTTCTTTTTTCTGCTTTTCAGCAGTGGACGTCTTTCGGCTGATATGATGATGATGGTAGAATCAGAGTTATAGATTTTAAAATGTTTGTATAATAATATGTTGTTTATGGGCCAATTTTAAACTGCGTACCAAATTTCAGCTTCCTAGGACGTCGAATAATATAATAGGTATTTGTTGATCCAGTCAGTAGGTATCAATAAAATCTAAAGTACTTATAGAAGCTACCTATAATGACGAAACTTTGTGGTAATTGATGAGGTTGCTAAGGGCCTCTTATTGTATGTACGTTAGTTATTGCAAACTGGGTTAACGCGATGAGTTCGTGTACTACCTATTCTCTATGCCTTCACAATATCGGCGCACGCCGGCGAACTAAGGGGAAGTGGAGGACACGTGCCGGCCACAAAGCCTGCACCATTTATGCAGACAAAGGACTCACGCCGACGTCCCCGTCGTGTCAAGAGGGAAAGAATGGGACGGTTGATTTAATAAAGGAAATTAATTGAACCTCCGTTGAATTCAGATTGTAAAGAAACATTTGTTATCTATATTTAATTAGTTTTGGTGTCAATTAGAATTAATATGCATTAACGCGGGCGGTAGGCGTAAGCCTTTGCTCTTATGTCGACTTAAATATGCGCCTCAAAAGATCGACCAGCAAGGATCGTCGTCTGTGTATTGCCTAACCTGCCATTGCTTTCTATAGCAATATACGTATCGCGGCGAATCTTGATCCCTAAGACAGCAGCTGTCATCTCAGTACAATTTTACGCCTTAAGGTTATACAGGGTGTGGCCTGTAATAGGAGCAAAAAAATAAACGGTAGATTATTAAGCTTGTGAACAATTATTTCCACATGGTTAAACTTGAAAAAAAAAACTTTTTTTTGAATTTTTTTTTATTCAAAATAAGTTTAGTTGTTTTTTTTTACTCTTCTGGAGTGCTATCAGCAACTTTTTATTTTAAAGACACTAAAAAAATTGAAACAAAAATCAAAAAATCACAAAAATATCCTTTGAAAACAAAAATGCAAAAACTATTATGACTCGTTACATGATATTACCTCAAAATCCGCATTGACTGCTGTGCTATGATGTCGTGGTGCCAAGATACATTACTTGGAGGTCATAACTTTAGACCAATATATCTCCGAAACCAAAAAATAATAAAATGAGTGGGACACAAGGGGTTACTACAAATGCTCTAAGGAAGCGTCCCTTTGAATATTTGCTCCTATTACAGGCCACACTCTGTATATTGTACAGAGATGACAGCTGTCATGGGGATCAAGATTCGCCGTCATTCGTCGTATAGTTCCGCGTACTGATGGTTAAGGCAAGTCCGAGTGCGACTGATTAGATTTACTAGAACATTGTTTAAGATAATCGTTGGGAAAACGAATGTGTCAACACTGCAATCCTCATGTCTCGTATGACAATGTCAGTGTATACACGGTAGTGACCAGCCAAGTTCCAAGAAAAACCTAACGATACTGTAGTGTGTATCTACTCGAATCCACTCGATATATCAACAAAACAAGATAGAAATAGCCTAAGCAAGATACGGTCGCGCTATACATATATGAAAAAAAAACCGGTCAAGTACGAGTCTCACTCGCGCACCGAGGGTTCCGTACAAACTTTCATACACCATACCCGTCATGTGAGGATGCCACCTTAAATGTTCCTCGGATATTTTCATTTAGGACCTTAACCATCAACGTCACGCCACCTGCTCATCTTAGCATTCGTATTTCTGCACAGTGCATCTTCTGTTCCTGCTGCTTACGCGTTACGCGTCGGCCAACATTCTGCCCCATACAGAAGCGCGAGTCGTACAGATTTCTTATACACATTACCCTTCACTCGGACTGACATTTGCGGATCGCACAGTATTCCAGACAAATCCCTCCACTTGTGCCACCCTGCTTGAATCTTATCATCTATATCCTCCGTGGTGCTGGAGTTACTCGTTATTAAGGACCCAAGGTACTTGAATTGCGTTATTTTATTTATAGGATCGTTTTCTATCACCGGTGGGAGTTGGTCCACAGTTGCACCCGAGAAGTTGTAGTACATGTATTCCGTTTTCTTGCGGCTTTCTCTAATTACTCAACCTTCGAGCCGGCTGCACCGCCTGCACCACGAAAGCCCCTGCTAGACGGTCGCCAACACGCCCCTCCAACCGGGCGACCTTGGTCCGCACCGACCGTGTAGACAGTTGGTTGGACCTAAATTTCATACTAAAGCGGTCGGTGCCAACCAAGGTCGCTCGGTTGGAGGCGCGTGTTGGCGACCGTCTAGCAGGGGCTTTAAACAGGTCAGCCTGTAGTTCTTCATCAGATTCTGATACAAGGTCGATATCGTCGGTGTATACAAGAGCGTCCAGGGAGCCGGACGTTGCAGGTCTTTTGTGACGAAATCGATAACCGTATTGAATATAAAAAGCGGCCAAGTGCGAGTCGGATTCGCACATAAAGGGTTCCGTTAAATAAATTGCGGTTTGCGATTTATGACGTATTAAAAAAAAACTACTTATTAGATCTCGTTCAAACCAATTTTCGGTGGAATTTTACATGGTAATGTACATCATATATTTTTTTTAGTTTTATCATTCTCTTATTTTAGAAGTTACAGGGGGGGGGGACACACATTTTACCACTTTGGAAGTGTCTCTCGCGCAAACTATTCAGTTTACAAAAAAAAGATGTTAGAAACCTCAATGTCATTTTTAAAGACCTATCCATAGACACGTATGGGTTTGATGAAAAATTTTTTTTGAGTTTCTTTTCTAAGTATGGGGAACCCCAAAAATTTATTGTTTTTTTTCTGTTTTTGTGTGAAAATTTTAATGCGGTTTACAGAATACATCTACTAACCAAGTTTCAACAGTATAGCTCTTATAGTTTTGGAAAAAAGTGGCTGTGACATACGGACGGACAGACAGACAGACATGACGAATCTATAAGGGTTCCGTTTTTTGCCATTCGGCTACGGAACCCTGATGCACTTCCACCCTTACATGGAACGCTTCGCTCAAGCCTTCAGGACCGCGATTTTTTGTGTTGACGTTGTGGTACATATCTTTTACTATATCGATATACTTTTCAGGTAAATCCATGATGAGCTCGGAGCGCTGCCCATATCAGATCTCTCGGTACTCGATCGAAAGCTTTTTTTAGATCTATAAAGGTGACATGTAGATCTTTCTTGAGTGATTTATACTTTTGAAGGTGTTCCCAAATTTTTTGTGTATGTGAAGTTAATAGCTCGGTAGTTTCCACAATCGGCAACGTAACCTATGTTTTTATAGAAGGGTATAACATGTTCTCCACATATTGGGCATTCTTCTTTTTTAGGGTTCCGTACTCAAAGAGTAAAACGGGACACTATTACTAAGACTCCGTCCGTCTGTGTCACCAGGCTGTATCTCGTGAACCGTGATAGTTAGACAGTTGAAATTTTCACAGATTATGTATTTCTGTTGCCGCTATAACAACGAATACTAAAAATTTGATATTTTTGCCGTTTTTATAGATAACGGTACGGACCCTTCGTGCGCGAGTCCGACTCGCACTTGGCCGGTTTTTTTCTTTTTCTTTTACAATCTTACATAAACTAAGGAAAGCTTGTGCTATGGGTACTAGACGACGATAAACACTTATATAGATAAATAAATACTTAAATACATAGAAAAAATCCATGACTCAGGAACAAATATTTGTGCTCATGACAAAAATAAATGCCCTTACCAGGATTCGAACCCGGGACTTCGTAGGCAGGGTCACTACCAATTAGGCTACAGGAGGCTCCCAACAACAAACGTGATTTTTTGCCGTTTTTATAGCTAATGGTACGGAACCCTTCGTGCGCGAATCCGACTCGCATTTGGCCGGGTTTTTAATAATCCACCTACATTTAATACCGTGACGGTAGAAAATAATAAAAAGCAATCTATATAAATTCCGTAAAATTCAGGCGAAATGGTAGAAACATTCTTTAATTTTCTTCTAAATATATACCTAAGTTCTTTGGGAAGTTAAAGCAAGCTAATTTAACGTGAAAAAACCTTCTACATAAGCCACGTGAAAAATGCTCTTATTTCCTGATGCATATATATTTTTGGATTCAAGCCATAAGTCTACTACTTACATTTAATAAATACATACATACTTGTATTTAATAAATAATCATAAAAACTTGAATAATATTTTTGCTTGGTAAATTTTCGTGTTAAGAGTCCGCAGTAAGCTCGGCCGAAAAACTACGAGTTGGATTGTAACGAAAACATGAGGTATATCTAGGTCTGTAATTAGTTTATATGGCTCCAGCTTATAAAAAAACGAAAACAAGTTTTGTATGAAAAACTTAAATTCGCTGTATATTTTACTATGGTATCTGAAGTTTACATAAACTAATTACAGACCTGAATATACCTTAACTTATTCTAAGTACATAGTTTCAGAGCAAACTAGCTAGTCGTTTGAAAAAGAGAGCGTAACTACGTTTGTATGGAGAACCGAGCTTAGGTACTATGCGAACTCTTAATATTTTATTCCATACTCCCGCCCGCTCCTTGTATTTAGTGAATGCTTTTAAAAATTACACTTAAGAGCCGTGTATAAAAAAACCTGATATTAACCAGACCGAAGTGTGGCACGTGTTTCCAAAAAAACAGTATCTTGGTTATGTATAGGTATGTTCCGTTCTATTAACTACGAGTACCTAATCGTAAGCACGACTTTAAATTATATTGTTATATAATCTGTGCAATCAATATTAATAATTTATCACTGACTATTGTAGGTGATGTAATCTGTACCTACATATTTTTGAAACAAACCAAACAATATTAATAAGTTATCAATGACTATTGTAATCTGTACATATTTTGAAACAAAACAATCAATATTATCACAAAGTATGACATGACGTCTTTCCGTTTGTTCTACGTAAAAGGCGTTTGCTAATTCTGGGCTCGTCCGTGACATACAAATGCTACCAGCGGCCGCGGCGGTCAGTGCCGATGCCGTGCCGGGGCTCCGCTACGCGCATTCGTCTAATAATACACGCCCTGACTACCCACGTGAATATCTCCAAATAATAGCTATTTATCGTTATATACATAATTTGTAATTGTAATTAATAAAGTATTTAAAAATTTGAGTTCTAGTTAGGATCAGTTGGCATAGCCACATAACACTATAATAGTAACATAGTTATTTTGCTGTGCGTGCAATCGTTGAAACGCAGAATATCTAAGAACTTGCAAGACACCTTACCTAGTTTAGCTAGAGTGTCTTCACTTCTGCGTTTCGACCATTTTGAGTGCAATAAGTTAATAATTACCTTACCTTCCGAATAATTGGCAACACCACCAATGTATTTATCAGTGTATAGGTACCTAAACCTACCTAACCTACATTGAATAGTACATAATTATATAGAGTTAAATTGTTTAGCCATTACTTTATAGTTAGGCGTAGCGATTGGCTCCTAATAAGAAATGAAAATCTTCAAAGAAATAATAAAACTAGGAACAGTTTAAAATCTATTAGGTACATTACAGGACCAATTTACAAAATCGGAACCTTTCCTTATTAAAATGCTAGAATTAATTATTTAGGTCCTGTTATTTAGTTTATATGCGTGTACTCATGAGTTTAGCGTGGAGCTAATGACTAATAGGTATAGGTAATAGGTATTTAGGCTAATATGACCGTATGAGTAATCTTTTTCGAACCCTTTTATTGTTAGTGAGTGTTGTTAGGGGATTCCGTCGAACAAATACTTCACTTTCGGATACCGGCGCCATATTTAAGTATGATGTTAGGCATGTCCCATGGATTCAAAAACTGCCGGGAGACAATCTCTAAGGAGTCTGTCTCCCCTGTAATGACGTCATCAAAAACGCCGCGGCCGCGCTTGGAAAAGTTTAAATTACACCCTAACCATGGAACGTACATACACATGTGGGGCACCAAATGAAAGCTGAATAAATTGACAATAGTTCATTTGTACATAATATTTCAATATATACGCTAGTTTACGTACTATTAGCAAAAGTATAAAAAAAACAAAGAAAGATCTAAGGACTTCCAGACTTTGCGGCAAAACTAGAACAGATACACGAATGTAATGTACAATGATCGGCACGACCCGTGCAACACGGTGTCAATGACCTCAATCATTATGTTAATATGGATATTCCCCGGGATTCCGGAATTCGAGTCGGTAAAGGAAGACAATTATTTTCTCATTTCAGTTAAGTATATGACGTGGACAAGATTAATGATTTTTACCATAAAATAAAAAAAAACATGAATTTCAAAATAGGTTAGTACATTTAATCATTAATCACAAAGTAAAATAACAAGTAGGTACAAAACTATATAATTATGAACTCATACAATGCACTGTGCACTTAATATTTACGTAATATAAAAAAAAAACAATGCATATCAATATTTTCTTTAACTAAAAATTATACAATTTTTGAGTTTATTAAATATTCTGACTTCTCTTTATAAATACATTTATTACCTTTCAATAGAGTTATTTTTGCGAACTATATCACGGGATTATAATCATGTCCATATTAATATTTCTCCTCGGAATCCCGCGGTGTTGCACGGGTCGTGCCGATCATTGGTAATATATGACACAAATAATATCTAGTATTTTAGCTTTACATTTTAGTTTTTTATTTTAAGACAAGAGCCAAATTGAGAAAATTATGCTAAAAAAACCAACAACGCAAAGCGAGTTTTCCCTACAAGATTAATTTTATCAAAATTACTATTTGCCAGAAATCAGCACGAACTTTTAGTATGTTATTAGACATGTTATGGGCACCGCAAAACTGCAGAGAAACAGTCTCTAAAGTGTCTAGTTCAGCAGTAATGACATAATCTTCATTCCCGTGGAGGCTTTTTGAAAAGTTGGAATTTTACCTGAACCATGTAATATATATAAACGTGTGTTATATAATGTAAAAGCTTACTAATATGCTACAATTCTTGCCTACATTGTGATTCCATATATCCATAAACTTCAGAGGTATTTGCAAAATTGTAGAGAAAGAAGTGAAAAGCCTGCTAACATTAGATTTTCGGGTATTTAAATTGCTCTGAAACGTATCATTAGCTATATTTAATTAAAATGTAAAAATGAGTTATAACATATTTTATTAGCTTTCAAATAATATAAAATTTGCATTCAGAAAGCTCAAAGTTTGGGTTTAATTTAGACTTTTCAAAAAGTGGGAGCGGGGGCTTTTCACTTTTCTTGTCTACTATTTTGCAAATACCTCTTGAATTTAATGATATATGGAATCCTAATGAAGGCAAGAATTAAACAATATTTGTTTAGCTTTTACATGATATAACACACGTTTATGTACCTATTAGGGTTCATGGTTCAGGTCAAAATCCCACTTTTCAAAAAGCCTCCGCGGCAATGAAGATTATGTCATTACTAATGAACTATACACTTTAGAGACTGTATCTTTGCAGTTTTGGGGTGCACATAACATGTCTAACAACATTTGTGCTGTTTTCTGGAAAATTGTAATTTCGATAAAATTAATCTTGTAGGGTAAACTCACTTTGCGTTGTTGGTTTTTTGAGCACAATTTACCAGATTCTGCTCTTGGCGTAAAATAAAAAACTAAAATGTAAAGCTGACATACTAGATATCATTTAAGTCATACATTAAATTCGTGTACCTTTTTTAGTTTTGCCGCAAAGTTTGAAAGTCCTTAAATTTTTCTTTGATTTTTTTATACTTTTGCTAATAGTAGTTAAACTAGCATTTTTATTGAAATATAATGTTGAAATGAACTATAGACAATTTATTCAGCTTTCATTTTGTTACCCACATGTGTATAGACGTTGCATGGTTTGGGTGTAATTTACAGTTTTCCAAGCGCGGCCGCGGCGTTTTTGATGACGTCATTACAGGGGAGATCGACTCTTTAGAGATTGTCTCCCGACAGTTTTGAAATACAGAGGACATGCCTAACAACATACTAAAATATGGCGCCGGTATCCAAAAGTGAAGTTTTATCCCCTAACAACATGCACTATGTGTGGGATAACGCAAAGTATTCCGACTTAGAGAGTCCAGTAAGTATGTAACCTAAACAGCGGCTAGTATTCTTAACCAGATAATGCTAACAATGTAATTAAGTAGGTACATTAACTTGATTTACAACCGACGAAAAAAACGGAGGAGGTTCTCAAGTCGACGCCGACGCGTGTATATATATATATTTACGAAAAAACAATTGTCAACGTACAATAAAAGTCATAATATTAGATAGGTTTACAAGTCAATAAAACTTAGTCAAATAACCCGCCCCGTGTCATTCCGGGTGCAAAGGTGCCCATCACACTCGCCGCATTGCCGCGTTGAATCGCGATCGACAACCTTTGCAACAGGAATGACCCGGAACGGGGGTCATGCCCTCTCAGTCGCAAACGGCGCCCCACTTCCGCCAGGAATGCCCTGGCCTCTGAGCACCAGCATCCCATAGTCTCCACCGCAAGAGGGACAAATAAATAATTCACCAATGCAGAGTATTTGTCCCGCTTTCTAAGCGCAGCCGCCTCGGCAGCAGCTCCTGCTGCCCCAATGGTGCGACCAAGGTGCGAGGCAGCGAAAGTGCTCACACAAGTGGCGTCCCACAGCAAGCATCTACCCTTCTGCCATGGCACCAGGGTCAAGCCATCCGGCCTCTTGCCATCGGACCGGCTCAGGCCTGAAGGCTCCAGCACACATGGAATATTGGCCGAGACTAACGCCCTCCGGACAATATCATTGAGGGCATGGTGACGAGAGAATCTCCCCGCACAGCGACAGCAACTCAAGGCGTGGTGCCCGTTGCTCTCCACCATGGCGCCGCAGATGCATAAATGAGGTTCGCATACATCGCAGCCCAGGCGGAGAGCCACCGCCACCCGCATCGATTCGTCGTCAAGCAAAGTGCCCATGTGCGGAGAGGGAAGCGCATGCAGCCATGCCCCAGACTCTCGCTTAGAAACTGCCTTCAGTCTAGCCTTATCCACCCCTTGTGCAGCCTCCACAAGAGAATCCAGTGCCTGTCTCACTCCTATATCGTCCCACGAACGCTGGCGGTCGGGTTTTTCCGGCCTGCACGCACCTGGGTTTAGAGCCACCCAAGCATCCCAAGCATCAGACGCGTGTGGTATGGTTACCTTGTCACCCTCCATGGATAGTATATCAGTAACAAGGCCCACAACACCACTCGCCGACGCCAAGAAAGCCGGAAGGCTGATGTCACGCGCACGCCGAATTCCCAATCCACCATTCCGGATAGGGAGAGACGCAAGTTCCCATTGGTCCTGGGGAGGTATGCTAGCGTTTTCCAAGCAGAAGTGTGTGCGATAACGAGATGCGCACAGATTATAAGAGATACAAAACAACTGACTGGAAGGGTAGTGATTTACACGGACAGTCAGGCAGCATTGAAGGCGCTACGAAAGGCAACGGTAACATCCGCCTTAGTGAAAGAATGCAAGGAAGAGCTTAATAAGATAGGAGAAAACCCAGGTGTGACGGTGGCGTGGGTGCCAGGACATCAGGGAATAGCGGGCAATGAGAAGGCAGATGAGTTGGCCAGGGAAGGTGCGGGAAGGGAGTTTGAAGGCCCAGAACCGGTCCTTCCCTTTTCGGCTCAAGTTACAAAGGGGGTCATAGATAAGCTAAAAGAACTGGATGGGGAAAAAGAATGGAGGGATGCATCTGGATGCAGACAGACAAAGATGATGATAGGAGGCACTAATCACAAAAGGACCAGGTATCTGCTGAAACTGGGTAAGAGCAATCTGAAACTGCTGACTGGTATCATAACCGGTCACAATACTCTGAATAGACACTTAAAGATAATAGGTATAAGTAACGACGCTACTTGCCCACACTGTGGGCAGGAGGAAACAAGCAAGCATGTACTAGCGGAATGTGTTATGTACGCGGCACCGCGGTTTAACACATTCGGTAAAGATATGTTAGAGGAGAAGGAATTGAGGGATATCGACCTTAAAGATGTCCTTCTGTTCTGCAGGAAAACAAGAAGAATTGAAGAGTTGGAAGTGGGAACGCCGCCGGGACAGTAACCTGAGGCTCCGAACTGAGGGAAATGGGCTGAATGACTGCGACAAGCGGTCGACTGCCCGCCTGTTTCCGGCCAGGCGTCCCTTCACAACATCATCAACATCATCATCATCCCATTGGTCCTGATTTAGGGAAACATTCAAGATGGACTCTAATGTGTCCTTTAGCACACTATCGAATGAATCGACATCACCGGGGTGCAACCAAGCCGGCACAGTGCGCAAAAGGTAAGTGAGCTTGGGCACTGCGAAACAAAACCGCAACAATGTGAGAGCAACGTGAGCCGAAAGATTTTTTAATCTAGTCGCCGCCGCCAGGAGGAGCTGCCTCCTTACTTCAAAGGCATCAGGAGTCGCTGCTGGAAAAATAGGAGACCCCAGAAGATTAAACGTTTGCTCCGATAACACTCTAAGGCCGGGAAGCAAAGCGTGAAAAGAACAGAAGGACGCATTGGATTGGGCACTGCAAGGGAAGAATTCGCACTTGGCACTATTAATCTCCAGGCCCAGCTCCTTGAATCGAGGAAGGAGGGTGATGAGGTCTTTCAGTACCACCTCCCACTTCACCTCCTTAGAGAATGATTTTTGGGATAAAAACTATCCGTTATCATTCTCCAGGACTGCCAACTATCGCTATACCGTAAATGGGTTTCATCCAAATTTTCACCCCTTTTCACCCCCTTAGAGGATGATCTCCGGAATAAAAACTATCATATGTCCTTCCCAAGGACTCCAAACTATCGCTATATCGTAAATGGGTTCAATCCAAATTTTCATCCACCATTTCTCACCCCCTTAGGGGATGATTTCCTCCTTTCATGTGTTCCAGAATAAAAATTATTCAATGTCCTTTCCTAGTATATTTATATATATATATATATATATATATATATATATATATATATATATTTTATGTATGTCCACGCATAACTTTTTTACAGAGTAGTTCGATTTTGATATTATTTTTTTTATTGGAAAGGGTATACCCCGAAGTTGGTCCCATATGCATTTGGAAAAATAACCAATCTTAAGGGTAGGAAAATAGGGGATGATTGATTTTTCGTCGGTTAAAACTTTGTGTTTAAAGTAAATTATTCTCTTATAAATTTAGTGATGCGGTGTCATGCCATTGACCATTAACCAGTACAAAAAAGATGGTTTCATTGACTTTGAAAACAAGCTTTGTGTGAGGGATTTCATCACTGGGTATTTATTACTTAAGTTAGGAACTCACAGACAGTTTATGTTTATACCTAATCGAGATGAGGACAAGGCTAGTTACTGTTGCCATAATTCGTAGTACTTATTTACGAGTAGAACGATCTAATCGGTTCAAGGAATTCAAGCCCAACGCACAACACATTTCCAAAGATCAATTAAGAACTAGTATATTTCCACATAAATGTATAAATACCTAGATCTAGTAAGATACTAACATGTCAAGGCAAAGCTGTATTAATTCTGCGATTATGTGGGTAAGGTGATTTGTTATTTTTTAGGAATCTAAAATCTATTAAATATCTAGGCATACACTGCTGACCCATACTACCAAGCAAGAAACTATCACGAGGTACCTTTTCATAATCAAAGTAGGTGTCCACAAATCATGATATTGTACGAAGTGTATGTAGCACATGAGATACTTGTAGTGAAACGGTAGGTATATCTAATGATAATGATAATGACTGACAGCTCATGGTAACAATATATCGATCAACAGTTGTTATCGCACAATATCTTTGATTAGGCAGGTCGACCAGTGCCCTTCAATAAAATCAAAACCAGTGAGTTATATAAGATAGAGATAATCCGTCGCTACAATTGATATGGATAAACTGGTAATACTTAAGATATGGCTTTCTAATCATAAGGAAGTATTGTTTCATTAATAAAATTAAGGATAGAAACGATATGATATAAATACAATAAGATATGAGAAGTAACCAGTAGCATGTGATAACAATAATTATTCAATTGGAGATATGGAGAGAGTTTTTTATCAGTATTACCGTACTTTTACTAAGGATCCGTTGTCTATCTGTCTGTAATTGGACCCCCATCCACCTCTTGGAATCTTTTGAGTCTTAATAAGTAGATATTCAAAATTTGAAAAAAACATTACATGCAGAATGTGTAGGTATTGTTTCAGGCCGCGACAACGTCAAATAAAAAGGTTAAAGTGCCTACAAAGTGACCATATTGTACAATAATATACAATTAAAAACAAAGTTTTAACAGACTTCAAATCAGTAGCTAAATTGCTTCAAGTTTGCCTATAAAATTTGAAGAGTTTCCTCGAGATCTCCAGGACCCCATCATCAGAACTGGATTGGTGACAACAGGACTAATCTGGAAGTATATGCTTTCATACAAAGACAGATTTTTTCAAATCGGTTCATAAATTACTGAGATATCGCGTAACAAACACAAAACAAAATAGTCGAATTGAGAACCTCCTCCTTTTTTGAAGTCGGTTAAAAATTGTTTGCTTTAGTCACCGTTCGATCTGAATAATGGCAATACATGCAAACGTTAAATGTTGTACTGAAACGGAACCCTGTACATAGATGTGCTGCTCCAACTTGTATGTACTTAGCCAATTTTATTATCATGTTAAGATGCTGACAAGACCTAATTTGTTGAAATTGATATTATTTAAGCAGTTTTTTAAGAAAAACTTATTGTTCTAGCACATCAAAAAAAAAAGTTAATATTCATCATATTTCCAAGACCGTAGACAACTCAAAACATAATTGGATGAAATCGGCTCCATAGAATATAATTGCAAAGATTGGTCTTAAAATCATCTAAAACGGTTTTTTGTCCTTATTTTTTTGACGTATGGGTCTGCAATTAAAAACATGAAGTCCACATATTCATACCTAAACCGCTAACGAGCCATATTTCACAAATAATCCACACTTTGTTTATTTCAATATTTATTCATTATTTTCTTTTAAAAACTGGCCGCCCAAGTAACACTCGCTCTCGTTCACTCCGATACAAATAGACAGTGTGCGCGATTTTGGTGTTGACAGCGCCTTAAATGATGGATGAGGTTGACTGAATACGCATAAATATTTCATAAAATAATTACGGCGAAAATGTACTGCGACGTCACGTAACACATAACGATAAAACGTATCGTGCTAGCTGGGCAGATGATTTGGCTAGCATGTCTATGATCGATTTATGATACGCCTGTAGGATACCGGATACTAATCTGACTAAGTGGGCGTTTTTACAAAAATCCGGACAAATGCAAGTCGGACTCGCCCACCGAGAGTTCCGTACAAAATTACAAATGTATAGTTTTCAGATTTTTCCCTGTAACTACTTCTAGTATAAGACAATATTACTTTAAAAAAATCATAGCTCTAGGTCAGCGGAAAGCACCCTAGTTATAAGTTTTGATCCCCTTGAAAGTACCCTAGTTATAAGTTTTGATCCCCTTGAAAGTACCCTAGTTATAAGTTTTGATCCCCTTGAAAGTACCCTAGTTATAAGTTTTGATCCCCTTGAAAGTACCTACCCTAGTTATAAGTTTTGATTCCCTTGAGAGTGTCGAAATATAAGTTTTTTTGCGGCATAAACGTCCGTACGTTTTTTTACGTTAACTTATAAGTTTGATTTTTTCACAGCTCTAAGAGACTGTAGACATAATTTTTTTTTTACTTCAAATTTTAATTTAAACTTAATACTTCCACGCGTTCCGTGATAAAGGGTCTTGACAGACAGACAGACATACGGACAACAAAGTGATCCTATAAGGGTTCCGTTTTTAGGGTTCCGTACTCAAAGAGTAAAACGGGACCCTATTACTATGACTCCGCTGTCCGTCCGTCTGTCTATCTGTCTGTCTGTCTGTCTGTCTGTCTGTCTGTCTGTCTGTCACCAGTATGTCGATCACGTAATGCATTGTACGCGCGTCAGTAAGGTATAAATGTCACTTTTTATATGGAAAATTGACAGTTAAATTGTACCGACGCGCGTTCGGAACGTTACGTGATTACCCCTCTAGCTGTATCTCACTGAAAATACTAAAAACAGAATAAAATAAATATTTTTATAGATAATGGTACGGAACCCTTCCTGCGCGAGTCCGACTCACACTTGGTCGGTTTTTTCCTTTTGAGGTACGGAATCCTAAAAAGTGTACCTTTGCTTATATTTTGCTCAGATAAGTATCAGATCAAGTATTTAGAGTTGTGATTTTGATGAAAAAGTAAATTTTACTTACAGTAATTTGCAATTTTCTGATTAATATGTGTATATACTGCGTAAGGAAATTCAACATTAAAGAAACTATTTTTTAGGATATATTAGGAGTACAAGCGATTCATGTTAAAGCCCCAAGGACTGAGGCAACCTTTATATTATATACCCTGGCGATGGGACGAACCGATCCATTATCATCGTCCAAAGGAAGTCGTATTCCTCAGTAGAATTAATTTAACAAATCGGTTCTTGGCACGCGCGCTCCAAGCAGTACATATGTATAAGCATGTAAACAATCAACTGCTTTCTAAAAACCAATCTGATTTAAGTTACAGTCTAAAATGCAGCTTCAGAGACGTTGTCGAAATTATAAAGCCAAGTGTGCTAGTAGGAATACGTCGTTAATTGGTCTAAGTTTCTAACAATACCCATATTTCAAGCAGAGCGATATAATACGATAGTTGTTGTTTGTTTACGATGAATGCCCAAGTTTCTGAAAGAATTCTTAGAGGCAGGCTTGTATTGCTGACTCTATCTGTTTTGGATAGTCGTCAACTGCTTATCGAGATTATTCTAACAAGGCTGAAATAATTTAGTGAGTGTTATTTTTGTAGTTTTACGGCCACCTTCTGTAATTCCTTCGGATCCCGGGCTCCTTTGGGCACAGTCGAGAAAAACCCTGGGAGGACGATACCTTCTGTTTCCTTCGTCAGATCAGCTTTTTAAAGGAAGTTGGTCAAATTCTGCGTGCAAATTTTGAAACGACAACTTAGGTACATACGGACAGGCAATTGAAGTAAAAGCATTCAATTGTGGTGTTGTGTGAATCTGGTGTTGTCTGGGTAGAGTTCACCCTGCATTTGTGTCTAGCTATCAACACAACGAATCCTCATAACAATCAAATAATTATTTTTCCACAATTGGAAATGGATGAATATTATTGTAATATAGGACGGATCAAGCAAAGTGTCTCTTATTATATTCGCTGTCCTAAACCCAAAACGTAAGTGAGGAAACTGTTTATATTCTTCAAAAATAATTGACCCCGCTGAAAAGTCTGCAACTTTTTTCTGGTGCTAAGGAAGGTTATTTCTATCACCAAAAAAATCAGGCACTTCTGAAATTTTCATCTATTTCCAATTGTGTTATTTGCAATCCTTTCCTTTCGTGGTACCTTTATGACTACTGCGGTATGTGCAAGTTATGTTATGTATGAGCATGTATTTAAGTACGAGTATGTATGATTTTCTTAAACATGGCCCTAGCTCCATTTTGACGACCGCTTTAGCCTAGTTGGTAGTGACCCTGCCTACGAAGCAAGAGGTCCTGGGTTCGAATCCCGGTAAGGGCATTTATTTGTGTGATGAGCACGAATATTTGTTCCTGAGTCATGGATGTTTTCTATGTATTTAAGTAATTATTTCTCTATATAAGTATCTATATCGTCGTCTAGTACCCATAGTACAAGCTTTGCTTAGTTTGGGACTAGGTTGATTTGTGTAAGATTGTCCGCAAATATTTATTTATTATTATTTATTTATTATCGATGTACCTACATACAGAAGAATTTTATGAGAGTGCGGTATGCGGTATGTTTTGTTTATGTACAGTGTAGACTGATAAATACCCAATACATAGTAGAACTAACATCGCTGGGAAGATTATTAACCCTCAATCCACTAGGTGAAATGTACTAATGTAAACACTTTCTATGAGTCCTCCTTTTATTGTTCTTAATGTTCTTTTTACGTACTTATTAAGGCACTAGAAAAAGATAACAAAACTGCAAAGACATATTCGATCCTCTTAAAAATTAAAGAAACTCATTTTACCACTCTCAAAAAAGAGATTTTTTCAAACCTCTACAAAAGTAACAAAAACTCTTAACAAATATACGTTTTAACCTCTCAAAGGTATACAAAGTAGAATTAAAAAAAACAAAAATGTATGCTCCTATATAAGAAAAATGCACGTGCAATGGGTGCACGTTATTTTGCGTGCATTTGTATGAGTCCATGGGACTCACTTGACGCAATAACTCACCAAATACGCAGCGCAGGCGCAAGTCCACTCGCCAACGCGGTGCCCGCGTCACTGAAGGAAGGTACAGGGACGGAGGGGAAATTATTCGCTAAAACGTTAGAATTACAGTAGTTTGAAATTTTGATGTGAGTCCAGTGGACTCAGGAAGTGAATTGAGGGTTAAACTAAATTGCAATCTGCTATCTTACCGTCGCATGTACGTACCTATGTACGTAACACAAATCACAATGCAATGCAAATATTTTAACTCGTTAAAGTACGGGTAAGGATGTAAGGATGCATGTTATGGCACGTGTCTGTTTAATATACTTACTCCAGGCTCGTAGTACGTGGTCCTTCGAATAGGATTTGATAAGTGAAGTAGCACAGGAAATACTGTACCTAATAAACGCACAAGACGCACCATATCATATTTTCCAAGTATGTATTTGCATGCAAGCCACTGCACTTATTCAGAATATAATTTCCTATTGCATCGATACATAATGTTTCAGTTCGTTCTTGATAAAACTAGCAGTTTGCGAGAATAAGGTCGCCGTGAATATGTCATTAAATTAATACAAGTATGTTGGCTAGATACCTACCTAACCACAAGACGCAATCATTTCTGAACTTTGTGCACGTGTAATAAGAATAAGGCCCGGCGTATTCCGCATTTAGCCGCGAAATAACAAGAACTACGGCAACCGCATGTTCTATTTTCAAAGGGTGCCATCGCACATGCTGAATGTTTTGTTTTGATATGTAAGTAAGTGTCACTTGTTCATTATCATCATCATCATATCAGCCGAAGGACGTCCACTGCTGGACTTATGCCTCCCCCAAAGAGTGCCAAAATGACCGGTTCTGCGCCACCCGCATCCATGTCACTTGTTATTTTACCATAATTTATGTGGCTTGGACGACAATAATGAATATAAGCAATAAATAGCAAGCTTAATAGAACATGAGAGTTTTACATTATTGGGTATTTGACAACAGTAAAAATAAATTGATTTTTCATTAGCAACAGATTAACATTACGAAAATACTCGAAAAGTATCAAGCTTTCATTTATGCTTGCTATTTTAAGATTTTTAAATTCATGTAAACTAACAATAAGGACGTTGATTGATTGTGACGTCACAACATAGTAATATTAGTAATCCCTACAAATTCCATCCTAACGGAGCGTTTTTGACGTTTCATAAAAAGCAGCTGATTTGACTTTTGTCAAATACCGAAATGGGAGGTAGTTTTGAATCAGGAATTTAGAACTTTTATTTATTATAAAGTTAAGATATACAAAACGGTGTTCTGCCTTTTCGCAGAACTATTTTTGGCCGAATATCATTTGCCAACTAACGTTTCGCCGAAGATTCACTTTGACAACTAACGATTACCAAAATGTTATATGACAACTTTTTAATTCGCAGAATTATTATAAAGCGGATTATTATAACGCCTTTACACTTTTGGCAGACTCATCATTTGTCAAATCTTTCACTTGGTCGAACAACTCTTGGACGAATAACGTTTAGTTGATGCAACAGTTCACTTTTCATACATTAGGCAAGGCAAAAGATACTAGCATAGATAACAACGGCAACAGGAACAGCAGGGACTTAGTGGCAAAACCGACTCGGATCGCGGATAGGTTAGAAGACGAAAGCGGGAGCTCTGCTCCCGCTTTCGTCTTCGAGGTTATTTTTTTTTATAAAAGTGCGGAAATACTTGTTCTTAACACAAATATTGTAACAACGGCAACAGGAACAGCAGGGACTTAGTGGCAAAACCGACTCGGATCGCGGATAGGTTAGAAGACGAAAGCGGGAGCTCAACGAAGGAGCGGAGCTCCCGCTTTCGTCTTCGAGGTTATTTTTTTTATAAAAGAGCGGAAATACTTGTTCTTAACACAAATATTGTAACAACGGCAACAGGAACCAAATGTATATTATGCCAACTAAAACATTAAGCAATATGAAAGTAGGCGTTTTGAAAAATGACATTATAAAACACAGACCACATGTTGAGTTGGTAACTGTTCAGTTGGCAAATAAAACAAGTAAATTAGATAAGTTGGGAAATGAACGTTCGGCGAAATAAAATTACGCGAAACGTGAGTTGGGGAGTGATAATCGGCCATACATTTTCGGCGATAAATAAGAGAATCATACAAAACTTATTCTATTACATGTCCCTGCAAAACTGTTTAAAATGTTTGCCTGCAGGTAAGTCTCTTTTTAAACTTAATAGGTACTTTTTATACTTAAGTATACTTGTAAGCATTTCAAGGGTTTAAATGACAGTAATATTAGGTACCATACTTCAGTTGAGTAGGTAAGGTACTATTATTTACTCTATCGTAATATAGTACAGAGTCTCACATATCTGTGAGAGCAGGCCCGTTATTCGACTTACATGATGTGACGTGTCCCCGTGCTGTGCCTTTTTTCATTTCTTTGTCTTTAAAAATACAATATTTACATTCCCATTTCTAAAGACTTTAAGATGGGGATATCCTTATAACATGGCACATGTTACTTACATTTTGAAAATCAAGCCGCACCCTTGATTATTGATAAGACATCCGTCACGTTCTGAATTCAATTTGACGATCATAATATAAATTCATATAGGTTAAGCTACCTAGCTTTAATTTATATTGTAATTGTATATTAAGAAATAAAAAATCTACATCTAAATCTATGCGAGTGCGAGAGTGACGGGTGTCTTATCGACAACAATAAGTGATATCATACAACTTGTAAGATAAAATATAAAAACTATTCTCGATGTTTAAAGAAATGTATAATCTCGCACCAAAGGCGTCAAAATTTAAATTTTATTAGTAACACAAACAATAAATGTAAAGCTGTTTGGCATGTTGTAAAAAAATATACGGCATCTGATATGAGTTCTCGAATGGTTGACAAGTTAATGTGTGATGGTTCAGAAGTCACGGATCCTGAGCATATTGCTGAAATATTTTGTAAATAGTGTTAAAGACAACTGTCCTTCTACTCCTTCTCATCCTTTAGATAATATTCAAATTGATAATGAGGAATCTAGCATTTTTTTGAATCCTGTTAATTTTATTGAGCTCATCAAGATAGTCAAATCTCTCAAAAACACGAATGCTGTAGGTTTTGATTCTTTACGCACAGACATTATAAAAAACAACATTTTTTATATCACAAATCCCCTACTGTTTATAATAAATTTATCATTAAATCAAGGTGTGTTCCCCCATGTTTTGAAAAAATCTCTGGTTAAACCCTTATACAAAAATTATAGGCCAATTACGCTTATCCCAATTTTTTCCAAAATTTTTGAAAAGCTTATGTACAAGAGATTTATTAACTTTTTAGATACTCATAATATTATTAATGATGAACAAAATGGATTTAGAAAGTGCAGAAGCACATCTCTCGCAGCGTTCAAATTGATTAAACGAGTGATGGAAAGTATTGAAAACAGGGTACCTGTTGCTACACTCTTTTTAGACATGAGTAAAGCGTTTGACTTTGTATGTCACACACGTTTGCTTACAAAGTTATACAAATATGGAATACGTGGTCCGGCATATAACTGGGTAAAGACATATCTTTCAAATATAACTCAATGTGTAGAGACTTTAGGATACTGTTCGCAAAGCAAAAGTATTGTGACATATCGGTCATCATTCATGGAAAATAAATATGGCGTACCGCAGGGGAGTATATTGGGCCCACTTTTATTTATAATTTATATAAATGACTTGCCCAACATGCTCTCAGATTAGTGTATTCTATTTGCTGATGACACTACTATTATCATAGAAGGTAACGATTTGACTACTTATAATGACAGTATCAATATGACATTAGCCCAGACAATTAAATGGTTAACCTATAATAATTTGAAAGTGAATGTTACCAAAACCAAATTTATGCAATTTTGTACATCCCGTAGCAATAAATTAACTTTGAACGTCAATCATGATGGTGCTCCTATTGAAGAAGTGTCACAAGCAACTTTTCTAGGTATAACTTTGGATTGTCATTGCGATTGGCGGGCACATGTAAATAGCCTATGCTCTAAGGTAAACAAATTTGTATATGCTCTCAGAAAGGTTCGTCAGGTTGTGTCTCTTCAAGCTGCAATAATAGCATACAACGGATATGTGGATTCTGCTTTACGATATGGCATTGTGACATGGGGAAATTCTGTGGATAAAGAAGATTTGTTTTTGGTTCAGAAGCGTTGTATAAGAGCTTTGTTTGGACTTAAACAAGATGAATCATGTCGCCCATATTTCATTAAATATCGCATTATGACACTTTACAGTTTGTACATTTTTGAGGTATGTTTATTTGTATATAAACACCAATATATGTTCCAACAAGTCCAATCAATGTCTTCTAGGACGGTAAGATCACAATATACGCAAAAATTGTACAAGCCCTATGCGAGACTGAAACTTACTTCAAAAAAATGTTTTATTATGTGTATTGACATTTTTAATAAGTTACCTGACAATCTCAAATTATTAGACATAAATAAATTTAAAAATGCAGTTAAGTCATGGATTTTAGATAAATGTTTCTATAGTTTAAAGGAATACATGGAACTTAAATAATTTTGTATTATGCAATTAATGTATGTTTAATTATTTAACATTAGTGGTAAAAGTTGTATACAATATTGTTGACATTTTAATGAAACGTAATACTATTAATTATTAAGATAAGCGTGTACACCTGCAAAGGTAGAGTTCAGTGAAACTTTCTTTATGTAACTATATCTGCAATTGTAACCTGAATTCATTATACGCAATAAATTTCAATTTCAATTTCAATTTCAATAAAATTAAAATGGAAACCATGCTACGCCTGCAGTTTGACTTTCACGTTCAACTTTATTTGGATCCGTATCTGGGATAATCTCGCGTGACTTCAGCTCGTATGAAGCCGGGTCGAGATGACGGGACAGACCACAATAATGCTCCATCAGCGTAATGAAACCTTACGTACCAAATTACGTAACAAATCCGGTATTTTGCGGAATCTTGTCTGAACGGGAGCTTTCAAATTGCCATTTTGGGTGATTTTGGTTCGTAGTTAGGGCTTTATAGGACAAGACCAATATTTTTGTCATTAAAGCATGACACACTTGTTACTTAGGTGGACTAGAGTTGAAAACGCCCGGGCGCCAAGGCCGGACGCCCCGCTGGTGGGGTGGGGGAGGGGGGGAAGTTTCGTTCCGACGCGAGTTCTTTCGGTCCTCTTATCATCTTATTTATAGAGACTAGGGCATGTTTGGTATCGTTTTCGGATAAATTAAGGATGAAAAAGAAATAGATGTGTCAAAAGTCAAAAAAATTCTGTCAAAAAAAATATTTTTGCTACGATTACGTGAAAACAAGCAATGATTTGGGCATGAAAAAAAATATGATTATAAAGTCATATTAATGAAGATTTAAAAAAAATATAGTTGTACATAGATATATATAAAAATAAACAAAAAAAAATTATAACTACATTGAGGCAAACTACGTAGGTACATTCAAGTATTGGCTGAAAATCACAGAGCAAGTTTTACGTTTTTGGAGTTGTACATTATATATCAGCCGAAAGACGTCCACTGCTGGACATAGGCCTCCCCCAAAGAGTGCTAAATGCCCTGCGCCACCCGCATCCAGCGGACTCCCACGATCTTTACCAGGTCATCAGTCCACCTTGTGGGCCCCCCCGCCTTCTGAGTTCTGGTACGTGGTCGCCACTCGAGAACCTTTCCACCCCAACGGCCATCGGTTCTACGTGGAATGTGCCGCCCCGCCCACTGCCACTTAAATTTTGCGATTCGGAGGGCTATATCGGTTAAGTAACTTGATTCTGCTGCGGATAGCCTCATTTCTGATGCGATCACGCAGAGAAACTCCCAGCCTATCCCTCTCCATTACCCTTTATGTGACTTTGAGCCTTCTTATAAGGCCCATAGTAAGCGACCACGTTTCAGTGCCATATGTCGTCACTGCTGGCAATAGACACTGCGGAATGCTGGACGAAAAGATGTGCCGTAGCTTTCCGACGGCTGCCCAGCTGAGTCGAAGTTGGACCTACCTAACTGGACAGTCTGTCCTAGGTATACATAATTGTCTACAACTTCGAGCGTAAATTTGTCCGATTGTAATAAATAAAATAAAATAAAATAAAAATACTTTATTTCAGACCTAGTGATCCATAGTGTGTTAGTAACATGTGACTTAATACTAAATTGGTAATGTTAGTTACTACTACATGGGCATTTGACATGATCTTCGTCTTATCCATGTTCAACCCACGACCAACTCGCTTGGAATCTTTACTGAGTCCTCGAGCATCGTACTTACGAGTAAGTCCTCCATGGTCCAAGCCAAGACTAGGTACTATTATTTACATACAAGACTACTACAGCAACGCGAAGGTGAGTGATGTGTACTCGCCGTTGATGTTGATGCCTAGCCTTCTCCAATCCAGAGTCTTGAAAACATCCTCCAGTGCCGCGGTGAACAGTTTTGGAGAAATAACATCTCCTTACCTGACTCCCCGCTGCAGCGGAATAGGTTTCGAGTTCCGGTCCTGGAGTCGGACTGACGTAGTGGCGTTCTCGTACAAACACTTCAGTACTTCTATATAGCGGTAGTCTACTTCGCACCGCTGGAGAGACAGCCCTGGCCCCGTAGCATGGATCCTTATCACGCAATAAGTGACATGATAGAGCATCCGTCCCTGGCTGACACCGTTCGATAGAACGAGACGATGCGCTTATCCTGTCACTTATCGCGTGATAACGCCCATCCATGCTAATACGGGGCCAGGTTTTGATCGAATCGAAGGCTTTCTTGTAGTCCACGAAGGCTAAGTAGAGGGACAGCTTATACTCCTCAGTCTTCATCATAACCAGAAGAAGCATGTAGATGCGGTCTACCAAGAGGCTGGATGGAAGTCATCGAGCCTGCGTACGAGACAATTTGTATTGACTCTCGAAAACAGCTTATAGACATGACCCACAAGTGAAATTGGTCGGTATTTCTTCAGCAGGGTGTTGTTACCCTTTTTGAAGAACAGCACCACCACCCCTCTGTTCCTACCTTTGGCGTTCTCCCTTACAGTAAGACGGAATCGAACAACTTCTGAAGGGCCGTAAGGACCGGTGTTTCATCCACCTTCAGGCTGTTATTGCGTCTTCACCAGGTGCCTTGTTGTTCTTGAGCTGTTTAAGAGCCATTACAATCTGGTACAGGCCGATGTCCAGGATGTCATCGGTATAGTGTCGGGTTAGTCTAGCTCAAGGATCTTCCGACAGACTAACTTTGGGTCTGCGAGTTGACGTGTATTGTTTATATGTCCGTAAAAGTGCTCTATCTCACCCAAAATCTCCGGTTTAGAAGAAATGATTCTACCATCCTCAGTTTCAACTTGGCGAGCTGGCTAAGCCCAATAGACAGATCTCTCGAGAATGTTTTGGAGCCCTTATTACGCTGGATGGCTTCTTCAATACGATTTGTACTGAATTGGCGCAGAGGTCGGGTAAGGGACTTGGAGATATGATTATTGAGCTGCCGGTATACGGTCGCATCACTCGCATCGGCTGAAGACAGCGGGATCATTTCACTTCTTTCCTTCATGAGCTTCTGAGTCGAGCTATAGAGTTTTTTAGTTCTGTTTGCCCCTTAGGCCTCGAAAAACTTAGACCCAGTGTCACGAACAGCTTCCACAAACCCGTCGTCGAATTCGTCCACATCGCCGCCTAGGCAATCGAAACGGTTTTAGAGTGCCAGCTTAAAGCTCTCGGGGTTTTGAATTTGGATTGATGCTGAACGCACGCAGCGTAATTTCATCTATCGAGAACGCTCTTGCTTGACGCGTTTATTCAATGTGCCTCTTACCAGACGGTGATTGCTCCCAGTTTTAACCATATTGATCACAGAGATCGTTGAATATATGCTTCCTCGTCGAAATAATTAAGTCAATCTTGTTTTTAGTTGAACCGTCGGGACTCGTCCAAGTCCACTTCCTGTGCTCGCGTTTCTTGAACAAGTAATTCATCATGTAGACTACGTAGAGTCCCTCCTTCTCCAAGAAATTGGCCCCGGTGGCTCCGACTTCCAACTCCAAATTGCCCCACTTTCAGGTCTCCACCATCTCTATTACCCAGTTTTGCGTTGAAGTCCCGCATGAGTCATGACAACGCTGAATTAGGTTTTTGAACTATGCATGGCCTTCGATATATCTTCATACATAGCCTCCACTCCGCCTCTTCGTCGGAGTGTGCCGAGGTCGGCTCGTAAACCTGTTTGATACTCTGAGTATAAGGTACGCCACCCTAATCGACACACTCTCGATCTCTACCATGTTGTTCACGAGGGACTTGTCGACGTGGAACCCGACACCTCCCTGAGACTGGTCGCCCTCCCGGAAAAAGAGAAATTTGCCGGATTTGAGGGTTATCGTATATTGTGTTGGTAGGATGCGGGTGGCGCAGGGCCGGTCGCTTTGGCACTCTTTGGGGGCTTTTGGCTCATAGGCCTCTATGTCCAGCAGTGGACGTCTTTTGGCTGATATAATGATATGATGATTATAATATAATGTACAACTCCAAAAACGTAGAACTAGCTTTGTGATTTTCAGACAATACTTGAATGTAAGTACGTAGTTTGCTTCGATGTAGTTATTTTTTTTTGATTACTTTTATTTATAACCATGTACAACTATATATTTTAAAAATCTACATTAATATAGCTTTATAATCATATTTTTTTCATTGCCAAATCGTTGCGGGTTTTCACGTAATCGTTGCAGAAAGAATTTCTTTAACGGAGATTTTTTGACTTTTGCCCGTATTTCATTTTTTTTTATGAAAAGATGTTATTAATGTCCCAGAAAATGATCGACAATCCTTATTTTTCCGAAAACGATACCAAACATGCCCTTGTCACTATAAATAAGATGGTAGGATGACTGAAAGAACGCGCGGCGGAACGAAACTTCCCCCCCTCCCCCACCCCACCAGCGGGGCGTCCGCCCTTGGCGCCCGGGCGTTTTCAACTCTAGTCCACCTAAGTAACAAGTGTGCCAAGGCTCATGCTTTAATGACAAAAATATTGGTTCCCATACATCGATGTCCTATAAAGCTCTAACTATCGGGATAGAACACTTAGTTGTAATAGTTTGTTTGTGTTGACTCAAGTCTATTAAATTGACAAAGGGAGTAATTTCCCAGAGCTTATTGTAATTTGAAAGCAGCTCTGATGTTAGCTTACCCAACTTTAACTAATTGTATTCTACGTACTTGTAAGGGAGTTCATTCGAATCTGAATTTTATTATAACGCGAATTCCGACTTCGAGTAGGTACCTACGTACCTATATTACGGTTTATTGCATTTTATTTTATAGTTCACTGAAAATAATAATGAGGCCTGAAAAACTTGGAAATTATTCATTGTGTAACAAAAGTGAGCTACAAGGAATGGTTCATAATTTTAGTTTAGTACTTATAATAATATGTTAGCGTTAATCGTTTCCTTCGCACATGTATGTTGAAGCGCTTTTGCGACTTATGATTGGTATGTCCGGTACATAATTTTTAATACATAGGTAATACATGTTTACTTATTATATGTAAATTAAATACCTACGTAAGTATGTACGTACGTATTATTTATAATCAGGGCTGTTTCGCGAGGTCAGGGGAGTTCATAAGTAATCAACTCTTATGCAAAATTGTAATGTTAGGTTAGGTTGTGTCACAATCACCAACGATTGGTACTAGTATACCTACGGAAACTGATAAACTCAAAAAAAGCGTATTATCTGATAAGCAATAAATATGGGTATTCCGAAGCACAATAGGATCGATTATGCTCAAAAAGCATACACGCCACGCACCTGTGAGCCCGTGACACCGCGTGCCTGTCGCTTTGTCGTGGATAAATTGGATTTATAAAATTAGAAGAGTTAGGGCCGTTAATGCCAAGCATCCCATTGGCATTTCCAATTTGTTTGAAAGTCAAACGTAGAAACAAAGTGTTTAATGCAAAGCGATTTAACGCCATCAAATATTTCAATTTGCCAGTGATTATTGCAATGGGTCTTATTCGAAGAAAAGGTAACGATGTATAATTTAAAATAGTATCTGGCTCTGTGAGCTGTAGAACTCCCGAAACAGTACTAAAAAAAATTTTTTTTTGCATGAACACAAAAAATGTAATTGGCATAAACCTTCTATATACTTAATTATCGATCACGAGTATCGGTTGAGAAATGAGCCTGTAGAGGAGGACTGAAACGGAGAACTGCGTTCGCTTCGCTCGCCCGTGCAATTAAGATATGGATTGATTAAGGGAGTCAAAGTCAAACTGATAAGTAGCTCCAGCTACTGGCGAAGCGGAATAACAAATGTCCTAGCATGTCGCCGATTATTTATCGCTGCCTCGTTTCACAAGCCATTTTCTAGCAGGAAGTGGAGATTTACCTACCTCCCGTGATACTTAGCAGTCAAAATTGATTCAGATGAAAAACAATTTTGGACCAACCTTGAGATATTAGTTCCTAGACAGTCTTTTAAATTCCCAGATACTAAAATGTAAAATGAAGAAAAGAATATATGAACAACTTCAAAGTAAATACCAGAAATTCAATTATGAGAATTGATTAATACCCCAGGAGTATTAGATAGGTAGGTACTACATAGCTGAAATTTGGTATACTGACGCTGTATTTCATAATTAAAACCGCCTGCGCCGCCTGCGTTCCTAAAAAGAAATGACCATTTTTTTTTATTCTGGAACCTATCGTGTGTGGTACTAAATTTGAAAATATTTACATTTAGGTACAGCCTGTGGGCGGACTATACGCAAAAGCATTTTTATTCAAAAGCTACTTGTGTGGAAGACAACAGGCTGTAGAAATAGAATATTATAACAGACAAAGTAAAACTATTGAACCGGTGTTGTCATGTTATGGGGAAGCAGTTTATGGAGTACCCCAAGGAAGTGTGCTAGGGCCACTTCTTTTTTTGATATATTTAAATGAGCTTCCTACTATTGTAAATGAACAAAGTGTACTTTTCGCAGATGATGCAACAATATTTTTTTCATGTGACCGCTCAGTTGTAAACCTCGAAAGGGATATCAAAATTGTTTTGAGCAAAATTATAGATTGGCTCACTGCTTTAAACCTTAAACTTAATCTAAGCAAAACCCAGCTCATTCAATTTAGAAATTACAAAACCGCTCCTCTTTCCTTAAATGTATCGGAAGCTGGTACAACCATAGAGGTAGCAGATAGTGTTAAATTCCTAGGAGTACATGTAGATACACATCTTAATTGGAAAACACATGTTGATCAAATAAACAAAAAGATTTCCAGAAATTGCTACGCTTTATCCATTCTCTCTGAAACTTGTTCCGAAAATGTAGTCATCAGTGCGTACTATGGAAATGTATATTCTTTGCTGACCTATGGTACAATTTTCTGGGGTAACTCAGTGGATGTGCATAAAACATTTTTACTCCAGAAAAGATGCCTAAAAACCATTTTCCGCATGAACATCAGAGATTCTCTTCGTAAAGTCTTCAAAGAAAAGCGTTTCCTAACATTAACAGGCATTTTCATTCTACAAATAAGTTTGCTTGTAAAAAGCCAACCCGACTATTTCCCAACTTGGTCTGGTACTAAATGTAATACAAGAAAGCAATATAAATATGATACTAGGGTACCGAAAATCAGCTCCTCTATTTTCGAGAAGAGCACTTTTGTAACTGCAATTCGTGTATTTAACCATCTGCCATCTGATATAAAAGCTATGGAAGGTAGGACGTTCAAAGTAAATTTAAAAAACTGGCTTATAAATAAATCATTTTATAGCCTCAATGAGTTTTTTGGGTCAGTAAACAATCGTGAAAGATTTTACGATTTAGTGTTGTAATGAATGTATTTTTAATGTTAGTTATATGCTATAAATGTACCTAAATATTGCACGCCCGTAAGGGCACCTGTTGAAACTATTTGTATACATGTTATCCATACCATACACAGTTATGCAATAAATAATTCTTATTCTTATTCTTATTCTTATTAGCAGTACAGCGCCTTACGAGTGCAGTACAACAATGCATTTTTTTTTTTTTTTTTTTTTTTAAATATTTGCGGACAATCTTACACAAATCAACCTAGTCTCAAACTAAGCAAAGCTTGTACTATGGGTACTAGACGACGATATAGATACTTATATAGAGAAATAAATACTTAAATACATAGAAAACATCCATGACTCAACAACATATATTCGTGCTCATCACACAAATAAATGCCCTTACCGGGATTCGAACCCAGGACCTCTTGCTTCGTAGGCAGGGTCACTACCAACTAGGCTAAAGCGGTCGTCAAATTTAGGGTGCTGATGGGGCTGCCTCCCTACTGCATCGCGTCAACAATGTTCGCGGAGGCGCACGTCGATAGCTTCTCTGCCATCATGCGCAAGCGAGCCGCCTCGCTACTGAGCAGGGTGAGGGCCAGCACCAACAGCATCCTAGCAATGTTTGCTGGCAGGTGGGATGGAGCTTACCTAAACCACTGCACTAAGCTCCATTCCATAATGTTTAAGTACTAACACTACCTCTAGATGTAAAATAATGTTACTAACACCTATATTCTAAATTCAAATTTGACATGGTTATATTTTTATGGATTATATTTTAATGGCTTAATTATAATTTTTGTATATTGATACGTATGTTAGTCTGTAAGGTATTTGTAAATATGGGCCTTGTTGCCTGAGACAAATAAATTAATAATAATAATAATTTAGTATTTTTGTTTTTAATTTTTCATTATTACAACATGAAAAATTTATAAAAAAAAACGAAATGTAATAAAATTATTTTCAAATTTGTTTTCTCGGGTTTAGCTATGAGGATATAAGGTATCATTAAAGGTACAAATTACAAAAAAAATGTTCAACCGTATCGTATTTTTTGTTTTTTTTTTCTTTAAAATAAGTTTAGTTGTATTTTTTTACTCTTCTGGAGTGCTATCAATAAATTATTATTTTAAAGACACTAAAAAAATGAAATAAAAATCAAAGCAACGCAAAAATATCTTTTGAAAACAAAAATGCAATAACTATTATGACTCGTTACATGATGTTACCTCAAAATCCACATTGACTGCTGTGCTATGATGTCGCGGTGCCAAGATACAATAGTAGAGGTCATAACTTTAGATCAAAATATCTTCGAATCCAAAAAAAAAATTAGTGGGACACAAGGGGTTACTACAAATGCTGTAAGGAAGCGTCCCTTTGAATATTTGCTCCTATTACAGGCCCTTTTTAATATACATAGTTACATTGAAACAAAAACATCAGCCAGTTAGTAAAGCTTCAAGGACACGGAGTAAAGTATGATATCCAACATATGTCCAAAATATCCGTAGTTAACATACATTCTGTAATGTAAATAAATGTACATGCAAACTTTATGATGTCGATACAGTTAACAATACTAATTTGACAAGTTGGGTCCTAGTTTACAAATTAAAGCATGTGATTATTTATACCTACTGTTGAACTATCTATCTATGTATCTTGCTTGATACAATAACATACACGTATGTAAATATATATACATTCTATATGCTATCTCAAGGATAAATAACTGAAATTCCTATGCTAACAATCTAACTAACTACGTTATTTATCCTGAAAACAAATTGAAATACAGCTCACTGTAATTAAATAAAGTTAAACGGTGCTTTGTTTCACACATTTCATTAAGTTTACTCTGTAAGAGCGATTGCAGAAAATAAACACGTCAAGTGGAATTAAGCCATCAAGACGATACGTGGACTGAAGACTTTACATAAGTAAATGACAGCCTAAAATGGCGACATGGTAAATATTGAAGTGAAACATTACAAGCAGTCTGCTCTCTATAGGAGATAGATATAAAGTACACGTAACAGACAATCAGCGTCTGAATTTATTCTACCGAAGTAAGTACTTTATTACGGCTTGGCAATGTGTCCCAATTTCAATATTTTGTCGATTTCCAAAGAGACCTATTTCATTTTGTTTAAGACACAGATTATATTAGATCGTCTATAATTTCATCCAAATATGTTCAGTTGTTTTTGCCTGATTGTGTAACAATGAACTTTTGCATTTTTAGATGAATCATACAAAATGTCATAACTATGTGTAATAGGTATCTATAATTTATTAGGTATTACCTATTAAAATTCCTATTATATAATAGGAAGTTGAATACCTAAGTACCTATGTTGAATTTCTAGTATAGCGTTGTATATTGGGAATTTCAATCGAAAGCATTTTAATTTGTCATATAATTTATGCGAAGCAGGAGTTCTCGTAATTCTACTCGTCGGTATCGTGTTCAGGCGACGATTCCCTCAGCGCCGTGCCGCCGGTACGGGCAAGTACCGGAAAATGAGAAATAACTTAGAGGTCTATCTACTTATAATATGTACGACATGGATTACTGTTTCGTGCTAGTTGAACAAAATAGTGACTGGTTAAGTAAGGGTCGGTATTAATAGTTAATACGAGTATATTACTTATAGCATGATTGCGAGATGACAGGGGCAGAAAAACCACCCCTTTTGTGTAATGCTAAGGAATCGTATAGGACGTAGGTGACTGTCCGATAGCGTAGTATTCATAATTACGTGCTTACATATCAAGCAGCACTACCACCCGTAGGTATCGAGAACAAACATTGCGTTACTTTCGTGGTGAGCGAGTAAACGCGCTTCGAATAGATTTCGATTGTCGCAAATTCGAGCTGTCAAATTCATAACTCATGGTGCCGTTGCCGTTGAATCGATGAATTTTCGAGAACATGGAATTACATTTGTAGTGGTAGTATGAGGAAATAGAAAATTCAAATATAGAATGCCTGTAAACATACAATACTACTACATATGCAATTCCCATGCTCTCGTTAATTTATCTATACTCTTGTGTTATGATATCTACTTATGATATTGATTGTGACTGTGATCTATTCATTTAACTGCTTGTATTTATTATCTTTTTAGTTTTGTATATTATTATTATTTTAAATTAATTCAAACACAATGTACTTATATAGTTTAATGAATAAAATAAAAGACTAATGACTAGGTATGACTCCGAAAACAACTTCATAACGTTACTCGCTAGCGTTTAGTTTTAAGGGGACGTAGGTTCGTGGTCTTCTCTCCCTCTCACTGAGCATAAGCGTGAGCGAGATGGAAGTGCGTGTTTAGAAGCGCGTATATCATGTTTTTAAATTTTATTTTTTTGTGTGTTTTAATAAATAAAAAAGTAATAGCTGATTTCCCTCAAACATGACATTGCCGATTTTAAGAACCAATTTTAATATGTTTAGCTGTTGTGCATAATTTGTTATGATTTTTTTAAGTGTATTTTAGACCTATGTTCGTGATTTTTTTCTATCGAGCAAAAGTCAAAAACTCAGGATTCGAATAGCTGATTTCCCTCGAAAAAGGCCTCAAGATTGCTAATTAAATTTAGGGCAGCCGTATTATAATCCAAACAAGAGCTACGATTTTTTAAAAATCAGATTTTGGAGCTCACGTCGCCTTAATAAGGGTTTTGAATAAAAATAAAGGTTTTGAATTGACAACATATATCCGCTAAATTCAGATTGTCGCGTATTTTGTATTTAAAAATGCAAATAAATGGCACACGTTCCGCCATATTGTGTCGAAGGAATCAGTGGAGAATCGGCGCTCACTGTTAAGTTATACTTAATGTCGAAGTCGTTAAGCTTAAGATAAATAGATAGATTCCTTAAAAGTCTTTAAACAAGTTGGCCTTGGAAAATTTTTTAACTTACGCGATGCGCGTTTTTGTAATGTCTTATGACAAACGCTAGCATTTAAATTAAAACGATAAATGCTTGTGATATAAGGCTGAATTTTGAAAAATAGATTAAACTATACGAACGAGCGAGTTGACAATTGCGAGTAAGTAAACGTATAACTGAGTCGTGGTAAAGTTTAGATTTTTAGTTTTGTGAGCGACCTCCAGGGGCAGCGTGTTGGTACTCCATAGATACTAGTGATACTCGATCCTCGCTCACGACGAAAGTAAACGCGACTCACGTCAAACCCGTGGTAAACCTACTGTACCAGACGGACCGGTATGTGACGACTGCTAGGTATTAACATGATATTATGTTGCATACAATTTCTCGTAGCTACCTAAGACCGCGCAAGCGATAAGACCAAAACAAGAAAAAAAACAAATGTTTCTGGATTTTGTTCACTCGTTTTAAAGGATAAAAGACGGCTTTCCGAGGCAGTGAGGAGAAAATAATATTACTATTTACTACCTACTACTTAACTACTACACACTAATTTTAATAATATAATACAAGTAATCAGGATACTTTGGGTGACTCTATAACCTATGGATGGACCGTGACTAACCTCTGCCGATAACAACTGTGATAAAGGATTGCGCCCGAAGTACCTACGTATTTACTTTACTCATTTATGAGCAAAATTGTAATTTTCTAACCTCGATTTGAACATTGTGCATTCTTCTTATTTTAACTCGTACAAGGAAAACGTATTCAAAACAGTGCTTCAAGTGATCAATGGATACTTATCATACGTGGTAGGTACTTAAAGTACCTACCACACAAGGTAATTTTATTGCCGCATTGTTGAATAAGGTTTGAGATAGATGCTACCGCGGATAATTAATTTTTTATCTACTAGATATGTATTTGTGTTGTCAATACGTTTATTTGCGAAATGAAGGAAAGCGAGAGTTCTATATCGACAGTATAGCTAATTAGAGATATATTGAGTAGGAACTAGTGCATTGCCTGCGGCGCGGCGCGCGAGCGCGCCGCGGTACCAGGTAGGGCTTTGACTTTATTATTCAAAATCTGCCTGTATTTTTTTGGTTTTTGTATATCCAAGGAAAAGGAAAGTGAAATTCCGCTATGGGAAGGGAAAAGCGGAGGGTATTTTAGTAAGAAAGATCTCGCACTCGTATCTTGCTTGTGACGGGAAGGTGCGGGGGGTGTGTGTCCGCGTGGGCTCGCCCATCGGGCCTTCGGCCCTCGGGCTCGCGTAGAGAGCGAGCTCTGAAGGGACGCTTCGGGCCTTCGGCCCTACGCGGAGCTCGGCCTTCGGCCTTCGCGTACCTGGAAGCTCACCTTCGGGCCTTCGGCCCTCAGGTTCGCTTAAAGACACTTGGGGGGCGTAGGGTTTCCGCAAACGCGCTCTGAAGGGACGCTTCGGGCCTTCGGCCCTACGTGGAGCTCGGCCTTCGGCCTTCGCCTGCCACGAAGCTCACCTTCGGGCCTTCGGCCCTCAGGTTCGCTTTTAACACACTCGGGGGTTATTGAGTGGTAGCACAACCTTAAACTCCCGCAGCTCGGCCTACGGCCTCGCACGCTTCGGGCCTTCGGCCCTACGCGGAGCTCGGCCTTTGGCCTTCGCGTCGCTCGGCCTTCGGCCTTCGCCTACCCTGAAGCTCACCTTCGGGCCTTCGGCCCTCAGGTTCGCTTGACACTCAGGGGCATAGTAGCATAGTCCTATACTCCCGCAGCTCGGCCTACGGCCTCGCAGGACGCTTCGGGCCTTCGGCCCTACGCGGAGCTCGGCCTTTGGCCTTCGCGGCGCTCGGCCTTCGGCCTTCGCCTACCGGGAAGCTCACCTTCGGGCCTTCGGCCCTCAGGTTCGCTTTTAAGACACTCGGGGGTAGTAAGTGTCCGCGTAGGCTCGCCCTTCGGGCCTCCGGCCCTCGGGCTCGCGTAGTAAGCGCGCTCTGAAGGGACGCTTCGGGCCTTCGGCCCTACGCGGAGCTCAGCCTTCGGCCTTCGCGTACCTGGAAGCTCACCTTCGGGCCTTCGGCCCTCAGGTTCGCTTAAAGACACTTGGGGGGCGTAGGGTTTCCGCAAGCGCGCTCTGAAGGGACGCTTCGGGCCTTCGGCCCTACGCGGAGCTCGGCCTTCGGCCTTCGCCTGCCACGAAGCTCACCTTCGGGCCTTCGGCCCTCAGGTTCGCTTTTAACACACTCGGGGGTTATTGAGTGGTAGCATAACCTTAAACTCCCGCAGCTCGGCCTTTGGCCTTCGCGTCGCTCGGCCTCCGGCCTTCGCCTACCCTGAAGCTCACCTTCGGGCCTTCGGCCCTCAGGTTCGCTTGTAAGACACTCGGGGGCATAGTAGCATAGTCCTATACTCCCGCAGCTCGGCCTACGGCCTTCGCCTACCGGGAAGCTCACCTTCGGGCCTTCGGCCCTCAGGTTCGCTTTTAAGACACTCAGGGGTAGTAAGTGTCCGCGTAGGCTCGCCCTTCGGGCCTCCGGCCCTCGGGCTCGCGTAGTAAGCGCGCTCTGAAGGGACGCTTCGGGCCTTCGGCCCTACGCGGAGCTCGGCCTTCGGCCTTCGCCTACCACGAAGCTCACCTTCGGGCCTTCGGCCCTCAGGTTCGCTTTTAAGACACTCGGGGGTTAGTGAGTGGTAGCACAACCTTAAACTCCCGCAGCTCGGCCTACGGCCTCGCAGGACGCTTCGGGCCTTCGGCCCTACGCGGAGCTCGGCCTTTGGCCTTCGCGGCGCTCGGCCTTCGGCCTTCGCCTACCGGGAAGCTCACCTTCGGGCCTTCGGCCCTCAGATTCGCTTTTAAGACACTCGGGGGTAGTAAGTGTCCGCGTAGGCTCGCCCTTCGGGCCTCCGGCCCTCGGGCTCGCGTAGTAAGCGCGCTCTGAAGGGACGCTTCGGGCCTTCGGCCCTACGCGGAGCTTGGCCTTCGGCCTTCGCCTACCACGAAGCTCACCTTCGGGCCTTCGGCCCTCAGGTTCGCTTTTAACACACTCGGGGGTTATTGAGTGGTAGCACAACCTTAAACTCCCGCAGCTCGGCCTACGGCCTCGCACGCTTCGGGCCTTCGGCCCTACGCGGAGCTCGGCCTTTGGCCTTCGCGTCGCTCGGCCTTCGGCCTTCGCCTACCCTGAAGCTCACCTTCGGGCCTTCGGCCCTCAGGTTCGCTTGTAAGACACTCGGGGGCATAGTAGCATAGTCCTATACTCCCGCAGCTCGGCCTACGGCCTCGCTGGACGCTTCGGGCCTTCGGCCCTACGCGGAGCTCGGCCTTCAGCCTTCGCGTACCTCGAAGCTCACCTTCGGGCCTTCGGCCCTCAGGTTCGCTTGAAAGACACTTGGGCGCTGTAAATAGTAGCAAAACCTTAAGCTCCCGCAGCTCGGCCTACGGCCTCGCAAATTTGTTTTGCCCATGCCGTCCGCCATTTTGGATTTTTTCCAATTTTTTTTTCTTTTTACAACTCTTGGGCCCCTCAAGTCCCCGCATGCCAAATCTCAACGCGCTGCGACCAATTTGAAATTTCAAAAAAAAAAAAAGGTTTCTTTTTCGGCCAAAAAAAAATGCGGTTGTACTCCCTTTGGGAACCTTTATGACATTTGGTCGAGACCGCTATTCAAAAGTCGAGCGGTTTGGCTGGAAAAAAAAATCGAAAAAATTCCCCATACAAATTTTTTTTTAGAGCTAAAAAAAAAAAAAAATATTTTCAGAATTTAGAGCCATAAAGAATTCCGCTAGCTAAATTTCAGCGCTCTACAAGCATTTTGAAAAAAAATTAAAAAAAAACTTCGTTTTTTTTTTAATTTTTTTTCCGCCATCAAAAACTGAACCCGGTTCTCTATGACATTTGGTCGAGCACTCATAACCTAGCTACCAGACCACACCAGATCGGACGTACCATTTCACCAAATTCTGAGTGATTTTAAAAATTCGCGCCCGGTTTTAAAACGGATACCACGCGGTGCCCGAGTATCTGTTGCCAAATCCTTGAGCCAAACGATCAAAGCAGTCCTTTCAGATAACTCCATACGCAAATGGGAACTCTTACTTACATTCACCTATAAAGTCCTCCATATAAATTCCGATGAAAATTCAAAATCACTCACGAAATCAATCAAAGATAACTGCTGCAGTGATATTTCATTTAATCGCTCCACTCACAATTTTAGGAAAACCAACAACTGTGTATTTAAAAAAGTAGAGTCAAAAATTTCCGACGGCGATATAAAAGGCGCCGCCCGCTTGCTTTTTTCTGACGATGCAGTAGCCCCATCTAACCCTGACACACTCGCTGCTCTACACAGCAAGCATCCACCTCCAGCTACAACTCTTTGCCTGCCTGATCCCCCATTGCCGAGTGATCCAGACCTTACTGCCACCACACAGGATGTCCTTGGAGCCGTAATATCTTTCCCCAATGGCTCTGCGGGAGGTCTGGATGGTCTGACACCTCAGCACCTGAAAGATCTCCTGTGCAGCGGCTGTGGTGAAACGGGGGAAACTCTCTTAAAGGATATTAATTTTAATATTAAAGCCCTTTATAGTATATTAATTAATAGGGAACGTCGTTAGTTACAGTGAAAAAAATATTTCCCTTGGCCAGATGAAATTTGATATTTATGTCGATGTCACAATTATCACAAAGACTTTGTCAGGCAAAACTTTTCTTACTTTATCTGTATTACATAAGGTACCTAAGTGGTCTGGGTCAGGCCGCCTCGTGGGAAACAAGTCCTGTCAAACTAATAAGAGAGATAGGTAAGCGGTTTGAAATACTCACTGACTATGTGTATCATGAAGGAGGCGAAGACCACCATCCAGCCCCAGCCGCCGTCGGGCGGCGGCGCCAGCGGGCTCTCCGAGCTCTCCCGCGACGCCGGCGCGTGCGCACCTTTCCCATTCGCGCTCTTCACTTCCCCGTGAGACATCTCGCTTTAGCCTTTTGGCACTACTAATGCTTATCGATTTTTAAGGCAACTTAATTTTTGATATGATTTTCGAAATGCAATTATATATTCATATAAAATCTAACGTGTATAGATATCTACTTGTAACAGTGAATGACTTGTTTGAAAGATTAAACTAATCGGTTACTTTATAAATGCAACAGTGGAAAGGACTCTAGGGAAGCACAAGTAACAATAGTCAACAAAAGAGAATATTAAATGTAAATAATGGGTATTCTACTAGTATTATCTAATTTCAAAAACCATTGTAAGGCCTATCTATGGTGTAGGATGAAGTCGGTGTTTTGGGTCCCCGGTCTCCGGCGCATACATGTTTGACGTAGGTCGCCTGATCTGTAACAAAAGAGAACTTTTTAAATTAATAAATCATAGAACTTACCTAGTAAATACTGTTAACTTGTTAATGTTCTCATAAAGGTTAATAATAGATAAATAAAGTTAAGGTTATTAACGTTTAGCTAAATGTAAGAAATACTCTTATTACCTGCCTACTTGTAAGTAAGCCTACTTTAAGCATATTACGGATTTTATTAACTTTATAACCAGTTACTATTAGGTATTACGGAACGCTGTAAAAATAATATATTTTGCTTCGTCTAGGCAAGTAGGCACTTATACCTACGTTATTATAAGTCAATTACGAACGTTTTTTGCAAGTAAAATATCTAGGCCGCATTGTTCTCTGATAGTATCACATTTCAAACATATTTGCAAAGCTGCAGCCGTGTAATTTAACATTATTTACTAAAGCAAATTAAGTTATCTTTGCACATGTTTGCAATGATTGCAACTCGTATTCAGTAGGATATTCGCAGTAGGTATACTAGAACAATTTCTTTTTCGTTACTTATTTACGAGTAAGTACTTAATACCAGAGAATATTCCAGATTCCGTAGGGATATCCCGGCCTCTGTCTCTCAAAATTACAATGACATGGGACATGAAGGGGTTTTAAGTAAAATATCGGCCCTGTCCTTTACTCGTATTAACTGGGTACCATCATCATCATCATTATCAGTCGAAGCAATTATACGACCTCCGCCAAAGAGTGCAATAATGACGGGTACTGCGCCACCCACATCCAGCGGGCTCCCGCGATCTTTATCAGATCATCAGACCACCTTGTAGACGGTTTCCGGTACGTGGTTAACGTGGTCGCCACTCGAGAACCTGTCCGTCTCAACGGTCAATGTGCCCCACTGCCACTTACGTGATTACGTTCTGGGTACATTTGTTACAATCAATAAAATAAATGTCACTCGATCATTAAACATAGATATTGGTACGACCACAGTAAATACCTTTTTAGGAGATACAAAAATGAGGCATTGCATTCTCGTAGGGTTATCGTTATGTTATTAGGTGTTAAGAAATCAATTGTGCTTATTTAAAATCCTTGAAACAGTGAAATCCGACACTAAACTACGTGTCATGTAGACCTGCAGAAAGTATTACGTACATTTTCGTTTTACGAGTATCTGTCAAGCAGCCAGCGAGATGAAAGCTAGACATTCCGGAGATGACAATATCCGACAAATATCGAATGAGCGTTTCGGATCAACTCTAACGAATCGTGTGTCAAATTATCAATATAATAGAACATCAGTCAGGGACCTGCCGATGGCTGTCACAGTGAATCTATAATTTCAATAAATTGTTGCCTTACGGTCCTATGCTTACTGACCCTAAACATGTTTCTTAGGCACTTAATGAAAAAATACTGTTTGGCAACAGACACTGCTGTTGCACTCTTATCGTGAAAATACTTTAAGTTCATCTGCTTAAAGTGGGATACTTCGATGTTTGTTACCTAGTAGGTTTAAAATAATTCATTCAAATAATTCAGATATCAACTTCATTTGTGGTGAAGAATGATTGATTATATTGCTTGTCGATGCGATGATAACCCGATCGATACACGCAGGCCAGATAGCGTGCTGTTGCGGACGAGAACTGATTTTGTTGATACATTTTATCATATCACTACATATATGTGTTGTTATCTGATTTGCCTGATTTGCCTACTTTTCTGTTGAGATTACAGAAGGTGTGTGTGACTTCAGGTAGGTAGTCAGTTACTAAAACCTGGGAAAAATCATTATTGAAAGAAGGCATCTTATACTAATGACTCCGATGAATGTATCAACGCCTTCAGCATGGTGATATGTTTGCCTTAAGCAGCTAATGTTAATTTCGAATCCCTTTGTCGACATGAACCATTGAATGTCAGTCAGCTGTGTCATTTGAAGCTCAAGAATGGCAGGTACCCTAATGTACCTACCATTATTCATTCATAAAAAAAGGTTCTGAGCATTCTATTCGAACGTAATTGATTCAATAATCCTAGGTAGCCGAGAAAAAGCGACGTATAAAGCAGGGACCGGAACCGGTTACCCTAATCAGGGTTTTCCATAAGCTTATTTTAGTAGTTGTTTTTACCTGTTGTCGTTGTAGGTTACCTTACTGATAGGGTAACCCTTTTGTTATGGTTAAGCATATCGGATGTGGTAACTATAAGGTAACCATAAGTTCACCCTAAACAAAACCCTATCTCAATAGGGTTAACTTATGGTTTCCTTATGGTTACCACATCCAATATCCTTATCATAAGGTTACCAAATGGATAGGCTTAAGCCTGAAAAGAGGTTTTCCGGCCTTGTTATAAAGGCTAGCGCAACATCTTAGGTAACTAACTAGTATTCTATTTAGATGAATAATGCGAATTAGGTACTAGCCATAACTGAGGCACATTCAATAAAACTAACTAGTTAGATAACAACCAACTCCTTGTCCAAGTCCAATGTAGAAGTGAATTACCGACTAACGACAAAATTATCAAAAGCATCTTTTAGATAGTTACTTATTCACACTATTCACCATTTCGGGTAAATATAAATATAAGCTATAATATTTATATTATATCAAACAAGTCATTCATTGTTATCTACATATTTCGGAACACGATAGGACACGTGATATCTGGTGGGCTGGGCCGAGTTACGTCAAAACAAAAGATAGGAGAATATTGGACGTGGAAACATCGAAGTTTCGCTACGTTCGGTAATCCCCAAGGATCACTTCTCACGTAACGGAAAATACAGTAGACGGCAAACTTCGTGCGCAAATGACCTTGCCTGCGCAAAGGCGAATTGTACGTGCAAGCTGCCCCCCCACTTCCCCTCATTTGCGCACGAAGTTTGCCGTCTACTGTACACGAAGATTGAGTAACCCATATCAGAAATTAAGTTAAAGAAAAACTGTAAGTTTGTATATACATAGTTACGTATGTACAAAGGGGCAATATGGAGCTCTGACCTACCATTGAACTATATCAATTGCATTCAAATCAATTCAACCACTTACATAATATCGAAGTAACGTTATGAATTAAATGGTGAGTCTCTTCTCATTCCATTTGACTTAAGTACTACATAATATGTCAATTTAAACCGAATAAAATGACATTTGGTATGGAGATTGTTTTAATCCCGGGGAAGGGCATGTGCAGATAATTTTGAAAATGTCGCCCACGTAGCTACTTCTGAGAGATTACAAATTTCCCAAAAAACGAATGGAGTCTTTTAAGAATAACATTATTTTCGTCAAGGTAAGCACCTATTTGAATAATGAATGTTTTATTTAATTTCGCTCGAAGCTCCAGACGTCTGTTAAACAATATTGCCTAACAGACCTCTAGCGAATTCGTTTATTCACGTTCATTGACTTTTATTTGTGATCATGATTTACTTGGAACGCGTATAATTTGTCTATTGGATCGCTGTTGGACAATTACAAAATGTTACACATTAGCTTTACTTACTACAAAAACTTCGGCGTAATTACCTTTTTTTTCGTCTAGAAAACCTGCGATGTTACCCAATCATCGAGGGATGACTGGGTTCTGTGGTATTTATATGAACATTACGCGGCTTTTGGAGTCGCGCGAGCTACTTGTCTTTATCATTCCACTTCAATCGATGCTAGTTCCAACTCCTCTCGCAGACATAATGATGTCTGACGCACGACCCGAATAGCCATCAAGCACTGCACGCTTGTGCAACTTGGCACTGAGGCGTTGGACAGCCAATAGTGTCTGAGACCAGACGGGCGCTCCATAGAGGGCCATGGACTTCACGACTCCGGCATAGAGACGGCGGACACCCTCCCGAGGTCCTCCGAGATTGGTCAGAAATCGGCGCATAGCACCTGCTGCTTTTCAAAATCCGTGGAACCAAGCGGTTGAGGTGTTCTTCAAATCCCCAGCGGGTAGCGTCAGCCCGAGGTATTTAAGGTACTAACTAGACTACTGACCCACTTGAATCTCTGTATCACCACAGAATAGAGAATAGTACAAGTAGCATCACCCACATGAAATAAATAACCTGTCGGAGGTTGGGTGGTTCTCTCCCTCGTGGTAGTTTATGGAATCACAATGCCTCGGTTTTCCGTGGCGCTATTTACAGATCCAGCTGATTTATCGTCCCTACCTACCCGTGGGTGTTATCCCCTCCTCGGCGAGCTCTATAATCCTCTCATACGATCGCTCGATGTCCAGTGCTAACGTATCATCTGCGTAACAGACGATACTCGTATGCACACCACCGGGAAGATCCACCCTGAGTGAGGACCGTATAAACGCCATATTCCACAATAAGGGGTCCAAAACGGAAACTTTCAGCTGGAAGTCCCGTCCCGTGTTTTGCATAGTTAACAATACTAATTTGACAAGTTGGGTCCTAGTTTACAAATTAAAGCATGTGATTATTTATATACTGTTGAACATGTATCTTCCAACTAAACGCTATAAATACTTAAGTAGAAGTGCACTTGACGGTAAGTGAGTGCCCATTTAATCGATTCCCACGTCAGATTAGCCTAGATAAGTAGGTAGTTTGTAGCGGACTTGCCTGTGAAGCATTTGATCCTAAGTCATAACTTTGTTACTTATTCTTTGTTTTATTCTTATTTTTCTAAGACGACCTAGGTTATGTAATACTATTATACTAATCTGTGCCTAGGTACACTAAAAAAGAAGCGGGTTGTGTCGTAGATACAACCCTTAATTGCTTGAGCGCCTACTATACAACAGGATTAGGGATATCGTGGACAAGAGCATTCCTGTTGAGCAAGCGGGCTTCCGCGCTGGTAGAAGCTGCAGCGATCAAGTCCTGGCACTCAGTAGTTACATAGAAGCCGGTTTTCAACGAGGTCAGAAGACTTTAGCTGCTTTCGTGGATCTGAGGGCAGCGTATGATACTGTGTGGATAAAAGGCTTGATCTATAAAGCAGGCAAAATTATTCCCTCTGCAAAAATACTCCGTCTCCTGGGCAACATGATGGGACCACGTAAGATAACTGTTCTGCTGGATGACAAAGTTAGCAAATACAGGCTCTTGAAAAACGGACTTCCACAGGGCTCGGTCTTGGCTCCCCTCCTGTTCAATATATACACCAGTGATATGCCCGCTACAGAATGCCGCAAGTTTCTATACGCCGATGACATTGCGCTGACAACCCAGACAAAGAAGTTTGAAGCGGGTGAATCTGTGCTCAAGCAAGACCTCGACATTTTGGACCGGTATTACGTCAAGTGGAGACTCAGCCCGAACCCCTCTAAGACTGAGGTTGCGGCTTTTCACCTTTCAAACAGTCTTGCAAACAGAGAGGTGGATATAACTTTTTGCGGCCAAAAACTGCGCCACAATTCGAAGCCGAAATACCTGGGTGTCATGCTAGACCGGTCACTTACCTATAAGGTACACTTGGAAAACCTGGCCCAAAAAGTGAAAACACGTGTTAACCTCATAAACCGGCTAGCAGGAACATCATGGGGGGCTCGGGCTGACGTCTTGCGCTCTTCCTCCATCGCACTCGTATATTCGCCGGCGGAGTATTGTGCTCCAGCATGGTATAGAAGCGCGCATACGAGTAAGATCGACGTTCAACTGAACCGAGTTATGCGAACTATATCCGGAAGCTTGAAGCCAACTCCCACCAGATGGCTCCCCATGCTGTCGCATATTGCTCCGCCGGATATAAGAAGAACACATGCTGCTGCGCGGGAGTGGACTAAGGCAACAACGCAAACGCTGCCAATTAGAGAGACACTCCATCACCTGCCTCACCCACGTCTACCGTCCCGCAAACCCATATGGTCCGACTGCAAGCTACAGGGCTCGGAGCCCTTCAGTATCCATTTGGAGTGGAGGAAGCAGTGGCAGGAACAGGATGGAGCCCCTAACATAGACCCCACTAGAACTCCAACGGGCTTTAACGAACACCGCAAGACCTGGGTCACTCTGAACCGCATCCGGACGGGCGTTGGGTGCTGCAATCACAACCTACACAAGTGGGGCATATCAACAGCAGCTGACTGTGACTGTGGTGCGCCAACACAAACCGTCCTACACATTGTTGAGGAATGCCCCAGAAGACTATTCACGGGAGGTATGGATGAGCTAATGGCGCTGACCCCTGCAGCAAGGGACTGGCTACTCAACTTAGATATTAAATTGTAATCTTTTAAACTTGTACTCATTGTTAGTATTAATTTCAACTGTATAAAAGCCATACGATATAATAATAAACCCTTAATTAAGTTTAAGTGGATACTTCTTTGTTGGCTATGGAACCCTAATATATCTGAATTTTCTTCAAGTACAGGTAAATCGGTATATATGGCAAATTGGGAACATTGACTGACGTAGCTCATTTGACTCGCGATACATTGAAAATGGCGGTCAAGTCAGCAATATTTTCATGTCCGCCACATAAACTAAATAAAATTTTGTGATTAACAACTAATGGCAAATAATGAAGGATTAAAATAAGAAGCAAAAATAATTTGAAATCAGATTAGGCTTCTCTTCAAAAAGTTATTCCGGAAGTCACGTGATACATTTTGAATAGGGAACATTACTGCAATGTTCTGCCGCCAGAGACAGCACTACCACTAATAGTAAACCAGTATAGAAATATAGGGATTCACACACCATGCACAATTGATTGTCAAATGAGTGACAAGGATGCTTGCATAGACAATACCGCAAATTGCGAACGAGATACAATGTCAACGCTGCTAGTGTCGCCACCTACGAAGAGTTTTGCGTAATGTTCCCTATTGTACCCCTATACAAGAACGCGAGCAAAGAAGTATTCACTTCAAAACAATTTACTTACTCGTCCACTTACATCTACTAGTACTTTAGTCCATATAAGATAAGAAAAAGAAGCGGGTTGTGTCGGAGATACAACCGTTAATTAAGTTTAAGTGGATACTTCTTTGTTGGCTGTACCCGTAAAATATATATCTGAATTAATTCACTAACATCTGTATAACTACAGATAAATCGGTATAATATATTATGGCAACATTGACTGACGTAGCTCATTTGACTCGTGATACTTACATTGAAAATGGCGGTCATTTCAGCATTATTTTCATGTCCGCCACATAAACTGATTTTCTGATTAACAACTAATGGCAAATAAAGGAGGATTAAAACATGTAACAAACAATTATTTGAAATCAGATTAGGCTTCTCTACAAAAAGTTATTCCTGAAGTCACGTGATACATTTTGAACTGTACCCCTATACAAGAACGCGAGCAAAGAAGTATCCACTTCAAAACCGTGCATTCACCGTCATGCGAAATCAAAAAAAACAATATTGAAACGTGAAAAAAATTGTAGAAAGGTAGTTAGTGTTTTATTTGTTTGTTATAATAAGCAAAACACAACATTTCTCTTTTATATAAATAAATATTTTCAGACAATCTTACACCAATCCACCTAGTCCCAAACTAAGCAAAGCTTGTACTATGGGTACTAGACAACGATATTACATACTTATATAGAGAAATAAATACTTAAATATTATAGAATCATATCCAAGGTAAAAAACGCAACGTAGACGAATTGGTCAGTTAATTTGAAACTAAATCGATTTGTATATGGGTTTAGACGTTCTGCGAAATTCAATTCGGCCATATTACTATTCTGTAATTCAAAATTCTGTCAAATAAAATAAGTGTTATGCGACATGATAGTTATGCTAAGTATATGATTATGCTAAAGTATCATTCGGCTAAAAATGTTTCTGCGATAACTGTTATGCGGAGTGTATTTCGGACAATCGATATTATGCCAGATAAAGGGAACCCGTATATACGCGCGTCAGGTAGATCTAAATGTCACTTTTGTACCTGACGCGCGTTCAATGCGTTACGTGATCGACCTGCAACCTTAGCGTGGGATTGCATTGAGTCGCGTTTACTACCGACGCTACCGCCTATCGTCAAGATTTAGTATGAAAAGTCTATACACCGCCCCTGCTGGTCGCTCATAGAACTAAAATTCCAAACTGTAACGTGAGTAACTTATACATTACTTAATTCGCGATCGACTTCACGTTCGTTCGTATAGTTTAATCGATTTTCCAATATTCAACCTTACACACAACCTTATAGCATTTATCGTTTTAATTTAAATGTTTGTCGGTTATGACATTACAGAATACGCGCATCGCGACGTCGACAGTGTCTACTGTCGATACAATATGGCGGCGCGGGGGCCATTTATTTGTATTTTTAAATACAAAATACGCGACAATCCGAAAGTGCCTAACGTTTTGCAGTTGGTTTCGCAGTCCAACGGCAGTGTGAGTTACAAGTTTGACGGGTCGAATCGAAGAATACCGAAGCGAGATCGAAATCTATTCGAAGCGTGTTCATTCGATCTCGTATGTAGTTACTTATCTTAAGGTTACGATTGAAACTCACGTTAGCCGTACTGGTGGTTGAGTGGTACCCACGGTACCTGAAACATTAATAAGTACCCTCTTATTGCAACCCGTGCACCGTGTCTCGATTTAATCGTCCACTAACATGTGGCTATTCCTTATCACGTGTTTCAACTCGAACTTTCTTATCGCAGCATAAGATTCATTTCATATTACGGTAAGTTTTCACAACATAATATATTGTTGGAACCTATACGCAACTCTAGGCCACGATTTGTTACATCATTTCATTAAATCACTTGAACTCTATCTATTTATTCAATTGTATTGCGCGATGTTCTATTTATGGTAAGTATTGTTGATGAATATTAAAAGTTTTGTTTATCATTTCATCGTTTGGTTTTTACAATATTTCATATTAAGTAGGGTGAAACAACATTGGCGTATTCCGTGGACGAGGCATAAATATTGATATATGTATGTATAAAACATGTAATTAGGTAGTACTTATAGTGCTATATTAAATTTATTGGTTTGTCGCTATGTAAGCAAGCGGGCTTTTTACGAAGATCTCTGAAGTGTCTAAATAGGTATTAGGTACATTTTACCCAATTTTTACCACCCTGCATAGGAGTCTCAAAACTACCGAATCGGTATCTAATGTACTAACGTACCGTACTAGAGAAGACAACACGAGGGTTGTTTTCAAAAAAAGTGTACCCTAGTTAAGGTAAAATTAAGAAACGTTAACTTTTTCAGGTGAGTCACGAAAATTTGCCATACATTTATACAGCTCATTTTCGTGACTCACCTGACAAAGTTAATGTTTCTTAATTTTACCTTAACTAGGGTACACTTTTTTTGAAAACAACCCACGAACATTATTGTGCGCCGGCCGGCAGGGTGGGGCGCATGCGGGGGGAGGGTAACTTGTCATAGAATACACTGAGGCGGTGCGGCCCATGGACCGCAACGCGTAGCGCAAACTTCTTGTTCGGCGTGTCATCTCTAGTACGTTAGTACATTACTACATTATACCTCAATGCTCATCAATGTGTTTACGTTTTCCGCGCTGAGTCAGCGCGCGCAAAATACTAGTATACTAACTAGGTTGCCGATGAACGATGACTTCTTTGTGACGTGTAATGAAACAAAACAAAACAACCGCGGGTAATTCGTACCTTCGTTCCGATTTTGAAATGTCATGGACAATACTTTAGAAAAATATAATCATTCTTAGTGGGTGTGACACTGGTTATGAAGATTAATGGTGTATAGGCATATTTACGTACCTATTTTAATTCATTTTTAACCCCCGACGCAAAAAGAGGGGTGTTATTATAAGTTTGACGTGTCTGTGTCTGTATATCTCTGTCTGTGTGTGTGTCTGTCTGTGGCATCGTATCACCTAAACGAATGGACCGATTTGAATGCAGTTTTTTTTATTCGAAAGCTGATGTGATCGAGATGGTTCTTAGCTACGTTTCAACGGTTCAGCCGTTTTTGAGATATTGAACTTTGAAATGAAAACGTCGGGGGGTTTTCAACTGTTCTAAGTTGTAGTTATTTAATATCCCTTTTAAGCAACACCGCAATTTTATAAACTTTTTCCTGGAGCACCAGCTGGTAGCCAAGGAGTAAACGAAATTGGTTGGTTCCTACATTGATTTAATCAACATACTTTTTTGTTATGGAGGTAAAATTATCTATACAAATTGCAATAACACCCCTACATTTTAAAATGATGGTAACATGTAGTCTGAACTAAGACTAGAATTTTCAAATAAAAAAAATTATAATACTTACAAAATTATTTCTATGGCGCTATATATCCGCTTCTCAATAAAACTGTTCCACTTCAACCAAAATCCACGATAACCAAAACGTTTGAGAATATGTCGTTCTTTATTTTAGAAGACGAGCCAAAAATAATTCAGAACACCGCGTGTAATTGCTTCGAGTCTCCGCACGAGCGTGTCTTGGCGGGTGTTCGCGCGCGCTGTGACTTGCAGACTGGCAACAACACCAGATAAACAGAGAACATGAAAAATGTTATCTATACACTCCAAAGACCATGAGGACTTTGGCATCAATCACTGTTCATCAAAACTGTACCGTAATTGTATAGTGCTTCGAACTAATTTTGCGAAGCACGATTCGCTTTTTTCTTCGAATTTAGGTCTCCTTTCTCCTTGATCTTAGGTTTTTCATGTTTAATTATTGTTAAATGTTAATTAAAAGCCTTTGAAGTTAACTCTTAAGGACAGTTTTGACCTATTTTCTTTCTGGCTACTGACATAAGTAGGTACATATACTCGTACCTACAATATTTTGTATTCGTGATCTTGAGAAATATGACGATGCAATATTGTTACTCGTATTGTCATCATCAGCAAAACTATTTAATTTAAGGCATACCTACGTAGTCCGCTATTACTTAGTAGATATCCCCTTTTGTTCTATCCAGCAATTAGGTACCAGTGGACTCTATGACAGGAATGTCTCGATATTCCCAATACTCATTACCAATTGATTGTTACTAATGGGGATGTCCATGTTTCAATAATTATTTGCAATGGACTTAAAACATTGCGAAATAATCGTTTTATTCAATTTAAGACTTGCAGAACACCTTTGTGATGGTAAGGTCAGATAGGATAGGAGCTATCATCTAGGGGCTTGTGCACAAATCACGCGAGGTTTTTTCGGCTTAAGTAGTTCCTGAGATATTTAACGTTGTGACAGACGGACAGACGGCCAGACGGACAGACGGACAGAGTCGCACCTTTTTTACCTTTTTGGTACGGAACCCTAAAAAGATAGGTTATGTTAGCCGCATGAGAGCGCACCAGACAGCAGAACAACAACATTCCAGTCATATTGCTAATCGTTAATATCAAATCCAGAACACACAGTCGCTGTGGCCGAAATTGGTCAGGACAGCATCATCATCGTTATTATCACCCCTGCAACTGACTATACATAGTTTTTACTCTAGCCTCCTATATAATAGTCATAAATTTCAACCAAACAAAAATAATCTATTACTTTTAAATATGAGTTACATTCTATTGAACATAATTTGGATATTGGAGGTCTCGGATCGAAGTACTGAAATGTTTGTACGAAAACGCCACTATGTCAGTCCGACTCTAGGACCGGAACTCAAAACCTATACCGCTGCAGCGGGGAGTCAGGCAAGGAGATGTTATTTTTCCAAAACTGTTCACCATTACACTGGAGGATGTTTTCAAGACTCTGGACTGGAGAAGGCTAGGCGTCAACATCAACGGCGAATACACCACCCACCTTCGGGTTGCGGATGATATAGTAGTCTTGGCTGATACCATGGAGGACTTATATACCTACGATGCTCGATGACCTCAGTAAAGCTTCCGAGCGAGTTGGTCTAAGAATGAACATGGATAAGACGAAGAGCATGTCAAATGCCCATGTAGTACCAACTCCCATTACAATCGGACACTTTACGCTCCAAGTTGTAGACGATTATGTGTACCTAGGACAGACTATCCAGTTAGGTAGGTCCAACTTCGAGAAAGAAGTCAATCGTCGAATCCGACTCAGCTGGGCAGCGTTCGGGAAGCTACGGCACATCTTTTCGTCCAATATTCCGCAGTGTCTCAAGACATCTTGACTAGTGTGTGTTGCCAGTGATGACATATGGCACTGAAACGTTGTCGCTTACAATGGGCCTCATAAGAAGGCTCAAAGTCACCCAAAGGGCAATGGAGAGGGCTATGTTGGGAGTTTCTCTGAGTGATCGCATCAGAAATGAGGCTATCCGCAGCAGAACGACCTCTGTAGCCTTGTTGGTAGTGACCCTGCCAACGAAGCCGGAGGTCCCTGGTTTGAATCCCGGTAAGGGCATTTATTTTTGTGATGAGCATTTTTGTTCCCGAGTCATGTTTGTTTTCTATGTATTTAAGTATTTATTTATCTATATAAGTATGTATATCGTCGTCTAGTACCCATAGTACAAGCTTTGCTTAGTTTGGGACTAGATCGATTTGTTTATCTTATCTTATCTAGGTGAGGGCCCTTTCGGATGCACTTCAACGCAGTGGGATCTTTTGTGCATTTTCAATTCAATTCAATTCAAGACATTTATTTCGACCAACTGGGATCATAGATAAAGTTAGTTACAGTTTCTTAGCCTAAAGTTTGCCCTCTCCTTTATACCTGCTCCCAGGCTTGCTCCATCATTTCCACAAAGCGGATGATGCATTTCGCCGGGAGCACCTTGAATTCCTTTGGTTGCGGGTAACCGTTACCAAAGTAGTTCATTATATCAACCAAGTGAACGTGGTACGGTGGTCGAAGGCATACTCGGAGCCGTACAGGATGGAGTGCGGGGTGAGGCAGGGGGGAGTTACCTCACCGAAGCTCTTCAACCTGTACGTCAATGCGCTGATAGAGGAGCTCAGCTGCACTCATGTCGGCTGCCACATTGATGATGTGTGTCTCAATAACATTAGCTACGCAGACGACATGGTGCTGCTGAGTGCCTCGCCGTGTGGTCTCGCTAAGCTATTGGGAATTTGTGAAAAGTTTGCCCTTAGTCATGGCTTGCAATATAATGAGAAAAAAAGTGAATGCATGGTCTTTCATGTCAGAGGCAAAGATCTGCCACCTGTACCCCCTATTCGTCTATATGGAACACCATTAAAAAGGGTAGATACCTTTAGATACTTGGGACATGTGGTAACCTCTGACCTGAGGGACGATGCAGACATTGAGCGAGAATTGTCTGTTAGAGCGAACATGGTGGCCCGCAGATTTGCTCGTTGTTCTGCTGAGGTAAAAGTAACTCTATTCAGAGCCTTCTGTACGACCCTTCTACACGAGCAGTCTGTGGGTCTCTTATACGCAAAAACAGTACAACGCCCTACGTGTACAGTACAACAATGCCTTCAGACTGGGGCTGCCCCGTTTCTGTAGTGCGTCCGGGATGTTCGCGGATGCCAGAGTTGACTGTTTCTATACAACTACGCAAAACGGAAACGCTGCACATCCCTGGCGCGCAGGGTGCGGACTAGCTCTAGTGGTATCCTGAGGGCATTTGCGGAGAGGTTTGACTGTGAGTATGTGAATCACTGCCATATGATCCACGTACTGACAGTCAAACCCTACTAAGTACTGTCCTTATTTTATATGTATTAGGTTATAGTACTTACTAACTTTAGGCTAAGAAACTGTAACTAACTTTATCTATGATCCCAGTTGGTCGAAATAAATGTCTTGAATTGAATTGAATTATTTGTCTGGCAAGGGCATGACATTCACACAATAAGTGTTCCATAGTCTCATCCTCCTCGCCACACATTCATCTTGGCCAAGAGATCCTTGACTCCGAAATGACCTGTGAACACCCCAGACATAATTCTGAGTTGCTTCCTACTGAATTTCCAGAGTTTTCTGGTCCAGCCCGAGTCCACTCCTTCTATGAAGAGCTTAGAGTGCCTTAAGCCAGCCTCATTCCTCCACTCGTGTTGGTATTTGGTTTTGGCGTAGGCTTTAAAGGCCGATATTATGGTCCCCTGCGAGAGTCCCACAAATGGTTCCGGACCTACAAAGTGATTTGTAGAGCCCCCTCTTGCAAGCTCATCTGCTCTTTCGTTGCCGATGAAGCCCTTGTGCCCTGGTATCCAAACTAGTTGCACCTTATTGTGCCTTCCAAGCTTGTTTAGTGCTTGGACGCCATTGTAAATTAGTCTAGAGTCCGCTTTCGGCGCCGTAAGCGCTTGAAGAGCCGCTGGACTGTCACTGAGTATATTGATAGTCTGCCCCTTGGTTTGCCGGTCTATTTTCTCCTGTACACAGGCAATTATGGCATATGTCTCCGCCTGGAAGACAGTTGCCAAACTACCCATGCTTACACTAGTACTATAGTCATTTGCATAAATGCCTGCTCCCTTACAGGATCCCATTTTTGATCCGTCCGTGTAACATATACTCGTACTGTCTTCGATACCAGACTTTGGTGGTTCTAAACCTTCGGCCCACTCAGCCCTGGTTGGAACTTTTGCTGTGTAGTTCCTATGGAATACATACTTGGGTAGCATTTTGTCGCTTCCCATGTTTGTTATTCCGTCTAAGAAACCATCAGTCTCCATGTTTGTGTGATTAGTCTTCGGCTTGCTATCGCTTCACAGTCCAAGAGTTCTTAATCTGTAGAGCGATTTGCGCGCCTCTGACTTAATCACCATGTGAAGTGGCGGTAGGTCCAGCAGGACTACTAGCGCCGCTGTAGGCGTGGTTCGAAACGCCCCTGTTATAGCCATGCATGCCGTTCTCTGCACCTTCCTCAGGGCCTCTCTGCATGTGCTCATTAAAGTCCTTGGCCACCATACCAGGCTACCGTACAGTATTATGGGTCTCACCATCATGGTGTAGACCCACTTCAGTACCTTAGGGTTCAGTCCCCATGTTTTGCCATACGCTGATCTACACATTCCAAATATAATAATATTTTACAATTTTGGATTGTTCTAGTTTTCATTCAGTGACATTTAGTTTGTAACCATTTAGGTACTAATTAGTTAAAATCTGCAATTTTAAAATGATTATTGTGTAAGATTATTAATATTATATTGTAGAACACCATTTGACATGTAAAAGTGCCCTTGTGGCCTATTTGCAGAATAAATAATTGATTTTGATTTTTGATTTTGATAATACCCTCAGGGCCTTTGTAATGGTGAGATCTGTATGCTTCTTCCAGTTCAGTTCCTTATCCAGTGTAACACCTAGATATTTCACGTCATTGGATAGTTCTAGTACCCTTCCGTACAGCGTCAACTGCTGTATGCCGCGAAGGGTCCTTTTCCTAGTAAAGGGTATTACTACAGTTTTGCCTGGATTAATAGATAATTGGTGACAGTCGCACCATCTCTCCACTTTCCTCAGCGCCTTGTTCATGATTTCTGATACCGTACTTGGGAATTTTCCATTTACCAGTATCACTAAATCATCAGCATATCCTACCGTGTGGATGGGACCTTTATTGAGTTCTATCAAGAGTGAGTTCACCACCAAACTCCATAGAGTTGGTGAAAGTACCGATTTGTGTAAGATTGTCCCCAAATATCTATTTATTTATTTAGAACTAGAACCAAGGTAACCGATATAGCCCTCCGAATCGCTAAACTAAAGTGCCAGTGGGCACATTGCACGTAGAACCGATGGACGTTGGGGCGGAAAGGCTCTCGAGTGGCGACCACGTACCGGAAGGCGCGACGTGGGTAGGCCGCCCCACAAGGTGGACTGATGACCTGGTAAAGGTCGCGGGAGTCCGCTGGATGCGGGTGGCGCTGGACCGGTTACTTTGGCACTCTTTGGGGGAGGCCTATGTCCAGCAGTGGATGTCTTTCGGCTGATATGACGATGATGGTGATGATGATGAGGTCTCGGACTCGGGATATACTTCGTCCGCATCTAGCTCGTTAACCGCGATCCCGTGCAATCTTCCGTTTCCCATTTCATAACCTTAGGGGATGATTCACGGGATAATATGAAACCATCTGACCTGATCATCTCGCCAGCACCTTGCTGAGATTGAGCCCTTTTGTGACACTAATTATTACCTTACCTACTACTAATATTCTGACTTCTGGCCGTGTTCTGTTATCGTCACGAATAAAACCTATTCTAATCTATTCTATTCTATGATATCGTTCACGGCAAGGACAATTTCTATAAAGTCACTTTCATATCTATCGAGCGACTTGCGCTTGAAGTTTCTTTTTAGGCTATCAGTAAGATATTGCATATTATTATGTCTGTTCAATTATTTTAGTAACTTTATCGGAAGTTGGTACGCAATACATTACCTACCGTTTAGGAAATATGACGGGTTTTATATTAGTGGATAGAGGTTGCTAATTGTGCAGAAAATGTGTCATGAAGTTCTGAAGACTCAATCAAATGCTCAAGCAGTAGAGTCAATGTCGAAATCACCACTATTATTGTGTACACTGTCGTAGCCACAGAGTATTTAAGCGCTTATTCAAACTACGATTCGAGAACCGTCGTCGGCTCGATTTGTGTGTACAAGTCAATAACTGCGCGTGCCCCCATTCCGATTCAACAAATAAATTTGGAAAGCTCATATCTCATTCAATCAAGTGGTCACTATCTTCGACCTTATTGTAATCGAAATAGAGTAAACGTTTTAAAGTATTTCAAAAGAGGTGCCCAAGCTTGTGGAAAGAATTGGTCGAATGCGTTTGTCTATATCATTATCACGTCTATATTATTGTCTATATTATTATGCCAAATGGTGTACTTTAGCTTTTGTCAGTCTAATGTCATACATAATTCTCTTTCAAATTCCATCTTTACCTTGCCAAAGCTTATTCCATCTGTTTACATCCTGGGTACCCGAGTTTCACTGAGAGGCAAATTTATAAAATTTGGAATCCTGACTTTAGCGCCTCAATACATATTTGAATATTGTACGAGCGGAAAAATAAACTGCGACGAAATTTTAATTTGATAGATGATAAATAACTGACGATCACAGCATAAATTCAGTTAAGAGAGGTAGGGCACAACGGATTGTCATCTCGCTCGTATGTGGAGCAGCCCAACTGGGGAAGTACCTCCACCTTACAGAAGACCGCAGCCATAATAGCACCACTGCTTTGTAGTTTTGCTATATTATTGCATGCTATGAAGCATGTGGTGTTTATGAAGCATGTTGTGTTGTGTTCCTGGTGGTGAGTAAGGTCGCCAGAGCTCACTAGGATGCGCTGTGTTGGGAGTGAGGGACCTGCATGTCTCTATCTGCCAACACAGCGAATCCTCAAGTGAATAAAGGGTCGGCAACGCGCTTGTGATTCTTCTAGAGTCACAAGTGTCCATAGGCGACGGTACCAGCTTAACATCAGGCAGGCCGTAAGCTTGTTTGCCACCGTCGTAGTATTAAAAAAAAAACCTAAAATTGATTGAGTGTTAGTTTTAAGTGAAATTGTATATTGTGAGATAAATAAATCATATCATATCATATCATAATAGAAATAAAAACCGGCCAAGTGCGAGTCGGACTCGCGCACGAAGGGTTCCGTACCATTATCTATAAAAACTATTTTATTCTGTGTTTTTAGTATTTGTTGTTATAGCGGCAACAGAAATACATCATCTGTTTTTAAGCTGTGTGATATAAAAACTTTTGTAATAATCTTACGCGAAAACTTAAAGAAGAACACGAAAAACGAGAACTCTATGCTAATAATCATAATATAAAAAATTGTGGAACATAATTAAAAATATATGTAACATCAATAAGAAAAATACACACCCAGTCGATCTCACTGCCACCTCTGATCCCATAGACTCCCTAAACAACTGTAATCGATTCTTTTCATCCATAGGTCTAAAACTAGCCGGTAATATCATTTCACAAACAGGAGAATCAGAGCAAAATCTAGCAAACAACTATCAATCCAACAGCTGTACGCACAAAACATTCTTTTTCTACTCGTCGACTTTAATCTTTGAATTAAGATTTCGTACACGAAACTATGATGACATACTTTTTAATCCTGGAGCTCCACGAGCTCGTCACGGAGCTCGTGGTTTCATAAGATAACCGCCAGCAGTCATCTTATGAATCCAGGAGCTGTATAAGATAACTGTGAAGACATCAACGCGCAAAGATACTAAGCTGCTTCGCTCCATTTCAGTAGGGCGATTTTCAATAGATACCAAGTTTGTTTAATAAAGTATTATTTCCGTTGACTCGTAGAAAAAGTATTGTATACAATAGTTATATAATTAGCTTTTTAAGTCTCGTACCTTAATTAGGCCACTCACAAGCTTCGTGGCCTAAACGTGGTACTCGACTTAAAAAGCATACATTATATAACGATTGCATAAACTACTATTATGCAACCGACTGATTATAGGGAAATCGAAACCATCATTACACAATTAAAAGATGACAGTGCACCAGGTTTGGATGGAATTAGCAACAAACTTATAAAATTGGTTAAAACAGTATTATCCAGCCTATTACCCACATTTCCAATCTTTGTCTTAGTTCTGGCTGCTTTCCTGACCTGTGGAAATTAGCATCCGTCACTCCTATCCATAAAGATGGACCAAAAGACAATCCCGGTAACTACAGACCAATTTCTTTACTTAGCTCATTCTCTAAAATCTTGGAAAAACTTGTTAACACACGATTAGTCAATTATCTCGAAAGGTTTGGTCTCTTATCTGATAGGCAGTTCGGTTTTAGGCAAAACCGATCCACGGAAGACGCCACCTCACTTCTTGTTAATCTCGTTTCCTCTTATTTAGATAATAACTCAAAATGCATCGGCGTCTTCCTGGATCTGGGTAGGTTTAGCCTTTGATACGGCGTCATTTCCGATTTTGCTCCTAAAACTCCAAAATCTAGGCATACGCGGTGTGCCGTTATCCTGGTTCGAGAGTTATTTGTCTGGAAGGAGACAACTCGTCAAAGTAGGTTCCTTCAGAAGTGCCATGGAGCAAATTAATTTTGGCATACCGCAAGGAAGCATCCTTGGCCCCACTCTATTAATTATCTATATGAATGACATCTTTAATCTCCATATTGAAAACGCAGAGATTATTTGTTATGTTGACGACACCGTTATTCTTTTCAATGATAAAAACTGGCAGAACACAGTTAATGCTGCAGAAAGAGGAATGAGAATCGCAGCAGATTGGTTTTGCAATAATCTCTTGACCCTCAATAACAGTAAAACAAAATTTCTATGCTTTTATAAGACTGACTCATCAAAACCACCTTCTAATCATGTAATAAAAATCCTTACATGTAATTATTTTCCAAACAACACTTGTAACTGTAACTCAATTCAAGTATCTTGGTCTGTATGTAGATGAAAAATTTAACTTCAAATCCCATATACATAAGCTCTCCCGCACGAATCAGAAAATCCATATAAATTTTCAAAAAACTTCGTCACTCTGCTGAGAAATCTTTGTTAATATTGGTTTACGTCGCGCTGTGCCAATCCGTAATCAGTTACTGCATTACAGTTTGGGGTAGCGCGGCGAAGACCTCTATGTTAGAAATAGAGAAAGCGCAACGTTCTGTCTTGAAAGTAATGCTTAAAAAACCTTTCCGTTACCCAACCACAGCTCTCTATGCCGAAGCTCATGTTCTATCCGTCCGTAAATTGTTCTTACTCAAAATGTCTTTACTTACTCATAGATCTCTCAAAACGTTAACATGCTATAACATTCTACTTAAAAAAACGCGTATTTGCCTTACCAGTTCCCAGAGTACTTTCATCATTTGGTAAGCGTTTCGGAGATTATATAAGGGTATCCACTTATAACGAGATTTAAAAGCATTGTAACCTTAAGGGTCGTAATATAAATGAGGCAAAAAAACTAACTTCTAATCTTCTTCACTTTTTAACTTATGCCGAGACAGAAGCTATTTTAGACATTATACTTTGCCTTAAGTTTACAGTTTAGTAATTTTCTAAAAGTGCAATGTAATTTTTTATTTTTTAAGGTTTAAGTCCCTTTTTAAGTTCCTATAGTTTATACTTTGAATGTAACTTGTAACATAATTCCAAAACGTAATTTGTAACTGGTTCCCCGCGATACAGGCGGAGACCTCTGGAAATTAATGTAAGAAAATATGCCAAATAAAACTTTTATTAATTTATTACTTTGTGAAAATTTCAGCTGGAACTATCACGGTATCAGTGAGATACAGCCTGGTGACGGACGGACGGACGGACGGACAGCGGAGTCATAGTAATAGGGTCCCGTTTTACTCTTTGAGTACGGAACCCTAAAAATGAACTTGAACCCAATTATAGCTTACTGCACGAATGTAATAGGATAGCATAATTACTTATTTAACTAAGTGACACTTATAAGGACGGTGAATCCTGACCCACCGTGACACAGTGCAAACTAGTACGGGGGTCAGTTGACACTTACTTTTGGTTTTCACCATACAAATTTGTATATTAAAATGTAAGTAGCAATTTGTACTTTTACTTATGAAATAAATTTATGATTTGTGATTTATTTATGATTTATAGCAGGCTCCATAAAATAACCAAGTACCTAATTCATTGATTGATCAATGTGTACGTTATTACAATAAGGTTCCGTTAGACATTCAAACATAAGATAAAAGGAACATGATGAAAAAGGGATACTATAAAATATCAAAATATACTTATCAAAAAAATTAACCCGTGGAATTTGTTTGAATGTTTTTAATGAAGTTCGTTGTTGTTCTACGTCCGTAGGAATAACCCTAGAAACCCTACACGTGACCTCCAGGTGGTGCTAAAAGAACAACAAACTCGGCAGCTGCAATGTTCCCTCTGAACCTCGCAGCGCACACTGGAACTCAATCAGCGACATCGGTACGATATACATATGTACCAGTGTGTAACCGCCATACGATAAATAAAATAAATGAAGTAATTTGTTAATGTTAGTATTTATGATGTAATATTTTAATGTATTTATGTTTATTATTGACGTCATAAAGAGATTGCGGAAATAAATGATATTGAATTTGAATACACAAAGTTCCACCCCACTTCCCATTTCTCCCCGGCAATGGAATGATTACCGGGATAAAAAGCAATCTACTCGTATGTCCGTCTCTGGAACGCCAAATATTACTAACATCATCATCATATCAGCCGAAAGACGTTCACTGCTGGACATAGGCCTCCCCCAAAGAGTGCGTATTTTCCCTATACGATCATCTAAACCGGTTTAAATTTAAGAAAAAAGAAAAATACTGACACTTTCTTTCACATGGATGTTACTTAGCTTGGATATCATAGGAACAGATAACCGCAAGGTCGCATAACAACGGAATTAACTTAACCTTCGGGAGGTACTCGTAATTCACATTTCACTGTTGCCAATATAGTCAGCAATTGAGTCTGTTCAAAACAAATCGTTATTTTAAATTGTTCTGAGAAGGCAATTAGGTAAGTGTTGGTACCATGTCTATAAAAATTACACATATTATTTATACTAAGATTCTCACCTGGCGTTCAAAGGGAGTTTCGTAGCTTTGTGCATATTCTATCCAGCACCAGTGCCAGCTTTTAGCCCAGCCGTACGGAGTGGAGTGCCTTTGTTTCTTTGAGGAAACTTATTTCGAACCTTTTGTGTTCACAAAAACGAATGTGTTTTGGACTCATTCCAGGTTTGATTGTAGGATTGCCGAATATATCTTCGAGCGATGCTACGTTCCAGGACCAATGAGCATTAATGAGGGAAAGATTCGAGCCCGCGAAGATGACGTATGACGATGTACAGTCACCGGCATCAATATAATTATGATGGATCAAAGCCCGCAAAAATATCTGACACGCTCTTACGGCTCTAGGAATAGAGTTGTCATCAGATATTTCAGCGGCCTTTGTTCCATCAGATATTGATGCCGGTGACTGTACGTCGAACTTAATTTTCATGGTCTTCTCTCCCTCTCACTGACTATAAGCGTGAGCGAGATGGAAGTGCGTGTTCGGAAGCACGGATATCATATTTTTTAATTTTTTGTGCGTTTAAATAAATTCTTTTCTTCGTTTCTTTTTTTCTTTTTTTAGATTTAACTTTAATTTAATTTAGTAAATGTTAATTATCAGCTTGTATTCTTTTAGAAAATAAATATTTAATCAAAAAAGTAATCACTAAGTTCCCTCAAACATGATATTGCCGATTTTTAGAACCAATTTTAATATGTTTAGCTTTTGTGCATAATTTGTTACGAATATTTTAAGTGTATTTTAGACCTATGTTCGTGATTTTTTTCTATAGAGCGAAAATTGCTTAATCATGTTTCGAATCACTGATCTCCCTGCAGAAAAGCCTTTAGATTACTATTCGTATTTTTTTGAAACCCTGTTATTATAAACAGACGCATTATATTGTTTCAAAAACTCCGTTCGCTTAACTTCGCTGAACCTACAGCGCCTTAAAACGAGTGAATTCGTTTGATAAGATACCTTATCTATCGCTTTTCTAACTGTTCACTGTGGCAAATAGGTAAAAGCCATTTTTTCTTTACTACGTTACTACAACAGCATATGGTACCAACGTTTCTATAATTTTCAGCTACTTTCTAGAAAGAATCCATTTTCTAGTGCCATTTTATTAATATTTACCTAATTTTTTTTTATACTATAACAAGCTTACGGCCCACCTGATGGTAAGTGATTACCGTAGCCTATGGACGCTTGCAACTCCAGGGGTGTTACATGCGCGCGGCAGGGAACTCATTCCACAACCTGAGCGTCCGAGGGAGGACATTTCCCTGAAACCGTACGGTACGCGACCATTTAGGTTCCATGTTACCATTTAGGTTAAATAGTGAAAATGCCCTCATTCATATTTTCTCATTATGGCGTAAGAACATAATTTTACGTCCCTGATATATTCTTATCATTTTGTCTTCATACAGCTTCCTAGTATCAAGAAAATATATGTTAAAATACTTGGTTTTATCCGCGACTTTGTCTGCGTTAACACTCGCATCTAATTCTATCCCCGATATCCCTTTTAGAAATCAATTTCAGGATAAAAATCCTATGTTTTAATCCAGGCTGTAGACAGTTTGTACACCGCAGTTCACCTTAATCCGTTCATGCATGATTGAGTAACAAACATCGTAACTTTCACAATATTAGTTGGATTATTAATGTAAGTACGTCTCCTCTCCTCTTAACCAGTTTAATTTAGAAGCAAGTACCTAACTACATAATATATGGACTACCAAACAACATAATACCTACCTAATTGCAGTTTAGTCTAGATTATGAGGAGCTCAGCCAGACCCAACACCTAAGTTTTTATAGACGTAGACATCATTTATTGGTAAGGTACCTACAGGTAATTGTTTACAATTGTACCTACATTAATTTGTAGATTACATTAATAAGATTATTAGGTACCTACTGTTAGCGGCATTTCCGAACGTGCCTTAGTTGCCAGTGTGCAGGACGGCATAGAATAAACCCGCTATAAACATAAAATTGTCAGTCGCGACCTAACTTGTAATAATCTAGCTCATAAACCTTCTTATAACATAGGCATTGCGCTACTATTGCCTTATGTAATTGGCACCTGAAATAAAGAGTAATAGGCCTCACATTTCATTCCTACATAGTAAAAAAGGGTAATATACCGCTGGTTTCCTAAATAACGAGTGGATAACACTAAGTTTCCACTAAGAAATATAGACAGACTAAAGGAAACCTAGAGATCCTACTCGCGCGCCAGTCAGGCAACGACTGATGGGCGAGCGAGGGGGGAAACCCGGTATTTATACCTCAGGTGGGGAACGAGGTACGTATATACGGGCGGACACGGAATCCCCGCGTTTCAGATGCATTTTTACGCCGAACGAGCGGGATCTCGTGCAATAATGTATTATAAATAGCATAGAAATAGGTATAAGCACTGTAAATAATGTATTAGAGTAAGATTGAACTATAATAAATGAACATGTCATTTCGCGCCAAAATTTCCCGCGCAAATCGCTTTCCCGCCAAATATACGGGGCGAAGGGGCGTCCGGCCGAGGTAACTTAATAGTATAAATTGGGCGGCCAGGCCCCATGAAATTCAGTACCTACAGTAGCAGCGAAGTGACATTACTTGAAAAAGTAAACAAGTCTTTCAATTCAGAACCCCGACCCGACCAAGTTCCTGCTAAGCCGTAACGACCAACGCCGAAGGTGCAGGATTTCCCTTCAAATTCTACTCAGCCCAGAGCCAGTCATAGGTGCGTCTCGCACATGCTGGTCCATCGAAAACCGGATTCTACATAGAGGATGCCCCTTACAAGATCGAAAGCAGGAAAACGCACGTTCGGTCAACTTATCGCAGCGAACATCAGAGAAGCCATGCTGGAAGAAGCAACCACGTCCACGTCGGGAACTGCTACTACTCAAGAAGGTTCGAGGCCCTCGCAGGAGACTTCGCGAACAAGCACTCCTGCGACGCCGGCGCCTCGGCCAGACCTACAGCCAAGGTCACCCATAGGGCAGCAACCTCATGATGCCGCGCAGTGGAGAACACTGCCTCATGAAACCCCACAGTCAACGCTGCCACCCATAGTGCCGTCAAGAACTACGTGTCAAGACGGCTCGAGGCCCTCGCAGGAAACCCCACAGACAAGCACTCCTGCGACGCCGGCGCCTCGTCCAGACCCACAGCCGAGGTCACCCATAGGGCAGCATCATGATGCCGCGCAGTCACAAACACTGCCTCATGAAACCCCACAGTCAACGCTGCCACCCATAGTCCCGCTGCTGCAGGAGAGCCTACACCCTGCAGCAACACTGCGGCAGGAAACCCCACAGTCAAGCCAGCATCCTGCCGCACGGCCGCCGTCAAAATCGGTGAAAACAACGTCGAGTCATCGCGTCCGCCGTCTCGCACAAGCGCGAGAAGAAGCCCTCCGAATCAAATTGGAGCTCGCGCAAGCGCGCATAGCCGCCATAGAAGCCGAAGACAGCGACGATGACACCGGCACAATATCTACAGTCCAACAAGAACGCCGCATAGATGAATGGCTCGAGACCAGCCAGAGACATGTCCTCGCCATCTCCAATGCACCTTACATCGAAGAACCCGAGCCTGCAACCCCACAGTACGCCGAGCAGGCTCGGGAGAGGAGCCCCGCCGAGGGCGCGGGACAGGGCGCCGCTGCCGTGCGCCCCGCCGTCCCCGCCCCTCCCCCCGCCGGGGGAACGAGGAGCCCCGCCGAGGGCGCGGGACAGGGCGCCGCTGCCGTGCGCCCCGCCGTCCCCGCCCCTCCCCCCGCCGGGGGAACGAGGAGCCCCGCCGAGGGCGCGGGACAGGGCGCCGCTGCCGTGCGCCCCGCCGTCCCCGCCCCTCCCCCCGCCGGGGGAACGAGGAGCCCCGCCGAGGGCGCGGGACAGGGCGCCGCTGCCGTGCGCCCCGCCGTCCCCGCCCCTCCCCCCGCCGGGGGAACCCACGCTCCCGTTTTCGCGCCAACGCCGCCGCGCCCACGCGAAACAGACGCATATCCGCCGCCGTTAATGTATTCACAAGCGAATGCGCAAGAAGATAGCGCCATAGTAATGAAGAATCAACAAAGTGTGAACCTGAGTGAGCTCGCCTCTGCCATCGCCATCGCCGCGCGTGCCGGCCCGAGAGAGTCATCACGCTACCACGCCGAGTTGCCGCCATTCAGCGGCTCGCATCAAGAATGGCTATCATTCAAAGCCGCCTGCAACAACACCGGTCACCCAATAGATAAATGCACTAAGTTTATCGAAAAAGCCGTTGAAGACCGGTGGAAACTAGCCAAAGATCAACGGCTACGTTTCCGATGCCTGCGCTACAAGAACAGGATGCACTCATGCAGGCGCACGAAGTGCGAGCGAGACGGCTGCGAATACTTCCACCACAACTTGCTACATTATCAACGAATCGAAGAAAGAAACGAGGCCGTCACATCGACACGCGCCTCCCGAGAAGCGAGAGCTTATCTAAAAATTATCCCGGTCACAGTCTCTGGACCGGCGGGAGCCGTCGAGACCTACGCCCTCCTAGACGACGGCTCCACGATAACACTTGTACAAGAAGAGCTCGCGAACGACTTAGGCCTGGACGGCCCGACAGTGCCGCTACAAATAGAAGCTATAACGAAAGAAAAAATCGACGCATCGAGATCACGCCGTGTTACGCTCAGCATCCGCGGCACCGACCAACCTTATAGGGTCGGTGCGCATACCATAGACGATCTGAGCCTATCACCACAGTCCGTTAAGAAGGAGGATCTCCGCGAGTGCGCACACTTATGCGACATAGAAGATAGCCTGCGGTACGAGTCAGCGAGACCTAGAGTGTTAATCGGACAAGATAACTGGCATTTACTCGTCAGTAATGAAACACGCCGCGGCCAGCGGCATCAGCCAGCGGCATCCCTAACGCCGCTAGGCTGGGTGCTACACGGTGCACACACACGCATCACAGGCAAACAAGTACATGCGACGCATCGCTTGACCACTATTGAAGAAGCCGAGAAAAATGAAGATTTGAATTTACAACTCAGTGAATATTTCGCGCTCGAAAACCTACTTATCGAGCCGAAGTTACCCCAGTCAAGCCCGGAAGAGCGGGCGCGTATCATGCTAGCCCAGTCAATAACGACTACAGCCGACGGCCATTATGAAGCACCGCTATTATGGAAACAACCCGACAGCCGCTTGCCTGACAACTACGAAAATACACTGAGAAGACTTCATAACATAGAAAAGAAACTCGACAAAAATAAAGAGCTTAAAAGCAAATATAGTGAAGAAATGGACGCCCTTGTCTCGAAGGGCTACGCCGAGCCTGCGCCGCCCACCAAGTCATCGAGAGTGTGGTACCTCCCCCATTTCCCGGTGCTGAATCCTAGCAAGCCCGGGAAAGTCCGAATCGTCCACGACGCCGCCGCGCCTACAAGGGGCGTGTCGCTCAATGACCGCCTACTGACGGGCCCAGCCCTCCTACAGTCGCTGCCAGGCGTCCTTATGCGCTTCCGGCAACACCCAGTCGCCGTGGGGGCGGATATTAAAGAAATGTTCATGCAAGTGAAAGTCAAATCTGAAGACAGAGACGCCCTGCGCTATCTATGGCGGGGCGACCGGCGGGGCGACGACGCGCCGCAAGAATATCGCATGACTTCACTCATTTTTGGCGCTACTTGTTCACCGTCAATAGCAATATATGTGAAGAACGTCAACGCCCAGAAACACGAAGAAACGCATCCAGAGGCCGTCAAAGCGATAATAAGACATCACTATGTCGATGACTACCTACACAGCTTCAAAACAGAAGAAGACGCGATTCGAGTGTCAAGTGATGTACGCGATATACATAGAGAGGCCCATTACGAACTACGCCAATGGACCTCTAACTCCACGCGGGTCCTCCGAGCCCTCACTTCGGAGGACGCCACGTCCGCGCCCGTCGAACTGAATAAAAGCGAAATGAAAAATGAACGAATCCTGGGACAAATATGGAAACCCGCGAGCGACGAACTCGCCTTCAACTTGGACCTCAGCCGCCTACCTCCCGGAGCCCTGGACGACATCGAGCCTACCAAAAGGCAAATATTGAAAATAACAATGTCGATCTTCGACCCTCTCGGGCTAGCGGCGCCGGTAACCATCATAGCAAAGAAAATCCTACAAGAGGTGTGGCGGCGCGGAACTGGCTGGGATGACAAGCTGGATGCAGACTTAGCGCGCCAATGGACGGAGTGGACGCTGCACCTAAGGGCATTGCGAGACCTCGCGATTCCGCGCGCCTACCCCTACTACGGCGACGCCCTCGAAACCGACGCCGCGCAACGCGGTATCAGCTGGCGCTTCATACCGGCGGGAGCCCCATTTATGGGCGGGGCATGGGAGAGGATGGTACGAGCCGTCAAGAGAGCCCTACACGCCGTGCTCAACGAGCGCCGCCCCAGCGAGGAGACCCTAACTACTCTGCTCGCCGAGGCCGAATATACAGTGAACAGCCGCCCCCTCACTCACGTGGCGGTCGATCCTGACGAGCCAGAAGCCATCACGCCGAACCACTTCCTCCTCGGTGGCTCAACCCGGGCCCCCAACCCCGGGACATTCGACGACACCGCACTCATCGGCCGCGCGACTTGGCGGACGAGCCAACGCCTGGCCGAGCACTTCTGGGCCCGCTGGCTCCGGGAGTACCTGCCCTCACTCCAGTACCGGCGGGAGCCCTACGGTCATGGGCGGCCTATCAACGTCGGCGACATCGTGCTAGTGGCCGACGGGAATCTGCCTCGCAACACATGGCCACGAGGCCGGGTTACAGCTATATACCCGGGCCCCGACGGCGTGACACGAGCAGTGGACGTGACCACCAAGGGCGGAGTCTTCAGAAGACCGACCAAGAAGCTGGTGATCCTGCCGACGGAGCCTGAGAACCTGCACGCAAAAGAAGATCCAACGTTCACCCGAACGATGGTCGGCGGGAGAGATGTGCAGGACGGCATAGAATAAACCCGCTATAAACATAAAATTGTCAGTCGCGACCTAACTTGTAATAATCTAGCTCATAAACCTTCTTATAACATAGGCATTGCGCTACTATTGCCTTATGTAATTGGCACCTGAAATAAAGAGTAATAGGCCTCACATTTCATTCCTACATAGTAAAAAAGGGTAATATACCGCTGGTTTCCTAAATAACGAGTGGATAACACTAAGTTTCCACTAAGAAATATAGACAGACTAAAGGAAACCTAGAGATCCTACTCGCGCGCCAGTCAGGCAACGACTGATGGGCGAGCGAGGGGGGAAACCCGGTATTTATACCTCAGGTGGGGAACGAGGTACGTATATACGGGCGGACACGGAATCCCCGCGTTTCAGATGCATTTTTACGCCGAACGAGCGGGATCTCGTGCAATAATGTATTATAAATAGCATAGAAATAGGTATAAGCACTGTAAATAATGTATTAGAGTAAGATTGAACTATAATAAATGAACATGTCATTTCGCGCCAAAATTTCCCGCGCAAATCGCTTTCCCGCCAAATATACGGGGCGAAGGGGCGTCCGGCCGAGGTAACTTAATAGTATAAATTGGGCGGCCAGGCCCCATGAAATTCAGTACCTACAGTAGCAGCGAAGTGACATTACTTGAAAAAGTAAACAAGTCTTTCAATTCAGAACCCCGACCCGACCAAGTTCCTGCTAAGCCGTAACGACCAACGCCGAAGGTGCAGGATTTCCCTTCAAATTCTACTCAGCCCAGAGCCAGTCATAGGTGCGTCTCGCACAGCCAGAGAGTTGACCATACTGAGAGAATCATGGCGGACCGTCCGTGATAGATAATGTCTAAGGGTCGATGGCTTGTAATTTATTGTGGAATATAGTCTTAATCTAAGGAACCAGTGCTTTTATTGTTAAAATCTACATTGCGTTACATAATATTTTATTATTAAATTTTTTATATTCTAATTTTTTTTTAATTTAGCTTTAAAGGACGGAAAACTGCTTCCGTGATGGTGTCTGGTAAGTTGTTATAAAAGATAGGACCCGCGACATGGTTTGTCTTTGCTGTCTTAGAGTACTTATGGGGAATAGTTACTAATTCTCCCTTGTTTACACGGCTACTTCATTGGAATATTAGCAGTGACGGTAGTCAGTATAGTGTCAGGATACCGAGCGCGACAAAATGCGGTCTGGCGCTATCGTCATGCCTGGCGCGGGCCAGCGTGCGTACGGCGCGCTTTTGCAGGCGTAAAACGCGTTGCCATTCGGCAGCTTGGCCCCAGAGCTCCAGTCCGTATTGCATAATTGCCTGAATGCTTGCAAAGTAACAAGAGCGCACTGCCTGACGCTCTAGGGTTTGGTTTAACCTTGAAAGTGCAAAACATGCCTTGCTGAGTTTCCCGCATACTGCACTGATTTGCGCCTCCCATGTAAGGCCCTGGTCAAGCCGGAAGCCCAGAAATGTGGCAGTCGCAATTAACTTGACTGATTGTGGTACCTTGATTGTACGTTCAACGGACGTCGACTTCTATCCGATAAGTCAAACTAGGTAGTCCGTTAAATCGACACCAATCAAGTATCTGTCGCGCGGTTGTGTTTAATTGGGAGTCCAGTTTATAGTTCGTTTATATTCGGCATTCGCTTCCGCAGTTAGGTATATTTTATGGCGCTTAGTCATCTTCTACGTTTACGCTTCATTAAGCGAAGATTGCGTCACGGTGCGTCCGTCCCTACCTAAACATCATTTTAGCAACTCATCATTGGATTCAAATAAAACCATAAATCATCTGGTTCAAATTATCAAGTTATTTTTTAAACATTACCTTTTGGTTGACTATTTCCCTACTCATTATTCAGGTTTACGTCTAACAAGTTCACGGAACCTGCGACAACTTATTCATCGTTTCTAAAATTTAATCTAATGACAAACAGCTATCTCCGGTTACAGAAGCGTTAGCAAGATCTCGGCTATTAAAAGACGATATTTATGTCGTTCAAACGTGAGCGATAAGGTAGGTATTGTTCCGTTTTTTTCCGACCGTACTGCGACACGGAGGTCAAGGTTGTGGCATTTGATAACTATACAAACTCACCAATCCATCTTCGTTCATAATGCATGATGTAATAAAGAAAAGTTACAGTCTTGACGACGGTGTAAGATACATAGTGATAGAGAATACAATATGAAACAGTATAATGAATGATAATTCAATATACATACCTAACTGGGTAAATACCATTACTACTTGTACTGTTACTTATTCTGTGCCATTACTAAGTTAGGTATATTTGGTAAATAGTTATATTTACCTACTCGTCCATGTATTCCTTAGGCGACGTGTTAGTAGGTATCTCGTTGAAAATTATTAGTTTGTTGGTTGTTTCGGACCGTCGACAATCGTAATGATTGTTTGGGATATTTTGATAGTTTTCTACAAGATGACCGCCGCCAGTGCCATATTCTACGTTTACCGGCCTGAAAAGTGTGTAGATGTAACCCGCCCTAAATGTGGAAGAATATGCGTTTTTACTTCAATATCTACGAGAACAATATCAATTACATAACTACTGTCTGTTGTTTTCTTAACCATAACTAGTTTCATCTCGTAAATGGGCCAATATGAGTAAGCTCGATTTGATTAGTATCGTAGTACACGGACGGACAGCGGATATTTGTTAATTGTAACGTAGGTGCAGCTGCCCACACTCACTCTCTAGTTGAACGAACTGAGGACGGTCACATTCGTGCGATGAGTAAGAAACTGAGCTCTTCAAATAACTCTTTATAAACGATATGATAAAAAGGACAAATATAATGGAAAAATAAACGATCCTCGTCTGAAGCCTAGGACAAGCAAGACTTGAACTTGTGCCCTCCGTGTTGCCGATACAGCTGCTCTGTATTGCATGCATGCATGGATGGATATCGTTTAAAAATTGATCGTGGTAACTTCCACGTTAAATTGACACGAAATAAAAATATTTAATAAAATAATTTGTTTCTCTTACTTACTCTTTATGATACTCGTATCGATGAACTATACCATAAAGTAAGTACCTACTTAGGCAAAATATAGTACTTACTAGGCTGGGCTATGTTGCTATTTAGTAAAAACCGGCCAAGTACGTGTCGGACCGCGCCCAACGAAGGCGCCTATTAAAAAGTCGTATCGTTACAATAATATTATGGCACTTAAGTCCTTTTCTATAGGGAAGGCAGTTTTTCAGCAATATCTCGAAAACCTTTGAACCGATCTTGTTCAAAATATTTTTTGGTGAAAGAATTGAATAAGCACTATGTCCATGATATTTAATTAATTTTTTTATCACACCGTTTTAAAATTAGAGCGGGGTAAGAACAATTTTTGACTTTCGGGTCGATTACCTCCGACTATATTCCCTTAATCAAAAAAAAATGCTGAGAAACCTTATGTTTATTTTGAAAGGCCTAACGATTGATGTGGCACACGTCGACTTACAATGATATTTTTTTTGACTTTCTGTTACATGTAAAAAAAATGTTTTACTCATTTCATTACATTACATCACATCCAAATTTTATTCAAATACACCTTATAGTTTGCGAGTAAAATGCCTGTGACATAGGGACATGACGAAACTATAAGGGTTCCGTTTTTGCCATTTTGGCTCCAGAACCCTAAAAACCTCGGCAATTTGGAGCACTTCGTAAGGTCCCCCGAAATATAGTATTTTCGTGTAGGTACTATATGTACAAATAAAAAAATAATAAAATAAATATTACTGAACAATCTTACACAAATCAACCTAGGCTCTATCTAGCTCTAAGCTCAGTAAGGCTTGTGTTGTGGGTACTAATCGATGATATATATAATAGATACATACATATAGATACTTATATACATATATAACATCCATAACTCAGGAACAAATATTCGTGATATATACAAAAATAAATGCCCTGACCGGGATTCGAACCCGGGACAGCTTCGTAGGCAGAGTCACTACCCACTGGGCTACGGATATATATTACTTCAACAGTACAAAGAGTCAAAATATAGTACAATACTATATAATATAGTACGGTTGGCAACCCTAAGCGTGACAGAGATATATAATTATTAGTGTGCGGAGTATCGGTGGCAAATTTCACACCGAGAGTATAGGAGTCGTTTTTATGATAAACTTTTTAAGATTGAATGAATCAATTATTCATTTACCTAACGTTCTTAGTATGACATTAATTAGGTACTCGTAAATTTAAAACAAGCACTCAAAACTATTTATTTTCATAAAACGATTACAGGAACACCCAAATGTTGTCGTAAATGTTTTGGGTTGTTTTTATAGACTAGTCTACATGACATCGGTAGATGTAGAGCGATCATTTTCCACTCATAAATGGATATTCAATAAATTAAGAAACCGATTTACTTCGAAAAACCAGGAACAAGTGGCCATAGTCCATTCATTTTATAACATGGATACGCAGTTAACTGAAGACAGTGAGGAGGACCTTGAACACTTACTTCCAGTCACCAATTGTTATGTAGTTCAATGGACTAGAAAATAATATGCAGGTATGGCAGGTATTACTTCTTAGTCTAATAATTTTATTTGAATAAAAAATGTGACTAATATTTTGATAAAAAAAAACATATTACCATTTCACAAACCTTGGTATAGGTAATGCTCGCAAGATGATTTATAGGAAGTATTATGCAAAATTAATCATTTAATAGTTATTCGTTTAATCATAAAAATACTTAGGCGACTCCATTTCCCTCTGTGTGAAATTTGCCACCGATACTCCGCACACTAATAATTATACTTCTACTTAAAATATAAATACTTTCGTAGGTATTATCCATACATAATAAAGATACGCTTCTTGGGCACAAAAATAATATTTTTGGACATTTTATTTTTGGTATTGTGATACCTACGTCAAAAGTTTGTACTAAATTTTTATAAGTAGTAAATATGTTGCAGTATGCAGGATGAGCAAGTCAGAAATTATAAGAGATGACATTTGTGCTCAGGACTGATAATGACAATTTAGAATAAAGAAAAACCTATTTCGAATTCATAAAGCGGCTGGGAATCATACCTGAACAAACCGGAAGTTGTATTTTTTTACGAAAATTGATAATTGATTGGTAAAGTTCGCTACATACAGAAGGCGTATAACCGGAGTTCTGCGTTTGCGTTCCATTGGTTTAAATGGAACGCGGAACACAGAACTCCGGTGAACGCCTTCTGTCTGAAAGGGCTCTAAAAATAATAAATTTTGCGAAAAAACCCTGTATCTGCAATTACCGGAAATGTTGTACAAGGTTTTTGATTGAGGGTTAAACTTGTATGTACCTTTTACAAAACCATACTGATTTGATTAAATATAATGACGACCGCTTTAGCCTAGTTGGTAGTGATCCTGTCTACGAAGCAAGAGGTCCTGGGTTCGAATCCCGGTAAGGGCATTTATTTGTGTGATGAGCACACGAATATTTGTTCCTGAGTCATGGATGTTTTCTATGTATTTAAGTATTTATTTCTCTATATACGTATCTATATCGTCGTCTAGTACCCATAGTACAAGCTTTGCTTAGTTTGGGACCAGGTTGATTTGTGTAAGATTGTCCACAAATATTTATTTATTTATTATTATTTATCCATCCACTCGTGAAGCCATGTTAACGTGTTTTTAAATGTTTTCATGTTTTTTTGTTTCATTTTCGTAAGTATAAATATGGACATACGGTCAACCAATTTAATTCCTAGGCCATCGTCAACCTTGCCGTTGTAAATGCCATGTCAATGTTACTAGGATTATTGCGTCGCTATGTAGCAGTTAAAATGACAGGGTTCTACGGTGGCCTAGGAATCAAATTGGTTGACTGTACCTATATTGCTTATTCGTTTAATTTTTCATAGGTCTGTTTATAGGCTGCTCATACAATATTATGTTACCTTGGTTGTCAATCCATCAATGTCGATCGTCGATCGAGTCAGGGTTGTTGTTCTTTACGCGCTTGTCAGATTATAATATAAATATGTGTTATATTTTAAATAGATTATTTGATTAATTATTAGAAACAAATATTATGTTAATAAAAATAAACCAAGATCACCGGAAGTATAGTTGTTATTTTCTAAGCCGTCCGTTCCGCACTAAAGAACGCCGCACTGCAGAACGGACGGCTTAGAAAATAACAACTATACGTTTAATGTAGTTCGAATGGAGGTGGGGCTTTGTATAAAAACGGATGTCCGCCATTCGACGGGCATTATTTGCTCGGTAACGACAGAGGACTCAATCGTCTACTAATATCGAAAAAATCTAGCCACACCTCCATGATGACTGTCTGATGGTGCTAGTGTTTGGTTATTTGTTCGTATCCTACTCAAGGAAGTAAAAGGTGTAATTTGGTTCAGTACTGCAGAAATTGAATGTAAGTAACGTTTAAATAAGTACATATATTAATCAAATATTATGTTTCTATTTGATTTATTTTACTCGCCATCCAAAGCAATGTCCCTTTTTCCACAATAAATAGAATAAAATGATGTTTTCGTTATTCATTAGTTGGTACTCGGCTTATATTCTTCCCATAATTTTCCTAACACGCTCATGCGTCTCACTGTCTCTCACCTCACCCCACCCGTCACGCCTAACGAAACTAGACCTCTACCCACGCTTAGTTGCTAGGAATAGCGGCGTCAAGATATATTTAGAGGGGCAGCCCCGCTATTCTGTAACTTGTTTTAAGCTCACCACAACGCTCATCACCCACAAATATATTTTGAGATCTTGACGCCGCGATTCATAGTAACTAAGCGTGGGTAGACGTCTAGTTTCGTTAGGCGTGACGGGTGGGGTGATGCGCTTTCGCGCGTAAAGAATAACATCCCAGTTGTGATTTGTTTACTCACTCCGTCAGTCAAGAGAAAAGTTTCTTGGATATTAGCATACACCGTAATTATGAGTTGGTCACGTGACTCTTGCTAATTGATGTAGCATAAATATACTTATGAATAATGTAAAATGAGTCATTAAAATATAATAACAAACTAATTAAACTAACGATAAAATAATTTTATGCTTCTTTAACGAAACAAATTATTCTTCTTAATATTACTGTTTCGCCTTATTTTTACGCCACATCTGTCATTGTCCTCGTAGCTCAGAGGGAGAGCACTGTACCGGCAATACAGAGGTCGCAAGTTCGTGTCGTTTATTGTTCCATTATATTCGTTCTCTGTATCATATCGTTTATAAAATAATTTGTGTTAATTTGCGCTGTGCTTAAAGATAATTAAAAATTATTTATCTAAATTGATAATTATCTGGCAACTAAGCAATAGATACTAGCCTTTTGATCTACTTCGCTCAGGTTTAATCAACGCCCCCCTCGATGTTGTCCACCTTGTCGGGGCGAGGGAGCTTAGTATTAGCCGTGGACTGGTCACCCAGCTAAGAGTACCCAGGGCCGGCCTGTTTGGGCTGCCAACTGGCTCGAGGAGCTCGCTTATGATGCGTTAGGGAGGGACCGCAGAAGAAGAGGAGTGCCAGTATTGCGGTTCGCCGTTCTCCCTATCTTCTGGGGCCGAGGTGGGATCGCAGGGGGAGAGGCGTGTTGGTATAATGGTGCACCACTCTCCTTACCCCCGAGAACTTGGCGGGGCCGTTCCGCTGAAACGGCATTGGTAGGACATTGCCGGTATTGCAGTACGCCGCTTTCCCTATCCTCATGCGGCCGAAGAGTGGCCGGTGGCGGATCAGGCTTGTGGTTCCGCCACCGGCCACTCTTCGGCCGCTAGATAGGAGGCAGGCGTGCCAATACATCTGGCGTGCCTCACGTGGAGGGCCCCCGGGCATCCGCGAAGGAGCCGCTTGTGGGCGGCTGCTGCCGGCGGCGGGATCCCGGATGTGTGCGCAAGCGTTCCCGTGAGGGGGTTATTAGTGGGTACACCGTGGGTCTCATTAGCCCTTACGGGAGTCCCACATAACCGCCCGGGCCACCCCCTGCACCCGGGTGGTATGCGTAAAGCATTTCCCAACTAAACAAAAAAAAAGGTTTAATCAACGCTTTGAGTTTTGACGCGCGCCATATTAATTGTGTTCTCCTTTACAATTGAAATTAATTTAAAGTTTTCCGTATGAAGTGTTATTACACTGCTCTTTGAAGGTGCCATAACATTTTTAGTGAAATTTAGGGCTTTCAAAGACAACACTTGCAAAGAAACACAAAACAAATCATAGTTCACAAAAGAGTACCTATTCTATTGAGTAGTTACAACAAGGCAAGTATGACAAGGCTTGAATTTGACTTATGACGCATGAGAATATTGAGAATATAATATAATTATGTAATATATACTTATGGGCGACATGCGACATACACGCAGCAAATATTTAGGTATGTGTTTTAGGTAGCTTTGCACATTCCAAATAGTGGTCAATGTAAAGTCATGTTCGCTGATGGGAATTTCACGCTTACTCACTCACAGCAGCCTTAGAATAAATTAGTAATAGAGTAGAAACATTGCTGGGAAGAACAAGAAAATAGGCACATACTATTACAAATGGAGAATAATGAGCAGATAAATCTATTAAGAGTATAAAGACACGAGTCCTATCGAACGTCAGTCGTCAACCATTAGGCCAGTCCGTAGAGGTTCAAAGATCGGGGTGCTTTGCATTCAAAATTGAAACGCAGATGCCTAAAAACCACTATCTTGAAATAACTAACAAAGTTGAGGAAAGCCTAATTTTCGACCATGGTTTTCTACTATGTCGCTGAACCGAATTAATATGTATTGGTACTCATTAGACGCATAATTTCACGTTCTTTAATTTCCTAATGTGTAACTTTTTTTCGCTAGGATGCACCGTATAGAAGCTACGAGTGAGAAACCAAAATAAGTCCCAAAATTTCGAGGATTTGTGGCTGCCAAAAGTTGTCCCAAGATATCTCGTGTAACCATTTTTGATATTTGATCGGTTGTATCGATGTAAACAATATCAAAAAAAAAATCTTCTACACCACCTTTTGCAACAAATATATACTCTACGGACTGACCTACAACTATTTAACAATTTTATTTAGAAAATGGGTATCAGGAATTTTGGACATCAAGTGCTATAAATTCACCACACATATTATTATGCATTGTTATTTTTTATTACACGTCGGAAACAGTTAGTTTCGTTTACAACAGTCAAGTAGGTAGGTATGTTCATCGCAAACTCTAGCTGAGCTGAGCCAAAGGGCTGTAAGCCTATAATCTAATAAGCAGAAAACTTTGTCATCGGGTTCCATTGAAACTGAATCCATTGAAACGAGTGTTTCCATGAGCTCTCCACTTTGTTGCCGATACGCAAGTACCTACGATAAAATATCCAAGCAATTGATTTGCACTGTCAATCTCACATGCCTCAATATACTTTATGATAGGGTTGACATATATATTTTTTTCAAAATTTTAATGTCACGTAAGTAATACCTAGTTCATATCGAGCTCAACATTTGACATTAAAATCTCATTTTGAAAAAAAAGTGACTGGACATGTTGTTTCCGTGGACCCTTCCCATATTACACAGTCGAAACTAAACATATTTTTTCCCAACTGTTTGTATGTATATATGTATGTTTGTTCCTTTGTGGCACTCTAGAGATCAAACGCGTCGGTCGATTTTAATGAATCATACGTGAAATTCTAAATGGCGACCACCAGACCCCATATTGTAAAAAGATAAAAATTAAAGTTGACGAGCTACTCAGCGTCAAAAAAATCGCACATCTCAAAAATTTAGTTTTGAGCAAAGATAATTATTATCTTTTCATCACACTTGCTCGTAAAGGGCAAGTTTATAGGCAAGTTTATAGAGCAGCTATACCCAATTTAACTCCCGCGGGAGTTATGGATTTATAACTCCCTAGGGAGTTATGAGCTTGTGTGTGATCTGATTGGTTAAAAACAAATCAAACAAATTGGTTGGCAAATCTAGTTGGCCGCGCGTCACAAGAATTCTTCTCTGTCAAAAAAATCTAGCAGGCCATGCGGTGCCACGCCCCCTCGCCCTCCTCAAATCTGTAAATGAAGTTGTCAATTTCGTAAATTTTTGAGTGGTGCGGTTGTAGGAAACTTAGATTTTTCTGTCTTTTGTAGTTATTTATTTTCTCGCAAATGTGATGAAAAACATTGTGTGTATCACGGGCAGTAAGGGGATTACAAACTCAACTCATTAAAAGCCCTCCGCCTTTGGCGTCGGGCTTCTAATAGACTCTCGTTAGTAATCCCCTTCTTACGGCCCTTAATGCACAATGTACTATTGGTTTTGAGCGAATATAGTTCTTACGTAATGTATTGTACCCTAACAAGATTAATACGAGGGCTGCATTAAGGGGCTTAACGCGATTTCAGTGCTTCGAAGAGTTAACTACGGTTTTCAATGATAAATCACCATGCCTCCGGACTGTGGAACGCTGGTATTTAGAATTTCAACGTGGTTGCTCTAGTCTTGGTGATATACATCGTGAAGGTCGACCAAAAACAGCCGTAACCCAGGAGAACATTGATGCTGTACGGCAACTGATCGTCGAAGATCGCCATTCGACATACCGTAAGGTAGAAGCTTCCTTAAGTATTTCAGGGACCAGTGTTTACAGTATTTTGCATGATCACTTAGGCGTAAAAAAGTTGATCTCACGCTGGATACCACATTTACTCAGTGAAGACCAAAAAATGGCTCGCGTTCGATGGTGTCGCAAAAATCTGCGGCAATTCAACCGAGGAAACTCGAAACATGTTTACGACATTATCAGTGGTGACGAATCTTGGATATATGCCTACAATCCCGACTCCAAACAGCAGTCGACTGATTGGGTGTTCCAAGATGCGCCAAAATCGACCAAAGTACGCTCACGGAGCACTTCGAAAAAAATGGTCGCCACGTTTGTGGTGAAAAGTGGCCACGTTGCCACCATCGTGCTCGAGGATCGTAAAACGGTTAATGCTGACTGGTATACCACTGTCTGTTTACCAGAAGTCATCGGCGAGTTTCGAAAAAATAACCCAAGACGTCGTATAAGACTGCACCACGATAATGCGAGCTCGCACACCGCCCGGCAAACAATTGCGTTTTTAAAAGAGCAAAACGTCGAAATTCTGGAACACCCGCCGTACAGTCCAGACCCTAAGCCCTAACGATTTTTTTACTTTTCCAAAAATCAAGCACCGACTTCGTGGTCAACGGTACCAGACGCCTGAAGAAGCGGTTGAGGCATACAAACGGCCATTTTGGAGACCCCGACTTCGGACTGGAATAAGTGTTTCGAAAACTGGTTCGATCGAATGAAAAAGTGTATGACATATCACGGTGATTACTTTGAAAAAAACAATAAATACCATTTAACACTTAAATTGTCTTTAGTTTTTCCAAACGACACAACTTAAAAGGCAGCCCGTATCATTTAAAACCGCAATTAATAACCTTTAAAATTAGGTATTGTTTGTTTTCGTAAAAACAACCATAGCCAATAAAGTTGAGTTTTAAACCAAAATTCCCGAAATGCGCGTTTGCTGGCGGGTCACTAATTGCGCCCTCATGGACGGGTATAAAAGAGGGGGTAAAAGTCAATTAAGGGTCATTCGCGCGCGCGCGCGCGGACACACCTGAAGAGCTACAGCAAGAACAACCTGAAAAACCCCTTGGAAAATGGATACCACGCCAGAAGAAGCAGCTCAAGTGATTGCACTGCTGCGATCTGGACTACAACAGGCTGAAGTTGCTCGGCGTCTGAATATCAGCCGTTTTCGAGTGCGACGAGTATTCCAGCGGTTTGAGGAGACCGACGGCTACATCAGGAGGCATGGATCCTGGAGACGACGCTGTACTTCCGGCACAGTCGACCGGTACATTGTGACGACTTCGTTGCGGAATCGTTTTTCCAACGCTTTTGAGGCCCAGCAGCAGCTTCGAGCAGCTCGCAGAACGTCGGTGAGCGTCTCAACAATCAGGAGAAGACTATGAGAGAAGAATTTGTTGCCCCGTAGAGCCGCTACGGGCCCCAAACTGAAAGCACAGCACCGGATTGTCAGAAGGGAATTTCGCACTCATCACGAAAATTGGACGTTCGCCCAATGGAGTAAAGTTCTCTTTTGTGACGAGACAAGGGTGTTCCTTTACACCAACGATAGGCGCAGGAGGGTGTACAGGAGACAGGGGGAGCGGTGCACAGAAGCCTGCACCGTAGAAACCGTCGGCTATGGGGGTGGATCCTGCATGTTCTGGGGCGGCATTTCCGTCGGCGGGGAAACCGAACTTGTGTGCGTTTCCCGGACTAGAGGCGGCCGTTGCCAGGGATCCCTGACTGCTCAACGGTACATCGCGGAGATCCTGGTCCCCTATGCTGATGTTATTGGACCTGGCTTCCAATTTATGCACGACAACGCCCGCAGCCATACAGCGTTGATTGTTCGGGACTACCTGCATGCAGGTATGCATGCTGCTGGAATCACCGTTATGGAGTGGCCAGCAAGGAGTCCCGACTTGAATCCCATCGAACACCTTTGGGATCAGCTGTAAACGCGGGTGCGGTCACGTGATCCTGCTCCTGCCACTCTTGATGAGTTCCATGATGCAGTCATCGAGGAGTGGAACAACATCCCTCAAGAAAGCATCGCGACGCTCGTCAGGTCCATATTTATGTTTTTCATTTCTGTAATTTTTGTGTAAATGAACGGTTTTTCCTTTTTCCTAACAAATTTTCTTTTTTCCCTCCGGGGTTGATTGTCAAATATCATTTTCTGCTAGAGAGTTTCATTACTTTTCAATTGAGACCCCATAAACCTTGTAACACAAAATTATACGGTTTATGATCGCTCGAAGGAAAGACTTGAAGATGTGCGATTTTTTTGACGCCGAGTATGTCATGTTGGGTATCGTTGAATAGATATTTCAAAATCATCATTAGGTTTCGTTAATAATTTTTAGTTAAAATAGCCTTTTAGGATTTCTAACTATTTAAAGTTGAAAAATGCAGTTGGGATATTGGAAAAATCAATTGTTTTCACTTGTTAAACGTTGTCACTGAATAGTCAAGAAATTACAATAATTTACCAAAAATTTTCGACGACCGCTTTAGCCTAGTTGGTAGTGCAGCTGCCTACGAAGCAAGAGGTCCTGGGTTCGAATCCCGGTATGGGCATTTATTTGTGTGATGAGCACGAATATTTGTTCCTGAGTCATGGATGTTTTCTATGTATTTAAGTATTTATTTATCTATATAAGTATGTTTATCTTGCTTAGTTTGGGACTAGGTCGATTTGTGTAAGATCGTCCGCAAATATTTATGTATTTATTTATTTATATACTGCGTAGAGAAGCGTACCTTATCAACGGCAATGTTATTATACGGCCCGAAACACATGCACACTCGTGTGCGCTATACAGCGCATATATGGTGCTCGAATATATCAATAAACGCTACGACCGTCATGAGGGCTAAAACCGAGGCAGGATACCTACCAGTCCCACCACAGAAAACTTAATACTATAGAATGGCGATGTGGGCGTGGCATAGGTGCCACTAGAGTTTGAGCATGCGCTCAAGCTTTCGTACCAACGTCACCCGAGGGTTAATCACGTAACGTTCCGAACGCGCGTCGGTACAATTTAACTGTCAATTTGCCATATAAAAAGTGACATTTAGACCTACCCGACGCGCGTACAATGCGTTACGTGATCGACCTACCGATCGCCGTGTTGTTGTAGGCGACGTGGAGGAGACGAGGTGGTGACACTGGTCCCTATGGAAATCGCGCTAGATACCCCTTCTATACCTAGTATTTAGTGTTCTGTGGTACCTACCCTGATCCGGTACATACTTAAACTGCGATTAGAATTTTTGCCTTATTCCACATATTGACTATAGTCTGTCAGAAGCATGCTTCTAATATTCATAATGTTTACTCTAAAGCTGTAGTGTTTATTTTTATTAGACAGATAAGTTGTTAATAGCCGGTATATTTAGCCCGGCCTCGGCGGGCTGCGCTGATAGTGCGATTATTTACGTATGCAGGCCTGTGAGCGCTCCACATTCTATGTAAATAGAGGTCAGCGGGGTGCAAGGGATTATGTCTGGGCTGTATTTAACCTTCCTAACGACACTTGTCCGGGATACAATGTCATTTCTTGAGTAAATAGCCGTTATACAGTGTGTGACTTCCATAAGAACATAGGTATATTTTAAGGGCTGAATGTATAAGCTGAATTTATGTCTTTTCCGCTCACGGGAAAATGATGTCCCGGACCTTTGGGAGGCGTGCGTGGGGCTAGGTACCTACAAAGTACCAACCGAGCCAACACGTAGAGGCCCTTTTGACAATTTAATGAAATGCAAGGAGTACACCGAGCGGATGCTGTCCCTGCCCGTGTCATGGGACGCACACAGAGACAGCACCCGCTGTGACTATTGCTGGTTGATGGAATCTAAAGAAAACGGGTTATTGGGTGAAAATGATGGACTAGTGGCTGGGCTATTGGGTGAAACATCGGACGCCTGCCTAATAAACTGTCTCATTTTTTATCTCTGGCAGACGGTGACTCGCCAACTGCTAGATGGGCCCCTATTAATAGCGATATTAAAAAATGGCCTAAGGGCAACACCAGTCAGAGAGGCTTGGGGGGTAGAGAGGTGGCACTGGACTTTAAACATATAGCCAACTCGCCACATAGGTATCCAATCCACATCTACCCTCGAGCAACAGCTCTTGCGACTCCACTCTGGACAGCCAGTTAAGGCAAGACAGGCATTATTATTAATAACTTTATTTCAGGTCGTTAGACCCATATGATGTGTTAGTGACAATGATTAATTATGATAGGTTAGTAAATATAACTAAACATTAGAAATTATTAGGTAATGAATGTAATGATGCTTTAATTTGACATATTTGACTGCCGTTTTGATATGAACCCAGTGCATCAAAATCGGGCAGTCAAATCTGCCAGCTATCGTATTCAGGATATGGACTGTTACTGACCCGGTTCTGTAAGGACGCTATTTTCTTCCGCATTAGTGCCTGAAATCCGTCCGTTCGTGTTTCAGCGATCAATCCTGACGCACTGCACCATCGCGGCAGCCCCAACAGCATCCAGAATGCGTTATTATATTGAACACGCAGGGAATTATATAAGCTCGTTTAGTACGAGTATTATGTAGTTGACCCACAGGCCGCTTGAATAAAATGATTTAGATTGACAATAGGCTCTAAATAAGGTGGTTTTCACACTTATTTAGCATCTCGCGAACCTTCGGGTCAGCATGCTACTTCTCTTCAACGCTCTCTTTTTAGGTATATATCATCCTAAATGATGTGGCCAAGATATTTACATGCACTAACTGTATTTAACACAACTCCAGCAAGAGTGACCGGGGGTATGAAATAAGGTTTTACTTTACCTGCCTTGAAGACCATCACCTCACTCTTAGCTGCGTTATACACTAATCCATGGTCTTTAGCAAAGGCTTCACATTTGGTCACAAGTTGCCTAAGCGCACCAACAGATGGACTCAGCACCATGTCGATGTCGTCGGCATAACTAATGTTGTTAAGAAATACATTCGCCCATGATGTGACAACCCGAATGCATGCCGCTTAGTCCCGCTATCAGGTCATTCAAGTACAAATTGATTAACTTTGGAGATGTTAAGTCACCCAGTCTCACTCCCCATTCCAATTTGCATTCTATTGATATAGCACCAGCCCATCTCACTTGATTCGACTGATTGTGATATCAAAACTTTAAAATGTTAACACAATCCCTCTGTACGCTTGCCTCCTCATCCTCAAGTTTCTGCCGCAGAATTTCATAATTTACTCTCGTCTTTCTCGTGATAAAATGGCGCACCCGGATGAGAGTTAAAATCGGCAAACACGTACACAGCTTGCATGTCAACACTGTCTGCTATTATAGAAGAGAGTGTCGCCACACAATCCGTAAAAGTCAGCATATTGTCAGGTGAACATAATACAGGCAAGCTAGATCGCAATGTATGGAAAATGTTGAAAAATATTGTAGTTCTGAAACCTATTGGGATGTGTAGGGAGGGACAGAGTATTAAATTGAATTCACTCTCCGCATCCCTCCGGGGATACCTTCACCCCCCTCACCCAAACAAGTGTCCCAAGACGCGATTATTAATAATTTTAAGATAAACCATAAAAGATACACAAAAAAGTCCATGACCAAAATTATCCTTTTATAAATTAATCATCAATGTCTTTTACATACCAAAGCGCTATCACTTTTGGTTTTAGCACAGTCTGCCACGAAACGTCTACATGTTTTATGATTTATGCATTTTTTTTTGCTAAAAGGTTAGTTTTCTCGCTTCTTTAAAATGAGGTATAATTTATTTATACACCCCTTTATTTAACGTTTATATGCTATTTTGAAAATTGTATTCAGCCATTTAGCGAAATATCCTTCCTACACATCCGAATAGGTATCAGAACTACAATATTTTTTCTAATTTTGATACATTGTAATCAAGATTGCCTCCAACAGATGACATTGTTGTTATAAATTTAACCATGGAAACTGGAATTTTTCCCGACGACCTAAAAAAGGCATTAATAAAGCCATTACATAAGAAAGGGTCAAAACAGGTCACTAATAATTATAGACCCATTGCATTGCTGCCTAATTTTTCAAAAATATTTGAGAAGGTCATATCAAATCGCATGATGTCGTTTTTTGATAAATATCAAATACTGAATGCCAATCAATTTGGATTTCAAAAGGGCAAAAACACGTCATTAGCAATATTCAAAGTCTTGCATCAGATATGGACAAATATGGATAAGAAAAAAATATCTTGTGGACTATTTATAGACCTGTCAAAGGCCTTTGACCATGTGTCGCACAAGATTTTACTGAACCAACTAGAGCATGTCGGGATTCGAGGAGTGGCCTTAAAATTAGTTCAAACTTATCTTAATAATAGAACCCAAGCTACTATCTTAGACACATATGACAAGACCACAAAAACAATAACAAGATGTCAATCAAAAAATAGTATGAATCTGCAAGGGGTACCCCAAGGAAGCGTCTTGGGCCCGCTATTGTTTTTGATATATGTGAATGAGTTCCCCCTTATAACTGACCACGTGTGTGTGATGTTTGCCGATGATGCGACTATTTTTGTATCTGAAGAAAAAGATTCGGACATAGCTAATAAATTATAAAATACTTTACAAATTGTAATAAATTGGTTGTCTAGGTTAAATTTAAGTGTTAATCTGGACAAAACTAAAATTGTACAATTTATTAATCACAAGCAGATGCAAAAATGTCTCAATGTAGTTATAGACAACACACAAATTGAACAAGTAAATAATACAAACTTCTTAGGAGTCACAATAGATGGAAACTTTAACTGGAAGGCTCACATTGAAAAAACGAATAAAAAGCTAGCCAAATCTTGCTATGCACTATCTATATTGACCAAAATTACTTCAATCGACGTCGTAAAGAAGGCGTACTATGCAAATGTTTATCCCATCCCTATGGCATAATTTTTTGGGGAAATTCGGTTAACATGGAATCTACATTTATATTACAAAAAAAATGTATGCGAATTATGTTTAAGCTTAGAAATATGGAATCCTTAAGGGACGTTTTCAAAAAAAAATGGAATACTAACTCTGACGTGTATCTATATACTACAAATCTGTTTATTTGTTAAAGAGCGAACTGACATTTTTATAAAAATAAGTGAATCTAAAAATAATATCCGTTCACAGTATAAATATGACATATGTACAGTTAGACCTTGGAGCTTTATACTTCGCAAGAGCGCATATGTCAATGGAATTAAAATTTTCAATCATCTACCTGGTAATATTAAGTCGCAAGATGGAATCCAATTTAAAAATAAGCTCAAGGAATGAATTTTATAACTTTAATGAATATTTTACATATTAAGATTGATAGTTATATAGATATTAAGAAAGTTAATTAATGTTGAAATGTGATAATTTAATATTGTACGCCCGAAATGGGCAAACTGTTGGACTTTTTATTTAAGGTGTGATCTATTTTTACACAGTTTTGGACAATAAATGAATCTTATCTTATCTTATTGAATTTTCAAAATGGCGCAGCAACATGATTCGCAGGAGTTTATAAATAAACTATATCTAATTTTAAAGAGAAGATTCTATCCTTTACTTTTGTCATTCATACCTTGGCAATAAAAATTCATATCTTTGAGAAAATTACACTTTTTTTTTTGAAAAAAAAAACCTAGAAATCATTATAAAATTGACTTTAATTTCGTGGCAGAATGCGCGACAGTCGTAAGAGATATTGCTTTGGTATTTATGAGAAGTTGATTATTAATTTATCAAGGATCTTTTCGGTCATGGACACTTTTTGTGATTTTTCGTGTTAACGGTTTTCTTTTTAATGATAAAAATCCACGTTTCGGGACACTTTTGGGGGTGAGAGGAGGTGAAGCTCCCGTGAATATATATTTTTGAATACTCTGTCCTACATGTCGACATGCCAATATGTTTCAGAACTACAGTATTTTTGGCAAATTTTGAGCTTATATAGTTGCTTCCACTATAATAAGAGAGGTTTCACCTACATATACCTACACTGAAAAAAATAAATTTTAGCAAAGGACCTTTTTAGCTCGGTTAAGAAAAAAATGGTTACATTTAACCATGATTCATTTAAAACGCGCAATAAAGGTTTGCTAATGGTAAACGAGCAAATACTGCTAAACTTCCTCGGTTATTTTAACACAATACTTATTTATTTCCAAATGATTGTCTCGGTAAATCCAATCCATACCCGATTCGGTTAAAAATGGACAAGTTTACATTGTTATATGCTGACCACAGCCTTGTTTAATTATAGACCTTGAAATACTTGGTTAAAATTTGATAAGTTGTTTTGTTGCAAGTAACCGTGTGAATGGTTAAGAAACAGACAAGTGGCTTAAGTAAATATAAGCTTTTCTTTATCGGTTAAAAATAGACAAGTTGACACTGTTATTTGCTGTCAACTGCGTTATTTCATTTCAGACCTTGCATACTAGGTTAAAATTAGATAAATTGTTTTGTTGCAAATAACTGCGTAAATGACTAAGAAAGAAACAAGTGGCTTAAGTAAATATAATCCTTTCTTTATCGGTTAATAATAGACAAGTTTACACTGTTATTTGCTGTCTAATGCGTTATTTAATTCTAAGTCTTACAACACTAGGTTAAAATCTGCTAAGTAGTTTTCCTGCAAATAACCGCGTGCAATATTAAAAAACAAACAAGTTGCTTATTTTTAGTTAAACAAGCACAGCTCGGCAGTTAGCCACCGAGTGAGCTATCACATTTTTACAACAGTTACTTATTTACAATTAAATCAGAAATTGACTAATTTGCCTTCGCAGCCGTTTTGAAGCAAAGTGAGGCGGCCATTATGTAACGGGACTTGTAGCCGTGCGGGTGACTTATCTTGTTGCTCTTGTAAATTTTATTGTACGTATAATATTGTAAGCAGACACTGTCAAGGTCCGACCCTGGAACCCCTCCCGTGCCGCTGGAAGTATAAACAAACCACGGGAACCTCTCCGAAGGCACTCTTGCTTGGGCCGCGTTATGAGCGTTGTGTGCTGTGGTGTGATTTGGGCAATCGTGGTGCTAATTAGTGTTTGTTAGTTTTGTGAAGGCTAAAGAGACATTACAAAAGTTTAGAATAGTGATAGTGTTAGATTATAGACATAGACATCTATTAAATATAACAAGTCTGATTAACAGCAGACTTGTTATATTTAATAGATGTACCAATGGTTTTTACAAAGAAGATGTTTCATTTACTCTTTTAGCTTATACTATTATAAGTTCTGTTGTGAATTGTGAAGCGCCGGCCATCAATAGACCTCTTGATTTATTCGTCAATGGTAATACTTACCTGTTTTCTCAATTTACCTTATTAGTTTATTTTAATTTACCGTATAGGTATGTGATTGTGATGTTTAAATAAAGCTTATTTCTTTGAATTCAGTTTTCTTTTGTATCTCCTAAGATCGGTTGTACAAACCTACACAATGCAACCGATCTACTTGGTAATTCCAGCAAACTACAATTTGGTATAAGTAGCCAAGTTACTTAGTATTGACAATTGTCTCTATTGTGTAGAAGCAACTTGCCTCTACCCAATAGACACAATTGATAGTACTGAGTTACTTGGCTACTTATCTTATACCGATTTGTAGTTAGCTGGAATTTCCAAGTAGATTGGTTGCCCCTACCCAATGGACAAAATTGACAGTACTGAGTAACTGGGTACATACACTCGTTTTAGTTAGCTAGAATTACCAAGTAGATCGGTTGCATTTACGCAATATACACAATTGACGGTACTGAGTAACTTGGCTACTTATACTCGTTTTAGTTAGCTGGAATTACCAAGTAGATCGGTTGCATTTACCAAATAGACACAATTGACGGTACTGAGTAACTTGGCTACTTATACTCATTTTAGTTACTTAGCTGGAATTACCAAGTAGATCGGTTGCATTTACCCAATAGACATAATTGACGGTACTGAGTAACTTGGCTCCTTAAACCGAACTCTCCGGCTGAGGCTGCAAAGTAAAATTGGCTCAATGCAGCCAACTTTGCATTGTTGTGACTAATGTTACTACTATGTTATTAAGAAACAAGTATTTTTAACCAATTATATAGATTACTATTTGTCAAGTAATGTCAGCAAAGTTGACGTATTTGTTTTTAGCAACAAACTTTGCAGGTGCTATATTGGCAAACATGCTTAGCTATTTCTAACAGTAATTTGTTTATTTTTAACCCATACGTTTTTTCAGTGTAACGATAGGTTAATCTTTGTACTTGTGAAAGTGTTTACGACACGGATAACAGAGTTTAATTTTGCGTTGCCTGTGGGAAATATTTTTTCTAATCTGTGCGTAGGTACCAGTACCATTAGTACCATTACATAAAAAGTCCAGTAAACAAAAGCTGACTCAAAAAAAGTTAGTGGGATATCGAGTCCATTAGACGTAAGCTGGGTCAGTAAGTAAAATTCGCAATAACACCAAAAACAAATACAGCAGGTCCGCTATTCTGTAACTTGTTTTCACCTCACCTCACCATTCACCCACAAATAAATCTTGACGCCGCGGCTCGTAGTAACTAAACGTAGGCAGAGGTCTAGTTTCGTTAGGCTAGACGGTTGAGGTGAGGCGCATTAGCGTGTTCCGAAAAACAACCCAGAGGCTTGAGGCGCGTAGGAATGAACTAAATAAATTCCGTCCGGCTCGCGGGCGATGTCAACGGAACGGCGCGCAGCAAGAGACTGCTCGCGTCTCGCGCCTGTGTGCGTGCGCTCACACAATCACACATAGACAGCCCCCGCCCGCCGCCCACAACAGCGCGACAGAAACATTGCGTCAAGAATTTGAGATTTGAAAAGTTGCTCAGCTAGGCATTGGTCTTAAGATAACAATACAGTAATAAGAGAAAAAAAAAGTATTTACTTTGTCATTTGATTTATATAGCAAACACAGTTAAAATAACACGTTTAGAAGTAAAATAGAATGGAAGTCATGCAATTATTCATGGAAGTCATGCAATGTTACGAGTTGAACGTTGCACGTATGCATAGTACCGGCAGGTGTCTCAGTAAGTAGCACGTGAACAATTAGTAAGCGAGAGAATATACCTATCTTGTATCCGAACCCGAGAGAGTTCAAGGTTCCGAGGTAATTCTATACAGTGTTTTCAGGAAACGGTTATAGTTGATTGCGACACCGGGTAAATTAGGATGGGACGACATTAACTTTATGTGGTACTTGCTGTTGCCCGCGACTTCATCCGCGTAGAACTTTTTATCGTCTTAGAAAAATTATTGCTCTCCATACAAACTTTGAACCCCCATAGGGGATAAACGTTTAAATTAATTTTCTAGTTTTTATACAAACAGTCTAAACTCGAAGTTGCAAATCTCATACTTTAAAAATGTCTTGCTCTCTACACAAACTTAGGGGATGAATTTGATAAAAATCTGAAATAAGTTTTGTAGTTTTTAACATACAGGATAAGACCGAAGTTACAAATCTCTTACATTAAAATTTTCTTGCTCTCCAATCTCTCCATATAAACTTTCAACCACCTTTAAATTTTTCTAAACGCTAAAAGCACTTTTTTCGTATTTTAATACGTAATCTTTCTACTAACTTTAAAGTCTATAGCTCAGAAAAGTGTTGCCCATACAAAGCTTGCCCGCCTTTTTAACCCCCTTATGGGTGGAATTTTCTAAAACGCTGAAAGTACTTTTTTTGTATTTTAATAAGTAATTTTTCTACAAAGTCTCTAGCTAAGGAAAAAGTGTTTCCCATACAAACTTTGCACCCCTTGTTAACCCCCCTAGAGGCGGAGTTTTTCAAAACGCTGAAAGAACTTTATTTGTATTCTAATAAGTAATCTTTCTGCAAAGTTTTATGTCTCTAGCTAAAAAAAAGTGTCCCCCATACAAACTTTGCACCCCTATTTTACCCCCTTAGGGGTGGAATCTCCAAAAATCCCTTCTGAACCCTAGCCCACGTTACAAAAGTAACCTACTGTGCAAAAATCAACTCTCTAACATTAGTAGTTTCGGCTGTGCGTTGATGAGTCAGTCAGTCAGTCAATCAATCAGCAGGGGGGTAATCACGTAACGTTCCGAACGTGCCTCGGTACGATTTTACTGTCAATTTTCCATATAAAAAGTGACATTTAGACCTACCTGACGTTCGTACAATGCGTTACGTGACCGACCTGCAGAGGGGTTATCTAATCACGTAACGTTCCGAACGCGCGTCGGTACAATTTAACTGTAAATTTTCCATATAAAAAGTGACATTTAGACCTACCCGACGTTCGTACAATGCGTTACGTGATCGACCTGCAGGTCGATCACGTAACGCACTGTACGCGCGTCGAGTAGATCTAAATGTCACTTTTTATACGGAAAAAATGATAGTTATTGTCCTGACGCTCGTTTGGAACGTTACGTGATTACCCCTCAGACCATCTTCTTTTATAGATATTGAAGAAGATATATAGAATAAATATTGCGACTTAAATTCATAGCATTTTTCATGAGATGGCTTAAATTTGAAAGAAGAAAAATCCTCTCATTTTTTACATAAAGTGCCTATGCCATACACTAGTGATCGTCGAGTACTAGGTACCTAGGACGTTTACCTTACTTACTAACAGAGCGTTTCTAACGTTTCATAAAAAGTTGCTGATTTGGCTATCAGCCAATCCTTATTGAATTTTTGGGTCGTTTTCGGTGTTATTTCAAAGTATTCAAACATACGAGTAAATACTTCAGATTTTTGATAAAGTCATTCGTGTTTAAGTGTTATATACTGTAAAATTGCATTTTTAGTATAAATAGGTACTAAACATGAACAAGTTGTTATTTAAAGTATTACTAATACTTTCTAATCACACCTTGCTTCACACCTCGTTTTTGGATAGCTGGAACTAGTATTTAATGCAAAAAATATTTTTTTTTAGTGAGCATCGTGCACAGCCCTAGCGGAGGCACCAGGCGCGGAACGCGATTAGACCCGGCTGATTGGTCGCGCACTCGCCTACTTGGTTCGCCATCGCCACTGAATTCACAACTCACTTGACGGCTCGATCTCGGCCCGTCTGAGACGAATGTTGGACAAGTATACGCTGCAACTTAAACAAGCGGTTTTAATTAAGTATTTGTAAACTTAATGCAGATGTATGCAGGTTTCCTCACGATGTTTTTCCTTCGCCGAAAAGCTAACGGTAAATATCAAATTATAATCCGTACATCAGTTCTCGAAAAACTCATTGGTACGAGCCGGGATTCGAACCCACGACCGCCGTTTGACAGCCGCATGCCTGAACCACCTACCGCTACGGGCTACCGTAGCTTCTACGGTGCTATAGCTGGGTTACTTAAAGTTTAGTACTTGAACAACTTTGCAGTGATTTTAAAGAATGAATTACAAATCACTAAGTATATCTACTCATCATTTCATCATCATTTTCAGCCTGTAATCGCCCACTGCTGAGCATAAGCCTCTCTTCGCGTACGCCACTTATCCCGGTCCCGTGCTAGTCTCATCCAGAAATGACCAGCGGTCTTTTATATGTCATCAACCCATCAGGCTGGTCGACGACCGACGCTTCTTTTTCCTGTTAGTGCCTACCAATCCGTTAACTTTTTAGTCCACCTACCGTCACGCTGCCTGGCAATATGTCCTGCCCAACTCCATTTGAGTTTGGTTTATGACTTCGCCGACGTCACGCGCCTTAAATCTACTACTTATTATGTACATATAATAAAAAATATATGGTAAGGTACATGCGTTGGCTTTAACCATTTCAATAAAAGAAAAACGAAGTTACGCTATATTCCATCGAATAGAAAGCCAAATCGCCTTTGAGCGACAGTGTCTTATCAATCTATTACGCTCGGATGTTTCAAACCGGAGCGTTAGTAATCGTCAGTTACGTTGTACTGTTATCTATTCTGTGGTTACGTCCGTTAAAATCTGTTTAAGTTCTCTGTGAGATTGCAACTGCTGGCACGATATTTAACATTTACCAGTCAGTTAAGAACAGTGTTAAGTGTGTTAGTCGGTCGGAAGACGCAGCGTGGGAGAGCAAGGTGGACTGATGACCTGGTAAAGGTATATCTGGATGAGGGTAGCGCAGGGCCGATCGCTTTGGCACTCTTTGGCGGAGTCCAGCAGTAGACGTCTTTCGGCTCATATGATGATGAATCAGTCGATGCTAATGATGTGATGTATAGTGTGATGTGGTGTATGTCTTTAGTCACTAAAGATCCCATTGCAATTTGATTGTAGGTTAGTTTGATAGTAATCTTATCCACTATCGCTCAGTGTGTTCGGCTCACAAGCACTGCAATGGCATTGGCAAATGTCGATAAAAATCTAAATTTATTCATATTTGCTAAGTATGAATCTTTAGATTAAATAAAAGTAAGATCCATGTCAAAATGCATTCTAAAATTGAGTTCTATGTACAATATTTTTAATAAAACGTCACACGGGACTCGCAGGGACAATGTTGATCTGGAAAGGTAACATGCACTTGATATTTATTTCAGTTCTCATTGTAATAGTAACTACCTCTTTTTTTAGTTCCTTTAAATACTCTTTCACCACATCTATTGGGGTCATTGTTATCCGAGTAAAGATTTCAATTGTCATCTAAAAAATATAGTTGAAACCAATTCTTAATTTAATTTTAGGAAACCTTTCTGCCCCCTCACATGTGCTACACGAAGCATCAAATTCCATATGTAGCGAAAACTCCTCGTAGAGCATTGAAGAGTTTGCGTGATGCGCGGTGAAGGGGTTAAATGAGTGTTCCCATTGTTGATGTTTCGCAGACAGTTGAAGTGCGGATACTCTCGATACATAAAAAGACACGGGTGTCACACAATGGATACATGTGCAGTCTACACAGCTACGTCACGTGCTCTGCAGTCCGCATTGCATGCCACACTGCTACCGAAACAATGCCAAAAATCAAGCAATTATATGCCTTTCCACAACGTAAGAAGAGCGTTGGCGTGGCCTGTACCTATTGCAAATATTTCTCGCACAAAAATAAAAACCGCGTCATAGAATTGCGGAACTCGTTATTTTAAATGCCTTTGTTTGAGAATTTAAGTCGTGAAAAGATAATCTTTTTAATTAGGAAGGAATTACTTACTACAAAAGGTTTATATTAGGAAAATTTTATGCTTAGGTAAGTATAAGAAAAACTTATACTAATCTATGATTGTCGATGGTGTTTTTAGGTATGTGTTTTATTTATAACAAAGCATACCTTTACTTTTATTTCAAAACCTTTATGTACAGTCAGCCAAGAAAGTGGTCTACCACTTTTTGACTTTATTGCATACAAAATAAGGTCCAAAAGTGGTAGACCGCTTTTTTGGCCGATAGTACGTCGTCGTAGAGATATTACTTATCCATTTAAAACTTATAATTACTTAGCGGACTTTCAAAAATTGCAACAATGATTTAATAAATTAATATCGCTTACCTTTTATTTAGGATTACGGAGCATTGAAAGATATTAAGATCACTTTCACTTTATAACAGCTGTAATCACTGAATCGATATATATACACATTTGTTTTGATTTAGCTCACAACCTGACTCGTCGAAAATTGTAATGATTCTATAATAATGTGCCTGTTAACTTTAGACCGTTAGTCATTATATTTTGGGGTGGTGATGTTGGAGCAACAATTAGATGAGGGTTTTAAGGTAAGGGGTTCTTCGATGGAAGGTTTGGTTGTTTAAGGTTATGTTTAGTTGCGCGGTGAAGCCACGCGCGGCGCTGTCGGCGACCAGCGGTGTGCGACTGAGCGCGAGGGCGGGCGGCTTCCCGTTCCATCTGTACTCTGACTTACGCTTTTACAACAAAATCATCCGTCCCATTTACTCCCGACGGATAGCACATAACAAACGGGATAGCAATAACATTTACACTGTAATTTACACTCGATTCACATTCTGGCAAATGGCATTATTTCAAAGTAAGTAGGTACCTACGATTTCAATTCGTGGATTTGGGACCAAAAAAACCGTTTCAGATAGTTTTTCTTGATGGAGTGTGTGTTTGACTGAGATTCTAGATTGAGATTCATTTTAAGAACTTTCAACTGTAAAACTAGTGGCTCCGTGAGCTGCGTCAATTAGTTTTGAAAAATATAAATAGTTTCCTCACTTACGTTTTTGGTTTAGGTCGGCAAATAAGATACCTACTTTGCTTGATCCGTCTCATAGTGCGTGTTAGGGGATTCCATCGAACAAATACTTGACTTTCGGATACCGGTGCCATATTTTAGTATGTTGTTAGGCATGTCCCCTGGATTCCAAAACATCCGGGAGACAGTCTCCAAGGAGACTGTCTCCCCTGTAATGACGTCATCAAAAACACCGCGGCTGCGCTTGGAAAAGCGTAAATTACACCCAAACCATGCAACGTACATACACATGTGGGGCACCAAATAAAATCTGAATAAATTGTCAATAGTTCATTCATACATTATGTTTCAATATTTACGCTAGTTTAAGTGCTATTAGCAAAAGTATAAAAAAGTCAATGAAAAATCTAAGGACTTTCAGACTTTGCGGCAAAACTAGAAAATATACACGAATGTAATGTATCACACAAATGATATCAAGTAATTCAGCTTTACATTTTAGTTTTTTATTTTAAGACTAGAGCAAAATTGGGAAAATTGTGCTCAAAAAACCAACAACGCAAAGCGAGTTTTCGCTACAAGAAAAAAATTATCGAAATTACTATTTTCCAGAAACCAGCACGAACTTTTAGTATGTTGTTAAATATGTTATGTGCACCGCAAAACAGTAGAGATACAGTCTCTCAAGTGTCTAGTTCATTAGTAATGACATAATCTGAAAGAAATGATAATATCTAGTACCTATCATTTCTGTCATACTCTACATTATTTTCTAGTTTTGCCGCTAAGTCTGAGAATCCTTAGATTTTTCATAGATTTTTTATACTTTTGCTAATAGTACTTAAACTAGCGTATATATTTAAATACATTTTATAAATGAACTATTGACAACTTATTCAGCTTTCATTTGGTACCCCAAATGTGTATGTACGTTGCATGGTTTGGGTGTAATTTACACTTTTCTAAGCGCGGTGGCGGCGTTTTTGATGACGTCATTACAGTGGAGAGAGACTCCTTAGAGATTGTCTTCCAGCAGTTTTGGAATCTAATATAAGGGACATGCCTAACAACATACTAAAATATAGCACTGGTATCCGAATGTGAAGTATTTTACCCTAACAACATGCACTATCATATTACAAAAAAATATCTTAAAAATCCGTGGTAAATTGACACTGGCAATGATATTGACAGCTGCAGCAGCTATATTTGTCATTGCCATGGTCAGATATTCAAAATATTTTTTGTAATATGAGACGGATCAAGGAAAATGTCTCATCCGCCGTCCTAAACCCAAAACATAATGGAGGAAACTGTTTATATTTTTCAAAAATAACTGACGCAGCTGAAAAGTCTGCATTTTTTTCTGGTGCTAAGGAAGGTTATACTATCACCAAAAAAATAATCAGGCACTTCTAAAATTTTCATCCATTCCGCATCATACTATGTTATTAGTTACATTTCATCTTACATCTAAAGTGTTATCTATAGTAATTTCCCATTGTCTTTTAGTTAATGGATTGTAAATTACGAGAGTTAATAAATATGCACGAAAATAGCAAAATAATGTACGTGTGGAATGGGGTCTCAAGTCAATCAAATTGAGTACTTACCAGGCTTTTCTGCGATGGTAGTATGCAGAACTCGGTATCAGTATCAGGGCAGATACTCCACCAACCTTCGGACTGTCGACATGCCTCGAGTCCGCGAAATACCTTTCCTTAAGCTTTTACCAATAGGAGTCTCGCCAGCACTCAACTTCATTGACCCAAATACTCGGGCCCTGCTTCCATCACACAAGTTAAATATTAAAACTATATTATCCACAACTGCGACACGACAAATAGTTGCTTTACGGGATAATTCAGAGCAAGCTAATCAAAAACGACACGATAACTTTGGCTGCTCTGAAACGACTCAAATTCGACTGGTCATTCTATAGACAAATCTATTTAACTTTTATTTTCTTAAATCTTAGACCGATAATGTTGCTAGGCGATAATTGGTTAGTTGCAATCTTTAACACCCATTACATGCAGCGCACTGCAATGGTTTAGGTAGGTACCATCCAACCTGCCTGCAAAATTTGTCAGAATGCTGTTGGTACTGTGACCCTTACTCAAGCAGTGATGCGGCTTATTTATGCATTATGGCAGATAACCTATCCACGCGCGCCTCCGCGAACATTGCCGACGCGCTGCAGCAACGAGACAGCCCCCATCAGCACTCTAAATTCACTATTGTACCTACTGCACTCGCAAGACGCTGTACCTACTGTTTACAATAGAATATAATAGAAAAGCTTTATTCGACATCACATTACACGAAATTATAATTTTATTAAAGATACATGTGAACCTTAATATTAGAATTAAAATATAAATTTAAAATTAATGTTACAGTTATGATGTGTGTGTGTGTGTACGTACAATACCTACGGACTGTCTTACGGATTTGATTCAATATTTGAAGAACGTGGAATGAAATAAATGAAATGAAATAAATTAAATGAAATAAATTAAATGAAGTAAATTAAATGAAATAAATTAAATGAAATAAATTAAATGAAATAAATTAAATGAAATAAATTAAATGAAATAAATTAAATGAAATAAATTAAATGAAATAAATTAAATTAAATTAAATAAATTAAATGAAATAAATTAAATGAAATAAATTAAATGAAATAAATGAAATGAAATAAATTAAATGAAATAAATTAAATGAAATAAATTAAATGAAATAAATTAAATGAAATAAATTAAATGAAATAAATTAAATGAAATAAATTAAATGAAATAAATTACATGAAATAAATTAAATGAAATAAATTAAATGAAATAAATTAAATGAAATAAATTAAATGAAATAAATTAAATGAAATAAATTAAATGAAATGAAATAAATGAAAAAAATTAAATGAAATAAATTAAATGAAATAAATTAAATGAAATAAATTAAATGAAATAAATTAAATGAAATAATTTATTCGTGACAACTTGACAAAAAACTTAAAATACTGTACTTATCAACTATAATATACTAAGCAGTTTGTCACGAAATGGTCTCGCCTCAGCATAATGCCGGTGATGCAGTCAAATTGTTCTCAAAAGTGCCCCTGGTGGGAAAGTTGTGGGGTAGTTCTGATTTATTCCATTCTATATGTATTCTAGGGTGCTGAATCCGAAAATGAGGTTTGCTACCAAAATTTCGTGACGCAACATTGTCAAAATCGCAAATAAAATGTAAAATTTCTGCTTTTTTTTTAGTTTTGCTTTTAACTCGGAAACTATTTACTTTTAGTGAGTGGCCTGTTTACAGAAATTAAAGTTCTTTAAATTATCTACGAATATCTTTATTCGCTTTTTTTTTAGAAGAACCGTCTGGTCTCAAGTGAGAGTTGAAAATTGGCATATTTCAGCGGTCTCTGCAAATACCACTTTTTGATAAGCTTCTCCCAGTTCTCTACACAAGTAATAATAAAAATACCTCAAAATTATACAAACACAGGAGCAAAAAAATTAGGACTAACAAAATAAAACTTAAAATATTGTTACTTATAATTATATATTACTAGCTTTTGCCCGCGGCTTCGCCCGCGTAGTAAGTGTAATTTTTGCAATAATTGTTGATTTGTTACGCCGGTAACGGCCTTAGTCAATATTTTTTTACTCTACTGAACCGATTTACATGTGGTTTTCACGATCGTGTAGCTTTTTACTTATTTAAATATATCAATTTAGTTGGCCATTGTGGCACTCTTTGGGGGAGGCCTATGTCCAGCAGTGGACGTCTTTCGGCTGATATGATGATGATGATGAGGTGTACAGTTGCCGGCAACCTTGAGTGCGCAGCAGCCGATTTAGGCAGTAGCCCTTTTGATTCAAGATGTTTGTCGGGACCTATATCAATTATATATAATATAGTAATGCACAAAATGCATGCGAAGCATGGAACTAATTGCTGCATTTACTTAAATTAGATGAATGCATGAAATGAAATTATGAAATTCATCAAATCAAACTTGTGACCAGGACATTGCTATTATGAGTTAATTTGTTAAAAAGTATAGGTTGTACGGAATATATCCATCGTATTACTATGCATGGTCATTTCATTAGGCACACAAATATTTCAAATCAAGACTATTACTAACACTACCCTTTCGATATACATTTAAAAAATCTTTCGTATTCTACACATTCTACACTAAACGATAATAACTATATATCCTTATTAACGCTTTTAGTTAGGGGATGAATTTCAGAAATCGACGTAGGTATTCAGCATGTTTGACTTGACTATATATAATTTACTATAAAAACAAAGTTTTAATCGACTTCAATTCAGTACTCCGCCAAGCCACATGAACATTTCTTTTGCAATTTACCACATGAACTGATTTCCGCGAGCAAATGTTTTGATTATTAGAGAAAAAAACCAAATCATTGTATGTGAGCCGATAATATTTGAGGACTTCTGTCGATTCCTCAAGGATCTCAGAATTACCCTTGGCACTTCATTGTTTGCTATTTCAACGAAATCATATCAGAATCTGTGACGTACTTTTATAGTTTGAAGTACATAATTGAGAAGTTCCACAAGCCATCTGTGGTCTTCATCATCACTTCCACCATCACCAAATTTATGATTTTCGGGTGTATACCGAAATTACTACACGCGTGCCTAATAAATTTGAGGAATTCCCTCAATTCCTCATGGTTCCCATCATCCAACTGGGGTTTTGAAAACAATGGGACCAATCTAGAAGCATATACTTTCAATTAAAAAAGAATTGTACGAATCGGCTCATAAATGACGGAGTTCTGAGCTTCTGAGGTAACAAACATTAAAAAAAAAATACATCCCAATTGAGAACCTACTCCTTTTTTTTTGAAGTCGGTTAAAAAGGAACCTGTGCGCAAAGTTTCAACTCTCATTATGTTTTGCATATGGCCTTTCCATCCCTTAGGGAATTAATTTTGATAAAAATGCTATGTCAATTGTGTACTTTCAAATTTCTAAGTTTTTAAAATCAGTAGCTGACTTATTCAAATATGTCGCCTTCTAGTACACAGTACATTTTTATTTTAAAAACACTGATATTGTAATTATAAAAATCATTAAAAGATAATGTAACCTTCAGAAACTACTTGCCTATATGTAGTCTAATAGCGATGGACACTTCGCAACAATCACCAAAGTTAAGCAACGTCGAGTGAGGTCAATATTTGGATGGGTGACCGTTTTTTTTTCATACAAATTCTCAAACGCCATTTGACGCTCATTTGATTTTCAAAAACGCAGAAATAAGTTTTCTAATATTTTGATATAAAATCAATCTACGAAGTTTCAAGTTTCTGTTTAAAAAAAAAATTAAGTCCCATACAATCTTTGGTTCCTTATTCCACCCTCTGAAGTAATTTTATCTAAAAAAACGGCCCGCTAGTTTCTATTCTGAGGTATAAACAACAATATTGGAAACTTTCAATAAAATCGGTTCGCATATTTTTGTTTAATCTGTCCTCAAAGCCACTGGATACATTAGCGAAGAATCCTTGTCGCCACTGGATACAAAAAGATGGCGCTGGTGATGTGTTTTTAAATCGGTCATTCTCGAACTCTGTCTACGGATAGGTACCTAAACTCCATAAAACTTTTTTTTTACGTTCTCATATGGTTTGACATAATTTAAACGCATAGAAAAATCGGAAGATTTACCTACTACGGCTAGAATATGCCTGGAAATGTGTGACGTGCTGCATCGCAGTATTGAAGTTTTTAACGTTAGTTGTATAAATACAATTTCCGTCGATGTTATTTTTTTATGTATCTTTGACCACATGGATTTCCATATAGATACTGTTTCACATTTATAATATTAGTGTGATTATATATAAAATTCTTCTGTACGTGTGTTTCTTACCCTACTCCTCCTAAACGGCTGCACCGATTTGTATGAAATTTTGTGTGTATATTTCAATGGGTTCTTGGATGGATTGTAAACACAATTGGACCCGGTAAGTGGCGCTGCAGTCGGTATGTCACTGATCTCTGCCTAAACGGCAGGGACGATTTTAATGATATTTTTTGCAAACGTACAAGAGTGTGTCCCTGAGAGGTTTGACTTCACAAATGGACCCGGGAGGTGGCACTGCAGTCGTTATGTCACTGATCTCTTCCTAAACGGCAGGGACGGTTTTAATGATATGTTTTGTAAACTTCAAAATCTTCAAATGTAGTTATAATTAGGTTCTTATAGATTACTAGCGACTCGCCCCGGCTTGGCACGGGAGAAGAATTTTATATATAACTAGCTGTTGCCCGCAACTTCATCCGCGTAGAACTTAATACTTAGAAAATATAATGCAAACAAACTTCTACCATCTTAAGGGATGATTTCCGTGGCAAAAACTATTCTATATCCTTTGAAGGGTCTCAAATTATCTCTATACCAAATTTCATCTAGGTACATGTATTTTATCCAAACTCTCACCCCCTATGTCATACCCTTACGGAATGATTTTCGGGATAAAAACTATCTAATGTCATTCTTCGGGACTCAAACGACCTTTATACCAAATTTCATCTAAACGGGATTCGTCCAAATTTTCACCCCCCATTTCACCCCCTTAGGGAGTGATTTCCGGAATTACAACTATCCTATGTCCTTTCCCAGGACTCAAGCTATCTCTATTCCAAATTGTATTAAAATGGGTTCCATCCGAATTTTCACCCCTAATTTCACCCCCTTAGGGGATGATTTCTGGGGTAAAAACTATCACATGTCCTTTCCCAGGACTTAACCTATATCTACACCAAATTTCATCAAAATAGATTACATCCAAATTTTCACCCCCCCCCTTTCACCCCCTTAGGGGATGATTTCCGGGATAAAACCTATTATAAGTCCTTCCCAGGGACTCAAACTATTTATATACCAAATTTCATCTAAATCGGTGCAGCGGTTTAAGTAGCTCCATACAATTTTCCACCCCCAATTTCAGCCCCTCAGATATAAAAACTACCCTTTGTCCTTCCCCGGGGCTCATTTCATCTAAATCGGTTCAGCGGTTTAGGCGTGACGAGGTAACAGACAGACACACTTTCGCATTTATAATATTAGTATGGAAGTATGGATTATTAGTATGGATAGTATGGATTATTTCCGCTTGTCTTCCAAATAGAGGTGTAGCTGTAGACTCACTTCAAAAGAAAGAAGAAACGAAAAACTCATTCAAATATCTCAAAAAATTACGAAGCTACAACCGTTTTAATGTCGCTTGTTAGAGTGAGAAAACGATCAGGGACCGTGACGTCACGATCCTCGAGCGTCATAGTAAAAAACAATCGTTTCATTATAAAGGTGCGTTTTGCGGAAAAGAGACGCAACAAACCCCCTCTTAAAACTTTATACACTTATAACTTAGTGATTACCTATATAGCCTCTTGCGTTGTTTTTTTTTCGAGATAATACAACATTATGATTATTTTGTTTAGTGTCTACATCCCTATTTTCGATAAGATAAGATAAAATAAGATTTCTTTATTGTCAGAACTGTGTACATTTAGTTGTTTTGGGTAAAATAAAGTCCAACAGCTTGCCCATTTCGGACGTACAATATTAAACTTAAAGCTAGTCAAATATACTAAAACAATAACAACAATAGTATTTCCATATAATTTTAACCATATTCACACATAAAATATTAATTTAGATCTATCCGACATCCGTATTTTCTTTTAAACCACGAACTTCGGAATTCGAAAATATTCGGGTATCTCTATCGCACTAACAAATGACAGATTTTGAATGATGAATTTGTACTAAAGCATAGAAACCACGTTAAAATAAGAGCTTGGTAACAGCTATCTTATTCACTTGCGTAAATCTATAGTTGGCCTAAGAGGGAATGAGACTACAATCCCTATTCAGTTTCACATTTTCGTAGGTTGTCACTAAAATCAACTCGGGCAAATGTCAAATGGATGTAATTGGATGTAATTTAATCCAGCAAAATGCAATATGTCATCATTGTTTGGTAGAAGGTGTCATTACCTTACAACTTGACTTGGTCGTATCATATTACTTCCAAAACATCGCGGCTCCTGTGTGTGAAAATAATTTATTTTGGTGTTATTCCACCGGGAATGTTTGAAAAAATGTATTGTTCATGTTTGCGAGACTTGGTTGTTTCCTGTGATAAAATGTACTGTGCCATTGAAGGCTGTAAATCCCATACAAGAGGGACATAAATAAACCATGGAGCAGTTTGCTTGTATTGGTAAGTTTCTATAGATTTTGATTTTATTCATGGAAGGAGCTCACCTAAAATTAATAATAGTAATTGGTAATTTATGTAAATATCATTATCTGTTCAATTAAAACCAGATTGTGCATGAAAATAAGACTTTTTCGGATAAGTAGAAAAGGTTATGTTTTTCCCATAGTGATGTAGTTTTTTTTATCGACCTCGGCACAATAACTTATCGACATAATAATAATAACTCAACTTTTTGATTTTAGATTTCCAAAGGACGAATATGTTAAAAGGAATGGATACCACACGTGTAAGAAGGAGAATCTGACATGGAAAAGCAGTCATTTTTATTTCAAACACGTCACCAGATTATTTGTACCAAATGTAAATTTAAATGGAAGCGACTGGAAGCAGACAGAGCTTTCACAAAATTGAATAGAAACGTGTGCCTTAAGAAAAATAAGAAGTTTTAGCCATAACTATTTTATTGAAGGCGGATTAAGTTTGACTAAATAAAAAATGGTCTTAATATAAAATTATTCTTTCATTTCCCATAAGTAGTAGCGCCCAGGCAGTCCTGCATGACGTACTGCAAATGAGTGCGATATTATGAGATAGATTGTGACAGGGATATGAATGACCTTGGTTATGCAGGACGCCACGCATCCAGGTTGACAAAAGCTACTTTGGTTTTTGCTACTACAGTAGAGTCTCATCAGTCCGTCACTCCAATAGCCGGCTATGTCGATTAATCCGGCACACTCCACCCGCACCTCCTTCACCGGCCTTTACTTCTCTTTCTCTAGCTAGACGCTTGCTCTCTTTTTATTAGTTATGACATTTCTATCCAAACATTCCAAAATTCCGGGATTTTCTAGTTTTTAATAATGCCGGGTTAGTTAGACTCTACTTTTCTTTTTGCCTTCTCCATAAACATATTTTTTTCACACAGTGAATGTGAATTATTAAAATCTAAATTTATAATTTGGTTGACTAATTTATCGATATAAACATTTGACACTGTACATCCCCAGCGCAGGAACAACCTTGTGACAACCTTCCAAATTAAGGAATAACAAATGCATATACATCTCTTTCTGACGCGTTAGTACGTCGTACGAAAGTAGGGGAAAGGTATACGTATCTGCTACCTATTTTAACCTTAGGGGCTTGGCAGAGGGCCTACCGCGAAAGGCATTCGAAGTTTCCCCTCTCTGTCATACTTACAAGTTCGTACATAAGTGCGACAGAGAGGGAAAACTTCGAATGCCGTTCGCGGTAGGCCCTCAGATATACGAACTTCGAATTTCGGTTTTCGGTGGTTTGGCTGAATACGCAAAGAGCGCGCGCGCGTGCCATTCAAAAAAACCAAGTTTATATTGTTCGAATTTGTTGTTACATTTGTACAAATTACGCCTTAATTCGACATTTGCGCATATAAGTTCGCATATCAAAATCGATTAATTTTATATTTGCTTTTGGTACCTATGTGTCTCGTCAATGTATATCGTAGACGGGATTAAAATTATTAATAGGCGAAAGAAAGGCAAAGCAATTCCGCCATTTTGTCCGTAGTATTTCTTATTACTGTGATTTTGACGTTTCTTTTAGCTGACAGATGTGGCGGCGATATACTTTAAGAATAATAAATGAAAAATTAAATGAAGTCGTATATTACGGAAAATAAATTAATTGTCGCAGTCGGATAAAAACTATCCTAAGTTGCAGCTGGAATAATAATGTACCTATATAAAATGTTTCATATTTTTCCGTCCATGGGATGCTGAGAACATTCGTACCACAGAAAGCTTAGTTTCAAACTGGCTGATTCTTTTTTTAATTTAGAGATTTATTATATGTGGAGATAATATATAATTATAAGTAACAATATTTTTCATCACACTTGCTCATAAATGGTGTTATTCCTTGCCTGTATACAGAAGGACAATGGCCTAAATTGTTCCCGCGGGAAATAATGGTTCCATGGGAGTAATGAGCTTGTGTGTGATCTGATTGGTTAAGCAAATCTGGACGGCAAGAATTCTGCTCTGTGATTGGTTGGAAAATAAAATAGAGCAGCAAGAGCCCTGCAAGAACCACATGCGCCATGTTCTGTGATTGGTTGAAATATTGAAGCTCCGCCCTCCACTCGCAATGATCTAGAAGTGAAGTTATCAATTTCGTCAACATTTGATTGATGCGCTTGTATAAAACATAGGTTTTTCTGTCTTTTGTGGTTATTTATTTCCTCGCAAATGTGATGAAAAACATTGTGTATAACACGGGCGTAAGAATATTGCAAACTCGAGTCATCAAAAGCCTTACGGCGTCGGGCTCCTGATAGACTCTCGTTTGCAATATTCCTCATACGCCCCTTGTTAAACAATGTACTATTAAGTTTATTTTGTTAGTCCTAACTTTTTTGATTCTGTGTTTGTATAATTTCGTGACTTTTTATTTTTTTATTACTTGTGTAGAGAACTGTGTGAAGTTTATCAAAAAGTGGTATTTGCAGAGACCGCTGAAATATGCCAATTTTCAACTCAAATTTGAGACGAGACGGTTCTTCTAAAAAAAAAAAAGAATTAGTGATATTCGTAGATAATTTAAACAACTTTTATTTCTGTGTACAGGCCACTTACTAAAAGTTAATAGTTTCCAAGTTCAAATCAAAACTTAAAGAAAGAAGCAGAAATTTTACACTTTATTTGCGATTTTGACAATGTTGCGTCACGAAATTTTGGTAGCAAACCTCATTTTCGGATTCAGCACCCTAAAATACATATAGAATGGAAGAAATCAGAACTACCCCACAACTTTCCTACTGAAAACACAATTTGGCTGGCTCATGAGCCAGCGCAGGGGACCGAATTTTGACTTTCGAGGGCTCGAATCTTTCACTTGAAATCTGACAAAAATTACGAAATGCTTGTTTGAAATAGGGATAGAAAATTGAAAAACGATTGGTATTGACCACTCGTATTTAATTCTATCGGTAGAAAGTTAGTGCCTGCAATTTTGACACTATAAAATCGTATTTAGGTACTTTTATTTAGTTTTCGAGCGCTCGAAAGTCAAAAATCGGCCCCCTGGTCTTCCGGCGAGACTATTTATGGGCCACGTTCCCTGCTGTCCGACACGGCGACACGTGCTTGTTATAGTTTATCTTTTTGCCGCTTGAGTGATTTTATTGGACTATAAAATCTACAGTTAACGAAAAGAACGCGTGAGTATCGACGCCTTTACGCAAACATGCACCAACCCTTTGATATTACGTATACGATGATCATTTGCTTCCAAATCAGTACTATTATTTGCCATGTGAAAGATTTGGGAGAAACCAACATAGATTTAAATACAACAAGGCTATTAATATCTGGCGGAAAACCTGCGAGATTGCAATCTTTTCCATATAACGTTCAATTCATTAACAAAGGTGGCTTGTGTGCAGCTTCCATTCTAACATTAAAAACTGTTTTAACAGCAGCACATTGCTTCGATTATAACAAAAATATTGGGGATATGGGGATACTTGCAGGTAGGACTTGTTTTACGTGTAAGTAGGTACAGTCGACGTTAACATTCAGATAAGTAAGGTGCTACAGAGTAACCACAATTTTTGGCGTCGACCGTACAACAAGAGCGTTCATTTAGTGGCTAAAGTTTTTAAAGTGCAAGTGTAATTTTCAGCATCTCAGTATGTGCTGGACCACCACAGGCAACAACACGAGGTGTGGGACTTCAGACTCCACCCGAACTATAATTCATCAGCGATATTCTCTGATGACATAGCAGTCGTCTTCATACATGATACTTTCCTCTTCGGTCGAGACGTTCAACCCGCGACGCTTACCGACACTCTTGAGTGGATGAGAGAAAATGAGACCTCGTTTGGAGTTAGTGGGTGGGGAGAGACTTCGGTAAATATTTATACTTATCTAAATACTCATGAGTCATCGGGGTTGTATGATGTCTATGTCTATATAATATTTTTATTTGATAAACCTACTCGTACATCATCATATCGGGTAAGTAATACGAGATATAAGAACTCATCATATAACATTCATAATATATACGCTCACTTTGTATAAGCTTGTTGAGTATAACATTCACTGGATATAATGAACGAAATATATAATTTCAAAATATCTACTTTTGTAAAGTATAACGTTATCTCCACTTATAATAAATCTCTAAATTAAAAAAAGAATCAGCCAGTTTGAAACTAAGCTTTGCGCGGTTCGAATGTTCTCAGCATCCCATGAACGGAAAAATATGAAACATTTTATATAGGTACATTATTATTCTAGCTGCAACTTAGGATAGTTTTTATCCGACTGCGACAATTAATTAATTTTCCGAAATATACGACTTCATTTAATTTTTCATTTATTTTTATTGAAATCAAACGCTGCTCCAACTGTCAGCTATAAGAACCGTCAAATTTTCGTCAAAATGGCGGAATTGCTTTGCCTTTCACTTATTAATAATTTAAATCCCGTCTACGATGGACCTTTACGAGACAAATGCTAAAATATAAACCATAAAAAAATATTCGATTCTGATATGAGAACTTATATGCGCAAATGTCGTTTTATGTCGTAGTTTCAATAAATGAAATCAACAAATTTGAACAATATAATTAACACGAATTTGTTTTTTTTGAATGACAATGGCACGCGCTCGGCGCATTCAGCCAAAGTACCTGCGGGGCTACCACGAAAACCGATACTCAATGTTCATATATTTGCATCCCTGTCACTCGAGTATGGTTAGTGCGATAGAGATAGAGGTACCCGAATATTTTCGAATTCCGAAGTTCGTGGTTATAGCTCAGGAATCGAAAATATGGTAAATAATCATAATGTATTTTCTCGAAAAAGAATTTAAAATAAATATAGTCAAATAGAGAAAAAAACAAAGCAAGAGGTTATATAGGTAATGATTAAGTTATAAGAGTCCAAAGTTTTAGTTTTAGTAGTTATAAGAGGGGGTATGTTCTGTCCCTTTTCCGCAAAACGCACCTTCATATGAAACGATTGTTTTTTACTATGACGCTCGAGTATATTGACGTCACAGTCCCTCATCGTTTTCTCACTCTAACAAGCGACATTAAAACAGATGTAGCTTCATACTTTTTTGAGATATTTGAATGGGAGTTTCATTATCTTCTATCTATTTATCTCCACTTATAATAAATCTCTAAATTAAAAAAAGAATCAGCCAGTTTGAAACTAAGCTTTGCGCGGTTCGAATGTTCTCAGCATCCCATGAACGGAAAAATATGAAACATTTTATATAGGTACATTATTATTCTAGCTGCAACTTAGGATAGTTTTTATCCGACTGCGACAATTAATTAATTTTCCGAAATATACGACTTCATTTAATTTTTTATTTATTTTTATTGAAATCAAACGCTGCTCCAACTGTCAGCTATAAGAACCGTCAAATTTTCGTCAAAATGGCGGAATTGCTTTGCCTTTCACTTATTAATAATTTAAATCCCGCCTACGATAGACCTTTACGAGACAAATGCTAAAATATAAACCATAAAAAAATATTCGATTCTGATATGAGAACTTATATGCGCAAATGTCGTTTTATGTCGTAATTTCAATAAATGAAATCAACAAATTTGAACAATATAATTAACACGAATTTGTTTTTTTTGAATGACAATGGCACGCGCTCGGCGCATTCAGCCAAAGTACCTGCGGCGCTACCACGAAAACCAATACTCAATGTTCATATATTTGCATCCCTGTCACTCGAGTATGGTTAGTGCGATAGAGATAGAGATACCCGAATATTTTCGAATTCCGAAGTTCGTGGTTATAGCTCAGGAATCGAAAATATGGTAAATAATCATAATGTATTTTCTCGAAAAAGAATTTAAAATAAATATAGTCAAATGGAGAAAAAAACATAGCAAGAGGTTATATAGGTAATGATTAAGTTATAAGAGTCCAAAGTTTTAAGAGGGGGTATCTTCTGTCCCTTTTCCGCAAAAGGCACCTTCATATGAAACGATTGTTTTTTACTATGACGCTCGAGTATATTGACGTCACAGTCCCTCATCGTTTTCTCACTCTAACAAGCGACATTAAAACGGATGTAGCTTCATAATTTTTTGAGATATTTGAATGGGAGTTTCATTATCTTCTATCTATTTATCTCCACTTATAATAAATCTCTAAATTAAAAAAAGAATCAGCCAGTTTGAAACTAAGCTTTCTGTGGTACGAATGTTCTCAGCATCCCATGGACGGAAAAATATGAAACATTTTATATAGGTACATTATTATTCCAGCTGCAACTTAGGATAGTTTTTATCCGACTGCGACGATTAATTTATTTTCCGTAATATACGACTTCATTTAATTTTTCATTTATTATTCTTAAAGTATATCGCCGCCACATCTGTCACCTAAAAGAAACGTCAAAATCACAGTAATAAGAAATACTACGGACAAAATGGCGGAATTGCTTTGCCTTTCTTTCGCCTATTAATAATTTTAATCCCGTCTACGATATACATTGACGAGACACATAGGTACCAAAAACAAATATAAAATTAATCGATTTTGATATGCGAACTTATATGCGCAAATGTCGAATTAAGGCGTAATTTGTACAAATGTAACAACAAATTCGAACAATATAAACTTGGTTTTTTTGAATGGCACGCGCGCGCGCTCTTTGCGTATTCAGCCAAACCATGAAAACCGAAACTCGAAGTTTGTATATCTGAGGGCCTACCGCGAACGGCATTCGAAGTTTTCCCTCTCTGTCGCACTTATGTACGAACTTGTAAGCATGACAGAGAGGGGAAACTTCGAATGTCTTTCGCGTTAGGCCCTCTGCATTCCTGTCATTTGTTAGTGCGATAGAGATAGAGATACCCGAATATTTTCGAATTCCGAAGTTCGTGGTTTAAAAAAAAATACGGATGTCGGATAGATCTAAATTAATATTTTATGTGTGAATATGGTTAAAATTATTTGGAAATACTATTGTTGTTATTGTTTTAGTATATTTGACTAGCTTTAAGTTTAATATTGTACGTCCGAAATGGGCAAGCTGTTGGACTTTATTTTACCCAAAACAACTAAATGTACACAGTTCTGACAATAAAGAAATCTTATTTTATCTTATCGAAAATAGGGATGTAGACACTAAACAAAATAATCATAATGTTGTATTATCTCGAAAAAAAAAACAACGCAAGAGGCTATACTCGTATCACTAAGTTATAAGTGTATAAAGTTTTAAGAGGGGGTTTGTTGCGTCTCTTTTCCGCAAAACGCACCTTTATAATGAAACGATTGTTTTTTACTATGACGCTCGAAATGAAATGGGGGGTGAAAAATTGGATAAATCCCGTTTAGATGAAATTTGGTATAAAGGTCGTTTGAGTCCCGAAGAATGACATTAGATAGTTTTTATCCCGAAAATCATTCCCTAAGGGTATGAAATAGGGGGTGAAAGTTTGGATAAAATCCATGTACCTAGATGAAATTTGGTATAGAGATAATTTGAGACCCTTCAAAGGATATAGAATAGTTTTTGCCTCGGAAATCATCCCTTAAGATGGTAGAAGTTTGTTTGCATTATATTTTCAAAGTATTAAGTTCTACGCGTACGAAGTCGCGGGCAACAGCTAGTACATAATAAATGCCTATGTCCTGACTGACTTATTCACTCAATCACTCACTCACTCACTCATCAACGCACAGCCGAAACTACTAATCTTAGAGAGTTGATTTTGCACAATATGTTGCTTTTATAACGTGGGCTAGGGATAAAAAGGGATTTTTGAAAATTCTACCCCTAAGGGGGTAAAATGGGGGTGCAAAGTTTGTATGGGAGAACCTTTTTTTTTTGAGCTATAGACTTAAACTTTGTAGAAAAATTAGTTATTAGAATACAAATGAAACACTTTCAGCGTTTTGGAAAATTCCACCCCTACGGGGGTAAAATAGGGGTGCAAGGTTTGTATGGGGGAAACATTTTTTTTTTAAATAGAGACTTAAAACTTTGTAGAAAGATCAGTCATTAGAATACAAATAAAGAACTTTCAGGGTTTTAGAAAATTCTACCCCTAAAGGGGTAAAATAGAGTGCAAAGTTTGTATGGGGAAAACTACTTTTTTTTAAATAGAGACTTAAAACTTTATAGAGAAATTATTCATTAGAATACAAATAAAGTACCTAGATTCAGTGTTTTAAAAAAATCTACCCCTAAGGGGGTAAAATAGGGGTGCAAATTTTATATGGGGGAAACAATATTCTTTTTTAAATAGAGACTTAAAACTTTGTAGAAAGGTTACTCATCAGAATACAAATTAAGTACTTTCAGCGTTTTAGAAAATTCTACCCCTAAAAATAGGGGGCTAAAATAGGGGTGCAAAGTTTGTACGTGGGAAACTATTTTTTTTAGCTAGAGTCCTAAAACTTTGTAGAAAGATTATTTAAATACAAAGAAAATACTTTCAGCGTTTTGGAAAATTTCACCCCTAAGGGGGTAAAATAGGGTGCAAAGTTTGTATGGGAAAAACATATTTTTTTTTAATAGAGACTTAAAATTTTGACGAAAAATTACTTATTAGAACATGAAAAATACTACATTCGGCGTTTTACAAAAATCATTCCCTAAGGGGGTTAAAAAAGGGTGCAAGGTTTGTATGGGGAACACTTTTTCTGAGCTAGACACTTAAAACTTTGTAGAAAGATTACTTATAAAAATACAAAAAAAAAGACTTTCAGCGTTTTGAAAAAATCTATCCCTAAGGGGGATAAAAAGGGGTGCAAAGTTTTTATCAGGGAAAGTTTATGTTTTTGAGTTAGAGACTTGAAACTTTGTAGAAAGATTACTTATTAAAATACAAAAAAAGAACACAAATCGTTTTAGAAAATTCCACCCCTAAGGGGGTTAAGAAAGCTTTGTATGGGCAACACTTTTTTGGAGCTAGAGACTTAAAAGTTTACGAAAAAAGTTCTTTCAGCGATTAGAAAAATTCAACCTCTAAGGGGGTTTAAAAGGGGGTTCAAATTTTAAATGGCGAGCAATAAAATTTTAAAGTGTGAGTAAGAGATTTTTAACTTCGGTCTTATTCTGTACGTTAAAAGACTACAAAACTGATTTCAGAGTTTTTCCAAATTCATCCCCTAAGAGTGTTAAAATTGGTTCAAAGTTTGAGTATTTCAAGGCATTTTTAAAGTATGAGATTTTTAACTTTGGTTTTAGACTGTTTGTTCACAAACTAGAAAATGAACATCAACTTTTTTTTAAATTATCCCCTAAAAGAGGGTTCAAATTTTGTATTGAGAGAAATCATTTTCTAAGACGATAAAAAGTTCTACGTGGACGAAGTCGCGGGCAATTCACTCAATCACTCACTCACTCACTCATTAACGCACAGCCGAAACTACTAATCTTAGAGAGTTGATTTTTGCACAGTATGTTGCTTTTATAACGTGGGCTAGGGATAAAAAGGGATTTTTGAAAATTCTACCCCTAAGGAGGTAAAATGGGGGTGCAAAGTTTGTATGGGAGAACCTTTTTTTTTTGAGCTATAGACTTAAACTTTGTAGAAAAAATAGTTATTAGAATACAAATGAAACACTTTCAGCGTTTTGGAAAATTCCACCCCTACGGGGGTAAAATAGGGGTGCAAGGTTTGTATGGGGGAAACATTTTTTTTTTAAATAGAGACTTAAAACTCAGTCATTAGAATACAAATAAAGAACTTTCAGGGTTTTAGAAAATTCTACCCCTAAAGGGGTAAAATAGAGTGCAAAGTTGGTATGGGAAAAACTACTTTTTTTTAAATAGAGACTTTAAACTTTGTAGAGAAATTATTCATTAGAATACAAATAAAGTACCTAGATTCAGTGTTTTAAAAAAATCTACCCCTAAGGGGGTAAAATAGGGGTGCAAATTTTGTATGGGGGAAACAATATTTTTTTTAAATAGAGACTTAATACTTTGTAGAAAGATTAGTCATCAGAATACAAATTAAGTACTTTCAGCGTTTTAGAAAATTCTACCCCTAAAATAGGGGGCTAAAATAGGGGTGCAAAGTTTGTATGTGGGAAACTTTTTTTTTTAGCTAGAGTCCTAAAACTTTGTAGAAAGATTATTGAAATACAAAGAAAGTACTTTCAGCGTTTTGGAAAATTTCACCCCTAAGGGGGTAAAATAGGGTGCAAAGTTTGTATGGGAAAAACATATTTTTTTTTAATAGAGACTTAAAATTTTGACGAAAAATTACTTATTAGAACATGAAAAATACTACATTCGGCGTTTTACAAAAATCATTCCCTAATGGGGTTAAAAAAGGGTGCAAGGTTTGTATGGGGAACACTTTTTCTGAGCTAGACACTTAAAACTTTGTAGAAAGATTACTTATAAAAATACAAAAAAAAAGACTTTCAGCGTTTTGAAAAAATCTATCCCTAAGGGGGATAAAAAGGGGTGCAAAGTTTTTATCAGGGAAAGTTTATGTTTTTGAGTTAGAGACTTGAAACTTTGTAGAAAGATTACTTATTAAAATACAAAAAAAGAACACAAATCGTTTTAGAAAATTCCACCCCTAATAGGGTTAAAAAGGAGAGCAAGCTTTGCATGGGCAACACTTTTTTTTTAGTTAGACTTAAAACTTTGCAAAAAGATAACTTATTAGAATACTAAAAAAGAACTTTCAGCGTTTTAGAAAACTCCATCCCTAAGGGGATCCTTAAGATCCTTAAGAAGGGTAGCCAGTGTTGTGTGGGAAAAACTTTTTTTTTTACTAGACTTAAAACTATTCAAAATGTTACTTATTAAAATTAATAATAAAGTACTTTCAGAGTTTTAGAAAATTCCACCCCTAAGGGGGTTAAGAAAGCTTTGTATGGGCAACACTTTTTTTGAGCTAGAGACTTAAAAGTTTATGAAAAAAGTTCTTTCAGCGATTAGAAAAATTCAACCTCTAAGGGGGTTTAAAAGGGGGTTCAAATTTTAAATGGCGAGCAATAAAATTTTAAAGTGTGAGTAAGAGATTTTTAACTTCGGTCTTATTCTGTACGTTAAAAGACTACAAAACTGATTTCAGAGTTTTTCCAAATTCATCCCCTAAGAGTGTTAAAATTGGTTCAAAGTTTGAGTATTTCAAGGCATTTTTAAAGTATGAGATTTTTAACTTTGGTTTTAGACTGTTTGTTCACAAACTAGAAAATGAACATCAACTTTTTTTTTAATTATCCCCTAAAAGAGGGTTCAAATTTTGTATTGAGAGAAATCATTTTCTAAGACGATAAAAAGTTCTACGCGGACGAAGTCGCGGGCAACAGCTAGTTAAGATATAATACCAATTGATATAACGATTAAAGTGTATAATGTTCATAACTCCTAAGATTGAAAACATATATTATACCTACAATTAATCTAACATCAAAAAGCATAATGCTCGTATAGTATAAACGCACACAATTATTTTAATAGCAATCGCTGAATATACTGAATGTGAATTTCTTAGAGCGATAGCCTCAAATTTGTGTTTGAAGAAAAGTAAACATTGAAGATATACATGTCATGTTGGTTAAAATTAAATATTTTTTTATGTGTTGTGTGGTCTTCCTAATTTAAAATCAACCTTACCTTACTTATTAATCCTGAACGTTAGTTAAAGTAAATTGTCTCCTTGTCCTTGACCTTAAAACTAACCTAACCGAACTTTTTTTTTAAGAAATGCATGGCAATTATTTTAAACTAGGTAACCTCAACCTAACCTAACCGCCAGCGTGTCGACGTCACCCCGCTTCGCGGGGTGCCTATTTCCGCTCTAAGGGACACAAGATAACCATAACCTAAACCTACCAAAAATACAATCGTTGATTTGTTTTTTACTACGCCCCCCGAGCCCCCCTTTTTCTAGCTGCCTTAACCTAATTCCGCGGGCTCTGATTTATATCTTATGTCTCTTATATCTTATAATGCTTATACTAAAAGATATTATGTATTATGATCGTTATACGTTTTGCATGTTATATCAACTGAAATTAGTAAATTTGAGTGTTATGTAAAAAAATGTTATATAAAATGAATATTATGGCAACTGACCATTATTCCTTATAATTTTATTGATTTTGTTATTATAGCTAACGTTCATTATATCTTGTCAACGTTATTAATATGAAATTATATATTATGTTGTTATATTTCGTGAGACGCACCCCATCATATCAGCCGAAAGACGTCCACTGCTGTACATAGCAGTGGCGGAGCACCCATACAAACCGATTCCCACTGGCTTGCCTACAATTCTTTTAGGCAAGCCTATGGTACTCGTAACTCTTTCATAACTTTTTTTGCTCCGGGTTGCATATCGAAAATTTTCACGCGCCGCCACTGGTACATATGCCTCCCCCAAGGAGTCCCACAATGACCGATCCTGCGCCACCCGCATCCAGCGGCTTCCGGTACGTGGTCGCCACTCGAGAACCTTTTTGCCCCAACGGCCCTCGGTTTTACGTGCAATGTGCCCCGCCCACTGCCACTTAAGTTTAGCGATTCGGAAGGCTATATCGGTTACCTTGGTTTTGCTGCGAATAGCCTCATTTCTGATGTGATACTCGTAGAGGTACAGTTCCTTTTAATGCTGGGTGCAGCAGCACTTTTTTATGGGTGCGTCTCACGAAATATAACAACATAATATATAATTTCATATTAATAACGTTTACAAGATATAATGAACGTTAGCTATAATAACAAAATCAATACTTTTATAAGGAATAACGGTTAATCGACATAATATTCATTTTATATAACGTTTTTTTATATAACACTCAAATTGACTAATTTCAGTTGGTGTAACATGCAAAAGGTATAAAGATCATAATACATAATATCTTTTAGTATTAGGATTATAAGATATAAGATATATGACATATAAATCAGAGCCCGCGAAATTAGGTTGGGGCAGCTAGAAAAAACGGGGGACGGGGGGCAAAGCCCCCTACAAGAGGGGCTCAGGGTTTGTAGCCCTCCGCAGTAAAAAAACAAGTCAACGATTGCATTTATGTTAGGTTAGGTTATGGTTAGATTGTGTCCCTTAGAGCGGAAATAGGCACCCCGCGAAGCGGGGTGACGTCGACACGCTGGCGGTTAGGTTAAGGTTGGTTTAAAATAATTGGCATGCGTTTCTTTAAAAAAAAACTCAGGTTAGGTTTAAGGTAACAAGGAGACAATTAACTTTTACCAAATGTTCAGGGTTAATAAGTAAGGTCAGGTTGATTTTAAATTAGGAAGACCACATAATACATTAAAAAATATTTAATTTTAACCAACAAAACATATACATATCTTCAATCAATGTTTACTTTTCTTCAAACACAAATTTGAGGTTATCGCTCTAAGAAACTCTCACATTCAAAGCATTCAGTATATTCAGCTTTTCAAGCGATTTCTATTAAAATAATTGTAGGCGTTTATACCTACTATACGAGCATTATGCTTTTTGATGTTAGATTAATTGTATAATATATGTTTTAAATCTTAGTGGTTATGAAATTATACGCTTTAATAGTTATCTCAATTGGTATTATATCTAAATAACGTTATACTTTACAAAAGTAGATATTTTGAAATTAAATATTTCATTCATTATATCCAGTGAATGCTACGAGTGAATGTTATACTAAACAAGCTTATACAAAGTGAGCGTATTATGAATCTTATATGATGAGTTCTTATATCTCGTATTACTTACCCCTTTTTTATGCCCTAAAGCAGCGGTAGGCAACAGGCGGCCCGCGAGGCCCATGCTTGTGGCCCGCGAGCCTCCCTGGCTGTTTTGTAGGTAAAGGTAATTGAATTCGGAATTGCCTGATAAAGTCACAAATAATTAAGAAGTGCGGCCCGCGTAATTTTTTGTTAGCTCCTATGTGGCCCTTGGTTACTAAAAGGTTGCCGACCCCTGCCCTAAAGCATACATTCAATATCTAAGGCTAATAGACCAATCAAATTAGCTTACCCTGGACATAATTCGTAAACTCGTTGTTTTTATTGTTTTATCGGATTTTACTATTCAGTATCAAATATTAATGAAATATATTGAGTAAAAAATCCGCGATCGTAACCGTAGTTAAAAAAAACACGAGTTAAAGTACACTACCTAACTTTTTCCTAAAAGTAAAAAAGGTAACCAAGTACCTTGTTAGTATAACTTTGAGGTGCATTCAAATGCGATCACTTAATAGCAAAATTAAACTGAAATCAAATTCGCATATAAATACGTTTTTTTTCACAGTTTTCCTCTGATCTCATTATCTAGACAAGCCAAAATGGTAACTATGATATTTTTATCTGTTTAAGGTATATTGCGTCTTTTTAGACATTTAAGACAATAATTAAACATTTATTTTTAACGTTTTAATAATAATGTATTTCTCAGTAATTATAAATAGTAACTATGATTTTTTTGTTTACTAATAGCCATTTGTGTACGATAATCATATTTTCATCAAAAGTAAGCATGCTAATGTCACGCTTAAGAAATTGAATATTTAATTGAAAATATTCGCGACCTTGTCGTGGAGCCAGATGGATGCGGTGGGTGCGAGGCGGGGAGAGAGTGGGGCGCCAGCGGGCGAGCGCACGGCGAACTCGTCTTAACGAGTTTATTAAGCTTCTGTACCGTTATTCGAAGCCTGAATTATATATTTGAGAGAGGCAACACTGTTTGCTGTCACGTGACGGCTGCTGATTGGTCGATACCCTACTTCCACCTGTTTCCATTTTCTGCCACCAGGGGAGGGGCGCCGCAACGGCTGGAGCTGGTGCGCGCCCTATCCTCATTGGCGTCTTGTTTGTCGAAACGTACGGTTGACAAATTCAAAGAATTTGTAAGTTATGCTGAATTACTTTTTGAAATATTTAAACGGTTTTACCGTTCGAAAGATTTTGTTATAAAACTGTAATTTATTTTGCAGATAGTTTTAAAAAATATCATGTCGGACACGTCTAGTACCTCGTCTACTAGCCCGTCGTCCGATTCAGAGGAAGATACGATACCCACTCCGTTAGCGGCATGGGAGCCAACTCCGGGACCATCATCGCAGCCTGATCTGCCTGTGGGGCCGCCACCTCAACCGAATCGTCGGAGGAAAAGAAAAAACAAGTCAAAGTCCGGACCCAAACACAAGCGACAGCGGCATAGCGATGCTATACAGCAATTAACTAACCAGGTTAGCGAAATCCAAAATTGTATTGGTAATTTGTTACAATCTATGGGTGCTATAAACCCCTCTGTTAATTTGGAGGATGAGATAGAGGGCAACGTGAGCGGCGAGTTATACGAGGCCGAGGAAACTCAAGTCCCGGTTGCTAAAGACGTGTCAACGTTAAAGTTTGCGTTTAACACAATATTGAAAGAACCGTCGGTTCCTAAATCTTTGCCCGCTCACGTCGACCTTATAACATCCGTACAACATTTTGATTCGGATGATTGGTCAAGCGTTCGATATTCTGAGGTACAGAAGCTTTACTGCTCACAGCCGGCCTTTGTAGATCTTGAGACTAATGACGAGTAAATAAATTTTCGAATTTGAGCGCTATTGAGCGTGGCTTTGCAGCTATTACCCAAGCATTAATTAAACAAGGTGAGGCGGCTGAAACTGCTTTCGATGCTTTAATTACATGGTCTCGTACCACCACGGACCTATCCCCTCAGACATTGCAAAATAAGGTTAAAGAACTTTTTATGGAAGGTAGTTTCCAAAAGATCTCAAATGACGCATTGCAATTGGCATGTGGTCACCGCGCTGACCTTAACAAAGGCGTGATAGTATTCTCCGCTCAGTTAAGGACAAATTCTTCAAAGAATCCTTAAGAAAGATTCCCCCAAGTCCACAATTTCTTTTTCAAAAAGAGCCCTTAGCGTCAGCCATTGAAAAGCAAGGGGGAGTCTTCAAATCTTTCTGGCCGGTCCGACCGCCTACTCAAAACAAACCTGCTGCGCAAGCAGGCTTAAACCAATCGAGCTATGCTCATAAAGTGCCCGCGCAGGGCACTTATGACGTATCTAGCATGAACATGCCTAGAGTTTTCTTACCTTTGCCTGCGCAAGGCAGTTATAATTTGCTACCAAACAGTTGGCGCGATTCCTTTCGTCCAACCAGACCAAATGCTAGTGCCCAGGGAAAGTTTCCTCGCCAATGGACTGCTGGGCCAAGACCTCAGGGTCCCTATTCCTATCAGCACGGTTTTCGCAGCCAAGGTAGGCAGGCTGGCCAGAACATCCCGCGCAGGGACTATAATCAAAAGAGAAAGTTCTGACTTGCACAGTTTTCGAGCGGGGCAGCTAAGGAACTTTGTAGACAAATGGGTATCATTAAATGCTCCCCAGCCCCTAATCAAACTGATTCAAGGCTTTCGAATCCCATTTTACATGCGACCCCCGCTGTCCATGCCAAACTTAAACTTTCAAACTCCATACTCGAGCGAAATGCGGGAAGCGATTCGAAAACTGCTAAAGAAGGGAGTTCTAGAACCTGCAGATCATTCTCCCAGCTTTGTCTCCCCAATGTTCCTGACCCCCAAAAGCGACGGCTTGCTCCGCCCAATTTTCAGTTTGAAAAGATTAAATTTGTTTCTACCAATTCTGAAATTCAAGTTGGTAAACATGCATCGAATCCCGATGTTCCTCCAGCCATTAGACTGGCTTGTAAAAATAGACCTTTCAGATGCTTATTTCCATCTACCAGTCGCAGCGAATCACAAACGTTTCCTGAGATTAAGTTTCAACGGTCAGTTGCTGCAGATGACTTGTCTCCCGATGGGTCTAGCTTGTGCCCCAAAGATGTTCGCTTCTCTGACCAATTGGGTTGCCCAAATTCTAAGGGAAAAGGGGTTTCGAATTTTAGTATATTTAGACGATTTCCTCCTCGCAAATCAAAACCCACAGACCTTAGCAAAACAAGCTCTGGAAGCTGTAGATTTGTTGGAAAATTTAGGCTGGCAGGTCAATCATTCCAAATCCATTCTGACCCCTCGGAAGGTCATAGAATATCTAGGAATTTGTTGGGACCCTCACACCAACAAAAATTCTTGCCGGAAAAGAAATGCTCAGGCTTAATAGAAAAAATAAAACTTCTCTTGAAGCGCAACTCAGCGTGCCTGAAAGAGGTGCAAAGTATAGTAGGCTCACTAAACTTTGCCAGTTTCCCAGTGCCGCGGGGCCGTTTGTATCACAGAGCCCTTTTAAAGTTCTGTCAGACCCTTCTATACCAGCCCATCAACTGTCGGTTCCCTATACCGCAGGAGGCGCTGCTCGAACTGTCTTGGTGGCTAAACAATATCAGCAACGGCTCCATAATCCACTATCCCCCAATTTGTCATTACCTAGTAACCGACGCCTCATTACTAGCTTGGGGAGCCCAAGTGGACAACATAAAATTGTGGGGGCAATGGACACATGACGAAGCCAGTCTCCATTCGAATCAGAGAGAAATGCTTGCAGTCCTGTACGCTCTAAAAGATCGCTGTCACTACCTCGCAAATGCATCACTGATGATACAAAGCGACAACAAATCGGTGGTCGCCTTTCTGAGGAACGAGGGAGGAACAAGGTCACCTGCCTTAATGAACCTCTGTTACAAGATTTTTCACCTGGTAGATCAGTACAACATTCATTTTCAAATTTACTACCTTCCCGGGATGTTCAACTGCGAAGCAGATCGCCTCTCTCGCCTATCAGCCACTCCCGAATGGCATCTCCTGCCCACAATAACACAGAAAATATTCTTAAAGTGGGGCACCCCTATAGTAGACCTATTCGCGTCAGCAACGGCACATGTAGTCCCCAGTTATGTATCACTGGACGCGAGAGATCGCCAAGCCCAATTTCACAACGCGTTCAGTCGAACCTGGCATTATCACCTAGCCTGGCTATTCCCACCACCATTTCTGATACCTCAAGTGTTGGCTCACTTGAATACAGCCGTAGGGATATACTTGATCGTAGCCCCCCGGTGGTCCAAAGTTTTTTGGAGGCCCGACCTCAAAAACCGATCCATAGCCCCTCCGTTCACAATATTTGCGCTGGACCAAGTATTGATAGACACGGCCACAGGCCGGCCCCCACCCCAGGTCCAGGAAATGACCTTAGAAGTATGGAAATGTGGGGGTGGACGGAGAGCATAAAAAATTGGTCCCAGGAACAAAAGAACCTATTACTTTCTAGCTGGCGAGCATCCTCGTTAAAAACGTACAAACCTGCTTGGAATAGATGGTGTGCATGGACACTATATAATAAAGTAGATGCTTGCAAGCCCTCAGCAGCAGATTTCGCAAAATTCTTAATAGATTTACATCAAAAAGAAAGTCTCTCTCATTCTACAATTTTAGTATATAAGTCTGCAATTGCTACCTTAACAGACCCTAATATGCAGGTTAATCTAGCCTCTCATACGCTTGTTAAACATGTACTAAAGGCGATTTCCATGAAAAATCCAAAAGTAAACAAAGTCCCTATTTGGGATACGGATACTCTAATTAACGGGTTGAAAAATGGTACAGTTAATGAAAATAGCCTTTATGAATGTTCAAAGCGAGCCTCAATTCTGCTTTTGTTGTGCTCTGGACGCAGAGTCCATGACCTTACTTTATTATCTATAAATGAAAATGAGTGTGTTAATTCTGAAAATTCAATTACATTTTGGCCAATCTTCGGATCAAAGACAGACTCTGCTACAAATCGACAGTCAGGATGGCGCTTATTTCAGAATAATGATTGTAAGAACTTGGACCCTGTATTTTGGATTAAAAAAGTAATTACTCTGTCAGCTGAAAGACGTAGAATTTGTAATTCTAATAATCTGTTTATAACAGCCTGTGGACCTCCTAAGGCCGCTTCGCGTACAGTTATCGCGAACTGGATTAAAAGGGTACTGCTGGATGCAGACATCAGGGCTAGTCCAGGAAGCGTGCGCCCAGCAGTAGCATCGAAAAATTGGGTACAAGAGTTCCCGTTAGATGAAATCCTAGCTCGCGGTAACTGGCGCTCACAGAACACGTTTGTAAAGTTTTATTGTAGAGAAATTAAACAATTGGCGCCTGCCTCATCGTTAACAACAAGCTTTGCTCCTGTTGATAGTTGATTTTAAATGTAGTCATAACACTTATGCTTATACCTAAATATATAGGACAGGAAATTGAATAAAAACTTGTACACATTGGTTTAACTGGGATTTATTTCCAATAAATAACAATTTATTTTAACTGAATTTTATCTTCCAGTTGATTATCACGTGTAGTATCACTTTAAGTATGTTTGTAGTATACTTGATTGCAGTTTTTTCTTGTATCAACAACAACATGACCAATGTTATTGTTAATTTACCTCCAGATGATTTCCATTATAGCTCACAAGTGATTACTTACATGTGGATGTATGCATATAATATAAGTCAAGATTACGCTGGAATGTAGGTACTTATATTTGAAATAAACAAATAGTATTATCTATCTGTGTTTAATCTATATACCCATCAGCACTACATATTATCCTTCTTGTCATCTTGTAATGATATCACTAACTCCGCTGTTTCATACACGTTACACAAAATAACGTATTCACATTGGCGTCTGGCCACCAGGCGATATCAAACAGTTCTCAAATATATAATTCAGGCTTCGAATAACGGTACAGAAGCTTAATAGCAGTGTTTTACCTAAAAATAAAACACTTATTAAGCGAAATACCTTATTCGAAGCCTGAACTTTTAGGCCTGCCTGGCGGTAGATTACGCAATGATCCACCTTCATTATCAACTGTAAACATGTTAACAAATGATGTTTATAGCACTATTTACGCAATTCACTTAGCAGTTGATACGTGGGTCATTGCTATTAATGGTAAATTAATTAATTTGAGATCCAATGAGGATAGGGCGCGCACCAGCTCCAGCCGTTGCGGCGCCCCTCCCCTGGTGGCAGAAAATGGAAACAGGTGGAAGTAGGGTATCGACCAATCAGCAGCCGTCACGTGACAGCAAACAGTGTTGCCTCTCTCAAATATATAATTCAGGCTTCGAATAAGGTATTTCGCTTAATAAGTGTTTTATTTTTAGGTAAAACACTGCTATTTCAATTACGTGTTTTGCACCGACCGCGCCATGTACAAATAAAACAAATATAATGGTTTTTTTTTTTTTTTTTATATCCTAATTGTAGGATTTTTAGTTCTAATGAAAAAAATCACAGTTTGTCCCTTACGCCCTTTGAAACTCTGGTCCAAATGGCGTAAGTAACGATTGATTTGCTTTTATCATCGAAAACATAACTAAACTCTTAACTGTTAAGTAAATGAAAGAGATGATGCCATGATCGTGGTTAGCATAAAAAAAAACCGGTCAAGTGCGAGTCAGACTCGCACACCGAGGGTTCCGGACCACCCCGTACAATAGAAACAAGTCCACTATAAACTGACACTCACTAAGTATGTATTTACATACTTAGTGCGTGTTGGTTTATACTGGACATCAATTTTTCAGTGATGTAACTAAAAATTTACGGTTTTCGCAATTTTTCCTTTGTTTGTGCTAGGTAAAAATACTTCGTACCAAATTTCAAGATTCAGAGTTCACGGGATATGGGCATGGGCATTTCGTCCCTTACGTCCTTTGAGCCTACGGTAGTCGATATCCTTATTGGCAAAATTGAGCTTTAACAGTTGGCCAGCAGTATTCCAATACGAATAATGTAATGTTTAAGATTAAATAGGATTATTCGCGAATGACGAATAAATATTTCGAATAATTATTCGCCAATATTTATTCGCGAATAACTTCTTCATTCGCATAATCATTCGTAATGCTTTTCGGGAATAATATTTTGAACGAATATTGTAGGAATGCTTTTTAATGGAATATATCTCAAAAACGTAGTATTTTCCTACAGACAGAACACTGATACCTAGTTTTAAAATTTGTTAGTAAAAGGTTACCGCTTCATCAAGGGTACCAATTAACATCGCCGTGCATGGTGAAACGGATATTAATTGTAATTATTTCACCTGTTTTATTAGGGTTCTGTAGCCAAATGGCAAAAAACGGAACCCTTATAGATTCGTCATGTCCGTCCGTCTGTCTGTCTGTCTGTCTGTCTGTCCGTCCGTATGTCACAGCCATTTTTTTCCGAAACTATAAGAGCTATACTGTTGAAACTTGGTAAGTAGATGTATTCTGTGAACCGCATTAAGATTTTCACACAAAAATCGAAAAAAAAACATTAGGTTTTAGGGGTCCCCATACTCAGAAATGAAACTCAAAAATTTTTTTTTTCATCAAACGCATACGTGTGATCTATGGATAGGTATTCAAAAATGATATTGAGGTTTCTTACATCATTTTTTTCTAAACTGAATAGTTTGCGCGAGAGAAACTTCCAAAGTGGTAAAATGTGTGTCCCCCCCCCTGTAACTTCTAAAATAAGAGAATGATAAAACTAAAAAAAATATATGATGTACATTACCATGTAAACTTCCACCAAAAATTGGTTTGAACGAGATCTAATAAGTAGTTTTTTTTTTAATACGTCATAAATCGTAAACCGCAATTTATTTCACGGAACCCTTCATGTGCGAGTCCGACTCGCACTTGGCCGCTTTTTTTTTACTATTTCGGCTTTACCACGGGTGAAAAAAAAACCGGTCAAGTGCGTGTCAGACTCGCGCACAGAGAGTTCCGGACCACCCCGTACAATAGAACCAAGTCCACTATAAACTGACACTCACTAAGTATGTATTCACATACTTAGTACGTGTCAGTATATACTGGAGAGTAAATTTTCAGTTATGTAACTAAAAATTTACGGTTTTCGCAATTTTTTTATCTGTGCTATAGGCCGTTGCTTCGCACCAAATTTCAAGTTTCTGAGTTCACGGGAAGTAGGTTTTGATTCCCTTGCAGGTTTCGAAAACTTGCGGAAATTTGCGGCATAAACGGCTGTATCTTTTGATTGCGTTGGCGTTAGATTTTTTCACAGCTCCAAGACACAGTAAACCTGAGTATTTGATATAAATTTCAGCTTAATTCATTTATTTGTTACAGTATGGGTCTTACAAGATGTTACATATAAATACAGTTCCAGCATAACCATGTTAAGGCACAGCAACATTAATATAAAAAATATGAATTCTAAAACAATGCATGCAACAAACACACTATGCATAGGAATTCAAACTTTAAATGATTGATACCTCCACGCGTTCCTGAGAAAAAGGGTATTGACAGACGGACGGACGGACAACAAAGTGATCCTATAAGGGTTCCGTTTCGAGGCACGGAACTCTAAAATATATTACGTCATTTCAAAACAGAGGGGGGGGGGGGTCTATTGGATGACAGTAGTCATTTTATGAGGCGAGGAGTCTCCATTTAGGAATTTACAGGATGACGATAGGAGGGAGGGTCAAGAATTGACAAAAAAACAACTGGCCAAGTTTGGTTCGTTGCATGGGAGCCCCCTACTGTAGCCTAGTAGGTTGGTAAGGGAGCTGCACTGAAAGTATCGGGGGGGGGGGGGGGTATATTTACGAACTTATTTTTGACACATATTATACCTTTTTATAATGTCTGAAGTTTCATCATAATAAAATAACACACTGGCCACATAGAAAAACACAAAACCGGCCAAGTGCGAAGTTTATTTGTGTGATGAGCACAAATATGTGCTCCTGAGTCATGGATGTTTTCTATGTATTTAAGTATTTATTTATCTATATAAGTATGTTTATCGTCGTCTAGTACCCATAGTAGTTTGCTTAGTTTGGGACTAGATCGATTTGTGTAAGATTGTAAAAGAAAAGAAAAAATCTGTTTTTTAGGATTTGTTGTTATAGCGGCAACAGAAATACATCACCTGTGAAAATTTCAACTGTCTAACTATAACGGTGCGTGAGATCTTTGAGTACGGAACCCTAAAAACGATGACGTAATATATGGACAAGCCCACACACATGACATATTGAAACAAACCTGTTAAATGCCCCATGAAGCGACTCACTTAACTCACAAAAATATTGTTAATTAGTAGAAAAGGGTATTAATACTTGAAAATAGGTACACTTGTAGTGATAGTGTTAAATTCGTGTACGTGTGTATATAACGAGCAACCGCATCCTTAAATATTATTCGTGGATTATTCGATGATTTATTCGAATGAAATGAGAATTAATCATTCGTCATTCGAAAGTGTAGACGAATAAATTATTCGCGAATGAATGTTAATTCGAATAATTATTCGAATAAAAAGAATTCCAATAATGCCCCTTTCTGCACCCACATAAGTAACATATTTTATTTAAATAATTCTATACAGAAGACTGAGCGCTTATAAATAGGTAATCGACATTTCACGATAATTATGTCTCATGCTGAACAATTTAGTTATTATCGATCTAATGAATACAATATTTTAGTAAATCTCCACCCTAGCCGAACCGTGGTAAATGCCACGTTCGTGTTTATAAATGTTTGACAATCACTGACCTATCCATAATAAATGAAGACCGAAACGCATTGACAGCGGTGGCGAAGCGGCGGCGCGGCGCAGTGTGGAGGTGGTACCGGCTATAATGTTCGATCTAATACGAAAGGGTCAGCACAGAATACCGACCGGGAAAAAAGCGTTCGGATCCTTTCATATTAGCTCGAACATTACAAGTACCGCCCCCGCGCCACCCCGCGCCGCTTCGCCACCGCTGCCAGTGCGTTTCGGCCTTGAATGCCTGCGACTCGCGACAGCACGGTCGGTAGTTGAGGCGCAAAGCAATGACGGCCTTATTCTGCAAGAGATAAGGTTCATATTAAAACTTTAGTACGAAAAAATATGAATTAATTAATAATCGTGGATATTTTTTGTTTAATTTATTTCTTATAGTACTAATAATATGTTGACAGCATAAATCAAACACTTTCCAAGTAGTTATGTATTTTGGTTTTCCAAAAACTACCAATATTTGTGACTTTAGAAATCCGCAAAGAAAATCTGTTTAATTTTTAATAATTTATCAACACACATAATATACTATTCAGAATAAATTGTTAAATTGCAGTTATCTATAATTTCTGGTAAGATAAGCTAGAAAATGTGTAACTTACTGAACTTTCTTTATTAATGATAGTCCCGGTTGATTAATTAGTTTAGTTTTGATTTCTTTAACTGGAATGCAAGCGTCATATCATAATAGAGGCAATTTTACAAAGTTACATATTATGCTGCACTTATGAAATCAGAATTTGTTAAAAAATTAGATTTTTGGTTTTTTTACAATGACGCGGAACCCTAAAATGTTTAATTATTTTTTTGTACTCGACGATTAAAATATGTGTATTAAGATTTCATAGAGAATACTGCAACGTCACTCTTTTCATAGTTGTAGTCCATGTTACTGTCGAAACAATCGAAATAACTACTTTTCGATACGCTCCAGACAACTAAAATAAATTCGACCAATCACGTGGCTACTTTACTGAACTGTAATGAATTGGACCAATAGAATCGCTTTGATGTCGTACGCTCGTTGATGTCTTTTAAGATATCAACAAGCGTACGAGCGATGAGCTGCACTTCGTTTCAACAGTATCGAGTTTGTTTAATTAGTTCAGTTGAGTCGTAGAAAATTAATTTTAATGAACTCGTACAAAAAGTATTGTTCACAATTGTGTTATAATCAAGCTTTTTAATCTCGTACCTTACTTAGGCCACTCAGCAAGCTTCGTGGCCTAAACACGGTACTCGACTAAAAAGCTCTCTATTATAACACGATTGTGAAAAATACTATTATTTTAACTATAACTAACAATACTTTACATCATAGAAAAAGAAAATTACAGTTATCGAATTATGTCCAGGGTAAGCTAATTTGATTGGTCTATAAGGCTACATACAACCGTCAGACTGAAGGGCCTGTTCGCCCCTCATTACAACCTCCCAACCAAAATAAATATAAATAGATATGATGACAAAACTTAAACTTTTTTTGATAACCGCAAGGTAAGTTTTCCCTGCTGTCAGACATGCTGAAAATGAGTCAGCACTTTGCTCGACTTAAATATGGATTACATTGTCCAATATAACATTATTTGTTTATGACTTTCATGTAGTGTGTAGTACCACCTAAGTATATCTACTTAGTTTCCGTCGGCGTCGGTCCATGAACTCGTCGCTCGCGTTTAACGAAATTACAAGTTATTTCCTCCATTCAGGACGGTGGTACAGTCTCTTTGAGGGGTCTCATGGAAACAAATTTAAGCTACGTTTCACGTGAGAAATGCATGAAAATATATAAAGGAGTGCCGTTCAGTCGTGATATGTTCTGTCTATACGGAAATGGGAAGAGCGATACTTGCAAGGGGGACTCGGGAGGTGGCGTCCGGTGGCACAAGTGAGTTTTATACAACATTCGGTTAATTTATAAGTGTTTTCAAAATAACGTGATGTGATCATAACAGGGGCCGTAGACAAGGTTACAATCGACAATCGCCAACGTCAGTAGATAAGCACAAAAATGTATGGGAATGAAGATGCCAACGGTAAGTGATGTATTTTGAGCTTAATAAAACAGTAAATTAATTAATCACGGTTTATTAGCTAGAAACGCGGCTTCGTTAACAAATGACAGTCACACTCTCCACCCCCTTAACCTAGGTTGCTTGTACTATAATATTAATTGTATCACCTTAGTCCTAAAGTTTTCACCTATTTACTAAGTACATACAGGATATCGACGTAATCAAAATTCAACCGGTACATAGTTACAGTTTATGCAGTTGGTTAGCATGACGCTTCCAATTCGCTCCTTCCACTTCAACCAAGAAAGTAGAGCCAGGGATCAAAACTTTAACTATGTGACCTTTTGACCATTTCTTCCCCCTTCTAAAGTCTTTAACATTCCCTAAGTCCCCCTCATTTAACACTAATACTCTGCCACCCTTAGTATACTTTAACTGTTTTTCTTGGGACTCTACAAGATTTTGATATATGGGTGCAGGCCTCAACAGTGAAAATCTATTTTCCAAGCATAATTTACATGAATTTGCAATTTTTTTAATATTTTCATTTAGTTTTGGCCACCAAAAGTAGGCTTTAGCCATTTCAGTCATTCTCGTGGTTCCAAAATGTGTTAAATGGAGTTCATCTAAAACAGTTTGTTTTAAGTTTTCTGGTATTACAATATGGTGACCCCACATTATACATTCTCTATCTGTACTTATTTCGTGCCTCCTCAAATAATAAGGGTCTAAACTTTTATCTGATACCCTTTCTGGCCAGCCATCTTGACAGTATCTTAGTACCTTGGATAAGACTAGATATTTTTTGGTATTATTTTGAATCAGTTTCCAGTTTAATGTTTTTAATTCTGACTCATCAATATACTTTGCATTTACACAAAGTTATGTTTTTAAAACCAACACTTTTTAGTTTTTTTATAGTCCGCACGCGTATTACGTTATTTACTCGTCGCCATTGATGTATTTTGAGCTTAATAAAACAGTAAATTAATGAATCACGGTTTATTAGCTAGAAACGCGGCTTCGTTAACAAATGACAGTTGTGCAAGAGAGTGTTGCCATACTCAACACAGTGACAGGTTATCACAGTAAGTCTTTCGTCGGTACTCGGCATCTGTCATTCCCATACATTTTATTAGTTTTCTATTGGCGTTAGCGCTTGTCGATTGTAACCTTGACTACGGCCCCAGGGTTAACTAGATTCGATATGTACTTGTTTTACTTAATATTTTAAGAGGAAAAGCCCGTGAGATTGTAGCTTTGAAAGTTTGTATGTTTTGGGTAATCTCCGGAAGATTCTTTTAAATCGGATAGGTTTAAAAGAATCTTTCACCTGCCTGTTGAATGGACTTTCTGGATGGACATAGATAGGCTATAGTTTTTCCCGCGGATATGCCTGCGTTCTTTGCAGTATGCGGGCGAAGCCGCGCGGGCAGCTGTAGTCTGGACTGGAATAAATAATACCAAGAATTTATAAAACATTTAATTTAACACACAATAGATGATGGTTTATTATTATTATAGTAAATAATTTATAATATACAAATGTTAAATCGTAAATAAAAACTTTTATTTCAAAATATTTATTTATGAAATTGCTACCACTGCAATGTAGCGGCTGATTAAAAAAAGTTAGATGATATAGATCGTGGTAAACAGTGCTTTTATGAAAAATGTATGAACCATAAAAGTACGCTAAACAGTGCGGGCCATACGTAGAGCATAGAGTTTTTCGTCGACTTATTATTGGTGTCATTGTATTTGAGCTACAGCCTATATAAATGAAAGATACCGGTACAGGAGTAGAAAATATATTAAACACCACTTTGTGACATCTATCATCCGTGTAGAATAGCATAGGCAAGTAAAGATTATGTTAATAATAATAATATAGGGCAAGGTCGGTAACCCCAAGGGTATCCAAGCCAAGCCCGAACGGCTATCTAATCTAACTATTAGTACCTACTTAAGCCTTATTTTATTTCGCTTTTTTCGTGTGTGTTATATGCTGCTCATTAGTAACAACATGGCAAAGTCAAGCGTCGGGTGGCAATCGTCCATTATTAATGTAGATATACCCTTTTTATCGACCGCGCGTAAAATTAACATTGTGTTGTGGTTCCAGCAAGATTGTGGGCATCGTGTCACACGGCAGAGGCTGCGTGACTTACCCTGGCATTTATGCCAATGTCTACTACTACATTGCCTGGATACAGAATATTACCAATGAACTTTTTGGATTACATTGTCATTTTTATAATTTCGGCTAGGTCATACTTGGGGATTATAACAAGTATATAAAAAAAAAGTAAATTTAGTTTTTTTTCTTGCCAGGATTTTTTTAGCCAACCCATTGGCGAATAATATTTTAATGTACTAAATTCGATATAAAATACTTTTCATCCAATAACAGATGGGTGCAGATCGTGCCTCTATTCGTATCTTTATTAGGCTAAGAGCGTATAGTGTATTTTAACTCTGTTCTAAAAGCCATATCACCCCTTGAACTAAACGTCTCGTTCGTCACGTATGGCCTATTTTACAAGCTTTTTATTAACCCTTAAAGCTTTCCTGTCACTTTTTTAGTACAGTTACTAAATGCCGCGCAAAGTTTGAATGCGCCTGCAGGCTAGAAAAGTAAATACGCCAAACGAAAGGGCGAAAATATTACTTTATCTATGTCGAATACGCCAACAGTATGCAAAGTTCAATTTGTGCGCGAGCGTCAGTTGAAGTCAAGGATTTTCTGAATTTGCGTCGGCTTTTGTTTCTGGCCCCATAAAACAAAAACGAAATAAAAAAAATTGTTTGCATTTTGTTGAATTAACATTCAGGTGAGCTAAACTTTTGTTTTTAATATAAACTTCATTCAATATTTAATTGATTCTCATCAAAAAGGATGATTTATAGCTTGTCCTGTTTTTGTGACATTATCGATTGTATATGTAACTACGTACCATTTAGCATGTCATAATAAACGGACAGTGCTGACTTGTGTGGATACAAAGTTTGTTTTACATTGTGACAGAAAACGGACATTGCCATTATTTCCTTTAATTAGTTTATTTATTAACTGTCACTTTTATAGGACGTTGTTGCTTTGGAGTTGTGAATTATATATAAATTATTTTTATCCTAGTTTCACGATGGCGTGGAAAAATTTATGGCGCGCACAAAAAATAATGGCGATGCTTGCGCCATCTGACTCGGAAGAGTTCAGTGAAAAATCTTGCACAAAATATAATGACTCGACCAGAGGGGTACTTACGTGATCGACTTAACTTTTGTCCTCAACAACAAACACAAAATCCACCTTCATTACTATCAATGTTGGTACCGAGTACATCTTCGACGTCCATATATAGTTCCAAAACCTAGTTCACCATTGTCACGGGGCACTTCGCACGCAAATCTGGGCAAGAGATATGGTGAAGAGCTGAGAGTGGGGCAATTTGCTGGAGTTGGAACTCGAAACCATCTGGGCCAACTACTAGTTGGCTTCTTGGAGAAGGAGTGACCGATACATGATGAACTCCTTCTTCAATAAACGCGATCACAGAAAGTGGACCTGGCTAAGAGGCTGAGGCCACGGTGCAATTAAAAACGAGACTGACTTCATCCTGTCGACGAGGAAGGATACATGATACATTCTATGATGTCTCTGTGATCAATACAGTTAAACCCGGGAGCAATCACCGTCTGTTAAGAGGCACATTGAATATATGTGTCAAGCAAGCGCGCTCTCGATTGATGAAGTCTCCGTCCAGCATCAATCCAAATTCGAAACTTTACATTGCCCAGACGGCGATGTGGACGAATTCAACGACGGGTTTGTGGAAGCTACCCGTGCCTGTGGGTCTAAGTTCTTCAAGGCCCACGATCTGCGCCAATTCAATACAAACTATTGAAGACGCCATCCAGCGTAATAAGGGCGCTAAAGTGTTCTCGAGAGATCTGTCCATTGGGCAGAGCCAGCTCAGCTAGTTGAAAACTGAAGAAGGTAGAATCTTTTCTTCTAAACCTGAGCTTTTGGTTGAGATAGAGTGCTATGCGGACAGCTATGCACATCAACTCGCGGACCGGAGGTTAGTCTGGCGAAAAACCCTGGAGCTTGACTAACCCCACACTATACCGACGATATCCCAGAAAACAGCCTGTACGAGATTGTAATGGCTCTAAACAGCTTAAGAACAACAAGGCACCAAGTGAAGACGGAATAACAGCCGAACTCCTGAAGGCAGGTGGAAAACCGGTCCTTACGGCCCTTCAAAATTTGTTCGATTCCATCTTACTGGAAGTAAAAACGCCAAAGGCATGGAATAGAGGTGTGGTGGTGCTGTTCTTCAAAAAAGGTGACAACACCCTGCTGAAGAACTACCGACCCATCTCACTTTTCGTTCAATATTCCGCAGTGTCTCAAGATGAGAGTATTTGACCAGTGTGTGTTGCCAGTCAGTGATGACATATGGCACTGAAACGTGGTTGCTTATAAGCCTCATAAGAAGGCCCAAAGTCATCCAAATAATAATAATAATAATAAATGATTTATTTCACAAAAACACTTGTTACATGATATTATGGGGTATATCCATCAGCCATTTACAGGAGTGTTAAGGAAATGTAGTTACTTAGTTATATAGTTTAGATAATACTAGTCGAGTTGGTATATAAACTAAATTCTATTGACATGCGAGTGTGTTTGCATATATATGTGTGTGTGTGCGTGCGTGCGTGCGTGCGTGCGTGCGTGCGTGCGTGCGTGCGTGCGTGCGTGCGTGCGTGCGTGTGTGTGTGTGTGTGTGTGTGTGTGTGTGTGTGTGTGTGTGTGTGTGGGGTGGGGGTGGGTGTGTGTGTGTATGTGTGTGTGCTTGGGTGTGAGTTGATGATGGAAATTCCACAACAGCTTTATAGGGTTTAGTTTGTATGCGGTATTCTAACCAATCTCTCGGTTTCAGCATATGACAATGTTAGTAACCATTTCTTTACGATACGTCTAGCTTCAGGAGTGGAAAGCTGTTTAATGTTCTGGTACTTGCAGATGTTATTATATACGTAGGGATGTGAAAAAGCTGGAGATTTACGAGCCGAAGCTGATATGAGCGGTGGCAGGGGCGCCTTATATATGCGTCTTCTTAAGATTTCCTCATAGAGCGCAGAATTGAGTAAACAACTGTGAGTCCGCGAGACCGCTTTCATGATATAAAGCTGGCGCACTCTAAGAAACCCACATTCTCGGTAAAGTGTATCCGTGGGATAACGAAACGGTTTCCTCAGCATCACCTTCAATACAGCTCTCTGAGCACGCTCCACCTGAAGGATGTGGCATTTGGCTGCACTACCCCAGATTGCGACACCGTACTGTAGTATGGATTGACATAAAGCATGATATACCAAACGAAAAACTACAGGGGAAGCGCAGTCCCGAAGTCGTTTCACCACATAAATAAGTTTTCTTACCCTAGACGCAAGCAGAGCCAAATGTTGTTTAAAGGAAAGGTGTTGATCGATGAGGAGCCCTAAGTACTTTACATAGTGGCACCTTTCAATTTCTTGACAGGCACAGCCATGTACGTGACAGACAGATGATGCCGAAGTGTAATGCGCACAAGAGTGAAATTTAATAGTCTTATTCTCAGGCGGGGAAGAAACTGCTGTCTTTGAGAAAGCTATGAAGTTAGTCTTACTAACATTTAGTGTCAGCAAATTGCTGCTCAGCCATGAAGCCACGCCAGCCAGCACACTCTCAGCCCGATTATAGGTTTCATCCCAAGTTTTCCCATTTACGACCACTACTGTATCGTCTGCGTAGCAGACAAGCTTTGCATTAGGTATATCAGTGGTAAGGATATCATTAATATATAGAGTAAACAAAGTTGGGCCAAGTACGCTCCCCTGCGGCACACCAAAGCTGACAGGAAGGTGGTTACTCACTTGTTGTCCTATTTTTACCATCTGACTTCGATCAGTTAGATAGCTGGTGAACCAATTCAGCGCAGTGCCTCTAATGCCCATGTACTCCAGCTTTCTCAGAAGTATGGTTACAGAGACCGTATCAAAGGCCTTGGCCAAGTCTAAAAATATGCCAATGAACTTATTGCCACGGTCTAGGTGACCAGAAATTTGATTGGTGAGTAAAATCGCTGCATCCTCTGTCGACAATCCCGCTCTAAATCCGAATTGGGTGTCTGAGATCAGGTGATGTTTCTCAATGAAACCAATCAGTCTAGTGTTGACAATTTTTTCAAGGATTTTTGAGAAAACACACAGGAGGGATATTGGCCTGAAATTAGACGGCATGTCCTTGGAACCGCTTTTGAAAATAGGTGATACTGCAGCAATCTTCCAGCAATTCGGGAAGCAGCCAGTTTCGATGCTCAGATTGCAAATGTACGCGAGTGGCTCCAAAATCACGTCCTTAATTTCCTTTATTAATAAAGGTTTTACCTCGTCAGGACCAGGGGCACTGTGTGATTTGAGTTGGGAGAGAATCCTATCCACTTCATGAATGTCGGTAGGGTATATGAAGAACGAGTTATTAGCCATTTTAGTGGTTTACATTTAGAAGCAAGTGTAGTTTGAGTTTCTGAAATGTTTTCTAGGATGCTGTCTGCGAGTGTCTTACCGATAGTAGAGAAATACTGATTGCACACTTCTAGTGATTCCTGTATACTTCTACTGTTATTGTGGATTAATTCCTCTGCATCATTTTTCTTTACTGGGGTTTGGGCTATATCCTTAATCGTTTTCCAAAGCTTACTGGGGTTATTGCTGCAGTCCATCAGTTGCTTGTTGTGGTATTCGTTTTTTAAATTGTATAAAAGATTATCAAAAAAATTTCTATATCTAGTATAGGTAAGTTTTAAGATTTCATTATTTGGCGATGCTCTTACCTGTGCGTGTAGCTTATCTCTGTGCCGCATACATCTCATTAAACCAGGTGTAACCCACGGCTTTAAATTAAATTTAGTTCTACTAACCTTCACTAGGATTGTGTTTCTTTTAATAGCTTGCGTGATCAAATGGCTAAAGTTTGCAGCGGCCACGGCTGCGTCACTCTCGCTAGTAACCAGCGACCAGTCTAAGGCTCTAAGCTCGTCTGCAACTTTCTGGTAATCTGTTTTTTGCCTGTAACGGTTACGTTTTGCCGATTTTTCCGTAGGGTGACCTACAAGACCCGCCATTATAATGTCGTGATCAGTAACAGAACATGGTACTACTGCGCCTACTGAAACATTATTATATTTTATAAATATGTGATCGAGACAAGAGTCATTTCGTGTTGGCTTAGAAATTGCAGGGAATAAACCATAAGATGATAGCAGCAAAGTATATTCCGAAAGGTTGTGTGGAGATTCACTCAATAAGTCTATATTTATGTCGCCAGCTACAACGATATGTTGATTACTTTTTACTTGGCTTAAAACATTATCGAGAGAGTTAAGAAATCTATCCGTATTTGTAAAAGATGGTGAACGATAAATACCAAAAAGTACTATTCCGTCAGAAAATTGTATACAGAGACAGTTAGCATCATCGAACAACGGTTCAGCCACAGACACATTAAGGTCGCTTCGGACATAAACAACAACACCTCCGCTTTTGTTAATAATTTTAGTTGTATTAAATGAGTGATAGCCCGCTAATTGATCAATAACAGAGCCCTCACCCAACCAACATTCTGTGAGAACTATAACATCATACACGATATCAATTTGCTTTAAGGTCACTAGGAAAGCATCGAAATTGCGCTGTAAGCTTCTTATATTTAATGACAGTATTTTAAATTTGTAAACAGGGGTTAGAATATCTTTGCATTGGACAAGAGTATTTAGTCTATGACAATCGATCGGCAATCGATAGTGCTATGCTGGGCAAAGGGCAATCGATAGTGCTATGCTGGGATTTTCTCTGCGTGATCGCATCAGAAATAAGGCTACCCGCAGCAGAACCAAGGTAACATCCCTCCGAATCGCTAAGCTTACGTTGCAGTGGGCGGGGCACATTGCACATAGAACCGATGGCCGTTGGGGCGGAAAGGTTTTGAAGTGGCGACCCCGTACCGGAAGATGCAGCGTGGTTAAACCCCCGACAAGGTGGACTGATGATTTGGTAAAGGTTGCGGGAGTCTGCTGGATGCGGGTGACGCAGGACCGGTCACTGTGGCACTCTTCGGGAGAGGCATATGTACATCAGTGGACGTCTTTTGGCTGGTGTGATGATGATGCTGATGATGATTTTGTTCAGTTATTCAAGCTTATTTTTAGTTTACAACACTTTTTTAATTTTGTTTTTTAAACTCCATGACAGCATTGTCCGTTTTTTAGGATAACATCAAGAGCATTAAATTTATACGATTTGTGGCAATGGCCGTTTTAACGGACGTCCTGAAAAACTTACTTTCATAATGTTTTTCATTTTTTTTTCTTCACAATAGTTCTTTTTATCCAATAACTATCACAAAAAACATTCCGAGTGATAGCTGGCTACATTCCTTCATGTCTTGCGATGTTAAGGGTTAACTTGCAATGTATGTAAGTATGTAATTTGTTCGGGTGGAATCTTGCAACTCAATTTTGAAGCAGATATCTTCAACCGATTGAGCTGTAATTTTGGGTAAGGTATAGTTTGGGTGACATATCTATATTATAGTACCATCGAGCTGATCTGATGATGGAGACAGAAGGTGGCCATGGGAATTCAGTACTTAACCGACGTAACCGTAATGAGTAGTTGATGACGGTATACAGAAAAGTACAGTCGGCGATAAAAGCTTGTACCAAAAATGTCATTTTTGACAGAAACTTATTAGACCCTAGTTAGACAATCTACTATAGTACAAGTTTTTATTCTACCATTTTGACGGCGTGATGTATTGTGTGGGACTTAATTTGGTGAAAAATCCTACTTTTTTTGATACAATTATGAAACTTGGTACAGTTGTTGATAGGTAAGAGCCCCCCGCAGCCTGATAATATAAGTTACTGTACAAGTACCAAAGCCTTGACTCGATCTCGATAATCCCAAGTTGATGATTTCTTTTTACTTTCTCAAATATCGTCATCAGTCACATAAATAATTACAAGAAAGGTATATAAAAATGTTATCACATACGTTTGAATAAGTAATTATGAGTAGTCATAAATACAAGGTGCAGTAAAACGCTAATTATTGCAAGTTCCACTTAATTAAGTCTATCGTTTAATGATGTCGTATCGACGTCGTTGAACATGCCACGTCGACCAAGTTACACGTTTTTCGTCATATCTTTAATTTTATTGATACAAATAGTGACATGTAGTGAAAACAACACAGATATGACGAAACTGGAGAGTAAAATCGTCGGGGGTAAAACAGTTCCTATAGAGAACTTCCCTCATATGGTTCAGCTGTTCAATAGCGGGTCGCTTTGCGCGGGAACCATCCTAACGAGCTGGACCGTGATGACCGCGGGGCACTGCTTTGACTATAACCAAGACATTGATGAAATGGAAATTCACGCAGGTAAGGGCAGGTTGTGATGATGTCCTCCCAGGCGTATCCGTCGACGGCGACATTCTGACAAAATTATAATCTAAGTTTGGGAAACTTTACGTGCATGGGTTCGAGTGTGAATTGCAAAACCAAATTTGGTTTTGAACGTACGTACGACCTAGGGTTGCCAACTTTTTTTGGGGGAGATAAAGTATTTTCCAGAAAAAAACGAAAAAAATATAGTACACCGTAAAAATATATAGTACTTAGCTGGGCAATGTAATCCAGTAACTTTGTCGCGTGAAAGTATGGGGAAATATGCGTCAAATCCAGTAGTTCTGATTTTTTGCAGACTTGTTTATAATGTTAGCCCAATGAATAATCCAAGTTTGTGACCTCGAGCGCCAAACACAACTTTGTCAAAAACCGAAAATACCGCGAGATCCCTAAAGGACTCGTTTTTGATAGAACCTTTTAAGGACGTTTTTAAAGTAGCCTAAATTTGCTACAATATGAGACTAGAATCGTCTCTGTAGCCCAATAGTTACCGAGATAAAGCTTTTCAAAATTCATAATTTTTTCGTACTTCGAAATTTTTTGCAATATTTTAGACGTCGCTCTAGCGGGATGAAGTACGAGTACCCCCGACGGAATTTGCTAGTGTTGCGAAATTCGAAAAATTATAAAATTTAAAAGGTTTTTCTTGGAAACTATTGGGTCTACAGAGACAATTCTAGTCTCATATTGTAGCAAATCTAGTCTTCTTTAAAAACGTCCTGAGAAGGCACTATCAAAAACTAGTCCTTCAGGGTTATAATAAAAACTTTCGCGGTAATTTCGATTTTTGACAAAGTTGCGTTTGGCGCTCGAGGTCACACACTTGGATTATTCATTGGGCCAACATCATATAAACAAGTCTGCAAAAAATCACAATTACCCAATTTGACGCATGCTGTGGATGTATAAAGTTACTGGATTAATGTTGCTATTTAGTAAAAACCTCGGCAATTTGAAGCACTTCGTAAGGTCCCCAAAATATAGTATTTTCGCGTACTATATATTTCTTCAACAGTATATAGTACAAAGAGTCAAAATATAGTACAATACTATATAATATAGTACGGTTGGCAACCCTAGTACGACCGCAAGAGACACAGTGAAGCTCTCCACTAGAGTTATAAGTGTAGTGGTAGGAGGGCTTGGGCCGAGTTTTACGGAACTGGCGTTTGGCGGTCAGGGTTGGATTAGGTGCAAGTTATACGTGTGGGGATGCCCAGTTACAAATCCGCGAGGGCATACCCTACTGGAGTGGGCAATTACCGCAAATCTGGCTGTCGTGAACAGAGGAACGGCAAACACGTGCGTGCGACAACAGGGTGGCTCTATTGTAGACATCACGTTTGCGAACGCCGCCCTGGCATGCCGTGTTCAGGGATGGGAGGTCCTGGTTGACGTCGAATCTCTGTCGGATCACCGGTATATTCGGTTTGGAGTCTCGGCGCTCCCCGTGCCCACTCTCCCAAGACGAAATGACCCGGTTGAGAACGGCCCGCGTTGGGTCGTCAAAAAACTTGACCGGGAGGCCCTAGAGTTGGCGGCCATGGTGCGGACCTGGACAACGGCAACGGAGGAGGTGGCTGACGTCGAGGCCGAAGCCGAATGGTTCCGCAATAGCATGACCGATGTCAGCGATGCGGCCATGCCCCGAGCCAAGGCCTTCTCTCCCCGACGTGCGGTTTACTGGTGGTCTCCGGATCTTGCACAGCTGCGCGAGGAGTGCGTGCTTACGAGACGCCAGTATACGAGATACCGAAGTCGACAGCAGCGAAACGAAGCGACAGAAGCGGCCCTGTATACCAAATATAAGGAGGGAAAAGTGGCTTTAAAAGCCGCCATCGGGCAAGCCATCGACCGGTCTAGAGAAGAGTTTCTGGAGACTCTGAATAGCGATCCATGGGGGAGGCCATACAAGCTTGTGAGACAAAAGCTTCGTCCGTGGGCCCCCCGCTAACGCAGAGTCTCCAGCCCCAGCTACTGGACGACGTAGTTTCGGCTCTATTTCCGCATAGACCCCAACAACGCCCGCCGCCCATAGCTGAAACTGGGAGTGCTGAGAGGCAGCGGGAAGCGGAGGCGGAGACGCCAAGCGTTACCGAAAGTGAGCTAGGAGCAGCGGTTTTGAGGCTGAGGGCCAAAAACACGGCACCCGGGCTAGACGGAATCCCGGGTCGAGCCTGGGTCCTAGCCATGAGTGCTTTCGAGCCGAAGCTACGACAGCTGTTCAGTTTGTGTCTGGAGCAAGGCCGCTTCCCTGACGCATGGAAGATTGGTCGGCTGGTTTTGCTAAGAAAGGAGGGTCGCCCTGCGGAGTCACCGTCGGCCTATCGGCCCATCGTGCTGCTTGATGAGGTGGGCAAGCTCTTTGAGCGGATCATCGCGAACCGCCTCAACAAGCACCTAGCGACAGAGGGGCCGGACCTGGCCGATTGCCAGTACGGATTCCGCAGTGGTCGCTCTACAATCCACGCGATCCTGCAGGTGAAGTGGACAGCGGAGGAAGCAGTGTCTAGGGGTGAGGTTGTCTTGGCAGTGTCGCTCGATATTGCCAACGCCTTCAATACCCTCCCCTGGGACTGTATAAATGAGGCGCTCCTGTACCACCGAGTGCCCTACTATCTTAGCCGAATAGTGAAGGCCTACCTGCTGCGGAGGTTTGTGGCCTTCCCCAGGCAACATGAGTGGGGGCGGTGGGAAATGGTGTGCGGTGTTCCACAGGGGTCGGTGCTAGGGCCACTCCTGTGGAACATCGGATACGATTGGGTGTTGCGGGGCACCCTCGTAACAGCGCGGGGGGCCTCGTTTAGAGAGGCCGCTATCCTTGCCACAGCGGCTGTAGCCCATGTTGTGAGCAAAATACGGCGGCTAGGCCTGGAGGTCGCGTTAAACAAATCGGAGGCGATTTGTTTCCACGGACCCCGAAGAGCGCCCCAGGCTGGAGCGCACATAATCGTGGGTGGTGTCCAGATCGCCGTACAACGTACGATGCGGTATCTGGGCATCATCCTGGACAGTCGGTGGTCATTTGAGGCTCACTTCGAGCGGGTGACCCCAAAGTTGTTGGGCGCGGCTGCTGCGCTCGGGTGGCTGCTCCCGAACCTTGGGGGGCCGAAAGCGTCGTGCCGACGCCTATACTCGGGCGTCATACGCTCCATAGCCTTGTACGGAGCCCCAGTGTGGGCCAATGATCTTAGCGCCAAGAACGTCACCCAACTGCGTCAAGCGCAACGGGTGATGGCGATAAGGTCAGTACGGGGCTATGGGACAATCTCCGGAGAGGCGGCATGCGTGCTGGCCGGATCCCTGCCATGGGACTTGGACGCGAGGACTCTTGCGTCAGTCTTCTTCTGGCGTGAGGAGGCGCGAGCTAGGGATTTTTGGCCAGCACCGCGAGAAATTGAGGCCAAGCGAGAGGAGCTCTCCCGCGAGGCAGTTGCCGAGTGGGTGGTCCGGCTGGAGCGGCCGAGTGCGGGCGCCCGGACAATCGAGGCGATCCGGCCAGTCTTGTGGCAGTGGCTGGAGCGGACACACGGAGCTCTAACCTTCCGGCTCGTGCAGGTTCTCTCGGGACACGGGTGTTTCGGGAGATACCTGCACAAAGTTGCCGGCAGAGAGCCGACGGAGGAGTGTCACGATTGCGGCGCGGCGATCAACACGTCGCAGCACACGCTGGAGGAGTGTCCAGTGTGGGGGCCAGAGCGCATCGACCTGATGGCCATAGTGGGGCCGGACCTGTCGCTCCCAGCCGTGATCAAGTCCATGGTTGACAGTGACAGGTCTTGGCAAGCAGTTAAGGCCTTCTGCGAAAGTATAGTTCAGCAGAAGGAAATGGCGGAACGGGCCAGGGAGGACGACCCATTGGCCGACCCACGGCACCAGGATCCCCGCCTGCCTCCGTAGAGTGACCAGGGGGTGACAGGCATGGGGACGCCTGCCATCCCTCACGCACCAGGTCACTGAGTGGGTGCCTGTAGTGGCACAAAACGAACGAGGTCAACAAGGACCTCCGGAGGCGGTGTTCCGAAAATCGGAGCGGCGCTGGTGGTGCTGAAGAAGTAAAGCGCAAGCGTTGCTTCAGCCCACCGCTAAGGCACAAAGACGGCAGACGGAGAGGTTTTTAGTGGGTAGACTCGGGGCCTCATTAGCCCACAACGAGGAGTCCCACATATCCACCCGGGTCCGTCCCCACACCCGGGAGGAATGCGTAAAGCATTTTCCTCTCCAAAAAAAAAAAAAAAAAAAAGGTCTTGGTCTATCTTACGTGATTTGAACGTTCAAAGAAATTAAAGTGCGCGTTAACCCATTATAGACTAGCGGTACCGTATGGGACCATTTATTTATGAGTTTTAATTTCGCGTGTATGGCCAAATGGCGGCGCATAAGTCGGGCTTTCATTGGTGAAAGTTGATCTAGGAGACCGTCGCTGTCATATTGTTTACCTAAAACAGTTCTTATTAACATCAGTTGCGTGTGATTGAAGGTCAAAGTTGGTGCATCGAAAATTTCGCGGAAAAATGTTTACGCCGTTCAAGTAAGTTATGATATTTAGTTTACCAACAGATAAATAACCAATGCTATTGCAAAAACGTTTAATTTAGTAATGTGGCTTTAGGTTAATTTGCTTAAAATAGCACCGGTAGGTATTAGTACATTACTTACCTAGGGCGGTTAAACAAAGAATGTCTCAGATCGCAGGTATTTGACGCCCGAGCCGAAGGCAAGGGCGATAAATATGCGCTCTGAGGCTTTCTTTATTACCGCCCGTGGTGAGTACAAAATTTTACGTCTCTATCTGGCCAGGAAGTGGGGTTTTCCGCACGCATAGCGTGCGGTAATTCCTACTTTATGGCCAGGTATGACGTAAAAATTATTATAGCTACCGTGCGTTAAAGTTGCTGGTACCGTACGGGATCGCTAGGCGGTTCCCGTGCGGTGTATTAAGTTTAGTTTATGTTGGGTATTTTTGTTTTAGAAATGTGCGAAAGGGACATAACATTATATTGAAAGATTATAACGAAGTATTATTATTTTAATAATCATATTTTATCGTATTTATAAAGTTTTGTACACGAGGCATTGGCAATTTTAGAGGACAATGAGGACCTTAAGCCTGAAAAAAATTATATTGAGCCTCCAGATCCTGTCATTTATAATGCTTGGGTCTTATCAAGAAGAGCTGGAATTGCAAGTAGTCAATTAGACATTCGTCGGCACATAGCACAAACGTATCTAATACGCTATATCAAAAACTACCTCTTAGGTACTGGAGGACGTCCGCAAACATCGAGATATTCTCGGACTGAGCCGAGCCGTGTAAGTGACTCTATGGAGTCACTTACACGGCTCGGCTCAGGTACGATGGTCAAAACCACCTTCTCATTCCTTCTCAGAAGCGACGAAGATGTGCGTACGAGAACTGCCAGGCTCGGTCGAGATTGGAATGCTCGAAATGTGATGTGGGGTTATGTGCTGAATGCAACTACCAAATTCATAAAAAAAGGTTTTTTTTTTGTTTTAAAATCCTTGTGACTCCTTTTATTAAATACATATGGTCGAACATATGTACTATATCTTATTAAATTTAAATTCTCGAGGCCAATTTATTAAATAAATAATACTAACTATATTTGTAGCAATTTATTCATTTCATATTATTTCCAAATCTTTACCTCAGTACGAGCCTAGCGGTCCCATATGGTACCAGCGTTTTTTTTTAAACCAAAGATCACACAAACTTTTCATTGCTCAAATTTCGTTACATATACTGAAATAAACAACATATCAAAAAATTACGAAAATTGGATACCTCAAAAAAACACAGTCTATAATGGGTTAATTTGGCAATAACTGGCGAGCATGAAAATGCTCTCGCCTGTACACAAACACTCATACCTAATCAAAGCCATATTTGTGTGTGTGTAATGGCGCGTTGCCGTTGATCGCCTGTTTGTTCATACAAACGGTGTTATACTTTATTTACTTAATACTTCGTTAGTTTGCTTTTTGAAGTTTAATGTTAAGACTAAAATACTGAAGAATCAAACAAGTTGCCAAAATGTTTGTTACTACCTACTCCATTTAGGTACGAGTATCGATTAATACGTACTAAACACCTAAGATTTATTTCTATTCATATCAGAAAATAGCTTTCGCTACTAGACTGAGTTTAACATTTCTTGACTGAGATAAACAACTTATTTAATTATCCTTTGTTCTAAACACTTATTTACTCATCCTAATCTACAAAAAAAACATTCAAACGGTTTTTGTTAAACATTATTGACTCACATTCTTACAGCGATAATATTTTAATGTTATTGTTTTAAGATGTCAGATAACCACTTTTAGTAATAACAGCTGTAGTAAGTCTCTATGAAATTCTATCTGGATTTCAGGAGCAAGATATACATACGACATGAATGCCGACATATATGATGTATGGTATTACGTCAAACATGAAGATTATAGTAAGGTTATGCCTTTTTCTTGCGACATTGCGCTTATATTTGTAAAAGGACCCATTGGATTCTCCGTAAAGTCAAAAAAAGCGGTAATTGCAAACACAAACGCGTGGATGGTCCAGGGCACAACTAACTTTTCAGCGGCTGGATGGGGCTGGGTACACGTACGTATCCATATAAGATACAGTCGCCATCACATACATCTGTACACTACAGGTTGTTCAAAAATAGCTGAACATGCACCCTAATGCCTTGAAAATAGAACTGTGTTCAGATGTTTGAGAGTTGCTTGTTTGCTCCGATGTATGTCGACTGTACTAGACAAGCTATCTAAATAAGTACACAAAAAATATCTGGTTATTGGGATTAAATACACAAAAGTTTTCCTTACTGGGGAGCAAACTCTTGAGTGTCACATGAGAACACGCGTCAAGGCACTTATGTAGTTGCACGTGACTTACGTATACTTCACTGGTACTATACTATTATATAAGACCAACTAATTTAACCACGTCTTTAAATCATTTGGGCTTTGAACTATATTTCCTTTTATGGCATTATCAGTAGGTATTGTCACACTTGCGAGTTGCGATCATAATTCGAAGACCTAGTCCCTGCCCTCTTAAGCCAAATAGGCCAATCAAATTAGAATTTTTCGAAGAATTAATTCCTATAAAGCTGGAAATCGGTTTAATACCTTCATTTTTTCCTAAATACGTGTAATCTGAGTTTGCCCAATCCCAGGAGGTGTGCATACATTTTTGCCCTTTTTTCATGTAGCACAAAAACGGTACTTCGGACAGAAAATGTATTCTATTCAATATTAAATAGGGCCGAATTCTGCGTCGAATCAATATCTAAAACTTCAAATTCGGTTCAGTGGTATAGTCGAAATCAAAGGTTAGAAACTGGGAAAATTGTGTCGTTTAGGTGCAAACATCCATTTTGCGACTATTGAAGACCGACATATCTTTGAAAAAAAAACCTGCTAAAAATTCCTAGAATAAAAAAAAAATCACATTTTATACATTGACCTTCTTTAATGTTGAATAGAATACATTTTCCGTCAAAAGTACCGTTTTTGTGCGCATGCAAAAAACTGAAAACAAGAGCAAAAATTTTGCGGTTATTGGGCTCGCAAAAGTTATGCACACCTCCTGGGATGGTGCAAACTCGGATTACATGCATTTAGGACCAAACGAAGGTATTAAAACGATTTCCAGCTTTATGGGAATTAATTAGTCAAAACGATTTTTTTGGATCTAACTTGCTTGGCCTAAAATGGCGCTATCTCAAAGTGAAATGTCATTGGAACATGTAATTTAATATCTACGTATATGTTTGCTGAGCGCCTGGACTGCCCGATGACAAAACACTGGCCAAATAAAGTAATGATCTTTGCGCAGCGTAGCAAATATGTAATATTAGTTATTTATGTCGCTTTATTATGATTATTATTTCCCAATTATAAATTTGTCAAGTATTATTCTTAATGTTAAATTATGGGTTTTTGCCTCAATTTAATCAATTTTATTTTATTTTATTTTAAAGGACATAACTTACAATGACAGATCATTTTGCGATAGCATTCGGCTTAGGGCGACCATCGACAGCGGCACACGCAGGCCCACGGACCCACGAAACGGGCGAAACTACGCCAATTGAAACACTTTCAAAATTGTTCAATAACGATAGGTATATAACATCTAAGACAATAAGAAATTTTAAAATGTATTTGACATGCATGATATTGACCTGTAAAATATGACATTTTATCAATAAAGTTCTGAATCTGAATCTGAATCTGAATTGTCGACCGTGATTGGTGCACAAACGTAGTCGTGCGTAGCGTGGCCCACTGTGCGCAGCCGTGGGGCTCCGGCTTTTTAGGAGGGCAGTAAGTTGTAGTAGTCAATATAATTATATTCTCTATTAATAATGATAGTGTATGTCATAATGAAAACGATTTCGCTGCCAAATATTGATGTCAAAAAGCCCTTAATTGTCACTAAGGTCGCTTTTTCTTGAATTAAACGATCTATTCGCCATTATGCTGTTAAGGAAAAAAATCTTGCCACTTTATCTGATTTTTATAGATTTGGACTGACTATCCAAAGAAAATAGGGATGATTACTTACTTTTCGAACGAGTGTTAGGACACATTAACGGTCATTTTCCCATACAATAAATGACATTTAGATATTAGCCTAACCAGACTCGTCACAGCAATAATAAAACCAAGACTGAGCGAGAAGGTCGTATACAATATCTCAATAAGTGTGACAGAGAGAGACATTTAATTTGTTGTCTTTATATAACATCGTTACAGGTTTATTGTCGCAATCGAGTTAGTATGAGGCTTAAAATAATAACGCATAGAAGGATAGTTTCATACAGCCGACGCGCCAAGCGTGAGGCATAAAATGGATTCATGTAGTTGTGATCAACTCGTATTCACACGCGCCAATACGCACACAAACGCACCAATTTTGTTCGCGTACAGCCCCCCTATTCTGTAACTTATTTTAAGCTCACCTCAACGCTCACCCACAATCATACCTTGACACCGCGATGCGTAGTAATTAAGCGTAGGTAGAGGTCTAGTTTCGTAACGGGTGACCGGCCGGGTGAGCCGCATTAACGCGTAGCGAATAACACCCCTGGGCCATTTATAGCCGAGTTTTGGTGGCCTCACCGTTGCGCGTGAACTGCGTTTCTAGGCGTTATTATTCTAAGCCCTAAGGTATGAGGCAAATTGGCAAATAAACCATTACCTGCCCAAATTAAGGTGATTGTGTAAATGTGTATAAAAAAGCCATCATGATTTTTTCGGGATGGAATTTAACTGTACCTCCCTGTGTATCCAATTGTCCAATACCACTATGCAACGAAACTAGGTTTCTTGGCTTACGCTGCTCCGTAGAAATCTATGGAGGGTACTCTAACATTTAGATATACCTAACCTACGTACCAGAGTTGGGCATTCAAGAATAAAATCATGAATAGAATAAGAATAACGCGTGAATAAAATCACGTTGATTTTATCCCCGTCAAAGTTATTCCAAATAAGTTTCGTCGGGAATCATTCTTGGGAATAAGAATAAAATGAAGATAACTTATTCTTTTCATTTCAAATAAAACTAATCCTGATTTTTTATTTTAAATAATATTCCATGAATACGAATGTAGTTCGGTTCGGATTCGGATACTCGGGGCCCTTGGGGGTAAACACAGCGCATTTGGTATCGGTATAGAGGCACTCGGTTGATGTAGAACATAACACTTGGTGACGATGGTCTGATGATGGAGTCAGGAAGTGGATAGTGGAACTCCTCAACGGCTACTTGTATACCCTCGAGTGTGGGTTCGTTTGGTTTGTTTTGTCGAGTTCTACACTTTAAACTTGGTGATGATGGTCTGATGATGGAGTCAGGAGGTGGATAGTGGAACTCCTCAACGGTTAATTGTATACCCCTCGAGTTTGGGTTGGTTTGGTTTGTTTTGTCGAGTTCTACACTTTATACTTGGTGATGATGGTCTGATGATGGAGTCAGGAGGTGGATAGTGGAACTCCTCAACGGTTAATTGTATACCCCTCGAGTTTGGGTTCGTTTGGTTTGTTTTGTCCAGTTCTACACTTTGTACTTGGTGAAGATGGTCTGATGATGGAGTCAGGAGGTGGATAGTGGAACTCCTCAACGGGTAATTGTATACCCCTCGAGTTTGGGTTCGTTTGGTTTGTTTTGTCGAGTTCTACACTTTATACATGGTGAAGATGGTCTGATGATGGAGTCAGGAGGTGGATAGTGGAACTCCTCAACGGTTAATGGAATACCCCTCGAGTTTGGGTTCGTTTGGTTTGTTTTGTCGAGTTCTACACTTTATACTTGGTGATGATGGTCTGATGATGGAGTCAGGAGATGGATAGTGGAACTCCTCAACGGTTAATTGTATACCCCTCAAGTTTGGGTTCATTTGGTTTGTTTTGTCGAGTTCTACACTTTATACTTGGTGATGATGGTCTGATGATGGAGTCAGGAGGTGGATAGTGGAACTCCTCAACGGTTAATTGTATACCCCTCGAGTTTGTGTTCGTTTGGTTTGTTTTGTCGAGTTCTACACTTAATACTTGGTGATGATGATCTGATGATGGAGTCAGGCGGTAGATAGTGGAACTCCTCAACAGTTAATTGTATACCCCTCGAGTTTGGGTTCGTTTGGTTTGTTTTGTCGAGTTCTACACTTTATACATGGTGAAGATGGTCTGATGATGGAGTCAGGAGGTGGATAGTGGAACTCCTTAACCCAAACTTGAGGGGAGGAGTTCCACTATCCACCTCCTGACTCCATCATCAGACCATCGTCACCAAGTATAGTGTATAGAACTCATCAAAACAAACCAAATTAACCCAAACTCGAGGGGTATACAAGTAGCCGTTGAGGAGTTCCCCTACCCACCTCCTGACTCCATCATCAGACCATCGTCACCAAGTATAATGTATAGAACTCGTCAAAACAAACCAAACGAACACAAACTCGAGGGGTATACAAGTAGCCGTTGAGGAGTTCCACTACCCACTTCCTGACTCCATCATCAGACCATCGTCACCAAGTATAATGTAAAGAACTCATCAAAACAAACCAAATGAGCCCACACTCGAGGATATCTAAGTAGCCGTTGAGAAGTTTCACTATCCACCTCCTGACTCCATCATCAGACCATCGTCAACAAGTATAATGTATAGAACTCATCAAAACAAACCAAATTAACCCAAACATGTCATAAAATCCATTGCGTGAAAAAACCTTACAAAATTTTACCGACGATGTCACAAATTTATCTTTTATTTAAATAACGTTTTATTTAAATTAAATGTTAGTTAGAATAACCCCATTTGGGGAATAATTATTTCGTATTTCATTCCTTATTTAAGATAAAAGTAGCGTGAATTATTCCCGTTCAATTTATTCCGGAATAACGAGCGCATGAATTTATTCTTATTCCCATCGATGGGAATAAGAATAAAAATTCAGTTCTTATTCTCATTCTTATTCAAGATAACTTTTGCCCAACTCTGCTACGTACGAAGCGTTTAGTTTTGTCGAGAATGTGTAGCGGGCTAAACGCAATCGACCATCAGGTTACGTTATGCAATTGCATTTATACGGTAGGTATTATATATTTTAGTACAACGGCCCGCTTTCCTCCCATGGTTTATTGACGACAAGACTGCATTTCGTGCCATTGGATAAATGCGGCCATTTGCATAACTTGACTATGTCAAAGGATATGTTCTGTTTGTATGGGAACGGAAAGTACGACACTTGCAAGGGGGATTCTGGAGGAGGCATCGAGTGGCATGGGTGAGATCATTGAATGTGTCAGGACACCTTAAGGCGCTATAGGTCCAGCGAAGTGAAGCGAACATAGTTTTTGAAACAATATAATGCGTCTGTTTATAATAATATGGTTTCAAAAAAATACAATTAGTAATCTTGAGGCTTTTCTGCAGGGAAATCAGTGACGCGAAACACGATTAAGCAATTTTCGCTCAGAAAAAAATCACGAACTAGGTCTAAAACATATTATAATTCACTTAAAACATTCGTAGCAAATTATGCACAATAGCTAAACATATTAACATTGGTTCTAAAAATCGGCAATATCATGTTTGAGGGAACTTAGTGATTACTTTTTTATTTATTTAAACGCACAAAAAATTCAAATTAAAAAACATGATATCCGCGCTTCCAAACACGCACTTCCATCTCGCTCACGCTTATGCTCAGCGAGAGGGAGAGAAGACCATGATACTATAGCGCCTTAATAGTAAAAACAGAAAGCCTTCACAAGCTTTAAAATATTAATATTTTTTCAGGATGATTGTAGGGATAGTATCGCACGGCGATGGCTGTGCTCAGAAAAATAAGCCGAGTGTGTATTCCAATGTATGGTACTTTAGGAACTGGATACAGAAACAAATCGGAGATTTCCATAGTAAGTTCTGCAGCAGGTCAATCGTTGACGGGATCCGAAAACAGTGTGGATCGGGCTTCAGAATCGGAGCAGAAAGTTACTGAAAAAAATTAACAAGTTAAATGATTTTGGACAAAAATACTTTCGCAAGGAATTAGTTTTATTTTTCCCTTGTAGTTTTGATACTGAAATACCGCACGCTGTGCACGGTAGTCAATTCACAGCTTAAGTTTGTCGAAACTGTTTATTTCTAAGACCATTTTAGCGGACGAGCGAGCGAAGCGAACGATTCTATGCTAAAGCTTGGGCCGAATTCTAAGCTAAAGCTTGGATATATATCACCTAAATATGGGTTTAGTGGGGTAAGTCTGAGCCAGATTTCTGACATATCGCATTCCAGTTTGTTCCACGCGCTCGGTTTGACACGATAGTTCGGCACCCATGGAATGCGAACGTAACGAGAAGATTTTTTTATCACAGTTTATTTTTTTTATACCATGTTAGTAGCAAAATACCTAAAACAACTTTTTTTTTAAATAAAATTATATGCAAACAAAATAGGTAATACAAAGTTACCTTAAATTAAACATTCGCCAGACTGCGAAGCAGATTCGTATGGTTTCGGTTTTTCAATAAATGCTTCTTTAGTGTTGCTATTGTAATTGATGGTACGTCAAGGGCACCAATATGTATACACCATAAAGTCTCAAATATATGTACACAGACCTTATTTCTGCAACAATAAGGTTGTGGTATACATATTTATGAAACTTTGAGTGAATACATATTGGTGCCCTTGACTGTACTTAGTTATACAGGTAAACAACAATGTATCATATAACGATTGTTCTACCTACCGATTGCGGAATTATGATAATATTGACAATAATCATAGTTATTTGTTATACAAGGGTGCAAAGTTGTATTTTAACCGCGAGTGTGGAATTGAAACACGAGCTAGCGAATGGATTCTAGGGTTGAACCACGAGGTAGCGAACGGATTCTATGGTTCAAAAATAGAATCCTGAGCGAAGCGAGTGGTTCATAAATAGAATCCTGAGCGTAGCGAGTGTTGCAACACACGAGACGTCAAAATAACTTGCACCCGTGTGTAACACAAATCTTTTCACCTCACTAAAGCGAGGAAAAAAAAAAAAAAAACAAAAAAGTAAAGTAAGGAAAATTTTTAAAAAAATATTAAAAAGGGGAAAAAAACATTAAAAATGAAAAAAAATAATTTTAAAACATGAAAAAAGAAACAAAATATTACAAAATAAAAAAAAACATTTAATAAAGAAGAAAAGAGACAAAACATTGAGAAACAAAAAAAATAACATTAAAATAAAGAAAAACTTTTAAAAAAGGCAAAAATAATTTCAAAAAACATTAAAAAAGACTGATAAAAGAAAAACGAAGCAATAAAATAGAGACAAAAACATATAAAAAAGAAAAAAGTTACAAAAAACATAACATTAAGAAAAAAACGTAAATAAAGACAAAAAACAAAAAAAAAACATGTAAAAAGAAAAAAGTTACAAAAAACATTATATTAAGAGAAAAAACATAAAAAAAGACAAAAAAACAAAAAAAAAACGTAGTGGAAAAAAAATTAAAATAATGGAAAAAGAAAAAAACCTTGAAAAACACATATCAATCAATAAAAAAAAAACATTAAAATATGGCAAAAACATCAAAAAAATATAAGAGAATTTCAAAAAACCTTGAAATAATAAAAAATAAACATTAAAAAAAAGGAAAAAACGTATAAAAAAGAGTAAAAAGACCAACAAAACATAAAAAAAAAAAACATTCAAAAAGAAACAAAACATTAATAAAAGGAGAAAAAAGCAAAAATCATTGAAAAAAGAAAAACAAAGCAATAAAATAGAGACAAAAACATAATAAAAGAAAAAATGTTACAAAAAACATTAAAATAAGAGAAAAAACGTAAAAAATATATAAAAAAAGACAAAAAACTTAAAAAAAATCATTTTAAAAGAAAAAAAAGTGGAAAAGCCACAAAAATAAATCAAAAAGAAAAAAACATTTAATTTTTTTTTTTTTTAAAGTGGAAAACAAAAAAACCTTGAATAAACACATTTAAATCAATAAAATATAAAAAAAAAACTATTAAAATGTAGACGAAAACATCAAAAAATAAATAGAATTTCAAAAAACATTAAAAAAAGAAGACAAGAATTAAAAAAAAAAAAAAACGTATAAAAAGACCAAAAAAACATTAAAGAGAAAAAAAATACAGTAAAACATTCAAAAAGAAACAAAACATTTAAAAAGAGAAACAACATTTTTAAAAAGGAGAAAAAGAAAAAATATTTATAAAACAAAAAAACATTTAAAAAAGAAAAAATGAATTAAAAACATTTAAAAAAAGAATAAAACATTCAAAAAAGGTACCTAAATAAAATTAATCGGATGGGCGAAAAATGTCCTGTCTGGACTGGCCTTTACATGTTATTATGTTTAAGAAAGTAACTAATAACACGTTCGGATTTCAAATATTCTTTGCACTCTTGTGGATAAAATGCAGTTTTGCTATCTGTTTTTAAAGAATAAAAATGGGCTTTCCGAGCTAGTGAGGTGAAAATACATTTACATTTTTAAAGTGACTATGTGATTTTAAGGGTTAGTAGTGATTATTCTTAACCAGTTGTTTTTTTCTTATATTAATATATTCATAACTACGTTAGTTCACCATGATAACCAACCTATTTTCAAAAATACGTTCCAACTTTGTTACGTTTCGCACAAAAAAAAATTGAGCAACAACGAAAAAATTGGGTTAAGGGAAGTGCACACTGAAGAGTAGATTTGCAAAGACGAAACACAGTAAGTATGGTATTTTTATGACGGTTAAAAGTTAACATAATTATTCATTTCCAACTTATGTTACGTGTCATGGTCATATCACGTATATTTTATAAGATTATTTTTTTTAGCTACGTTATATTTGAGAATATTTACCAGTATGATCTTAGCTTTACAACAACCAACTTATGTTACGTTTATGGTAACGTCACGTATATTTTATAAGATGCATTTTTTTAGGTATGTTATGTTATAAATGAGAATTTTTACCAGGATGATTAAGCTTTATAACAACTTATTTACGTTTTATGGTAACGCCATGATGAAATAGTAAGATGCTATTAAAGTTAATTAGTTTGAAACTCAATTATGCTTTTCGTTTGATGGTTAACCATTTAAATTGCTACATAAATAGGTAGGGGAGAATGACACACCTCAAAAGTTTGTCGTGTTTTGTTATTTTGATTTTGTTCCTGTTACCGTTATGCATAAGAGGGAAAGAGGCGAAAATAGTTGGAGGCCTTTCAGTTCCAGTAGAGAAGTTTCCGCACACTGTGCAGGTTTTTAACTCAGGCTCAATGTGCGGCGGCACCATCCTGTCCAGCTGGGCCATCCTGACCGCCGCGCACTGCTTCGAAGACAACAAGAACGTACGGGATATACATGTGTGTTTTGGTGAGGATACTCGTAATATAGTGGAATAGTTATATATGATACAAGTGCGGAAAGTAGGTAATTCCCAACGAGTGGCGATGACCAAAAACACGACCGCGAGGGAGTGTTTTTGATCGACACGAGTTGGGAATTACCTATCCGCACGTGTACCATACAACATTTTACAATGCATCACGCGAGGAAATAAAAATATGCATAAAAGGTGAAATTTTAATTGTCACGAACTCACGAAATCTCATTCCCGCATAGTGTGCGGGAATATTGTACTGAAATCCATTCCGCACGGGCAAGCCCTCTCTTTGCGCTGCCGTGCTGGCATCGACTACTTCCCGTGTTTATGTTGAACCATATAAAGGAGCACATTCAGAGCAAGTGCATTGTAAAATATTTTTAAAAGCCTAATCGTGTTAGCGCTAAACGAGATTCGACGACGCGACGCATTGTAAGTACCTATAGGCACGGAGACGTGTAAATGACACGCTTTGTTTGGGAAAAATGACAGTTGAGTTGTCCTCACGTAACTGTCTACATTCGAAAAGTTACATAACCACCCCTCAGCAGAGGAGGGGTGACTGGGGTGATCACGTAACGTTTCAAAGACGCGTTAGGACAATTCAACTGTCATTTTTCCATATAAATATTGACATTTAGATCTACCTAACGTACGTACAATGCGTTACGTGATTACCTGCTGGTCGATTGTGTAACGCTTTGTACGTACGTTAGCACAGCAGCTAGCGCGATATGCTTTATGGTCACTTTTTACGGCACAAATGTTGTAAAACTTCACGAAAAACAATACCATTAAACCTTTCATGTTAGCTGCCCAGGTACATTTATCTAAATGTAATTTTTTTGTATGTGAAAATGACAGTTGATTTGGCGAAAACAAACGTAACTAACCCTCTGATAAGAGTCATCTAGGTACGTCTGTTCTCGTCGTCTAAGGAAAAGAAATACAGCAGAAATATTCTTAACCAATTCGCCGCATCCGACTTGAACTCAAGTTTGTCACCGGTGTCACCCACCCGCCACCGACATCATACATCTCAAAAGGGCAGCGCCTACAATGGTTTCTATACTTACAGGTGCTAGATTCACGTATGACATGACCGCTGTTACACACGATATATGGTATTTTATCCAACACGAAGATTACAATAAGGAAGCGCCTTTCGCTTGCGACATCGCATTGATATTTACTAGGCGGCCAATACAGTTCACGAAAAGCGCACGGAAGGCTATCCTCGTAAACACAAACCATTGGATGAATGAAAGTGAACACAATTTCATTGCAACAGGTTGGGGCTTAACGTCGGTACGTTATGTTATGTTACCGTATGATTTAGAAATAAACGTATTGGGTTGAAATATGTCGGGCAGTTGTTGCGCGCACTCGCATGCCCGCATATCAAGCAAATATGCTATAGCGTCAGATTTCAATTCAGTAACGCAAGTCGAATAGACCCTCGTATTCTGTTTATTTCGACATGCATTATGCTAGTTCCGTGTTGACATGAATTAAAGCATAATATTAGTGAATCAATTTGCAGCTGTTAACAGTGCTCGGAATACATATGACTAATAAATAAATGAAAGTGTTACAAAGCTTCGAACCAGCCTACTGATATCAGTTAAACTGTAGTAGTTATTTTTTAATAATAAATTTTTATAGTAGGCAATCCTGTTACTAAACATTTCTAAGAGCTTTCATCTCACTCCTAAAATAACTATTATCCGAAAGAAAAGGATACCATTGCTGTCGATGACACTGCTTATTTATGACATGGCCTTTTTACTAAATTAATTTATAAACAACTAGCGACCCGCCCCGGCTTTGCACGGGTTTATATGTATAATACGTTCATGTATTATACATATAAACCTTCCTCTTGAATAACTCTTTCTATTGAAAAAAACCGCATCAAAATCCGTTGCGTAGTTTTAAAGATCTAAGCATAAATAGGGACAGACAGACAGACAGCGGGAAGCGACTTTGTCTTATACTATGTAGTGATCTCGGCAGCACGGTGGTTCGATGTCAAGAGGATTGATGGAGGTGCTCCTACGCTTTGTGTCAACAAAAACATGCGAAGACAATTATAAAGGCCTCAAGTTCACGGAGGACATGTTTTGCTTGTACGGAGACGGGGAGCGCGACACGTGCCAGGGCGACTCGGGCGGAGCCGTCTTATGGAACGGGTGAGGATCTGAGGAGATTACCAATATTCTCTTTTTTACCCAAATGCCCCAGAAGGAGGGTTACGTTTTTCGAGCGTATCTATGTATGTGGCAAGAATATTCTTTTGACGGGCTGCAGTCCAAACGACTTGACGGATTTTGTCATGCATGTGAGGTGTCGTTGGATTCCTCATAATCGTGGGAACATAGGCTTATAATATTTGAAACATGCATTTGGGTTTTTTTTAATCCTTTGATTTCACTCGGTCGCTTATCAAAATAACTAGACAGGGTAGGGTAGGTACGTAAGCAGTCTGAAATAGAGCTAAAGTAATCTAGTTCAACCTTCAGCAGTTTGTGAAAAAAGTCAACCATTTCCTTCGTTCTTGTCGAACTAGTCGAGACCCGGTCCGTGTGATAATTGAAACATTATATGAACCCAATATTTTATAAGTTTAGTAGCAGCATAACTCGTCCATGGATACCAAGCTGGATAAAAAACCGGTCAAGTGATAATCTGACTTGCGCACCGAGGGAATGCGCATGAATAAAAAAAATACCTTAGATAGGGAATATAGGGATATCGTTATATTTTTCCTGTAATATTTATGTTAATCTTAATCATATCTACGTACTCGTACTTATGTTATAATTTTTTAATGTTCACTTGGTAAACTTTGAAAATTGTATTTTCTACAACTTTTCTTCATAAATCTAAATTAAATCCCTGTAGAAAGAGAAAAAAAGAAAAACTGTTTCAGAATGTACAACTGTGAATGTGTAATGCAGAAGTGTGCATGAGTTTGTTTTATATATTTGTCGCGAATAAATGTTTTATTTCTTTCTCTATCTGTTATTACAGATAACCTCACCTGGTACCTCACTTAAATAATAGACATATAATAACACTTGACCTAATAGATGGACTTTGAATTTTTAACGCTCCTCATATTTGTCATTTCCTTACACGTAGGTTAGCCTTCTTTACAATTATTCCAAATTTCAAATTGACAGCATAAGTAGTTGCTGAGATTTAACGTTGTGACAGACGGACAGAGTCGCACCATAAGGGTTCGATCCATTTTTACCTTTTTGGTGCGGAGCCCTAAACTCTCAAATGAACAAATATTTTGCATTCCTTCAGGTTAGTGGTGGGCCTGGTGTCACATGGCGACGGTTGCGCCAAGAAGGATACGCCAGGTGTATACACTAATGTCTATTACTTCTGGTCATGGATAGAGAAGAAAACAAAAGAAGCTCGTAAGATGTTCTGTACATACTTTCTCCGATTAAGCTTTAACAACAGAACGGGAATATAATATTAAACGCATTGGTAAGATTTAATGTAAAACTTCATCCTATTTTACCTCACTATTTATGCATATTTAGTACACTATATAGTTACGCAGTATTTTGGGCGTGAAAATAACAGATCGCATTAGAAATACAATACTGCGTTCCAAAACGCAAGTAGCTGACGTAGCTCACGCAGCCGCCAAACTTAAGTGGGACTGGGCCGGGCACATCTGCCGCATGCCGGAAGACTTGTGGGCTAAAATCACCACCAAGTGGGTCCCACACAACCGAACACGGCGTCGCGGTAGACCTCGTCGGAGATGGCGAGACGAGCTTGACGTCTTCGACCAAGACTGGTGGGAGACTGCCCAGGATAGGGATACGTGGAAGGAACAGAGGGAGGCTTTTGCCCAGCAGTGGGACACTTAAGGCTATAAAAAAATATATATATATATAGTTACGCTAGTCTCTGCCCGCGACTCCGTCCGTATTCAATTCAATCTTTATTGATAACATGGTTACAGGTAATTTTTTACATAATATTAATTTGAACATTAGCACATTAAATATCATACATTATTATTATATTAAGTATTATCATTAGGTACATTTATTATTATTATATTAGGTATTATCACTACACTTCATTGGACGATTGATTGGCAAAGGAAGTCGTCTAGAGAATTTTGTTACTCAAATATTCTTTTTGCTTACATATAAACGAGCATTCTGATATTTCCGGTCGCTTAAGGTAACTAGGCAAACGATTATATATTTTGGGACCTACCTATGTAGTAAACACACACTGCTACGATTTTTTGAGTTTGTGCCTTATTGGTTATCTTTATTGCGACTATTTGGCCTGAATTTTCGGAACTCACTAATATTTTTACGGACCGTTTTTGATATTTCTAAAATGTAAATGCTTGTAAACGTAGCGGTAAACGTGTATCGTGGCTCCATACAAATTTAAAGATAAAAATTATCCTATGTCCTTCCCCGGGACTCAAACTATCTCTATACCAAATGTCATCTAAATTGGCTCAACGTTTTAAGCGTGAAGAGGTAACAGACAGACAGACATACCGATAGACACGCTTTCTTATTTATAATATTAGTATGGAATGGATAGTAGGTATATAGTATTTATTCAACTTTGACGTACCTATTTAAGCGAATGGCCAAATGATGTTTTCCAGAAACTGATTCATAAATCTCAGAAAATAAAAATTATTACAAAAAATATATTATGTACTTGCCTACTACCGATGCGCGCCCGAGCTGCACAAATGATGCAATAACCATTGTAAAACTACCCATACTTTTAACTACGATTGTAAAACGAGCGACAATGGCGACAGATAAACCGCACGCGGTTTTCGTTCGCTGTTCGAATCATTTGTTAATAGTTTATAAGTATATTGGATAAATAAACGAAAAAAAAAAAAAAGTATATGACAAAACTGTCACCGCCATTACTATGCTAATCGCGGTTTGATATAATCACACATTTCAAACTCTGGTGGAAAATGGCGTGTTAGTGTCACTTTAGTAAGTGAAGAATGTCGTCCAAAATGTTTACAAATACGCCTCCTAAATAAGTATTCCTTGCAAAGCACCAGGTTACTACTGACTTTTTTTTTGTGAAAATTATTACCTTTTTATTATCATTGATATCCTGCATTTAAAGTCTGTGGTATTCTTCGCGAGTGATTGAAATAACTGCCGAGTTCCACTGGGTTAGTAACCAATAGAGGTTTAGGTAAGTTTCCGCAACATTTTAAACTAATTCTGGTTCTGCATGCGCTTATGTAATGTTTGTCTTACCAATGGGTACAAAAGGTAACTTTGCTGGTGTAAGTACCAATTTTTTTTCTATTCGCGGTCCATTAAGGAATAGCAAAGAAATTGCTCTCTTGTAAGGGCATCCGCGGAAGATCTGTGTCTAGGTACTCACATTATGGTAAGTACCTTGGCATTAAGCTGATTTGAGTCCTTTTCTCTGACGCCTTTGTTACAAGTAGATTAACACGTTGCGATACTTTTAAACAGACGAGCTTAGCGTCTTGAATAAATATTATTTTCTACTAGCTTCTGCCACCGACACCGTCCGCGTGGAACTCGTTTATATCGTAGCTCCATACAATTTACCCCCTTTGGGGATGATTTCCGGGACAAAAACTATCCTATGTCCTTCCCCGGAACTCGAACTATCTCTATCCCTTTCAGACCCGAAAAACAAGACCCTGCCAACGTATAATTTACTTTGAAAACAAATTTTTAACCGACGAAAAATCAATCAACCCCTATTTTCCTACCCTTAAGGTTGTTTTTTTTTTCCAAATGTATATGGAACCAACTTCGGGGTATACCCTTTCCAATAAACAAAATATTATCAAAATCGAACTACTCTGTTAAAAGTTATGCGTGGTCATACATAAAAAAAAATATATACGCGTCGACTTGAGAACCTCCTCCGTTTTTTTCGTCGGATGAAAATTAAGTATTGTGACATTTTTGACATATGTTTTTGATTTGACAATTAAATGTAATCAACCCGCACAATCGTATTAGCCGGGTTCGAAAGGGCTATGGCTATACCCTTTATCAAATTTCACCCAAATCGGTTCTGCGGTTTAAGCGTGAAGAGGTAACAGACAGACAGACAGGCAGAAAGACAGACAGACAGACACACTTTCGAGTTTATAATATTAGTATATATATATATATAAGGTAAACGTCCGAGTGCTGGACGCTGTAGTACTAGTATTATGGCACGGGCACTTTATATCAAAGCAATATATGGGTCGAACCTTGGTCGAACTAAGAGGATTTTGCTTCATTCAAATTTATGCCATGTCACTTTGACTTAGAGTGCCCATGCCATATACTAGTACAGCGTCGAGCACTCGGACGTTTACCTTAGTAGGGTAGAGGAACCAAAAGATAAACGTTTAAGCGACTATCCCAACTTTACAATTTTTTTTCGAGGAGTGGTGATTTAGTTTGTTTACATTTAATTTTTTTAAACGATTTCGTATATAATCGAGATTGGATATGACTATTTTAAACCATCCTATTACAATACAGTATTTTATTAAAAATGGTTTTATGCTGAAGTATGTCATTTTGCCCAGAAGATGAACACTGTGCCCAATAGTTGAACATTTTGACACCAATAGTTGAACGAAGAAAAACGTAACACCGCGCAGCCTCTGACTTTTGGTCTAGTTATTATATAATCATTGTTATAGCAATTTATACTAGTTAACAATCACAATATTGATACTAAACACAGAATAAAACAGTTCAAATGTACCCTTTTCATATGGTTACAATTATAAGAGATTATTTTTTACATATTAATCATTAAAACATTTTTTTATTAATTTATCATTAGATTAAAATAGATAAATTGTTGAGTTTTATATGTATAAGTCAGATTTCATATTTATTACGTATCTATGTTATTAAGATGTTCATTGTACTAACCCTTGTCTAAAACTTGAACGAATAAATTTTGTTCGTTCATGTATTGGGCACGATGGCAAAGGAATGAACGGACTAAATTTAACAGAGCGTTCACTTATTGGAATCGAAGCCAAAAGTTGAACGAACTAATTTTATTCGTTCATCTTTTTTATTCGTTCATCTTCTGGGCAGCGGTTCTTTGTTAAACAATCGTTGTTGGATTTCGTATGTTGGTATGTCCGACTTTAATCTGTTGTCGTGTCTATACTCGCGATTCCTATACCTACATCATCCCTTTCCAACATGCGCACTGATATATCGCTTCGTCCTTGTCACATACACGACGTGTGCGCAACGCTCGCCCCACCTGGCGAGAGAAAAGTGTTGTTGAATTCTAACCCCGTGTGCGTGTAACATCCTCCGCTGATAAAAGACATTAAATCTTATTAAATCCGCCGCAAATCTCTGTACATCGTTTGAAAACTATATATGCTGTCAGCTCAGCATTAAAAGGTGTTCGACTGTTCGTGAAGTGAAGGTGTTTTTGGACAATTTGGGATTGCGCTGCGCGCCCCACACGAGCACATGGTGTGCCACGAAACGCTAGCGTGAAGGAGGAGTTCACCCAAATCACAAGTAAGTGCGCATGGCTCCTATAACCTTCTGTTAGCTGATTCATCCACCTGTTCCGATTTCCAAAGGCAGCTAACTTTCCTGCACAATTTCGCATCAAGTAGCTACGACAATAGACCACACGGTTGGATACCTACATACAGTCCACTAACGCGCTAATCTCTGAAAAGGGAAACTTGAAAGCGCACCGCAAATTAAAACACCCTTGCAGGGCGTGATCAAAATTCAATTCTGTACGCCCCAAGTTTTGGTCACTAACGATCCGGATAATTATATTTCATTCCCAACCTAGGATTTATATCTATTTAAAGTAGCTTCTTGACATTATATTATATAATTTACCCATAGATACGTAAAATCTATGTACTTCGCATCATATCATCGTATCATTATTCTATAGATACTAACATTTCAGCAACGCATTAACGATTCTTAGTTTTCAATTGATGTACACGTCACAAATACATGCTATTGTTCACACTGGCACGGGAGCGCTGACGAGTTTCGTTCATATCTACCCGCTTTTATTTCGTTCTAATCTTTTCTCGAACTACCGCGTGCCGCGCGCTCCGATCTGTGCCGTCAATAGGTACCTATACGGTCATCGCTTAACCTACTTTGTAGACGGAGAGTTAAACCGCCTTATTCTCACAAACTGTTTCTTTTTTGTAACACATTTCCTTTGTATACTTTTATTTCCCGCGATTCGTGTTACATACCTACATCTATTTTAACCGCACTTCTATTTCCGCGACTTTTGTCAAACATTTAGGTATATTACCGCTTTTTCCCGCGACTTGTGTTTACGAGTAGGTACTCACATTTATTTAACCGCACTTTTATTTCCGCGACTTTTGTCAAACATTTATTATAACCGCTTTTTCCCGCGACTTGTGTTTACGAGTAGGTACTCACAGTTATTTAACCGCACCGTTATTCCCGTAAATCGTGTTTACGGACATTTATTTGAACCGCATTTTATTCCCGCAAATCGTGTTTACTTATATTTTATTTGTGTGGGCTAAGTTTTATAATCATGCCACCGAAAAATGACCCTAAGGACGAGGCGGCTAGGGACCCCGTCCAAAATGAACTAGTTATTTTAGAAGCTAAGCGCAGTGCCTTCTTCGCCCGCTTACAAACCATATACAAATTGTCGGTTAAGGCGTACGAAGACGAAATTCAACGTAAAACGTTCTTAAATAGCGTATCAAATCTAGACCAATTGCGATCAGATTTTGAGCGTGTTTTAGACTCGTACAATGAATGCGTTTTACGATTAACGCCTGATGCAACCGCTAATTATCAGTCCTGGATCGCGTTTGAGGATATGTATTGTCAAATCAAACGCATTCAGTCTGAAATCGAAAGTTCGCCAGAGTCTCAGCGGCCTTTGCAATCCGCTCTAAAGCAAAATCTCCCGCCTATGCAGCTAATGGAATTTAATGGCGACCTTCGTAATTGGCCATTATTCTATGAACAATTTAAAAGTGTGATTCATAACAACTCACGCTTAACAGATAGCGAACGCATTCAGTTCCTAGTAGGTAAACTGACTGATAAGGCTAGGTCGGTATGCGCGGGGCTGCCAGCCACAGGGGAAAACTATCCCATAATTTGGCAAGCGCTTGTTGATAAATATGAAGACAAACGCGCCATGGCAGCCGGCTATATCAATCAGCTGTTAGACTTTAAACCCATAGCGAATGGGTCCGCTTCTAATTTGGAGTATTTTCTATGTAATTTCGACGCCTCCGTTAAGGCGTTTAAAGCGCTTAAATTACAAGATTTAGCGGATTTTTTGTTCTTGCATATCGCATTACAAAAACTAGATCCCGAATCGATAAAATTATTTGAGATGTTTTATCGCAAGGAAACGTGTCCTTCGTACAAAAATCTTATTGATTTCGTCAAAGAACAATCCAGGGTTGCATCGCATTCGACAACAAAACAAACATTTTCACAATCACAACCGAGATCTAATAACAATAAAAATATACCGCTACCAAAAAACAATTCGACGAAAACATTCGTTAATACGCAAACGCCCGCGATTGATTCTTGTTTGTTGTGTAAAACTAATAAACACGAACACTTATATCAGTGTGCCGCTTTTACAAAAATGTCCCCGTACGAAAGATTTAATTTTGTAAAAACTAATTCCGTGTGTAACAATTGCCTTAGTTATAAACACAAATTTTCCGCTTGTATGTCACACAGAACGTGTAGTATATGTAATGCACAGCACCACACGTTATTACATTTTAATCCGCCGCATAAACAAACTTATTTACCTAACTCGCATCAAACCAGTACCAACACTTTTGTTGACAAGGCGAATTCCACACCGCGGCCTAGCAGTAGTAACGGGGTGGCAAGCAATTTGCAATCTTATCACCCGGCCGATAGGGTTGATAATGGTTTGAGGCATGACTCAACGTTGAATCATTTGTCGGCTCGGAGTGCAAATGATGATGATAACTTGAGAACGCTTATGCATAAAACAACCTTATTAGGGACCGCAAAAATTCGACTTTATGACGCAAGCGGTAAGGTTCATTATGCAAGGATTCTGGTCGATCCTGGAAGCCAATCTGATTATATAACACTCGAGTGTTGTAATCGATTAGCGCTGCCGATTTCGAAACAGAATCGTTTTGCCAGGGTTCAAGGTATTGGGGGTTCGTCCCAAAAAATACTTGGGATGTCAATAGTGCAATTTAGTTCCCGATTCGACAGTAATGGCGATAACTCTTACACTATTCAGCCTCTGGTGGTGGAATCCATTACGTCACACTTGCCTGACTCGCCTATCGACATATCTTTGTTTGATTGTTTTAAGAATATACCTTTGGCCGATGATTGTTTTAATGAGCCCGGGCCCATTGATATGCTTATAGGAGCAAATTTATTCTGTGACATCTTACTTTCTGACAAAGTCCGAAGTGCCGGCTTGCCTTCGGCTTTGGAAACCACCCTGGGTTACGTCATAATGGGGGACGTCACTGTGACGTCACCTCCGCGCGCGACTCGTGCTCTCTGTGCGTTTACGCACGAACCGCTTAACCAAACTTTGGAAAAGTTTTGGAACTTGGAGGAAGTACCCTCAAAGAAATTTCTACGTCCCGATGACAAGGGATGTGAACAAATATTTACCGCAACGACGACGCGTAACGATAATGGTTCTTACGCAGTCGATCTTCCCTTCAAGCAAACGCCAGATAATCTGGGCAATTCTTTTGTAACCGCTAAAAGAAGATTTTCGATGCTCGAAAATAATTTCTTAAAATACCCGCAACTCCGCGACAAATATGATGACGTCATTCGGAATTACCTGGATAAGGGGATTATTTCTTTGGTTCCGCCCGAAGAGTCCTCAACGCCAGGGTTTTGTCTACCTCACCACCCGGTCATCCGGAACGACAAATCCACGACAAAAATCCGCCAAGTTCTGGACGGTAGCTGCAAATCAGACAGTGGACTGTCATTAAACGACATCCTACATACTGGCTGTAATTTGCAAGCAGACATTTTTCACATTCTTTTGAATGTTCGCATATTCCGCGTTGCCTTTTTCGCTGACGTCCGCCAAATGTACTTATGCATAGAAGTACATCCGCACCACCGCTCTTTTCAACGATTTTTGTATCGCTTTTCGCCTGAAGTACCTTTGGAGATGTATCATTTCAACCGGGTCTGCATTGGACTCCGGTCTTCGCCATTCCTCGCGCTTCGCACGCTCCGCCAGCTCGCTAGTGACGAACGCGAGAGATTCCCGCACGCTGCCGCCGTTCTCGAGGGGGACGTTTACATGGATGATCTAGCTTCCTCTGCTTCTTCATCCGAGGAAGCAGTTGCGATAGCGAATCAACTAATCAGTCTCTTCGAGGCTGGCGGGTTTGATCTGGTCAAATGGACTAGCAACTCTCCGCAGTTGCTAGAGCACATTCCCATATCTCACCGCCAGTCGGAAGACGTCTCCTTCGGTGACGGCGACACTTTGAAGATTTCTGGTCTTCGATGGCTTCCCGCTTCGGATGAATTTGTCTTTGACGTTTCTCCTCCGCAACTCAGTGGCACGAAGCGTGCTATTCTTTCAGCTACTGCTCGTTTGTATGACGTGCTAGGACTCGTCGGCCCTGCCATACTTTATTCCAAGCTTATTATAAAGGAACTATGGCTCTTAGGGATGGATTGCGATGATTTGCCACCGCCGCACATATCGCATTTATGGGAGCAGTTCGTCAGTGGAATTCCACTGATTTCAGCTCGTAAATTTCCGCTTCATTTCGGTGTCGAGTTTGACGATGTTTTGTCTCAGCGTCATCCAATTGCGGATACATTTGCATTTTCTGACTCTGAAGTTGTCTTATCTGTTGGGTGCACTCTTCACCTCACAGATTCACAACTTTTATAGCAAATATTGCTCAATATCAAAATAATTTTGCAACTTCTAAATCTTACCTAAATGAGCTTCACACGTTTCTTCAGTCTGATCCGTATTATACGCATTTCAAGGACGAACTTGCAAAAAGTCGAATTACTTGGCGTATGAGCCCCCCAAACGCGCCTCATTTTGGAGGCATTTGGGAAGGTAACATTAAATGCTTTAAAACCCATCTTCATCGTGTTATAGGCAATCAAATCTTGACATACGAAGAATTACTTACCGTGCTTACTCAGATCGAAGCGATTCTTAATAGCCGCCCTCTTTATATACTAAGTTCTGACCCGTCAGAACCCACCGCGCTAACGCCAGCACATTTCATGTCAACCTCGCCGTTGCCGCGTTTGCCCGCCGCCGACTTAAGCCAGGAGCGACCGAATCTATTAACTCGTTTTTCAATGCTAGACTCGCTTGTCCAATCATTCTGGAAACGGTTCCGAGTTGAGTATCTTCACAACTTACAAAGCAGAGAGAAATGGAATACTCCAGACAAGCCGATAGCGGTGGGAACAATAGTTTTAATAAACGTTGCTAACGCGCCACCCTTGCAGTGGCCGCTCGGAATAATAACTCGGGTATTCCCTGGGCGAGACGGTGTTGTCCGCGTTGCTGAAGTGCGGACCCGCAACGGTACGCTCGAGCGACCGATCGTTCGGCTGTGCCCGCTGCCTACGCAGTAGGGTTGCCACCACATACATATCTATGTATACATATATATATTTTAAGTTACCATAAATAGTAATTCTTTTAGTATAATTACCTAATGATAGGTAAATTGTACACTTCGCTTGTTTTTAGTTATATGGTGCGATATCATCTTTTCCTATGTACATCCATATGTATATAATTATTATTTTTCTCTTTGAAGGGAACCCTTCAAGCCGGGGGAGATGTTGGATTTCGTATGTTGGTATGTCCGACTTTAATCTGTTGTCGTGTCTATACTCGCGATTCCTATACCTACATCATCCCTTTCCAACATGCGCACTGATATATCGCTTCGTCCTTGTCACATACACGACGTGTGCGCAACGCTCGCCCCACCTGGCGAGAGAAAAGTGTTGTTGAATTCTAACCCCGTGTGCGTGTAACATCCTCCGCTGATAAAAGACATTAAATCTTATTAAATCCGCCGCAAATCTCTGTACATCGTTTGAAAACTATATATGCTGTCAGCTCAGCATTAAAAGGTGTTCGACTGTTCGTGAAGTGAAGGTGTTTTTGGACAATTTGGGATTGCGCTGCGCGCCCCACACGAGCACATGGTGTGCCACGAAACGCTAGCGTGAAGGAGGAGTTCACCCAAATCACAAGTAAGTGCGCATGGCTCCTATAACCTTCTGTTAGCTGATTCATCCACCTGTTCCGATTTCCAAAGGCAGCTAACTTTCCTGCACAATTTCGCATCAAGTAGCTACGACAATAGACCACACGGTTGGATACCTACATACAGTCCACTAACGCGCTAATCTCTGAAAAGGGAAACTTGAAAGCGCACCGCAAATTAAAACACCCTTGCAGGGCGTGATCAAAATTCAATTCTGTACGCCCCAATCGTGCTTTTCATAGTAAAACAAAGCCCAAAATAACCGTGTTGCGAATGGATACTCACGTTCAACTTTTGGTCCAAAAATCAACGGTTAAAAAACGATTAATTTGAACCATAAAAGTTTTATGTACCTTTTCAATAAGAATTTATATAAGCATTTGAAAAAACTACACCTTGCCCAGTAGATGAACGCCGTTCATCTATTGGCTCAGGTACAAAAAGTTGGAACCGTTAGTTGAACGCTAAATATCTCTTAAATTAACAATAAATACGCAATTTGTGATAGATAATCCATTAAAGGCATTAATCAAGAATCTATATCACGCAAAACAATCCATGTAGACGTTTTATTCAATTTTATACATAATTTAGAGCTTAAATTTAAGAGCGCTTTCCTTAAGTAAATCTCCATACAAACGGTGATTTTGGCGCGAGACCTCGACGCGACAATCGCTCACAGCAGTGTGTGTGTGGGAACTGTATGGGAGTTTAAATGCCAGCCTTGGCAAAGGGATGATGCGTTAGGAAAAAAATATCCCGAAGGCGTAAAATGTATCGCGATTTTTTTATTTCAATTTTACGACAAAACGTTCAACTATTGGGTGGTGTTCATCTTTTGGTTCCTCTACCCTATAGGTAGGTAGGATTTTCTTTCAAATGCTCAACTTTGATATCAAACAGAATTCTATTTATAAGGAGCTTTTTCGGAAACACACATGACCCCTGTCCGTGTCCATTTCACCAGCATACTCGTATGGGTGGGCATAGGCTACAGTTAATCCCGTGGTTCTTCTGTATGTAATTCGCGGGCCGAGCCGCGTCAGCAGCTAGACTTTGATACATCGTCGAACATAACTTACTTACAGTTTCAACATAGGTATTTTCTATCCTTTCAACAACAACATGTCATGATCGTGTGCCTTATCTGTTGTCACTTCCTGTTCTTTTGAACAATATTTTGTCAGGAGCTTTTGAGTGTTCAGTTTGATCCACCTGAAAAATAATGAAATAAGAATTAAGTAGGTACCTACGCTCGATCGATCTGACGATTCCAAAGTTAAAGTTTAGTTAAGTCGCTATTGACTTTGTCTTTAAAATCGGAAAATGTGATACCGTTTATGTTTTACGTTAACCAGACTTGACGATATTATACTAGCCACGGCTTTTAGACATAAAGTGGGTAGTTGTTTTTGCGTGCATTCCTCTGACAGATTTTAATGTAGGTACTTCGTGCTTACTATACATACTTACTTGTAAAAGTAGGAAACGTTGGTGAACAAGGCGATGTGAGGCGCTTCATCGATGTTGGCGCCATAAGACAATATGCCCACGACCAGCCCATTATGCAAGGCGGCACCCCCCTTGTCACTCAGGAGATTTGCCTGCAATTTATTCATCAATTTGGGTCTCCACATTCGCATCTTCATTGCATGTTGCTTCGCGCTTTATGATGTCATGAGTGTTATGACGCAATAGCACGGCTAGCACTCGTGTTAGCTAGCGTGCGAAACACATTGAAATGCGATAATGTATGGCTTAAACTAAACCTAACCTTCATTTAAGGGGCTCACAGTTCCCAATGACCTTCGATCTGTTACCGTCCGTTTTTTCGTGTTTTTTTTGTTTACCGTGATGTGACAACCGTATAGTTTAACTAAGAAGTAAGGGCGATGAATGCAAAACTTCATGAATTTGATGATCAGATTTATTACCACAGTTACAGCAGTACAATTTAAATTAGCTAACTAACAGCAATACAACAAGTGATTATCACCGATGCCGAGAAACGAATGACCAGCATGGCACTGCAATGCCCGCTGTTAATTCTGATCCCTACTACTATGCTCCCTTGTGATTGGTCGTTGATAACTGTCAATATCTCGACCAATCACAAGAAGTCAATAAAACTACTTTTAATTATGTAACTTTGTATAAATATCTAAATATTTATAAATATCATTTAACTATTTATAACAGTATTAACAACAACGAGGTTAAATGAAATATTTAGTATCCCATATTTACTTCAAAATTCATAGTTTTTGAGATATATGGCACTAAAATTTAGCAGTTTTGGGCCAAAAAACCAGTTTTTTGGACGTAACTTTTGTAAATATGAGTTAATAATAAAAAACTCTTGGGTTGTTAGAAACGTCAAACAGGAACAGTTACATGTAAATTTCATATATAAAAGTGCATAAACAACATACTAATATCGAAATCAGAGCTTTTTTGGACCATGTTTGAATAAATCATAGAAAAATAAAAAAATTTTTTTTTCTAAAAAACTCGCTTGCAAAAGTAGATAAAGTATTGAAGAACCGATTAACGTTTGTGGCATAAATATATCTATTGTAATGACGGAGGAATATCAACTCAAAACTCATCAAAACTAGTCAAAAAGCGCGTGGAGCATGATGCAACTATAAAATCATAATCACAATCAAAAAGTATGCAAAATAAAACGAATTAATTATGTTACCTACTAAGCAGATCGACCTGAATTCTTCACACAATAAATGATTACTGATTATAACTTATACCTATATGCCTACCTGTTACTCAGGTTATCACGGTTTTATTATTGCATTAAAATCTATGCAGGTCGATCGCTTTAAACACGATTTAAAATATTTAATTAATTAAACGCTTGTAGCGTTGCACAGCGCTGAGTCAGACTATAGCCATGCTCAGAAGAAATAAGCAACAGTGAGTATAGTAGGTACTCACTCGGTCGAATTTTGCGCAAAATATTGAGGGCGTGAGTACGTCTGGGTAGGTGTTGATGCATTCCTGGTTGGTTATCACTGTCATTTCTGATTGGAGTAAGTAATGTCCTTGGCTTTGTGAGATGTCCTTAAATAACATTGTTCTGTATTTACATTTTTTTAATTAATGATTTAATTAACACCTTCAACAAAACTACAGCTAAAGAGCTTAAAATGATCAGCACAAGCGTACTAAACTTAAATAATATAGTCACATACAGTATTTCGTGTCCTATCGCTTAGCACTTTCTGCGGTCAACTGTACCTTAATTTGGTTATAGCGCCATCTTTGCGACCATTTGCGAAGTATTTCATTGGCTAGGTATGGTACGGTCACGCGATGCCAACCAACGCAATGTACTTATAATAGATGGCGTATGAGGTTAAACATCTCACTTTATCATAGTGTAAATAAGTTTGGTCAAAAATTATACTTTAGAAACAAAAATTGTGTTTCTCACTTCATGTGCACAGTTATTAATAACACATCGAGACGATTCTACTAAATCTTACCTACCTACTACGATGGGTGTAATTTACGTCCGTTTCTATCATAAGGCCACAACACAACAGATGATAACTAGGTATGATATTGCGTTGTGACCGAACTGACTTACCTACTTACTTACGAGTGCATCACATTGCTGCCAATCCGTGCGCATTCGAGGTTATAAGTACTCTGCATCATCTTGATGGTGTCAAATTGACGACCGCTTTAGCCTAGTTGGTAGTGACCCTGCCTACGAAGCTGGAGGTCCTGGGTTCGAGTCCCGATTAGCACGAATATGTGTTCCTGAGTCATGTATGTTTTCAATGTATTTAAGTATTTATTTCTCTATTTAAGTATCTATATCGTCGTCTAGTACCCATAGTACAAGCTTTGCTTAGTTTGGGACTAGGTCGATATGTGTAAGATTGTCCGCAAAAAAAAAAAAAAAAAATTAGAGAACCCATGGTAATCTATACTACATAATAAATGCTAAAAGTAAAGTTTATTTTTTTTCTCTTTTTCATACATTTTATGTGGCGGTACGAAGTACGCGGGGTCAGCTAGTTAAATATAAAGCTATAAGTAAATGCAAGCTCAGCTAAAGAGCGCATAAATTGGATGAACCCTGATATGATACAATTGTACCTCCCTCCACCCCGTTGCCACGATGTCACTGTATGTATCCATGGCGAACTCTGGCTTGGACAAAACCACTTTCCTGACAGCTAAATCGAACGGCACGTGATTCTAGAAACACAAATTAAGATGCAGTCTGTTTTATCATGTTGTTGTCGTTGGTTATTAGTCGGCTGGTATGGACCTAAAAAGAGTAACCTAGAACGCAGAAGGTATGTCCGGAAGAGAAGACACATCAGAGTATCACATCTCGCCTCTCATCCTAATTAATGCGATATCCATAATTTATTTTGCCATAACGCTAATGTTTGCCATAAGTAGGTAAACATAATTTTCTATGAAAGTGATTTTCTCTGAAACCGTAACATTTTCAGGACAAATTATACTATAAACTTTGTATAGAATGATAGATTAGCTTTGTATTATACAAACTCCTGAAAAGTTGTCATTTGCTGATAATAACTATAATTAGGGAAAACGATGAATGTTACATTTATGGCCAAGGAAATTATGGATTTCATTAATAATAATAAAACAACCCGTGTATAGCATGTAACTTGCACATCCTATCATATACTATCCTATACTATTAAACGAGCATTATTTGTATATATACCTATTTGTAATCAGGTTCTCGAAAATGGCTCAAACGATTTCAATGAAATTTGGAGTGTAGGGCTTTACGAGGGCGAAAAATCGATCTTTTGTCTGGGAAAATTAGTTTTCTCCGTATTTTCACCCGAATAGAGCTCGATCGCCCAGGCACTAACAAATAAAATGAGAAGACAGTGTGGAAATTTAAGTGAAGTTGTTACCTAGCAACATGAAGCCTAAGTTATACGTATCGCGGCGAAGCTTGATCCTTATGACCAGAGCCCGGATTTTTCACGGCAAAACAAAACACTATCATAATCTAGCCACTGGTTGAAACATTATTTTATCGATATCGATAGTTGTTTAGTAGAAGAAAAAACGTCACCAAATAAAATATGTATTTACTAATAAAAAAATTACGTGAAGTTTGTATGAAATTATATATTAGAAACAGATGCAATTTGCATGGCATTTAATTTTTGCATTTACATGGCATTTTATTTGTGTTAGTAATAGTGATAGGAGTAGATAATTATTAGTTTTTCAACATTATCTGGGAGTAAACAGTTTCGTTTATTAAAAGCCATTTATGTATACTAAATGTACGTATTGTACGTTCAACTTCACTTGACGTTAAGGGAGCAAATTCATAAAATTAATTTTCAGTTTGTGTAATATTTTCAGATATTTCTCTTAAATTTTCATAATCAGGATTTGGTTCGAGCACAGCTTCAAATTTGCGTATCACGGGTAAAAGTTTACTCCAATTTACGTAGCAACGAACAGTATCCAGAATGAGGAAGGATTCCGCAATGGACAATATCGAACATGGCAATTGTTCTATTGAAGAGGCTATTACTTCTAGTTTTTTATAAAAAAATATAAAAAGGTTGTTTTGCACACTGTAAATTGTCAATGATGTAAAAATATATCGGCATGTTATTTTTATACCTAATATACCTATATACCTAATAATAATACTCGATATCGATAAAATAATGTTTCTATCACTGGCTAGATTACGATAGTGTTTTGTTTTGCCGTGAAAAATCCGGGCTCTGCTTATGACAGCTGTCATCTCAGTACAATTTTACGTTTTAAGGTTATACATTGTACGAAGACAGCTGTCATAGTGATCAAGATTCGCCGCGATACGTATGGTAAGGTCTTACCTGGAGGACCAGTAACGCGATGTCATTATCCAGTTGACTACTGTATTGGAAATATTCGTGTTCTTTTTTTTCCACCACACCAATAATTTCTCTATATAGGGTAGATACAAATCTTATTATCTCAGCTTTTCTTCTTATAGGAAATGTTAAATTTTAAATACCTAGGTTTTAAATTACACTTTTAAACTTTTTAAATTACATGTAATAATTTTTGTGACTTGACTGGCCTGCAAAATCATTTCAATTTAGTCGGTGAATAATATGAAGAAAGGTAAAAAAAAACCCTATTAAGTATAATAAATTATAACATTTATAACAACATTTTTATCTCGAGTAACTACCTCGCCACATCTATATTAGAAAATAAAATAGTGATTTTTCCGCAGACACGTGTCAAAACACATGTTGGGTTGTTGGGATAACGAAAATATACGAGTTTTTTTTTAAATATACGAGTACCGTCAAACATGCCTACTTTGCCACCAGGGGGAACTTTGCCCAAGAGAAAAATTTTAAAATTTGCTTCTTGGGCAAAGTTCCCCCTGGTGGCAAAGTAGGCATGTTTGACGGTAGTTTTTTTGTTGGTTGAAAACGAACTATTATAGCATTTACTTACCCGTGTTGTAGAAAATTAGTCAATCCAAATTTGACGTAAATTTCATACGGAGGCTTTTCGTTCAGAAAGCAACTGGCGACTGTCAGCACAATTCTGCTTCCGATGAGCGATCCAGAGCAGAAGGCGTGTTTGTAGGCGACGAGTGTGTGGTGCGCGAAGGCAATGTCCACAGCAGCGCCGGCGGTGGAGTGTCTCCATCCGGACATCAACTCCTCGGATTCCTGGCTTATGAAGCTGCACGCGTGGGACAGCGAATGGAGCAACAGCAATTGCGTACTGTCCGGGAAAACACATTGTTCAACTTTGTCCTCCTTAGGTACCAGTCGCATCATAAGATTAGATTTTTTATCATAACCCGCATCATCAAACGTAAATTGGCATTACTCAGCGAACATAAAAATAAAAGAATCAATCGCTTTTGAATTAAAAAACCACGAAAAAACAGTCTTTTTACCACTAGGGGATTTTAAATTAGTCCAAAACTGAGTATTGGGGTACAACCGGGACATGGCAGTATGGCTTCTTAGCGAGTTTCAAATTCGCGCGCGCTTTGCTCACTGCAGTTAGCCATCTTGATTAGATTGTCAACAAAAGTTGAACGACACTCGTGCGCACTTGTAGAAAATAATAAAGTTTTTAGGGTGGTTTGATGTAATATTTAATGGAATTCATAAATTTACTAATCGTTGGTACATCCAAGTATGTCGAATTGGTTTTTTCATCTAGATTAAGTATGTTTTAAAGTTCAACAAACATTGATTAGATTTTTATTGCTTCATGTTTTTCGGTTACCTAGTTCATGTATTTGTCTCTCGCGGGGGCGTTTGGGTCAAAACCGTACCTACGGGGTAATACAGGGTGGTACCCAGTTTCGTAAAAGTATCAGTAAATTTGTGATTTTTTTTCATTATCTAACGTAATTTTCGTTGAATAATTGTTACAGTTCGAAAGAAAATGCCGCGAAATTATAAACGAACAAACCAGCAATAATGGAGTTAAGAATCTATGAAAAAAAACCATTTGGGATGTAATAGAAGGAAAAAGTGGGTACCATCTGAGTTCTCGACTATTCTAAGTTCCAAAAATCGACATTGGAAGAAAGGGTAAAAAAGTCATTCATTCATTTCCTTGCCCTTATCCCATTTACTTGGGGTCGGCGCAGCATGTCTTTTTCTTCCATACTTCTCTGTCAGCCGTCATATCATCATTCACTTCTTTTCTCTTCATATCGTCTCTCACACAGTCCATCCACCTTTTTCTTGGCCTACCTCGTCTTTTACATCCATCCACATTCATACCTAATACTCTTTTGGTCACATGACTTTCATCCCTCCGCATTACGTGCCCATACCACGCAAGGCGATAGGCCCTCAATTTATCCGCGATAGGTGCTACTTTTAGGCTTCCCCTTACATACACATTTCTTATTCGGTCCATCCTCGTCACACCACACATCCATCTTAACATCCTCATCTCCGTTACATGCAATCTCTTTTCATCCGTCACCTTTAAGGCCCAACATTCCGATCCATACATGACGACAGGTCTCACAATGGTCTTATAGATTTTGCCCTTTAACCTAGGAGGCATTCTGCCATCGCATATTGTTCCGGAGACCTGTCGCCATTTCATCCACCCAGCGCTAATTCGGTTTTTGACAAGAAAAGTTTTAGAAAGGGTAAAAAAGTATCGAATTAATAATGATGTTGAACATGCTTCAAAAAAATACTTTTATGCAACTGTTGTATAAGAAGGGTCTTAAAACGCGAGTGGCGTGGGTTGCGATGCGAGCCTTGGCGAGCATCGCAATTAAAGACGCCACGAGCGTTTTTAGACCAGTTATACATCGTTGCATACAATACTTTTTCTACGACAAATTTTAAATAAATAGCAGACTACAGAATAGTTTAGGCAGCAAGTTTTCTATTCGTACTTTTGCTACTCACACAATTTATTCAGGAGTGCAGTTATTAATTTCTTCGACCATCTTAATAGGAACGTACACATTTGTCTTCACAAACACGAATAAAATCTTAATAATTTAGGACTAAATAATAGTTTATCATCTTTCGTCTTTTCATTTTGAACTGTATTTTGGTGGGAAATCGGAAATGTGACAGCTCTTGCTTACGGTTTGTTTTGTTTTTAATTTGTTTGCACTTGCCATCCGAACCAAACCGAATCCGGACCCGGACCGAATTCGAACTGTTTTTTTTAAATAATACCAAGAATTTATAAAACATGTAATTTAACACACAATAGATGATGATTTATTATTATTGCAGTAAATAATGTATAATATACAAATGTTAAATCGTAAATAAATACTTTTATTTCGAAATATTTGTTTATGAAGTTGGCACCACTGCAATAAAGCGGCCGATTTAAAAAAAAGTTAAACAGTGCTTTTATGAAAAATGTATGAACCAAAAAAGTACGCTAAACAGTTCGTTTTTGGGCCATAGAGAATAGAGTTTTTCGACGACTTATTAGTGGTGTCATTGTATTTGAGCTACGGCCTATATAAATGACAGATAACGGTACAGGAGTAGAAAAAAAAAATTGTTTTGTTAGAACAAATTTCTTATCTGTGAAAATATTATTATTGCTTATTGCTAAATAATAACATCGATTTCGATAATATTATTTCATTCAAATTTCGAACGTCTCTGAAAAACAAAGAAAATTGATTTAATCTCTATTCTAATATCAGTCGAGATGACGTTTAGTTCGAAATGAATTGTCAATTTGCATACAAATTGGACAAATGTCGCACAAGTAAGATATCGAACGATATGATAGTCGGATCAGTTGGACCTGACTCTAGTTTGTCTATGAATTAAAAAAAAAAACTATGACAGCTGCCAGAAAACAACGCCGCGATGCCGGTCATAATTAGCGGCTCCTGAATGCATCATGGAGGCTTATGATATGTGGATATATAAAGTAATGTATGTACATACTTAGGCATTAAAACACTAGTGTGATCTTATTAAACCCACACTCGTGTTTATTGCCCTTCATTATGTACAGTCACATAAACTACTATTATACAGCTAAGCATAAACAAAATTTAATGAAAAATACCTCGAAATTTATTCGAAAAACTCACAAAATCATCCTAGTGAAGTCGGTACCGCTACAATTTCAATACTTGACTTAATTCAGGTTGAGTGGACGAGCCCGCATAATACTAAATATCCGAGGAGAGCTCGCCAACTCTACTCCGCGACTGACTAATAAACTCGAGCCATAAACAAAGCAAGTCGTATTTGTGAGTAAAATTTGCAATCATACTTCGCCGGTCCGAATAGCCGATACGACGTTATTACCATTTTGGTAAAGACTTCGTGTAACCACTACAGGACTGGTATTCACAACTCTTACTGACATCTTGCATGAGCCTAGAGTTAAGAATCTATGAAAAAAAACCATTTGGGATGTAATAGAAGGAAAAAGTGGGTACCATCTGAGTTCTCGACTATTCTAAGTTCCAAAAATCGACATTGGAAGAAAGGGTAAAAAAGTCATTCATTCATTTCCCGCTACAATTTCAATACTTGACTTAATTCAGGTTGAGTGGACGAGCCCGCATAATACTAAATATCCGAGGAGAGCTCGCCAACTCTACTCCGCGACTGACTAATAAACTCGAGCCATAAACAAAGCAAGTCGTATTTGTGAGTAAAATTTGCAATCATACTTCGCCGGTCCGAATAGCCGATACGACGTTATTACCATTTTGGTAAAGACTTCGTGTAACCACTACAGGACTGGTATTCACAACTCTTACTGACATCTTGCATGAGCCAAACCAGTCCAAGTCTGTGCTCCATTTAAGTGATTTTGTTGAGAATTTCTAGTGTCAAGATAGGCTAGAGGTGACCGATTAGGCGAATCGAGACAGATTGTTAATAATATAGCAGATAGGTTTCAAATATTTACCTACCATGATATTTTCTGTCTTTATACAAATGCTTTAAAGTGCAAATTTATTTGGCATTTTCAGTTTGAATACTACTTCATAGTCGCGATATACATGTTCCAATATTGCAACGATATAGCATACTCATAGGTACGTATAAAAGGATGCTATTACGTGTAGGTACATTTTGCCGCAGTGTTTATATCGCGCCATACACTTTCGATTCCATTTGCATTTCCGTCACGTTTCGGAGGGAAGTCGCAGAAATGGACTTCGCCGGCTGTTGTTATCTCGCGCCGTTTTAAGGGTCAAAAGGGCCATCTCTTGACTGATGTATACAGAGTTATGTTCGGTTCGATATCTACCTATGTACATAAGTATTTATTTATCTATAGATATATATATGTATATTTATCGTCGGTTACCTTTTATATTACGGGTTGCCCATCGAAAATTTTCACGCGCCGCAAGTTAACCATAGTAGGTACAAGCTATGCTTAGTTTGGGACTAGGTCGATAAGTGTAAGATTGTCCGAAAATTGTTATGTATTTGTTTAACTATATTGTGTTTGTTCGTAGTAGGACAACATAGTTATAAGTATACCATGCGTGGCTTTTATTTTTTGTCGTTCGGAGTAAAACTAGAGTTAATTGTAACTGAATTGTTTTTTTTTCTACTGCCGTTATTTTCTAATGCCACTGGAATTTAGCATTGCAATCTTTAATCAACTGACCGCAATATTTTCTTACGAGTTATCTCTATAACACAAATTTATTTCTGAGATCCTGAAAGGGCTTTCACTGACATGAATAGAGTCCTCCCTTAAGAGATTATGCCATCTAAATATTAAAATTATGGCCAAGTCACACTGAAATTGGATAGCTATTTTCGATGAAGCTAAGACTTCTTTGTATCGACACACATTTTATATAGACACAAGAAATATACAGTATAGAGTTAATCTAAATTTAACTAGTCATATTATTGAAATATTATGGAATATGCTGTTTGATAGTGACTAAACTCTGTGGTGGGTTCTCAGTTCTCACTAAGTAATTATTTTATCGGTTCAATATAATTATTCAATATCTACAATTCGTTGGCCTTTACTTACAGTAGTTCTATCGGCCACAATGGTTTAACTCAACAATATTAGCGAGGCAGTAAGGATATTTTTTTCCTAGTAAATTTAAGTACCTGAACTATTTTCCAGGGTAAAATTTCCTAATACCTAGTTTTCTATTGAATTGCACCCTTTTTATTGTGGGATAAAACATAACTACTGGTTTCAATGGAATTTATAGTATTTCACAACAAGTGGAAACATGTATACCGGCTTTCACTCCTGCCAACACATTTGAAATCTTAACATTTTATCAGGTTGTTAGGTTGACGATATATTTTAAACGAGTTACCTATGTAGCTCTGCATCAAAATACGTCTTTCAGGTCTTCTAAATTAAATTTAATTATAAGCAATCTATCTGATGAAGGTTAATACGAAGGCTGTGCATTATTGATGCATTGTTCACACCGAACTCCGTCAAAATAAGTTTAGAAACAGTTCATTAAAAACGCAGACTGCGGTTTTTCGAACTTGGACCGAACACTCTCACGCGCGTCTGTATTAGTAATGCAAAAGCTTTTAACTGAGCAGCGAATACCAAAATGTTCGCTGTTATAATGTAGTATTTTATTACTTAACTTTGTGAGTATAATCAGCATGCAAGGGTAGTTTCACAGTAGAAACTGCAACGGAACTTTTAAACCATATTGTATACGAGCCATTAGTGTTTAGCTGTGCTGTTGCTGACCCCTGCAGCTGTTGTCTTATAATAAAATTATGCTCTGTTAGTTTACGTTTAGGATACATCAACGAACTAGACATTAGTCTAAATGTTACGGGTTGGAAATTTTATTAGAATGAAGTCTCAACGAAATTAATCATGATTATTCATAGTTCTTTATTAATAAATTGTACATTTTAAGGGGTTCCGTCCGTATCTCAAAAATAAAATAAAAACCGTTACGTCTGACTGTCTGTCAATACCCTTTTTCTAAAGAGCGTGTAAAGGTATCAGATTGAAATTGATGTCAAATATGTCTTAATAGCTGTAAAGTAATCAAACTTCTAAACAGGTCAACGCAATCAAAAGTTACAGTTGCTTATTGCCGTATAATTTCATACTCGGAAAGGAAACATAACCTAAGTATAGATAATTGTAACATTTTGACATGTAATATTTTTTTAGAGTATGAGTATTCTGTAATTTCTGTATGTTCATGGTTGTATCTTTTAGTAAATAAATCAACGGGAAGTTCCCGTTGACCTAGAGTCATGAAATTTGGATAGCTTCGAAAATCGTAATTAGTTTATTTTGTTGTGATTATACAACTTATTTGCAGTTGGCAAACTGACCACAACCTATGTCGAGGTGTTAGGACAACAGTTTTCAAACGACAAAAAATTAAATAATCTCCCAATGCGGTTATCGCGTATAACCAATTAGGTAAGGTTGGGTTTGTTTTATAATCATTTTGAAAATGTCATGGCTTTAGAGAAAAACGGCTTTTAGGACAAATGAAAATTCAGACAAACGATACATAGTTTGGAAAGAACTTTTAGTGATTCAGATAGGTAACCACAACCACCATGTATCCTATGCATCAGTGGCAGATAGGTAACCACAACCACTATGTATCCTATGCATCAGTGGCAGATAGGTAACCACAACCACCATGTATCCTATGCATCAGTGGCAGATAGGTAACCACAACCACCATGTATCCTATGCATCAGTGGCAGATAGGTAACCACAACCACCATGTATCCTATGCATCAGTGGCAGATAGGTAACCACAACCACCATGTATCCTATGCATCAGTGGCAGGCATCAAAAACAGCTTCTTCATGTGCTCCGGGTTGTCCAGCGAAAATTGTCACGCACCGCCACTGCTATGCATTTTCAGTATTTCAGTAGGGCATAGCTGCATTATGCGTTAGCAGTTAGGTACAAGCATAATAAAAAAAATAGTTTAGGTCAAAAAAATTTTTTTTGGTACAAGCTTTTATTTCCGACTGTAGTTTTCTGTATACCGTCATCACTCATCAATTACTCTTTGAGACGATTTTAACGAGCCCAAACTCTACGGACTTACGTCGGTTAAGTACTGAATTCCCATGGCCACCTTCTGTCTCAATCATCAGATCAGCTCGGTAGCATCGAACAGAAATAATATTGAATTGCCGTCCAAACCCAAAATTTCAGCTCAATCGGTTGAATATATCTGGTTCAAAATTGAGTTGCAAGATTCCACCCGAACAAACATAGTTACATACATTGCAAGTTAATAAAAAGCTTGTAAAAACATTTTAATTCAAAGCCTAACGCAGAAATGACGAGATTGAAAAAAACATGTTAAAAGTCAATGCTTTGATTTTCATCAGGCAAAATATTTGATGTTCCAAGGAGTTCATTACAGAATCGTGTCACGTAAGCAGTAGGTTATAGCTCGAGATCCAGTACGTGAGATCAGGGCGCCGCGTAAATTATCAGACATCAAAGTACCGAAATTGCTTTTAATGTAACCTTGATAAATATTAAATTTTTCTAAGAAATTACAACTTTACTAAAGTTTTTTTTTTATTTTATCGTTGGAAAAAATTAAAACACTTCCATATAGTTCTTAGCTATGAAAAAAAAAGTAATATTCCAAACTATTATGAAATACCTAGTTAGTCTAGCGTATGATATTTTTCTTTTAAATTAAATTCATAAATTTCTCTCGTATACAAATTGCTCGTTGAACATTTCAAGCATAACTTATTTAATACTGAAACTGTAATTGGAATTGTTTCAGAAATATTTTACACTGACCAAAAAGTGTGGTCGATTTAATGAAAAAAGTTACAGCGAGTGAGATAGGCAAATGACACGAAGTGGCGGATCGCGAGCAGGGCCCCCGGCGCCGCTGCGCCAATGGCTACATTGCGTATAAATACAGTCGCCATCACATACATATGTACACTATAGGTGTTCAAAAATATCGGTACATGCACCCTAATGCCTTGAAGATAGAGGTGTGTTCCGATGTTTGTACGTGCTTGTTTGCTCCGATGTATGTGATGGCGACTGTACATACCAGTGGCTCTGTGAGCTGTACAACTCTGGAGCATTTTTTTATTTTGAGGGTTCCGTACCTCAAAAGGAAAAAACGGAACCCTTCTAGGATCACTTTGTTGTCCGTCCGTCCGTCCGTCCGGCCGTCCGTCTGTCAAGACTCTTTTTCTCAGGAACACGTGGAGGTATCAAGCTGAAATTTATATAAAATACTCAAGTCTACTCCCTTGAAGCTGTGAAAAAATCAAACTTCTAAGCCAACGCAATCAAAAGATACAGCCGTTTATGGCGCAAAATTTTCGAAACTCGCAAGGGAATCAAAACCTACAGGGTACTTCCCGTGAACTCAGAATCTTGAAATTTGGTACGAAGCAACGTCTTATAGACCAAATAAAGGAAAAATTGCGAAAACCGTAAATTTTTAGTAATATGACTGAAAATTTAATGTCCAGTATAAACTGACACGCACTAAGTGAATAACTACATACTTAGTGAGTGTCAGGTTATAGTGGATTTTTTACTATTGTACGGGGTGGTCCGGAACCCTTGGTGCGGGAGTCTGACTCGCACTTGACCAGTTTTTTTTTATTTCGTAAGACCTAATCGACAAAACATCTATATAGTTATTGAACTTGCTGACAAAATTTCACGAGAATTGATTGAGAAATGCGACCTGTAGAACAGCCGCACAGCGGAACTTCTGAACATCAGGACATTCAAAAGAATTTTGGCCGAAGCTGAAACGAAGAATTTCGTTCGCTTTACTCGCTCTTCTAATGAAGGGCCGGAGCCCTGCAGCTGCGGATACCTCAAAAGGAACCATTGTAAGCAAGCCCCTTTTTAGGTATCCGTCCGTCTACGGCTTAGCTCAGTGACCCTTGCCTACTACTAAAAAGCCAAAATTCGGCATGGGTATATAAATCCATCACGCCGACAAAATGGTACAATAAAAATTGGGAAACACATTTTTTTAGGGTACCTTCCCTAAACTTCAAGTTTAGATGTATTTTTTTCTCGGTAATTCTATAGCTTGTTCAAAAATAAGAGGGGTCTATAAGAAAGAACCATTTTATTAGTCATGTGTCCAGCCCTCTGCCGACTAAATGGTTTCTACTGGGTATATAAAAAATATCATTTTTTTATTTTACGACCACCCGTGTCGATATAATGTAACAAAGAGAGACATGCAATTACGGAATCCTACACTGCGCGTGGGTCGACACGCACTTGACCGGTTTTTTTTTCAGGAAAGCGTGGAGGTGTCATGTTGAAATTAGTTAAGTAAATAATAAAAAAATTGTGCTCATTACATACTTTCAACGAAACAATATAACTACTTACTTCAAGCTTGTTTGTTTTTTTTGTAAATTATTTATATCATGTTCGTGATTAGAACTCTAGCTTGAATAATCTGACACAAATATGTACACACAATAGTAAAATATAAATTATCTTTCGAAATAAATAGGAAAATACTAGTCAATGTATCCACAATTTAGTAATTATTCGGTTAAATTCCCGCAAGTTGTTGGGTTGGTGATGTGAGATAATTACGTAACATAATTCTGAAACGAATAATTTGTATAATAAGAATAACATACCCTTTACCAGCTTACGTACATGGCTTTGATATTTAGCTCGTCCTTAGGTAGGCTATGCTATGACATATGTTTACAGGATCATGTTAAGTTTAATATTTTATCTGTATTTATATCGCTATCTTAAATTATCGTTCTCTACGAGTTGAAAAGTGCCAAGTTTGGCACTAGATTGTTGACATTTAATAGTAGGTACATTACTGCAGAGACCAGTAAAAAGTAAGCCATCCTGGACGAGTATGATTTAGCCGGAGCCGAAGGCGAGGTCCGGCTATAATACGAGGCCTGGATGGTACACTTATGGTCGAAGCATGTATAGTGTTTTTCTCAAAAATAAATACATTTTGTGACCAACTTGTAAGTAGTTTGATTGATGTTCAGCTTTCCGCTTCATGAATTTTTCAAAATTGTGCAATTATCTCTCCTTGGACATACGTAGGTAGTTGAAAGTAAATTATTTATCACCAATTTCGCCTCGGCTTTTAAATAGAAATCTGTTTTCATGCAATCTGATTCATCAGTACTTATTTTTAACAATTTTATTTCAATGAAGTCAATCCCGCCAAAATACCAGTGCAATTTTTTTTTATTGCTATTTTTTTTTTTTTTTTTTTTTTTTTTTTTTTTATTTATTTATTAATTACAAGACAACTATGAGGTCCACTGGTGTTATTTATTCTTAGTCTAGGTTAGTACTTAATGGTAAAAAGGGATTTGGTACGTTCAGTAAGTATTTTTGTCAAGGGACAATCAAACTTACCAGCTATCATTTTCAGGATACTGTTGCTGCTACCGCGCACTCTATTCAGGAGAGAAGCAGACTTTTTGCGCCAAACGGCGTCAAAACCGTCTGTACGCGCCTCGGCAAACATAAAAGACGCACTGCAGAAGCGCGGCAGCCGCAACAGCGCCCTGAAGGCATTATTAAATTGGATGCGCAGAGCATTGTATGCCTTTTGGGTATACTTGAACCACAGACTTGCCGAGTACAGTGATGTGCAATACGCTTTGATACGCGCTTAATTACGCTTTATTATGCCACAACCCCAATAGAATAAATACATAAATTTCGTATTAGCTTTATGTTTATTGTGAATATTTTATTTTATTCTTCTTTTTCTACAGTAGTAAGTATCGAATTCCTAATTCCTACTTAGTATGAAAATAGTAAAAAACGCGATTGAACTGAATCTTCCGCCATTTTACATCGTACAATACAAGAGAAATTCGGACACGTCAACCTCTATGGTACCTCCTTTTTATTAAAAGCCCTTAACTGCCAACAACCTTCTTAGCTTATCTTTGAAAAAAAATATGGTTCCATATTTAAATATTATGATATGTAATGGGATTTCATACTTACTTACTGAACATTTTGCGTTTTCCTGGACACTTCTAGAAATGGTCCAGGATGAGTCACTTTCGGATACTATCTTCACAAATGTTATGGGAACATTTCATACTATTTTTGAGAAAACCAATTTATTGCTTCACACGGTACACACTTCGACGCACGTGGAAGCGAGAACGAGAAAATGTAGTACGATACTGCAATAGAGCCACTGTAATTTATAACTCCTTTGCCGGCAGCACAACTCGTCAGCGCATCGCCTTTGTCACGGCACGTGACGTCACGTGTCCCACGTCTTCTCGGCAGCCCCGCTATTCTGTAAATTGTTTTAACTTCACCTCACCCATCGTCGACAAATATATATTGACGCCGCGAGTCGTAGTAACTAAGCGTAGGTAGAGCGCTAGCGGCTATATATAGTTTCGTCAAGATTCGCCGCGATAAAGCTCTTGGTGTCGTACCGCTAAACCAAGTACTTAAATTGTATTAGAAACGACGTGCTCACATTTTTTAAAGTGGATGAGACCATAAATTATAACTAGATTTAAATGTGTTTTGAACCCTCGATCCAACGGACGGCCATCTTCCTGAGCACGCGAGTCATACCATAAACTTAAGTATCTTCCTAAAGTGACATAAAATGCGTGCATTTAACACATTCACTGCCAAGAATCGCTATGCGTTACGCTCGTAGCCGGTCCCTCGGGTTTTACCCATATGTAGCGGAAAGCGTAAGCGCTCGCTAGGCGGGTTCCTGGCAGTGACAGTGTAAAAATACACCGCCTAGCATAAAGTGTCTGCTAGACGGTCGCGAACACGCCCCTCCCACCGAGCGACCTTGGTCCGCAGTCCGCACCGACCGTGTAGACAGTTGTTTGCAGCAACATTTCATACTACAGCGGTCGGTGCCGACCAAGGTCGCTCGGTCGGAGGGGCGTGTTGGCGACCGTCTAGCTGACGTTTTAGGGTTAAAATGTAGTTGGGATGTAAAAGGGATGACACAAATACAGGCCCAGATTGAAAGTGTGCTCTGGCGGTTTGTTACGCGTAAACTAAGCTCCTATCTAAGATCCTAAGTTTTAAAACGACTAGGTATTTATTATACGGTCTGCGGAAGTAATAAAAAAAAAAAAAAAAAAAACTTAGAGTCTGAGAACTGGTCTTAAAATGGTTGACGGCTTACAATGAACAATCTACTTAATTTAGGCGGATAATGGTTTATTTGCCGCAATCTCATAAACATCGGTTACACGCTAATTCTGGCGTCAGTTCAGTCCATCAGTCTAATCAGGCTGACAGACCAGATTGATGGACTGAAATGACGCCAGAATGAGCATGTAACCGATGTCAAAGTAACTTAGTTGCGGGAAATATAAAAAAAAAATGGAACTATGACTAGAATAACGAATGATAAATCCCATTCTGTAACACTAATTGAGATTTGTATACCTATTACCATCTCGCTCGGTCGTGGTATTATTATTATTTATTACCATAGCTCCTCTGTAGAAATCTATACTCGAAGGTTCACAGCCATTTCCTTAGAAATTCTGTACAATTCGTAAAAACGAGACGTTTTCATGAAACTATTAGTCAAGGAGTAGTGTTGAGACGTTACGAAAATTTCCAGCGGCGTCGACTTCCCGGCTCGTGTCACGGGACGACATCACGTATTCAGCGAGTGCATGAGGTCTATTTCACTACCCGTATTGTATTGAAATATAATTGATTTTCATGTATTAAAGCTATACCTCAATATAACATTAGAATTTTAAAGGACAAATTCGTCTACTTTTCTTCCTTTATCTAGGATATCAAAGGAAAATATTGAACTAGTTTTACTTATTTCGATAATCAAGTGCGTTTCAAACATAACACTAATGTTATTGCGTTTCATAATGGTTTTCCTTGAAATCGCATGACGATTAACGCACGGTTTTTTATAATTGAATAGGGTATATAGCGCTGTCAGGGCCAACCTTTGCACATATTGACAGACCCGACTATGACTTGGAAATTTATTGAATTAATTGAGATATTTTTAAATCTAGGCTAATGACAAGAATAAACCGGCCAAGTGCGAGTTGGACTCGCGCACGAAGGGTTCCGTACCATTATCTATAAAAACGGCAAAAAAAATCACGTTTGTTGTATGGGAGCCCCCCTTAAAAAATATTTTATTTTGGTTTTAGTATTTGTTGTTATAGCGGCAACAGAAATACATAATCTGTGTAAATTTCAACTCTCTAGCTATCACGGTTCTTGAGATACAGCCTGGTGACAGACAGACGGACGGACGGACAGCGAAGTAATAGGGTCCCGTTTTACTCTTTGAGTACGGAACCTTAAAAAGGAATAGACTACAGTGCTTCACCGATAGACACCCAGCACAGACGGTGCTCAAACAAATGGCAAAGAAAACAGAAAAGACCGTACAACGTTACACTTGTTTATGTAACTTCCCAATGTACCTAGGTCTAAGTGAAATCGACAGGGTCATTGCCACACCGAAGAGGTACGATGACCGATTTTTGACTTTCGAGCGCTCGAAAATTAAACAAAAGTAAATACGATTATGGTCTCAAAATTGCATGCACTTACTTTCTACCGATATAATTGAATTCGAGTGGTAAATACCACTCGTTTTTCAGTTTTCTATCGCTATTTCAAAATAGCATTTTATTATTTTTGACAGTTTTCGAGTGAAAGAATCGAGCGCTCGAAAGTCAAAAATGGGTCCCCTACTGTACACCTCCGTGCAACTTTACTAATAAAGAGAAAGAACACCAATCATTTAATCATTCATATTTTTTCACTAAAGTTATGATTTTTAGAGGCTTAGACGGGAACTGAGTATTTTTAATATAATTACGTAAGAACTACATTAATCTAAATGGATGTTTATTTGATCTGTCATCAAAACCCTTTCTGAAGTAATTTCCCTCTTTGTGGTGTAAATTTGACAGCTAACGTCAACACTTAAGGAAAGGTACTTTACTTCCGTACCTTAGTACAACAGTAAGTATTAGGACAAAAGTGCTTATTCTGTGTTTCCACACGCTTCCTTTCGTGTCAAAATGAGAGGGTACAACGAATACAAATTTGATTTCAATTGATATATAACGGCCTCCGTAGCCCAGTGGGTAGTGACTCTGCCTACGAAGCTGGAGGTCCCGGGTTCGAATCCCGGTCAGGGCATTTATTTGTGTGTTTATCACGAATATTTGTTCCTGAGTTATGGATGTTATATATGTATATAAGTATCTATATGTATGTATCTATTATATATATCATCGCCTAGTACCCACAACACAAGCCTTATTGAGCTTACCGTGGGCCTAGGTTGATTTGTGTAAGATTGTCCCGTAATATTTATTATTTTATTATTATTATTATATTGAGTCAGATGGACCCCTGTTCGTCGGAGCATTTCTCATGTTCGCAGTAACGTTATACTTTTAGAATGACTGCTGCTATGAAAATACTTGTGGAGGACGCGTTACGAAAGAATACGATTAAAAGTCTTTTACACTTTACTTATCTATCCTATACATATACTAGCTGCCCGCGCGGCTTCACACGCTTATTGCAAAGAACGCAGGCAAACCCACGAGATACAATATAGCCTATTACCATCCAGAAAGTCCATTCTACACACAGATGAAATATTACCCAAAGACCACGAAATCGTGTGTAACAATATAAATATAGACCCATACGACATCAAAAGTATAGGTAATTAAAAAAAGAATCTTCCATTCAAACATTCACCAAATTCATCAACAAAATCATAAACAGCCTTAAAAAATGTAATAACATGTAAACTATATCTCATATCTATACATATAATAAAAGCTGAAGAGGGTCGAAAGTCTGTACATGGAAGATATTCGAAAAAAAATAATAGCTAGGGATACTTAAAATCGATAACAGAACACGTTCCAACAGTTTTTAGAATTTTGGTCTGTTTGTCTGTTTATCTGTTTATCTGTTTGTCTGTTTATGTGACCGCGCATCACGTGAAAACGGCTGAACCGATTTAGATGAAATTTGGTATACAGATAGTTTGAGTCCTCGGAAAGGACATAGGGTAGTTTTTATCCCGGAAATCAACCCCTAAGGGGATAAAATGGGGGGTGAAAATTTGTATGGAGCTACTTAAACCGCTGCACCGATTTGGATGAAATTTGGTATATAAATAGTTTGAGTCCTGGGGAAGGTCAAAGGATAGGTTTTATCCTGGAAATCTTCCCCTTAGGGGGTAAAACGGGGGGGGGGATGAAAATTTGGATGTAACCCATTCTGTCAAAATTTGGTTTAGAGGTAGTTTAAGCTCTGGGAAAGGACATTGGATAGTTTTTATCCCGGAAATCTTCCCCTAAGGGGGTGTAATGGGGCGTGAAATTTAGGATGGACTCCGTTTTGATCAAATTTGGTATAGAGATAGTTTGAGTCCCGGAGAATGACAACGGATACTTTTGAATCCCGAAAGTCATCCCCTAAGGGGATGAAATAGGGGTGAAAATGTGGATAAATCCCATTTAGTTAAAATTTGGTAAAGAGATAGAAGGAGTCCCAGGGAAGGACAATGCATAGTTTTTATCCTTCTATCTCCTGAGGGGGTGAAATGAGGGGTGAAAATTTGGATAGAACCCATTTCGATGAATTTGGTATAGAGATAGTTAGTCCTGGGGAAGGACATAAAATATTTTTTCGTCCAGAAATCATCTCCTAAGGGGGTGAAATGGAGGATGAACATTTGGATGGAACCCATTTACGGTATAGCGAGTTGTAGTCCTGGGGAAGCACATAGGATAGTTTTATCCCGAAAAATCATCTCCTGAGGTGGTGAAATGAGGGTTGAAGATTTGGATAGAACCCATGTAGATGAAATTTGGTATAGAGAGAGGTAGAGTCCTAGGAAAGGAGATGGAATAATTTTTATTCAGGAACAAATGAAAGGAGGAAATCATCCCCTAAGGGGGGGGGGGGGGGGTTAAATGGTGGATGGAAATTTGGATGGAACCCATTTACGGTATAGCGATAGTTGGAGTCCTGGGGAAGGAAATAGGATAGTTTTATCCCGAAAATCATCCCCTAAGGGGTTAATTGTAATTGGGGGTGGAAATTTGTTTGTGACTTATTTAGATAAAATTTGGTATAAAGATAATTTGAGTCCCGGAGAATAACAACGGATAGTTTTTATCCCAAAAATCTTCCTATAAGTAGGTGAAATGGGCGGTGAAATGGGCCCGAAAAGCCTCCCCTGAGGAATATAGATGAAATTGGTTTACAGATAGTTTGAGTTCCGGGAAAGGACATAGGATAGTTTTTATCCCGGAAATCATCTCCTAAGGGGGTGAAATGGGGGGTGAATATTTGTTTTGAGCTACTATACAACCCATTTAGATAAAATTTGGTATATAGGTAGTTAGTAGGCGCGGCGTTGGTAGCCACCCCCCAAAGGTGGACTGATGACCTGGTTTAGGTCGCGGGAGTCCGCTGGATGCGGGTGGCGCAGGATTGGTCACTTTGGAACTCTTTGGGGGAGGCCTATGTCTAGCAGTGAACGTCTGTCGGCTGATATGATGATGATGATGATGATAATGATAAAGATAGTTTGAGTCTCGGAGAAGGACATATGATAGTTTTTATATCGGAAATCTACCCCTAAAAGGGAAATGGAGGGTGCAAGTTTATATCGAGCTACGATATAAACGAGTTGTACGCGGACGAAGTCGCGGGCAAAAGCTAGTTAACAATATATTTCAAAGTTATATAATAGTCTCATAATAGTCATAACAGTTAAAAGAACCAAAGCTCGCCCGTATTCTTTGCGGGGTCTTTGGATCAAGATACCATAGTTTATAAAAAAAAACATACAACTGGGAAAGCTACAATCACAGAGACACTTCCTCTTTATAATATTAGTACCTATAGATAGTAAAGCGATTGATATATCTGATCTACAACATTACTTCCCAGCTTTCACCAAATATCTATCGGAAGACCAGCGCTGGCAGCAATGCCAGCATTATGCTGAGATAGAACCGTTTCGTGACAAACGCTGTGTGTTGTTTGTCTCGAATAAATGTTTATTTCTTTCTTTCTTTCTTTCAAATTATGGAATGATTCGTAAGATACACATGTAGGAATAGATGTTTCGTTCTAATATATATAGGTAACTGCTTTTCTTAATATATTCACTGCCAATAATCACTACGCGCTACGTTCGTAGCCGATCCTGTGGTTATCCCACTAGGTGGCAATGCCAAGCTGGCATGAAAAAGCTCGGTGTGCTTAACAGAGCAAAGCGGTACTCCTCCCCGGTACAATAGTACATTGTTTAACAAGGGGCGTATGAGGAATATTGCAAACGAGAGTCTATCATTTGACGACTCGAGTTTGCAATATTCTTACGCCCGTGTTATACACAATGTTTTTCATCACATTCAACTACAAAAGACATAAAAATCTAAGTTTCATACAACCGCACCAATCAAAAATTAACGAAATTGACAACTTCACATACAGATTTGCGAGTGGAGGGCGAGGGGGCGGGGCGTGGCGCCCCACGGCCTGCTAGATTTCTTTCAACCAATCACAGAGAAGAATTCTTGTGACGCGCGGCCAACTAGATTTGCCAACCAATTTGTTTGATTTGCTTTTAACCAATCAGATCACACACAAGCTCATTACTTCCCATGGGCCATTATTTCCCGCGGGAACAATTTAGGCCATTGTCTTTCTGTATACAGGCAAGGAATAACACCATTTATGAGCAAGTGTGATGTAAAGACTTTTATTATATAAATCTGAAGTCCGTCCCCACGTGGAGTATTGCTGTCATCTCCGGGCGGGAGCGCCTGGATACCAGCTTGGGCCTTTCGACTCGCTTCAAAGACGTGCTTTGCGAATCGTGGACAATCCCAAACTTACAAGCGGTATCGAACCGTTGAGTCTAAGGAGAGACTTCGCCTCCTTGCGCGTGTTCTATCGCTTGTATAACGGGTTGTGCTCCGAAGAACTGTTCGACGTGATGCCTACGGCTGCTTTTCACCACCGCACCGCTCGCCATCGGCAGGGTATTCATCCTCACACCCTGGAACCTAAATGGTCGCGTACCGTACGGTTTCAGAGAAATTTCCTCCCTCGGACGCTCAGGTTGTGGAATGAGCTCCCTGCCGAGGTTTTCCCAAGGGACTACAGTATGGGGTTCTTCAAAAAAGGAGTGTATAAATTCTTAAAGGGTCGGCAACGCGCATGTAACACCCCTGGAGTTGCAAGCGTCCATAGGCTACGGTAACCACTTACCATCAGGTGGGCCGTAAGCTTGTTTGCCACCGACGTGGTATAAAAAAAAAGTAGCGGAAAGTGCCTACGGTGTCAGCGCCCACCAGGCGGGTTCCTGGCAGTGAAAGTGCTAAACAAACTTTCTAGTTTATATAAAAAGGGTTATGGGAACTCGTTGAATAGCGTGGATATAAAAGATACCTTCAACATAAATTATTTTCTATTGACGTTTAGCACGTATTTTTTTACTATCATTTTGTGATTGCAGATCTTATATATTAAGTATTTATTAGGTACAAACTCGTCATTCCAATATATTAGAACAACAGAACACTTAGCCTTGTTAATGTTTCAGTTGATTAGTGTTTTTGTAGAATATTATATGGATTTAGAACTACCTATATGGCAACCTTCAACTGAAAATAAATGACCACAATCTATACATACGAGTATAATAAAGCTGAAGAGGATCGAAAGTCTGTACATGGAAGATATTCGAAAAAAAATTGGCTAGGGATACTTAGAATCGATAACAGAACACGTTCCAACAGTTTTTAGAATTTTTGTCTGTTTATCTGTTTATCTGTTTGTCTGTTTATCTGTTTGTCTGTTTATGTGACCGCGCATCACGTGAAAACGGCTGAACCGATTAAAATGAAATTTGGTATAGAGATAGTTTGAGTCTTAGGGACGGACTAAGGGTAGTTTTTATCCTGGAAATCAACCCCTAAGGGGATGAAATGGGGGGGGTGGAAATTTGTATGGAGCTACTTAAACCGCTGCACCGATTTGGATGAAATTTGGTATATGATTAGTTTGAGTCCTGGAGAAGGTTAAAGGATAGGTTTTATCCCGAAAATCTTCCCTTTAGGGGGTAAAATGGGGGGGGTGAAAAATTTGATGTAACCCATTTTGATGAAATGTGGTTTAGAGGTAGTTTAAGTTCTGGGGAAGGACATTAGATAGTTTTTATTTCGGAAATCTTTCCCTGAGGGGGTGAAATGGGGGGTGAAATTTTGGATGGACTCCATTTAGATCAAATTTGGTATAGATATAGTTTGAGTCCCGGAGAATGACAATGGATAGTTTGAATCCCGAAAATCATCCCCCAAGGGTATGAAATAGGGATGTAAATGTGGATAAATCCCATTTAGTTAAAATTTGGTATCAGGGAAGGACAATGCATAGTTTTTATCCTAAATCATCTCCTGAGGGGGTGAAATGAGGGGTGAAAATTTGGATAGAACCGATTTAGATGAAATTTGGTATGGAGATAGTTCAGAATCTTGGGGAAGGACTTAATATAATTTTTAGTCCAGAAATCATCTCTTAAGGGGGTGAAATGGGGTATGAAAATTTGGATGGAACCCATTTACGGTATAGCGAGTTGGAGTCTTAGGGAAGGACATAGGATAGTTTACTCCTGAAAATCATCCCATAAGGGGGTGTAATTGGGGGTGAAAATTTGGTTGTGACCCATTTTGATGAAATTTGGTATAAAGATAGTTTGAGTCCCGGAGTATGACAACGGATTGTTAAAAATTGGATGTAACCCATTTTGATAAAATTTGGTTTAGAGGTAGTTTAAGTTCGCGGGAAGGACATTGGATAGTTTTTATTCTGGAAATCTTCTCCTAAGGGGGTGAAATGGTGGGCGAAATTTTGGATGGACTCCGTTTAGACCAAATTTGGTATAGATATAGTTTGAGTCCCGGAGAATGACAATAGATAGCTTGAATCCCGAAAATCATCCCCCAAGGGGATAAAATAGGGATGAAAATGTGGATAAATCTGAAGAGGGTCGAAAGTCTGTAGGTACGTGGAAGATATTCAAAAAAAAATTGGCTAGGGATACTTAAAATCGATATCAGAACACGTTACAACAGTTTTTAGAATTTTTGTCTGTTTGTCTGTTTATCTGTTTGTCTGTTAATGTGACCGCGCATCACATGAAAACGGCTGAACTGATTAAGATGAAATTTGGTATAAAGATAGTTTGAGTCCTGGGGAAGGACTAAGGGTAGTGTGATTGGGGGTGAAAATTTGTTTGTGACCCATTTTGATGAAATTTGGTTGAACGATAGTTTGAGTCCTGGAGTATGACAACGGATAGTTTTAATCCCAAAAATCATCCCCTCAGGGATGTAATAGGGGGTGAAAATTAGGATAAAACCCATTTAGATGAAATTTGGTAAATAGATAGAAGGAGTCCTGGAAGGACAATGCATAGTTTTTATCCCGAAAAATCATTTCCTGAGGTGGTGAAATGAGGGTTGAAGATTTGAATAGAACCCATTTAGATGAAATTTGGTATAGAGAGAGGTAGGGTCCTAGGAAAGAACATAGAATATTTTTTATTCCGGAACACATAAAAGGAGAAAATCATCCCCTAAGGGGGTGAGAAATGGTGGATGAACATTTGGATTGAACCCACTTACGGTATAGCGATAGTTAAGGAAGGACATAGGATAGTTTTTATACCGAAAATCATCCCCTAAGGTGGTGTAATTGCGGGTGGAAATTTGTTTGTGACACACTTTGATAAAATTTGGGTGAAAGATACTTTGAGTCCTGGAAAAGGACATATAATAGTTTCTATTCCAGAAATCATCCCCTAAGGGGGTGAAATGGGGGTGAAAATTTGGATGTAGCCCATTTAGATGAAATTCGGTATAGAGATAGTTTGAGTCCTGGAGAATGACAACGGATAGTTTTTATCCCGAAAATCATCATCTAAGGAGGTGAAATAGGGGGTGAAAATTTGGATTGAACCCATTTACGGTATAGCGGTAATGGGGAGTCCTGGGGAATATGAACATTACATAAGTAAATATAATGTATGTGACGTTCCAAGGGTAAAGGTACCTTATGGCGGCCTTAGTTTTGAAGATGTTTTCTAAAACGGGTTAAAAAAGACGTTTTGTTATGGCTATTTTGAAAACTATTAGATGTAAAATTTTGTTGAAGCATTTTTATTTTTAGTATAAAATGTTTAAATTACAAGTCAGTTAATTTAATCCTACGGTTTAGTAGAAAAGGTCCTTACGGCCGTGTGTACTGAAAATATGCAAAATAATACTGAAAAAAGCCTACATGCATCTATACCCTTTCCTTCATACAATCCATACTAATATTACAAATGCGAAAGTAACTTTGTCTGTCTGTTACCTTTTCATGCTTAAACCGCTGAACCGATTGAGATGAAATTTGGTATAGAAATACTTTGAATTCCGGGGCCTTCCCACAGAGTCCTTACTAAAGATAGTTTTTATCTGGAAATTCATCACCTAAGAAAAGAAGTGAAAAGGGGGGAGAAAGTTACGATATAAACGAGTTCCGCGCGGACGAAGTCGCGGGCAAAAGCTAGTAAATAATATGTTGTAAAAACAAAACAAGACAGCGGTGTGCATCGTATACCTACTAATAAATTAATAATTCACAAAATTAGTTTGTTTTCCTCGCTAACCTTCGCTTCGTGCAAACAAAAACAAAGAGGTACTTCCACATTTTAGTGTCGAATATTTTGTTTACATAATTGTACAAGGAAGGTCCGAGCATCGAGGTCGGAGGAGCACGCGACACGTAGCGCTCGTAGCAGTCGGCCCGTAGCGTCACGTCAGTGCCGCGAAGGCGACCGCCGCAACCGGCCGCTACGACGTTACGCTACGCGGCTACGAAATGTTGTGGTTATCCGTTACGCTTTTGGCGCTTTTCGCCTCAGTCCAAGGACGAGCGGTAAGAATAAGTTTAAGCTTCAATGTATAAAATTTATAGAAATTCTTGGTACCATGGTATTTGCTTAAAAATATCCTCAATCTCTAGAGTTGCTCTTTAAAAGTAAATAAACAGTATATTAACCAGTTTGAATAAAATAAGTGAGTGCGACATTTAATTATGAGTTTTTGACGATAATATGTTGCTTGTTTATTGCGTTACAGTTTAGAAGTGTTCTCTAGAAAATAATTATAACTCTAAACGAGGAGAGTTTGGTTATCTTTTCGCATTATCCCGGTATTATTTGAATTTCGTACAGTAGCGGTTATGTTCTTCTCAATACGTTATTATGTTTAAATTACAAATGATTATTTTCAAACAAATATTCCCTACACGCTAACGTAGCCCAAGTCTTATTTTACTTAAAAAAAAACTGAGTTTTTACTAATAATACAAGATTCACCAGCATTAAAAGAAACCTAGTAAACGTTTTAGATAAGTTATTTTTACGTAATCCATAAAAATACGAAGCATAGTAGCAAGTGGCAATGATGTCATTAAAATCTGATAAACTAGTTTTGAAATTGTGTCGCAATTAGACGACGACGTGACAATGACAGATATATCTTGTTTTTACGTTTCCCTGCCGAATACAGATACCTACTGCCTGTGCCTACATGTGTTTATTTAACCCTTTTCTCAAATAAAAAAAAATCGTGAATTTGAGCCTCGTTTGCGTCTTGTAGAGCAAAAAAAATGTCCGTAAAAAAAATGAAAAAAGAGCATCAACAAATGTGTATCTTGTGTGACACAATGCCCAGAAAAGGGTTAAATAGGTTTTCTCCACACCCAGCACCTAGATACTGTCGGTTAGCAAGCAATCGCTTCGACCACATTTCAAGCGTAAGCGCTCATTAAATGGTACACGCGCTCTCTGGCCGCATCCACCGCCGCCGACGGGGTTAATTTAGCCACATCTCCACATACGATATACGCCTAATTACCTGACTTGAACGACCCGGCCGACCGTCTTAAGTGGTATCTTAATTACAATTCAATTCAAATAGTTTATTGCGTTTCAATGTGGTCTTAAAACTAGGTATATACAGTCTCAACACGAACCCTGCTAGGGTATAGCAACGTAACTAAAACTAAAACTAGGTCTGGTACCTATTCACTAAAACAATAGGTACCTAGTTCTAGCATATAGGCATATATGTGCATTAGCACTTATTGGTAAATTATCATTGCTCATTTAAAAACTCTTCGACGGAATAAGAAGCTTTGCTAATAAGATTAAAATCTGTGCCTACTAGTTTCTTCCTGTATTAACTTTGGGATTTTATTAAATATATTGACTGACATAGCGAAAGGGCCAGAGTGGATCATTTTCATTATCGAATTAGGTTGGGATAGTCTAATATTGAGGCATAAATGGGACGGACAAGTGTACTGTGGGAAAAGGAACATTTTTTTTTTTTACTATGTAAAACGTTTCTTCTGAAATATAAATTGAAGGTAGAGTCAACATTTTATGCTTAATGAAATGTGATTCGCAGCTTGACATATTATTTATGTTGGCAATAATTTTAAGGCCTCGTTTTTGGAGTAGGTATGTATTTTTTTTTTGAATCGGTACTATTTCCCCATAGAACTTACTCTAACGGAACATGAATTATTTCATAAAATATTATTCGAATAGAGAGACGAGTGATTTTAATCTACAATGGACTCAAATCTCCTGACTGTGTTAATATTAAATCTATATTGCCAGTAAATAATCCGCTCAGAAAACAAAGATTTGTAATTAATTAATTTGATTGAAAACGGTGTTCTCGGTATACTCGATTGTTTGGAGTACAAAGTCAAACGAAGGGTGCGCTAATTAATTATAGGACCGGGTTGTTTTGTCTACTGAAGTCACATTCACCAATTATAAGTTTGTACTGAGTCAGTCGTTTTGCAGTGCACGTCTGGCGCGAGATATCATTCTCAAATAGGACCCGAAAGCTAACAGATAAAAGCGAATATGAAATTAGTTTCAACGGAGGTTATATGGAGCGAAGTTGGCAAAACACAACAAACAAACTACATATATCGAAGTTGCGGTGTGAGAGAAATGAAATCGCAACTCGCAGTGTCCTTTAGTGAACTAGTATGTTCATATTTCTATATTGAATGGAATATTAAATCATTGAGTTAGCGATAGTTCCCAAAGTTAACTACTATAACATTTATCATTTCCTTATCAAGGTCCAAATTAACCATAAGATTATGTGTACGTTATATTAAGCGGCTGCGCAACTTGAGACATAGCTTTAGTTTGAAGAGCTTTAGTGGCATTCCACTTAACCGAGCAGTCGGCCCGCGGTTATGCATGTAACTCCCGATAGGTATCAGGGTGCGCTCGAGTAGCACTGACTTCAAAACTTTCCTCTTCGCCGCAACTCCACCTAACTGAGTGCGGCGACTTTGTCGTCTATTGCTAAACAAAGTGGGATTTGTATTGCTTCGCTGTTTGAGTTTTACATGGAAATTTATTTCATTGTTGATATTTTCCGGAGTTTGTACTCGGAATTTACAAACAGCGAATTATTTCGAGGAGCGATGTATTTCGGGAATTAATGAAACGTTCATCCCTTAGAACCTTAGATGAATTCACAAATATATTTCAACCGACAATTCCATATGCGACATAATAAACGAATCGGTAATGGAATTATTGGAATTACGTCATGTTTATTACGATATTAGTACCTATTTATTTAACTGTCAACTCGGGTAAAGTGCTTTATTGTTGATCGATATCATCAAATTCATCAATTCTTTCGGCCATGAGTTTTAGATGCAATTCCATTGATTTTTTACAATGTGATGAGGATGTGTGTGGTGCAGGTGAACATCAGCAACACGTGGGTGTTGCCGGAGGAGGGGTTCCCGGTGTTCTACCGCTACTTCAGGGACCGCATCTCGTGGTACGAGGCCGACGCCGTCTGCCAGTTCCACCACGCCAACCTGGTCACAGGTCAGTCAATTTCAACTACAACAAACTGGATTATTTAATGAGTCTTGCTGGGATTTAGGTTCGCCTATAATGCCTAATTGGTCGAACTCATAACACGCATAAACGGCGTCTGATCTTAAATTTTGTGTGATTAAATCAATTTACAAGCAGATAAGCAGTTAACTTCTTACCACAGAAAAAACTTTAATTTTTTTACTCTGTGAATAACCCTGATGCTGCCGAATAAAATGGGCCATTCACTGTACGCTTGAAAACATATGTTAATATTTCTGCTAAACTAGAGCTTGTTTTATCGGCAAATACTAAATGACGTACCTATGAAATATTTCTTAAATTTGTGATACATAATACGACTACAATAGAATTGAAACTGACTGAATTGTTAAACAAGACATAACGTCGCAAACATCAAGTTTAATCTTCCTAACCTTACTCAGCAATTCCAAAGAATAGCAATTCATATTATAATGTCGAAACATAAAAGCTTGAATAAACACAAAAGACTCCACAATAGAGTTATTAAGAATTCCTCAGCTTAGGCGTTTTGTTCCGAAAGCTGGCACGAGTATGGTGGATGAGGTACATTTCAATATGGCGGGGTAATCGGTGGCAATTCAGTGAGACCCCATTACCGCTGATGGCGCTCTCGACCCTTGCGCCGCCAGATACCGACCCATCACAAATGAATGTTTCTCCGGACGCCCGAATATATATAAATACCGCAACACCAGTAAAGTGCTACCGTACTAATTAGAACGCGATATCGATTTTAATGAAATAAAAATAGTAATCATCCGTCGGAGGCAGAACGGCTGTTTAAATATTTTTATGTGTTTAGTTGAGTAAATGTTTTTTTTATAAAGTGTGCGCTGCAATGCTGTTAATTACCTGCAGACGACATTTTAAGCGAGTATTAAATAATTGTACAAATACATTTATATAATAGTCAGACATTTTAAATTTTGGACGATGTTTTATCGATATTAATAGGGAACATTACGCAAAACTCTTCGTAGTTGGCGACACTAGCAGCGTTGGCATTGTATCTCGTTCCCACTTGCGGTATTGTCTATGCAAGCATCCTTGTCACTCATTTGACAATCAATTGTGCATGTGTGTGTGAATCCCTATATTCCTATACTGGTTTACTATTAGTGGTAGTGCTGCCTCTGGCGGCAGAACATTGCAGTAATGTTCCCTATTGAGACATTCATGAGTACATTTTTTTTATTTGTACGTACGAATACTAACATCAAAGTTGTTCTAATACCAGAAAAGCTTTCTGAAAGCCGTCTTAGGTGGTATGGCCACGTCATGAGACGACCTGATGACTACGTTGTCAAAAAAGCCTTAAACATCCCGGAACGTAAAAGAGGCAGAGGCCGCCCCCCTTCTACATGGTGGACCAGCATGACCCGGCTTTTGAAAAAGGAACAATTACCAGACCCGACAACCCAAGACCGAGCGACTTGGCGCCTATTCATTAGGAGAGCCGACCCCACCTAACGTGGGAACAGGCACAGAAGAAGAAGAAGTACGGATACTAACATCGAAAGTCAGGCATTGGTACGTCGTCAATACCACTATTCAAGTCAACCTCAATACCTGCCTGCTCCCTGATTCTCAATTGATATTATGGGATAGATATCAGAAACGTATTCACGATACCAATGCCAGATAAGAAGGATACTTTAATGGGCATTAGGGTTGCTGCGGCGAGAGGGTTGCTTCCGGTGCTAGTGGAGAAGTGGGAGCCGCGATAATGATTACCTCGATCAATATTCAATTATAATGATAGAACAGTTTACAGATAACAAATGACAATCGCTAACTAGAGTAACTAAAGGCTACCCACGCAGCCCTGCCCACAAATTGAATAAAATCTAGGTCCATCCTGAAGATCCATCCTATACGCTGAAGAAAGAATTTTTGAATCGGGTATGTTAGTTATGGAAGTTACTCTCTACAAAAAACTTACACCCTGACATAACTACAGCTACAGACTTAACGTCTTTGTTATATTAGTACCTATAGATAATATTAAGTAGATGCCTTTTATGGCGACATAGGCTCACGGTCTTCTCTCCCTCTCACTGAGCATAAGCGTGAGCGAGATGGAAGTGCGTGTTCGGAAGGGCGGATATCATGTTTTTTTAATTTTATTTTTTTGTGCGTTAATAAAAAAGTTCCCTCAAACATGACATTGCCATTTTTTAGAACCAATTTTAATAAGTTTAGCTTTTGTGCATAATTTGAAACGAATTTTTCAAGTGTATTTTAGACCTATTATTTTCTATCGAGTGAAAGTCAAAAAAGCGGCCAAGTGCGAGTCGGACTCGCACATGAAGGGTTCCGTTAAATAAATTGCTTTTTACGATTTATGACGTATTAAAAAAAAACTACTTATTAGATCTCGTTCAAACCAATTTTCGGTGGAATTTTACATGGTAATGTACATCATATATTTTTTTTAGTTTTATCATTCTCTTATTTTAGAAGTTACAGGGGGGGGCACACATTTTACCACTTTGGAAGTGTCTCTCGCGCAAACTATTCAGTTTAGAAAAAAATTATGTTAAAAACCTCAATATCATTTTTGAAGACCTATCCATAGATACCCCAAACGTATGGGTTTGATGAAAAAAATTTTTTTGAGTTTCAGTTCTGAGTATGGGGACCCCTAAAACTTAATGTTTTTTTTAAATTTTTGTGTGAAAATCTTAATGCGGTTCACAGTATACATCTACTTACCAAGTTTCAACAGTATAGCTCTTATAGTTTCGGAAAAATGTGGCTGTGACATACGGACGGACATGACGAATCTATAAGGGTTCCGTTTTTTGCCATTTGGCTACGGAACCCTAAAAATCAGGATGCGAATAGCTATAGTCACTCGAGGAAGGCCTCAAGATTGCTAATTAAATTTAGGGCAGCCGTATTATGATACAAACAAGCGGTACGACTTTTTAAAAATCCGTTTTCGGAGCTCACGTCGCCTTAATCACGCCCCCGTGTAAGAGACAAGAGAAAACGGGATGCAAAAGTCTGTAGCTATGTTTATTTTTGGACAAATGTCGATAAATATCCAAGTTTGTGAAGCTTAATTACTTAATATTCGCTTCTGTGAGATTCTAGATCTGGTGAAATACCGTTATTTTAACTAGTAGTGCATGTTGTTAGGAGAAAATACTTCACTTTCGGATACCAGCGCCCGCGCGGGCATGTCCCCTGGATTCCAAAACTACCGGGAGTCTCTAAGGAGTCTGTCTCCCCGTAATGACGTCATCAAAAACGCCACGGCCGCGCTTGGAAAAGTGTAAATTACACCCAAACCATGCAACGTACATATTCGAACACATGTGGGGTACCAAATGAACGCTGAATAAAAAGTATAAAAAAATCAACGGACTTTCAGACTGCGGCAAAACTAGAAAATATTCACGAAAGTAATGTATGACACAAATTATATCTAGTATTTCAGCTTTATATTTAGGTTTTTTATTTTAAGATAAGAGCAAAATTGGGAAAATTGTGCACAAAAAACCAACAACGCAAAGCGAGTTTTCCCTACAAGATAAATTTTATCGAAACCTCTATTTTCCAGAAACCATCACGAACTTTTAGTATGTGGTTAAACATGTTAACTATGTTCACCGCAAAACTGCAAAGAGACAGTCTCTAAAGTGTCTAGTTCATCAGTAATGAAATAATCTCCATTGCCACGGAGGCTTTTTGAAAAGCGGGAATTTTACCTGAACCATGTAATATAGTTATATAAACGTGTGTTATGTCATGTAAAAGCTAAACAAATATTCTATAATACTTGCCCACATTAGGATTCCATGTATCCATTATAATATTATATTTATTAGTATTTGCTAAATACTAGAGAAGAAAACTGAATAATAATAAAATACGAAGATTACTTACAAGAGTTTTGTTTTCGTCATTTGGGTCTACTAAATGCCCACACAATGTTGATGTTATGCTACCTATGGAATCAACAAAATAAGCAATTGCATTTCTATACTATTTCATAAATATCTTGTTTTATTGTCATACAGCCGTATGATAAACTTGAAACTTGTAAAGTATATGTATAATATACAGCACGGCTGGCTAGCACAAGCTGTATCGCGCTCACTCTTGTGATAGCTCTATGTACAGATAGATATTTTATGTAAATATGTACAAAAACCGTAATTTGTTGTTTCATAGCCATTTTGGCTTTTATTTAATGGCCCAAACCTTCTAAATATTGATTGATAACACAAAGGAATAGCAATCAGTCAATGTCTATCTCAAATATTATTCGAGATCGGTAAAAATAATAAAACACTTGTATTGTAATATCGTTGTCTGACGAATAATTGAGCGAGGGGTGAACGAATATATGACGTGGGCAATCAGCTAGTAATTAGAGAGGGTATTGGAAATGATTACTGGGTGCGATATTCGCCGGCCTGCTTCCTTTTTTGATAGTAAGTAATGATTTATTCCGGGGCCAACAGTATTTAACAAGGGAATGTCTTAATAATACCTACTTTAAACATTTCAACACAATATTTCGAAATAATAAACAAAATTCACAATAAAGCACTAGTTTTTCGTCTTATTTGGTCTTACTAAATATTTGAGGGCATTCTTTTTTATATACAAGGGCCTGGAGTGGACGTCTTTCGACCGATATGATGATATATGATGAGGGCCACAGTAGGAGTAGATATATTATATCCACATATATTACGGTAAATATCAATCATTTACGTTTGATATTCACTGCCATATAGAGCAATATAAATGAAAGCTTGTAAAAACAAAAGGGAATTATGACTCCCGTCGTCTGCAACTGAATAGGAATACGCTTCAAGGAGGAGCCTAGCGAAAGCTTCTTTGTAATATAAGGCCTTTTACTGTGGAAACTTTAATTAGCTTAGAAATAACAAAGCTCGAGACTTTATTTAATGTCTTTCGAATTTTCGAGAGCCCAATGATTACGACGTTATCAAGCGCTGTTCGAATGTCTCCCCTCGATGTAACCTAAAACGGATTACTATTAAAAGATATTTACCCATCAAATGAAATGGGAATTTCGCAAATGAAAAACCAATTTTCGGCACGAGTTAGGAAACTTAATGTCGTGATTTCATGAACGTTGCCCCGGGGATTGTTAATTTATCCAATAAATTGTTGACTTTTCAATACGTTATTTAGAAAATAAATATACTTAAGGGCCTCCGATTTGTCCCTCTGAATTCTATTTATATTAGATTAAAATTGCAAAATATCAGTGCACTGGCCTCATTTTTGCACGGTTATATGCCTACGCAAGAGAGATTGCATGAATCAAGGAGATTCGCGTATGATTTAAAATCGCCAAGAACACGTTCTAAAATTGGGCAAAGTTGATAAAAAGTAAAACAATATGACATTTTTAAAATAAAACGGATACATAGTTACTCCATCCAAATAACATGTTTGTGTTAACTTGATATAAAATAAAGAAGCCATAGTTCGTGGCTAACATACATTTTGTATGGAAACCCAAAGGCCAGCGTAAGTAAATCGAATCGGAATAATCATTATGAAAAAGTAGAATAGTATGTAATGCCCCAAAATAATCTTCTCAGACATTTAAGAACATTTTGATGTGGATACTTCGTTGCTCGCGTTCTTGTAAGTATAGGGGTACAGTTCAAAATGTATCACGTGACTTCCTGAATAACTTTTTGTAGAGAAGCCTAATCTGATTTCAAATAATTGTTTGTTACATGTTTAAATCCTTCTTTATTTGCCATTAGTTGTTAATCACAAAATGTTAGGTATTAGGTTTATGTGGCGGACATGAAAATAATGCTGAAATTACCGCCATTTTCGATGTATCGCGAATCAAATGGGCTACGTCAGTCAATGTTGCCATATATACCGATTTATCTGTACTTAAACAGATTTTAGTGAATATATTAGGGATCCATAGCCAACAAAGAAGTACCTATCCACTTAAACTTAATTAACGGTTGTATCTCCGACACCCGCTTTTTTTCCTATTTGTGCATTAAATGTGATACATTTTAAGTGGTACATTGTATTGATAAGTGAAATGGCAAAGGGTCGCGTTTTGAGGGTTTCTTTGCTTACATTATTCAAGCTCCGGCCCTTCGGATGGAACTCTCGTGTAAATTGCCACTCAAACTTTGAATATTAAGTTTAGGGATCAAGTTCGCCGACGACATTTTCTAAACTTCTATTTCGTGAGTTTTGATTGACGACTAGCATCCATTGAACAAAACTGTATGAATTTAACACATTTTACAGGTTTAATACCACTAGCCAAGATGTTTTGCTTGAAATAAATTAGATGTTCATTTGTTGATATTATTGAAATGTAGTTTTTTGCCGAGATATTTATGATGTAGAGTGAGGTCTGGCAGAGTTGTGCTACTTGCGATCTGATAATTATTTAATACTGAAGTTATGAAAGCGAAATTACTTTTGAAACTCAGCGATGAAGTTTTGGCAATTACGATACGAGAAATATTTTTTGTGACTTATGCAACACACAACACAACTTATTTTCAATTTATGAAATAAATAATTTTGTACAATTAGTTATAGGTAATAAAAACATACATTATAATTAACCAAATTACGACCAAAATTTGCCACCCCAAAAAAGTGCAGTAATTCAAGCGAGATGATAGTAAAGAATCATTATTCGGGAATTGTACGAGTATGTCACCAGGCGAGCGAGGCGACAGCTGAGCTGACCCCCCGGCCATATATCACCGCGATATATCGACTTGGGCGAGATTTCATCTGCTTAGGTAGGTACGTAGTTTTTTCTTCATTTCCGTTTTGTGGTGAAACGTTATCATCAAAGTTATTTATAGAGGGTGTTACGTCTTGAGGCCGTCGCTTTTTTCTGTAGTCTTATTCCATCACTGGGTCGGCTAATCTATTACCAAGTTTTAATTACTTACCAACACAAAATGGTTGACGTCCAAACTAAGCAAAATAAATAAAAGCCCCGCAGGCACCTGCCTGGCAATTGTTGTTGTATTTTGACTTTATGTCGGACAACGAATTAAATACATTGTTCACATTTAACGCGATTCGAAGAATGTTAATTTTATATCGTTAATTACGTGGTTTTTAAGAGGGCGCTTTAGAGTAACAATCAAAACCAAAGCATCGACATTTTCATTGTGTTGCGATTCGAGTTAAAATTCGTACCTCGTAAGTCTCCTATCATCGCGTCGTTACTAATATTTAACTTCTTTACTCTCCTTCTATCTAAATTTGAGTTCTTAAATCTTACCCATTTTTAAAAACCCAGCCCATTTGTTGAGTGGTACCTACAAAAGCATAACGGAACGAGAAAATTACCACAGAATAACGGGTGAACTTACAACATTCTGCGAATGAAAATGTTATGGATGTTCCTTTGTACAAATGTTCCTATGGACTAGTTAATACAAAAGTCTGGAGTAGTGAATAGTTTCTACACGATTTCAAATGGCGGTCACATAGGGGTCGTGTGTTTTGGGGGGGGGCTATAACTTTTTCACAAACATGATCGCCGCGCCGGCCGGGACGAATGCGAACGTGATACGCTGCCCTGAGTTTTATTTATGTGTGTCGTAAGTGTTTATTCCTGTTGGCTTTGATAAATAAATCCTTTATAAGAATAATAATGTGGTGAAATTAAGCAAATAGATAGGTACACATTTAATACGTACCGTTTATCTTACCGTATACACGTTCATTCGGGTTATTTTTATTATTATTCTAAGTTTATTTCAGGTCGTTATACCCATATGATGTAGTGACAATAAATAAATAAATAATAATAATAAATATTACGGGACAATCTTACACAAATCAACCTAGGCCCACGGTAAGCTCAGTTAGGCTTGTGTTGTGGGTACCAGGCGATGATATATATAATAGATACATACATATAGATACTTATATACATACATAACATCCATAACTCAGGAACAAATATTCGTGATAAATACACAAATAAATGCCCTGACCGGGATTCGAACCCGGGACCTCCAGCTTCGTAGGCAGAGTCACTACCCACTGGGCTACGGAGGCCGTTAAATTATTATGATTAGGTACTTATGATAGGTTAGTAGATATACATAAACATTACCCGACTGCGCGACGCAAAGGAGGGTAATGTATGTACCAGTCTATGTATGTATGTTCCTTTGTGGCACTCTAAGGTGGATAATGAAATTAAAGATAAAAAATGTAAACAAATGTGTTGCCACTGCAATAAAATCAGTCCCAAGAAGTGGAAACTAAAAATTCGTTAAATACGCGAGATAAAAAATAATGCGACTAATTTATACGTAAAACAATGCCTGGAAAATATTCGTAAATATTCAAATAAGCCAAATGAAAACGTAATTATTTTATATTCATAAATATGTGCAGTTTATATTTACGCCACTGGCAATGGTTAGGAATTGTAAACCTTTGGTTCGTAATTTAATTAATATACCTGGATATTCCTATTCCTTATTCTTAATGTTCGAAGAAGGTTTAAAATTGGTGACGCCTCAAAGATGGAGTGATTGTGTGGCTCATGTAATGAAAGTAGAGGATAACTTGTGCCAACTTGACCACCTAATAGACAATGTAACAGAGACATCAATAATAAATGTAACTGAGGAGGATTCGACGTCTTCCTCAGAAAGCGAGAGTGGAAGTGAATAAATAAATTTTTTAAAATCTAGTGTTATTTTTCTTTGTGTTTTCCTGTCCTAATAAGACATATAATAATGGCACGTCTTGCTTCCATTGCTTGGTGTGGTTCTAGTGGCTGCAGGCAATAGGCTTTTGCTGTATATCGTACCCGGACTATCGTCACCTACTAAGTACCTATTCATACCAACCTACGACATTAAAGTGATCAAAGTAAAATATAAGATTGTTTTAAAAGTACTTAGTGACGATATATTTATTAGTTAAAACCAAAACCTGGTTGATTGCCCCTGAGACGTCACTTCGACGTTGACAGTTCTTTGTTTACATTTTTTATCTTTAATTTCATTATCCACTTTAGAGATCAAACGCGTGGGTCGATTTTAATGAATCATACCTACGTCAATCATCAAAACTAATGTAATAATCTTACGTTGCGAGTGTCACTGAAGACAAGACAGTAATCAAAATTCAAAATGGCGGCCACCAGACGCTACATTGTAAAACAGAAAAAAACCGGCCAAGTGCGAGTCGGACTCGCGCACGAAGGGTTCCGTACCATTATCTATAAAAACGGCAAAAAAATCACGTTTGTTGTATGGGAGCCCCCTGTAGCCTAGTTGGTAGTGACCCTGCCTACGAAGTCGGAGGTCCCGGAATCGAATCCCGGTAAGGGCATTTATTTGTGTGATGAGCACAAATATTTGTTCCTGAGTCATGGATGTTTTCTATGTATTTAGGGTATTTATTTATCTATATAAGTATGTTTATCGTCGTCTAGTACCCATAGTACAAGCTTTGCTTAGTTTGGGACTAGGTCAATTTATGTAAGCTTATAAAAGAAAAAAAAATATTAATTCCGTTTTTTAGTATTTGTTGTTATAGCGGCAACAGAAATACACACTGAGAAACGGGTCGAGATTTTGTTTGAGTGTGCGTGCGGCGACGTATAGATAGTATAGCGCACACATACAAGCCGCGCGCGGTGCGTTTGTAGGAAGATAACATACTTTGCCGTCTTTATACTAATATGCTCTGACGTCGTCGACTCCAGCGCAAGCCAAACAGAACGTTATAAAAGGCTGTGAACGAACGGTGAAAATGAATTGGCTCACTCGCCGCATCGCTAATAGTGAGGGATGTCAACAACTAAAAATAAAATAATAATGTATTGCTCATTTATTTCTTGCATTCGATATAGAGAACAATAAATGTGTATTCTTCATACATTATATACATTATTTCATTATTTATCACTAAAATTCGAATTTTTATCATTGATTTTGCAACCCGCTGCTATAGAATATCTTTTGTCTTTGTATTCATATCAACAGAAACAATGCAACACACAAATATACGAATGCGGCAAGTTCACTTGCGATATATTTACGATTTACGTAAGCGTTTGCGCGCGAAGTAGCGTGCGCGTGCGATCCGAGGCACAGCGTGGCAGCCACTGAATAGTACCCTACAGACGGGTAACCGGCATATACTTGTAGCGATAGCGTAAATCGCGAGTGAGCCGCGCCTGGTATTACGGACGGCGAGGGCGGTTAGTTGCTGAGTCGTATGGGAGGGTCAAAGGTCGGATTCGCAAGCTCAATATGAAAGAGAAAAATAATCAGCCACGGATCATAATATTTGGAATGATAAAGGATGACAGCAATATGTGCTACATAAACGAACCATGTATCAGAATTTTGATATAACGTCCGTTTTGGTATGCATTTGGTATGCATCGGCAGGTCTAATAGAGGCACTCAAATCATGCTCGCAGAGTGCGCGTACGTTCACCGTTGATCGATCCGTGCAGCGTCTGGTATCTGCGGGCACAGTCGGCCTTTGATAACATTCGCTTTTGATACAGGCTGATTAAATTGATCACAAGTAACAGCCTGCATAGGCATCTGCATAGATGCGGGAATATATTTTAATATATAGTTATGGTAAATGTAGAATATACGGGCATCCGCGATTCCAAATCCGTTATAGTATAATTTTATGTATGTCATGAAAGTGGGGATATTTTTACGATATTCAGTGAATTATTGCGCATGTGATAACGGCCCAGCAGAGTAATTACGTAACATTTCTAACTCGTGCTAGGGAACATCAACGGGCATTTTTTGAAGGTGAAAAGAAAAGTTGGGGCTTCTCAGGGTATCGCTTTTCTCTATCATCCTGATTTTGAAAGGTACCTAAAGACTTGAAAGTGGGGATATCCCTATGGCATGCCACGAACGTGAAGCCTTGAACCTCGAATCAAGCCTCATTTCACATAATATACATAGGTATACCTGTATATCTGATGTCTCGTAAATTGAGTGTCGAATCGGCGTTTCTGATTGCGTTGACTATATAGGTACGTGACAGATCGTTCATAGACGCATAATATGTCGTATTTGACAGGTTTCTATGTACTGAGGATGTGTTGCAGTCGAGTTCGAAAATATGTGCACGGACAAAGTTATTAAAATATGTGAACAAGATTTTATTGTTAAGGGCATACGGTTGCCTGTTGTCTACCATTGTTTATGTTTAATTTACCTCTGTTTTTCTAATATGTACTATTTCTGGTGAGCAATAAAGAATATTTGGATTGTATTGTTTCATAGATATTTTTGTACCTATGAAAACGTACGTATATTAATGAACTCAACTGTACTTACTTACCTTGCATGAATACTGTAAATTTATACAAATGTACCTACACATTTAGTTCTAATCTAACGAGATGCAAGCTGTGTAGGTAGCTATGGCCACTCTTCACTATCACTACATAGTATAATAAAACAATGTCGCTTCCGGCTGTCTGTCTGTCTGTCCCTATGTATGCTTAGATCTTTAAAACTACGCAACGGATTTAGATGCGGTTTTTTAAATATATAGAGTGATTCAAGAGGAAGGTTTATATGTATAATAAATGCATATATTATATATGTATTATACATATAAACCCGTGCGAAGCCGGGGCGGGCCGCTAGTTATACGTATTCTTGAACTATTTGTTCTAATATATTATTTCAGTTCTGACTATATCTTGTCTATTTTGCCGAGTACGATATATACCTTTCCGTGCGTGGATCGCAGCGACGTGCCTGCTCTATGTTATACCTATAAGGGCTTCGGCAGCTACTCTTTCTTGTCGTAATTTCCCTTGAGGTTTCACGTCCTATATTTCTCTTAGTTGGCGGGATAACTTAAGCCGAATAACAAACTTCACTGCGCTACCAATCTGTCTGATACTCGCTAAGTTGGTACAACAAACGAAACTTGATCAGCCAAGTCACGTCAGCGGGAACAATACACTAATAATTACGTAATAAGGAAGTTGTTCTGATAAAATATTCCTTGACTAAGCAAGCTTTTAGTATTCATTTCCATACATACATACATACCTATACTTTATTAAAATGTAGATAGAATAGAAACATTAAGGGATGAAGAAATGTAGGTTACGTTCACTAAATCACTTTATACGATTTATATACGTTTGAAGATATACATAAAGAGTTTCTTGACAATGAAGCGTAGTTTTTGGTCTTTATGTAAATAAATATTGGTAAGAAATGTGAAATAACAAGATTGCAGCCAAGCCATTTTTCGGGGTTATATTTCTATCATATTTGAGATGAAATTACGAAGTAGCAAAAACAGCGTTAACTCGACCTCGGCAGCGCTGGGTGACATGGGCAGCGGACACAAAAACTTTCCGAGGGAAAGTGTGTGGTTTTTCGGTCTTTAACTTAAACACATTATTCAGTTACTTTGCAATTGTCTAGGTCATTTAGTCTTTAGAATATCACCTTACGCTCACTGCAATAACTACTTAGTTCAGAAGCATAGTGGACATTAACGGTGCTTCGTATTTTATTCAAATAATAGTAGCTTAGTCATTTGCTAACTCTGTGATGATAATAATTCTGGCAACGTCTGTGAGCCAAACTTAAATAAACTTTAATGAACAGCCAGCAGTGGCTCTAGCTATCGAGACGATGGTAAATAACAAACATTTCAATAAGCGAACAATGATCCTAATTAATAATGATGTACTTTATCTATGACACGCGGCAGCGTGTCAAGCCAAGTTCAAGCAAAGGAACTGGCTAGCCAGCGCCGAGTGTAATATAAAATATTACACGAACCACTTGGTGCCACTTTTGACCCTTCTATAACTCAAAACCTCTTCAACGTAAACACATAAAACTACGTGTGTTTAATTATATCCATAAGGACATCTAGAAGCCCAAATTTCATGAAGCTAGCTCAAACGGTTATAAAGATATGAAGGTCAAAAAGAAATTTTAGCACTGACTGACTGACATATAGTACCTAAATCTAACCTACTTCCAGGTGACCTAGAAGGATGAAATTTGGAATCCGGCTCGGTAAGTGTTAGACTGCATGTTGGCACTGTTTATGTTTTTTTTTTGGAAAACAATAATCAATCGTTGGATCTATTGTATGGTATATATTTTCATTGGCTCTTCTCTCTCTGTCCATGACCACAACACGTTTGAAAAATGTATCCATAATCTGATTTGACATCCAGAAGGTCAATTAGAAGTTAAAGTGACGGTCGGTCTCTTTACAGACCTTTACGCAAACTTCCTAACTCGTAGCGAGAGTTTGGAATCGTAGCCATTTATTATTTAAATCCAACTGGACATAGAATTCCAATCCGTTTATGTAAATCGATGCTAATGTTCTCAGTGGCAGAGTGCTTCCCTTTGTACCGCCGTGTCGGTTGGCATCTTTCTGGGATCTACTTATCAGTACTTATCTCTCTTACATTCATCTTTAAATGTTTTAAAGAAGTAAAACCATTGATGTTACTTTAGCAATTTAGATAAACAAGCGATAAAACGACATGTAAGGGCACACCTGATCTGGAATGCATGATTTGTTTACGCTGTGACCTATAAAAAGGAATATGTTTACTTTTACTCTTGAAGGAAAGTCACCCGAAGCCGCTCGCTCGAAAAGGGGTTTATCGTGCGAATAACGAGGGTTATCGATGTCACACGGCTTTTTTTTTTCAATTAATGCCTGGGAGAATACTTAAACTTCGTGGCCTAGAATAACAAAACATCTCCATCTGATTCCAGTGTCCATTTCGTGACACGGCCTAGTGCGTTTTTAGGGTTCCGTACTCAAAGAGTAAAACGGGACCCTATTACTAAGACTTCGCTGTCGGTCCGTCCGTCTGTCTGTCACCAGGCTGTATCTCAAGAGCCGTGATAGCTAGATAGTTGAAATTTTCACAGATTATGTATTTATGTTGCCGCTATAACAACAAATACTAAAAACAAAATAAAATAAATATTTTTATTGATAATGGTACGGAACCCTTCGTGCGCGAGTCCGACTCGCACTTGGCCGGTTTTTTTTTGTTTTTGTTACACATGTGTTTTTATTAATTAATTGTTGTCACGAATGTTTTGAATTTTAAATAACCTTTTGTAAAATACATGATAAGTATGAATATTTTGAAAGTGTTGGTGCTGATAAGTAGTTTTCAATACGATTGGGCAATTAATAGCATTCCTTTATTACCTGACACGTCCACTTTTTAATACCCTGGATGAATTATTCTCGAAAGATAAAATGTGATGAATATGGCTCTAATTAAAACAATACCTACTGTTAGTTATAAGCAAATTATGATTCAATGTATTCGAATGAACTTCAATTGTTTACAAATGATGACACTGGGCGTCAGTATTGCCATGATTAAATTATTCTGAAAGTGTGCAACATCATTTTATATGTGTTGCCAGAACGTAAACGAGCCGCCAGTGTCATCATTCAATCATTCGTTCAGCAAATTGTTCGTTCTCAAATGTTATAAAAGTAGCGGGAGCGTTAAACCGCTCTCTTTCTCTTGTGAAACTGGAATGAATAAACAACTAATCATACTTCGAGTATTATTTAAATTTTCTTAATTAATACTACTCTTTTACCTTGCACTACGGTATTAAATATGGCAATTGGCGAAAATTATCTGAATTGTCTATACCATCCTAAATTTATCAAACACTGCTCAATCTGTTTATTTGAACTTGTTATCGACCTAACATAAGTAAGTATAATTGTGGTAGGTAAGTACATAGTTATGTTTGAACTGAGTGAGACCTTATTTTATGAAAACGATATCGGATCACCAAGTGTAACTTAAAAACATTAATGTTCATGTTGTAGAACCATAATAATCCGGCCTAGTTTATCGTCGGTAAATCAGCCATAATCTGTTTTAGCGCTAAGGCGAGGCGCGGCTTTATTAGCCCGCGTATTAGCTGGGCACTCCACGAGGTGTGCCACATATCGATCGTTTCAGGTGTCTATTTCAGTCCCGTACACTCAGCAGGGTAGCTTTAGCTGTATATCTTAGCCGAATATATTCTGTAAACTGTAAACACGTCTATTTCTCGCAGGTTCGTCGAATTAAATGGCTTTGTGAGGCAGCGCGCGACTCGCTCCATGCTGTTTAAGGCTTAAGTATCCGACGGCACAGGAATTTATATAATTACTTACATTATTACAACAAATTATCCTTTAAAAAGGACATCTTAGCGTTTCTGTTTCACATTCCCACGGATTTTTTGTTTTGCCTATATTATCATTTATTAAATGACGATTCGATTTACACTAGAACGATCATTAAAAAATGTTCAATTAAGTTTCAAAATGGTTCAACTCGTATATATTTGCAAAGTACTTACCTGAACAAGATCAAATTAATTACTTTAATTCCAGTTTACCTGTCCCAAAATAAATGTTATAGCTATGTGGGTGTATAAAATTACAGAATATTAACTTATTTATAATACTAATTAACCCGTACGTTTCAAGTGAAAACATAAAACTCCAATTTCAAAGGGAATTTGCAAAAGCGTTTTCTCTCAGCCCGTTAACTAGGCTTATATACAATGTTGACAAGTGACAGACTTTAGCAGACGGCTGAATACCTTCTCATATATTTTATGGCACTATTATTCATTAGTGTAGGCGCTAAGGGCACACCCTTGTGCGCTGATTTATTACACGTCATTAATTCAGCGACATGAATTGAGAAGCCCCCAGGCACTTTTAATGATACCATAATACTAAGGAGCAATATAAAAGGAAATGAGGTCTAAAGTAAGATCTTCGTTCTTTCCCCAGAATAAGTTAAAAGCACATTGTTGGTAGGTACGCGCCAGTATTTAGTACACTTCAAATGTGTATACTCCAATGTACCTAGCTAAATTTAATGTCTTTATACATTCATTGCGAAGCACTACAATAGAGTAGGTACGAATAAATTACATAAAGCAATATTAAGTTACACCATAATAGTACATTATGATACAAGTGTGCTAAGTTGGTCATTACACTCGAGTCGGTTTTTAAGCCTGAGCCGAAGGCGAAGGCTTAATGGAGACGAGAAGTGTAATGACCAATGCTCACGTGTTTCATACGACGTTTTTCAACACATTTGCGAGGAAAAAAAAATAAAAATAAAAAAATAAAATGTTAAAAGATATGTAATGAAAAGGCACTAGTGCGATAATGTAATGTAAAAGTCACGGCATGGGTAATATTCTGCATTATTTTGCTAATATTTAAAAAGATATGTAATGAAAAGGCACTAGTGCGATAATGTAATGTAAAAGGCACGGCATGGGTAATATTCTGCATTATCAGTGTAAATACGCTGTAATAAGACCTACTTTACGAGCAGGTGTGTTGAAAAATGGTTCATTGTTATCTCCATCTCCACTTATAATAAATCTCTAAATTAAAAAAAGAATCAGCCAGTTTGAAACTAAGCTTTCTGTGGTACGAATGTTCTCAGCATCCCATGGACGGAAAAATATGAAACATTTTATATAGGTACAGCTGCAACTTAGGATAGTTTTTATCCGACTGCGACAATTAATTAATTTTCCGTAATATACGACTTCATTAAATTTTTCATTTATTATTCTTAAAGTATATCGCCGCCACATCTGTCAGCTAAAAGAAACGTCAAAATCACACACTAATAAGAAATACTACGGACTAAATGGCGGAATTGCTTTGCCTTTCTTTCGCCTATTAATAATTTTAATCCCGTCTACGATATACCTTGACGAGACACATAGGTACCAAAAGCAAATATAAAATTAATCGATTTTGATATGCGAACTTATATGCGCAAATGTCGAATTAAAGCGTAATTTCAACAAAATGTAACAACAAATTCGAACAATATAAACTTGGTTTTTTTTAATGGCACGCGCGCGCGCTCTTTGCGTATTCAGCCAAACAGCGAAAACCGAAACTCGAAGTTCGTATATCTGCATTCCTGTCATTTGTTAGTGCGATAGAGATAGAAATACCCGAATATTTTCGAATTCCGAAGTTCGTGGTTTAAAAGAAAATACGGATGTCGGATAGATCTATATTAATATTTTATGTGTAAATATGGTTAAAAATTTTTGGAAATACTATATTGTTGTTATTGTTTTAGTATATTTGACTAGCTTTAAGTTTAATATTGTACGTCCGAAATGGGCAAGCTGTTGGACTTTATTTTACCCAAAACAACTAAATGTACACAGTTCTGACAATAAAGAATTCTTATTTTATCTTATCTTATCGAAAATAGGGATGTAGACACTAAACAAAATAATCATAATGTTGTATTATCTCGAAAAACAACGCAAGAGGTAATCACTAAGTTATAAGTGTATAAAGTTTTAAGAGAGGGTTTGTTGCGTCTCTTTTCCGCAAAACGCACCTTTATAATGAAACGATTGTTTTTTACTATGACGCTCGAGGATCGTGACGTCACGGTCCCTGATCGTTTTCTCACTCTAACAAGCGACATTAAAACGGTTGTAGCATCGTAATTTTTTGAGATATTTGAATGAGTTTTTCGTTTCTTCTTTCTTTTGAAGTGAGTCTACAGCTACACCTCTATTTGGAAGACAAGCGGAAATAATCCATACTATCCATACTAATAATCCATACTTCCATACTAATATTATAAATGCGAAAGTGTGTCTGTCTGTCTGTCTGTTACCTCTTCACGCCTAAACCGCTGAACCGATTTAGATGAAATTTGGTATACAGATAGTTTGAGCCCCGGGGAAGGACAAAGGGTAGTTTTTATATCTGAGGGGCTGAAATTGGGGGTGGAATTTTTTTATGGAGCTACTTAAACCGCTGCACCGATTTAGATGAAATTTGGTATATAAATAGTTTGAGTCCCGGGGAAGGACATATAATAGGTTTTATCCCGGAAATCATCCCCTAAGGGGGTGAAAAGGGGGGGGGGTGAAATTTTGGATGTAATTTATTTTGATGAAATTTGGTGTAGATATAGGTTAAGTCCTGGGAAAGGACATGGGATAGTTTTTACCCCAGAAATCATCCCCTAAGGGGGTGAAATTAGGGGTGAAAATTCTGATGGAACCCATTTTAATACAATTTGGTATAGAGATAGCTTGAGTCCTGGGAAAGGACATAGGATAGTTTTGATTCCGGAAATCACTCCCTAAGGGGGTGAAATGGGGGGTGAATATTTGGATGAATCCCGTTTAGATGAAATTTGGTATAAAGGTAGTTTGAGTCCCGAAGAATGACATTAGATAGTTTTTATCCCGAAAATCATTCCCTAAGGGTATGAAATAGGGGGTGAAAGTTTGGATAAAATCCATGTACCTAGATGAAATTTGGTATAGAGATAATTTGAGACCCTTCGAAGGATTAAGAATAGTTTTTGCCTCGGAAATCATCCCTTAAGATGGTAGAAGTTTGTTTGCATTATATTTTCTAAGTATAAGTTCTACGCGGACGAAGTCGCGGGCAACAGCTAGTTTACTATATACGACAGGAAAGTGTCAGAGATGTGACTAACGTTGGCTCTCTCGACCGCGGTTACGACGCAGAGTTCTGAATTATAAATAACAACCCGCCAAGTTTGGTATGGCCAGTTATTTTTTGAGGATCATTGGTGGACGTTACGACACACGTTACGCATTACGACCTATTTGGCGGTAATTTTTGCCTTATGTAGGGCAGAAAAAATATTTTACGGGTTTCGTACCTCGTTGATATAATAATTCCTTTATAAGATCATTTGTAGGGCACGAGAAAAAACGTACCTATTTATTTATTTATTCAATCGTTATATCTATAGCAAATGGTTCATTACTAGCTCGCCATTATGAGTGAAAAATCTAATTAAAAAAATAACCGGCCAATTGCGAGTTGGACTCGCGCACGAAGGGTTCCGTACCATAAAAACGGCAAAAAAATCACGTTTGTTGTATGGAGCCCCCCTTAAAAAAATATTTTATTTTGTTTTTAGTATTTGTTGTTATAGCGGCAACAGAAATACATAATCTGTGAAAATGTTAACTCTCTAGCTACCACGGTTCTTGAGATACAGCCTGGTGACAGACAGACGGATGGACGGACGGACGGACGGACGGACGGACGGACGGACGGACGGACGGACGGACAGCGAAGTCTTAGTTATAGAGGCCCGTTTTACTCTTTGAGTATGGAACCCTAAAAAAGTTACTATATTATTATATTCTCTATCACTATCCTTAATTTGTTGTCAGTCTGTCTGTCGTTAAAAGTATTTTCCTTGCATGGGGTGACAAATACAAAATTTTACGGTGCCCTGAACTTGTAAACATGATATTAATTTCATATGGTTTAAATAACATTGTTTATTAAATTAAATTGTAAATAGGTTTAATTTCGATTTTTATTTTATAATATAAATGAAACACAAGATTAATTTCAAAATAACTGGATGTTCGTTGAAGGAAGAAACGTGTGTTTATATATGTATGTTACTTGGTCTGTTCCATCGTGAAAAAAAACACGTCATCAAAAAAATCAATCATACTAATAAGAAAGTCGGTAATTAGCTACCTATCCAAATGCCATGACCCAGACGTCCATTTTGCGAGCAACAATTTGATTTAAATTTAATTCCAACCCCAACTGATTATCAGTCACACTCACCTACTTGGCTAAGCGCTAACGTACTGGGAGTACAAGAGTGCGTTTCGGAATGGGCCCCTCTAAAAGGAACCACATGACCGCATCAGATGTCAGGAGCCCCATAAATAACTTCCACAACCTGATTATTTTCATGTAGGAAAAATCAAAGCCAGTATCGGGTCGCGATGTTTTGTTTGCGGCAATCCATCACGGAGGGCATTGTTGTGGCTTTACAGCTCGTAATAGAATTTCAGCTGAAACTGATAAGCTCATGCATCACCATAATGGCGGCGGCGAGAAGGTAAACTAGGTACGTATGTGGTCTGCCTGCCATAGATAAAGCTAAGTACCGTACTTTACACAACGTCTTCTAAATTGTTTAAGGCAACAGCGCGCCGCAACAAAAAGTAGATGGATGTTTTAGGAACGTTTAGCTACGTTTATAAATCAATTTTATGGCTAGTGATAGCGTGTACATACTTGGTTGATGTGGTAAGTTTGTTAGTAAGTATCTGTAACTTAATAGTATTTTATGCAACTGTTGTATAAGAAGGGTCTTAAAACGCGAGTGGCGTGGGTTGCGATGCGAGCCTTGGCGATCATCGCAATTAAAGACGCCACCAGCGTTTTTAGACCAGTTATACACCGTTGCATACAAAACTTTTTCTACGACAAATTTTAAATAAATAGCAGAACTACAGAATATACTTTTCAGGCACCAAGATTTCTATTCGTTCTTTTGCTGTTCACGCAATTTCTTCAGGAGTGCAGTTATTAATTTCTTCGACCATTTTAAAAGGAACGTACACTTTTGTCTTCACAAACACGAATAAAATCTTAATAGTTTATCATCTTTCGTCTTTTCATGTTGAACTGTGTTTTGGTGGGAAATCGGAAATGTGACACTTGTTGTTTATGGTTTGTTTTGTTTTTAATTTGTTTGCACTTGCCATCCGAACCAAACCGAATCCGGACCCGGACCGAATTCAAACAGTTAATTTTCATAAATAATACCAAGAATGTATAAAACATGTAATTTAACACACAATATATGATGATTTATTATTACTGTGGTAAATAATTTATAATATACAAATGTTGAATCGTAAATAAATATTTTTATATCGTAATATTTGTTTGTGGAGTAGCCCAATGCAATAAAGCGTCCGATTAAAAAAAAAAGTTTAACAGTGCTTTTATTAAAAATGTATGAACCATAAAAGTACGCTAAACAGTGCATTTTTGGGCCATAGAGCATAGAGTTTTGCGACGACTTATTATTGGTGTCATTGTATTTGAGCTACAGCCTATATAAACCTTAACTTTTACTCGTAATAATTCAAAAGACTATCACGTTTAATTAGTCAAACTTGTCAAAATAAGTATATTAGGTACGATTATGACATGTGTGAATAGATAAAGGTAATCGTCCTGGTGCTGGACACTACTGAGCCAATACTTGACACTTCAAATCAAATCAAATTAAATCAAATCAAATCATTTATTGCACTCATGTTAGTATACAGTTCTTAAATTATATGTTACAGTTCTACATGAACCCTGTAAGGGCACAGGAATGAAATAAACAATAATTCAAATAATAATAATAATAACCGTCACACAATTTTCACATTTCTTATGCGAACTTAAGAAATATAAAAAAATTAAGTGACAAAATATAAAAAATATTAAACAATACTATTAGAAGTTTCACATCATAAATTTATAAATTAAAAAACAAAAATTTAAATTTAAGTTAAAAATGTCACAATAATCAATTAATAATAATTCATAATATCAATCCGTTACAATGACCTACAATTTAGTCCACTCCTCAAACTGATCATTAAAAAAATCGTCTAATGTATAATAAGCTTTCTGCATGAGGTATAGTTTTATTGTATTTTTAAATATTTTGTAATTTTCAATGTCTTTAATAGTATTGGGGATTTTATTATAATTTTTATTGACATGCCATAAGGGCTTGAATGGATCATTTCTAGTGCTGAATTAGGCGTAGCTAGTTTGTTTCTGGGTCGTAAGTTTTGAGGGCGGGAATATTGCGGGAAAAGATTGTAATTATTTTTGACAAATAAACATACTTCTAAAATATACATAGACACTAAAGTCAGAATTTTTAATTTTTTTAAATGTGGTTTACAGCTTACCATGGGATCTATATTAACAAGTATTCTAATACAACGCTTCTGTAATCTAAAGAGATGAATAATATTCGTACTATTACCCCACAACACAATACCGTATAATAATAATTGTTCTATACTATTACTTCTAGAACAATCTTACACAAATCGAACTAGCCCTATAGTAAGCTCAATAAGGCTTGTGTTGTGGGTGCTACTAGTTGACGACAATATATTTAATAGACTAGCTTTCGCCCGCGGCTTCGCCCGCGTAGTAAGTGTAATTTATGGAATAATTGTCGAATTGTTACGCCGGCAACGGCCTACCACTACTTACTTCCCCTATAAATATTATTATGAGTTATTAACTCATTAAAATCGAACCAAATCCTGAACAGAATACACAGAAAGTAAAAAGCAAACGATAAGTATTACTAAAAACTCAAGACTCTGAATTCAAGCAATAGCCGTACAAGCCCAATTTCAAAGAAAACCGAAAATCGATCTACAGTTTAGCCATTTGGCACACGCGTACTAGAGGTCAAAAACATTTTTTTGACCCGCAGTTCCTAAAAAAAAATCCCATAGGAGGGAGTGCCAAGACATTTTATTTTTTGTATGGAAAAAAAAAATATTTTTTTCAGAAACCTGTCGCGTGTGGTATTTAATGAAAGGGAATTTTGAGGCGGTTTCTAAAATATACCACATCATTACATTTCAGGCATTTTTTTTAATTAACACAAAAATATTTTTCGAAACACACCAAGTTTGGGCTCCTCCAGACACGATATGGCTGATTTTTTTAAAATACAATATACCACAATTGACACGTGATATCCTCATATATAACCTCAAAAAAGCAATTTTGAAAATAACTTCATTAAGTTTAGTTTGACGGGTGAAATAGGGGTTGAACCGTTGTTCAACCCCTATTTCACCCCCTTAAGAATTGACTTTCGAAAAATCCTGTCTTAGTACACGTCCACGTTACTGCAAAGAATATATGTTCCAAATTTTTTGCTTATATCTTTAGCGGTTTAGGCTGTGCGCTGTCTGTCAATCGACCAGTAACGCAAGAGTTTTATATGTATAGATTAGAGAGAATAAGAGAGAGGAAAGGGGGAATTTCGCGCAAATGGAAAGCCAAATTATGAAAGTTTGTTACATACGTTTCTTAAAATATCACGCCTTTAGCCTGCGAATGTCAAATGACGTTTTGTAATTGAAATCGAACCACCTTAATAATAATAAGGCGAGTGGATGAGTGTTGTCGAACGTGAGTGTGAGTTCATCGAACCAATGCCATCCGTTTGACCCCGAACTGGAAAAGTCCTGGGCCGGATGGACTGCACAACTTCTGGGTGAAATGGTTTCGATGCTCACACCTGCGTTTGGCAACGCAGTTCCAGCAAGCCCTTGAGCTTGGTTCCCTGCCATATTTCTGTACAACTGGTATCACCTCCCTGCTCTATAAGTCCGGTAGTACCACGGAAGCGAAAAACTATAGACCCATCACGTGCTTGCCTACGCTGTACAAGCTCCTTACATCCGTTTTGAGAGCAAAAATGAACGCACACATCGTTGCGAACAACGTTTTGGCCCCTGCTCAAAATGGATGTAGGGTTGGGTTTCGTGGGACTAAAGAGCTCCTCCTCATAGACATGACCATTTTCCAACGAGTCCGGCGGAATAAAGGGGCCCTCTCGGCCGCCTGGATTGACTACAAGAAAGTCTATGATTCGGTGCCTCATTCATGGCTGAGGAGGATCTTGGAGCTGTATAAAGTTGATGCAGTTCTAAGATCCTTCTTAGGCGCTTGCATGGGGCAGTGGGCCACAGTTCTTCGTCAACCGGGGGGAGGAGATAGAGCCCGCAGGACTCTATAAGGATTGAACGTCGAATCTTCCAGGGCGACAGCCTGAGTCCTCTGTGGTTCTGCCTAGCGCTGAATCCACTCAGCACCCTGCTGAAGGATTCAGGGCTAGGTTGCCGGCTTCGGAGAGAGGGTGAGGTCATTTCTCATCTGCTCTATATGGATGACCTCAAGCTATTTGCACCGAATAGACATGACCTGTTGGAACTACTGAAAATAACAGAAGTCTTTAGTAGCGCCATCAAAATGGAATTTGGTGTCGATAAGTGTGCGGTTATACATATACAGCGGGGTAGAGTTGTAAATTCAACAAATTTACAACTCTCAGAGACAATGTCCCTCAAATCTATTTTTTTTTTTTTTTTTATTTAAAGTTCCAAATCAGAGACCTATAAGCAGCACCTCCGAAGCAGAGACCTATAAGTATCTTGGTATGTCACAGTCATTGGGTATTGAGGGTGAGGGTGTAAAGCGGGCGGTGAAGGAGCGTTTCTTTTGTCGCCTGACAAAAGTACTTAATAGTCTTTTGTCCGGCGGCAACAAGGTGCGCGCCTTCAATGCCTGGGTGATGCCCTTGCTTACTTACTCCTTTGGCGTACTAAGGTGGACTCAGACTGAGCTGGATGCCCTGGACCGAAGAGTCCGAGTACTGCTTACTGCGCATCGCATGCTACACTCACGCTCGTCTGTTATGAGGCTGTACATCTCGCGGAAGTATGGAGGTCGCGGCTTTTTAAATGCCAAAGACCTCCACAACCGCGAGGTGTACAGTCTCAGGGATTATTTCCCAAACAACGAGTGTGGGATGCATCGTGACGTAGTGGCAGTAGACGGAAACTTCACCCCGCTCTCCTTGGCAAACAAGAACTGGCGCAGACTTAAAATAATGAGCGCCGAGGACCGCAGGGCGGTGTGGAGGAGCAAGGAGCTTCATGGGCGGTTCTGCAAGGCCCTCACAGGGCCCGATGTGGATCTGCTCGCGTCGGTGAACTGGCTACGTTTCGGGGATCTCTTCGGGGAAACCGAAGGTTTTGACTGTGCAATTGCGGACGAAGTTATCATGACGAACAATTACCGGAGGTATATCCTGAAGGACGGTACGGTCGACATTTGTCGGGCATGCCGCCGTCCCGTAGAGTCACTCAGGCATATTATCTCTGGTTGTGGTCATCTTGCTAACGGCGAGTACTTGCACAGACATAACCTTGTAGCCAGAATTGTTCACCAGCAACTTGCTCTGCTATACGGTCTTGTGGTCTCCGAAGTGCCTTATTATAAGTACACACCTGCGCCAGTTCTCGAAAATGATCGTGCCACGCTCTATTGGGATCGATCTGTCATCACAGACAGGACTATTCTTGCCAATAGGCCTGATATCGTGCTGACAGATCGATCGAAACGCCAGACAGTGCTCGTCGACATCGCCATCCCCCATGACGAGAACCTCGTGAAGGCCGAGAAGGACAAAGCCAGCAAGTACCTACCTGGCTCACGAGGTAACCGCCATGTGGGATGTTGATTCGACGATCATTGTCCCGATAGTCGTTTCGGCGAACGGTTTAATAGCGAAGAGTCTCGACCGTCACCTTAAGAGACTCTCGCTAGATGGATGGATCAAGGGTCAGATACAGAAGGCAGTACTCCTGGATACTGCGCGGATAGTCCGGAGGTTCCTGTGTCTGTCGCCCTGACCACCGGTAGCTTAGGCCCTGCTTCGCTGCTGGCGGCACCCTAGGTTAGGTTTTTTATAATGTGTTTTTATTTTGTATGTTTTGTATATTTATTGTACTTTTATATTTATATTGTAAAAAACCTAATCCAAGAATGATAATAAATGAAGAGATAATAATAACGTAAGGCAGCTTGTGGCGGGCTGTTAGGGAGTAGCGACCCTGCGTACCTGAGTGCTCCTGGGGGTGTCCTGTGGTCAGGCTGAGCCGGTCGGGTGGATGGTTGGACAGGCCTGCCACCTCTGGCTTGCCTTAACTGGCTGTCCAGAGTGGAGTCGCAAGAGCTGTTGCTCGAGGGTAGATGTGGTAACCTAAGTGGCGAGTTGGCTATATTTTTAAAGTCCAGTGCCATCTCTTTAACCCCCCCCCCCCCCCCCAGCCTCTCTGACTGGTGTTGCCCTTAGGCCATTTTTTAATGTCGCTATTAATAGGGGCCCATCTAGCAGTTGGCGAGTCACCGTCTGCCAGAGATAAAAAATGTTTCACCCAATAGCCCAGTCACTAGTCTATCATTTTCACCCAATAACCCGTTTTCTTTAGATTACGCCCCAGCGGGAACTATCTCTGTGTGCGTCCCATGACTCGGGCAGGAACAGCATCCGCTCGGTGTACTCCTTGCATTTCATAAAATTGTCAAAAGGGCCTCTACGTGTTGGCTAAGTTGGTACTTTGTAGGTACCTAGCCCCACGCACGCCTCCCAAAGGTCCGGGACATCATTGTCCCGTGAGCGGGACAGACATAATAATAACTCCTTGCATTTCATTAAATTGTCAAAAGGGCCTCTACGTGTTGGCTCAGTTAGTAATTTGTAGGTAACTAGCCCCACGCACGCCTCCCAAAGGTCCGGGACATCATTGTCCCGTGAGCGGGAAAGACATACATAATAATAATGGGGACGTTTAACTTATTATTTATTTACAAAACTTGCAACATTTCTATGCGAGTAGGTATGTTAAAGCCTGTATGTGTTTAATATCGTAGACAGGACGAATAAAGTAAGATGTAAAACTGGCTCATGAGTCTGCGTCGTGCCCAATAGGCGCATAATGAAAAGTCGCACAAAAGCGGCGCGGTCCGGCGGCCTATATTGCTTCCGCTAATAAATTGCGAGCCGAAAATTCAATAAGAAATTTGACTACTTTCAACAGACAGTTTGTCAGCTGTGTTTTTTTTGAAATGTATTACGTAACTTCTGGAGTTTTTCTTTTTAACCGACTTCAAAAAAGGAGGAGGTTATATGTTCCACTCTATGCGAGGAATAGGTGCGGCCGAACGTTGGTTTCTTTAAACTATTATGAGACGATATAACTTTGGAATGTTTTCATCATCATATCAGCCGAAAGATGTCCACTGCTGGACATAGGCCTCCCCCAAAGAGTGCCACAATGACCGGTTCAGCGCCACCCGCATCCAGCGGGTTTCTGCTCGAGCCTTTTCGAACTCGAGAAAACTCGAGAAATTTCCTCGAAAAACCGGTAGTGAATGTATTGTTATTATGAAATGTTGATTACGTGTTATTAACTTTTGCTGTGGCCATCGGTTTCAAACGTTTTTTTAAAATGCGGTGTTAAATTCAATTTCTTAAGCGATTATTTTAAAATATCAACTGTCAAGATGTCCTCTTTCTAAAAGTTATCTAATCACCCCGCTAATACTGGTTGTTTTGAAGTTATAAAATAAGATTTATATATCCTCGTTTTCTTGTACAATATGAGCCTTTAGTAAGGCATTTAGTAAGTAAGTATTAAAACAACTTTATTTTCCGGTTCATTGGCTTCGCGACGCGTGTCGAGTCGAAAATTTCCATTACATTTTTCATTCTGACCCTTGTCACGGGTTAAATTTCAGAAAGCCGGTTACCCTTCGTGCACGCGTCCTTGTACCTAGTAATAAAATAAATTGAAACAGCAGCCGGTATATTCGCAAAATTGATAGCACTTGCCTAGAGGCCAATCTGAATTGACATTTCTCATTCCAGTTTGATACCAATGTTACACGCACTCACTTGAACGCGAGGCTAGTTATTGTGCCAGCTAGGGCGCGCAACACACTGTATCATATAAGAATGTGGAATTTCGCGTCAGATTGACTTCCTTATCCTAGCCGAATGTATGTCAAAATTCAAAATTCAAAATTCAAAATTCAAATATTTATTCTGTAAGTAGGCCTCACTCAAGGGCTCTTTCACATGTCAGGGCTTACAAATACAATTAATTAACATTAAATGACTTGAATTGAATACATTAGCCGAGAGATGTACAGAGTCTCCGGGTCAATTTTATCACAATAATCTTATTCTATAATAAAATGTCAAAATGAACCAAAAAAAATAATAATAATAATAATGGAGATGTAAAGTCTCGAGCGTCAGATAAAATAAATTAACGGAGATGTAAAGAGTCCCTGGTCAAATAATCTAATGCTACAGAACTGGAATGTAACCAACATGTCAAGATCAAAATTACAATAAAACATACAAATTAAAAATTAATAAAAATTGAGACAGCCAGTAACAGCGGCGACCCAAGCAGCAAGCGACTCACTCAAGGACACAATAACAAATAAAACAACAAATAAAAAAAAAAAAAAATAGATAAAATAAAAAAAAAAAAAAAAAGTTACGACGGCTTTTGAGATTGAAGGATTTACCATGTATATTTGTCTTCCATATATTCTTCGATCTTGTAGTATCCTCTCCTTAAAAGAGCATTTTTTATATATTCTTTGAATGAATTATAAGGAAGATCCCATACATCTTTGGGTACTTTGTTGTAAAACCTTATACAGTTACCCAAAAACGATTTTTTGACTTTCTGCAAACGAAACATTGGGATAACTAATTTATGTCTGTTTCGTGTATTTATATTATGGACATCAGACTGCTTCTTGAACGACTTTATGTTTTTGTGTGTATACATAATCACGTCCAGTATGTACTGTGAAGCCACTGTGAGGATACCTATTTCCTTAAAGCGTGCTCTCAGAGAGTCTCGAGAGCCAAGATTATAAATCGATCGGATCGCCCTCTTTTGAAGGACAAAGATAGTTTCTATATCAGCTGCTTTCCCCCAGATCAATAAGCCATATGACATGATACTGTGGAAATAACTAAAGTAAACTAGGCGAGCAGTCTCCATGTCTGTGAATTGCCTAATTCTCCTCACTGCATACGCGGCAGAGCTGAGTCTATTTGCCAAAGCAGAAATGTGGGGGGCCCATTGTAAGTTAGAGTCCAAGGTGAGTCCCAGAAAAAGCGTTTTTTCGACAAGGTCCAGCTTCTCTCCGTTTAACATTATAGCTGTCTCAACCTGCCTTACATTTGGCAACGTGAACTTCACACATTTTGTTTTCGTGGCATTTAGAAGTAAATTATTTGCCGTAAACCATTCAAGCACTTCCTTCAAAATTACATTAATATGGTCAAAGTCACGTATATTCCTATCAACTTTGAAAATTAGTGAGGTGTCATCAGCAAATAAAACTATCTCACATTTATTGCTTATAAAATACGGCAGGTCGTTTATATACACAAGAAAGAGAAAAGGTCCCAGAATTGAACCTTGAGGTACACCGAGTTTCACAGTCGTGCCACTTGACACACTCCCGTTTACGACCACTTTTTGTAAATAATGTACTTACGTACGAGTCTAATGTTCAAAGCTTGGATAAATACTAAGAGAATGAATAAAATAATGTTCGTGTTTTGCCAAGCGTATTTTAGAAATAATCAACCGGGGTTTCCCAGGTTGGGAAAATATTTTCTTTATAAATAAACTGGATACATATTCTGCATATTATGATGAAGTGAAATGTTATTCCTTGCATAAGTATACATATTTACTTTCTAAAGTATAGGTACATAGGTATATAAGATGATAATTAAGATTAATTAAATCATTTATTCATTACAACATTTACAACAACACACACACACCACACATACACTTATCAGCATATAAAAACAACAAATAGCTATGAAAGTAATTCCTTGTATGGACATGCAGGATATAACATTAAACTAACAAAAAGGACCGCCCCGGATCGTTGGTGGTCCGAAAGTTCCCATGACACTGGCAGCGTTGCCACGCTGGATGGCCAACGAAATCTGTTGAGCCAGGAATGATCCGGAACGAGGATCGCAGCCCCTATCCCTAAGCCGGCGACCCAAACTCCGCATGAAGTATTTGGCCTCCGTACCCCACGGTCCCGCAGTCTCCACCGCCACTGGCACAAAGTCGTACATTGGCTCCAAGGCTGAGTACCTACTTGGCATGTTTCATCCGAGCCGACGACTAAATTAAATTAAAATTAAGTTAAATCTAAAATAGGCCCTCGAGGGCTCGCTGAATTGCAATGCTAATGCGAACTAAGTAAACTTACCTACATACAATAAAAAAAATACGAATTGTTCCCAATTTATTTCGCGTTTTTGACGTGTTGAAATTGAATGGAAATCATTTGGTGCGTGCGCATGGATAAGTGTGTGTGAGCGAGATATCTAGATTTAAATAGGAATTCTAATGAAAATAAAATTGTTCCGGAATGCGAATATGATTTGAGATTTACGGTTTCAAAGTAGTAATAAACAAACTAATGTGTGACAACAGTCAAACGAAACCAGTACAAAATATTATTGAGCAGTTAGTAGTATTCGAGATAACATAGAAATATGTTTCAATTAGGATAAAAGGTAACTTGAACATAGCATAATAAATATACCATTATGAAACAAGGATCAGATGCTGGTCTTCATTTTCCCGATACACGCGCAATTTCATACCCGAGTAGTCAAATATCATGAAATATATTTCACGTAAAATAATAAGTTCCAGTTACGTTTCCAACGAAGAAATACAACTCGGAGAAACGTGTTCGTGAAAGCTAATAAATCATTTGAGTGCCAAGTATTTGTAATATACTCCGATATTATAGAAACAGCTTCGTTATGGTATTTTTTCGATAGAGGTATATATTATATTTTTATTTTTGTTATGGCTTATAATTGGTAAAGTTGATGAAGACCGCCTTTATCGCATTTTTGTTATTGATCACTTTGACACAAGACCGATGAAATAGGGTATTCTTTGATTATTTTATGTATAAAGAAATTCTGAACAAAATGTTTCGCATTATTATTGCTGTCGATACTATACAAGCAGCTCTGGGTTTCCGTCGGTTTGGATTTGACCTCTGTCGTAAATGGGGTAAGTTTTATTTCATTCTTCATAGTAGGCAGGACTCAGGCTGAAGCGGTCCATCAGGCTCCTAGGTTTTGCATTCAAATGTGATTTGCGCGCTCAGTTCCACGCTCCCCGAGTTATCTATGTGTCAGAACTAGGGCACACTGATATCAAATCGTATCATGTTTGAATGTAATGTACTCGTAAGTATCTGAGCGATATTCTCTCTAAGTTGTACGTGCATGCCACATAACTTGTACGTTGACAGTTGAAAATGAACAAAAATGAAATGGCAAATACCAAGCTGCAAACGGGTATGAATTGCATGGGAACTAAATCACGATACTCGTACAATTCTTATATTTCAGATGAACGGTAGTGTAAAGTAGGTAAATAAATACCTGTGATTGTGATCAATTGTGTTTCAAATATGGAATACGTACCTACCTAGTCAAAATATGGTTAATACATTAAAAATCGAAGTAGATATTAGATAAATTTGCTCGACACTGCCCAAGTAGTTGGCACCTTCAATCTTAATTCATAGCAATAAAGGTCACAAGACGGGTGGCAAGCATTGGAATAAGTCTCTCAAACATTGGGTTGTATATCTTATTAAGCGTGTAACATAATTATTAATTCTAATCGGGAAGAGTGCAAATATCTAGGTAACACCCGGTCTATTCCACTAATAGTATTCAGTTGATATCAGTTTCTTGTTTGGTGTTTGCGGATCTGACTCGTTAGGCTTTCCAATCGTGGAAGGTACTACAAATATGTCACATTTATACAACATTGTAGGATTGTAATGTTTATTAAACAGGGTCATGTGCACTTGCTTATATGACAACCTGAGTACGAGTATTTAATCATGAGTATTGAATGTTTTCTATATATTTAAGTTTGTATTTATCTATAGAAGTATCTTCACAGCACAAGCCTTATTTGAGCTTACTGTGGGACTAGATCGATTTGTGTAAGGTATGCCCCTATTATTTATTTAAATATTTATATAATAAATTAATGTATGTGTGTGATGACGATAACTAATTTGCTTTGAGTAGCGTGAGTCGATGTTAACGATAATGACTCGCATCGTCCATCGGAGGGCTCCGGGGACAAACGACAAACACATGTCCTAATTCAATGTGTTGTTGCTTGTTATACTGTACAACTTAAATATGTATGTATCAATAAGTATTGAACTCTATTGGCTATAAGTACCTAAGTAGGGTTTCTGCTCATCATATCAACCGAAAGACGTCCACTGCTGGACATAGACCTCCCCCAAAGAGTGCCACAATGACCGGTTCTGCGCCACCCGCATCCAGCGGGTTTCTGCTCGAGCCTTTTCGAACTCGAGAAAACTCGAGAAATTTCCTCGAAAAACCGGTAGTCGAGATTTCTCGAGTTCCGATCTTGTATTCCGCCAGGCGTGGTGCGACTATTTTTCGCCCATAATCTTTAGTCACAGAGATGTTTAATAAGGAAATAATCAACTGGGAAAACGTACATCCAATCTCGAGATATTCCTAGCGCTCATGATAGTGAAGCGTGTTTTTAGCTGAAAACATTGTGTTGAAAATCGATTCGAATCGAAATACGAGTAGATTTAAATAATTTTGTTAATTATTTAAAAGTTTAACATCGCTTCTAGACTTCTAGAATAAGTCTAGGTATACCAGTCAAAAACAAAATTTGAATAATTTGAGTTATAGAAATGATCTCAATCAAAACTTACAAATTACTATGCTATATGCATTTGAATGACTGATATAAAACTGCTATTACTTTTTCATGTTATTATGGAAAAAAACAAGGTTTTTTTATGTTTTTGGAGTTTATTTTTAGTGATTGTAGTTGCAGATTTTTATTGCGAGTATAAAAAAACTCGATTCTACAATCGACTAAACTCTATGAAGGGTTTAGTGGGGGAGATTTAATTGTTTTTTTATATCATCTTATCAGTTAATCGCATCCTAAATATTTAAAATACCTAATAGATAACAATACCAAGGGATAAAATATTTTAGTAATTAATGTAATTATCCTAGCTAGCTACCTAGTCCGCTGGATGCGGGTGGCACAGGACCGGTCACTTTGGAACTCTTTGGGGGAGGCCTATGTCCAGCAGTGGACGTCTTTCGGCTGATATGATGATGATTATGATGATTTAAAAAAAACGACTTGACAGATTGATTATTTTTAAGTTTGTTTTTTTTTTATCAAGTTAATATTCGGCTATAATCATACATCTACACCCCCAAAAGCTGGCAATACGCGTACGTGTACAGTAACATGTGTGTGGTAATCCTTTTAGTTTTACTAAACTCAGTTTTGAAATAGGATATTATTTAAAAGTTTATAATTTTTATTCCTTTCCTTGCCTAAATGAGACACACGAAATATTATAAATTAATGATAACAGTGCAATACAAATATATTATAACAAATAAAAAAACTTGTATTTTTTTAACTCAATTATTTTTTAGTGTTTTTATAAAAAGACTCGAGACCCGAGAAAACTCGAGAAAGTGGCCTCGAGAATTCTCGAAACTCGATAAATCAAAAATGTCGAGAAATCAGAAACCCTATACCCCTAACTATGTTTGTAATCCGTATGTATCAAAGGGTTATATAATGTCATTACTTAAGTAAGATTGTATAATTAAGTATATATGGAATAAACACCTACGAATGACATACTAGTACATGCACCAAGATGTTTTCGTAAGTCCGATCAATTATATCTATCCGGTGTGGTGCAGAGCAGAACATACCTAACTAAATGTACTACAGGACAGCAATTAAGACATTGTGGTAACGCGGCTGTACATCTATATATATATAAATGCATATGTCCTGACTGACTTATTCACTCACTGACTCATCAACGCACAGCCGAAACTACTAATCTTAGAGAGTTGATTTTTGCACAGTAGGTTGCTTTTATAACGTGGGCTAGGGATAAGAAGAGATTTTTGAAAGTTCCACCCCTAAGGGGGTAAAATAGGGGTGCAAAGTTGGTATAGGGGAAACCATATTTTTTACAATTGAGACTTAAAACTTTGTAGAAAGATTAGTCATTACAATACAAATAAACTACATTCAGCGTTTTAGAAAATTCTACCCCTAAGGGGGTAAAATAGGGGTGCAAAGTTTGTATGTGGGAAACTTTTTTTTGAGCTAGAGACCTAAAACTTTGTAGAAAAATTAGTTAGTAGAACACAAAGAAAGAAAATAGGGTGCAAAGTTTGTATGGGAAAAACTACTTTTTTGAAATAGAGACTTAAAACTTTGAAGAAAGATTACTTATTAGAACATGAAAAAACTACATTCAGCGTTTACAAAAATCATTCTCTAAGGGGGTTAAAAGGGGTGCAAGGTTTGTATGGGGAACACTTTTTCTGAGACACTTGAAACTTTGTAGAAAGATTACTTATAAAATCACAAAAAAGTTCTTTCAGCGTTTTGGAAAAAAACATCCCTAAGGGGGATAAAAAGGGGTGCAAAGTTTTTATGAGGGAAAGTTTATGTTTTTGAGTTAGAGACTTGAAACTTTGTAGAAAGATTACTTATTAAAATACAAGAAAAGAACATAAAGCGTTTAAGAAAATTCCACCCCTAAGGGGGTTAAAAAGAGGAGCAAGCTTTGCATGGGCAACACTTTTTTTGAGTTAGAGACTTAAAACTTCGCAAAAAGATTTCTTATTAGAATACTAAAAAAGGACTTTCAGCGTTTTAGAAAACTCCACCCCTAAGGGGGTTAAGAAGGGGAGCCAGTGTTGTGTGGGAAACACTTTTTTTTTAACAGGACTTAAAACTATTAGAAAGATTCCTTATTAAAATTAAAATAAAGTACTTTCAGAGTTTTAGGAAAATTCACCCCTAAGGGGGTTAAGAAGGGGGCAAGCTTTGTATGGGCAACATTTTTGAACTAGAGACTTAAACGTTAGTAGTAAGATTCCTTACTACAATACGAAAAAAGTTCTTTCAGCGATTAGAAAAATTCAACCCCTAAGGGGTTTTAAAAGGGGGTTCAAATTTTAAATGGAGAGCAACTCAATTTTAAAGTGTGAGTAAGAGATTTGTAACTTCCGTCTTATTCTGTACGTTAAAAGACTACAAAATTCAGAGTTTTTCCAAATTCATCCCCTAAGAGTGTTATAAGGGGGTTCAAAGTTTGTATATTTCAAGTCATTTTTAAAGTATGAGATTTTTTACTTTGGTTTTAGACTGTTGGTTCACAAACTAGAAAATAAACATCAACTTTTTTTTTAATTTATCCCCTAAAAGAGGGTTCAAAGTTTGTATTGAGAGAAATCATTTTATAAGACGATAAAAAGTTCTACGCGGACGAAGTCGCGGACAACAGCTAGTTTGTTTATAAATTCAAGAGTTAATGGCCTGAAACCAATTACTAATGGCGGTGTTTGCCCGCTCCAGGCTATCGTATCGCAATTTTAATTGCTGTTAGTTGATCCCGCGCCCCATCGTGTTATCTTCCGCCGCAAATGTAATTGGGCGGATATTAATACCCAATAAATAAATTACTATTAAAAATAGTTTTATATCGTAACCTTCAATCATATTTATGAGCGAACTCATACAAATTCACAAAGCAAGTTCTAAACAAACGTATTTGATTTTAGTACAATGTATAGAGATTATGTTGGATCTGAACAATCGATATTTTTTAAATGATAATAGTCACAAAATAAATGATCATTGCCGAATAGAGAATTACAGATTTGAATAATACAAAAACACAATACAGTACAACGAGTACGAGTAGGTACAGTAATATTTTCGAACATATCTAACACCATTACAACATAAAGCTTGCTCAGTACATAATAAGAGTACACTGCGAGCTAGTTGCTAGGTACATAACTTGACGACAATTCAGTGTATTTTATATGTGCCTGCCTACTCGTTCACGTTAAAGATAAGCTTCAAAAAAGCAGCAACAAACTCTAAAGGTACCGCTTGGGCGCTGATCCGAATAAGGCCATAACGAGACAAAGGTAATCCTTTCAATTCGGGTGACACGTCGCAGTCGCCCCATCAGTGACGGGCAAAGTTCGATTCTCACAGATACGCAATGGAACCGTTACGTTTACGGTGTAAATACAGAATAATACCTACACCTTAATCCAACCCTTTTTTTGTTTACAAAGGGTTTTCATTTGAGATGAAGCATTTATAAATTCCATTTTGGTATATTAAAATGAAAGCGAGTGTGTTACAGGTACTGCTTCTTCCTTCTCTGTTTGTAATAATTGTTCCACGTGTCTGGCGTGTTTAGATGGCACAATGGACACCCAAGTATTACAGAAGCAACGCATATTCATAATTAAAAAGCCCTAACGATGTATGACGTAGGGATATAGTGTCCATATTCGTCAAGCCGTCAGCTAACATCCGAGTTTAGTTTATATTATGCATACGAGGAAATAGAAAAGAAGCTGTTATGTCGAGCTTCGGAACTGTGCAATTGTAATATCCTTTAATGGCTTGGAAACTCGTATAATTACTTTAAAAGGGTCCGCCGTTCTATTCATGTAGCTTTGTGTTTACGGCTGATAAATTGGTTTTAAATGGATGGCATTTGATTGGAGTGTCTAAGTACCTTTACGTTGTATATCTAACAAAATTACTAGCACTTTGAAGCTTACGAGAAATAGGGAGAGAAGAATCATAAAAATGTTGGGAGGCTAAATTAAAATATTGTTCCCAGAAACTTGTGCTGTATATTGTATTGAGCACGAAAGGGGGTTTTCATATGCAGCCTTTTCGGGGTCTTGCCTAAACTTTTCCGCATAAAACGTAAATCGAACTAAACATCAAACTTTTGCACGACGGTTTAGATTTTTAAGCTTCGAATTTCGATCTGCGCATTTCAACATGGTGAAGTTAAGATTATTTGACTACCAATTAACTTAGCAATATGATGTGAGCTTTTTCCAAATAAATGTCACGTTGTTAAGAACTTTGATTAGTAAAATTTAATTCGTTCCACTACGTCACGTATTTTACCCGTATATATATATTGCTTGGCTAATTTTCGTGACGTAGTGGAACGAATTAAATTGTATTAATCAAAGTTCTTAACAACATGACATTAATTTGGAAAATGCTCATGTACGAGTAGGTACACTTGTATACCGTGCCAAGTATGAGCTAACGTCTTGAAATGAAAGCGTACGAAAACACTATAATGTTTGGATTTCGTGAAAACCTCTTTACTAGAAACTAAATAAATATGTCAAACAATGACACCACAACCATACTAAGTACTGAGCTTTCAAATCCTTTGTCACTCGACCGTGCCGTATTTATTGAGAGTTCTCGACTGTTTCGTTTTTGTCGGCGTCGCCTTATCTGAAGAAGACGTAGTAACCGAATACGTCAATATAAATCAGGATGGTTTGAATTTAGTTAATTAATGAAGCTGGTTTCCAGCGCCTGTTTACGGCTAATTTCGTCGAAGGATCGACGCCTCCGGCGACTTGCCTTCTCGGAAACTCGGAATGTTGTCAACACCCGATTTTTTGTTAACAGCTTAATTGGACGAGTCGTATACATAAAAACCGGCCAAGTGCGAGTTGGACTCGCGCACGAAGGGTTCCGTACCATTACCATCTATAAAAACCGGCCAAGTCCGAGTCGGACTCGCGCACGAAGGGTTCCGTACCATTACATATAAAAAACTATTTTATTCTGTGTTTTTTGTATTTGTTGTTATAGCGGCAACAGAAATGCATCATCTGTGAAACTTTAAGCTGGAACTATCACGGTATCAGTGAGATACAGCCTGATGACAGACAGACGGACGGACAGACGGACGGACGGACGGACGGACAGCGGAGTCTTAGTAATAGGGTCCCGTTTTACTCTTTGAGTACGGAACCCTAAAAACGGCAAAAAATCACGTTGGTTGTATGGGAAAAAACTATTTTATTTTGTTTTTAGTATTTGTTGTTATAGCGGCAACTGAAATACATAATCTGTGAAAATTTAAATTCTCTAGCTATCACGGCTCTTGAGATACAGCCTGGTGACAGACAGACGGGCGGACGGACGGACGGACAGCGAAGTCTTAGTAATAGGGTCCCGTTTTACTCTTTGAGTACGGGACCCTAATAAATATTTGCGGACAATCTTACACAAATCGACCTAGTCTCAAACTAAGCAAAGCTTGTACTATGGGTACTAGACGAAGATAAACATACTTATATATACTTATATAGATAAATAAATACTTAAATAAATAGAAAACATCCATGACAAATATTCGTGCTCATCACACAAATAAATGCCCTTACCGGGATTCGAACCCAGGACCTCTTGCTTCGTAGGCCGTGTCACCACCAACTAGGCTAAAGCGGTCGTCACATGTTGTAATTTTTTGGAAATAATTTAAATTCAATCTCATAACCAAACATCGGGGTTTTCGGAGCGGGAACGTTTGACATTAGCCAAAGAGTAGGTATTTACTTAAAAACAGATCGTACCCTAGTAGGTTTCTACCGAATGAATAATTGATTGAAAAATAAATAAAGATTAATCATACATATAGGTACATATTTTATATTGGTCATTCATTATCAACCTCTTCAGTTAAGTCTATTCATTTATAAGAAAATGCTTCATAGATATATAGCGTCAAGATTGACATTGTATTAGACACCTATTGTCAACCGTTACCCTTGCTTGTCTAGTAGATAAACTTATATGCAATTGTATTTTAAAAAACTGTAAATAATCAGTCAACACAAATATGCCTCCGAGAAAAAAAACTCGTTACGAGTTTATGCGTTCGTGGATAGAAAATAATCCAGAGATAGAGGTTCGAGATTCTTTATTATTTTGCACCAAGTGCAATGTGAGCTTCGCTCAAACGAAATCTAGTGTAACGCGACATGTCGCATCTAATAAACATACAGGTATGAAATATGATTTCAATAGTGAGCTCTTGAAATTTGTTGTGGGCTGTAATATACCATGGACGCAGGTAAACAATCCGATATTTATAGATTTTATCGAAAATTGTGTTACCGGTAAATTTGGAAAAACTGCAAAAGTTCCTTCGGAATGTCAACTGCGACGGGAATATTTAAATAAAGCTTACGATGAAAAAATTAATAAAATACGGAGCGAGCTAAAAAATGAATATATATATGTGAGTGTTGACGAAACCACGGATGATTATGGTCGTCAAATAGCTAACGTAATAGTGGGAGCATTACGTGATGATCACATTGGCACTCAACACTTGATATCCAGTAAACGGTTAGACAGCACGAACAATGTATCAATATCCAATACGGTCACAAGTGCTCTTGATGAATTATGGGGTGCTAACCATAATAATCACAATAAAGTACTTTTACTTTTAACTGACGGTGTGGGCTACATGCTAAAGGCTGGAAGAAATTTAAAATGTATTTTTCCCAATCTTTTGCACGTCACATGTTTGGCTCATGGTTTAAATAGAGTGGCTGAACTAGTAAGAAAACTTTATCCAGATGTGAATGATTTAATCGCAAATGTTAAGAAGACATTTTTGAAATCTCCTAAAAGAATACAAAAATTTAAAGAAATGCTCCCCGGAGTGCCTTTACCACCTCGACCAACAATTATTCGGTGCGGAACCTGGATAGAAGCTGCAACGTATTACAGCAAACATTACGATGAAGTGAAACGTGTTCTAAATACATTCAGTCCCACCGAAGCCCAGAGTATTAGAAAGGCATAAAGAGCGTTTGGAAATGCAAATATAAAAAGCGACTTAAATTTCATAGCAAATCATTTGATGACTATCCCAAATGCTATTAAAAAACTACAGGATGCGAAGCTGTCCATCAGCGATAGTTTAAAAATAGTTCATGAAACCTATAGAGATGTTTCCAAATTAAACATGAGCGTAAAAGGAAAACAGATTTATGATAAACTGAAGTTGGTGTTAAAGAAGAATTCTGGCTATAGCACACTAAAAATTATAAATGAGTTGGTACAAGGCAAAGAAATAGAACTTCAATCTCAAACTTCTCGTGCATCAATTGATTCCTACAAAAAATTTAAATATGCACCTATTACAACTGTCGACGTGGAAAGATCATTTAGCTCCTTGAAATGGATATTTACAGCAAGACGCCGTAGATTAACTTTCCCAAATATAGAAAAAATATTAATTGTTTATTCTGAAAATCGTGTCAACTATTCAATTTACAGCAGGTAATTAATTAAAGTTATTTTTATTGTTACCTTATAAGTTATAAGACTTTTACGGGAATTCAAATAAAACTTTGTCACAGATTGTATACAACTCACAGAGAGGTAGTTATTCATTAGGCATAATAAGATATTTTCTTAGACTAACATATCTGTTTATCTCTACTCTTTCTCAAATCATTCCCGCTCCGAAAACCCCGACGTCTGCTCATAACAATCACAAAAAGCTAAAAGACATGAACTGCAACATAAAATTGCTAATGACCTGAATCGAGTGAATTTATGCTACATCGTTTTGGAATTTATGTTTATAGTCTGACGTAATAATTATAAATTGATAGTTTTCGCATTTAAAGTATTTTTTAAAGTAGTTACTCAATTCGTATTAAGTAATTGATGTAAGTATAATTCAGCAGTATTCGTAAACCTGAAAAATTGTGGTCATCATCATCAGTGTCCTTCTTTATTCCGGTGTATGGTGTATGTTTGCTCACCCAAATTAGTAAATGATAAAAAAATAACATTATGAAAGTATATGAAAATCAAGGTATATTTCATGAAAAGGTATATAGTCCGTGTCAAAGCTGAGCACTTGAGTACGTTGAAGCCGTCGATCAGCAGTTTATCTCAGCTATGATATTCACAACCAGTCAAGGAGCGTTCCAAAAATCGTCTCTGGCATATATTGACCCTGAGATTTGCAGCATGTATGCGTAATCAGAGCAGAGACTTATTCTGGCTCTGGTGAAGCGAGATGTTGGTAAGCTTTGTGAATACCTGCCCAGGACGGTACATCGATTTACTCGGTGAATAGCTCCAGCTCTCGCGGTCGGCGCTCGTCTTACGATTAATTTGAGGCCTATTCATCGCCGAATCCTAACCCCCGACTCATTAACATACTGTCTCATATAGTCAACTAGTAACAACTTCACTCGTGACTTTACTCTAACGATCCAATTAGATGCGTTGATCAGTTAACACATAACATTATTTTGACAAATCCATTAAATCTGAGGGACATGTTTATAGGGCTTGCCAAGTTTGGTTTCCCAAGCTGTAGTTTGCATGGAAACAACATAATAATGTTGGGATGTTTTGGCTATTGTCACTTTGTTAAAGTTGTTGGTAAACAATGTTTAACTTCAATTATCTAATAGGTATTTAACGTGATTGGCTCAGGGTTTAAAAAAATTTGCCAGGGTATATTTTGCGATTCTGGTCCTCTAAAGATACAAACTAAACATATAAAAGTTTTTTTAGGCACTTTAGTAACTTGCTAAAGTTGCACTTAAAGCTCGTAAAATTACTATGAATTGATTTAAAATATAATTTGCCTGTACTAAGTGTGCGCTACGTATTAGGGCAAGAGGTCTTTTCTTAACCGTTCAGGTAGTATTTAGTGCAACTATTAAAAAAAATACATTGTTCATTCCACACTTATACAGTAGTCCATTGGAATTTCTTTTGGCTTTATGCCACAGCTTTATTTATGGCGTAAATGTCAATCAAAATGTTATCTTTGATTGCCTCAGATAACTGATAAAAAGTGAGCTAGTTGAAACTGAAGTAGTATTTTCTTATTTAATAAGAGCAAAGTTTTTTGTTTTTTTATAGGTATTTAAAAACTTGGTACAGTCAGCAGGAAAATTAGCTAAGCGGGTGAAGTGCTCAAAATGGCTTTGTAATATAGACTGTGTAGATCATTTTGATCCCTTGGATCCCGCAGCGTAGCGTTCGTTTTATAAACTTTATATTTTTTATTATTTATTCACCTTCCATCGAAAAGTGGCTTGTAGCGAAATCCATTACCACGGCAATAATGCTCACGAACTAAATTCCCAATGTACATAAATATTGATACAAAAATTGGCGTTCCAGCAATATAGCAGAATAAATATTTGCGCGAGAGAGATACCTGCGAGGCACAAACGTGGTTACCGCCCGCCTCGGGCTAACATGCGTGTCTCGGTACTCCGTCCGTCCGTAGGCGATACATAATATTAAACGATGTTTCGTTCATTCACTAACATTATACTTAGATGTAGGCTTAGATACCAGGTTTGATGCTCAGTCTGCTGCGCTAGCAAATTCATTTCAATTTTTCATTTTAGTTTTGCTGTTGCTTTAAAGATTTAATTAGAGGTACTTTATTAGAGGTGTTCGGCATTAAAATTATTAAAATAAAATATGTTGGTGGGTAAAAAGTTTATTTACTCGTAAGAAATCAGGTTTTCAAAAATTCGGGAATAATTAATCCAATTATAATATAGATACGCATTATATTTAGGCACTCGTGAGTCGTGATCGAGTGCTGTTTGTTGAGTCCGGTCCAGTCATCGGAATTCTCGTAGCATTTTTGAGCTGTCATAGGGACTTCTCGTTTATCGACTTCCGATTATACATATCTATATCGATAAATACAGAATACAATATGTAAAATAATTATGATTACGAGTAGAAGTAAGCTACATAGTATTCTTATCGCGAATGAGCGATCTCTTCGAGATAACCTTTGGATACCACCTTTTAGGAAATTACAAATAGAAATTAAAATAATAATATTTTATTATTTCTTATAAATACTTAATCTGTGACTATAATTTTTCATTGCTTTCATTGCAAATCTCTATTTAACATTTTCAGCCACTCAAAAGTTATCTAAAAGAAATCGCTCCTTAGCGATAAGACCGCCTGTTGTGTACCTCTAATGTTAATCTTCTTTGATATGTTGTATTGACAAAATATGTATATCGGAAGTCGATAAACAAGAAGTCCATATGACAGCTCAAAAATGCTACGAGAATTCCGATGACTGGTCCGGTCTGTTCATGCTTGTATAGGCTTACTTGTAAAACCTAAACACTAGTATTTATTCATATTTTAGAATTGACATATTTAATGTCAATCATTTTGTTCTAGATTTTTTATTCGACACTCGGTTTTTTTTATTTGTTATGAACAATATCTTGAAAAGTCATTTCAATTTATTGGCATTTAGTGCTTTTGTATATTGTAATCATAAATCTAGTTATTTTTATTAAATTGGAAATTGCAGTTTGGCATGTAGGTGATGTAGGTAAAAGAGCCGTTGTGGCCTACTTGCTGATTAAACAATTGAATTTGAGTAATATCGGGGTAATCACGTAACGTTTCGAACGCGCGTTAGGACAATCCAAATCCAACTGTAATTTTTCCATATATTTTTTTTCCATATAATATAAAATTTGACATTCGATCTACCTAACGTACGTACAATGCGTTACGTGATCGACCTGCACAGTAGGTCGATCACGTAATGCATTGTACGAACGTCGTGTAGGTCTAAATGTCACTTTTTATATGGGAAATTGACAGTTAAATTGTACCGACGCGCGTTCGGAACGTTACGTGATTACCCCTCTGCCGATGTACAAAGGTACAGGTGGCTTATTTTTTAATATAACTTTAGCATACAACGGGATTGAATTGAACTGGAAACAACCTTCGATATGCGGAAGTTTCCGAGAATCATAAAAGTTGCAGGTGCAGAAAACATTATGAAAATATTTGTCCGTTCTGTTAGAGATGTTCAACATTCTCGTCTTGCAATGGAAATACTATTTCTGGGCCAGCACGCTCTAGACCGCTTGCTGTACTACACAAAATTAAGTAGACACTTTATATTCATATTTGTGTCTACTATGCTAGGTTAGTAAAAGAGAAAGTATTTTCATAATCTGACCAAAAAGGTAATGTCTGTAATTTTTCTAAAACCAGCTAAGCACCGACACCAGTTTCACTTTCGGCGTAAGTTGATGTTGCCAGATAAGCAAGCAATTAATATCGTAAGTAGCGTGTGTTGGGACAGTTAAATGGCATCACAAATATTGACTCGGCGGTCCGGGAGTCGCGTCGCGGGATGCCTGGCGCGCCGCCAACGCCACTTGTGTATAACTACGCGCGGTGTCGACAAAGAAAACATCAAAACGTTCTAAAACTCCAAACATTCGTGCAATACAAAACTTTTCCTGACGCCCAAGTTTTATTAACGAGCCAAAGGCAACGCTGAAATGTTGAAACAATCCGAAGTTGCGCGTTTAGTATACATTTACAAAGCTAATGAATTCTAGCAATTTTTAAAGGTGGAGTATGTTTATTGGCGCCTGCAATCAGCGACAACCAAATTACCAGTGCGTCGTGCTCTCACTCATTTGTCTATGCGCTATTGCAAGCGATAGTGCGTCTATACCAGTATACGAATCCATTTCAATCAACACATCAGTAGCGTGAGCTGAATTTAGCCCAGCTTAAAAACAGATAATTTTTATTCATCTCACCTGGATGGAAAATTACTTACAAATAAAACGCGGTTTCGTGGCGGATAATACCACAATGTGTTATTACAGACCAAGTTAATCTCTTTTGTTATGAGTTCTGAGAGGATTACGGGGTTTTGCTTCTTTCCTCTCATGCAGCCGGTTCAATGAAGGCTCAAAGGCTTGGTTGCCGCGCCGGAACACCAATCAATACACCAATTTAACGTTATCTAGATGCTAGGTCATCTATTGAGTTCACAATCTTTGAAAGGGAATATATACTTTCAAACGTAATTAGGTAGTGGGTTTCACAGGCGCTATTTATATCTGGTTTACGTAACTCGAGAGAACATTAATTTTATGGTGGAACTCTCTCTCGCGCGTGTATAAGTAATTAGTACTGAAAGCTAACAAGTTGACAAACGTTTTTCCTTGCTTTTAAGATGAAAAGAAGATTTTTGCAGGGTAACTTATGTACCTACACATCCGATATTGCTTGCGGGGTGCGTCTAGGCACCGTGGGCCCGAAATAATGGTTTAAATGTGAACACAGCATACTTGACGTCACGCCTTCTGACGGTAGTTAATGCAAATTTCCGTCTGGTCGGGAAGTCTCTCGAGCCGACCATATTGTGGATACCAGAGTTTGGCTGTCAATGTCAATCAGACGCCGCCTTAACTCGTAGTACAGCGATTTTCGCAACCTTCTTGTGCGAAGCACAAGAGTAAACAAGTTACGAGTCTAGCCTAATTAATTAATTAATTTCAGATGAATTTTAATCGTTACTGTTTAAATACAATTAATGAACTATTATACAGGTTTTATTAGTACATTAAACAACTAAGTACCTAGCCTGACTAAAAATTAAATTTATTTTTTGTTTTTCTAATGAAAGAATAAATCTAAAGAATGAAAACACTTTTAACAAATTTTCAACAGTCGCTGTTAGACTCACGATAAGAGCCGCGTGATAAGTGGCTCTAGAAACGCTGGAGAGGAAATCCGTTTTAAATGGACAAATTGCACTTAAAAAATATCTCACAATATTTTCTTAAAAGTAGTTTTTCGTGTTGACAGACAAAATCATTAGAAAAGTGTTGTATGGCAAAAAATAATCCCGCTTTTACGAGTACACTGCTCGAAAATGAGGTTAAACTCGTGAATTTATGCTGTAGATAAAAATACACATTGTGAAGCAGATTTCATGATTCAGCAGCGCTAATTTTGGAGTTCTCGAGAAATCGATAGAACTCTTCAAACATTACAGCTAAAGTCTTCAAAAATTTGTATAATGACCACTTGACTGACTAAGTCAAGTAAAATAATCTCTCACGTGGGGCCAAATAGTATTTTATGCAACTGTTTTATAAGAAGGGTTTTAAAACGCGAGTGGCGTGGGTTGCGATGCGAGCCTTCGCAATTAAAGACGCCACGAGCGTTTTTAGACCAGTTATACACCGTTGCATACAATACTTTTTCTACGACAAGTTTTAAATAAATAGCAGACTACAGAATAGTTAAACTTTTTAGGCAGCAAGTTTTCTATTCGTACTTTTGCTACTCACACAATTTCTTCAGGAGTGCAGTTATTATTTCGACCATTTTAAAAGGAGCGTAAGTACACTTTTGTCTTCACAAACACGAATAAAATCTTAATAGTTTAGGACTAATAGTTTATCATCTTTCGTCTTTTCATTTAACTGTATTTTGGTGGGAAATCGGAAATGTGACAGCTATTGCTTATGGTTTATTTTGTTTTTAATTTGTTTGCACTTGCCATCCGAACCAAACCGAATCCGGACCCGGACCGAATTCGAACTGTTTATTTTTATAAATAATACCAAGAATTTATAAAACATGTAATTTAACACACAATAGATGATGATTTATTATTATTGTAGTAAATAATTGATAATGTAAAAATGTTAAATCATAAATAAACACTTTTATTTCGAAATATTTGTTTATGAAGTTGGCACCACTGAAATATAGCGGCCGACTAAAAAAAAGTTGAACAGTGCTTTTATGAAAAATGTATGAACCAAAAAAGTACGCTAAATAGTTCGTTTTTGGGCCATAGAGCATAGAGTTTTTCGACGACTTATTAGTGGTGTCATTGTATTTGAGCTACAGCCTATATAAATGACAGATAACGGTACAGGAGTAGAAAAAGTATTTAACAAACTACCAGTAAATGTAAAATGCGCGGGTAGTAACTCAACTTTTTTAAGAAAATTAAATTCGTGGCTTCTCACCCACTCTTTTTATGACATCGAAGATTTTTATGAGTTACCACAATAAGAATGTAATATGTTAACACACGTATTTAGTTTATAAATTTAATTTAATCTAAACAAACGATGACATGTAATATTTATAATATTATAAATTAATGACTTATGTATGACTTATATTTTACAAAATAACCAAATGCATTTGCACTCGGAAAGCATTACGTTGTGAATTGACATTTAAATAAACTAAGTACTTACCTAATTCAAATTTGTAATTTTTTCGATATAAATTATACCTAATCTATTTGTTTCATATACCTACCTAAGAAAGTTATCCAGAAAAGATACCTACGGCATGAAAATTGATCAATCGTTATCCAAAGTTACATAGACTATCATAACTTTAGGATTTTATTGGAGTAATGGAAAAACATAATAGAATAAAAGTTTTAACCCAATTGCGAAGTTAGACAGATATAATTCTATAAAACTAGATGCAAATATGCAATGCAAATGCATAATGCTTCAGTTGCAAAGTTCAACAGACCTTCGAGTACCTATAGGTATGCTTAAGTAGGCTTCGTATATAAACACGTTTTGTTTGTGGGATGTATCATATTTTATATTTCAATTTTCATCAGTATGCTGCCCACTTGCGTTTTTCGTTGGAATTATTAAAAACAATATTTTTATTATAAAAAATCTCGTGGGCATCGCAACTTCCTTAATATCTCACAAACGTGCCTATATTACTACCAACTCCAAGACGCCCTAGCTGACTCCCAAGGTTAAATTTATGATATCATGCAAATACGACCTCGTAAACTCGCAGTTATTGTTCGCAAACAAATTTGGCAGTCAGCAAAACTATATTACGAGAGAGGTAGAGTTTATTATTTTTACTGAAAGGGAATTAATCGCGTTTAGTGACATTTATTTAATGGGTCATTGTCAGATTTAGGGTCGCGTCTCTTCTGCGGGCATTGCCAAAGTTAATAAAGGCTATAAAGCCTAATTTTTGGTTGAACTCTGAATCCGCATAAACGGCGTCGCGCGTCGCCTCTTATAATTTATAATGTATGGGATAAAACAAAACATATTATACACATATAAAAATAATCCCTTAACAATTGACCACAGAAAACACGATTATTGTTTTTTTTTTAATGACAGTGACCCTTATACGGGACGTTTAGTAAAAATAATGTGTGAACATCATCGTGAGAGTTTTAATCAAGGTAGAGCTTAGTTAAAACTGTGACTATAGTTAACATCAGCTGTAGTGTTCTTTGTAAATTGGGAGATTTAAATATGAGAGGAAGTAGATTTAATATATGAATGGATTTGCATACTCGTATAAATACCGTATAATGTTGTTCATAAACTAAATTTCGCATGTTTGAATGAAATTTACAAGCTCCTTGGACATCATGAACTTGTTGGCATACATTCAATGCTTGTGCTCATCATTGGCGCCGATATAGCCTTAGTTTAAATAATGAGGATAACCTTGCCAATATTGGTTACAGTGGATACAACAGCGCAGTACGACGCAGTGCGGGCTTATCTCAAGGAGTTAGACATCTCCAGTGCTGTCTGGGTCGGCCTCATCCGCAGTAATCCCGATGGAGACTTCACCTGGACGTGAGTTATTTCGAATAATTAAATATTCTTTGCACAAAATAAATATTAAAGCTACCTAATTATTTTATTAGAAAAATGACAGTGACGCGGCGGAGTATGGGACAGGCAGAAACATAGATATCTTTGTTTTTTGACGAGCTAAGTGAGTATTTTAAGACTCCGTTGTTCTATAATTAGGTAGTATTAATCAACTTACGAAATCTCGAACATTTAAGTTTATTTTATGGTGATATTTAAGATTTGTTTTTAGAGTAGGTAACCAAGCCATTTTTTATATTATGTTCGGTTATTGTGTTTCTTTGTTTCTTTTTCAATCAACAATATTTTTTCTGTAGTAGAATTCTTCATTATTTCTTCACTTCTGGAGGCTCAAAAATCAATCTTTTCATCAGATCGTGAACCGGCCTCGCCTTAACGTTTCGTTTATGATATCTCTTATCGCGTCTCTGACCTGAATTGGATGCCAGACTAGTTTACGCATACATTTAATACTAACATTTTTGATTCAGTTCCAAAATCGTGTATCACATGGCAGGGACTACCGCGGCTTAAGTGGAGACGGGTATTGGAGCTCGGCCCCCGACACGCGCGCTGCCCCGCTGTGCGCTGCCGCGGACCCCGCTGCCGACTACCGCTGGGAGGCTCGCGCCTGCGGCGGACCTACTGTTGCCTCCTTCATATGTGAACTTCCTGGTAAGTAACAACTCCATCGTAGAGCGACTATGTCCTATTTTTATTGGTTGGTTGTGGACTACTGTGATCTATTGAAGGGCTACCTGCAGAGTTCACTACAGAAGCCCATTTACGAAATCTATCCCCGTACGTATGCAAGCGGAACCGTACAGGCCATTTCGATATTCGTAATATGCGAAATGGCCTGTACTGTTCCGCTTGCATACGTATATAAACAGCAGCTCCGATGTAAGCGGTGTTAGTCGAGTGAATTAGCCTGAATCAGGCCTGTGAGTTTCAAACGGAAATCATCGGCTTGAATGTTAACTCTTATCAGAGATTTTCTCGGAAATTAGGTGTTTACTTGTAAAAATTAAAATACCTTTTCAATGAAAGAGATCGTCGATAATGTTCTCCACCTTCGCTTTACCTGTTTTAACTGCAGCGGGCCGTGCCGACACCGAGCCGCTTCCGTGGCTCGGCCGTGGCTCGGCCGGGCTTGGGTATGCCTTGGCCTCGCAAAAACGATTTGTTCCCGATTCGTCGTATTCCTGTTTCGTCGTATTCCTGATTGGTCGTATTCCTGATTCGTCGGATTTTTATTATCGAATGAAACTATGCAATTACCACGGCTCCACTTACGTTTTAAAAATGAAAAGATTATTTTTACAATTATTTATAAATACAACAGATTTTTTTTAACACACATGCTATATTGGTATTATATTATTAAACAAAGCCTATTTAAACATTCAATGACTGTGATTTTTTTTATCAATAAAAACTATTTCCCGTTCTTGGTGATATTTTTGAACATATTTTGCTTGACGAGTTTTTATCATACTGAATCATACATTGTGTATTTCAAAAATTAAATCGCTAAAACTGATTTGATAGTGCATATTTTCATACAAAATACGAAAAAAGAAATTCTCCCTGAATAAAGTACAGTCAGCGTCAAAAGTCAATGATCATTTTTGTACTTTGGCGCTTTCAGATGTTTGACAACTTCATATGGTAGTTAAAGCGATATGGCTCCAAAGTGATAACTTACTTTTAACACTGACTGTACTTATAATTTTATGAAATAAAATTATGTCTTCTTACGGTAAAACACTGACTCTTCAATATTTAGATCACTTTCCCTTCGGCTCTTAGTCATGGGACACCCGGTACCTATATGTTCATATATGTAGAACTATATATATTGTATATGTATAACTGCTCTTCGGGAAGGCGGATAAATAATGGTCCATTATTTGTAATGATTTTATATAAGTAATTCCGAGGAAACAGGAATACGACGAATCAGGAATCCGACGAATCGGGAATGCGACGAAACAGGAATACGACGAATCGGGAACAAATCTTACGAGTACAGCAGTGGTTCTTGACCTTTTCGAAATCGTTAACCCCGTTACCTATTAGGAAAACTATCTGTTACCCCTTTAAATAACCGCTAAACCCCCCATTCAATCACCCATTTTAGATACCAACCAATGCTTTATTTTAGAGCATTTAAATATCATCATCATAAATTTAAGAGTTAGACTCTTGTCGGTGTAGCTCCCTCCATCTGACTCTATCTAGGGCCGCCTCCTTGACCTCTTTATACGATGTGACATGTGACTGCTACTTTTTCTTTTATTAAAATATGCATGGTCATATAATTTTCCGTTTACCAGTGCCTCAATGGGCGCTCGGCAAAGAGGGGTGTATGGTGCGCGCGCTGCCGGCGCTCACCGCGCTGTACCTTCCGGAGAGCGCCGCCGTGCAGCTTACTGCCGACTGCGGCCTGGCCGGCGTCAAACGAGTGCAATGTACTGGCAATGTGGTAAGTCCTGTGTGGTTAGCAGCATTGAGGTATAATGTACTAACGTACTAGAGAAGAAAGGCGGGGGGCATGCGGGGGGAGGGTAATTTGTCATAGAATACACTAAGACGATGCAGCCCATGGACTGCAAACTTTTTGTTCGGCGTGTCATCTCTAGTACGTTAGTACATTATACCTCGATGGTTAGCATTGACTTATTATTACTAGGCACGTATCGACTGGCGACCTAGATCATTTTTCTTGACGTCATCCATCAGGCCGCCATCTTGGAGTATTCGTGCCCGCCATAGACTAAAACCGGGGTTATATTGCCACGTGTCGCAACGCAATTAGTTACATACATTTTGTATGAACGTGATTACATTAGCTTAGTCCCGCGTGTCGCCACGTTCAATACAAAGTACGCGTTGCGACACGCGGCGTGGCTCTAATTTAATGGAGGCTGTCTCAAATTTATTTTATACGCCAATTTAAGCTAGAAGGTGTTTGCTCTATACATATAATTTAACTCAATGATGATTAGTTGATATTATATGCTTGTACTCTAGCGTTGACAATTCGGAAGTGTATTACCGAATATTAACGTACCTGTAGGTAGGTACTCTAGTGGCGCAAACGTTGTCTACATTTGAGCTTAAAGGCATACTGTCTACGAATAATAATCTAGAAACCGTTTATTCTTTCTAAACGGACTTGATCGCGTTTTTATCCTAGCTTTTTTTATTCTACCTTGGTATTTATTCAAAGTATGCATGTGAAAACACTAAAAATGAGTAGATACGTGTTTTGGTCCTAAGTATACTTTAGCATACAATTTCAATTTTGGTACCTACCTTTTTTATTTTTTTTCTTGTGTACAATTAAGTGCTTACAATATATGTCGCAGGGAGTTGGCCAAAATAGAGATTTGAACAAATCTCTAAGGGATATGACCAAATCACGCAGGATGTTACGATGGTGAATTTATTTTATCATTGGCCTAGAAAAAATCAGTCATTTGATCAAATTCCTGAATCTGTTTAGTCAAAAAATGCAACTCGTTATACATACATACTACATATGATAAAAGACACATTCATATGAATCCTCTACTAAATATTTGTTTATTTCTTTTGCACAGAAACGAGAAGAGCTTCTTAAAGATTTGTCCTGCAACGATGAAGATGATCCATCAAGTACTATAAGTCTAACGTCAACAAGTACCATATGGCCGGCTACTGAAACTACTTTTAACGACCAAGAAACAACTAATGATGATATTTCCACTGCTGGAAATGTCGTTACCGAACAAAGTACAATAAATAGTACACCAGCACCTAAAATTGAAACTCCTATCCCATATACTGTACATACAGAGACAGAAATTCCTACATCAACAAAAGTGAATTTGAACATTCATAATTTTATTAGAATACCTCTAAATAAAGACATTAACCTTGAACAAATTCACAGTAATGATATTCCACAACCAGAACATCAAGAAAATACAGTAAATAATCATCATCCAAAAACAATTGAAGAAAACAAGAGTTATCATCATCGACTCCTACATGATGAGATGACTAGGCTCGGCAATTTAGAAACTATATTTACGCAGCCCACTGATCATTTTGTACCACCTCTTGTCATGGCAAAAGCAAGAATCAGCGATGATATGACTGTTTTATCTCTCGAAGAAAAGCATGCCCAACAAATAGCTGAGCAACGCCTTTTCAAGCATAATAAATTAGTCAATCATGCTAGCATAACACCACTGGATACCAGCACAAATTCTATCTCAAGTAGTACACTTACCCCAACAATTTTGATTAAAGATCAAAAATCAACACAAACGCCAATATTTAATAATAGTGCGAAAAAAGATCTGAAATCAGGTGTGCCCAAAAAATACATCGATAAATATAACATCCTCAAGGCAAAATCGTGGAAAGCGGCAGATTATAAAATTCAAAAAGCATCCGAAATTGACGTAACTTCCACTTCGCAAACTTTAAGTTCGACGAAAGAAATAGAAGCAGCAACTGCAAAATTACAGACAGAGTTCCAAAGTTCTTCAGAAGAGGATCCAAAAATTGATCTCACCGTGATTATTAATGAACCAGGCATCGGTAACGGGCAACAAATATTTTATACCAACCATACAAACACTTTGTTACGAAGTGAGCAAGTAGCTAATTTAACGGATGCAACTACAAATCAACCAGATGTCAAGTCCACAGTAATGCCTATATTAACAACACATCCCGTTACTGACGACAAAAAATTACAAAGAACCTCCAGCGTTACGCTTAATCAAGAAGTTATTAAAATAACAGTTATCAATGATAACAAAAATAGTGAAAGTTCATCTCCGGTTGTATTTGAAGTTTCAACTTTAACACCATTCTTCCATAATATTTCTGGTGAAAACATGCCAACCTCAACTGCGACCGTCAGTAATAATACTACATCTTCAACGATGAATAATGACTCTGTGACATACACTACAATTTCCGCTAGAAGTAGTTCAAGCACTCAAACTCCACAGGTTGACTTAGAAAATGATGAAAATTCCAGCTTAGTACTAACTTCCTCAAATAATATTGTTATCAACAACGAAACTGTTATTTCTACGACAGAATCGTTGGTCACACACGAAGCACTGACAGAAGCAGCCAATTTAGCAATGACTACGTTAATGGCAAATATTAAAGTCACTGAAAATGTTACTGCTACTGTCAACACCACTACAATAAAGGAAGTTTCGACAACAGAAAAGATGGATGTATTTAATCACACTGATAATTTTGAAGAAGAACACGAACATGAAGAACATAATACAGAGTCGATTGATGATTACCAATCGCCATTACTGTCTGCTGCTAACGAGCCGCTGCATCGACCGAACCGGTCCAGGAGACCCCTCCCTCCCCCGAACCGAATGAATAAATTCAATCCTTTCCGCATGTTAGGTTAGAGTCCAAATATGACTTTAAACGACTGCCATAAGTGGAAATTTTACTGGGCATAATGGTGACTGAAGTTATAAATATACATTCTGTCTGATTCCGTAGAATTAGTAACCTAAAACGGTCACATAAGAGTGATATGGTGCACTTAATGATACCTGTTACTGTGCAATTGTGCGAACAGTAATAGCCCATAAACTTAGATATTTATACGTGTTTAAGTAGGTGTTGTACACAGTATGCCATTTTTGCATGCACGAAATGTTACATGTTGATTTTGTTAATAAGGTCAGATTTTTTAATGTCCGGTCTACTGAGAAAAAGTATTTTTTCATCTGCCGATTAAAAAATCAGACCTGAATAAAAAATAAATGCTTGTTTTAGTGTCTCTAGGAATAATACATAATTAGAATAGGCTAAATCATACAGTTCGTACTAATTATAGCCGAAGGTATTATAGTCAATTCTATTGATTTTTAAATATAGCATAGCTATAATTACATTTTAGGACCGTAGGTATCCATTATAGTACTCGAACTCAGTTATACTGGCACGAATCACACAAAATTTTAAGATTGCCAAATACACACACATTAAATATTATCTACCGTATATAGAAGATTACATAGATAGTGAGCAACATTATTTTAATAGACGAATATAAAATACGAGTCACTAGGTACTTAAAAGTAATAGCAAGCGGTGATCATGTTCATGTTATGATGGAACTCACAATCATATCATGTAGGTTTAAGGTCTGTGTTTAATAAAAATATTTTTATGTAACTATTTGGAGTCATAGATGTGCACAAGTGATTAATTTTGTGGACGCTAATCTGAAAAAGGGCCGTGGGTTTTGGGTGACTTTAATGAAAGGTGGTTCTCGATTATTTTATGGAGCCAAACAAATTCAACCAAACTAGCCTGCGAAGTTCCATTCCGCTGTTCTCGGAACTGGATGAGAATCACCCTTCGAATAATTCCTTATTTTTCGCAGATGAGGTTTAAATACGCGAGGCACAATTAATGTTATTGTTTGTGGTCAAATCTATTTGTCATGTATGTAGCAATTTTAGACTATTAAAATTTTACAATAAACATTAAATATGTTATTATTTTTCCCAAGGTTCGCTAATCATTCTACAATTCTGCGTCGCGAGTAAGTAGTTAAAATATTAATAAATAATATAAGTTAGTAAATAATCTTAAATATTAAAGATTGTACTAAATGTAACTTATGTATGTAATTTAATCACATATCTGAAAATAATCTCTGGGCGGGAGCGCCTGGATACCAGCTTGGGCCTTTCGACTCGCTTCAAAGACGTGCTTTGCGAATCGTGGACGATCCCAAACTTACAAGCGGTATCGAACCGTTGAGTCTAAGGAGAGACTTCGCCTCCTTGTGCGTGTTCTATCGCTTGTATAACGGGTTGTGCTCCGAAGAACGGTTCGACATGATGCCTACGGCTGCTTTTCACCACCGCACCGCTCGCCATCGGCAGGGTATTCATCCTCACACCCTGGAACCTAAATGGTCGCGTACCGTACGGTTTCAGAGGTATTTCCTCCCTCGGACGCTCAGGTTGTGGAATGAGCTCCCTGCCGAGGTTTTCCCAAGGGACTACAGTATGGAGTTCTTCAAAAAAGGAGTGTATACATTCTTAAAGGGTCGGCAACGCGAATGTTACACCCCTGGAGTTGCAAGCGTCTATATGCTACGGTAATCACTAAGCCGTAAGCTTGTTTGCCACCGACGTGGTATTTAAAAACAGTTCAAAATTTTTATTTTTTTATTACTATTCCATACTATTCAACTCGGCCGTATCGTAGATGTTTATGATGATTATGATGAAAAATGACAAATCTTTGAATTTTTAACTTAAAACAAACAATAGTAACATTACTAAGTTAACTTTAAATTGGTACTTAACTTTTGTCAAGATACATTTGTCAGAGTGAGACATGTGAAATTTTCTTTGTTATTGGTTGGCGTACAGCGTAAAGCGCGTGAGCGGCACAGGGAGAGTTCATAAGGTTGCCGTAAGTTTGCGGTAAGTCCCAAGTTTCGAGACACTCCGCCGCAGTAAATATTTGGGAAGCACTCACGACATCTCACTCGAGAGCCAACTTCAACTCAATCCATCCTAAAGGATGCATGCTTCTCGTAGACTCGTATCTATTTACGATTGCAAACTAGCTCTTAAGTAGCTCCTGTCAGTACATCGTTCAGTCAAGATCATTCAAGGTTACCTATGCATAAAATTAGAAACGTAGCCCACCACAGAGAGATGGGAGGGCTGGGATGTCCTCTTTGGCATTGACAACTAGTAAGGCATTCCTTAAGATTTAATTTATAATGGCACTGCCACTATGTAATTACGGCAAATAGTTTAATGTTGGCCCAGGGTTCCATTTAGTTGGCCGTTTGTCTTTCTGCAACTTTAGGGATTAATATATATTTGCCCTCTGCTCTACGAATTGCATCCTTACATCCTTAGTCTATATTAAGTCGGAGTTATTGGCGTTCTTGAACTGTTATTTCATTTACATTTTAGTAATATCCTAATCTAGAAACTATATGTATCGCTACATCGCCTGTGATTACCATTTCACACACTACTGTAGATACCACATAGGTAATTAGATGCATGTAAGTACAGTAATTATATACAGTAGTTATATACGTACTTACCTAAATAAATGCAATACTCCAAACAAAACATTGTTTAACGAGCGCTATCAAAAACATTCCCAGTGTTTGTGTTCATTCATCTTAATGTTTCGCGAATGGATATATACGCGCTGGCTAACGAGGCAGGTACATGGAAAGCCCATAAAACCGGGGAGGTTCGGAAGAGCCCGCACCCGCTTCAACGAGCGGTTTAAGCTCCAGCGCTGATGCAATCCAATACTATAGGTATCAATGCATTCTGCAGGTTCTAAACGTCTATGTTAGGTATTGATAGTCATTTATTTCACTCGCTATAAAGAAGAGTAGGTTTTTTTTTAATTTCAGGGAAATAAAGCTGAATATTATTAAGCTACGGTAGCCTAGTGGTTCAGGCATGCGGCTGTCAAGCGGCGGTCGTGGGTTCGAATCCCGGCTCGTACCAATGAGTTTTTCGGAACTTGTGTACGGAATTACCGTTAGTTTTTTGGTGAAGGATAACATCGTGAGGAAACCGGTCTAATTCCCATAAGGTCTAGTTTTCCCTCTGGGTTGGAAGGTCAGATGGCAGTCGCTTTCGTAAAACTAGTGCCTATGCCAAATCTTGGGATTAGGTGTCAAAGCGGACCCCGGGCTCCTTTAGGGGCACAACCGGGAATAATAACGCTAGGAGGAACGACACGAGGAGTGCTTTCACACTGTGCACTTTGTGCACTGCCACATATAAATGAAATTTTGATAAGTCCTATTTTGAAATTTTGATAGATGAATGAACCGGCCGGACGCTGTGTTGCGAGGTGTTTTCTTTTCGATTGGGAACTAGAAGTGAACCGGAGGACCACAAAATAGTAAATTGTACAACAAGCGCATAATACGAGCCATTTAACCTGATAGTTAAGTCGAGGGGTTAAATGGCTAATTTATGCCCGATTTATACACACTGCTTTTCACTTCGATTGGAAGAAAAGAACAAATAATTGCAAAATTAAATTAAATAGCTCATTTCCGTCACTTAACTTTTTGAAGTTTTTATGTTTAATTTTCAACACCTGATATTAGACTTAGGGTACCTACCTACTTTACGTCATACTGCCAAGTCATTTATTGGTTCAATACGTTTTAAAATAATAATTGAGTCCTATTTTATCTGGTATTATTAATTTAGTACCTAATGGAAAACACGGATGTGAAATTTATTAAAGCAAATCAAATCAAATGACAAGTTTATTCTACGGCGTTTTATTGTGTGTATAGCTGTTAGGCCCGATTATCTTAGTATTTAAAACAATTTTACTTTGTGCATAACATAAAAGTGGCATTTTGTGCAGCATACATCCAGCACAAAGGCGAACTTTGCGAGCATGAGAAGTGAAAAACAAATTTAGGCACGCAAGGCATGGCTCGCATTTCATTGAAACTTAAACGGTGTATAAAAGCGGAAGTAAGTATGCGCGTTTTATGTAGCTCGAATAGTACCGCGCTATGTTACACTTTTCCAATAAATAAGGTCTGATGGTGTTGGTGACTGGCTGCGCAATCAAGAATTGGCGACTCGCCATAAATGAGTACCTAAGTAAGTAAAACCTGTATACAAAATATGTAGAAACCTAAGATTCAAAATAATAGCACAGTGGAGATAAGATTTAGATCAACAAAGATGTATTGAAGCGCAAAAGGATAACTGTTTCGAGGATGATATAAAAACCGATGTTTGATACAAAAATATACCTACCCAATCATAACTTTCCCTTTCTCTCTTTCTCTCTCTCTCTGTGATTATTAGTACATTACATCAGAGGCCGGGAAAACACGAATTTCCGGCCAAGTAGGTATAGAGATACGAGGCCGGGAATCCGTTTTCACGCCGAGGCATGTATAGTGCTTTTCTCAAACATGCAATGAAATAAATAAATAAAATCCTCAAATCAAACTAATTTTCATGGCTGAATGCCGTGATGCTGTGCCACAAATAGTGGAATGAAAATTAAAAAGTTACTTCACAGGCCTAGGCCTGAAAAGTTGTATGAAATCCCATTTCAGGCCGCCTCGAGATGCTGCGCCCGAAAAAGGATACTTCCGAGTCTATTATAAGGAACGTAATGAGAATATTTCATTGCATGTTTGAGAAAAATACTTTGTCTTTCAGGCTCGCTAAGCCTGACAGTTTGTCATCCGCGACAAACAATGGAGCATAAAGAGGCAGTAAACAAGTCAAAAAGTTTTGCAAACGTTTGAAATTATAGTGAAAATGCCCTTACATCCAATATTTGACAGCTGTCATCCCAGTACAATTTATGTCATCATATGTCATCATTGACGTTTATTGTACCGGGATGACGGCTGTAAAAATTTCGGCTGTTTAAAAAACGAATTATAGACTTAAGGATCCGCACGTTCATGGTCTTCTCTCCCTCTCACTGAGCATATGCGTGAGTGAGATGGAAGTGCGTGTACGAAAGCGCGGATATCATGTTTTTCGGAATATTTCAGAAAACGAGAAGAAATTTAAGTAAGTAAGAAATTAAAGTTATTGTTCATTACAACAAAAGAAAGTAGAGAAAAAAAATCTAAAGTGAACCCTATTATTTCACTTGTAACCAGTTTTTAACAGAAAAAGATGAAATTTTATAATCTTCAATCAATCAAATAATTCATTTGCAGAAAAAGTTCATAAAGTAATGGACAATAACTTTATTTTCTTACTTGCTTAAATTTCTTCTCGTTTTCTGAAATATTCCGAAAAACATGATATCCGCGCTTTCGTACACGCACTTCCATCTCGCTCACGCGTATGCTCAGTGAGAGGGAGAGAGGACCATGAACGTGCGGAGCCTTAACTAAAGCGGTCGCCAAAGCAATTGATGTATCGCGCCCACAGATGTATGAATATAAGGAGATCGGACATGCCGGCCGATTTGTATTGAGTACGCCTGTCGCAAGTACATTAATCCACACAAAGCCCAAGTAATTGACAAGACAAAGCACGTACACATCTAAAACACACACACTTGTATACCTACGCTCTTATTGGACAATACACACGCATCATATCAGGCATTTTGGGAAGAAACGTAATATTCTCTGCGATCAGCACGCGTGCACAGTATGGCAGAGTATGCCCATTGAGCTAACAACTGCGACGCGGCCGCCGGCGGCTTGTCCTCTCTCTAGTATTCTATGCTCAGAGATCGCGCCAAAGTGCGAAGAGCGTGGGCAAATCAAATGGTAAGCCCTAGCCATTGTACGGGAAATTATATGGTGATGTTTATTTTATTACTTACCTTTCGCGCAAAAACTACCGAGCGGAATTTCATGAAATTTCAAGTAGGTTACCTACTTGAAATTTCACGGGCGTGCAGTAAGCTGAGCGTCCGACTTTATAACATGAGAATTACAAGATTTTCGACTCTGATTGAAAGTGGATGCTTTACCATCTCGTTATTGGCGTGATAATCGCGACTCCAGAACAACAAGAATAAGGCTTGTGAACTCAGACATAAGCTAGTCTAAAATTGTGGAGCGTTTGCAATATCAGCGATACTGAGCTCATCCGTAGGTGAATCAGCACTAGACCCGCCAGTCAGCAGTCTTAGTGTGAATAATGCTGGCTTAACTAAGCCCGACCCACCATCACGCGAGGTCAAGGTTGTTGTTTCCGCATCTGTTATATAAATGGATATACAGTTTGGCTGCAGCCAACAACAAGCTTGCTGAACAATACCTACGGCGTTGAAATTATATAAGAATGCAGTACTTAAGATAAAACTGGCAATAATTACGTACCGTTCGATATCACTTATACTTCAAAAAACAATGATTAAAAAAAAGGTAGCTAACCATTTTTTTAAACCTGAGTACCTACTTCAAAAAATCTGAAATAATTAGTGGTATACCCGTCCGCGATGATACAACGATTCTATTTTATTTTCAGAGAAAATCCGTTTATTTATAAACGCTCCATACAAATTTCGTTGTCGTTATTTAGCGGGCCAAATTATCCCAAAATCATTTTGTGGTATGATAATAACTAGAAGTGGCCACTCCCCAAAAAAAAAGTATCCTTAAATTTTAAATTGTATATTTCAATGGAGAGCCCACATTGCGGCGTCCTAACTAGTTTTAAGCGTAACCAAATAAATGTTCATGAGTGAAATTAGTACAGTAATAGTACCATCGTATTATCTTTAAATTGTGTATTTTAAGTGTGTCTAATGAACAGGCATCGGAGTATTTTTAACACGGTAAGATTAAAGAGAGCTATGGAGTCGTTGTGAGCATTTAAATTCAATTTATACTCATCCTCATTAATTTAATAAGTTTGTGTAAGTTTAATTTGAATGCTTACAACGACTCCATAGCATACTTTAGTCTTACCGTGCAACAAATACTCCGATGCCTGCTAATGAATCACAACTGTAGACTGCTTTTCGTACAAACGCATCCATTCTTAAAGAGATTGGCCAGGACAAATAACTGCGCGGCTGCTCGAAATTAAAAACAAGTAAGTCTATCTTTCTCGAAAATCAGTTTTTTGGCTCATTCGATACCCTGTATTGTATATATCGAGGCACACAAAACTACATTTTAATTTTTTCTAATTGTGTTTAGTTTTTTCAGTAATTTTTTAAAAACGATTACAAGTAACTCAAAACAACTAAGTAACCTTAATTTAAATACAATATCTCGCTCAACGACGAGCTAAAAACAAGCAACTCAAATCAGTTACTTGTTGGTAAATACGTACACAGACGAAAAAGTGATAGGCAATCGTCGACACTATAAAGGTCGATATCCTAGTGGTGTGGTGTGAAAAGTTATCGATAATCTAAAGTCATCGATATTTTCGTTTTATGGCCTTTTGTGAGAAGTATACTAGGGAATTTCACTTCTTATTGATAGCAGGTAAGTCAAAATAAAGTTTTATTTCGAATATCATAATATTCATAATGCTGTCAAATAGGTACCTACCCTGACAGATAGTTCACCTGCTGAGCAAATACCCAACAAGGGCAATACTTGGTTAATAAATGTGTAATTACTTAACTGTGAATTTACCCGTAAAAATTGTAAGACAATAGATAGGGTAAAGTATCTAATAGAAGGACAACTTGGCGAATTTTGTTATATGATACCATATTTTATGTTTGTGACTTGAACGTGACTCGTCGTCCTAGCGTTATTCCCGGTTGTGCCCCTAGGAGGAAGGAGCCCGGGGGCCGCTTTGACACCTAATAGGCACTAGTTTTACGAAAGCGACTGCCATCTGACCTTCCAACCCAGAGGGAAAACTAGACCTTATTGGGATTAGACCGGTTTCCTCACGATGTTTTCCTTCATCGAAAAGCTAACGGTAAATATTCCGTACATAAGTTCCGAAAAACTCATTGGTACGAGCCGGGATTCGAACCCACGACCGCCGCTTGACAGCCTCATGCCTGAACCACTAGGCTACGACTTGAACGTGAGACTATTTGAAAATAATTACTTTGCTTAAAAAATCTTATATTTTTACAAGCTTTTATTATTTTTACCTGTTCCGTTGTCTGTCTGTAATCAAATCTTGCAAGTTAAATTTGACCCACTTCCCGGTGACCGATTGGGCTGAAATTTTGAGTAGAAGTATAGTTTGGAGACAATTCAATATTATGGCACCATCGAGCTGATCTGATGATGGAGCCAGAAGGTGGCCATGGGAATTCAGTGCTTAACCGATATAACCCTGTTGAATTTGGGCTCGTTAGAATTGTCTCAATGAGTAGTTGATGACGGCATACAAAAAGTACAATCGGCAATAAAAGCTTGTACCAAAAATAAAATTTTTGACAGAAACTTTTTGTATGTAGGAATTAATTTCCGGAACCTCAACCACTGATCCTATTTCAAAAATCCATACACCTGTGTAAGACATGGACTTAGGCTATGTATATTGCGTTCTTTGCAATACGCGGGCGAAACCGCGCGAGCTGCAAGTGTAAAATAAAAATAAAAATGTAACAAAACCTGTATTTTTTATAAACACAGCATTTAATTGAATATTCTACTTATAAACATGACAAAATAAAAAATAAAATCAACTTTCTGGGATTCGAACCTGAGACCTCTGACTCAGAAAGCTAACGATTACTGACCACGCCACGACGTGACAAAATTAATCTACTTATTGTGACTGGTAAGTTTGACAATGTGTCGTGAAAGACATAATTTAATAGCCAACAGTGGTATGTCAACATCGCCGATCAAGTTTGTAACATTGTATTCTAAATTTAAATGCAACTGTCTGTGTGCGTGCGTGCACACAAGCTCGCGCACGGCCCCGCCTCCATCAGCGCGACAGAAATATTTATTGGGAAATCTCGAATCTGAAAAATGGTTCAGCTAATGTGCGCTCTAGATGGACAGAGTCGCATCATAAGGGTTCCTTTTTTACTTTTTGGTACGGAACCCTAAAAAGAGGAAAAAAGCAAACTAGTGCAACGAACCGAGCGTACAAAGCTGAATAACCGTAGATGCATTAACTTGATGGGTATACTCGTAATTATTATTTTTTTTTCACTGTTTGGCCTGCAGTGCGGCCAGCAACAGATATGATAAGGTATATCCTCTCTGAGGGCCTTAAAGGCCTCTCAGAGGGAGGGGTATACTCGTAAGTACTCGTATTAGCAATCTATATAGGTACTAGACGATTGACGATTGTGGCCTGTTGTGTGGCGGACAGCTCATCAAACATAAACAAATGCTGTGGAATCGGCTTGTATAAGGTAAACGTCCGAGTGCTCGACGCTGTACTAGTATATGGCATGGGCACTCTATGTCAAAGTGATATGGTTTAAATTCGAATGAAGAAAAATCCTCTTAGTACGAATTTAACCCATAGGTATTGATTTGACATAAAGTGCCTTACCCCCATGTCGAATATAATTTTACCAACCAACATGACTCTTACAGGCCTTACATTCAGATTCAATACACATTTTATCCACTTCACTTATCTACCGCCAACGATAGTTTTGTTGACGTGTGGAAATTAACGCCTATTAGTTTTGCAATTAGGCTACGGGTCTTTGTCATGCGAAGATTACGAGAGTCACACATCTAGGAGCGCCTTCGCCAATGCTATTCATATTTGCATTATTTGCCAATGATGCTTCCATATCAAAGACTGTGGCAAAAACAAACCTCCGTTATAAATGCGATATCTGTACCTATAGTAATACCTATCGGAAATGACATCCCTAATGGTTCGCTTGGTTAGTTAGCGCGCTCGGACACCCCACTACCAAATAAAAGCAGAGGTCACACGAGACCCGACATTCTCATCCATTATTCAGAATTTTGTCGTACTTGCTGCCATGGGTATCCTACTCAATTTGTGTTAATGGAGATTAAGTGTTTATTGAAGTTTACCTCTCCCGGTGCGGCCGAATCACTGTAGTTTGTCATGTCGCAATTTGCGATGCCCGTAGTCAGCCAATATCCTGAATAGAAAAAAAACTACATTTAGGAAACTTTGTTGAAATCAAAGGAACACTTTTCATATATGTAAAAACGTAACATCAAAGGTGAAAAACTTTGTTTACCTTGTTGAATTTGTTTCGTCTTATCTGAAGTAACTTTCATGGCAAAGGACGATTACTGTGTTTTATCTTCGTACAAAATTTATCAATAAAGTCTTTTGGTCCTCAGTGTCGGGCCTGCAAACAGAAATAATAAATTTAAATCAGCGCTGAACTTCCATACTTTTGGAAGCTTGCAGATATGAGACTTTAAGCTTACGTCTATATTACTAGCCCCGTTATGGTTCACTAGTTCACTTTGCCTCGAATTTGGATAAAATATCCCATTAAAAGAATAAATATCACTGAGTACCTACCTATAATTTTATATAGCGACTAGCTGTTGCCCGCGACTTCGTCCGCGTAGAACTTGTATCGCCTTAGAAAAAATATTGCAAATAAAATTCTACCATCTTAAGGGATGATTTCCGAGATTAAAACTATTTTATATCCTTCCAAGGGTCACAAATTATCTCTACGCCAAATTTCATTAAAATCCGTTTAACAGTGCGATGAGTTTGTAAGTTTAAATTGCTATTAAATCTAAATTGAAATGTCCGTTTTTACAAATACAAATATTTTAAGTATCATCAACAGACGTTTCTGATTAAATAGTTGTTTTTTAAGGTAAAGTATAAGTCATGTATAATGAATAAGCATAATTTTGTTTTTTGATGTCTACTTAACTACAATACTGTACATTTTTGTTTAAATCCTTTCAGTAGTTTTACTCACGTTTGAAAGCAAAATTACCTTATACCAAAAGACGTAGAACTTTCCATCTCTATCCCCAGTCCCCTTTAACGGTGTTAGAGAATAAATCATTTTGATTAGCCGAAATAAACATCTTACATTAAAAAAATATCCGCAGTCTTAATTATACATAAGTTACCTTCTTTTCGGTTCTGTGAGCATCGCAGTTCTAACTAAAGGCCTCCACACACCGGTCGCGTGCGCGGGCCCGCCGCGGGCCCGCGGCGGGCCCGCGCACGCGACCGGTGTGTGGAGGCCTTTAACCTATATTTCAATTTTTGATTGCTGTTCGGTTCTGTAAGGGTCGCTCTAACTTTACTTAACTTACTATTCTGCTAGCAGTTGGATTATTTGTTTTGACTAATAGAATAGAATAGATTTATTTATTTCAGACATTTTTTTTGTACATCCTTAATCTAATTAATGGCTTACCAAATAATAGTACATGACCGAAGAATTTCCTTACTTTACAAATTACTTGTTCCCCATTCATACTTCCAACTCATTTTGACCTCTTTAAGGAATATTTTTTTTCTCAAACATGCAATGAAATGTCGTAATTCCGTGTGTTATAACAGGCTTCAAAGTATCACGTTTCGGGCGGAACAATTTGAGAGAACTGTAAAGGAATTTCATACGAAATGGAAGGCCTAGACCGGGAAGTATTTATTTTTTATTTTTATCATACAATTTGTGGCACTGCATCACGGCGTTCAGCCATTAAAATTTGTTTGATTTCTTGAAGTTTATTTTATTTATTTCATAGCATTTTTGAGAAAAGCACTATACATGCCTGGTCGTAAAAAGGGCTTGCCGGCTTCGTATCACTACGAGTATCTATACCTACTCAACCGGCAAGACCTTCTTTCCCGGCGTCTGCAGTAATGTACTATTAAAAAACGCTGTAAGTAATTTGTTGTCTAGTTTTTGACAGAAGTTAAAGTTTCCAGTTTAGCTTCTGCCCGCGGCTCCGTCCGCGTAGAAGTCGTTTATGTCGTAGCTCGATACAAACGTTCACCTTCCATTTCCCCTTTAGGGGTTGATTTCCGGGATAAGAACTATCCTTTGTCCTTCCCCGAGACTCAAACTATCTCTATATCAAATTTTATCTAAACGGGTGCAGCGGTTGTATAGTAGCTTCATACAAATGTTCACCCGCTATTTCACCCCCTTAGGGGATGAGTTCCAGGACAAAATCTATCTCTATAGCAAATTTCATCTTAATGGGTTCCATACAAATATTCATTCCCTATCTCACCCCTAGGGGATGATTTCCGGGATAAAATCTAAATAATCTAAATCGGTGCATTTTCCCGCTATAAAGGCTGATTTCTGGGATTAAAACTATTATTTGTCCTTGCCCGGGACTCGAACTATCTCTGTACCAGTATTCATCTAAATGGGTTTCATCCAAATCTTCACCCCTCATTTCATCCTCTCAGGGGATTATTTTAGGCATAAAAGCCATCCGTTGTCCTTCTCTGCGGCTCAAACTATCTCTATACGAAATTTCATCTAAATGGGTTCCATTCAATTTTTCACCCCCTATTTCAACCTCTTAGGAGTCTTAGGGGATTATTTTAGGGATATTTTATTTATGTATTGAACTAAAAAAAAATGACTTTGAGGTTTGATTACCGGAATAAAAAAAATCTATACCTACTCAACCGGCAAGACCTTCTTTCCCGGCGTCTGCAGTAATGTACTATTAAAAAACGCTGTAAGTAATTTGTTGTCTAGTTTTTGACAGAAGTTAAAGTTTCCAGTTTAGCTTCTGCCCGCGGCTCCGTCCGCGTAGAAGTCGTTTATGTCGTAGCTCGATACAAACGTTCACCTTCCATTTCCCCTTTAGGGGTTGATTTCCGGGATAAGAACTATCCTTTGTCCTTCCCCGAGACTCAAACTATCTCTATATCAAATTTTATCTAAACGGGTGCAGCGGTTGTATAGTAGCTTCATACAAATGTTCACCCGCTATTTCACCCCCTTAGGGGATAAGTTCCAGGACAAAATCTATCTCTATAGCAAATTTCATCTTAATGGGTTCCATACAAATATTCATTCCCTATCTCACCCCTAGGGGATGATTTCCGGGATAAAATCTAAATAATCTAAATCGGTGCATTTTCCCGCTATAAAGGCTGATTTCTGGGATTAAAACTATTATTTGTCCTTGCCCGGGACTCGAACTATCTCTGTACCAGTATTCATCTAAATGGGTTTCATCCAAATCTTCACCCCTCATTTCATCCTCTCAGGGGATTATTTTAGGCATAAAAGCCTCTGTTGTCCTTCTCTGCGGCTCAAACTATCTCTATACGAAATTTCATCTAAATGGGTTCCATTCAATTTTTCACCCCCTATTTCAACCTCTTAGGGGATTATTTTAGGGATATTTTATTTATGTATTAAACTAAAAAAAAAATGATTTTGAGGTTTGATTACCGGAATAAAAAAAATCTTATGTCCTTTCCTAGGGCTCAACCTATCTCTATACCAAATTTTATCTAAATGGGTTGCATCTAAATTTTCACACCCAATTTCAAACCCTTAGGGGATGATTTTCGGGATAACACTAACCTATGTCCTTCCCCAGGACTCCAACTATCGATATACCGTAAATGTGTTCATTCCAAATTTTCACCCCCATTTCACTCCCTTAGGGGACGATTTCTGGGAAAAAACTATCTTGTGTCCTTTCCCAGGGCTCTAACTATCTCTATACCAAATTTCATCAAAATTGGTGACAATTTGGATGGAACCCCCATCCAAATTGTCGCCCCCTATTTCAACCCATTAGGGGATCCTCCGGAGATGATTTTCGGGATAAAAACTATGCGTTGTCCTTCCCTGGAATTCCTACTATCTCTTTACCAAATTTCATCTACATGGCTTTTGTCCAAATTTTCACCCCCTATTTTATCCCCTTACGGAATGATTTTCGGGTTAAAAATTATCCAATGTCATTCTCCGGGACTGAAACTATCTCTATCCCAAATTTTATCTAAACGGGTTCCATTTAAATTTTCACCCCCCATTTTCTCCCTAAGGGGGTGATTTCAGGAATTAAAACTATCTCATGTCCTTTCCCAGGACTCAAACTATCTCCATACCAAATTTCATCAAAATTGGTTACATACAAATTTTCAACCCCCCATTTCAACCCCTTTGGGGATGATTTCCGGAATCAAACCTATCCCATGTCCTTTCTCGGTACTCAAACTATTTATATCCCAAATTTCATCAAAATCGGTGCAGCGGTTTAAGTAGCTCCATACAAATTTCCACCCCCAATTTCATCCCATCAGGGGTTGATTTCCGGGATAAAAACTACCCTATGTCCTTTCCCGAAACTCAAACTATCTCTGTACCAAATTTCATCTAAATCGGTTCAGCGGTTTAGGCGTGAAGAGGTAACAGACAGACAGACAGACAGACAGACAGACAGACACACTTTCGCATTTATAATATTAGTATGGATTAGTATGGATATGGATAGATTACTCTTTCCTGCACTGCTATCACAAGACGGCGCGCGAGTTCTCTCAATGTTTCTCGCGCTATACGTCTCTTTCTAAGTTTTCTAATAAGTGAGAGACGGATAGTGCGAAAAAATCGAGAGCTCGCGCGCCGTCTTGTGATAGCCGTGCTGGGTCTTTCGCTTGTCTTCGAAATAGGGGTGTAGACTCAAAATTTATTGTTACTTCAAAAGAAAGAAGGCAAGAAAATATGCCTAATGACGAAAATCCCATTCAAATATCTCAAAAATGTATGAAGCTTCAACCGTTTTAATGTCGCTTTTTAGAGTGAGAAAACGATCGCGGACCGTTACTTCAAGATCCTCAAGCGTCATAGTAAAAAACAATCGTTTCATATGAAGGTGCGTTTTACGGAAAAGGGACATACCCCCTCTGAAAACTTTGGATACTTATAACTTAGTGATTACCTATATAACCTCTTGCGTTGTTTTTTTTTCCATTTGACTACATTTTAAAAGAAAATACTACGTTATGGTTATTTTATTTAGAGTCTACACCCCTATTCTCGATTCTTGAGCATAACCACTAACTTCGCAATTCGAAAATATTCGGGCATCTCTATCTCTATCGCACTAACTATACTCGACTGACAGGGATGCAGATATAAGAACTTCGAGTTTCGGTCTTCGTGGTAGCGCCGCAGGTACTTTGGCAGAATGCGCAAAGAGCGCGTGCCATTGCCATTAAAAAAAAAACAATTTCGTGTTATTTATATTGTTCGAATTTAATGACACATTTATTGAAAAAACGCCTTAATACGACCTTTGCGGATTTTCATATCAGAATCAAATATTTTTTTATATTTTATTTTTTGGCATGTGTCTCTTAAAGGTCTATCCTAGACGGGAATTAAATTATTAATAAGACGTGAAAGACAAAACAATTCCGCCATTTTGTCGTTTCTCACAGCTGACAGTTGTAGCAGCGCAGCGTTTGATTTCAATAAAATAAATGAAAAACTGAATGAAATCGTATATTTCGGAAAATTAATTAATTGTCTCAGTCGGATAAAAACTATCCTAAGTTGCAGCTAGACTAATAATGTACCTATAAAAAATGTTTCATATTTTCCCGTTCATGGGATGCAGAGAACATTCGTGACAAACAAAGCTTAGTTTCAAACTGGCTGATTCTTTTTTTAATTTAGAGATTTATTATAAGTGGAGATAATATTTCAACTAGTTACGCATAAATAGGTACATACAATCAATTCAATGATAAAGTAGGAATTTCGTTATAATTATCATTACTTATTTCCTTATTTTAATCAAAAATAAATTACTTCTGAGAAAACATCGCATAATAAATATTGCATCGCAATAAAGACCACGTGGTACGTAATGAAAGCGCACCTTTCGAAAATATCATAAGTATTTCATATCTGAAATTTGGATGTTCGATATTCTGAAAAAAATACCTATTCGGATTGACAATATGAATATTTATTCACGCAAGTTAATAATAATCCTTTCGCGGGCAAGAGGCACAAATAAATCGAGCTAACATTACGGAGCGAGGGAGACAACATTTTCAGACCTACAGTCGCCTTAACCGCTGCTTTCTAAGGAAATAGTCAAGTTTGATTTGTTATGTAGTATGAGTTGGCAGAGGCACGCATTATGCAAATCGTGCGGTTACCTGTCCAGCCCGCGACCCGCTCGAGTCGCACAAATCACTTCGAGTTAGCTCTCCGGATTACAGCGGTATCACTGTTGGGGATTAGCCCGAGCCCCTGGCTGCTACTTATACTGCCCTCAGTTTTACTACCGCAATTAGACCCACTAGGCCACTTCGGATAATGACTTCGCTTTTAGGAGACTGCGCTTGTATTTCTAGAATTCACTGAATTTTATCTAAAACTGCAGTGAATTCTTCAGGTAGGTACTCGTACCTTTAGTAGTTTACTGTTTAGTTGTTTATGTCCCTTCATATGGTGAATAAATATTGATATTTGGATTTTTGACACGTTATAAAATATACAGGACCAGAGCTCGAAACCTATTCCGCTGCAGCGGGGAGTCAGGCAAGGAGATGTTATTTCTCCAAACTGTTCACCGCTGCACTGGAAGATATATAATTTTTTAATTTATTTCTTACTTAACAAAATTTACGATAAACTTAATCTAAATATGTGTACAATCTACATTATGTATTTTAATTAAAAAAAATTATGCTTATTATTAGCGGTAACAAGGAATAGCAAGTGATGTAAACATGTAAACAAGTATTTCATCATAATTACCTACGGAGTCTCAGCCTTTCCTACCCTCAATGACAAAAAACTTGTTTACATTTCCACTCACTTCGATTGGATCTCCTTATGACTTTGTTATTTTTATTTTATATTCCTAAATGAAGTAACTATCTAACTACCTATTTTTTAAAAGGAAGGCATCCATTAAACTGTTTCAATTTAGATTAAAATATATGTATACTTTTGCAGTCGTCCTCCGCAATGATATTATTAAATATACGTGGAACGAGGTACTTTCTCGTTCTTTGACCGTAATAATTATTTGATCTCGGTTCAACGTATATTTTGCGTATCTCTAATCTAAGACGACGATTATAGGCTGTTCAAGCAAATCGGACAGGTTTTGGTAAAATCTAAAATTGGTTATTAAATAATCATAAATCAAGATCACTCTGCTGTCAAAGGTCGATTCTAGTACGTCTCATTCAATACTAGAGGGCGACACTAGCACCGCCCCGCTCGGCAGAGAGAACTGTATCTTTAGAGTTTCAAGATGACTCGTTCATTACGATTCGGTCAAGACATGTAGCCGCATGGTTTAAGGTTAGGAAAGCCTTTTCAGGGCTGAAGGCCCAGACTAGGGTCAAGTCGCGTATTTTCATAGTATTATCATGTAATCTCGTTCATTGCAAATCGGTCAAGACATGTAGCCGCATGGTTTAAGGTTAGGAAAGCCTTTTCAGGGCTGAAGGCCCAGACTAGGGTCAAGTCAGTGTATTTTCATGTAATCAAGTGTGTGCAATAATACATCAAGTGTAAATGGTCAAATAGTTTCATTTCTTCAATCTTCATTCCGAGTGACGCGGTGATGGGATGCAGCGTGTTCACTTGGTGGTGGCCCAAACCTTCATAAACCCCATCCAGGACGGATGGGGAGGAAGCTGACGGTGGGAGCGGATCCACGGCGGAGCTCTCGACGGCGGCAGCTGAGGTAAGGTGTCCAGGACGGAGCCTTACATGGTCAAGTATTCATCTTCATCTTGTTCATTATTAGTGGCACCAAGAGGGGAGCACTTCAGGCTAGGACAGCACCCCCTCTACAACCCCCACCTTATCATTCATATTTTGGAGCATCATTTTGTTGGTAACCCATGACGGGATAGTACTTACCACCTCCTTATTTCATTCATATTTGGGAGCTCATTCGACGACCCCCCTATATATCAATCATAGGCATTAGGTATTTTAAAAATGGCTGTGACATACGGACGGACAGACAGACAGACGGACATGACGAATCTATAAGGGTTCCGTTTTTTGCCATTTGGCTACGGAACCCTAAAAACAGTGCGTATAAACGGATTTACAGCGAGTAAAAATTTAAACTTAGCATGGACGGGTAAAATTCTACTAGTTTGAAATAATATATGGCTTTTTCCTTTACATTTTTGTTTTGTTTTCTTATCTCCACTTATAATAAATCTCTAAATTAAAAAAAGAATCAGCCAGTTTGAAACTAAGCTTTGCGCGGTTCGAATGTTCTCAGCATCCCATGAACGGAAAAATATGAAACATTTTATATAGGTACATTATTATTCTAGCTGCAACTTAGGATAGTTTTTATCCGACTGCGACAGTTAATTAATTTTCCGAAATATACGACTTCATTTAATTTTTCATTTATTTTTATTGAAATCAAACGCTGCTCCAACTGTCAGCTATAAGAACCGTCAAATTTTCGTCAAAATGGCGGAATTGCTTTGCCTTTCACTTATTAATAATTTAAATCCCGTCTACGATAGACCTTTACGAGACAAATGCTAAAATATAAACCATAAAAAAATATTCGATTCTGATATGAGAACTTATATGCGCAAATGTCGTTTTATGTCGTAATTTCAATAAATGAAATCAACAAATTTGAACAATATAATTAACACGAATTTGTTTTTTTTGAATGACAATGGCACGCGCTCGGCGCATTCAGCCAAAGTACCTGCGGCGCTACCACGAAAACCGATACTCAATGTTCATATATTTGCATCCCTGTCACTCGAGTATGGTTAGTGCGATAGAGATAGAGATACCCGAATATTTTCGAATTCCGAAGTTCGTGGTTATAGCTCAGGAATCGAAAATATGGTAAATAATCATAATGTATTTTCTCGAAAAAGAATTTAAAATAAATATAGTCAAATGGAGAAAAAAACAAAGCAAGAGGTTATATAGGTAATGATTAAGTTATAAGAGTCCAAAGTTTTAAGAGGGGGTATGTTCTGTCCCTTTTCCGCAAAACGCACCTTCATATGAAACGATTGTTTTTTACTATGACGCTCGAGTATATTGACGTCACAGTCCCTCATCGTTTTCTCACTCTAACAAGCGACATTAAAACGGATGTAGCTTCATAATTTTTTGAGATATTTGAATGGGAGTTTCATTATCTTCTATCTATTTATACATAATAAATGCCTATGTCCTGACTGACTTATTCACTCAATCACTCACTCATCAACGCACAGCCGAAACTACTAATCTTAGAGAGTTGATTTTTGCACAGTATGTTGCTTTTATAACGTGGGCTAGGGATAAAAAGGGATTTTTGAAAATTCTACCCCTAAGGGGGTAAAATGGGGGTGCAAAGTTTGTATGGGAGAACCTTTTTTTTTGAGCTATAGACTTAAACTTTGTAGAAAAATTAGTTATTAGAATACAAATGAAACCTTTCAGCGTTTTGGAAAATTCCACCCCTACGGGGGTAAAATAGGGGTGCAAGGTTTGTATGGGGGAAACATTTTTTTTTTAAATAGAGACTTAAAACTTTGTAGAAAGATCAGTCATTAGAATACAAATAAAGAACTTTCAGGGTTTTAGAAAATTCTACCCCTAAAGGGGTAAAATAGAGTGCAAAGTTTGTATGGGAAAAACTACTTTTTTTTAAATAGAGACTTAAAACTTTGTAGAGAAATTATTCATTAGAATACAAATAAAGTACCTAGATTCAGTGTTTTAAAAAAATCTACCCCTAAGGGGGTAAAATAGGGGTGCAAATTTTGTATGGGGGAAACAATATTTTTTTTAAATAGAGACTTAAAACTTTGTAGAAAGATTAGTCATCAGAATACAAATTAATTACTTTCAGCGTTTTAGAAAATTCTACCCCTAAAAATAGGGGGCTAAAATAGGGGTGCAAAGTTTGTATATGGGAAACTATTTTTTTTAGCTAGAGTCCTAAAACTTTGTAGAAAGATTATTTAAATACAAAGAAAGTACTTTCAGCGTTTTGGAAAATTTCACCCCTAAGGGGGTAAAATAGGGTGCAAAGTTTGTATGGGAAAAACATATTTTTTTTTAATAGAGACTTAAATCTTTGACGAAAAATTACTTATTAGAACATGAAAAATACTACATTCGGCGTTTTACAAAAATCATTCCCTAAGGGGGTTAAAAAAGGGTGCAAGGTTTGTATGGGGAACACTTTTTCTGAGCTAGAAACTTAAAAATTTGTAGAAAGATTACTTATAAAAATACAAAAAAAAGAGTTTCAGCGTTTTGAAAAAATCTATCCCTAAGGGGGATAAAAAGGGGTGCAAAGTTTTTATCAGGGAAAGTTTATGTTTTTGAGTTAGAGACTTGAAACTTTGTAGAAAGATTACTTATTAAAATACAAAAAAAAGAACACAAATCGTTTTAGAAAATTCCACCCCTAATAGGGTTAAAAAGGAGAGCAAGCTTTGCATGGGCAACACTTTTTTTTGAGTTAGACTTAAAACTTTGCAAAAAGATTACTTATTAGAATACTAAAAAAGAACTTTCAGCGTTTTAGAAAACTCCATCCCTAAGGGGATCCTTAAGATCCTTAAGAAGGGTAGCCAGTGTTGTGTGGGAAAAACTTTTTTTTTTACTAGACTTAAAACTATTCAAAATGTTACTTATTAAAATTAATAATAAAGTACTTTCAGAGTTTTCGAAAATTCCACCCCTAAGGGGGTTAAGAAAGCTTTGTATGGGCAACACTTTTTTTGAGCTTGAGACTTAAAAGTTTAAGAAAAAAGTTCTTTCAGCGATTAAAAAAATTCAACCTCTAAGGGGGTTTAAAAGGGGGTTCAAATTTTAAATGGCGAGCAATAAAATTTTAAAGTGTGAGTAAGAGATTTTTAACTTCGGTCTTATTCTGTACGTTAAAAGACTACAAAACTGATTTCAGAGTTTTTCCAAATTCATCCCCTAAGAGTGTTAAAATTGGTTCAAAGTTTGAGTATTTCAAGGCATTTTTAAAGTATGAGATTTTTAACTTTGGTTTTAGACTGTTTGTTCACAAACTAGAAAATGAACATCAACTTTTTTTTTAATTATCCCCTAAAAGAGGGTTCAAATTTTGTATTGAGAGAAATCATTTTCTAAGACGATAAAAAGTTCTACGCGGACGAAGTCGCGGGCAACAGCTAGTCTACTATAGTTTTTATCATTCTAAGTTGCAAGTTGTAAATTCTATTGAGGTATGTTTGGAATGTGCGGCCATATGCAATAAGCCCGTAGCTTATCACTGATTCAGCTAGTGCATGGTACAATGTGTATAATGTGCCTTTATTGAGTACACGCTTAAGATTTTTGAGTTTACATAGTATTGCTCTGAGCTTATTGCATATGGCATCAATATGAGTTCTCCAATTGAAATTACGGTCTATCGTGAGTCCTAGGTACTTATAGCTACTGACGAACTCCAGAGGATTACAGTTTCATAGATTTGAGTTGTTATGTAGGCATTCATACGTGTGTTCAATGATCCTAAAGTCTTTTTTCTGGTACTTTCATCATGTGAGGAGAGTTGACAAGCATACATTTTGTTTTAGATAAATTAAGAATAATGCCATTGCCATGGGCCCACTTTAGGATATTATCAAAATTGGATTGCAGTTTCTGTTGAAAAAGTGCTATGTCCCTGTCGGCGCACACCAGGCACGTGTCGTCCAAGACTGGATTTCAAGACTCTGGACTGGAGAAGGCTAGGCATCAACATCAACGGCGAGTACATCACTCACCTTCGGTTTGCTGACGATATAGTAGTCTTGGCTGAGACCATGGAGGACTTAAGTACGATGCTCGATGACCTCAGTAAAGCTTCCGAGCGAGTTGGTCTAAGAATGAACATGGATAAGACGAAGATCATGTCAAATGTCCATGTAGTACCAACTCCCATTACAATCGGACACTTTACGCTCGAAGTTGTATGTAAACGATTATGTATACCTAGGAAAGACTGTCCAGTTAGGTAGGTCCAACTTCGAAAAAGAGATCAATCGTCCAATCCGACCCGGCTGCGCAGCGTTCGGGAAGCTACGGCACATCTTTTCGTCCAATATTCCGCAGTGTCTCAAGACGAGAGTCTTTGACCAGTGTGTGTTGCCAGTGATGACATATGGCACTGAAACGTGGTCACTTACAATGGGCCTCATAAGAAGGCTCAAAGGTAATCGCATCAGAAATGAGGCTATCCGCAGAAAAACCCAGGAAACCGATATAGCCCTCCGAATCGCTAAACTTAAGTGGCAGTGGGCGGGGGGCACATTGCACGTAGAACTGATGGCCGTTGGGGCGGAAAGGTTCTCGAGTGGCGACCACGTACCGGAAGGCGCGGCAACCGGTCACTTTGGAACTCTTTGGGGGAGGCCTATGTCCAGCAGTGGACGTCTTTCGACTGATATGATGATGATGATAAAATATACCTTCCTTCCTATTTGTATACAGTTTAATTTAAAAAATGCGGCGAGCGTGATGGGCACCTTCGCACCCGGAATGACACGGGCGGGTTATTTGACTTGTAAACATTTTTTTATCTAATATTATGACTTTTATTAATTAATAATATAATAAATATTAGAGGACCATCTTACACAAATCGATCTAATCTCACATTATAAGCTCAATTAGGATTAAGGCTTGTAGGTATTTTGAAAACTAGATGACGAAGTCCATTGCATGCATATAATAAGTATAGAAATCATTCTTGACTCATAATGATCAACATAATTCTAAGGTGCTTCTAGCCCACAAGCTTCAAATTTTAAACATAATTAGTTTTTAGCATATCAATTCAAAAAAAACCGAAAACATTTCAGAGATACACTAACCGCATAAGTATGTTTGTGATCCTATACAAACACATGCGATTACAAAGTTACTTTTGCAGTCCCTGTAAATAGTAGTTCCAGCGGCATTCTTAATTTGTATAACACAATAACCTATAAAAAGAAGTGAGATCCCATAAAAAAAATTCCATTTAAAAAATAAGCCAAGTCTCGAAACACTTCCACCGTAAAAAATTGTGAGATATTTTGTAGAGCCAAGTCGAGCATTCTTATGAATTTTTATTTTCTTGCTAAATACAATTTTGTGACTTGGCAACCACACAATACTACATAGGTTTAGGTATGCAAAAGTAGTAAATGCTCTAAAGTTGTGTGATTCCCAAGTTGCAGAACAACTTTATGTCCGAATGCAGCATACATTATTACACGCTTTCTATTAACTTGCAATGTATGTGTAATTAACTAATGTATAAGAAATAAACAACAACTGCTTTTTTATGGAGGAGCGGGTCGACGTAACCCCGTTGAGTTTGGGCTCGTTAGAATCGTCTCAATGATAGTTGATAGTGGTACATACAGAAAAGTACATTCCGGCAATAAAAGCTTCTACCAAAAATTAAATTTTTGGCCGAAAGTTCTTTTTTTATATATTTTTTTTTACTTTGTCGGGGCTTATGTAAATTAGTGTTCCAAAGAAAAAGTGTCCGTGTTCCTTTTTCACAAATCTGTTGGATTATCCATCCCAGGGACTACGATCCGTGTGTCCGTGGACGCGGCTCGCCAGCGCTCGCTCGAGAGTCGAGATAGCTCCTCGACCTCGACTCGACTGCCGAGAATTTATTGAGTTGCGGAATGCAGCGCGTAAGTGCCCCAATAATTGGGTTGGCGGTGTCGAGCTGAGCCACGAGCCGGTGCAGCGGTATTGATCTAGCGTTTAGACGCTTCCGCAGGGTTAAAATCCATTTAGCTTTGCGAATCCATTTTGTAATTCTTTGTATGGCTTTTTCGTGTTTATTCCTGCATGGTGGCGCAATTTAATTGTGTAACATATACCTACCTACCTACCTAACAAAACTTGACGACTTGTTAAATTTATTAGACCTCATAATAATGTACCTACTCGTACACGCTTAAAGTAAATTGGCAATGATTTAGTCAAGCAACATCAAATCCGATATTACAATTTAGACGAATAAATCAGAGTAGTCTAATTTAAGGGATCCAATAAACAAATGAGACGGTTGAGCAATTCATTATGTTTGTAATCGATTGTTTGTTCATTCAGTTGCCTCTACTTGACTTTCAGAGAGTTTCAGAATTGAAATTCTAATAAAATGCGAAGTCAGCCGGGCGGAAATTAAAAACAGAAAAAGGAGAGGAAAGATTTAATTAGCGGCGATCAACAGAGCGCCCTCTCCCATCCGCAATAATTCAGTTAGTTATAGAAACGGTTATTCAACGTCAGACTTTTATACCTCAACTTTTTAAAGCAGTTTTGAGAATCGTGGTATTTAGCCGTGTAGTGGCAGTGTCAAAAAACACGAATCCCAGTATTTTCAGAACTGTATTGTGTTCGCCTTTAACATAGGTACCTTAACATAAATTAAAGCCGCTGTGGCGACATTTTCATGGAAGCTGTAAAATGTTAGAGTAAATCGTGTCGCATTAAACGTAAAACGTCTAGTGTCTCTTTCAAAGGCAATTCAAAGGATTATGTCATTTTATTTCATCCTTTGAAAGAGCTAGCGCGAAAGGGTAATAAATTGTAATAAAAGAAGAACCTGATCCGGCTCGAAAACGTTTAGCAAATTGTGGCATTATAAATCATTCTTTGTTATTTTCTCAAAGAGCACGGACCCGACTAGTAAATGTGGAAAAACGAGAACTTGAAGGAAAATGTTATATGTAGAAGTCTTAAAGTTCTGTTAAATATTTCTTAAACGAATGCATAGGTAATTCAAACAGGTAAATAAATAAAAAAACGCGTTTAATAAAAATAACGTAGGTAATTTGTTTGTAAATATATTTAACTAGCTTTTGCCCGCGACTTCGTCCGCGTAGAACTCGTTTATATCGTAGCTCGATACAAACTTTTACCCTCCATTTCTCTTTTAGGGGTAGATTTCCGATATAAAAATTATCATTTGTCCTTCCCCGAGACTCAAAGTATTTTTATCATCATTATCATCATATCAGCCAAAAGACGTCCACTGCTGGACATAGGCCTCCCCCAAAGAGTTCCAAAGTGACCAATCCTGCGCCACCCGCATCCAGCGGACTCCCGCGACCTTTACCAGTAGGTCGATCACGTAACGCATTGTACGAACGTCGGGTAGGTCTAAGTGTCACTTTTTACATGGAAAATTGACAGTTAAATTGTACCGACGCACGTTCGGAACGTTACGTGATTACCCCTCAGGTCATCAGTCCACGCCGCGCCTACTAACTACCTCTATACATTTTTTTTATATAAATGGGTTGTATAGTAGCTCCATACAAATATTCACCCCCCATTTCACCCCCTTAAGAGATGATTTCCGGGATAAAAAATAAACGTATGTCCTTCCCCAGGACTTCCAACTATCGCTTTACCGTAAATGGATTCCATCCAATTTTTCACCTCCCATTTCACCTCCTTAGAGGATGATTTTTGGGATAAAAACTATCCGTTATCATTCTCTAGGACTACCAACTAAGTATCGCTATACCGTTAAGGCGACGTGAGCTCCGAAAACGGATTTAAAAAAAATCGTAGCTCTTGTTTGGATTATAATACGGCTGCCTTAAATTTTATTAGCAATCTTGAGGCCTTTTTCGAGGGAAATCAGCTATTCGAATCCTAAGTTTTTGACTTTCGCTTGATAGAAAAAAATCACGAACATAGGTCTAAAATACACTTTAAAAAATGGTAACAAATTATGCACAACAGCTAAACATATAACAATTAGTTTTATAAATCGGCAATGTTATGTTTGAGGGAAATCAGCTATTACTGTTTTATTTAAATAAACGCACAAAGAAATAAAATAAAAAAACATGATATCCGCGCTTCCAAACACGCACTTCCATCTCGCTCACGCTTATGCTCAGTGAGAGGGAGAGAAGACCACGAACCTACGTCCCCTTAATGGGTTTCATCCAAATTTTCACCCCCTTAGAGGATGCTTTTCGGGATAAAAACTATCCGTGGTCATTCTCCGGGACTCAAACTATCTCTATACCAAATTTCATTTAAATGGGCTACATCCAAATTTTCACCCCCGTTTCACCCCCTTAGGTGATGATTTCCGGAATAGAAACTTTCATAATAATATGTCCTTATTCAGGATTCAAACTATCTTTCAACCAAATTTTATCAAAATGTGTCACAATCAAATTTCCACCCACTTAGGGGATGATTTTTGGGATCCTATTTCCTTCCTCAGGACTCCAACTATTGCTATACCGTAAATGGGTTCTCTCCAAATTTTCATCCACCATTTCTCACCCGCTTAGGGGATGATTTCCTCCTTTCATGTGTTCTGGAATAAAAATTATTCTACTTCCTTTCTTAGGACTCTACCTCTCTCTATACCAAGTTTCATCTCAATGGGTTCTATCCAAAATGATTTTTCAGGATAAAAACTATGCATTGTCCTTCCCTGGGACTCCTTCAATCTCTATACCAAATTTTAACTAAATGGGATTTATCCACATTTTCATCCCTATGTCATCCCCTTGGGGGATGATTTTCGGGATTCAAACTATCCATTGTCATTCTCCGGGACTAAAACTATATCTATACCAAATTTGATCTAAACGGAGTCCATCCAAAATTTCACCCCCCATTTCACCCCCTTAGGGGTAGATTTCCGGAATAAAAACTATCCGATGTCCTTTCCCAGAACTTAAACTACCTCTAAACCAAATTTTATCAAAATGGGTTACTTCCAAATTTTCACCTTCCTATTTTACCCCCTAAAGGGAAGATTTCCGGGATTAAACCTATCCTTTGACCTTTCTTGGGACTCAAACTATTTGTATACCAAATTTCATCCTAATCGGTGCAGCGGTTTAAGTAGCTCCATACAAATTTCCGCCCCCCATTTCATCCCCTTAGGGGTTGATTTTCGGGATAAAAACTACCCTATGTCCTTCCCCAGAACTCAAACTATCTCTATACCAAATTTCATCTTAATCAGTTCAGCCGTTTTCACGTGATGCGCGGTCACATAAGCAGACAAACAGATAAACAGATAAACCGATAAACAGATAAACAGACAAACACACAAACAGACAAAAAGTCTAAAAACTGTTGGAACGTGTTCTGTTATCGATTCTAAGAATCCCTAGCCAATTTTTTTTGAATATCTTCAATGTACAGACTTTCGACCCTTTTCAGCTTTATTATATGTATAGATAGATTTAGTTATCATCTTTTTTTTTCTTTTGTGTATTTTTCATAGTTAGAAAGACCTAGCCAACCCCAATCACAACAAGACCTGGTTTTCACAAATTTCCGCCCCCCATTTCATCCCCTTAGGGGTTGATTTTCGGGATAAAAACTACCCTATGTCCTTCCCCAGAACTCAAACTATCTCTATACCAAATTTCATCTTAATCAGTTCAGCCGTTTTCACGTGATGCGCGGTCACATAAGCAGACAAACAGATAAACAGACAAACAGGCAAAAAGTCTAAAAACTGTTGGAACGTGTTCTGTTATCGATTCTAAGAATCCCTAGCCAATTTTTTTTTTTAATATCTTCAATGTACAGATCCTCTTCAGCTTTATTGTATGTATAGATAGATTTAGTTATCATCTTTTTTTTTTCTTTTGTGTATTTTTCATAGTTAGAAAGACCTAGCCAACCCCAATCACAACAAGACCTGGTTTTGCCTTTGGGTAACAGGGCAGTAATTTCCGCAAAAACTAGTGCCTACGCCAATTCTTGGGATTAAGTAGTAGGATCCCTGGCTCGTTTAGGTTGCAATTGGGATAACGCTAACATGAGGGAAAATATTTTCAATAGTTTTTGCTCCATTTTTTTCTTCATCCGCTATAAGATCTCTCTTGTTTTAAGGCGTAGGTACGAGTATGCCACGTTGGGGGCCGAGTGAAATGTCTGATTTAGAGGGCTTAAAAGGCTCTAAAATGAACCAACCATAAATTCTAAAATACATGAACCATAAAATTTTATTAAGCTGATTACAAATTCTAATCTTCTGTTTCTAAACTATGATATATAGATTGAGAGTTCTTCTGAGAAAATAATAGAAGAAAATAATAACGATGATACGATTTTTATATCGATTTTTGCAAGTTTCGTTCGAACTTCTAACGATCGAGCGAGATAGACCAAAATTTTGAGGGTTTCATTCACCTTGACGCGATTACTTTTATTTTATGATTTTCGTAATTATACAAATACTTTTTATTGCACACGTTACACAAGTAAGGTACCTTACTTGTGTAACGTGTGCAATAAAAAGTATTTACGTCATACCTGGCCATAAAGTAGGAATTACCGCACGCTATGCGTGCGGAAAACCCCACTTCCTGGCCAGATAGAGACGTAAAATGTTGTACTCACCACGGGCGGTAATAAAGAAAGCCTCAGAGCGCATATTTATCAACAACTACCTGCGATCTGAGACATTCTTTGTTTAACCGCCTTAGGTAAGTAATGTACTATTGTATAATTACAAATACTTTTTACGGTAAAGTTTTTACAATTTACATGTCCCTTTTAAATTCAAATCTGTCTGGCTCGAAAGCCTATCACAATAACGTCTGTAGTTAAATTTAAATCCCGTTTAGGGACCCTCGTCACTGCTGTCTCTTGTTCCTTATTAGGAATACCAGTCTTCGAATTTGCTTACAAGAACTGATGTAATTATCTATGGCGCTTCTAACTTGCTATTGTGTTTTGGAGACAACGGATTAAATAATGTCAAGAGAAAATGATCATCTTCGATTCTTGGCTTTATCGTGTGTCTACGTTCTTATAGTATTGTTGATAGCAGATAGGTCAACTTAATAAACATGTAACTTTATAACAACACTAGCTGTGCCTGTGGTGTTACCCGTGGTTAAAAAGTAGTCTATGTTTTAATCCAGGGTGTCAGCTACTTCCATACCAAATTTTATCAAATTGGTTGTCAGTTGGCAGCCACTTGAGCATGAAGGAGTAACAAACACACACACTCAAACTTTCGCCTTTATAATATTAGTGTGACTTTTAATCATCTTCAATTAATAAACGTAGTCCGGTAACATTTAAAAAAATAAAGACAAATAATAATAGAACGTTTGTGAATTCATTTTATTTAGGTACAACCACCTCCACAATTACAATACTCAGTACATTTGCTGGCGTTTGAAACAATTGCACCTGGAACTGCAAGATTTCACGCACCGACATCTTATTGATTCTAGGCATGCTTGAGCAGCCATAGGACTTTGGGTCCACAGTGGCACCCAAGCTTCTTCTTCTTTTTGCCAACAACATTCAGATGGGCAAGGTATATTTTGCGTCTTTTTAGGCACTGCCCCCAAATATAAACAGCCTGTAAAACTGCAATTGCCTTAAGGTATGTTTGACCTAGGACAGCTTCAGTCGGAGGCAAAATTTCGATTTGCCTGTCCTTTTTTGTAAACAGATGCTTGCGACACTCATTTATCGTCACAGAGGGGCTTGATCTGAAAAAGTAGGTACAGTCAGCATCAAAAGTAACTACGCAATCGGACACGTCAAAGGCTCTTATTCCCTTTTAATAAAGACTTTTGACGTCTTCGTTTGCGTAGCTATTTTTGATGCTGACTGGACGTGCAATATTTATTTTATTTTACATTGGTTTTTTGTAATTTGCATTAAATAGGCTTACGAACAGTATTTAATATAAACCAAGTTCATTACTAATAACATATAAACTATACGGGTTTGCTTGCATTGTGTCACAACTAAAAGCTTATTATTTTAAGGATTGCGTCATATTTTTGTATGGGGAATAAATTGGGCATCATCTAGTTACCTGATAACGACACCAAACTTGATTCAAAGGTCTAAACTAATCCGCCAGATAAAAAAAACTGTGCGCCTGGTGCTCTGTACTTTGACACCCCCCCCCCCCCCCCCCGCCCCCCTCCACCAAACCTGCCGCGGAGTTCAAACTGGCTACCGGGCGTTTTGGGCTCAGGAGGACGTGTACAATAGGAGTGTAGACTTAAAATGTATTATTACTTCAAAAGAAAGAAGGCAAAAAAATATGCCAAATGAAGAAAATCCCATTCAAATATCTCAAAAAATTACGAAGCTACAACCAAGCTACAACGCTACTTTCCTCGAAAAGTACCTACTTAATATTGTAGATCTATTCAAGACTAGCTTCTGCCCGCGACTTCGTCCGCGTATAACTCGTTTATATCGTAGCTCGATACAAACTTTCACCCTCCATTTCCCCTTTAGGGATTGATTTCCGGGATAAAAACTATCCTATGTGCTTCCCCGAGACAATTTTATCTAAACGGGTGCAGCGGTTGTATAGTATATATCCAAATTTTAATTCCCTATTATACCTCTAGGGGATGATTTCCGGGATAAAATATATCTAATGTCCTTTCCCGGGACCTATCCCCGGGAATCAAATGGACTCTATATCTATACCACATTTCATCTAAATCGGTGCAGCCATTCTAGTAGCTCCATACAAATGTTCACCCCCAATTATGCCTCCTTAAAGGCCCATTTCTGGGATTAAAACTATTCTATGTCCTTCCCCGGGACTCAAACTATCTCTGTTCCAGATTTCATTTAAATGGGTTCCATTCAAATCTTTACCCCTCATTTCATCCTCTCAGGAGATGATTTTCGGGATAAAAACTATGTATTGTCCTTCCCCGGGACTCCAACTATCTCTTTTCCTATGTAAATACATGTATTTTCTTTCTTTCTTTCTTTCTATGTCCTTCTCCAGGACTCCAACTATCGCTTTACCGTAAATGTGTTCCATCCAAATTTTCACCCCCTATTTCATCACCTCAGGGGATTATTTTAGGGATAAAAGCCATCCGCTGTCCTTCCCCGTGGCTCAAACTATCTCTATACCAAATTTAATCTAAATGGGTTCCATCCAAATTTTTACCTCTAATTTCACCCCATCAGGAGATGATTTTCGGGATAAAAACTATGCAATGTGTGTAATGTGATGTTGAATAATGCTTTTCTATTCTAGTCTATTATATTCTATTCAATGTCCTTCCTTGGGACTCCTACTATCTCTATACTTTATTTCATGTACATGGGTTTTATCCAAATGTTCACCCCCTATTTCATCCCCTTAGGGAATGATTTTCGGGATTAAAACTTTCCGTTGTATTCTCCGGAACTCAAACTATCTTTATACCAAATTTCATCTAAACGGAGCCCATCCAAATTTTCACGGATGATTTCCAGAACTAAAACTATCCCATGTCCTTTCCCAGGACTCAAACTATCTCTATACCAAATTGTATTTAAATGGGATCCATCCATATTTGCACCTCAAATTTCACCCCCTTAGGGGATGATTAACGGGATAAAAACTATCCTTTGTCCTTTCCCAGGACTTAAACTATCTCTAAACCAAACTTCATCAAAATAGGTTACATCCAAATTTTCACCCCTCCCATAGCACCCCCTTAGGGGATGATTTCCGGGATCAGACCTATCCTATGTCCTTCCCCTAGACTTAAACTATTTATTTTCAAAATTTCATTCAAATCGGTGCAGTGGTTTAAGTAGGTCCATACAAATTTCCACCCCCAATTTCATCCCCTTAGAGGATGATTTCTGGGATAAAAACTATCCTATGTCCTTTCCTAGGGCTCAAACTATATCTATACCAAATTTGATCTTAATCGGTTCAGCCGTTTTCACGTGATGCGCGGTCACTTAAACACACTAACAGATAAAAAGATATACAGACAAACAGACAAAAATTCTAAAAACTGATGGAACGTGTTCTGTTGTCGATTCTAAGTATCACTAGTCAATTTTTTTTCGAATCCATTCCATGTACAGACTTTCGACCCTCTTCAGTTTTATTGTATAGATAGATAGATAGAAGATACTCAATAATTTTTCAAAGTTGACTTGTTCGGTTCGTGTGTAGTCATGCTGCTCGGTGTGGATTGGAACCTTCAAAGTTTTTATCTTACTTGGAAGCAGAACGATTAGAAGTTTTAAGATTGATGAATCTCCTTGCCTTAAAAGTATTTTACGAAGTAGGTAAGATTTTTTTTGGAGATAGCAGGGTTGAAATTTACTCTCTGAAGTTTAATTATGGCATAATCTTAAAATGTTGACCTTCATCACTTAATATTTAGGTGCGGTCGTAAAAGGCTTGTTTTGCCGTAAGAGATAGGGTATTATGAAGGAAAATACCTTAAATCCTTAAGCTGGCTCATTTTACTTAAAGGAGACATTCCTTTATTTTTAAAAAGAAACAAAACTGCATTCAAAGATTTTCAAAAAAGCCTTACACACGGCCGGGAATCGAACCCGGTCGAATATGTCTAAAAATCAGAGTTCGTTTTTTTGCGTAAATTAATAAAGGAATGTCTTCTGTAAAAAAAAAGTAAAATGAGCCAGATTAAGGATTAAAGGTAGTTTCCCTTCAGCGCCCGACTTATCTTTCCACCCTGTATAAAATAGGTCGATAAAGCCGATTACATGTAAGTAGACTATTAAATGAATTGCTCATCTGTATATAATATCAACCGTCCAGAATGAAACATGGTTTATAATTATCATTCTCGAACGCCAAAGTATTTCTCAATTTGCAAGCTAAAGTTTGGCTTCGCTACGCAGAGGACAATAATTACAGAACCACCGCATATAATCGTAATATACAACTGCTATGCAAATTTTATGGTCTGCCCGTGGTACAAATGCGACCGCACTTCGTCGACCCCAGCCTATTACGGATTACCTACTTACATAATGTATGCGAACGACTATCGGTCCAGTCGTAGGTACGGTGGTTTGTATGTGGTTATGTACATTTGGGGTTGTAAGAATTATACGCCATAAATTACCCAGCAGAATAAAGTTAGTAATCCGCGCGAACAAGGACCCTTTTAGAAATCCAAGGACGATAATACAAAATTATTTCAGCACTGGTTTGCGCTTCCTAATCTCATATTCATTCACGGTAAGTATTTATCAGTAATAAAAAAATATCCTTACATATCCAATAAACAAAGCTCACGAAAAAACTCCTCGATCAGTTTTTGTTCCAAACATTTTTTGTTTGTATGTACCTAGTTTGTAGAAAATCGTGACGTCATCAGCAAGTAAATCCCAACAAACTTGATGCTAACAAAAAGCTTTTCACGTTTCATAAAAGGTTGCTGATTTGACTATCAGTCAAATACTGTATTGTGCCACTAGAATAGTTAGTTGTGTCACAAGGGAGCAAAATAGTATATTTACGGCGAGGGCGGTGTATTGAATCGAACGTAGCGATATATATATATATCTATATATATGTATAATTATATACAGGGTGGAAAGTTAAAACGGGGCAGTAAGGGCAGTTACTAGATCCCTTGCCGCCACGCAAAAATGGCATGAGGATTTCATTCCTAACTTTTTAAGTGATGACAATCTACATTCACAGATTTTTGAAAAAAACTACAGTCAGCGAGAAAATCATCACTTTTGACGAATTTTTTTTTTTATGCCATTCGATCCCATTCCTATTAAGGATCAAAATATTCTTCGGGACCGACTAAGGTTTGACTACTAGAAGCCCAGAAATCAAAGAAAACTTTTTCCATACAGTTAGTATGGGAATCCCAAAGTGCAATTTTTTTTAATGCCATTCGATCCCATTCCTATTAAGGATCAAAATACTCTTTGGGACCGACTAAAGTTTGACTACTAGAAAGCCCAGAAATCAAAGAAAACTTTTTCCATACAGTCAGTATGGGAATCCCAAAGTGCAAGTAGTCCTTTAGTTAGACGATCATCAAATTGTATGGAGAGATAGCTTATTAACTTTAGTCGGTCCCAAAGAGTATTTTGATCCTTAATAGGAATAGGTAGGTTTTTTCCCTAGGGGCTAAATGTACTATTTTAGCCCCGCATGCTAAGCCAAATACTCGTATTCGTATGACACACTTTTCGAGCATGAGAAGTGAAAAATCCATTACATATTTGAAACAGCAAAGAAAATCGCATACGTCTTGTGGTGGGAAGTGTACCTACTCCAAAACGCCATTCATCAAAGCTACATAACTTCACAATTAAGAACCAAAAGCACATGCCAGTAGTTTGTAATTAAGTGCCTTCCCTTTGATACTGTTCAGTCATTTGGGGGAATAGTTCGTGTTTCAAGGACGTCTTATGTAATGGTACCTATCGTGGATGGAGCCTAACAGACGTCGTAGGTACACGAGTAACGTAATCTGAGTAAAAAACTGATAGACGGAGAGCTGAGGGACCAAAACTGCAACAGTTTTATAAAGGCGGCGCGCCGCACCGCCGTTCTATTGACTGCTGACTGCGTATCTCCACTTATAATAAATCTCTAAATTAAAAAAAGAATCAGCCAGTTTGAAACTAAGCTTTGCGCGGTTCGAATGTTCTCAGCATCCCATGAACGGAAAAATATGAAACATTTTATATAGGTACATTATTATTCTAGCTGCAACTTAGGATAGTTTTTATCCGACTGCGACAGTTAATTAATTTTCCGAAATATACGACTTCATTTAATTTTTCATTTATTTTTATTGAAATCAAACGCTGCTCCAACTGTCAGCTATAAGAACCGTCAAATTTTCGTCAAAATGGCGGAATTGCTTTGCCTTTCACTTATTAATAATTTAAATCCCGTCTATGATAGACCTTAACGAGACAAATGCTAAAATATAAACCATAAAAAAATATTCGATTCTGATATGAGAACTTATATGCGCAAATGTCGTTTTATGTCGTAATTTCAATAAATGAAATCAACAAATTTGAACAATATAATTAACACGAATTTGTTTTTTTTGAATGACAATGGCACGCGCTCGGCCGAATAAACCGATACTCAATGTTCATATATTTGCATCCCTGTCACTCGAGTATGGTTAGTGCGATAGAGATAGAGATACCCGAATATTTTCGAATTCCGAAGTTCGTGGTTATAGCTCAGGAATCGAAAATATGGTAAATAATCATAATGTATTTTCTCGAAAAAGAATTTAAAATAAATATAGTCAAATGGAGAAAAAAACAAAGCAAGAGGTTATATAGGTAATGATTAAGTTATAAGAGTCCAAAGTTTTAAGAGGGGGTATGTTCTGTCCCTTTTCCGCAAAACGCACCTTCATATGAAACGATTGTTTTTTACTATGACGCTCGAGTATATTGACGTCACAGTCCCTCATCGTTTTCTCACTCTAACAAGCGACATTAAAACGGATGTAGCTTCATAATTTTTTGAGATATTTGAATGGGAGTTTCATTATCTTCTATCTATTTATACATAATAAATGCCTCCTATGTCCTGACTGACTTATTCACTCTCACTCACTCATCAACGCACAGCCGAAACTACTAATCTTAGAGAGTTGATTTTTGCACAGTATGTTGCTTTTATAACGTGGGCTACGGATAAAAAGGGATTTTTGAAAATTCTACCCCTAAGGGGGTAAAATGGGGGTGCAAAGTTTGTATGGGAGAACCTTTTTTTTTTGAGCTATAGACTTAAACTTTGTAGAAAAATTAGTTATTAGAATACAAATGAAACACTTTCAGCGTTTTGGAAAATTCCACCCCTACGGGGGTAAAATAGGGGTGCAAGGTTTGTAAGGGGGAAACATTTTTTTTTTAAATAGAGACTTAAAACTTTGTAGAAAGATCAGTCATTAGAATACAAATAAAGAACTTTCAGGGTTTTAGAAAATTCTACCCCTAAAGGGGTAAAATAGAGTGCAAAGTTTGTATGGGAAAAACTATTTTTTTTTAAATAGAGACTTAAAACTTTGTAGAGAAATTATTCATTAGAATACAAATAAAGTACCTAGATTCAGTGTTTTAAAAAAATCTACCCCTAAGGGGGTAAAATAGGGGTGCAAATTTTGTATGGGGGAAACAATATTTTTTTTAAATAGAGACTTAAAACTTTGTAGAAAGATTAGTCATCAGAATACAAATTAAGTACTTTCAGCGTTTTAGAAAATTCTACCCCTAAAAATAGGGGGCTAAAATAGGGGTGCAAAGTTTGTATGTGGGAAACTATTTTTTTTAGCTAGAGTCCTAAAACTTTGTAGAAAGATTATTTAAATACAAAGAAAGTACTTTCAGCGTTTTGGAAAATTTCACCCCTAAGGGGGTAAAATAGGGTGCAAAGTTTGTATGGGAAAAACATTTTTTTTTTAATAGAGACTTAAAATTTTGACGAAAAATTACTTATTAGAACATGAAAAATACTACATTCGGCGTTTTACAAAAATCATTCCCTACGGGGGTTAAAAAAGGGTGCAAGGTTTGTATGGGGAACACTTTTTCTGAGCTAGACACTTAAAACTTTGTAGAAAGATTACTTATAAAAATACAAAAAAAAAAGACTTTCAGCGTTTTGAAAAAATCTATCCCTAAGGGGGATAAAAAGGGATGCAAAGTTTTTATCAGGGAAAGTTTATGTTTTTGAGTTAGAGACTTGAAACTTTATAGAAAGATTACTTATTAAAATACAAAAAAAGAACACAAACCGTTTTAGAAAATTCCACCCCTAATAGGGTTAAAAAGGAGAGCAAGCTTTGCATGGGCAACACTTTTTTTTGAGTTAGACTTAAAACTTTGCAAAAAGATTACTTATTAGAATACTAAAAAAGAACTTTCAGCGTTTTAGAAAACTCCATCCCTAAGGGGATCTTTAAGATCCTTAAGAAGGGTAGCCAGTGTTGTGTGGGAAAAACTTTTTTTTTTACTAGACTTAAAACTATTCAAAATGTTACTTATTAAAATTAATAATAAAGTACTTTCAGAGTTTTAGAAAATTCCACCCCTAAGGGGGTTATGAAAGCTTTGTATGGGCGACACTTTTTTTGAGCTAGAGACTTAAAAGTTTACGAAAAAAGTTCTTTCAGCGATTAGAAAAATTCAACCTCTAAGGGGGTTTAAAAGGGGGTTCAAATTTTAAATGGCGAGCAATAAAATTTTAAAGTGTGAGTAAGAGATTTTTAACTTCGGTCTTATTCTGTACGTTAAAAGACTACAAAACTGATTTCAGAGTTTTTCCAAATTCATCCCCTAAGAGTGTTCAAATTGGTTCAAAGTTTGAGTATTTCAAGGCATTTTTAAAGTATGAGATTTTTAACTTTGGTTTTAGACTGTTTTTTCACAAACTAGAAAATGAACATCAACTTTTTTTTTAATTATCCCCTAAAAGAGGGTTCAAATTTTGTATTGAGAGAAATCATTTTCTAAGACGATAAAAAGTTCTACGCGGACGAAGTCGCGGGCAACAGCTAGTGTTCCATAAAACTTTGGGCTGACTATGTTAGTCTGGTTTTAGATACTATAAACTACTTGCACGATTTTTTTTAGATTTCATAAAACACTTTTTTGCAACCAAATTTTTTGACGGGTTTAGCGGGCTGCTGACGCGTACTGTTCCAATATTCTGCAGACTGACTATGTCCGCATAGTTTGTTAGTTGTCTTACTATCCACAGACAAATATTCAGATTTTATAACAGTTGCGACGTAGGTGTTTTTTTAACAAGTTCGGAACCATCCTCTCGCCAGTTGTCCCAAAAACTGGCAGACTGACGGCAGGCTATTGATATTCGAGCTATTTGTGACCTAATATTAAAATATCAGCCTTTATAAAACTGTTGCAGTTTTGTTCCCTCAGCTCTCAGTTTATGATTTTGTAAGCCTGCCAAAAATTAAGTATTTTTGTTTGAAGGAGTACAAATACTAGATTCCTACAGTGGACTGCAAGAACATACAAACGCAACTCAATCAGGAGATAAAAATAGATACATCTATTTGTAGTCAAATGTACAGTGTGCCTACGCAAAATATATACCTAATCTGGTTTAAAGCTGTTAACTTTACCTACAAAGAAAACTATTTAACCTAACATTTGCGCAGCGTAAGAATTCTCGGAGGTCTATTTATATTCGTTTTCGCATGTCAATGTGTTTTAACGGCCTCCGTAGCCCAGTGGGTAGTGACTCTGCCTACGAAGCTGGAGGTCCCGGGTTCGAATCCCGGTCAGGGCATTTATTTGTGTATTTATCACGAATATTTCGTCGGGTGACAAGCAAAAGTCACCACCAAAACTGTCACTGCTCTTCAAAACCTCGTATCTCAGTACGTAGTTGATATCGAGATACGACCTTTGATTTAAGTAGGTATTTGTTACTTAGTGAGTTTTGCTTGTCACCCGACGATTTGTTCCTGAGTTATGGATGTTATATTATATGTATATAAGTATCTGTATGTATGTATCTATTATATATATCATCGCTTAGTACCCACAAAACAAGCCTTACTGAGCTTACCGTGGGCCTAGGTTGATTTGTGTAAGATTGTCCCGTAATATTTATTTATTATTTTATTTATTTTCCCTGCCATGTGTTTTGCGCTCGCTTGTGGAACTAACGCGGAAACGTTGAAATGCGATTAGGGCGTGAATGTAGATATGAATTGAATCTGCAACCGAGGTCCAGAAAAATTAAAGGGATGTTAATTGGATACTTATTCAATACTAATGCTATGTTTGAGAGCAGAATCTTACAAACTATGATATTTGCGTTTTTTCGTTTATCACTGCGAACAATAGGTATTACATTCGTACGAGAGAGACGGATATCTTATACAGTGCGACAAACGATAACCCTCATGGGACCAGAACCGCAAATAGAAGCTAGATCGGCCGCCACCGCACATGCTTACCAACTTGATTTGAGTAGATAATAATTATTAATTATAGTAATTACTAATTAGCCAAAGAGCAATCATACTAAACCGCATTAATTGAATAATTATTGACGCTTTTAAAGCTTAACAAGAAGTTAGACAGTTAGGATTGTTACGGAGTTTGAACAAATTTTAATATAAAATCTCTTTTTTGAATAGTCCACGTAGACACAGTTTACGCAGGTCGGCAGACAGTTTAATTTTAGTGTGAGAATCGTTATTCTAACGATGGGCTCATAGTTTTGAAAGTCGTTTATTGTTGAATTTATAGGCAACGTAAGGTCAAGACGGACAATTTCTTCTTCAGATTCAACCAAACAAGAATAACTTGAAACGTGAAAATTGTAGGTATACGAAATAATCTAGGAGTAAACTTTATATCTACTTCTCTGGTCTAATTAACACTTACTTAATAGAGTAAATTACTAGAACAAAAAAATCGATCCACACCTAGTTCTCTACCCGAGCTTGAACTCCATCAACACGTTCACGATTATCCGGGTCTCTTTACGCTTCAGCATGTAATTGATATCACTTAGAGACGGCACACGAGCGTGCTAGACGTGTGCGGTCTGGAACGCAGTCACGTAACTCAAACACGACGTATATTCATTGAAATTCTCGAGTAGACGTGCTCTTTTTGACTAAACTAATACAGGCAGTTATGTCGTGAGCAATTTAGACGGCTCTTAGTGCCGCGCCACTCCGTCACGGCTGGCGACGACGCCTCGCGACCTACCCCGTGACGAGTAATCGCGTCGTGTAAGTGCGAGCAAACGCTTAATTTCTATAATGGATGTTTGATAAATACACCATTAGGTAGGTAACATGCCTGCCAGTATATACGATATAGAAAGAACACGTATCTACTGATGTTGATGTGTTATGCAGGTACATTTCTTATTGTTGTTAGATACTGAATAGATATTTTGTAAGAAGGGTTTGGAAGTATTTTCACAAAACACAAACGTTGAAAATGATAAAGCATTATTTGTGACAGTATGACACAAAGCAAGGAATGTTACATAAGGAAACAGTCAGACACAAAAGAAATTCTTAACTTCTAGATAGGTAGGTAGGTAAGTGTAGGTATGAGTATAGTAAGCTTGATAAGTTGGCTTGGGGAGGGTTCCTCTAACAGGCTCTGAATGACTTTGCAGTATTCTTGACGGCAAAAGAAACACATGAGATATTTCGGGTTTCCCGTTCCGCAGGGTGCTGCCGTTTTATCACAAGGAAAGGGTCGAAAAACGTGCATTTAGAAAATAAAACGAACTCGTTTTCTCCTACATTTTTATTTATGAACCTTTAGACAACTGTATGTTATTTAAAAATGACATCATCTTGATCAATTAATATCATTTCCTCCCCAAAAATGCGCCAAGTTAATTTATCTGTGATCCGAATTGCAAAGAGCCCGCGAAGAATGGCAGTTAATCAAGATGATGACGGCTGAGCGCCGTTAACGATTACTTTTTGTACAAAATTCTTGAGGCAGGGTGTGGTCGCGAAAGTCTTGGAATACTTGCTTAGATTTAGGAAAATTAAACAGCCCGTTGGCTTTCTACCGAAACAGCGATTTTACAACTCAAGCATACGGTTCATTACTATACTTCGCGTAACACTCCGGTATACACCTGCTTTTTGGACCTATCGAAAGCCTTCGATCTTGTGTCGTACAATAAACTGTGGGAAAAGCTCTTGAGGGAGACAGCTACACCCAAAGAGCTGGTTTTTATTTTAAGATATTGGTAAGTACCATAACCAAATGAACAGTGTGAGATGGGCAGGCGCTTACTCGGAGGAGTACAGGTTGGAATGCTGTGTGAGACCCCCCTTGGGTTGACGTCTCCACGGCTTTTCAACCTGTACATAAATAACTTGATCAATGAACTCAGCAGTGCCAGGGTTGGGTGCTCAGTTGGTGGCCAAATTATGAACAACGTTAGCTACGCTGACGATATGGCGCTGCTGGGCCCATCGATCGGGGCTCTCGAAATTTTGATTGGCATTTGTGAGAGGTACGTGGAGGCCCACGGTCTTAGATATAACTCTAAGAAAAGCGAGCTACTTGTATTCAAGGCAGGAAACAAAAAACCGAAATCTGTGCCACCACTTAAACTTGGAGGAACGGAGTTGACTAAAGTCACAAAGTTCAAGTATCTGGGGCACTGGGTTACCGAGGACCTCTCAGATGATCTCAATGTGGATCGGGAGCGTAGGGCATTGGCAGTGAGGAGCAACATGTTGGTCCGCAGGTTCGCACGTTGTACAAGGGATGTCAAAATAACCCTTTTTAAGGCATTTTGTCAGACTTTCTACACGTGTAGCTTGTGGACCAAGTGCACGCAGAGAGCTCTCAATGCCTTACGCGTCCAGTACAATAATGGTTTCAGGATGTTGTTGGGGCTGCCTCGCTTTTGCAGCGCATCAGGAATGTTTGCAGAGGCTAGAGTTGATAGTTTTCATGCTATAATTCGTAAACGAGTTGCCTCTCTGATGCGCCGTGTGCGAGGCAGCGACAACAGCCTCCTGAACACCATTGTTGATAGGCTGGAATGCCCGATGGTGGAGCACTGGAACTCCTTACATGTTGTAGCTAATAATTGTATTGTCTTATTTTAATGTCTTATTTTATTTTTAATGTGTACTTTATTGTAATGATTGTATATGAACTATATGTGGTTCGAAATAAACAAATAAAATAAATAAATAAATAAATTAAATTAAATTAAATAAATTGTTTATGTAAAATGTATTTTAGGAAATTGTATGTTAGTAAATTAAATGGTATAAGTAAATACTACTTTGCACGCATTAACGATAAGATAACTACCTACCATTTTTTTATATTTAAGTCTAGGTATTACTTACTATTACAGTCTTATACATATATTAAGCAGCAAGTCATAAAAATCCTAAGGTACCTACTGTTGGCTCATACCTCGAAAACAAAGTACAAGTACTACAACACAAGTACAAGTACTTTGTTATATACTGAAATAGAGAACAATCTCTGGGCCTACAAACGGTAACCCTGTATTTGATGCGCCATCTAGTATCGTTAGTTCAAATACTCCACTTGAATGTTAAAACATACAAAAAGTGTGTCGGACGCAGGGTTTGAACCCCGGCTCATCGACTCCAAATACCTCCGTCTGTACCCCTAGGCTACTGATGTGTTATGCCAATACGGCGAATTTTGAAATACCTTGACAGCCTCTAGTAAACTTATTATGCTGTCATTACCGCGCATCTAGTACTAAGATTGGCCGCCCTGAACGCTATCTAACAACTGACAACTTTTTTATAGATATAATATATGTAGCATAAACGTGCCAACAGCGCATTTAGGGCGGGCTTAAACAATACTGTCATTATTTCGCTTGTTTGTTACTCTGTAATGTTGGTACTCTGTAAACTGTATATGTATGTATGTATGTATGTATATATATATATTTGCAATCACGTTCTCGGAAACGGTTCTAACGACTTCGATGAAATTTGGAATATAGGTGGAGACGGGGGCGAGAAATCGATCTAGATAGGTCTCATGTCCGGGAAAATTCGTTTTCTCCGTATTTTTCCCATTTTCATCCGAGCGGAGCTCGGTCACCCAGGGACTAAATAACAAAACGTATAGCCATTAAGTCGGTATACATGAATGAATTATACACTTTCATATGGAAAAAATCTAACACTACAGAACCTACTTATAATTGGGAATGGATGAAAATTTCAGAAATGCTTGATTTTTTTTTTGGAGGTAGGAATAACCTTCCTTAGCACCAGAAAAAAGTTGCAAACTTTTCAGCTGCGTCAATTATTTTTGAAAAATATAAACAGTTTCCTCACTTACGTGTTGGGTTTAGGGCGGCAAATAAGACACTTTGCTTGATCCGTCTCATATTCCGGCGAATATGATCGCCCGCAGATTTGCAAGGTGCTCTAAAGAGGTGAAAGAAACACTGTTTAGGGCGTTTTGCACCTCCCTCTATACCTGCAATCTGTGGGAGCAGTATACGCAACGGGCATATGGGGCCCTTAGGGTCCAGTATAATAATGCGTTCCGGGTGTTGATGGGACTGCGTCGTTTCTGTAGCGCATCAGGGATGTTCGCGGCGGCGCGTGTGGACTGTTTTTATACGAGCATGCGTACGCGCGCAGCATCCCTGGTGCGCAGGGTGCGCCGCAGTCCCAACAGCATTCTGCGCATGATAGCGGACAGGGTTGACTGTCCCTACATGTCGCAATGCGAGGGACTACACTCCCCTGTCAGTGTTGTTTTGTTTTAAATGTAAGTTTAGCTGTAACTACAAACCCCCTAGTTTTGTAAATTCTACTAACAACATGTGTCATTGGTTACACGAAATAAAAATTTCATTCATTCATATTACAAAAACATATCTAGTAGGTACGTACTATATAAGTAATATTCTTTTCCTAACGCGTCATCCCTTTGCCGAGGCTAACCTGAAGACTCCCAGACAGTTCCCAGTTCCCACACACAGGCGGCTGTGAGCGGTCGTCGCGCCGAGGTCTCGCGCCAAAATCGCCGTTTGTATGGAGATCTACTTAAAGCGCTCTCAAATTTAAGCTCTAAATTACGAATAAAATTGAATACTTGATGCATTGATGATTGATTGAATGCATTGTTTTGCGTGATATTGATTCTTGATTAATGTCTTTAATGGCCTATATAACACACATTGCATTATTTATAGTTAATTTAAGATATATTTTGCGTTTAACTAATGGTTCCAACTTTGTGTACCTGAGCCAATAGATGAACGGCGTTCATCTGCTGGGCAAGGTAGGTATAGTTTTTATCAAATGCTCATATAAATTATTATTGAAAAGGTACATAAAACTTTTATGACATAAATTAATCGTTACTTACCTAACCGTTGATTTTTGAACCAAAGTTGAACGTGACTATCCATTCGCAACACGGTTATTTTGGGTCTTGTTTTACTATGAAAAGCACCATCGTTTAACAAAGAACCTGTGCCCAGAAGATGAACGAATAACATTAGTTCGTTCAATTTTTGTCTTTGATTCCAATAAGTGAATGCTCTGTTGATTTTAGTTCGTTAATTCCGTTGCTATCGTGCCCAATACATGAATGAACTAAATTTATTCCTTCAAGTTTTATGCAGGGGTTTGTACAATGAACATCTTAATAACAAAGATTCATAATAAATATGAAATCTGACTTATACCTAGTACATATAAAGCCCAACAATTTATCTATTTCATTCTAATGATACATTGATGACAAATTGTTTTACTGATTAATACGTAAAAACAATCTCTTATAATGCTTAACATTTGATTTTTTTATTTTGTGTTTAGTATCAATATTGTGATTGTTGACTAGCCTAAATTGTTATAACACTGATTATACAATTACTAGACCAAAGGTGAGAGGCTGCGCGGTCTTACGTTTTTCTTCGTTCAACTATTGGTGTCATAACGTTCAACTATTGGGCACAGCGTTGAGTTCATCTTCAGCATAAAACCATTTTTAATAAATTACTGTATGCTAATAGGAGGGTTTAAAATAGTTATATCCAATCTCTAAAATATACATAATCGTATAAAAAAATGTGTATAAACTAAATTACGATTCTCGAAAAAAAATTGTAAAGTTGGGATAGTCGCTTAAACGTTCATCTATTGGTTCCACGGCCTACGACGGCAATCAATGGAGAGAGTGCTTTTATAACATGACTTGACCTTTTCCACTTGATTTAAGATGTTTCCGGAATTAAAATGGCACAGTAAATATCTCTTTCCTGTTAAAGTGAAGAGTTCTTTGACGGAATTAAAATTTATATACATTTGTTACTTCCCAGTACCTACCAAAATGTATTTACAACGTTAGAACTTTGACTTGGACCTTATAGAATCACTTTGTTGTCCTGTAGACCAATCAAATTAGCTTACCCTGGACATAATTCGTAAACTCGTTGTTTTTATTGTTTTATCGGATTTTACTATTCAGTATCAAATATTAATGAAATATATTAAGTAAAAAATCCGCGATCGTAACCGTAGTTAAAAAAAACACGAGTTAACGTACACTACCTAACTTTTTCCTAAAAGTAAAAAAGGTAACCAAGTACCTTGTTAGTATAACTTTGAGGTGCATTCAAATTCGATCACTTAATAGCAAAATTAAACTGAAATCAAATTCGCATATACGTTTTTTTTCACAGTTTTCCTCTGATCTCATTATCTAGACAAGCCAAAATGGTAACTATGATGTTTTTATCTGTTTAAGCTATATTGCGTCTTTTTAGACATTTAAGACAATATTTAAACATTTATTTGTAACGTTTTAATAATAATGTATTTCTCAGTAATTATAAATAGTAACTATGATTTTTTTGTTTACTAATAGCCTTTTGTGATCGATAATCATGATTTCATCAAAATCAAGCATGTTAATTTCACGCTTAAGAAATTGAAAATTTAATTGAAAATACTCGCGACCTTGTCGTGGAGCCAGATGCATGCGATGGGTGCGAGGCGGGGAGAGAGTGGGGCGCCAGCGGGCGAGCGCACGGCGAACCCGTCTTAACGAGTTTATTTCAATTACGTGTTTTGCACCGACCGCGCCGTGTACAAATAAAACAAATATAACGGAATATCCTAATTGTAGGATTTTTAGCTCTAATGAAAAAATCACAGTTTGTCCCTTACGCCCTTTGAAAACTCTGGTCCAAAGGGCGTAAGGAACGATTGATTTGCTTTTATCATCGAAAACATAAGTAAACTCTTAACTGTTAAGTAAATGAAAGAGATGATGTCATGATCGTGGTTAGCATAAAAAAAACCGGTCAAGTGTTCCGGACCACCCCGTACAATAGAAACAGGTCCACTATAAACTGACACTCACTAAGTATGTATTTACATACTTAGTGCGTGTCAGTTTATACTGGACATCACATTTTCAGTGATGTAACTAAAAATTTACGGTTTTCGCAATTTTTCCTTTATTTGTGCTATAAATACTTCGTACCAAATTTCAAGATTGAGAGTTCACGGGATATGGGCATGGGCATTTCGTCCCTTACGCCCTTTGAGCCTACGGTAGTCGATATCCTTATTGGCAAAATTGAGCCGACAGGCCAGAACGCCAAAAAACAGAGAAGATATGCTTATTGTCACCCACCCAGAGATGGGATAAATTTATTCGAATACGAATAACGTTTAAGAATAAATAGGATTATTTGCGAATGACGAATAAATATTTCGAATAATTATTCGCCAATATTTATTCGCGAATAACTTCTTCATTCGCATAATCATTCGTAATGCTTTTCGGGAATAATATTTTGAACGAATATTGTAGGAATGCTTTTTAATGGAATATATCTCAAAAACGTAATCATTTCCTACAGACAGAACAGAGATACCAAGTTTCTAAATTTGTTAGAAAAAGGTTACCGCTTCATCAAGGGTACCAATTAACATCGCCGTGCATGGTGAAACGGATATTAATTGTAATTATTTCACCTGTTTTATTTTTACTATTTCGGCTTTACCACGGGTGAAAAAAAAAACCGGTCAAGTGCGAGTCAGACTCGCGCACCGAGGGTTCCGGACCACCCCGTACAATAAAACCAAGCCCACTATAAACTGACACTCACTAACACATACTTAGTACGTGTCAGTATATACTGGACATACAATTTTCAGTGATGTAACTAAAAATTTACGGTTTTTGCAATTTTTCCTTTATATGTGCTATAGGGCGTTGCTTCGCACCAAATTTCAAGTTTCTGAGTGCACGGGAAGTAGGTTTTGATTCCCTTGCGGGTTTCGAAAACTTGCGGAAATTTGCGGCATAAACGGCTGTATCTTTTGATTGCGTTGGCTTAGAAGTTTGATTTTTTCACAGCTCCAAAAGACAGTAAACCTGAGTATTTGATATAAATTTCAGCTTAATTCATTTATTTGTTGCAGTATGGGTCTTACAAGATGTTACATATAAATACAGTTCCAGCATAACCCTGTTAGGGCACAGCAACATAACATTGATCCAATTACAGACAGTGGCTGTCCATAAATTACGTCATTTCAAAACAGGGGGGGGGGGGGGGTCTATTGGATGACGGTAGTCATTTTATGAGGCGGGTAGTGTCCATTTAGGAATTAACAGGATGATGATAGGAGGGGGGGTCAAGAATTGACAAAAAACAACCGGCCAAGTCCTGAGTCATGGATGTTTTCTGTGTATTTAGGTATTTATTTATCTATATAAGTATGTTTATCGTTCGTCTAGTACCCATAATACAAGCTTTGCTTAGTTTGGGACTAAGCCGATTTATGTGAGATTGTAAAAGAAAAAAAAACTGGTTTTTAGTATTTGTTGTTATAGCGGCAACAGAAATACATCATCTGTGAAAATTTCAGCTGTCAAACTATCACTGTTGTTGAGACACAGCCTGGTGACAGACAGACAGACTGACAGACAGCGGAGTATTAGTAATAGTGTCCCGTTTTACTCCTTGAGTACGGAACCCTAACAAAACAATGGTTCAGTTTCAATTGTTTTCTCGAGTTGTTGAGTTGCCGCTGAAGATGGAATTGTCCCGTAAAAATTTATTACAACTTTCAAAGTGGATGAACACAAAAACAATGTGGAGACCGGATGATTGCTGCTTTTAGTAATGAAACACCTTCAAAGACGACAATATACAGGTGGTATTCAGAATTTCAACGTGGCCGAGTATCCCTCACGGACGACGCGCGTGAAGGTCGACCAAAATCGGCAGTTACGCAAGAAAACGTCCACATTGTGAGTCAGCTGATAAAAGAAGACAGGTATGTGACATATCGGGAAATTCAGGAGTCTTTGGGGATTGGAATGAGTCAGATACAAGTTATTTTACAGGAAGAACTAGGCATGCGAAAGTTGTTTTCCCGTTGGATCCCGCACTTATTGTCTGACGAGCAGAAAACGACTCGTGTCAATTGGTGCCGCAAAACATTGAATAAATTCAACGGAGGAAGCTCAAATGCAGTTTTCAGGGTCGTATCAGGTGACGAGTCGTGGATATACGCATATGAGCCTGAAACTAAAAACCAATCTCGAGTATGGGGTAACGAAGACGAGCTTCAAGCCAACAAAAGTTATTCGCTCTCGCAGCAAGGCCAAGAAGATGGTGGCTATGTTTGTCTCCAAATCGGGTCACGTGGCTACTGTTCTACTTGAAGATCGTAGAACGGTCAAAGCCGATTGGTATACAAGTATTGGTTTGCCGAGTGTCTTTGCTGAACTTAGGAAAAAAGGCCTAGTCGCCGCATCATCCTTCACCACGACAATGCCAGCCCTCACACCGCTCGTAAAACAAATGAGTACCTGGAAGGTGAAAAAGTCGAACTACTGGACCATCCTCCATACAGCCCTGACCTAAGTCCCAACGATTTTTTCACATTCCCCAAAATCAAGGATAAGTTGCGTGGTGGGCGCGGTGTTTCAGACACCGGCAGAAGCAGTGGAGGCTTTTAAAATGGCCATTTTGTCGACTCTTTTTCAGCGTTCAATAAGTGTTTTAACGACTGGTTTGAACGCATGGAAAAGTGCATAAAATATAAAAGAGAATACTTTGAAAAACAATAAAAATACTTAAATCAATGTTACTGCATATTTTTTTTTATTCCCGAAACTTTCAGTTTGACCCTCGTAGTGACCCTGCCTGCGTAGCCGGAGGTCCCGGGTTCGAATCCCGGTAAGGGCATTTATTTGTGTGATGAGCACAAATATGTGCTCCTGAGTCATGGATGTTTTCTATGTATTTATTTATCTATATAAGTATGTTTATCGTCGTCTAGTACCCATAGTAGTTTGCTTAGTTTGGGACTAGATCGATTTGTGTAAGATATAATATAAGAAAAAAAAAGAAAATAAAAAATCTGTTTTTTAGTATTTGTTGTTATAGCCGCAACAGAAATACATCACCTGTGAAAATTTCAACTGTCTGCCTATCACGGTTCGTGAGATACAGCCTGGTGACAGACGGACAGACAGACAGACAGACAGACGGACAGCGGAATCTTAGTAATAGGGTCCCGTTTTACTCTTTGAGTACGGAACCTTAAAAAACGACGACGTAATACTATATGGACAAGCCCACACACATGACATATTGAAACAAACCTGTTAAATGCCCCATGAAGTGACTCATTTAACTCACAAACATATTGTTAATTAGTAGAAAAGGTTATTAATACTTGAAAATAGGTACACTTGTAGTGATCGTGTTAAATTCGTGTACGTGTTACAACGAGCAACCGCATCCTTAAATATTATTCGTGGATTTATTGGAATGAAATGAGAATAAATCATTCGTCATTCGAAAGTGTAGACGAATAAATTATTCGCGAATAAATGTTTATTCGAATAAGAATCATTCCAATAATGCCCCTTTCTGCACCCACATAAGTAACATATTTTATTTAAATAATTCTATACAGAAGACTGAGTGCTTATAAATAGGTAATCGACATTCCACGACAATTATGTCTCATGCTGAACAACTTAGTTATTATCGATCTAATGAACACAATATTTCAATAAATCTCCACCCTAGCCGAACCGTGGTAAACGCCACGTTCGTGTTTATAAATGTTTGACAATCATTGACCTATCCATATTAAATGAAGGCCGAAACGCATTGACAGCGGTGGCGAAGCGGCGGCGCGGCGCAGTGTGGAGGTGGTACCGGCTGTAATGTTCGATCTAATACGAATGGGTCCGCACAGAATACCGGCCGGGAAAAAAGCGTTCGGATCCTTTCATATTAGCTCGAACATTACAAGTACCGCCTCCGCGCCACCCCGCGCCGCTTCGCCACCGCTGTCAGTGCGTTTCGGCCTTGAATGCCTGCGACTCGCGACAGCACGGTCGGTAGTTGAGGAGCAAAGCAATGACGGCCTTATTCTGCAAGAGATAAGGTTCATATTAAAACTTAAGTACGAAAAAATATGAATTAATTAATAATCGTGGATATTTTTTGTTTAATTTGTTTCTTATAGTACTAATAATATGTTGACCGCATAAATCAAACACTTTCCAAGTAGTTATGTATTTTGGTTTTCCAAAAACTACCAATATTTGTGATTTTAGAAATCCGCAAAGAGAATCTGTTTAATTTTTAATAATTTATCAACACACATAATATACTATTCAGAATAATTTGTTAAATTGCAGTTATCTATAATTTCTGGTAAGATAAGCCAGAAAATGTGTAACTTACTGAACTTTCTTTATTATTGATAGTCCCGGTTGATTAATTAGATTAATTTTGATTTCTTTAACTGGAATGCAAGCGTTATATCATAATAGAGGCACTTTTACAAAGTTACATATTATGCTGCACTTATGAAATCAGAATTTGTTAAAAATTTAGATTTTTGGTTTTTTTACAATGACGCGGAACCCTAAAATGTTTAATTCTTTTTATTTTAACTATAACTAACAATACTTTACATCATAGAAAAAGAAAATTACAGTTATCGAATTATGTCCGGGTTTAGCTAATTTGATTGGTCTACTGTCCGTCTGTCTGCCAAGGTCCTTTCTCTCAGGGACGCTTTTAGGTGTCAAGTTGAATATCTTATAGATAACACCAGTTCAGGAATAAATCCGAAAACCACAAATTGGTAAGTAAATGCGCCACAATAATAGTTAGTATGCACTTGCTCTGAATGTGCCCCTTTATATGGTTCAACATAAACACGGGAAGTGGCCCATGCCAGCATGCTGGCATTCAGCGGCGTCGCGGAAGGTGACCAGCCCGTTCGGGAATGGACTTCAGGCCAATATTCCCGCACACGTGCGATGATGAGATTTCGTGACTAAATATTAAAATTTCACAAGGGTAGGAAAATAGGGGATGATTGATTTTTCGTCGGTTAAAACTTTGTTTACAAAGTAAATTATATAAGCTGTAGTTTAAATCCGATTTGTAGGTACCTCGGAAGTCTGTAGGAGCAGGGCTAAAAGACGGCATAGAGGCACATAATTGCCACTATCCATAAGCCGTCTTATGGAAGCCTGCAGGATGTTTACCCGGGCTGGGCTGTTTGCCTTCTCGGTCACAAATATTGACACAAACACCGAGTTATGCGTCAAAATCAACTGCCGCACTTCACTTTTATTATTGTTATTTTCAACAATGTTTAACCCCGTACATAAACAATTTATTGTATAAGCTTAAATAACTGCTATGTACTGGATCTGAAATTAAGTTTAAAATAAAAGGTAGAATCTTGCTTTATTGTTGGAGGCCTGCCAGCTTTCTAACGAATTCCTGAACGGCGCCTCTCCACAAGTGTAAGTCACATAATTTTTTTTTCTACTCCTGTACCGTTATCTGTCATTTATATAGGCTGTAGCTCAAATACAATGACACCACTAAAGGCTCTCACAGACTGGCGCGGCCTGGCCGCGGCGGACAATAGAAAACTTGTCAATAGCTGTCAAATTTACTATGGTCCGCCACCGCAGGCCGCGCCAGTGTGATGCAGGCTTTAGGCCCCTCACAGACTGGCGCGGCCAGGCCACGGCGGACAATAGAAAACTTGTCTTTAGGTGTCAAATTTACTATGGTCCGCCACCGCAGGCCGCGCCAGTGTGATGCAGGCTTAATAAGTCGTGGAAAAACTCTATACTCTATGGCCCAAAAACGCACTGTTTAGCGTACTTTTTTGGTTCATACATTTTTCATAAAAGCACTGTTTAACTTTTTTTTAATCGGCCGCTGTATTGCAGTGGTGCCAACTTCATAAACAAATATTTCGAAATAAAAGTATTTATTTACGATTTAACATTTGTACATTATGAATTATTTACTACAATAATAATAAATCATCATCTATTGTGTGTTACATGTTTTATAAATTCTTGGTATTATTTATAAAAATAAACAGTTCGAATTCGGTCCGGGTCCGGATTCGGTTTGGTTCGGATAGCAAGTGCAAACAAATTAAAAACAAAACAAACCATAAGCAAGAGCTATCACATTTCCGATTTTCCACCAAAATACAGTTCAAAATTAAAAGACGAAAGATGATAAACTATTAGTCCTAAACTATTAAAATTTTATTCGTGTTTGTGAAGACAAAAGTGTACGTTCCTTTTAAAATGGTCGAAGAAATTAATAACTGCTCTCCTGAAGAAATTGCGCGAGTAGCAAAAGTACGAATAGAAAACTTGCTGCCTGAAAAGTTGAACTATTCTGTAGTCTGCTATCACAGATAACCTCCATTGTCTGCTATTTATCTCCACTTATAATAAATCTCTAAATTAAAAAAAGAATCAGCCAGTTTGAAACTAAACTTTCTGCGGTTCGAATGTTCTCAGCATCCCATGGACGGAAAAATATGAAACATTTTATATAGGTACATTATTATTCCAGCTGCAACTTAGGATAGTTTTTATCCGACTGCGACAATTAATTTATTTTCCGTAATATACGACTTCATTTAATTTTTCATTTATTATTCTTAAAGTATATCGCCGCCACATCTGTCAGCTAAAAGAAACGTCAAAATCACAGACTAATAAGCAATACTACGGACAAAATGGCGGAATTTCTTTGCCTTTCTTTCGCCTATTAATAATTTTAATCCCGTCTACGATATACATTGACGAGACACATAGGTACCAAAAGCAAATATAAAATTAATCGATTTTGATATGCGAACTTATATGCGCAAATGTCGAATTAAGGCGTAATTTCTACAAATGTATTAACAAATTCGAACAATATAAACTTGGTTTTTTTGAATGGCACGCGCGCGCGCTCTTTGCGTATTCAGCCAAACCACGAAAACTGAAACTCGAAGTTCGTATAATCTGCATTCCTGTCATTTGTTAGTGCGATAGAGATAGAGATACCCGAATATTTTCGAATTCCGAAGTTCGTGGTTTAAAAGAAAATACGGATGTCGGATAGATCTAAATTAATATTTTATGTGTGAATATGGTTAAAATTATTTGGAAATACTATTGTTGTTATTGTTTTAGTATATTTGACTAGCTTTAAGTTTAATATTGTACGTCCGAAATGGGCAAGCTGTTGGACTTTATTTTACCCAAAACAACTACAGTTCTGACAATAAAGAAATCTTATTTTATCTTATCTTATCGAAAATAGGGATGTAGACACTAAACAAAATAATCATAATGTTGTAAGTATTATCTCGAAAAAAAAACAACGCAAAATGCTATACCTACTCGTATAGGTAATCACTAAGTTATAAGTGTATAAAGTTTTAAGAGGGGTTTGTTGCGTCTCTTTTCCGCAAAACGCACCTTTATAATGAAACGATTGTTTTGTACTATGACGCTCGAGGATCGCGACGTCACGGTCCCTGATCGTTTTCTCACTCTAACAAGCGACATTAAAACGGTTGTAGCTTCGTAATTTTTTGAGATATTTGAATGAGTTTTTCGTTTCTTCTTTCTTTTAAAGTGAGTCTACAGCTACAACTCTATTTGGAAGACAAGCGGAAAGAACCCATACTATCCATACTAATAATCCATACTTCCATATTAATATTATAAATGCGAAAGTGTGTCTGTCTGTCTGTTACCTCTTCACGCCTAAACCGCTGAACCGATTTAGATGAAATTCGGTATACAGATAGTTTGAGCCCCGCGGAAGGACAAAGGGTAGTTTTTATATCTGAGGGGCTGAAATTGGGGGTGGAAATTTGTATGGAGCTACTTAAATCGCTGCACCGATTTAGATGAAATTTGGTATATTAATAGTTTGAGTCCCGGGGAAGGACATATAATAGGTTTTATCCCGGAAATCGTCCCCTAAGGGGGTGAAAAGGGGGGGGGGGGGGGGTGAAAATTTGGATGTAATCTATTTTGATGAAATTTGGTGTAGATATAGGTTAAGTCCTGGGAAAGGACATGGGATAGTTTTTACCCCAGAAATTAGGGGTGAAAATTCGGATGGAACCCATTTTAATACAATTTGGTATAGAGATAGCTTGAGTCCTGGGAAAGGACATAGGATAGTTTTAGTTCTGGAAATCACTCCCTAAGGGGGTGAAATGGGGGGTGAAAATTTGGATGAATCCCGTTTAGATGAAATTTGATATAAAGGTCGTTTGAGTCCCGAAGAATGATATTAGATAGTTTTTATCCCGAAAATCATTCCCTAAGGGTATGAAATAGGGGGTGAAAGTTTGGATAAAATCCATGTACCTAGATGAAATTTGGTATAGAGATAATTTGAGACCTTTCGAAGGATATAGAATAGTTTTTGCCTCGGAAATCATCCCTTAAGATGGTAAGTAGAAGTTTGTTTGCATTATATTTTCTAAGTATAAAATCTACGCGGACGAAGTCGCGGGCAACAGCTAGTTTAAAATATGTCGTAGAAATAGTATTGTATGCAACGGTGTATAACTGGTCTAAAAACGCTCGTGGCGTCTTTAATTGCGATGCTCGCCAAGGCTCGCATCGCAACCCACGCCACTCGCCTTTTAAGACCCTTCTTAAACAACAGTTGCATAAAATACTATTATAAATCATGAGTTATCCGTCGCTCGACATCTTTTGCAAGATACTTATCGACTGATACTCCTATCTCGAGATTATTTTTTAACCGCGTTTATATTTTGATCAATAACTAAGCTCCCAATGTTGAGGAGACTACTTGAGATTCAGTAATTGCTGTTTGCTTATTCAAATAAAATTAAAATAATTATGTCAATTACGCTGTCGTTCCTTCAATTTAGTTTACTTAGACAGGCTTCGCTTTTCAGAAAAGCAAAATTATATTATCTTGGGCCTGAGATGTTTTTTTTAATTTTGGTAGCTATTGTGTCACGATGTTCAAAAAGGTTTGATCAGATATAGGTAATTAATTTATTTTTCAACACATTTGCTCGTAACGTGCCTCTTATTGTGCCGCTTTTGGGCTCATAATCCTGGGTATTAAACACGCGTGTTTAATAACATTACGACACTCGTGTAGTTATGTTTATATCCCGATTAAGACACGTTGGCACCTTGCAGCAAGGTGTATGTATGGACTCGGCGCATTCTTAAATTGACCGGGTTATACAGGTTTGTTTTTAATTCTCGACAAATGGATTCTTACTCGACTAAACAGATTAAATCCTTCTTGTGGATTAATTGATTATTTCTTGTTGGATATGATATAGAAACGTTTCATTTAATAAAATGATTTACTTTTGATAACATTTTACATGAATTTATATTGAATAAGAAAATATTTATTTTATTTTGTATTGGCTGTTTAGAGATTTCATCTAAGCCTCGCTGCGGGCGCTCTGCGCGAACTTCACGAAAAAAAATAGTTGCGCGCCATTATAGGTAATTTCACAAATATTTGTAAACATTGATGATGCGTGTTTGGTTATTGTTAATAATGTTGACTCGTAGTTTATAGAAAAGTGATAAATAGAATTGACACCACTGATGTACATTCTTGGAGATGTACAAATATGTGAGTAAAAACCTGTTGTCATCAATAACTAAAGGAAACAACTTAGGAGCTGGTAACATGTTCATTTTATGAAAAGGATTTTTTCCTCGCAAATGTGTTGAAAAACGTCGTATGACACGCGTGAGCTTTGATAATTACATCCTCGGCTCTATTATCACACAATACCGCCTCTGATGTAATGATCAACATACCTCACTTGTATCATAATGTACTATTACAAGAATTGGTGCATTTGTAAGGTAAAACTATGAGTATGAATACTTATAATATATCGTCGGGTGACAAGCAAAAGTCACTACCAAAACTGTCACTGCTCTTCAAAACCTCGTATCTCGGTACGTAGTCGATATCGAGATACGGCCTTTGATTTGAGTAGGTATTTGTTACTTAGTGAGTTTTGCTTGTCACCCGACGATATGTACCTACTAGTTTACTTTAAGTTTTGACGTTGATAAACGAGATACAGGAATAGTAAAAAAAAACCTAATAAAATGAATGGAGAGATATTTATTTATATCTACAAATGAAATTAAAATAGATCTACGTTATGCGAATTTAATTAATATAAAGTTTATTTTAGTTGGTGAGAATGATAGGTTAGGTATGTATATTTTCATAAAGCGAAGTATAAAGGTATGCCATTACATTTTCAGAAGGTTAAAAAACACTATTTATTCACGGACCGGTTTGCAGTCGCTGTTTGTTTAAAAAAACACACACAAACGGCTATTTGCTTTCGGGACATCGAATTCCGGTCGTGGAGTTGGAAATTGTTCGATCCACTTGCAGTGGGACGACTTAGCGCGTGTTCAGTTGAATTTCGCCCTTGTAACATCATACCTTTCCAAGCCGGATTTTGTAGCTATATCTTTTGGAACTCGTGCATACGGGGTCGACTCAAAACCTCGTAAGTTATGTATCGCGGTTTTTATAATTATTTCTTCTCAATTTATTCAAAAATTCAATTTAAGCAAGAAAACGAATAAAAAGTTTGCTTACGAATGTACAACGCCGAGCATCGCGACGAAAGACGACCCACACGTCCGAAATGCATTATATTTCTTACTGAAAACAATCCTGTCGCCTTTCAAATAAAATCTACGCTCTTATTACGTGACAACGGCACCGTAAATTCATTTCAGAATGAGTACGTCATTTTGGCGACTGGGAACACTGTAATGGGGGCGTAGTAGGTACTAAATAATGAGTACATATTATGTATAATTAGTAGGTTAATAGGGTGTGTGTATTTAAATACTTACCGTTTACGCTTGGGAGTAAAAACGGGTGACGGAAAATCGTCTCTAGTTTAATTTTTTACGTTATTGTTTTATTCTACTGCATACTCGTAGTACCTATTCTGGTATGTTTATGAAATATGATTTAGCTAACCACATAAATTGATGCTGAGGTATATACCGCATCATGCACCAGATTGTATTCAAATATGATTAGTTAGACACCATAGTGTTTTTATTTACGTTTTGGACCAGAAAGAAAAACACGCGACAAGCATATCTCACCAGCACATGCTTACATTGGAGCTCAATTGCTTCACCAAATCGCGGATCTGGGAACTGGAACCACAGGAGTACAATACAGTCATGAAAAAAGATGTAGAAAAATTTGTTTATTATGCTATTTTCTGTATTTGTTGTGGTAAGGATGTGAATGATGTTGGTGTGATAATAAGGTTTGCAAATATACTTTCCCCGTGAAATTCGTTATTCATTGTGGATGAGTCTTTGTTCATTAAAATGACATCGAGTAAAGAAATTACAACTTACGCCGAATGCAAAGAATGGAAGAAAGAACGAAAGATCTTCTAGAAAATATTTTGCCGGCGAAATCTCGTGCAAGCTATTTAAAGGCATACCTAAATTGTATTATTAAATTTTCAGTGTATTTCTTAATTATTTTGATGAGATATCCAAGAAATACAAGTCATGATGAACAACTAGGAAACCTCCCGAGTCCACAACAGTTTGTCTCCGACTTTCACTCAACAAACGAATCAACATACGATCAATTTACCTGGAAAAACAATCAATAAATATTAAAAAAATTACAAATCGTACTCTTAATTTTTCTTGAAATAAATTTATTTTATCTACCTTTTTATTTTCTCACAATCGAAGTGAAATGTAGAGTGTATAACTCTGGTCTAAAAGCCATATTATCACTCGAACAACTTTCCCTCGCTTATATCCATCTCTTGGTGTAATGGCTCATTTAAGACCATTGTTGTACAATCTACTATTAATACTTACTTATTACGCTGGCTCACTGACCCTAAGTGGATCTTGGCCTCCGACACTAAGACACGCCACTGTACTCTGTCCTGCCGGTCGATCACGAAACGCAACGTTAACGGAACGTTACGTGATTACCCCTCTGGGTAGCTTGTCGTCAATCATAGTCAGCTGTTTGAAGCTGTTACAGGTCTTTCTGGACTTCGCCTATCCAGTGATACCTTGGTCGGCCGAGTGGACGTCGACCATTTGGGCGGCCCAGGTACACTCTTTTAGCGGCACCAGCGGCACGATCCTCTTTTATCCTCGCAACGTGGCCGAGCCAGCGTTGTCGAGCAGATTTGCTCTCCCCGATGATGTTGGGCTCGGCAACCAGTGCTTCCGCTTCCTCATTCTTACTCACTCTCAAACAAAATCCATCTTCTTACAAATTTAATACAAATCTTATATCGACAATTTTATTACTCTTTCTATGCCATTATTTGAATATTCTTGGGATTAACAGCGACAAACGATATGGTTTCAATGAAAATCTTGTAATAATATTATATGTATTAAACTTCGGTAGTTGTACCTACAGCTTGTTCTAGAACTATATGCTCAAAACCTCGGATTTTGATTAACGCCTATAACGACATTTACTAGAGCTCGATTACTCTATTTATGAAATTACCCTCTTCATTCCGGCGTCGACGCGAGAGCGGATCCTGTCAGCTTTTCTAAATTTTGCCTGACTTTCGCAGCACTATACCCTATTCCATATAAGATTAGAAAAATTGTGCGTTAATCCTCATGTGATTTCAAGGAAATCCATTTAGAAACGCAAAAAAATAGTATTGTTATATTTGGAAAGCCCTTAATGGTCGAAATAAGTAAAACGAGTACAATATTTCCCTTTGATATTCTAGATAAACGAAGAAACGAAGACGATTTTGTCCGTCAAAAATCTAATGTATTTTTAAAGTCCCTTTCCTCTCGTTCATTTATAAATCTGTACCTACCTACACCTAGCAGTTGCATGTCAAATAGTACTTAATTAATATTTGGAGTAGCTCAACCGGTAAAATACTTCCAACTTACAGAAGACCGTGTCCATAATAACTTGCTCTGTTGTGTTCTTCAGCAGGTCGATCACGTACTAAACGCATTGTACGCGCGTCGGGTAGATCTATATGTCAAATTTTATATGGAGAAATGACAGTTAAACTGTCCTAACGCGCGTTCGAAACGTTATGTGATTACCCCTCGTCGAATGCGTAACGCTTGGCACTGTACGTATAGATAAAAACGTACGTACTAAATGACATTTTTTGTTTGGAAAAATGACAGTGGATTTGACCTAACGCTCGACGCTCGTTCGTAAAAATTCACAATTACCCCATGACTCTGATGAATAATGAGTAAGGTCTTTAGTAATAAGTAAGGTCGCCAGAGCTTCTGATGTGCTGTAATTTGATTTTTGAGTGAGAGCCCCTGCGTTTGTTTTTAGCTTTCGAAAAAATAAATTATCAAATCAATTAAGATCGGCAGCGCGCTTGCCACTTATTTAGAGCGTCCTCGAAAGCGTCAATAGGATATCCCATAAAAAAACATTAAATGTAAAAAATAGGCTGAGTCTCGAAACTCTTCCACCGTAAAAAGTTGTGTGTTCTTATTAATCTTTATTTGCTTGCTGCACCTAACACTAACAACATGCAAAATTCCAATTTTGTAGGTCAGCTAGAAGTACCTTAGAATTTTGATGATCGGTCAGTGAGTAAGTGAGTCAGTGACAAAATTGAGGATCTTTGACTTGCAATAATTCGTAAACTACTGGTTTGAATTGAATTTAATGTAATTTGGAAATATATTTAGCTATGTAATGCCCTCTTGGTCACTGAAAATGTAGGCTTCTAGTTTTTTCCACAAGTAAGTTACAGGGGGGTCAAAAATGGCTTCGAGAAAAGGTACGCCGTGCCATTTTTTCCTCTTTTGCTCGACTTGTCGGGGGCACTGGAGTGCCCCCTGATACCTAGTGTCAGCTTAAATATTTACCATCAGGCAGGTCGCATACTTGTTTGCCAGCATGAAAATGAAAATGAAAAATATGTTATTGGGTTTTTTTAGCATCGTAGTTAAATACGCATCTCTAATCATGATCAGTCTGTCGGTGAGTGCATAAATGATTGCGCTTCATATTCTGCTGCACGCGGGAAACGTGGAGGCTTTCATTTAAATTGCGAATTTAATTGCGGCGCTCCGGGCCAGTGCAATATACCTACACAGTTTTACAATTTTATAAGTACATGGAATGGATATTTAAGTACAATACGAGTATTAACATTTACTGTGACTTGTTCCACGATCGTGATAAATCAGACTACCTTCCAGCTTCGATATATATGTAGCTTCCTGATGAACATTATGAAACATTACGATAAAATAGAGTCACGAAACGTTTATCATAAGTAGGTTAAACATTGTGGTATACACATAAAAAAACGGAAACATTCTTGCGAAAATATAAGAATGAACTAGCCTACCCTCAGAATAATCAATTTCCATTATAATTATGAGTTAGGAAAGTGGGATTCTGACCGTCCCTTCTTTATGGCGGTTAAGCTAATAAAATTATGTGACGGCGTTGGTTACTTTCAGCCGTCCTTGTTAAAATATATTGTTTAGTTCACGCGTTAGTTAGGCAGTTACGAGATTGGGAATAGTCTAAGTTCTTTTATTAAGTAATCTGAAAGCGAATTCGATCACGTAATACATTGTACGTATGTTAGGTAGATCTAAATGTAAATCAAAAATGTGGAAAGATTACAGTTGAATTGTCCTAACGCGCCTTCGAAAAGTTACGTGCTTAACCGTTGTACTTAGGTGCAACATTAATTATGGTTATGATGGTGAATTGACGACTACGCATAGCGTTTCATAAAAGTTAGGTATGATGAGATAGTTTATTAGTGTTCTGGGATTAGAACCGAATACGCTGACTTTCAAGTCAAAAATGTCGTGTAATTTGGGCTTTAGCAGCTCCATTACAGCGGTCGACCCCAACTTGGTTTGTATCAACATTGGGTTTTATTACGACCTCACATTAACCTTTACTTAACAACAAATTATTCAGAACCAAAATATGTGACCCCAGTGACAAACGAAATGCATATCCAGGTTGTTGATCCACGGTGAGATCCCTTTTGATTTTATTTTTAGCTTATTTGTAGCTTATGTTGAAAGAATAACAAACAAAGTAAAAATATGAAACTCCAGATCTCTCAGCCATCTTGTTAGGACAGAATGACGCATTGAATTCCGCAACTTTCCTTAATAAAACATTTGGAAGCCAATTAACTTCCGGAAAATTTCCACAAGACAATAAATACCCATAAATCTCCTGCTAGGTATTTGTTGTTTTGTTGTTCATTGAAATTATACTTTGTTACTTTATTACCTACAACCTAATTTGGTTTTGTTTTGTATTCAATTATTTGATTTAAAAAAAGGTCCTAATGTGTAACGCGCTTACTAGATACCTTCCTAACTTAGTATACCTAATCATATTGAGACTTTTATGTTTTTAGGCACATTTAGGGGTCCTCACCTAAATGTACCAAGAACGAAATCCTTCGGCTGATAAGCCGAGCAAAATATGCCAGAAATAAAGCATGCGTCGCAGAAGGTTGGTTCAGTTGTTTCACCATAAGAGGATTCAAAAGAAGAAGTAGCTAAATAGGTATTAGTATTGGCCAGAAAGTGCTATTCCCGATAAAGTATTACATTAACGTTTCTGTTTGTTGTCCAGTAAAATTTGGTCATGTGACAATGACGGAATGACACTTACAAATGAAATTAGATACAACCTCGTCGTATATTCGTGCCAAATAGTCGTATATAAGACGCACTCAGCAAATTAACGTAAATAGGTTAACAAGTTCTATAAATAATACTACGGTCGAAGTCAAAATACATTTTTGCACAATATTCCCTTGTGATAAGGTGAGAAATGTATAACCAACATATTGTTGATGTCACTGTAAATGAGTACATGAGCAAACATACGGTAAAAAAATAATTTCACCCCTGTTTCAATATAAAAACTGACGTATTTGTACTAGGTGTACGGTGTACGTAACGTATCCCGGAACTCGTATTGAGCTCGTTTGTGTAATTGTGTTTGTGTATGCGGCTGGGCTGTCACCGGCCGGCATCAATTCTATCGGGCTGACGTGGACAAATTGACATGTCCTGCCCTCGCTGCTTGACTTATTCCAACTCGCTTTTTCGTTACGTATAAAAGGGAAATAGGTCGATGAAGACATTTTTTCCACATGCGCTCTTTAGCTTGTTGTGTTTTGCTGTTTAATGTAAGGCTGGTTTAGTAGTTAGGATCGTATTTTTTTGACAATAAATAAGCATGTATCTATGAGTCATCATCATCATCATATCAGCCGAAAAACATTCACTTCTGGACATAGCCCCCAAAGAGGACTTGTGTCTAGGAATACCAAATGTAATTATTATGAACTTTTGTCGTACAATATTTTCTCCCGATAATTTACTTACTGCCCGTAAACCATTGGAACTCAACTCAAAATGCGAATCCGAATAAATTCGTACGTCGTTCTGTACGTCTATAATACAGTTGATTTAATAACACCAAGAAATCACACTTGTTACTTTACAATCGCTACAACGCGAGACTAGGAAATATATACCCTCTTTATTATTTGCACAGAGCGAGTGAGGCAGGAGACGCAGAGTCGCTCGCAACTCGACTTGGTTGCAAGTTGTAATTTATAAGTACTAACAAAATCACATCTAGCTTGATATACGAATGTCACCAAAACCTCACAGAGGTGTGCGCAGATATATAAAAACAAAATTACTATACAATGGATCAAGGGGCACAGTGGCTCAAGAGGAAACGATGCAGCGGATGAACTGGCCAGGAAAGGCTCAGAAACAACGGCATACGGACCGGAGCCAATCTTGCCCCTGCCACAAAGCTACATATACAATCAACTGGACCAACACACTAAAGACCTTCACCAAAGATACTGGGAGGAGATAGACACATGCAGACAGACCAAAGAGATTCTGTCGAAACGCGACTACATACTTACAACCGCACTACTAAGGACACATAGAAACCAACTGCGCAAGATAGTGGGTATAATAACAGGACACAACACCTTGAACAGACACCTCTATAACTTAGGTATCACAGACTGCCCCATGTGCAGAGCGTGCATGGAGGCAGAAGAAACGACTAAACATATACTACTGGACTGCAACCTAGGTTCTCCAGACACACTACGGGACGCAGTCAGCAACACCAAGGCACTCACCAACTTTCTAGACGAGCTGGGGTGGATAGAGTAGCTCCACACCGCCGTTTCACGCAAAATAGTCAAAGTCAAAGTCAAAATATTCTTTATTCAGGTAGGCCTAGTACAAGCACTTTACAATCGTCAATTTTTTGAAACATAATCTTAAACAAATTTTTTAGAGCTATTGATTGTAATGCGTCAAATATTTTCAATTGATATGCACAGTGTAGGTGCCAAAATAATTAATAATAATTTCACAATAAGATCGTCACAATGTAAAAAAGAAATAGGCACAATGGAGGTCGACTTGCGAAAAACGCCCAGTATAACTAACTAGTTAGTACTAGTACTAACAAAAATGTCAGCTCAGCACTTAACTTAAATAACCTAATTTGATAGGAGATCCTACCAAAATCAGTTCCGTTAATACCTAAAGCTCAAGAGAAAATATTTACAACTAATAATGGGTGTTAATAAAAGATCCTTTCGATAACATTGTACCTCAAAAATTATGAATGCCAAGCATGAGTTCAGTGTTGATTGGTTATGAAAAAAAACCAGACAAGTGCGAGTCAGACTCGCCCACTGAGGGTTCCGTACAAATGTATCGTTTTCAGATTTTTCCCTGTATTTGTAGTACCTATAAGGCGATATTACTTGCCAAATTTCATAGTTCTAGGACAACGAAAAGTACCCTATACATTTTGATTCCCTTGAGAGTGTCGAAATATTCATTTTTTGCTGCATAAACGGCCGTACCGTTTTTTACTTTAACTTAGATGTATGATTTTTTCACAGCTTCCAGGGACTGTAGACTTGAGTATATGGTTTTAATTTCAACTCGATAACTCCACGTACCTCCACGCGTTCCCGAAATAAAGGGTCTTGACAGTTTATGGACAACAAAGTGATCCTATAAGGGTTCCGTTTTTTCCTTTTGAGGTACGGAACCCTAAAAAAAGCGGCCAAGTGCGAGTCGGACTCGCACATGAAGGGTTCCGTTAAATAATTTGCTTTTTACGATTTATGACGTATTAAAAAAAACTACTTACTAGATCTCGTTCAAACCAATTTTCGTTGGAAGTTTGCGTCGTAATGTACATCATATATTTTTTTAGTTTTATCATTCTCTTATTTTAGAAGTTACAGGGGGGGGGGGACACATTTTACCACTTTGGAAGTGTCTCTCGCGCAAACTATTCAGTTTAGAAAGAAATGATGTTAGAAACCTCAATATCATTTTTGAAGACCTATCCATAAATACCCCACACGTATGGGTTTGATGAAAAAAAAAATTGAGTTTCAGTTCTTAGTATGGGTAACCCCAAAATTTTTTGTTTTTTTTTTCTATTTTGGTGTAAAAATCTTAATGCGGTTTACAGAATACATCTACTTACCAAGTTTCAACAGTATAGCTCTTATAGTTTCGGAAAAAAGTGGCTGTGACATACGGACGGACAGACAGACAGACAGACATGACGAATCTATAAGGGTTCCGTTTTTTGCCATTTGGCTACGGAACCCTAAAAACGAAAATATCCATAGCTCCAGAATTGGCCACAGGACAGATAACCCGGCGACCCGGGACCCTTCATTTTGCATAACAAATCAATGTCATAATCCCCGATGGTGCCGCCTCGACCATCGATATTTCACCCCGTGAATGGACCGGGATAACCCGTGTACTCATTGCTCAAATACCGCATCATTTCGTCGTTGGCACATTTTAGGCTCATATTTGCCCTAGATATAAATATTTTACGCATGAATTATGCGAGAATGTTGGTGTCCAAAACTTTTACGTACGGTTAACCCGAACAGTAGAAGCTAAATCTTGGCTTTTCAGGAAAAACAATATCCTATGTTTTTGTTTTAATCCAGGTTATAAACGTTCACCCGTGTTTGCGTGATTGATTAACAAAAATCCAAATATATTATATTTATATATTGTACCTACTTGCGTAGTTAGATGTATAAAGATGTTGATGATGTTGTGAGGGGACACCTGGCTGGAAACAGGCAAGCTGTCGATCGTTGTCCCGTTCATTCAGCCGAATTCCCTCAGGTTGGAGACTCATGTTACTGTCCCGGCGGCGTTCCCACGTCAAACTCTTCCCTTCTTATCATTTTCCTGCAGAACAGAAGAACATCTTTAAGGTCGACATCCCTCAACTCCCTCTCCTCTAACACATCTTTACTGAATGTAGTTAATCGCGGTGCCGCGTACATAATACATTCCGCTAATACATGCTTACTGGTTTCTTCCTCCCCACAGTGTGGGCAGGAAGCATCCTTACTGATACATATTACCTTTAAGTGTCTATTTAGAGTATTGTGACCAGTTACTATACCGTCAGCAACCTACGATTGCTCTTACCCAGTTTCAGAAGATACCTGGTTCTCCTGTGATCGATACCTCCTCATCATCTTTGCATGTCTACATCCAGGTGCTTTAGTTAGATCACATATGTATGAATATAAAGAGATCGGATATGGCGGCCGATTTTTATAGAGTGAGCCTGTCGCAAGTACATTAACCCACACAACGCCCAAGTAATTGACAAGACAAAGCACGCACACATCTAAAACACACACTCTTGTATACCTACACGCTTATTTGACAATAAACGCGCATCATATCAGGCATTTTGGGAAAAAACGTAATATTCTCTGCGATCAGCACGCGTGCACAGTATGTCAGTGTATGCCCATTGAGCATACAGCTGCGACACGGCCGCCGGCGGCTTGTCCTCTCTCTAGTATTCTATGCTCTGAGAGTTAGATGTATGTTGTATTTAACCTATTGATTTTCCTAATCGGAATTCATCTCAATCAAACAAGCAATGGCTTACGCGATTTAAACAAAACCCCCAAACGTTAGGTTTCCGAGTAACTCGTTATTGTCGGTCTCTCTGAAACTCTGAACTTATTCAAGTGTCTGTGTTATCCGCGATTGCGAGATCCGCGAGCCGATAGTGTCGTATCTTTCAGAGTTAAACGTGGTATTATTAATTGTCAGGGAAATATAAATAACAACTGTATGATATCGGCTGATGAAGAACTGAGGCTGTCATATGTCACTTTTTACATGACGTTTCAGTACATTCTCGCCGTAAAACGTGGCGATAAAACCTATACCTAAAACTGGAATTCGAGACCAAAAAAACTACGACAATGTTGCCACTGCAATAAAATGATCTTACAATAGTAATAGTAATAATAACAATAGTAAATCCTTTTTTTCTAAAAACACACGCTGACATAATTTATTTATTGGTAATTTTAATTCTATAATTTAAAGAAGTAATTTTTTTTACTTATTTTTACATAAATACAAGACGCTTTAATAAAAACTTAATCATCCGTAATTTTTGGTTGCAAAGCTGGTATTGCGCTTGTATCACTTCAGGTGTTAATAACATTTGGTACAACATTTTAACTACATAAATGTAAGTTATTAATAACCTATTTTTGCATACATTTAGCTAATTGTAGAATAATAGGTAAAAGGGCATGTAGCCAAGAATAATAAAACATTTAAAATGGCAGAGGTCAAAGACCTATTTCATGAAGGCCTCCGGGAGGTGACACCGCAGAAGTGGCAGTCATGTGTAAGTCATGTTCATGAAAGTAGCGGACGAGATGTGCAAACTGGACGGATTAATTACTGGAGTGGTGGAAAACTTTATTATACAAGTGACCGACTCAGATTCCGAAGTTAGTGATTCTGACATTAGTGATGGTGAAGATGAAGATAAATAAAAACAATTCATTAAAAAATGGTTTTATTTAACTTTTCCATACTGTCTTAATAATATGGCACACTGTCGTGCGTGTTCATTGGTAATTCAACTTGTTTAAGTTCTTTACAATAGAATTTTGTCAATGTTAGTTGAGTTGAAAATAAAGTTTGTAATTAAATTCCTTTTTTTTGAGAAAATCCTAATGAATGAATTTTGCCAGCCAATACAAAGAAGCATATAACAAAAAGGTTGGCGAAACCTGAAAACTTTATTTGACAATGACATAAGTGACTTTGATAGATTTGACAGTGACGTATCTGTCGTAGTTTTTTTGGTTTTGAATTCCAGTTTCGAAATTAGTGTGCTAGGGCCTCTGGCGTCTATTCCACCTACATGAGCCGACCAAGCCCTTAAATTATGATGATGACTGTAACTACTATACGTTATTTAAGAGACCGTCAATGTGTTTAGCTTTAAATGTGACGTAGAAATGATATCACAAAACAAAAAAAACATACAACTGAATTGAGAACCTCCTCCTTTTTTTGAAGTTGGTAAAAAAATAATACGAGCTTATAAACGTTATACTGTACGTCCTTGTACAGTGGTGGATCGAGGATTTCGTTTTGAGAGGAGATTTATCCTAGGGTTTTAGTTTGGAGGGATTTTACCACGCTGATGTAACATGTGGGACGGGAGGATTCCGATATTTAAGATGCAATGCTTGAGTCGCAACCCAACGACCTGGACCCGGTAGCGCGCTTATGTGGACTGCAACTTGTTCTAAGGTATAGTTAGCGTGACCTGTTCAACAGTTAACCACATACTATTCAAACCATTATACCTCGTAATTGTTAATTCAAAGCAGGGTATTTTATTCTGGTCAAGATGCACGTTTGTTCACAATTGGCATAAAAAAAAACTCAACGATTTTTGCAATAACTTTGTATTACTTACTTCAAGTACCTAATTTGAGATAGCTAACAAACTATACGAACACTTTGTATCATCCAGTACTTTTAGCGTGGGATTGACGTGAGTTGCGTTTACTACAGGCGCTAGCGCCTATCGTCAAGATTTAGTATGAAAAGTCTATACACCGCCCCTGGTGGTCACTCATAGAACTAAAAATCCAAACTGTAACGTGAGGCACTTATACATTACTTAATTCGCCATCGACTTCACGTTCGTTCACGATTTTCCAATATTCAACCTTATATCACTAGCATTTATCGTTTTAATTTAAATGTTTGTCGGTTATGACATTACAGAATACGCGCATCGCGACGTCGACAGTGTCCACTGTCGATACAATATGGCGGCGCGGGGGCCATTTATTTGCATTTTTAAATACAAAATATGCGACAATCCGAATTTTGCGGATATATGTTGTCAATTCAAAACCCTTATTTTTATAAGTTCTTTAATTTGAGATAAATTTCGATCGGATCTACGGTAACTCTTGACGGAATAATACGATATCACGGGCCATTTTGCAAGTGAAATAGTAAACTACAGTCGCTACGGTATTCTTCGATACGAAATGTCAAATTTGGGTCTCACACTACCGATTGGTAGTACGAATCGAACGTTAAATTACGCATCGAAAACTAAACGCTAGAGCCTAACGTTTTGCAGTTGGTTTCGTAGGACAACGGCATTGTGAGTTACAAGTTTGACGGGTCGAATCGAAGAATACCGTAGCGAGATCGAAATCTATTCGAAGCGCGTTTATTCGATCTCGTATTAGTTACGTAACGTTAGGTTACGATTGTTATCTCACAATAAGGGTACAGCTTAATCAATTCAGCCGTTATTCTAATGAATGTATTGGCTACCTTCTCGGCCGACACAGGCAGTATACGACCGGGCAATGGTGAATCCTATGTTTAACTGTCCACGGAAACTATTTCCTATGTAGTACCTACATTTATGGGAGAAGTTAAGATACTGATTTATGATTGGTAATTCTACTGTGATTTGTAGTCCCGCTCTCTGAATCAGGCACTCGTTATTAACAAAGCCATTGAGGCAGATAATGGGGCTCAAAACAATTTGCAATTCAATGAGAGTCGTCTTGCTCCTTAGTTAGCTGTCAGGATTATCTACTCGGATTAATTACAAGTGGATGAGTTTTCTTAAGGATTATTCCGTCTCTTTGACCTAGATTGTTGTTGTATCTAAACTTGACGAAGCGCACACGAGTTTGTTAAAAGACGCCCTGTTCAAATGTAAATTAAGAAAATAATAACCTAACCTCCTCAAAACAAAGTGATAATACTGATAACTTAACTTTGCAGTGAGAGCCCAAGTATTAAAATAGGGACTTGAAGCGAAGACTCACTGTGATAATGATAATACTAATGTCCGCACCAGTAGAAAACGAAAAAAATGTAAACAAATATGGCTGACTATCAATTGATCTCTCTGAATCTATGAAAAAACTTCAATTGGTAGTGATGGGACATGAACAGTGTTATTTTGTTATCCATTCGATTTAGAGTATTTAGACACGGGACAACAAATGCAATTGATAGTCAGCCATATTTTTTTACATTTTTTTCGTCTTCTACTGGCGCGGACTATAGACCCAAATGTTTAACGTCACCAGTGTTTGTTTGTATTACGTGCCACGTTATGTCAACGTTGATGGTTAGTCTATGGATATATGTGGCATTGTCGCAGCACTGCTTCAAATGAGCGGGAAGGGGTATCTTCGATCTTCTGTTGCTAAACATCATGACGATGGCGCGTGGCACGAGGAGATGTTACATTAATTAATGTATTTATTTTACTTATTAAATGTTGTTTTGTATTCGAGGTAACATACTGACTTTAATGTATTCACTATTATTTAACCGTAATTTCATCAAAATGCACGAGTTTTTGTGGTGTAGTTTTTTGTACTAATACAAGTACGCCGGGCCTTGGTATCTATAATGGATATCTTTATTGTTGGGCCATCCTGCTCGTTCTAAAGAGTTATTGTGATCGTGTGATAACGTGAGAATGAGCAGGAATGACATTTCTAGCATCATTATTTGTTCTAGTTAAAGTCTGTTGGGCTTACACAGTTCCTTTGGCAGTTAAGTAGTAAAAAAAGGCCACGGTGGTCCCACATATTAATTTTACGTTAATTAAGAGAAGTCTATGGTATATTACTATGTAAAATTTTGGGATTTTAAAGTTTTTAGACGTAAGAAGTTTTGAATATGTTGACTGATATGATATTGTTGAGATTTGTAGAAGCTAGAAAACCTAATAGATGGCGTTACTAGTAGCATTTAATTAACACATAACGGCCATACGCCACATGTCGCCGACGGAATATAAAGAAACTATGTAGGGTAAGTGCACCAGTGAATGAACGAATCCAGTGAATGAACGAAAACCTGATTATCTGCTTAAATTAAGAGTTCTGTATATTTCTAGCATACCGGGTATTTTTTTCTCGATTAGAAGCATTCAATGTAAGGGTTTTGCAACATTTATATCAACTCAGTCGCAACAGTTACTAAATGAGCGAAGCTTAAAGTTGACGGGCTATGGGCGTGGATTTTTTGTATGTGCCGGTAATAAGGGGACAAGATTGTTACCTTTTATTTGATGTGCCATTGTACTAGTTTTATAAACTTGTAACTTATGGTGTGTGGTTTTTGGAAATCATAAGAGCGAAATTGTGCTATTCAAACATCTTTTTAAGTTATTTAAGTTTAGATTCTCGTTTTTTAGAAGGTGTTCTATAACTAGAATTAAAAACCGCCTAAATCCATTGAATGAACAGGAGTGTTCATTCACTGGTAACTCCTGTTTTACTGTTTTCGTAAAATCTTATGTTGTAGTTATTGTAATAAGCTTTAGTTTTTAGTAGCATAACCACCAATGGTTTGTCCATCGTTGGTCCAGTGTTCGAACAAACCTCATTTTCGAACATAAAGTTAGTTCATTCACTGGTGTATAGATTTCCAGTAAAGGAACATTGACCCATAATTACCTAGTTCATTTATTGGTTTTTGGAACCAGATAATGAACGAACATTTGTTACAGTTTTTTAATTGTTTTAGAAAAAGTAAACCATTAACTACCACCCCGTGCGTTGGTATATCGAGATACTCCAAACAAAATCGCTAAACAGCAATTTAAACCAACAAACCATAACTATAACAGTAGTTGATTCACTGGTTTTTAGTTGTTCATTTACTAGAAAACCCTGTTCATTCACTGGTGATTTTCCATTTTTCTACCTAAAATATCAAATAACTTAAAATTGTGGAAACTTATTGCAAAAGCAAAGTAATTTAAGCAAACAAGAATACTTGTTTGAGCTGTACATACAGTCACGGCCGATATTAAGTATAGCTATCTTACATAAAACAATTTTTAAAGTCAAAAATATCCTTAAGCGTTCATTCACTGGTGCACTTACCCTACATATCAAAATTAGTCCATGAATTTGCCGCTAGATGCCGATATCCTTAGTAGAAACTAGCTAACAAGATGTTTCCTGAAAACATGGGGTCAAGTCGCCTTCAAGCTCAAAGTAATAACCAACAAAGACTACAATATACATACTGAGATAGACAGGCAACTCGGCCAAATTGAGAAGGCATTTAATGCTTGCGTATACAGGAGCCATCTCTTCTGCGGTAGTTACAACTTTTCTTGGAATGTACAAAACATACAAAAAGTGCGTCGATCGAACCCCGGATCATCGACTCCAAATACCACCGTCTGTACCCCTAGGCTACTGATGCCTTGTGACAATACGGCGAATTTTGAAATACCTTGACAACCTAGCCTAGCAATCGCTAGAGCTTCAGAGAGTTCGCCAGCTATCAAGAAGGTGGCACTGTTTTCAATAAGAAACTGGATTTGCATTAAGTTCTAAGTTCGCATAGCATGGTAACCAACAAGAAGTAATACAACCGGATAAAGTAAAGTACAGTGAAGTGTAATAGTGAGCAACGTTTTAGTGAAGTGTTGTCGTGGTGAACGGAAGTACAGTCAGGTGCGAACAGATATTGACAGTATTATTTTGTTGTTTTTGTGAATGAATGAAATGAATGAATTAATGAAATTTATTGCGTATAATGAATCCAGGTTACAATTGCAGATATAGTTACATAAAGAAAGTTTCACTGAACTCTACATTTGCAGGTGTACACGCTTATCTTAATAATTAATAGTATTACGTTTAATTAAAAATATCAACAATATTGTATAGAACTTTTACCACTCATGTTAAATAATTAAACATACATTAATTGCATAATACAAAATTATATAAGCTCCATGTATTCCTTTAAACTATAGAAACATTTATCTAAAATCCATGACTTAACTGCATTTTTAAATTTATTTATGTCTAATAATTTGAGATTGTCAGGTAACTTATTAAAAATGCCAATACACATAATAAAACATTTTTTTGAAGTAAGTTTCAGTCTCGCATAGGGTTTGTACAATTTTTGCGTATATTGTGATCTTACTGTCCTAGAAGACATTGATTGGACTTGTTACAATATTAAATATTTTAAGTCCCATTTATGTGGGATTTTTTCATCATAATTCTATGTTCATATAGGTAATAAGGCTAAATGTGTTAACTGCAATGTAATCGTCTGTGGTATTTTGTAAATTTCTTGTAACAATAAGGGTAGAATTTACCTTTCCCAGTGGGATTTCGTAGTTCGCTTAAAATGAGAAGGCCATTTTTATTAACTTTACGACATCAACAACATTGTGTGGCAAAAATTTGATATCCTACGGGATTGGTAAGTCCCTTCATTAAATAATGCTTATTATGTAAACTGGAATCACATTGACAGTATTATTTGTTTAAATTCCCATTTTTAATGGGGTTTCTAAGGCTGGCCAAACTGCCTTAAACGTAAATGTAGCGGCTCATTATGATAAAAATAGAACAAATTATTTTGGAGATTTCCTTTCTGTCTAGCAAGCCTAAATCAATATTATAACACCCTTAAAATATGACACCTGTATCTGTTGGGGTTTACCAGCTATAAACAATTTTTGGTCTGGGCTTTCAGGACTTTAATAATTAGTTCTAATATTAGGACATTGGGTCTTCGTCGGAAGTACCCTTTTTGAAACTGGGCCTCAGGAGGGTATAGCTCTACATGCGTAGGTACATAAACTCACGCCTGTATTCCGATAACAGGTAGGCAGAGCAATTTTCAATAATAATAATAATAACGTTTATTGCAAACTATGGTTTTTTACATATATGTTACAAAATAAAAATGTATCTCATGGACCCTGGTAGGGTATGACAATAGTTCTTAAAAACTAGTTTATACACCGTGGGCGTTAATAACCCGAAAGATTTTAACCACGTATTCCGGAGGTCATTAGGAGTAAAAAATGTTATATGAAGTTAAATCTAGTTCATACATCTATTAGGCAACCTAATTATATTACGTAGTTCATAATAAAACCTATAGTTTTACTTTATGATATTACACTATTGTAGGTAATCATCCTGCAGGAACTCTGAGACAGAATAGTATGCTTTTTTTATTAGATATGTTTTTAGTTTGTTAATGAAAGAGTTATTATTTTCTATATTCCTTATATTTGATGGTAATTTGTTGTAAATATTGATCGATCTGTAATATGGGCCTTTTTTGTACATGTCTAATATCGGTTCCGGAGCGATAATTTTGTCTCTGCGACGTGCACTTTGGTTGAATTTATATAAATGAAGATTATTTCTGACGAACGTGGCGATTTCCAGGATGTATAGAGATGGTAGAGTCAAAATTTGTAGGTTTATGAAATGTGGTTTGCAAGTTTGAGTTTGTAGAATGTTAACTAATATTCGGACACATTTTTTCTGTGCTATAAATATATTATGTGCGTCAGTGCTATTACCCCATAAAATCCCCTTTCAATGCCACTTCTAGTAATTGTAGGTAAACAGCTTAAGAGAATATTTAATTTAAGAGGATTTGCAGATGACATAGCCGCAAAAAATACGATGACCAAATACTAAGAAAAATAATAAAAGAAATATCAAATATACTACTAATAATAACTAATCTTCTTTGATTGAGTTTTAAACACAATATACCTAAAAATAAAAAAAGATATTGGGCTCGTCCGGGATTTGAACCCGGGACCTCTCGCACCCTAAGCGAAAATCATACCCCTAGACCAACGAGCCGGTTGATATGCCATACGAAATTTGGTATCAAATTCAGCACTGCGTATAGTGCGTATGCGCATTAAGAGAAAGTAGCTCATTAATCGGACATGTTATGTAATAGCCTTTATACATCTGACAACGTTGTAATCACTTAACCCGCTGTATACATGTACCTACGTTGATATAGTAGTTTATGTGACTGTACATAACGAAGGGCATTAAACACGAGTGTGGGTTTATGGAACGAGCCGAACACATTCTAGAGGATTTATGATATGGGTGAAGATAAAATATATTATACTCTTATTGCAGCGTGGACACAATCAGTAATAAAGACATTATTACTTTTAAATAATGACGTCACTATTGAAATTATACCTAACTAGCGATTATTAATTACCGAATTAATCATATTTAAGTAAAGAAACATTATTTATTCTCATCATCATATTTTGTAATAAGTATCCCATAAAAAACATTCCATGTAAAAAATAGGCCAAGTCTCGAAACTCTTTCACAGTAAAAAGTGGTGAGATATTTCGTAGAGCCAAGTCAGGCATTCTTATTAATCTTTATTTGCTTGCTAAATAAAATTCTGCAACTTGGGAATCACACAACTTTACTGCATTTACTATTTTTTGCATAGGTACCTAAAACTATGTAAGTGTGATTGCCAAGTCACAAAACTTTATTTAGCAAGCAAATAAAGATTAATAAGAATGCCTGACTTGGCTCTACGAAATATCTCACCACTTTTTACTGTGAAAGAGTTTCGCCTATTTTTTACATGGAATGTTTTTTATGGGATCTCATTTCTTTTTGTAGACTTTGTATGGGAATGTTATTTTACCAACCGCAAGTAACGTTTGTATAGTTATGCAGGAAGGAACTGCAAAAGTAACTTTGTAAAAGCATGTATTTAGTATAGAATTCCAAACTTACTTATGTAGTTTGTATATCTCTGAAACGTGACTGAAATTGCAATATTTTTAGGTTTTTTAAGGCTTAAAACTAATTATGTTTGAGGAGCTTGTGGGTTTGCTAGAAGTACCTTAGAATTAGCGTGATCATTATCAGTAAGTGAGTATGTCAGTGACAAAACTAACGAACATTGACGGACAATAGTTCTTAAACTAAAAGTTTGAATTGAATGTTACTGATATTATATGTTAGCCATATTATGCCCTACATGTTCCTGAAAATTCGGGGTTCTAGCTTTAGCCAGCACAAAATTACAGGATGTTGAAAATGGCCTGAATCGCTTCGAGAAAAGGATGGTACGGCCGTGCCTCTTTGTATTGCTCGACTTGTTTTATGTAAGATATTTATAAAAAAATATCTATTTATAATCGGACAAGACTGTTTTTATAGCATTTAACAAGTATTCTACGTTGCTTACATTACTTTCGCTATTGTTTTCGATATTTTTAAGTTATGTTGACCTTACGGCATTGGTCCCACCGCCGGCGAGTAAGCGATGAGCTATCGGCGATTTTCTCGCCCAAGAAACGAACAAAAGATAATCGCTCCCGTGTAAATAAAAGAGAGAGATATATATTTATAGTTCATTGCTGGCTGTTCACACCGCCGGCGATGAACTATTTTTTTTTTTACACGCGAGCTATTATATTTTGTTCGTTTCTTGGGCAAGTAATCGCCGATAGCTTATAGTCTGTAGCCGGCGGTGGGACCAGTGCCTATAGGTAGAATGGAAATCACCACTGAATTAACAGTTTTCAACTAAATGAACAAGTGAAATCAGGGAATGAACTAGGTACCAGTGGCGGAGCGTCCATACAAGCCGATTCCCATCATCATCATCATCATTTTCAGCCTGTAATCGCCCACTGCTGAGCATAAGCCTCTCTTCGCGTACGCCATTTATCCCGGTCCCGTGCTAGTCTCATCCAGAAATGACCCGCGGTCTTTTTTATGTCATCATGTAACGAGATAAACCGTGTTTGATGGTATGCGTAGACGGCTATCACTTACCTATGTGTGTAACAGCAACCTGACGAACTCGAAGAGTCGTCCACACTTGATTTTATGCACCGCGCTAGTCAGTCAGATAGATTTCTCACAGAGGTGGGTATGCTTTGGGTTCACGGTCATAGGAGCAATTAGTGCTTTCTAAAGAGGGCGCCATGCATTTCAATTTATACTCTAAAATGCAAAAGAGTTGTATGCAGGAGACCTATTTAGTAGCTAGCCACATAGAAATATGAACAAAGATTCAATTACAGAAAGCAAGTTTATTACAGTTCTCACAATCGTTTTAAATATTTACTAAACCTTAACTCTACTGTAGGGATAGCGGCGTGGCTCTCTCAGATGAGATTAAAATATAGGTCCCTGACCGAGGACGAAGTTTGACTCTAAAGTTAAATCTTTATATATAAGTAGGCTTTATTATTACGCTTAGGTCTGTGTGAGGCTCGTTTGCATTATTAAATTACAACATTAATATCTCATGGCAGATTCCATGAATGACACCAAAAAAAAAAAATGGAGGGAGGTCACCTCTAGAAACCCGCTACACGTGCGTCACGTCCCGCTGCGGTCCACTGCGTCTACCCAGGCTCCCAGATGAGAAACTGCTCGTGTCGGCATCCGCATGTGAAGTACAAAAGGGGCGTATCACCGCACGCGAATTCCTGCGCCCGCTCAATTGCCTGTCCGCAACTGGAGCCCCCGCAAGGCAGCCAGCACGTTGTCGCTGGCAAGAGTTCAAAGCTAAGCGTTGGTGATTTTCCGCCTCCCAGATATCTTCTTTAAGAAGTAGTGTGTTACATCGACATTTCCAAAGCGTCAAAGCATCTCTGTGTCACTGGATGTATGCTGCTACATTTAAGTTAAACAAATGGCCTCCCGGCCGAAGCGAGCACTTCTCAAAAATTGCGACCTTTTCGCTCAACGCATTTTCGAAGAAGAACTTCTCATTGCTTTTGACAGCCGAGAAAAAAAAAAAGAAGCTACCATAGACAATCCCCATATTCTGTTCAAATACCATAGAGGTATAGACCTGTAGTTATGCCTTGGATGCATGACGACAAATTATTTATCAAAAATCAAATATGATCATATTTTCTAATAGCTTGTTAAAAGTTAAGGATTATTCCTAGCGCTTTGACAACACACAAAAAAAGACTTATATCGTTGCCTTGAACGAGATGATAAACGCTCTGGCGCAGTTCCTCCGTTGGTCAACAGATGTCGGAATCGTCGCTTGCGCCGTTCTGCAATAGATGGCGCTATGAGTCTGAAAGTTAATGTGTCGATGCCGAAATTACACCGTAACATTACCGCTTCAGTTAGATAAAAAAAAATTTTTTTTTTTCAAAAAAAAATTTTTTTTTTTTTTTTTTTTTTTTTTTTTTTTTCAAAATTCTATGTCAATATAAACCTGTAGAGAGAGAGGATATACATAACTCCTTGTCCAACCATCCCACTAAGAAAGCGCACTGCCTTCACTATACATCATACGCAACTCAGCCTATAGTACGACCATGCCGCATATGAAAGGTCATCGACCCCTGACCTACACAAGAGTTCCTCCTTCAGGAGCAAAAAAAAATCCAAAGATGTACGTGGCGATATGACAGGTGTCATAGCGTCTCGTTAGAAGCTAAAACTAGCTTTCAAAAGTTTGAAAAGTTCAAAACGATAAAATGCCGCTGACTGCTCGTGAAGCTTCCAGCTTGCTGCCCATAACGTTCTGAAATATTTCAATTACCATATCAAAGCAACACTAACGTAAAGTTTTAGAAAGTACTGTCCATGATTAAAACCAGCGCTTGCATATGTTGATAAGACATATACCCGTGATATATACCTACTCACTTTAATGCACCAAGTAGAAATCGTAACAGACTAAAAAAATAACAGCCCCTTTTTCACACAGAAATGTTTAAGTAGTAGATCTTAAAAGTTATACTAGATATGTCCATATGACAGAAGCAGAGATAAGAAGACTTATTGTCCTTTTAGAGAAGTACCGAATTATTTCGTTCAGCAGTAGAATAATATCAAGTGGATACAGAAGCTCCAAGTAGCTTAAGCCTAACGTAGACAGTTATTTACCTAAACTAACACGCGCGTTCCTATCATGCGACTTATGCCATACGTATGCGTATGCGTATGCCTATGCTATGCTATGCTATGCTATGCTATGCTATGCTATGCTATGCTATGCGGGCGTCCCCACTTCTATGAACTTAACTACAAACCTAGCTATCTATACGATGCGCTAGTTCTACGCTACGTTACTTACCTATATATTTACCTAACAAACCACACTTAAAGCATGCACTAGTGTGTTTGATATTTATCCTATATTGTTACCTAACACAATCGATGGCCAACTCGAAGGTGTATCCTAATATCGAGGTCGACTGTACATTCCGGGAATTTCGATTTGAGTGCATAATAATTACCTACAGGCATTTACCTAGGAAATACTACGTTCCTATATCTGACTCAACGAATAAGGGTTACTCAAACTGTAAAAAAAAAATCCATGTCTGGTTTCACATTGACAGACGTAATGTGCTACTTACGGTTCGTTTATTACCTAATATACCTACATGAATTCTTCACCAATCAGTGGTTATCAAAATAAGCTTGAAAATAAAACATGAGTCTACCTAACAAATAGGTCAAGGTCATTATCATTAACCTCATAGTTACTCTAATGATTTATTCGAATAGCATTCTGTCTGACTGTATCAGTCTGGTTAGAGACTTCTGAGTGAAATTGTAAAGTCAAATCCGATTAAATGAATTGTGATAGCATACAGTTCAGATACTTATAGTTATTAGGTTTCCATAAAAGTTTTCCAACTCTTTCCTATTTTGTGTCTATATGTATGCGAACATACATACCATGGAACTAAATTCCATTAAAGCGACCCCAAAGAAAAGAAACCACCATAACGTCAACAGAATGATTCACATCTAGTACTATCCAAAAGATGTCGCTAGCTTCAACGAGACAACATCCATCTGTACAACTATAACATAGAATGCCCTTCATGTGGTACTGTAGAATACTACTCTCAGAGGAGAAATAGACTCCCACCCAATATTTAAGAAAATACGGATTAAATGCCAGTTACCCCAAACAAGAGAATCCTACGACAATTATATGAAAGATAAAATGTCTAACCTCAAACACTAGTGAACACCTTGAAAAGGTAGCCAGTCATACCCAACGACCGCTGCAACACGAAGCTGAGAAGCGATCAACCCGCAGTAACAGTTGTTGACCTTAAGATGACATGAGCCAGCTTCGACAAACATCTCCTTCGCAGACCTGAAATTCGTCATCAATGGACAAGCCTGAGATAAAAGAATTCGCTTTTATGGTATAGAGCGCAGTTAGCAGATTTAAATTGTTGTTTGAGCTCATCCACAGTGCTAATAGGATCTACCTCTAAGCCTTTCGCTTGCAATACAAATAAAACAGTTCGTCTTTGGTCATGTTATCTAACCCTGAGTAATTATAATAATAAGTTACACAAGATAACATTCAGCTTTTCTGAACAAAGAAAGAGAATACTCCTTTGAGTATTACAGTGATAAAAAGAAGAGTATTTCTTTTACCATTAATTAAGCTTAAATCCTATAAATATACTGACTCAGTAATGTTGTATAGTAACATACAAAATAAAACCACCATCTTGCATTGTGGCTATTACAGTTTTAAAAGAGCAGAGTAGAAGTAGCAAGCTATTATTAACATAAAAGTAAAATTCTTACTTGAACCTTCATACCTACTTAAAGTTATGAGTGAGATATACTTCTTTCCACTCCAAGAATAAATAATGACATATACATATATATGTAATAAGGTTATGGCCTAATGCCATTTAATTAATTAATTAATTTAACAAATAAGTAGTACTTATTATCAAGCATTTTAATGATTGGCTTATTGCCTTAAGTATTTTGAGAAGTGTTACATGAATTTACCATTCCATAGAATACAAATAAACATGGTAAAACCATTTATATATAAGTATTCTATGTGCCAGTAACTGTATATTGCAGTGCATAGTTTTGCTTTCACACAAAGCAGTAAAAAAATATTCCAAGTTTAGTTCAGGAGAATTGAAATGTCAAGTTTGACAGTTAATTTATAATAGTTACAAACAGTACCTTATATTGTGTCCAGTTGGAACACCAAAATTTATATTTCACTCTACAGAGTGATGAGAAAAAAAATTACACCCGTTGACACAAATAGTAAAATGTTTTGACACATGAACAGTAGATATAGATATTTGATAAAGACTATGTAACTCAACAAAATATAAGCCTCACACAACCCTACTCAGACCGCATCTAATACAGGTAATTCCTACTATCAAAAAAAAAAACACCATGCACCGATAACCGTTGAAACCTCAACCCCAAAGCATCACGTTGGGCCGACAAAATGTAACGAGATAAACCGTGTTTGATGGTATGCGTAGACGGCTATCACTTACCTATGTGTGTAACAGCAACCTGACGAACTCGAAGAGTCGTCCACACTTGATTTTATGCACCGCGCTAGTCAGTCAGATAGATTTCTCACAGAGGTGGGTATGCTTTGGGTTCACGGTCATAGGAGCAATTAGTGCTTTCTAAAGAGGGCGCCATGCATTTCAATTTATACTCTAAAATGCAAAAGAGTTGTATGCAGGAGACCTATTTAGTAGCTAGCCACATAGAAATATGAACAAAGATTCAATTACAGAAAGCAAGTTTATTACAGTTCTCACAATCGTTTTAAATATTTACTAAACCTTAACTCTACTGTAGGGATAGCGGCGTGGCTCTCTCAGATGAGATTAAAATATAGGTCCCTGACCGAGGACGAAGTTTGACTCTAAAGTTAAATCTTTATATATAAGTAGGCTTTATTATTACGCTTAGGTCTGTGTGAGGCTCGTTTGCATTATTAAATTACAACATTAATATCTCATGGCAGATTCCATGAATGACACCAAAAAAAAAAAATGGAGGGAGGTCACCTCTAGAAACCCGCTACACGTGCGTCACGTCCCGCTGCGGTCCACTGCGTCTACCCAGGCTCCCAGATGAGAAACTGCTCGTGTCGGCATCCGCATGTGAAGTACAAAAGGGGCGTATCACCGCACGCGAATTCCTGCGCCCGCTCAATTGCCTGTCCGCAACTGGAGCCCCCGCAAGGCAGCCAGCACGTTGTCGCTGGCAAGAGTTCAAAGCTAAGCGTTGGTGATTTTCCGCCTCCCAGATATCTTCTTTAAGAAGTAGTGTGTTACATCGACATTTCCAAAGCGTCAAAGCATCTCTGTGTCACTGGATGTATGCTGCTACATTTAAGTTAAACAAATGGCCTCCCGGCCGAAGCGAGCACTTCTCAAAAATTGCGACCTTTTCGCTCAACGCATTTTCGAAGAAGAACTTCTCATTGCTTTTGACAGCCGAGAAAAAAAAAAAGAAGCTACCATAGACAATCCCCATATTCTGTTCAAATACCATAGAGGTATAGACCTGTAGTTATGCCTTGGATGCATGACGACAAATTATTTATCAAAAATCAAATATGATCATATTTTCTAATAGCTTGTTAAAAGTTAAGGATTATTCCTAGCGCTTTGACAACACACAAAAAAAGACTTATATCGTTGCCTTGAACGAGATGATAAACGCTCTGGCGCAGTTCCTCCGTTGGTCAACAGATGTCGGAATCGTCGCTTGCGCCGTTCTGCAATAGATGGCGCTATGAGTCTGAAAGTTAATGTGTCGATGCCGAAATTACACCGTAACAATCAACCCATCGAGCTGGTGGACGACCAACGCTTCTTTTTCCTGCAATTGGCCACCAATCCGTTAACGTTTTGGTCCACCTACCGTCACGCTGCCTGGCAATATGTCCTGCCCAACTCCATTTGAGTTTGGTTATGACTTCGCCGACGTCACGCACCTTAGTGCGACGTCGGATCTCAATATTCCTCACTCGGTCTTCCCTAAAATTTCATGCAATATATTACATACTCGTAAATCATCAAAAAATAGCCCTTTTATTTGACTCCGGGTTGTCCAGTGAAAATTCTTACGCGCCGCCACTGCTAGGTACCTACTGTAACAGTTATGATTATAGCGGCTTATTTTACAAGCTTTTTATTAACTTGCAATGTACGTAAGTATGTCATTTGTTCGGGTGGAATCTTGCAACTCAATTTTGAAGCAGATATCTTCAACCTATTGAGTTGTAATTTTGGGTAAAGATATAGTTTGGGTGACAATTCAATATTATGGTACCATCGAGCTGATCTGATGATGGAGACAAAAGGTGGCCATGGGAATTCAGTACTTAACCGACGTAACCCCGTTGAGTTTGGGCTCGTTAGAATCGTCTCAATGAGTAGTTGATGACGGTATACAGAAAAGTACAGTCGGCGATAAAAGCTTGTACCAAAAATGACATTTTTGACAGAAACTTATTATTTATTAACTTAAAATAAACGGGATAATTATCGATCGATGTTTATTTACTGGAAATCTATAAACCAGTGAATGAACCTACATCATGATATCTTAATAAGCAGCGTTTTGTTCATACACTGGAGAACTTACCTTAACTAGTCATACAATATAATTATCTTATCGTAATTAATGCAGACATTTGGCAGAGGTTTAATATAAGAACGCTCAATGCCATACCTACGCATGTATTTTGAATGTAGCAGGTTCAACTTGTGTTTACCTGACTCTAGCAATCATTACTGAGGCCCTAGCACACTAAGTTTTATCGCCACGTTTTACGGCGAAAATTTACTGAAACGTCACGTAAAACGTGACATAAAACCTAGTGTGCCTCTGCCACATGTCACAGCCGTGCCTGAAAAGCACTGGGTACGAAAAAAAAGTAAAGTAGGTAGGTATTACTGCAGGTACAACTCATAGCGCGTATAAGTATTTAATTTACTTTTTACTTCTCATGCTCGCAAAGTTCGCCTTTGTGCTGGATGTATGCTGCACAAAATGCCACTTTTATGCTCTAGTGCACAAAGTAAAATTATTTTAAAGACTAAGATAATCGGGCCTAACAGCCACACACACAATAAAACTTCGTAGAATAAACTTGTCATTTGATTTGATTTGCTTTAATAAATTTCACATCCGCGTTTTCCATTACTAAATTAATAAAATCAGATAAAATAGGAGTCAATTATTGTTTTAAAACGTATTGAACCATTAACTGGCTTGGCAGTATGAAGTACCTAAGTCTAATATCACGTGTCGAAAATTAAACATAAAAACTTTAAAAAGTTAAGTGACAGGAATGTGCTATTATTTTATTTTATTTTGCAATTATTTGTTATTTTCTCGAAATCGAAGTGAAAAGCAGTGTGTATAACTCGAGCATAAATTAGCCATTTAACCCCCGACCCCGACTAACGCCGGTGGCTCGGGTGGATATAAACGTCTCAGGTTAAATGGCTCGTTTTATGCGCTTGTTGTACAATGTACAATCTACTATTTCACCTCTCATTCAGAAAAGCAAGTTTTGGTCCCCGACGAGAGGGAGCAAAATGCTACTTTTCTGTTCAAGCTACTTTTTAGGGATCCGTACTCAAAGAGTAAAACGGGACCCTATTAATAAGACTCCGCTGTTCGTCCGTCCGTCCGTCCGTCCGTCTGTCTGTCACCAGGCTGTATCTCACTGATACCGTGATAGTTCCAGCTGAAATTTTCACAGATGATGTATTTCTGTTGCCGCTATAACAACAAATACTAAAACACAGAATAAAATAGTTGTTTATAGATAATGGTACGGAACCCTTCGTGCGCGAGTCCAACTCGCACTTGGCCGGTTTTTTTAATTTATTCATTGGCTTGTAGCATTTACGCAATGTGCCAAAAGAATCTTAATAAAACCATCGGCTGTAATTTCATCGTAATCGACAAACGTATTATATACTAGCTGTTGCCCGCGACTTCGTCCGCGTAGAACTTTTTATCGTCTTAGAAAATGATTTCTCTCAATACAAAATTTGAACCCTCTTTTAGGGGATAATTAAAAAAAAAGTTGATGTTCATTTTCTAGTTTGTGAACAAACAGTCTAAAACCAAAGTTAAAAATCTCATACTTTAAAAATGCCTTGAAATACTCAAACTTTGAACCAATTTTAACACTCTTAGGGGATGAATTTGGAAAAACTCTGAAATCAGTTTTGTAGTCTTTTAACGTACAGAATAAGACCGAAGTTAAAAATCTCTTACTCACACTTTAAAATTTTATTGCTCGCCATTTAAAATTTGAACCCCCTTTTAAACCCCTTTAGAGGTTGAATTTTTCTAATCGCTGAAAGAACTTTTTTCGTAAACTTTTAAGTCTCTAGCTCAAAAAAAGTGTTGCCCATACAAAGCTTTCTTAACCCCCTTAGGGGTGGAATTTTCTAAAACTCTGAAAGTACTTTATTATTAATATTAATAAGTAACATTTTGAATAGTTTTAAGTCTAGTAAAAAAAAAAGTTTTTCCCACACAACACTGGCTACCCTTCTTAAGGATCTTAAGGATCCCCTTAGGGATGGAGTTTTCTAAAACGCTGAAAGTTCTTTTTTAGTATTCTAATAAGTAATCTTTTTGCAAAGTTTTAAGTCTAACTAAAAAAAAAGTGTTGCCCATGCAAAGCTTGCTCTCCTTTTTAACCCTATTAGGGGTGGAATTTTCTAAAACGATTTGTGTTCTTTTTTTGTATTTTAATAAGTAATCTTTCTACAAAGTTTCAAGTCTCTAACTCAAAAACATAAACTTTCCCTGATAAAAACTTTGCACCCCTTTTTATCCCCCTTAGGGATAGATTTTTTCAAAACGCTGAAAGTCTTTTTTTTTGTATTTTTATAAGTAATCTTTCTACAAAGTTTTAAGTGTCTAGCTCAGAAAAAGTGTTCCCCATACAAACCTTGCACTCTTTTTTAACCCCCTTAGGGAATGATTTTTGTAAAACGCCGAATGTAGTATTTTTCATGTTCTAGTAAGTAATTTTTCGTCAAAATTTTAAGTCTCTATTAAAAAAAAATATGTTTTTCCCATACAAACTTTGCACCCTATTTTACCCCCTTAGGGGTGAAATTTTCCAAAACGCTGAAAGTACTTTCTTTGTATTTAAATAATCTTTCTACAAAGTTTTAGGACTCTAGCTAAAAAAAATAGTTTCCCACATACAAACTTTGCACCCCTATTTTAGCCCCCTATTTTTAGGGGTAGAATTTTCTAAAACGCTGAAAGTACTTTCTTTGTATTTAAATAATATTTCTACAAAGTTTTAGGACTCTAGCTAAAAAAAATAGTTTCCCACATACAAACTTTGCACCCCTATTTTAACCCCCTATTTTAAGGGGTAGAATTTTCTAAAACGCTGAAAGTACTTAATTTGTATTCTGATGACTAATCTTTCTACAAAGTTTTAAGTCTCTATTTAAAAAAAATATTGTTTCCCCCATACAAAATTTGCACCCCTATTTTACCCCCTGAGGGGTAGATTTTTTTAAAACACTGAATCTAGGTACTTTATTTGTATTCTAATGAATAATTTCTCTACAAAGTTTTAAGTCTCTATTTAAAAAAAAGTAGTTTTTCCCATACAAACTTTGCACTCTATTTTACCCCTTTAGGGGTAGAATTTTCTAAAACCCTGAAAGTTCTTTATTTGTATTCTAATGACTGATCTTTCTACAAAGTTTTAAGTCTCTATTTAAAAAAAAAATGTTTCCCCCATACAAACCTTGCACCCCTATTTTACCCCCGTAGGGGTAGAATTTTCAAAAATCCCTTTTTATCCCTAGCCCACGTTATAAAAGCAACATACTGTGCAAAAATCAACTCTCTAAGATTAGTAGTTTCGGCTGTGCGTTGATGAGTGAGTGATTGAGTGAATAAGTCAGTCAGGACATAGGCATTTATTATGTATAAATAGATAGAAGATAATGAAACTCCCATTCAAATATCTCAAAAAATTATGAAGCTACATCCGTTTTAATGTCGCTTGTTAGAGTGAGAAAACGATGAGGGACTGTGACGTCAATATACTCGAGCGTCATAGTAAAAAACAATCGTTTCATATGAAGGTGCGTTTTGCGGAAAAGGGACAGAACATACCCCCTCTTAAAACTTTGGACTCTTATAACTTAATCATTACCTATATAACCTCTTGCTTTGTTTTTTTTCTCCATTTGACTATATTTATTTTAAATTCTTTTTCGAGAAAATACATTATGATTATTTACCATATTTTCGATTCCTGAGCTATAACCACGAACTTCGGAATTCGAAAATATTCGGGTATCTCTATCTCTATCGCACTAACCATACTCGAGTGACAGGGATGCAAATATATGAACATTGAGTATCGGTTTTCGTGGTAGCGCCGCAGGTACTTTGGCTGAATGCGCCGAGCGCGTGCCATTTGTCATTCAAAAAAAACAAATTCGTGTTAATTATATTGTTCAAATTTGTTGATTTCATTTATTGAAATTACGACATAAAACGACATTTGCGCATATAAGTTCTCATATCAGAATCGAATATTTTTTTATGGTTTATATTTTAGCATTTGTCTCGTAAAGGTCTATCGTAGACGGGATTTAAATTATTAATAAGTGAAAGGCAAAGCAATTCCGCCATTTTGACGAAAATTTGACGGTTCTTATAGCTGACAGTTGGAGCAGCGTTTGATTTCAATAAAAATAAATGAAAAATTAAATGAAGTCGTATATTTCGGAAAATTAATTAACTGTCGCAGTCGGATAAAAACTATCCTAAGTTGCAGCTAGAATAATAATGTACCTATATAAAATGTTTCATATTTTTCCGTTCATGGGATGCTGAGAACATTCGAACCGCGCAAAGCTTAGTTTCAAACTGGCTGATTCTTTTTTTAATTTAGAGATTTATTATAAGTGGAGATAGTATACTTATATATATTTTTTTTTGTTTAGTTTGTTTTTTTTTGTTTTTTGCTTTCTTTGTAAGTTTTTGTTGTTTGTTATTTTTTTGTTTTGTTTGTTTGTTTTTTTTTGTTTATTGTTCGTTTTTCTGTCTTTTGTTTTTTTTTTGCGTTTTTTTAGTTGTTTTTTTGTATTCCTTTTTTTTGTTTTTTTCATTTGTTTTAATATTTTCTGTTTTTGTTTTTTTTTGTTTTGTTTGTTTTTCTTTTGTTTGTTCTTTAGGGTTCCGTACTCAAAGAGTAAAATGGGACCCTATTACTAAGGCTCTGCTGTCCGTCCGTCGTCCGTCTGTCTGTCACCAGGCTGTCTCTCACTGATGCCGTCATAGTTCCAGCTGAAATTTTCACAGATGATGTATTTCTGTTGTATAACAACAAACCTCCTCATAGTTGGTGTGAAAAGTTACATGTGTCACTCAGGAGCAAAAATATTTTCGTCTTGGGCGTTAACACTTGAATCCCTCACTACGCTCAGGATTCAATACACCGCCTTCGCCGTAAATATACTTTTTTGCTCCCTTGTGACACAAATAACTATAGGTACATTTATTTTCAAACAACTCTTTGGACGTTTTTTGGCTGATATCGTCGGGTGACAAGCAAAAGTCACTACCAAAACTGTCACTGCTCTTCAAAACCTCGTATCTCGGTACGTAGTCGATATCGAGATACGACCTTTGATTTAAGTAGGTATTTGTTACTTAGTGAGTTTTGCTTGTCACCCGACGATATGATGATGATGATTTGCAAACAGGGCGTTTTCTGGTTTGTCTATAAATTTTGGTATGGAGCTCTATTCTAGGAATTCTAAGATTGTTTTTATCCCCCGGCGCAAAATCGCGTTATAAGTTCATCATGTGTATTTATGTCTGTCTGTCTGTGGCACCGTATCTCCCAACCGGATAAACCATTATCAGTGCGTTTAGTGGTTAAATCGAAAGTCTTGTTATCGAGATAAGTACTTAGTTGTTCGTTGTGTCGGGTCGGGGGTATAAAGTTTTAATTTATATCGTTATTATATGTTTTACAGGGGTAAGTAGGTACGTTTTCTTTTCAATATCTACCTAATTGACAAGTATTTTGTTACACTGCATGATTAAGTAAGTAAACAAAATAGCACTGGGCACACTGTCACAATACACACGAGTGATTACGAGTATGTAGCCGGCCGTTTTACTTACCTAAATAAATAACATTTTATTCAACAATATCAATCATTGATTCTCGTTTAATTAAATATCAAAACCATAGTTTAATTTAAACACAGGAGACAACATTAATCTAATCAGTGGGTACCTAGTGATAATTAATTGGTACATGTGTTTAACCGTTTTGGTATAATTATCAGTACCTAGGTACTTACGTATAATACCTATAACCACGTGGTTGGACACATAATGGCATACCTAACACAAAATTAAATGTTGGTTACCTATCAACATAAGTACTTATTCTAGTACTTACTTAACCCTAATATCTTACATTGTACCTACCTACTTACTTACGTTTCTAAATTGTATCAGTAACTGACAAGTTAAGCACGCCATAAACATTGATTGTATCTTATCTGAGCATAGTATTTGACATTTTTCATAAATAATTTATGTTAACGTTGGTACTTATTATCTAACTAATATGTTATCTTTATTGATTATGTACAATGCCTGGCCTTCGCCTAATCTTGGCACCCGTTTACGTCGGACATAAAGTATGTGTCCCGTACTAGCAAATACGTAAGTGCGAGGAGGACGAATGATTTATATCTGACATGATATACCTACGTACATATGTACCTACATATAAACGCGATAATAGTGGCAGGTTCACGGCAGACTCATCGAAACGATCATTGTGCTATGACGATGACGCGGAAAGGTTACGACCCTACCCAAAAGAGCACAACCTATTATTTATTTTATATTTATTTAAACTTTATTGCACTAAAGAAAAACTTATCGTACAAAAGGCGGATAATGCCATAATGGCCTATGCCGTAGAGCGGGATGTTATGATTTGAGCACTATTATCTATTCTGATTTCATATCAGCAATTTAGTAAGCGTTCCGGAAATTAAACGTTCTCATTCATAAACCTAATTAGATGATATTGGACATTGACCAGGATATTAGTCATGTCATGAATGACTAATAATTATTATTCTTAAAAAGAATATATAATTGTTCCAAGGGTCCAACTCAGATTAAGCCCCTTCAGATTTGTTACGGCGAAATTTATTTATTCTGAAATTGAGGCTTGACTCGGAATAAAATCGATTATTCATTGGTTATTTTGTTTTGTTGGACATACCATGTACCACTAAAAATATTATAAATATTATCAAATGGTTGACAAATAAAACGACAAAAATTGGGCTCGTCCGGGATTTGAACCCGGGACCTCTCGCACCCAAAGCGAGAATCATACCCCTAGACCAACGAGCCGAACGATGACTTCAACGAAATTTCAATTCACAATCACTAATGGTCATTAGAAAGCCATAACAATAACAGTATCAAAATCACCGTTACATTGATTACGTCACGCGAACTCAAGCCGCACTATCGCGCCATAGCACGTGTGAATGTATAGAACTCATTAGATAGGCACGTTTAAAGTTTTGTTTTGCATTTAAGTTTCCAGTTCTAAAAGACACAGTTGGATCATTTACAATCACGATAAAAAAATGGTAACTGTGTTCCGAATGGATAAGGTAGTTTCATAGGCAATAGCTTATCTAGGTAAATACATTTATTTATTTATCAACTTTTATAGTTAGCTATAAGTACTTAACATAATATGGACGTGTAATTTTCGGAAATAAATGCTTTTATTTTCATTTTTCCTACTTATACATATTTGAGAGTAAGTTGGACTATGAATAGGTCGAATGGACGGATCTTTAACCTAGATTTAACTTTTTTAGTTAACTTTGTAAGTAATCTCATAATTTTTAATCGTTTGGCTGAGTGAGTTATAAAGGCCGTCACGTCATCCATAGTCCATCCGCGAGCGCCGCGCGCTGTGCGTCCGCTGTAGGTAACAAAACTAACAAAGGACGTAGTTTAGGGAAAAGGATCCAACCCACAAGACATCACCATTGAAATTATGACTTTTGTTTTAGACAGGATGTAAGATCTCAAATTTTACATCCTGTAGGTAGAATCCTTTTCGCTAAACTACGTCCTGTGCAGATTCGCACTTACCCTGAGAACTTTACGGTTTCGCTCTATGAAAACACAACAATATATCGATATCAGCCATATTTTTACAAAAAAAAATAGGTTGGGTAATTTGACTAAATATTCATTAATAATCCACCTAAATTTAATACCTATACGGTAAAAAATAATGAAATGCAATCTTCATAAATTCCGTAAAAATCAGGCAAAAATGGTATAAACTTTCTTTACTTTATAATTGATTACGTCTATATACGTTCTTTGGGATACGCGCATAATCCACTTATTTTTGTTAATGAATAAACCTTTCTATAGGTCAGATGAAATTCAATATTATCTCAAGGTCGTAAAATATTTAATTAAAATGCCGTTATTTCCTGATGCATATATTTTTGGATTCAGGTAGTAAGTCTCCAAATTTGTGTACTCAAACATGTTTTCATTATGAAAATACTGATAACATTTTTGCTTGCGGTTTCATTTTTTTCCCCAACTTCCGGTCCATAGAATTATTGATTTCATTAGTAAAAGTTGTTTAAAATTACATATAAAAGCCGTATACAAATAATTAGCCTGATATTGAATTATTTCCAAAAAAACCGTAATTTTCTCAGGGTAACTCTGTGGTGGGGAAGTCAAGCTAACTTTATTTAAGGCTTTTTGCTAAACCTTCTTCACGTGCGGTCTGTGGATTCACTTTTTACTCAGCGGACTTACAGCGCGTTGCGCGTCCAATACGAGTATGATGACGCGTTCAGGATGATGTACGGGCTGCCACGGTATTGCAGTGCGTCGGCAATGTTCGAGGAGGCGCACATGGATTGCTTTTTTAGGGTTCCGTACTCAAAGAGTAAAACGGGACCCTATTACTAAGACTTCGCTGTCCGTCCGTCCGTCCGTCCGTCCGTCTGTCTGTCACCAGGCTGTATCTCACTGATATCGTGATAGTTCCAGCCGAAATTTTCACAGATGATGTATTTCTGTTGCCGCTATAACAACAAATACTAAAAACACAGAATAAAATAGTGTTTTATAGATAACGGTACGGAACCCTTTGTGCGTGAGTCCGACTCGCGCTTGGCCGGTTTATTTTACCATCATGAGTACTAGTACTCAAATAGTATCCTGAGCCGGGACTCGCCGCTGCTGCAGCGTTATGTGTAACTGCACGCGCCTTTAATACCGAGCCCAGGCGACTTTAAGTTTAGCATAATTATAAAACTACTAGCTGTTGCCCGCGACTTCGTCCGCGTAGAACTTTTTATCGTCTTAGAAAATGATTTCTCTCAATACAAAATTTGAACCCTCTTTTAGGGGATAATTAAAAAAAAAGTTGATGTTCATTTTCTAGTTTGTGAACAAACAGTCTAAAACCAAAGTTAAAAATCTCATACTTTAAAAATGCCTTGAAATACTCAAACTTTGAACCAATTTTAACACTCTTAGGGGATGAATTTGGAAAAACTCTGAAATCAGTTTTGTAGTCTTTTAACGTACAGAATAAGACCGAAGTTAAAAATCTCTTACTCACACTTTAAAATTTTATTGCTCGCCATTTAAAATTTGAACCCCCTTTTAAACCCCCTTAGAGGTTGAATTTTTCTAATCGCTGAAAGAACTTTTTTCGTAAACTTTTAAGTCTCTAGCTCAAAAAAAGTGTTGCCCATACAAAGCTTTCTTAACCCCCTTAGGGGTGGAATTTTCTAAAACTCTGAAAGTACTTTATTATTAATTTTAATAAGTAACATTTTGAATAGTTTTAAGTCTAGTAAAAAAAAAGTTTTTCCCACACAACACTGGCTACCCTTCTTAAGGATCTTAAGGATCCCCTTAGGGATGGAGTTTTCTAAAACGCTGAAAGTTCTTTTTTAGTATTCTAATAAGTAATCTTTTTGCAAAGTTTTAAGTCTAACTCAAAAAAAAGTGTTGCCCATGCAAAGCTTGCTCTCCTTTTTAACCCTATTAGGGGTGGAATTTTCTAAAACGATTTGTGTTCTTTTTTTGTATTTTAATAAGTAATCTTTCTGCAAAGTTTCAAGTCTCTAACTCAAAAACATAAACTTTCCCTGATAAAAACTTTGCACCCCTTTTTATCCCCCTTAGGGATAGATTTTTTCAAAACGCTGAAAGTCTTTTTTTTTGTATTTTTATAAGTAATCTTTCTACAAAGTTTTAAGTGTCTAGCTCAGAAAAAGTGTTCCCTATACAAACCTTGCACCCTTTTTTAACCCCCTTAGGGAATGATTTTTGTAAAACGCCGAATGTAGTATTTTTCATGTTCTAATAAGTAATTTTTCGTCAAAATTTTAAGTCTCTATTAAAAAGAAATATGTTTTTCCCATACAAACTTTGCACCCTATTTTACCCCCTTAGGGGTGAAATTTTCCAAAACGCTGAAAGTACTTTCTTTGTATTTAAATAATCTTTCTACAAAGTTTTAGGACTCTAGCTAAAAAAAATAGTTTCCCACATACAAACTTTGCACCCCTATTTTAGCCCCCTATTTTTAGGGGTAGAATTTTCTAAAACGCTGAAAGTACTTAATTTGTATTCTGATGACTAATCTTTCTACAAAGTTTTAAGTCTCTATTTAAAAAAAATATTGTTTCCCCCATACAAAATTTGCACCCCTATTTTACCCCCTTAGGGGTAGATTTTTTTTAAATACTGAATCTAGGTACTTTATTTGTATTCTAATGAATAATTTCTCTACAAAGTTTTAAGTCTCTATTTAAAAAAAAGTTGTTTTTCCCATACAAACTTTGCACTCTATTTTACCTTTTTAGGGGTAGAATTTTCTAAAATCCTAAAAGTTCTTTATTTGTATTCTAATAACTGATCTTTCTACAAAGTTTTAAGTCTCTATTTAAAAAAAAATGTTTCCCCCATACAAACCTTGCACCCCTATTTTACCCCCGTAGGGGTGGAATTTTCCAAAACGCTGAAAGTGTTTCATTTGTATTCTAATAACTAATTTTTCTACAAAGTTTAAGTCTATAGCTCAAAAAAAAAAGGTTCTCCCATACAAACTTTGCACCCCCATTTTACCCCCTTAGGGGTAGAATTTTCAAAAATCCCTTTTTATCCCTAGCCCACGTTATAAAAGCAACATACTGTGCAAAAATCAACTCTCTAAGATTAGTAGTTTCGGCTGTGCGTTGATGAGTGAGTGAGTGAGTGAGTGAGTGAATAAGTCAGTCAGGACATAGGCATTTATTATGTACTAGCTGTTGCCCGCGACTTCATCCGCGTAGAACTTTTTATCGTCTTAGAAAATGATTTCTCTCAATACAAAATTTGAACCCTCTTTTAGGGGAAAAATAAATAAAAGTTGATGTTCATTTTCTAGTTTGTGAACAAACAGTCTAAAACCAAAGTTAAAAATCTCATACTTTAAAAATGCCTTGAAATACTCAAACTTTGAACCAATTTTAACACTCTTAGGGGATGAATTTGGAAAAACTCTGAAATCAGTTTTGTAGTCTTTTAACGTACAGAATAAGACCGAAGTTAAAAATCTCTTACTCACACTTTAAAATTTTATTGCTCGCCATTTAAAATTTGAACCCCCTTTTAAACCCCCTTAGAGGTTGAATTTTTCTAATCGCTGAAAGAACTTTTTTCGTAAACTTTTAAGTCTCTAGCTCAAAAAAAGTGTTGCCCATACAAAGCTTTCTTAACCCCCTTAGGGGTGGAATTTTCTAAAACTCTGAAAGTACTTTATTATTAATTTTAATAAGTAACATTTTGAATAGTTTTAAGTCTAGTAAAAAAAAAAGTTTTTCCCACACAACACTGGCTACCCTTCTTAAGGATCTTAAGGATCCCCTTAGGGATGGAGTTTTCTAAAACGCTGAAAGTTCATTTTTAGTATTCTAATAAGTAATCTTTTTGCAAAGTTTTAAGTCTAACTCAAAAAAAAGTGTTGCCCATGCAAAGCTTGCTCTCCTTTTTAACCCTATTAGGGGTGGAATTTTCTAAAACGATTTGTGTTCTTTTTTTGTATTTGAATAAGTAATCTTTCTACAAAGTTTCAAGTCTCTAACTCAAAAACATAAACTTTCCCTGATAAAAACTTTGCACCCCTTTTTATCCCCCTTAGGGATAGATTTTTTCAAAACGCTGAAAGTCTTTTTTTTGTATTTTTATAAGTAATCTTTCTACAAAGTTTTAAGTGTCTAGCTCAGAAAAAGTGTTCCCCATACAAACCTTGCACCCTTTTTAAACCCCTTAGGGAATGATTTTTGTAAAACGCCGAATGTAGTATTTTTCATGTTCTAATAAGTAATTTTTCGTCAAAATTTTAAGTTTCTATTAAAAAAAAAAATGTTTTCCCCATACAAACTTTGCACCCTATTTTACCTCCTTAGGGGTGAAATTTTTCAAAACGCTGAAAGTACTTTCTTTGTATTTAAATAATCTTTCTACAAAGTTTTAGGACTCTAGCTAAAAAAAATAGTTTCCCACATACAAACTTTGCACCCCTATTTTAGCCCCCTATCTTTAGGGGTAGAATTTTCTAAAACGCTGAATGTACTTAATTTGTATTCTGATGACTAATCTTTCTACAAAGTTTTGTCTCTATTTAAAAAAAATATTGTTTCCCCCATACAAAATTTGCACCCCTATTTTACCCCCTTAGGGGTAGATTTTTATAAAACACTGAATCTAGGTACTTTATTTGTATTCTAATGAATAATTTCTCTACAAAGTTTTAAGTCTCTATTTAAAAAAAAGTACTTTTTCCCATACAAACTTTGCACTCTATTTTACCCCTTTAGGGGTAGAATTTTCTAAAACCCTGAAAGTTCTTTATTTGTATTCTAATGACTGATCTTTCTACAAAGTTTTAAGTCTCTATTTAAAAAAAAATGTTTCCCCCATACAAACCTTGCACCCCTATTTTACCCCCGTAGGGGTGGAATTTTCCAAAACGCTGAAAGTGTTTCATTTGTATTCTAATAACTAATTTTTCTACAAAGTTTAAGTCTATAGCTCAAAAAAAAAAAGGTTCTCCCATACAAACTTTGCACCCTCATTTTACCCCCTTAGGGGTAGAATTTTCAAAAATCCCTTTTTATCCCTAGCCCACGTTATAAAAGCAACATACTGTGCAAAAATCAACTCTCTAAGATTAGTAGTTTCGGCTGTGCGTTGATGAGTGAGTGAGTGAGTGAGTGAGTGAATAAGTCAGTCAGGACATAGGCATTTATTATGTATAAATAGATAGAAGATAATGAAACTCCCATTCAAATATCTCAAAAAATTATGAAGCTACATCCGTTTTAATGTCGCTTGTTAGAGTGAGAAAACGATGAGGGACTGTGACGTCAGTATACTCGAGCGTCATAGTAAAAAACAATCGTTTCATATGAAGGTGCGTTTTGCGGAAAAGGGACAGAACATACCCCCTCTTAAAACTTTGGACTCCTATAACTTAATCATTACCTATATAACCTCTTGCTTTGTTTTTTTCTCCATTTGACTATATTTATTTTAAATTCTTTTTCGAGAAAATACATTATGATTATTTACCATATTTTCGATTCCTGAGCTATAACCACGAACTTCGGAATTTGAAAATATTTGGGTATCTCTATCTCTATCGCACTAACCATACTCGAGTGACAGTATCGGTTTTCGTGGTAGCGCCGCAGGTACTTTGGCTGAATGCGCCGAGCGCGTGCCATTGTCATTCAAAAAAAACAAATTCGTGTTAATTATATTGTTCAAATTTGTTGATTTCATTTATTGAAATTACGACATAAAACGACATTTGCGCATATAAGTTCTCATATCAGAATCGAATATTTTTTTATGGTTTATATTTTAGCATTTGTCTCGTAAAGGTCTATCGTAGACGGGATTTAAATTATTTTATTAATAAGTGAAAGGCAAAGCAATTCCGCCATTTTGACGAAAATTTGACGGTTCTTATAGCTGACAGTTGGAGCAGCGTTTGATTTCAATAAAAATAAATGAGAAATTAAATGAAGTCGTATATTTCGGAAAATTAATTAACTGTCGCAGTCGGATAAAAACTATCCTAAGTTGCAGCTAGAATAATAATGTACCTATATAAAATGTTTCATATTTTTCCGTTCATGGGATGCTGAGAACATTCGAACCGCGCAAAGCTTAGTTTCAAACTGGCTGATTCTTTTTTTAATTTAGAGATTTATTATAAGTGGAGATACATAAATAGAAGATAATGAAACTCCCATTCAAATATCTCAAAAAATTATGAAGCTACATCCGTTTTAATGTCGCTTGTTAGAGTGAGAAAACGATGAGGGACTGTGACGTCAATATACTCGAGCGTCATAGTAAAAAACAATCGTTTCATATGAAGGTGCGTTTTGCGGAAAAGGGACAGAACATACCCCCTCTTAAAACTTTGGACTCTTATAACTTAATCATTACCTATATAACCTCTTGCTTTGTTTTTTTCTCCATTTGACTATATTTATTTTAAATTCTTTTTCGAGAAAATACATTATGATTATTTACCATATTTTCGATTCCTGAGCTATAACCACGAACTTCGGAATTCGAAAATATTCGGGTATCTCTATCTCTATCGCACTAACCATACTCGAGTGACAGGGATGCAAATATATGAACATTGAGTATCGGTTTTCGTGGTAGCGCCGCAGGTACTTTGGCTGAATGCGCCGAGCGCGTGCCATTGTCATTCAAAAAAAACAAATTCGTGTTAATTATATTGTTCAAATTTGTTGATTTCATTTATTGAAATTACGACATAAAACGACATTTGCGCATATAAGTTCTCATATCAGAATCGAATATTTTTTTATGGTTTATATTTTAGCATTTGTCTCGTAAAGGTCTATCGTAGACGGGATTTAAATTATTAATAAGTGAAAGGCAAAGCAATTCCGCCATTTTGACGAAAATTTGACGGTTCTTATAGCTGACAGTTGGAGCAGCGTTTGATTTCAATAAAAATAAATGAAAAATTAAATGAAGTCGTATATTTCGGAAAATTAATTAACTGTCGCAGTCGGATAAAAACTATCCTAAGTTGCAGCTAGAATAATAATGTACCTATATAAAATGTTTCATATTTTTCCGTTCATGGGATGCTGAGAACATTCGAACCGCGCAAAGCTTAGTTTCAAACTGGCTGATTCTTTTTTTAATTTAGAGATTTATTATAAGTGGAGATAACTATAGCTCTAAGTTTGTAACCTCTAACACTATGGATTTTATAGTCCGAAATGAATGATTTGTATTTGTATAGTAAAATGTAGGTACCTATGTAAAAATGAGAGGTTTTATTATTTTGGAAAGCGGAAATTATAGAAAAGGACAGAAAAGTATCTAGTGTATAGGTAATAGTATTTTTACTAAACTGAACTTGATCGCGTTCGGATGTGCTGAAACATCCTTGGTCGCGAGAAGACTGGCGTAGGTACCTAGGTCATTGTCAGATTTAGGTTCGTGTCTCTTCGGTGAACATTGCCAGAGTTAAGGGCTATAAAGCCTAATTTTTGGTTGAACTCTGAATCCGCATAACGCCGTTGTTGCCCCTTCTATAATAGGGGTGTAGACTCCAAATTTATTATTTCTTCAAATGAAAGAAGACAAAAAAATATGCCTAATTACGAAAATCCCATTCCAATATCTCAAAAAATTACGAAGTTACAACCGTTTTAATGTTACTTGTTAGAGAGAGAAAACGCTAGGGGATCGCAATGTCACGATCCCCAAGCGTAAATGACAATCGTTTCATATGAAGGTGCGTTTTGCGGAAAAGGGAGAGAACATACCACCTCTTAAAACTTTGGACACTTATAACTTTGGACACTTATAACTTTGGACACTTATAACTTTGGACACGTATAACTTTGGACACGTATAACTTTGGACACGTATATGAAAAAAATGAAAAATGAAAATGAAAGCATTTATTTCGGACAATTACACATCCATATTATGTTAGTAAGGCTTATACTACTATGTTAGTGGAAAATATAATTAAAGTTGGAACGAACATGCAAAGACATCCAATGAGCGAGGATAGGGCTGTCCATCCTCCCAGCGATCACCCTCAGAAGAGCGTTGGCGCTGCCCCGCACGCGCTCGGCCAGGGATGCGACCCGCTTGCGCAGCACGGCTTGGAAACCGTCGGTGTTCCACGCGGCGAACATCCCTGACGCGCTGCAGCGCCAGGGCAGCCGCAACAGCCCCCTGAAGGCGTTGTTGTATTGGACGCGCAGAGCACTGTAGGCTTTTTTGGTATAGTCACTCCACAGATTGCACGTGTATAGTGTCTGACAGTACGTTTTAAACAAGGTTATTTTCACCTCAGTAGAACAACGTGCAAATCTGCGCGAAAGCATGTTACACCTTACCGACAGTGCTCTGCGCTCCCTTTCTATATCAACATCATCTTTTAGTGTGTCAGTGACCCAGTGTCCTAAGTATTTAAACTTGGTAACTATCTGAAGAGGAGTACCATTGAGAATTATTGGCGGAATGGGATATATTTTAGTGCCAGACTTGAACAGTAGTACCTCACTCTTTTTAACATTGTATTTTAGTCCGTGGGCCACAGCATGTCTTTCACATAGATCAATCATCATCCTAAGGCCGTTGACTGAGGGGCTCAGCAACACCATGTCGTCTGCGTAGCTTATGTTATTAACAAAACAACCATCCACCGAACATCCGACACCCGCGCTGCTGAGCTCCTCAATCAAGCCGTTTATATACACGTTGAATAACGTGGGAGAAGTTAACCCCCCCTGTCTAACTCCGCACTCCATTTTATAGACCTCAGAGTATCCCCCTGCCCATCGAACTACATTTGATTGGTTGTCATACCAGTATTTAAACATTTTTATAACCTCAGCTGGTAAGCTCGTATCCCTGCTTAACTTATTCCACAACACTTGGTATGACACCAGGTCAAATGCCTTCGACAAGTCCAAGAAGCAAGCGTATATTGGCGTGTTCCTCTCAGTATAATACCGAACAGTGTGCTTAAGACATACAACCGCTGCCTCAGTTGATAGTCCCGACCGAAAACCGAACTGGGCGTCATGCAGGTTAATATGTTTGTTCATATACTCATTAAGCACACTGTCCAGCACTTTCGCCAAGATAGTCGCCAGAGAGATCGGCCTATAATTAGACTTGTCGGATGCATCACCTGTTTTATTTTTAATGATAGGTACCACTATAGTCTTCATGAGGTCATCCGGCAAGTAGTTGTGGCTTATGCAGAGTGTATAAAACATGGCAAGGACTCTAGGGAGATGAGCACCAGCATGCTGCAGATGCTCGATACTGAGACCGTCGTGTCCGGGCGACTTACCTCTTGTCATATGTAGGACCACCTTGGACACTTCTTCTTCTGGTGTTATTCTGATCGGGATCTCACCCACACGGTTTCCAGCATCGAGCACCGGCTCACACCTGGCAGCTGGTAGTGGTTCCACTTTGAAGTGATTCATAAAAAGGTTGGCAACATCACTAGGCTCACTGACACCCTCAATACTTGCCGGAGGGCTCACCCGAGGACTTATCTTATTAGTTGATTTCCAAAATTGTACAAAATTCTTCGATTTATGGTGTGAAGCAATTATATCCATTCTAATCTGGTCTTCGTTGTTTTGACAAAACTTCAGTTTAGTTTTGAATTCTTTCCTGGAACTGCACATTGCCTCATACAAGCGGCCTGATTTAGGCTTACCGTGTGCACACCATTCTTGAAAACAGAGCCTCGCCTTCTGGTGAGCCCCCCGGACATGTTTATTCCAACCCGTGATATAACCACGTCCCCTGGGCCGTTCTCTGTCACAACTACCAACCGAAGCCTCAATGAGTGACCCCTTTATGGAATTATACAACTTATCAATGATTTTCCCATGACAATGATTATTACATAACTTATCACAACATACTTCCAATTCTGTAGGAAAATCAATGTATTTCAACTTGTTACTACATATATTTACATATTTTTTTATTTGTGATTGTTCCCGGTCCCCCCATATTACTCCCTTCAACATATTATTATCCTTTTTAACCTTACTATACTGATTTTCATGCATTTTTGACACACTGTTATTCAAATTACATACAATCTCTATGGGAAAGTGATCGGACCAGTACACATCATAATGTATTTTGGCGGACAGAACTGTTTTTCTAGCTGCTGCTGATATGTCACGCAGTGGTCAAGCCACCTTCTACATCCATGACTATCGTTCACATATGTATACGAGTCCGAAGGCAAGATCTCTGAGTCTATAGTAGTATAACTTTGGACACGTATAACTTTGGAGACTTATAACTTTGGACACTTATAACTTTGGACACTTATAACTTTGGACACTTATAACTTTGGACACTTATAACTTTGGACACTTATAACTATGGACACTTATAATTTTGGACACTTATAACTTTGGACACTTATAACTTTGGACACTTATAACTTTGGACACTTATAACTTTGTGAATTCTTAAGCCCCTGCGTTGCTTTTTTCTCCATTTGACCACATTTTTGATCTTTTTTCGAGAAAATACAACATAATTGATTATTTTATTTAGTGTCTACACCCCTATTCTAATCTACCTAACTATGAAAGAAAAGACGTAACTGGGTAATTTATTTTTATTTTTCTATATAGTCTCCTTCTACCGAAATGCATTTATTGCATTTGTCAAATAATGACATTAAACCATTAAAAAAAAATCTTTCGGTTTGTCGTCAAAATATTCGTTCACCGCGGCTATCATCTCATTGTCATTAGAAAATCTTCGCCCCCTAAGATCTTTCTTTAGAAGTCTGAACAGGAAATATAATAGTCACAGGGGGCTAAATCTGGGCTGTAAGGGGGGTGGTCGATGGCGTCGAAGCCATTTCTGGCCATGGCTAACTGTGTAGTGCGAGCCGTATGCACTGGTGGGTTATCGTGTAAAATTAGAACTCCTCAGTTAAGTTTGCCCCTCCTTTTTTCTTTTATGGCGTCTCTCAGCTGGCAAAGTAAATTTGCGTAATAGTCAGCATTCATTGTCGTTTTCTTAGGTAAATAATCTATTAGTAAAATCCCTTCAGCATCCCAAAAAATTGTCGCCATAAGTTTACTAGCCGATGAACGAACCTTGTACTTCCGAGGAGGCTTTTCGTCCTTGAATTTCCATTGTAGTGACTCCTGCTTACTTTCTGGGTCCCATTGTCTAATCCAAATATCATCACATGTCACAACCCTGGAAATAATTTCTTCCTCTTTCCCTTGACTCATGTCTAAAAACTCTTGACAACATTTGACACGTCTGTCTTTGTCTAGCGCGGTCAGCATTTTGGGGACCCAACGGGCACTAACCTTAGACATGTTCAAATAGCCATGAATTATTAAATTTACCCGTTCCTTACTAATACCCACATCTCTGGCTATCTCCCATTGTTTCACTCGTCGGTCTTCAAGTATTATATTTTTCACCTTGGTCACATTTTCTTCAGTGATGGCAGAAATTGGTCGTCCACTACGAGGATCGTCTTCTAGGCTTTCGGGACCCGATTTTAATTGCCTAGACCAGAACTTAATTGTGAAATCGGAAGGACACAAATCACCAAACACGCGCAACATACGTTTTTTTATCTGCGGAGGCGTATTTCCTTCTTTAGTGAGAAATTTAATCACTGAACGTTGCTCAATTTTGAGCAAATTGTTTTTCTCTAGCGACATGTTGCAAGCATTCGAGTACCAAAAACAAATGAAGAGCGACTGACAAACAAAAGTTAGAAATTTTGAAAAGAGAATAGTCAATAAACACGAATTATTAGCGGCCAGTATTTTTTTATTATTATTTATAGGCTAGGTAGATTACTTGTGATAAAAACGTATTATATAAAAATGTAAGCCCTTAACTATTGACCACCGGAAAGATGGTTTTTGTGCCTGACAATGACCCAGGTACCTTAGCGTAATCCATTTAGTCATCATCCTTCTAGCGTTATTCCTGGTTGTGCCCTAAAGGAGCCTGGGGTCCGCTTTGACACCTAATCCCAAGATTTGGCATAGGCACTAGTTTTACGAAAGTGACTGCCATCTGACCTTTCGACCCAGAGGGAAAACTGGCTTATTGGGATTAGACCGGAACCTCACAATGCTTTCCTTCACCGAAAAGCTAACGGTTCATATTCCTAAAAACTCATTGGTACGAGCCGGGATTCGAGCCCACTACGGCCGCTTGACAGCCGCATGCCTGTACCACTAGGCTTAATGTAGTAGCTTAGTCAGCGTAATCCATTTACTTAGTAAAATATTGAATAAAATAAGTACTTGAAATGCTATTGCCTACTCCGTATTTATACTTATTCATCTCTAATTACATAGGTGCATAGAATACTAGAGAGAGGACAAGCCGCCGGCGGCCGTGTCGCATCTGTATGCTCAATGGGCATACACTGCCATACTGTGCACGCGTGCTGATCGCAGAGAATATTACGTTTTTTCCCAAAATGCCTGATATGATGCGCATTTATTGTCAAATAAGCGTGTAGGTATACAAGAGTGTGTGTTTTAGATGTGTGCGTGCTTTGTCTTGTCAATTACTTGGGCGTTGTGTGGGTTAATGTACTTGCGACAGGCTCACTCTATACAAATCGGCCGCCATGTCCGATCTCCTTATATTCATACATCTGTGGTACCTATAGTCAGCCAGTAACGAAACTCTACAATACAATGTAAGAAAAAAACTTTCCGAAATAACAATAACGAAAAATGCCTATTTCAGTTAAAAGAGAAATTCAAACAATGTATTGTGTATGTTTACTATTTGAATTATGACCAGAATACGAATGATGTGTACGCTTAATGGAAATGCACTACGTAGGAGCTATATAGAGGGTTGATTCATAAAACTTCAGACCTGGGCGGGCGGGCGGCTATCATCCAAACAGTGAAATTTGTCTCAAGATATCTTGGAATTGATTCAAGATGTACGTTTTAGGTACGTACATTCATATTTCGTTTTCAATTGATTACAATGTATATCGTTCGCTTGTTATGGCACATTTGTTTGAAGTGACCACGCCAAACACATTGATGCCAAATAGAAAGTTAGTAGGTTGAGCCATCTAGGTGTCAACTAATTTTGGTCCTATAGTAAGCTTTGAAGTGTCCAGTATAAAGTGAGCTCTATGAGTGAATTTAAATGGCTCAACAGTTAAAGTCCGCGACTGTACAGTCACCGGCTCAGAGCATAGAATACTAGAGAGAGGACAAGCCGCCGGAGGCCGTGTCGCAGCTGTATGCTCAATGGGCATACACTGCCATACTGTGCACGCGTGCTGATCGCAGAAAATATTACGTTTTTTCCCAAAATGCCTGATATGATGCGCGTTTATTGTCAAATAAGCGTGTAGGTATACAAGTGTGTGTGTTTTAGATGTGTGCGTGCTTTGTCTTGTCAATTACTTGGGCGTTGTGTGGGTTAATGAACTTGCGACAGGTGTACTCTATACAAATCGGCCGCCATGTCCGATCTCCTTATATTCATACATCTGTGGTCACCGGCATAAATATATAATGGAACAAAGGCCGCAAAAATATCTAATGACTACTCTATTCCTAGAGCCGTAAGAGCGTGTCAGATATTTTTGCGGCCTTTGATTCATCATATATTGATGCCGGTAACTGTATCTACCTATCTCCAATAGACCTTCTGCATCAAGAAGATGCAGATATACCAAGGTAGTAAAGTTATGTGAAGCATACATAAAACGCGTGCCTAATATATTTAAGGAGTTCCCTCAATTCCTCACGGTTCCCATCATCCAAATGGAGGTTTAAATACAATGACACCAATCTGGAAGCATATATGCTACCAATAAAAAAAAAGAATTGTACGAATCGGTTCATTGACGGAGTTCAGATATAGGTAACAAACATATAAAAAAAATTACAACCGACTCTCATACAATCAAAATAGAACTTCCTCCTTTTTTTTCAGTCGGTTAATAAATGCATTTCGTTTGACACGCCATTGTACTGTTTATTGATGGAAGCATTCAATTATTGAACGGCGTATTTATCCGCGTGTGTTTGAGTCACTTTAATTTGTAACGAGTAGGTTGGTAAATATTGGATAAATATCATTTGACATGTCAAAATTGCTTGTAAACAAAAAGATAACCTCAAAATAACGTAATTCATTTCAAATATACACCCCTGCGTATTCCCAGCTTACTTCAAAAAAAAAACTTGGTGTAGTGGAAGTGTAGTTTATTGTCCTCAAAATACACTAGGTTACAACGTACAAACGTACTATGGATGCGCGGCAAGATCCTTTCAATCGGAGTTAAATCGGAACTGAATGCAGTTTATCAGCTCAACTTTACCTACTCACGCCCCTTCCCGCTCGCAGTCAAAAAGGCTTCAAACTCCGACTCCAATTCCCACTTTGATTCTGGTTCCGATTCCGAATCCGGGTTTAACTCCAACGCAGACTCCGACCCGGAAAAATCGGTAGATGTTACATCCCTGCTGGTGCTGCCCCAACCCCATTCGTTAGTGGTTAGCTAATGCCGAGTCGCTGGGTAAGTATAGGTGCATAGAGATCCCTATAAGCATCCGATCGCCAGAAGCCCCCGGACATGCTCGAAAGCAAATCATACAAATACCTAATTGGTCATGTATCGCATTGGAAATAAATTATTTGTCACACAATGACACTTCTGAAACTTATCGAACGAGAGCTAGATTGAAATATAAAAAATAAATATATTTTTTTTTCTTCTTGTACCGTCTAAAACCATGTAGGTACCTATACATAGAGTTTAGTGTTCTTAAAAAACCCTGGTACGCCGGGTTTATAAATGTAATTGAGTTTGCAATGTTTAAACTAAACTAAACATACATATTAACATACATACGAATATACAATGCATAAAATAACCTACGAATCTATTTTATTTGGAACTATTTCTACTTTCACACAATAATTTACGCTCATATGATAGTTACTACTCAAAAGAACGAGAATTCTCCTGGACCAGATGGCATAACCAATGAGCTCATGATTGCAACAAAAGACGCCATAATCCCATCACTCACATCATTTTTTAATGAAGTAATTTCCAAAGAAGAGAATCCCACCCAATGGACGACTTCCAATATTATACTACTGTTCAAAAAAGGTAACCAATATGACATAAACAAATATAGACCAATCAGCCTCATGTCAAATGTCTATAAAATATTTCCAAAAACATTACTGCACAGACTAACAAACATACTTGATGAGAATCAACCGGAAGAACAGGTCGGATTCAGACGTGACTTCTCAGTGTTAGACCACATCTTCACCGTAAGACAACTGATAGAGAAATGCAACGTATAAACCCGTCCGAAGCCGGGGCGGGTCGCTCGTTGTAATAAAGCATAGTAGATAAGTACATTGAAATTTCGAATGTTTCAAGAATAGCGAGCCCATGTCGAACAGTCGTAAAGCCCGAGATACCGCGTCCGCCGCGGGCGCCTCGAGCCAAATAAATGTACCGCTCGATTTATTTATGCGGCCCGCTGCACTGAGCTTCAAACCGGTATTACCAATTCAGAGTTCCGAGTTTATCTTGTATCGGCAGAAACAGTAAAACCCTAACCGGAAGTCGACCCTGTCCATTATGTAACAAGGATTCTATTAAACGGACTGCGTGGGTGCGATGGAGGCTAAAGTATTTAAACTAGGATAAAAACGTGAACAAGTAGAACGAAAACTAACCTAAATAAGAGTAAATAGGCACTTGGCAAACGAAATGGTGGAAATTGCTTAGGTAAAATAAATGCCAATATTTAATAGACGGAATATGTAACTGTGACGAACAGTACGAATACTGCATATTTGAAACATGCAAATAATTACAGCAAACCCCCACCATTAATGACAAAACTTCGACATTCGTTTCGCCTCCCGAGACATCATCAGGAGATGCTGGCAGGAGATGTTGCTTGCGCCACGTAATAATAAATAGGTGCATCTCATCATCGCTAATAGACCAGGGGACCGATTTTTGACTTTCGAGCGGTCGACTCTTTCACTCGAAAATTGACCAAAATGAGGGAATGCTATTTTGAAATAGCGATAGAAAATTTAAAAACGAGCGGTACTGACCTCTCGTATTAAATTTCATCGGTAGAACGTAAGTGCCTGCAATTTTGACACAACAATCGTATTTACTTTTATTGAATTTTCGACCGCTCGGAAGTTCTAAATCGCCCCCCAGCACGATTTTTTTGCGGAATAGCAAAATAATATTGTTCTCTAAATTTAAACAGTTGGATTTCTTACGGAATAAGGGCATAGCATACTGTCAGCGTAACTTTAACTTGTTTACATACATAGTATTGCTCCATCAAAATGAAAATGTTAACATTCATCGCACACTGCTCGTGTCAAGAATGCCCAAATTCTCATTAAATCGGGTCAAACACGACTTACGTCGCGAGGGCGGATTTCTCCCAAAGGGTAAAGCAATCTTACAGAACAATTACGGAAGATGCCGTGGCACGCAGCTTCGCTGTCGATAATTTGAGATATTTAAGATATGAGGGGCAAACTTTCCTGTTCGGCGAGTACTTAACATAACTCAATTTAATTGAAATGGTTATAGATTTTCTCATTTAAGATTGTTAAGTAAAATTTAACTTTTTCTAATTCAAAAATTGGCCTCTATACTATCGCTATCTTGTGGAAATTATAATAACCTTTTCACAAAAGTATTTCTTCCTATTCGCAATTTTTGACGTTCATCATATTCGTTATTCTTCGCATTCCTCATTTTACACGAAAGCATTCCTTCCTACTCACAATTGCGCATAATCTTTCGCAATTCCTCATAACAGTAATCCACCACATTCTTTGAACCTAAAAAATAACCCCTAGGTATACTTTTCGCGAAAATACGGATTTCGCTGACATATATACATTCATTTAACGACTTGAAACTATGAGCGTACCTACCAATCATCCATGTACCGTTTATTATAAACTAGCTGTTGCCCGCGACTTCGTCCGCGTATAACATGTCATCGTCTAAAAGTTTGTTTAAGGAATGAATTAAAAAAAATTGAAATTAGTTTTGTGCCTAGTCTTTTAGTAGGTAAACAGTCTAAAACCGAAGTTACAAATCTCTTACTTTCAAATGGCATGCTCTCTATACACACTTAGAACCCCCTTTGAACCCTCATAGTAAACAGGCTGAAACCTTAGTTACAAATTTCTTACTTTAAAAATGTCTTGCTGTATATTATACGATGAATAAAAAAAAACGCTGAAATAAGTTGTGTAGTATTTTAGCATGTTTGTTTTGTCTAAGCCCGAAGTTACAAATCCCTTAATTACTTTTAAAATGTCTTGCTCTCCATAGAAACAAATGCCCTTATAATCCCCTATGGGTGAAGAATTTCAAAAAACGCTGAAATAATTTTGGTAGTCTAAACAGGCTAAGATCGAAGTTACAATAAATCTCATAGGTATCTTTGATTTGTTTTTATTATGTAAGTAATCTTTCTAAAAAGTTTTGAGATTCTAGCTCCAAAAAATCCCCTTTACCAACATTGCACCCCTTTTTCACCCCCTTAGGGGTGGAATTTTCCAAAACGCTAAAAATACTTTATTTGTATCGTAATAAGTAATCTTTCTAAAAACGTTTAAGCTTCTATCTCAAAAAGGAGTTTCCCTCATACAAACTTTGCAACCCTTCTTAACCTCCTTAGGGGTGAAACTTTTCAAAACGCTGAAAGTACTTTATTTGTATTATAATAAGTAATCTTTCTACAAAGTTTTAAGTCTCTTGCTCAAAAAATTAAGTTTCCCCCATACAAAATTTGCACCCCTTTCTAACCCCCTTAGGGGTATGATTTCCGAAAATCACTTCTTATCCGTTGCCTACGTTGTAAAAGGTAGTTCTGGTGTAAATTTCAACTCTCTAGGCCCATTAGTTTCGGCTGTGAGTAGATGAGTGAGTGAGTGAGTCAGTCAGGACATAGGCATTTATATTTTTGTTCCCATAAATATAATTATTATACTTTTTGCTGTCAATCCGTACTGGTTTTTTTCTGTAGGTATCTATTTCTTCAAATGACTCATCTCCACTTATAATAAATCTCTAGTCTTTAATATATAGATTAATTTAGGTACTCTTTCCGCTTGTCTTCCAAATAGGGGAGTAGACTCAAAATGTATTATTACTTCAAAAGAAAGAAGAAACGAAAAACCCGTTCAAATATCTCAAAAAATTACGAAGCTACAACCGTTTTAATATCGCTTGTTAGAGTGAGAAAACGATCGAGACCGTAACGTCACGATCCTCGAGCGTCATAGTACTCATAGTAATACAATCGTTTCATATGAAGGTGCGTTTTGCGGAAAAGGGACAGAACATACCCCCTCTTAAAACTTTGGACACTTATAACTTAGCGACTACTTAAATAACCTCTTGCGTTGTTTTTTTCTCCATTTGACTTCATTTTTAGTTCTTTTTCGAGAAAATACAACATTGCGATTATTTTATTTTGTGTCTACAGTGTTTACACCCCACGCCTATTTTCGATATATCCGACATCCGTATTTTCTTTTAAACCACGAACTTCAGAATTCGAAATATTCGGGTATCTCTATCTCTATCGCACTAACATTACTCGAGTGAGAGGAATGCAGATATACGAACTTCGAGTTTTGGTTTGCGTGGTTTGGCTGAACAAAAAGAGCGCGCGCGTGCCATTAAAAAAAATCATTTGTGTTACTTATATTGTTCGAATTTGTTGATACATTTATGGAAATTACGCCTTAATACGACATTTGCGCATATAAGTTCTCATATCAGAATCGATTAATTTCTTATGCTTTACCTCTTGGTATGTGATTCGTGAAGGTCTATCGGAGACGGGATTTAAATTATTAATAGGTGAAATTAAGGAAAAGCAATCCGTCATTTTGACGTTTCATAAAACTGACAGATGTGGCGGCGATATACTTTAAGAATAATAAATGAAAAATTAATGAAGTCGTATATTTCGGAAAATTAATTAATTGCCGCAATCGTATAAAAACTATCCTAAGTTGCAGCTAGAATAATAATCTTCCTGTATAAAATGTTTCATATTTTTCCGTTCATGGGATACTGAGAACATTCGTAACACACAAAGCTTAGTTTCAAACTGGCTGATTCTTTTTTTAATTTAGAGATTTATTATAAGTGGAGATTATCGGTTAATAATACAAACAAAGATTATTACCAATCGCTGTAAAATCACTTTAGTTAATTAGATGCGAAAGAATAGTTTACGGCTGGTGAGAAATAACAGAAGCCATTCTAATTCTGATTGACACAGAGATTGACACGCTCTCCTGAACTTTACAGTATAAAGGTACCTGATCGTGATCGGGTTATTTATGCAGTGGGAGAACTACGGAGCCTAAAGACCATTATTAGTTGGCGTCAAAACCGCAGATGGAGCCGTTTAAAAGGGGGCGTTGTCATTATTCAAACCATTTGTCGCAGTGACTTGGCAACAACTAATGGGGGTCCTTAGGACGCGCTTCATTTGTTATCGCCGCTTCGATTTTATTTAGTGCTAGTTTCTAGATATTGTTCAATTGTTTATACTGTGACGGTGGCAAACAAGCAGAGCCCGTAGTCTATTCCGAGGAGTCACAATGCGTGTTGCTGCTTTTTTGAGGATTCGTTGCGTTGACACAGCTAGAGGATATGCAGGTACCTCACTCCCAACACATCGCATCCTGGGGACGTCTGGAAACCAACATAAAGGGATTATTCGCGGACAGTATACTAGTGTAATATTTTTCCTATATCGCGCTAAAGGACATAGGTACATCGCCATACAATTTTATTACAAAGCAAGTAATAATGTGTTTATTGCTACGAGTGCCATTGTGCAAAACGAAGGGTGTAAGGTATGGATACGTTGATACGCGGTTGGTACGTTTCTCAATAAAAAAAGTTTGATTATTTGCCATGTAAGAATCCTTTTGCTGAGAACGGAAAAAAAACCCGGTTAAATATAAAACACATACGCCTTTGGTCGGGTTATAAAAATATAAACACCGGTGCGGTAATGTTAATCACGCGTCTTTTGATATCCTCGATTATGAGCCAAGCGACGTTATAAGCGCCACACTACGGGCAAGTGTGTTGAAATAGTTAGTTGTGCAACAAGAGAACAAAGTATTTTTTTTGCTGCGAGTGCTGATTTTGAGTCACGTGGAAGCGAAAGATTTTAAAATTAAACCACGAGCGTAGCGAGTGATTCAAAGTTAGAATCATGAGCGCAGCGAGGGACTCAAAAGCAAGAAATGCAAATACCTTGCTCTCGAGTAACACATACAACTTTTCACCTCAGCAGTGAGAACAAAGTCACGTTAAAAATGCATCGATAGGCTTTTACGTTCATATTCGTCTCGTGTCGTGCGGGACCTCTCGTTTACTCGATCCGGGGTTCGTTACTGCTTGTTTTCTACTCAGGGTGGCTAGTTAGTTACTAGAAACACGCGAGAGCGCGGGCGAGACAAGTTACGACAGACTAAAGCACATTTTAGCCATCTATATGAGTCTCACGTGACACTAACACAACACTAAAAACTACCCGTATTATTGTTAAAAATACTGTCACTCATGTTCTCACATTTTAGTCATATTTTCGAGCTAACTATTTTTGAAATATTCAAGATAATGTCTGGTACGCTTACGCGTATCCTCGAGTGCACTTACAAAAATACTCTCTTCTTAAATGATTTCACCATACTTCTTAGTTACGAGTAGATAAATAATCCATTAATCCTGGTCGTTTTTATATTCAAAACTAATATCAATAGCGCAAGCATGAAGAATAATAAATCCAATAAAATGTCATTTTTATGTCCCGGACCAAAAAGGTAAAAACGTAACCCTTGTGGTGCGACTCCGTCCGTCTGTCTGTCTGTCTGTCTGTCTGTCTGTCACAAAGTTAAATATCTCAAAAACTACTACCTAATGTTATCAATTTGAAATTTGGAATAGTTGTAAACAAAGCTAATCCACGTGTATAGAAAATGAAAAATTTAAAAATATATTTTTAATTTCTATAAAAAAGGACGGATAAGAGGGCGGGAGGGGGGCAAGAATTAAAAGTCTAGTTAGTAGGCCAAGTGGTATCATATTGGGCATGAATAGCACGTTCTAAAACAGGTTTTTTTTTCTATAGTGGTAATACAGGGTGGAATTTCATAAACTGTACATAATAAAATGAGAAAAATTTCAGCCAATTTCATCGGTGAAACGGTGTTTTTTTTTTTTTTCTAGTCATTAGTTTTTTTTTTACAGAATCTTGAAAATTTTTGTAAAAACTCGGGTAATACACCTAATTCAGACGGTATAACTTTTGATCCAATGGTCCTAAAATGAAAATAAAAAATGCAGAGTATTACCAAGGGACAGGTTAATAATTCTTAATAACAATAGAAAACCAACTAGAAGAGAAAATCCGCAAAAAAAAATATTTTTTTTGAAAAATGGCTACAAAAATTACGAATTTTAAAAGAAAAACACAATTTTCTGAAAAAAACGCAGATTTAGTTACCATTTTTTTTGCTTAGTATTAAACCTCACTTAATGCCGATTCTAAAACCGTTTTTAAACTGTCTCAGACTTTGAAAAATACCACGCAAATGGGTACGTAAATCAAACCATAAAGCTGCAATACGACTGATTTCTCCTGACAAAATTGATCTCCGGGAAGGAGTCATGGTGGGGGTTAGGTTTTGATATGGGTGTATAGAAGCCGGCGAGGTTACCACCAGAAAAATCTGACTTCTTCGGATTTGGCTTTCAGTAAAAAAATGCTCTACTGCCCGGCTAAACGGTAACAGCTAGGTTAGAGGTGCTCTACCAAATGTCATAGAGAACTGCGTGCAATTTTTGATGGCGGAAAAAAAATTAAAAAAAACGAAGTTTTTTTTTAATTTTTTTTCAAAATGGTCCTAGAGCTTTGAAATTTGGCTAGCGGGAACCTATATGGCTCTAGATTCTGAAAACCAAAAAAAAAAGTTTCTAGCTTTAAAAAAAAATTTGTATAGGGAATTTTTTCGATTTTTTTTTCCGGCCAAACCGCTCGACTTTTGAATAGGGGTCTTGACCAAATGTCGTAAAAGTTCCCAAGGGGAGTACAATTGCATTTTTTTTTGGCTGAAAAAAAAAAGTTTTTTTTTTTTTAAATTTCAAATTGGTCACAGCGCGCCGAGATTTGGCATGCGGGGACTTGAAGGGCCCAACAGTTGTAAAAAGAAAAAAAAATTGGAAAAAATTCAAAATGGCGGACGGTATGGGTAAAACAAATTTGCGAGGCCGTAGGCCGAGCTGCGGGAGCTTAAGGCTTGGCTACTATTCCTTGCCCCAAGTGTCTTACAAGCGAGCCTGAGGGCCAAAGGCCCGAAGGTGAGCTTCGAGGGTACGCGAAGGCCGAAGGCCCAGCTGCGGGAGTATAAGACTGTGCGGGAGTATAGGACTGTGCCACTATGCCCTCAGGTTCGCTTAAAGACACTTGGGGGGCGTAGGGTTTCCGCAAGCGTGCTCTGAAGGGACGCTTCGGGCCTTCGGCCCTACGCGGAGCTCGGCCTTCGGCCTTCGCCTGCCACGAAGCTCACCTTCGGGCCTTCGGCCCTCAGGTTCGCTTTTAAGACACTCGGGGGGTAGTGAGTGGTAGCACAAGCTTAAACTCCCGCAGCTCGGCCTACGGCCTCGCAGGACGCTTCGGGCCTTCAGCCCTACGCGGAACTCGGCCTTCGGCCTTCGCCTACGACGAAAGACACTCGGGGGCATAGTCGCACAGTCCTATACTCCCGCAGCTCGGCCTACGGCCTCGCTGGACGCTTCGGGCCTTCGGCCCTACGCGGAGCTCGGCCTTCGGCCTTCGCGTATCCTCGAAGCTCACCTTCGGGCCTTCGGCCCTCAGGCTCGCTTGTAAGACACTCGGGGCAAGGAATAGTAGCCAAGCCTTAAGCTCCCGCAGCTCGGCCTACGGCCTCGCAAATTTGTTTTGCCCATACCGTCCGCCATTTTGGATTTTTTCCATTTTTTTTTTCTTTTTACAACTGTTGGGCCCTTCAAGTCCCCGCATGCCAAATCTCGGCGCGCTGTGACCAATTTGAAATTTAAAAAAAAAAAAACTTTTTTTTTTCAGCCAAAAAAAAATGCAATTGTACTCCCCTTGGGAACCTTTATGACATTTGGTCAAGACCCCTATTCAATCCTATCCTCCCGCTAGCCAAATTTCAAAGCTCTAGGACCATTTTGAAAAAAAATTAAAAAAAAACTTCGTTTTTTTTTAATTTTTTTTCCGCCATCAAAGACTGCACGCAGTTCTCTATGACATTTGGTCGAGCACCCCTAACCTAGCTGTTACCGTTTAGCCGGGCAGTAGAGCATTTTTTTACTGAAAGCCAAATCCGAAGAAGTCAGATTTTTCTGGTGGTAACCTCGCCGGCTTCTATACACCCATATCAAAACCTAACCCCCACCATGACTCCTTCCCGGAGATCAATTGTGTCAGGAGAAATCAGTCGTATTGCAGCTTTATGGTTTGATTTACGTACCCATTTGCGTGGTATTTTTCAAAGTCTGAGACAGTTTAAAAACGGTTTTAGAATCGGCATTAAGTGAGGTTTAATACTAAGCAAAAAAAATGGTAACTAAATCTGCGTTTTTTTCAGAAAATTGTGTTTTTCTTTTAAAATTCGTAATTTTTGTAGCCATTTTTCAAAAACAATAATTTTTTTTGCGGATTTTCTCTTCTAGTTGGTTTTCTATTGTTATTAAGAATTATTAACCTGTCTCTTGGTAATTAATACTCTGCATTTTTTATTTTCATTTTAGGACCATTGGATCAAAAGTTATACCGTCTGAATTAGGTGTATTACCCGAGTTTTTACAAAAATTTTCAAAATTCTGTAAAAAAAAAACTAATGACTAGAAAAAAAAAAAAAACACCGTTTCATCGATGAAATTGGCTGAAATTTTTCTCCTTTTATTATGTACAGTTTATGAAATTCCACCCTGTATTTTGATTTACAAAGGAAAATGTAGAAAAAAATACCATCTCCCCCCCTTATCTCCGAAGTTTACCAAGCGAATTTATTTTTTTATTATTTATTTTAACGTAAATATTACCGAAAAAGTATAACGATGCCTCTACCTAGCGTATTTTTTTTTTATTTCTTTAAAATCATTTTATATTTAAGTTTGTAATTTAATACTTTTGTGTTTATTTCTTTTTCTTCAAATTTGTATGGAGTATTCTGAAAGTACCTTCTGGCAAATAAAAAAAGAATTATCAAAATTGGTTCACTTGATAATTAAAGAATTATTTCTGAAAAACCAACATAGGTTTTTTCTTAATAAAGCGTGGTGAAAGTTTGTACGGAACCCTCGGTGCGCGAGACAGACTCGCACTTGACCGGTTTTTTTAAGGAGCGGGGCGCCGGGCCAGCGTTCGGAAACTTCATCTGTGGTAGGTATAAGTTCTTAAAAATTTAGATTGTTAAAAATAGAATCATTGATTGTTCAGCGTATGAAAATTCATGTTTATCTATTTAAGCAAAACTGACTTTATTTTGAGATGTTCCATGTTACTTGTACAATTCTTTTGGATACTTAATTTAAGCTTGTGTTAAGTGTCGAACGTGTTTTGGAGTTCTACTTTTTCAATTCGAATGTCGAACTATGAATCGACCTATTCCTGTCATAAATATATTCTTATTATTGGGTAACGGTAAATATTGCTTTCGATACAATAATCAAGTACCTACAACTTTAATCAAAAAACTTTAAACGACGGTAATCTATTACAAACCGAAAATCAAAACCAGATAACAACAAACTCTTTAATTCTATCCAACTCTCATTAGCACACTCTTAAGGTAATTAAAGACTTACTTAATGAAAAGGTAAACTTTCTAAGTCCTCAGTAAATTTTGTCAGAGTTCTAAATTCGAATCGCGCATGACATAATCTGTGGTAAGCTATTATATCTGTCGGGAAATCTCATTTCCGGTCGGAGAAAAACGGACTGAGAGTCGCGGGCGGTTTGGAAGTGGGTCGCGAGTCGAGCCGAGGACACTTACCTATATACCTACCGCGGATCGACACTGATACCTCGTTTGAAATGGAGAGATGTAGATATGGTTAAGATTTTTTTTAAAGAGATTAAGAACTTAAAAATAAACCGGGAATCTTTTCGGGTTAGCCTAGGTATTCAGTCTACTTTCTAGTACCTTTTGGCGTATTTATTTAAAAATAGTATACTAAAAAACAAAGCTATCCAACCCATTGGAAGTCTTAAGGTATGTTTCCGGTGTAGCCTTTTATTTTTGTTCATAGGTAACTAGTTACTTACATTACAATATAAAAATAATATATATCTGTACGAGTAGAGAGTTTTTAAGTAATAATTTAACAAACATCATGTGAATATAAAATTTGCAGGTGCCTATGTACATAGTAACTCAACTTTTTTAAGAAAATTTAAATCATGGCGTCAATCTTTTTATGACATTAATATTTTTCAAAAATAATTATTGTTTATATACCTGAATAGTATATACCTACATTTATACCACGCACGCCTCCCAAAGGTCCGGGTCCGGGACACCATTGTCCCGTGAGCGGGAAAGACATACATAATAATTTAAGACAATGAATAAAATGTATCTTCTATCTTTTGTTCTAGGAACGGAGAGTAAATGCACTTTCAAATGCAAAGGAAATAAATGTTCGTGAAGAATGAAAATAGTTCCAATACAGCAGGGTGAAGGTATTTTCTTACAAATTACCTAATTTCGCTCCTCCGAGGCATCGTCACAGTGTCACATCAATCTGTCCGCGGATTTTCTTTGACGTGAATTGATAGAACCTGTCGACCGTCTGTATAGTGAACTTTAACCGTTAGGTACTTTCAGCCCCTTGCTAAGCTAACGTTTTCCTAATTCATCTAAAATTATTTTAAAACAACCATTTGCGGCTGAATCCGTGTTAAGGACGATTTACTAAACAAAAGCCTACGTATCCTTGTCATAACGTCCCCAACATACTAATTATGTAAGAAGCGCGAGGCAGGGGTTTATGTAAATTTTACTTCGGCCGCTTATCTCACTTTAACCTCTCGGGTCGCCAGTAATTACGACTGTAGACACAGATAATTGCCTGGAGATTCAACCTGGCTTACTGTTTTTTTCGAGCCTTTCCTTTGTGCTTTGCCTACTCTTTGTCAGCTGCATAATCAAGTCGTAATAACAAGTCCAGAACGAGGTAGGTATTGTTTGTTTACACATAGTCGTAGCGATTGTTTACATTATGAGTTTTCAAATTAATTTCATTTGTGGGAATGCTGTAACATGTTACTGTAATACGAATTGCACAGTTCGCGCTAGGATCAGAGATGTAATCACGTAACGTTCCGAACGCGCGTTAGTACAATTTAACTGTCATTTTTCCATTTAAAAAGTGACATTTAGATTTACCTGACGCGCGTACAATGTAGGACTACTCAACTGTAATTTTCCCATACAAAAAGTGACATTACGTTACGTGATCGACGCAGCAGTACCAATAAGAGCAAGTATTTCCACAGGTTGAGAATGATATTGAAAGGGGAAATCATTTGCTTAGCCATTATGCCAACGAAAATTTAATCACGTGGTACCGAATGTTAAATGGGAATGATACTTATTCTTATTTACCACCTTCTCTCTTTCTAACAAAAAATCAACAAGGTAGTGAGTACAGGGATGTATATGGAATAGCATTCGCAGTAAATGAAACAGGAGAGAGCACCCGTCACGTACGTGCTCGATTCATCATCGCTCGCCACGTCAGCAGTCCCGCGTTTTTCCAATGACGAACACTTTCGCACATCGCCGGTGCTGACGCGGCAGTGCCTACTACGTGTCGGTTTGTTTAACTCGTCGTGTTAGCTATTTTGATGTGATAATAGCACGATCAAGTATCAGAAAGTGATGCAAGACTATGGCATACCATAAACGCTACCTTAAACCCATAAAAAGTTATTATAATCAGTTCAAATAAATGGTTGTATTCTTAATTACTTTATAAGTACTAAGCAGTAACGTCTGGAATACGTATACATAACATTGTACAGTCGAGTTCACCAATATCTATACGGAACAACCTTTCAAAAATATCTATAAAATAAATGCGTCTTATGACAGTAACAATAAACCCTGTTTATTCGAAGTTTTCGAAGTCGATAACATGTGAAAGTTGATAATGTGATAAGAATATTGAGAATTTGAGACATTGTTTATTAATTAACAGAAAAGCCAGTTGAAAGTAAGAGCGGATTCAATTGTGTATCATGTTTACAAAAAATACAAGAATATATATATTCTATATGTTTATTTATTTTATCTATCCAAATATCATAAGCCCTCCATGATGCGTTCAAGAACTGCACATTATGACTACCATAATAATTGTACTTTAAAAACAAAGTTTTAACCGACTTCAAATCAGTAGCCAAATTGCTTCAAGTTTGCCTATAAATTTGAAGAGTTCCCTCGATTTCTCCAGGATCAGAACTGGATTTTGGTGACAACGGGACCAATCTGGAAGTATATATGCTTTCAAACAAAGAAAAAAATTTCAAATCGGTTCATAAATTACCGAATTATCGAACATACACACTTAAAAAAAAATACAAAAGAATTGAGAACCTCCTCCGTTTTTGAAGTCGGTTAAAAATAGACTGTTAGGACAAATTTTATTATTGCTAAATAATAACATTAATAACTTTGAATTTAATATTTCATCTAAATTTGAAACGTGTCTGAAAAACAAAGAATTTGGATTTACCTAACCTCCACTCTAATATCAGTCGAGATGACGTTTAGTTCGAAATGAATTGTCAATTTGTATACAAATTTGACAAATGTTACACGTAAGTAAGATATCGAACGATATGATAGTTGGATCCGACTCTAGTTTTGTCTCTGAATAAAAAAAAACTATGACAGCTGTCAGAAAACAACGCCGGGATGCCGGTCATACTATGCGGCTCCTGAATGCATCATGGAGGCTTAGATAAAGTAGTGTATGTAACTGTACTTAATTAGGCATTAAAACTCGTGTTTGATGCCCTTCATTATGTACAGTCACATAAACTACTAATTAACCAATAGAATTACAAATTTATAATAAATTAGAGTTGGAATGGATAGTTATGATCATACCTAATCAAATAACTATAGGTCATTAAAGAACGAGAACTGTTTTTACTTATGTTTTTTAAGTATTTAACTTCAAGTGTTTCCTCAATTGAATAGAGTAGAATGCGAGACGTATTAGCCCCAAGCGTGCGGCAGGCTCCGTCGTCGAGAAACGGGTGCCTTTGCACCGGCAACGCGCATTTGTTTTAACACTGAAACCTGTGATTTTATCGCGACCTGGAAAATATTTGTAGCGTAAATTACAACTTTAGCCCGTAATTATTTCACGTTGTGTAATTCTTTTGCTCTATGGCAAAACAAGTACTTTTATTTTATATCAACTAAAGCATGAGGACCATTTTTAGGGTTCCGTACTCAAAGAGTAAAACGGGACCCTATTACTAAGACTCCGCTGTCCGTCCGTCCGTCCGTCCGTCCGTCTGTCTGTCACCAGGCTGTATCTCACTGATACCGTGATAGTTATAGCTGAAATTTTCACAGATGATGTATTTCTGTTGCCGCTATAACAACAATTACTAAAAACACAGAATAAAATAGTTTTTTTTATAGATAATGGTACGGAACCCTTCGTGCGCGAGTCCGACTCACACTTGGCCGGTTTTTTACCTTTTTATTTCAAAATTTTGAAATGCATTACAAGTTTGCAAATATTGGCTAAGTATTTGTTACTAGGTTACATAAAGAAGTAGGGTAAATAAATAAATAAAGAACTCCTTAGGTATATGTAGTTATTTACTCTTATAACCTAACTATCCGTTTGTATCCATTGTAGTAATCAATCCACAATCTTTACAACAAATTGAAATTCCAAAAACAGAGTTAACACTCAATTCTGCTGTATTTTCTCTTCATATCAGTGTGACATAAAATTCTCGAAAATATAACAATCTCTGGGTATAGGACTAGCAGTACAAATAGTGTTTTTCAGCAACGTGTGTCAATCAAGCGGCCTTTTATTAAAGACTTTCAATGACTAACAAAACCTGTGGGGATACAATATAAACAGAGGCTCTAGTATAAGTTTTAACGATACAATACGTTTTCGAACGCGTTTGCGTTTAGTTTCAATTTGTATGGCAACGCGAACAGCGCCTCTGGTGGTAACTATTAAGAACTATGCGTTGTCATACAAATTAAAACTAAACGCTAACGCGTTCGAAAACGTATTGTAACGACAAAACTTATACTAGGGCTACAGAAACTGCTCGCAATAACAAACCTTTTTTTAAAAGCGGTTAAAATAGTACAGCACCTGCAATGTTCAATACATGTATTCAAAAGCAATCAGATGGGAAAATAGATATGCACTGACATGTTGTAATTAAAACTCTGTTTGAATTTGAATACTTACGTTATACAGCAAGATAAGATTTATAATCGTGTGGAACCTCTACAGTGCTAGTTCTTGTCTTTTTTTGTATATAGGTAACATACAGGTAGGTAATGAGGTGATTACATTATATTGCAATACCGTCATTACATGTATGTTACCTATATACAAAAAAAGACAAGAACTCGCACTGTAGAGGTTCCACACGAACAATTTCAAACCAACCTCATTAAAGTAAAATATTAGCAACAGACACTCAACCCTAAATACAGATCATTTATTCGAGATAAATGTATTCACCTATAAAATTTCCCTGGAGCTTTTACTTGGCATAACGACCGCACATTCACACCATATGTATAAGTTTGTACATGTACCTACCTACATCGTATAGGGTGCGAACGGCGGCATATCTTATGTTTTACTGCCGAATATCGCGGACGCACATCCGTCATTGTGGTGACAAAACGAGAGACACAATCGCTAGCAATAAAAAACACATCGGCGGAGTCGTTATCCATCATGTCACATGTGTAGATAAGAAAACTTCGCAGAATATTCCTTAGGAATATACCCAATATGTAGAAAATATATTCTAAATATTCTGAATATATATTCAGCCAGATATTTTGATATTCGTGCATTTAAATAGACATTCAGGTAATAACTACATTGCTGGCTAGAGCAAATAGCCCAGCGCGCAGGTTACTATGAACTTTTAAATCGGAGTAAAATTAAAATGAAGTATAACTAAATACAAAAACACAGTTTTAAAAATGGTACGTCGAAACTTTGCGGATAGGATGGTATTACTTTACAGTGAAGCTGGGATATCTCGTGTTCGACCTCACGGGAAATGTCTAGCTGGTGGGTTAGTAACAAATATTAGTTTGAGGTGATAAGGTGATTTTAATGTTAACTTATATTAGTAGTAAAACCTCTACATATTTGTACTTAGGAACTAGCTTCTGTCTGCGACTCCGTAGGTACGTGTATAAATTATAACCTGCATTATTATACGATTTGGCTTTAGGCCGGGACTGACGACTATAAGGACAGAAACACGCTCATTTATGGGTGTTTTCTGGACTTATCAAAAGCGTTTGACCTGGTTGTCTATGAAATATTGTAGGAAAGTTGGCAAAAACGGGTCTACCAACGGAGTGTATTGCATTACTCAAATATTGGTAGAGAGAGAGAGGAGAGCGATGGCTGTGCGAGGCAATATGCTCGCCCGCAGATTTGCACGCTGTAGTAACGAAGTCAAACTGACACTGTTCAAGGCGTACATGTCTAGTATCTGGGTGAGATTTACACAGAGAGCCTACAACGCTATTCGCGTTCAATACAACAGCATCCTCAGAATGTTGTTGAGGCTGCCGAGACACTGCAGTGCATCCGGAATGTTCGCACTCGCTGAGGCGCGAACAGATGACTTGTTTAACATCAGGCGGAAAAGAGTAGGAGCACTGCTTAACACCCTCATAAGGCTGCTGCAGTAGCAACAGCCTTATGAGGGTGTTGGCAGAGCGCCTCGACTGCCCACACACTCGCTACTGCCAATAGCCACTTCCACGTGGCTATTGGCAGGGCCAGGTAGAGCAGGTTATTTGCCTTGCATACAAACAACCCTGCCAATGCCCTGTCAATGGCTATCCAAGCCTATTTTATTTAGTTTTGAGTCTGTTTTTTTTCCTACTTTAAAGATACTGTATCTAACAATCTATGGATCAATTTGGTCTCTGAGTTATGAATATTATTATTTATAATTTCTGGTTGTAATTTTTCCCTTTGTAGGTAAAAAAAATGGTTTATAGAATCTCTATTTTATTATTTGAAAATTATATCCGTCGCGAGTTGCAAAAGCCACTCGTCTAACTCTATCTAGAGAGCTCTGCTCCATCATTTTTATTTTTTGTTGGACCCTGAGCAATTCATACCTATACCTTTTTTTTCTTGGAGAAAACCTGCGAACCAACCTGGTACCCAATCATCGGGGGATGACTGGGTTCTGTGGTATTTCTATCCACTAAAAACCCCGCAGCACTACAAACCCCTTACAGAAACCAAAATCTTAATAGGTCAAGTCGTTTTGGAGATACTTGAGAATATAGAAAACAACTAAGACTCAGAAACAAATATTCATGTCAATCACACAAACATTTGCCCTTTATCGGGATTCGAACCCGGCGACCCTCCAGCTTCGTAAGCAGCGTCACTACTCACTAGGCTAACCGGTCGTAAAAAGCAATTAATAACTTCCAAAAAAGGAGGATTTTTATGTTTAATGTTTGATTACCTCAGAACTCCGTCATAATTTATGAACCGATTCGTATTTTTTTATTTTAGTGAAAGTACGAGTATTTGCTTCCAGATTGGTCCCATTGTTTTCAAAAAGCCAGTGAGATGATGGAATCCATGAGGAATTGAGGGAAGTCCTCAATTGTATTAAGCATGCGTCACAGAATAAGTAAACGCGTGTATAGATTTTGGTATTTTCTATTATAACTCGTGTATGTATAAATTTAGCCTCGGAAACAACAAATTTGGTGAAATTAACTGATTATGAAGATTCTCGTAGGGAACCATAATATCGGCCCTTAAAGCCTACGCCAAAACCAAACACCAACACGAGTGGAGGAATGAGGCTGGCTTAGGGCACTCTAAGCTCTTCATAGAAGGAGTGGACTCGGGCTGGACCAGAAAACTCTGGAAATCCAGTAGGAAGCAACTCAGAATTATACCTGAGGTTTCACAGGTCACTTCAGGGTCAAGGATCTCTTGGCCAAGATGGGACTATCGGAAAGTTTAGACTGTAGAATGTGTGGCGTGGAGGATGAGACTATGGAACACTTATTGTGTGAATGTCATGCCCTTGCCAGACAAAGAATGAACTACTTTGGTAACGGTTACCCGCAACCAAAGGAATTCATGGTGATCCCGGTGAACTGCATCATCCGTTTTGTGGAAATGATGGAGCAAGCCTGGGAGCAGGTATAAAGGAGAGGGCAAATGCACAAAAGATCCCACTGGGTCGAAGTGTATCCGAAAGGGCCCTCACCTAGATAAGATAAGATTATGAAGACTACAGACGTCACATATTCTGTGATTCCGTTTAAGTAGCAACTAAGGAAATGGAACCCTAATTAAGTGCCAAAGGTAATTCTGAGATCCTTGAGGAATCGACGGAACTCCTCAAATATTATCGGCCTACTTATAGCGACTTGGGTGTTTTCTGTAATAATCAACGCATTTGCTCTCGGAAACCAGTTCATGCGGTATAGTGGGAAGGAAATGTTAATGTATGTTCCTTGGCGAAGTAATGAATTGAATTCGGTTTAAACTTAGTTTTTAAAGCAAATTGTGAATACCATTTTTTGGTATAACTTTTTGTATTAGTTGTTTCCTTTATAGTCGGGGGTTTATCTCCACTTATAATAAATCTCTAAATTAAAAAAAGAATCAGCCAGTTTGAAACTAAGCTTTGCGCGGTTCGAATGTTCTCAGCATCCCATGAACGGAAAAATATGAAACATTTTATATAGGTACATTATTATTCTAGCTGCAACTTAGGATAGTTTTTATCCGACTGCGACGGTTAATTAATTTTCCGAAATATACGACTTCATTTAATTTTTCATTTATTTTTATTGAAATCAAACGCTGCTCCAACTGTCAGCTATAAGAACCGTCAAATTTTCGTCAAAATGGCGGAATTGCTTTGCCTTTCACTTATTAATAATTTAAATCCCGTCTACGATAGACCTTTACGAGACAATTGTTAAAATATAAACCATAAAAAAATATTCGATTCTGATATGAGAACTTATATGCGCAAATGTCGTTTTATGTCGTAATTTCAATAAATTAAATCAACAATTTTGAACAATATAATTAACACGAATTTGTTTTTTTTGAATGACAATGGCACGCGCTCGGCGCATTCAGCCAAAGTACCTGCGGCGCTACCACGAAAACCGATACTCAATGCTCATATATTTGCATCCCTGTCACTCGAGTATGGTTAGTGCGATAGAGATAGAGATACCCGAATATTTTCGAATTCCGAAGTTCGTGGTTATAGCTCAGGAATCGAAAATATGGTAAATAATCATAATGTATTTTCTCGAAAAAGAATTTAAAATAAATATAGTCAAATGGAGAAAAAAACAAAGCAAGAGGTTATATAGGTAATGATTAAGTTATAAGAGTCCAAAGTTTTAAGAGGGGGTATGTTCTGTCCCTTTTCCGCAAAACGCACCTTCATATGAAACGATTGTTTTTTACTATGACGCTCGAGTATATTGACGTCACAGTCCCTCATCGTTTTCTCACTCTAACAAGCGACATTAAAACGGATGTAGCTTCATAATTTTTTGAGATATTTGAATGGGAGTTTCATTATCTTCTATCTATTTATCTATACATATAATAAAGCTGAAGAGGGTCGAAAGTCTGTACATGGAAGTAATTCGAAAAAAAATTGGCTAGGGATACTTAAAATCGATAACAGAACACGTTCCAACAGTTTTTAGAATTTTTGTCTGTTTGTCTGTTTATCTGTTTGTCTGTTTATCTGTTTGTCTGTTTATCTGTTTATCTGTTTATCTGCTTGTCTGTTTATGTGACCGCGCATCACGTGAAAACGGCTTAACCGATTTAGATGAAATTTGGTATATAGATAGTTTGAGTCCTGGGGAAGGACATAGGGTAGTTTTTATCCCGGAAATAAATCCCTAAGGGGATGAAATGGGGGGTGGAAGTTTGTATGGAGCTACTTAAACCGCTGCACCGATTTGGATGAAATTTGGTATATAAATAGTTCGAGTCCCGGGGAAGGTCAAAGGATAGGTTTTATCTCGGAAATCTTCCCCTTAGGGGGTAAAACGTGGGGTGAACATTTGGATGTAACCCATTTTGATAAAATTTGGTTTAGAGTTAGTTTAAGTTCTGGGAAAGGACATTGGATAGTTTTTATCCCGGAAATCTGCCCATAAGGGGGTGTAGTGGGGGGTGAAATTTTGGATGGACTCCGATTAGATCAAATTTGGTATAGAGATAGTTTGAGTCCCGGAGAATGACAACGGATACTTTGAATCCCGAAAATCCCTATGGGGATGAAATAGGGGTGAAAATGTGGATAAATCCCATTCAGTTAAAATTTGGTAAAGAGATAGAAGGATTCCCAGGGAAGGACAATGCATAGTTTTATCCAGAAAAATCATCTCCTGAGGGGGTGAAATGAGGAGTGAAAATTTGAATAGAACCCATTTAGATGAAATTTGGTATGGAGATAGTTAGTCCTGGGGAAGGACCTAAAATAATTTTTAGTCCAGAAATCATCTCCTAAGGGGGTGAAATGGGGGATGAAAATTTGGATGGAACCCATTTACGGTATAGCGAGTTGGAGTTCTGGGGAAGCACATAGGATAGTTTTATCCCGAAAATCACCCCCTTAAGGGATGAAAATTTGGATGTGATGTGACCTTTTTAGATGAAATTTGGTTAATTTAATTTAATGCAAATTATTTATTTCAGACTTAGTCCATATCATGTTAGTAACAATAAAAACTTATAAAACTTAAGTTAACAGTTAAGAGATAGTTTGAGTGCTGGGAATTGGGGGGTGAAAATTTGGATAGAAACCATTTCGATGGAATTTGGTATAGAGATGGTTTGAGTCCTGGGCAAGGACAAAGCGTAGTTTTAATTCCGGAAATCATCCTCTAAGGGAGTGAAATGGTGGTTTAAATTTGGAATAGGATGAAATTTGGTGCCTATAGAGATAGTTTTACTCGCGTAGAAGAACAACGAATAGCTTTTGTCCCGAAAAAATCCTCCAAGGGCATAAAATAGGGGGTGAAAATTTGGATGTACCCTATTTGGATGAAATTTGGTATAGAGATAGTTTGGGGTTCCGAAAAAGGATAATGCATAGTTTATGGAACTCATATAGTTGAAATCTGGTTAAGAGATAATTTGAGTCCTGGGAAAGGACATCTGATAGTTTTATTCCGGATATCATTCCCTAAGGGGGTGAAATGGGGGTGAACATTTAGTATAGCGATAGTTGGGAGTCCAGGGGAAGGACAAAGGATAGTTTTATTCCGAAAATCCTCCCCTAAGGGGTGAAAATTTGGATGTGAGTGACCCATTTAGAATAAATTTGGTTAACAGATAGTTTGAGTTCCGGAAAAGGACATAGGATAGTTTTTATCCCGGAAATGATCTCTTAAGGGGGTGAAATGAAGTTGAATATTTGTATAAAGCTACTATACAACCCATTTAGATAAAACTTCGTATAGAGGTAGTTAGTAGGCGCGGCGTTGGTAGGCACAAGGTAGACTGATGACCTGGTAAAGGTCGCAAGAATCCGCTGGATGCGGGTGGCGCAGGATTGGTCACTTTGGAACTCTTTGGGGGAGGCCTATATCCAGCAGTGGACGTCTTTCGGCTGATATGATGATGATGATAAATGATAATAATGATAAAGATAGTTTGAGTCTCGGGTAAGGACATATGATAGTTTTTATATCGGAAATCTACCCCTAAAAGGGAAATGGAGGGTGAAAGTTTGTATCGAGCTACGATATAAACGAGTTCTACGCGGACGAAGTCGCGGGCAAAAGCTAGTATTTAATAATTTTCAATTCCAAGGCGAGTTTTTTAAGACCAATGAAAATAAAAATCTTTAAAAATATATATATGTATAGGTAGTAAACTTATTTTCACCTGAGCAGAGCTCGGTCACCCAGATATTATATACAAATATAACATCTAAGACAATAAGAAATTTTAAAATGTATTTGACATGCATGATATTGACCTGTAAAATATGACATTTTATCAATAAAGTTCTGAATCTGAATCTGAATTGCTCGTTTAATAGTATAGGATAATTTATTGCATCAAATTTATACCTACCTACAGCCTAACAGCTTTACGCCGCAGTCGTTTACTGAATATATAATAAAATAAAAGATTGCGAGACTAATTAAAACGTGAATCCAGATAGGATCCACGCATCAAATGACACGGATTAATAGTTCCACGTCCCGATAAACCCATAGGTATTCGAACTGATCGAGGCCGAATACAAAATTGCATATTTTTACGTACCTATCTGTGTCTTTGGCTTTGTGTTTTTACATTAGCTTAGGACATGTCGTGACACTGCTGGCGCTTTCCTGAATGGTGTAGGTAGGTAGGTACAGGTACAGTACATACTACATTTGGGTAAGTATTTTTTGTAGAAGGAAACCAACGCAATTGCTTCCGGAAAGCAGTTCATGTGGAGATGTGGAATTGTCAAGGCAAAGTTATTGAAATTGGTTATTTGTTTAATATACATTTTATTTGATGGAATTATCTCAATGAAATTTTATATTCTTTGGAATCTATATTTTGGTACCCATGGGTAATGCTACTCGTACTTACCCAGGAAGAACGACATCATTTCTTTATCGTTTGCGTGGCGGCCGAAATTAGACGAACGTATCTCTTAAGCGGGATATAATGAGAGCGTCTTAGGTTTTATCTTATTAATACTCGATCTGATTATATGAGATACCTACACATCACGGGACCTAGCTATGCAATCTGGTTTGTGACCTTCGATTTATTAGTGCTTTCATATATCTGTGTCTTATACTCAACACAAGTACCTATATACATATAATTTTCCAAACCAAGTTTATATTCTTCATACAAGGACATAGGTATTTTATTGCTATGCTAATAACTAAGCTATGTAATTTTATTCTCCAACCAAGAAGGTACGTCATTCTAATTTCATTAGTATAAGATAAAAAATTGCCATTTTATTAGTCGGTATTTGAAAAAAAACCATAGATTGTGTTTTTAGATATATCTGCGGACTCATAAAAGTTATCTGTGTCCGTAATATTTATTACCTTTAGTATCGAGACAAAAATGAGCTGTAAAATTCATCACAATGCACATTGGTGAAAAGATCGATAAATGCAAATATAGCATTTAAGCCCGCGCAGTAAGGCACAGAAGCGTGTGAGGCGGCGGAGCGTAAGAGCGAGCGGCTAACGCGCCCGCCTGTGAACCGAACGCAATTAGGACGACCGACTTGTTCAGAGGATCAATTGGGTTCCTAATTTCGCATCGCAATGCGAGTTCAATATGTCGCATACTCGTATCTCGTATGATACGTGCGTGGGAGTGAACCCGGGAAACACCTTGAAATACTAGTGCGACGTGAAGTAACGAATAAAAATTGCTCTCCAGGCTTTGCGACTTCAATACACTTACCGATGAAAAGAATGAGACAGTGCACTACTGCAAACACACCTGGCAATGCGCTGAAAATAGATGAATACAAATGGATTACCTATCAAGTCACTTAAAGCTAGTCTGAGGAAACAAAGGCCCTCTGTTCGCCCCACAGATGTATGAATATAAGGAGATCGAACCTGGCGGCCGATTTGTATAGAGTGAGCCTGTCGCAAGTACTTTAACCCACACAACGCCCAAGTAATTGACAATACAAAGCACGCACACATCTAAAACACACACACTTGTATACCTACACGCTTATTTGACAATAAACGCGCATCATATCAGGCATTTTGGGAAAAAACGTAATATTCTCTGCGATTAGCATGCGTGCACAGTATGGCAGAGTATGCCCATTGAGCATACCTACAGCTGCGACACGGCCGCCGGCGGCTTATCCTCTCTCTAGTATTCTATGCTCTGAGGTTCGCCCGCACGTGTGGTCGAGTGTTTACTTAACCTACTGAGGGCGTAAGGATATTTATCATTGTTTGAGGAAACCAATTCAAACTACCTTACACACACTTTTTAGCTAATATATTTACCCTAAATAATAAACATAAGTGCTCTCCTTCAAATTGTGAGCCTATCTAACTACGTAATACTCATTGAACATAATATAATATATGTGAATATTATAAATAAATAAATAAATACTAGGGGAACAATCTTACACAAATCGAAATTGCCGCATAGTAAGCTCATTAAGGCTTGTGTTATTGGTAGGTACTAGACGATGATATATACATAGATATAAATAATTATATACATAGAAAATATCCAAGACTCAGAAACCAATATTAAATTTATTTATTTAAAATGTATTGCACAAAATACAAAAAAAAGTACAAATGGCGAGCTTAATGCCAAATGGCATTCTCTACCAGCTAACCATTGGGCTAAACAGAGACTTATAAAAGGTGCAAAGAAAAAAGTATGATAATTTCTGTTACAAATACGTGAAGAGAAAAAAAAACAATACTATTATTATGTGGATGGATTTTAGTCGAAGTCTTGTTTATTCATGTTCATCACACAAATATTTGCCCTTAGGTACTGGGATTCGAACCCAGGACCTTCAGCATCGTAGCGTCACTACCCATTAGGCTAACCGGCCCTCGTTAAACATAGGTCACCGGTCACATTAAAACTAGTATGATGTGCTTTTTGTAAGAGTTATAGTTACCCAAGTGCATAGAAATTGTTGAGTAGTACTTTGGTAAGTTTGGTTGCGTTTTATCCTGCCTATTTCAGATCAATATGCTTACTGCAGATTATTTGTTTAATTAACGAGTATTTATTACTATTTTTCAGTCAGGTGGTTAGGTACGATGCTGATTTCAAACTGGAAAAATAGAAAGATAATTTTACGTAGTTTAATTAGTCGTATATGCACTTGAAAGTTGAAAGTGTTTCTGATTATAAAACGCTCTCTGTCCAATTAACAACTCTTAAATACATGTGCATCATTTAAATAACGCCTCGCGCCTGAATTAGAATGAATAGAAACCTTTCAGGACACCGTGGAGCCTCCGAACAATGGCGTCGATTTCACGCCCTTGGATAACGTTTAATATGCCCACAAACTCACAATCACATAGAACCATGTTCATCTAAGCATGCGATTCCAAGTTCCCTCATTACTCCGCCTATTCTCCAAGCTTCGTAGATACTGTATCTGATTAATTTTATTTCGACGGCTCTAATCAGATTAGGACCTAAGCTAGATTACTGCCGAAATGCCTAATTGATAAACTTTAATAATATATAAGTTAAGGGTCTACTTACTCGATAGGTTACATCATCTATCTATCTATCTACCTATACTATATCTGGGGGCACGGCAGTGCCCCCGCCAAGTCGAGCAAAGCAAAGAGGCACGGCCGTGTACCATCCTTTTCTCGAAGCCATTCAGGCCATTTTCAACATCTTGTAATTTTGCTACTAAAGCTAGAACCCTGAATTTTCAGGAACATGTAGGGCATAATATGGCTCACATATACTATCAATAACATTCAATTTGAACTTTTAGTTTAAGAACTATTCCGTCAAAGTTCGTTAGTTTTGTCACTGACATACTCACTGATAATAATAATAATAAATAATAAATACTTTATTTACGACCAACATGGGATCATGGTGTTAGTAACAATTGTATTACTTATTAGACTAGTGTTAGTACATTATATTATTAACATCATTATTATCATTTTTATTATTTATTTCTGCGTGCATGTATCATGCAGCAGTTGTTCATGTACAGGCCATCGATCCTGTCCGCTATCATGCTCAGAATGCTGTTGGAGCTAGCCCGCACTCTGCGCACCAGGGATGTAGCTCGCTTGCGCATAGTGGCGTAGAAGCAGTCTACCCGCGCTTCTGCAAACATCCCTGATGCGCTATAGAATCTGGGCAGCCCCATCAGCACCCTGAACGCATTATTAAACTGCACGCGCAGAGCGCTATACCGTTTATATGTATAATCTGCCCACAGGCTGCCTGTATAGAAGGTAGTACAGTAAGCTTTAAAAAGAGAAAGTTTTACTTCTTTTGAGCAGTTAGCAAACCTGCGGGCTATCATATTCGCTCGAACGGACAGCGCTCTGCGCTCGCGCTCAATATCTGCGTCATCTTTAAGGTCTGTGGTCACCAAATGCCCCAAATATTTAAACTGCTCAACTATACGCAGTGGTTGACTATTTAATTTAACAGGTGGAAACATTGGTGTGCATTTGCCCTTGACCCCAAAGACGACGCATTCGCTCTTGTTCACATTGTAAATTAGACCATGGCTCGCGGCATACCGCTCGCAGATGGAAATAAGCTTGGCAAGTTCACACGCAGAGGCACTCAGCAACACCATGTCGTCAGCGTAGCTTAAGTTGTTAACGCACACTTCGTCTATGTGACAACCGACACGGGTGTTGCTGAGCTCCTCTATAAGCGCATTCACATAGAGGTTGAATAGCTTGGGTGACGTCAACCCCCCCTGCCTCACGCCACACTCAAGCCCATATGGTTGCGAGCATGCACCCGACCATCTCACGACATTGACCTGATTATGGTACCAGTACTTAAATATGCCACTCATATCTGCTGGCATCTTCAGATCATCCAGCTTCTGCCACAAAATGTCATAGTGAACCAGGTCAAATGCCTTGGATAGATCTAGGAAACATGAGTATATAGCTGTTCGCCTGTCAGTGTAGTACCTGACGGTCTGCTTCAATGCCAAAATGGCACTCTCAGTGGATAGCCCTGGTTTATAACCAAACTAAACTAACTATAATGATCACGCTAATTCTAAGGTACTTCTAGCAGACCCACAAGCTCCAAATTTCAAACGTAATTATTTTTTAGCCTAAAAATTCATAAAAAACCTAAAAATATTGCAATTTCAGTCACGTTTTAGAGATATACAAACTGCATAAGTAAGTTTGGAATCCTATACAAATACATGCGGTTACAAAGTTATTTTTGCAGTTCTTTCCTGCAATACTATACAAACGTTATTTACGGTTGGTATAATAACATTCCCATACAAAGTCTACAAAAAGAAATGAGATCCCATAGAAAACATTCCATGTAAAAAAAGGGCCAAGTCTCGAAACTCTTTCACAGTAAAAAGTGTTGAGATATTTCGTAGAGCCAAGTCAGGCATTCTTATTAATCTTTATTTCCTTGCTTGATAAAATTTTGTGACTTGGCAATCAAACTTACATAGTTTTAGGTACCTATGCAAAAATTAGTAAATGCAGTAAAGTTGTGTGATTTTTGCCTGACTTGGCTCTACGAAATATCTCACCACTTTTTACTGTGAAAGAGTTTCGAGACTTGGCCCTTTTTTTACATGGAATGTTTTTTATGGGATAATTATTACGCGAGGCCGATTTTTGTACATGCCATCAGATCTAAATTTATGGTCCGATTTTGATGCAGCATGAGACGAATCGAATGTCGTCTCATGCTGCAGATTTGCAATAAGGTCTTAGTTTTTTTAATTTTTTATCAGTAAGGTACTAAAATATACATTTTAAGAAACTACTGTGCGCTGACCACGTGACTTCGGCTGCGTGACATCACGTGACGTAACTCTTGTTTTGTCTTGAGATGATAATCTAAAATTATAAACAAGAATTGAACTCAAACCTGCAGTAAGTTCTTCAGCATAAGAAATTATAAATGTTGAGTCGGCCACATATGGATACAACACTAAGAAATTAACAAAATTGATAATACATTGTCTTTTCTCAATGTTTATAAAAACTGACCGACGTATTGTGTCAACTGTGGATTTTTTTTTATTGACATGGAGACGTCAGTATTATTTTGCCATGTATTTTTTTTCGTTAAAAAAGATTTATATACTAACTTATTTTCCCATATTCGAGATGTTGGGAGAAGAATGAGGTTTAATTAAATCCATTAATTGTCATGGACCCCATAGACGGCATTTTTAAACTTACGTGGCACAATGCCGTAGGCGTAGGCGCCGATAGGCTCGCCTAATTTCCAGTACCTACCTATAAAGATGTAGAGAACGGAACTCGATTACAAAACTTTCTTTTCGGATGCCGGGGACTCCCATTGGCGACTTTGTTGACCTGACTAGAATACCATCCTAATGATTTCAGGATAATTATATTTTGATTACAGGTAGGTTATATACTGGGAAACGTAAATTAGTATTGACTATTTAGCGGTATAAATAGTCAAATGCAACTATAACCGGTAAAGTATCATTTTAAACCATTAACGGTCCCCAATTCAATATTCTTTGATATGTGCCGATACTAATAATAAACAGGTGTAATGTCTCTGAAATTTAAGTTTGTATGTTGGGGGTAATCTCAGAAACTATACCCATCCTATTCTAAAAACCCTTTCTGCACTAGGTTATATGTAGAACTGGTGACCCGCCCCGGCTTCGCACGGGTTTATATGTATACATGCACGTATTATACATAGGAACCTTCCTCTTAAATCACTCTCTATTTAAGAAAACCGCATCAATGTCCGTTGCGTAGTTTTAAAGATCTAAGCATACATAGGGACAGACAGACAGCGGGAAGCGACTTTATACTATACTATGTAGTGATTTTTATACTATGGAGTGATGGGCCTACAGTATTAAGTACCAATGTGCCATATTTTTAACCGACTTCAAAAAAGGAGGAGGTTATATGTTCCACTGTGTGTTTTTTTTAATGTTTGTTCGCCGATTTCGCCGTCAATTGTAAACCGATTTCCAAAATTATTTTTTTATTCGAAAGAGTATACTCACGAGGTGGTTCCATTGTCACCAATTTAGGATCTGATGGTGGGATCCCTGGGAAATTGAGGGCAACCCTCAAATTTTATAGGCACGCGTGTAGGGATTTTGGTATTTTCTATTATAACTCGTGTTTTTACATTCGGAAATCGCAATTTTGGTGAAGTGGAACTGATGATGAAGACCACATATGACTTATGGAACTCCTCAAAGATGTAAAGTACGTCAAAGATTCTGACATGATTCCGTTGAAGTAGCAACTAATGAAGTGTTAATTCCGAGATCCTTGAGGAATCGACGGAACTCCTCAAATATTATCAGCCCACATATAGCGACTTGGGTTTTTTCTGTGAAAATCAAGGCATTTGCTCTCGGAAAGCAGTTCATGTGTTAAATTGGAAAGGAAATGTGGAAATTGTCATGTACCTATGTGGCTTGGCGAAGTACTGAATTGAAGTCGGTTTAAACTTTGTTTTTAAAGCAAATTATTATACCTCCGCTCCGCCTAGATTCTTTGTATACGCGGCTGAGCCACGCGGGTAGCTAGTAATTAGGAATTAAGGAAAACAATCAAAGCTACGTAAAATTACAAGCATAATTTTTTAAGGCAAACATTATTAAATAAAAAAATTCCTACTTAATACTACTTAAATGACATAAATTACCTAACAATAAAATCAAATTCAGATAATGACATATGAATCTCACAATTATCCTTTACTAGCGACCCGCCCCGGCTTTGTACGGGTTTATATGTATAATACAATTAATACATACATGTATTATAGACATAAACCTTCCCCTTGAATCACTATATCTATTTAAAAAAACCGCATCAAAATCCGTTGTGTAGTTTTAAAGATCTAAGCATACATATGGACAGACAGACAGACAGCGGGAAGCGACTTTGTTTTATACTATGTAGTGATAGTGATACCTTATACACCAGCTGGTCGATTACGTATCGTATTGTACGCTCGTCAGGTAGATCTAAATGTTCATTTTTGTATGGGAAAATGACAGTTGAATTGTCCTAATGCTCGTCCGAAACGTTACGTGTTTACCCCTCAGGACGTTCCCTCCACCTCCTCATGGTCTTTCCTGCCTTTCGGCTTACAGACCGAATCTTCGGCACTGTCATGCGCTACTTGCCTTCGGCTCTTTCACGCATGCAGCTTCTTGATGCCCAACAAATTCTTCATAAACGTCCCGGCCTTTCTCCCTTTCTGGGCAGACCCTACAAATCTTCTTCGTTCTCCCGAAATGGGGCTCGGCAACACAACACGTCGAACTGTACCACTGGTACACTACTGTCCTCATTCTTCAAAGCATCTTCTCTTGGTGTGCCATGAGTGCGTACCCCACACACAGGACAGTTGAATTCGACAGCGCCATGGTTTCCTTAGCAAGCCCTCATTCCTTCATTTATTTTCCTTTGAACCGCGGAGTTGCGAGCACCTGCTGGATAATACGCACATTCTAGGTACAGACGTGACTCCATTACGTAAGTTACTTGATGGCATGCCTGTTCAAGGAGATTAAAAGTTAGGTTTATTATATTTTTAAGTGGATTAAGTTAAGTACCTGAGCGAATTGAATTACATAGGTATATAAACTACCTACTATTTAATTTAGTCTTAAATGGTCATACGTCAAGGTTTATTGTGTGAAAGTGTATTCCCTGAATGAAAAAACCTGGATGTAAATGTTTCACAAGAATGGGCCTTAATGTGGCTACATGATCTGTAACAAACTGTTTATAGATTAACGAAGTCTTTACACTTAAACGTGCGTGATGCATAATTTAGTAGATAACTACTTAGAAGCATGTTAACAGCATAGGAAAAAGCGCATTGCTTTTCACTAAAATAAGGCATAATTATACTTAAAAGCAATATTTTAATTCAAACAAGAAGCATGCAGGCGCACTCCTCACGTTTATTTTAATGCCTTAATAAGACCCTCCACATTGTTTTTGTTAAATTAGCGTTCACTGGCATAACGCATACAAAGGAATACCTTCGTAAATTCAAGTCAAATCTTAAGCATTCCATTTAATTTTTATCTTTAAATGAAAGCAACAAGGTTTCATTTTCCTGGTATCAGACGGTGGTAGATACGAGTTTACGGATTTAATTAATTGAATTGTGTATTAATGTGGTTTCACAACCATTTTTAATATCATTCTGCTCCTCACTTTGAGTTTCTTCTTATTAATCGCGGAATAATGTAACCTACGCGCTTATCATTATCTATCTTCTTTCCTTTTACTACTATTTTTTCTTTGTATATGTATGCATAGTTTCCGTTTCACCTTTCTCTCTTTAATTCTGACAGTTGTTTCCTTTCTTTCCATGCAAGATAAAAAAATAAGAAAACGCGTAACAAATAGGAAGAAAATTCTGAAAGTCGCAACTGAATTCTATCGTACACTATATGACGATCAAGATCCAGGACGTTGCCACATACATCAAGACGGGAAAGATAATATACCTCCTATACTAAAAAGCGAAATCCTTCACGCGATAAGAACACAAAAAAAATATAAATCACCTGGAGATGACACTATCACGAATGAGCTACTAAAAGGCTGCATGCATACCAGCAATATACCTACCTACAAAACACTACAAGTATTATTTGCCGAAATAATAGGAACAGAGCAAATACCAGAACAGTGGACCACCTATACAATTATTCTTATACCAAGCAAGCAAATAAAGATTAATAAGAATGCCTGACTTGATGGCTCTGCGAAATATCTCACCACTTTTTACTGTGAAAGTCGAGACTTGGCCTATTTTTTACATGGAATGTTTTTTTATGTGTAAGTTAAATTAGATTACATGTACAATTAAGTAAAACAGTTGTTAAACAAAGGCTAATAAATAAAAATAAAATGTAACCTATGTCGATACTGAAGGTCCATTCTACGAGTATGTATTGGTGAAAGAATTTTCAAATTTAGGGAGACTATACCCTACATACAATAGTAGTTTATGTGACTGTACACAATGAAGGGCATTAAACCCGAGTGTGGGTTTATGAAACGAGCCGAAGGCGAGTTTCATAATAACATCACACGAGTGTTTTAATGCCTAATTATGTACAGTTACATACACTACTTTATCTATCCACATATCATAAGCCTGCATGATGCATTCAGGAGCCGCTAATTATGACCGGCATCATGGCGTTGTTTTTTGGCAGCTGTCATAGTTTTTTTTTAATTCATAGACAAACTAGAGTCGGATCCAACTGATCCGGCTATCATATCGTTCGATATCTTACTTACGTGCGACTTTTGTCAAATTTGTATGCAAATTGACAATTCATTTCGAATTTTAGACTAGCTTAATTTTATTTATTTAGATTTAATTTTCAATGTTTACTTGTACATTGGAATTAATTATGAATATTTTAATAGAAGGCATTCATATATAAATGTTATTATTTAGCAATAATAACATTTTCACAGATAAGAAATGTGTTCTAACAAAACAGTCTATTTTTATGGTGGTCGTAATGTGCGGTTCTTGAACGCATCATGGAGGGTTTATGATATTTGGATAGATAAACTTACAAATCTACAACCTTGCAGTCTTTTTCTCTTTATTATATTCATTAGTGTAGATTACGAGCTACCCGCGCAGTATTAAAATAGTATCCTGAGCATGCTAGCCCACCGCTGGGACTCGCCACTGCTCCAGCGTCATGTGCAACTGCACGCGCCTGTAATACCGGTGCCCAGGCGTCTTTAATTTTAGTTTAGCATAATTATAAAACACTAACCATAGCTCTAAGTTTGTAAACACTAACACTATGGATTTTATAGTCCGAAATAAATAATTTGTATTTGTATTTGTATTATAAATCGGCGGGATAAATATTTAACCAATGTCTAGTTATCTAGAAACTTCATGCAATACACTCGTGAAAGATTTATTGAAATCGGATGTGTGATTCCGGAGATAGGGGTTAATCTCCGCACATAAAATTTCATTGCAACATTTGCAACTTACATAGTTTACCCCTTTATAAGATTAACATATACTAAATAATATAGATATTTATGCGCACTGGGACTCCTCGGACCGAGTGTCTCGAGGCCAAAGGGTACAATAGTAGATTATACACCAAGGGGATAAAGCACTGTTTTATGTCACGGGAGCGAATTGAATCCCGAACGTAACGAAGGACTCATAATTTAACTCCTGAGCGTAGCGAGGGAGTTATAAGTTAATTCCTGAGCGAAGCGAGGGAATTAAGACTGAGTCCTGAGTGCAGTGAGGGGTTCAACCGCCCAAGACTAAAACAGTCTTATCCCCGAGGTGTATACTCTACTTTTCAAGCGAGACAAAAAAACAGGCTCAGTAGATAAATAATGTTTATTTAGCAAATTAAAAGTACATAGTAACATTAGACACATAGTAGCTTTCCATTTGTCAAAATCGTTGTAGGCTTTTAGGTATTTTTCCTTTGACTTCTCTGGCAGCAGATTGTTGACAATGCCTATGGCATCTAATTTGATAAACTCAGGAGTCAAAACACTTTCATCACTCGACATTTTCAATATTATTTTTGAAATTAAATCTTCTATAGGCACCTACAAGAACTCGATTTGTTCGTCACGCGTGAACAAATGAAGGCGCGCGGCGTTCCAAATTCGAAAGCACAAGCCGTGGTCCTAGATTCGAAATTCGAATTTCGAGCACCGCGCTCCTCCGGACCGGGGTTCACACGGAGGCAAACTTCATTTATTTTGTCAAATCAAGTAGGCCATGGCCTAGGACAAATTGTGTTTAGCAAAATTAAACTTTATGCATATAGTAATAAGAATTATGAAAAGTGAAATCATATTATTAACCAGCGGGTTACAATGAAATTCAGTACAACATTATAACCCGGCTAATACCAAGGGATTTAATGTCTTGCTTTCGGTAGGGTTTACATGACCTATAATTCGGCATTGTCGAGCATGTGGTTTGAAAAGTATATTACATTTCAGAAGTTCGGCGTTTTTCGCCGCTGCACCCGCTTTAGAAGTAGTCTGTTGGAGGTGGGTCTCTTGCCATCATATCTGGCAATGCCAGGCGGCAGGCGGCTCAAGAAGAACTGCACATTTATGGTAGCAAGAGACCGGCGGATTAAAAGGATTCGTAAATTACATTATCTCAAATGATATTTTAGGTAACTTAGATTATACCTATTTTCTCGGTAGATTTACCCACCGAGGCTGAGGGCAGCTCGTTTAGTTTATCCTTCTTATTCCTTAGTCTGGTCCGATTTTCTTATGCAAATGGAGAACGTTTATTATCTCCGCAAATATTTCAACCGTCTACATGACCTAAGAAGTATTAAAAACTTTATAGTGATAAGATTTAAACTTCTACGGATGAATTTATAATAATACTTAACATTTTACATTTCAATAAGTGTTCCGCGATACTTTAACTTAAACAAATGTGTATAAAATTTGTTGAAATATTTTTTTTTTATCAGTGGTAAATTTTGGTAACATTGTCGCGAAGCCACTTCTGGCCGCGAATGAGAACCTATAGCACTCAAGCTAAGACACCCGTATTCGCATATATGCAACTATAAACATACCCTTACAACTTGCGGAATCCTTTATATATCTGACACATAGGGGCTGCCGCCTCGTGCGTGCCAGCTCCCTATGACGTGTGGGAACTTTCGTCCCCGAGAATGTCCTCCAACCTCCCCTTATAGACATCCCTTACCACCATTGATACTGTCCCAATTCACACACTATTGTTCCAGTTACCCGGGTGCACCCTTGACTGATGATGATATGGCCTGAAGCCGAGACTACCGAACTACCCTGTTGTTACACTTGTAACTAATCCTCTAACACTAAAGAACTCCACAAATAAGAACTGTGTTGTGTGTCCTACAGGTCACGTACATGCGCGACCTGTAGGAAAACCTTATTCATCTACATGATATACCAATACGCCTCCCAAAGAGAATGAGACCTGTGGACGCACATAAATACATCGCATCATAAACAATCATCGTCCGATCTGTGAAAGCACATGAACACACGTGTAAATGATACCAAATCGTTACAATATCATAGGACGCATCGAAAGTGATTATGGAAAGAGCTCACCCTGGTTTTCCTCCAAATCAACCACTACAAACCGCACTTAACTGTTCGTTCCCAATATAGCTGTTAGAAACTCTGACAGCCCGCCTACCCGTCAACCTTGTTATAAAAATGATTCGTTGTCGGTGTTGCTACATAAAATAAATCGGCTGTTTGAGACATAATTATAAACACCAATGTAAATACTATCGTGAATCATGACCATTCACGACACTCCCGGCCCCCCAGAAAACTGGCGATCATATATCCAATAGAGATTATCATCTTTCACAGCTTTATTTAACTCTTCCTCAGATCTTTGAAATTACCGTTCTTTTCCCATTGCAAATATTGACAAGCTCTGAATGCTATCGATCACCTTGATTGGGCCCAGTAATCCACATAGTTTCTGATAGCTGTAACGTCTGATAAGTTCATCTTGACGCACTTTTCTAAATCAGTTCCAAGCTCTTCGTGGGGCCCGAGTAGCCAACTGCGAGGTCCTCTATTCTTGAGATTTTGACCAACCAAGCTTCATCGTGTCTTGGCGTTCTATGTCGTAATAAACAATCAATCATAATATGTCCTATATATATCGTAAAACCATATTATAGATTTGCTAGTGTATGAAAATACTTCTATACATTGTGCATTGCTGATTCATGTATGTACATACTTTTAGGTTACCGCAATAGGATTTGCTTTGCCTTGCTAGATTGAAACGAATATCTGGCCAGATTTTATTATCATCTTTATACTTGTTTCCTTTTTCCATGGAATGGAATCCTCCCCCGCGGGCAAAATTGCTTACGTTATTAAACGAATGCACGAAGCATTACCACAACTAATGTTAATTTATCTGTTAATTTATTGATTTCCCTGATTCCTCCTCGACCTACAATAAATATTTAAAAATTATTCTGCGCGGGTCAGTGTGATTTTTTTTTTTTTATTTTTTTTTTTTTTTAAAGCGTTTTCTTGTCTATACAATACGAATACACTCCACTGATCACCTAAAAAAATAACAAAGGATAGAACATGAAGCTTGAAAGTAGAGGCAAACAACGGGCTGCCCTATGGCTTGACGTTGTTTTTTCTTTTCTTTTCCTAAGACCTGGTTATTATAATTTATTATATAATACCGAAATTTAATTGAATTCTTAAATAAAATGTGATCCACCACAAACTAAGTTTGACGGTGGAGTGAGCACTCAGTCTCAATATAACCCAAACACAGTAAAATGAATAAATACCTTCTCAAAGTTCCATATAATGCGATGTTGTTCTGCTCCATCATCAAACCCTCAACCGTTCATCTACAGAAGCTACTCGGTAAGCACTATCAATAGAACCCAAACACAGTCAAATAGATAAATGCCTTCTCAAAGTTCCCTACGATGTTGTTCATCAGACCCTAACCAGTTCATGTACAGAAACTACTCTGCAAACACTATCTAAAGAACCCAAACACAGTATCTAATGTAGATATACGCCTTCTGGAAGTTCACTACGATGTTATTCTGCTCCATCATCAGACCCTCAACAGTTCATGTAACAAAACTACTCGGCAAGCACTATCTATATTACTGTGTTTGGGTTCTATAGATAGTGCTTGCCGAGTAGTTTTGTTACATGAACTGTTGAGGGTCTGATGATGGAGCAGAATAACATCGTAGTGAACTTCCAGAAGGCGTATATCTACATTAGATACTGTGTTTGGGTTCTTTAGATAGTGTTTGCAGAGTAGTTTCTGTACATGAACTGGTTAGGGTCTGATGAACAACATCGTAGGGAACTTTGAGAAGGCATTTATCTATTTGACTGTGTTTGGGTTCTATTGATAGTGCTTACCGAGTAGCTTCTGTAGATGAACGGTTGAGGGTTTGATGATGGAGCAGAACAACATCGCATTATATGGAACTTTGAGAAGGTATTTATTCATTTTACTGTGTTTGGGTTATATTGATAGTGCTTGCCGACTAACGTCTGTACATGAACTGCTGCGGGTCTGATGACGGAGGCGAACAGCATCGTAGGGAACTTCGAAAAGGCAAATGGTTTTTATTCTACTGTATTAACTTTAGAGAATTAAGGATTTACTGTGGTGACGCCATGAGATAAATGGGATCAGGAGAACCTTGTGGCCTTTCTCCGGTTTCCTCGCTACGAGTCCCGTGCAACGAGTTTCTTAACTGCTTTAATTATTTTAACGCCATAGTAAGGTGTGGGTTGTTAAACAGTAAGATATTAGTAATTACGATCCCGTCTAACGATTGAACTCTACTCAGTGCCACATACGCCTGACTTTTGGCGAATGTATTGGTCCTAAGTATATGACCGCCCTGTAATGTATGTACAGTAACGGCCCAACTTATAATTAGTGGAACTATTTACTCTTTCTATTTTGCCTGCACCTTTATTGCCTTGAAAAGTCACACTCATTGGAGGTACAGCAACCCAGCCATTTTATCCCAGCATCTCCACCATGTCACGAAGCCACTTCTGGCCGCGAATGAGAACCTATAGCACTCAAGCTAAGACACCCGTATTCGCATATATGCAACTATAAACATACCCTTACAACTTGCGGAATCCTTTATATATCTGACATAGGGGCTGCCGCCTCGTGCGTGCCAGCTCCCTATGACGTGTGGGAACTTTCGTCCCCGAGAATGTCCTCCAACCTCCCCTTATAGACATCCCTTACCACCATTGATACTGTCCCAATTCACACACTATTGTTCCAGTTACCCGGGTGCACCCTTGACTGATGATGATATGGCCTGAAGCCGAGACTACCGAACTACCCTGTTGTTACACTTGTAACTAATCCTCTAACACTAAAGAACTCCACAAATAAGAACTGTGTTGTGTGTCCTACAGGTCACGTACATGCGCGACCTGTAGGAAAACCTTATTCATCTACATGATATACCAATACGCCTCCCAAAGAGAATGAGACCTGTGGACGCACATAAATACATCGCATCATAAACAATCATCGTCCGATCTGTGAAAGCACATGAACACACGTGTAAATGATACCAAATCGTTACAATATCATAGGACGCATCGAAAGTGATTATGGAAAGAGCTCACCCTGGTTTTCCTCCAAATCAACCACTACAAACCGCACTTAACTGTTCGTTCCCAATATAGCTGTTAGAAACTCTGACAGCCCGCCTACCCGTCAACCTTGTTATAAAAATGATTCGTTGTCGGTGTTGCTACATAAAATAAATCGGCTGTTTGAGACATAATTATAAACACCAATGTAAATACTATCGTGAATCATGACCATTCACGACAAACATAGCTACATAAAAAAAACATTTAAACAAATATGTATAGAACCTTCTCTTACTGTTGATCTTGCTACAAGCGCTACGCCGTAGCCCGTACCATCTTGAATCTAGTCTTATGAAATAATAATATCCTAATATACTATTAAACGAGCAATATTTATATATATATTTGTAATCACGTTCTCGAAAATGGCTTTAACGATTTCGAAGAAATTTGCAACGGGCGAAAAATCCCGTTCTAGCTAGGTCACTTATCAGGGAAATTTCGTTTTCTCTATTTTCACTCGAGTAAAGCTCGGTCACTCAGGTACTAGGTAATATAAGCGTAGTTATATTTTCAACAATATTCTCTGTAATAATCGCATCATTGTTAGAAAAACATTTTAGAAATATCGTACCTACTTGTCGCGGCAGACAACTGTTTTTCGTCTTTCAAACCTATACTCATTTGCGAATGGCCTTTTCCGGGTCTTTGCAATAACATTAACGTCTTATTAATATTTCAATGAATGCCCCAATAAACGAAACGTTTAGCAAACTTAATAAGTAATTAACGATATTATGGTAGGTAACGGAACGAACCGTTACCGTAGCTTGCATTCCATTCCCCGCCGACACTTAAGCCGAAGTGATTAAATTAACGTCGTAAGTAATTTCTTAATGGTAAATTGCATTTACGCTCTTCGCATATTTGAGGAACCCAGTATCGACCCGTATGCAAACTTTAAGGACTCAGTAGTGTTAATACTATACTTGGAACCATAATTAGAATCCAGAAAACCCACCCTTTGCGTTGCCATAAAACTGACACGGCAAATTTGCCGTGTCAGTTTCATGGCTACGCAAAGGGTGGTTTTTCTAAACTCTAATTATGGTTTCAAGTATACACTGTAAAGAACATATTTTTTTTTATTAGCCGTTACACTTTTATCAGAAAGAGGGATAACGTACACAATCAGATGACAAAGACAGGATGAGCCTTAATGGTGTCATAGAGCTAAGAGGTATTTCCAGACAACTACAGCTAGATAGATGTAAGTAGTTCTATTTTACTTTACGAAAAAGTATTACGTCATACTATTTATTTGCAAGAAACTAATGAGCGTGCCATACAACAATGGGACTTGGGCAGCACTTTATATTTAAAAAAACCGGCCAAGTGCGAGTTGGACTCGCGCACGAAGGGCTCCGTACCATTATCTATAAAAACGGCAAAAAAATCACGTTTGTATGGGAGCCTTTAAGAGAAATTTTAAGGGGTAAAAAAATGTTTTATTTCGTTTTAGTATTTGTTGTTATAGCGGCAACAGAAATACATAATCTGTGAAAATTTCAACTCTCTAGCTATCACGGTTCTTGAGATACAGCCTGGTGACAGACAGACGGACGGACGGACGGACGGACAGCGAAGTCTTATTAATAGGGTCCCGTTTTACTCTTTGAGTACGGAACCCTAAAAATTGCAGTAAGTATTTAAACGATAAAAATAAAACATAATTGCTATAAATGAGATCGACATCTTTCATAATAAACTTCAAATTAAAGGAAAAATTTAAAAATTTAGGTTCCGAGCCGGATTCGAACCGGCGACCACAGGCATACATGGGGCCCGTCGCTACTAACCAACAGAGCTATCGGAACAATCTGTCTCAGCCCCTAAATTTTTCAATCAGTTCCTTCTTACAACGCCTTAGGAGACGATTTTTCCTTTTATTTGAAGTTTATAAATATCGTTAGCAGGCGTAACTGCATTATACAAAATGAATCTTTCATAATGTCATGAACACAAGGCACAAAGACAATACAATTTTATTATGCTAATTTGACAAAGAAGCAAAGAATTACATTGGCCTACGTACATTTTAAATTAAGCAAAGCAGGCGAGACTAGCTACGTATAGGTACGTAAATGGCGACGAACTCATCCTTCCCCGGACGATTTACAGACGACGAAAAATTATCTCTAACATGCATTTCTCTCTTCAAAGTTTCCTCGGCGGAATTTCCAGAGACAAATTGTCAGACGTAAGCCGGGTAAAGTGTTCCGGTCAACCGTGCATGTTGCAAACGGCAGTTCCTACTAAAATAGAAAATGAGGAAAAAAATATTACTCTAAGATCATTTCCGTAAATGGATACTGAAAGTTACTAATTAATATCAAAGTCTTCCCGTCAACCGTGAATGTTTCAAATGGCAGTTCCTACTAAAATAGAAAATGAGGAAAAATTTATAACTTTAGATCATTTCCGTAAATGGCTATAGGGATGTAGTGTTTGTTTGTGTCATGTACACCAGTGACGAGGTAACTGTCAGCTGTCAGTCTATGAATAGTGGTTGTGGAGGCTGGACGTGTACTTTCGTACTGGGTGTAAGGTTGAGCCAGTGACTATATACATACATCAATATAGTGAACGTCACGTGGTGGTCGGCCTGCTCGGCTCTGCAAATGTGCTTACTATTTCGTTCCCGTGAATGTACGGAGCAATTATGTGGAATTTATCGACAATGAACGATGCTGAATACCACATAAACTGATGTGTTGGCATCATAATTAGGGTATCTCTGCCTCTACTGATGTTTTCTCAAAGGAGTTGCAAAAGATCACAAATCCCTCTTTAATACGAACGGGAAAAGCAATATAATAATTTTCTTTAAACCGGAAACCGTTTGGACACAAATGGAAAAAAAAATCTTAAATTTACCACAAACGTAATCTCTCACTTAAGATTTAAGAACAGCTTATTGAACATTCTGTTTATTGTGGTCTGTTTCGGTATTTCCATATTTATGTTTCTTTTTAGGGTTCCGTAGCCAAATGGCAAAAAACTGAACCCTTATGGATTTGTCATGTCTGTCCGTTCGTATGTCACAGCTACTTTTTTCCGAAACTATAAGAACTATACTGTTGAAACTTGATAAGTAGATGTATTCTGTGAATCGCATTAAGATTTCCACACAAAAATAGAAAAAAAACAATAAATTTTGGGGGTTCCCCATACTTAGAAATGAAACTCAAAAAAAAATTTTTTATTAAACCCATACGTGTGTAGGTACATGTACATCTATGGATAGGTCTTCAAAAATGATATTGAGGTTTCTAATATCATTTTTGTCTGAACTGAATAGTTTGCGCGAGAGACACTTCCAAAGTGGTAAAATGTGTGTGTCCGTCCTCCCCCCATCAACTGTTTGCTTATTTAAGTATTTAGTACTGCGAGGTCTCCTGGATAAGATAATTTCAATCCATTCAGAATATAAATCTAAAAACAGCTCGGGCGTCCGCATATAAAAATAGCATTAACATTTCCCTGCAATATTTTCCGCGAGATAAAACATCCAACGTTTTAAATAGGAATATACTTATTCGGATATTCCCTTTCCCACTGTAATTTCCTTACGAACATAAGGTAATAACGCAAAAGAATAAAAAGCTATTCATTAGAGAGCCGGCGGAAACATTGCTGGCGCAGGTATATTTGAGTTGGAAAAAGTTGATTGCGAGTTTGATATTTAATTTTCATGAAAATACCTGGGGAGTCACTTGTAAAGTCCAGTAGGTATCTTACAACAGTCCGCTTGCATTTCAAGCATGTATAAACAACGACATTAAATGTAATAAAAAGAGTCATTCTAAATCAAAGCGAGGTTAACATTTATGGGGGACCTTTTTTAACTATGCGAACCTCGGGCTTCTTATAGATGCTGCAACTAAGAAGATAAATAGGAACTTTTTAACTACAGTACGCAAAACTATATCTACCTATATTTTGAAGAATGTTGTACCGAAACGTATAAATCTGTACATATGATTGATTTTACATTCCCGTAGGTACCCTCCAGACTACCACTTTACCTGTGAAATAGAGCATATAATAAAAGACTTTATACCAATGGTATAACAACTTTTCTCAAAAATGGCCCGCAAAGTGAACATAACTCGCTACATATTGGAAGGTATGTCGTTGTGTATAGTTGAAGGCTAGATCAAAATTAAAAAATAAAAAACATTGCAGGCCGCCTGGAATGTTACATATAATAGTAGATTATACACCAAGGGGATAAAGCACTATTTTATGTCACGGGAGCGAATTGAATCCCGAACGTAACGAAGGACTCATAATTTAACTCCTGAGCGTAGCGAGGGAGTTATAAGTTAATTCCTGAGCGAAGCGAGGGAATTAAGACTGAGTCCTGAGTGCAGTGAGGGGTTCAACCGCCCAAGACTAAAACAGTCTTATCCCCGAGGTGTATACTCTACTTTTCACACCTTATGCGAGACAAAAAAACAGGCTCAGTAGATAAATAATGTTTATTTAGCAAATTAAAAGTACATAGTAACATTAGACACATAGTAGCTTTCCATTTGTCAAAATCGTTGTAGGCTTTTAGGTATTTTTCCTTTGACTTCTCTGGCAGCAGATTGTTGACAATGCCTATATGGCATCTAATTTGATAAACTCAGGAGTCAAAACACTTTCATCACTCGACATTTTCAATATTATTTTTGAAATTAAATCTTCTATAGGCACCTACAAGAACTCGATTTGTTCGTCACGCGTGAACAAATGAAGGCGCGCGGCGTTCCAAATTCGAAAGCACAAGCCGTGGTCCTAGATTCGAAATTCGAATTTCGAGCACCGCGCTCCTCCGGACCGGGGTGCACACGGAGGCAAACTTCATTTATTTTGTCAAATCAAGTAGGCCATGGCCTAGGACAAATTGTGTTTAGCAAAATTAAACTTTATGCATATAGTAATAAGAATTATGAAAAGTGAAATCATATTATTAACCAGCGGGTTACAATGAAATTCAGTACAACATTATAACCCGGCTAATACCAAGGGATTTAATGTCTTGCTTTCGGTAGGGTTTACATGACCTATAATTCGGCATTGTCGAGCATGTGGTTTGAAAATTCCTTTATTTGTCGAGTACCAAACTTTAAAAAAAGTAGAAACTGGCATATAAAAGACGGCACAGGTCGTATTCAGCCAAATCAACTCGTATTTTTCTGTTGCAAAAGCGACATTTTTGTACGAGTCTCAAATAGTTTGCGTTTTTCGTTAGAAAAATACACTTGCGATTCTGTTTAAAAAAATATATTATGACGTTTAACTTTATGTAATTTGCGGTATCCTCAATTTGTATTTAATAATGAAGTTAGATTTCAATTTAGTCTTTTTTAGTCCTCCATTTTTGAGAAAAGCACTATATTAGCCTCAGCCGGAATGGCAATTGCAGGCTTCGTATTATAATTAAACGGACTCGCATAGCTCGTCCGTTTAAACAAATACACAGCCTGCAATTGCTTCCTTCCCGGCCACGGCAATAATGCACTATTGCAATCGTACAGATAAGTTGGTGAAACGGTACCTGGTTTGCCTTACAACTGCTGCCCCGCTATTCCGTAACTTGTTTTAATCTCACCTCACAAATAAATAATATATCTTGACGCCGCGATTCGTAGTTACTAAGAGTAGGTAGGGTCTAGATTTGTAAGGCGTGACGGATGAGGTGAGACGCATGAGGGGGTAAAGAATAACAGCCCTGCTGGGAGATGTCACGTAGCTGAAGGCACGCTCGCGGTCGCCCGAGATAGCAACGTGAAACCGAACCCAATGATACCTATGTTACCTAATATACCTATGTTAGTATATGTATATGTGTATATGTTTGTATATATATATAATATATAGGATATGAATGAGATATAAATGGTACGCGTATCGGGTAAAATGATATGAAACATCGTTCACATAATGTGCTATTAGATGTTGTGACCAGGGGGGTAAACACGTAACGTTCCGAACGCGCTTTCGTACACTGTAATTTTTCCATAGAAAAAGTGAAATTTAAATCTACCTGACACGCGTACAATGCGTTTCGTGATCGACCTACAGTTACACACAGCTCCGAACCAATAAACGAAATACTTGCTCATAAAAGGCATAGATTTTATAGTCAATACAATGTATCTCTTACTTTTTTCATTCCACGTTATTGTAAAATGTCAATAAGTATGTCAAAAAGTATCGAGGAAAGAATACGGGTCAAGATTAGATAGTTTCAATGAATCTGATGTTATGACATAAAACTTGGTTTCAATGATGATAGTTTAGTCTCCACTTTGTAATATAGTTAGGCTCTATAAATGGCAGATTTGAAACTAACAATCTAATATTAAAAAAGCAGCCAAGTGCGAGTCGGACTCGCACATGAAGGGTTCCGTGAAATAAATTGCGGTTTACGATTTATGACGTATTAAAAAAAACTACTATCTCGTTCAAACCAATTTTCGGTGGAAGTTTACATGGTAATGTACATCATATATTTTTTTAGTTTTATCATTCTCTTATTTTAGAAGTTACAGGGGGGGGGGAGGCACACATTTTACCACTTTGGAAGTGTCTCTCGCGCAAACTATTCAGTTTAGAAAAAAATTATATTAGAAACCTCAATATCATTTTTGAAGACCTATCCATATGGGTTTGATGAAAAAAAAAAGAGTTTCAGTTCTGAGTATGGGGACCCCTAAAACTTAATGTTTTTTTTTCGATTTTTGTGTGAAAATCATAATGCGGTTCACAGAATACATCTACTTACCAAGTTTCAACAGTATAGCTCTTATAGTTTCGGAAAAAAGTGGCTGTGACATACGGACGGACAGACAGACAGACAGACAGACGGACAGACATGACGAATATATAAGGGTTCCGTTTTTTGCCATTTGGCTACGGAACCCTAAAAACGCTTCCAGAGCGGAGGTTTCAAGTTTGATAGGTAGTACTTTTACCTCATAAGCCTGCCAATACCATGCTCATTTTAGGCAGATGATACTTAGGGCGGGTTACATCATCCACACTTAACTGTCCGGTTAACGTTAAAAATTGCGCCAGCATGTGTCATCTCATAGAGAACAGCCAAACTTCCTATACAAACAGATTTTAATTAAAGGCCATCACTTTCGATTGCCGATGGTTTGAAACAACCGAGCTTAAAACCATAAATCCGTCAGAATATTTGATATGTTGCCGAACATTTATCATGGAAAGTTAGTTTAAGCTCAGTTAGCTCAGACAAGCTGCATGCAACACGTGTACGTGCCTTGTAAATCGCATGCATTAAATTCGAGAGTTTAACCGTTAACTCGAAATTCGAATGCACGTGTGGGATATTAAATTTTCATCCCGTAATAACTTGAAGCTCTTCTGAAAGCATCCAATTTTACTTGTTCATGCGAAGTTAATACCTACTAGACCTCAATTTTGCAACTAAAAATCTAATTTAATCTTTTTAAAATTACATCTCAATATCAGTGCGTCGTGTCACTCGCACTTGGCTCTTTACATTTACACAAGAGAGAACACATGTACCAATATAATTCACGTAATTAATTCAGTATGTATGTACGTCAAAATATACAGCGTGGAAACCCAATGCGAGCAAAGAATTCAACCAGACAGAGGGTTTAGTAGCGTATATATATATTAATTAACGGGACTTTTTAAGTTACACTTAATTAAGAGACTATAATGATTTTTTTTTTAATTCGAGCTGCAATGTAACGCAAATGATTCTTGGTGGTGAAAAGTACCTAACTATCAACGAGACTTAACTTGAACATTTAACGTTACATTGCGAGCTGAATTATTTTGTATGGTAAACTTTTCCGTATCTTAATACGCTTCTTAGGTCCTGTAACGGGTGCGCCAGAGAAACTTACTTATTTGAAAAAAATTCCGCGCGGTGAGTTGGGCGGGTAGAGGGGCAAGAGGGGGCGCATCTGGAGGGGGAAGTTCCCAAGTTTGTTTCTCCCTCCAGTCAGTTGCCATCATGCTCTGGTCTAGAGAGCAGCGGACCTTCGCAGTTGAGAGCTTCTTTTCTAACGGTCGCTCATGACTTGATCGAGAAATTTTTTCTTCCAAGACTCGAAGAAATGAACGTTAGGAACGTGTGGTTTCAGCAAGATGGAGCCACAGCACGAGACTCAATGAATTTGTTGCGACAACATTTCCCCGACCGCCTCATCTCTCTCAGAGGCGATCTCCAATGGCCGGCACGCTCTCCAGATTTGACTCCATGCGATTTCTTTTTATGGGGTTATTTGAAATCCCTGGTTTATGTCGATCGACCACGGACCATAGCACACCTCAAGAACAACATTCGCGACGCCATTGCCAACATACCGATTGATATGCTGCGAAGAGTGGATACGAATTTCAAAAATCGACTTCATCAGTGTATGCGCAATGGAGGTCGCCATTTATCTGATGTCATTTTTAAGACTGCATAAAAAAAAATTGGGATATTGTATTCTCAAATAAAAAAAAATTTAAAACAATAACTGAAGTACTTTTTTTTTATTGACCTTTCAAATAAGTAAGTTTCTCTGGCGCACCCTGTACTAACCACCATTTAAAGGTTTGCTTAAGACGTGTCTAATTAAGCCTCTTTGTAAGAGGATTGTTTAGTGTATGCCGTCTGAAGTTTGTGTCTCAGGTTTTAGGAGAACGTCTCACTTTTTAGAAGAACGTCTCGTGTTAAACCATTCCTGAATGAACCCTGGCCCATGACTCAAATATGAGTAAAAAATGCAACATACAAGGCGGAAAAATGATGATACACGCTACGTAGCACACGTAGAGTTGCTTGGCCTGGAATAAGACTAAAACGAAAAAAATTGTTTCAGCCATTCGCTATGTATGCAGTAAGTAAACGGATTATGCACAGAAACGGAAACGGAATAATATAACACATTTTAGTAGGTACATTTGTTTTCGGTACTCAAATATATCTAAGAATTACGAATATTATGGTACTTGACAATGGGGAATGGATGAAAATTTTAGAAGTGCCTGATTTTTTTTTTGGTGTTAGGAATAACCTTCCTTAACACCAGAAAATAATTGCAGATTTTTCAGTTGCGTCAATTATTTTTGAAAAAAAAAAACAGTTTCCTCACTTAGGTACGTTTTAGATTTAGGAGGGCGAATGAAAAACTTTCCTTGATTCGTAACATATTACAAAAAAAAATTTGAATATCTGACCCTGACAATGACAAATATAGCTGCTGCAGGTGTCAATATCATTGCTAGTGTCAGTTTACCACGGATTTTTAAGATATTTTTTGTAATATGAGACGAATCAAGGAAAATGTCTCATTCGCAGTCCTAAATCCAAAACGTAAGTGAGGAAACTGTTTATATTTTTCAAAAATAATTGACGCACCTGAAAAGTCTGCAACTTTTTTCTGGTGCTAAGGAAGGTTATTCCTAACACCAAAAAAAAAATCAGGCACTTCTAAAATTTTCATCCATTCCCCATTGCGTTTGTGAAAAATTGCAAATAGAACGAAACGCTTTTGTGTAAAACTTAACATAGTTCCAGTAAACTATCATGCTGCCAGTGCGTGCGAGGGACACTGTAGGTGGAACAGGACCCATTACTGCAGCTATTTGCACGACTCATTGTTATTCCTCGCGCCCTCGGCATAACGTCCGTTGCTCTCCGCGAACCAAGCGCCGCTCGGAACACTAAGGTATCGTATTACTTTGAATGTATACTTTGTTTTAAGTATTAAGTAGTTTCCTGTGCAACAATCTGCTGTTAACAAAAATCGCAGCTGAGTGCGTTGACTAACGGAATTAGGTTAGTTATTGTCTTTCCTGTTCCAAAACGATGAGATTATGGAAGTATTATAATATCTACAATCTTGGTACAGTCACCGGCATCAATATCATCATCATCATCATCATCATATCAGCCGAAAGATTTCCACTGCTGGACATAGGCCTCCCCCAAAGAGTGCCACAGTGGCCGGTCCTGTGCCACCCGCATCCAGCGGACTCCCGCGACCTTTACCAGGTCATCAGTCCACCTTGTGGGGGGCCTACCCACGCCGCGCCTTCCGGTACGTGGTTGCCACTTGAGAACCTTTCCGCCCCAACGGCCATCGCTTCTACGTGCAATGTGCCCCGCCCACTGCCACTTAAGTTTAGCAATTCGGAGGGCTATATCGGTTACCTTGGTTCTGCTGCGGATAGCCTCATTTCTGATGCGATCGCGCAGAGAAACTCCCAGCATAGCCCTCTCCATTGCCCTTTGAGTGACTTTGAGCCTTCTTATGAGGCCCATAGGCATCAATATATGATAAATCAAAGGCCGCAAAAATATCTGACGTGCTCTTACGGCTCTAGGAATAGAGTTGTCATCAGATATTTTTGCGGCCTTTGTTCCATCATATATTTATGCCGGTAACTGTACAAAACTACACCGGGAGCGCTATTATTATATTATTATGGTTATATTTGAAAGCAAGAACATCTTTTTTTTCTCAAGTCGAGTGTGATGTTAAGTTGGTATATGTATATGTATAGCCGTATGTAGCTGCTTCCTGTCACTTTCTAAAAATAATTTATCGAAGTGCAAGACTGATAGATTATGTTGTATCTACAGCGGTAAACGCTTCACAAGCACGCCCAGAAGTCATAAATTCAGACTATCGACCTTAAAAACACGAGTAACTTCACAAGTAATTCTCAAACCAAAGGAAAAGTGTCGTTAACAGTGTGCAAAAGAATGTCGTTAAAAAGATTTAAATTCAAGGCAGTAATTTCCTATACTCGAGTCGGCCCAGTTTTTTGTTTCCAGCCGGGTGCCGGTGTGCAATTAGAAAATTTTGAATAAGAGCAAGCCAGCAGAGTTGTTAAAACAAGTTGTTAGCACTCCTGCTACCCGCGCTCTCTATGAACGAGTAACCGACATTCAGGGCAAACCATTAAAACGGGTTGATTTCACGTGATAAATGAGTGTACGTTTGACCTGAAATTATTTTGTCTCGTTTCATTAAGATTAATTTGACCTTAGCTTAATTTATTAAACTTCAGAGGTAGTGTCAGCCGTAACGAACAGAGCCAGGACCCTTGGGAGGTCAGCGGGTAAAGCGGTGTCAGAATAGAATGAAGAGGGCCAACTAGTACAAGGATTTTCAGAATATTTAGTTTGCTGTTTTGTATGACGTTCACTTTCAAATGTTATTCGGCCTCTTGTGTATGCTTCCAAGTTCGTAACTTTGTAAAAATATTTTTATCACTCCTTACTACCGGTACCAAACCAAAATAAATATTAACATGCTTAGTAAATAAAGCAGAAAGAAATAAGTAAAACGTACTTCGTTTTTTTACAGCATGTCAGTCAATGAACCACACGATCTACCACACGTTGGCAATTTGTCGTCTTTCAGAGCAATAAGCTAGACAAATTGCCGGCTTCCAATTCGTAAATAACATCATTTACATACTAAGAAATAAGATTTTATAAACCTTTTGTTCTGAAATAAATTATTTTCATTTCATTTCATAAAGGAACAAAACTGTTAAATTATATATCTACATCAACGTAAGTATGTAAGACTGTTTGTTTATGGACTCAGTTTTGTAGGTGGATATGACCGGAAAGGAAATTTGCGACAACCCTTGCAAATAATACGAGACAAAGAGTATCATTTAAGTTATACCCTCGCGTACGCATATATTTCGTTTACCTTATCTACTGTATCTAGATAAGCGCGAGTTTATGGAACAAGTTTAGAGCAAAACGATTCCCGCGGGTGTCTGTTCGTAAATCCAGGTCGAGATGCTGGCTGGGCTTCGATAGGCGGTAATTTCAGGAGAGTCGTAAAAGTGGTAATACCTAAACAGGATTTATTGCAAGACGCTTGGAAGCCGTGTTAATTGACTGTGCAAGCGTATTTTTAGGCGTAGATTGTTTAAAACCTATTAATTTTTCATTTTTAGGGTTCCGTACTCAAAGAGTAAAAATGGACCTTATTACTAAGACTCCGCTGTCCGTCTGTCTGTCTGTCTGTATTGTATTTTTTTTTCTTTTTTTTTTTTACAATCTTACACACATCGGCTTAGTCCCAAACTAAGCAAATCTGGTACTATGGGTACTGGACGTAGATAAACATACTTATATAGATAAATAAATACTTAATACATAGAAAACTTCGTTGACTCAGGAACAAATATTTGTGCTCATCACACAAATAAATGCCCTTACTGGCCGTTTTTAAATGCTTGGTTTTATTATTAACATGCTTATCTAATCAATGTAACCACTGAAAGAAGGCATGTGAAAACTTGTGACTTCACAACACACTTAAGAGCTTGTAAAAAGTATATACTGTATTCATAATTCATAATGATTCATAATGACAATCACAAAGATTTGCTATCAAACTCGTTGAACTCATTAGAACCTATGATAGGTTATAATACCTATAATGTTTGGCGTTATTTTCCGCACGATTGATCACGTGAGTACTGAAACAGTCAAACACATTCATTAACTTGAGGTCAACTGACGATATCATGAAATGGCATATTCCAGTGGAATCCAAATGAGTACTTAATGTAATTATCGACGAATTTGAATGCGATAGACGTCACTTTTAGGTCGCTAATTACCACAGCCAGTCAGACATGTCGAATTATTTGGTTACATTTACATAATTTGTTCCTATCCTATCACATTAAAATAAATACAAAAAATATTAACGAGAATAGTTAACAAAAAACCGGCCAAGTGCGAGTTGGACTCGCGCACCTTTATATTGTATTTATAGTATATTATGGTTAAGTTGAACGTTCCGTACCATTATCTATAAAAACGGCAAAAAAATCATGTTTGTTGTATGGGAGCCCCCCTTAAAAAATATTTTATTTTGTTTTTAGTATTTTTGTTATAGCGGCAACAGAAATACATAATCTGTGAAAATTTCAACTCTCTAGCTATCACGGTTCTTGAGATACAGTCTGGTGACAGACAGACGGACGGATGGACGGACAGCGAAGTCTTCGTAATAGGGTCCCGTTTTACTCTTTGAGTACGGAACCCTAAAAAGGAGCTTTGACAAAAGAGGTAGTGTAATTTACTGTAAATACGAGTATTGTGGGGAATTCCCTACGACGTTCGACACGTCCCATGTGTTAGTCTCTAAAAATATATTACAACGCACATGTGATTATTGGATAATTTCCAGCACTAGTGTCACATCGGCGTGCCGCCCGTAATCCGCCGGCCATGAATCACGGCGAATACCACAATTTATCGTACACGCGGCGCGCGACGCAACGCGTACGCATCCCGTCTTTTATTATCTCCAGCCACCGCATGACCTGAATAATGAGCCGTCTGATTATCGCGCGGGACATCTAATACAATACACTCGATTTTTATGCTGAATTACTTATTTTCAGGATTCATTAAAACTTGGAAAACCTATAAGTATCGAAAATGATTGATTTGTAGGACTAATGTAGATTCGGTACGTAAAACGGATTTCCATATTTCTGGATTTCGGGATGATGTTGATGTGGACGATGACCCGGAAATGGTAAGACATCTTTTTTTCTTAAATGCATATCTACTACTGTCATTTTGGTATAATATATTACAATATCCATTCTTTCAATTGCAAATTAATCATAATATATGGCCTCTCTCCAATTTTTAGGGTTCCGTACCTCAAAAGGAAAACTCGGAACTGTCTGTCTGTCTGTCAATGTCTGTCAAATTGGTTAAACAGAAATAAAATGAGAAATAATTTATCTGGGGAACGCGTCGAGGTATCGAGTAGAAATTAAAACCATATACTCAGGTCTACATTTCTTTGAAGCTGTGAAAAGATCATACTTTATGCCGCAAAAAAACGTGTGTTTCGACACTCAAGGGAATCAAAATTTATAGGGTATACTTTTCGTTGCCTAAAACTATGAAATTGGGCAAGTAATATCGTCTTATTTATACTACAAGTACAGGGAACAATCTGAAAACTATACATTTGTAATTTTGCGCGGAACCCTCCGTGGGCGTGGGTTTTTTTTAAACTGCTGAAAAATCACTTTATGGGGATTGGCGCTTCTACGCAGTTTGTGATTATATCCACTTTAGGTCATTGGCGATCAAAAGAGCATGTAACTAGGTTATTTACTTATTTGTGTTACTCGCACTGCTAGATTCAGGTAAAAAAAAAGCGGCCAAGTGCGAGTCGGACTCGCACATGAAGAGTTCCGTTAAATAAATTGCTTTTTACGATTTATGACGTATTAAAAAAAAACTACTTACTAGATCTCGTTCAAACCAATTTTCGTTGAAAGTTTGCATGGTAATGTACATCATATATTTTTTTTAGATTTATCATTCTCTTATTTTAGAAGTTACAGGGGGTGGGAAACACATTTTACCACTTTGGAAGTGTCTCTCGCGCAAACTATTCAGTTTAGAAAAAAATGATGTTAGAAACCTCAATATCATTTTTGAAGACCTATCCATAGATACCCTACACGTATGGGTTTGATGAAAAAAAAAATTTTGAGTTTCAGTTCTTAGTATGGGGAACCCCCAAATTTATTGTTTTTTTTATATTTTTGTGTAAAAATCTTAATGCGGTTTACAGAATACATCTACTTACCAAGTTTCAACAGTATAGCTCTTATAGTTTTGGAAAAAAGTGGCTATGACATACGGACGGACAGACAGACAGACAGACGGACAGACATGACGAATCTATAAGGGTTCCGTTTTTTGCCATTTGGCTACGGAACCCTAAAAACCAAAGACGTCGCCGTCACAGAGTGTCAAGTAGGTAAGTCTCATTTGTTACAGTCCATATCCCTCTGAAAGTTAGCAAAAACCGATACTTAATTTTGGTCACTCTCAATTTGGTGTCTCAACGAACCCTATATGAAAACAAACCCCTCCGGTCTCTCGTAACTCACGATTAAACATGGCATATTTGCTCTAACGTTAGAATCGCGATCGGGCTCAGTCGGCGCCGATCACCGTAATAGCGTCTATAGAGTAGAGCGCCGATTGAAAGACCTCAAACGTTCGCACGTGTCCTCCTTCGCTTTGTGCCCGCTCTTTTGATCTCGACTATACGTATAGGTACTTTCAGTATTCCCTTTTACCTTTTACCAATCTTTTCTTTTACTTTTATTTTTACGCTGCGAAGTGAGAATGTGTGATTTCGGGATCCGTTCAATCACGTTGCCGGGATATTCATCTACCCTATCTCTTATTTTATTCTTATTCATCAAATACGAAATATAATGTATTCTGTAAAATTTGGTTCCTCGCGATACAGGCGAAGCCTAGTGCGGAGACCTCTGTAAATTATTGTAAGAGAATATGCCAAATAAAACTTTAATTACTTTACTTTAAAATTGTACTTTATTATAATCGCGTGTTACTGTTTGCATATTCTACCAACATTCTTATCTAGTTTCAGCTATTTTTGTTAAGTGCAAACTATAGTTTCCATTATATACGGTAGCTTGCATACGGCTCACTCTTGCTAATGTAGCGAGTTAGATCGCTTCGGAGCACCTGCGCGGAAACTAGAACAGCCAGTGCGTTTGACTAAATGAATTTAATTGGAATTGATTTGATATTTATCTCGCATCTCGTTCTGATAAGTTAGGCTTGGCACGCGTGGGAATGAACGCGCACGTCAAATACAAAAACCAATTACAACTCAATGTGTTCAGTGAAGAGACCCTCTCAGGCGCTCCATGCTAACCAACATTGGACGTAATTGAACAAGGCAAGTTAGTATCCTATACTATCTACATAATTAAAGTAGGTAAAGGCAACTTAAAAGTTGCAGCAAATCTGATTGGAATAGGCAAAAACCTTGACATTACAAAAACGACTAGCTTCTAGCGGCAACGATATGTCATATAGTTTCCGAAAGAGTTTTACTTTATAAGTATACTATTTAAAGTTGACATGTAATTAATAAAATTGTAGATACGAATATCGTAACAGAGTTTATAACGGTTGTTAGCAAGTTTTTGATATTTCGATGAGACAGAATCAGTATCTCTATCTACTGTTTGGGTAACTGTCACTCACAAAAACTAAAATCATCTTTCCGGTGGTCAATAGTTAAGGGCTTACGTTTACATATAATATGTTTTTATCACATATAATTATAGAAGGGGCAACGCCGTTTATGCGGATTCAGAGTTCAAACAAAAATTAAGCTTTATAGCCCTTAACTTTGGCAATGTCCACCAAAGTGACGCGAACCTAAATCTGACAATGACCCGTTTACATTATCAATATTATGTTTATTGGGATGACAAAACAAAAGATAAAATAAACGTCCGCGTGCCCGACACTGCCCCAATACTTGACACTTTCAATCTAATATCAAAACAATATATACACAACACAAGCCATTGAGCTTACCGTGGGCCTAGGTTGATTTGTGTAAGATTGTCCCGTAATATTTATATTTTATTTATTTATTTTAAGCGTCGAGCATTAGGACGTGTACCTTGTCTAGATTTTTCTATTCTCAGTATGGCAAAATGAAAGGTTTCTGTAATTAATGTAGGGAACGGGTGTAGTCATCAATGTCATCAGCCAGTGTTTTTGTTATACGAGTACACTACGATAGCGAATAATTGGTAACATTAACGAGCGAGTTTGCTCGGGGCCTCGAATCTTACTTAGCTTGACAGTTACTTCGCTTAGCAGCCAGGGAGACTTAGGGATGAGTTTACACCGTATTTAAGTATCTGACAATGTCCTATTTAGTTTATGGTGATATGAAGTATACCTACATAAAATGATAACAGAGTGACTTGGAGGACAGAGGACTTTGGTTCGAATAGCCGATGTTAAACGTTATTTTTTTTTACTGCATGGATTTAGTAAAATGTGCTTGGTTTTCGATCTAAAATAAATAGGTACACGTTAAGATGAAGTACAAAATCTCATACCAAAGATTTTCTACGTTAGAAAATATGAGGTTTATTTGTCGTGATATTAAGTAACATAATGTCAGCAAAGACCGTCAAGCTTGCCAAAGTCGTTAAATTGCTATCCGATAGTAAGTAGGTATTTGTCGTTGTTTTCTGGAACACATAAATTCTGCACGGATTTAACAGGTACTCAAACGTGCTTATTGCTTATTTCGTTCTCTACAAAGGACAGGGCAAAACGCTATTAGCTGTTGTTTAGGATAATTAAACTCGTGCAAGTATTCTGGGCTCGAGTAGAGTCTTTACCTGGGCCTTTAATTGAACAAACAATCCCCTTTTATTATCCCCAGTTTGTTTGGAAGCTTCAAATAAGTGCTGTTTGGATAATTATCGCGAGTAAACTGTTCGACGAGAATAATTTTGGTCCAGTTAAGCCGTTGGCGGCGGCGTTACCGCCACTGGCCCGCTCTCTTGGGTTTTACGAGGTAATTTTTTCTTACTTTCCTCCAAAATGTTATTTTTATTTTCAATCATTAATTCGTTTACGAGGATGCGGCGCCACGGTATATTTTTCTGCATAACTTTTTGCGTACTTTAGTCAAATTGAGGTAAGTCGTTTTCGTACTTGGGGGAAAAATTACAAATATTCGTTTAAAATGACAAACTAATTTCGAATTCTGGTTAAATATTGTCGTGTTGGCTTTGAAAACAAAAACCTTATTTTAGATATGCAAGTGACGTAAGGCTTAGCCAATGACACAAGATAAAGAATCGCATGAGAGAGAAAATTAGCGAGGTATTAGGAAGGAATGACGTATCAGACAAGGATGAAGTATACCTCATCTCGTTGGCTTTACTTTAGGTGTGCTTTAAATAGACAACGTAGGCAACGGCAACGCCAATGAGATGAGCATTGCTGCACTACTGTAAGTAACGTCCGTTAAAATCTGTTTGTATGTGAACTTGGGAACAGTTCTCCATGAGATGACGGCTGGCAGCGCCATATTTAACGTTTGCTGAGGCCCTAGCACGATAGGTTTTATGTCACCTTTTACGTGACGTTTCAGTACATTTTCACCGTAAAACGTGGCGACAAAAACTAGTGTGCTAGGGCCTCTGGTTTGGAAAATGTGGTGGATGCAAACCGGGCCCTAAGCAAACTGCAGTCACGGGCATTCAATATGTATAACAAAGCGCGCATAAATATCTGCCATTACTCTATATTTCTAGGGCAGTTAGGACGTGTAAGCTATTTTTACTCGCTTTGTTATGGCAGATATGTATATATACGGCTGCGGGCGTAGCATGATTGACATTTAATCACTTATCGCTGACGATAAGACATCCGTCACGTTCTGACAAGTAGGTAAGTATGCGAGTGTGAGAGTGGCGGATGTTGTATCCACAACGAATCCTGCAATTCTTCGAGTTTGCAGGACTTGACCAAGAATTGTAGTAAGTGGCGATCACAATAGATCAGCGATGGTCGCAGTGATATAAGGGCTTTGACAGCCCGAAAGCCACTACCAGAATAATAATAATAATCCACAACGATAAGTGATTAAATTACATTTTAGGCCCGCTGGTGACTGTACTTCTATGTTGTCTATGGATCCCCGCCTTAGATTTTGCGGCTGCTCGCCGGCTCGGGCTGACACTTTGATACTAATGCCGTTTAGCGGGCTGCGCCTCGGGAAACAGACGTGACACTCAAAGTACACTTTAGCGCTGACGCCGATTCGCAAAGCGGATATTTTGCGGCGAAATACAAAGATACCCTCGAGAGCGAACCGAAAACCTTTTAAAGTATTCGATTGCTCTTTTAAGCAAAATTGACTTATTGTATTATAAATTATAACCCAGAGCAAATCATTATTGTAGATTACTCTATGTCGGTACAGTCGACGAAATTGAATGTTTATCACTTTTAGACCTTAATGCAATTACATAGGTAGAGTCCAAAAGTGCTAAACATTCAATTTCCTCGGCCATACCTACTCGTATTAGCGACGTATGTATGCACATAAACCCCCAAAAATAATGAAAGGCAATTTTTTATTTTTAACTCGACTATAAATATTATATAGCCATTGTCACAGCCACGACTATGAGGAATCTAAAGACAGTGTCACATGTTAAAATCTATTCAGCCGTAAGCTACCTCTTAAGTGTATTAAGAACCCGACAAATGAAATAGACGGTATACAAGACACACACTATAAAAACATGAGCCCCTTTCTGCCGCAATCGGGTAAAAAAAGAGATGTACCTGAGTAATATACTATCTACTTACTCTTCATAAAGAGTTCTTAGTTTTACTATTGTATACCTACATCAGTTCGGTACTGTTATGGTTGACTTTTATTTCGGACGCTTTTAGAGGGAAATTGTATCTATAAAACCTTTTCTCCCAGATACGAATTTCATGATAAACTACAGTGACCTAGTAGCCTAGAGATATCCATGCAATCCACCACTGTTTTAATTTAAATAAGAGTAGAAATAACGAAAATTTTAAAGTACATTAAACTAAGAGAAGAATGGAATGTTTTCCCGTTCCAAAATAAAAAGGGTTTCTCATGCAAATTCTCCTCAGTAAAAAAACTGCGACGGAAAATTCGCGCGGAACAGTGCTGTGGCTTGTTTTAATTTTATAGTGAAGATATAAAGCCGCCATAACTTAAATAGTGCGGTCACGTCCGGGGCGGCGATGTCGCTAAAGACTGCGCGGTTTTCTAACTCGGCAAATATCCATTTTGCTCCGTAGCCATAGTTCCCATAAGTTACTAGCTAAGCTAGGTTCCTTTGTGAATTTTCGCGTTAAAGGTGCTGAGCTCGTTTAGTTCACTTGAAACTCGAGTGATTGGTATATTCAGAAAGACTTTGAAAATATATCGAAAACTTTGACACTGATACCTACCGAATTTCATTTTAACCAATGAGTCTTAGTTTTAGTATTCCTAAATGCACATGTTGTATTCATATTAAATTATAGCTCGATATTTTATTCATGACCTTTGCGTGTAATCCGTCTAAATGTAAATACAGTCAAGGGCACCAATATGTACCTATTCACCACAAAGTCTCAAAAATATGTACGCAGGCCTTATTTCTGCAACTATAAGGGTGTAGTGTACATATTTATGAAACTGTGAATGAATACATATTGGTGCCTTTGACTGTACCAATGTTTAATCATTTGGAATGAGGTTATTAATCGATTCGAATAAATATTAGTGAATTGAATATGAATCTCTAGCTTTCAAACGCTTAGATAGGTACTACGAGTACCTAGGTTCTTCTTTTTTTAAACTAAATACCTAACTACAACATTCTATACAGAATGTTGTAGTTAGGTATCGATCACACCTGAATATTATTTACTGTACCGAAATTCTAGATTACCTTCGTAGGTTCGCTAGGCTGATATATGCCCACTGCAGCGTAAAGGTTAATCGACTTAGTATGCGCCTGGCAAGCCCCGAGTTCACGATGTTTTATTACTTTTATAACACATTTGCTTGCTTCTTAATTGCCCTACTTCAGCCATTCCGTTTGGAAATTGCATAATGCTTACATTTTCTACGCTGTGTGTGTGTTAGTTTTGCCTCCTTGTACGGTGACGGTTGACCCTATTAAAGAAACTTCGTTGTCAAGATCTTATAAATACAAGCCGCGTGATGCGCTGCATAATATTTTAGAAGGCGCCTTGAATATTTCCAGTGTTTTATTCACCAGCTAAGAGAGCTTGAAGTAAAGTGATGAATATTGAAGCCACCGGGCGGTTAAATAAAACATTGTGGCGAGGCTGAATATTACAAGAGCGGCATACCCTCGGGCCGACCCTTCCGCACCAGAACAATACCCAGATTGTGAATAAAATTAAAAATACATCAAGTATCCCAGTGTTTTACGAAAAAGGGCCCGTTGGTTTACGGAGATTAATCTTCGTTTACCTTAGATACGTACGTCGTAGGTACATAGCTTGTTGGCGCGGGTCACAAACAGCCTGTTTGTGTCAAGTGCACAAGTCACTTTCTAAAAAACATTAAAGTACCAAACCCTTTGCACTCTCATTACTATTTTAGCTACAAGCTGTATACTAATACGACTGAAATTTGAACACATTCCATTTTCGATTTAATGCAGTATAGTTTTGAAGTGAACGGTGGAGTGTTTTTAAGGCCGGCTAGTGCGAACAGTGTGTGCCTATTAGGCATTCTCTCTCGCGGAGCCACGTACGTCACGCTTTGGCGTAGCACGTAGCAGGAAGCGAGGCCGATAGTACCGCACCATCTCATTCTACATTTAGCTGAATTGAATATTTTAGTTTCAACTACTACGTTTTACCATTTTTAGACCGACCAACTTTAGTATAGCGGTCAAATAGCGTGGAGAAATGGTCAACAAGTCAAAACATAGGCCTTCTTTAGCTACGTCCATCATTTGGAGAGGCTCGAATTTGCCGGTGTCAGTTTCATTTTAATTTATGAGGTTATTTTTTTGCAATCTATAGTTATACGGTTTCAAGTTTAGACAGAAAAACTAAAGATTGGAAAACGCTGTGTAGAAAACAGTTTTGATAAATCGTCGCAGAAAATATATTTTATTTTTGATATCACGCCGTGAAAAATCTAAATCAATTCAAGTCATTCATGAAAAGTGTACTTTACCTACTCTTAAATGTCGATTCCAATCATAACGAAAGCTGAACGAGAAAGCCCGGATACTTGTTCCAATACAAATATTTGTCTTTGCACGATAATCGAATAGGATCCATGGGAAACTTTCATACCAAATGGCACGTGCGGATCTCTATATTTCATTTTCCCCGGATGAGAAATAAAAACATTATCTACTGCGGCAACCGAGAGCGACTGTACCGGCGAAAAAACAAATAAGCAGGAGTTTATCTAACTTTGTTTGTCTTTTATGGATAATTATTATGGACATTTTAAACAACAGAATGGTTTTTATTGGTGGGTTTTCCATATGGAGCGGAGTATAAATATAGGTTAGGTACCCGAATTGTTCATACTATTATCTCTATACGGCCTCCGTAGCCCAGTTGGTAGTGACTCTGCCTACGAAGCTGGAGGTCCCGGGTTCGAATCCCGGTCAGGGCATTTATTTGTGTGTTTATCACGAATATTTGTTCCTGAGTTATGGATGTTATATATGTATATAAGTATCTATATGTATTTATCTATTATATATATCGTCGCCTAGTACCCACAACACAAGCCTTATTGAGCTTACCGTGGGCCTAGGTTGATTTGTGTAAGATTGTCCCGTAATATTTATTTATTTATTTATTTTATTTACTATCTACGTTAATTCTCCAATAAGCATATGCTTGTTTTAGAGTAGGTGTGTGCCAGTCACCTCCGTGTTCACAAACTGTGAATGAATGGTGTCTATTTACTGCAGATGATACGTTAATGAACAATCCTAGCATTCTTAGAATTGACGTGGCATTAATTACCTTTGTACAGTCAGCCTCATAAGTTGCTGGAACACCTTGTCGTGTTCACTAGTTTGTCAACTTCATATGGCAGTTTAACATGACGTTTAATGCGAGACAGTACAAAGGTGTTAAGCCCTTTGTGAGGCTGACCGTACTTATTTGACCTGTGCAATAACATTTTTAAATAATAGATACTAATTACAAAACCGTCACTAATAGTAGTAAAACTAGGAAGTTGAATTAATACATCTAGTTACGAAACTGCGATTCGATTTTGTTGCAATCGAAACTAACGTAGTATATCGTGGAATACCTTATAAAATTGCTTTATAAATGTCAAACGTTGTTATCGTCGAGCGAGATATGAAACGAAATGGAAGGGCGAAGCGCACTCGCCGTGCTGAGCTGGATGGAAATTGCAATATCCGAGCAGTCGAATTAGCCCGTCTGGAAATGGCATCGAAAATGTGTACCTGCCTTAATCTACCGAGGATGGAGATGCACTAGATGATGACGTCCGGAACATCAAAGGGAAACAACTACCGATGTTTCCCACAGCGATGCAATTCATTTCCATAGTGCATATAAAGAGCGTACTAGATCGTATTAGATCCTCTTTGACTGCAAACGACATAGTTATCTCTACTTAATTCCAAATGGTTTAATTTTCTTTGAAGAGAAGTAGGTTAAACAGGCCCCGTAGCATGGATCACGCGATAAGTGACAAGATAGAGCATCCGTCCCTGGCTGACACCGTTCGATAGAACGAGACGACGCGCTTATCCTGTCACTTATCGCGTGATATCCACGCCATCCATGCTACGGGGCCTGATGTATGGACACATAGGTGTAGGTTAGGTTACCTGTAGGTAGATAAAACTATTCATAAACAATATTATTCTGTCTAACAAAAACGATACTGGACAGCTAAAAAGCTCGCGCGCCGTCTTGTGATAGCCCGTGCTGAAAGGTTAATTAGTAGGTACCATAGTTACACTGTCGCTGAATATTCACCTAGCATTTCCAGGAACCAGCTCATACATCCGGGGGATTAGGCCTGGTGGGAGATTGGATCCACGATCCGGCTTAACTAAACTTCATTAATCAAGTTTGGATAACAGTGCGATGGCAGATTACGTCGATAGTATACCGATGGACGCACGCAAACATTATCATTAGGGGACGTGTATCCTGCCCTCCACGAAAGCTATGCGTTAATAATGAAAGCCAGAATCCATTCATGATCGCTGTGTGACATTCGGAACGGTCGTGTTTCTATTACAACTTTCACTGACAAGAACCTGCTTTGCGGGCGCCTACGCCGTTTCCACTAGGTACAGTCGCCATCACATACATGGGTACACTATAGGCGTTCAAAAATATCGGCACATGCACCCTAATGCCTTGACAATAAAGGTGTGTTCCGATGTTTGTGACGTGCTTGTTTGCTCCGATGTATGTGATGGCGACTGTACATACGAGGAAAACCACGAGCGGAGCGCGTAGCGATTTTTGATACTGAATATTTTGATTGAGTATGACTACGAGATACGTAAGTATGTTGTCTATTGACCATCCATTTATGAATTTCCTTTCCAGTCAGTCCTTTCCACTAAGTTGGGGCCGCGATTTCATGTGTCGTCATTGACAGATTGGGATATCTCCAGGATATAACTTTTGTTTCCTGCTATCTATCTGTGGTGTCATGTTTCTATTATTCTGATTTTTGTCAGAGACATGAATGTAGCGATATCTCTATGACATCCCGGGGACATGCCATGGAATAGAGACTTAGGTACCTAGTTTGAAAAAGTTCGAGAGTTCACCCATCTTACTGGTAAAGTTTGTCCGCTAGAATCACTTGCAAAGTAATATAGTACTTTCTGGGTCACCCAGGGGATCGTGCTGGATATGGCGTACAATAGGATCACCTGGGTGATCTCACAAGACATATGCCGTAGACGAGTTGTTAAAATACCGGTTCCACGCGTAAAAAGCACACATGCCAGACGTCTTCCAAATTTCTTGCACCCTTTTATTTTATATATATTTTATTTATAATACTAATTTATAACTGTTAGAGGTCGTAAGATAAGTAGTTGTCTTAATAATACTCAACCCTGTAGCCTTGCATACATATCACTCAATTAAACTCAGATAAAGACACACGCACAGACACATGCACGCACGCACGCACGCACGCACGCACGCACGCACGCACGCACACACGCACACACGCACACACGCACACACACGCACACGCACACGCACACACACACACACACACACACACACACACACACACACACACACACACACACACACACACACACACACACACACACACACACACACACACACACACACACACCGAATCTGGCCACCACGTGTCAGGCATAGCCTAGTGTGGGGCCGCAGGATAAGCTGTACTGTAAAAAGGTTTTCTTTTAATAAACAATTTTTATTTTTATTTATTTTTTTATTTTATATTCCTCCAATACGATCACCTGGGTGATTCGGTCAGGTGATCTTAGTGTATGCCGGGTTTTTTATCGTTGCACGATATACCGTTTTAGCCTATTCCGATTTACTTTGTAAAAAGTTTCCAATAATCGACCTGCATTAAAAAGCACGCTTTAACGACGTACGTGCGAAACCGAAATGTAATTCATTATACAGTAATTCAATCTTATAATAGTATTCAATCAATTAACCGCGCATTGGCTGTGCGAATTGGTGATTTTAATATTTTAATTTTGTGTATAATCTCACGGCTGTAACGAACACCATATGAATATTAAATTAACTGCTCACTTGCTTGCGGTTACCAGAGTTGCCAATTTCATGCAACCCTAAATTGCTTCTGGTAATATTGTATAGGTAAAAACTTAAGTAAAGCCCTCCTTGTATATTCTAATAGACATTACATATTTAAATTGTCTAACACAAACATAACAAATGCCTATTCGAACACGTCACCTCTATACATGAAAGAGGGGTTTAAAAAAAAGTATTTATTTCAGACCAGATGCGATCCATAGAGAGTTAGTACAAAAAAACTTAAATAAAATAAAAATAGCTATGAATCAATTATAACTATGTTAGTACGTTATTTTACTAAGTATATTATTTATTTGGCCTTCCCAATGACAACTTGCTGTTTTACTTAAGTTTTTTTACATAATTATACTCAAACTGGACTAAAACTGCCAAGCCTAAATCCATTGAGATCTGGAGTTGACCCAGTATTTGATGTGCCCAAAGTATAGTTGTTAACGATTTCTCATGCCAAACGTGCGTGCCATAGTATTCGGGGTGTAACTAGAAAGAAGTGATTTTAAAAATTCCAAACGATGAATCTTTATTTGTTCCCACTTGGAGCGGTGTGGGGTTTTTGACGGTAGTCCGGGCGGTTCCCGGGAGTCCGTCATACCCGTCCTGGTGGTGGTCCAGGCGGAATGCGTAAAGCATATTCCCGACGAAAAAAAAAAAGGTCGATCACGTAACGCATTGTACGAACGTCGGGTAGGTCTAAATGTCACTTTTTATATGGAAAATTGACAGTTAAATCGTACCGACGTGCGTTCGGAACGTTACGTGATTACCCCTCGGCTTACGATTACAGTGCGATCAACGTTAAATATGGCGCCGGCAGCTACCGTTTCATAGAAACTTGTTAAGCTTTCCATACAATCTGATTTTAACGAACACCGCTAAGTGTGTTTGTTAAAAATTGAATGTGTGGAAAGTTTGACAACTTGACAATGACAAGTTTCTATGAAACGACAGCTGCCGGCGCCATATTTAACGTTGAGCTGTCTGTAATCGTAAGTTGGTGCAACCCGCCCTTAATCTATAGCTAACTGAACATGTCTGCATCCATTCTAATCCTGGAGACCTCGCAGCAGACTGCGTCAGCGCTGACGTCCATGCAGTAGTCGTTGTTTAAGTCCAACATCTTGTCCTTGGGACAGGCTGCGCTCGAGAGGCATACGCCTTTCTCAGCGGAGCAGTACGAAAAGTCGAACAATTTTACAGTCCGTGACGTCCATTTTGAATGGCCTGTAACACAAAAACATGAGTCTGTATATATAGTTATGTATGAACTTATTAATTTTTCGCCTTATTATAATGTAATAAGGAAGGTACAAAAGAAAGGGAAGGCATAGGGCTGGTCCAGCAGTGGATGTCTTTCGGCTGATAATTATGATTGTGATGATTATGAAGTTGATGATGTTGATGATTATGAAGGTACAAAAGTGTTAACATTATCATTGACTTCTAAAAATCGCAGCGTTAACTTCTTGTAAATTATACCATTTCAGCCTAGCAAAATAAGTTTCAAAAAAAAATCAATGGAATGCTTATGGAGTCGATTTTTTTTATACCACGTCTGTGGCAAACAAACATTCGGCCCGACTGGTGGTAAGCGGTTAGCGACCGCATGCAAGTTGCCGACCCTATAACATGATAATTAACATTATTGAGTCGATTATAACATGATTGTAACGAACCTTGATTCAACGGATTTATCATGTGTCATCTGTCATCTTGTATGTGTGTTGACCAGTTTGAGCAAAAATATTGCATTAGCAAAATTTCAACTCAATTGGGTATTTGACAACAGTGAAAATAAATTGTTTTTTTTATTAGCAACAGATAAACATTACGAAAATACTCGGAAAGTATCAAGCTTTCATTTATGTTTGCAATATGTTAAGACTTGTCAATTCATAAAACTAACAATAAGGACGTTGTTTCTTTGTGACGTCACAACATAGTAATCCCCAAAAAGAATATAAGAATAAGAGACGGGACTTCGAACAAGGTTTTGGATGACAGTGACATTGTCATTTGATTTTGACATGACAACTCATTCGAACTTTAGCTAGTTTGAAATACCACAATACCAATAAAAATAAACGCCAGTACGGAAGTAGACTTACCAACCTAACGAACGAGGATGATAGTAGGGTTGTAGTACTTAACGTTATCGATATCGATATTATTAGAACCCAACGTTATCGATATCGATAAATTATGATTAGGGATGTCGTTGGGCCCACTGCATGAACAGAAAATTGCTTTACAAAATTTAAAACTAATCCGATTTAGGTATGAAATAATAAAAGGAGAACAAATATTTCATTCAGTTTATTTCACACTTATTGGGTCGGCATTTGAATTTCGCATTGTAGGGAGGGGGGGGGAGGAGGGTGTCACTTTATAGGGGTTGCTCACCCCTTTCAAATGACACCCAATTTGTGTCTAGGAGACGCGTAGTTTTTTTTTTTATACGTGTTTAAAATTTTATTTAGTAATTAAAATCAAAAATGGCCGAGATATTTGACCTCAAAGTTGGGAAGATTTTAGGACAGGTCGGTGTAGGTTACGACGACGAGGGGTGCTAGGTCGGGTAACCTCCTCGAGTGTCTGGACTCTACCGATTCCTCTTGATTCGGTTGATCCGCAGGAATGGGTAGTGTCTTGGCCGGTGCGCCCTGGAGACAACGGCAAGTGATAATTTAGTGAACCCTAAGTTATCGCTTGCTGGTGTTACCAATAACCCGACACGGGGGGGATCGGGGGGTTCCGCCCAGGGAATCGTAAGATTCCCCAGGTGCGGCTTGAGGGAGAGGCCATTGCCGTTTGCCTCTATAATAAATAACGGACCCGGAACCCTGACAAATCCTCTGCTATCAGAGGATTCATGTTAGGCGCGGGGGCTGCGACTGCCAGGCCGGGGCCGAGTTGTGGCTGCGAGGGAGAAAACCTCTATAAAAAGTTACAAGGGGACCTGAGAGGGTGAATCCGAGGTCTATCACCCTCTCCCGGCGTAGAGGTCCTTTAGTCGGGTCGGGAAGCGTGTGGTGTCGCCCTGCACGCTTACGACGAGAGGGGGGCTTTTGCCTCAGTAGTGAGGGCAGCTGCGGCTGTTGCCGAGGGGCGTCGTGGTGAAATGTTCGCGATCCCATGACGCCCCTACTACACGGCAGAGAGGGCATACCTTGGTGGTTTTAGACGGTAGTCCGGGGGGTTCCCGGGAGCCCGTCATACCCATCCTAGTACCTCGGCTAGGTGGGATGCGTAAAGGCATTTCCCCAAGTAAAAAAAAAAAAAAAAAAAAAAGGTTACGACGACGAGCGAAGCGAGGAGGAGTGTTAGGTGTACTGCGACCCTAAGCACGCGAGCCGAGCGAGCGAAGCGAGCGTGCCGCGGTAGCGGCCGGCGAAGCGCCAGAACCGACTTTTTTTTGTCTATAGTTTTCCGAATATTAAAAAAATTTCTGCCCCCTTTGCTTTAGGCGGACCGTTGCCACACAGAAAAACCGTTAATTTGGTTATTATTTTGTAGGTGGTACAACTGATTAAAGCTATAAATCATATATATAAAATAAATAAAATAAATATTACGGGACAATCTTACACAAATCAACCTAGGCCCACGGTAAGCTCAGTAAGGCTTGTGTTGTGGGTACTAGGCGATGATATATATGTATAATAGATAAATACATATAGATACTTATATACATATATAACATCCATAACTCAGGAACAAATATTCGTGATAAACTCACAAATAAATGCCCTGACCGGGATTCGAACCCGGGACCTCCAGCTTCGTAGGCAGAGTCACTACCCACTGGGCTACGGAGGCCGTTAAAATATAAAAAAAATATTTAATTTCTAAAGTATACAAATTTGAGTTTACCCACCCCCAAAAACGAATAATTTGGTCGTAAGTCCACTAATTTGGTTGTTTTATTGAACATAACCTCAAAATATAAAAATATTTTTTTTGTGGTAACTATTGATTTCCTAACTTTGGGGAGGGGTCAGGGGGGTTCCTCCCCCTCCCCCCTACCCCCCCTCCCACCCCTCTCCCTACAATGCGAAATTCAAATGCAACCCCAATATTGGCGCTTGATATTTCGTTATTAATACTTAGGTGTTTTATTTTAAGATAATTAATAATTTCATTTCGTCAAAAGCATTGTTTGTTTGACACACACATGTTTTCTCGTGAAGTTATAATATCCATGGCAACCGGCCAAAGTCACCATGACAAAATGACAGAAAGAGAAAGTACGGAAGTAGGAGATAGCATGAGTCCGCCATAGCAAAAGCACAGATAGAAAACTTGTCACTTGTCAGATTTGATCTGAATTTGAGCAGTTGGACGTCATTCATATTTTTGTTCCTAGTTGCGCTACACTGGTCATTGTTTTTTGACGTTTCATAAAAAGAAGCTGATGTGACTTTTGTCAAATACCGGATTGGATTACGGGAAGTATACACAAATACTAACATTGCAGAAGAACTAAAAGCTTGTACCTAATTACCAATGTAAAGTCTTCAATAAAATTGCGTTAAAAGGGAATATTACATATTAATACTCGCTAACGAGTACGAGTTAGTACTTACCCTGGTGTTTATTCCAAATAGTTCTTGCATCGCAGATGGCTAAACCAACAATCATTAATAATAAAATAATATTTCCTAATCGCATTCTCTTCATAACTCGTCAGCAAGAATCAATTACGACGTCAATCAAGTGTAAGAAAGCGGTGTAGTTTCTCATTAGTGTGCAGAAATTACCAATTACAGGAAAACATTCCCAATTAAGTATGCAATTATATGGTTTTAGCTGTTAAGACAGCGGTAATTGCGTGGCATAGTCGAGTTCGAAAATATTTGCACGGAACAAGTGATCAAAATAACCGGAGCACGACTTTATGCATACATATGGTTTCTCGCATATATTTGAACATTTGGGAATGTACAAAATATTTATGAACTCGACTGTACTTGAGGTGACGCAACACATATTGTACGTATAATAAAGGATAAATCGAAGGATAAAAGGAAGGAAGAAGAAGAATAATAAACATAAAAATAAACATTTATTCACAGCACAAAAAGCACGGGAAAATTAATAAACGCACAAAATAGTATTTTATGCTAATGTTGTATACAACACTGTTCTGTGTGTACTGTTGTGTTCTTATAAGAAGGATCTTAAAACGCGAGTGGCGTGGATGCGAGCCTTGGCGAGCATCGCAATTAAAGACGCCACGAGCGTTTTTAGACCAGTTATACACCGTTGCATACAACACTTTTTCTACGACAAATTTTAAATAAATAGCAGACTGGAGAATAAACCTTTCAGGCAGCAAGATTTCTATTAGTTCTTTTGCTACTTTTCAATTAGGAGTGCACTTATTAATTTATTCGACCATTTTAAAAGGAACGTACACTTTTGACTTCACAAACACGAATAAAATCTTAATAATATAGGACTAATAGTGTATCATGTTTCGTCTTTTCATGTTGAACTGTATTTTGGTGGGAAATCGGAAATGTGGCACCTCTTTTTTATGGATTGTTTTGTTTTTAATTTGTTTTCACTTGCCATCCGAACCAAACCAAATCCGGACCCGGTCCGAATTCGAACTGTTTATTTTCATAAATAATACCAAAAATTTATAAAACAAGTAATTTAACACAAAATACATGATGATTTATTATTATTGTAGTAAATTATAATACACAAATGTTAAATCGTAAATAAATACTTTTATTTCAAAATATTTGTTTATGAAGTTTTTTTTAATCGGCCGCTATATTGCTTGGTGCCAACCAAGCAATATAGCGGCCGATTAAAAAAAAGTTAAACAGTGCTTTTATGAAAAAAATATGAACCATAAAAGTACGCTAAACAGTGCGTTTATGGGCCATAGAGCATAGAGTTTTTCGACGACTTATTATTGGTGTCATTGTATTTGAGCTACAGCCTATATAAATGACAGATAACGGTACAGGAGTAGAAAAATATAATAAACGTGCCCCAAAATGGTTACGATAACGACCTAATTTGCTTTTTTAAATTTAATTTTTTGATAACGCTGGTGTTCTGTCCGACCAACTGCTGAAGTCATAGCGTGCAAAACAGTTTAAAATCTGACAAAAAGTAAACAGATAAAAGTAGGTAACTACTTAAAAACTAAAGAAAACACATTGAAAAAATAAAATTAAATACAAATAAACATATTTTAACTAAATGGCTAATTAACATAACATATTTTAACTAAATGGCACATTAATTAAGAAATCCGTGAACGTGACCCTACTACAGAGTCAACAGACAATTAACTGGTCTGCGCTACAGACGTCGGAGACCAACAAAACATTCAAAGAAAATGAAACTGTGTCATGAAAGGTCGCGTCACGTGATTATCTCGTATACCTACCTAATATTTTGCAGTAACTATAATAAATAGCTTCTCATATAGGGCCCGAATGTTCGTCCTCATCCTGGCCATTGACTGCTGAGGTTTAATAAGTCATTAATTATATACATCCACTCCATTAGACTCTTAAATAGAAAGAAAGAAAGAAAGAAAGACATTTATTCACTAACACACATAATAAACATAAAAATAAAATAAAATAACGGTATCCCCTTGGATCGCATAATGGTTTTTAGACTAATGCAGTTTCGCATAATTGGTTTGGCATAATTATTTGTGGCATAATAGTACTTTCGCATAGTAATATTTTGGCCTACTGTTTTTCTGGCATACTACGCTATTAGCATAATTTTAGCTAGACTAATGTGTATTGGCCGAATATACATTAGGCATAGGTACTATTGTTTGGGCTAATAATTAGTTGGTATATTTGTCATTTTCCATAATTTCAGTTGTCTAAATGAATGAAGCTGGTTAAAATACCTAAAATTATATTATTAGTTTTTCCGCTATTTTATAAAAAAAAAATCTCGAAGACGAAAGCGGGAGCAAAGCTGGGTGGGCATCAAATATTTATTTGGCAAAACCGACTCGGATCGCGGATAGGTTAGAAGACGGAAGCGGGAGCAAAGCTCCCGCTTTCGTCTTCGAGGTTATTTTTTTTATAAAAGAACGGAAAAACCTTTTATTAAAACTTACTACTAATGACAATTAGGCAATTTACTACTAAGTAAACCATAGGCTAAAATCACTAAAATCTAAATTTTTAGATTTTAGGGATTTTGAACGTAGGTTATTTAACGTTAGTTTTTTTTAATTTTAGACATTGTGATACGTACCTACTCCTTTTAATATGATAATAGCGTTATGCATTTTGATATGATGTCAATTGATTATTATGGGTATTCATGTTTATGCTTTTTGTTATTAGTTTTAATGAGGGTTATGCTTTCTGTATTTATGCTTTTTAATATTATGCATAAAAAAATATGCGAAATGTGACTTATGCATATCTTATTTTCGGCGTAAAGTAATTATGCGTAACTATATTAGTATTAATGATTTTATGCCTCTCAATAGTAAACCTAAAATAACAGTAAAAAACATGTAACAAGTGTGTCTCTGCGGCAGTGAACCGGACACTGGCTCAGCATTATGCTGAGGTGTCAGTCAGACACCTACAGCGCTGATTTTCAGCCAGCACCGTTGGTGACTCACGGAAACGTCATACAATTATAATTACACAACTATATAATTGTGAAAGGCGAAAGAGAAATAAACATAAATACATAGTGAGATAATACATACAGCACTACCTACATGCAGCTTCAATAAAATAATAACTACGTTACACATTAAAGTAAATTTTACTATTGATCTAAAAACAAAAACTAGATAAAAATTAGCAATTGGCATATTTTTCACAAATGACAAAGAAGCAGGGATTCTGAACATTTTGTAATGAAGTGGTAGTTAATAATATTATTTTTAATTAAAAGTTTAAACACTAGATGCATTCAATGTGTTTGTGTTAATTTTTAACCGACTTCAAATAAGGAGGATTTCAGCTGTATGTATTTTTTTACAAGCTTTATAAATATATATATTTTTTTATTTAAAGTTCCAAATAATTCATACTTATTGCACAGTTTCATAATTAGGTGCTAAAGCCATTAGTGGCTTATTTACAGCTATAGTTCGGTCTAACTATTTAAGTAGGTATGTTAGTTTACATTCACAAATATTTTTACAAAACTTGACTTAATCACAAAATTATAACTTATTTATTAGAACCTCTCAGAGGTATAACTTGCACTGTTCGTATGTATGTAAATATGTAAGTATATGTAATTTGTCCGTCAAAATTTGCAATCCATTTTTCAGTCACTTCCCGTTATCCAATTGAGCTGAAATTTTGCAAGCATTTGTACATCGCATGACAATGCAATATTATGATGACTTGGAGCTGATCTGATGCTGGAGCTGGTAGGTGGCCATAGGAACTCCGCAATAAAACGGCACAACCCCATCAAGTTTGGGCTCGTTAGAATCGTCTCAATGAGTACTTGATGATGGTATGCAGAAAAGTACAGTCGGCAGTACGAAACTCGTACGAAAAATGAAATGTTTGACAGAAACTTATTATTTTTAATGTTTGTTCACCGAAGTCTCTGTCAATCGTCGACCGATTTTCAAAATTATTTTTCTATTTGGTTGGGATTTATGACGATTTAAAGTTGGCTTAACTTAACAACATCTTTCGCTAAAATATCCAAAACCTTACTTACAGTCTAAAAGGCTTGATGAATTTTGGCATATGTCGTTGGATTCCTTATACCTACCTAATCGTGGTGGGAGTGACATGTGTTATAATATAATATTTGAAAAATGCAGTTGGGTTTTTTCAAAAATTATAGTTGATTTCACTTGTTCACGATTTCACTTACCTACAAACCTTCCATCGTTAAAATTGAAATGTATAACATTGTAAAGTACCTATAGTATATACAGGATGTCCTAGAAGTAGGAGCAATTGGCTTAACATTTTAGGCAAAAATCTACAGAAGCATTATTCAAGATTCTTCTTCTTCTTATTTATCTTATTTTCAAGATTACATAATAATAATAAAATAGAATAAATTATGGAATTTGTAGTAACAAGAGTTAAGGAACCATTACAGGGTGTGGATTTTTTAGTGAATGTTTAAAGTGACCATATTTTTTAGAGAACATTTGTTGGATTTTTTTTTGTATTTTTATGATAACTCTTATGACTTGGTCTATCATCCGTTTTGGCTTGACGTCGATTTCTGGGACACCCTGTATGTTTATATCAATGTTTATATGTAGATACCTATACGCTAGTTGAATAGCGACCACCACGTCATTCCGGAAATCACATGTTCATTGCATATTCATGCGTATAATTGAACATTTATTTTGCAATCAAATACGTTAATGGAATGGTTAATTATTAATAGTATTATATAGTAGCAATAATAAAACCAATTAGCGCGTCCTAGTGGAAATAGTAATTTCCAATAATGAGAATACAGTTAACTCATTTCGTTCAATGTAGGTACCTACTTACCTACTATTTAACTGATGGAACCCTGTGTCATAAGATATGTACATGTCACCGTTAGATTGTGAACACCGTCAGTTTATAATCTACATAACTCGCGATATTATAAACTGACAAAAATTGTGAACTGTCGAACCCGTTCACAATTTAACGCATTATTTTTCGTTAGTTTATAAACTTTCAATGTCGAATCGTCAAATTGATAACTGAGATCAAATCGGTATGCTACGGACCGCATAAATACACAAAGAATAGGTAGGTTAGGTTAGTACGTTAGTTAGGTAGCTTCAGTTGCCCGAAGGGCAAACCGCTCAGAAATAGCTGTCCGTCGACATTTGTCGCGAAGCCACTTCTGGCCGCGAATGAGAACCTATAGCACTCAAGCTAAGACACCCGTATTCGCATATATGCAACTATAAACATACCCTTACAACTTGCGGAATCCTTTATATATCTGACATAGGGGCTGCCGCCTCATGCGTGCCAGCTCCCTATGACGTGTGGGGACTTTCGTCCCCGAGAATGTCCTCCAACCTCCCCTTATAGACATCCCTTACCACCATTGATACTGTCCCAATTCACACACTATTGTTCCAGTTACCCGGGTGCACCCTTGACTGATGATGATATGGCCTGAAGCCGAGACTACCGAACTACCTAGATTTGCTAGTGTATGAAAATATTTCTATACATTGTGCATTGCTGAATTATGTATGTACATACTTTTAGGTTACCGCAATAGGATTTGCTTTGCCTTGCTAGATTGAAACGAATATCTGGCCAGATTTTATTATCATCTTTATACTTGTTTCCTTTTTCCATGGAATGGAATCCTCCCCCGCGGGCAAAATTTCTTACGTTATTAAACGAATGCACGAAGCATTACCACAACTAATGTTAATTTATCTGTTAATCTATTGATTTCCCTGATTCCTCCTCGACCTACTATAAATATTTAAAAATTATTCTGCGCGGGTCAGTGTGATTTTTTATTATTTTTTTTTTTATTTTTAAAGCTTTTTCTTGTCTATACAATACAAATACTGATCACCAAAAAAAATAACATAGGATAGAACATGAAGCTTGAAAGTAGAGGCAAACAACGGGCTGCCCTATGGCTTGACGTTGTTTTTTCTTTTCTTTTCCTAAGACCTGGTTATTATTATTTATTATATAATACCGAAAATGAATTGAATTCTTAAATAAAATACGATCCACCACAAACTTAGTTTGACGGTGGAGTGAGCACTCAGTCTCAATATAAATTAAATAAATTATGTCTCATACTTGATATAAAACCTCTTGATATACAGTAAACTTGGTTAAGTATATAGATAAGTGAGAAACCTCCATAGCTGGAACTCATGTTGAGGTCCCAACACTGAACCACCTCTGTTAGTGGCAGAAACCCAGCCTATATAATGTATCTGGGACTAGTGTTTTCGATTTTATTGTCATCATTACCTCTATAAATGAGACAGCGAGTGTATTTTACCTCTTTTACTAAGACTATATTTAAAAAAATACTTTTGTAAAATTGTTTTTGATTTATTTCATACGACGTATACCTTGATAACTGAGATAACGTTAATTCATTACCTCGTATAACTCGTACTTTATTGTTGATTCATTTTCATCTTGTTTCCTCATTCTTGGCTAAATGACCTCATGTTACTTCCAAAGTACACAAAACAAATATACAGTTTATTTTAATTTTTATAAATGTTTTTTTTTTTGTTTTTTTTTTTTTTTGTTTTTTAATAAAATTTTGTGTTCTATTTTGATTGACGGATTCTGTATGCCTTCATGTACTGTTAATAGAAACGTGCTTAATTATTTCTGTTTACTAACTTTTTTATTATACATTTAATAATCGCACCTCTGTAACGAAAATAATCTCTTATCTCACCTGTATTAATGGAACCCTCTGTAAATGAGACAGATATTAATACACTTGGATATCTGAGACACTTGTTAAGTGGAATACTTCTTTAAGCGAGACACATCTGCCGGTCCCTTGAAGTCCCAGTTATGTCAAAGTTTAACTGTACACATTTGGCTATATCTGCACAGATCTTGCCTATTTTTACTCGCAGTTGTATACGTTTTAATTCAACAATGAAAGTAGTATGCTACGGTGATTTTCGACTCCAATGCTCCACTATCAGTGGTCGAGTCAAGCATTTACCGACCGTGAGAAATATTTTTCTCAGCCTCAAATCTGATCTTTAACAGCCCATTTTATTCTGAGCGTAAATCCAAAATTGGCTGAGCATTGCCAAAATAACCTGTATTGTTGTAGCACTATTGAAATCGCTCAATTGTGCTCGAGTCTGAGGACCACCAAAAATAATTCTGAACACCATGGAAACTGTTCTGATGACCGCTAAACCAAGACCTCTGAGCACTGCGAAATCTGTTCTGAGGACTGCTTAACCTAGGCCTTTGAGTCCTACGAAAACTGTTCTGAGGACCGCTAAATCCAGACTTCTGAGCGTCGCGAAACTGTTCTGACGCGAAACTGTTGTGAAGCTGTTTTGAGCACTGCCAAACCAGTATTTTGAGCACTCCTAAAGTGTAATAATGATATGTTGGCTTTGAAGGATACCAAAAGTCATAATTTTTGGTTGAGTTTTAAATAAAGACTTTGTTTCTGAGCTGAAAGCATGAAAATCATCATTTTCAACTATTGCTTGTATTCTTCATATTATTTACCTCTGCCACGAGACATCGAGAGCGCCATATAGTATGACGGGTGTCCTTCAACATGTGATTTTCCGATAAGATTTTAGGCTTTTCGATATTGCGTATCTCAATCCTCGCACACGGTCAATAGGCGCCATTACATTAGTTCTTATGACCGTGCGACGTTTTATCATGCCTCCTCCCATAGTGTATCGGTTATTAATGATGTTAAACTTGTTCAAATATTCGCTACCCCTCAACCGCTTAAACTCTTTGGTAATCATGCACTGTGTCTGTCACATCAGTATAAATGACTAAATAAAATATATATGTGAATTATTTCCTGGACTACAGAGATACCAGTTTACGCTATAAAATTTATTTCTGCTATTAGCTTTAGTGTCACTTGCAGCAGTTCATATTTCATTAGTTATCGATGGATAGTCTCTGTATGAATCTCAGTTTATATACATTGATGTGACGTGCTGCAGTCCAAAGTGTTTGTGACATCTAGCGCAACGTTCAGGTCTTTGTACTAGGTATATGGAAAATTAATTGTGAGCTTTGGATCAGATTGGTCCTTATAGTGCTTTTCCGAACCTTTCAGATTTAATTAACCTTGGTTTATCAATGTACGTAGAGATTCTTCTCTCTTCTCCTTATAAGTACTGTATTCATTCCGGATTTGGTCATATAGTGTGATGCCCACTCGCTAACACAGTAGCTTAATATTTTAAATTACATTGAATTATCGGTAACCATCAGTTTAAGTGACTTCCGTTTAAATTTTATACTAATGATATTAGTTTCGCTTTCCTTTCCTTCCCCTTTAACACCTATGTAAGGTCGGGTCTCTTAGTCAGTTTGCGACAGCGCGATTGATTATGAGTTGTCTTTTCTTCGACCAAGTTCTTCACATTACATTTTTTCTAATATTGGACTACCACGTGGATTTTGGTACACCTATTCCTCTGGAATGTTTGGGAAGGCGAAGTGCAATGTTATCGATATTATGGTATTTTCCTCCTTTTTGAGTGTGTCCGAACCATCGCAGTCTTTGATTGAAGCTACTTTAAAAACTTCCGTGGACGTTAAGTTATGTTATTAATGTCATTATCCTTGCCGTGCACACATGATATCTATTCTGAGTTATCATCCAGGAGCCAAAAACAATTTCACTAGTTTTTCTGCAGTTCCTAAGATTGGAAGAACAGTCGTTGCTATAATCAAAAATAAATAATTTTGATGTCGGTTTTAAAGAAATCCATGCTGCTGTTTAAATTAAGGTTGAGGATGGAAGTTTCATGCACCGGGACACCGATTTCAAACCCTTTACCTTTACCATCGGGTTTTAATACTTCTTCTTCTTAGGGTGCCATATCCTAACTAACAGAATATGTCGGCGATCATCATGCGAAAGTCTTCCCTGCTCTTCGACGTCCTGGCGAGAGTAGCGGCGTCAATAGTACCGGTCTAGTCCCTTATATTTCCTTATATACCACGTGGTTCTAGGTCTTCCTCTTCCTCTTCTACCTTTTATTTTCCCTTCTATTATGTTTGTTATTATTTCATATTTCTTGTTTCTGTAAATATGGCCAAAATATGCTGTTTTCTTTAGTTTTTATGTTGACTACAAGCTCCATTTTCTTCTTAATTTTGTTCAATACTCTTTCATTTGATACTTTGTCTGTCCACAAGATTTTCAACATTCTCCTATATAGCCACATTTGAAATGCATTCAGTTTTTTAATTGTCAATTTATTTAAAGTCCAAGCCTCTGCACTATACACAAGTATTGACAATACATAGCATTTAACTAATCTCCATCTCAGTTTTAAATTTACATCCATATTTGTGTATAGTTTTTGCATTTTCCATACTGTTTTTAATACTTAACCATGTAAATTTTGTTAAGGCTGATATACCAACACTGGTACCCTGGTACCTAGATATTATCGCCTTAGTACTGCCTCGTGAGATACCACAAGCGATATGATTGAACGCCTTCTCAAAATACATAAAACGAATGAATTATGTTTGAGTATCATTTAAAGAACATGTCTAGGAATGATGAAAGAATGTTTCTTGATTGAATTCTAGCTCGTAGCTGTCCATAAAAGAATTATGTACCAACTCGTAAGGTACAACAAATGATACAATTCATCAATATTAACGCGTAAATTTGTTTAATCCTTGCATACAGTCGGCGTCAGCTTATCCTACGAGCAGGTTTATTCATATCGAAAGGCAAGTTCGCCATATGATGCTTATGTATGACGTGTAGTAACATGGGGACAGTCAGGTACTTAGTTACTTAAGTTCATGTTTAATGCCTTTGTTTTTAATGAAGTTGTTAATGAAGTCCCAAACTTGAACTCCTTTCTGTTATTTATCGCAGTCTGCTGACATTCTTCTGATGAAGGAAGCGTGATGTTTCGTAAGTTTAGCTTCTTGAGGTAACACTTAAAACTAGTGGTCAGTTCCAGCTCCAAGGCTATTTGTCTGCGGATGTCCAGGTTTGAGTCTTCTGAGCTGTTGTCAGGATATTACTAAGTGTTTCTAACTATCAGGTGCCCGAATAGCCATATTTTTAGACATACAAATTGGTTTGCAAGTGTCAGATTCAGAATCACCCAGGCTCTATGATTTGCCTCTCAGAGAGGCGTTAGAGTCATCGGCCTCCACATCGTGTATTGACTGTGTGAACTGTGTCTGATAAACCTGATTGATAATGAACATTATACATTTACACTAATGCACTTTAAAACTAAAACATGGCCCACTAAACATAACTACCAATAACACCATTGTGCCTCAGGTAAACGCATCCCGATTCCTTGAATACTAGCTCAATAGCGACAGCCATCTCGGTTTATCACGCCTATATTTGCTCCCAAATACGACATGGGATCGTACTATGGGGAAGTTGCTCCGAAGCAAATAGAGTATTCATTGCCCAAAAGAAATGCCTCAGAGCAATCTGGGGTCTGAGAAATGTAGACTCATGGACACAAATCTGTATAAAAAATAAGTTTATGACAGCGCCTAGCATATATATTTTTGAAACTGCGAAATTAGTAAAGTCCAATATGTCACTATTCAAATTAAATGACAACTCTCACCGTAGAGCAGTTACGCATACGGCCTTGTCTATGCCAGCTCCAAGACTAGAAATTTACCGCAGAAACTGCTACTACATGGCTTGCTTAATTTATAACTCCATACCGAAAGAAATTACGGACATGTTTTACAATAGTTTCTGTAGGAAATTGAGCACCTGATTGACCGAAAATTGCTTTTATTCGGTCCAAGATTTCCTTAAAACAACAAATTGTAGGTATACTAAGTACGCACAGTAAATGATAAGTAAAATTCGTTTTGATAGTACCTATTAATATAATACTATTACAATGGAATTATTTTAGTCATTATTATACTGGACTTTGTTAATATGTTGAATATTATTGAATTGTAAATGTTGTAATGTATGTGACGATTTTCTTTAAATATTTGCACGCCATCAGCCGGCAGAATTGTGCTGGACTATAAAATTGAAATGTAACACTTATAATGACCATGATTCAAGCAAATAAACGATCTATCTCTCTATCTATCTATTGACTTCATGATCGATTCAGGGTCTCATCAGATCATCATATATTGACTACTCGTATGTATGTGACAAGCTATCCGCCGCGTGCTACGCACTGTCTAGACTCGCACCTATATTGTCTCTCAGTAAATTGAATCTATTCGATTCTAATTTAAGGGGTAAATCTTCGCGCCGGTGCATGGCAAAGGTTCGCACGGCACTTTTTTACAAGAAACTTTAGGAACTTAAGTATAGTTTACTGACCCTTTGTGCTACACTGTAAGTGAGGTTCTTCAGAATAATCATTGACCCCAGCACATTCCAAAATTGTAAATTCTATATATTTAGACATGTAAATGAGATGTACAATTTTCAATAAATAATCTAAAATCTAACATTTAAGAGTCCCACTACGAAATATTTAAACCAGTCATAATTACAAATCTTTGTTTAACCATAACACTTGATTATACTCAAGTCTGAAGTCTAAAGGTATTCTATCCACGAGCCGAACCTTTCGGTTGCACCTACAAAACGTATTCGTGATTCGCGAGATTCACTTAACGAAGTCACGTGAGTTATCTGACTATTTACTTTCAAGTCACATAGTACCTATTAATATAATACTATTACAATGGAATTATTTTAGTCATTATTATACTGGACTTTGTTAATATGTTGAATATTATTGAATTGTAAATGTTGTAATGTATGTGACGATTTTCTTTAAATATTTGCACGCCATCAGCCGGCAGAATTGTGCTGGACTATAAAATTGAAATGTAACACTTATAATGACCATGATTCAAGCAAATAAACGATCTATCTCTCTATCTATCTATTGACTTCATGATCGATTCAGGGTCTCATCAGATCATCATATATTGACTACTCGTATGTATGTGACAAGCTATCCGCCGCGTGCTACGCACTGTCTAGACTCGCACCTATATTGTCTCTCAGTAAATTGAATCTATTCGATTCTAATTTAAGGGGTAAATCTTCGCGCCGGTGCATGGCAAAGGTTCGCACGGCACTTTTTTACAAGAAACTTTAGGAACTTAAGTATAGTTTACTGACCCTTTGTGCTACACTGTAAGTGAGGTTCTTCAGAATAATCATTGACCCCAGCACATTCCAAAATTGTAAATTCTATATATTTAGACATGTAAATGAGATGTACAATTTTCAATAAATAATCTAAAATCTAACATTTAAGAGTCCCACTACGAAATATTTAAACCAGTCATAATTACAAATCTTTGTTTAACCATAACACTTGATTATACTCAAGTCTGAAGTCTAAAGGTATTCTATCCACGAGCCGAACCTTTCGGTTGCACCTACAAAACGTATTCGTGATTCGCGAGATTCACTTAACGAAGTCACGTGAGTTATCTGACTATTTACTTTCAAGTCACAAATGAATTTACTTATACAAGAATTCTGGACACTACTGTGTAAGTCATGGTTTATAGCTAAAGGATTAAAAGAAGCTAAGCACCAAAGCTTTCATACCCATTTTACATCCTGATTCAGAGCATAGTATCGGAGTCAACAAAGCTAAGTGTTTACGATTGCTAGGTGTACATTTTGTTGTATTTACTAACTTGTTGTAGCTATGGTTACGCACGTAGGATATATTCATGATTAAATTGTAAGTAATTTTACTATTATATTTATCGTTGTGTATGGAAAGCATTTAAATGATTAATACCTGCTGATTATAGTCAATATTGCAATTGACAATATTGTCAACGTATCACGTAGGTATCCGATGAATCTTCATTGGTTTATATTTCAAGACTCCACCTGATATATTGAGTGACAGATACGTGATGATGATATTTTTTTTATAATAAATGAATTTTTCCCTGCCCCCTAACAATCGACTCGTACCTGAGGGCCACCATCCACCTCCACACATTATTTTGGTGTAGGTATACTATTGGTGTATCATACTGACAACATTGTTCCATCCCCTGTTTCATCACAGCTGAGCATCACGCACGACACAACACAGTATACTCACTATGCGACTCATAATATGTCTGAACTCAACAACTTCTTTAACTCTTTAACCAGCATTATCTGATATATCACAACTGTCAATAAATAACACTTCCTTGATTTTCTATGATAGACCGCAAAATTTGCTATGTCAGTCACCTGAGGGCGCACCAGTGACGCTCTCCGCAGTGATTAGCAGTCGCTGAGGCCGAATACGGCTAGGAGAAGATGATGATGACACAGTTAAAATTGCGAGTAACTTATTTTACGTTAAAAGTTAATCCTTCTCGGCATAACCTAGTAATGAAAATCATCACTAGTGGTCTTGAGATAAGTTGCTGGTAACCAAACAATAATGAAGTCAACATCAATTAGATCCATCGAATTGCTGTCAGATCTCTTATTGACAATAACCACCGAAATAAAAGTGAATCAGCACCAAAGCCTACTGCCACATTCTAATAATACAACAAACAAGTGAACTCCCAGGATGCTACCATTCTTTTGATCTCAATAATATGGTAAAATAGATATGAGCAACGTATACCGATTTCAGTAATTTATTCGGTATAAATGTACCTATGAACAAATACACTGATGAAATCAGAACGAAACTTGAGAATAACATCATACTGTCTAAAACTTCCTCCTCCTGTCAACAAGAAAAATATAGGAAAACCACAGATTGCTCCCAAAGGTAAAATTGTAACCGTCAAATTGATACAATTCATTCGCAATTTATTATTTGTGTCTGCAGCTTATAGTCTCTGAAGTTCGTACACCCTTGAACCTCTGACGTCTTGATTGCAATCAGAACAATGAATCCGATTCACCAGAAAACATTAAGGTCATATTTTCAATAAAAAAGTAACCATCAAATATAGTACCTACATACCTGAAAGAACAGGCTTTGCTCTTTGTTTTTTCCAGAGAAAAGGAGTTGATTCTTTTCACCTCCGTAAACCCGTGTAGTAAATAAATTGCATTGAAATCTAAAGCGCTGTTTTCGACAATCCATTGACAATCAAATAAATATACCAATGCTGCTCATTGAATAGTTTAGAATAATTATATTTTGTATATAATCCCATAATTTGTCATTGAGTCAGTAAAAAATACAAATGCTAGACATATTTTTTGCATTTATAAGGTGCAAACCAGCCACGAATGTACTTTTACCTATTTTAGTATGATACCAATAAATATTTTTGATTTTGATTGAGAGCCGTACCCATTACCCTATTTATCGTAACATGACATTAAAATGTACTACTTATGGAAGGTTAATTCCTTATGATGTCTAAAAGGTCTTAAATGTTTGCACCACACTAAACATTGATCAATGGTATGGTTCTGTTATATAACTTGGTTTTAACTGTAACCTTTGCATAAGGAGCACCTCTGACATAATACAGTGATAGTTTGCTGTAAGTATGTTTTCTGAAAAGTCAGAAACATTTAAACCGATTAAGGCTTGGCATCTCAAATTTTGGTAAAAATGAGTTGTTTAGTAACCAGTTTATACCTTATAACGTAACAATTTTCGTGTTGGAAAATAGATATCATAATCTGCAAGATATAAGAAGTGACATTGTTTTCGTGGAAATCCATTTTAACGTAAGGAAGTGGAGAAAAATAAATCTAAATTCAACCCTATTTTTTCACTTGTAACCAGTTTACTGCTCCATTTTTTATCAGAAAGAGATGAAATTTTATAATCTTCTTCATAAAGTAATGAACAATAACTTCATTTTCTTACTTTCTTAAATTTCGTCTCGTTTCTAAAATATTCCGAAAAACATGATATCCGCGCTTTCGACCACGCACTTTCATCTCGCTCACGCCCACGCTCAGTGAGAGGGAGAGAAGACCATGAACGTGCGGGGCCTTATGACAGGATTTTAATAATGTTAATCTCTTTCTCGTGGATGGTTTTAAAATCTTTAGATTACCTTTATGAACAGTTATCTGTTTTTGAGTCAATAATGCACATGCTACATTTAATATTGGTTTAGCAGGAAGTTGGGGCAAATAAAGTGTTAAACAGATGAAGACTGGCTTAGATCCCAGCACCTCCACCATGTCGCGAAGCCACTTCTGGCCGCGAATGAGAACCTATAGCACTCAAGCTAAGACACCCGTATTCGCATATATGCAACTATAAACATACCCTTACAACTTGCGGAATCCTTTATATATCTGACATAGGGGCTGCCGCCTCATGCGTGCCAGCTCCCTATGACGTGTGGGGACTTTCGTCCCCGAGAATGTCCTCCAACCTCCCCTTATAGACATCCCTTACCACCATTGATACTGTCCCAATTCACACACTATTGTTCCAGTTACCCGGGTGCACCCTTGACTGATGATGATATGGCCTGAAGCCGAGACTACCGAACTACCCTGTTGTTACACTTGTAACTAATCCTCTAACACTAAAGAACTCCACAAATAAGAACTGTGTTGTGTGTCCTACAGGTCACGTACATGCGCGACCTGTAGGAAACCTTATTCATCTACATAATATACCAATACGCCTCCCAAAGAGAATGAGACTTGTGGACGCACATAAATACATCGCATCATAAATAATCATCGTCCGATCTGTGAAAGCACATGAACACACGTGTAAATGATACCAAATCGTTACAATATCATAGGACGCATCGAAAGTGATTATGGAAAGAGCTCACCCTGGTTTTCCTCCAAATCAACCACTACAAACCGCACTTAACTGTTCGTTCCCAATATAGCTGTTAGAAACTCTGACAGCACGCCTACCCGTCAACCTTGTTATAAAAATGATTCCTTGTCGGTGTTGCTACATAAGATAAATCGGCTGTTTGAGACATAATTATAAACACCAATGTAAATACTATCGTGAATCATGACTATTCACGACAACATTGCTGGATGACGAAATAAATGGAATAAAATGTCTGGATGAAAAAAAAAAACAATCATGTTCTGACATAAGGAAGCTGATGCAAGAGGTATAATTCGTTCAACCAATCAGCGCACATGGTGCGTTCCGAATCATACCAATTTGATTCAGTTCACAATTTGACGATCCGTCATTGATAGTTTATAAACTAACGAAGAATAATGCGTTAAATTATGAACGGTTTTGACAGTTAGCAATTTTTTGACAGCTTATAATATCGCGAGTATTATTATTATAAAAGAAATGGCAGCCTCGAGGGCCTTTGCCAGAGTCAGTAGGTTTATAAATTAAACAGTATTATTAGCATGATGTACGGTAGAAGGCCTTCACAATGCACTGGGTGAATGCTGGAGCAGTACAAAGTATAATGGCGGCCGCGACCACGAACCGCCGAATGATGCCCGAGAATTGGTTATTCGCACTTCCAGGAAAATTATTCATTAACTGTAGCCGTCACCTTTGCCATTCACTGCATAATATGCTATCAAAATTATACTTTAAACAGCAGGATGCAGAAAATAAAAAACACTGTGTGGAGCACGATCCGCCATGTTCCATGGATCATTCGAAAAAACTTCATATCGCGAGTAAGATTATAAACTGAAGGTGCTGATAATCTGACGGTAACATATATACCTATAGAAACATTACAATTAACCATTACTCATGGTGCTGTGAATAAATAGGACATTTAGATAAATCCTTTTAAAACCACAAATGGTAAGTTATTGGCCGCTTTTATAATTTCGGCACGTTTTTGCCGTGAAGATAAATTGGGAGAGCTACACGTGCCGTGGCGTAAGGTCCCACGGCTTTCATTTACTCGTAAGTATATCGTAGGCACTGGGCAACGAGACCCCTTTCCCTCTTTAGGATGATTCACAGTTCCTACACAGTTCCGTGCCCGAGCTGTCCTCGGGCTGACGCCAAGATAATTGAACCCGAGTAAACTAGTGACTCTGTGGTCTGTAGAACTATCAAGCAAGTTTTTTGAAAAAAAATTTTTTTAGTTATAATTCGTACTAGGTCGACCAAAATATCTGTATAATAAAATTATTGACCTGCTCACAAAATTTGACGAGAATCGGTTGAGAAATGCGATGACTCGCTCGTTCAATGAAGTGTTCGTCATTTTGCTGCTTGATAATTATTATGGCTCAGAACCACGACCTTGCAGCCTTAGTGCGATTCGGGCTAAAGTTCGGTCGAGGAGGCGGATTGCAAACCATTGTTAATTACTTGGTATGCGAATCGCCTTATAATAAAACATAGTCGTTTTACTTACAATTATGTAGCTAGTAATGTTTTAACGACCTACCGAAACTATTAAATACTATTAATATCAAATCCTTCCTATATGCAGACGATATTTCAATTATATTTCCTAGCATAAACACAGATGAAGTTACAAATAACTTGAATATTATATTTGATACAATTTTACCTTGGCTTGAAGATCACAATCTGAACCTTAATTTGCAAAAAACTAACATAATACAGTTTAGACCCCACCAGAGAACAGCGTTAAATATTAACTATTCCTACCAAAATAACAAATTAGAAACTGCCAAAACCTGTCCACTGCTTGGTTTAAACATCGACGAACATATAAGCTGGAAAGTCCACATTGATAAAATATCGATAAAATTATCTAGATTTGCTTATGCCCTGAGACAAATATTGATAAACACCAACTTGAAAACTGCTATATGTGCCTACCATGCTTTTGCCCAATCATGGTTGCAATATGGAATAATGTTGTGGGGCAGTAGTGCAAATGCCAAAGATCTATTTTTATTGCAGAAAAGATGAGTAAGAGTTCTCAGCAACATAAGAAATGAAGAGAGTTGCAGACCACACTTCTGTAGATTAAAAATTCTTACCCTCACATCTCTGTACATATTGGAAACATGCAAATTTGTCCATAAGTATCCTAGTCTGTATCCCAAACCGGAAAACTTCAACTCTCATGCACACAACTTACGCCATCGCAATAAAATAATTCAAGCAGTTCCCGCCAAACTAACAATGTTCAGTAAAGGCCCTTACGCAATGTCTATTAGAATCTACAATAAAATCCCGCAGCTTATAAGAAACGAAGTTACATATAACACTTTTGTTAATAAACTTAAAACTTACCTCCTAACTGAATGCCCATACTCGCTGCAGGAGTTCATGGGGCAATAATTTTTTACAATTTAATAGATGGTGCAAATGCAATCAAGTAGGTATGTTGTTATCTAATGTGCAGATTTTATATAAATATAACAATATGTTGATTTTTTTTAAATATATGTATGTTTAGGTTAGTTTAGTATTTAAACATGTTGCTACACCCTAGTAGGGTCCATGTCTGTACTGATTAATTTTAAGAACATCCTGTAAATACCATGGTTGCAGCAAATAAATGAATATGAATGAATATGAATATGAATAACTAAACATTCTTGTTCAAACTAAAACAGAATTAGGCTCGTAAAATATTGATTTAAGGGGGTGTCTATCATCATCACGCTTGTACGCGTGTATATTTATTATAACCGCATATTGTAGCCAGACGTAGATTTTAGTGTTATAATCTGATATTTATAACAATTATTAATTTAGCGTTAACTGTTATGGCATAATTAATTTTTGAATTTTTTTGAGCAGCAATGTACGGCGTACACTCATTTGACACATGGAAGGAGCTGGTCACTTGTGACAGTTGTGATGTCACATCAGTAAGACAAATTAGTGATCCATTGCGTGCTGAATTATTTTATACGGAAAAGAAAAAGTTCGTTTTTTTAAATAATTTATCGATAAATATATTAATAAGTGCCTATTCTAGAACCCCCTGAAGTTTGCGGTTATATCAAATATATACACGCTGTATACGCAACATTACCATAATTTTTACAGTATCGCGTTCGAAATAAATGTTAGTAGCGAGCGGAAAACAAACGGCGGGAACATTCGGCGAAATTAAATGGTAATGTTCATAAATCCCCTCAAAACAATTTAGGAATGTTTCCGATTCGACGGTGATACAATTAGCAGGACGCCTAATGAATTCCTGATAGATTTTTCCGGTATTCGGATTTTACGTACCTACAATATACGTATTGGTTAATACTTATACCTAATACTCAATGATATTGTACCGGTTGGGCAATTTGGAATTTTACAACTTTGAATTGATGTAAGTAATTAAAGTGAAATAATATAAATGATAAATACCAAAAACAATTGTATGATTAAATTCTTAAGATTTGGCAATTGTGTATGGAGATTAACATCCGCCAAATATCAACCTTGCTACGAGGAAAAATAAGAGCTCTTTTCATAGCATTTTCAAGATTTTTCGCATTTTTGATGGTATCAGCAGGGGAGCCCTCCGGCGAATTTTCCGCTTTTACTGTTTTAGCTTATTTATTAATAGATGAGCATACACACGTTGTTTCAGGTACTCATATAGAGAAGGGTCAGAATTATATTCGGTAACCTCGAGACTCGTTAATAACGGTAACCTAGAGTCGTTAGTATTGAGGCAAATAATATAGCATCTGAAAAAAATTAAACGTCTTAATTGCCCAACCTGCAGGTCGATCACGTAACGCATTGTATGTACGTTAGGTAATTAGATCTAAATGTCAATTTTTAACCGACTTCAAAAAAGGAGGAGGTCATATGTTCCACTGTAGGTATGTTTTTTTTATGTATGTAGATTTCTCCGTCAATTGTGGACCGATTTCCAAAATTCTTTTTTATTCGAAAGAGTATACTCCTGACGTGGTCCCGTTGTCACCAAGTCAGGATCTGATGATGGGATCCCAGGGAAATTGAGGGCAACCCTCAAATTTTATAAGCACGCGTGTAGTCATTTCGGTATTTTCTGTTATAACTCGTGTATTTACCCTCGTAAATCGCAATTTTGGTGAAATGGAACTGATGATGAAGATCACAGATGACTTATGGAACTCCTTAAAGATGTAAAGTACGTCAAAGATTCTGACATGATTCCGTTGAAGTAGCAACTAATGAAGTGTTAATTCTGAGATCCTTGAGGAATCGACGGAACTCCTCAAATATTATCAGCCCACATACGAGCGACTTGGGTTTTTTTTCTGTAATAATCAACGCATTTGCTCTCAGAAAGCAGTTCATGTGGTAAATTGGAAAGGAAATGTGGAAAATTTTATGTAAGTATGTGACTTGGCGAAGTACTGAATTGAAGTCGGTTTAAACTTTGTTTTTGAAGTAAATTATTATATGAAAAAAATATAAAATAAAATAAAATATAGTTGAATTGTTACGCGTGTTCGACACATTACGTGATTACCCCCCTGTATTACAATCTTGTAACGGACATAATATATTGAGTAACTCAGCTTAGCATTATAAACTGACATTATTTCACGACTTAAAGCCAATTCATAGGGATAATGATGCCATAATAATGTTAAGTAAACTGATATATGATAAAAATGTCTTACTTTATTTATATTTGGCGAGCGCTTTCGTAAATATATTACCACTCCGAAATCTACCGTCGAGTGTTGTAGGTACTGAAATCGAGCCCCTTCAGCCGCCGACAAAGGAAGCCAACAACATGAGCCACCTTTATTAAATTCAGACTTAGATCCGAAATGAGTGGATCGTAAGAGTCATTCACGATACCTCTATTGAGTAACCCCTTATTAAACAAATTATGTAAAACACAATTTCCCAACATTTTCTAGAATGAAACGGAACGAAATTTAAGTTAAAAATAAAAAATTCACTGGTTGTTATAATTTGCGAAACGTTTTAGTATCTATATTATATAAATTTCTTTCTTTTCAATACGTCAATTAAAGCTCGATTGTATGCACATAACCGTAAAATTTCGTTTGATTCTCAGTCCCACTTAAAAATGAAAGTTTCCAATAAATATCGAATAATCGATATCTCAGAGGACAAATTATTGCACGAAATATTTTGTAGAGAGGTTAGTCGGAAAAGACAGATGCGGTCGCCTATTGGTATTGGGGCCTCCGTAATACGCACTTAGGAAGTTCTGCCCAACTCGACAAAGTTGTGGCTTTTATATAAGTTGGATATTAAATTGTTATTTAACACAAAGTTCTTCGTTCTAGTATGGTAAGTATAATAATAAATTCATTTAACACGGCGTAAAATTTAAGGTTTGGAATATTGTGAAATTCCTGCATTACTTTAAAGGCGGAGGGGTCAAAAATGCAATAGAAATGGTGTAATATTATATTAATAAATACGACCTAAAATTCCTCCCTGTTCATTCTGATTTTCATTAGGTAAGTGTTTGTTTCCTTTCAACTATATAAGAGTTTTGATTAAACCACTAGGTAACGGAAACATTCGAAAAATGGTTTCTCTTTAAATTTCAATAGGGTCGTATATACACATTCAGTGCTGAGAATCGCTACGCTCGTAGCGAAAAGTGCCTACGGCGTAGGCACCCGATAGTCGGGTTCCCTAAACTCAATGTGTTAATAATGCCGTGTTTATAGACTGGTAGAGTTACGGATGCTCATGCCTGTATTTAAACACTCCTATATGCCGTGCTCCGACGCAAGTTCCGCGCCGCCGATCGCCCCGCTTAACCGTAAACGTAACCTAAGCTGGCTTAAACTAGGCATATAAAGATGAAGAGTCTGATGTTTATAAAGGTGCTTGAGCTTAGCGACGCGGGAGCAAACCAGGGAGCAACGAGGCGTCCTCAGCCTCACAGATTTGCTGGCGCGAGCCGTGGTCGCCGAGCCGTAGCCGCGCTACACGGCTAAAATAACTACGCTACGATGTACCTACAACGCTTGTGCAACGGTAGCACGGCAGGTAAGTAAAACCAGTTTAAAGTAAGAACATTTTGTGAGCTACGTTAATACGAAAAAGTTGCCTCTTGACGCCGCATTGTGTGTCAAGCAAAGTTGAACCCGCAGAGATAAGCAAATATCGCTAATGCATTCCCCGTCAGCACCAATCGTAACACAAATCCATCAGAGCACTACAGGCGCTTTCCACTTCATATGGAGTTTAAGCTGCTGCGGACTAAGGCGTAGTGCTACGCGCGTAGCGTGGCAGGGAATGAGTTATATACTTAGGTGAATCGTGTCTAGGACCAACGGACAAAAGGCACAAAGGTGAACATTTAAGCACTAGTAGCACTACTTCATTAAAATAAGTTCACAAACACAGTGAATAGGTTCCTTTGCCATCATAACGAAGTCTAGGCTCAAAGACCAAATGCTACAAGGCGGAATAATGCTGCTAATATGTTATACTATTATAATATTTTTGTGGCTACGAGTTACGACGTAAATAGTAAGCGTAGCCTCCCTGGGACCGGTCACTTTGGCACTCTTTGGGGGAGGCCTATGTCCAGCAGTGGATGTCTTTCGGCTGACATGATGATGATGATGATGATGAAGCGTATAGCCTTGCTCGGCGTCATAAATAATCTCCATTTGGAATTAAAAATCCATTAGGTTTCAATTAAGTGTGTACCTATAAAATAAAATATATTTTGATAAACTTTCACTATTCGTATGTAAGTAAATTGTCCTTAAAGATTTATAAACTATTTTTCAGGCATTGCCGGTATCAAATTGAGCTGAAATGTTGCACTCCTACTTATGTTAATTCGGTGGCCGTGCAATATTATGGCATCACTGAGCTTATCTGATGATAGACACAAAAGGCGGCCATAGCAGTTCCTAAACTACCCAAGATTAACCCGTGTTTGGGTTCATTACAACCCTCTCAACAAGTAAGTACTAGATGACTGTGTCAAAGACTGCAGTCAGCAATAAAAGTTTGTAAAAGAAAAAAATGGAAACTCTATTAAATATTTGAATATGAGTGCTGAATATATTGAAAAAAAAAACAATTCAACGGGTAGCGTAAATAATAAACTCGTTGAACGAAAAAGGTCGCAATTTAGAGTAAGATATTCAATCCGCACAAGTTTGAACGAGTTAGATAGGAAAGTCTGATCGAGAGAGAACGCTTCCATTCCACTCCAATAAATAGCCCCTTTAACTGCCTCGCAAATGGACATCAAATAAAATACCTGCCTATTTATCTAGAAAGGAGTTTGAACTCTATTTGCTAATTCAAGTAATTTCTAATGAAATTAACAGATGTATTTGGTAGGTACGTATAGCAAAATTTAGGAAGCCCTTTAAACCCCCGACGGAAAAAGAGGGATGTTATGTGTTTGACGTATCTATGTATCGGTGTGTGTGTGTATGTCTGCGGCATCGTAGCTCCTAAACGAACAGACCGATTTGAATGCGGTTTTTTTTTTCCGAAAGCTGACGTGATCGAGATAGTTCTTAGCTACGTTTCAATATAATCGCTTCAGCTATTTTTGAGATATTGAACCTTAAAGAAAATATGCAAAACAAGCTTCGTCCGCGCGGAACTCGTTTATGTCGTAGCTCCATACAAACTTTCGGCTCTCTTTTCACCCCCTTTATACCATATTATTTCTAGCAAGATTAGAATGATAGATGTCACTTCATGATAGCATGTAACTTTGCAAAGCGGTAAGCGAAATTCATATTTTTTCCAATGGACAAATATATATTGCTTGTAAAAATTAAATCACGTCTAAATATGCGGATTTTATATAGATTTGATCTCAAATCAGTTAATAAAAGGTGTAGCTACCGTGAAAACACTAAGTAATTTTTTTTTTTAACTAAGCGAACCTCATTACAATGATCTTTCAATACGCTTGGATTGCTAGTGTATTAAAAAAAAAAAAACATTGTGCTCATAATTATATTAAATTCTTTCACCGAAAATTATTTTGAACAAGATATGTTCAAAGGTTTTTCGAGATATTGCTGAAAAACTGCCTTCTCTGTGGAAAAGTACGCAAGTGCCATAAGATTTCGGTGACGATACGACCTTTTTAATAGGTACAGAACCCTTCGTTGGGCGTGGTTCAACACGCACTTGGCCGGTTTTTTACAAACATAGACTCCACCGCAAACTTGATGTTCCTCACCGTAAAACAGATGCGGAGGCTTTTTTCAGTATTATTATGCATATTTTCTTATCACACGGTCTTTTTCTACTTTACCTATTTTTTCTACTTAACCGTAGGACCAAATTAACGGACTTGTAATTTACATATACTAAAAATAAAAGTGCGTTAACGAATGTTACATCTTATAGTTTTCGAAACATCGATAAAAATCGTCTTTTTACCCACTTTTACGAAACATCCAATATCTCCGAAACCACCGCCATAGGGTACCTTAATGTCACATATTATGTTCCATATCTGAATCGATTATTTTTTTATGTCTTACCTCTGGGCATGTGTCTTGTGATGGTTTATCGTAGACGGGATTAAAATTATTAATAGGTGAAAGCCATCCGCCATTTTGACGTTTCTTATAGCTGACAGATGCGGCGGCGATATACATTAAAAATAATAAATGAAAAATTATATGAAGACGTATATTTCTGAAAATTATTTAAGTGTCGCAGTCGGATAAAAACTATTCTATGTGACAGCTAGAATAATAATTTTTCCGTTCATGCTGATGCTGAGAACATTCGTGACAGCACAAAGCTTAGTTTCAAACTGGCTGATGCTTTTTTTAATTTAGAGATTTATTATAAGTGGAGATAATACTGAAAAAAGCCTACCTGCATCTATTATAGTGAGGTGGGTCATAGAAACCAAGTTTGCGGCGGAGTCTATTTTGTAAAAAAGCGGCCAAGTGCGAGTCGGACTCGCCCATGAAAGGTTCCGTAAAATAAATTGCGGTTTACGATTTATGACGTATTAAAAAAAAAACTTACTAGATCTCGTTCAAACCAATTTTCGGTGGAAGTTTGATGGTAATGTACTATCGAACCAACTGGATCATGATCCAACATGGAACCTTGTCACAATTAACTGACGTATAACATCATATGGTCGTGCGTATGTTCGTTAACTGTAACAAGGTTCTATGGTGGGTCATGATTCAGTTGGTTCGATAGTACATCACATATTTTCTTTAGTTTTATAATTATCTTATTTTAGAAGTTACCACTTTGGAAGTGTCTCTCGCGCACACTATTCAGTTTAGAAAAAAATTATATTTTAAACCTCGACATCATTTTTGAAGACTTATCCAAAGATACAGATCACACATAAAGGTTTGATGAAAAAAATTTTTTTGAGTTTCAGTTCTAAGTATGGGGAAAATCCAAAATTTATTGTTTTTTTTTCTATTTTTGTGTGAACATCTTAACGCGGTTAACAGAATACATCAAATGACCAAGTTTCAACAGTATAGTTCTTATAGTTTCGGAAAAAAGTGGATGTGACATACGGACGGACAGACATACAGACATGACGAATCTATAAGGGTTCCGTTTTTTGCCATTTGGCTACGGAACCCTAAAAAAGGCGTTCGGAGTAAGCTAATCTATCATGTAACTCAGCCATAATGACCCTTTTCGTTTTATACAATCCATACTAATATTACAACTGCGAAAATAACTGTCTGTCTGTTACTTTTTCATACTTAAACCGCTGAACCGATTGAGATGAAATTTGGTATAGAGATACTTTGAATTCCGGAGAAGGACATAAGATAGTTTTTATCTGGAAAATCATCACATACGGGGGTGAAAAGGGGGGAGAAAGTTACGATACACACAAGTTCCGCGCGGACGAAGTCGCGGGCAAAAGCTAGTAGGAATAGTATAGAGGTATAGAGCAGACATCCCCTAGCATAAGTTTGCGCATGGTAAATTAATCTCATGGGATTACATTTGTAAAGTCGGGGGATGGCGGGCGGTCGCTATTTAAACAGTACCTATAGGTACTGAATTCCAAGGCGGCGATAATCACGTAACGTTTCGAACGCGCGTTAGGACAACTCCAACTCCATTCCAAATTCCAATTGGATCAATTTCACCGCAAGGAAGTCGGCGCAGACGACCTGCCGATGCGGGATATTCCCACCGCTGCCGTGGCTATCTCCACGGCCTGAGACCGCCTTGCTGATGATGCCTGGCGGGATCGAAGTTCTTCGTTGCCGACCCCTTGTCAGACCAGTGTTATTCTAATCAGTGCGCGCTTACTCAACCTACCTGGTGCTATTTGGGAACAGACATTATATGATTATTGTGTAAACTTGGTTTCATTGACCTGCGACCCTACTAATGTAGCGGAACTCCCTAGGGTAAATCCTCTTGATGGAAGACTTACTTACAGACTTAGTTACAGACTCTTAGGTAGCTAGTCTATACGTAGGTACTAGGTAGTAATAGCCCAGTGTAAAGAGTAACCAGTGGACAGACGCCTTTGATGTTTGCGGGTTTGAGGACGTCATGTCCCAAGCTAGAGAGGCAATAAGCAAGGATTATAAGCAAGAGAGGTAGGGTACAGCGGAATTTCATCTCGCTCGTATGTGGAGCAGCCCAACTGGGGAAGTATACCTTACAGAAGACCGCAGCCATAATAGCACCACTGCTTTGTAGTGTTGCTATATTATTGCATGATATTAAGCATGTGGTGTTGTGTTCCTGGTGGTGAGTAAGGTCGCCAGAGCTCCCGAGGATGCGCTATGTTGGGAGTTAGGGACTTGCATATGTGCCAACACAGCGAATCCTCAAGTGAATAAAGGGTTGGCAACGCGCTTATGATTCTTCTGGAGTCACAAGTGTCCATAGGCCACGGTACCTGCTTACCATCAGGCAGGCCGTAAGCTTGTTAGCCACCGTCGTTGTATAAAAAAAAACGGGCCAAGTGCGAGTCGGACTCGCGCACGAAGGGTTCCGTTCCATTATTAATAAAACTATTTATTTTATTTTGTTTTTAGTATTTGTTGTTATAACGGCAACAGAAATACATAATCTGTGAAAATTTCAGCTGGAACTATCACGGTATCAGTGAGATAGAGCCTGGTGACAGACAGACAGACGGACGGACGGACGGACAGCGAAGTCTTAGTAATAGGGTCCCGTTTTACTCTTTGAGTACGGAACCCTAAAAAAGGTACACGTATGCAGCTTGGGCTCGCCCTACCCGCTCGCGCCCCTCAGACCCCGCACGATTGCCCTGTCTAGACGGCTTCGTCGAATGACTGTATTGGTTTATAGACTGTGGTAATAGTAAGTAAAGGAATAAATCCGAAAACATTCATTTGTAGTGACATCACGAAAATAATATTTCGTTGCGATTATAAACTTACTTGCAGTTGGTACCTTATAATAAACTGACCGCAACCGATGTCAGTGTATGGGCACAAAAGTTTTCAACGGCAAAGTTAATTTCAGTGTCTCTCACACCTTCTTTCTTCTTTTACATAGTTACGAGTTAGGAAAATGTGGGAAAAATACTCAAGACTCGAACTATTTATTCCTATATCTACTTTACAGAACACTCTCTGCACGAGTACGAGTCACACTTGACCGGTTTTTTTACAAGCTTTATATTATGCCATACAAAGCGTTATTTGACATTCGCAGGCTAACGGCGTGATATTTTAAGAAACGTATGTAGTAAACTTTCATCAATTGGCTTCCCATTTGCGCCAAATTCCCCCTTTCCTAGAATAAACTTGTATAAACTAGATTAATTTGAGAAAAATAGTTTTCCCAAAATATCACGTGACAAACCAATTTCTCAAATTAATCTAGTTTATACAAGTTTATTCTAGGAAAGGGGGAATTTGGCGCAAATGGGAAGCCAATTGATGAAAGTTTACTACATAAGTTTCTTAAAATATCACGCCGTTAGCCTACGAATGTCAAATAACGTTTTGTATGGCAATCGAACCACCTTAACTTGCACTGTTCGTATTATGTAAATATGTAAGTTGTCCGTCAAAATTTGCAATCCATTTTTCAGTCACTTCCCGTTATCCAATTGAGCTGAAATTTTGCAAGCATAATTATGTATATCGCATGACAATGCAATATTATGATAACTTGGAGCTGATCTGCTGCTGGAGCTGGAAGGTGGCCATAGGAACTCCGCAATAAAACGGCACAACCCCATCAAGTTTGGGCTCGTTAGAATTGTCCCAATGAGTACTTGATGATGGTATGCAGAAAAGTACAGTTGGCAGTAAAAGCTTGTACCAAAAATGAAATTTTTGACAGAAACTTATTAAATTGAAATGGCTTGTGGTAATTGCTGCTCAATAAAAGTTGTTATTATTACAGTTTAAAGCACAATGGATTTCATTATAGCTCATTACGGATTTTTGAAATTCCGTCCTCGTTCGGTTCATGGAAATAAAATCAAGCGTGAACTTTATATTCAGGAGAGCCACGAATTTACATTTTACGTAAGTACTCCTTATTTTAAGTCCGTGAAAAATAATGCAAATCGCCGCTTAAGGAGTGGCGGGGCGCATCTGAAAACGTTGCTTTACACACGTTACAGTAGAACCTGGCGTGTCATACGCGAGCCGCGGAATATTTCATAAGGAAATAGTCTGGGGAACACTTACTGATAATATCTACCTGGAAATAACCTAACCTAACCTAAACATGTAGAGAAAAACCAAGTGCCACTAAGTTTGAAGTGTACCCGAAAATTTAATAATAAAGTATATGGCGTTATACATTATCCCTGTCTTATAAGAAAAAGAGATTAGAAGTCAAGTAGATTAAAGATAGGCAGGAATCCCACCCACGTAAGAATATATGAGGATGAATGCAAGAAAGAATAAGTATGTAGAATGTTAGTACGAGAAGTAGCAAAAGTAAGCAATGTAAGAAAGTAAGTAGTAGTTTAAGTGTGAACTGGAATAAAAGAGTATAGTCAGAAAAACAACATCTCCGATCATGTTGGAGATCGAACAGAAAAGGAAAAAAAACCTAACCTAAGTACTAACATGAATACAAGCTAGGTATAGTTACAATGACGAACAAAACTAAACAAGAGCAACATGCACCCGTCTATAATCTATCGGGGTTACTTTCATTTGCGAGTGAGTGTACAGTTGTATAGATCAATTTAGCGAAATCAAATAAATGAATTTATAGTGGTATAGGGGTTTTACGAACTACGAATTAGAATTTTGATTTGTGATGTTAAAAACTTGATAAACAATCATAATCTGAGTCAAATTAAATTATGTTATAACGAAATAGCACAACAATTCGAATTTATTTTAAAGCATACCGTGCACGGCTACGTAATAATTAAATAACACTTCAAATACCTATTAAAACGAAATTCTGACAGGTTGGCGAGCAATAAGTGAGTTAGGTGCACATGACACGGCGCTAGTTCAGTCAGGCACATGTCTACTCTTAAATTCAGCCACCGAGGCTGTAGGGCCACCAGCTCGCCTGAAATATTCAGTTCGGTCGGCGGCCATGTTTTATTTAAGACCCTGCGCAGTGCTCCCCCGTTCAAATATTAACTAACGACCACGGAGACGAGGCGTTACCTTCGCAGGCACTATTACTCCCATAGTGCACATCTTAAGGCACGAAGTAATTTCATAGTTGAACATCATTCATGCTTCATTCACCTCCGAGTCATAATAGAAGTTTGTTATTCAGTTATCTTTAATACTACGCTTTGTATCGCCGATAAACGTCTATGTACCTGCACGAATCCGCTTAACAAAGATATAAAATGAATGATACACAAAATGGCTTATTTTGTGGCAGCCATCTTACTTTTATGCGTGTGTATAAAATGCCGATGGCAGATTCGTAGGGTCATAAAACATAAGAAAAAATATTGCTCAAAATATGACAGCATGAATATCACATCATCGGTCTTATCTATTCAGTTAAATATTAAAAAAAAAACATAAACCTAGGCATTAAATTCTGAAGATAGATATGGAAATAAGTTCTCAGGTCGAAGGCAGAGCTAAAATCTTAATTAGAGTTAGGGTAAAAATAGAATAATTTTCCTCCAACTAATTGCATGCACGTCTTGATAGCGACGGCTTGAGCCTAACTACCTCTCTAATTACTTTTAGATGCAAGAAACTTTATCTACCTAAGTACAAAGTTAAGATCGAGTACATTTTTGACATTTTGAAGAAATACATAATACTTAACCGCCTACTGCTGAGCAATGAGCATAGGCCTCTTTTGGAATGCCTATGCCACTCGGCGGCTAGTTTTATTCAAAAATGATCCGGAATATTACTGACACAGGTCACTGCAGCTAGATTTATAGCTCACTTAGCAAAGGGTAAACATGCCTATTGTGGGCACTCGTCCAATCAGCACGCTCAACCTTATTTCTATCGTAACAATTCTGCAAAGACTGGTGCCAAAATCTGGGTTTGCCAAACAAGTGAATGTTTTACCCCACCCACAACTTAAAATTTTGCTACAAAAAATATATCAAATATAATCTGTCTTTGTTAACTAGTGTCTCGAATCAAATCGAGACAACTCAATCCCAATCCAATTCTAAATATTCCAACACGACAAAATCCTTGTTTACTTAAGTAAGTAGTAACTAGTGTAATTTAACTCCACGGACGTCCGCGAAAACAGAAAGTTATTAAATTTGCTCATGTAGTTACCTAACTAAAATTTAATTAAATCGTCATTATGCCCCTAACTCCTTTAGTTAGATACATTTTCGAGAACGCGGTTAGATACAAGCAAAGAAGTAGGTAACATAACTACGCTGTAGTAGATATGTTCTAATATGTAGGTACCTATCTATACATAACATAAATGTCTAGTTTTTAAATTGGTACGTATGTAAATTGTCAGGAGATCAACTTGGCTCGACAGTTTACGTAGAAAATGATATCGACGCGTACTTCACACGCAAGTCAAGCCAAAACACCAAGCATTTTTTTGAATCTTTGAACAGAACGAGAGCATAGATAGATTAGGGACTGACCCTCCTACGTTTGAAATATGTATCACCCCAAACAAACGCAATAACTTTAATACAATATACAAACAAACAAACAAACAACAAACAATGACTTTATTTACCAAAGGTGAAATTACAAGAATGAGTTTTACAAATTAGTGTGACAAGTTATGATTGGTGTTAGAGTATCCGTGGTCCTCACACTAGGCCTAGCCTGTGTCGTGAGAACCGACAGGGTCGTTGCAGAAGCATTTGCGTCAGGTTAGGACTTTATTAGATTATACGTTAACAGATGTTTACAATATCACTACAGCTGTGTGGCAAGGAGAAAAATGTTCAGAATTTATAAATGAATGAATGTATAATCAAATCTACTTAAAGAAAATAAAATAAAATTATTCCTAGGTTAACATAGTCTATGTTAGTGTGTGTGTGCGTGTGCGTGTGCGTGTGCGTGTGCGTGTGCGTGTGCGTGTGCGTGTGCGTGTGCGTGTGCGTGTGCGTGTGCGTGTGCGTGTGCGTGTGCGTGTGCGTGTGCGTGTGCGTGTGCGTGTGCGTGTGCGTGTGCGTGTGCGTGTGCGTGTGCGTGTGCGTGTGCGTGTGCGTGTGCGTGTGCGTGTGCGTGTGCGTGTGCGTGTGCGTGTGCGTGTGCGTGTGCGTGTGCGTGTGCGTGTGCGTGTGCGTGTGCGTGTGCGTGTGCGTGTGCGTGTGCGTGTGCGTGTGCGTGTGCGTGTGCGTGTGCGTGTGCGTGTGCGTGTGCGTGTGCGTGTGCGTGTGCGTGTGCGTGTGCGTGTGCGTGTGCGTGTGCGTGTGCGTGTGCGTGCGTGCGTGCGTGCGTGCGTGCGTGCGTGCGTGCGTGCGTGCGTGCGTGCGTGCGTGCGTGCGTGCGTGCGTGCGTGCGTGCGTGCGTGCGTGCGTGCGTGCGTGCGTGCGTGCGTGTGTGTGTGTGTGTGTGTGTGTGTGTGTGTGTGTGTGTGTGTGTGTGTGTGTGTGTGTGTGTGTGTATGTGTGTCAGAGTGTGCGGGTGTGAATAGGTGAGTAATTGAGTATGCGTGTGTGGTGTGTGTCCAGCTATTGCACAGTTCTTAGAATATCTTCTGTTTCCCTGTACGATAGAGTGAGCAACCAATTTTTCAATTTGGTGTGGAGCTGTTTCACTGTTAATTCTTGGTTATTGAACCTCTTCATTATTTTGTTGTATACATATGGGTGTAGGAATTGGGGTAATCGCTGGGCAAAGGCTGTTTTTACAGAGTCCTTTGGAACATTAAATATTCGTTTGCTTTTGAGTAGCGCATAATCAGGGGAATTTAAAGTTTGTTGATGCATTATTGCAGCAGCCCTAATTATGAAGAGTTGTCGAACTGTGAGTACCTTAGTTTCTGCATACAATTTATGTGTTGGGTATTGGAAAGGCTTCTTAGACATTACCTTCAAGACAGATCTCTGGGCCCTCTCAAGATCAATCATGAATGAAGAACCTGCCCCTCCCCATGCAGAAATGCAGTATCCCAAAATGGACTCACAAAGCGAAATATAGACTAAATTCAGAACACGTTTATTGGCAGAGTTACGGAGTAGTCTCATCACGTAAATAAGTTTCCTCACACGTTGAGATAGAGAAAGAATGTGTGGTTTAAAAGAGACGTGCTGATCCATGTCTAATCCAAGGTATTTTATGCAGTTGGTACGTCATATACATGTTTTTAGTTTTCCTATAACTACGATATTTTCCCTCAACACTCAATTAAGTGCATGAAGTAACCAGCTCGAGGGATAAACTGGCATTACACGGGCCGCATCCGGCGAAATGCAATAACGGGCCCGAAGCGTCATCAGCCCCCTGCAACGTGTTATTTAATCACTGTGTCGGCACGGTACGTTGCTGTGGACATATCTTTTTGAGTAGATATACCAATTTTTGATTAAAAAAATGCCTATTTCATTTCAACGGATTAAGTTAACATTCCGATTTTGCTCCGTGGCCACGGAGGGAGTTGAAACACCGGGTGTCACTCCTTATCTTAATCGGTACTTACAGCTTTTGGTGCCAGTATTAAAGCATATTGTCTAGTCTGAACCATAGCGTGGTATTATCTATCTATACATATAATAAAGCTGAAGAGGGTCGAAAGTCTGTACATGGAAGATATTCGAAAAAAAATTGGCTAGGGATACTTAAAATCGATAACAGAACACGTTCCAACAGTTTTTAGAATTTTTGTCTGTTTGTCTGTTTATCTGTTTATCTGTTTGTCTGTTTATCTGTTTGTCTGTTTATGTGACCGCGCATCACGTGAAAACGGCTGAACCGATTAAGATGAAATTTGGTATAGAGATAGTTTGAGTCCTGGAGAAGGACTTAGGGTAGTTTTTATCCTGGAAATCAACCCCTAAGGGGATGAAATGGGGGGTGTAAATTTGTATGGAGCTACTTAAACCGCTGCACCGATTTGGATGACAGTTGGTATATAATTAGTTTGAGTCCCGGGAAAAGGTCAAAGAATAGTGTTTATCCCGAAAATCTTCCCTTTAGTGGGTAAAATGGAGGGGTGAAAATTTGGATGTAATCCATTTTGATAAAATTTGGTTTAGAGGTAGTTTAAGTTCTGGGGAAGGACATTGGATAGTTTTTATTTTGGAAATCTTCCCCTTAGGGGGTGAAATGGGGGGTGAAATTTTGGATGGACTCCGTTTAGACCAAATTTGGATTAGATATAGTTTGAGTCCGAGAATGACAATAGATAGTTTGAATACCGAAATTCATCCCCCAAGGGGATGAAATAGGGATGAAAATGTGGATAAATCCCATTTAGTTAAAATTTGGTATAGAGATAGAAGGAGTCCCAGGGAAGGACAATGCATAGTTTTTATCCTGAAAAATCATCTCCTGAGGGGGTGAAATGAGGGGTGAAAATTTGGATAGAACCGATTTAGGTGAAATTTGGTATGGAGATAGTTAAGAGTCCTGGGGAAGGACTTAAAATAATTGTTAGTCCAGAAATCATCTCCTAAGGGGGTCAAATGGGGTATGAAAATTTGGATGGAACCCATTTACGGTATAGCAAGTTGGAGTCTTGGGGAAGGACATAGGATAGTTTACTCCCGAAAATCACCCCCTAAGGGGGTGTAATTGGGGGTGAAAATTTGTTTGTGACCCATTTTGATGAAATTTGGTTGAATGATAGTTTGAGTCCCGGAGTAAGGCCACGGATAGTTTTAATCCCGAAAATCATCCACTCAGGGATGAAATAGGGGGTGAAAATTTGGATAAAACCCATTTAGATGAAATTTGGTAAAGATATAGAAGGAGTCCTAGGGAAGGACAATGCATAGTTTTTATCCCGAAAAATTATTTCTTGAGGTGGTGAAATGAGGGTTGAAGATTTCGATAGAACCCATTCAGATGAAATTTGGTATAGAGAGAGGTCTCAGTCCAAGTCAAGAACATAGAATATTTTTTATTCCGGAACACATGAAATGAGGAAATAAGGGGATCACATAAGGGGGTGAGAAATGGTGGATGAAAATTTGGATTGATCCCATTTACGGTATAACGATAGTTAAGGAAGGACATAGGATAGTTTTATCCCGAAAATCATCCCCTAAGATGGTGTAATTGGGGGTGGAAATTTGTTTGTGACACATTTTGATAAAATTTGGTTGAAAGATAGTTTGAGTCCTGGAAAAGGACAAATGATAGTTTCTATTCCGGAAATCATCCCCTAAGGGGGTGAAATGGGGGTGAAAATTTGGATGTAGCCCATTTAGATGAAATTTGGTATACAGATAGTTTGAGTCCTGGAGCATTCTCCATGATTTTCGGGATAAAAACTATCCGTTGTCATAACAACGGATAGTTTTTATCCCGAAAATCATCCTCTAAGGAGATGAAATAGGGGGTGAAAAATTGGATGGAACCCATTTACGGTATATAGCGGTAGTTGGGAGTCCTGGGGAATAGGAACATTATATAGATAAATATATGTATGTGACGTTCAAAGGGTAAAGGTACCTTATGGCGGTAGTTTCGAAGACGTTTTCTAAAACGGGGTAAAAAATATGTTTTATTATGGCTATTTTGAAAACTATTCGATGTAACATTTTGTTGACGTATCCTTATTTTTAATATAAAATATTTAAATTACAAGTCAGTTAATTTAGTCCTACGGTTTAGTAGAAAAGGTCCTTACGGCCGTGTGATATGAAAATATGCAAAATAATAATGAAAAAAGCCTACATGCATCTATTATGGTGAGGCGGGTCATAGAAACCAATTTGCGGCGGAGTCTATTTTGTAAAAAAAGGCGTTCAGAGTAAGCTAATCTATAAAATCATGCAACTCAGCAATAATGACCCTTTCCTTCATACAATCCATACTAATATTACAAATGCGAAAGTAACTCTGTCTGTCTGTTAACTTTTCATGCTTAATTTGGTTGAAATTAAATTTGGTGCAGAAATACTTTGAATTCCGGGGCCTTCCCAAAGAATCCTTACTAAAGATAGTTTTTATCTGGAAATTCATCACCTAAGGGGGTGAAAAGGGGGGAGAAAGTTACGATATAAACGAGTTCCGCGCGGACGAAGTCGCGGGCAAAAGCTAGTGATATGAATAATCTTGTGGGCATAGTGAGTTCGGCGTCAGTAGTCGACGATCGGAAAAACGATTCGTTGCCATTCTCAGAACGACGCTGTCAAGACTGCTCTGCCCCAGCGGTGTCAGCTCAGCGCACAATTCGTGCCGCTATGCGGTCAGTAAGTAGCGATGTAAAACTCCTTGATGAGCTCGAAACAGTATTTCAATACGGTCAATTTATTAACTAATTTAGCTTTAATTGACTTCCTGCAATATATTTCTACAACGGCCTCAGAAACAGTCACAAAGCTTCAAGCTTATAAGTAGGTACACCTCGGTATTTTCTGTTTACTAAAAACTAAAATGCTACAGGTCTGTCACAACTATTTTTAGAGTCACACCTAGTCACACCCAACTAGTTTAATTCGCTGGAGTGGACGTGTGGAGCTTCTTACCTCAGCAACGCGTCACAGGCCGGTGCCCAATAACACGCATGATTGGGTTTAGAGGCTCCACTCGGCCTGCGCTCACTGTTTCCACTCCACTCGCTTATCGATTTTTTTTTATTTTGAAATTGCACGTATTGCTCAGTTTGTACATCCTACTTATATTGTAAAGAGGAAAAGTCTGTGAGATTGTAAGTTTGTATGTAAGCGGTAGTCTCCGGAACCACTGGAGCGATTGAAACTTTTTTACTTGTTTGTAGGCTGGAATTTCTGGATTAACATAAGAGTAACTACGTATAGTAGGTATAGGTATTAAATATTACCCGCGAGTTTGCCATCATTTTATTTATAAAACAAATCGAACGAAGACCCTAAAAGTTTTTAATGAATATACCCAGTGACTTAGTTACTAAGTGTCATACAGGGTGAAACGTGCTACGTACGTACTGTCGGTTTTGTTACTAAACGTATGCGATTGACATTGACTGTCGATGTCGGTTTTGTTACTATCCGTAACTATCCGTTTAAGGGACATAAATTAATGAATATGCCCACCTAGTAAAAATACTGCAATGCAGCTATCGAAGTAACAGAAAATCCTCGAATATGTGCTTAGACATAGGTACGAGTACTTACTCGCAATATAAGAGATACTTAGAGTCTTAGATATAAAACCACACAATGTTAAGTTCCCAGCAGAAGTTCTCAAAGCCGATTGTTATACCTGGAAGTGAAACGAGTCGTGTCCTCGGAGGCGGCCGTATTGGCTCAAGCAGCGCTCAACTTCGCTAAGTAGGGCTCGCCTAGGTATCAAGAAATTCACAAAGCAGGCTGAAGGTCGAGAACACGGCTTCGTAGAAAGAATAAACACAATCGAGTTGCAACTTTTCCGTGGGGATTTTCCATTTGAAAGTTGTTTAGGCGTACAAGTTTATTGCTGAAAGTATCAGAAAACCCAGATAAGTTGAGTGGGTACTAAGTAAGAGAGTAGGGGCAAAATGGGAGAAAGGCAAATAAAATATAAGTGCTGAGGTAGAGCTTCAAGTTACTTATAGAAACATTGTCGTTAGAAATATCACATAGAAATTAATCTACTTTCTTGGTTTGGCAGTTTCCTTTATAAATGACAGAACTAATGGAGGAGTAGCTAGACGTGTCAAAAATGCATTTTTCGATTAACGGTTGAAAATGGGCATTTTTGAATATTTGTGTAGATACAGTCAGCAGCAGAAGTTGCTAAGCGGTGCTAGTGCTCAAAATGATCTACAAACGAACTCTAATATCAAGGGAATAAGAATCTGTGTACGTCATTCTGAGCGTGTTATTTTGCTTAGCTACTTCTGATGCTGACTGTACTGGCAGTGCCCATGACGACACATATGCGTCAGAGCGCTACGAGCGCTTTCCGCTACATACGAGGTTTAACCTGCTACGGACTACGGCGTAGCGCTACGAGATTAGCGTGGTCGTGAATGTGTTAAATAAAAATTAACTCAGTTTCAGTTTTGTGACGAAAGTTAGGCATACAAATGATGTGAAAATGAACTTAATACACATTTAAATAACGTGTATAAGCATATCATTATAAATTAAACCGAAAAAGTTAATTTGTATACAAACTATATACTTAATTGTCGTCACAAAACTGACACTGAGTTAATTTTTGTTTAACCACTTACTCTAATTGGGTACACGAATTATTGAAAATGCCGACATACACGGTTGTACTTATTTAATCGCTATTAGACCCGATATCGAGTGTTAAACGTATGACTGGCCAATGATATGCGGAGAAAACAAGAATAAGAATAGTTATATAGGTACATATAAAGCATAGTACATATGTACTCATAGTAGAAGATTTGCTTAGCTTGAGACTAGGTCGATTTGTGTCAGTTTTTCCTCCTCGTATTTTTTTATAAACAGGTACAAACTTACTACTTTGTTTAAATTAAGTTTGATTTGCTCTAGAACTATAGACCTACCTGTATTAACTACTCACCTCTCCATGAAACGGGGTAGAGAGGATATATAAGCTGTCACCTACGTCAATATTGTAATTTAGCAGTCTTGCTTGAGGCTTGGAAATGTAAATGAATTGTAGGTACATAGACTGCGCCCCTCATCGGGCACGTCCATCTATCTACCTTTAAATTTATTGTTACAGCCAATGACTGCGAGCGACGGCGTGGCACGTCGACTATAATTTAATTTTAAAATATTGCTCGCTCTGCCGAAAATGAAAGGCTAATATTTCTTGTTCATCTGTATCGGCTATGCTACTCCTCTAGCCGGAAATTGAAATAATTGAAATAGCGCTTATGCTTTTTATATACATTTTATTAGAATAGTGTCCTCTCTCGGAAAGCTTTAATGGAAAATTGAGTAATAAGTTTAGGTAGATCTATGCCTATCCTCGTAAGTATTTAAGTGTGGTTTTGCCAGACTGAATATGGATTTCTCTTCTATTTCATAAGAGTTCAATCAAAACTCTTTTTGAAATGGTACTACGAGATAATATTTAGAACAACAGGATTTACGAGGCTGAAGTTAAACCGGTTACGTCCGTGGGTACTGTACCTATACTACTTAAATTGTATGGATTGCCCGGTCGGTGAGAGAATGTCACCTTCAGAAACGTTAACTTAGTTAATGCGATTTTTGTTTGACTATAATAGAATTTAGCTAATGTTAATAACTGTAGGTACTAGGTATATTGGTAATACTTATCTGTTAGGTAAGGTAGGTAACCATACGAAAATATGTACCTATACAGGCGCTAGTACTTAGGTACTCTCTGAGGCGTCTGTATCTCTACCATCGTCGTTACGCGGAAAGTACCCAATTTAAAATTCTGAATACGTAAGTAGTTAATTTAATACCCAAACGAGCATTATTTAGCAATTTATTTGGGTCGCAATTTACTTAATAGGTATTTTAGAAGGCTCTTGGATAACTATATAGTTATAATTTAGTCGGCGTCAGATATTTTTACAAGATTTTCCGCTTTATTATAAAGATACCAAGAGGTGTCACATAAAGATGAAGCAATAACCAAATGCCTATCTGGATAACAATTTGAGGCAATAGATACGACTCTACATGTATGGCCGGGCTCAAAGGCATGGTTTGTACTTACTTCAATATAAATTATATCGATTAGGTAGGTACATATATTCTAATATTTAACTAAGAGGTGTTACATACCTAACCTAAAGATGGCAGGAAGCTCAAAATATCGAGATAGCAATTGGTGGCAATACATAGTTACGACTCTACATTTATGTGCTTTCAAAGGCATGATTTGTGTATTTGTCAAAAATACTGATCCAAATACCTCGTAGATACGAGCAAATGATATAATTTATAATCTCTAAAGCGACCTCATAAGTTGAAGTCAACAAAGTTAGAGTTGTGTCGAACGCCGAAGACGAAAGCAAAGTTTGCAGACATTGTGATTAATCACTTTATACCAGCGTAGATATTTCTTAATGTCTCACACAAGATTTATTACATGCTGGGTAGACCGAATGGGATCAAATGCATGGGTTCGAGGCTCCATTGAATTTGAGCTGACTTATTCGGCAAAAAATATGGGATATTCATGTGGATATGGCGATAAAATATGGGTCATACTGACCTGATGTGATGTATGTCGTAACCCAAATAAATTTAAATACGTTTCGGGCACTGACTGCTTTGAGAGCTAAATCTACCGTGAAAGAACCAGCATGCGAAACACGTTGATTATACAATTTCAATGCGAAATGTGTCAGTTTGAGTCGGAGGTTGCTAGCTTGCGTCTTCGCATATTCGGTTATGAAAAAAATCATGATAGGTAGATAGAAATTATGGAATAATTTTACGTATCAGAAGATCTGTCAATTTTACATATGCCGTTAGGCCTCTCTCAGACTGCTGGCCTGCGGTGGCGGTCAATAGTAGTCTTGACATTTGTATTCAGGCCATTGTAATTCAGGCCATATAGGTACATTTCCAATTAGCCGCTTATTTCTTATGTCACGCACGAATCGGTACGGTAGCTATCATTTTCATCACACTTGTTCAAAGTCGTGAATGATGTTATTACATGCAGGCGTATAGAGCAGCTATAGTCGATTTACCTCCCTAGGGAGTTATGGATTTTTAACTCCCGAGGGAGTAATGAGCCTGTGTGTGATCGGATTGGTTTAAGCAAATCTGCTCTGTGATTGGTTGAAATATAGAAGCTGCGCGCTCCACTTGCACTGATCTGGAAGTGAAGTTGTCAATTTCGAAAGTTTTTGATTGGTTCGCTTGTATGAAACATAGATTTTTCTGTCTTTTGTAGTTATTTATTTCTTCGCAAATGTGATTAAAAACATTGTGTACCTATAGGTAACACGGACGTAAGAATATTGCTAACTCGAGTCATCAAAAGCCCTCCGCCTTCGGCGTCGGGCTTCTGTTAGACTCGACTTTGCAATATTCCACTTACGCCCCTCGTTAAACAATGTACAGTCGCCATCACATACAACGGTACACTAAAGGTGTTCAAAATTATCGGCACATGCACCCTAATGCCTTGAAAATAGAGGTGTGTTCCGATTCCGATGTTTGTGAGCTGCTTGTTTGCTCCGATGTATGTGATGGCGACTGTACTATTATTCTGTGACGCTAGTCAAGCTCAAGTCGAGAATATGATTATGCAGGTTTTACAATTCGACATCACACGCCGAGATCCCAATGAAGGATCCACAATACCCTGTGCAGTCCGTCGATACACAACGCGATATCGGTCGTTGTTGCATTGATTCTCGTTATCTCCTAGTACTAAATTATCAGTCACTTAAAAAATTGTAATAAGACCCCCCTATCTATCGGGTCATCCAACGTTACAACAGCATAGACAGGCCTTGTAGATCATGTTCAATGATATCAACTTCCCAGAACATCAATTTCCTATAAACCTACTTACCAGTCCCTCAGATCACCAATGGGGAATGGATGAAAATTTTAGAAGTGGCTGATAATTTTTTTGGTGGTAGGAATAACATTCCTTAGCACCAGAAAAAAGTTGCAGACTTTTCAGCTGCGTCAATTATTTTTGAAAAATATAAACAGTTTCCTCACTAATGTTTTGGGTTTAGGACGGCGAATGAGACAATTTGCTTGATTCTTCTCATATTACAAAAAAAATATCCTAAAAATCCGTGATAAACTGACACTGGCAATGATATTGACAGCTGCAGCAGCTATATTTGTCATTTCCAGGGTCAGATATTTAAAAATAATAATAATATGAGACGGATCAAGGAAAGTTTCTCATTCGCCGTCCTAAACCCAAAACGTAAGTGAGGAAACTGTTTATATTTTTCAAAAATAAATGACGCAGCTGTAAAGTCTGCAACTTTTTTCTGGTGCTAAGGAAGGTTATTCCAACCACCAAAAAAATAATCAGCCACTTCTAAAATTTTCATCCATTCCCCATTGGCTATTCCTAAAAAAATATACCTATTTAGTCCGTCAGTTAGATTATCAATAAATATTGGACACGTATTTTTTTATTTGTCAATCAATCAAAAAATGATGAATATACAGCCTGTTAAAGTACCGTATGACGTCACACTAGGGTACTTACACTTTTTAGCATAATGTGACGTCACGCGGAACTTTAACGGGCTATATCTGTATATTTTTTTGATTGATTTATTACAAATAATAAAATACGTGACCAATATTTTTTGATAATTTAACTGACGGACTAAATAAAAATATATATTTTTTACACAGAAAAGTACCTACCGTAAAACTACACTACTATTAGTCCAGCGGCGCTACCACGAACTTCGAATCTCGAACTTCGTATATCTCCGTCTCTGTCGCTCGAGTACCATAAACCATAAGTGCGATAGAGACGGCGATATACGAAGTTCGAGATTCTAAGTTCGTGGTTATAGCTCTGGTCACCCAAATCAATTCTCATATTACTAGCTCAGTTGGGACTATTTTCATGGATGAACTTAAAGACAGGCAATATAATAACACAAATTTAAATAAAGACGTATAAAATAACTAATACGAAATTGGTGTTGATATAAATATAAACGAATGAGTTTACTTTTGGACCATAGTTGGGGTAGTGGACTATATGTCAGTCTCAGTAGTACACCCATTGACTAAAACGTCCGTCCTAGAATTTCATACTTTCGACGCAGCAGATCTACGTTTTTCGTACGACTCAGTGTGAACGGGCCAACTAGGATTTGGATAGGAAGGGACACTGGTATTCTAAAAAATACAATCAAACACTATGGACAAACCATAACAGTGTGCGAGAAGTTAAAATAATCTTTAGGTTCTCATATAATAGAAATGTTGATCCGGAATGTATTCCGACAAGATATTAGAAATAAATGGAACGGTTCTAATATCTTGTCGGCGGCCAACAAGCGTAGGTACGTTGGCGCCACTTCAAAAACCAGTCGCTACTTTTTAGGGTTCCGTACTCAAAGAGTAAAACGGGATCCTATTACTATTTAAGACTCCGCTGTCCGTCTGTCTGTCTGTCGGTCTGTCTGTCTGTCTGTATGTCTGTCTGTCTGTCTGTCACCAGGCTGTATCTCACTGATACCGTGATAGTTCCAGTTGAAATTTTCACAGATGATGTATTTCTGTTGCCGCTATAACAACAAATAGGTACTAAAACAGAATATAATAAATATTTTATAGATAATGGTACGGAACCCTTCGTGCGCGAGTAAGACTCGCACTTGGCCGGTTTTTTGAAGAACGTCTTATTGTAATTCTCTCGAAAAAATCACAAAGATACCCTACATCGTCGTTTTTTTTCCTCATATTTTTGAGAGTTAAAACTCTATTTATTTTCTGTTTTTTTAACGAAAAAGATGAATAATAATTATTTATACGTGTGTATAAATATTTAGTAAACATCTTTTTTGTTTAAAAACAGAAAAAATCACGCCGCTCTTGAAAATACCCTATCTATACTGTAGTCCCTCTGGAAAACTACGCCTTTTACTGCGCTTGATGCGTTAATGCATCAGTGTTACGTAGAACTTTCGCCAGAAACAGGATTGAGGTTGTCATCACATCACACTGCCGCTGCATCCCGATGCCGCGTGCGGAGCGACGGTTCGCAACGGTGTATGCCAGTACCTCAGTTTGTATATAAATTCCGTACGGTACTTGCACCGCACCTCCTTCCAGCGAAATTAGTACGCGGCTCCGCATGCCGCAGCGGGAGGCGGCAGCAGTGTGATGATCACCTTAGCGCGCTACTGGCTATGGCGTGGCACACATCGCTACGAGTCAGTGATAGCCTTGCCACTGACAGGGAAAACAATACAATACTCTGTATTCGACATCTCAATAATAATATTACAAAACGGTACAGACACATCGATTATAAGTAGAGACAAACAACAGGCGGACTTATCGCTGAAGCGCAATGTCTTCCAGACAAACTTCAATCGAAAATAGAAATGGGAAACGTTCAACGTGCGGGAACGGAGATGCGGAAATACTAAATAGTCTGGTTTATGAACGAGCGACGCATGGTACGAGCGTGAAACGTATATAAAAAGGCGCTCGCCTTTGCATTAATACCTCATACATATAATCCAAGCGCCTTCAGGACATGCACAACTTATTGAAACATTCTTATATTTTTGAGAGTTTAAACTCCATTTATTTACTGTTTTTTAACAAAAAATATGTTTAATAATAATAATTATTTATACTCACAGTTTACCAACTTAAATGTGTACTTATGTACAAAATTACTTACGCTAACTCGTATTTGTAGCACTAATTCATTCAGGGACCGGAACCGGCTTCTCTTATTAGAGTTTTCCATTGGGTTATTTTAGAAGTTGTTTTAAGTTTAGCGATTCGGAGGGCTATATTGGGGCGGAAAGGTTCTCGAGTGGCGACCACGTACCGGAAGGCGCGGCGTTGGTAGGCCTCCCACAAGGTGGACTGATGACCTGGTAAAGGTCGCGGGAGTCCGCTGGATGCGGGTGGCGCAGGACCGGTAACTTTGGAACTCTTTGGGGGAGGCCTATGTCCAGCAGTGGACGTCTTTCGGCTGATATGAGGATGATGAGAAGTTGTTTTTAAAACCCTATCCATAATGGTAAGCTTATGGTAAGCATATCGGATGTGGTAACCATAAGATAACCCAAATAATACCCTATTTTTCCGGTCCTTGAATTCATGGTTTATTATCTAACTTATAAAATACTTTTTTGGCTAGTTTTCCTAGTGTGAAGTGTGTCCACAAATCGCCCCTTGGCTGATAAAGATTGCCTAGGGACTTTAAATACGTTCTTCGAATAAATAAATCTCGTTATATACATGTACAACACGATAAGTTCTTCTTTTTAAATAAATAATCACAATAACATTTCTTAATTTAATAATGACAAAACAGAAATTTGTTTAATTGATGTGTTGAAGGAATCGGGAATACCTAGTGTCATAAAATACTTGTGTGTATTTTTTCTACAGTAAAACACATACATCCTGAACGAGATAAACTAGTGGCCTGACAAAGCTTATAAAGGATTGTGTTCCGAAGAAATAAATAATTAGCGCCATCTATGACTTTGAAAAAACCTCCTATAGATGGCGCTAGTGAGTCCGGCCGGCATCTAAGCGAAGTGAAGAGATCTTGCTAAGGTGTCGCCACCTACAACAGACTTTTTATTTCTAATTATCACGGCTTCGTATAAGTTTGGGAGGTCCTTTTTAACTGAGACGAGTGCGAGGAAGTGAGAACAGCATTCTGAGGATATTGGAAGGACGTTGGGATTGCCCTATGTTAGGGCACTGGGTTAGCATTGTGACGGGAGGGTAAAATAACTCTGAGTTTTGTCGTTTACGACACAGTGCCTCTCAGCGTACAAATTATACTTTTCTTTTCTTTTCTGTTTTTCCTACTAACACTTAGCTTTAAAATTATTTTATGTACTAACAAACTTATGGATTCTATGAGTCTGAAATAAATGATTTTTATTTTATTTATTTATTTAACCCCCAACGCAAAAAGAGGGGTGTCATAAATTTGACATGCGTGTCTCTGTCCGTGTGTCTGTCTGTGGCATCGTAGCTCCTAAACGAATGGACCGATTTTAATGCATTTTTTTGTCCGATGGCTGACGTGATCGTGGTTATTAGCTACGTTTCAACAAAATAGGTTGAGCCAGTTTTGAGATATTGAACTTTGAAATGAAAATTTCGAGGGTTTGTCAACTTTTCCGAGTTGTTAATTATGTATAGATCGCTCATGTCTTGCAGGTTAATTAATGCTGGGTGAAAGTCTTAGATTCCAACTACAACTAAATAAAACATAAGTTATAACCAAAGTTGTCAACCCACGAGTATAATGTTGGTTGGTCCACTACATAAGTATTCTTAACCTAACATTTGGATCCTAAATGTCACACCAAATCTTAAGCTAGCTAACAAAACTTGAAAACGCCTCAGTGGCCTCATTACAAGACCATTTATTTTCTCATTATTGTAGGAAATGTTTTGTTTTTAGTTAGTGGAAAAGACGCAAAGGAGTGTTTGAACTCAGTGTTTCTAATGCTCATTCATTGTGAAACATTGTTCGTGAACAAATCCTTTCTTAGTCAATACCTGGCTTGAAGCAGAGTTGAAATCAAGCTCATAAACAAAAGACCTCCACATACTTCTTGCTACCCAACTCAGAAATGAAGATGTTGTGGTGAAGTTGTTGGTTCAATTCATTTCTTTCTAGCTAATTCTTCCAATGCACTGGCTATCCTGAAACCAAAACGTTATGTGATTCAGTAAGATTCTAGCCATAAACTAATAATCGCCAGGTCGCTTGAGCTCCCTAGGATGCGCTGTGTTGGGAGTGAGGGACCTGCATGTCTCTACCTGCCAACACAGCGAATCCTCAAGTCAATAAAGGGTAGGCAACGCGCTTGTGATTCTTCTGGAGTCACAAGTGTTCATAGGCTACGGTAACTGCTTGTTTACCACCGTCGTTGCATAAAATAAAATAAAAAACAATTTGACATATTTACATGTAGTTGATATTATTTAAAGTGGCAGACTTTATTACAATTTTTTTATTGAAGTTCGAATCTTCTACTTTGGACGGTAGAGTTGCTTTTTGCATGGACTACTTTGATGCAATTCGGCCAACTCATAAAATCTCAAGTATACCCAAGAATTTAAATATACATTTATTTTATTTATAAGTGAGCCCTATTTATTGGATGTTAGATTAGATACGAGGGCTGTTCTGAAAATTTCTAGCTACTCAAAAAAACATATAGATATGGTTATTATTTAGTCACATTTTTTCAAAATACTGTCTGGCAACATTGATACACTTTAGCATTCGTCCAAACCATTTTTAAAAAAAAATCGATCTTGCGGTAGGTCGAAAAATGCACACATAAATTCATCAACTGCGTCATTTGGGTTGTTGAAACTTCGCCATCGCAAGTTTTTTTTTACGGTGGGAAACAAAAAAAAGGCGCACGGGACCAGATCGAGGCTGTATGGTGCGGCAATAATTGAACACCGGAAGTGTGCAAAAAATCGATGGTCCGTATTTTACAATTTTGGATTTTTTTAGTTTTCATTTAGTGACATTTAGTTTGTTAACCGTTTAGGTACTAATTGGTTAAAATCTGTAATTTTAAAATGATTATTGTGTAAGATTATTAATATTATATTGTAGAATACCATTTGACATGTAAAAGTGCCCTTGTGCAAATAGGTTTTTCACAGCTAGAAACTTTCAGAACAGCCTTGGTATGTATGAGTTGGAGTAGGACAACATGTGACATGTAGCAATACAGATTAAATATCATCATTAATTATCTTGCCAATAAAGAATTTAAACATATTAATGTGAAGTATAAAAAAATAATAGCATGAAATATACAAGTATTATGTATTATTATTATCTCACCTAGAAAGAACTTCTATTTTCTGTGATTTATATTCTCTTTCCACTTCCAACTTGTCTCTTTCTATCCTCAGAATTTCTTCATCAAATGAAGCTGAAAAAAATGTTACATTTATAACTTTTTTTCACCATACAGGTAGTTAAAAAGAATATATCAAAATAACAACTACATTGAAATTTAAAAGAAACACCTTGTAATTGAGATTATTATGCGACCACTCTCAAAGGAATGTTAACATTGGTATAAAAACAAATTAATCCTCTTTCTTTTTGGACTTTCCAATGTTACACATAAATCACGCGAGGTTCGATGGGGGGGGTAGCCAAGAACCTCGCCAAATATCACCAGGGGAGGGGAGGGTCAAAAAGTAGCGAAAAAAACCTCGCGTGATTTGTGTACAAGCCCTGTTGGTCTGAACAAAAGTTTGTGCGTTTTTTTTTTCGTCATTGTTGTCGCCAGCATATACTATTAAAAGAGACAAATATCAGAGTCCACTTTTGATGAAAACCAATTGAATTTGATTGGTGCTGAGTCTTTTTTGAATTCAGTTTCCGCGGTATGTTTTACCTCTGCTGAAATAATCTCGAGCTGACAATGATGTTAGTACCGAGCGGGTCAAATGCTTGGAGATTGCGCTGTGCAGGTTTTTACTATCAACCTGTGTAGTAGCCGCAGGTGACTGTGGTGACTGATAAAAGATTAAGAGAACAATTACCAAATCTTTTCTTTGGAGGCACATAATCACTATCATTCTGTGGGTCAGAGCACTGGGAGTTGTCTGTGCTGGGCCCTACACTAGTATCACACAGGGACTGCTGGTGTCTCAGGGCCCGCTTCTTAGTGTTCGATTTCAGGTCACGCCATGTCTGAAAACATTAATATTCAAGCGCAATAGGATCATAAAACATATGAATGTCTTTTTATATCTGAAAAGGCACACACTAGCTAAAACACAATTCAGTGGCATACATTGTATTGATCAGGGACAGAGAAATATTCAATACATGTGGCTCAATTTGTAACATAATGTAAGGAAAATTATTTGGAGTTACGCTAATCTTTATGGTACTGTTTGAAGTATATCAATAATATGAATCAATTGTTGGAAGTTCATCTTGCTTTTACCTGTTTCCATTTATCAGTAGATTTGACAGCACCTCCCATAGAGTTAAGCATCGAAGTGAGGTCCCGCCACTGAGCCTCGATGTCGTCCCGCTCCATTCCTGAACTCATGAGTCCCTTGGCCACTTCTGAGTGTTCTTGCATGTAATCCATCAGTGCTGACACTTGGGCAGCGGTGGCATGTCTCTTTGTAGTATCCATTATGTCTATTATCAAGACCGCTTATTATGTAAACAAATGTTAAGCTCATCTATAAGTATTTTTCTAATCAGACTGCCAGGTTATCAGAGCATTGATATGGGTGGATATATACATATTATTGTTTTCGTCTTAGAACTTCATTACTGAAACAGATAGCTGTTAGTAGTATATTGGTGGTGGTTCTAGATATCAACGAGTACCTTGAAAATTACAAATGTTTATCACGTATTGCAAAGTTGCAAACCAAAATCAAACAGATTCGTGTCAGTCAAATCAAATTGTCAAAACGTTTTTTTTTTAATCACACTGCTGCTTTTTCACAGATAAATAAATTAATATAATCATGAACCTAGGGTACTCTGGACAGGCTATATGGCAGCGGGAGCCAATAATGTACAGGCAAATAATGTACAGCCCGATAATACGCGTCTACTTTTAGTGGACGCGTATTATCAGGCCGTACATTATCAGCCCGGACAAAGGTGGCTTCCAATTATTGCCCCGTACCGAATTTGTTCAGGGTGATAATGCACGGCCCAATAATGTACATCCCAATAATACGAAGCCACCAAAAGTGGACGCGTATTATCGGGCCGTACATTATCAGCTCGAACAAAGGTGGCTTCCAATTATTGCCCCGGACCAAGTTTGCTGGCTGTCAAAAGCGAACTCTGCCTTAGGTCGGTTAGGTTAAGGTTCACTTGTGACCCTCAGACCGGAAATAGCCTACCCGCGAAGCGGGGTGGCGTCGACCCGCTGGAGACTTTTTAATGGACGCCAATTATTGGGCTGTACATTATCAGGTCGTACAAGATTGGCTTCCAATTATTGCCCCGTACCGAATTTGCTCAGGGTGATAATGCACGGCCCAATAATGTACGGCCTGATGGACGCGTATTATTGGGCTGTACATCATCATGGCTGTACATTATCGAGGCCGTACATTAACCGGCACAGCGTGATGCCACAATGAGTTACAGCAACAAAGTAGATGATACCCGTGGGGTGGCCATGTAACTAAAAATTACCCCATCGCTTCCATGTTTATTTTAAATAATGCGCTTTTATTGTAAGTAGTTTTTACTGAAGCTTTACACATTTACTGCCTTTGGCGCAGGCACTCTGTTCGCAGGCACTAATAATATTCAGATTAATAACATGAAATATGATTCTAGTTACAGAACATGTAGGTAATTAATAGTCATTGTGCAAGCGGCTTACCTGTGTTTCTTATCAGCACAGTAATATCAGAACGGCCCGCGAGCTGTGTTGCGGCGAGGTAGTTTGTCCGTATCTTTCTAAGCGTTCTAATTAGAAAGAGACGGACAGTCTACTTCGCCGCGATACAGCTCGCAGGCCGTCCTGCCTAGCTAGCACACTAGGTTTTATGTCGGCGAAAATGTACTGAAACGTCACGTAAAACGCGACATAAAGCCTAGTGTGCTAGCCCCCCTGATCTACTTATTTATTATAAAGCCTGAATCACACTGGCGCGGCCTGCGGTGGCGGTTCATAGCAGAAAATGTGTACCTACGTTTTGAGACGAAGGATTTGCAATACCCTTACCTGTCATGTTGTACCTACTATATACTGTAAGATATTTAACACCTGACATGAGTGCAATAAAGTATTCTTATTCTATTCTTATAGTTAACTTGACAGTTAGTGTCAAATTACTATTGACCGCCACCGCAGGCCGCGCATGTCTGTGAGAACCTTAATGTCTCTCACACTGCGACTGGCACGGCCTGGTCGTAGCGGTCTATGGTAAACTTGTCATTAGCTGTAAAATCTACTATTGACCGCCACCGCAGGCCGCTCCAGTGCGATGCAGGCTTAAGGTGGATAAAATAATGACACTAAGGACGAAAATGAGACACAACCATATTAAAAAACATTGACTAATGCAAATATTAAAATTATTACAGATTTTGCGGCAGTAACGCGCTTCAGAATGTTTTGAGCAAATGCGGCTGTATTTTGTTGGCTCTCAATTTATCCGCCCTGTAGCCGTAATCCAAATACTACGCGTACTCGCATCCTCATTTAGTGGAAACCTAGAAAATAAAACATTATTTTACATTAAATTTTTCAAGCATATATATTTTATAGAAAATTATGAATCATTCTAAACCGTCGATCGTCTTAACTTATAACTAGCTGTCCACGCGTCTCCACCCGCGTATTAAAGATAAACCAACCCAGATGCAGGATTAAATAAAGCCAGGTGAAATAATTTTATTTTTGAAATGGGATGAATAGTTCAGGAGATTACTCGCTACATAAAAGCATTGCCTCTTTTTAATGAGTATAGAGTAAATATAAGTATATAAGATGTAAGCGCAATTGGCTGCTTTATTCGATTAAGGAACAAATATCATCGACTTGAGAGTGCATACGAAGCATACGAAGGTGAAATTCAAATGAAACAAACATAGTGATTGAATTACATACTGATTATATTGGTCCTTCACTTTGTTAAGTTACCATTAAGACACAGTATTAATGAATAGTATTAGACTAACACACAATACATTACAAATAGTATTTGACTTCTCCCTGGCTAAATCAAGACTGACTCCGAAAAATCCCTCATGGGACCAGGTCGCCACTACATTGACGTTACTTTTCCCTCCATTACTATCGACCAATCAGAGAGCCGCAGTAACACCTGGCGGTCTCTGATTGGTCGAGCGCTTCCAACTGTCAGTCCTGCTTTAATCCAAGTTTTAGGTCATAATACATACTCATTTATACAAATTAATGATTACCACTGCGTATTAACTATATAATTTCTAACAGTCGGCCATCCAAAATAGATGTAACGACCTCGCACATCAAATCGTAATATTAACTAACAAATAAGAATAAATAATACGTACGAGTTTATACCCGTGTAATGGAATACATTTGCTACACATTGTCAAAATATGTTGGATTTTGTATTAATATATCATACACATGGACCAGCTGTAGCATTATACATCTGCGATTATCATTATTTCATGTTTACAACTTATTTCATTAATAACATAACGATATGAATCACAATAAACAATCTAGAGTGTACTCTATGGATTTGATTTACTGATTTGCAAGTAAGTAGACATTATATCACGGCCTGTAAGAGTAAACTACTTAGTAATATAATATAAACATTTATTTTATTATTTTTGGCAGGCTTTATTTCATGGCCTGAATTTTATTCGCAATCGGGCATTATTTCATGGCCAGTGCGAGTGATGTATTATGTATTCGCATACGGGCATTATTTCATGGCCAGTGCGAGTGGTGTATTATGTATTCGCATACGGGCATTATTTCATGGCCAGTGCGAGTGATGTATTATGTATTCGCATACGGGCATTATTTCATGGCCAGTGCGAGTGATGTATTATGTATTCGCATACGGGCATTATTTCATGGCCAGTGCGAATGATGTATTATGTATTCGCATACGGGCATTATTTCATGGCCAGTGCGAGTGATGTATTATGTATTCGCATACGGGCATTATTTCATGGCCAGTGCGAGTGATGTATTATGTATTCGCATACGGGTATTATTTCATGGCCAGTGCGAGTAATGTATTATGTATTCGCATACGGGCATTATTTCAGGCCAGTGCGATTCAATAAAATAGGCATTATTTCATGGCCTGGACACTGAAATAAATGGGTTAGTGATTACTTTCAAAAATAGGCATTATTTCATGGCCTGAACACTGAAATAAATGGATTAAAGATGATTTTTATAAACAGGCATTATTCCATGGCCTGGACACTGAAATAAATGGGTTAATGATAACTTTCAAAAACAGGCATTATTTCATGGCCTGAACACTGAAATAAATGGATTAAAGATGAATTTTATAAACATGCATTATTTCATGGCCTTAACACTGAAATAAATGGGTTAAAGATGATTGTAATCAACAGGCAATTATTACATGACCAGAAAACTGAAAATATGGGTATAAGATGATTTTCATTTATTAACTGCTATGATGTTCGAAATACAATTGCACTAGTGCATTATTTTTTTAACATTAACATCAATTTTGAACTTAAGGTTTAAAATATTTATAAAACAAAGAAAAGAAGAGAGACGAGAACACGATATGACACAGATAACAAATATAATGAACAATGTGCACCATCATCGTCTGAAGCCCAATACAAGACTCGAACTTGTGACCTCTGCATTGCCGGTACATATATAAAATTTTGTATATCACACTAATTAATTAGTAGCCTTTCATTATGGAGGTCTGAAATAATTCACCCTAGGCTTGATTTTATCAAAGTAACTGCTACTACAGAGGAATAGCGTCTATAACCATTTTTCATTATCTGAGTGTCAACAATCTGCTACCTATGAACATCGTATATTTTAATTAGTCCATATGGACCCTAGAACTTAAGTAAATCTATAGCTTTTTATTATTTTCAGTCGCTGGGATTTGTCTTTTGACACGTACTAAATATCCTACCTCGAACTTTTAGGACTGCAACGTTTTGCAGCATAGGACAATATCTGAGCTTCGTGTGAAGCTTTACGAGCTTCGTGTGAAGCTTTAACGGGCGCATTTATGTTTTCTCTCATTTCATCTACACATTTACTATCAGCGCTAGTAACATCGGTACATACTTAACTCTGGAAGAATGCGACTTTCACTAGGTGCCATTAACCAATTATTTATTTGGTGCCAAATAGCGCCTCAGAGGGGGTGCGATTAAGCCCTTGAATTTAAAGTAGTAAGTATGTACAATCTTCATTGCACATCAAGCATTTGGTCTCAACCGTGCCAATGCTATTGGCTGTCAAACCGTCCACCAAATTTATATTATAGCGTTCTACTTGCCCGTGACCCTGGGTGTGGATACAGCGTTCAATACAGTAATATTTAGTATTCCTATCGCACAAAAACTTCCCAAAGATCTCACTAGTGAAAGATATATATGATTCACCGAGGGACGCCAAAAAAAACCCAAAATATTTTCGGAATACATTAATCTTACTAACAACTACTTATGGACAATGTTCCGAAATAAATTATTTGAATTGAATTGAAAAATTGAATTAATCGATGTTCCTAACAGGCTTCAAGTAAGCGTTTTTAGTGTAAGAGTCTATAAGAACCAGTATATAAGCATTGCACCCTTTCAAAAGCGCATTTTAGACAAAAGGTAACGTGAATTCAATATTGTGAAATAATTAGGTATAATTGTAATTTAATTTAAATAATATATGAATAATATTTAATGTAAAAATTGAATTCCAAGTTTTATTATGTATTTAGAATATTTAAAAGTCCTTCTTTATCCCGAGATGAAAGGTTTTCTTCATATCCTGAATCAGCCTCAGATATGTCAGGAATACCAATTTGTTCGGAATCTACTTTCCTCCCGAGCTACACGATCGCGAGAAATCAAAGACTCATTCTTCAATAAGCAGAGATTACGAGGAGAGCAAACAGCTACAATATGTCCTACTCCTCCGGCAGGCATCCACAATACCCCAGCTACAACAGAATAACTCACCCCGTTATGAACTATACGTAAGTCCTCCTTCCACAAAAATCTCCCCTTTGAATACTTATGGGTTCTGGACGCACCCCTATAAAGGTAGGATCGAAAATTTCTAAATCACGATCGCAATGTTATTTTGAACTTGTTACTAATGGTCACTAATTGATCAAATTAGAGTGTATCCAAGTGATGACTGATCTTTTGTATAACGGTGTGAGGTTGTTCTGTATAGGTTTATCCTATCAACAATTTAAATGGCATAACATCTTTGGGTACAATTAACAAGTCCTATTTAGCTTCAACGTCATCTATGTATAATGATTTGTACCCATAGAGGTAGAATAGAATAGAGAGACTCGCCCACACATACCTACACGCATGAGTGACAAGTATGCATGCATAGACAATACCGCAATTGGGAACGAGATACAATGTCACATTTTCCGTCCCTCCCCGCGCATACGGAATCTTTGCTGTTTGCCACCACATCTGTCAAAATATTGTACATTATCCTTCTAGCGTTATTCCCGGTTATGCCCCTAAAGGAGCTCGGGGTTCGCTTTGACACCTAATCCCAAGATTTGGCATAGGCACTAGTTTTACGAAAGTGACTTTTATTTATTTTTAGTGAGTGTGTGACTGAATAAATGATTTATGATTATGATTATGATTGACTGCCATCTGACCTTCCAACCCAGAGTAAAACAATACATTATTGGGATAGCCGTCACCGATATAACACCACCAAATCACAAATGACATTAGACGTCAATAATGTATCAGTCTTCTGATACTTCCCAATCTATTAAGGTAAATTCACCACTATCTATTTCGGGCATACGCTAGGACGGCATCTATTATATTTTTATCGAATTTTGGAGGGTAGTAAAATACTATACACCCATATCTCCGTTGACAACTTGCTTATTTCGGGCATACGCTAGGACGGCATCTATTATATTTTTATCGAATTTTGGAGGGTAGTAAAATACTATACACCCATATCTCCGTTGACAACTTGCTGGGTCGACTGCCATTTACGACCATGACCGGTGAAACCCGTGCAGAAAGGTCAGAAATAAAGGTAAATAAATATCGCGTTAAAACCGTGAAAAACAATAATTTAAATATGTGTACAAAGCGCGAGTGTTTAAAGTGTTATATCTATAGGTATACGTTGTACTACAAAGTTACCGAATCCTCAAGAGTAAGGGAAGATTACTAGTTATATTGATTCCATTAGTTATAATTATTGAATAGCTTCATAACCTCCGACACCTTAACCTGAGGTATCCCGCCATACCAGGAAAATAGGCAATTAAATTTAAATCAAATCAAAATACGGACTAGAGTAGACTTTGTTCTTTTTCTAAAATCGAATGATGCAAAACAAATGCAACTCTGTTCTAATTTAAATTGAATATAAATTCCATTGACGGGAGGATGCCGTGAATTCGCGGCACCGGGAGACAACAGGACGTAAAGGACCGTATTCACAAACGCTGTTTTAAAATATTTGTCATTAGAATTGCGGACAGAGCTTAACCGGAGGAGACTGACGAGGAAGACCAGTAGGTCAATCACGTAACGCATTGTAGGCGCGTCTGACGGTAAAATCACAATCTAACTGTCATTTTTCCATATAAAATTTACATTTAGACCTTACAGACGCGCGTAAGAAAAGTTACGTGATCGACCCACTGGATCATCAAATGCCGCAATACATATTGTAGTCTTGACATTGAGGAAGTTTGGCATAACACTGCCCAGTATCGTGACTTATTCTTGAGCATCGACCACATTTCTTTATGGTTGCGTACATTCTAAATTTCAATAATATCTGAACTGTGATGTGACGTGGCCATCTTTCCTACATTTACAGCAACGAATAATCTTTGAATGTGTACGTGTCTGACTGTCAACATGCTCTTGGTAGTAAGTTCTTAACAACCTTACGCTCTGTATTTGTCGTTATATTTCTAACATTACTCGCATACGTTAGCGATTTATTAGAATTGTCACATATTGGGCTGCTTCCGCAACAAGCCTAGCAGAACGATCATCAAGTCCATGCAAAATGCATTCTACTGCACGTTTGCCAACAATACACACATTTATTTATCAAAACTAACTTTTCATAATAACACTCTTTAAGCGGATTAGAAAACCAAGCTCTTTTAGCAAGATGAAAATGGAAAGACAACAGATGGTCGACCCTCGTACCTTTTAACTTTGGCAAGTGAAATTGTACGATCCGTTTTTCGACCCAGCCGTAAATACTGGAGCATTCGTTTACCTTATGCAACCACATAGTCAAAGTCTATTTCCTCTTACATGGGTCGAATCCAGGTACAATATTATTCATACCTAACTTCCCTATATTATGGTCAATTCAATAGTCTCTAAACCGATACAAGATCTACTTATATGTTAGTATTATGAGAAGGCTCACCGAGATGTCCCTGGTGCGTCGTTCACTATGACCGCGCTGCCCACTGGCGGCCCGGCTGCATGCCCGCCGGCTGCCCGACGTGGCTGCACTGTCCGCTGGCTTCCCGCGTGGCTGCGCTGCCCGTCTGCGCACCCACTGGCTGCCCGCATGGCTGCGCTGTCCGCTGGCCGCCCGCATGGCTGCGATGTCCGCTGGCTGCCCGCGTGGCTGCGCTGTCCGCTGGCCGCCCGCTTGGCTGCGATGTCCACTGGCCGCCCGCATGGCTGCGATGTCCGCTGGCCGCCCGCTTGGCTGCGATGTCCACTGGCCGCCCGCTCTGCTGCGATGTCCAATGGCTGCCCGCGTGGCTGCGCTGCCCGCGCTGTACGCTGGCCGCCCGCGTGGCTGCGCTGCCCGCTGACCGCCCGCGTGGCTGCACTGCCCGTCTGCGCGCCCGCTGGCTGCCCGCGTGGCTACGCTGCTCGCTAGCCGCGCGACCGCTGACTGCGCCTCCTGCTCCAGAGCAGCGGCTGACGCCCCCCGCGAGGGCCGACTGGAGCGACCGCGCAAGCGCCGCGCCGTCTGACTGCTCGCCTGGCGCGGCGTCGGGGCGTGCTGCGCAACCGTCGATAACTCGATGTATCCTTTGTGGGACTCGTGGGGATATAAAGTTCCCTTCCACGAGCTGCTTCTTCTGTTATATCCTGAAACGTATAATTTGTTCGCGAAGTCACTGATGAAGGGTACAGTAAAACTATTAAGCGACACAAGAAGCAAGTATAGCTCCAGAAATATTTTGTATATTTAGTAAAAAAAAAGGAACAAATAAAAATGTATTCCGACCAGAGTTTTATTTAAACACCAATACGCATTCAACAACAGCTACATTATCATATAAATTTAATAAATATTATTGTTTAATAAATAAGACCTACTACTACTGGTACCTGTATAAACCCGGATAAAGGGCGTCAATCCTGAAGCCAACCTTGTCAAATTATTAGTCAACGCACTCAGTAGCTGTACATTATTTTATTAGCAACAATAAATACACGCTCAAGTGGATTAAAAGTCGAAGTGGAATAATGCGTCGCAATCATACATCACCCTGCTTTGAACCATGTGACCTAACATTTTAGCAATTCTAGCTGTTGAATGACTCTTACCGCGGTATTTAAAGCTTTAACCTTTGATATTATTTTACAAAGAAACGAACTAGCAGCATACGCTCTGATTATAGGAACAAAAACAAGTTTACGTGGGCTTAGCGGTAAGTTTAAACAAAAGGAGGAAAAAAAATAGTAGTAAGCTTAGTACTTTTAAGGTCCTTTTCTTATCCAACTTCTGAGATGTAAGCGCAATTGGCTGCTTTATTCGATTAAGGAACAAATATCATCGACTTGAGAGTGCATACGAAGCATACGAAGGTGAAATTCAAATGAAACAAACATAGTGATTGAATTACTTACTGATTATATTGGTCCTTCACTTTGTTAACTTACCATTAAGACACAGTATTAATGAATAGTATTAGACTAACACACAATACATTACAAATAGTATTTGACTTCTCCCTGGCTAAATCAAGACTGACTCCGAAAAATCCCTCATGGGACCAGGTCGCCACTACATTGACGTTACTTTTCCCTCCATTACTATCGACCAATCAGAGAGCCGCAGTAACACCTGGCGGTCTCTGATTGGTCGAGCGCTTCCAACTGTCAGTCCTGCTTTAATCCAAGTTTTAGGTCATAATACATACTCATTTATACAAATTAATGATTACCACTGCGTATTAACTATATAATTTCTAACAAAAAATAGATCTCACCCATTTTATAATAATGTTATGTGATAATAAGTACGAGGACTTTGTTAAAGTATAAATTACCCGAAAAATGGGGTATTTTTAAGTTGTATTGGCTGGTATCCCTAAAATGATTGCAAAGAAGCTAAATGTGAGAAGAAATTCTCATACCTGTCGTAGCTTACCATAAACAACCTACGTAATTTGGGCGGATAATTTGTCAACGAATATTTTCTTGAACAATGTAAACAATGATGTTATTTCTATTATAATCGTCTAATTTAACAAGATTTTGAGCGTAATGTACGTTTTTTTACGTATTGCGTATATAGAAAAGTGAAAAATGTTCTACTTACGTGTGAAAGGTTATATTTGCATCACATTGTTCCGACCGGATTTTACAGCCGAGAAAACAGCAATAGACCATTTTTTTGGCACAGTCGGAACACAGACACCTTATTGTGAATAAAATAACCTTAATCGCGTCGATTTTATAGAAATAGAAAAATAAAAGTTTATTTCTCCGAATATGGTACTGGGAGGCACACTAGAAGCTCAAGGCAGATGGCGCTGCAATCGACTATACCTTGTTTACGTGTCGTGTCAAGTGTATGGTTGCTATATTTTCAGTATTCCTTGCGATTAACAGCTTAAAATGTACGCGTTTATGACTGTACGTGTTCTTCAAGCTGAGCTTCGAAGAAGAAAAGCGTCAGTGGCAGGGAAAAAGGCCGACTTGATACAAAGGTAATCGCCTCAAGTATTTGAGGTTATGTTAGGTATTTCGAGTGTTAATAAAAAAATCGATGCTCATGTGTGGTTTTTTCTTTCAGGTTGGAGGCATATGATCGCAACCAAAACTTTGGTGCCACCCTGGATGTTCCAGAAGACCGCTCATATGCGTGCCCACCCTCTGATACATTCAGAGATATTAACGCTGATTCGCCTATTCCCAACATCAGCAAGCATGAAATACAAGAATATTTTCAAAGATTCAACACTCACCCAAAAGGCCAACTTTTATATGAGTCCCGTCACCTTGTAACTGCTCGTTTCTCGTCCGATGGTACGTACATGTATTTACGTGGACAGTGCAAAGCTAGTATGAAGAGCCTAGCCTACCTTGTGGATGTGAAAGTGTCTCAAGAAGGTTCAATAGAAGCGTGCCACTGTGAGTGTGCTGCAGGGAGTGGTACAGAAGCGAGCTGCAAGCATGTTGCTGTACTATTGTTGGGTGCACATGATATTGTAAATAAAAGTTACATATTGTTACATCAAGTATGCACTCAACAGCTGATGATGTTTAACAAGCCTAAAAAGGTGTTTCAAAAATCACCCATTGCTGTACAAAATTTACCCAGCAAGAGATTGAAAACGTGCAATTTTGAACCCCTAAAAAGGGAAGACATAATGGATAATTATGAAGATTATGTGAGGAACTTGGCCATAGGTTATGGGGATACATCTATGCCTCTACTGCAAACATTCGAACCGGCAAATCCTCATGGGATAGAATGGGATCACTCCTATACTTTGGAGACTGCAAAAGAAAATCTACTAAAAGATCTATTCTTAAAAAATGTTACTGCGGAAACAATAAAGGAAGTGGAACAAAACACTAGAGGGCAAGATACTTCTGCTGAATGGCATGAAATGCGATCATGCAGGATTACTGCCAGTATGTTTTATACTGTAAGTCATTGCACCCATGTTGGAAAAAAAGCAATAGTGGAGAAAATTATCTCTCCCAAGCAGGTGCACACAAGAGCCCATGGGAAGATACAGGAGCCTATTGCTTTACAAAAGTATGAAGCAATGTATGATGTAGATGTGCAAAGATGTGGATTATTTATTTCACAAGAATGTCCATTCCTTGCCGCCTCTCCTGATGGGTTACTTGGTGAGGAGACGGTGATTGAAGTGAAGTGCCCATATGCAGCACGGTATAGCGACATAAATGAGGTAACAGTGTCATACCTAGAAGTGATAGATGGGAATTTACACTTGAAAAGAAGACACCCTTATTATGCTCAAATACAGGGCCAGCTTTATTGCAGCACTAGGAAGTACTGCAATTTTATAGTATACACTTTCAAAGATATGAAAGTCTTATTTATTGAAAGCGATGAGTCCTACATAGCCGAGATGCTCACAGCATTAATAAACTTTTATGTGCATGACCTGGAGTCTGCCATATGTAATAAATATATGTATAAAAATTACTTGTCACTAATAAAAAGACATTGAACTGTTGTATGTTTTTATTTTGGATCCCTTCATTATTAAGTATTTCATTAGCTATAAAAGTAATTTTCTATGAAACCGTAACATTTCCAGGACAATTTCAATAAACTTTTTATAGAGCCCTGAAGGTTGGGTTGGGTTAGGTTTGTGTACACTTATAACAATCCTGAAAAAGTGGTGATTATGGCAAATTAAATCGTGGGTTTCATCGTAACACTTTTTTATTGGCTTCTCTTCATTATACATTCTCTGAAGTTGCAACACATAAAACATACAAAAAATATTTTACTTGCTATTGGAATGTAACTATGGTCCAATTCTGACTTTAATATTTTGTAGGTTTTTGTTAGCCCAATAATCCTTTCTATATGAACACGTTTACTAGCAAGTTCTCTATCTTTTACGATTGTTAGTCCTGGTAACTGTGATTTTCCCTTTAGAAAAGTAGGTATCTTTACAGTAACATTTTTGTCTGCAAACATGTCCTGTATTGTGAAACCTCTATCCGCTAGTATGCTATCACCACTTTGACACTTCGACACAAGACCACTTCTTTCAACTGTTTGTCTGTCACTAATAGATCCTGCATATGCCTGTGAACAATAAGACAGCAATCCACCTGGTGTCGCTCCAACTAATACTTTTAGAGTATTAGCATGTTTGTAACTACTCCAAGAAGCTTGCTGGGAAGTTCGATTTTTTGGTTTTTGAATAGTTATTTCAGTTCCATCTAATATGACTCTAACAATTTCATCATATTTTTTGAAATTCTTAGGCATGTAATATTGAATCAATTCTTTACTAGGCCAAATATTTATTATACTCCAGAGTTGGTACATAAAATTTATCCATGTTATAAATATATTCGATACAGTAGTTTCACTTATGTTAAAAAACCTGCTCAGCTCAAAAATGCATTTATTCTGTCGTAGTTTCATCATAGTTAAGAATAATTGGTCTTCCGTAGATAGACTAATTACATTGCTGTTAAAGTATCTAATCTTGTGTGCCATCGGACTAAGTGTCGAGTAGACAAAATGGAATTTCTTATATGTTTCAAAACCTGTATAGAAGAGTATGGACTTATCATCATTCTTATATCTGTTTATTGAACCATATACATGCACATGATCAATATGAGTGCTCTTTGACAAAGTTTCAGGCTCTGTGTGTTCACTTTGAGCTGGTTCTGCAATTTCCACAGTAGTACATAATTCTTCTTCTCTCCCTACATCTGGAGTAGTCTGACTAATTATTGATTCTGTCACTGTTGTGTGTTCTATCACATTATTCTCTTCAAACAGCTTTCTTCGTCTTCTTTTTTCACAACGCTGCTGACGGACAAAAGCTGCTGGTGTTTCCTGTTTGGTTGTAGTGAAACAGAATACAGACGGTACAACAGTTTTTCTTAAAAATTTGGCTAGTGGTACAGCTTCTGTATATCTACTTTTTCCGAAATAATCATCTGCCTTAAAATGCAGCCTACATAATCGGGCTGTGTCACTTGCCCTAAAGTTATTGATGCGCAATGCACTCTCCCAACGTTTCCTGCGAGTTGGGTCCTTGGGAAATAAGTGGACTCCTCTATTTTTACAATTTGGCGCACAACATTGAGGCATTCTTGAGAAAAAAATTTTTTTTTTTTTTTTTTTTCCGTGTTGTGGCTTTTTGCTGCTTAGGCACTTTGCCAATGTCAAGTGGGGGAAGTTTTGGCTTTACGGTTCCGTGGAGTGCACCTAATAATTTTGCCCCAGGGACTAATTGTACGTAACGACCATATTTGAATATTGGTAATAAGTGGATAAAAGAGTGCTTATATATATTCATAAATAGTTATAATTTGATATTATTTTTATCTATAAAATAAGCCAAAGCCTTAGCGACTTTGGGCTCAAAACTAGCCAAGAGAGTTTTAACATTAGTAGGGAGTTGGACTTTAAGTTTTGTTAGTAGGTCATAAAGAGAGAAAAGAGTTGAAGGACACTCGAGAAAAATGTGATCAATTGAACCTACATCATGCCCGCACAGACATTCCGCACTATTTATGACTTTGATTTTAAATAAAAATTCAGGGGAGCACAAATGTCCCAGCCTGAGGCGTATGATGCAACTAGTTACTCTTTTTTTAAATTTGAATTTAAAAAACCAGGGAGAAGCCGGAATATTTCTTTGCAGTTCGTAAAACTGCAACTTGTTATCGGTAGCCCATAAAGCCGACCATGATGAAAATAGTTTTAACGATGAGATCGCGTCCAAGTCTTTGCTAAAGCTTTGAAAGAAAGTTCTATCACCGTTTTCTGCTGCTTCCTTTGCAGCTTTATCCGCTAATTCATTTCCATGTATACCCTTGTGGCTGGGGATCCAAGATAAGATTACTTCCAAGTTCAGATGTCGACAGGATAGGAGACCCTCCTTGATGAGGCAAACCAACGGTGTTTTGGCCCAGTTTTTAATTGAGTTGTTTGTAATGGCTTGGATAGAGCTAAGGCTGTCTGAAAAAATTACTGCGTTTGCCAGTTTGTGTTCTTTAACATATTTAACCGCCTTCAGAATGGCAAAGCATTCCCCAGTATATATAGAGCAGATATTGGGCAATTGGAATTTGTGTACTGAGTTAAGGTTATCGTGAATGAAAGCACATCCTATGGGCCCATCATTGAACTTAGAGGCATCTGTATAGAGACGGTCCCAATTTTGCCACCTTTCACCAACCGAGGCTAGGAATTTTTTGTTAGCTGAAGAAGAGGACCTATCGACTCCTATGTTCACTGAGAAAAAATTGGAAAATACTTATAAGAAATTATAGAAGTTTGCAATTTGACAGTTCTTATGTCAATTGTCAAAGCTGGGTACAGTAGCTTATGCGCCACCTGGCGTGAGAAAATGTCAGTTTTCCTCCTAATTGTTGGTATGTCTTACAAATTTCAGTTACACATATCCTGCCGATATCGGCGTAGAAATATTATTGAATTTAAGTAGTTAAATCATAAACATTCAAATTATCAAGACATAAATATTAATTAAATACAACATACAATACGACAAATTAATAATAAAAGTAATAATTAGAAAATTAATCATTTAAAAATTCATTTACGGAATAAAAGCAAATGTCAAGCAGCCAGTTAAATGATTTCCTGTCAAATTGAATATTTGGTAAACATTTCATGTCATTTGGAACATTATTGTACAATTTTATTGCCATAATATAAGCATTCTTACTAAAAATTTTCACATTCTGTCTAGGCTCATAAAGCTTGTGCGGATATCTACCATTGGTTTTATTTAGGACAACGTTATACGAAGGGAACATGTGCGGATGTCTTTTTACAAATTTAGTTATCTCATATATATATATATAAGCAGGGCAAGGGGAGAACCTTTAGCTCCTTAAATATTGGTCGGCAATGGGCCAAATAATGGGCTCCATAGGCAGCTCGGACACATTTTTTTTGTGAGATAAAAGCTCTCTGTACATCAACCGAATTACCCCACATGATTAATCCGTAACGAATCACAGATGATACGTATCCGTGATATGCGGAAAGTGCAGCCTCCCTAGATGCAACGGTTCTGAGATGCCGTAGGGCGAACACGAATCGGTCTAACCTAGAACAAATATTATCTATGTGGTTTTTCCAATTGAGATGTTTGTCAATTGTAAGGCCAAGGAAATAAGCTGAATTTATAGGTTCAATAATGGTGTTGTTCAGGTTTATTTTAATTTGTATAAATGAGTATGTATTATGACCTAAAACTTGGATTAAAGCAGGACTGACAGTTGGAAGCGCTCGACCAATCAGAGACCGCCAGGTGTTACTGCGGCTCTCTGATTGGTCGATAGTAATGGAGGAAAAAGTAACGTCAATGTAGTGGCGACCTGGTCCCATGAGGGATTTTTCGGAGTCAGTCTTGATTTAGCCAGGGAGAAGTCAAATACTATTTGTAATGTATTGTGTGTTAGTCTAATACTATTCATTAATACTGTGTCTTAATGGTAAGTTAACAAAGTGAAGGATCAATATAATCAGTAAGTAATTCAATCACTATGTTTGTTTCATTTGAATTTCACCTTCCGCGACTTCGTATGCACTCTCAAGTCGATGATATTTGTTCCTTAATCGAATAAAGCAGCCAATTGCGCTTACATCTCAGAAGTGGGATAAGAAAAGGACCTTAAAAGTACTAAGCTCACTACTATTTTTTTTCCTCCTTTTGTTTAAACTTACCGCTAAGCCCACGTAAACTTGTTTTTGTTCCTATAATCAGAGCGTATGCTGCTAGTTCGTTTCTTTGTAAAATAATATCAAAGGTTAAAGCTTTAAATACCGCGGTAAGAGTCATTCAACAGCTAGAATTGCTAAAATGTTAGGTCACATGGTTCAAAGCAGGGTGATGTATGATTGCGACGCATTATTCCACTTCGACTTTTAATCCACTTGAGCGTGTATTTATTGTTGCTAATAAAATAATGTACAGCTACTGAGTGCGTTGACTAATAATTTGACAAGGTTGGCTTCAGGATTGACGCCCTTTATCCGGGTTTATACAGGTACCAGTAGTAGTAGGTCTTATTTATTAAACAATAATATTTATTAAATTTATATGATAATGTAGCTGTTGTTGAATGCGTATTGGTGTTTAAATAAAACTCTGGTCGGAATACATTTTTATTTGTTCCTTTTTTTACTAAAAATACAAAATATTTCTGGAGCTATACTTGCTTCTTGTGTCGCTTAATAGTTTTACTGTACCCTTCATCAGTGACTTCGCGAACAAATTATACGTTTCAGGATATAACAGAAGAAGCAGCTCGTGGAAGGGAACTTTATATCCCCACGAGTCCCACAAAGGATACATCGAGTTATCGACGGTTGCGCAGCACGCCCCGACGCCGCGCCAGGCGAGCAGTCAGACGGCGCGGCGCTTGCGCGGTCGCTCCAGTCGGCCCTCGCGGGGGCGCGTCAGCCGCTGCTCTGGAGCAGGAGGCGCAGTCAGCGGTCGCGCGGCTAGCGGGCAGCGTAGCCACGCGGGCAGCCAGCGGGCGCGCAGACGGGCAGTGCAGCCACGCGGGCGGTCAGCGGGCAGCGCAGCCACGCGGGCGGCCAGCGGACAGCGCGGGCAGTCAGCGGGCAGCGCAGCCACGCGGGCAGCCAGCGGGCGCGCAGACGGGCAGCGTAGCCACGCGGGCGGTCAACGGGCCGCGCAGCCACGCAGGTAGCCAGCGGACAGCGCGGCCACGCGGGCAGCCAGCGGACAGCGCGGCCACGCGGGCAGCCAGCGGACAGCGCAGCCACGCGGGCAGCCAGCGGACATCGCAGCCACGCGGGCAGCCAGCGGACAGCGCAGCCACGCGGGCAGCCAGCGGACATCGCAGCCATGCGGGTGGCCAGCGGACAGCGCAGCCACGCGGGCGGCCAGTGGACATCGCAGCCAAGCGGGCGGCCAGTGGACATCGCAGCCAAGCGGGCGGCCAGTGGACATCGCAGCCATGCGGGCGGCCAGCGGACAGCGCAGCCAAGCGGGCGGCCAGCGGACATCGCAGCCATGCGGGCGGCCAGTGGACATCGCAGCCATGCGGGCGGCCAGCGGACAGCGCAGCCAAGCGGGCGGCCAGCGGACATCGCAGCCATGCGGGCGGCCAGTGGACATCGCAGCCAAGCGGGCGGCCAGCGGACAGCGCAGCCACGCGGGCAGCCAGCGGACATCGCAGCCATGCGGGCGGCCAGCGGACAGCGCAGCCACGCGGGCAGCCAGCGGGTGCGCAGACGGGCAGCGCAGCCACGCGGGCGGCCAGCGGACAGCGCAGCCACGCGGGCAGCCAGCGGGTGCGCAGACGGGCAGCGCAGCCACGCGGGCGGCCAGCGGACAGCGCAGCCACGCGGGAAGCCAGCGGACAGTGCAGCCACGTCGGGCAGCCGGCGGGCATGCAGCCGGGCCGCCAGTGGGCAGCGCGGTCATAGTGAACGACGCACCAGGGACATCTCGGTGAGCCTTCTCATAATACTAACATATAAGTAGATCTTGTATCGGTTTAGAGACTATTGAATTGACCATAATATAGGGAAGTTAGGTATGAATAATATTGTACCTGGATTCGACCCATGTAAGAGGAAATAGACTTTGACTATGTGGTTGCATAAGGTAAACGAATGCACCAGTATTTACGGCTGGGTCGAAAAACGGATCGTACAATTTCCCTTGCCAAAGTTAAAAGGTACGAGGGTCGACCATCTGTTGTCTTTCCATTTTCATCTTGCTAAAAGAGCTAGGTTTTCTAATCCGCTTAAAGAGTGTTACTATGAAAAGTTAGTTTTGATAAATAGATGTGTGTATTGTTGGCAAACGTGCAGTAGAATGCATTTTGCATGGACTTGATGATCGTTCTGCTAGGCTTGTTGCGGAAGCAGCCCAATATGTGACAATTCTAATAAATCGCTAACGTATGCGAGTAATGTTAGAAATATAAAGACAAATACAGAGCGTAAGTTTGTTAAGAACTTACTACCAAGAGCATGTAGACAGTCAGGCACGTACACATTCAAAGATTATTCGTTGCTGTAAATGTAGGAAAGATGGCCACGTCACATCACAGTTCAGATATTATTGAAATTTAGAATGTACGCAACCATTAAAGAAATGTGGTCGATGCTCAAGAATAAGTCACGATACTGGGCAGTGTTATGCCAAACTTCCTCAATGTCAAGACTACAATATGTATTGCGGCATTTAATGACTGGTCTTCCTCGTCAGTCTCCTCCGGTTAAGCTCTGTCCGCAATTCTAATGACAAATATTTTAAAACAGCGTTTGTGAATACGGTCCTTTACGTCCTGTTGTCTCCCGGTGCCGCGAATTCACGGCATCCTCCCGTCAATGGAATTTATATTCAATTTAAATTAGAACAGAGTTGCATTTGTTTTGCATCATTCGATTTTAGAAAAAGAACAAAGTCTACTCTAGTCCGTATTTTGATTTGATTTAAATTTAATTGCCTATTTTCCTGGTATGGCGGGATACCTCAGGTTAAGGTGTCGGAGGTTATGAAGCTATTTAATAATTATAACTAATGGAATCAATATAACTAGTAATCTTCCCTTACTCTTGAGGATTCGGTAACTTTGTAGTACAACGTATACCTATAGATATAACACTTTAAACACTCGCGCTTTGTACACATATTTAAATTATTGTTTTTCACGGTTTTAACACGATATTTATTTACCTTTATTTCTGACCTTTCTACACGGGTTTCACCGGTCATGGTCGCAAATGACAGTCGACCCAGCAAGTTGTCAACGGAGATATGGGTGTATAGTATTTTACTACCCTCCAAAATTCGATAAAAATATAATAGATGCCGTCCTAGCGTATGCCCGAAATAGATAGTGGTGAATTTACCTTAATAGATTGGGAAGTATCAGAAGACTGATACATTATTGACGTCTAATGTCATTTGTGATTTGGTGGTGTTATATCGGTGACGGCTATCCCAATAATGTATTGTTTTCCTCTGGGTTGGAAGGTCAGATGGCAGTCAATCATAATCATAATCATAAATCATTTATTCAGTCACACAATAACTAAAAAGAAATAAAAGTCACTTTCGTAAAACTGTGTATGCCTATGCCAAATCTTGGGATTAGGTGTCAAAGCGAACCCCGGGCTTCTTTAGGGGCATAACCGGGAATAACGCTAGAAGGATAATGTACAATATTTTGACAGATGTGGTGGCAAACAGCAAAGATTCCGTATGCGCGGGGAGGGACGGAAAATGTGACATTGTATCTCGTTCCCAATTGCGGTATTGTCTATGCATGCATACTTGTCACTCATGCGTGTAGGTATGTGTGGGCGAGTCTCTCTATTCTATTCTACCTCTATGGGTACAAATCATTATACATAGATGACGTTGAAGCTAAATAGGACTTGTTAATTTTACCCAAAGATGTTATGCCATTTAAATTGTTGATAGGATAAACATATACAGAACAACCTCACACCGTTATACAAAAGATCAGTCATCACTTGGATACACTCTAATTTGATCAATTAGTGACCATTAGTAACAAGTTCAAAATAACATTGCGATCGTGATTTAGAAATTTTCGATCCTACCTTTATAGGGGTGCGTCCAGAACCCATAAGTATTCAAAGGGGAGATTTTTGTGGAAGGAGGACTTACGTATAGTTCATAACGGGGTGAGTTATTCTGTTGTAGCTGGGGTATTGTGGATGCCTGCCGGAGGAGTAGGACATATTGTAGCTGTTTGCTCTCCTCGTAATCTCTGCTTATTGAAGAATGAGTCTTTGATTTCTCGCGATCGTGTAGCTCGGGAGGAAAGTAGATTCCGAACAAATTGGTATTCCTGACATATCTGAGGCTGATTCAGGATATGAAGAAAACCTTTCATCTCGGGATAAAGAAGGACTTTTAAAATTTTTAAATAAATAAAGAGCATTGTACCTATATAAATATTCTAAATACATAATAAAACTTGGAATTCAATTTTTACATTAAATATTATTCATATATTATTTAAATTAAATTACAATTATACCTAATTATTTCACAATATTGAATTCACGTTACCTTTTGTCTAAAATGCGCTTTTGAAAGGGTGCAATGCTTATATACTGGTTCTTATAGACTCTTACACTAAAAACGCTTACTTGAAGCCTGTTAGGAACATCGATTAATTTAATTTTTCAATTCAATTCAAATAATTTATTTCGGAACATTGTCCATAGTTGTTAGTAAGATTAATGTATTCCGAAAATATTTTGGTTTTTTTTTGGCGTCCCTCGGTGAATCATATATATCATTCACTAGTGAGATCTTTGGGAAGTTTTTGTGCGATAGGAATACTAAATATTACTGTATTGAACGCTGTATGGGTGCTTAGCATCGCACGTTTACCCAGCATTATTGCTATCTTGAAGCAAAGACGTCTTCGCTGGCTGGGGCACGTGCAAAGGATGGAGCCCTCTCGTTTGCCACGTATAACTCTCCTGAGCGAAATAGCCCATGCGAAACGACCAGTAGGGCGACCAATGCTTCGTTTTAAGGACAGCGCAAAACGAGACATGTTGTCCTTTAAGATTGACCCAACCAAATGGGAACTGGAATCTGGGGACCGAAACCACTGGAGGAAGACCCTGGGCGAAGGTATGGTTGCGCATGATGCAGCTTGGTTCGATCTTCTGTCGTTCCGACGAGAACAGAGACACCAGCTTGCTGCTGTCCTCCCTATATCATCGTGCACAACTTTTACTTGTCAATTATGCGGTCGGGCCTGTCGCTCCCGTATCGGCCTTACGAGTCATGTGCGTAAATGCCGCACCACCTTGACATAGACGATGTTTAAATCATCTTATCATAGATGTACAAGGCCAATGATGATGATGAACGCTGTATCCACACCCAGGGTCACGGGCAAGTAGAACGCTATAATATAAGTTTGGTGGACGGTTTGACAGCCAATAGCATTGGCACGGTTGAGACCAAATGCTTGATGTGCAATGAAGATTGTACATACTTACTACTTTAAATTCAAGGGCTTAATCGCACCCCCTCTGAGGCACTATTTGGCACCAAATAAATAATTGGTTAATGGCACCTAGTGAAAGTCGCATTCTTCCAGAGTTAAGTATGTACCGATGTTACTAGCGCTGATAGTTAAGTTTAATATATATTAACGATCTCCCAAAAGTTATGAAGGAACCATGCGTATTGTTTGCTGACGACATATCCATCCTCACGACATGCCAAGACACTTACAACCTTAACGAAAAAATAACTAGCATACTACAAAAAGTATCAGACTGGTTAAGCGAACATAATCTCCAAATTAACTTCTCGAAAACAAAACTTATGTCATTCCACCCACAGCAAAAGAAACCTCTAAATATATCATATACTTATAACAATACCGAAATAGAAGTTGTTGACAATTGTACATTGCTTGGGATAGTAATAGATAAACACATTTGCTGGAAACCACACGTTAAAAATATACGAAACAAAATTTCTAAATTTGTATACGCTCTCAGAGAGATTAAAAAAACGACTGACTTAAAAACTGCACTTCAGACATATTACTCGTACGCATACAACTGGCTGAGCTACGGAGCTATTCTCTGGGCCAATAGCACAGACGCACCAAGCCTGTTCATTTTACAAAAAAAACTCATTCGAATTCTAGCTAATATTAAACAGACTGACAGTTGTAAACCTCATTTTAAACAATACAACATACTTACACTCCCATGTATCTACATTCTTGAAATTTGTAAATTTGTCCGTAAATACCCCGAATTTTATACGAAACTGGAAGATGTAATCAAAAACCCTACGATGCGATATAAAGGCAAATTATTGCTACCACCATCACGACTAAACCTACATTCGTCAGGACCCTTTGTAATGTCGATAAAAATATATAATAAATTGCCGAAAGAATTGAAAGATGAAAATAAAGAGACAGTTTTCATACGCAAATTAAAACAAATGTTACTTTCGAAAACCTACTACTCTTTAAAGGAATATTTAGATGATAAGTTTGTTAATAGAATTAAGTAAAACTAAGATATATAATTAATTAATACTATTTTTTGTATGCTGAATTATATGTACCTAAGTGTCCACCTTCTTATTTGCTGCGCCCAACAGGGTACATGATGTGATACCATACTTTATTTTAAGACCACCTGTATAACCATTATGTGCAATAAATGATTGAGTATTGATTGAGTATTGAGTATAGTAAATGTGTAGATGAAATGAGAGACATAAATGCGCCCGTTAAAGCTTCACACGAAGCTCGTAAAGCTTCACACGAAGCTCAGATATTCCTATGCTGCAAAACGTTGCAGTCCTAAAAGTTCGAGGTAGGATATTTAGTACGTGTCAAAAAACAAATCCCAGCGACTGAAAATAATAAAAAGCTATAGATTTACTTAAGTTCTAGGGTCCATATGGACTAATTAAAATATACGATGTTCATAGGTAGCAGATTGTTGACACTCAGATGATGAAAAATGGTTATAGACGCTATTCCTCTGTAGTAGCAGTTACTTTGATAAAATCAAGCCTAGGGTGAATTATTTCAGACCTCCATAATGAAAGGCTACTAATTAATTAGTGTGATATACAAAATTTTATAGTACCGGCAATGCAGAGGTCACAAGTTCGAGTCTTGTATTGAGCTTCAGACGATGATGGTGTACATTGTCCATTATATTTGTTATCTGTGTCATATCGTGTTCTCGTCCCTCTTCTTTTCTTTGTTTTATAAATATTTTAAACCTTAATTTCAAAATTGATGTTAATGTTAAAAAATAATGCACTAGTGCAATTGTATTTCGAACATCATAGCAGTTAATAAATGAAAATCATCTTATACCCATATTTTCAGTTTTCTGGCCATGTAATAATTGCCTGTTGATTACAATCATCTTTAACCCATTTATTTCAGTGTTAAGGCCATAAAATAATGCATGTTTATAAAATTCATCTTTAATCCATTTATTTCAGTGTTCAGGCCATGAAATAATGCCTGTTTTTGAAAGTTATCATAAACCCATTTATTTCAGTGTCCAGGCCATGGAATAATGCCTGTTTATAAAAATCATCTTTAATCCATTTATTTCAGTGTTCAGGCCATGAAATAATGCCTATTTTTGAAAGTAATCACTAACCCATTTATTTCAGTGTCCAGGCCATGAAATAATGCCTATTTTATTGACTCGCACTGGCCATGAAATAATGCCCGTATGCGAATACATAATACATCACTCGCACTGGCCATGAAATAATGCCCGTATGCGAATACATAATACATCACTCGCACTGGCCATGAAATAATGCCCGTATGCGAATACATAATACATCACTCGCACTGGCCATGAAATAATGCCCGTATGCGAATACATAATACACCACTCGCACTGGCCATGAAATAATGCCCGTATGCGAATACATGACACATCACTCGCACTGGCCATGAAATAATGCCCGTATGCGAATACATAATACATCACTCGCACTGGCCATGAAATAATGCCCGATTGCGAATAAAATTCAGGCCATGAAATAAAGCCTGCCAAAAAATAATAAAATAAATGTTTATATTATATGACTAAGTAGTTTACTCTTACAGGCCGTGATATAATGTCTACTTACTTGCAAATCAGTAAATCAAATCCATAGAGTACACTCTAGATTGTTTATTGTGATTCATATCGTTATGTTATTAATGAAATAAGTTGTAAACATGAAATAATGATAATTGCAGATGTATAATGCTACAGCTGGTCCATGTGTATGATATATTAATACAAAATCCAACATATTTTGACAATGTGTAGCAAATGTATTCCATTACACGGGTATAAACTCGTACGTATTATTTATTCTTATTTGTTAGTTAATATTACGATTTGATGTGCGAGGTCGTTACATCTATTTTGGATGGCCGACTGTTAGAAATTATATAGTTAATACGCAGTGGTAATCATTAATTTGTATAAATGAGTATGTATTATGACCTAAAACTTGGATTAAAGCAGGACTGACAGTTGGAAGCGCTCGACCAATCAGAGACCGCCAGGTGTTACTGCGGCTCTCTGATTGGTCGATAGTAATGGAGGAAAAAGTAACGTCAATGTAGTGGCGACCTGGTCCCATGAGGGATTTTTCGGAGTCAGTCTTGATTTAGCCAGGGAGAAGTCAAATACTATTTGTAATGTATTGTGTGTTAGTCTAATACTATTCATTAATACTGTGTCTTAATGGTAAGTTAACAAAGTGAAGGATCAATATAATCAGTAAGTAATTCAATCACTATGTTTGTTTCATTTGAATTTCACCTTCCGCGACTTCGTATGCACTCTCAAGTCGATGATATTTGTTCCTTAATCGAATAAAGCAGCCAATTGCGCTTACAGTAGTATCATCCGCAAACAATATACAACTATGTTTCAAGGTTTTAGTCACATTAACATTCAATAATTTAGGATATTCTAGCTCGTATGCCGCCACACGTGCGCTTTGTATGGCACAACCGTTGTGCCCAACAGAAAAAAGCGGCCAAGTGCGAGTCACAGAGTACTTATATGTAGCTAGCTAGTGCGAGTCGGACCTAGATACCTGTTTATTACAATGTACACGTATGGGTTTGATTAAAAAAAAATTTTGAGTTTCAGTTTTGAAACTTAATGTTTTTTTTTCGATTTTTGTGTGAAAATCTTAATGCGGTTCACAGAATACATCTACTTACCAAGTTTCAACAGTATAGCTCTTATAGTTTCGGAAAAAAGTGGCTGTGACATACAGACGGATAGAGACAGACAGACATGACGAATCTATAAGTGTTCCGTTTTTTGCCATTTGGCTACGGAACCCTAAAAAGTGGAACTATGACAAGGACAACGAATGATATCTCTTTCCGTCACCCTTATTGCATTTGGTATAGCACCGTCGCGCTCGCTCGTGGTATTATTATTACCATAGCCTGTCCATAGTATCCTAGGGTCATGAATATAATGCTTGATACTACAAGACGTTACTGGCATCAATAATTTGAGTAGATTATATAAATACAGTCATGTTAGCCAAACATTACCATTAATGTATCAGCTATAATAAAAAAACCGCCACAATAAGGAAAACTGAAAGGGGAGCGAATAATGTACAGTCGCCATCACATACATCGGAGCAAACATAAGCACGTCACAAACATCGGAACACACCTCTATTTTCAAGGCATTAGGGTGCATGTGCCGATATTTATGAACACCTATAGTGTACCTATGTATGTGATGGCGACTGTACAGCCAAATAATGTACAGCCCAATAATACGCGTCCAATTTTAGTGGACGCGTATTATCAGGCCGTTCATTATCAGCCCGGACAAAGGTGGATTCCAATTATTGCCCCGTACCGAACTTGCTCAGGGTGACAATGCACGGCCCAATAATGTACAGCCCAATAATACGAAGCCACAAAAAGTGGACGCGTATTATCAGGCCGTACATTATCAGCTCGAACAAAGGTGGCTTCCAATTATTGTCCCGGACCAAGTTTGCTGCCTGTCAAAAGCGAACTCTGCCTTAGGTCGGTTAGGTTAGGGTTCACTTGTGTCCCTTAGACCGGAAATAGCCACCCCGCGAACGCGGGGTGGCGTCGACCCGCTGGAGACTTTTTAATGGACGCCAATTATTGGGCTGTACATTATCAGGTCGTACAAGATTGGCTTCCAATAGGGAACATTACTGCAATGTTCTGCCGCCAGAGTGCAGCACTAACACAATTAGTAAACAGTTTTTTTGACTACTTTGACAAGTCCTTCAAAGCTCTGGATCAAATAGTGAAGAAAATATTTCAATGAATAAAATGCATCAGTGCCGCGTAATTGGAAGCAAGAATGAAGGGCATCATTCATTTCCGAAGAAAACTATGGGAAGCGGCAATACGTCGTAAAGCAAAAAAAAGCCCTCATCCACCTTTAAATGGCTATAGGATGCCATTTTAATATCACAGTATAGGTATTTTACACACGAATGATAATAAAACAATTGTAGTTTAACGCGTTTTCATCAATTATTCGTTATTGTTTGTTAGGTAAATAAATATGACATTGTACGTCATGGCGGTTTGTTGGTGCCGGTTAATGTACGGCCCGAAAATACGCGTCCATCTATCGTTATCTCTCTCTTTTTGTATAAGTTAAAAAGAGACATAGATATATAGGATGCCAATTATTGGGCCGTACATTAACCGGCACCGGTTTGTTTACGGGTTGTGTTAGTGTCGCCCCCTACGCAGAGCTTTGCGTAATGTTCCCTATTATTGCCCCGTACCGAATTTGCTCAGGGTGATAATGCACGGCCTGATAATAAAAAGTATTATTGGGCTGTACATTATCATGGCCGTACATTAACCGGCACCGGTTGAAAGTACCACAAAGTTTACAGCAGAAAAATACAGTCGCCTCCTGTCAAATTATAAATGTTGTCAAATTATGAATATCGTGAATGCCGAATACAAATACAAAATAATATATAAAATCAATCGTCCGTTGACTCCGTTGTGGGCGTTGTGCTTATTACAAAGAGTATAATAAGTATTATTAGACTTCAAGTCATCGAACATGTCACTATGGTCATGGGTAACGAAAATTCTATTATGTTCAATTGAATATCTTTAGGCGAACAATATACTAATCATCACTTTTTATTTCACACAGGGTGCGAACTCCCACGGTCAATTAAGCTTAGACGTCATTAATGAGCAAGTCAAAAGCCCTACCAAAATAATATTTGATTCATGTAACTGTGATGGAGTACAACAAGTTGCTTGTGGAGGTGGCCATAGTCTTTTGCTAGACAGAGAAGGAAAACTATTTTCTTGCGGCTGGAATTTGAAGCTGCAACTAGGGCACGAAACTGAAACACAAATATTTGAGAGGGTATGGAAATTAAGTGGTATAAAATTTACTAATATTGTATGTGGCTGGGACTTCAGCTGTGGAGTAACTAATGACCATTTCCTGTTTGTGTGGGGCTCAAACAGCAACGGGCAACTTGGTCTACCAAAGGAACATTTTACTGAGGTTGTGAGACCAGTTAGGTTACAAGTAAATGCATGTGCAGTATCCATGGGATTGAGGCACACAGCAATAGTCAACTCCAAAGGAGAAGTGTGGGTAACAGGCTGCGGGAGACATGGGCAACTTGGTTTGGGTGAAGAAACATTAAACTCTGATAGATTTCAAATGGTTCAAAAAGTTGGAAAAATAACCCACATTGCATGTGGCCAAAACCATACTGCTGCCTGGTGTACTGAAGAGAAAGCTTTATATGTCTGGGGGGACAATAAGCATGGACAACTGCTGCTCAGCCCTGACAAGTATAAAAAAAATTACAACCCACAAAAAATAGATATTGATGTGAAACAAGGAATTAAAAGGCTCCTTAGTGGCTGGACTAACATGTTGCTGTGGCTTGAGAATGGAACTTTACTTTGTTGGGGAAGGAACACTTACGGTCAACTGGGCACTGAGCAGCCTTTTGTAGGAAAAATCATCAAAGTCAACTTACCAGGTCTGTTCTTGCTAATCAAAGCTGTTTCATTTTATTACTATCATCATTTGCTTGTCCTTATTCCATATACTTGGGGTAGGTGCAGCATGTTTTTTTTCTTCCATACCTCTGTCGCCTGTCAAGTCATCACACACTTCCTTCCTATTCATATCCTATTTCATGCATTCCATCCACCTTTTTCTTTGTCTTGCTCTTTTCTTACAACCCTCCCATTCATACCTAATGCCTTTCTCATAACAGACTATATCATAACCACGCATAACATGTCCATACCACCGTAGGAGATTTGCTCCCAGCTTTTCAGTTATGAGTGCTATTTTCAGGCTTCCTTTTATATACTCATTCCCTACTCGGTCCAATCTCGTCATGCCACTCATCCATCTCAACATTCTCATCTCCTTAACATGCAATCTCATTTCACCCGTCGTGTTTGCGGTCCAACATTCCGATCCATACATTTTGTTTAATTCCTATAACTTACACACTTTATGATGAGTTGTGGGTGTGGGATACTTTGTAGGATTTCATGCTTTGTGTTATATTTGGTTATTGACCCCCACCCTTTGGAGACGGACTGTATGTAGTCACGATCCTCAGCAGGGTACGAGGAAGTAGAAACAGTTGGTGTGACCTATATTTATGACAAGGTTGTATCACTGTTCCAAACTCAACCAACCAATGATAAACTGTACAAATTACAAAGCATAATTGTATTTCCTACTTCTTTCAGGTGATAGAGTAGTTCAAGATGTTGAGCTTGGTTCTGAACATACAATTTGTTTGGCCACTGACAACACCCTCTGGGCTTGGGGCTGGAATGAGCATGCCAACACGGGGACTGACTCAGGGGAACATGTTTTTCAGCCAACTCAGGTCATGTTGGATATGGGACCTGGTCAAAGAATTACACAGATATATGCTGGAGGGGCACATAACTTCATCTATATTGAAGGATCCAAACCAGAAGTTGAAGCAGTAGATGAAATTGCATTAGATGGGGAATAAAGTTCTCTGAGAACTGTTAAAAAACCACTAGTCAAATGTAGGTATTTTTACAAGCTTTTATTTTAAATCAATTGAATCAATGGTGCTAAACTGCAGTTATTTAGTTTTAATTAATAGAATGTGAAAATGTAAATATCATACAGTTGTATGACTATAACAATAATAAAATTTTGTTTACAAAATATTTTTTATTACAAAATTACATAGGTATATGTTTTATCATAATAAATAACAGCTATTTAGAATAACGAAAGCACTACAATGCAATAATTTTATAAATTTTCGCTATTTCAATACAAGGGCAAAATACTGTGTGTTACGTAAAACCTTTTCTGGCTACCATATGAAAAATTTACATTCCTTAATATTTTTTTCATACTAATAAAATAACATTAATCGTAAGGTAGGTACGAATTAGAGCGGCTCAGCCTGAGGCATGCTCGCCCCGCGCGGCGAGCTGCGCGCGAGCAATTTGTTGCACATAAACATTCGCGTCATTCAAAATGGCGTCGGACATGGTGACAGCGGTTTATCACAATTTACCGAATTATTAACAATTTTGAAGTGACATGGTTTTATTTTAGTAAATTTACTAATAAAAACACGCACGGCTCAGCAACTTGGACAAATTTGTACGCGTCTCGCCCACAGTCAAGTATAAACTTGTCATTCTGCCCGCGGCACGCTCGGATACACGTCCAAGTTAAGGTACAAGTTGGTAGTCGACCGCAGACAGCAGCAGCAGACGACGTGTCGCGACGACACGACTGGTTTCTATGTATTTCTATGATGGCGACGTGTCGAAACGTATTTCATAGAAATACATAAAAACCAGTCGTGTCGTCGCGACACGTCGTCTGCTGCTGCTGTCTGCAGTCGGCTACCAACGTGTACCTTTACGCGAGGCACGCACACTGAGGCGCCTTTGAGCACGGTCAAAAGACTGACTCTCGGCAGCTCGCCGCGCGTACGAATTTGACCAAAATAGGTAAGCCCTGCGTGCCTCCAACCCGAGGCTGCTCTAATTCGTACGCAGCTTTACACAATTCTGCTATAGGACTGAAATAGTTTACCAAAATTACTTATTAGTTGACTGCAAATAGTACTTACAATCCTTTTCTGGAACTCGTTTTCAGATCAGTAATACAACTGTATTACTCCTATACAGTACTCTCAGCGAAAATATCATGTCATAGTTAACACTGGTTCCTACTATGAACCTGAACAGTAAATGGTGTTACTGCATCATTGATTGATAATAGAAGCAGCACGGCTCTCACAAGATGCGCGGTCTTGTGATAGCCATGCTGATATGGTTAAAACAAATTCTGATAGCTTTCATAAATGCAGTTTGGTAAGATTTAACACAATAGAATCATACTTTTTTACAGAATTGAATATCCTGGAATTATCTTTGTATAATTATAATCTTTATTAAGAATTAGTTTCCATGTTATACTACTACTTAGAGATGCGCCGAATATTCAGTAATTATTCGGTATTCTGCATATTTTTCAATGTTCATTATTCAGTTCAAGTGCCGAATATTTACTGAATAATTTTAAAGGTGTTTGTCTGCAATTTGCATTAATGTAATTTAGTCATTAGTCACTGCCCTGTGTAATTATTATTCTAAAACAGATTCATATTGTTACTATACTAACTTTACTGTTATTATTTTCCTTTGAACAACAATAACATTTTACTTATAAATAAGTGTGATTCGGAACGGCTGATGAAGGCATTACGTTGAACCGAATAATTCGGTCGAATATACGGTTTGGCAAAAGCTGAACTGTACCAAATATTTGTATTCGGCAAAACCCATCTCATTTGACTCTAATAATTAAACTAATGTTAAAAAAACAGCAAACATAAAATAAAGTAGGAATTGCTACTGAAGGTAACATTAGATTTGTATTGTGGGTGCTTATTAATTGCCACATTAGAAATATTTTACACTAATAAATAAATAGATGAAAACTAAAATAATAAAGAAGTTTGCTGATAATAAAGCCAGGATATTTCGACATCTATAACTAAGTAATTTGGAGCACCCTAACAAACCAAGAAGTTGCTACCTCTTCCTCTCTCCCTTTACTGTCTTGCGCTTTTCCTTCTTTTCTTCCTTTAGTTGCTTTTGCTTCTCTCTGAAAATATAATAATTATAGATAGACATAAATAATTATCAAATATAGTTTTTTTTACAATTTATAGTCAGATAGTCAGCAATGCAGGGAAGCCAATCAGTAGGTAGATAAATTTGATGTGAAAAGAAAGTCAATTTCAAAGATATACAAGATGAATGATGTTTGAAAACAAACCTGTCTTCTTTATCCTTTTCTTTTTTACGCTGTGCATCTTGTCTTGCTTGTTCCCGGCGCTCTCTGGCAGCAGCAGCCACATCCAAAGCATTGGTGTTCTTAACTAGGTTGTGGCTATCAGGCTCTTCCACATTTTCGGGATCAGCCTGAAAGGTAAATACTTCCCATTAAAACATATAACACTTGGTAAAAAGTAATTCAACTCATTTAAGAAAATTTTAAATGTTTGCCATGGTCTTTATAGCACTTACGTCATTGTCCGATAGTTGGCTATACTGCGATAGAATAGCTTCTCGAATTTTTTTCTCTTCATCTGTGTATTCTCGTCGCGTGGTAGTGGCGAGAGACTGAGATTCCAGTATCTTTGTTAGCTGGATGTCGACATCTGCTGCTCCTTTGGGAATTTCTTCCAGGGGACGACTTGATTCCCATTTATCTAATATTTCAGTGACGTGATTGGATATACCATGCTCCTGTTGATTACATCAGAATGTAATTGAGATTTATTCATTGAACTAGCTGAAATAACCCTCAAGTTGAACGTCCATGACTTACCACAATCTCAGACAGAAGACCCTCCAAGGCATCTCTTTTTTCATCTACGCTATCTTCGCTTTCTAAAATGCCTGATATATAAGATCCAAATACTCCTTCATCGGTTTTTAATGATTTTAATTTATCATTTAACCATGGCTCGAAGTCGCTTACCGCTGCCGCCATATTGCCTAAATGTCAGTTAAGTCAGTTTGACAATAATTCTCTATATTATTCATCACAATAATTTTCGAACAGACGGCCTACCACGAAAGGTATTCGAAGTTTTCCCTCTCTGTCAGACTTGCGAGTTCATACTTAAGTGCGACAGAGAGGGAAAACCTCGAATGCCGTTCGTGGTAGGCCCTCAGGAAGACAGTTTTTCATGAATAATTGAAAGCGTTATTAACTGGGTCTCGAACGGTTTAGAAGCTATGAAAACGTTCGGAGTATACACTTCATTATATTTTCTTGCGGGAAAGTAAACTAAATTAATTTAGATTTTATAATTATTACATAAATACATTTTATGATAAATACTGGCGCTCAGTGGTATAAACTTGCGCTTTTCCACATATTTTACTTTTAAAAATTATCGGTATATTCAGAACGGCGACTATTACCTGTCAAAAAAGCTTGGTCGAAACGAAAATTTCGTTGTCATCTTCATTGGCATTACGGTGTTGGTTGAGTTGAAGGTTTTGTTGTTCAGAAACGATTATCATTGTTACTACAGAAAATGTCGGCAAGATACGACAGAGCTATTACCGTATTTTCGCCGGACGGCCATCTCTTACAAGTAGAATATGCACAGGAAGCTGTTCGTAAGGGATCAACTGCAGTACGTATAACTTGCATACAGGCGGCTTCTTAACCACCTTTTAATCTTAATTGTTTAGTTTTCTATTATATTTAGGTAGCTTGTTCTTAACTACGAGTTAAAAGTCATTAAGAACATTTAGGTTAACTAAGTTGGTTACTAATCATTTGTCATGATCATTTTTAGGTTGGCGTTAGAGGCACCGATGTGGTTGTTCTGGGTGTTGAAAAGAAATCTGTTGCGAAACTGCAAGAAGAGAGAACTGTCAGGAAAATCTGCTTACTAGATGACCATGTTGTTATGGCATTTGCTGGGTTGACTGCTGATGCTCGCATCCTGATCAACCGGGCTCAAATTGAATGCCAATCTCATAAACTGACTGTCGAAGATCCTGTGACATTAGAGTACATCACTAGATACATCGCTGGCCTTAAACAAAAGTATACCCAGAGTAATGGACGCAGGCCTTTTGGTATTTCTTGTCTTATTGGTGGCTTTGACTATGATGGAAAACCACACTTGTTCCAAACTGAACCATCGGGTATTTACTATGAGTGGAAGGCAAATGCAACTGGGCGATCTGCCAAGACTGTTCGTGAGTTTTTGGAGAAGAACTACAACAATGATGAGGTGGCCAATGAGAAAGGAGCAGTGAAGGTGGGCTATGTTAATATTATCTTTGGCTTAATCATTTAAAAAACACTATTTTGCTGCAACAGATAAACATAAAAGAGTTTTGGAGAATGTACAGGTTTATATTTTGGACACAATAGCTCATGTACGAAAGTGATAAAATAAAATGCAACAACATTGTGTTTTCAGCGTCCACAGGATTAAAAATATTTGTAACTTATTTCCAGTACATTGTACAGTCAGCATCATATAGATTGTAGCAGCCTAATAACCAAATATATCAAAACACATCCTTTCTCCTACAGTAATGAAGATGTATTGCAATATGATGATTTTTAATCCATGATCAGGAGTCAAAAAATATTGATAAACAGTCAAAACGGATTTCAATGGATGATGTCTCATGCAATGAAATCACTGTTTAGTTAATTAAATTTGATGATAATGTTAACACCAATGTCCACTGAATGTTTGGTCACCCTTCATTTCTTGAAGTTAAGAAGCTGTTATGTCAAATAAGTCAAATTTTCGCAAACTAACAAGTAGCAAGAAGAGACTTTCGAATGATCCATGGAACATGGCGGATCATGCTCCAGACAGTGTTTTTTATTTTCTGCATCCTGCTGTTTAAAGTATAATTTTGATAGCATATTGTGCAATGTGAATGGCAAATGTGACGGCTACAGTTAATGAAGAATTTTCCTGGAAGTGCGAATAACCAATTCTCTGGCATCATTCGGCGGTTCATGGTCGCGGCCGCCATTATACTTTGTACTGCTCCAGCTATCACCCAGTGCATTGTGAAGGCCTTCTACCGTACATCATGCTAATAATACTGTTTAATTTATAAACCTACTGACTCTGGCAAAGGCCCTCCAGGCTGCCATTTCTTTTATAATAATAATAATAATAAGTAGCAAGCAAGCAAGTTAGGGTGACAATGATTTTGAATAATAGTTGAACTAAAACCTTTTTATTAGTTTGATCTTGCCATTATGTTGTGTCAAGTTTGATAAATCTAATGATTAAATCCTCTTCCCTTAAAATTACTAAAACTATAAATAACAGTTCCTGTAAATGTCATCATTGCTATTTCTTGTATACATTTTTTTTTTTGACTTGTTTTCCAAAATTCAAAAACTTTGATTCTCATAGTGGTTGTATCTGTAGGCCATGTAGTGAAATGACATTCATTATGAATGATGGAATGTGTCTGATACTCGGTCGATAAAGCAGATACTATATTGTATCAGGAAGGTCCACTCATCCATTTTTTCCGTTTAATGTATTCAAGGAACTATGGAAATAATATAGTAACTACAATGAGCATGTGTATTTCATGACATATTATTTCAGTAAAGTAGTTAACTACTTACTCTTTATTAAAGACTCCACAGCTTATTCAGTAATACTACACATAGTATACACTTTCAGTTTATTAATTACTGTTTACATTTGACATGCTTATTTTCAAAATATTTTTTAGCATATTCTTAATTTTGATTTCAAGCTTTATATCTATTAATATTTACTAATATGGCTCACTAATTATCATAGACACAACTCTTTACAACAAGGCTTTTATAAACTGTGGTCATGTGGCTTACAAAAAAGTATACATAAGGTGCAGTGTGGTCATACAATCTGCCATCCTGACCTGTCTCACTTACACTAATGTTTTACTAACCTTGATAAAACTCAAAAGTGGCAGCAATATGTCAGCACTTTAACCTTTAATATTTATTTATCATTTATTTCAAGTAACTTAGACTTATATTTTAATAGGGCAACTTTAAAAATTTAAGGCAAAACTGACCACAAGGTCATCTTTATGTATTTTTTTATGGTGCAGAATTTTTAGTTTTATGCAATAGCAAGAGATTTGAAGTATGGGTTAATTTTAGTCTTGCCCGTTAAAGGGTTAAACTTGCTTATTTCAGTATGTTGAGCATTGTACCCGATATGTAAAATAAGCGTAATGGTTTCATTATGTGCACAGGCAATTTAGATTTTCAATAGTAAATATATGTGTATATTTATATATGTAATTCTTAATATAGTATATATTTATTCTTGCAGCTGACCGTATTTTCAAATGTAACATTTGTTCATTTTGTTAAAGTTTTCTTAACATATGTATAGCATACTTTTACCTTAGCACATTTCATAAATCTCTGTTTAGCCCAATGGGTTAGCTGGTAAATAATGCCATTTGGCATTAAGCTCGCCTTTTGTATATTCCTGTGTGTAAAATAAAAAATAAATATTACAAACTTATTTTACTTTTTCAGCTTGCTGTCAGGGCTCTTTTGGAAGTGGTGCAGTCTGGCCAGAAAAATCTGGAGATTGCTGTAATGAGACGAGGGCAACCAATACAGATGTTGGATGCGGATACAATCAATTCTTATGTGTCAGTTATTGAAAAAGAGAAAGAAGAGGAGGCTGAAAAGAAAAAGCAGAAGAAGTAATAGAAAATGCATTTTCTTACAATATTTTAATGGTTTCTAAGTAAATATATTTGAAAGAATCATCATTTTCTCATTTAGGAATTAAGTAAATCTATGGTTCTTGAGATCTGGGAATAGAATTCCTTCATGTCAGAGCCACAGTCGTGACCGGAGCTCTTGTTACTGATTATGTCATTAAGCATTTGATCCCATTCTCCTTGGTAATGGGGACTTGAGTCATCACAGTCTTTCTAAAATTTAAAAATAGTTAATAAGTGATTAACTCCATAAGAAACCAATTTGTTTAAGGAATTAATTGTAATACAAACCTCAACTATGGATACACCATCAATATGATCATTGCCTATTGATGGCAGAACACAGTTTAAAGAATTGAGGTCATTCTCAACCCCACCATCTTTTTTGGTAGTTATACCTTCATCATTGTCGTCATTAATATCAAACTCTGCTAGTAACTCCACACCAGAGTGTTCTTCACATGGTCCCTGATCATCCAGATCTGGCATTGAAAGGAATTGGTTAGGGAAGTGATCATTGTTTCGCTGGGAAAGGCCATCATGGAACACTATTAGATTCTCTTCACTTTCATCTCTGTAATTGGAAATATTTATTTACAATATTGATATACTTAGCTAGCCAGTCAGTGGGAAAGGCCGGGAAAATCCAAAAAGTTTAATTAGAGAGGTTTCCATGGGCAAAATGGACCAAAAACCAACAGAGCTGAGAGTTAGGTCATTAGAAAGGTCTGCTTATCTACTTTATTTCGTTCTATGGGCATAACGTTGAATTCCATGAGATATTCATATTTTATTCAGAGTGAATATGGGGAGAATCGACTTCATTAATGTTATTCTGTTATAAATAAAAACTTAAAAAGTGAAAAAAATTGCTGTAATGAGTGATAAGAACTTGTGCTGTAAATAAAATGACATAACTCTGAGCTCTATTGGGTTTTGGTACACGTTCCATAAAAAGTTGGCCATGGTCCTTTATTTTGGCTATTGGATGATTTTTTTTATCTCACGATGTTACGTTAAGAGACTAAAATGCGCGATTACCACAGAATCTCTTTAGATTTAGGCCGATGAACGACAGCAAATCTAATATTTGAGACATCTGTTCCGGCCGAAGTACGTATGTGGCGATTATATTAAAAAAGTATAGTAGGTTACTTACTCATAATTATCATTGTTTCCTGTTTCAATGGCACTCGTAGTTGGAGTAATGTTCTCTGGTTCTGGTTCTTCGTTAGCTATACAACCACGATGAAAAGGAAGCGTCAGGGATAGAATAGGATACAAATACAAAGGGATATACAATTAAGGAAGTTGTGAGAATGGAATAGGTATGGATGGAGACCTGGTTGTGGAGAGGGCGTTTCTTCGATCAAAATATTTGCGGTCAGCCAGTCAAAATCAATGTTTTCTTCGCCTTCAGGAAAGCCATCTGCACAGTCATCTGAAAGTATTTTCAGAATTGACAAATAGCCTACTCGTAAGATTCAAGCGTGCGCCGCTGTTACACGAAACTAAATAGGCATTTCAAGGTAATAAGCCCAACGTTTGATAAGATAGTCTTCAGTTCACCCTTTATTTCGCAAAAAAATAGCACAGGTCCACAGGTCATGTCTCGGTGAAGCTAAGTAGTCCAAACTTATCTAGCCAAGCAAAGTTTTAAGAGAGGTAGGGCACAGCGGAATGTCATCTCGCTCGTATGTGGAGCAGCCCAACTGGGGAAGTACCTCCACCTTACAAAAGACTGCAGCCATAATAGCACCACTGCTTTGTAGTGTTGCTATATTATTGCATGCTATGACGCATGTGGTGTTGTGTTCCTGATGGTGAGTAAGGTCGCCAGAGCTCCCTAGGGTGCGTTGTGTTGGGAGTGAGGGACGTGCATGTCTCTATCTGCCAACACAGCGAATCCTCAAGTGAATAAAGGGTCGGCAACGCGCTTGTGATTCTTCTGGAGTCACAGGTGTCCATAGGAGACGGTCCAGCTTAACATCAGGCAGGCCGTATGTTTGTTTGCCACCGTCGTAGTATAAAATAAAAATAAAAGACGGTCAAGGCCGGCTAGACCTTGCAAATTAAAGGGGAAATTATGGCAGTATGAGGTACAGTAAGCAGCAGAAGTAGAACACATAAATAAGCACAGCGGACAGTAGAATTATTAGTCATCAAGAATCATACCGCTTGAACCAAAATTGATGGTGCATAAGTTTGGTGAATGTTGTATAAACAAATCCTGGGCTGCTTTTTTTAGAGCTAGACGTAGAGCGCGACGAGCTTTTTGTAGAGGAGTCGGTAGAGGCTGATCGGCATAACTATTAGGACTCTGTAAATATCATTTGTGGTTGTTAAGTGCGTACCTGTACAATACCATTACTCATGATTGGACACCTCACACAGAAAAAGCAGTTACAAAAAAAACATCGAGATAAAAGGAGACAGTAGAGGTATTAACTACAACCTTAGAATAAACAACTTAGAACAGTTGAAAAACCCCCAACATTTTCATTTCAAAGTTCAATATCTCAAAAACGGCTGAACCGATTTTGTTGAAACGTAGCTAAGAACCATCTCGATAACATCAGCTTTCGAATAAAAAAACTGCATTCAAATCGGTCTATTCGGTTAGGAGCAACGATGCCACAGACAAACACGTCAAACTTATAACACCCCTCTTTTTGCGTCGGGGGTTAAAAACAACGGGCGTTCTTATTGCTAGAGAGCGATCTCTTCCAGATAGTTTTTGAATAGTGGAGAAATCAATAAGTAGTAAAACTTAGTAGGTGGTGATGCAGAAACTAATCTGTACCTACCCGCAGTAGCGAATTATATTATACCTAAATTGTGTAAAACTCACCTTAGGCTTGAAACTTTTTTTCATATTCAAAGCTTTTCGTGTTATTTTATTAAGTAACTCTGGCATACCAAATTGAAAGTAGTCGTGTACATATTCATGCGTATAAGGATTACTCGAGTTACACAGAGGATCTTGGAGATGTGACGTAACCTTTCTAAATCCATATAGATTTAATTGTCTTACAAAACTGGAGATATTTGTGGTTTTAAAAACCGAGTGGTCACATTGCAAGTAATTATGCAGAATTCGATAATTTAATAAAATCGTCCGTCCCGTCCCTCCCCATAGAATTGCATCTGTTTGTAAATTTAGCAAATACCATAGCTTTTGCGGAAATCGCATTTGTAGAATTGAACTTTTATCGTCTTGCATAATTCTAACTCGTGTCTAATCTAATCTAAATCCTGCAACAATTTTAAATTATTTGCGCTAGCTTGTACATAGACTTTAGCAAATTTTTATTTTTTAAGCATAGACAATGAAAAGGTTGTTTCTTCTACGTTTTTGGGATCTATTCATGTAATGATTTGTCAGGCCTAATTTATCAGAAGTTGACTAATTGGTAATTGCTATTGTCTGGAGGCATGTTGCGAGTTGTACTGACAAATTGCAGGCACATCACAACCATGGAAATGTATCCTTAACTATTATGCCTACATCACACTGGCGCGGCCTGCGGTGGCGGACCATAGTAAATTTGACAGCTAATGACAAGTTTTCTATTGCCGCCGCGATGGAGTATATTAAGTTGAACAAAGTTCCTTATCTAATACGCTCTTTACTCTAAGGTCAAACTGTCTGTGTTAAAACGAGGTAGCATCATGTCTCCAACCCTATCTTCAAGCCGTGCGCGCCACTTCACCTCGGCGGCCATATTAGCTTGATAGCCAGCTGGATATCAAACGCGTTATTGTGTTTTGGTAATAATTTGTGGTTTTTAGTATGAAAAGTGATATTTTGGTTAAATGTACGCATTTAACATTAAATATGGCGTGTGTGGTACAGGGTGTAATCACCGAATGGGTGTACTAAGTGAAAATAATTCAAGTGCATCATTTCACCGGTAAGCTTTATGACATAAATATTGTTATTTTAATGTTTGTTAAGTATGAAATACCTGCAGATCTTATTGAATATCGATCACTGGAAAAGCATGTACAGTTTTTTGCATCAATTTTGCGTATTTGCATCAGCTTTACATTATTATTTCAATTATAAATAATGCAACCCGATATTTTGACACTTCACATACCACATCGTGTTGTACTTGAGATCCTACTAACATCGATAACGTTTAATAGTGAGTGACTATTTTTTTTTATATAAATAGGTTTCCGGCTGATTTAGAAATAAGAAAGGAATGGGTCAAAAATATAAACAGAGGCGAGGAATGGAGTCCTACACAATACTCAAGGATATGCTCTGCACATTTTGAAGAATCCTGTTTTCGTCTGGGATACACTCGAAAAACTCTCCATTCGCATGCAGTGCCAACAATATTTGTTAATCATCCCTTATCATGTCAACCGGTAAGTGTTCAGATTATACAAGTCGTATGCACAAAAGTCCTAGTACGTCTAAGACTTATTCAGCTAGTCTGGTGTGATTTATTCAAACAAGTGGCAAACAATATCAACATGTACAAGTCAAAATCTGTCAAAGTGCTCATTTGTATTGATATAACCTGACAACACTTTCACAATGTTCGCAGTTTTTATAACAAACTTGTATTGATTAAAGGTTTATAATGTTTGCAAGTTTTATAAAATTTGCAAGTGATAATTTAATAAACAAAAAATATGAACTACATATGTCTTTTAATTTTTCCGCTTTTACCCTATAGTAGCTGCCATAAGTATCAAATTAAGGCGAGACATGTTCAGGTCGATTCGTTTTGCTGCAAATTTGTCGGATTGTACTGTTTATTAAACAGGGCCCAGATGCACCATCCTCCTAGCGTTATTCCCGGTAGTGCCCCAAAGGGCCCCGGGGTCCGCTTTGACACCTAATCGAGCGTTTTTCAAAAAAAGTGTACAAAACAACATTTTTTCAAAATTAATTTTTTTTTTGTTTTTCTTACCCAAAATCTTTGATACTATCGACCCTCATACAAGAAAAAAAGTGTCCTAAATATTCCATTCCAGATCGTCACATTTTTGTATGCAGTCTTTTTTTATTTATATGGTCGTGACGCACTGGAAGAAAAAATTTACATAGTAAAATCTGGGACACTTTTTTTCTTGTATGAGGATCGATAGTATCAACGATTCTGAGTAAGAAAAACCAAATGGAATGGCTATTAATGAAATGTTTTTATAATTTTAATGAATATTTTACATATTAAGATTGATAGTTATATAGATATTAAGAAAGTTAATTAATGTTGAAATGTGATAATTTAATATTGTACGCCCGAAATGGGCAAACTGTTGGACTTTTTATTTAAGGTGTGATCTATTTTTACACAGTTTTGAACAATAAATGAATCTTATCTTATCTTAAAAAAATAATTTCGAATTCTGAAAAAAAGGAAGTTTTGTACACTTTTTTTGAAAAACGTCCTCCCAAGATTTGGCATAGGCACTAGTTTTACGAAAGCGACTGCCATCTGACCTTCCAACCCAGATGCACCATGCGCAATAACATAAGAATTCGCCAAGCTAGTCAAGAGAGTGATATTTTGGACCAGTAGGTAAATCCAGTTTATTTTATTTTATGATTAAATATTTTATCGACAAAAGCTTACTATGAAGATTACACAACACTAGTCGTGATGATATCTGTCAAATATATAGTTGAGAATTTAATTCATAAATGGGTCCATTGCACCATTAAATACCAAGTAGAGTAGCCATATTTGTCTCTCTTTCTCTTATGAAATTTGGTATAGAGATAGCTTGAGTCCTGGAGCATTCTCCATGATTTTCGGGATAAAAACTACCCGTTGTCATAACAACGGATAGTTTTTATCCCGAAAATCATCCTCTAAGGAGGTTAAATAGCGGGTGAAAAATTGGATGGAACCCATTTACGGTATATAGCGGTAATTGGGAGTCCTGGGGAATAGGAACATTATATAGGTAAATATAATGTATGTGACGTTCCAAGGGTAAAGGTACCTTATCGCGGTAGTTTCGAAGATGTTTTCTAAAACGGGGTAAAAAATACGTTTTATTATGGCTATTTTGAAAACTATTAGATGTAACATTTTGTTGACGTATCTTTATTTTTAATATAAAATATTTAAATTACAAGTCAGTTAATTTAATCCTACGGTTTAGTAGAAAAGGTCCTTACGGCCGTGTGATATGAAAATATGCAAAATGATAATGAAAAAAGCCTACATGCATCTATTATGGGGAGGCGGGTCATAGAAACCAAGTTTGCGGCGGAGTCTATTTTGTAAAAAAAGGCGTTCGGAGTAAGCTAATCTATAAAATCATGCAACTCAGCCATAATGACCCTTTCCTTCATACAATCCATACTAATATTACAAATGCGAAAGTAACTCTGTCTGTCTGTTAACTTTTCTTCCTTAATTTGGTTGAAATGAAATTTGGTGTAGAGACACTTTGAATTCCGGGGCCTTCCCAAAGAATCCTTACTAAAGATAGTTTTTATCTGGAAATTCATCACCTAAGGGGGTGAAAAGGGGGGAGAAAGTTACGATATAAACGAGTTCCGCGCGGACGAAGTCGCGGGCAAAAGCTAGTATTACATACTACAATTGCGAAGCAGATATATCATATCAAGAGAGAAGTCATACATTTAAGAGTTACATTCCATAGAACCTGGAGCGAGGATATCCTTGTGAGGTTATTCTTCTTTGAATACACTCATGAAGGTATCATCACTTTTGTACGCCGTCGTATGTTACGGTGCGGGACAATAGGCATATTTTTTTGTCTTCTTTCTTTTGAAGGAATACTTCCCAGAAATTTAGATATTTGGGGAGTATCATTTTGAGGCGGACTCGCTTTCCACGCGGCTTAGCCCATCACTAAAACTTCACACGTTTCGCTACAACACTAGTTTCCACGAACTGCACTACAAGATCGCACGCACGCGCCGGCCGAGCGGTCCGTCCCAAAGAGAATATAATCACTACGTTGTCCGTCCGTCAGACCCGTCAGTTCGAGCCAGACAACCTCAGAGCACGATCACGTCACTCGTCCATAGCTCCGCCGCTCTCGGCGTTCCGCGTAAACATCGCGAGTACAATTTTAGTGTTAAGCCTAAGTTTAAGTCACGTTTACCATGTGTGTTTGTAATAAATAACTGTAAACTATATTTGTGGGTTTCAATGGTGATTACACTAGACAGAACCCACAATTTCATTACGACTCTAGGTGCACCCCTGACATCATACAGAGGATTGCTATGGCCAAAAAGGCATTTAATAACAAAAAGCATATCTTATAAGCACGCATATCAAAAACAGCTAAAAAGCGGCTGATTAAAGTTTACATTTGGAGCACCATCGTCGGCAGTCTGTCGATTTCGCTCGTCTGGATGCGGCCTATGACAAGTTGGTGTGATACATTTCTTTGTGTATAGTGTACTTTACTAGCCTTCATAACTGTCAACTTGACACTTGTAGTGTCAAAATAAAATAGCGCCTTCGAGCGAGCGAGCCTTTCATTTTATTTTTTTATTTGCACGGAACAAAGAAAACGAAAACCTCAGTTCATTTTTGTAATGTAGTAGAAATACTTTTGGGACGATTATTTAGAAAATTACGGAAAGGTGTTCATTCTAAAAGCACTGAAAGAAAGTGAAGAATATTGTAATCAATTTAAAAGTTTGGATACACTGATGGATAAATCAAGGTATTTATGATTTTTTTGTAAATCGATCATTTATCTCATTGTCACTATGATTCATGAAATGATAATTGCTGAATAAATTCGTCACGATGCATAGTATATTCTATTTGTAATTTTCATTTCCAAGTAAAAATTTGTTTACAGGTTTTCGATGCTCCTTTTAGAACCTGGCGAGATTTATTTTGAAGATTATTCATGCACATTCAATGATTTAGAATCATTACATGAAGGTAATTCCAAGCAAGGTAGATTGAAACTTTGCTCAAAATCCCTTGTGTTTGAACCCAGAGACTGGACATATCCATTAATTAAGTTACATTTTAGAGACTGCACTAACATAGATGTGATACGGCCCCAGACTACCGACAGCCCACAGAATGTTATCAAGGTAGAAATTAAGCAGTTTGCAGAAATGCTTGAGGAGAACATATTGGCTCCATATAAATTTCAATATGAAAAGAAAACATTCTATATCTTTTATGATTTTGCTTCGGCTGAAGAAACTCTATATCAAATGCATCAGTTACAAAGAGCATCCACTTTGAATGCACCTGAACACAATAGCATGGTGGCTACCATCCTGCACTCTCGGTACATGCGGATGGTATTTGACCCCGTAATGATGGATGACTTCACCGAGGAGATAGTTTGTGAACTGCAGGCTGAAAAAATATCACCCCTAGTGAGACATCAAGGCAAGCTGGCCCTCACTCCAACAACATTGTATTTTCAACCTTTCAGCAATGTTGAAAGTGTGAGTATAATGATATGAGTCATATTTGATTTTATCAGAGCATTTCATATTAAAGCAGGGGGATTGCTAAGTAGATAAGATTACTATAACAAGTCATTTATTTTATTGCTGGTGCAACAATAGACACACCATTGCTACATTTAAATATTAATCAGTTAGATAGATAAATTAGAAATTTTCTAACCCCAATCTGAACCTAAGTACCTAATAGGCCAAATTGAAAAAAAAACTTTCTTTGTTTTAAAACATTAACTGTATCAATCTTACTTTTAAATATAATATTTGCAGACAATCCCATACAAATCGACCAAATCCCAAACTAAGCAAAACTTGTACTATGGGTACTAGACAACAATAAACATACTTATATAGATAAATAAGTACATTGAATGCATTCATGACTCAGCAACAAAATATTTGTGCTCATCACACAAATAAATGCCCTTACCGGGATTCGAACCTAGGACCTCTAGCTTCGTAGTCAGGGTGACTACCAACTAGGCTAAACCGATCGGTAAAAACAATATAAGACATTATTATGACATTCATGACATATTCAATAGACATGTCTGGCAGGTTTTTATGAAGTGGAATTTGGAATACCCTAACATTACATAGTTTATGAGTTATGATAATGATTTAATATTTTTCATCTATTTTCAGAGCCCAATTTTGAAACTGAAGCTGAGTCATCTGAAACGGTTATACAAGCGCAGATTTTTACTAAGGCAAGTTGTATGTATCAGTCAATGTTGTTCAGTTATTATTTATCAGCTATGCATCATAATAATATTTGCATAATGATTACTTAATGTGTATTGCCTGATTCACACAGGCTTTATCAACCATGTGCATCCTCTCTAGTTAGTTAAGAAATCAATTGTTTGTACGTAATTTCAACATTGGATTTTATCCTAATAGTCTGTAAGCCCACTCCCAATACGCCTATGTCTCATGACCAAACGCCGGACTCCAGCGGGCATTTTCGTGGCATGTCAGAATGATAGGTAAGGTTCGCAAATCAATCAATTTACTCTCGAGTATTTGTACTTAGTATTTGGTACCTAGTATTTATAATGTGAAATTCCAAATATCATAGCAACTAACTGCATTATTTATAAACGTACTTGGACTACACTTAAGTGGCCACTTCAGTGGGCTATCAGTCATCACTTCAAAGAGTATTTACACATTAAAGATGAATAAATGATAACGGGTAACTAATTTAATTAACTATGTTACAAATAATTCATTATAATACTCGTAAGTTAAGATTTTTTTGTAAACCTTACCTTGCCCTCAAACTGCCCCCTTATAGTCTGACGTTTGCTCATGACAACATGATAATAAAGACTGTATTGTTTGTTATAAATACAAGTTAGCTCTGGCAGGAATAAGTTGTCTATTCATTTAAAAATATTCTGATACAAGACAATTGATCACAAAGTACTTTGTTATATACTGAAATAGAGAACAATCTCTGGGCCTAAAAACGGTAACCCTGTAATTGATGCGCCATCTAGAATCGTTAGTTGAAATACTCCACTTCAATGTTAAAACATACAAAAAGTGCGTCGGTCACAGGGTTTGAACCCCGGCTCATCGACTCCAAATACCTCCGTCTGTACCCCTAGGCTACTGATGTCTTATGACAACACGGCGAATTTTGAAATACCTTGACAGCCTCTAGTTGACTTATTATGCTGTCATTACCGCGCAACTAGTACTAAGATTGGCCGCCCTGCAATTGATTGACATTTGTCATAGAACCGATATCTTTATTCTTTTTTTGCTCAACTTGTTCCAATAAAAAATGAGGGGTCTTACACCGCAAAAGCGAAAATCTATTGTGGACAAATGGTGTTCGGTTAAAGGTATTACGTACCGAAAACTCGCACAAATGGAAGGTGTTAGTGTTGGAGCCGTCCAAACTGCTATCCGTAAGTACGGGGAGGATTATACCTTCCGAGGACCAACAACGGCCAGGCCAAAAACCAGGTCCGTCCAATCCAAAACTGGACCAAAAGATAGTACAATTATTCGCATCTAATAGAGAGCTATCTGTCCGAGATGTCGTGAAAAAAGTTGGTACGAGTATCGGGATGGTACAACGTGCAAAGAAAAGGAATAATTTAAAGACATTAAAAAAACAGAAACAGCCGAAAAGAAGTCAAAAACAAAAAGCATCTGTTAAGACACGAGTCCGAAAATTATATGACTCGATTTTATCGAAAAAACACAGCTGTGTAATAATGGACGACGAAACGTATGTAAAACTGGACTACAAGTCTTTGCCAGGACCCCAGTATTACACTATTCGTGAGGGAACAGAAATCACAGAGGCTGAAAAATCCATTTGCGTTGAGAAGTTCGGCAAGAAAGTCATGGTGTGGCAGGCCATTTGTGAATGCGGAATGAAGTCAACTACTTTTTTCACTACCTCGTCGATAAATGCCGATATTTATATGAAAGAGTGCCTTCAGAAACGAGTATTGCCGATGATCAAAAAGCACAACTCCGAAACTGTATTTTGGCCTGACTTCTGAGCGTCTTGCCATTACGCGGCTAAGGTAGTAAAATGGTATAAAGACAATAATGTAAATTTTGTGGCCAAAGAGTTAAATCCACCGAATTGTCCAGAGCTTCGCCCGATTGAACACTACTGGGCAACAATATAATGAAAGCTAAACTACGTAAAACAGCCCGTAGTGCCGATACAGAGCAACAGTTTCGGTCAGATTGGAATAAGGTGGCTCGAACTTTTGACAAAGTCGCTGTCCGGTCATTAATGGGCACCATGAGGCAAAAAATTAGAAAACTGGCCAGAAATGAATAATTTGGGCTTTTTATGGTACTATTCGAGTTGTCCATATTATTTTGTACATAGTTGATTGATTTTAGTATGTCAATAAATAATTTAAAAAAAGTTTTTTTTCTTGTATTTATAACAAACGATACAGTATTTATGCATGTCAGCTGGTCGAGAAAGTTGTGCAGAGCAAGAATCAGAAGATTATCGCACCTAAAATTGGCTGAAAGTTTGAAAAATCCTTCAATTCCCGTCAAAATTGTAAGGGTAGATATATTTACGTCATGTGACAACAGTACGAGACATGTTGGCATCATTTAGTCCTTTAATCGTAAATAGAGTAAACCTAAGTCTGTCAGTCCTTAAGTGGCCGGAAGTACTTGGCAGATTAGGTACTTGATTCTTGCTCAGCACAATTTTCTCGACCTGCTGCTATGCATTTTATCGTGTTGTCATAAGATGTAGGCGTATTGGGAGTGGGCTTACGAACTATAATGCCTCATCAATGCTTCAACTGTAGCATTTCTTTTATGGGCTCTGACCTTCATGACCGCTCACCGTAACTTATTACCACTGTTTACAAATCGCGGTTGCCATTGTAGTTCCTTGCACAACTTCCTTATACTTAAATAAATATTCTCAACACTTGTTGTGTCGCTTGAGGATATGGTTTATGATTTAAATTATCTCTCTTCTTTTTTACCGACAATGAACCCACGTTATTCCGTTTTTTTTTTTGTTTTTGAACTATTGTTAATTGTGGGTGTGTGTTAGAGGACTAATTTTAGTTTCCTTTCCGACCAATATATATATTTTAAAATTAACGTGACAAAGTGGACTTTTTCAGTGGATACAACATTTTGGTTTACTTGTCTGTCACGGATTTCTACGAAAAACAAACGTATAAAAAAATGCTGGTTAGAGAAAGTGAAAGATTAAATAATACATTTTAATAGATGATTTCCACTCGTCCCGATTCTGAGAAATCTCTGGCTAATCAAGAGGGGAGGCCTTTGCCCAGCAGTGGGACACTATATAGGCTTCAAAAAAAAATAGATGAAATAAATATGGATGTTTTATCGCACATTATAAAACATCAATACTCTAATGAGATGCCATAATAAAACGAAGGACAGGCTATTATCGGTAGAAAAGAAGAACGACTCACTTAAAACTATAAATGCGAAAGTGACCTTTTGATAATTATACTGCAGAATCAATTCAGAAGAAATCTGGTATGGTGGGACAATTTGATAGAATAATCTTCTAAAGGGGCGAAATGGGGCCAGATAGTTTGTTTAGAAGTGTAATTGTAAACCAGTTATCTGCGGGCGAAATCTCAGACATCATAATAAAAAAAAAATGTACTGTCATTGCATTGGAACTCACCATATACTTAGTGTTAAAATTTCTTGATAAAGGAGCATAACATCCCTCGTTAACAAAATATTCCATCCATACCTTATTATTTATTTTAGGGTTGTGTTAATGCATATATTTTGTTCTATTACAGGGTTTGGAAATCTACAGTGCAGAAGAGAGTTCAGTAGCCCACATTTACCTAACTTTCCAGTCACAGGATGCTAGAGACAGAATATATGATATTTTGGAGCAGTCACACAGTGTTAGCTTGGAAAAAGTCCACGCTGAAGAAACAACACTGCAATGGCAAAATGGAATAGTCTCTAATTACGACTACTTGATGCATTTAAATTGGTAATTCTACTTTACAGTAAACTTATTCAAATAATTGTTACCCCAGGCAGGTACTAATCTAAGAACATTAATGTTTAAATGGAGCTATGGTGGTTAAGGAGGTTTAATAATTACTTATATTCTCTATATCAGTGTGAATGAGGTTATAAATATAGCTCATATTGATATATATATATATATATATCCAAAATTGATTAATCACACTAATGTGCGTAAGTTCGGGAACGCCTGTGCCATAATACTCTTAATTCAATAATACTAGGTAGTAAACGCATCTAAAGTTAAAATAAATTGTCTCTTTGTTTTCCAGCCTTGCAGATAGAAGTAAAAACGATCTCACTCAATATCCAGTATTTCCATGGGTAATATCAGATTACACTTCAACAGAATTGGACCTAGACAATGTTGATGTGTACAGAGATTTATCCAAACCTATGGGGGCACTGAATCCAGATAGATTAGAGAAATTAAAGGAAAGATATCATGAGATGTCCCATCCTAAATTTATGTATGGATCACATTATTCCGCCCCAGGCCTGGTGCTATTTTATCTAGTAAGTTCTCATTAACATTACTTCCTTTCTTAAACAATAAGGGGAATGTGCAATTCATATGAAGTAGCACTGTTTATTTCGGATGAATATAAACATATCTTCAATTTCTAGGTCAGAAAATATCCAGAATATATGCTTTGTCTTCAAAATGGAAGATTTGACCATCCCGATAGAATGTTCAATTCAGTGAAAGACGTGTATAACAATTGTTTACGGAACATGTCGGATTTTAAGGTAAACATTTTCCTGTTTGACTCGTCAGCAGTATAATTATACTTTCATAACTTTTGGGTTCCTAATAAAGTACTTATTGATTCCAGGAACTAGTGCCTGAATTTTATGATACGGAAGCTAAAGGCGATTTTCTAGTAAACAAATACCAAATAAATTTCGGAGATCGGCATGACGGGACCAAAGTAAACAATGTCGCGCTGCCTCCGTGGGCCGACTCGCCGGCACACTTTGTGACTAAACTTAGGCAAGCATTGGAGTCCGAGCATGTCTCTCGACACTTACATTTATGGATCGATATAATTTTTGGCTATAAACAAAGAGGGGAGGAAGCCATTAAGGCAAATAATGGTTGGTTTGTAACTTTTTCTTATGAAAGTTTTAATAAGGTTTCTAAGTTTAGTTTGTTTGATTTGTTTTGTTTGGTTTCAGTGTTTCATCACGTCTGTTACGAAGGCTCTGTAGACTTAGATGATGTCTGCGACATGAATGACAGACACGCGTTAGAAGTGCAAATAATGGAATTTGGTCAGGTACCAAAACAGCTCTTTACTAAGCCGCACGTTCGAAGGGTCACTCACGAAATACCCAAGAGTGTACAAGACGACTTGGAAGAGAACGATGTTGTATATAGTTTGGAATGCATTGACAGTATTCAGCTGCACAAGGAAGAGGTCACTTGTGCCCTGAGACAAGGTCCGAGACTGATATCTGTGGGTAAAGACGGCACTTTAAAAGTGTATGATACGGTGCAGAAAAAACAAATAAGAAGCGTCATATTGAGTGCGACTCCGCTCAGCTCATGCGTAATGATCGACGATAATATTGTCGCAGCTGGCTCGTGGGACAACGAAATGTGAGTAATTGTTTTTGTTAAAATAATAGGTTGCATGTGAGGTTAAAATTAACCGTGTTTTAATTCGTTCTCTGAAACGGTTTTCCTTGACATTGGTCTTTATTTCCTGCTATATAACAATTGTACAATAGGAAACAACTTTATTGATATTAAATAAACATTACACGGTATTTGTTTCAGATATCTGTACGACGTGGATTACGGCAGAGTGGTGGAAAGCTTCCGAGCGCATGACGATTGCGTTAGCTGTTTGTTGTGGTTAGAAAAAGGTAACTATACGATGTACTTTCAGACTAACAGTTAAAACAATATTACAGTACATTAAAAGAATGAAAGCGTCATATGTAACTAACCGCGGTAGGAGGGTTACTTTTTCGAGTATGTATGTTTGTGTGTCTATTTCTTTGGCACGTTCTGCAGCGTAATCGGCTTGATGGATTTTAACATGTGAGGTGTCGTTAAATCCCTGTCAGTCGTGCAAGTGACATTATAGTCCGTAAGCCCGCTCCTAATACACCTGCGTCTCATGGCAACACGATAAAATGCATGGCACACGGTTGAGATAGTTGTGCTGAGATCAGAAGATTATCGCACCTAAAATTGACCGAAAGTTTGAAAAATCCTTCACTTCCGGTCAAACTTTTAAGGGTAGGTATATTTACGTCATGTGACAACAGTACGAGACATGACATGTATCATCATTTAGTCCTATAATCGTAGAGAGAGTAAACCTTTGTCTGTCAGTCATTCCTGAAATGGCCGGAAGTACTTGGCAGAAGGTGCCAAAGTTGGCCACCTTCCATTTGATTTATTCATCAAACATTCGGTAAATTTTAGTTGCGATAATCTTCTGATTCTTGCTCAACACAACTTTCTCGACCGTGTGCCATGCATTTTATCGTGTTGCCATGAGACGTAGGTGTATTGGGAGCGGGCTTACGGACTAATAGGGAATATTTTTGTTCTCTTAGAAAGGCGAAACACGTGTCGAGATTTATTAATTATTTGCGGTGTTTTGTTATATTTATTTGCGTAATTCTTCAAGAGAAGGGATAGTGTGTACCTACTACCCAACATTAACTGCAGGTCGATCACGTAACGCATTGTACGAACGTCGGGTAGGTCTAAATGTCACTTTTCATATGGAAAATTGACAGTTAAAGTGTACCGACGCGCGTTCGGAACGTTACGTGATTACCCCTCTGTATGCAAAAATATGCCAGTTCTCACTCACTTATTATGGCGAACAGACCTGCTTCGAATCTCGAACTTCGTATATCTCCATTAATAACTACAAAAGACAATCTAAGTTTCAATACAACCGCACCAATCAAAAATTGACGAAATTGACAACTTCACTTACAGATTTGCGAGTGGGGGCCGAGGGGGCGTGGCCCTGCATGGCCTACTAGATTTTATTCAACCAATCACAGAAAATAATTCTTGTGACGTGTGTGTGTAGATTTGCTTTAAACAATCAGATCACACACACTCTCATAACTCCCGCGGGAGGTAAATCGGCTATGGCTTGCTCTATACCTACACCTGCCTATAATACACCCTTTACGAGCAAGTGTGATGAAATAGTACATTACTTACCTAGAGCGGTTAAACAAAGAATGTCTCAGATCGCAGGTATTTGACGCCCGAGCCGAAGGCAAGGGCGATAAATATGCGCTCTGAGGCTTTCTTTATTATCGCCCGTGGTGAGTACAAAATTTTACGTCTCTATCTGGCCAGGAAGTGGGGTTTTCCGCACGCATAGCATGCGGTAATTCCTACTTTATGGCCAGGTATGACAAATAATATTGTTCTAATTAATCTCATATTTGGATGTGAGTTAAAATCTGTTATCGATGGCTTCACTGTTGGTTTTGTGTTGATATCCAGAGCTTGTGCTGATATCGGCCTATAATACACCCTTTACGAGAAAGTGTGATGAAAATAATATTGTTCTAATTAATCTCATATTTGGATGTGAGTTAACATCTGTTATCGATGGCTTCACTGTTGGTTTTGTGTTGATATCCAGAGCTTGTGCTGATATCGGCCTATAATACACCCTTTACGAGCAAGTGTGATGAAAATAATATTGTTCTAATTAATCTCATATTTGGATGTGAGTTAACATCTGTTATCGATGGCTTCACTGTTGGTTTTGTGTTGATATCCAGAGCTTGTGCTGATATCGGCCTATAATACACCCTTTACGAGCAAGTGTGATGAAAATAATATTGTTCTAATTAATCTCATATTTGGATGTGAGTTAACATCTGTTATCGATGGCTTCACTGTTGGTTTTGTGTTGATATCCAGAGCTTGTGCTGATATCGGCCTATAATACACCCTTTACGAGCAAGTGTGATGAAAATAATATTGTTCTAATTAATCTCATATTTGGATGTGAGTTAACATCTGTTATCGATGGCTTCACTGTTGGTTTTGTGTTGATATCCAGAGCTTGTGCTGATATCGGGCGGGCACGACGGCGTGGTGCGCGCGTGGGGCTCGCCGGGCCGCGCGGGGCAGCAGGCGCTGCGCGGGCTGCGCGCCGAGTTCGACCATGACGGGAAGGTCACCGCCGTCACCTTCAGGTACGTACGAGGTACACAGTACACAAGCTGCGTGGGGCTCGCCGGGCCGCGCGGGGCAGCAGGCGCTGCGCGGGCTGCGCGCCGAGTTCGACCATGACGGGAAGGTCACCGCCGTCACCTTCAGGTACGTACGAGGTACACAGTACACAAGCTGCGTGGGGCTCGCCGGGCCGCGTGGGGCAGCAGGCGCTGCGCGGGCTGCGCGCCGAGTTCGACCATGACGGGAAGGTCACCGCCGTCACCTTCAGGTACGTACGAGGTACACAGTACACAAGCTGCGTGGGGCTCGCCGGGCCGCGCGGGGCAGCAGGCGCTGCGCGGGCTGCGCGCCGAGTTCGACCATGACGGGAAGGTCACCGCCGTCACCTTCAGGTACGTACGAGGTACACAGTACACAAGCTGCGTGGGGCTCGCCGGGCCGCGCGGGGCAGCAGGCGCTGCGCGGGCTGCGCGCCGAGTTCGACCATGACGGGAAGGTCACCGCCGTCACCTTCAGGTACGTACGAGGTACACAGTACACAAGCTGCGTGGGGCTCGCCGGGCCGCGCGGGGCAGCAGGCGCTGCGCGGGCTGCGCGCCGAGTTCGACCATGACGGGAAGGTCACCGCCGTCACCTTCAGGTACGTACGAGGTACACAGTACACAAGCTGCGTGGGGCTCGCCGGGCCGCGCGGGGCAGCAGGCGCTGCGCGGGCTGCGCGCCGAGTTCGACCATGACGGGAAGGTCACCGCCGTCACCTTCAGGTACGTACGAGGTACACAGTACACAAGCTGCGTGGGGCTCGCCGGGCCGCGCGGGGCAGCAGGCGCTGCGCGGGCTGCGCGCCGAGTTCGACCATGACGGGAAGGTCACCGCCGTCACCTTCAGGTACGTACGAGGTACACAGTACACAAGCTGCGTGGGGCTCGCCGGGCCGCGCGGGGCAGCAGGCGCTGCGCGGGCTGCGCGCCGAGTTCGACCATGACGGGAAGGTCACCGCCGTCACCTTCAGGTACGTACGAGGTACACAGTACACAAGCTGCGTGGGGCTCGCCGGGCCGCGCGGGGCAGCAGGCGCTGCGCGGGCTGCGCGCCGAGTTCGACCATGACGGGAAGGTCACCGCCGTCACCTTCAGGTACGTACGAGGTACACAGTACACAAGCTGCGTGGGGCTCGCCGGGCCGCGCGGGGCAGCAGGCGCTGCGCGGGCTGCGCGCCGAGTTCGACCATGACGGGAAGGTCACCGCCGTCACCTTCAGGTACGTACGAGGTACACAGTACACAAGCTGCGTGGGGCTCGCCGGGCCGCGCGGGGCAGCAGGCGCTGCGCGGGCTGCGCGCCGAGTTCGACCATGACGGGAAGGTCACCGCCGTCACCTTCAGGTACGTACGAGGTACACAGTACACAAGCTGCGTGGGGCTCGCCGGGCCGCGCGGGGCAGCAGGCGCTGCGCGGGCTGCGCGCCGAGTTCGACCATGACGGGAAGGTCACCGCCGTCACCTTCAGGTACGTACGAGGTACACAGTACACAAGCTGCGTGGGGCTCGCCGGGCCGCGCGGGGCAGCAGGCGCTGCGCGGGCTGCGCGCCGAGTTCGACCATGACGGGAAGGTCACCGCCGTCACCTTCAGGTACGTACGAGGTACACAGTACACAAGCTGCGTGGGGCTCGCCGGGCCGCGCGGGGCAGCAGGCGCTGCGCGGGCTGCGCGCCGAGTTCGACCATGACGGGAAGGTCACCGCCGTCACCTTCAGGTACGTACGAGGTACACAGTACACAAGCTGCGTGGGGCTCGCCGGGCCGCGCGGGGCAGCAGGCGCTGCGCGGGCTGCGCGCCGAGTTCGACCATGACGGGAAGGTCACCGCCGTCACCTTCAGGTACGTACGAGGTACACAGTACACAAGCTGCGTGGGGCTCGCCGGGCCGCGCGGGGCAGCAGGCGCTGCGCGGGCTGCGCGCCGAGTTCGACCATGACGGGAAGGTCACCGCCGTCACCTTCAGGTACGTACGAGGTACACAGTACACAAGCTGCGTGGGGCTCGCCGGGCCGCGCGGGGCAGCAGGCGCTGCGCGGGCTGCGCGCCGAGTTCGACCATGACGGGAAGGTCACCGCCGTCACCTTCAGGTACGTACGAGGTACACAGTACACAAGCTGCGTGGGGCTCGCCGGGCCGCGCGGGGCAGCAGGCGCTGCGCGGGCTGCGCGCCGAGTTCGACCATGACGGGAAGGTCACCGCCGTCACCTTCAGGTACGTACGAGGTACACAGTACACAAGCTGCGTGGGGCTCGCCGGGCCGCGCGGGGCAGCAGGCGCTGCGCGGGCTGCGCGCCGAGTTCGACCATGACGGGAAGGTCACCGCCGTCACCTTCAGGTACGTACGAGGTACACAGTACACAAGCTGCGTGGGGCTCGCCGGGCCGCGCGGGGCAGCAGGCGCTGCGCGGGCTGCGCGCCGAGTTCGACCATGACGGGAAGGTCACCGCCGTCACCTTCAGGTACGTACGAGGTACACAGTACACAAGCTGCGTGGGGCTCGCCGGGCCGCGCGGGGCAGCAGGCGCTGCGCGGGCTGCGCGCCGAGTTCGACCATGACGGGAAGGTCACCGCCGTCACCTTCAGGTACGTACGAGGTACACAGTACACAAGCTGCGTGGGGCTCGCCGGGCCGCGCGGGGCAGCAGGCGCTGCGCGGGCTGCGCGCCGAGTTCGACCATGACGGGAAGGTCACCGCCGTCACCTTCAGGTACGTACGAGGTACACAGTACACAAGCTGCGTGGGGCTCGCCGGGCCGCGCGGGGCAGCAGGCGCTGCGCGGGCTGCGCGCCGAGTTCGACCATGACGGGAAGGTCACCGCCGTCACCTTCAGGTACGTACGAGGTACACAGTACACAAGCTGCGTGGGGCTCGCCGGGCCGCGCGGGGCAGCAGGCGCTGCGCGGGCTGCGCGCCGAGTTCGACCATGACGGGAAGGTCACCGCCGTCACCTTCAGGTACGTACGAGGTACACAGTACACAAGCTGCGTGGGGCTCGCCGGGCCGCGCGGGGCAGCAGGCGCTGCGCGGGCTGCGCGCCGAGTTCGACCATGACGGGAAGGTCACCGCCGTCACCTTCAGGTACGTACGAGGTACACAGTACACAAGCTGCGTGGGGCTCGCCGGGCCGCGCGGGGCAGCAGGCGCTGCGCGGGCTGCGCGCCGAGTTCGACCATGACGGGAAGGTCACCGCCGTCACCTTCAGGTACGTACGAGGTACACAGTACACAAGCTGCGTGGGGCTCGCCGGGCCGCGCGGGGCAGCAGGCGCTGCGCGGGCTGCGCGCCGAGTTCGACCATGACGGGAAGGTCACCGCCGTCACCTTCAGGTACGTACGAGGTACACAGTACACAAGCTGCGTGGGGCTCGCCGGGCCGCGCGGGGCAGCAGGCGCTGCGCGGGCTGCGCGCCGAGTTCGACCATGACGGGAAGGTCACCGCCGTCACCTTCAGGTACGTACGAGGTACACAGTACACAAGCTGCGTGGGGCTCGCCGGGCCGCGCGGGGCAGCAGGCGCTGCGCGGGCTGCGCGCCGAGTTCGACCATGACGGGAAGGTCACCGCCGTCACCTTCAGGTACGTACGAGGTACACAGTACACAAGCTGCGTGGGGCTCGCCGGGCCGCGCGGGGCAGCAGGCGCTGCGCGGGCTGCGCGCCGAGTTCGACCATGACGGGAAGGTCACCGCCGTCACCTTCAGGTACGTACGAGGTACACAGTACACAATCTGCGTGGGGCTCGCCGGGCCGCGCGGGGCAGCAGGCGCTGCGCGGGCTGCGCGCCGAGTTCGACCATGACGGGAAGGTCACCGCCGTCACCTTCAGGTACGTACGAGGTACACAGTACACAAGCTGCGTGGGGCTCGCCGGGCCGCGCGGGGCAGCAGGCGCTGCGCGGGCTGCGCGCCGAGTTCGACCATGACGGGAAGGTCACCGCCGTCACCTTCAGGTACGTACGAGGTACACAGTACACAAGCTGCGTGGGGCTCGCCGGGCCGCGCGGGGCAGCAGGCGCTGCGCGGGCTGCGCGCCGAGTTCGACCATGACGGGAAGGTCACCGCCGTCACCTTCAGGTACGTACGAGGTACACAGTACACAAGCTGCGTGGGGCTCGCCGGGCCGCGCGGGGCAGCAGGCGCTGCGCGGGCTGCGCGCCGAGTTCGACCATGACGGGAAGGTCACCGCCGTCACCTTCAGGTACGTACGAGGTACACAGTACACAAGCTGCGTGGGGCTCGCCGGGCCGCGCGGGGCAGCAGGCGCTGCGCGGGCTGCGCGCCGAGTTCGACCATGACGGGAAGGTCACCGCCGTCACCTTCAGGTACGTACGAGGTACACAGTACACAAGCTGCGTGGGGCTCGCCGGGCCGCGCGGGGCAGCAGGCGCTGCGCGGGCTGCGCGCCGAGTTCGACCATGACGGGAAGGTCACCGCCGTCACCTTCAGGTACGTACGAGGTACACAGTACACAAGCTGCGTGGGGCTCGCCGGGCCGCGCGGGGCAGCAGGCGCTGCGCGGGCTGCGCGCCGAGTTCGACCATGACGGGAAGGTCACCGCCGTCACCTTCAGGTACGTACGAGGTACACAGTACACAAGCTGCGTGGGGCTCGCCGGGCCGCGCGGGGCAGCAGGCGCTGCGCGGGCTGCGCGCCGAGTTCGACCATGACGGGAAGGTCACCGCCGTCACCTTCAGGTACGTACGAGGTACACAGTACACAAGCTGCGTGGGGCTCGCCGGGCCGCGCGGGGCAGCAGGCGCTGCGCGGGCTGCGCGCCGAGTTCGACCATGACGGGAAGGTCACCGCCGTCACCTTCAGGTACGTACGAGGTACACAGTACACAAGCTGCGTGGGGCTCGCCGGGCCGCGCGGGGCAGCAGGCGCTGCGCGGGCTGCGCGCCGAGTTCGACCATGACGGGAAGGTCACCGCCGTCACCTTCAGGTACGTACGAGGTACACAGTACACAAGCTGCGTGGGGCTCGCCGGGCCGCGCGGGGCAGCAGGCGCTGCGCGGGCTGCGCGCCGAGTTCGACCATGACGGGAAGGTCACCGCCGTCACCTTCAGGTACGTACGAGGTACACAGTACACAAGCTGCGTGGGGCTCGCCGGGCCGCGCGGGGCAGCAGGCGCTGCGCGGGCTGCGCGCCGAGTTCGACCATGACGGGAAGGTCACCGCCGTCACCTTCAGGTACGTACGAGGTACACAGTACACAAGCTGCGTGGGGCTCGCCGGGCCGCGCGGGGCAGCAGGCGCTGCGCGGGCTGCGCGCCGAGTTCGACCATGACGGGAAGGTCACCGCCGTCACCTTCAGGTACGTACGAGGTACACAGTACACAAGCTGCGTGGGGCTCGCCGGGCCGCGCGGGGCAGCAGGCGCTGCGCGGGCTGCGCGCCGAGTTCGACCATGACGGGAAGGTCACCGCCGTCACCTTCAGGTACGTACGAGGTACACAGTACACAAGCTGCGTGGGGCTCGCCGGGCCGCGCGGGGCAGCAGGCGCTGCGCGGGCTGCGCGCCGAGTTCGACCATGACGGGAAGGTCACCGCCGTCACCTTCAGGTACGTACGAGGTACACAGTACACAAGCTGCGTGGGGCTCGCCGGGCCGCGCGGGGCAGCAGGCGCTGCGCGGGCTGCGCGCCGAGTTCGACCATGACGGGAAGGTCACCGCCGTCACCTTCAGGTACGTACGAGGTACACAGTACACAAGCTGCGTGGGGCTCGCCGGGCCGCGCGGGGCAGCAGGCGCTGCGCGGGCTGCGCGCCGAGTTCGACCATGACGGGAAGGTCACCGCCGTCACCTTCAGGTACGTACGAGGTACACAGTACACAAGCTGCGTGGGGCTCGCCGGGCCGCGCGGGGCAGCAGGCGCTGCGCGGGCTGCGCGCCGAGTTCGACCATGACGGGAAGGTCACCGCCGTCACCTTCAGGTACGTACGAGGTACACAGTACACAAGCTGCGTGGGGCTCGCCGGGCCGCGCGGGGCAGCAGGCGCTGCGCGGGCTGCGCGCCGAGTTCGACCATGACGGGAAGGTCACCGCCGTCACCTTCAGGTACGTACGAGGTACACAGTACACAAGCTGCGTGGGGCTCGCCGGGCCGCGCGGGGCAGCAGGCGCTGCGCGGGCTGCGCGCCGAGTTCGACCATGACGGGAAGGTCACCGCCGTCACCTTCAGGTACGTACGAGGTACACAGTACACAAGCTGCGTGGGGCTCGCCGGGCCGCGCGGGGCAGCAGGCGCTGCGCGGGCTGCGCGCCGAGTTCGACCATGACGGGAAGGTCACCGCCGTCACCTTCAGGTACGTACGAGGTACACAGTACACAAGCTGCGTGGGGCTCGCCGGGCCGCGCGGGGCAGCAGGCGCTGCGCGGGCTGCGCGCCGAGTTCGACCATGACGGGAAGGTCACCGCCGTCACCTTCAGGTACGTACGAGGTACACAGTACACAAGCTGCGTGGGGCTCGCCGGGCCGCGCGGGGCAGCAGGCGCTGCGCGGGCTGCGCGCCGAGTTCGACCATGACGGGAAGGTCACCGCCGTCACCTTCAGGTACGTACGAGGTACACAGTACACAAGCTGCGTGGGGCTCGCCGGGCCGCGCGGGGCAGCAGGCGCTGCGCGGGCTGCGCGCCGAGTTCGACCATGACGGGAAGGTCACCGCCGTCACCTTCAGGTACGTACGAGGTACACAGTACACAAGCTGCGTGGGGCTCGCCGGGCCGCGCGGGGCAGCAGGCGCTGCGCGGGCTGCGCGCCGAGTTCGACCATGACGGGAAGGTCACCGCCGTCACCTTCAGGTACGTACGAGGTACACAGTACACAAGCTGCGTGGGGCTCGCCGGGCCGCGCGGGGCAGCAGGCGCTGCGCGGGCTGCGCGCCGAGTTCGACCATGACGGGAAGGTCACCGCCGTCACCTTCAGGTACGTACGAGGTACACAGTACACAAGCTGCGTGGGGCTCGCCGGGCCGCGCGGGGCAGCAGGCGCTGCGCGGGCTGCGCGCCGAGTTCGACCATGACGGGAAGGTCACCGCCGTCACCTTCAGGTACGTACGAGGTACACAGTACACAAGCTGCGTGGGGCTCGCCGGGCCGCGCGGGGCAGCAGGCGCTGCGCGGGCTGCGCGCCGAGTTCGACCATGACGGGAAGGTCACCGCCGTCACCTTCAGGTACGTACGAGGTACACAGTACACAAGCTGCGTGGGGCTCGCCGGGCCGCGCGGGGCAGCAGGCGCTGCGCGGGCTGCGCGCCGAGTTCGACCATGACGGGAAGGTCACCGCCGTCACCTTCAGGTACGTACGAGGTACACAGTACACAAGCTGCGTGGGGCTCGCCGGGCCGCGCGGGGCAGCAGGCGCTGCGCGGGCTGCGCGCCGAGTTCGACCATGACGGGAAGGTCACCGCCGTCACCTTCAGGTACGTACGAGGTACACAGTACACAAGCTGCGTGGGGCTCGCCGGGCCGCGCGGGGCAGCAGGCGCTGCGCGGGCTGCGCGCCGAGTTCGACCATGACGGGAAGGTCACCGCCGTCACCTTCAGGTACGTACGAGGTACACAGTACACAAGCTGCGTGGGGCTCGCCGGGCCGCGCGGGGCAGCAGGCGCTGCGCGGGCTGCGCGCCGAGTTCGACCATGACGGGAAGGTCACCGCCGTCACCTTCAGGTACGTACGAGGTACACAGTACACAAGCTGCGTGGGGCTCGCCGGGCCGCGCGGGGCAGCAGGCGCTGCGCGGGCTGCGCGCCGAGTTCGACCATGACGGGAAGGTCACCGCCGTCACCTTCAGGTACGTACGAGGTACACAGTACACAAGCTGCGTGGGGCTCGCCGGGCCGCGCGGGGCAGCAGGCGCTGCGCGGGCTGCGCGCCGAGTTCGACCATGACGGGAAGGTCACCGCCGTCACCTTCAGGTACGTACGAGGTACACAGTACACAAGCTGCGTGGGGCTCGCCGGGCCGCGCGGGGCAGCAGGCGCTGCGCGGGCTGCGCGCCGAGTTCGACCATGACGGGAAGGTCACCGCCGTCACCTTCAGGTACGTACGAGGTACACAGTACACAAGCTGCGTGGGGCTCGCCGGGCCGCGCGGGGCAGCAGGCGCTGCGCGGGCTGCGCGCCGAGTTCGACCATGACGGGAAGGTCACCGCCGTCACCTTCAGGTACGTACGAGGTACACAGTACACAAGCTGCGTGGGGCTCGCCGGGCCGCGCGGGGCAGCAGGCGCTGCGCGGGCTGCGCGCCGAGTTCGACCATGACGGGAAGGTCACCGCCGTCACCTTCAGGTACGTACGAGGTACACAGTACACAAGCTGCGTGGGGCTCGCCGGGCCGCGCGGGGCAGCAGGCGCTGCGCGGGCTGCGCGCCGAGTTCGACCATGACGGGAAGGTCACCGCCGTCACCTTCAGGTACGTACGAGGTACACAGTACACAAGCTGCGTGGGGCTCGCCGGGCCGCAGGTCAGGTATGTAACAGGTTCCAAATTAACTAACAAACGATTAAATACACACGCACGGCACACACGCTCAAATTCATAAGTGTACGCGCCTCGCGCACAAACAAGTTTGATCTTGTCGCTCTGTCCGTGGCGTGCTCATATACACGTACAAATTACGCAAGGCACGCACACTGAGACGCCTTTCAGCACGGTCGATAGACCGACTCCTGGGCGTCTCGCCGCGCGCCGCTGGCGCGCTGCTCTCGCACAGCGCGTGAGCGCGTACGAATTAGAGCAGAATAGGTGAGCCGTGCGTGATGCCTCAACCAGAGGCTGCTTAAATTCGTGCGCAGCTTAGAGAACCGCAAACCTACGACATATTAATCGACCGGCTGCTTTGCGCGGACGGAGGCGGCGGCAGCGGCTATGGCGATCCGCTAGTGCGCTCATGAATAAGACCTGCATATCGTTTCGAAACATATCGAACGGTATTCGAAATATAAATTTAAAAAATAATGTTACAAATGGCGGACTTAATGCGAAATGGTATTATCAACATGAAAGTGTTAAGCAACTAAAAACTTGTAGGTAAACGATGAGTTCAAAAGTCAGTCACCCCATCCTAGGCAATTATTAGAATAAGGCAGTAGGTACTATTCAGATACCCTTGTCCATTTCCCCGGACCCTTTTCCTTACCAACCCATCCTGGGTTCTAAATATTGGCCCTTAAAAACTGCGTCGCTCATAAATTAACTTCTTTAGATCCGTACTGGCACTTAAGTTAGCACCTGTTTAGGTGTCGTATTTCGACTGTAGTTCATGAATACGATTCGGTTGTGATACTACGTTTAACTATTTGTTACAGCGATACCGCGCGATCGATCGTCGATCAATGAAGATTTTGTTTGAACCGATTGGGTGGATGGTTCAATATACTTTTAATGTAAAAACTCTGTTACAGACGCCGCCGCCACAGCGTGGACATAATCGCAGGAACCAGCGACGGCGAGCTATACGTGTGGGACTTGAAGGCTCGCGAGCTGCTCGCCAAGATGTCCGTGCACTCTTCGCCCACTGTCGGCGCGTGCTTCGTGCCCGCCGGCGACCGCGTCGTCACCATCGCGCGAAACGGTGACATGAGCGTCACTGACCTGCTCGTTTGCGATTCCGTGAGTGATTTACAATAAATTTAACCGGCAAAGTCCTCCTGCTGTTCGCCTATAAAGCCTTTTTATACGAGTGGGACTTGGCTCGCGAGCTGCTCGTGTATATAATGTAGTATTATTTTGACTGTCGTGATATTCCCTCAGGTGTACCACGCGCAACTGGCTGCGGGCGCGGCGGCGCTGTGCTGGCAGGGCCCGCGCGCGCTGTGGCTGGGCGCGCGGCGCGGCGCGCTGCTGCAGTGGGACATGATGCGCGCGCAGCCGCGCGCCGAGCTGCAGGCGCACCAAGGTACGCACTCGTTGTATCCGTCTCTTTTTGTAGCCGGTATGGTCGAACTGGAGACTCTCCATTTCAGACGTAAATTTCACCTCGCAGTCCACTATAGTATTCTACTTAGACCCAGTTGCATTGGAAGACGTTCGTCCCAGAGCAGTACCGACGCGCGACGCGCCTCGCCGGCGGCGGCGGGGCTGCGCACGTGTCGCGCGAGCAACGCGCCTGGCGTTCGTGCGTCGCGCGTCGGCGCTGCTCAATGAGCTGGTGCTGAGGCAGGATGCCGATGTGTTTGCAGACAGTTGGCAGAGCCTGCTTACTAAAATACGTGCTTTGTGTACTAATATTTAGTTAGTGATACTTTTGTTTTATTTGTTTGTATAATGCATGTAACTGTCATGTTTGTTTAATGTAAAGGCGCTTTGGTTGTTTAATGTAAGCCTGTAATGTAAATTATTAAATAAAAAATAAAGTAAATAAAACTCTATGCTAACTATAATCGGGCCAATCCAATAGGACTGTGCCCATAGGGACACAATTTAATTTCCTCTTTTTCTGTTCAGAAAATAGTCATTGTTGTACCCAAATCAAGGATCAATCCCAGATATTCCGAGTTTAATTTGGATTTTCCTCCTAGAAGGTGAGAAAAGCAGTATGTGTCACTCGGCAACTCTGCCCTTCTTATTGCAAACGCAGTACTTGCAAAATGGCGGTTTCGAGATAAACGTGGTAAACATATTTTGTGATATCTATGCAACAAATCTATGTGGTATAACTTTTGAAGTGTACTGAAAAATAGTGAAAAAAATCAAGCTCTCTATTGACATATTTTTTTCTTTACTTTACTGCCTTATTTGGATAAAATGCGCAGTACTGCATTTTCATCAACTATCTGGGCTTGTGGGTGTAACAGTATTACTAAGACTAAATGCAGTCTTTGTGTTTATTACTGCAAAATCACCTAGCACGTGTTCAATACTGCGTTTCTAGTTCGCAATCATGCCCAATTTTCATTCATGGTACTAGTTAAAAGTGTTGTTAAGAGGATTGTGAACCTGTAAATTTTCATACAAAAAGCGATAACGTTTTTCACCCCGTAAACATCGTTCGATTTTTATAATTTTTTGACATATTGTAGATATAGTAAAATACTAGGTCTGTACGTTTTGATTATTAAGAAATATTGCTTACTTTAAAAGTTATTTGCATCTAAAAATCTATATTTTTGACTTAAAAACTTTGTCTATCTTTTTATTTTTATTAAATTAATCTAAACTGATTTACTAAAAAAGGAAAACGTACAGACATAGATTAAAGTGTACTTAATGCAATTATACCAAAATTATTTAATTTCAAGGTTTAGGGGGGTAAAAACGTTATCACCCGAAACCATATTTCAACAAGAAAATGTAGGCAATTACCTCCAGGACTTGCAGCTCTCTCTATCGCACGATACGGGTCGGGAGGCAGAGCGGTGTGAGACAGATAGATTTTTTTTAAATACCTACTCGCGCCGCGTATCGACACTTCACAATCCTCTTAAGATTTAACTTCTGGCTATTTTAAGTGACGAAGAGATGAAATAAAACAAATTTTAGGTAAGTATTAGAAAAAAAAAATATTATCGAAATAACTGAACTTAAAAATACCTACTTGAAGTAAATGTAGCCAACTTCCAAAATCTATTGGTCTACGTCGACGCTCTGATTTGCTAGCACAAAACGCGGCACTGTACCGTGCGGCTTCGACGCATGCGAAGATTTTTGTTACTCTCGCTACTCTTAAACGCAGTACTGTAGAATGCTACGTTTAGTTTTAGCATCGCAAGAGTAGCTTTTTGTTATTCTCGCTACACTAAAATGCAGTAATGTCGAATACCGCGTTTGGCTTTAGTAAGTATTCGTTGCAAAAAAGTTAATGCCTAATGTATCTCCAGTAAACGTAGCACGTACTGCACAAACTTCTAGCACATGCTGAATGCTGCATGCAGATCTTGTTAGCAAAAGTAATATTTTTATGCATATACTGCGTTTTTGGTAAGATAAAAAGCATGTTTATGATTAAAAAAAAAAAAAAAAAAATTATGTATAGATTAGGCTCTTGGGATGTCATTTTTGCAAAAAAGTGAAAATCCCAAAAATGTCGATTACTGCATTTGCGATTATCAGGGCAGAAATGATTTCCGTCTTGAGCGTCAACACTTGAATCCCTCATTACGCTCAAGATTCTATAGAATCCCTCGCTATTTTAAAATATTTCGCATCAGTCAGAATTCATTATACCGCCCTCGCCGTCATTTTGCTCCCTTGAGGCACAATCTACTTTATCGCTTGCACTCGCCAAGTTTTCTCTCTGAATCTTCATAAGACATCCCTTCTAGCTTAAACGGTTATATCGTTATTTCAATTATTGCTTGGTTCTATTCATTTTAAGCAAAACCTAAGCCTTCGGAACTCGAGCGCAGTTTACAAGGATACAATAAGGAGAATTTCGATATCATTAGCACAGATAATTCCTACACTCTACCCTAATGGTACGTCTTCACGAGTTCGAGCAACCTGAGTCTCTCCCTAGCAGTGGTCCTAAGTTTGAAATAATGAAATAATTTATTCGTTACAAGGTTGTAACGAATAAATTATTTCAAGAAACGGATAGTTGATAAGTACAGTATTTTAAGTTTCTTGTCAGGTGACAAGAAACTTAAAATACTGTACTTATCAACTATCCGTTTCTTCCTGTATCTGTAGGGAGACCTGTCATTGGCTCGACAATTGTATCTTAGATGTAAGCCTATATTGAATGCTAAAAGCTGTTGGTCTTCTAATAAATAAAAATATAAAAATAAAATAAAAATAATATAATTAATATACTAAGCAGTTTGTCACGAAATGGTCTCGCCTCAGCATAATGCTGGCTCAGTCGAACGATTTCAAGTTTTCTTTTTCGCCCTTTACGCGCATGACGATTAGTAATGTGAATTGAGCTCTCAAGTTCGACACTTTCTTACGCTCGACGCTGTCACATCAAATAAAGAGATCGGTGAATATCCTCAGCTACTTCGATCCAACCACACATTTGAGCCAAGTAATGAGCAAGCACTCATAAAATACCTACCGCATTGGCGCGTCTTAAACATAGTGGATGCCATTGGCGTTTACAGATACAACACAGTTCAATCTTCTAATTTAAGCGACGTAGGCTAGTGGTAGTCGTGGTCTTCTCTCCCTCTCACTGATCATAAGCGTGAGCGAGATGGAAGTGCGTGTTTGGAAGCGCGGATATCAAGTTTTTTAATAAAAAAAAATTGTGCGTTGTAATAAGTCAAAAAGTTATAGCTAAGTTCCCTCAAACATAATATTGCCGCTTTTTAGAACCAATTTTAATATGTTTAGCTGTTGTGCATAATTTGTTAAGAATTTTTTAAGTGTATTATAGACCTATGTTCGTGATTTTTTTCTATCGAGCGAAAGTCAAAAACTCAGGATTCGAATAGCTGTTGTCCCTCGAGAAAGGCCTCAGGGTTGCTAATTAGATTTAGGGCACCCGTATTATAATCCAAACAAGAGCTACGACTTTTTTTTAAAAATCCGTTTTCTGAGCTCACGTCGCCTCAAATCAGAATCAATTTTCCGGTACCAAAACGTGATGCTTTTTTCGGCGATCTTTTCTTGCGATTAGGATTAGTGTGTTCCTGACTTGTTCCTATAAGATTTTGTTTTTATTTTAAAGCTATAGTGCATACATTCCTTATAAAATTATACCCTTGTTGGCTGCGTATCCCGTTCAATTTAAATAATTTGTTAAAATGGTTTTTAAGTCGGTCGTGTAGTTCAGGATATTACCCACTACATACAAACAAACCTCTTTATAATATTAGTACCTATAGAAGGAAATGCACATTGGCTAAGTTTTTCTTTGATGTTAGATTTAAAATCACATAACTGGTTCTTTGAACCTGGGCAAGCTACTTGGAGACAAATCTGATTTACCTATTTATTTAAATTTGCTTAAATGATACTGATTTAATATTCGATCAATCAAAAACTATGTTATCATAGTTTTTGATTGATCGAATATTAAATCAGTTACGCTTATGCGTTACGTATCTCGTTTCCATATATTGCTTTTTTTTGTTTTAACTTCATAATATCTTTATATTCCGTGGGAACACAAATGTAAGATTTAAGACGAAAGTGTGAAGGATCACCCGAGAATGAAGAGAATGAATATTGATGCCTGCTGATTTGTATGAGTGGGAAAAGTAATAGAAGTATGCACTGCGCGCCGCAAAAGACATTACTGCAAGAGTATGGGTGATTATCTCATTATTTTTATGTTATTTTTGTTGTAGTAGGTAGTAGTAAATAGAACTAGTGACAGCGGAATCGCCTGAGGCAACCACGAACTTCGAAATTCGGGTATCTCCATCTCTATCGCACTTACCATACTCGAGGGACGGGGATGCCGGACGAACTTCGAGTTTCGATTTTCGTGGTAGCGCCACTGGTGTTGAAACATAAAGCTACGAAAACAGAATGGTTATTACACGTACGGTCAACCAATTTGATTCCTAGGCCACAATAGAACCTTGCCGTTTTAAATGCTATGTCAATACGGGTTACTAGGATTATTAAGTCGCTATGTAGCAGTTAAAATGACAGGGTTCTACGGTGGCCTGGGAATCAAATTGGTTGACTGTACGATTTCGACCTTCCAAGTACATACTTGTTAGTTCATTCGGGCGTAAAATTCGTACGGAATCGCGAGCAATGTGAGACTGGCCTAATTGCGGTCTAACCAAGAATTGGATATTTAATAATAGTTACTTCCTCCTATACCTTTTCCTTAAACCTTTTCTATAATAGAATCGTCGGCTTGCAAGTTTTTATCGCTTTAAGATGGCGATTATTGTGAAACTTGCAAGTCACCGTAACGGCAAGACAACCCATAGAGGGAACAAGAGGTGATTCTGACTCGACATTTTGCATTCCAATACGATTTTACGCGCACTCGTTCCGACTCATTAGCGCGGAGTTTGTGGAAGTGAGAGATCATACTGGAACAAGAAACGTGGAGTCAGATTGGCCTCCAGTGGGTTGAACGAGGTGATTAATGTTTCCTATATTGTTTCAGACGTGATCAACAGCGTTCACTACGACGCGGCTACAGAAACGATAGTCACGGCTAGTAAAGATAAAACTGTGAAACTTTGGAAAATGATCTCAAGTTCTTGACAAAAGAGGCTCAACTTATTAAAGAGTGCTATTAATTCTACCGTATTATTCTTCCTATAAAGTAACTATTTTGTAAACTTTAGTATTATTCCAGTCCGTTTTAGATCTTATACTGAACTGAAAAAAATTGTACTGATTTAATTTATATTTGGCGATCAAAATTAGATGATTATTTTTTACTGTAATAGGAGTCCCTGTATGAACGTAGACTAAGATTATATTATGTATCATAAAACGTCCAACCTGTCCTAGTAGTATAGTGACTAACTTTAATTACAACCGTATTATTTTGTCAGTTGACTAAAAGTTTCGAATTTGTGAAATGTGATAAAATTCAAGGTTGTTTTCGAGAGTTATTTTAAAATAGCGATTTTGCACGTGTGCTACAGTTTGCTTTTAAAAATATTGTAATTTATTAAGACTTCTTGTGATATGCATAAGGTACCTGTATAAAATCCATTTTAACGACAATAAAATCTATCCTATACAATCTGTTTCAATATCTTTATTCGACTAAACCAAAGGGTTGACAGTGACACCACATCAATCGATTGATTTTGTGTACATTATTGCCTATTAATTCGACATCGATCGACGAACCGATCGGTGGGTTCGTCGATCGCAATCGTGGATCGCTCCATTCGTGTTGAAACTCTTGTTTTATCTTTACTGATCACTCCAGAGGCCCTAGTAAATTCGACATCGATCGACGAACCGACCGATCGCAATCGTGGATCGCTCCATTCGTGTTGAAACTCTTGTTTTATCTTAACTGATCACTCCAGCACGGTTATCACAAGACGGCCGCGACATACTCTCGGGCTTTCTCGCGCTATCCGTCTCTTTCTTATTAGACCACTTAGAAAGAGACGGATAGTGCGAGAGAGCTCGAGAGTATGTCGCGGCCGTCTTGTGATATCCATGCTGAGGCCCTAGCACACTACGTTTTATGTCTCGTTTTACGTGACGTTTCAGTACATTTTCGCCGACATAAAACCTAGTAGGGCCTCAGAGCTCAAGATCCATCTACGGATTGTATTCTACATGCTGGCGGTTCAGGAGCGACCCTGGCAAACTGCACGGCTATCACAAGACGGCCGCGACATACACTCGAGCTCTTTCGCACTATCCGTCTCTTTCTAAGTGGTATAATAAGAGAGAGACGGATAGTGCGAGAGCGCTCGAGAGTATGCCGCGGCCGTCTTGTGATAGCCGTGCTGGATATAGATTTTAAATCAATGCCAAAAGTACCTAAGTAAATAAGCACTTAAAATCACCTAGGATGAGAAAGAGGGCAGATATAACAAGCTAAATACTATTTACAATACACTTGTTCTGAAAGAGCCCCTTTATATGGTTCAACATTTCCACGGGAAGTGGTCCATGCCGGCACGACGTCGCCGGGCGGGACCACCCCATGCGGGAATGGACTACAGGCTAAAATTCCCGCACACTATGCGAGAATGAGATTTCGTGACAATTAAAATTTCACCTTTTATGTATTTTTTTTTATTTCCTTGCATGATGCATTGTAAAATGTTGTATGGTACACGTGCGGATAGGTAATTCCCAACTCGTGTCGATCAAAAACACTCCCTAGCGGTCGTGCTTTTGGTCATCGCCACTCGTTGGGAATTATCTACTTTCCGCACTTGTATCATAATAGTACATTACATCAGAGGCCGGAAAAACACACTCGTATCTCTTTCTATACCTACTTGGCCGGTAATCCGTTTTCACGCCGAGGCATGTATAGTGCTTTTCTCAAACATGCAATGAAATAAATAAATAAAAATCCTCAAATCAAACTAATTTTCATGGCTGAATGCCGTGATGCTGTGCCACAAATAGTGGAATGAAAATTAAAAAGTTACTTTGCAGGCCTAGGCCTGAAAATTTGTATGAAATCCCATTTCAGGCCGCCTCGAGATGCTGCGCCCGAAAAAGGATACTTCCGAGTCTATTATGAGGAACGTAAAGAGAATATTTCATTGCATGTTGAGAAAATAACTATTACCTGGCAGCTTAAATTCAATAAAGAAAGGTAGGGAAGGGTAAACCGGCGGGTAATGAGTGATCGTTGTGAGGATATAAATTATAGTAGTCATATAATTAAAACTTAATAACATGATAATAAGTAAGATGATAAAAGACAACAAGAATTCATCTACACAGTAACAGATTCTACCATAGTTTTCTTAATTAATTCACCGAAATTGTCCGTGGATTCGGCAGTATTGGTCTCGGGCGGCGGCGCGGGGGGCTGCTGCAGCTCGGACGCGTCCTGCGTCGTTTGGTCCGAGTGGTCCAGGTTTAACAACGTGTTGTGACTGAACCAATTCTCGTCGTTCTCCGTGTGCAACTTATTGCTAGTCTGATATGGCAACATCATGTTGTAGTGAGGATCTGGTTTGTTCTCCGTGTTCACACACTCCGTGGTATTTTTGTATACGCCGTAATGGTTCTGAGACAATGGGTACTGTATCGAGCCTTGCTCGAGCATGCTCGTACTCGGTTTGTGGCTGTAGTCGGGGACGTACATATGGCCGTAATGACTGAACATGGAGATATGGGAGCTGTGGGCAAACTCTTCGAAACTGGTCGCAGAAAAACTAGTCTGCAGCCCCTTGAAATGATTAGTATCAGAGTGCTGGCCGTAAGCGTAGTTGAGATCGTTGTGAAACCTTTGTACATTGCTCGACACGTCGAATCCCATGTTAGCCATTGAGTAAGGAGTGCCCTTGCCCTGAAGTATGTTGCATGTATACGAATCGGTGCGGTTGCTATGTAGACTTTCGTCAAAATGCATGACACTATTCTCATTCATGTTTCTATGATTTAGCGGATTATTTATGTAATTGTAACTTTTATTATCCAGAATACTAGTGCTTTGGCTGGGAATATTGTTCATGTCGCAGTGCACATTATTAAAATTTCCAGCGTTTACACACGATTCTACTTCCACCCTCGGAGTTAAACTCACGTCACGTAGCAATCCGTCTTCATGGGTAAGACATCGCTCTCTTTCATAGGATGTGTTAGGAACACAAGATGATGAATTAGTATTGTGAGCTTCGGCCCATTGCCTTTTGGCTGTTAGGGTTTCTTCGTTTTTCTTTTCTAGACCTAATCTCATGAGTGTATGAATAAAATGTGTCCGAACTCTTACAGGGTTGAACTCTATTCGTCCAGTAGTATTGCCGCACCCATCTCTAGTACATCCGCAGGGGAAGTTTAATCTATCAACTTGACATTTTATGCCGGCCAAACTACATAAGCAACTATCTGGATTGCATACACCTTTGCACGCACATCCACAAAACTCACGCGATGTTCTAATGTCTCTACATTCGTCTTTTTCGTATCCTTCAATTTTTCGAACTCCCGCTGCACGTAGAAGAGCTCGTCTTTGCCGCGTAGACACTGGCTGCAAGAAATAATAGCTATCTAAATCTAGTTCAGATTCGGATATATCGCTTGCTTCTTCTTCTGTGTCGCTGTCCTCACTGGAAGACAAGGCTGCTCCTTGCAATGAATGTCTCTCACTCTTCAGTTGTTGTAAAATTTGTCTATGTAGTCGTCTTTGTTCTAGAGCATGCTCAGTCAAAGTAAATTTGTGGGTGTGAGTGTGTTGTCTTTCCATTCCTAAAGTAGAGCCGCCTTGAGATGGAACACAGGTAAATCCTTGAGTTCTAGGAAAATAATAAACAGTAACGTTATCAAATTGTATACCCTCTTTTCTTTTTTTCATTGGTGGTTCTACTTGCTTTTCGAAGCTACGCTTTCTTTTGAGACTACTTCGAAGGGGTTTCTGGCTTATTGATTCCGTATTTTCTGGATTTTCTTTGTATTCGTCATTAAAAGTGGTACTTAGACCTGGTGAATTTTCTTGACTCCCAGCATGGTTTAGGCCGCTTGTGCATGGTAGTTCAAGATTGAACGTTATCATCTTTCGTTCTTCCGCGGTCTCTGATCCGAGACCCGAGTCACTTCCATCTGAACGGTCCTGTGCTTCCTCATCTCTATCATTGCTCGTGCTGTCTGGTGGCAGGCTACCAAGCGCCGAGTCTTCGCTATCGGCTGAAGCAGTGTCTGTCTTAATATCATCTATATCACTTAGTGTATCATTATCATCACTTTTAAGAGCATAATCTGCTTTGCTATCGGTGTTCTCATAAAACTGAGAATTACTGCTGCTGTCAACGTGATTGTGTTCATCATTGGAGCTAAGATCATCACTGTTAACATCACTATCACTAGTTTTTTCGTCCTTTATCACAAATAAAGATTCTTGTTCTACAGTTCTTGGTTCCATTGTGTTTGAAACCTGTTCTTGATCTCTAATCTGCTTTGATATCTCTGGAATATCGCCCAGATAACTTCCAGTTGTTGTTGTGTCTCCCATGGCGAAATTTCTGTAACAACAATAGTTACTAAATTAAATAATGAAGATATTTTTATACTCATACTTCTTACTAGAATTTGGGTTGAGCACATTAACCGTAAAAACCGTTAGTTTAATGTATTCGTCTATAATTTAATAAATTTTTAATAGACTCCAAAAAAGGAGGAGGTTATATGTTCCACTTTATGTATTTTTTTTCTGTATATTCGCCGATTTCACCGTCAATAGTGGACCAATTTCCAAAATTCTTTTTTTATTCGAATGAGTATACTCCGGAGGTGGTCCTATTGTCACCAATTCAGAATCTGATGATGGGATCCCAGGGAAATTGAGGGCAACTCTCAAATTTTATATGCACGCGTGTAGTGATTTCGGTATTTTCTATTATAACTCGTGTATTTACCTTCGGAAATCGCAATTTTGGTCAAGTGGAACTGATGATGAAGACCACAGATGACTGGAACTCCTCAAAGATGTAAAGTACGTCAAAGACTCTGACATGATTCCGTTGAAGTAGCAACTAATGAAGTGTTAATTCTGAGATCCTTGAGGAATCGACGGAACTCCTCAAATATTATTAGCCCACAGATAGCGACTTGGGTTTTTTCTGTAATAATCAACGCATTTGTTCTCCGAGAGCAGTTCATGTGCTAAATTGGAAAGGAAATTCTCAAGTACCTATGTGGCTTGGCGAAGTACTGAATTGAAGTCGGTTTAAACTTTGTTAGGGTTCCGTACTCAAAGAGTAAAAGGGGACCCTATTACTAAGACTTCGCTGTCCGTCCGTCCGGCCGTCTGTATGTCACCAGGCTGTATCTCAAGAACCGTGATAGCTAGAGAGTTGACATTTTCACAGATTATGTATTTCTGTTGCCGCTATAACAACAAATACTAAAAACAAAATATTTTTTTTGAAGGGGGTCTCCCATACAACAAACGTGATTTATTTGCCGTTTTTATAGATAATGGTACGGAACCGTTCGTGCGCGAGTCCAACTCGCACTTGGCCGGTTTTTTGACTTTATTTTTAAAGTAAATTATGTTTATTTTAATGCACTCACTAATATGGACTTGTTCTGGATTAACTTATTTTCATTTCATTATTTTCACTAACTTAATTTAGTCGTGGTACCCAGTCCTACGTAGATACATTATATATTCAGGAACATTTAGCGTTGAACAATAGTATGGGTGCAACAAGGCACCTATGCACTCAGGAGAACGAGGCATCGTTATAAATCAAACAAAATGATAATTCAAAACCGGTACCTGTTCAAAAGGCAGCGGCCTCGACGAACTTCACCGGTATTGGCGGGCTTGCCTTCGGACTCTCCAGTCCATGGTGATAACGTTCACTCTACTTGCGATAATAGTTCACTGCTCATCACCGCCCGACATTCTCAACCTATCACCACTGTTCGAACAAGTAATCATAATATTTTTTTTCCATAATTCGGTCACCAACTCCAATTCCTTTGTTCGAGATTCACTTTAATGTACAAGATAATAAGGTTCACATTTAATCACAAATCACTAGGCGATGTTGAGTTTTAACCCTATTTATTTATTTTCCGCCTTATTTTGACGGCAATCTTCTGCTCTTTTTATTGCTGCCCTGCTACTTTTCCAGCCATCGATGGTATGTTCCCCTTTGTAGGATGACCACTTCGTTCGAGAAATTTATTTACACACGTATAGAGATCAACAGTCGCACTGAGCCAGCTACTTTTACTACACTGATCTCGTTGTTCCCACCTCGCCTAATCGCGTTGGACGACTCCGCCAGCGGGCGGTTCGGACGAACGACGCAGGCAAGTATTACCCCGCTAAGATACGGAGAGCGTTCAACATGGCTGCCGAGCGAGTTGGGGCAATTTTAGATTTAGCCGTGTTTGTGCGTTGTTCGACGTGACGTAGCCCCGCCCCGCCGCGCGCCTCACTCCGGCCTTGCGACCCTCCTCGCGGCTCTGCGTTCACCGTTGGGCTCGCGCAAGCGCGTTCAGTCTTTCGAATGCTGTGATACCATCTTCTAAATATACATTCCCGTGAAATTTCATTTATGATAATATTACAATATACACTTTACGCAGTAGTTTAAGTAAGTTAGTGTATTGCCTACGCAAATTGATATCAGAAACTTGTGTGATAGGATAATTATATCAGCTTTATTAATCTATGATTGCAATGCATTTGCAATAGACAATTCCTTGCATAAGCGATAATAATGCGTATTTGCAATTGTCAAATAGTTTAAGTGATTAACTTTCATAGAAAATCGGTTATTTGGAAGTTGGCAACCCCGGCACACAACCTTTTGCTGTTACTTGCTTAGGCGAGCTCTATAGAACCAAAACCATACTCTCGCATCCCGCCAGCAGCAACGTCATTGTCGTTCCATATCTATACCTACGGTTTGAATAGCTACTTTAGCAGTCGTGTCCTATTGCACACCCATGATCCCTAGTTGTAACTAATTCTACTGCTGCCTACATATTTTCTTTAATTGCACTGCTGCACATAGCTTAGGTGCTTGACTGGGCCAATTTGCCTGTATTTAGGATGTTGCCAAGTCATGTGGCTAACTTGTAGGTAGGTACCTCAGAATCGCCCAATAGTTTTTCGTAGGTACCACAATTTTAGTACCGTTAATTAATAGATGTTGCATGAATAATTTACAAAACAAGGCAGATTTCCGGTTACCTAATATTACGAATTTATGTTTTAAATTTTCGAAGTAGGGTTAAGCTATGTGTTATAAAATGTTTTGTCAATGGATATTCTGATCTATGAACCTAACCTCATAAATCCCAGGACGATTTTTGCATGTTTTTAAATTTGTAACGTTATTGATTTAAGCTTTCTCGATTTTCACAATAGTTATTTGTGTCTCAAGGGAGCAAAATGATGTATTTACGGCGTGGGCGGTACATTAAATCCAGAGTGAAGCGAAGGATTCTAAGTTAGAATCCTGAGCGTAACGAAGGAGGTTTTTGGAGCTCACGTCGCCTTAAGGCGTTTTAAAAAATCGTAGCTCTTGTTTGGATTATAATACGGCTGCCTTAAATTTAATTAGCAATCTTGAGGCCTTTCTCGAGGGACAACAGCTATTCGAATCCTGAGTTTTTGACTTTCGCTCGATAGAAAAAAATCACGAACATAGGTCTAAAATACACTTAAAAAAATTGTAACAAATTATGCACAACAGCTAAACACATAACAATTGATTAAAAAAATTGGCAAGGTCATGTTTGAGGGAAATCAGCTATTACTTTTTTATTTATTAAAACGCGCAAAGAAATAAAATTAAAAAACATGATATCCGCGCTTCCAAACACGCACTTCCATCTCGCTCACGCTTATGCTCAGTGAGAGGGAGAGAAGACCACGAACCTACGTCCCCTTAAGGGTCGCTTACGGAGTCGCGCCGCGTGAAGTTTAGGTTTTTAGCGCTACTCACACAACGATCGAGGCTCGCGCACCGCACACGCACACATGTAAGTATGCACAGTGGGTCGTCGTACTTTGACTCGCCAACAAAATGGTTACTTTGAATTTTGTTACCAATTATAAAAATTGTTACGTCAAATGTATTTTATCTTAATAACAATACCTACTAACTGCTGCCCACGACTTTGTTTGCGTGGACACGATTTTCTGTAAGAATCAGGTGGAAATATTTTCCCGCAGTTAAATGTGGTTAAAGTGGTGGTACATTTGTTTGCACATATTTTGATATAAATAATAAATATTATGGGACAATTTTTACACAAATTGAACTAGCTCCATAGTAAGCTCAATAAGGCTTGTGTTATGGATACTAGACGACGATATACAATTTAATGGATATAAATACTTAATTACATAGAAAAAATCCAGGACTCAGAAATAAATATTCGGGCTCATCACATAAATATTTGTCCTTACCGGGATTCGAACCCAGGACCTTCAGCTTCGTAGGCAGGGTCACTACCCACTAGGCTTAACGGTCGTCGTCAAAGACAAACTCCACAGGGATCGCATCTTTCAAAGTAAGATAATTAAAACTATAAACTTTAGTTATTCTAAAAAGATTTAATTTAATTAACCTGTGAACATAACAGCTCTTATTTGAAATCTTAAGATCTCCTTAGATTATAACTTATGGCAGCCTGTTCCTTACGAACCTTCTATTCATCAGTCTTTGCATTCGGTTGACTTTGGTAATGCCAGTGATGCTGTTTGTTGACTAAGTAAGTGTTTGAAGTTGAATCGAACTTCCAAAAAAGATGCTTTTTCATAGCATTTTCTATTGAGAATTTTGCTAAAGAAACTGGGCATTTTATTTCTACTAAGCCGTCTGCATATTTGCCATCAGGTGTGGTTCCCAAAAAATCATATTCATGATCAACGAATAACCCGCAACTTCCGATCTAATTTTTCTCCTGTTTTTCAAGCTGTTTTATTGCGGTTTCTTCGTTGTCAATGCCATACCGTATTGCAGGGACGGTGGAGAGATCACCACCGTAGATAATTTTTTTTACGAGATTAGCACAACTTGTACTTTCTCGTTTTTTGCAAACTTTTCCAAATACTGAAGAAGTCAGTAATTTTCTCCTTCTGCTCATCCACTCTGCGCTATGTCTCTGTAAAACTGTCGACCTTTCAACCTCCTTTTGCTCATCAGAAGACAACCTCAATTCATTCAAAAATGAAGTCTTCCGATTCTCATACTCGTCTGGGCTCATGTCGGGCTGTTGGCAGTTTTCACCGTAGTGAGCGTCCTTCGATACTGGAACCTCTCGTTTCTTAAAAGTGGGTGGGTTTTGTCTAGATTTTTCTACTTCATATTTTCTCATTTCACCAATGCACGTTTTTTCTACAGGTGAATTTACCTCCGTTCTTCTTAGTACATGCACTATGTGCTGGTGTAATCATCGAGTGATTAACGCGAGATTGTTGACGTTGGGTTGAGGTAAAACACCGGTTTTACTTCTGTACTGGAGATCTTGCTAGTGTCTGTGTACTGGTCAGCGGGTCATCACTCACAGTGGGAGGCGGGGGTAGCGTTTTATACTGTCGCGCGGGAGGGATACCTGGTCCGCTTCCCTGCGCCTCGTTTAACGTGGTAATTACGGCGTGTTTCCCCACGCCTCGTGTACCGTGTTGAGCGTGGTGTTTAGCGCGCGCAGCTGGCAAGGATCTTTAATCTTTATTGTTAAAATATCTAAAACTATTACAATGAATTACTTAAAATGAACACCAGCCTACCATCCTGCACACTGTAGGCGACGCAATGCCCACAGCATAGTGATGTGCCGTTCTCGAAAAGTAAGTTTTTTCGATCTCGAGACCCTCGCCATAATGTGTACAGGTAAGTACTTACCGAAGATTACAAAACAAATGAGCCCAAACTCGACTATCATAGCACTTTCCGTCATAGAGTACATGTGGCCATCTTCCGGCTCCATCATGAGACCCTAGCCATCATGTGCAATGGTAAGTGCTGACGATAACAAAACAAACAAGCCCAAACTCGACTATCACAGCACTTTCCGTCATAGAGTTCATGTGGCCATCTTCCGGCTCCATCATCAGACCCTTGCCATCATGTGCAATGGTAAGTGCTGACGATAACAAAACAAACAAGCCCAAACTCGACTATCACAGCACTTTCCGTTATAGAGTTCCAGTGGCCATCTTCCGGCTCCATCACCAGACCCTCGCCATCATGTGCAATGGTAAGTGCTGACGATAACAAAACAAACAAGCCCAAACTCGACTATCACAGCACTTTCCGTTATAGAGTTCCAGTGGCCATCTTCCGGCTCCATCACCAGACCCTCGCCATCATGTGCAATGGTAAGTGCTGACGATAACAAAACAAACAAGCCCAAACTCGACTATCACAGCACTTTCCGTCATAGAGTTCATGTGGCCATCTTCCGGCTCCATCATCAGACCCTTGCCATCATGTGCAATGGTAAGTGCTGACGATAACAAAACAAACAAGCCCAAACTCGACTATCACAGCACTTTCCGTCATAGAGTTCATGTGGCCATCTTCCGGCTCCATCATCAGACCCTTGCCATCATGTGCAATGGTAAGTGCTGACGATAACAAAACAAACAAACCCAAACTCGACTATCACAGCACTTTCCGTCATAGAGTTCCAGTGGCCATCTTCCGGCTCCATCATCAGACCCTCGCCATCATGTGCAATGGTAAGTGCTGACGATAACAAAACAAACAAGCCCAAACTCGACTATCACAGCACTTTCCGTCATAGACTTCCAGTGGCCATCTTTAGACTCCGTCATGAGACCCTTGCCACCATGTGCCATGGTAAGTGCTAACGAAAACAAAACAAACGAGCCCAAACTCGACTATCATAACACTTTCCGTCATAGAGTTCCAGTGGCCATCTTCCGGCTGCATCATGAGACCCTCAACAACATGTGAAATGGTAAGTGCTGACGATAACAAAACAAACGAGCCCAAATTCGACTATCATAGCACTTTCCATCGTAGAGTTCCTGTGGTTATCTTCCGGCTCCAGCATCAGATCAGCTTAATGGTGACAAAGTATTGCATTGTTACCAATCATACATAAGTATCCCAAATTTCAGCTCAATCGGATAACGGCAAATGACTGAAAAATGGATTGCAAATTTTGACGGACAACTTACATACTTACATATTTACATACTGTTTACATACGAACAGTGCAAGTTAAATAAAAGCTTGTAAAAAAGACAAGAATAAAATAAATATTTAAGGGGCTCCCATACAAAAAACGTGATATTTTGCTGTTTTTATATGTAATGGTACGGAACCCTTTGTGCGTGAGTCTGACTCACACTTCGCCGGTTTTTATTATTTAGTGTTCAAAATACTATTTAGTGCAAAATACTATTTAGTGAATTATGAGGAGACAAATCTCCTCATAATTCATAAATATTAGCACGTTGTTTAGTTCTACGTTATTTAAATTGTGTTAATCAATGAACATAGAATAATTTTCATTTGAACCACTGTGTACTGATTTTGTGTCCGTACACGGTTCGATCGCGATCTGTCAATGCGACGCAAACGGACGTGGTCTCACTTCGAAGGCGCGTGGCCGAATGAACGCCACGAGCGCGCGCACTACGAGGTCTACGAGTCGCCAACCTCCATAGTAAATTGTATGAAGATTTTGAGCGTAAACATTGGGCAACTTTGTGATTGTTTTTACACAAAATAAGAATATATTTATTAAGAAACTAAGACTCAAAGCCCTTTTTTATAGTTTTAGCTTTATTATTTGATAAAATTCATTTAATAATTCTTGATACTTACGACTCAGTTGTTACAATACGGGAGTGCGATTTACACGTTTTTAGTGTTTTTCTGATTTCTTTTTACATTTATCCATGAGCATTATCTTAAATTCGAATGCTTCAAGATAAAGTAACATTCATTGGCTAGCTGTGTGATTTTTTTCAAGGTTGTCTAACATCGTTTTCTATATAATTCTCGTACATTCCCGACCCATGATTGCAGTAGCCGGCCCTTAAAGCGTTCAGGCGCTGTCAACACCAAAAACGCGCACACTGTCTATTTGTATCGGAGTAAACGAGAACGAGTGTTACTAGAGCGGCCAGGTTTTAGACGATAATAATGAATAAATATTGAAATAAAAAAAAAGTGTGGATTGTTTGTGAAATATGGCTCGTCAGCGGTTTAGGTATGAATATGTGGACTTCATGTTTTTAATTGCAGACCCATACGTCAAAAAAATATGGACATAGAACCGTTTAAGATGATTTTAAGACCAATCTTTGCAATTATTTTCAATCGAGCCGATTTCATCCAATTATGTTTCGAGTCCGTCTACGGCCTTGGAAATATGATGAATATTAACTTATATTTTCTTTGATGTGCTAGAACAAATTATATTATATATTATAGCCTTTTATTCAGACAATAAAATTTGATATTATATAAATTATGGGTTTTCTTTCTTTACGTTTCATTCATATATCTCTTTTTTCTTCCATTTTTGAGTGTCCGTTTGCCAGTTGGCAAAGGCCTCCTCCAATCTTCTCCATTCCTGCCTTTCTGTGGCCACTCTACCCCATGTTATACCGGCTACCTGTCGTAAATCGTCATCCCATCTTCTTTGTGGTCTGCCTCTCTTTCTTTTTCCATTCCTTGGGTACCATTGGGTGATTATTTTACTCCATTTGTCTTTCCCTCGAATCGTGTGTCCTGCCCATTTCCATTTTTGTCTTCTTATTTTTTGGGTTATATCCTGGACTCTCGTCTTGTATCTGATGCTGCTATTCCTTACTTTGTCTGTTCTTTTAATCCCAACCATACTTCTTTCCATTGCTCGTTGGCATATGGATAGTTTATTTGTTATATTTCTTGTCAGAGTCCATGTTTCACTTCCATATACTAGTATTGGTAAGATGCATGTATTGAATAGTTTGCTTTTGGTTGATATGTGTAAGTTTTTGTCCTTCATTATCTCCTTCAGTCCCCAATATTTTTTCCAACTGTTCGCAATTCTTCTTTCAGTTTCTTTACTTATATTGTCTTTTGGAGACATCAGTTGCCCAAGATAAATGTATTCTTCAACATAGTCGATCCGAGTCTGTTCCGCTGATATTGGGTATTTGTTGCCATTGGTCATAACTTTGGTTTTATCGGGGTTTAGCTTCAACCCTGCCTTTGCACTTTCTGATGTTAGATCGTTAATCATCTTGTTTAGATCGTCAGGTGTTGCTGCAAATAATACAATATCATCTGCAAATCGCAAATGTGTCAGTGTGCGACCATCAATAGTTATGCCCAAATTTTCCCATTCAAGGTTCCTGAAGACCTGCTCTAATACAGCTAGGAAGAGTGTTGGTGAGAGCGGATCTCCCTGTCTCACGCCTTTTTGTACTGGAAACTTATTGCCTACCTTTTCTAGTTGGATACGTGCTGAGCCGTGTTTGTATATATTTTTTATAATCCTTATGTATTTATGTTCTATTCCCTGATCTCTTAATGCTTCCCAGATTCTTGTGTGTATTAAAGAGTCAAACGCTTTGCTGTAGTCAGTAAATGCCGTGTAATATGTTAATTGATATTCAGCGTATTTTTCTATTATTTGCCTCACGGTATGGATGTGGTCTAGTACAGAAAAGTCTTTGCGGAATCCTGCCTGTTCTATTGGCTGTTGTTCGCCTAGTTTTTTTTCTATTCGTTTCAGTAGAATCTTTGCAAAGGTTTTATATATGTTGGAGAGCAAACTAATGGGTCGGTAGTTTCCTATATCACAGTGGTTCCCTTTTTTGAAAAGAAGGATTATATTCGATTCAGTCCATTGTTTTGGGATAATTTCAATGTTGATAACGGTATTAAACATTTCTGTAAGTACAGGTACTATTGCTGGTTTGGTTTGTTTCAAAATTTAATTACATATGCCGTCTGGACCAGGTGCTTTATCTGTTTTTTGGGTGTCAATAGCTCTTGCAACTTCTTCTTGCATGATTGAAGGTACTGTTGTTTTATTTGACAGGTCTACATCACTTTACGACTCAGTTGTTACAATACGGGAGTGCGATTTACACGTTTTTAGTGTTTTTCTGATTTCTTTTTACATTTATCCATGAGCATTATCTTAAATTCGAATGCTTCAAGATAAAGTAACATTCATTGGCTAGCTGTGTGATTTTTTTCAAGGTTGTCTAACATCGTTTTCTATATAATTCTCGTACATTCCCGACCCATGATTGCAGTAGCCGGCCCTTAAAGCGTTCAGGCGCTGTCAACACCAAAAACGCGCACACTGTCTATTTGTATCGGAGTAAACGAGAACGAGTGTTACTAGAGCGGCCAGGTTTTAGACGATAATAATGAATAAATATTGAAATAAAAAAAAAGTGTGGATTGTTTGTGAAATATGGCTCGTCAGCGGTTTAGGTATGAATATGTGGACTTCATGTTTTTAATTGCAGACCCATACGTCAAAAAAATATGGACATAGAACCGTTTAAGATGATTTTAAGACCAATCTTTGCAATTATTTTCAATCGAGCCGATTTCATCCAATTATGTTTCGAGTCCGTCTACGGCCTTGGAAATATGATGAATATTAACTTATATTTTCTTTGATGTGCTAGAACAAATAGTTTTTCTTAAACAACTGCTTAAATAATTTTAACAAATTTGGTCTTGTCAGCCTCTTAACACCCATAACGAAAATAGTTTGGCTCACACAACATTTCACACCGACTATGAGGAAAAAAATATATATATGAAAAAAAAAAGTTTTTAATCGATTAAGATGAAATTACAATCGACTATTTTATTAAGATCTGTGTTCAATTGGCACATTGCGTAAATATACATGCCAATGAATAATTTAAAAAACCGACCAAGTGCGAGTTGTTCCGTACCATTATCTATAAAAACGACAAAAAAATCAGGTTTGTTGTATGGGAGCCCCCCTTAAAAAATACTTTATTTTGTTTTTAGTATTTGTTGTTATAGCGGAAGCAGAAATACATAATCTGTGAAAATGTCAACTCTTTAGCTATCACGGTTCTTGAGATACAGCCTGGTGACAGACAGACGGACGGACGGACGGACGGACGGACGGACGGACGGACAGACGGACGGACGGACAGCGAAGTCTTAGTAATAGGGTCCCATTTTACTCTTTGAGTACGGAACCCTAAAAAGTACCTATCTTGAACAGAAAAGTAGCATTTTGATCAGTTTTCGTTGTGGAGCAAAACTTACTTTTCCGAATGAAAGTTGTGAAAAGTTATATGTGTCACTCAGGAGCAATATATAGTTATTTGTGTCTCGAGGGAGCAAAATCATGTATTTACGGCGAGGGCGGTACATTGAATCCAGAGTGAACCCCTGACTGACTGTACTTACCATCTTTTTAGGGTCTGTACCAAAAAGGTAAAAAAGGAACCCTTATGGGTGCGACTCTGTCCGTCTGTCACGACGTTTAATATCTCAGGAACTACTTAAGCTATCAATTTGAAATTTGGAACAACTGTTAAAAAAGACTACTTAAGACACGTTAAGAAAAATTAAAATTTTAAGTATAGGTAGGTACTTTTTTATTTTCTGTGTAAATTATGAATATGAGGGGGGTTAAAAATTCAAAGTCTAGTTAATAAATCAAGTGGGGTATCATATGAAAGGGCTGGAGTTGCGCTTTCTAAAACCGTTTTTTTTTCTACAGTCGTTAAATTTTGATGTAATTAAGGAAAATGTTGACAAAAAAATGGCCCATCTAATAACGCTCTTAGGCTTGGTAATAGAGTCGTATTCAAAGATTTCTATTGGAATCATTTTCCCATGTAAATTACGTCCACTTTGCCTAGGTATAATAATAGTGCCTGAGTATGGCTTTACTAAAGCCAGGACCGCACGCATATATACCCTTACTTACATTTGGAGATATGTATTAATTTATACGAGGTGCATACGAGTAACTAATATATATGTTGCATTATCCTCTGCCGTTCTTAAACAGTTCGCATATTAACTTACACTTCTAACTAAAACTAAAATAATTATACCTCGATGTAAAAAATAAAAATAAAAAATAAAAACCGTTTACAATAAGTAGGGTAAAAATAAAGCACTGCACATCCGTGCCGCCAACAGGTCGTAATTTCGTATGAACTCTGTAGGGACTTACGGCCTTTTGGCTGGGGCGGTAGTGTAGTGTTTCGGTGTACCGTGTACCGCGATAATATTATCTTTTTTTTTTTTTTTTAAGTGAGCGAATCGCCAACAAACTGCTTTGCAGTTTGGCGAATCTTTAGGTTAAGTTACTAAAATTGTATATTTTTTTGATTCTAAATAATAAAAAAATATATATATATATATAAACCTGGAATGAGTATCTGGCCATTGTTGAGGTCGTAACATTGTAGACACGTAGCGGGGGTAATGGCAATACATTCAATTTAAAAGTCCTTATCCAAATTAATTTCAATATGTTTCGCGCGCTGAGATAACGTACGTAAAATGAACGAACGGTACACGTTGACATCAAATTTAAATGCGAAATGCATGTCGGAGATTGAGTCTGGTTAATAAGGACCGTACCGGAAAGAAAGTAGACAACTTTAGGCATCTCTAAAAACTGGTACGTACATAAAATCGGCATATTTTTTTTTTAAATAACGAACTATATCCTTTTCTTTTAATTGCAACAAAAAGCAATTACTACTTTTGTCAAACTGTCAACATGGGGCGAATTAGCTTACACGTTCGTAAAAATATTTTGGACGATTGGTGCAAAATAAAAGGTATGACGATTAGAAAACTGGTTAAAAAGTACGAGTTGAGTCCCGCGGGCGTGCACAAGATAATAAATAAATTTGGTGACTTCTCTGTACTCTCCAAGATTTGCCTAAATCTGGAAGAAAACCGGGGACAACCGACTTGGCATGAGAAAAGAAAGTCGTAGAATGTTTAAACAAAATCCGCCCTTTCAATTCGAGATGCGGCAAAAAGAGCCAAAACTTCTTCGGCTATGATACAAAGAATCAAACTAAGATGCAACCTAAAGACCTATAAAAAACTAAAACAACCAAAACGAGATGAAAATCAAACAATAGCTGTCAGAAAACTGGCAAGGAAATTATACGACCGTATATTGACCAAGAAAAATCAGTGCATTATAATGGATGACGAGACCTATTGCAAATTGGACTTTAAAGCCTTACCAGGACCTCAATTTATTAAGGTGCCGGCTTATAGAAGGTTACTCGAAAACATAAGGCCATCAACATCGAGAAATTTGGCAAAAAAGTATTAGTGTGGCAAGCTATTTTTCAATGCGGTATGCGATCGCAATACTTCTTTACTACAGGGACTTTGAACGCTACGGTATACCAGTGACGAGTGCTTACAGAAAAGATTACTACCACTAATAAAGAAGCACAGGAGTAGCACTTTATTTTGGCCATACTTGGCTTCTTGTCATTACTCTAAAACAACGAAGGAATGGTATAAAGCCGATAAGGTAGAAGTAGTGGATAAGGAGATGATTCCTCCCAATTGCCCAGAAGTTCACCCAATTGAGCGATATTGGTCTATCATGAAACGACACCTCTAAAAAAACGTCAAAGCTGCCACCTCAGTTGAAAACTTAAAAAAAAAGTGGAACAGGGCATCATCAAATGTGTCAAAAGTGATCGTCCAGAATTGAATGAGACACATCAAAAATAAAGTTAGGTTGCAGGCAAAATATATAAAATACGACGAATTCATTCAAAACAGTTCTTTATAAAGACCTTATTTTTGAGTTTCTTTTTGTTTCATTATCAGTTTTCACACAGAATAAAAATAATACCATTTTGAAGTTGTCTACTTTCTTTCCGGTACGGTCCTTAGACACAAAGCTTCAAGCAAATACAGTTCAAAGACATTGCAATTAATTTCGAAAGTTCCTATCTCACACATACACAAGCCTCGCGGCGCTACCACGAACTTCGAATCTCGAACTTCGTATATCTCCGTTTCGGTCGCTCGAGTACCATAAACCATAAGTGCGATAGAGACGGAGATATACGAAGTTCGAGATTCGAAGTTCGTGGTAGCGCCGCTGCTGCTGCATGGACACATGGATATGGATAGCTATCAATCCAAAAAAACACCAACCGGTTGGAGAGTAGGTACAGTCAGCCAAGAAACTGGTCTACCACTTTTCGACTTTATTGCATACAAAATAAGGTCCAAAAGTGGTAGACCGCTTTTTTGGCTGATGGTACCTACTCATCATATTTATTTAAATTATGAATACAGTCAAGAGCAAAGAAACGGATATTGGTGTCCATCTATACCCTGAGAAAATTACGGTTTATTGGAAATATTTAAATATCAGGCTAATTATTTGTATACGGCTATTATATGTTATTTTAAAAAACTTTTACTATTGAAGTCAATAATTCTATGGACCGGAAGTTAGGAAACAAAATTAACCCGCAAGCAAAAAATGCTATCAGTATTTTTATAATGAAAACATGTTTGAGTACACAAATTTGGAGACTTACTACCTGAATCCAAAAATATATGCATCAGGAAATACCTAACAGCATTTTAATTAAATATTTACGACCTTGAGATAATATTGAATTTCATCTGGCCTATATAAAGGTTTATTCATTAACAAAAATAAGTAGATTAACAAAAAAAAGAAAGTTTATGCCATTCTCGCCTGATTTTTACGGAATTTATAAAGATTACTTATTTTTAACCGTTGCGGTATTAAATTTAGGTGGATTTTTAATGAATATTTAGTCAAATTACCCAACCTATTTTATGGTGTAAAAATATGGCTGATATCGATATATTGTTGTATTTTCATAGAGCGAAACCGTAAAGTTCTCAGGGTACTAGTGATACTAGTCGCATAATGACTATTGTCATAATTTCGATCGTGCAACAACTTTATGTTTGTCATTTCATTAATTATTCTGCGCATAATACTTTCATTGTCATAATTGTACTATGTTATATTTTTAACCGTAATGTTGAATATCATCAATTTTTTGTCATAATATTTAGATGCAAAAATAATGACAATAGACTGTTATTATGATTGCTTCGCAAAAAAACAAGCTATTGAATTAGTTAATCAGTGTTTAATTAGGTTATGACAGCTAAAAAAAGAAGAGACGGGGGGCGAAGGCCCTCACAAGGGGGCTCGAGGGCTTTGCCCCCAGCAGTAAAAAACAAATAAACGTAACAATTATATTTTTGGTAGGAAATGGTTACTAGGCAACTTTCGGTAATGTACAAAAAAGCCAGAAATTAAAGAACTTTTTCCCCATAGCAAAAGTATGAAAACAGTTTTCTTTAATCTCTGGTTTTTTTGTACATTACCGAAAGTTGACCACAAGGAAACTATTGATACTGGATAGAAATGGAATCGATTGACATAAAAAATACATGTAAATAAACTTTTTTCATTTTCATACAAATTGTATGTGTATTTTTTTTATTTTCATGCAAGTTTTTCTCAATTTATGGCTTTTCTAGCCGGAAATTTCTTTTTAGTTCCATACAAGCTTTTGATCCGGGACGGTTGGCATCAAAAAAAAGTTTGTCAAAAATGTCAATTTTCTCGCACCCTAGCTGTATGTTTTTTCCAAAATCTGTACACGCCAATCTTCATTAATTTGAAATCGAAGGACATTCTCCTAAGACCATTTTCGCCTAGCAATACGGGATCTGGTAGCTGCCCTCACTGACCAAATAGTAGATTGTTAACCAAGGGTTGAAAGTGACCCATGTAACCCGAGATATTTCTGGCGCTCGAACGAAGTGAGAGCGCCAATTGTTCGAGGGTTAAATGGGTAATTTCACCCGAGTTAAACACTCTACTTTTCATTTCGACTGTGAGGAAAAATTATTTAATATCAACCTATAATCGTAATAAACAACTCGTTAAGAGCGTAGTCGGTCTGCGACAAAATTGAGAAATAGGTATTTGTACAAACTATTGGCGTCGCGTTGCGCCCAAGCGACCGCGTGCGATGCGCGATAGGGACAACCGCAGCTCAGACCGATTTTCACTACAAAATCTTGACAAGATCGATGCTTTGTATTCCCCTGTTTTCTCCGCCAAACCTGCGCCGATTCAATTATGTTTGGTGTTGAAATTTAGAGGAAGAGTAGATCTATGTTTCTATTATTTTGTTTTAACGTAAAAACTTTTCATATTTGTCTGGTAGTCGTTTGAATATGACAGTAAAAATGGGGCATTTTTTAGGTTTTCGAAAATTCGTATCTGTTTTGGTAATTATTTTTTGGGAAAAAGTAAATGACAGGGGCATACATACAGTACACCTAGATTTTATAAAAAAAAACGAGTCCTCTAGAGGGATAAACCAGGAAGGAAATAGGGGAATACGTTTGTATGGAAAAATGCTGCTAGGATACCCTCTTAATGCAGGTACCTATAGCTGAGTGTCGATTTGTGAAAAGTTTTTATTTTAATGATTTGACGTAACTCTATATCTTCGACTCCGTGGCTAACCGTAACAATAAAAAAAAAATACTTTCCACCCTAGGGGAGAAAAAGCTATTTTCCACCCGGCTATATGCCCATGAAAAATCAACTTTCAGAGCAGGAGAGATGAAAAATCTATTTCCACCCTGTATGCGAACTAATTTATGACTTTTGTCGGTTATAATATGCGTAATGATGATTGTCAAAGTAGGTATGCCAATCAAAACTATGGCTTTAAACATTATGCAACCCGATATGGACTCAACGGATATAGGGGAAAGTAGTACGAATTGATTCCTTGGGGTAAGATATCCTTTGTGATTGCCGGTAAACTATTAGTGCCATCTAGTTGATTTCTGTGGCAAGACATAGCTCCGTACACCTCTCCGCCTCGGTCAAATTGCAATGGCGGCGCGAGCGACACAGCGAAATTTATGAGAAAAAATATAAATTTTGTCCGGCTAATATAATGTAAGGCGAACAAAACTTTAAGCTTATGTCACTTTTATTGTAGACTGTTAATTGCAATTACTGTTGTGTTTGCGACTTTAAAATACGTTAAATTTTAGTTTTTTGGCAAGTTAAACATTTCCGCGTGCTTGTAGGTTATGTTAGCAAACATTGAATAATAAAGTTTGACTCGGGGCTAGATGATACCCTTCTATGTGAACTAGATGATTATTGAGGGATCATCTAGTACCTTGGTTTTTTATACAAACTTAGTTACATATTTTTTATAAAATTTTAAATTCCTATTAGGGAAAATTAAAATCAGTGTATTTCGCGCTCGGGGAATCTATACTAGGGTATTGTAACTCAGTATGGGGTGGAGCAGCAAAGACCATCCTTATCAGCTTGGAAAGGGCGCAGCGATCTCTTTTTAAAGTCGCATTCCAAAAACCATTCCGGTACCGCACTACAGACCTCTACATGGAAGCGAATGTCCTGACGGTCCGACAGCTGTTCCTTAGAAAGGTCATGCTTGCATACGGCAAAAGACACGACAAAAACTTTGACGCAGACACAAGACGACGTCAACGCTGGACAACTCCCAAGTATACATCCAGATTTGCCCAGCGTTTCAGCCAATTTATCTCCCCTCTTGTCCTAAAGACCTTCTGCAAATTTTATACAGCCCGTCGCCCCCCTAGTAGAAGCACTCTAACCAAATGGCTGCTGCAACACGACTACAGTGAGACTGAACTGCTCTTAACTGTTCTCTGTTAATTTAAAGCTATATTATATTTTTAATCTCACGAGTAACCAATTGTTTATTTATTTATTTACTTACTTATACCTTCACTTCAAAATACTCATGATCACACACGCACTCTCAGACTCTCACACACACTCACGCTCACACATTACACTGACAGAACTAAAATTATTGTAACTTTGTAATTTGTAAAACATCTATTCTATACTTGTCTGTTATTTAATATCGTATGCTTGCTGTTCTACTGGGTCCCGTAACACAGGGAATCCTAGCTCGGGACCCAATGACTTTGTATCCTAGTGTATCATGTTTTTGTCGAATAAATATTTCTATTTCTATTTCTAGGTAAAGACGTCGTATTATGAAAGTCGCCATCGTATTTTTGTTTTTAATTACCTTCTTCATAAAAATATTTGGTTACTCAGAATATAGAGGGTGTACAAGATGATTACTTCGTAGGTTTAATTTTTTTTTTTTTTTTTATATATATAGGTATTATATTTTAATGAAACCGTATTCAATTGATTGTTTTGAGTATAAGGATAGTTACATTTAGTAGTAGTTGCGCATTCATTTTCGGTTTGCAAGGAAAAACATACATTTTCCGGCCATTATCGCCTAAGGGGATCATCTCGTACTACTTTCCCCTACTTTGTACTCAAGTTCCGTACAAAGTGTACCCATTTATATATTATAATATACTCTAATTCATATTTTAAAATATCTACTTACTAATATACGAGTGTAAAGAATGAATGAAAATGAACATAATAATAACTTTTCTCTTTTAAATAATGCTTGTTTTGTATATTTTTGTAAATTTATCTATTTACCTATGTGACAGATGCAAGCAACACGAGTGACAGTGTTAGAGTGCATAGTGAACAGCCTTTACCTACTATTTTCACCTATTCAGTTTTTAATAATTAGCTAAATGATAATAATTATTAGGTAGTTACTACATAAAACGTATATATAGATAGGTATTATTATCATACAGTATGTTACGGACAAAGCCCCATTAGGTTTTAATTTACTATTACCCTAGGCGAAGCCACGAAAGTTGATCTTTCTATTGCTTTCACTCTCCATGCTTGAAAGGACTCCTTGAAAGAGACGGCATGAGCGTAGCAGAACAGCGGTTTTAAACGGAGAAGACTCTTAGAATAGTATAGGTGTGTGAAATAAAAAAAGCTTTTTTCAGGTCAGAATTCAATAACACCGGTGTAAGTTTAAGAGCACGGGCTGAACAGTTTTGTAAATAAATACTAATTTGTCCGCGCCAAACTGAAACAGAAATCGCTATTTTTCACCGTCATCGGAACTATTTTTAACTTGAACGCGTTCGTGGGAGGCTATGACGTTTGCCGTAGCCAGTGCAGCGAATAGTTAGTCCGCCTTACAGCGGGTACTTCAAATAAATTGGCACTCCGCGGTACCTAGCCGACGTACCGTGGGGCGAAGAGCCCGCTATACGTACCACCTTACACGTATACGATAATCAATAGATATTTTCAGGAGGCTTTCGCGGAGGGCGAGTGCGACGCTTGCATACCGCCCTTCTCGCTCACTCGTAATTTACGTGATACGCGAAAAAGCTTGAAGAAACATTGTCTGAAATTGGTTTCTCGATTGCTCTTGTCATACTCGTATGTGCTTGCGAATAAGTTTGCAAACGTGAGAAATCCCGAATTGTGATTAACAATAAGTAATTAACGATCATTATTTTGATCCTTATTCTGTGTCCTTATGTATCTAGAGATATCTCATGTAAAATCGTTAATGCACCACAAAAATGTAGCAGCCCGTTAGTTATCACAAATAGGTAACAATGTTTTTATCTCGCTCGTAACGGTAAGCTATGTCGCTGTTGCCTGTTTGGCTGGCACATATGTAGGTACGAACTGTGCGCGTGTAGTGGTTACCGTCTCATATCTACTATAGGTACTAGGCTGGTATAGCGCGGAAGCTGAGTGTCATTTCCCCACGCAGAACAAGTGAGGCTGTGTACGAATCTGCATGGACTTATCGACTTTTATAAGCTGAGTTTCGTAATTTAAATACTGGGCTGTTGTTTAAGCGGTCGGTGATCAAAACTGTATCTTAGTTAATGCTTTCAAACGTGAAATAAATCACTTGCAATACTATCCAAAACGAGAAAGAAATAAAATTTTGTTAAATATTTTAGCGCGCTTTGTCTATTGCAGACGAGACGGGCTGTAGGTAGGTTACCTATCAATTTTCGCTTTAATTATGTATTTACTTATTTTACGAGTACATGACACTAACATAATTTCCTCGCAGTCAATTGCTATGCTAAGGTAGGACGTCCTCCCAGTATACGCGACCGAGGTCACACAGCTCTGCTCGTTAGCTATGGTACTTAGCTATCACTACCACCAAGCGGCTTGAAAACGTAATCGTTCACATGGAAACGTTGAAAACAAACTCACCGTAACCTTATTACAGTAATAACCCTAGTAGACCTGACCACAAACATACATAAATTATTGGAGAGTGCACAAAGCTCGTATAGTAGGTATATCTAATCTATTATGTGTGTAGGTAGATGGCAGCTAGGTCGTCGGGCGGGGAGGCAGGGCCGCGTGGGTGGCAGACAGGGGGGTAGATTAAATTTCGTACCACACCGCTAGCTGCCTCAAGCTCGCTTATATTCATCACCGTTAGGGTTGCAATTGCTTCCCGGTATATTCCAGCACAATACTCCTCGTATACTACAGTCGTACCTACATACGTATACTTCAGCCCCTGCGATACAAGCTTCATAAAGGTGCCTACATGTTGTTAGATAGCTATTTTACGAAATTAACATTTCTCTTCATAAGTTCATAGTTTTGGCACTTATTGGACAAATATCTCGATTATAATTTACCTACTCTGGTCCTCTCCGTTATTTTGATAAACACACTCGTCTCTCTACTACAGAATACCTACTGACAAAAGTAGGTACCTACAGGACAGTCCAGTTACAGGGTTTTTCCATATTTCATTAAAATAATCCCTATGAAACGGACAGACGGGTCAAGAAGTGTGTAAAATGAGTATTGTTCAGTTGAAGTGATGTACGTTAAGGGAAAAAAAATGTCTGTATATATCCTACATAGGTACAATGTCCGCATATTTTTGACACGTTGCCCGATTTCCGATTCCCGAATGTTTGTCTGAGTTACGTAGAGAGCTTACGAACGATTCAGTTCTGCAAACCAGCTTAAGTCAGACCTCCGATTACGCATAACGTGACCAACCTCCGGATCAAGTTATACTAGAGGTGAGGAGGGTCAAGAGGGGTTCTGAATGGTAAAACGGCAATCTCTTTGATGACCAGTCGTACCTTTGCAGTGAGCGATCATTAAGCAGAGAATGCATCTTATGAAACGAATCAATAATATACTATACTACATATATACTCATCATCATTGGCCTCTACGTCTTTATCAGACGATTTAAGCAGCGCTTTGCGAATGCATAGTAGAGCATTTTTTTAAATGGCTGTTTAGCCCTATGCGGGAGCGGCATTGTCTTCCGCAAAGGTGGCAGGAGAATTGTGCATTAGGTAATGGCGGGGTGTTTATTTGTCTTCTCCTTCTTTTACCTTCGAGAAGGTCAAACCAGGCCCCGTCATGTTTCTTGCGTCCGTCCGTGAGAGCCCTTCGCCATTTAATCCTATCTTCCGCAATGTGCTCCCAACATTGGTGATTGATGCCGAATGCTATCATTTAGCATTTGCTACGGCGCCAAGCAAGGTAAGGTAAAAAATTCTAATTAAATTTGGACTAATAATTAATAAAATTATAGAAAAAACAAATAATAAAACTAAAATAATAAATCGATTTAAATTCCTCTCCGAAGATATATATCTTTTTCTATAAAAAATTACATATATACTATACTTACTATTATCCATATCCATACTACTTACTACTTAATATTATAAATTTATTATAAAATAATATTATAAAATAATTTTAATTTCAATTAATTAATTAAGTATCTTGACTAACTTGTATTTATATTTTGGGTAACTTTTTGCCTGTGAATAAATGATTTATTTATTTATTATAAATGCGAAAGTGTGTCTGTCTGTCTGTCTGTTACCTCTTCACGCCTAAACCGCTGAACCGATTTAGATGAAATTTGGTATAGAGATAGTTTGAGTCCCGGGGCAGGACAAAGAATAGGTTTGATCCCGGAAATCATCCCCTAAGGGGGTGAAATGGGGGGTAAAAATTTGGATGGTAGCCGTTTAGATGGAATTTGGTATAGAGATAGTTTGAGTCCCGGAGAATGATCCCGGACAGTTTTAATCCCGAAAATCATTCCCTAAGGGGATGAAATAGGGGTGAAAATTTGGATAAAACCCATGTAGATTAAATTTGGTATAGACTATAGAGATAGTAGGAGTCCCAGGGAAGGACAATGCATAGTTCTTATCCCGAAACTAATCTCCTGAGGGGGGGAAATTAGGGGTGAAAATTTGGATGAACCCATTCAGGTGAAATTTGGAATAGAAAAAGGATAATAGGTCTGGGAAAGGACATAGGATAGTTTTAATCCCAGAAATAATCCCCTAAGGGGGTGAAATGGGGATGAAAATTAGGATGGAACCCATTTACGGTATAGCGATAGTTGGAGTCCTGGGGAAGGACATAGGTTAGTGTTATCCCGAAAATGATCCCCGACCCAAAGGATGTGAAATTAGGGGTGACAATTTGAATGTAACCCATTTAGATAAAATTTAGTATAGAGATAGTTTGGGGTCTGGAAAACGACATAGGATAGTTTTTATTCCGGTCATCATACCCAAGGGGGGTGAAATGGGGATGAAAATTTGGATGGTACCCATTTAGATGAAATTTGGTATAGAGATAGTTTGAGGCGCGGACAACGGATGGATTTTATCCTAAAATAATCCCAGGGGATGAGATAGGGGGTGAAAATTTGGATGGAACCGATTTATATGAAATTTGGTTTAGAAATATTTTGAGCCGCGGAGAAGAACAACGGATAGCTTTTATCCCGAAAATAACCCTTATATCACCAGGGGTGAAAATTTGGATGGACCCTATTTAGATGAAATTTGGTATAGAGATAGTTGGAGTCCCGGGGAAGGACAATGCATAGTTTATATCCCGAGATTTCCTGTGAGGATGAAATTAGGGGTGAAGATTTGGATGCATCCAATTTTGATAAAATCTGGTACAGAGATAGTTTGAGTCCCGAGAAAGGACATATAATAGTTTTAATCCCGGAAACCAGCCTTTAAGGGGGGAAAATTGGGGGTGATTATTTGTATGGAGCTACTAGAACCGCTGCACCGATTTAGATAAAATTTGGTAAAGAGACAGTTTGATTCACGGGGATAGGTCCCGGGAAAGGATATTAGATAGATTTTATCCCGGAAATCATCATCTAGGGGTGAAATAGGAAATGAAAATTTGGATGGAACCCATTAAGGTGAAATTTGGTATAGAGATAGATTTTGTCACAAAAATCATCCCTTAAGGGGGTGAAATGGGGGGCGAATATTTGGATGGGTTTGATGAAATTTAGATAAAATTTGATATATAGACAGTTTGAGTCTCGGGGAAGGTCATAGGAAGTTTCTATCCCGGAAATCAATCCCTAAAGGAGAAATGGAGGCTGAAAGTTTGTATCGAGCTACGGTATAAACGAGTTCTACGCGGACATACTTAATAAAATAAAAAATAAAATACTTGCAGAGTTTTAGAAAACTCCACCTCTTAGGGGTGTTGTATAAAGGGGGTGCAACGTTGGTATGGAGCAAATATGTATTTTTTTAGTTAGTTACTTAAAACTTTGTTGACAGATAGTAATCCACCCCTAAGGGTGATAAAAAGGGGTGAAAATTTATATGGAGGAAACTTTTTTTGAGCTAGAGACTTGAAATTGTTTAAAAAGATTATTTATTAGAATACAAATATAGGTAAATTACTTTTAGTGGTTTGGAAAATGCCACCCGCTAAGAGGGGGTAAATATATGCAATGGTTGTATGGGGGAAACTTTTTTTTAGGTAGAAAATTAAAAATGTAGAAAGATTAAGTACTTATTAAAATACAAAAAGAGTACTGCCAGCGTTTTGGAAAATTCCACCCGTTAAGGGGTTAAAAAGGGGTGCAAGGTTCGTATGGGAAACACTTTTTTTTTAGCTAGAGACTTGATAGCTTGTAAAAAAAAACCTTAGGTACCTATTACAATAAATAAATCTTGTTGTTTTATTTTTAATTTTTCCCTGAAATGCGTTCAAAGTTTGTATAGAGAGCAAGAAATTTTTAAAATATGAGATTTGTAACTTCGATCTTAGCCTGTTTAAAGACTACAAAACTTATTTCAGCGTTCTTGAAATTATAAGGGTGTTCAAAGTTTGTATGGAGAGCTAGACATTTCTAAAGTATGTTAGGGATTTGTAACTTCGGTTTTAGACTGTTTGCTAAAATACTACAAAACTACTTTCAGTGTTTTGTTTTAATCATCGCCTAAGAAGGTTAAAAGGGGGTTCTAAGTTTGTATAGAGAACAAGACATTTTGAAAGTAAGAGATTTGTAACTTCTGTTTTCGACTGTTTACTAAAATGTTTTTTTTTTTAAATTTATTCCTTAAACAAACATTGAGATGATAACACGTTATACGCGGACGAAGTCGCGGGCAACAGCTAGTAATATAATAAATTCGAAAGTGTTTCTGTCTGTCTGTTACCTCTTCACGCTTAAGGTATAGAGAGAGTTTGAGTAGTCCCGGGAAAGGACATAGGATAGTGAGTTAAGGGGGTGAAATGGGGGGTGAACGCTTGTATGGACTAACGGATGGAGTTGAGAGCAGAAACTAGTGAATAAATAAATAAATAAATACGCACATATTAGTACAATTAAAATTATTAATCATTTATTCATTACAACAACACATAAATGTAGGTACACATATCAGCATATAGAAACAACAAATAGTGCCATGAAAGTAATTCCTTGTATGGACATGCAGGGTATAACTTTAAACTAACAAAAAGGACCGCCCCGGATCGTTGGTGGCCCAAAAGTTCCCATGACACTGGCAGCGTTGCCACGCTGGATGGCCAACGAAATCTGCATTATAAGTAAGTAGCAACATTATTCGACACATTTGAACGATGTGCGCCAAACGTACATCAGAATCAGCAGATTCTACTACCTGTGTACTTATGGGATTTTGGATCATTGTGAAAAAAAAGCCCTTCGATGAGTAATGCATAGCAGGTAGATATTTTATAATCTATTCCATAAAAAAACATTCGATGTAAAAACTAGACGAAGTGAAACTCTTCCACGGTAAAAAGTGGTGAGATATTTCGTAGAGCCAAGTCAGGCATTCTTATTCATCTTTATTTGCTTGCTAAATAACGTAACATAACTACTACCTATTAAAGAAAGCATTATGATCAAATTATAATTAGATTATGATTTATGATAATAGTAAATATTTAAAATAAAACGAGCGTATCAGCTTTGTATTCCGAATAAATGCAAAGTACCTACTTGTATAGCACATGATATGCTGTTGCCACGGTGAGAGTATACGGGCATTATATAGTTATAAAGAAATGCTGGTAGTCAGCAGACTCGATGTGGTACCTACCTAGCGTGACTCGGCGCTATGCGTGTAGCAGTGACGTCATCGCAGAATCATGCACAGATGGAGCTCTTGTTTTTGTTCACATTCGTTATTGAGGCTCTGTGAAGCCTTTCTATCTTTATGAATTCAGCTGGTACCACAGCATATATATACAGTCTGAATTGTATAAGTTTTTAGCACGACAGCGGACCACACCCTTTGAATCCTCTCTGGAATATATTGAATGTGGTTGTGTAGGTAATATTTAGTCAATCCTAATAAATCTATGTTCGATGATTGTAGACCTTATCTACTCGTACTTATACCTACGTATGACGAATAAGTATCTACTACGCGAATCCTTCTTATGAGTTTCGTACTGTACCCCACCTTACCAGCTTTTACCTATATAGATACTTTTAGTCAAACTTATGAAAAAGCTATTGAGGCTTGTGGTGAATATAGATCTATTTGTATTTAATATTGACCATCTACGGAACATCATGACGGGTAACTTTTTCATATAACCTTGTAAAATTTGATGTTTAAAGTTTCGTACCAAAATGGTAAAAAGGGAACCCTCATGGTGTGACTGTCTATCTATCCGTCAGTCACAGTGTAGGCAACTGTAGTCTCAGGAACTACTTATGATTTGAAAATTATTAACTTTTCATAAATCCTTATGATATGAGATCATGCTGAAAGTACCTTAATTAAGAAACAACAATATTGGTTCATGTGATAAAGAATTATCTCTCATTTTTGCGCAAGTTACTCGTAGACTAGCAAACTAGTATATCAAAGTGTAGGCCTACTGATAGATGGCGCTGTACCCATGACGCTAATTACTACTTTGTGCTATTAAGAGTTTTCCAGAATGAATGGGGTCGAGACGGGTCGGTATGGTACTTGTAGGTACTATGACTTATTCTGTGGTATGGTGTATGGAATTTAGTGTAGAGTAGAGCCCTCGGTGCGTGAGTCAGATTCTCACTTAACCGGTTTATTAGATGTATTCTGGAAAATCTCAATGTAAAACTTCGTCTGTCCGTTCGTTTCTCCATGTATTTGAGAATTTGACCCATCGTGAGCCCGATAGCTCAGAAAAGCGGATGCTCAGCGACCAGCTTGGAGGGCACTGGTAGTTTGCATGAGGGATTAAACCAAACCTCTAGGACGACAGAAAATCTGCCAAATTTTTGCACTTCAGTCTAGAGCTTATTATAGTTATTATGTAGCCGTCCCACAGTCATGACGTTTCAACGAGGAAGATGTTAAAAATATAATATATCGACAATTTAAGACGGACAAAGGTTCAAATCATAAATGAATTAACAACCCGCAAGCCAAATAAATTATAAGTAGTAAGAGGAGGCAACGAAGTACATGTTCAATCAATAATCATCAGACACACCTACCGTTACACGGCAGAATGCTACGTACTAGTATCTGTCTGGTACCTACGTAGTACATAATTATATGTTCTACCTTACGTACGTTACATAGAAAATACACCCGAATACGAATGCATGCAAGCGCCTACGATCAACCAGTTGGTTTTCTCGGCCTAGCTTAAGCTGATTATCTTTTCTAACGTAGTTTTCGTACGCTAATGTATCATATCATACCCACATCATGAAAAAGAACAGTTGTCTTTCCTGTGGTCAATAGTTAACAGTATTTGCAAGTGAAAGATATGATTGAACGAGCGAGCGAAGCGAACGGAGTTCTCCGTTTCAGTTTGGGCAAAAATTGTTTCGTATGTTCGGCTTTTCTCCCCTACAGGTCGCATTTCTAAACCGATTCTCGTGAAATTTTGTGAGCAATTAAGTTTTAAGGTAGAAAATGTTTTTGGAAATTATTAAAACCAAATATTTTTTTAAAACAGACTCGCGAGTTTTACAGCTCACAGAGCCACTAATAAGTACCTACTCGCCCTCAACCCAAAAGACCACTGAGGCTCAAAAAACCATGCAATACAATGAAATCCCATTGTATTGCATGGAGCGTTTTATGGCCTCAGTCGTCTTTTGGGTTGAGGGCGAGTATAGTATAATCATACAGGAATATACAGTGTATAAGAGAAGAAACCGTTAATGCGGATTATGATCCAACCACAAATTAGGCTTTAGGTATATAGTCCTTGACTTTGGCTAAGTCCACAGGAAAGACGCGAGAACCTAAATCCAAGATCGAAATGACCCTAATATTTGATGTTATCGTAATGGTGGTACTACACTTGGGGTTGCGCGTTCGCGTTGCGTCGTTGCCTCTCTTTCATTTGCCGTAGGAAGGAAATAGATGCAACGCGAATAAATATTGCCTAAATGGGCAAATATCGCCAAGTGGAATGTCACCAAGATAAAAGAAATTATCAGCAGATTTGTTTTACATCATCTCCACATTTCCCAATCCCACACATCCCTTTGAAAAAGCAATATATCAATGGATGCTAATCCAACTGCGATTTACTACCCGATATACCGATGTGGTAATTCGTGGGAAGTATACTGGGCCCAACTTTATCTATACTATATATATCAATGATATATAGTATAAATAAAGTTAAGAGAGAAAGTTAAGAGAGAAAGACAAACGAAGAAGTTTTAAGGATGGTAGATGAGAAAAGATGTTTGCTAGGATGTATAAGAAATAGGAGAGGCAAGATGATGGGTCACCTGATACGGCACGACAGTTTCTTCCTAAACATCCTGGAGGGTAAAATTGAAGGCAAGAGAGGCAGAGGAAGGCCTAGGCTAACATATTCTAGCCAAATAAAACATAAAGCTGATGTCGAGTCATATGAGGAAGTCAAGAGGCTGGCATTGGACAGAGAAAAGTGGCGGTTACTCCACCGACAAGAGCAAGGCTCTTAAGTAATGATGATGATGATCAATGATATTACCGCTACAAAACCAAACGCTGATGTCTTATGTTACGCAGATGACACCACCATAATTTTTAACGATAACTCATGGGCTGAAGTAGCTAAATTGGCAGAAAGAGGTATGTTTACTGTGGTATAGTGGCTTCAGTCCAATTTACCGACATTAAACGTCACCAAAGTCCAATTTTTTTACCGACATTAAACGTCACCAAAACCAAATTTGTCTGCTTTCATAAAACTAAAGCCTCAGCACCGGACAATTTGGCCAGTATTGCTTTCTACACATGTACACATCATGGGCTTCTACCATCAACATGTCCATGTGCAAAATCGCTTAGGAGCTTCGCTGTTAGGTACCTTGGTGTTATTTTCGATGAAAAACTGAATTTCCAGCAGCATACATTATTTCATTACGGAAAATCGTGTTCGCAAACTAATATATATCTTTAAAAGTCTACACAATTCCGCTGACAGACGATTATTTAAAACCTTTCCATGTTATGTCATACTGTCATTACATATTGTATCACCACTTGGGGCGGAGCTGCGAAAAAATATATACTTCTCCTGGAAAGAACACAAAGAAAAGGAACGTCGCCGCTTCCCAACTCAGCTGGTCTATAAGAATATGGATGTACTTAATGTCCGTGTGAGTTTTATTATGCGAGTCATATTGAAATGTAGGGGAAGACCTAGGCGAACTTTCTCCGATCAAATTGAAGAAATCTTACAGAAATGCCAGATCAAAAGTACCCTAAACCGACGAGCATGTATGAGAAATGTTATGAAAGTGAGTGAAGCTAAAGTGGTTTGTCAGGATCGTAGCAAATGAAGATCCGTGATCTCTGCCTACCCCTCTGGGAAAGAGGCGTGATTATATGTATGTATGTATGTATGTATATTGAAATGTCTAAGCAAACTTGAGGCCCTTGTTTTTGATAACAAAAACCTAAGCATGCCCACTGACGACACATACGTGGAATGCAAATTCACTAGACTGTATACAGTGGAAATACCTCCGAGAGACAAATGGACAAATGACCAAATGGACTTCAAGGAGGGAAGCCACATTTGGTATCCAGATGGATCAAAAAAAGGTGATGATGTTGGATGTGGTATCTACGGTGAGAGGCCAAAGTTCAAAGCTAGCGTCAGCATGGGGAAGGAGGCCTCAATCTTTCAGGCTGAACTCTTCGCATTAAATAAATGCGTGGAGATCAATGTTGAAAGAAACCTAAGGAACCAACATATCTACATCAACTCGGACAGCCAAGCTGCTCTGCTGGCACTAGAATCACTAGAGTCCTACTCTAAACTAGTCCAGAATTGTAAAAATAATCTAAACACCCTGGCGAACTCCAACAAAGTCATACTTAGATGGGTACCAGGGCACTCCGACATTGTAGGAAACGAAAGAGCAGATGAACTTGCAAGGCAGGGCGCAGACACGGCCCTAGTCGGCCCGGAACCGTTCTGTGGCATCACAAAACGGAAAGCATATTCTCTGCTAAACAACGCGGAAAAATCAGAGGCAATCAAGCTGTGGAAGTTCACCAAAGGACAAAAACAAGCTAAAGCCCTGATCGAAGGGTTCAATAGTAAGCTGTCTAAAGAGTTATTACAATTCAAAAGGCACAAAACCTGCGCAGTGACAAGAATCCTGACAGGACATTGCAAATTGAACAAACACCTGTTTCAAATGGGTATGAAGCAGGACACAACTTGCAGGTTCTGCCGGGAGACAGAGGAGACTGCAATGCACATTCTCTGCTCCTGCGGACCACTCATGCATAAAAGAAGTACCTACCTAGGGCGGCACATAATGCACCCACAAGAAGTACAACATATCACCGCCCAAAGAATCTGGAATTTCCTGGAGGCAACGGGACTTAACGGTGAACTCTAAAACAAGGGCTGCCACAATAGATCACTTGCTGGTCGAAGCGGCATATTAAGGCCCACAAACAAAATAATAATAATATTGAAATGTCACTCAAAGGTTATTAATTTTTCCGAATATACAGAACTAACGCAAAAACGTAATTTTAGAATTACAGTTTCCTCTTCAAATTCAGTTTTTACTCGTTTCTACATCCATTCATCTCCACTTATAATAAATCTCTAAATTAAAAAAAGAATCAGCCAGTTTGAAACTAAGCTTTGCGCGGTTCGAATGTTCTCAGCATCCCATGAACGGAAAAATATGAAACATTTTATATAGGTACATTATTATTCCAGCTGCAACTTAGGATAGTTTTTATCCGACTGCGACAATTAATTTATTTTCCGTAATATACGACTTCATTTAATTTTTAATTTATTTTTATTGAAATCAAACGCTGCTACAACTGTCAGGTGACACTGACAGGTGAGCTGTCAGCGAACTGCGAAGTCAAAATATTCATGGCGGGTTATGATATGAATGATATAACTGATATTTGATGTGTACTATAAAATTTGTCAACCAAAAATATCTCGGCAATTTTATACAAGTTTCAAAAGATTATGATCATCATGAAATTATATTTAAAAGGCCCATGGGAAATATCAGTCAAAATTGAATATAGGTGAAAAATTGAGTAAGTATAGGTGAAAATACAGTGAATCGAGATTCTGATGTTAATGCTACTTAATTAAATATTCGAGATGAGAAACAGGCGTGATACTGTTCTTGCAGATAAGAGAGACGGCCAACATAACAAATCCGTAAAGACGGAATTGAGTCAATCTAAGCATTGAAAACTAACAAGAATTTTAACTTATAACTGGGACGTACCTAATTGTAAAAAGAATTATGAAGAAACACCGAGACAAGTATTACTTGTATAGGTAATTTAGTTATTTGCTGGACAGCTATGTACTCTCAACATTGATTTTGGTTGTATTATCAAAATGTATTACTTGTACTTCCCTATCATTTGATTTTACACGATGTATACCTACTAGCTACCCGTGTATTGCAAAGAATGCAGGCAAACTCGCGGGATAAAATATAGCCTATAACCTTTGCATTCAACATGCAGGTGAAATGAATAAGTGGTTCTGGATATTATGTAGGTACCCATTAAGTAGGTACATGCAAAATTGTAAAGCTACAATCTTCTTTTAGTAAAATTTAATATATTTTAATTGTGTGAATATTTTCTTTAAAATAAACATATAGTAAACATATAGATTATTTAACCAAAGTGTATGATATCTTTCACCCAGTAGGTCTATCCTTTGCAATGCAATGTTCAGTCTGAAGAAAAGGTTCACCACTTATGTCTGGGCAAATAGATATTTTATAGGAGATAGACAAGGTGGACTTGGTAAAGGATGCGGGAGTCTGCTGGATGTGGGTGGCGCAGGACCGGCCATTGTGGCACGCTTTGGGAGAGGCCTATGTCCAGCAGTGGGTGTCTTTCCGTTGATATGATGATGATGATAGGAGATATTTCACAACCTTAAATTGACATAATATTGCCAAGATAATAAGTAATGATGCTGTTCTATGGCAATCTTCTTTACATATAGAGCTCTCAATGTACAACAAATTGTCATTGCCACATAACAACTGTCAATGTGATGAAAGGAAAGGTTAGTATAGGATGTTAATCTTAAATTATCTGATGTATTGGCAGTTTTTAATTTCATATATTACAAGTACATATTATACAACAATTCAAAGACAGCACTGTGAATTTCTAAACTTTCTCCATCAACTTTTATCTTAGAGTCACTCTTCTCAGGTAAAGGAAATTTTAAAATCGGTTTGGTGGTTCCAGAGATTACCCATTACTTTGGCAACCATTACATACAAAGTTACAATCTCAAGTTTTCCTCTTTGTAATATTAGTATAGACAATGTTCTTCAGATAACCTGGAGAGGATTATTATGATGCAGCACACCGGCAGAGCACCTGCTAAATCGAGCATACAAATCACTGAACCCTTGCAACTACATCTGCATGAGGCCACGCATAAAGTGGGTGTTAGGAGCCCATGGGGTAATCTGGTCAACAACAATAGGACATGAAGTCACCATCCTCAGCATTGGGGGAAGGACTGATGATGATGATGATAGATAATTCGGCAATAATCATCTGCCAAATATGATAATGTGCCCAGTGAAAAATAAAATTAGATACAAAACAAACATCAATTTTAATAAGCACAATAATTGAAACTTAGTAAATCGTTCATTATTTTTGGCTTTCCAATTGCTGAGTGGTTTTTCTTCCTTTTCTTATTCTGCATACTCAACTGAACACAATTCCATTTTTTTTGGTTTGTCTTTACACATCATATTATAATTATTATGTTCCTTGGTTGAGAAAATCCATGGCCCATGAAAATCCATACCTAAAATAAATTATTATATAGATTAGGTTTTTACAACAAAAAAGTTTATAACTGTAGTATTACATTAAATAGGTACACAAAAGAGTGAGTTTGTCTTATAGCTCAAGCCCTAGCTTGAGACATACTGTGCCCTAGCACAGTATGTCTTCTCACTCATATTTGGAGCAGCCCAACTGGAGAACAACCTCTACCTTCCAGAAGACAGTGTTGTGTTTGTGATGGTTAGTAAGGTCACCCACTGTGAGGAATCTACGTAAGTCTCTCACTGTCAATGCAACGAATCTCCAAATCAATAAAGCATATTAGTATCATAACTTACCAAATCTTATTATTAGTTTTATGCTCATTAATGAGTGCGCGAGTCGTGGGGTAGGACAGGTTAAGCTGTCCTATGAGAGGCATCAGCGTTTGTTTTGTAACCACTCGATTGTAGGATTGAGAATACGATTCGGTTTTGGTAAATGCCTTTACAAATCAATGATCTTCACTTCACAAACACCACGTCCAGCGTTTTCGCTATTGTATCCTTATTGTTGGTTATAATTTATTCGGGAATCACGGAGTAGAGTATAACGTAGTGTTTATATTCTCTTTGTAGAGTAGGTGCCGGTTATGTACGGCCATGATAATGTACAGCCCAATAATTCGCGTCCAATGTACGTGAATGATTGGATCGTGCATTATCAGCCCGGACAAATTTTAATGTGGCATCCCCCCGTACCGAGTTTCCTCAGGGTGATAATACACGGCCCAATAATATGAGTACAATGTATAATGTAATGTATGTTAAATGTGATACACACACACAAACACACACACACACAAACACACACACACACACTTACCACATAGTATAATATAAAATGTTTACTTTCTAATTTATATTTTAAGTTACTTATGCCTACACCTAAATCACAACATGTGGAAGAGCGGTGATCTTCTTAGCACAAGTATATTATATACTTAAAAAGAGGCACCAGCACAGATACTTGTATATGTATTTAAGTTACTGAAATAAATTATTTTATTTTTTGATATATAGCACAAATATATGCAATTTGTCAAACCAACTTGATGTAGTTAAGGCTATTATACAACTAGCAATTTGTCACAGCAATCTACCGACGCAGCTGTAAAGTCAGTTTGAAGGCGGTTGTTGTGACAAAATGTTATACTACGTTTACAAAGCCGAAGTCAGCAGGGAAGTTGGAAGGGAAGTGGGCAGAACGGGCGTAATACCGCATTTTACGCCCATTCTGCCTACACTTCCCTGCTCACTTCGGCATAGTGTAAACTAGGCATTAGATGTATAGAACTCCTTAAAATCATCATCCTCCTAGCGTTATTCCTGGTTGTGCCCTAAAGTAGCCCCGGGTCCGTTTTGGCAAGTTTTGACCGCCACCGCAGGCAGTGTGATTCAGGCCTTGGAATGAAAGATATATACGGTTTCCTCATAGACGGCCATACACGATGATTAAATACTGATGATCCACCATAGTTGTCTCTTTCTATTGCATTTTGTAGAAAGAGACAGCTATGGTGGATCATCAGTATTTAATCACCGTGTATTGGCCGCCATTCCAACTATAGTAAGTGGTTGTGTCAATTTGCTAGGCGTGTAAGGCCTGAGTCACACTGGCCCGGCCTGCGGTGGCGGTTAATAGTAAATTTGATAGCTAATGACAAGTTTACTATTGACCGCCGCGGCCAGGCCGCGCCAGTCTGTGAGAGACTTCATGGCTCTTACTAAAGCAAGTTGGTGCGACAAATAATATAGAACGCCATAACGTGCGCCCACTTTTATCATCGTGATATTTTTCTAGCTGTCTGTCATAACCTATTAAAGATAGAGAAGCTAGAAATATATCACCGTACAATTTCGAGTATCACAATATGATTATAATAAAAATATTGCTAAAATACTCAAGTGTCAATCAAGTAATTGAGAAAGAGAATGCGCATGGATCGCGTGATAATACTTCACCGTGTATGGGCGCCATCCATCAAACAGAATCGTGTGGTGTGGCTTTAGTCGCTGATAGATTATTTCTTATCTTTGGGTGGATTTTAAAATTATCCGGATTTTCTGCTCTATTATCTCAATCCTGTAATACACGTCAATATGCCTGTGATTGGGATTGTAAAATGAGTGGGTCGCCTGATAATACTCACTGTGTAATGGCCGCCATGGTCGAAACAATGCAAGACCGTTTAAGGAGACGCTACACGGGCCGATATCGGCCGGACTGCACACCAGCCGACGCGTGATTCAGTCCGTGTGGATACGTGTCGGAAGCACGGCGGCCGGCCAAATCAAGGTCACTCCATACTAGATTTTCTGTGACGTTGCTTGGCCGTCCGGAAAATTCGTAGGTGTAGCGTTTCCTTTAGGCCTCTCACACACTGGTGTGGCCTGCGGTGGCGGTCAATAGTAAATTTAACAGCTAATGACAAGTTTACTATTGTCCGCCACCGCAGGCCGCGCCAGTGTGGTGCAGGCTTAAGCCCTGTCACACACTGGCGCGGCCTGACCGCGGCGGACAATAGAAGAGTTGTCTAATGCTGTCAAATTTACTATGGTCCGCCACCGTAGCCCGCACCAGTGTAATTCAGGCCTAACAGCTCTTATGGTGGGCACACACTGAACAAAAGAACGAACGCGAACCATTACACGCTGCACGGTGTCCGGCAAAACCAGAGTCCTCCGTGGTCGCCCGTCTATATACGCCTTTAAATAATCAAGTTGTACTTACTACTTTTTTAAAACCTATGATTAAAATATCGAAATATATAATATAATAATACAATGTAAACATACTTCGTAACGTTTCATTATATTATTTAATAATTTCCACAAAATATTTGACTGACTATGAATTAATTGATATTATATTGGCTGTTTGGAGCCTTTTTTGTCTTACATGCGCGCGCATAGGTATTTCAATATCAAAGTAAGTAGGTATATAGGTACAAAAAAAAGTTCGCGCCATTATTTATTCATTTCATATCATAGGTATCATACTTAACTCGTGTAGTGTAGGTTAATATAAATATTAAATGCTGCAAAGAATGGTCAGCGAAAACGTAAGTAGGTACCTTATAATCTAATGTAATGTGTTTTCCTCGCGAGTGAAATAGGTAGGTAGGTACTAGGTACGTTGTACTTCGTACAAAACATGCGTGCCTTGATCCTTAAGGTGTAGTTACATATAACTTACCTATATGGTATAAGTTAACCCTTAGCGATTAGCGATGGCTTAGCGTGGCCTGCGGTGGCCGTCAATATAAAACTTGACTGCTAATTTCAAGTTTACTTTCAGAGTGAATCACACAAGACGCGTCAGTGTGATTCAGGCTTCAAGCCTCTCACAGACTAGCGCGGCCGTCAATAGTAAACTATATAACCCTCCTCTCCTTCGGCAGTCGGGTAATAATAATCGTATAGTTTATTACTGACGTTACCGCAGGCCACGCCTTACTGGCGCGGCCCGCGGTGGCAGTCAATAGTAAATTTGACAATAGCTGTCAAGTTTACTATTGACCTGGCCGAATTGAATTCATCACATCAATCTTGGTCCGGGGCAATAATTGGAAGCCACTTTTGTTCGGGCTCATAATGCACGGCCCAAAAAAGTGGTACATTATCTGGCCGTGTATTACATAAGTATTTATGTTAATTGGCTCCATACACTCTAGCGCCTCTAGCACCGATTTCATACGCGGTACCATGGCGGTAGCCGTCATTCCGCTTAGGCATGCTCTTGATAATGGGCCATCAATACCTCATGACCCATCATACAGGATACAACTATGCGTTAAAGGGAGAAAGGGCCTACTTTTATCTCATCCGCATAAGTACTGCCGCCGTGATGGTAGTTTGTGTTCGTCGTCATTTAAGTAGAGGAACCTTTACATGTGGCCTGCCAAGCAGAATTTCGCAACGGAATTCTGCCTGTGGGTAGCTATATGACCGACTGCAATGGATAATACGTACATGCCATACCATGCCACGACGACCGAGAGCCCCAGCTAGCACGATAGCTTTTATCGTCAAGTTTTATGGCGAAAATGTACTGAACCGTCACGTAAAACTTGACACTAAAACCTATCGCGCTATTAGGACCTGCACGGCTATCACAAGACGGCACGCGAGCTCTCTCGATTTTTCTCGCACTATCTGTCTCTCTCTTATTAGAAAACTTAGAAAGAGATGTATAGTGGGAGAAAAATCGAGAGAGCTCGCGCGCCGTCTTGTGATAGCCGTGCTGTGGCGACAAAACATATAATCCTACTAAATAATGTTTCCTCACGACTGTGAATGTATGACTATATTTGTAGCAAAATTGATCAGGAATATGGATTCCAATTGAGGTAGGCCGACGACCCACATAGCCTGTTCACACAGATGTTACAATAGCTACAAAAATGACTCCTTATCAGTGGCAGTTTATCGAACATAATTTATATACATATGTATAGGTGTATAAACCGTTAACTGTTGTATTGTTTACAGGAAGAACAGAACGTTTATTTTGGTTCCCGATTTTGAGTCAAGAAAGCATTCGAAAGTAACTACTTATACTAGAGACATGACCCAATAAAGAATAAAATGGTTCGCAGAAAGACAAATCTTTCACGTCGCACTCGGGTCGCTATAAAGAGAAGACGAGAGAGCGTTCGCAAAGCAGAGGCTCGAATATCAGAGGAGCTTACTCAAAGCTCAGCGACTTCAGACTTAGAACAAGATGCTATCTCCCAGACTTCAGAGACATTTACATCGAATTGTGCGCGTTTGTCTGCTACCAGAGAAAAAGACGCCATGCCACGGACATCGCAAACATTTACACCAAGTTCTGCAGGTTTGTCTACAAGTGGAAACGAAGACGCCATGTCACGGACTTCACAGAGATTTATACCAAATTCTGCAGGTTTGTCTGCAATCAGAGACGATGAAGTCATATCACAGGCTTCACAAACATTTACACCAAATTCGGCGCGTTTGTCCGCAAGCAGCGGTGAAGATGCCATGTCACGGCCTTCACAAACATTTAAACCAAGCTCGGCGCGTTTGTCCGCAAGCAGCGGCGAAAGCGCCATGTCACGGCCCTCACAAACATTTACACCAAACTCGGTCCATTTCTCCACAAGCAGCGGTGAAGACGCTGTGGCGCGAGCTTCGCAAACATTCACATCAAGCTCGGTGCATTTGTCTACAAGCAGAGACGAAGATGTCACATCACAAACATTTACACCAAGGTCGGCGCGTTTGATCGCAAGTAGCGGTGAAGACGCCATGTCACGGGCCTCACAAACATTCACACTAAGCTCGGCGCGTTTGTCCGCAAGCAGCAGTGAAGTTGCCACATCACAATCGTTACAAGCATTTACACCAAGCTTGGCGCGTTTGTCCGCAAGCAGCAGTGAAGACGCCGTTGCACAAGCTTCGCAAACATTTACACCAAGCTCGGCGCATTTCTTCGCAAGCAACGGTGAAGACGCTGTGTCGCAGGCTTCGCAAACATTTACACCAACCTCGGCGCATTTCTCCGCAAGCAACGGTGAAGATGAAGATGCTGCGTCACGAGCTTCGCAAACATTTACCCCAAGTTCGGTGCATTTCTTCATAAGCAGCAGTGAAGACGCTGTGGCGCGAGCTTCGCAAACATTTACACCAAGCTCGGCGCATTTCTTCGCAAGCAACGGTGAAGACGCTGTGTCGCAGGCTTCGCAAACATTTACACCAACCTCGGCGCATTTCTCCGCAAGCAACGGTGAAGATGAAGATGCTGCGTCACGAGCTTCGCAAACATTTACCCCAAGTTCGGTGCATTTCTCCATAAGCAGCAGTGAAGACGCTGTGGCGCAGGCTTCGCAAACATTTACACCAACCTCGGCGCATTTCTCCGCAAGCAACGGTGAAGATGAAGATGCTGCGTCACGAGCTTCGCAAACATTTACCCCAAGTTCGGTGCATTTCTCCATAAGCAGCAGTGAAGACGCTGTGGCGCGAGCTTCGCAAACATTTACACCAAGCTCGGCGCCTTTGTCTACAAGCAGAGACGAAGACATCATATCACAAACGTTTACACCTAGCTCGGCGCGTTTGTTCGCAAGCAGCGGTGAAGACGCCATGTCACAAGCTTCGCAAACATTTATACCAAGTTCGGCGCGTTTGTCCGCAGGCAGCGGTGTAGTCGCCATGTCACAGGTTTCGCAGACATTTGCACCGAGCCCGGTGCCTTTCTCCGCAAGCGGCGATGAAGATGCCATGTCACGGGCTTCGCAGACATTTACACCAAGCTCCGCACATTTTAATGAAGAAGAAAACCTCATACAACTTCGATGGGATCAAATAGAAAATAGTGGTTTTGCCTACTTACCTAATATTAATTACCAAGAATTTGCCTCAGTTGGGAGAATGGTTAATGTTTGCGGTAATTGTCAAGCTTTGAAGTGGGCAAAAGAATCGATGGGATTCTGTTGTTCAGGTGGCAAAGTTCGTTTTGATTTATTTTCAAATCCGCCTGAACTTATAAAGTCACTTTTGAATGGAGAACATCCATTATCACAACAATTTCTAGCCAATATTCGTACATATAATGCCGCTTTTCAAATGACGTCTTTTGGTGCAAAACAGGTGATACACGGGACATTTATGCCTACCTTTAAAGTGCAAGGACAAGTGTATCACCTAATAGGATCTTTATTGCCCGAAGAAAATCCTAAATTTTTGCAAATTTATTTTGTTTCCGATTACCAAGAGCAGGCTAATATCAGGAACCAACACTTCACAAATTTAAACTCCGGTCTCATATTTGATCTTCAGGAGATGCTTCATCAGTCTAACCATTACTTGTCCGATTTTAAGGCCGCATTGGAATCTATACCTCCTGATCAGCAGGAGGAGTACAAATTTGTTATAAGTGCTGATAAACGACCTCCTACAGAACACCGCGGTCGCTACAACCCTCCTTCTACCAACGAAGTAGCTGTTGTTCTGGTAGACCAACAGTGCGACAAACGTGATATTGTCTTACGTGCACGAGATAACCGTCTGAAACGTATAAGTGAAACCCATCGTTCTTACGATTCATTACAATATCCGCTTATTTACTGTCGCGGTGAAGATGGTTATAACTTTGCAATACGACAACTTGATCCTACCACTGGGGCAATACGAAACGACAAAAAAGCCACGGCGCTACAATTTTACTGCTACCTTTTGCAGGTCCGACTAAACAGATTTACGTATTTACAACGTTTTCGCGGTCTATTTTCTCAATTCATTGTTGACATGTACGCAAAAATCGAAACTGAGCGTTTAGTTTATATCCGCACTCATCAAAGGCAGTTACGAGCTGAGAATTATGCAGATCTCCAAGATGCACTGCAAAATGATACTAATTCCGAGAACATGGGGCGCTTGGTAATTTTACCTTCAAGCTTCATCGGAAGTCCACGTAACATGCACGAGCAAGTGCAAGACGCACTTTCGTATGTTCGCAAATATGGTAAGCCAGACTTATTTATCACTGCTACTACAAATCCTAAATGGAATGAAATAACTCAAGAGCTGCTGCCAGGTCAAGTTCCGTATGACCGACACGACTTAATAAGTAGAGTTTTTCATTTAAAACTTAAATTATTAATTAATTTACTCACAAAAGAAAAAATGTATGGCGCATCTTTGTGCTTTACATATAACATTGAATGGCAAAAGCGAGGACTACCACACGCTCATATACTTTTATGGCTTAAAGAAAAAATACGTCCCCATGACGTAGATAAAGTAATAAGCGCAGAAATACCAAATCCCATTTCAGATCCTGCTTTACACGCAATTGTGAAGCAACACATGATTCACGGACCTTGTGGCCCTTTAAACAATAGCTCTCCTTGCATGCAGGACGGACGATGTGTTAAAAAATTTCCGAAAAGCCTACTACAAGAGACAATTACAGGTGAAGATGGTTATCCTAAATACCGGCGACGTGCTCCAGACCATGGAGGGTTTACTGCAATGCTACGGTTGTTGGAAGTAGACAATCGGTGGGTTGTACCATTCTCACCTGTATTGTCGAGAACGTTTCAGGGTCATGTAAACGTGGAACTGTGTAACAGTATAAAATCGATTAAATACATTTTCAAGTATGTAAATAAAGGAACCGATCAGGCTACGCTTGCTACAAGTAATGACCGTGACGAAGTAACCAGATTCCAAACGGGGCGTTACATTAGTTCCTCGGAAGCAGCATGGCGGATATTCAGTTTTCCGATTTTTGAACGATTTCCGCCTGTGATACACCTAAACGTTCACGTAGAAGGTGGGCAACGTATTTATTTCAATACAAACAATTTAACAGAACAGTTAGAGAATCCCAGGCAAACAACATTAACGGCATTCTTTTCGTTATGCGAGGCAGACGATTTTGCAAAAACATTGCTTTATGACGAAGTTCCATCGTACTATACGTATGACAAACAACACGGATTGTTTACACGCCGGCGACGTGGAACGCCTGTTGAAAATTTTCCCTCCATCATGAGAGAACACGTTATTGGAAGGGTGTACACCGTGCACCCCAATAACGCAGAATGTTTTTATGTGCGGTTGCTTTTGCACAATGTTAGAGGACCGACGTCTTTTTCAGATTTAAAAATTTTCAATGGCACCGAGTACCCGACTTTCCAGGCAGCTTGTCGGGCTCGCGGACTATTGGACGATGACCAGCATTGGGACGAAGCTCTATCAGAAGCATCACTTGGTGATAGTCCACATCGTTTACGACAGTTGTTTGCCGTGATGTTAGTTTTTTGCGGGATTTCCGACGCCAATCACCTGTGGCTAAAATACCAAAACTACTTGGCAGAGGACTATTTACGCACATCAGGTCCTGAAACTCATCACGAGCTCGATGACCGCATGCGCAATATCAAATTAAACTGTTGTTTGTGTGACTTGCAAGAAATTGTCATCTCAATTGGCGGCCACCCGTTACCACACTACGGTCTGCCTGAGCCTGACCTGAATGAAACCGACACTCATAGAGAATACGCAACCGAAGTTAATTATAACTTCGCAGAACTTACTGTTGCTCTTGAAGGGGTTTCAAGCCTCACAACAGAACAAAAAGGAGTTTTTGATATAATATTCCAAAGTGTTTCAAATGCATCCGGAGGATTGTATTTTTTGGATGCCCCGGGAGGCACAGGAAAGACTTTTTTGACGAAACTCATTCTTGCACAAGTTCGAATCCAAGGTCAAATTGCCTTAGCTGTGGCATCATCTGGAATTGCGGCCACGTTACTGCCCGGAGGAAAAACTGCACATTCCATGCTAAAAATTCCCATACAATTAGATGTCACTGAAACTCCCGTCTGCGACATTTCGCGCAATTGTGAAAAGGCTAAAGTATTGCGTGACAGTGTACTAATTGTATGGGATGAGTGCACAATGGCGCATCGCAAAGCAATTGAAGCAGTAAATAGAACGCTTCAAGACATACGCCAAAATAACCAACTCATGGGCGGGCTTACTGTACTCTTCTGTGGAGATTTTCGCCAAACATTACCAGTCGTAACCCGTGGAACGAGAGCGGATGAAGTGAATGCTTGCTTTAAAAAATCTGATCTGTGGCCATATGTTAACAAATTAAATTTAACAACCAATATGCGAGCTCTACTGGGGGGAAATATAAATGCTCAACAGTTCTCCGAATTGTTGCTAAGCATAGGCGAAGGCAGATATCCCGTAGTAGAAGGCAAAATAACTTTAACAAACGACATATGTAAATTGGTATCCAATCTCAACGAACTTATTTCGTCGGTGTATGGCGACCCACATGACATAATAAATCAGGAGAACAGCTGGCTTTGCGAGCGAGCCATTCTTACGCCTCGGAATGATCAGGCGACAACAATCAACTCAAACATAATGGAAAAAGTTGAAGGGCAGTTCCACACTTATACCTCGACTAGCTGTTGCCCGCGACTTCGTCTGCGTAGAACTTTTTATCGTCTTAGAAAATGATTTCTCTCAATACAAAATTTGAACCCTCTTTTAGGGGATAATTAAAAAAAAAGTTGATGTTCATTTTCTAGTTTGTGAACAAACAGTCTAAAACCAAAGTTAAAAATCTCATACCTTAAAAATGCCTTGAAATACTCAAACTTTGAACCAATTTTAACACTCTTAGGGGATGAATTTGGAAAAACTCTGAAATCAGTTTTGTAGTCTTTTAACGTACAGAATAAGACCGAAGTTAAAAATCTCTTACTCACACTTTAAAATTTTATTGCTCGCCATTTAAAATTTGAACCCCCTTTTAAACCCCCTTAGAGGTTGAATTTTTCTAATCGCTGAAAGAACTTTTTTCGTAAACTTTTAAGGCTCTAGCTCAAAAAAAGTGTTGCCCATACAAAGCTTTCTTAACCCCCTTAGGGGTGGAATTTTCTAAAACTCTGAAAGTACTTTATTATTAATTTTAATAAGTAACATTTTGAATAGTTTTAAGTCTAGTAAAAAAAAAAGTTTTTCCCACACAACACTGGCTACCCTTCTTAAGGATCTTAAGGATCCCCTTAGGGATGGAGTTTTCTAAAACGCTGAAAGTTCTTTTTTAGTATTCTAATAAGTAATCTTTTTGCAAAATTTTAAGTCTAACTCAAAAAAAAGTGTTGCCCATGCAAAGCTTGCTCTCCTTTTTAACCCTATTAGGGGTGGAATTTTCTAAAACGATTTGTGTTCTTTTTTTGTATTTTAATAAGTAATCTTTCTACAAAGTTTCAAGTCTCTAACTCAAAAACATAAACTTTCCCTGATAAAAACTTTGCACCCCTTTTTATCCCCCTTAGGGATAGATTTTTTCAAAACGCTGAAAGTCTTTTTTTTTGTATTTTTATAAGTAATCTTTCTACAAAGTTTTAAGTGTCTAGCTCAGAAAAAGTGCTCCCCATACAAACCTTGCACCCTTTTTTAACCCCCTTAGGGAATGATTATTGTAAAACGCCGAATGTAGTATTTTTCAAGTTTTTTTTTATAAGTAATTTTTCGTCAAAATTTTAAGTCTCTATTAAAAAAAAATATGTTTTTCCCATACAAACTTTGCACCCTATTTTACCCCCTTAGGGGTGAAATTTTCCAAAACGCTGAAAGTACTTTCTTTGTATTTAAATAATCTTTCTACAAAGTTTTAGGACTCAAGCTAAAAAAAATAGTTTCCCACATACAAACTTTGCACCCCAATTTTAGCCCCCTATTTTTAGGGGTAGAATTTTCTAAAACGCTGAAAGTACTTAATTTGTATTCTGATGACTAATCTTTCTACAAAGTTTTAAGTCTCTATTTAGAAAAAATATTGTTTCCCCCATACAAAATTTGCACCCCTATTTTACCCCCTTAGGGGTAGATTTTTTAAAAAAACTGAATCTAGATACTTTATTTGTATTCTAATGAATAATTTCTCTACAAAGTTTTAAGTCTCTATTTAAAAAAAAGTAGTTTTTCCCATACAAACTTTGCACTCTATTTTACCCCTTTAGGGGTAGAATTTTCTAAAACCCTGAAAGTTCTTTATTTGTATTCTAATGACTGATCTTTCTACAAAGTTTTAAGTCTCTATTTAAAAAAAAAATGTTTCCCCCATACAAACCTTGCACCCCTATTTTACCCCCGTAGGGGTGGAATTTTCCAAAACGCTGAAAGTGTTTCATTTGTATTCTAATAACTAATTTTTCTACAAAGTTTAAGTCTATAGCTCAAAAAAAAAAGGTTCTCCCATACAAACTTTGCACCCCCATTTTACCTCCTTAGCCCTTTTCTTGGCAAAATAAAAAAAATATTTTTTTCTCGATTTAATGAAATATATTGGTTAAGATATCACACAGGGACTATGGAAAAATAGAAAAAAAAAATTTTTATTACGCGTTTTGGAAATATCATATGCATCTTATAAGATACCTTGCCAAGTTCGCGTTTATTTTGGTCGCATAGTTATTGTATCCCATAAGATGCATTGCCAATTACGTGGAAGTGAAACACAGATATAGAAAAAAAAGGTTTTTATGAAAGAAACACATTATACCTTTAATAAAAAACATGAAAACACGTATCCAAACTTAATCACTTTCGCCTATGCTGTATGAAAAGCCACAAAACAGTTACGCTTAGGCGTAAAACAGAAATTTAACATACATTTTGAGCATTGAACCGTAGTTTGCCCTTTCTTACACAATTTGCACCTAAGCTTTGGTCCAAAAATGGGAAAGTGAGCATATTTATCCAGCCTTACGTCATCAGTAGGTCTGGCCACCTTAGGAGCGCTTATTATTTTCGATGGAGTAGGGCCTTCAATGCCATCAGTGCTAGCTGAGTTCGTTCGGTCGCACTTGAACAACCCTTGTATTACACTGTACCGAAATTTTTTTATGTCTACGGTTCGTCCAGGTTTATCTTGACTATCTCTTCGGTACAAAAGCCAGCTGTTCACTATGCACATGTCAAAAATTTGCGATACTAAAGGCAAGTACCAGCGGTGACCTTTCAGCTCTGTCCTATTCAGTGCAATCAGCATGTCAGCCAGGTCAACGCCACCCATATGCGCATTATACTGCTTTATTATTTCAGGGCATGGCACTGCAGATCTCTGCTTTGTGTTCTTGTCGTATCGCATTATGGTACCAACAGGATTTGAATCGACAAAGCTGCTTGCTGTGGTGACACATTTATTGTCAAACCACTTGACAACACACACTTTGTTCTTGTTGCACACAACTTGTGTGTGCGAACCTCTGCGTTTTTTTTTCAGGTCTTTGTCTGTCGTTAATTTTTTTTCAGCTCCTCGTAATCTATTTGATCGTATGGTGCCTAGTGAAAATATACCCATTTCCTCCCGTAAATGACATACGAGTTCCAAACTCGTAAAAAAATTGTCAAAGTAGACCACTGAGCAAGCAGGGTCCGGAATACTCTTGCACAGGGCGATTACTACCTTAGCCCCTAACCCCAGACTGGACTCCGCTGCTGACAAGACATTATATCTGAAGGTATCTTCACCTGCATATATCATAAAATCATATATAAACCCTGATACACCCGCGCGAACAAATATCTTAAAACCCCACTTCTTTGGTTTATTTGGCATATATTGTTTACGACTGCCAGCTTTTTTTCCTTTATAGGGGACCATCATCTCATCTATACTAAATCTTGTTTCGTGCGCAACTTTGACAAAATTTTCTCGAACCATCTCCGCCAGCGGTCTTACTTTGTAATAACGGTCCCCGTCATCCAGTAAGTTGTCATTGAAATGAATGTATCGACGAATCGATTGAAACTTTTTCAGTGACATGACGTCGGCAATGGGTGCATATCTGTAATCATATGACCAATAGTCAGTATAGGCCGATAGCTTAACGATGCCCATCAGTAGGTTTATGGCAATGAAATCTTTTATGTCGTTTAGAGTTACATTGATGGGTCTTCCAGTAACCTGCGTAGAATATAAATTTGTCTGATCAACAATCATTTCTAGAATATTATCCGACATAAACATTCTAAAATACTCAAATGGAGTTTTGACAGATGTAGCTGCAGGTAATTCTTTGTCCGTGATTTCAGCGCGATGTAAAAACTTTTTTTTATTGGCCCATTTAAAATCTAACGTCTTTTTTTCTACACGGTTAGATCGTATAGGTCCTCTCTGTAGACGTTTAGGAAGCAGTCTATTAGCAGCAAGCCTTCGAGATCGCGTAGGAGGGGGATTTGGAGTCGGCACACTTGTTGAAGCTGTCACAGAAGGCGAAGGTATATCAAAGTTATTTGTGATGGTATTGCGGCTTTGGCGTGCTAGTGCTGGAAAAGCGGTTTCTCTGGGAGTTAGTGGTGATGGTATGGGTGCAATAGGCGAAAGCGGCGATGCTACCATAGGTGTTAGTGGGGACGGTGTAGGCGCAGCAGGAATAAGAGGAGATGCAGTCGTCATAGCAAATTCGTGATGTTCAGCAATGTCGTCGTCGGATAAAATGTGCAAATTTTCAAATGAGGATGGCAATGAAGGTGCTGGAGAACTAGCGTCGCTATCATCGTTATAAGCATCCAACCGATCTAAAGTTGGTGGTACTTCGGGTTCAGAATCTGATGAATCCTCCATGTCGGATCGTATTCCCGGCTTTGGTACCAAAGCCAGAATTTTTTTGGCTCTGTAAAAAGTCGGCTGCCGACCTCCCTAGAAAGAAAATAATAAATAGGTACACACTCACATGCAAAGCAAATAGTTAGACCACGCATGAAACCCCACACAGAACAACGAGCATAAGGTGCGTTGTATTATATAAAAAAATAGAATGAATAAAAAAAGTTCCTGGTAAGTTAGGTACATAAAACAAATCCACTAAGCTGGCAATGAGTGTTATAACATACACTCATAAAAATCCCACTAACTTGGCAATGAGTACCACAAGATACATTCAGATACAGCTAAAAATCACCATGAACTTGGCAATGAGTACCACAAGATACATTCAGATAAAGTTAAAAATCACCATGAACCGGGCAATGAATCTTACAGGATACACACATTTTGAAGGTGAACAACATGATTGCAATGTAAGTTATTCAGTTTGTAATCTTTTTTCTATATGACTCGTATATTCAACCTTATAAAAAAATACCCTTTGTCACTGTCAAGCATGTAAAAAAAAAAAAATTGAAGTAATCTTACCTTCTTGCGCGTGATCATGTCGGAGCTTGCACAACTGTCTGTTTTGACGTTTAAATGGTGTTGCCAACTTTACACTGAGTGACGTTTATACGTTCAGAAATAGAAACACAATATGAAATTATGGACGCGTTCAACTTTACTGCAATAGATTAGAGTTAATATTTTTTCAAAGTTGTCTGTATCTCACAAGATGCCATGTCAAGAAAAGGGTTAAGGGTAGAATTTTCAAAAATCCCTTTTTATCCCTAGCCCACGTTATAAAAGCAACATACTGTGCAAAAATCAACTCTCTAAGATTAGTAGTTTCGGCTGTGCGTTGATGAGTGAGTGAGTGAGTGATTGAGTGAATAAGTCAGTCAGGACATAGGCATTTATTATGTATTATGTATAAATAAATAGAAGATAATGAAACTCCCATTCAAATATCTCAAAAAATTATGAAGCTACATCCGTTTTAATGTCGCTTGTTAGAGTGAGAAAACGATGAGGGACTGTGACGTCAATATACTCGAGCGTCATAGTAAAAAACAATCGTTTCATATGAAGGTGCGTTTTGCGGAAAAGGGACAGAACATACCCCCTCTTAAAACTTTGGACTCTTATAACTTAATCATTACCTATATAACCTCTTGCTTTGTTTTTTTCTCCATTTGACTATATTTATTTTAAATTCTTTTTCGAGAAAATACATTATGATTATTTACCATATTTTCGATTCCTGAGCTATAACCACGAACTTCGGAATTCGAAAATATTCGGGTATCTCTATCTCTATCGCACTAACCATACTCGTGTGACAGGGATGCAAATATATGAACATTGAGTATCGGTTTTCGTGGTAGCGCCGCAGGTACTTTGGCTGAATGCGCCGAGCGCGTGCCATTGTCATTCAAAAAAAACAAATTCGTGTTAATTATATTGTTCAAATTTGTTGATTTCATTTATTGAAATTACGACATAAAACGACATTTGCGCATATAAGTTCTCATATCAGAATCGAATATTTTTTTATGGTTTATATTTTAGCATTTGTCTCGTAAAGGTCTATCGTAGACGGGATTTAAATTATTAATAAGTGAAAGGCAAAGCAATTCCGCCATTTTGACGAAAATTTGACGGTTCTTATAGCTGACAGTTGGAGCAGCGTTTGATTTCAATAAAAATAAATGAAAAATTAAATGAAGTCGTATATTTCGGAAAATTAATTAACTGTCGCAGTCGGATAAAAACTATCCTAAGTTGCAGCTAGAATAATAATGTACCTATATAAAATGTTTCATATTTTTCCGTTCATGGGATGCTGAGAACATTCGAACCGCGCAAAACTTAGTTTCAAACTGGCTGATTCTTTTTTTAATTTAGAGATTTATTATAAGTGGAGATAAATAGATAGAAGATAATGAAACTCCCATTCAAATATCTCAAAAAATTATGAAGCTACATCCGTTTTAATGTCGCTTGTTAGAGTGAGAAAACGATGAGGGACTGTGACGTCAATATACTCGAGCGTCATACTAAAAAACAATCGTTTCATATGAAGGTGCGTTTTGCGGAAAAGGGACAGAACATACCCCCTCTTAAAACTTTGGACTCTTATAACTTAATCATTACCTATATAACCTCTTGCTTTGTTTTTTTCTCCATTTGACTATATTTATTTTAAATTCTTTTTCGAGAAAATACATTATGATTATTTACCATATTTTCGATTCCTGAGCTATAACCACGAACTTCGGAATTCGAAAATATTCGGGTATCTCTATCTCTATCGCACTAACCATACTCGAGTGACAGGGATGCAAATATATGAACATTGAGTATCGGTTTTCGTGGTAGCGCCGCAGGTACTTTGGCTGAATGCGCCGAGCGCGTGCCATTGTCATTCAAAAAAAACAAATTCGTGTTAATTATATTGTTCAAATTTGTTGATTTCATTTATTGAAATTACGACATAAAACGACATTTGCGCATATAAGTTCTCATATCAGAATCGAATATTTTTTTATGGTTTATATTTTAGCATTTGTCTCGTAAAGGTCTATCGTAGACGGGATTTAAATTATTAATAAGTGAAAGGCAAAGCAATTCCGCCATTTTGACGAAAATTTGACGGTTCTTATAGCTGACAGTTGGAGCAGCGTTTGATTTCAATAAAAATAAATGAAAAATTAAATGAAGTCGTATATTTCGGAAAATTAATTAACTGTCGCAGTCGGATAAAAACTATCCTAAGTTGCAGCTAGAATAATAATGTACCTATATAAAATGTTTCATATTTTTCCGTTCATGGGATGCTGAGAACATTCGAACCGCGCAAAGCTTAGTTTCAAACTGGCTGATTCTTTTTTTAATTTAGAGATTTATTATAATTTATTATGTATAAATAGATAGAAGATAATGAAACTCCCATTCAAATATCTCAAAAAATTATGAAGCTACATCCGTTTTAATGTCGCTTGTTAGAGTGAGAAAACGATGAGGGACTGTGACGTCAATATACTCGAGCGTCATAGTAAAAAACAATCGTTTCATATGAAGGTGCGTTTTGCGGAAAAGGGACAGAACATACCCCCTCTTAAAACTTTGGACTCTTATAACTTAATCATTACCTATATAACCTCTTGCTTTGTTTTTTTCTCCATTTGACTATATTTATTTTAAATTTTTTTTCGAGAAAATACATTATGATTATTTACCATATTTTCGATTCCTGAGCTATAACCACGAACTTCGGAATTCGAAAATATTCGGGTATCTCTATCTCTATCGCACTAACCATACTCGAGTGACAGGGATGCAAATATATGAACATTGAGTATCGGTTTTCGTGGTAGCGCCGCAGGTACTTTGGCTGAATGCGCCGAGCGCGTGCCATTGTCATTCAAAAAAAACAAATTCGTGTTAATTATATTGTTCAAATTTGTTGATTTCATTTATTGAAATTACGACATAAAACGACATTTGCGCATATAAGTTCTCATATCAGAATCGAATATTTTTTTATGGTTTATATTTTAGCATTTGTCTCGTAAAGGTCTATCGTAGACGGGATTTAAATTATTAATAAGTGAAAGGCAAAGCAATTCCGCCATTTTGACGAAAATTTGACGGTTCTTATAGCTGACAGTTGGAGCAGCGTTTGATTTCAATAAAAATAAATGAAAAATTAAATGAAGTCGTATATTTCGGAAAATTAATTAACTGTCGCAGTCGGATAAAAACTATCCTAAGTTGCAGCTAGAATAATAATGTACCTATATAAAATGTTTCATATTTTTCCGTTCATGGGATGCTGAGAACATTCGAACCGCGCAAAGCTTAGTTTCAAACTGGCTGATTCTTTTTTTAATTTAGAGATTTATTATAAGTGGAGATAAACCGAGTAATCGATCGAGAAGAGGCTACAACGTACCCGGTAGAATTTTTAAACTCATTATCAGCGTCTGGTCTCCCAGCGCATGAACTCAAACTCAAAATAGGCGTACCTATCATTTTAATGCGAAATTTAAGCCCCCCAAAATTATGCAACGGAACGCGTTTAAAAGTAGTTGCGTTACAGAGGAACGTAATCGAAGCGGAAATACTTACCGGTTGCGGTGCAGGAGAATGTGTTTTTATTCCGCGCATTCCAATAATTCCCAATAATTACCCATTTCAATTTAAACGGATTCAACTGCCTGTTAGTGTTGCTTTTGCCATGACCATCAACAAGGCCCAGGGCCAGACATTGCGCAAAGCAGGCATAGATCTCACTAGCAGCTGTTTCTCGCACGGTCAACTCTACGTTGCTCTCTCTCGAGTCAGCGATGCCGCTGATGTATGTGTTTACACACCGGAGAATAAAACTTCTAACATAGTTTATCAAGAAGTTTTGCACTAAATAATTTATGCCGTACCTACTAAGTAACTCAGCGAACATACCGTCTCAGATTCATCATTGTCATTAATAGTGTACCGTCAAATTATGTAAATTATATATGTTTCGGAACACTTCCCGTGTGTAAATGCACGGTAATTAGGGGTTGATGGCGCCACAGGGGCCGTGAATCATGTTCGTAATTACAATAACATGTAGATCTGATACACATGTGATATCATCTATCTGTATGGTCCATATAAAAATGTGTAGTCAGGTAGGTAAACGTGGTTTCGGAACACTTCCCGTGTGTAATGCACGGTAATTAGGGGTTGATGGCGCCACAGGGGCCGTGTATCATGTTCGTAATTACAATAACATGTAGATCCGGGGGGCTAGCACACTAGGCTTTATGTCGCGTTTTACGTGACGTTTCAGTACATTTTCGCCGACATAAAACCTAGTGTGCTAGCTAGGCTGATACACATATGATATCATCTATCTGTATGGTCCATATAAAAATGTGTAGTCAGGTAGGTAAACGTGGCAAGCTTCGGTTTTGCCATTCAATAGTAAAAGCATAAATTATTCCCAAAAAACGTAACAATGTCTAACAATGTAATTCATCATTCATCAAGTGACTGCATTTTTACAAGCTTTTATTTAACTTGCACTTTAGACCAAGCGTTTAACTCAGATGGTCCCTGATCGGCGCGCGGCACAAGCGGGGAGACGTCAAAGGGTGTAGGGCGGTTAGTGGGCGGCAAGTCCTTACTTTTTGACGTCACCCCTGCTACTTTGCAGCATCAGCAGCGTCCACGCGCCGTCTGAGTTAAACGGTAGGGTATCTATAGTACCTAAGTAATATATAATGTTAATTTGTGTACATCAAATATGATCAACTTACAGAAGTATTTTTTTAACTAATGATACCTAATATATATATATATATATATATATATATATATATATAAAGTTAGTCTGATGACGGAAACGGGAGGCCTTACCCTTAGAGACAACTACAAAAGGTAGTTTAAAAAAAATACACGTCTATTTAGACGTCAATCCGTCGTGTAGTCAATATTTATGACTAGTGGCCTTTTTAAAGTGTTGCTTGGACTGATCAAATTGTAACTTACCGACAAGCTTTACTGGTCATGATATCGATGATTTTCATAACAACTATCTGATAATGCTACGAATAATACGGTTTCCCAACCAAACTTATGTTCCTTACAATGTTGCGGCGAGAAATTGATGACTGTGTAAATAAATATTCGGACAGCAATATGTTAACCGTGTCTTAAAACAAAAAAAAATTTGAGAGTAACACGTTTATTTTTAGGCTGTATATTGATAGATATGTGTACCTAAGACATTATGTAGATGACACTACTGCCTACTTGCTAAATGTTATATAATTTTTATACTTTTTAATTAATTGTTTTAGTAGAAGCAAACGTGTCACTACCCACCACGTGGTTGCATGTACATGGCATGATTAAATACTAATGTGAAGACATACAGTCTTTCATACTAATAAGTAATAAAAAACTGTTACGTTGTACAATTCAAATCTAAAAATGCTGATTCGACTTTTAAATTAGATCATAGCATGCGAAACCCATAATTTGTAGATAAGGATGTAGATATGTCTTTTATAATGATTATACCTTTTTTTACAAATTGTTCTATTTTTTATAGGCACATATAGTTAAACTCAGTTTTATACAGATCCGTTAAAAGCCGTCAATTTCTGTAAATAAGTAAAGTAAAAATAATATTGACTTATTAAAATTTACACCGACATTAGATATAACGGATTTAAGTAAAACTTGAACGCATAGTTGCGTCCTGTATGCTGAGCTGGCCATAATCCGACAATTCGACCGAAGTTCTGTATAAATTTTATACAGAACTTCGGTCGAATTGTCGGAATACTATAAAACCTGTCACAAGCTAACGCGACCTGCGGTGGCGGCCAATTGTTTACTATGATAATTAATGTTTCAGACACACGCGGCCTTGATTATCATAGTAGCTATACATCTGGCCGCCACCACAAGCCGCGCTTATTTTAGGCAGGCCTAATGAATAATCAATAAGTAGGTACCTATGTCCTCCATGGTCCAAAGAGAAGGAACACATTTAATCCTACGCAAACGAAGTCGCGGGTACAGCTAGTATATAATAAAATATGTACAAAAATTCCTTTGCAAAACTACTCGACGAGGGAAGTAAAACTTAAGGTACAATCATGGCTCAATTCACTTTCTTATTAAGAAATAGAGAAGATTCTGGAAATAGTCAAATAAAACACACACACATACACACACAAACACTTCACAAACACACACATTGTATTCTTTATTTAATATATAACTACATATTTATAATAATTAAATAATTATACTATCCAATTTGGTTTTGATATTTTGAATCGTTGTAATGTTAAATGTAATATGCGGACTCCTGCTGTACAGGCAAAGCCTATTTAGTGCAGGGACTGGTACTTGTAATACTACGTGTAAACGATTTTGCTAAATAAATGTCTTTTGTCTCTTATGTCTTATGTGTCATGGTTTTTAATAGCGGTTTTCATTTCCATATTGGATTGTGATTCTAGCGTTGCAACTCGCAACATTATAAATGTTTTGTTATTGTTAAATAGTGATATCGGCGATAGGAATCGCGATCGCGACGTAACCTTTAGTTGCTTTGGCAAGACCCTTGTGATAACGGAATGTTGCGTAAGGACAAGTTCAGCGATGACATGTAATATTGACGTCATAATTCACGTGTAATTGTTTATCTCTTATCAGGTACAGTCGACTACAAAGAGATGTATGTTTTTTAATGTTACAAAATGATGTATGTATACCTTATTACTATGGCAGTAAAGTCTATGTATAAGTGTTTGTGGGTGTATGTATGGATACATGTATTTGTAGTCGACTGTACATCATAATCAATACAAGGAAAGTGACGCAAAATCCTGATGAGAGTTTTCGTGAACAATTGGTTCGAGTGATTTTCCTAGTCCGAGAAGGATAAACGGTTTCGTGTATGTATATGTATAATCACATTGTATATATGTATATAATGTTGAGTTACAATATAATGACTTTCGGGGAAAAGTGTGTTAGTCAATGTATGTTGTAAATTTACTAGGACTTAGGACAGATAAGTCATAATAACATGATATCGATGGTATAAGTGATCTGATGTAAAAGACAGAGCTTTTTTATAAACCAGCGAGTGTCATATTTAGCCTTTTCGATACTTATCTATGACAGGAGAAATCGCTGACCAGGATTTTAATAAAAAAATGTAATGGAGTTTGTCGAGAGCCTCTTGATGTATTAAGTTGGTTAAAATGGGTCAAATTTCGTTTCATTTTTTTTCTATTTACCCTTGCATAGAAAACTTCACTTTTCCTTGCAAGGCGCCGTGATTTTTAGCTTAATCTGTAGGTTTTCCTACCATATGGCTCTAATCTATACTAACACACACTGACAATAGTGGCAGGCTGACCTTATGTACTATACTATAAGGTCGACAGCGACGTAAGGACATAGTTTACTAGCTGTAAGTAATATAAATTAATAAATGTCTGTTGTTTATTCCTTACTTGACAACAATGCGATAGGAATCCTCATTACCCATTTTTTTCCCTAACAATTAATTTTTCCCAGACATTAAGAATCCCAATGTTTTGAGTTGATTGTTTTAGCCTATTTGGTAGTGACCTTGCCTACGAAGCAAGAGGTCCTGGGTTCGAATCTCGGTAAGGGCATTTATTCGTTGATGAGCACGGATATTTGTTCCTGAGTCATTGATGTTTTTTATGTATGTATGTTTATCGTCACCTAGTACCCATAGTACAAGCTTTGCTTAGTTTGGGACTAGGTAGATTTGTGTAAGAATGTCCGTAAATATTTATTTATCTATTGTTTACCTTCACATGCTAGGGAAGTTTATGATTGGACAGGTCATTCGAATGTTTCCCTTTGAGATAATTTGATGACTCATTAACCTTATTATAATATTATAATTCTGATGCCTCCTCATTTAATAATGGTCCTGAATATTGAATGGGCCCCCGTAAAATGTGACCATCCCTTCATTCTTTATTATAATTATTATCTTCATGACATCCAAGGCAAGATGGGTAGGTACTTGAAAGTTTTAGTTGGATGGATTGCGGTTCAGTCAACTTATGATTACGGCCCAATGCATTAATAATGCTTTTAAAACACGTAACTCATTTCTTAGGTACGTCTTAAAGTAGCGATGATTTCATTTCACTCATTACTTTGTTCAGCTATTGATCAACACAGGGTGTTCCACGATGCAGCCTCGTAGCGCCACCTCTCGATGGCGGCTGGAACCTCACAACAAAGTACGTGTAGCAGACTGAAAGAATGGCTGGTGGTCTCAACCTTGTTCACTGGATGGCGTGGCAGTAAAGATTACTTTTTATTATTTACACTATTTACCAAAGGATTCATATATCGCCAATCTACAGTTTTGATGTTTATTTGCGATTGTGAATATAGCACACCTATGTATGTGTCTACTTATCGTTCTACTTCAAAATAATACGTTAGATAAGTTTTTAATTAATTAAATAGAGAACATTTTCACACAACTTTCCCACAACCCTTTAACACATTCAGTGCCGAGTAATCGCTAAGCGCTACGCTCGTAGCCGATCCCGTGGTTTTCCTCGTATGTATCGGAAAGCGACTACGGCGTAGGCGCCCGATATTTAGTCGTGTTCCCGGCACTGAATGTGTTAAACAGTTTTCTAATGTTCATGTTTGTTGCTAATCCAATTGATATCTGATATTATGTTGCTTGTTAGCAAGTAGCCAAATGTGACAATACGACGTATTTCAATAGAATTTAAGTGAAATTTTAATGAAATGGTGGGTCGCTGTTGCTTAATTTAGTGTTCTTTCTCGTGTTCCGAAAAAGGTCCCCACCCAATGTCAATAAGAATGTATAATAAGCTACCTAACCACATTAAAAACGAGTCAAACGCGAGTAAGTTTCTCAAAAATTTAAAAGCATTTCTTGCAGAAAAAACATACTACTCAGTGTCTGAATACCTAGATTGCAGAAGTAACATTTAACATTTAATATCCACCTACTGAATAGATTAAACATCCAAAGCGTCGACCTCTCTGCCATTCACATGCCACGTTTGTATATAGTTTAAATTTTAAACTACTTAGTGTATTGCAGTGCCCTTACAGGGTTGTGTTGAGACATACCAATATGTAGCGATAAGATCTTTTGTACACACAAGGCAATGATTAAATGAATTATGAATTATGAGGAGAAGGGGACTTGTAAATTTTTGATCCAGCGATAAAACCCCATCAATAGTCTGTTCATCATTACCATGCTTGTGTCGGTGTCCTGTGCCTAGTTAGACGAGATTTAGAGGAAATAAACAAAAATAGACATACCTTTAATTTTTAATGTCACCTAATTTAAAATAATATAATATATAATATTATTGCTATTAACAATCACAATTTACTTTGGCTTATCCACATATTGTGTTGAGCTTATACCTAGTATGTTACTGGTTACTACCCTACGGATGACTTACAATAAAAGTAGGTATGTAATTAATATTCTACTTAACGCAATTAATATACAATCCGTAGTTTCGTAAGCTAACACACATATACGTAGTCTACAAAACTATTGAAATATTTTACAATAGTTTTAATCTTAGTTTACGTTATCTAAAGACGGTTCTTAATTATTTTGGCACGTTGATTCACAGTCCTCTCTTGTCTTCAAGAAGAGAAATAACATAAATTAGTCGTATAATTATATATCTACGCTATTTTTATGTCCAACGTTTTGAAAATATAAATATGAAAAGTAAATATAAGTATTGCTATTTGCCTGTATCAATTAACATTAGCTTCGCAATCAAAATAAATACAAGCATTATATTTCACGCATGTTGCCTATACAAATCAGTCTAAGTAATGACGTAAAAAAATCAGTTTCCATATAATTCGATCAATCATACAATACAGCCGATTCATGATGGGAATAAAATGCTAATCTAAATATTTTGTCATAAAAATGTACCTATAGACTACTGAGTAATTTTGAACTTGATTTAATTTTCATAATTTTATCACCAGTAATAAAATCACTTACCTACTAGCTATAAGTAATTATGTGCAGGCAGCAATCATACATATCTCATCTGCCTAAACAATAATTAGTACTGAGTTGACATGAGACGGTTTGGATTAATTCGAAAATATGCATGTAAGTTATATCAAAATCTTAACCATCTATTCAATGTTTGTATATCTATGTAGACTAGGTTAAGTAGGTTAATACATCCTTATATTTTGCCCGTCGACAAGACCACAATACGACTAATTTATTTATTTATTTAAGTGAGAACTACATAGGTACGTTTATTACGGACTTCGTTCGGTAGAGTTCAAATATACAAAAAAATACGAGTATAGACATACTTTCGGACAAACAATCAGGAATCATTATTTAACAAGGTCATGGTCATGGACGAACAGGTCTTACTTTACCGAACAAACAAATAATGGATTACGTTGTTATGAGTCTGTTTTATATAGTGATGTGCCAGGAAATATTGAAATACAAATTAGGAAAATTTGAATTGTAATAAAAATTATTAAAATGAAAGGTGCCCCGACAAATAAAATGCCATTCGCCAAAACTGCATTTTTGTACTAATTCTATTTTTATCTGAATTACCATTTAATATGCGAATATTTTCATATTTTGAATTCCTGCACATTTTTCTTGTGATTTTTGAATTAACTTGTTATATTTTATATAGTTTTTGTTACTTATAGAAAACTTTTGTAAGATTTTTTTCGGCTAGGGGAATATTCCGAGTAACTACGGGAATATTCCTATTGTTCCCGGGAATATTACGAGTAACTACGGGAATATTCCTATTGTTCCCGGGAATATTCCCATTGTTCCTGGGAATATTCCCATTGTTCCCGGGAATATTCCCATTGTTCCTGGAATATTCCCAGGAACATTGGGAATTTACTTATGCGGATAAATTACACTGGTTAAAGTTTTGGTAAAAAAATCAAGGGCCCAAGCTATCATAGAATCCCTGATAGCAAAATATATAAACATATACAATTTAAACATTCCCGTATATTCCCTTGTATGGGAATATTCCCGGGAACGGCACATCGCTAGTCATATACGTTTTTCCGGTAAAGAGTCGCTTAGCGTCATGTCGTCGCGTATACGCGACACATACCTGAAATAGGTAATCGTATTGGCATGAATAGCTGGCAACTTAAAAACACTAGTTACATGAATACTAGTAGGTATAAGTTTTACAATCTTGCTTTCCTCCTGACACGGAAAACTTATAAAATGAAGTATAGAATTGTAATCTAACATCAAAGTATACATTGACGTTGGCGTTAATGCGCCACTATCCTAGTATGTTGTCACTGGGCGGTGATGCGATGGGTTCTAGCTTGACGGGCACAGGCGGATCTCAAGAGGGCGGGTCGGGGGCCTGCAAGCCCAGCAGACCCAGATTTGGTGGTTGCAGCAGCTTGGCCGCGGCTGGCAGGGTGGTCAGGTCGAAACCGGGGGGCGGCACCATGCCTGCTGCGGTAGCAGTGCCTTGCAGATATGCTACTAACCTGGAAAATATAACAATTGACGTAAATCATTTGTTGGTAATTTATATTTTTTAATTACGGAAACAGATTTTAATCGAATTCTACGAGTACCTATATTGTAATCTTCCCAGGGTTGGACACACGCCTATTCTTATGGGTTTTTGGGATTGTTTCTTCTCGTATACTTATAAGTGATTTCGAGGCGATTACACGTACGATCTTGATCTTGATCACGATCTTATTGTTAGTAGTAGCTCGACATGTATTTTATATAAGTTATATAACACATATGTATGTATGTAGTATATCCGTATCGATCTACATCGTTCCCATGAGCAAGTTTTTCACTTAAAAACGTATTTTGCTGTTCATCATTTTAGATGAGTCGCATCAGAAAGATCTTCTAACATTTAGGTAAATCATGTTCTATATTTTCTAATTGTTAAAAATAACGGTCCCAACGCACATGTTGAGTTTTGACTATATGACATCTGCATGGTGTATAATTTTAAAGACAACCACGCCACAGCTTCGCCTCTTCGCTGCCAGTTTCTCAATAAATTATCATTCAAGAAGAGTCACCGTACCGCCGCATTCCGAGGAAGTTTTAAATACACTGCCACTAAGTGCTGGAATAACATACCTCCGCCACTCAAGAAATGTAATACCATTGGCACTTTCAAATTGCATCTGAAACGACACCTTATGCAAATACAGCAGGCACTTCCTCCTGGTAGTCGTGCTGTGCCTTCATATATGTAATTAATGACCATATGAACTACCATCAGAGTACCTGGTACATTAAATTATTTTCTTTCAATTATGCCATTGGCCAAATATGTTTATTATGTATGAACATCCAAACATACCTACTTACAATATTATTACTCAAATTTCATCCCTATTGAACAATATCATCACACACTTCGTATTCCAAGTCAAGTCAAACACACGCACACATATACATACACACACACATACACACGCACACACAATAACTGAGACATTTCGTTCCCGACAAACAGCGAGCAATTCAAAATGGATGTATATAGTTACCAGGGTCTGCCTGAAAACCAGCGTTGCAGTGACCTCGCTGTAACACTATGCTGAGGCAAGCTCCTTTTTAACATCACACACACACACATCATAACTGTAACATTAATTTAAAATTTATATTTTAATTCTAATCTTAAGGTTCACATGTATGTTTAATTATAATTTCGTGTAATGTGATGTTGAATAAAGCTTTTCTACTTCTACTTCTAAGAGTAAGTAGATAATTGAACGAGCGAGCGAAGCGAACGAAGCCCGCTCCAGCTTGGGCGAAAATTCTTTCGTATGTCCGGCTGTCCAGCTGTTCTCCTCTACAGGTCGCATTTCTGAACCGATATCCGTGTCATTTTGTGTGCAGGTTCGATGATTAATACAACGAAAGAAAAAAATACATTTATTCACTACACAAAAAACACACAGAGACATAGACATACATTACAATTTGACACATATTGTGTGTGTCTTCGCGACAGTGAATCGGTCGCTGTCTTAGCATTATGCCGAGGTGTCAGACCTACAGCGCTGATTTTCAGACAGCACCGTACGTGATCCACGGAACGCAACACAACATAAGACATATAAAAACACATAATTATTGTATTCACATAATAAATAAATAATTTAAGTAATAAATTTGTAAAATATGTACCAGTAGCCAAATGGGATAGAAAAAAAACAAAGCAAAAAACGCATACAGATATTTTTGTACCTAATACCAATTTTCGCGATAACACATTTTTTTTTAAAAAGCACGTGCTAGTGTTGTTGGTTTACCTTCGCAATTCGTCCAAAGCGCTGGCCTGCATGAGAATGTAGTTCTTGGCTAGCAGCAGAGTGGCGATCTTGGACAGCTTGCGGACGGATGGCGAGTGCGCGTATGGGATCACGCTGCGCAACTCGTCGAGGGCATCATTCTGGAATATGGAAAGCTTGGTCTCAGTTGATGTTGCTTTTCTAAGAAGACTAGTACGACCACTACGACCGAACACTATTGTAGGTACCGTGTCGCTTTAACGTTATGTATAAACTGCCCTGCGAAGTTGTGAGACAGGTGGAAGGGAATTACCTAAAGTGTTCAGCTACGTATGAGTACAACTATGTACAGTTGACCTAATACGTAAAGCCAGAGTCGACCACCTTAAAGGCGTATTTTGGTTCCAGCCGTATAGCATTGCAAGCGATTCTGTTTTGAATCTGGTCGACTCTGGCTTTGGCCGATGGTGCATCGTGTCAGAACCAAAACGAAAAACACTAGGTATGGTGCATTTGTCTTTCCAAGCTTTAAGTGTATATGTTTTTGGTTTAATAAGTTAGTTAATCCATACTACTTGTATCTCAATGATGGCGATAATGTGTTGAGCCACTACACATAATAACTTGTACAAGATGAATAATACAGTCAAGTGTAAAAATATTGGTGCATACAACTTACTCATAAATATGTCCCAACGCCACCGCCACATTAACCCGCTGACATAAGAATGTCAGCGGGTTAAGGTTTCGGTACACATTTATGAGAGCTTTAAATCGATACATATTTTTGCAATTGACTGTACCTACGGTAGGCAAGCTTTTTATTTTAAACTTTTAAAGGTACAGTCGCCATCACATACATCGGAGCAAACAAGCACGTCACAAACATCGGAACACACCTCTATTTTTAAGGCATTAGGGTGCATGTGCCGATGTGTACCTATGTATGTGATGGCGACTGTACGGTCTTTGTGTATGATGCTCATGATTTATGATTTATGTGTCCATGGTTTACACATACCTACCTATCAACCTTAACTGTCAAGTGTGCTTATTTCAAGTATAGGTAAATTGACCAGTAAATTCCTTACCAAATCGTGCATTCTTCTCCGTTCCCTAGCGTTGATATTTAATCGTACTGTTTTTCCTTGTCGCATTTTCTGTTTTGATTTTCCTTCTCCCATAGGTCTGGAAAAACAAAATACAGTTGTTAATATAAAGTTATTTCCAGAAGGGTGTTTAAGGAAGGAATCATTATTAATTTACATTTAAGGGAAGTTAAACTTAAAATTTAAAATACAAAGGCAAGTTAATCTTAAAATACAAGAAATAAAATATCCCAGAAGAATAGAGGTCCAATTCTTTTTGCCATAAAATGACGCCATTTGTTCAGTTTTAACTTTTGACAAAGGGTTTCCTTTCCCCGGGACAAGTGGCCGATTCTTGCAGTGAATAATGGGCGAGTGCGTAGCTAGGGGACAGAGGGCAGGGGCGTAAATGATAGTTCTATGGGCAACCCTCAAGCTCTGTTAAATAACTTTTATCAATGACTTCCAGGTCTTTTTTAAGTACATAAATGTCCAAAAAAATTGTGAGGTACATATATTTATTATTGTTAGAGCACGTTATTTATTTATTTATTTAATATTTATGTATTGCACAAAAGAAGAACTTATAGTACAAAAGGCGAACTTAATGCTATAAAGCATTCTCTACCAGTCAACCTTAAGGCAAACAGATAACATAACAGATTGTATAGGTAAGTTACACAAAGAACGTAATTCGACGACCTATATAATATAATGTAATTCTTCGGATATAGGCAATTTAGCACGCTTATCCTTCTTACCTACACTACATATTTATTTACATACCAACGTTAACCTATTGCGAATATATTCATTCTAAATTCCAATTGGATATTGTGGATATATGCCAGACTATGTGTGAGTGGAAGTGGCCCAATAAGAACCTTCCTTTTCTTTGGTACGTTTTTAGCGCTATCCACAACTTAGCCCATGGGCCTCATTCTTTAGTAATTTAAAAATAATTAATTGAAATACGTAAGTAAGTAATAGATCTGTATGTTCTTTCTATGATTGTTTCCTGGCAGTATTGTCACTAATCTGGCTAGCACTTGACAGGGGTGCCGCGGCCGCGAATGGCCTTTGTGTGCAGATGTTACTCCATTAGAAGTACATCATTGTGTGCCACTGCCACCCTTTGTATTTGTACCACACATGTGGTACAATTTACAATCTGTGCATATTTACTACAACTGTTTTGAGAAGTAAATAATTTACTTTAAAAGTTTTAACCGACTTTAAATCAGCAGTAGCTAAATTGCTTCAAGTTTGCCTATAAAAATTGAAAAGTTCCCTCGATTTCTCCAGGATCCCATCATAAGAACTGGATTTTGGTGACAACGGGACCAATCTGGAAGTATATGTTTTCTAACAAAGATTTTTTTTCAAATCGGTTCATAAATTACCGAGTAATCGCGTAACAAACACACAAAAAAAATATACAGACGAATTGAGAACATCCTCCTTTTTTGAAGTCGGTTAACAAAGTAGGTAAGTATATACGATATTATTATATGCACCTTTATTATGTTCCATCAACCCGTACTAATGAAACTTGTCTGCAAGATAAAAATGAATTTAAATGATCTAGCCCGATTTACATCGGAGATTGCTCTACCCGGCTACTTTTACTGTAAAGACATATGTTATAACTAGCTGTTGCCCGCGACTTCGTCCGCGTAGAACTTTTTATCGTCTTAGAAAATGATTTCTCTCAATACAAAATTTGAACCCTCTTTTAGGGGATAATTAAAAAAAAAGTTGATGTTCATTTTCTAGTTTGTGAACAAACAGTCTAAAACCAAAGTTAAAAATCTCATACTTTAAAAATGCCTTGAAATACTCAAACTTTGAACCAATTTTAACACTCTTAGGGGATGAATTTGGAAAAACTCTGAAATCAGTTTTGTAGTATTTTAACGTACAGAATAAGACCGAAGTTAAAAATCTCTTACTCACACTTTAAAATTTTATTGCTCGCCATTTAAAATTTGAACCCCCTTTTAAACCCCCTTAGAGGTTGAATTTTTCTAATCGCTGAAAGAACTTTTTTCGTAAACTTTTAAGTCTCTAGCTCAAAAAAAGTGTTGCCCATACAAAGCTTTCTTAACCCCCTTAGGGGTGGAATTTTCTAAAACTCTGAAAGTACTTTATTATTAATTTTAATAAGTAACATTTCGAATAGTTTTAAGTCTAGTAAAAATAAAAGTTTTTCCCACACAACACTGGCTACCCTTCTTAAGGATCTTAAGGATCCCCTTAGGGATGGAGTTTTCTAAAACGCTGAAAGTTCTTTTTTAGTATTCTAATAAGTAATCTTTTTGCAAAGTTTTAAGTCTAACTCAAAAAAAGTGTTGCCCATGCAAAGCTTGCTCTCCTTTTTAACCCTATTAGGGGTGGAATTTTCTAAAACGATTTGTGTTCTTTTTTTGTATTTTAATAAGTAATCTTTCTACAAAGTTTCAAGTCTCTAACTCAAAAACATAAACTTTCCCTGATAAAAACTTTGCACCCCTTTTTATTCCCCTTAGGGATAGATTTTTTCAAAACGCTGAAAGTCTTTTTTTTGTATTTTTATAAGTAATCTTTCTACAAAGTTTTAAGTGTCTAGCTCAGAAAAAGTGTTCCCCATACAAACCTTGCACCCTTTTTTAACCCCCTTAGGGAATGATTTTTGTAAAACGCCGAATGTATTATTTTTCATGTTCTAATAAGTAATTTTTCGACAAAATTTTAAGTCTCTATTAAAAAAAAATATGTTTTTCCCATACAAACTTTGCACCCTATTTTACCCCCTTAGGGGTGAAATTTTCCAAAACGCTGAAAGTACTTTCTTTGTATTTAAATAATCTTTCTACAAAGTTTTAGGACTCTAGCTAAAAAAAATAGTTTCCCACATACAAACTTTGCACCCCTATTTTAGCCCCCTATTTTAAGGGGTAGAATTTTCTAAAACGCTGAAAGTACTTAATTTGTATTCTGATGACTAATCTTTCTACAAAGTTTTAAGACTCTATTTAAAAAAAATATTGTTTCCCCCATACAAAATTTGCACCCCTATTTTACCCCCTTAGGGGTAGATTTTTTTAAAACACTGAATCTAGGTACTTTATTTGTATTCTAATGAATAATTTCTCTACAAAGTTTTAAGTCTCTATTTAAAAAAAAGTAGTTTTTCCCATACAAACTTTGCACTCTATTTTACCGCTTTAGGGGTAGAATTTTCTAAAACCCTGAAAGTTCTTTATTTGTATTCTAATGACTGATCTTTCTACAAAGTTTTAAGTCTCTATTTAAAAAAAAAATGTTTCCCCCATACAAACCTTGCACCCCTATTTTACCCCCGTAGGGGTGGAATTTTCCAAAACGCTGAAAGTGTTTAATTTGTATTCTAATAAATAATTTTTCTACAAAGTTTAAGTCTATAGCTCAAAAAAAAAAGGTTCTCCCATACAAACTTTGCACCCCTATTTTACCCCCTTAGGGGTAGAATTTTCAAAAATCCCTTTTTATCCCTAGCCCACGTTATAAAAGCAACATACTGTGCAAAAATCAACTCTCTAAGATTAGTAGTTTCGGCTGTGCGTTGATGAGTGAGTGAGTGAGTGAATAAGTCAGTCAGGACATAGGCATTTATTATGTACTAGCTGTACCCGCGACTTCGTTTGCGTAGGATTAAATGTGTTCCTTCTCTTTGGACCATGGAGGACATAGGTACCTACTTATTGATTATTCATTAGGCCTGCCTAAAATAAGCGCGGCTTGTGGTGGCGGCCAGATGTATAGCTACTATGATAATCAAGGCCGCGTGTGTCTGAAACATTAATTATCATAGTAAACAATTGGCCGCCACCGCAGGTCGCGTTAGCTTGTGACAGGTTTTATAGTATTCCGACAATTCGACCGAAGTTCTGTATAAAATTTATACAGAACTTCGGTCGAATTGTCGGATTATGGCCAGCTCAGCATACAGGACGCAACTATGCGTTCAAGTTTTACTTAAATCCGTTATATCTAATGTCGGTGTAAATTTTAATAAGTCAATATTATTTTTACTTTACTTATTTACAGAAATTGACGGCTTTTAACGGATCTGTATAAAACTGAGTTTAACTATATGTGCCTATAAAAAATAGAACAATTTGTAAAAAAAGGTATAATCATTATAAAAGACATATCTACATCCTTATCTACAAATTATGGGTTTCGCATGCTATGATCTAATTTAAAAGTCGAATCAGCATTTTTAGATTTGAATTGTACAACGTAACAGTTTTTTATTACTTATTAGTATGAAAGACTGTATGTCTTCACATTAGTATTTAATCATGCCATGTACATGCAACCACGTGGTGGGTAGTGACACGTTTGCTTCTACTAAAACAATTAATTAAAAAGTATAAAAATTATATAACATTTAGCAAGTAGGCAGTAGTGTCATCTACATAATGTCTTAGGTACACATATCTATCAATATACAGCCTAAAAATAAACGTGTTACTCTCAAATTTTTTTTTGTTTTAAGACACGGTTAACATATTGCTGTCCGAATATTTATTTACACAGTCATCAATTTCTCGCCGCAACATTGTAAGGAACATAAGTTTGGTTGGGAAACCGTATTATTCGTAGCATTATCAGATAGTTGTTATGAAAATCATCGATATCATGACCAGTAAAGCTTGTCGGTAAGTTACAATTTGATCAGTCCAAGCAACACTTTAAAAAGGCCACTAGTCATAAATATTGACTACACAACGGATTGACGTCTAAATAGACGTGTATTTTTTTTAAACTACCTTTTGTAGTTGTCTCTAAGGGTAAGGCCTCCCGTTTCCGTCATCAGACTAACTTTATATATATATATATATATATATATATATATATATATATATATTAGGTATCATTAGTTAAAAAAATACTTCTGTAAGTTGATCATATTTGATGTACACAAATTAACATTATATATTACTTAGGTACTATAGATACCCTACCGTTTAACTCAGACGGCGCGTGGACGCTGCTGATGCTGCAAAGTAGCAGGGGTGACGTCAAAAAGTAAGGACTTGCCGCCCACTAACCGCCCTACACCCTTTGACGTCTCCCCGCTTGTGCCGCGCGCCGATCAGGGACCATCTGAGTTAAACGCTTGGTCTAAAGTGCAAGTTAAATAAAAGCTTGTAAAAATGCAGTCACTTGATGAATGATGAATTACATTGTTAGACATTGTTACGTTTTTTGGGAATAATTTATGCTTTTACTATTGAATGGCAAAACCGAAGCTTGCCACGTTTACCTACCTGACTACACATTTTTATATGGACCATACAGATAGATGATATCATATGTGTATCAGCCTAGCTAGCACACTAGGTTTTATGTCGGCGAAAATGTACTGAAACGTCACGTAAAACGCGACATAAAGCCTAGTGTGCTAGCCCCCCGGATCTACATGTTATTGTAATTACGAACATGATACACGGCCCCTGTGGCGCCATCAACCCCTAATTACCGTGCATTACACACGGGAAGTGTTCCGAAACCACGTTTACCTACCTGACTACACATTTTTATATGGACCATACAGATAGATGATATCACATGTGTATCAGATCTACATGTTATTGTAATTACGAACATGATTCACGGCCCCTGTGGCGCCATCAACCCCTAATTACCGTGCATTTACACACGGGAAGTGTTCCGAAACATATATAATTTACATAATTTGACGGTACACTATTAATGACAATGATGAATCTGAGACGGTATGTTCGCTGAGTTACTTAGTAGGTACGGCATAAATTATTTAGTGCAAAACTTCTTGATAAACTATGTTAGAAGTTTTATTCTCCGGTGTGTAAACACATACATCAGCGGCATCGCTGACTCGAGAGAGAGCAACGTAGAGTTGACCGTGCGAGAAACAGCTGCTAGTGAGATCTATGCCTGCTTTGCGCAATGTCTGGCCCTGGGCCTTGTTGATGGTCATGGCAAAAGCAACACTAACAGGCAGTTGAATCCGTTTAAATTGAAATGGGTAATTATTGGGAATTATTGGAATGCGCGGAATAAAAACACATTCTCCTGCACCGCAACCGGTAAGTATTTCCGCTTCGATTACGTTCCTCTGTAACGCAACTACTTTTAAACGCGTTCCGTTGCATAATTTTGGGGGGCTTAAATTTCGCATTAAAATGATAGGTACGCCTATTTTGAGTTTGAGTTCATGCGCTGGGAGACCAGACGCTGATAATGAGTTTAAAAATTCTACCGGGTACGTTGTAGCCTCTTCTCGATCGATTACTCGGTTTATCGAGGTATAAGTGTGGAACTGCCCTTCAACTTTTTCCATTATGTTTGAGTTGATTGTTGTCGCCTGATCATTCCGAGGCGTAAGAATGGCTCGCTCGCAAAGCCAGCTGTTCTCCTGATTTATTATGTCATGTGGGTCGCCATACACCGACGAAATAAGTTCGTTGAGATTGGATACCAATTTACATATGTCGTTTGTTAAAGTTATTTTGCCTTCTACTACGGGATATCTGCCTTCGCCTATGCTTAGCAACAATTCGGAGAACTGTTGAGCATTTATATTTCCCCCCAGTAGAGCTCGCATATTGGTTGTTAAATTTAATTTGTTAACATATGGCCACAGATCAGATTTTTTAAAGCAAGCATTCACTTCATCCGCTCTCGTTCCACGGGTTACGACTGGTAATGTTTGGCGAAAATCTCCACAGAAGAGTACAGTAAGCCCGCCCATGAGTTGGTTATTTTGGCGTATGTCTTGAAGCGTTCTATTTACTGCTTCAATTGCTTTGCGATGCGCCATTGTGCACTCATCCCATACAATTAGTACACTGTCACGCAATACTTTAGCCTTTTCACAATTGCGCGAAATGTCGCAGACGGGAGTTTCAGTGACATCTAATTGTATGGGAATTTTTAGCATGGAATGTGCAGTTTTTCCTCCGGGCAGTAACGTGGCCGCAATTCCAGATGATGCCACAGCTAAGGCAATTTGACCTTGGATTCGAACTTGTGCAAGAATGAGTTTCGTCAAAAAAGTCTTTCCTGTGCCTCCCGGGGCATCCAAAAAATACAATCCTCCGGATGCATTTGAAACACTTTGGAATATTATATCAAAAACTCCTTTTTGTTCTGTTGTGAGGCTTGAAACCCCTTCAAGAGCAACAGTAAGTTCTGCGAAGTTATAATTAACTTCGGTTGCGTATTCTCTATGAGTGTCGGTTTCATTCAGGTCAGGCTCAGGCAGACCGTAGTGTGGTAACGGGTGGCCGCCAATTGAGATGACAATTTCTTGCAAGTCACACAAACAACAGTTTAATTTGATATTGCGCATGCGGTCATCGAGCTCGTGATGAGTTTCAGGACCTGATGTGCGTAAATAGTCCTCTGCCAAGTAGTTTTGGTATTTTAGCCACAGGTGATTGGCGTCGGAAATCCCGCAAAAAACTAACATCACGGCAAACAACTGTCGTAAACGATGTGGACTATCACCAAGTGATGCTTCTGATAGAGCTTCGTCCCAATGCTGGTCATCGTCCAATAGTCCGCGAGCCCGACAAGCTGCCTGGAAAGTCGGGTACTCGGTGCCATTGAAAATTTTTAAATCTGAAAAAGACGTCGGTCCTCTAACATTGTGCAAAAGCAACCGCACATAAAAACATTCTGCGTTATTGGGGTGCACGGTGTACACCCTTCCAATAACGTGTTCTCTCATGATGGAGGGAAAATTTTCAACAGGCGTTCCACGTCGCCGGCGTGTAAACAATCCGTGTTGTTTGTCATACGTATAGTACGATGGAACTTCGTCATAAAGCAATGTTTTTGCAAAATCGTCTGCCTCGCATAACGAAAAGAATGCCGTTAATGTTGTTTGCCTGGGATTCTCTAACTGTTCTGTTAAATTGTTTGTATTGAAATAAATACGTTGCCCACCTTCTACGTGAACGTTTAGGTGTATCACAGGCGGAAATCGTTCAAAAATCGGAAAACTGAATATCCGCCATGCTGCTTCCGAGGAACTAATGTAACGCCCCGTTTGGAATCTGGTTACTTCGTCACGGTCATTACTTGTAGCAAGCGTAGCCTGATCGGTTCCTTTATTTACATACTTGAAAATGTATTTAATCGATTTTATACTGTTACACAGTTCCACGTTTACATGACCCTGAAACGTTCTCGACAATACAGGTGAGAATGGTACAACCCACCGATTGTCTACTTCCAACAACCGTAGCATTGCAGTAAACCCTCCATGGTCTGGAGCACGTCGCCGGTATTTAGGATAACCATCTTCACCTGTAATTGTCTCTTGTAGTAGGCTTTTCGGAAATTTTTTAACACATCGTCCGTCCTGCATGCAAGGAGAGCTATTGTTTAAAGGGCCACAAGGTCCGTGAATCATGTGTTGCTTCACAATTGCGTGTAAAGCAGGATCTGAAATGGGATTTGGTATTTCTGCGCTTATTACTTTATCTACGTCATGGGGACGTATTTTTTCTTTAAGCCATAAAAGTATATGAGCGTGTGGTAGTCCTCGCTTTTGCCATTCAATGTTATATGTAAAGCACAAAGATGCGCCATACATTTTTTCTTTTGTGAGTAAATTAATTAATAATTTAAGTTTTAAATGAAAAACTCTACTTATTAAGTCGTGTCGGTCATACGGAACTTGACCTGGCAGCAGCTCTTGAGTTATTTCATTCCATTTAGGATTTGTAGTAGCAGTGATAAATAAGTCTGGCTTACCATATTTGCGAACATACGAAAGTGCGTCTTGCACTTGCTCGTGCATGTTACGTGGACTTCCGATGAAGCTTGAAGGTAAAATTACCAAGCGCCCCATGTTCTCGGAATTAGTATCATTTTGCAGTGCATCTTGGAGATCTGCATAATTCTCAGCTCGTAACTGCCTTTGATGAGTGCGGATATAAACTAAACGCTCAGTTTCGATTTTTGCGTACATGTCAACAATGAATTGAGAAAATAGACCGCGAAAACGTTGTAAATACGTAAATCTGTTTAGTCGGACCTGCAAAAGGTAGCAGTAAAATTGTAGCGCCGTGGCTTTTTTGTCGTTTCGTATTGCCCCAGTGGTAGGATCAAGTTGTCGTATTGCAAAGTTATAACCATCTTCACCGCGACAGTAAATAAGCGGATATTGTAATGAATCGTAAGAACGATGGGTTTCACTTATACGTTTCAGACGGTTATCTCGTGCACGTAAGACAATATCACGTTTGTCGCACTGTTGGTCTACCAGAACAACAGCTACTTCGTTGGTAGAAGGAGGGTTGTAGCGACCGCGGTGTTCTGTAGGAGGTCGTTTATCAGCACTTATAACAAATTTGTACTCCTCCTGCTGATCAGGAGGTATAGATTCCAATGCGGCCTTAAAATCGGACAAGTAATGGTTAGACTGATGAAGCATCTCCTGAAGATCAAATATGAGACCGGAGTTTAAATTTGTGAAGTGTTGGTTCCTGATATTAGCCTGCTCTTGGTAATCGGAAACAAAATAAATTTGCAAAAATTTAGGATTTTCTTCGGGCAATAAAGATCCTATTAGGTGATACACTTGTCCTTGCACTTTAAAGGTAGGCATAAATGTCCCGTGTATCACCTGTTTTGCACCAAAAGACGTCATTTGAAAAGCGGCATTATATGTACGAATATTGGCTAGAAATTGTTGTGATAATGGATGTTCTCCATTCAAAAGTGACTTTATAAGTTCAGGCGGATTTGAAAATAAATCAAAACGAACTTTGCCACCTGAACAACAGAATCCCATCGATTCTTTTGCCCACTTCAAAGCTTGACAATTACCGCAAACATTAACCATTCTCCCAACTGAGGCAAATTCTTGGTAATTAATATTAGGTAAGTAGGCAAAACCACTATTTTCTATTTGATCCCATCGAAGTTGTATGAGGTTTTCTTCTTCATTAAAATGTGCGGAGCTTGGTGTAAATGTCTGCGAAGCCCGTGACATGGCATCTTCATCGCCGCTTGCGGAGAAAGGCACCGGGCTCGGTGCAAATGTCTGCGAAACCTGTGACATGGCGACTACACCGCTGCCTGCGGACAAACGCGCCGAACTTGGTATAAATGTTTGCGAAGCTTGTGACATGGCGTCTTCACCGCTGCTTGCGAACAAACGCGCCGAGCTAGGTGTAAACGTTTGTGATATGATGTCTTCGTCTCTGCTTGTAGACAAAGGCGCCGAGCTTGGTGTAAATGTTTGCGAAGCTCGCGCCACAGCGTCTTCACTGCTGCTTATGGAGAAATGCACCGAACTTGGGGTAAATGTTTGCGAAGCTCGTGACGCAGCATCTTCATCTTCACCGTTGCTTGCGGAGAAATGCGCCGAGGTTGGTGTAAATGTTTGCGAAGCCTGCGCCACAGCGTCTTCACTGCTGCTTATGGAGAAATGCACCGAACTTGGGGTAAATGTTTGCGAAGCTCGTGACGCAGCATCTTCATCTTCACCGTTGCTTGCGGAGAAATGCGCCGAGGTTGGTGTAAATGTTTGCGAAGCCTGCGACACAGCGTCTTCACCGTTGCTTGCGAAGAAATGCGCCGAGCTTGGTGTAAATGTTTGCGAAGCTCGCGCCACAGCGTCTTCACTGCTGCTTATGAAGAAATGCACCGAACTTGGGGTAAATGTTTGCGAAGCTCGTGACGCAGCATCTTCATCTTCACCGTTGCTTGCGGAGAAATGCGCCGAGGTTGGTGTAAATGTTTGCGAAGCCTGCGACACAGCGTCTTCACCGTTGCTTGCGAAGAAATGCGCCGAGCTTGGTGTAAATGTTTGCGAAGCTTGTGCAACGGCGTCTTCACTGCTGCTTGCGGACAAACGCGCCAAGCTTGGTGTAAATGCTTGTAACGATTGTGATGTGGCAACTTCACTGCTGCTTGCGGACAAACGCGCCGAGCTTAGTGTGAATGTTTGTGAGGCCCGTGACATGGCGTCTTCACCGCTACTTGCGATCAAACGCGCCGACCTTGGTGTAAATGTTTGTGATGTGACATCTTCGTCTCTGCTTGTAGACAAATGCACCGAGCTTGATGTGAATGTTTGCGAAGCTCGCGCCACAGCGTCTTCACCGCTGCTTGTGGAGAAATGGACCGAGTTTGGTGTAAATGTTTGTGAGGGCCGTGACATGGCGCTTTCGCCGCTGCTTGCGGACAAACGCGCCGAGCTTGGTTTAAATGTTTGTGAAGGCCGTGACATGGCATCTTCACCGCTGCTTGCGGACAAACGCGCCGAATTTGGTGTAAATGTTTGTGAAGCCTGTGATATGACTTCATCGTCTCTGATTGCAGACAAACCTGCAGAATTTGGTATAAATCTCTGTGAAGTCCGTGACATGGCGTCTTCGTTTCCACTTGTAGACAAACCTGCAGAACTTGGTGTAAATGTTTGCGATGTCCGTGGCATGGCGTCTTTTTCTCTGGTAGCAGACAAACGCGCACAATTCGATGTAAATGTCTCTGAAGTCTGGGAGATAGCATCTTGTTCTAAGTCTGAAGTCGCTGAGCTTTGAGTAAGCTCCTCTGATATTCGAGCCTCTGCTTTGCGAACGCTCTCTCGTCTTCTCTTTATAGCGACCCGAGTGCGACGTGAAAGATTTGTCTTTCTGCGAACCATTTTATTCTTTATTGGGTCATGTCTCTAGTATAAGTAGTTACTTTCGAATGCTTTCTTGACTCAAAATCGGGAACCAAAATAAACGTTCTGTTCTTCCTGTAAACAATACAACAGTTAACGGTTTATACACCTATACATATGTATATAAATTATGTTCGATAAACTGCCACTGATAAGGAGTCATTTTTGTAGCTATTGTAACATCTGTGTGAACAGGCTATGTGGGTCGTCGGCCTACCTCAATTGGAATCCATATTCCTGATCAATTTTGCTACAAATATAGTCATACATTCACAGTCGTGAGGAAACATTATTTAGTAGGATTATATGTTTTGTCGCCACAGCACGGCTATCACAAGACGGCGCGCGAGCTCTCTCGATTTTTCTCCCACTATACATCTCTTTCTAAGTTTTCTAATAAGAGAGAGACAGATAGTGCGAGAAAAATCGAGAGAGCTCGCGTGCCGTCTTGTGATAGCCGTGCAGGTCCTAATAGCGCGATAGGTTTTAGTGTCAAGTTTTACGTGACGGTTCAGTACATTTTCGCCATAAAACTTGACGATAAAAGCTATCGTGCTAGCTGGGGCTCTCGGTCGTCGTGGCATGGTATGGCATGTACGTATTATCCATTGCAGTCGGTCATATAGCTACCCACAGGCAGAATTCCGTTGCGAAATTCTGCTTGGCAGGCCACATGTAAAGGTTCCTCTACTTAAATGACGACGAACACAAACTACCATCACGGCGGCAGTACTTATGCGGATGAGATAAAAGTAGGCCCTTTCTCCCTTTAACGCATAGTTGTATCCTGTATGATGGGTCATGAGGTATTGATGGCCCATTATCAAGAGCATGCCTAAGCGGAATGACGGCTACCGCCATGGTACCGCGTATGAAATCGGTGCTAGAGGCGCTAGAGTGTATGGAGCCAATTAACATAAATACTTATGTAATACACGGCCAGATAATGTACCACTTTTTTGGGCCGTGCATTATGAGCCCGAACAAAAGTGGCTTCCAATTATTGCCCCGGACCAAGATTGATGTGATGAATTCAATTCGGCCAGGTCAATAGTAAACTTGACAGCTATTGTCAAATTTACTATTGACTGCCACCGCGGGCCGCGCCAGTAAGGCGTGGCCTGCGGTAACGTCAGTAATAAACTATACGATTATTATTACCCGACTGCCGAAGGAGAGGAGGGTTATATAGTTTACTATTGACGGCCGCGCTAGTCTGTGAGAGGCTTGAAGCCTGAATCACACTGACGCGTCTTGTGTGATTCACTCTGAAAGTAAACTTGAAATTAGCAGTCAAGTTTTATATTGACGGCCACCGCAGGCCACGCTAAGCCATCGCTAATCGCTAAGGGTTAACTTATACCATATAGGTAAGTTATATGTAACTACACCTTAAGGATCAAGGCACGCATGTTTTGTACGAAGTACAACGTACCTAGTACCTACCTACCTATTTCACTCGCGAGGAAAACACATTACATTAGATTATAAGGTACCTACTTACGTTTTCGCTGACCATTCTTTGCAGCATTTAATATTTATATTAACCTACACTACACGAGTTAAGTATGATACCTATGATATGAAATGAATAAATAATGGCGCGAACTTTTTTTTGTACCTATATACCTACTTACTTTGATATTGAAATACCTATGCGCGCGCATGTAAGACAAAAAAGGCTCCAAACAGCCAATATAATATCAATTAATTCATAGTCAGTCAAATATTTTGTGGAAATTATTAAATAATATAATGAAACGTTACGAAGTATGTTTACATTGTATTATTATATTATATATTTCGATATTTTAATCATAGGTTTTAAAAAAGTAGTAAGTACAACTTGATTATTTAAAGGCGTATATAGACGGGCGACCACGGAGGACTCTGGTTTTGCCGGACACCGTGCAGCGTGTAATGGTTCGCGTTCGTTCTTTTGTTCAGTGTGTGCCCACCATAAGAGCTGTTAGGCCTGAATTACACTGGTGCGGGCTACGGTGGCGGACCATAGTAAATTTGACAGCATTAGACAACTCTTCTATTGTCCGCCGCGGTCAGGCCGCGCCAGTGTGTGACAGGGCTTAAGCCTGCACCACACTGGCGCGGCCTGCGGTGGCGGACAATAGTAAACTTGTCATTAGCTGTTAAATTTACTATTGACCGCCACCGCAGGCCACACCAGTGTGTGAGAGGCCTAAAGGAAACGCTACACCTACGAATTTTCCGGACGGCCAAGCAACGTCACAGAAAATCTAGTATGGAGTGACCTTGATTTGGCCGGCCGCCGTGCTTCCGACACGTATCCACACGGACTGAATCACGCGTCGGCTGGTGTGCAGTCCGGCCGATATCGGCCCGTGTAGCGTCTCCTTAAACGGTCTTGCATTGTTTCGACCATGGCGGCCATTACACAGTGAGTATTATCAGGCGACCCACTCATTTTACAATCCCAATCACAGGCATATTGACGTGTATTACAGGATTGAGATAATAGAGCAGAAAATCCGGATAATTTTAAAATCCACCCAAAGATAAGAAATAATCTATCAGCGACTAAAGCCACACCACACGATTCTGTTTGATGGATGGCGCCCATACACGGTGAAGTATTATCACGCGATCCATGCGCATTCTCTTTCTCAATTACTTGATTGACACTTGAGTATTTTAGCAATATTTTTATTATAATCATATTGTGATACTCGAAATTGTACGGTGATATATTTCTAGCTTCTCTATCTTTAATAGGTTATGACAGACAGCTAGAAAAATATCACGATGATAAAAGTGGGCGCACGTTATGGCGTTCTATATTATTTGTCGCACCAACTTGCTTTAGTAAGAGCCATGAAGTCTCTCACAGACTGGCGCGGCCTGGCCGCGGCGGTCAATAGTAAACTTGTCATTAGCTATCAAATTTACTATTAACCGCCACCGCAGGCCGGGCCAGTGTGACTCAGGCCTTACACGCCTAGCAAATTGACACAACCACTTACTATAGTTGGAATGGCGGCCAATACACGGTGATTAAATACTGATGATCCACCATAGCTGTCTCTTTCTACAAAATGCAATAGAAAGAGACAACTATGGTGGATCATCAGTATTTAATCATCGTGTATGGCCGTCTATGAGGAAACCGTATATATCTTTCATTCCAAGGCCTGAATCACACTGCCTGCGGTGGCGGTCAAAACTTGCCAAAACGGACCCGGGGCTACTTTAGGGCACAACCAGGAATAACGCTAGGAGGATGATGATTTTAAGGAGTTCTATACATCTAATGCCTAGTTTACACTATGCCGAAGTGAGCAGGGAAGTGTAGGCAGAATGGGCGTAAAATGCGGTATTACGCCCGTTCTGCCCACTTCCCTTCCAACTTCCCTGCTGACTTCGGCTTTGTAAACGTAGTATAACATTTTGTCACAACAACCGCCTTCAAACTGACTTTACAGCTGCGTCGGTAGATTGCTGTGACAAATTGCTAGTTGTATAATAGCCTTAACTACATCAAGTTGGTTTGACAAATTGCATATATTTGTGCTATATATCAAAAAATAAAATAATTTATTTCAGTAACTTAAATACATATACAAGTATCTGTGCTGGTGCCTCTTTTTAAGTATATAATATACTTGTGCTAAGAAGATCACCGCTCTTCCACATGTTGTGATTTAGGTGTAGGCATAAGTAACTTAAAATATAAATTAGAAAGTAAACATTTTATATTATACTATGTGGTAAGTGTGTGTGTGTGTGTTTGTGTGTGTGTGTGTTTGTGTGTGTGTATCACATTTAACATACATTACATTATACATTGTACTCATATTATTGGGCCGTGTATTATCACCCTGAGGAAACTCGGTACGGGGGGATGCCACATTAAAATTTGTCCGGGCTGATAATGCACGATCCAATCATTCACGTACATTGGACGCGAATTATTGGGCTGTACATTATCATGGCCGTGCATTATCATGGCCGTACATAACCGGCACCTACTCTACAAAGAGAATATAAACACTACGTTATACTCTACTCCGTGATTCCCGAATAAATTATAACCAACAATAAGGATACAATAGCGAAAACGCTGGACGTGGTGTTTGTGAAGTGAAGATCATTGATTTGTAAAGGCATTTACCAAAACCGAATCGTATTCTCAATCCTACAATCGAGTGGTTACAAAACAAACGCTGATGCCTCTCATAGGACAGCTTAACCTGTCCTACCCCACGACTCGCGCACTCATTAATGAGCATAAAACTAATAATAAGATTTGGTAAGTTATGATACTAATATGCTTTATTGATTTGGAGATTCGTTGCATTGACAGTGAGAGACTTACGTAGATTCCTCACAGTGGGTGACCTTACTAACCATCACAAACACAACACTGTCTTCTGGAAGGTAGAGGTTGTTCTCCAGTTGGGCTGCTCCAAATATGAGTGAGAAGACATACTGTGCTAGGGCACAGTATGTCTCAAGCTAGGGCTTGAGCTATAAGACAAACTCACTCTTTTGTGTACCTATTTAATGTAATACTACAGTTATAAACTTTTTTGTTGTAAAAACCTAATCTATATAATAATTTATTTTAGGTATGGATTTTCATGGGCCATGGATTTTCTCAACCAAGGAACATAATAATTATAATATGATGTGTAAAGACAAACCAAAAAAAATGGAATTGTGTTCAGTTGAGTATGCAGAATAAGAAAAGGAAGAAAAACCACTCAGCAATTGGAAAGCCAAAAATAATGAACGATTTACTAAGTTTCAATTATTGTGCTTATTAAAATTGATGTTTGTTTTGTATCTAATTTTATTTTTCACTGGGCACATTATCATATTTGGCAGATGATTATTGCCGAATTATCTATCATCATCATCATCAGTCCTTCCCCCAATGCTGAGGATGGTGACTTCATGTCCTATTGTTGTTGACCAGATTACCCCATGGGCTCCTAACACCCACTTTATGCGTGGCCTCATGCAGATGTAGTTGCAAGGGTTCAGTGATTTGTATGCTCGATTTAGCAGGTGCTCTGCCGGTGTGCTGCATCATAATAATCCTCTCCAGGTTATCTGAAGAACATTGTCTATACTAATATTACAAAGAGGAAAACTTGAGATTGTAACTTTGTATGTAATGGTTGCCAAAGTAATGGGTAATCTCTGGAACCACCAAACCGATTTTAAAATTTCCTTTACCTGAGAAGAGTGACTCTAAGATAAAAGTTGATGGAGAAAGTTTAGAAATTCACAGTGCTGTCTTTGAATTGTTGTATAATATGTACTTGTAATATATGAAATTAAAAACTGCCAATACATCAGATAATTTAAGATTAACATCCTATACTAACCTTTCCTTTCATCACATTGACAGTTGTTATGTGGCAATGACAATTTGTTGTACATTGAGAGCTCTATATGTAAAGAAGATTGCCATAGAACAGCATCATTACTTATTATCTTGGCAATATTATGTCAATTTAAGGTTGTGAAATATCTCCTATCATCATCATCATATCAACGGAAAGACACCCACTGCTGGACATAGGCCTCTCCCAAAGCGTGCCACAATGGCCGGTCCTGCGCCACCCACATCCAGCAGACTCCCGCATCCTTTACCAAGTCCACCTTGTCTATCTCCTATAAAATATCTATTTGCCCAGACATAAGTGGTGAACCTTTTCTTCAGACTGAACATTGCATTGCAAAGGATAGACCTACTGGGTGAAAGATATCATACACTTTGGTTAAATAATCTATATGTTTACTATATGTTTATTTTAAAGAAAATATTCACACAATTAAAATATATTAAATTTTACTAAAAGAAGATTGTAGCTTTACAATTTTGCATGTACCTACTTAATGGGTACCTACATAATATCCAGAACCACTTATTCATTTCACCTGCATGTTGAATGCAAAGGTTATAGGCTATATTTTATCCCGCGAGTTTGCCTGCATTCTTTGCAATACACGGGTAGCTAGTAGGTATACATCGTGTAAAATCAAATGATAGGGAAGTACAAGTAATACATTTTGATAATACAACCAAAATCAATGTTGAGAGTACATAGCTGTCCAGCAAATAACTAAATTACCTATACAAGTAATACTTGTCTCGGTGTTTCTTCATAATTCTTTTTACAATTAGGTACGTCCCAGTTATAAGTTAAAATTCTTGTTAGTTTTCAATGCTTAGATTGACTCAATTCCGTCTTTACGGATTTGTTATGTTGGCCGTCTCTCTTATCTGCAAGAACAGTATCACGCCTGTTTCTCATCTCGAATATTTAATTAAGTAGCATTAACATCAGAATCTCGATTCACTGTATTTTCACCTATACTTACTCAATTTTTCACCTATATTCAATTTTGACTGATATTTCCCATGGGCCTTTTAAATATAATTTCATGATGATCATAATCTTTTGAAACTTGTATAAAATTGCCGAGATATTTTTGGTTGACAAATTTTATAGTACACATCAAATATCAGTTATATCATTCATATCATAACCCGCCATGAATATTTTGACTTCGCAGTTCGCTGACAGCTCACCTGTCAGTGTCACCTGACAGTTGTAGCAGCGTTTGATTTCAATAAAAATAAATTAAAAATTAAATGAAGTCGTATATTACGGAAAATAAATTAATTGTCGCAGTCGGATAAAAACTATCCTAAGTTGCAGCTGGAATAATAATGTACCTATATAAAATGTTTCATATTTTTCCGTTCATGGGATGCTGAGAACATTCGAACCGCGCAAAGCTTAGTTTCAAACTGGCTGATTCTTTTTTTAATTTAGAGATTTATTATAAGTGGAGATAAATAGATAGAAGATAATGAAACTCCCATTCAAATATCTCAAAAAATTATGAAGCTACATCCGTTTTAATGTCGCTTGTTAGAGTGAGAAAACGATGAGGGACTGTGACGTCAATATACTCGAGCGTCATAGTAAAAAACAATCGTTTCATATGAAGGTGCGTTTTGCGGAAAAGGGACAGAACATACCCCCTCTTAAAACTTTGGACTCTTATAACTTAATCATTACCTATATAACCTTAAGTTAAGAAGCATAGACTTTCCTGAACAGTTATGTGAATGCTGTATGTCTCGTAAAGTATGTGATTTATATGAGCATAAAGCTGTTATTGACAAATTATATAAGGATATAACAGAGTCCCTTAGACGTTCGGCTACCATTAGCAATTCTTCAACTAAAAACAATACAGTCATAGGTTGGAATCGGTATGTCAGCGAGGCTCACGGGGAGGCCAGGCGTATGTTTCAAGCCTGGGTGTGGTACAATCGGCCTAAGACTGGTCCAGTGTATGATGCTATGAATGAGAGTAGAAAAGTATTTAAATCGCGCTTAAAATGGTGCCAAAAGAACGAAGAGCAAATCAAACTCGATAAAATGGCATCGTTACACTCTCAAAAAGACTTTAAGCAGTTTTGGAAGTCTACAAATAGGATGAATGCTAAACCTGGTCTTCCCGCGAGCGTCGATGGCAGTGATCCCAAAGAAATTGCTGACTTATTTAAACAGTTGTTTTCAATACATTCACCGTTGGGATCACGTTCGGTGTTCGAGGCTGAAACCATAAGTGAGCCTATTATAGTGGAAACAGAATTTACAGCTAATGACGTAGCTATGGTTATAAAAAATATGTCTAGGGGCAAATCCCCGGGACATGATGGTCTCAGCATCGAGCACCTACAACATGCGGGCCCACATTTACCTCGAATTCTGGCCATGTTGTATACGTTGTGTTTGAGACACTCTTATTTACCGGCTGAGCTTATGAAAACAATAGTTGTACCAATTGTAAAAAACAAGACTGGAAACACATCGGACAAGACTAACTACAGACCAATCTCACTTGCCACTATTGTCGCGAAAGTGCTTGACAGTCTGCTTAACGCACGGTTAGATAAGTACGTACAGCTGCACGACAACCAGTTCGGTTTCAGGCCTGGACTTTCAACTGAAAGTGCGATACTGTGTTTAAAACAGACTGTCAAATACTACACAGAGCGAGATACACCAGTGTATGCGTGCTTCCTGGACCTGTCGAAAGCTTTTGACCTGGTCAGTTATGATATACTCTGGAATAAGTTACAGAATATGAAGGTCCCCCAGGAACTCATATCAATTTTTACATTCTGGTACAGAGGACAGGTCAATAGCGTTCGATGGGCAGGGGCTCTATCTGAACAGTATGGGTTGGAGTGTGGGGTGAGGCAGGGGGGCTTATCCTCACCGAAGCTCTTCAACTTATACGTGAATGCACTGATTGCCGAGCTCAGCAGTACACATATCGGTTGTCACGTGGAAGGCGTTTGCGTTAACAACATTAGCTACGCGGACGATATGGTACTGCTGAGCGCGTCCCCATGTGGTCTCGCCAAACTCATAGCGGTCTGTGAGCAATACGCTATTTCTCATGGACTTAAATATAACTCTTCGAAGAGTGAGCTAATGGTGTTTGGAGTCAGAGGGAAGTGTCCGTCCACGGTTCCAGTTTTAAAGTTGAATGGTGGTCCACTTCAATTAGTCAGTCAATTTAAATATTTGGGCCACGTCATCACCTCTGACCTCAAGGACGGCGCCGACGTCGAAAGGGAGCGCAGGGCGCTGGCTGTTAGAGCAAACATGATTGCCCGCAGGTTCACTCAAAGCTCAACAGCAGTAAAAATTACTTTGTTTAGAGCATATTGCACATCTTTTTATACGAGTAGCCTGTGGGTGAACTACACGCAAAAACAGTACAGCGTCTTGCGAGTGCAGTACAATAATGCATTCAGAGTGCTGATGGGGCTGCCTCGTTGCTGCAGCGCGTCGGCAATGTTCGCGGAGGCGCGCGTGGACAGCTTCGCTGCCATAATACGTAAAAAAGCCGCATCGCTGCTCAATAGGGTAAGGGTCAGCACCAACAGCATTCTGGCAATGTTTGCAGGCAGGTTGGATGGTGCCTACCTAAACCATTGCAGTGCACTGCATGTAATGGGAAATAATGTCTACTAACACTTTAGATGTAAGATGAAATTTACCTACTAACCTTGACATGTATTTGTATTTTTTATGGTTTGTGTATAGTATTTAAATGTATGATCCAAGTTGGTTGAATAAATAAATGAATTATAACCTCTTGCTTTGTTTTTTTCTCCATTTGACTATATTTATTTTAAATTCTTTTTCGAGAAAATACATTATGATTATTTACCATATTTTCGATTCCTGAGCTATAACCACGAACTTCGGAATTCGAAAATATTCGGGTATCTCTATCTCTATCGCACTAACCATACTCGAGTGACAGGGATGCAAATATATGAACATTGAGTATCGGTTTTCGTGGTAGCGCCGCAGGTACTTTGGCTGAATGCGCCGAGCGCGTGCCATTGTCATTCAAAAAAAACAAATTCGTGTTAATTATATTGTTCAAATTTGTTGATTTCATATATTGAAATTACGACATAAAACGACATTTGCGCATATAAGTTCTCATATCAGAATCGAATATTTTTTTATGGTTTATATTTTAGCATTTGTCTCGTAAAGGTCTATCGTAGACGGGATTTAAATTATTAATAAGTGAAAGGCAAAGCAATTCCGCCATTTTGACGAAAATTTGACGGTTCTTATAGCTGACAGTTGGAGCAGCGTTTGATTTCAATAAAAATAAATGAAAAATTAAATGAAGTCGTATATTTCGGAAAATTAATTAACTGTCGCAGTCGGATAAAAACTATCCTAAGTTGCAGCTAGAATAATAATGTACCTATATAAAATGTTTCATATTTTTCCGTTCATGGGATGCTGAGAACATTCGAACCGCGCAAAGCTTAGTTTCAAACTGGCTGATTCTTTTTTTAATTTAGAGATTTATTATAAGTGGAGATTACACCGTTTATTACAGTTTTGCATTAATCATCATCAAGTAAGTTTAGTACCCTGTTTTCGGCCACCCTGTTTTACAAATGCCGAAGTAAATTTTCCTATAAAATATATAGAAATGCAAATAGTTAAATTGGAATTTACAGGAGCGGAAGTCGACAACGCTCTAATGACTAATGCGGACATGGACGACAATATAAACCCAAAGTGATCTTGTCATAGAAAGATCATGTGGATCATTTGCGATGTCCCTTTTTGTTATTAAAGCACTTTGATTCCGCTCTTGTAAACTACAAATTACAACGCGAATATAATGGAATTCAAGAGGTTTTTAACTTTAAATGGCCATGTTAGGCTTAGAAACGTTTACGTTCCTATTTTAAATTAGCTTACAATCACTTCCGTTCGGGGTGTTCCACATAAGAAAATCTTGCCTTGTGCCGTGCAACGAACTAAATTCTGCTTCCTACGCGTAGGAACGTAGCTCTACGTAAAAACGCGAGACGTTCAAACGATTATCGCCCTAAGGTAATAGTACATTATTGCCGTGGCCGGGAAGGAGGCAATTGCAGGCTGAGTATTTTGTTTAAACGGACGAGCTTGCGAGTCCGTTTAATTATAATACGAAGCCTGCAATTGCCATTCCGGCTGAGGCTAATTGTGAACGATGCCCCGTTCGCCTTGCTGCGCTGAGACGGGCAAATCGCCAGCCACCTAACAATGGGCGTTTTTTAAAAACGCGGCGTTCAAACCGCGCGGGTGAACCGCGGCGTTTGAACCGCTCGCCGAACGACCAACAACACTTTTGGGAGTGTCAATCCCCGTAGCTCTGCTGCGCTGATGGTGGGTGGGGTGATGATAAAAGGCAAAAGGATTTGATAATAAAGATATAATTTTCACTGATACACGAGTTTACAATTTACTAAATAGGAGCTCTACTTGTTGGAGCTTGCGGGACACGATTTGTACTGAGCCCTGGAGCCTCTTTTATACCCCTAACTCGATCCAAGTCGAGGGAGCTTAGGCACGCAATATTTTGTTGGTTTAGGCCAATTAAATAATTCCTAATTTATGGCATAAATTAAGGCCTCGCCTACTTTCATTATAAAAAAACCAATTAAACATTCTACATTCCAATAAGAAAGCCTTGTTGGAACAATTCTACTTTCAGGAGGGAGCTATGGCCGTAGCCTTATATAATGCTGCTGCTTTCAGCCTCCTGACGTGTTATTTCAATTTACAGGAATTATTTCTACATTTATTTTAGGCAGACCTTTCTACATATAATAGGCTCTCTTCGGCTCTAATTACTGAATTTACATATAAATTGTTATAGTACTTCTTTTAAAGTACGGCGCGTCACATGCGCTTTAATTTGACGTATCATTCACTATTCTAGCTTAAACGGTTATATAATTATGCCTGTTTAAGCCGAGCACAATAGGCGCATTTCACCATGACGACCTGTCACTTTGCAATTCTTCCATACAATAATATTAACCAATCAGGAAATCTGACTCGAACTTGACCAATACGTTAAAGGCTCACGCTATGGTAATGCCTTCCTGATATACTCGGGCTTATTAATTTACATTACATTTTTCCTCCTAAAATGAGGTTTCCTATATGCCCAGGCATGTTCTGGGGTCCTATTCATTATTAATATTCACAAATAAGCTTACACAAGCAGCGCAATTAACAAAACAGCGTTACGCTACTTGTGTAATCATTGCTGCCTCTATTGGCTTGAGTGAATTTAAGTATGCTAGTCACAGATGTGACTTGTTCACGGACTCGCTATAGATATAGTCTCGAGTTGCCGGTTCCTAAGCTCATTTGCCCGCGTCTCTCCCTCGGAGACGGGCGGCTCTCCGCAGAGCGATATTTATGCAATTATTACAATGGGTACTACGGGGTAAGCTACGGTAGCCTAGTGGTTCAGGCATACGGCTGTCAAGCGGCGGTCGTGGGTTCGAATCCCGGCTCGTACCAATGAGTTTTTCGGAACTTATGTACGGAATATTAACCGTTAGCTTTTCGGTGAAGGAAAACATCGTGAGGAAACCGGTCTAATCTCAATAAGGTCTAGTTTTCCCTCTGGGTTGGAAGGTCAGATGGCAGTCGCTTTCGTAAAACTAGCGCCTATGCCAAATCTTGGGATTAGGTGTCAAAGCGGACCCCGGAATCCTTTAGGGCACAACCGGGAATAACGCTAGGAGCATGATGATGATTACAATGGGTACTTCGTACCTTTAGCCTCCCTATGGGCTATTCAATATAAATGTACTGTCGGTACATGGTTTTAAAACAAATTACTCGCTTTCCAAATTAGCGGTAAGCTTTATGAGCTGAACTATTGCGTTATCGCATTCTAACTTTAAATAGGGTATTCAAAATACTATTAGGTATTACTTATTTATTATTACCATAATAAATTGGGATGCTCTGTCCCTCTTATTCTTAGGCATACATCTCCCTCTCACGTCGGCCACTCGCAGGTGGCATGGAAGGTGTGTTCTGTCGCGCACAATCCTCCCCCTCAGTATGAGTTGAAGACTCATACTAAAGACGGTATCGCTAAGCAACAGCACACACCAATGCCTTAATCGTATTTCACTTAATGATCGTACCGTGGTACCTTGATTCGCACTATCTAGTTCACTCACTGTCTTTGATTCGCACTTTCTAGTTCACTCACTGTCTTATTTTATTTCACTTCACTTAGCATAACCACCAGTCGCTATGCTCTTCTGGCGGTAGTACAGGGGCCTTTCTAGGCACCGGCTGTATGTAGTAATTTTCCTTGTCCTCATCGGCGATGCGGATGGGGATGGACACTTTTAGCTGCATTTTGTCGCTAGCAGCCCTTATCAACGTATCAGGAGGTTGTGCGATGCGCAACCGCTTCCTACGGTGTCGCGTTCTCTCGGGCATCGGTGTAACACTCCTAGCGGGCTCCGGCCTTACCGGGCTCCGCGCTGCAACTTCCTTATCTTCGATGATGTGGGTCGGTGGCTGGTCTGCGACCTTGGTAGCCACACTTGTCGTTTCAACGTGCTGCGCCGCTTTTTCGGCAGCAGCCACGATCTCGCGTGTCCGGCGCTCGGATGCCTCCCGTAGCAGCCGACGCAGTGGTAACAGGATTGGCGGTTCAGCCAGGCGCCCTCTGCGCCATGTTGATTTCGTAGAAGATGCGGTCGGAGGAGTTGTATTTGCGCCCTTCATCGGTGAGGGCGATGCAGGCGGTGCTATACGCGCGAAGGCTGGAACTCGACCTTCAAAAGGAACCCTAGGTTCGTCCGAGGGCGGCGCCCTGCTGCCGGGCCTCGGATCAATACATTTTTCCATCGCCAGTATTTCCGCGAATCCCTGGCTCCATTTCTTCTTTATATTGTCCAAATTATTCAGGAAATTGGTTCTCATGACTTCTATTTCCATCTCTTTCTGTTTTCTGTCTCGTTCCATTTCTTTTATTTCCGCCGCCAATATCTTGATTTGCCTCCTGTTTTCTTCTAACTCCTCCGCCGAGTAGCCCTTTGGGTCGCTGGGTGTTCGCTCTTCAAAAAAGGGGTCCCTGCAATGGACCCCGTAGATGTTCAGCGATCCAAAGGGCGATCTGTCGATGTGGGTGACGCTGCTGTTGTCGCTTCTATCGCCTCGGGCCTCCACGTGAAACCCTGGTGGTGCGGCACCGCACCTCTGGTGGGGCTGTAGGTGCCGTCGCTCCTTCGAAGAGTAAGGGGCCCCCCTTTGGGACCGTAAATGAGCGTTGCCGCGGCCACACCTTGTGGCTCGGGGACGCTTATGCGACTCCATGTCGCGTGTCTGCAACCACGCACCGGCAGTTCCAACAGACACGGCCTGCAACTACGCACCGGTAGTTCACACAGGCACCGCAGAAAAGATGCGCTCCGTCAACGACGAACACGCAGAAAACCGGATATCCGGATCGAAGGAGCAAAATCGACGACTTCGACGAAGCTGTCTCGGCGTGTAGTATGTGAGCAGACTGTAGCAGCGAGAAGGAACTGAATTTAAATTTTAAACACTTTGAAATTTGTTGGAGGTACTTGAAGTTACTAGGAGAACTACTGTTGAGGCGAGCGAACACGATTTGTACTGAGCCCTGGAGCCTCTTTTATACCCCTAACTCGATCCAAGTCGAGGGAGCTTAGGCACGCAATATTTTGTTGGTTTAGGCCAATTAAATAATTCCTAATTTATGGCATAAATTAAGGCCTCGCCTACTTTCATTATAAAAAAACCAATTAAACATTCTACATTCCAATAAGAAAGCCTTGTTGGAACAATTCTACTTTCAGGAGGGAGCTATGGCCGTAGCCTTATATAATGCTGCTGCTTTCAGCCTCCTGACGTGTTATTTCAATTTACAGGAATTATTTCTACATTTATTTTAGGCAGACCTTTCTACATATAATAGGCTCTCTTCGGCTCTAATTACTGAATTTACATATAAATTGTTATAGTACTTCTTTTAAAGTACGGCGCGTCACATGCGCTTTAATTTGACGTATCATTCACTATTCTAGCTTAAACGGTTATATAATTATGCCTGTTTAAGCCGAGCACAATAGGCGCATTTCACCATGACGACCTGTCACTTTGCAATTCTTCCATACAATAATATTAACCAATCAGGAAATCTGACTCGAACTTGACCAATACGTTAAAGGCTCACGCTATGGTAATGCCTTCCTGATATACTCGGGCTTATTAATTTACATTACATTTTTCCTCCTAAAATGAGGTTTCCTATATGCCCAGGCATGTTCTGGGGTCCTATTCATTATTAATATTCACAAATAAGCTTACACAAGCAGCGCAATTCGCGTTACGCTACTTGTGTAATCATTGCTGCCTCTATTGGCTTGAGTGAATTTAAGTATGCTAGTCACAGATGTGACTTGTTCACGGACTCGCTATAGATATAGTCTCGAGTTGCCGGTTCCTAAGCTCATTTGCCCGCGTCTCTCCCTCGGAGACGGGCGGCTCTCCGGAGAGCGATATTTATGCAATTATTACAATGGGTACTTCGTACCTTTAGCCTCCCTATGGGCTATTCAATATAAATGTACTGTCGGTACATGGTTTTAAAACAAATTACTCGCTTTCCAAATTAGCGGTAAGCTTTATGAGCTGAACTATTGCGTTATCGCATTCTAACTTTAAATAGGGTATTCAAAATACTATTAGGTATTACTTATTTATTATTACCATAATAAATTGGGATGCTCTGTCCCTCTTATTCTTAGGCATACATCTCCCTCTCACGTCGGCCACTCGCAGGTGGCATGGAAGGTGTGTTCTGTCGCGCACACTAATATAGTGATTTTCTCAAAAATGGGGGAATAAAAAAGACTAAATTGAAATCAAGCGTTATTATTAAATACAAATTGAGGATACTGCAAATTACATAAAATGAAACGTCATAATGTTTTTTAAACAGAATCGCAAGTGTATTTTTCCACCAAAAAACGCAATCTTTTTATGACACATACAAAAATGTCGCGTTTGCAACAGAAAAATACAACTTGATTTGGCTGAATACGACCTATGCCGTCTTTTGTAAGCCAGGTTCTACTTTAAAAAAAATTTGGTACTCGACAAATAAAGAAATTCATATGTAACATTCCAGGCGGCCTGCAATGTTTTTTATTTTTTAATTTTGATCTGGCCTTAAACTATACACTTTACCTTCCAATATGTAGCGAGTTATGTTCACTTTGCGGGCCTTTTTTGAGAAAAAAATATTTTAAATTCGAGTAACAATGGTAATAGTTTTATTACTGCTGACTATAATTGTTAGCCCGTAGCCCCGTATCGGCTTTTCTCAAGTTGCAGGAGCATTTTATATGTTTAGAATATCTACACAAGATATGGTACTCGTAAAGATTTAGATACCTACGTGTATCTATGCAGATGCAGAATCATTATACTCATATTTAAAGAGTGCTTGATTATGATTATAAACATTATTACAGCTTAACGCGATTGGACATCAATGGTGGTTAGCAAATGCTAAGTTCCCATAAAACGCATGCGCAGATTAATGTTGGACTGATACAGCCAAACTAGATTACACCTTAAACGTGATATAAATAAGGATGAATGTTGGCTGCTAAGTGATGCTGTTGTTTTAAATGCCAAAGCGGACTCGATTATGCAAATGTGGAGTAGGTATACCTATCTGTGAATAATAGCACAATAACAAGCCAGGTAACGTTTTTGGTGCTCTGTGAATTCAGATATCCTCTAATGGTCTCGCCGGCTATCATTTGATAAACGACAAGATATTTATAATCCGTCACTTTATCTCAAGCGATGTGAGACTACCGCCGCATGCTTTAAAATCTTAAATGGTAATTGTCGCACTATAATAAAATAACAGAGAGCGCAGTATTGAACAAATATCCAAGTATTTGCATGTTGTTATTGTTTACCAATTAATTTTCAAATGTAACACTGTAACTACACTTCTCTCATTACTTCGTTAGGCTGTTCTACGCACCTTTGAGCGTAACTGGTGCCCGGTTCCGGCTGATTCTCGTCAGTCTGGTAGCAGTGCTGCGGTGGTGGCGGCTGGCCACCTTGCATGTAGAATCCTCCCAATCCCACGGCTCCCAGCGGCGTCCGTCGCCCCGGCACCGACTGTGGCGGCGAGTGCGACTCCACCGGCACGCCATCCCAAGCCCTTCGCCCCTCCATCATTCAAAAATTAACACATAACACTAACGCAAAATCGTCGGTCACTAAAGACACCCGGAAGAATTCCCGGACTATCTACGCACGGGGACGGTACAGGTTAAAGAAATAATAAATAAATAAACACTGGTTGAAAAAAGGTGGATTCTGTTGGAGCGGGACGTTTGATTTGGGAGCCGTGTATTCGGATAGTGCAGCGTGGCGAGTTGACGCGGTCCATAATCGATCGCGGTACGCAGCTGGGGCGCGCACCCCTCAGATCTCGCGCTGAGCATTGTTCCGATTGTGATTTGTTGTCGCGTGGCCGACATCCAATTGGTTTTAATCGCTTATGATATTGATCGGTACGTGATGGCCGTTAGTGAATCTGGGCATTTGGTGATACATTTTGATTTAAATGAAAACGCTATTATTTCGTTTACGCTAATTGAAACAAGATAACTTTTATCAAAGCTTTAACTTGGGAAAAAGTTAAACAAAAGTCTACGTAATTTGCAATTACAGATGTCCGTAGTTTGTACTATTCAATGTACCTACACTTTCTTTCTTTCTAAGTATTTATCAAGTCATCATAATTCAAAGACAAGGAGGTATTAGTAGTTTCTTAGTGAGGTACTTTAATTATACGAATTTACTTTAATTGATTTTTTTTATTGCAATTTGCGTAGACTTTGTAATGCTACCACAAGGCCAACATTTAGACATTTAGTGTTGGTAATCATTTATTTAATAAACAAATTTATAAAACCCATTTTTTTCTATTTTTTGATGACAAAGTAGGTAGGCGTACGTACCTATTACCTAGTTTAGTCCAGTAATTTAAGTGACAACTACTACGGAAAATGAAAAAAAAAAGTATATCTTACGTAATAACTAATAAGTCCTGAAAAGTCGGAAAAATACCTATGAATAAATGTTTTATTCTCTATTTTGGTTCATTTACAATATTTAGACATAATACAAAGAAAGACAATTAATGCTTAATTTAAATCAATATAATTACGTCCGGGTGGAAAGTTTGTTGAATGAATAATAGAACCTTAGAAAGAGGGTTTTCATTTTAAAAATAAGCAAAAAAAAACGACATTATATATGTATGTCTTTCAAAACCGTAATATTTTCTGGAGTAGCTTTAATAGGTACCCTACCAAATTCACTTTTTACTAATTTAAGATAAATCATACAAAGAAAGACTATGAATGCTTAATTTAAATCAATATAATTACTTCCGGGTGGAAAGTTTGTTGAATGAATAAAGGACCTTAGAAAAAAGGTTTTCATTTTAAAAATAAGCAAAAAATACGCTATTATAAATGTATGTTTTTCAAAATTATTTATATTTTTTCTGGAGTAGTTTTAATTGGCACCCTACCGAATTCACTTTTTACTAACAACCCCATTAATTACAGGTCTATTTTTGTTCGTCGCTGCCGATTCCAATCATGGTTCGCGCGCTCGCTTCCACGATCTCTATTTAATACAAATATGGCACTCTTTGGGGGAGGCCTATATCCAGCAGTGGACGTCTTTCGGCTGATATGATGATGATGATGATGATGTATATTAAAATATTTAAAATGTATTTGGGATTTGTAAGAGATGAATGTGAAATAAATTGAATAGGAGAGGGAAAATTATTGGACACCTTATACGACATGACGCTTTTATTAATCATGGAAGGAAAGGTAGAAGGCAAGCAAAGAAGGGGAAGACCAAGGATAAGTTACATGAAACAAATAAAAGAAAAAGTAGCAGTCACGTCGTATAAAGAGGTCAAGGTGGCGGCCCTAGATAGAGTCAGATGGAGGGAGCTACACCGACAAGAGTCTAACTCTTAAATTTATGATGAAGAGATGAACCGAGTAGAGACCCTGGAAACGTAACTTTTTCGTCATGACTACAATAATATTGGGTCTTAAAATACCACCGGTAAGCCCCAGCAGTTATCTCAAAATGGCGCGGTCATTGCCTCGCAGCGCGTTCAGCTCTATCGCAACATTATCCCGGACGAATTTATGGGCGCGCAGCAAGTGGGTTAACTCGGTAGGGCCCATCAGCATATATCTTGGCGTAATGATTAGCAATGATGTGAAGTAATGGGATATGGATGCTGTTTTTATTGCTTACTTTCTATGAGAAACGTGGCAGTGAATCATGGTTGCGAATTCTGAATTGACGGGTTGGGCAACGTGAAAATACCATCAGCTGATATAATCATGATCTTCTGGTGATGATCTTCTCTCCCTCTCACTGAGCATAAGCGTGGACGAGGTGGAAGTGCGTGTTCGGAAGCGCGGATATCATGTTTTTTAATTTTAATTTTTTGTACGTTTAAATAATTAAAAAAAGTAACCACTGAGTTCCCTCAAAAACGATATTGCCGATTTTTAGAATCAATTTGAATATGTTTAGCTTTTGTGCATAATTTGTTACGAATGTTTTAAGTGTATTTTAGACCTATGTTCGTGATTTTTTTCCATTGAGCCAAAATTGCTTAATCATGTTTTGAATCGCTGATTTCGCTGCACAAAAGCCTCAAATTACTATTCGTATTTTTAAAACCATATTATTATAAACAGACGCATTATATTGTTTCAAAAACTCTGTTCGCTTTTAACTTCGCTGAACCTACGGCGCCTTAAGAAATCATTGTATACCTACATAGAACAAATGAACGGGGCAGGACAGTCGTTTTCCCAAAAATAAAAACCGGTCAAGTACGAGTCTGACTCGCGCACCGAGGGTTCCGTACGAACTTTCATACACCATACCCGTCATGTCAGGACCCCATTCATTCTTGAACAATCTTAAACAGCTCATAGTAGAAGTTACCGTTGCAAAGCGCCTTCTGCATTTTGGTACTAACAACTTACAACCTAGTGCGTTTGTTTATCAGCGATAGCTTTTTATCACGCGTACCGATTTCGATTATTTACTTTTTATTTGAAAGAAGGGACTTTAACGATAATCTGATAGGAATTTGAAGTTATAAAATTTCATACAAAAGTAAGTAAATTACAAATTTATTAAGAAATTATTTATGAAAAATAAAAAAAAAATAAGCTAGATAGAGATTTCGTTTTATTTTTCCTGTATTATTTATGTTATTACTCTTAATCATATGTAATTATTTCATAATTTTCGCTTTGTAAACTTCGGAGATAAGGGGGGGGGATGGTATTTTTATCTACATTTTCCTTAATAAATCGAAATTTAACCACTGTAGAAAATCGACAGTGCAACCCAAGCCTTTTCATATGATACCCCACTTGATCTATTTACTAGACTTTGATTTTTTAACCCCCCTCATAATCGTCATTTAAACAAAAAATAAAAATGTACATTTTTTTTTTCATTTTGCATACACGTGTCTTAACCCTTTTAACAGTTGTTCCAAATTTCAAATAGATATAAACATTTATCGGTTGAGAAATGCGACCTGTAGAGGAGATCAGGAGGACAGCGTAACATCTGTGTTTTAATTTTGAGATGTGGCCGTATTGCAGGCACTACGCGGACGTGACAGACACCGGACATGTGATGTTATGAATTACATTGAAACCAAATGCCTTATAATAATACTATTAACGATCCTTGCACCTAGGTTAATAACTATAGTTTTAACATACTGTAAACAATTCTAACTGCCATTATGTTCCTACCATCTATGGCTACGTGGTTGTTCATGAGGAGAAGGGGAGGGTACCTTGCCGTAATACAGTTTAAACTAGTACGGAAGGTGGCTTACTTAACTTAATGTAACCTCTACTTATACTATAATATAATACAACATATTGTTAGTTATCTAATTAGTATACCTAGTTTAAGTAAGCTGAATAAATATATGAATATGAATACGAACGATTTTCGGCCCAAGCTGAAGCATCGTTCGTTTCGCTGGCTCGTTCGTTGATAACAATTCCTGAACATATCAAGAACAGGATATATATGTATCTATCTTTGTATGACCTAGGTATACTATAGCCCTATTAAGATGAAAATTGCGCTTTGTTAGACTCCTTATACTGTGCACAGAGATTTAGGTGATGTTTGTCGTTCCTGTTCTCGATATTAACCCATTCAGCGCCCATGACGACACACATGCGTCAGAGCGCTACGAGCGCTTTTCGCTACATACGGAGTTTTAGCTGCTACGGACTGCGGCGTAGCACGAGCACGAGCTACGAGCGTAGCGTCGCCGTGAATGCATAGGTTAACCCATTCCAGGCCACACGTGGCTACGTGTGCTACGCCGTAGCGCGTAGTAGCGTTTTTCCGCTCCGTTGCAGTAATGGCTCGTAGAGGCATGAATCTTGTGAGGCATTGGCCCTGAATGGGTAGTTAGAACATGGGACATACCCACAAATTTTGAAACAGGCCTTTAACTACGTCGAGTATGCCTATATTCTTTCAGAACGAAGCTAGGCTCCAGTCCAGGGTCCTGTATATATTTTGAACATTGATTAATATATACTAGTTTTTGTGTATAATTAAATGAAACGTAATCAAATATTTCAGTAAAGTTTATTTTTAATATATGATATTAAAGCTAGACAATTCAAAATTATTTACAACTTATCCCAATCAGTTCCGACTATTTAGTCTTTATATTTTTTTAATTATAATTCACAATATCAACTCATAAATGCAAAGCACGCCCATGGAATATGTGAGTACTGGTAGTGACACCATAACTCTGCTACCAAGACTATCATTAGATACAATTCCATCCCAAATCTCATCAGAACGTAGGAACAATCAAAGAGATCAAAAGAAATCCTAACTGTTAGGAAATTGGACTGCCAATGTCAACAGTTTTAATGTGACTCAGTGGCAAACAGAATATTTGTATTTGTGACCTTGTTACAATTCCATCTTAGGGAACTGTTGTCCTCGGCAATTTTTTTATGTACTAGCCTCAGGTTCTATTTTGAGTGATAGGTTGATAGAGGTAAATATGTATCAGAAAGTCATTGATGCTTCGGGCATATGACCAAAAACTCTGTACCATGTCCATGGTACCGGCCTGCCCAGTCAACATTGAGAGAACCCCAGCACCGCTTGCACATTTTGTACCACAGATCCAGGGCCATCTTTATAAACATTCAGGTCTTCTACTTTCTTCATCATCATAACTATTATACGAATCATATAATATATAACAACAATGACTAGTTTTCTTTTATATATTGCTATTACTAACATGTAGCGATAACTGATACTTATATTTAGCGACAGCTTGTAACTATTGAAAAACTTTTTAAGAGCAAGTTCATAGTGAAATAGCTTTTAAATACTGTGCAAAAGTAGAAAACTTTTTAGAAAGAGTACAAGTACCTACTAATATTAATTTAGGCAATCATTTAGATTTTAGATGACATATGGTCTTAGGTATATTATTAGGCTACCTATTTGAGAATCAGAACACTCCGATACAGCACTTAGTGTACATTATCACACTTGTTCATTTCCTATTAGTTGCTAGTTAGCATCCGACTAGTAACGGTTTATTGGCACAGTTCTGAGCCTTACCGATCAGAATTAACGAATAACAAGATTCAAGTTTCAATACATCAAATCAAGGAGTTAAGTAGGGGTATATAATATACCTATCTCTAACGTAGTACGAAGATCCATCAGTAACATCTATTCTCACTTTTGTAAAGCTAAACCAGTTTACGGTTGGTACTTTATAGAACTTTTCGATTATAAGACCCGTTTCGTATAGTCAGGGGTACTATACGTACGTAAATAAGGACATACTGTACAGGACTCTATTGTCAATGTCATAAAGGCGTGTACATATATTTATATCCTTATTTATGTACGTACCCCTGACTGTGCATACCTACTATCAATTTATGGATACAAATCATAGGTTCTTAATATTATATCTAAAATATCCTGATATTATTTAGACATTTAGAGAGCTTTGTAAACACTGATGATATAGGTATTAAAATTTTTTACATTTTCATTATTTGGCACTGGAATAAAAATGTTGTACAATGGACTACAAAACTATGTAGGTCAATTTATTGCGTTGTAATAAGGTGACATAATGGATACCTACATCATTGTGTAGTCCACTGTACACTGGTATTATGAAAATAATGTACATTATGTAGGTAGTGAATTTATTTCCCGACAATAACAAAAATTGTTATGGCATTAAAACGGGAATCATAGAAATATCAAATACTTTTTATTCCAATCGTGAAAGTATATACTATGTATCTATTTGAATAACTATTTATTTATTATGATTTCATTGGCCTAGATGGCGGGAATCTTTTTTGTTGGTACAGGAATTATTGTCTTATTTGTTTATAAAACTTTTAGAACACCACCCTTACTAACAATAGTTATTTCCATCACTAGTTCACGACACGTTCTGTGTCCTGAACAAGATACCATATTTTGTTTAGTGAAATGTGCAGTACCTATGATGGCGGCATTTGTCACGATTGATATAACGATTAACGTTTAATATAAAAGAGTAATACTCTATCCATGCCGCTGCGATAAACTTGGCTATCATAAGACTGCAAAAAACACGTTTATGATACGTATATTTAAAAATTAATACATATCTACCTAACTTAAACCTCGGTAATCTTAAATGTAACTACAACAATTCTATTTACAATCTCATAATTTCTTAATGTAAGACTAGGAATTACCATCTTTGGTGAAACGCCCACAGTTCAGTTCGGCTACTTTTTATTCTGGTCCTCAGACTTCCTACTACACCATACAGAATGGTAACTCGGCAAGTAACTTGCTTATACAACAACAATATTGTTAGGTACAACATTCATTTGGAATACATCCCGCATAAAGGCGAATTTCCAAGTCTCAATACCTACAATTTTTTTAGGTCGCGGACAAATTAATTCGGCTGGTTGCCCTTTATTAAGCGAGATCAGCACCATTTTCGAGGCGCACCATGACCATTATGTTCCAACATATTTATTAAATTTCACCAGCAGCGCATAAATCCACGAAATCTTGCACTTTTTTAAAACCAGATACGAATAGTACGTTAAAATGTATTAGGCCGATTGAAATGCGGTAACGAGTAGCAAATTATCACATGGTGGCGGAGAGCGGCGCGGCCGTAAAGCGGGTAGGCACGGGCAGGCAGGCCAGCCACACGGCTCCCGCGCCGGCGAGGCATCAACGCGCGCGGTGCGCGGGCGCGGCGGGCGGTCAGGGCGCCGCCGCGGCCAGCGCTGGCCGCGCGGGCGTGGGCACGCGCGGGCACGCCACCATCGACCCGCTACGGCTCGCTTGGCTGTTGTTCGTAGCCCCACCTGTGTAAAATACTTCTGTTGAACATATATAACTGTTTTACATTTGTCATGTACCTATGCCTACTCCCTTTGTCTCTGTGTGTCTTTTGTGTAGTAAATAAATGTCTTCTTTCTTTCTTTCTTTCTTACATCCAGAATTCACATTACAATATGTATCCCCTGTTTAAGTCAGAATCCAAAATCTACGCGTCATTCGATCAGAGTTGATCTGCTTATTAACTACCTATCACTCAAATTCAAGGCGGAAAGGTTCTCGAGTGGCGACCACGTACCGAAAGGCGCGGCGTGGGTAAGCCCCCCACAAGGTGGACTGATGACCTGGTAAAGGTCGCGGGAGTCCGCTGGATGCGGCTGGCGCAGGATCGGCCATCGTGGCACTCTTTGGGGGAGGCCTATGTCCAGCAGTGGACGTCTTTCGGCTGATATGATGATGATGATGACTAAAATTCACGTGTGACTGTAGTAATTGCGAGCAGGATCTCACCTATTAGGGATCCCAGCATCTTGGTGACGGAGAACTTGCGGGTGCGCAGGGGCGTGCGCACCTCGGCGAGCAGCCGGTCAACGCAGCGGTACAGGTCGCCGGAGTTGTCAGCCACGCTCGCCTCGCTGAAGGACGCGTTGTGGGCGGCACTGATGCTCTGACCGTCTATAGTTGTCACCTGCAAATAAATAAATAGTCCACTTTAATCTAGTGTTATTGTAGTCGGTAATCTCATAAAATCAAGACAATGACAAAAGTTCCTTTTTGAAAAATCAATAACATCCTCTTTTCCTTTGTCAAGTGTGACTGTGTGAGTCCTTGCATTATTTACTTGCGCAAGTGGAAATTGTGTGGCCCGTAACTGAAGTAGAAGAACAACAAGTTGACCTTTCCAGAAAACAATGTTCACGTTTTATAAAATAGGCCATAATCTCAGATCTAATTGGAACGTGGGTTATCCATCTTCTTTAATTATTATTGGAGGAAAGTTTTCCGTTCAGTTCAGGCCAATTCTATTCGGTTTATCCCAATTCCCATTACGTAACTTCTGTCCGAGTTACGTCGTAAATTGAATGAAAAGAAATTTACAAGTTTGTTTCAGTATTCTTTGCTAAATTTGTTGGTTTCTGCTTTGCTTTTTAGGCCAATTAAATTACGTAAACGGAGAATTCCCCAAGCACAGTTAGTGTAAGAACCACCTTTCAAGAGAGCGTCAGAATAAGTATTGTTGTCGCGACGATCGCGAAAACCTAAAGGATGCACCTTATTTCAACCCTAGCAACATCGAGAGGCGCTATCTTAACTAGTATATGGTAAGCAATGCAAGCATATTTAAAAGTTATCGACGGTGACGTTTCTCATGAGGTCGTGAACATAGACAGTCACATTAACTTAGCGCAAAGTGCTGGGACCACGTGCATCGATCCAGAGAGACATAAAGCTAAGTATTACATTGTGTAATTTCTTAGTACAAGCTCCAACGGTTATATGATGTTTCGACGCAATTGATTCTTGTATATGTATTGATATCTTATTTAGAGCTCAACTTCGATTAGAGAGAGAAGGTGTGTGCTGCGTCCTTTGTCGGTGACAAGGACGATCTGAGGCAGGGGTAGGTTGATCCTGGAGTTGATCTAGGAGTCAGCTGAGGCCTGGGCGGACGCGTCCAGGGTCCGTCCTCCAACCGAGGGCTCGGGTATTGTCATACTTTGAGTCAGGCCGTGGGGTATGTAACCCTATGGGCCGCTGTACAGTCGACTGTTAAGTCTCGTCTCCCTAGGGGGGCGAGCCATAGCTGTGCCTGTGTTGCAGCTATGTTTCGGGTTACTGGATGTCAACTATAGCCTCATATTTGGAGTGGTTATAACTGTGTGTCAGTGTTTGTTGGCTCTGGGTAACTTACCTAATCTACCTAATTGAGTTGAAGCGCCTAGGCGGACATGGATATGCCATATTCGCGGGCAAGGCAATGGTCTACACATGTGGTGTATATAAGTGGTGAGCCCTAGACGAATGTATTTTTATGCTACATTCGTTCTTGGGCTTGGGGTTAATTGTGTTGAGTACATCATTTTCATAGAGCTAAATTTTATACAGGTGGCAGAAAGCCTCTGACAGAATGCGAAGCAGATAATCTGAAGAAAGAAAGAAAGACGAGACAAGCGCTAGCAGTATTAAGGTATGTGATGCATTCCCTTTCTAAACATTTGTCGCTACTCGCATGGGATCGATTGTTCATCCCCATATGATATCTTGGATCCTTATGGGGTGGCGACAATTGTTGATAAATTTTATAATTTAACAAGACCGCATTTTTTACGCTGAAATTGCAGCAATTGTAAGCAAATGCGTCTCCGCAGCCTTTGTGATAGTTGTGATGCCTCATCATATAGTTGCCATTGCCAACTTCACAATAGATACGAGGACGAGAAAAGAGGAACTTTCACAGATATGAGTTTCTGACATATGAATGGAGGCGGTTTCATGAGGGTTTTAGCTATTGTCTGTGTACTGAAAGCTGTCGCTTTGTTCCATGGAAATGTGAGCATTGTCATTTGTACCTGACTTCACATGTAACATATACTCGTATGTGCCGTGTAGTATACTTGTAGCGTTCGATACCGAGCGTGTTCAATGACAAACAAGGACTCTGTATCCATTAACTACGCAATCCTGCATCGACACTGATTCTGTGCTTAAATATAACAGAAGATGTATAAAATAAAGATAAGTTATTTTTTTATTGTAAAATATTTTTCGAAATCAACTTGATTTTTAACATTAAATATATTGCTATATTGGTTTTTGCATTGTCAATTATCTTTCAAGAATTCTGTTATACCTATGTCACAAACGCTTTATCACAAGTAGATGCTGATAAGCAAATAATGCGTCAACCAACAAGAACACTGTATTGTATTAGTATCTATAGATTTTGCCGCCCACATAGCAGTGAGTTATCATTAAACTTAACAGACTTTAATTTATCTTTGCGTTTGAAGGTAAATTTACCCTAAATTAAATTTTAAAGTCGGGGTTAAAATATAGTTGTAGGTATTTCTAATACCTAAACCTAAAGGTCAAAATTACGCTGCTTAACAACAATAACTGTTATGATTTACGATAGTTTAGACCGAGAAAATGCAATTTTTTGAATACGCGGGGACCCTAAATTGAAAACTTTTTGGAATACCTATTACTTCAATTCAAAACGATATTGTACATTATTGCAAAACGGCAAGACCTGTGATTAGACCTATGTAGGATTCCCTATTGACCACCTGAAGTTCTCAGAATGTCCAGACATTGTGCGCTAATGATCGCGTTACTTGGTCGAAAAGAAGTTCACATTATACAACTTTTTACTGACCTGTCTCAGATGGTCCAAGTCTGTCTTATTGCCTAAGAGGGCTAGGGGCATGGGCGTCGTAACGCCAGCGGGCCCGTGTGCCGGGCTCGCGGTGGCAGGGGCTCTCCGCAAGGCCGTGAGGACTTCGGTGGCGTATTCGAAACTGCTCCTGTCGGTCACTGAGTACACGACTAGACACGCGTCCGCCCATTGGATCTGAAACAAGAAAACAGAACATTAGAAATAACAACCACAGGTTTTTTTTTCTTAAAAACTAGGTACCTTACAGTGTTTGTAAAGAAAATAACAACTGACGCATTGTGGTGAAATCCGAAAATTATTTTCAATCACTGCCGTGTCTACATATATTGGACTGTTAAACGTGGGAGTTATTAACGTATGATTCACTAAGATAACATTGGTAATATTGTGTTATTAATCGTTCAAAAGATTTTGATTGATTATTTTCTAAAGTCTGAGGAAGTACAGGCAAGCTGTGCTATCCGTAAAAAGCTCAGAATTCAGACATAAATGATTAATTACGGGGTCTAAGCCAACATTCCGTGATAAAATTAGAGTGTGGCGGTTCACGGGCGCCCCCGCCGCCGTCGCGCCGCCGGACCGCTGTGATTGGCGATGCTCATTGTTGGGCCAAATTAAACCGAATTGCTTTCCAACACTGATCACTCACTCCGACATTTCGGATATAGCTACTAACCTCGCGACTCATTCATGAGAATATGATGTTGTTGACGCTCGGTCTCATTCAAAATGTTCGGATCAGTATTAGGTATATTTCAAAAGCATTTTTATGTTTTGAAAAGAGTAGAAACTCTTACCTATATTAGTGCGTGTTGTTAGGGGATTCCGTCGAACAAATACTTTACTATCGGATACCGGCGCCATATTTTAGTATGTTGTTAGGCATGTCCCCTGGATTCCAAAACTGCCGGGAGACAGTCTCTAAGGAGTCTGTCTCCCCTGTAATAACGTCATCAACGCCGCGGCCGCGCTTGTAAAAGTGTAAATTATACACCCAAACTATGCAATGGACATACACATGTGGGGTACCAAATAAAAGCTGAATAAATTATTAATAGTTTATTCATACATTATATTTCAATATATATATATATGCTAGTTAAAGTACTATTAGCAAAAGTATCAAAAAATCAAAGTAAAATCTAAGGACTTTCAGACTTTGTGGCAAAACTAGAAAAGATACACGAATGTTATGTATGACACAAATTATATGTAGTATTTTAGCTTTACATTTTAATTTTAGTTTATTTGAAAAAGAGCAAAATTGGGAAAATTGTGCTCAAAAACCAACGACCCAAAGCGAGTTTTCCCTACAAGATTAATTTTATCGAAATTACAATTTTCCAGAAACCAGCACGAATTTTTAGTATGTTGTTAGACATGTTATGTGCACCGCGAAACTGCAGAGAGACAGTCTTTAAAGTGTCTAGTTCATCAGTAATGACACAATCTTCATTGCCGCGGAGGCTTTTTGAAAAGTGGAAATTTTACCTAAACCGTGTAATATATATAAACGTGTGTTATATCATGTAAAAGCTTAACAAATATGCTATAATTCTTGCCAACATTGTGATCCCATATATCCATATATTTAAGAGGGCGCTCGTTTTTTGGTCAGGAATAAGCGAGAATGACGGATTTTTGACGTTGTAATTCTAAGAAACGGAGAGCTTTTTCTAGATCCTGATTACTTATTTGCATAGGTAAACTCCTCATATTGGTCCTAGCCGCCTCTAATTTACGAATTACTGAATACTTTAACCGAAAATACCCGATTACCGACAGTAGTTTTCTGAAGAGAGCGCAGAGTCATAAGTTTGAGCCCCTAATACTCTATGATGTTATATGAGAACCTACTTGTTTTATTCTATTTTCACTAGCGTAATATGTTGCCATTGCGCCTAGCCGCCTCGAATTTTCCTTATTCTGCACGTATATATATGTAAACTGTTCTCAATTACACCATATTTGTCAACAAAATCTTACTGAAAACTCAAGGATTTTCTCATTATTGTTGAATTATTTGTGTATTGAATCTTACACAACATTGAAGTTTATGCTTGTACCAACAAGATCCAGTCCAAAAAATATAACTTTAGTCAAAATTTATATTTATAAATAATTATTCAAAACTAGTATAAATTTACCGTCGCGCGGGAATATATCTCAGTACCGGCTGAATAGCCCTCCGAGACAGATGTGTACTGTGTTTATTTGTGGCTATTCACGAAGCTAACTGGCCACTCTTTAGATAAAATAATATTATTTTGATCTCCGACTAGGCATAGTTGTTACCAACCTCGGGGTCAAACTATACTGGGGATACATTCGTGAGGCTAATCGAGACAAGTTATGAATTGCATAGCTGCCAGATAAGACGTAGTGTAGCGAAAAGGCTCAAACCCCCAGTATACGTAACATTTAAAATTGAACCTTCTACCTAAAACAAAAGTCATACATTTCAATGGTGATGTCTTGTGGGTTGGATCCTTTTGTCTAAACTACGCGTTCTATAGTCAATTATTATTGTACGAGTGATCGTGATACTTGATAGATTTAATTTATTTACTTGTTACTATCAGTCCACCTTGTGGAGGGTCCGCTGCAGTTTCCGGTACGTAGTCGCCTCTCGAGAACCTCCCCGCCCCAACGGCCATTATGATTAGTTAGTATGTATGTATGTATGTTAATTTGGGCGAAATCTTCAAATTAGGTACTATTATCTTCTTATATTAAGTATCTTCGGTGACAATGCCATAATATCATAGAGCTGGTCTGATGATGGAGTCGGAAGGTGGCCATAGCAACTCCTAAACTCAACAAGATAAAGCTATCGAATTTTGGCTCATTTATTTGGTCATGGCACGGCAAGACTTGGATGCTGGATGATTTCCAGAGTCTGATGATGGAGCTGGAAGGTGGTCATGGAACTCCTAAACTAAACTAGATAAACCCATCTAGTTTGGGCTCATCTGTTTTGTCTTGGTAAACACTTTGGTGATGGATGATTTCCAGGATCTGATGATGGAAGGTGGTCATGGGAACTCCTAAACTAAAATAGATAGACCTATCTTGTTTGGGTTTGTGTGATTTGTCTGTACAAGTACCCACGAACCAGCGACATAATATGCAGGGTTATTGAAAATAACAAGATGAATAAAAAACTTTTTAAAAAATAAGCTTATATGGCGTTTGTTAAGTACAGCACGATCCTACCTTGCATTTAGTTATTATTTTCGTTTATATATAATAATAACACACACCGGGGGTTTACACTGGAAAGGGAGATTTTTACGTGGTTTTATTACATTTCCGAGTCATCATCATCATCATCATCATATCAGCCGAAAGACGTCCACTGCTGGACATAGGCCACCCCCAAAGAGTGCCACAATGGCCGTTCCTGCGCCACCCGCATCCAGCGGACTCCCGCGACCTTTACCAGGTCATCAGTCCACCTTGCGGGGGGCCTACCCACACTGCGCCTTCCGGTACGTGGTTGCCCTCAAGAACCTTTCCACCCCAACGGCCATCGGTTCTACGTGCAATGTGCCCCGCCCACTGCCACTTAAGTTTAGCAATTCGGAGGGATATATCGGTTACCTTGGTTCTGCTGCGGATAGCCTCATTTCTGATGCGATCGCGCAGAGAAACTCCCAGCATAGCCCTCTCCATTGCCCTTTGAGTGACTTTGAGCCTTCTTATGAGGCCTATAGTAAGCGACCACGTTTCCGTGCCATATGTCATCACTGGCAACGCACACTGGTCAAAGACTCTCGTCTTGAGACACTGCGGAATATTGGACGAAAAGATGTGCCGTAGCTTCCCGAATGCTGCCCAGCCGAGTCGGATTCGACGATTGACCTTCCCTTCGACATTTCCGAGTATCACTCTTTATTTCGAAATAAATGTTAAAAAAACCGGCCAAGTGCGAGTCGGACTCGCGCACGAAGGGTTCCGTACCATTATCTATACTATATCTAAAAACGCCAAAATATCTATATCTAAAATCACGTTTGTTGTATAGGAGCCCCCTGTAGCCTAGTTAGTAACTTGGAAGTGACTCTGCCTACGAAGCTGGAGGTCCCGGGTTCGAATCCCGGTAAGGGCATTTATTTGTGTGATGACCACAAATATTTGTTCCTGAGTCATGGATGTTTTATATGTATTTAAGTATTTATTTATCTATATAAGTATGTTTATCGTCGTCTAGTACCCATAGTACAAGCTTTGCTTAGTTTGGGGCAAGGTCGATTTGTGTAAGATTGTAAAAGAAAAAGAAACAAATAAAAACTAAAATAAAAATAAAAAGATGTATTCTGTTTTTAATTTAGTATTTTTTGTTATAAATAGCGACAACAGAAATACATCATCTATGAAAATCTCTATCTATCACGGTTCATGAGATACAGCCTGGTGACAGAAGGACAGACAGACATTCAGACAGACAGACGGACAGCGGAGTCTTAGTAATAGGGTCCCGTTTTACTCTTTGAGTACGGAATCCTAATAAGTGACATAGGTTTTAGGCTCAGAACATAAAAAAAGGGAGAAGTGCCGTACTGCTTAATTTCAACCAAAACCGATGTCCCCAGTTTTCTCCCACCGCAGTGCCCACAGGCACACACATTGAACCGTGTAAAAACAAAGACTCGGGCGTTGCCAGTGAGTCTACGGCAACATGCAAACAAGGGCTGTGATTGGCTTAAACGCACTACACTAGGGGGGCGACAAACGTTAAAATTATGTTTTATCGACATTGATATTAAAATTAATATTATGTTATGATATTGATGGGTAACAACTTCAACAACATGGTAAGTTTATGTGGTGGTATTTAAACTTCTAGCTACAAGTTTAAATAACACGTGTTGTTAACTTACCAAAAATCGCAAAAGTAAAAAATATTGACGAATACCTACAGAGTAACATAAACGGCTTTTTATAAGTTCGTGTTCACATACATTTAAAACTCTGGTCACATCGATATTTTTGACCTGTAGGTACCAGGCCGATCCGACTCGCATTTTGGCGCGAAATAATATGTCAATTATTCATATTACGAGATTTAAGGCTAAGGGCGAGTATCCACCAAAGATGTGCGAAGATGTGTTACCATACATTTTACACCTAGGTTTCAAGCAAGCGAGGTGTCAAATATTCGAAAAGTGTACGGCTCTTATTAAGTGGTTGGAAACATTTTTCTTGAAAATGTTACGAACACATTAACTCTTCTCTGTACAGGAAACCAGTTAGGACCTCTGCCAGTAGCATCTATCCATTTTTTTAGAACCTAATCGGATTCTTTGGAAAACTGTAATAAGAAACCGAGATTTCTTCTTCAATTATCACATTTGAAATGAAAGTAAAAAATACTCATTTAAAAAAAATTATTGGTAATAATATCACATTTTAAGTTGTTCTGAAGCCATTTGCAACTAAATTATATACTTGTATATACAATTTTAATATGTCTATTTACCGTTCATACTGCAACTTAGTGAAAATCTTATTAGTAGGTACCGTAAACATTTTGTGCCTTTTAATATTATTAGTTACCTTTAAGATAGGCACCCAACCAAAACAAGTAATTAAATAAAATAAAACAGCGAAAGTAGTCGAAATAAAATAACTAGTATAAAAAAAAAAAAAAAAATATTTACGCGTAAATTGTAACTGCACTTTGGCACCGCTCTAGTTTGCGACGCCAAGCAGCGGCCGTACCACTAAAAAATTCAAGCGTCGTCCGTATCCATAGTGGTTTAATACATTGCGCCGTGGTTTACTGTATTGAACGATCAATGTACAACGCATAGAACAAAAATATGCTTTTTCGTTCGATATGTTAGTTCGATCCCGAGAAATGATGCGGCGTTGCGTTTATTTATTAAAATATTAGTTTTTACTGACTTAAGTGAAAATACTAATACTCACATGTGGTGCGTGACACCACCATTCATGTAGGTTTTAGTTTCATTCCTATTTTTGCATGTAACCACGCTACAATTCGGCATTTTGAGTAAACGTGGAATAACATTTCAGATTCACGGCAAATTGCGACTAACATGCGGTGGGCAGTGACATGCCCATTTGGCCATGTCGCACCGACACGCGCCAAGCCCCCGTTTCATATCTATTCCTTTTTATCATCTGAGGTTTTAGGCTTTTGAATAAAATCACGCATTAATTAATTGCATTCTAGATAAAAAGCTGTGTTTGTATAATTTATAATATTCAGTTCCTTTGGTAAGAAACGGACATAGCAATTTCTATGAAGGGCAGTTTTTTTTTACTGTCCATAACAAAAAAAAATTCTTCAAGAAATGAATACGTAAGTACCCAGTAATTTCCTAGTAGTGGGTCTACTGGTATAATTTCATTACATTACTATATATAAATAAGACTCAGATAACATGCAAACTATTAATATCCGTAAAACAAATTATTATTCTTATTACTGACAACTTTAAAACTCGTTAGTTTATTTTATACTAAAAAAATGAAACTAAATATACTTTGTCATATCATAGTATTTTAATACAAATAGAAAACTTGTGCTCAAAAATCAAATACTTACTTTATTCAAGTTATCTAACTTCGCTAACATGATGTTCTAGAACATCATGTTAGCGAAGTAATACTTACCACTTTTTAGTGCAAGTATCAATATCGGTCACGGAGTGAATTCCAACGGTGCGCTATACAGCTATTTGCATCGGCAAGCTCCGCGGTTAGTTCTATCCCGATCGCACTTACATATAGCTAGAAAGGGACGGCACCCGCGGCTGGTGCGATCTCGCTGTGCATGTGGGGGTTAGGTACGTTTGTGTGGGTGGTAGTAGTATTTACACACACAAACGCACTACGCGTGTCAAAATACCGAATTCTGAGCGAGCGCTTTTTTGAAGAGCACTCTTAAGAGGTATTTGCAAAATTGTAGAGAAGAATGGTGAAAAACCTGCCAACATTAGATTTTCGGGAATTGAAATTGCTCTGAACCCTATTAATATATTAAATTACAATGTTAAAACGAGTTATAGCATATTTTATTCGCTTTCATATATTATCACATTTGCATTCAGAAAGTACATAGTTTGGGTTTAATTTAAACTTATGAAAAAGCGGGAGCGCGGGGTTTTTCACTTTTCTTGTCTAGTATTTTGCAAGTACCTCTTAAATTTAAGGATATATGGAATCACAATGTTGGCAATAATTATAGCATATCTGTTTAGCTTTTACATGATATAACACAAGTTTATATATATTACATGGCTTAGGTAAAAATCCCCCTTTTCAAAAAGCGTCCGCGGCATTGAAGACTATGTCATTACTAATGAACTAGACTCGTTAGAGACTGTCTCTTTGCAGTTTTGCGGTGCACATAACATGTCTAACAATAAATACTAAAAGTTCGTCGTGGTTTCTGGAAACTAGTCATTTCGATAAAATTAATCTTGTACGGAAAACTCGCTTTGCGTCGTTTGTTTTTTGAGCACAATTTTTCCAAGTTTGCTTTTGTCTTAAAATAAAAAACTTAAATATAAAGCTGAACTAATAGATATTATTTATGTCATACATTACATTCGTGTATCTTTTGTAGTTTTGCCGCAAAATCTGAAAGTCCTTAGATTTTTTCTTGATTTTTAGAAACTTTTGCTAATAGAGCTTAAACTAGTCTATATATTTAAATATAATGTATACATGAACTATTGAAAATTTATTCAGCTTTCATTTAGTACCCCACATTTGTATAAACGTTGCATAGTTTGGGTGTAATTTACACTTTTCCAAGCGCGGTCGCGGCGTTTTTGATGACGTCATTACGGGTGAAATCGACTCCTTAGAGATTGTCTCCCGGCAGTTTTAGAATCCAGGGTACATGCGTAACAACATACTTAAATATGGCGCCGGTATCCGAAAGTGAAGTATTTTCCCCTAACAACATGCACTATATTGCTTTTTTTACTGTTTTGTTTTACCAAGACAATGAGTAGGTACCTATTGTGCTGGGCTTTACACAAAACCGTTTCTTCGTAGTCGCAGTTATTCATGAAAGCAATTGGTCACAACATCAATTAACCACAGTCCTTATTTTTACAGAAAGGCTATTCGTCTTATTCGCAGTTCTTCACAGGGGGTAAAGAATGTGGTGAAATGCTGTTGTGAACAATTGCGAATAAGAAGAAACGCTTTAGCGTAAAGTCTGCCATAGTTCAACAATTAAGTATAGTAGGCAATCAATGTAGCTAATAATATATACCTCTTAGCAAGCCTACTTACTTAAAACTTGCATGAGGAAAGTGTATTACTTAGTTCAAATATCACCACGGTAACGACATTAAGTACTCCCTATGGATAGGGTGTAAGATAATGTTTAAAATTACGTTTACACGATATGTATTGTCTGAACAACATTAATGATAAACCTTACAGCTATTGATGAGATGCTACATGCCAGTTACTAAGTACCTATAGGTATTGAGATAATCGTTGGTCAATTATTCATAAAAAAATAAGGAAAATTGAAACGGCAGTTTGGTACGTCATAGTGTGCAAATGTGCAAACCACATAAAATTACCGATCCAAAGTAGCTTGAACTATGCAATATGTCTATGTAGTCGGCGTGGGCAGCATAACATAGGATCAGTCTTATTTCAATGATTAGACGTCTAGCCGCCGTGCCGCCCACACCCGACTCGGATGACAATGGCTTTCCTTTTCCTTTCTGTAATGCTTTAAACATCATAAATACTCGTATATAATAATATTATAAAATGGCGGACCCTTATAATAGGGATGATCACTAAGATTTTTTTACGATGCCTTTTGAACCAGTTTTTGATGAGGAACACATGTTTCTAGCGGAGCAACTACAATTAAAGAACATAAATACCCAAAAATTTGAGACAAAGATTGACATCGCTGGCGGCAGGCGAAACGCTTCATACTAATTTACACATAGGTATGACATCACAACTGTTATTTTTCATACAATTTTGTTTCTTAAAGCGTAAGGATTCTATTGTTAGCTTTAAATTTACTCTTGGACAAAAAAAATGCATTTTCAAAACTTTCAAGGTCCATATCTTTTTATGATTTTCATCATATTTTATAATTTATACTTTATTACAATATTTTGATGGTTTACTATCCATTTAGCAACACTACGTTATCAATTTTAACATGAGGCATCATGCCTGTTGTCGAAATAAGGCTCGTGCCTTACATACTAAATTTATTTAGTGAATTTAGTCCAAAGTTACAAAGGAACCAAATACAAGATTTGATGACTAAGACAGACTTGAGACCACTTAATGAAGAATGAAATTAAGTTACTTTTGTTAACACATTCTTAAAATAAAAAGGTTTACTATTTAAATCAAATCGGAAACAATTAGTCCGGAATTTACTTGCCGAAATGTGAGATTATTTCAGTTGATAACGTGTAGGAGTGTAAACATTGTGAGTCACGGTGCGCCAGCCTAGCTGGTCACTGGATCACTAGAAGCCATAACTCATTCCACTCGTATTATATTTGCGACAATTAACCTAGTTGCTAACTCATAAAGACCGGTCTAATCTTCATTCTTCAGTTAATCTCCCATTTTGTTTGCGGAAGGCGATACGGGATCGTTACTTCGATCCATTGCAGACAGAAGCCAGGTGCAGCACGGGAGCGTATCAAAGAAAATTCATCTTAAACAACATCAGTCGGACAACGTACATACAATATCATGATTCACGAGACCTATAATTATAACCGGGGCTGATATGGGAGTTAACTAATGTTTTAGATGTTCTTGACACATCATGTGCATTATGAATATTTATTAAACTACGCCGTAAAGCAGAGCCCACCATCTGTAACGCAAGATCAAGGAGATGATTGTATTTTCGAATAGGCCGCCTCTAATCTTCTAATTATTTAGGATGTATTTAACTAACTGTAACCTTCCTTTAGTTGTTGAATTAACGTGAAGGTGAAGTCTATTGGACTCGCGGCAAGGTCTCGTAAAGAACTGCATTAACCTACATTTTCTTCCAATTAAACTGGAAAGACTCAGCTGAAAATACCGTCTTCGTATTACTTTTGTACGCCTGTATTTTTAATATTACCTCAAATTGCAACCAGATGTAGGTAACAGGGCTATGCCCCGATATTGCAAGAAGATTTCAAGTTAGTCTTAACTTAACTAACAAAGTATAACTATTTTTTGAAAATGTATGGAGCAGCAATGTATTGCGTACACTACTTTGACACATGGAAGAAGCGGGTCTCTTGTGACAGTTGTGACGTCACGTCAGTAAGACAAAGACATTGCGTGCTGAATTATTTTATAAGGAAAAAAAAATTGGTAGGTTAAGAAAATTTTCTTGCAAAATCGGTTCATATCTCTAACAACTACGTCTGGCTACAATTTGAGGTAATATTAAATATACAGGCTGTATAAATAAATAGCAACGCTCTTTGCTGATCACTTACCTGTTCCGCAGGGAATTTGTCTGAGTTTGAGCCCGATACATCTATTACTTCTAATTCAACCGGGGTACCATTTATTGGTACTGTTTGTCTGTACAGCAGATCTGCAATAAACACGTTTCGATTAGCTTTCTGTCATTGCAAATTATAAAACAAACTAAATTGTGTTATTTATAATATTTCAAGTACCTGTATTAGAATGGTATTCTCCGATGTATCGTCTTGTTAGGTATCTGACGATAAGAGCTGTAACAAAAAAAAAATATAAATGTGTATGCAAGGAAAAAGTGGGCTGTCAGTGAAAATTGTGAGTGTGGATATATATAATTAATTTAGGATAAGTAGGTATCTATTTCGGTGCGAGTGGACGACTTTTAGAAACATTAAAGTGCTTTAAATTTGTCAATTGAAATATGAGTATAAACACATCAACAGCAACTCCAAATTGATCAACAAGTTTTAATGTCCATTTTGGCGTTTTAATGGCTCTTGTCGGCGGAGCAATTTCCATTCGTCTCTCTTCTCAGCTTTCTTATTGACATAAAATAAATACTTTAAATACTGGAGTTTAAATAAATGTAGAAAATCGTGATTTATGAGGTAGCATAGACATGATGTCTCGATGATCGTCTTAAATTAAATATGAAAAGTTGAGTGTTAATAAATTCGGTGATTCATCTTATATTTGGTTTGTCTGTTGACCGACTTAAAGCAAGTTGGAGTACAGATTCACTTCTAGTAGGGATTGATTGGTTGTTGTTAGAGAAAACAGAATTCACGAATTACATCACCAGTAGAACGGGTCACTGGAGTATGCCTCGCTGTTTATGTAACGCCGGAGTGGGTCAGTTGTAACACTTCTACTAGTTCTTGATAAGAGTATAAAAGCGTTTTATTGTGTTTTCACAAGGCTCAGACGCCCACGAAAGTGGGATTCTTGGGAGGAGTGGCTACTGGCCATCCTTTAATACTACTTAGTTCGCAAGAATCGCTATCCAGTGTACCTACAGTCTAGGGTAAACGAATACGTAGGTACATAAAAAAGGGCATAAATATCTATACAGGACTATTGTCAACGTCATAAAGGCGTGTACAAATATTTATGTAATTAGTAATTTATGTACGTATTCGTACCCCAGTGGGTAGTGACTCTGCCTACGAAGCTGGAGGTCCCGGGTTCGAATCCCGGTCAGGGCATTTATTTGTGTATTTATCACGAATATTTGTTCCTGAGTTATGGATGTTATATATGTATATAAGTATATTTTATGTATGTATCTATTATATATATCGTCGCCTAGTACCCACAACACAAGCTTTACTGAGCTTACCGTGGGCCTAGGTTGATTTGTGTAAGATAGTCCCGTAATATTTTTTTATTTTTTTTATTTTATTTATCCGTCCACCCTCGACTGTACGTGTGCGGAATACAACTAGGTATAATTTACAAAACCATGCGCTCCTAGTATTTAGGCCACTAAATGTAATCAACGCAAAGACGAGGATCTAAAATATTTTTGACATGACACATTCTTATACGCTCGTTCTAAATACCATTGGCGAGTGTTAATTCGTCGTGTCTCAGTGATTTTTATTTTTGTGTGAGTCAGTGTATTTACCTGATTTTCCCACTCGGGAGCTGCCGAGCACAGCGACACGCACGCGAGGCGGGCTGGCGCGTTCGTCCTTCATTATTGTGAATGAAGAAATAACTGAAACAATGAAACAGACTTTTGTTAGCTAGGAGCTTATTTCTAAATACCTATTATATCTACACTCAAGAACTAATAAAACGGCAGCAATTTTGCCCTTATTCATAAACGTCCATTAAATCCATTTTAGTTTCAAATCATTCGTTCTTTTCAGGTACTTTAATATTTATTTATGTTCGTCAAAAAGAGACGAAATACATTTTAGTTAACAGAGGTTCCATTAAATTTATGAATTAGGAGGTCAGGACCTGTCCTATCGTACCTTAATGCTCCCATTTTCAATGTTCTCGAGTAAAAGTTACTATATACTTTTACGCTGTCGATCTGATTTACTATATAATTAAATTAGTTCCTTGTGTTTGGAGGGTGTCCTAAACACGGTACCCTCTTTTAAATACCTATTGAAGACTTAGATGATTATGTCGCATTAACTTTAGTCGTAATTAGTATTTATCCGATTGTCGATGATGTAATTCCAAGCGCTAAATTAGTTGATAAGTAACAACGGCGAAGTCCCTAATTAGCGCGCTTGGATTTCATTCATTATAGACGCGATTTGCTTCAAATGACGTCCGTCCTCTAGCTAAAGACGCAGTGAAATCGTAAAAGACACAAATAGGTCTTCATTTGTCTGCTTTCTAATATAAAGTTTGAAGGCTTTTCCTACTGACTAGATCGCTTAAACTGAATTTATTGAAGTAGCCGTTTTGCGATGTTCGAAGTTTTATTATCTTGAAAATTCCTAAAGCAATTTTTTTGAAAGCCAAGGTTATCTATTCGTTATTCAGCGTTACGCGAAACGGTGGCAAAAACAAAACATCTATATTTACTATGTGGATGCGACAACCTGCGTCAGTCCGTGCCGCAGCCGCGCGCTCGCGAATAGTTGAATAACCCTAAAATACAATGAATAACACCATGGAGGCGGACGGCTTGACAACAATGCTGGCACTGACCACCCAGCGCTCGATTATTCATAACAGTTGCATGTGCTTTATCGCTGTTTATTTTAGGGTTTGTTTTGCTTGATGTATGCATAACATATTATTTACTTATGCATTACTATTGTCGGTTATCTTCGTCCTCCTAGCGTTATTCCCGGTTGTGCCTTAAAGAATCCCGGGGTCCGTTTTGAAAGCGACTTCCATCCAATCTTCCAACCCAGAGGGAAAACTAAACCTTATTGGGATTAGACCGGTTTCCTAGGACTATTGTCGCTTATATCGGTACAAAATAATTCAAAGTTAATTTATTTCAATTAGAACTATTCTGATAATCAATCAACATCGATTAGGTTATCTTGGATGTACACTAATTCACTCTACAGACATTTTAAAATTACATGGGATTACTGACGCGTAGTGAAGCAAGAAAAAAATATTATTGATAGTGAACTGAAGTATGTTCTAGGTAAATGCTAGTCAGGAGTCAGGGATAGAATAAATACTTCACTATCGTAGGTTCGCACGTTATAAAAATACATCGCAAAATATGACTGGCTTTTCCGACACAAATTACGAGCCGTTCGTATCCAAATTATTTTCATGTAAGAGGATTGCATTACCAGTGCGCCCAATGGTATAAAATAAAGATAGCATTTAGTCGTAAATATTACTGATTCTGTTGGCAGGGTACGAAATATTCGAATCCCCGATCTTTGGTTTCGTTGTCAAACATATGTTACCGCTACTGCTGGGGACCGATTTTTGACTTTCGAGCGCTCGACTTTTTCATTCGAAAACAGTCAAAAATTACGAAATACTACTTTGAAATCATCATTTCCTTGCCCTTATCCCATTTACTTGGGGTCGGCGCAGCATGTCTTTTTCTTCCATACTTCTCTGTCAGCCGTCATATCATCATTCACTTCTTTTCTCTTCATATCGTCTCTCACACAGTCCATCCACCTTTTCCTTGGCCTACCTCGTCTTTTACATCCATCCACATTCATACCTAATACTCTTTTGGTCACATGACTTTCATCCCTCCGCATTACGTGCCCATACCACGCAAGGCGATTGGCCCTCAATTTATCCGCGATAGGTGCTACTTTTAGGCTTCCCCTTACATACACATTTCTTATTCGGTCCATCCTCGTCACACCACACATCCATCTTAACATCCTCATCTCCGTTACATGCAATCTCTTTTCATCCGTCACCTTTAAGGCTTAACATTCCGATCCATACATGACGACAGGTCTCACAATGGTCTTATAGATTTTGCCCTTTAACCTAGGAGCATTCTGCCATCGCATATTGTTCCGGAGACCTGTCGCCATTTCATCCACCCAGCGCTAATTCGGTTTTTGACATCACGGTCGATATCACCATCACACTGTACAAGCGAACCGAGGTACTTAAAATCGGAGCAGACTGGGAGCATAACGCCGTCTAGCTTTATGCCTGTAAAACTGGAGAGACCGCCGAAATCGAAATACTACTTTGAAATAGCGATAGAAAATTCAAAAACAAGTGGTATTGACCACTCGTATTTAATTATATCGGTAGAAAGTAAGTGCCTGCAATTTTGACCTACAATCGTATTTACTTTTATTTAAGTTTCGAGCGCTCGAAAGTCAAAAATCGGCCCCTTGGGCCAACCTACCAGTCCGCAGCTATTTGTATAGAAAAATGAGTTACTAACTCCAATGTGTCGTATATTTTAGTATTTTTTTAACAGTGACATATATCGTGACAGATTTACTGTGTACATTGAAATATTTCTAATCCGGAATAGTGATAGAGAGCCGTCTCGCCGACGACGCCGGTTTATTTACGTTTGGCGCCAAAATTAATAAAATTAATCTATCACCCGGCTGTGGTCGAAAGCTGCCAAAAAATCGCACATTCTACGCAGCCAAAAGGAAGCCAAAATAAATTTATTACATGTTTCCCCCGTGACGTTGACGATCATGCAGCAGGATGTGGACGAACTTGATGAGCTCCTAACTAACTTTTCCGTCCTATATCCGTTGTTGCACATGTGAAGAGTATGCGATGTTTGTATGCCTATCTAGTTAGCATGTGTTGATGGGCGAAACACTTGTTTATCGGCGGATTTTTCCGTTTTTATTTTCCGGTTCATAATAGCAATCATAACAAAGTAAAGAGGCACTATAGTGTATAAGACTAGACACAAGTGTTTTGTTATGTACCTAGGTATTACGCGCAATATGAAACGGATCCGCCTAAATCTTTGAATCAAATGCAAAAGCAATTGATTACATGAACAAATGTATTTATTTACTTCGATTGCTAGTGCGCATCCGATTGTTGGCTGTCCCTATTGTTGGCAATTGATCGTGGTTACAACGCTACAGTCACAGCCATCTCCACTTATAATAAATCTCTAAATTAAAAAAAGAATCAGCCAGTTTGAAACTAAGCTTTGTGCGGTACGAATGTTCTCAGCATCCCATGAACGGAAAAATATGAAACATTTTATATAGGTACATTATTATTCTAGCTGCAACTTAGGATAGTTTTTATCCGACTGCGACAATTAATTAATTTTCCGAAATATACGACTTCATTTAATTTTTCATTTATTTTTATTGAAATCAAACGCTGCTCCAACTGTCAGCTATAAGAAACGTCAAATTTTCGTCAAAATGGCGGAATTGCTTTGCCTTTCACGTATTAATAATTTAAATCCCGTCTACGATAGACCTTTACGAGACAAATGCTAAAATATAAACCATAAAAAAATATTCGATTCTGATATGAGAACTTATATGCGCAAATGTCGTTTTATGTCGTAATTTCAATAAATGAAATCAACAAATTTGAACAATATAATTAACACGAATTTGTTTTTTTTGAATGGCAATGGCACGCGCTCGGCGCATTCAGCCAAATTACCTGTGGCGCTACCATGAAAACCGATACTCAATGTTCATATATTTGCATCCCTGTCACTCGAGTATGGTTCGTGCGATAGAGATAGATATACCCGAATATTTTCGAATTCCGAAGTTCGTGGTTATAGCTCAGGAATCGAAAATATGGTAAATAATCATAATGTATTTTCTCGAAAAATAATTTAAAATAAATATAGTCAAATGGAGAAAAAAACAAAGCAAGAGGTTATATAGGTAATGACTAAGTTATAAGAGTCCAAAGTTTTAAGAGGGGGTATGTTCTGTCCCTTTTCCACAAAACGCACCTTCATATGAAACGATTGTTTTTTACTATGACGCTCGAGGATATTGACGTCACAGTCCCTCATCGTTTTCTCACTCTAACAAGCGACATTAAAACGGATGTAGCTTCATAATTTTTTGAGATATTTTTGAATGGGAGTTTCATTATCTTCTATCTATCTATACATAATAAATGCCTATGTCCTGACGGACTTATTCACTCACTCACTCACTCACTCACTCATCAACGCACAGCCGAAACTACTAATCTTAGAGAGTTGATTTTTGCACAGTATGTTGCTTTTATAACGTGGGCTAGGGATAAAAAGGGATTTTTGAAAATTCTACCCCTAAGGGGGTAAAATAGGGGTGCAAAGTTTGTATGGGAGAACCTTTTTTTTTTGAGCTAGAGACTTAAACTTTAGTTATTAGAATACAAATGAAACACTTTCAGCGTTTTGGAAAATTCCACCCCTACGGGGGTAAAATAGGGGTGCAAGGTTTGTATGGGGGAAACAATTTTTTTTTAAATAGAGACTTAAAACTTTGTTGAAAGATCAGTCATTAGAATACAAATAAAGTACTTTCAGGGTTTTAGAAAATTCTACCCCTAAAGGGGTGAAATAGAGTGCAAAGTTTGTATGGGAAAAAATACTTTTTTTTAAATAGAGACTTTAAACTTTGTAGAGAAATTATTCATTAGAATACAAATAAAGTACCTAGATTCAGTGTTTTAAAAAAATCTACCCCTAAGGAGGTAAAATAGGGGTGCAAATTTTGTATGGGGGAAACAATATTTCTTTTAAATAGAGACTTAAAACTTTGTAGAAAGATTAGTCATCAGAATACAAATAAAGTACTTTCAGCGTGTTAGAAAATTCTACCCCTAAAAATAGGGGTGCAAAGTTTGTATGTGGGAAACTATTTTTTTTAGCTAGAGTCCTAAAACTTTGTAGAAAAAATATTTAAATACAAAGAAAGTACTTTCAGCGTTTTGGAAAATTTCACCCCTAAGGGGGTAAAATAGGGTGCAAAGTTTGTATGGGAAAAACATATTTTTTTTTAATAGAGACTTAAAATTTTGTCGAAAAATTACTTATTAGAACATGAAAAATACTACATTCAGCGTTTCACAAAAATCATTCCCTAAGGGGGTTAAAAAAGGGTGCAAGGTTTGTATGGGGAACACTTTTTCTGAGCTAGACACTTAAAACTTTGTAGAAAGATTACTTATAAAAATACAAAAAAAAGACTTTCAGCGTTTTGAAAAATCTATCCCTAAGAGGGATAAAAAGGGGTGCAAAGTTTTTATCAGGGAAAGTTTATGTTTTTGAGTTAGAGACTTGAAACTTTGTAGAAAGATTACTTATTAAAATACAAAAAAAGAACACAAATCGTTTTAGAAAATTCCACCCCTAATAGGGTTAAAAAGGAGAGCAAGCTTTGCATGGGCAACACTTTTTTTGAGTTAGAGACTTAAAACTTTGCAAAAAGATTACTTATTAGAATACTCAAAAAGAACTTTCAGCGTTTTAGAAAACTCCATTCCTAAGGGGGTTAAGAAGGGTAGCCAGTGTTGTGTGGGAAAAACTTTTTTTTTTACTAGACTTAAAACTATTCGAAATGTTACTTATTAAAATTAATAATAAAGTACTTTCAGAGTTTTAGAAAATTCCACCCCTAAGGGGGTTAAGAAAGCTTTGTATGGGCAACACTTTTTTTGAGCTAGAGACTTGAAAGTTTACGAAAAAAGTTCTTTCAGCGATTAGAAAAAATCAACCTCTAAGGGGGTTTAAAAGGGGGTTCAAATTTTAAATGGCGAGCAATAAAATTTTAAAGTGTGAGTAAGATATTTTTAACTTCGGTCTTATTCTGTACGTTAAAAGACTACAAAACTGATTTCAGAGTTTTTCCAAATTCATCCCCTAAGAGTGTTAAAATTGGTTCAAAGTTTGAGTATTTCAAGGCATTTTTAAAGTATGAGATTTTTAACTTTGGTTTTAGACTGTTTGTTCACAAACTAGAAAATGAACATCAACGTTTTTTTTTTAATTATCCCCTTAAAGAGGGTTCAAATTTTGTATTGAGAGAAATCATTTTCTAAGACGATAAAAAGTTCTACGCGGACGAAGTCGCGGGCAACAGCTAGTATTTGATAATGATAAGCAGCCTGTTAGGACGGCCCGTGGTGAACTCATCACGTGGTGCTCTGCTCTTGACAGGATCGACATAACATTTATGTATTGTCGTTTCAACAAACCTTTCGGTATTTATTCATTTAACTAAATAGCCTACTAATCTCATTACAACGTGCAATATATTTAAGACGCTGTTTAAAAAAAATTATAGGGAAAAAACCGTTTCGTCTGTATAGATACGGGCAACTGTATCTTAAAGTTGAATGCGAAGAACTGTTTGAATAAATAAATATGAAGGGACAATCTAACACAAATCGAACTAGCCCAATAAGGCTTTATAAGGCTTGTGTTATGGGTACTAGACGATGATATATTTAATAGATATAAATACTTAAATGCATAGAAAACATCCAAGACTCAGAGACAAGTATTCATGCTCATAGCACAAACATTTGCCCTTACCGGGATTCGAACCCAAGACCTTCAGCTTCGTAGGCAGTGTGGCAGTACCCACTAGGCTAACCGGTCATCGTTCTCTTAAAAATAAATATTATTTTCATGAAAACCACTCGAGGTAAGTACGATGTACTGAGTAGTGACATTTAATCGCAGGGGCGGGTTCGGCAATCTTAAAAGAAACTTCTATGCAAATGCGAAATATGATAAGAATATAACCCATACTTATTATATTGTGCCATTAAAGACGTAAAGGTTGTATGAAATGAACCCGAAGGTTTACGGCAGCGGTCAAAGATATTCAGGCGCGGTACAAATGCGGGTTTTGTTTTTCCTTAAAGGTAGGTATTTTTTTTAGTATTTTATGATTACAAAACGCCCTTTTTCCGCTTCTAAGATGCTTATATTATTTACCGTCCTTCATCTTAGGCAGGCGCTTACTAGTTAGAGGCCACGACCTTTGGAACAAATAGGCTCTACAGGAGTTTTCCCACAGGGGTTGAAGGCTAGAGCCAAGAGACAAGGACACGAGCCTCCGCCACCCTACGCGTCACGCTGACGTGGCGATACTGGCGAAGGTCAAGATTCGCATGACAAGCATCCCTCAGCCTTGGTCGAGCCGAGAATAACTAATGATCGGATTAATCACAATTATCCGTGAAGAATGGCGGTCGGCACCTTGGACGCGAGTCAATTATGCTGAAAGGAATCATAGTGGGAATGACGTTGTTTAAATGTTTACCTTACGATATTAAAAATGCCCCGAATTCATTACTATTGCTGAGTATTTAAGTAAAACCTATAATTGCTTTAACACTTCAAATATTTTGCTAAATGTTCCTAACTATTGTAACCCCAATTTTCTTTGTGCAGTAATGTAAAATAAGCAAATCGTAAACCTACTGATCGAGTTCAAATACCACAGTTCATGGCTTAAGTTATTTATTTAGGCTTGCATGTGCTGTGTGTGTTGTTTGATACAATACGTGAAACCTTGGAGCGTGGTCTACTTCGCATTTGCCAAATGTACCTAACGTTTACCGCGGCGTAACATTTTACGACCACTTTCTTGATATCATAAGATTCGCGCACTTTGTATACAACGGCATAACAAAGTGGTAGGATTGTCTTTAGCGGGAAAACTATGACGTTGAAATAAAATACACGTGCACTGTTTTTTTTACCTATAATTGAAAGTGCATGAAATTGGTAGTTTCGTTCATGATTGATTCAACGCGACAAGATTCAAGTGGTTGTTTGCTACCGGTAGAATTTTCTCAACATACAATAGATCAAGAAGTCGCATGAAGAATAGGGAACATTACTGCAATGTTCTGCCGCCAGAGGCAGCACTACCACTAATAGTAAACCAGTATAGAAATATAGGGATTCACACACACATGCAGAATTGATTGTCAAATGAGTGACAAGGATGCTTGCATAGACAATACCGCGAGTGGGAACGAGATACAATGTCAACGCTACTAGTGTCGCCACCTACGAAGAGTTTTGCGTAATGTTCCCCATTACGAAGCTTCTGTTACACACAGTCAGGGTGCCGCACTGAAGTCAGCGAAGAGGAACTTGTGAGCATATGAAGATAAGTTTTCCTGCCAGTTTGAAGTGGCCTACATACCTTCTATATATATAGGCCACACGGTTGATTAAAGTTACTTTGATCAAAAAGTTAAAAAAAAAACTGGTTGTTATGATTATGAGTTATGACAGACGGATCGAACGGTTGTGAAGTTCCTTTTGAATTTTTTGGTACGGAACCCTTAAAACACTATTAATACATATTAATCGTAGTTAATTTGAAGTCGTCTTGAAGTACGTTAATAATGTTGTCAGAGTACCTTATTAAATTAAGTGTTCGGTGGCTGCTTTTCTCACTCAAGTAAACCAGCTTTAACAATAATTATATTTCCTTTCCCATTCCTCTTTGTCTAAAGTTGTTTGGCTGAGCGTTAAAGAGGGCAGCGACTCCAGAAGTCGCTGTTCTGTAAAATACCTACCTGTAGCATTTTATAGATGTTAACGGTGGGACCCCGAATGTTGTTAAGATCCTTTATTGCCCATCTACACCCTCTTGAAGGAGGAGTAGGAGGAGTTAACACTTTTACATAACTGTGTAGTTACAATACCAATATATTTAGCTCGAGCCCGCTTCCAAAGGGCTTCTTAAAATTGTTATTCCAGCAATATTTCTGTCCTAATAACCCTTGTTATTCATTATATCCGTCGAAACATACATAAAAAGTCCTCCTTGATTAGTTCAACAACCTGCTAAAATATTTTAGTTACCTACCTATTTTAAACGGACTAAAATAACCTCCTTCTTAAATACGTTTTTGTTGTTGTAGAACTGATTATACGAAGTGGTCTGAAGCTTTGAATTGACACTAACTTATTTGAGTGCTCTCGGAGACAGATTTAGCTCAGTGTCTGAGTGTTTGGGACCCTCTGGAATACCCTTATACTGCTGTTATATTCATAAAAAGAAGCCCGGTAATTTTAGAACCAAGATCAAATCCAGGATTTATCAACTATGTAACGGGAATGCACGAAATGTAAATAACGTAATGTGTTAAGTTATATCTTCTCTTTTTTTTTTATCAATAACAATAACAAGTTTTGGCAAGTAGGTATATTCTTATTTCTGGGCAGCAATAATACGAATAAAATTGGGTCAGCCCTGCCCTTAGGCCTACGAATGGAAACTTTGGGTAAAACGTTTCTTTAGATGTGATGTACATTCACATACCTAGTTATTTCTCGGTTCTTTTAACTTTCTATTCTTATTTTGTTGTCTTTACATTTCCCTGGGTATAACTTTAGTTATCATCAAACTGCGCAGTACCTAAGTATATTCCGTACAATTTAATGGTAACGTAAATTACGAAAATATACTAAACTTTAGGTTAGGAAACAGAATAAATAATATAGAGCAAAAATCACGAGCAGAAGTAGGTATGCCGCTTTGCTCTTTGTGTCTTTAGAATTAACAAGTCTCCAATAAAAAAAATGCGTTTGTTAACCTAATTTATTTCGAGGCGTTTTCTGCAAACAAGCCGGGCTCTGGCCTGGGAAATTACGCTTATTGAAAAAAAATACGCTATTTAATCGGAAACAAATTGAATTTACTTACTAAATTGGATTGTAAGATTCATTCAAAGCATTCTATTTATATTTTTAGAAACTCGTGAACCTCAACGAAAGTATTATAAAAACTGGAGTCCCTTTAACGGGATTTGTTTTCTTTCTTTATATAATCTTACCATGACTCTACTATAAATTTCTAGTGTAGGCTCTATAAGTAGCCGTGGACAAAAGGCTCGTGACCGGGTCATTTAGGAAGTCTGGAGTGGAAACCCTAAAATGGTCCGCTAAAATGTTAAATGTGTTTCAGATCCTGAAATCAATAAGTACCTACATATAAAGAGCTTTGTTGTTATGCCTACAGTAGCTTTCGGCATACTCACTTTAAGTATTTTTAATCCATAAAATAAAGTACTGATAAGTTAACATGCTTCAATATGGATTGTGTATCGCTCGGTGCAGCTCGTATGTATATGTATGTAGATTATTCATTACTCTGCACTAGAGTAACCATGTTGCAACGTTTCCCAAAATGACTCGTACTTGACCTAATATCTCGATATAATTATTAATCTTCAGACCGGCACGGCAGCACAAAGTTTACAACAAGTGTAGGGTAATCATCGGTTGCGTTGCGAAGCCATTGTTATGAGCTGGTTGATTTTTTTAACACTCCTTGTCGTTTATCTTTTAAACGTTTGACCTTGACTGAAACGATGTGGAAACGATCATAGGAACATCTGTTATTGGGTATCTTACAGTTGCGGCGCGTAAAAATGATAAACCCGAAAGTTATGAAAGTGTTAGAGTATAATTATAACTAGGTATAGACTTGTCTAAAAAGAGGGAATCGGCTTGTATGGGTGCACCGCCACTTATTAGCACGCCTGCACATCTTATATTAGGTACCTACCGTTGTCATTACAAAACATTGTTCAACCTAGAGATTTTCAATTGTTTCAAAATTCAAAATAGAAAACAGTAACATTTTCAGCGTTTCAAAAAAAGAACTTTAGAACGTTGTTGATAAATATTTTCTCATAAAAATATTTGTCATAACATAACAGACACCCTTGCGCAACTGAACGTTCATCCATCAATATCAGTATTTCAGGTAAACTTGACCCAGTTCCCTAACAATGTTATGAAAGTTGCACAACACTGACTCATGAAGATCACCGAATATATAATAAGGCTAATGAGGATCCTCGGTACAGCACATTATTCATTTGTTTGTCCTTTTCCCATGTGCACAATGAAGGTAAGCCGCAAACGCTGAAATAAGACGTTGGAACTGTCACTCTCGGTACGAAGTGCCACTCACATTTTATGTTTAACAAGATTTATTGCCAGAGACATTGCTCACAGCAGGATTCCGAATGGAAACGCAAACGCGTAACAATTTTGTGCATCGCACTTTGCCTGCCATTCGCAGATTGTTTACTCCGGGGTTCGCTGCTCGTAGTATGTCAATATTATAAGCCATGGCATAATATAATATAACGGTCGGCTTTATAAACTTCGTTCCGTGGTTTTCCCAGATTAAATTGATGTCCGATTTTAATCAATAAATTCAGACTGTTTAAGGTGGTTCGATTGCCATACAAAACGTTATTTGACATTCGCAGGCTAACGGCGTGATATTTTAAGAAACTTATGTAACAAACTTTCATAAATTGTCTTCCCATTTGCGCCAAATTCCCCCTTTCCTAGAATAAACTTGTATAAACTAGATTAATTTGAGAAATTGGTTTGGGACGTGATATTTTGGGAAAACTATTTTTCTCAAATTAATCTACTTTATACAAGTTTATTCTAGGAAAGGGGAAATTTGGCGCAAATGGGAAGCCAATTGATGAAAGTTTGTTACATAAGTTTCTTAAAATTACACGCAGTTAGCCTGCGAATGTCAAGTAACGCTTTGTAATGGCAATCGAACCACCTTAAGTGGATGGAGGAAAACCACAATTGCTAAATAATTGAAGTTATTAGATAGGTGGTTATCGGTAACAATTTTCGAACTCGATACTGATACTTAGGGTCGATTCTAGGTGTACACTGTACAGTCGCCATCACATACATAGATATAGGTGTTCAAAAATATCGGCACATGCAGGGTGCCTTAAAAATAGAGATGTGTTCCGATGTTTGTGAGCTGCTCGTTTGCTCCGATGTATATGATGGCGACTGTACATTACGCCAATTTTATTTTGTTTATATGTAAATGCATTTGCGCGCTTACATCCTTGTGCACGCGCTATTAAATCAAATTTGAATACGTAAGGTATGTAGGTATATCTCGAATTGACCTCCAGATTTTTCTCATGTCGTGTAAGCCTATTAGCTCGTTTATTATGTTAAACATGTGTTGTGTAGAGTTTAGATCAATTTTTACAGTAAGTAGGTACCTATTTAAATGAGGACACTTTCGTTTTAACTGTGAGGCAACGTTTTTATCAAACAATTATTAACAAAGCAACACAAACGCATCCCAGATTATCCTGAGTCTAGAAGAAGAAACAATTTTGTTAATTCAATTCCACCTCATAAGACCAATTTCGCTAAAAAAACAAATGTTCTCGGTCCCACATTATATAACAAAGTAAGCAAACATATCCAAATACGAACACTTAATTTACATGCTTGTAAAAAGCCATTGGAACTACAGAAATTAAAATACGATGATACTGAACAACTTCTAATAAACCTTGGTTTAATCCGCACGCAATTAATTACAGTTAGTTATATACAGGGTGTGGCCTGTAATAGGAGCAAATATTCAAAGGGACGCTTCCTTAGAGCATTTGTAGTAACCCCTGGTATCCCACTCATTATTATTTTTTTGATTCGGAGATATTTTGATCTAAAGTTATGACCTCCAAGGTGCCTCCAAGTAATGTATCTTGGCACCACGACATCATAGCACATCAGTCAATGCGGATTTTGAGGTAACATCATGTAACGAGTCATAATAGTTTGTGCATTTTTGTTTTCATAAGATATTTTTGTGATTTTTTTTTAGTGTCTTTAAAATAAAAAAGGCACTGATAGCACTCCAGAAGAGTAAAAAAATACAACTAAACTTATTTTGAAGAAAAAAAAAATAAAAAAAGTTTTTTTTCAAGTTTAACCATGTGGAAATAATTGTTCACAAGCTTACTAATCTACCGTTTAATTTTTTGCTCCTATTACAGGCCACACCCTGTATATACTTACGTGAGCCGGTCCGAAAATTTTTAGTTAAACTAAAAATAAAAGTAATATATATATATTTTTAATTTTCAGCGACACCTACAAGTATCGCCTAACCATCCACCCAAATCCACTGACCAACCCATTACTGAAAGCAGATTTAAATGTCAAACGTCTTAAAAGAGTCGAAGTGCGGGGCATATAAGGGAAGTTAGGGCATAGGCCCTACCTTTCCATAAACCTCTCATGAACACAAATCTTCTGATTAGAATCTTGCGACTGATTGCTAATTATTAAATAATAATAAAAATACAATTAAATAAAAAGTTTTTGCGTATATTACTACTACTTGTTTACGCTTAAGTCGGCCCAGCACCCGATGCATACGAGTTGCCATGGCATTGTTCAACAGTAGTCTTTTGTTTGCTTTATTCTTGTATCTTTTACAATTCTCTACCCACTTAGTTTAATTATAGGTACAATGTAACTTACTGAACCAATGTTATGTGATTGCATGGGGACACCTTCTTTTCGCAACTAACGTTTGGCAAACTGATTCATTTCGCAACTTTTCATTTCCCATCCCCATTCCCATCTAGGATATTAGTAAAAAAATTTAAACTTAAAATTCTTCATTATGTCAATTGATGCTGGAAAAGCGATCTAGAGAAACGAATCAGACAGTAGAACTCCTATCAGTTGCCCCCGAGGTTCTCACCGTATGTTCAGAAAAAATGTACTAGGTATTAATTGTCTCGCGTCTGGGTACTTAGAATATGAACAATCAGGGAACATATATTAAAACCGCACGCAACTACCGCACACTAGTTGTATTACCTATATGGCTGCAAACATTATATCTTGTAACGATCAATCAACTTACAAAAGCAATGCCATAGCAATTTATCCACGCTCAATATTGGCGCAACACATCCGTTGGGGTAGAACGTCGTTCATCGAAACTAAAATTAGTTACATTTGACTGTTAATGATCCCACGTGACTAACGTACTACTTGGCAATGTCAAGATCAATACAGTGGGGTAATTGCGTAATACATTTTCGGACAGTTACCTAGATCGGTAGGGTAGGTAATCAAATCACGTACATTTTTGAATGCGCCTTAGTAAAGATCAATTGTAATTCTTGAAGGTGAAAATTACAGTTAATATGTCCTAACACTCGTTCGCAAAGTGCCGCGATTAACCTGCTAGATGGGTTAGAATAGAGCCAGATAGACAAACAGAAAATACATGTTAAAATCAATACTATTAAGTACTTTAAATAATTTTTACTGTTAAGCATATTTATTCTAAAGTAATAACAACTAAAATTTGTTTAAAGTGTTGTATACCCCCTTAAATCTAAGAATATACGAGTAAACTAAATGCGAATCAGAGGATCATGAGATGGATGGCTGATCAACGGCACAAACCCGCTTGGCGAAAGTGCAATGCCTTTTTAAATGAGTTTGTATCAAAGTCAATGTACATTCGGTTTTATTGAACTTTCCGAAATAATTGTTGCTTTCGCATTAACCATCACATTGACTGGTTGATGGCACAAAGTGATTAACAACTTCTAGAAGTTTTTGTAATTATCGACGTCAACCGGATGTTTGTTTGGTATTTTACTGCAACGGCTGTTCATTGGACGCTGATCGTTAATCACGTAATGATCACGAAGAAACAACATGCTACATGCACTAATATGTCCATAGCATCGACTACTTAGATGATATTTTTGCAACTTGTATAAAGAATTGCTCGTCGATTGCGCTAACACTCACCAAAACCAATACTTTCAATTGTCGTTTCCACCGCAGTGCACCAAATATTTAACCACCGCAGTAGGAACGTATATCGAACCCGGCGCGCCAGACACTTTTTATAAAGCGGAAAATTACCACCAGTGAGCCCACAAAATATTACACCTGGAAAAAATTCTCGCGGCGGAGCACGTAATGAAAATGGATGAATTCTCGGATCTTCCCATAGGAGGTTGCTACACGCATAATTATAATTGGTCGTGTTTTTTCCCGCAGGGAATAGAAATATGAATGGATGAGGTCGTTACTCACAAAAATCATTCTGTTTGTTACCATGGGGTAAAGCTTTTTTGTTTTAAGTTTACTGCAAACTATATCATGTCGATGTTACAAATCGCTTCAATTTCATAATTATCCGCCAATTTCCTATGATATCAACATATCTATAATTTCCGTCCTTTAATTAACCTCCCTTATGTCTATGAAGGTCACTGACATCTTAGAAGATGTCAATACAGTAAATTGGTCATGGGTGGATCCTTGGGAAGATAGTGCCGAACAATTTGGCGGATAAGTAGTAACGAGACAAAGGGAGGATAGCCATTACCACTTGGCTTGATAGCCCGATCGAATGGCTGGAATTAAATGCAAACCACGTCTTTTTCGCTACTCTCATAAAAATGCTGACACTGGAATCTTCATAAAAGGCGACAGTTGTTTTCTCTTTTCAGCAGAGCGCTATTTCCATAATCAAGATAATGCTTTCTTTCAGTATCATGTAATTTTTAATAAACGCAAATTCTTGCATATACATTGCCTTGTTTTCAGGATTCGTAGATAAATGTGGTTTAGAAAGATTCATCTTGAATATCTGACATACTTTGGGCTAGTAAAGAATAATGTATATTTTTTATGAAGTTATATTTGAAAATAATGTATCTATTAGACCAATGGCCATTGATAAATCAAGTCAAACAGGATATCCTAAAATAACGGCATCTCTAACAGATACAAACTATTAACGACACCGCGGGCACGCTACGCTGCGCCTACGTATTTAGCTCAAATCATACATTTCTCGCATATTTTCATGATTACGTCCCAAGAGTCTATTCAAATTGTTTCAAATTAATGCAGTGACAACGTCGTCACGTAGGTACCGTTATTGTACAATATCATTATACCTCAAATGTCGTTTTTTTTGTAGATTTTGTAGTCTTACTCAAATGTCGTCTGAAACCCTCCTGCAAGTGTATTACGCCTATATACATTCTATCATATCCTACGGTGTTGTCCTTTGGGGAAACTCAACGGATAGTAGAAGAGTTTTAATTCTCCAAAAGAGAGCTCTTCGCATTTTAACGGGAGTGTCAAGGAAGACATCTTGTCGAGCCTTTTTTAGATCCAAAAAAATATTAACTGTAAGCTCATTGTACATACACGACACAGTGATGTATGTAAAACGAAATTTAAAAACTAGGCGATGGGGTTCATAACTTCAACTCTCGAAATGCACATCGGCTCATAAAAATTCGAAAAAGGCTAGCGTTGTGTGACAAATACCCTGAAGTAATGGGGCCTACCCTATATGAAAAATTACCGAAGAGTTTGAAAGACGTGGTCAGTGTATCGGAATTCCAGTCCCAATAAAAAAACTACTTTTAGAAAATACAATATATTACATGGACGAATTCATGCAGCCGTAAGGCTGAGGAGTTCGTGAGGTGTTTTTTGTATTTTTAAATTATTAATTATCAACTATTGTACCCTTGACGATCATAGTATTAATTCTTATAGATTGACATTAATGTAGTTTATAATGCAATGTAATATTATGAGATAAATAAATATCAATATCAATATCAATGATTATGATGATCGACTTTCAACCGTGTTTGGTATGACTTAATTATGCTTTATTAACGGATGTCCTGGAGAGGTCCATCAATTGCTTAGGAGCCGTGTGGTGGAAACAAGATTCACTAGCTTAATGTAAAATTGTTACTATTACGTATTTTTCGCTTCAGATAAACACAATTTTGCTAAATAATAATGCATGTATACTACTTACATTTTAGAAGCTATATGCTTTAAAGTTGTTATTTAAACCTACTACGATTTTTTAATACCACAGAGGTGGCAAACAAGATTACAGCTGAGCCGGCCTGGTGCTGGTAAACAGACACCGTATCCTATGGTCGCCATGAGTCACAAGATCGAACTTTATTGACGATTCCTGATGTTGACAGCTAAATACCCCCCCACTCTCAACACAGCGCATCCTCGAGAGCTCTGGTGACCTTTCTCCCCACCAGGAGCACGATGGTTGTAAACAACCACGTGGCCTGTCTGACGGTAAACCGAAACCTTAACCTATAAACGCCTGCATCTACAACGAGTAGAATTGAATACATGCATGGTCCTGAATTGTTTCTGATTTTACGTTTCTGTGTTGAGGTTAAAATATCACGAGTTGTTTGCACGCGATTTCGCTCCCGGATTCAACATGCGAGTAGATATAAATAAAAATTCCGATCGATGGAATCAAAGAGATCGATGGAAAATCACTAGCGACGTTTGTTTATGCCAAAACATCGACGAACTGATAATGAAAGCTTTAGAGAGAGATTATTTTTTCATGACGCTTTGTTCTCTGGGAAATCACGAAAACGAAGATGGAACTATTTGTTAGTTTTGATCTTGATTTATCTTTATGAATGGCATCAATATTTCGGCATTCATTATAAAACTGACTTCATAAACTCAAATTTAAGCTTACCAAATCAAAATACATTGTCTATATACTATGTGGATATTGTAAATGAATTACCAGGTTAAATAAGAATCACCATTGACTGTAAATCATCTCCTTAGAGATAATGTTCATAAAATGAGAAAATCATCGATATCGAACAGTTCCAGAAGAGTTACGTTTGCCACAAAACATAATGTAATGAATGAAAGCTTACCTGGCAGCTTAAAGAATCGCAGACCGGGGCCCGGGCAGGTCGACAGCACCGGCGACTCACAGCGAACAGTCCCAACCCGATACAGAACACACGAATGTTACGCGACCTACACAATCAACAGCAGCCTTTACTTTTCAGCAGTAATTTGTGAAAATGTAGTAGAAATACTTGGATAGCTGTCACAGCGCAAGCTCCGACGCGAGGCGCTAGCGAGCGACGACGAACGACTGGGCGGCGCGCAGCCGTCGTGTCTATATATACGGCGGTGTAGTGACCAGCGCCGCCCGCCCTCCGCGCTTTTTGTGCATACAATAATATCAAAGGAATCCGGAGCCTAATTTTCGCTGTCACTGCCTTAATACCGGCACAATGAGAGCGTTGATCCCCAGACGCCTGCATTCAGAGACAGCTGACCAAATTCCTTGAAGCTGAGTGATGGCCGGCTGCATCCATAATTCGTGAATACGACTCTACAATTTGTACAACCTTGATTTTAATCGCATTCCATTTAAAACACATGAATAACATTTTTAATACCTAGTAAATCATCGTTGTTTAGATTCAAAACAAGTGCAAGAATGAAGTGAGTAACTATTAATCCAACCAAAAAGAAATCAGTTCAAGGACTGCATATTTGCAATCAACATGAGATTTACCCCGATATTTATTGTTATTACCAATACGTGTACTGTGACTAGGTATTTAGAACGAACTAGAAATCGACTTATGGAAATCGACTCAAGAAACTCTTTCAGGTCAGGGGTCGAAAATAGGAAAATATTCAGGATCCTTTAAACCAATTGAAGTGGAATATATCTAAACCATATATTTTTTTATATTATTTAATATTCATTGCCAAATGGGATTTGAAAGACAATTCTGCGTTTTGAAGGTTGTACAGAGTTGAAATGACAGAAATTGTCTTTCCTGTGATCAGTATGTATTTATGTAGTTACCAATTCAAGTTCATGTGATTTAGTGTTTCTTTGCCAAAATGCTGCTTTGTAATATAAGCTAGTCACCGAAAATTTACCCTGATTTTAATTTTTTGGTCTACGTTCACTTTGCAATAAAAATTCAAGATATATGTAAATTGCAATCTATTTTCTTTCTGATTGATTGAGCCACTGGCTCGAAAAACTACTGCCAATCTTGGTCTCAAATATATCTTATCAATTTAAATAGGTGCGGGTGATTACTCAAAAATTAAACGTAATCGAAGGCGGGGCGGGAATGAATTGCGATACTTTCGCCGATCAAAAACGTAAGACTTGACTTTGCCTTAATCTAGGGGCTTACTTGGTAGATCCTCGGTCTTCCTTAGGCTGTACTCCGAAGAACTGGCCTTGCTGATCGAGAGCTCCTCGTGGCCCACTCGATTGCGCAAACACATCAACTCCTTGTCGTGATCACAAACTCCGATGTTGTCCACAAAATAAACAACCCCGGGGCGATATATCTCTCCAAAAAAACACGTTTAATTAATAAGGGCGGTGCTGCGGTTTTAGATGCAATAATTTGCTCCTGACCGTAGGAGTTTCAAGCGAAAACTGATTTCTTAATCATGGCCACCGTTGTCAACGTCCGTTCACGGTTGACCCCTAGATGGCGCGGTCGTGCTTAGTTCTGAAGGCGATTATCGCATTGGCTCAAACACTGATTATAATATAATTGTGTATTTCATTTGTCGATTCATATTAAAACTCACTAACAGTAGTACCATAAGCAACGGCAATATTAAAGTTTTATTGTCAATAAATACCTATTTGTATATGTGAACTATCTACGACGGATGACCTAGGTATTCAGGCCAAGAACGATGTAATTTTTTTATTACCTTGGTATCGATTGATATGGATTTGATAGCTTCCTGATTTGTAACAATAAACTGCCACCATATAGTGTATTATAGCTAGAAAGTAAATTGTTCAACACCTGCATTCTACCAGTCTTGATATACGGGAGCGAAACATGGGCCTTAACAAGATGCACAACTGACAAACTCAACATATGCCAACGCTCAATGGAAAGCAGCACGATAGGAGCAAAAAGACTGGACAGGATAAGAAACTCTAGACCAAAGTACATGATGTAACCTTAAAAATAAGGAGGCAAAAATGGAAATGGGCAGGCCACATGGTAAGGGGCAGAGAAAATGTAGCAAAACTGCCACCCACTGGTACCCAAGAGAAGGGAAAATAAAGATAGGAAGGCCACTTAAATGATGGGACATCAGACAGGAAGTGGGAAAGACATGGGACAGGGTGGCCACAGAGAGGCCAGAATGGAGAAGATTGGAGGAGGCCTTTGCCACTTGGCAAGCGGACACGCAGAAATGGAAGAAGAGCCAAATCTACAATTAAGCTCCATAACAGAACACTTATATTTTTTTTTGTGTCTGAATAAAAGGCTATAATATAGCTAGAAAGGGAATAACTCCATCATTTACGAGTTTCCGTATATAAAACCAAACTCTTACAAAATTGTACGTTAATTCGAACTAATTTCAAAAATCCAAACGATATTAGGTACCTAAAGAGCCTATATATATATATATACTCTCCTGACCGGTTACGGCCTCGGCGACTGCATCAACTCCGGCGGTGATGTCGTTCAATGTGCTCTGGTGTGGCTCACGTAGCCGAACTTATTTACGAAGACCCGAGTACACAACGGGCACGTGAGCACACCATTCACAAAGTTATAGCTGACCGCCGCAGGTGGTTGGGCTTTCAGCTCGTCCCGTTTGAGATTAAGAGCCATACGTCAACGGGATTCAAAGGTGGATGTTTTGGTGTTTACTGAAGATCTCCATTTCTGGCGGTTGGCTGCCTGGTTCTCCCACTGCAATGGGTCAATTTCACAATTTTTCATCTGACTCTTAAGCACATCCTTTTACCTGAGGAGTTGTCCGCCATGCTTTCGCTTGCCCTCCTCAAGCTCTGAATAAAAAATGTGCTTTGCCACTCGACACGCCGCCATCCATGAAATGTGGCCGCCTCAGCGAAGTTGTCGTCTCATGGCTTCGATTCCACCTACGTTGGCTCTCCGCAAAACTTCGGTGTTCCGTATACGGTCGGGCCAGCTGATCTTTAAGATTTTACGGAGGCGTTTTAAGTGGAATCGATCTAATGTGCGGATGTGACGACGATATACGGTCCACGTTTCAGATGAGTAAAGGAGATTAGTCAGGAAGTCTTTTTATATATATATATATAGATATATAATATATATAGAAGATAAAGTCAGCTAAACTTACTGGTTAATAGCAAGATAGGCTCAGGATCGGTGCTGCTGCTGCAGCGTTCGGTAAGCTAGATGCCAAGGTCTTTCGCTCGCATGACTTGAAGCTAGGCACAAATATCTCCATATATATGGCAATTGTGGCGCAAATTTTGTATGGAGGAAACTTTATTTTTTGAGCTGGAGTTTTCAAACTTTGTGGAAAGATTACTTTATAGAATACAAATAAAGTACTTTTAGCGTTTTGGAAAATTCCACCCCTAAGGGGGTTAAAAGGGGGTGCAACATTTGTATGGAGGTAACATGTTTTTTTAGCTAGAGTCTTAAAGCTTTCTTACTTATTAGAATAAAAATAAAGCTCTTTCAGCGTTTTGGAAAATTCCACCCTTAAGGGTTGTTGAAATCGTTGCAAAGTTTGTATGAGGGAAATTGTTTTTTGAGATACAAGGTTAAACGTTTCTATAAAGATTACCTACTTATTGAAATACAAAAAAGAACTTTCAGCGTTTTAGAAAATTGCACCCCTAAGGGGGTTAAAAGGGAGTGCAACATTTGTATGGAGGCACCGTTCTTTTTTTAGCAAGAGACTTAAAAGTTTGTAGATAGCTTACTTATTAGAATATAAATAAAGTACTTTCAGCGTGTTGATAAATTCCACCCCTGAGGGGGTTATTAAGGGTTGCAAAGTTTGTATGAGGGAAACTCTTTTTTGAGATAGAAGCTTAAAACTTTGTAGGAAGCTTACAAATAAAGTAATCTCAGTGTTTTGGAAAATTCCTCCCCTTAAGGGGTTAAAAAGGGTGCAAGATTCGTATGGGAAACACTTTTATTGAGCTTAGATACTTGATAGTTTGTAGAAAAAATACTTATTACAACAAAAAAAACTTTGCTTCTTAATTTTTCCTTGAAAAGCGTTCAAAGTTGGTATGGAGAGTCAGAAAATTTTAAAGTATGAGATTTGTAACTTCGATCGGCTAGGATTTGTTAAAAGACTACAAAACTTATTTCAGCGTTTTTTTTAGGGTGTTCCAAGTTTGTATGGACAGCAAGTAATTTTTAATGTAAGGGATTTGTAACTTCGGTTGTAGACTGTTTGCTGAAAGACTACAAAACTTATTTCAGCGTTTTTTTTAATTTATCGCCTAAGAAGGTTAAAAGGGGGTTTGAAGTTTATGTAGAGAGCTAGACATTTTTAAAGTAAGAAATTTGTAACTACGGTTTCAGACTTATACTATGAGGGTTCAAAGAGGGTTCTAATTCTAAGTTTGTTAGAGAGCAAGACATTTTGAAGGTAAGAGATTTGTAACTTCGGTTTTAGACTGTTTACTAAAAGACTACAAAACTAATTTCAATGTTTTTTTTAAATTCATTCCTTAAACAAACATTTAGACGTTAACATGTTCTACGGGGACGAAGTCGCGGGCAACAGCTAGTTATTTATAAAAGTGATATTAAAACGAAAGCAAATCATATAGTTTTAATAATAGTATTTTTCACAATCGTGTTATAATAGAGAGCGTTTTACTTAGTCGAGTACCGTGTTTAGGCCACGAAGCTTGCTGAGTGGCCTAAGTAAGGTACGAGATTAAAAAGCTTGATTATGACACTATTGTAAACAATACTTTTTGTATGAGTTTAAAATTTATAATCTAAGTCATTAATACGAATAGCTATATAAGAAAACTAAATATCGTAAGTACTATATTGTCTAGTTCTACTATCTGACTTCTATACACAAGATAATCGAAATAGTTATTTTTTGAGGAGTTAAAGATGTTTCGTCACTGTCAATACTCATTTTCTTAGTTTTTATTTTAACTTTTTAAGCTTAGCTGTGTAAATAAAAGTTATCACACCACCGGCGTCCGTAATGTTGCAGGTTGCAGTACTGTGCTGTGATTGGCTAAATACTAGCCAACCACAAGGTTTAGCTTTTATTTTTTTATGCCCTGGATACAGCAGCAAGTTTAAGTAGATTTTTGACAGATGACGCGACGCTGCTACGTTCCGAAACGCCATAGATTGGCAATTTTGTATCGGATCGAATCTCCTTAAACAAGGACACATAGTATTGAGTTTAGTTTAGTTTAGTTTATTTCATCTCATTGTACAATGTTCACAGAACATTTTTTTTTACATTTTATTACTTATCGTACAGCGATCGTCGAGATATGCAATAATAAAACATTGAAAACGAATATAATTATGTGTTAGGTATATACGATATATTATTATGTATATACCTACAATTAAAATTAAATGAAAATCAAATTAAATGTCAAGTCAGGTTATTCCTGTGTATACAATACAAATATTTTTTTTTTTTATTTTTTTTTTTCTTTTTCAAACAAATATTTATAATTATAGTCTATATCTTAATTGTATGAATTCTTTTACGGAGTAGAATGGCTTCTTCAATAAATGGTTTCTAAGTTTGCGTTTGAATGTTTCGTCGCAGCTCTCAGTCTTTATGTCATCGGGCAGGTTCTCATAGTACGTTGGTCCAATGACACAAGGATTTCTTTCGTGCAGAACTGTGCGACGCGGCACCGTCCGAAGGTTTCCCGTGCTGCGGAGGCACTTGCCAAGAACTCCCACTCGCTCAAACTCAGCTAGATGTCTCCGCGTGAACATAATGATCTCGTAGAGGTAGTGGGAGTAGTGGGTCATAATCCTGTGTTCCACAAACAACTCTTTGCACGACTGTCGCTGATTCAAGCCAAGCATAGCACGCAGTGCTCGTTTTTGCATAATCATGACTCTGCCAGCGTCAGTCGAGTTCCCCCACAGGATTACGCCGTACGTCATAAGCGAATGGAAGTGGGCAAAGTATGCTTGCCTCAGCGCATCAAAAGAAATCAACGGTTTAAGTTTGCGTAAGGCAAACACCGCACCGCCCAGCCGGTCACACAGTGAGTCCACGTGTGGTTTCGAACTCAAAGTTGAGTCCAAGGTGAAGCCTAAGAATTTGCATTTGTCACTCATTGGGATGTTGCACTGCATGTTAGTATTTGAAGGGCACCTACCCGAGAAGAGCATAATGTTCGATTTAGTCACGTTTAGTACGAGTCCGTTTGCCGAGAACCATCTCTTCAGTTGATCACATGCCGTATTGATCTTTTCGTTCAGTTGAGCGTATGTACGCGCACTCACTACTACCTGTGGTGTCATCGGCAAACAGAACGACTTCACCTTCCGTTATGGCGGATGGTAAATCGTTTATAAACGCTAAAAATAGGGTATTTCCCAGTGCTGATCCTTGAGGAAATACGAAGTTCTATTTTCAATTTTTTTTCGGTTGTCTAGAGCGTATCGAAATAGTTATTTCGGTTGTTTCGGAATTTACATAGACTATTCAGCGATGAAAAGAGTGACGTTGCAGTATTCTCTATGAAATCTTAATACACAGATTTTAATCGACGAGTACAAAAAATAAATTACGACCCGCGACAAAAGGTCTTATTAAAACACCAGATTGTAGGAATGTCGTACATTAGAAAACGTGACTTGGTTGTATTTAATTAGGAATTTTGTGCGTAGTTAATTATGCCACGCACCTAACATCAGAGGGGTAATCTCGTAAAGTTTCGAACGCGCACATTGTTCCGAAATAAAATCTACCTAACGCGAGTATAATGCCTTACGATTACGTGATCGACCTGCTGGTAAGATTGAAGTGATTTTCATGATTTACTGTTACGGAATACCTCATTTACAGATAAGCTACGCTCGTAGCGCTACGCCGTAGTGCGAAGGCACGCAGTGTGTCGTGAATAGCGCTGAATGGGATATCACAAACCACAAATATTTACGAACACATTAGGCGTAAAAGTACGACTTTAAATGTTCGACCCACAGGCAATACATATTAAGAATTATAGACCTTAAATTCGCGAAAAAACCGGTCTTACAAATTTATATTTTGTAAGGTCAAAAACCTCACCATTCATATCCTTTCTCATTTTATCTGTTTGGCAAATTCAAATCCTTCTTGAGGATTAATTATTTTTACAAAAATGCCGAGACTCACGTCAAAGTTCAAATGTGGCGTAAAATTCCATAATTCAGAAGTGTATCGAAACCATTTTATATATCCATGACCTCGATGTTTTTTTCTAAATATCTCGTATAGTAAACATGCGTCCCCATTCATTAGTATCCGTGAGTCAATACGACGCAATTCCCGTACGATTTGGTCCGAGCCTCGCTTCGGAGAACATACGGAATAAAGCATTTCCAGTTTATTTACATTTGAACATTTGCCGTTGCTGGATTGTCGGAATCATTGTTTAACTGTAACTGGAGTATCTTTAAATATAGAAACGTTATCAGTAACTGAAATGAATTATGGTAAGGATTTAATAGAAAAGATTAAATAACTACACGATTCCGCTAACTTAGTGCGCAGCAATACCGATTTTTGAGCATTCATTCGGAGTAATTTGACTTCTTTTTTGGCTGTTCTAAAGTCGTTTTTTTTAATAATAATGGTTAAACTTACTTCCAAAAATAAAACTCGATTAATCTAAAACATTTTTACTTAACTAGTAGCATTGTGGGCGGTCACGCACGAGCCTGTCTTTTTTTTTGATTTAAATTTTATTTTGAACTATCTTTTGCCCGCGACTTCGCCCGCGCGGAACTCGTTTATATCGTAGCTCAATACAAACTTTCGCCCCCCTTTTAATCCTCATGCTCATGCTGCATGCGGCGACCGCAAAAGTGTAAAGAACACGTTAGTCGGCCGCATTCGGCGATCGACAGCTGCCAACAAACTGACATTGGCGGACAGACTAGTGTAAAGATGACGTTTGTTGGCCTACGTAGTTTAAAATGAATTCGGCGGCCGCATTAGGTGAACGACGAAGTGTAATTGCCGCTTTAAACTCACGAGCTTGTCTTTTCTTATTATTATTATTTATATTTCGAATAACTGTTCAACAAAAAAAATACTATCTAATCATTGCACCTGTTTAGAAAAAATCACGAGAATCGGTTGAGAAATGCAACCTGTAGAGCAGAATAGCCGGACGTAGGTACAAAATAATTTTGGCCCAAGCTAACGGAGAACATTGTTCGCTCGTTCAATAAATAGGGGAAGAGGGTGAAATCAAATAATAGTTATTTGTTATGCAAGGCTGCAAAGTTGTCGTTTGGCGCAAGTGCTTGTATTAAAAGCAGAGCTAGCGAAGGATTGTTAGATTGTTAGATTGAATGATTGATGAATTCAAAAGTACAATCCTGAGCATAGCGAGGCTTTCAAGGCACGAGACGCCAAATAACTTTGCTGCCGAGCGAAACACACAACTTTTCACCTCACCACCGCGAGGAAAATTGTCAATGTAATGAAAGTAATTTGGACCTTATAGGTAGGTACTCATTTTCAATAAACGTTTGTTTACATCTCATCAAAATCAAAGCATTTTATAATTATTAAATGTAACATAAACATTTTCGCATCTTGAAATAGACTTCACGCTTACATTAAAAAAGTCAAAGTATTATTAGGTAGGTACTAGGCACTCACGGGTAAACTAAGGCTCAAATACGCATATTTAACTTTTTCCGCTAACTCAGCAGGCATTAAAATTCTTCACTTTTGGATACTAGCGTCATCTTTTAGTATGTTGTTAGGCATGTCCCCTGGATTCCAAAACTGCCCGAAGACAATCTCTAAGGAGGCGGTCTCCCCTGTAATGACGTCATCAAAAGTAAATTACACCCAAACCATGCAACGTACATACACATGTGGGGTATTAAATAAACGGTGAATAAATTGTCAATATATCATGTATACGCTAGTTTAAGTACTACTATTACCAAAAGTATAAAAAATCAAAGAAAAATCTAATGACTTTCAGACTTTGCGGCAAAACTAGAAAAGATACACGAAAGTATTGTTCTCGGGCCTCAATGTTGGAAATAACAATTTAATTCCCACTTAACCCATTAGAGGTCACGCAACGCTACGCGTGCAACGCTCTAGTACGTAGCAGCATTTTCCGCTTTGCAGTGTCATCGCTCATAGAGCACTCGTATGTGATTGGCCTTCTAAGAACTAACTAAAGGAAGCGTATGGTCTAAGATTCACATATGTACATTTCAATGACTGTTCTGCAAGTAGGCCCCTAGAGTTGCAAGAACCCGTAGGCTACGGTATCCACTTAGCATCAGGTGGCCTGTACGCTTGTCGGCCATCAAAGTTGTCTAAAAATCCTTTGTCTTACGAGCAGCACTCTTTTCGGTGGAGCAATCGCCAACCGTTTCTGTCCTCTGCCATTTTCTTTACTTCCTGATATTAAACGAACTTAACTTTCTCCTTTATTTGTTAGAAATAGTTTCTTCTTGGCCTTCCCCTGACTCTCGTTCCTTCAATCTTCCCTTCTATAATAGTCTTAAAGAAAAAGTCGTGTCGTGGCAGATGTCCTCTGCGTTTTTCTATGTCTGATAATATAGTTCAATACTTTTTATAAATAGATAAAATTTGAATGTATTTGTTCCTCAGAATAGAGGCTCACAGGGTTGTTTAGTATGCGCAAATGCACCGCTCGGGCGGGGAGGCGGCACCCACGCGCTTCTAGGAACACTTAAAAGCCTCACTTAATGGAAATCTAGCACCCGTTTCTCACTATTTTTAGACTCGGAACGGTTATGCCAATAAGACGGCCAAAGTTACACAATTTCAATGTAAACAACTTAAATTGAAAATCATAAATGATTTGTTCGAAGCAATGAATTTCATTTGGAACTAATAATTTCGTTCGCAGACATAACTGCTTAATACAAAGTTAATAAAAAAACTTAAACTTAAACCCTGACTAAATTACGTTATTAAATTAGGGCGTAAAATTAATTTAAATGTACTTTTTTATCCCTCAAGAGAAAAGTGGGTCATTTAAACGGAAATTTTATACGAAGTGTTCTCGTTTTCTAGGCTCTTGAGTACATTTCTTTACAGAGTATCCATTGAATCTTCGACTGCTCATGCATGTCGAGCTTGAGTGTAGGTAAGTCACCTTAGAGATGTTCTTGCAACTGTGACGTGTTAATTCAGACACTATCAGCATACTGTATAAATAATTAATATATTTATTTAATATTTTGTATATAATTTTTTTTTAAATAGGTAACAAAATATATTAATTTGAAACAACAAGAAATTACACAAAACGTAGCATATTAATGTATAGTCACGATAATGAACATGAAAATTATTCCATCCCGCGTAACGATTGCGGAAAAAATAAATAAAGAAATCAATTGATCACGGTTAGTTTCGGTACAGAGGTATTTATATCGTCCCAAAATAGAGAAATCTGTGCTCGTATTAATTTCTTGGTTTATCAGATTTTTTGGTTGCATTAACACTACTCTACACAGACAACTGTATCTGTGTAGTGATTACCAAATTACCAATATGCATATTTTCGAAAGAAAAACAAGTGACGTGCAAATTAATCGTAAATGCTCTTGATGATCTGGCCCCGTAGCATGGATGGGCGTTATCACGCGATAAGTGATAGGATAAGCGCGTCGTCTCATTCTATCGAACGGTGTCAGCCAGTGTCAGCCCGTAGCATGGATGGCGTTATCACGCGATAAGTGATAGGATAAGCGCGTCGTCTCATTCTATCGAACGGTGTCAGCCAGTGTCAGCCCGTAGCATGGATGGCGTTATCACGCGATAAGTGATAGGATAAGCGCGTCGTCTCATTCTATCGAACGGTGTCAGCCAGTGTCAGCCCGTAGCATGGATGGCGTTATCACGCGATAAGTGATAGGATAAGCGCGTCGTCTCATTCTATCGAACGGTGTCAGCCAGTGTCAGCCCGTAGCATGGATGGCGTTATCACGCGATAAGTGATAGGATAAGCGCGTCGTCTCATTCTATGGAACGGTGTCAGCCAGTGTGAGCCCGTAGCATGGATGGCCTTATCGCGTGATAAGGCCATCCATGCTACGGGGCCTGTACACAATCGTAGACTAGTTATTTGACTTTGTTATCTGTAAAATGTTTACATTTCATTTAGTCACCACTTGAATCTATGGTAAATAGAACGTTTAGGCTCGTAGCTACAGGCAGCCTCCCACGGCTGCGTAGCCAAGCCTCCGTAGCGGTCGTGCTACGCGGCCCGTAGCGCGTAGTCCGTAGGCGTAAAGTCTACGTTATTACAGTTGTTAAAATGTGACCTTCATCAAATGTCAAGAGCTAATGTAAATTAAGTTTGTGGATTTATGTAAATACTGAACTTTGCTTAACTGTTTCACCCCTTAGAGATAATGATCCCGTGGCATACTTTCACGTCAACGAGAAATTCACTGCTAAGTGAATATTCTTCCGATCCCGTGGCGTGGGTATGTAATACTATTATACTATTCTATGCCGTGGGTTTCCCGCTAAGCAGCGGAAAGCACCTATGAATAGCGCGCGTTAATGTGTTAAAGACTTAATAACTTTTTATAGTTTTGGATATTTAAGTAATTTCTATATTTTTGTCGACTATTCACCATGGTTAGCATAGGATGGAGCGCGGGCCAGCCGCGACACATCTCGCATCATCGTTAGAAAGAGACGGATAACCTTTCTGGAAAGGTTATCCATCTCTTTCTAATTAGAATACTTCTCTTCGTCTTGTGCTAACCGTGGTAGAGAAGAGTAGTGGTATGCAAGTTAATGGTTACTTAGGGACAAACATTGTAGGGCACAATTCCTGAAATGATACGTAATAATCCTCGTTAGTGCATAGCTAACTGTATACAAGTGATAATAAGTATATTGTGTTGAAATTATACAAAAAACAGACACACAGGTACACGGATTCTTCGTTTGCGTCGGGGGTTAAAAACTGGGACCTAACTACACTTTTCTTAACCTAACTCTGCCATTCGTTACATAAGGTCAAGTTATCCAAGAGCCAATCACTCACGCAATCTGTGCCAACGCTCGTGCTAGCCCAGTTTGGCTCCCCGAGGCATTGCCGTATCCCAGATATCCACGACCGTGTTCACAATGCTTGCCGAAAAGTCTCAGGCGAGCCATGTAAGTAGGACCTCCGGTTGCGTAGTTGACACGTGCCAAATTTTATCATCATTCCATTTCATGATTTCAACATAAAATAATACAAGTATATATGTATACGATCAAATCAGCAATTCACTTCTTTTCATATACCTACGTAAATTCGCACAGTATGGGTCGTTTAGGCGCTAGGCAGGAATACCTGGCTTCAATGCTCATTATTGACTTTTATGTAGTCGTATAACCCTTAAATTGGCAGAGTATCTAAAAATGCTTACAGTTTTTATTTGCCTTTTTTTGTATTTTATCCTAAAACGATTTTATGCGCTTTATACGAGACTTTACCGCACGATTTTATCTTACTTTGCAAAGTTTAGGTATACAATGGGAATTAACACTAAGAAATTAGGAGTCTTTAGATCCTTTGCTAACATACTATAGATAGCTACGCAGTCCCAGGGATCACGAGTCAGAGATAGTCACATTACGGCCACACTTCGGCCGAATGTTTTTGCCGTCCTTGTCTAACGTATATCATTCGTCGGACAGGGACGGCAACAAAATTCGGGCGAAGTGTGGCCGTAGGGTCACAGGCACACAAACGGGCTAGATTAGGTATCTGACGTCACAGGTGGAGCGACATACGCCTTATTCAAATGCAAGCAAAGGGTCATCTGTCGATCATCGTCTTTAGGTAAGTGCGATACACCCGGGAAAAGGAGGGGATGCATTAATAATTGTTTATTGAACAGTAGTGCAGATTGCAGTTCCTTAAAGAGATTTATTCAATTCTATTAATTTATTTGTTTGTTTGAACAAATGATTACGCATAGTCATTACGAATGTCCGAATCAAGTTAGACTAGGCAGAGATGAGGTTGGTCTCGTCAGGTTGCGAATATTTAGCAGCTATTTATGGTCCTGTACGGAACTGGACCGACCCACGTAATACTAAACTGACCGTGTTTCGCACTAAATCATTTCGTCGCAAGCGGGCGTAAGAGGCACTTAACTTGATTAGGTTTATGGCTAATTTTCAACCTATAAACGTTGGGTAATTACCCAATTGGGAGCAGGAATAATAAATGGTGATTATAATACGGAGAAACTATCATTCCATTTGGGTTAGCATGTCGTCTGGAAATGGGAGTTATTTCATTGTTTTACATCACGAGTTCTGATATTTGGAATGATAGTGATGGTTGGTCGCCATTCTTAATATTGTCAAAATTGGTAGATCCTTATAGCCGTATTCATAATCGTTCAACAAACCTATTGTAGCTAAATTGTCGTTTAACTTCGTTTGTCTTTATATCTCGTTTGTGAAAAAGGGATAAAACACATTTTACTTATGGGTGGTTCAATTTTATAAATATGCATTTATTATTGAACTAAACAGGTTTTATTTCTTAAGCGCGTATGATAAATATGTGTAAGTAGGTATATTATATTTATATATTATAACACAAGAGCGTCAAGGACAGTAATACTTATTGCCCTACTACGGCAGAGCCGCAAGGAAGGGATATGTTTTTAGCAGTCTATGTTTGTATTCGTGTATGTTCCACTGTAGCGTTTAAAATACTGAACCGATTTTGATAAATGGGGTGTCAATCGATTGGAAATGATGCTCCGATTGACATAGGCTACCTTTTGTATAAAAAACAAAAACATGGTGGCTGTCACGTACAAATAAATGACTAACTTTGAAAAAAATATTTTCCTATCATTAGCGTGTTGGGTATCATTTCGAGTTGAAATTTATAAAAAATATTATTCATAGTTACTTTTCCGTGGTTGGGACATACTAGTAGTTTTTAAAGATTTTATGCATGTTACAAAAGTAGTCAATTACTTTATTTCATTTTTATGTGATAAAAAGTAATCATGAAAACGCTCTCGATTTTATAGTCAAAAGCGTTTTAATTTCCTGCTCTAATCAACACAAGTTTACGCATACATTAGTCCAACCAATCATAATTTTAATGGTGTAATGGGTTACCTATTTGAATCACTAAATTTCATTACCCAACTGAATCGTATGTCCGAATTTTCATTTGTCCTTTAAGCCGTTTTTAGGGTTCCGTACTCAAAGAGTAAAACGGGACCCTATTACTAAGACTTCGCTGTCCGTCCGTCCGTCCGTCCGTCCGTCCGTCTGTCTGTCACCAGGCTGTATCTCAAGAACCGTGATAGCTAGAGAATAGAAATTTTCACAGATTATGTATTTTTGTTGCCGCTATAACAAAAAATACTAAAAACAAAATAAAATATTTTTTTAAGGGGGGCTCCCATACAACAAACGTGATTTTTTTGCCGTTTTTATAGATAATGGTACGGAACCCTTCGTGCGCGAGTCTGACTCGCAATTGGCCGGTTTTTCTCTGAAGTCATGACATTTTCAGGATGATTATAAAACAAACGTAACCTAACCTAATGGGTTCTTCTACGCGATAAGTTTAAAAAAAATGGAAAAAAATGGGTTTTCGAGATAATTGGCTTTTTGCCGAAATGAAAATTCGAACAAACGATACAGTTGGGAAATTAAATTTAGTGATTGCTATACATACTAAAAAGGTACATTAGTCCATGATTGTGTAAGTGCAGTTTGGTACATAGATATTAATAACCAGCTGCCCGTTTTATAAATAACGGAAGAGAAGCCGCGTTATATAATGTGGCATGTGTCCATCCGGGAGGTCCATTCTATATAATGGTGAAAGAGTTTTTGAAATCGGATGAGTAGTTTCGGAGATTACATACAAACTTACAACCTCACAGACATTATCTCTGTATATTAGTAGATAAGTATATGTAAGTTCGTTTTGTATCCTTTGGTACGAAAGGGCGTAATATTTAATGATAATTTATAATCGATATTTTATTGTAAGCACGAGTTACCTACCTTTGCCAATCACCCTCCGGCCTCCTTGACCTAATTACCTGGTATTCGCCACAAACCGATATCATTAGCAAACAGTTTATTCGCTCCAGCGCTTCCAGCTTATTGTTTCAAATATTGATCCCAGGCTTTATCGATTCCAGTTTAAGAAGCCGTAACTTGAAGAGGCTTATGCTCAGCAGTGGGCGATTACAGGCTGAAAATGATGATGATGATGAACTTGAAGAGCTACGATCTAAGGCGTAAATATCATAATAGTGAAAGTGTTATCTCATTCTAGCCCGGAAGATCGACCGGACACATCTTTTTGAATACCGATTTGTTATCAGCGTTTTTGACTTTGAAGCGGTCGACTCTTTCACTAGAAAACTGTCAAAAACTATGAAAAGCCAATTTGAAATAACGATTGAAAATTGAAAAACGAGTGGTATTGACTAATCGAATTTACTTGTATTACATTTTCGAGCGCTCGATAGTCAAAAGTCTGCCCCTAGTTTCGCGCTCGTTGCACTTGGAAGTCAGCGAGCGCTAACAAACCATTGAAATCGATTTGGAAACGTTTTTAACTGACTTCAACAAAGGAGGAGGTTATATGTTCCACTGTATGATTTTTTTTTATGTATATTCGCCGATTTATCCGTCAATTGTGGACCGATTTCCAAATTTCTTTTTTTATTTTTTAACTTCCGAGGTGGTCCCATTGTCACCAAATCAGGATTGCTTTTAAAGTAATTATAATCATATATGTCAGAATCGTATCGCATCCCATTGCAACCTCCGCTATATCGTAGCGCGTAGTAACATATTTTTTTCTAGAGAAAAACTTTCGAAACTAAGGTTAAACATCCCACACTTTAATTCCTTATAGTTGGCACCTATTTTTCATCTCAATTCTAATGAATTGAGATTGAAAGTGTAATGATTGAGTCAGTGTCGAGCACTGGGACGTCTACTGCGTTTACCTTACAGCACATAATTTGACGTTAATCCTGCGTGGGTTACCTATACCTACATATATTTAATACATAGCGAGAGTTTACCAATATAGACGTATTGCATCGGCAGTGCGGTGGTAACTTAGTCAATTACTGTTAATTGCAGTGTGCTTCATCGCTCCAACCGTGCACGTATAATCAGAACGCACCAGTGCCTTTGGCTATTTCGGTGGTGAATGATCACCGAGGCAAGGATTGAAACATAGCTAAAATATAGTCTATCAAATAATATAATTAATAGAAGAAAGTCATTAGATACTTACGTAACTCATGAAGATCAAAAATGATTTATTGGTAATCAAAAAGGTTGCCAAAAGCAAGTTTGGAATCTCCTTTTAGTTAATGTGTCAGTCTGTGTCAGGAGACATCGCTCTTCCGTAAAACGCATACTTTTTCATCACACTTGCTCGTAAACGGTGTTATTCCATGCCTGTATACAGAAGGACAATGGCCTAAATTGTTCCCGCAGGAGTAATGGTTTTTTACAACTCCCGAGGAAGTAATGAGCTTGTGTGTGATCTGATTGGTTTAAGCAAATCTAGTTGACCGCGCGCAACAAAATTCTTCTCTGTGATCAGTTGAAAAAAAATCTAGTAGGCCACGCGCTGCAAGAATACTGCTTGGTTGAAAGAAGCTGCGCGCTCCACTCGCACTGAACGGAAAGTGAAGTTGTCAATTTCGTCAATTTTTGATTGGTGAACTTGTATATATCCAGCCCAGTGGGTAGTGACTCTGCCTACGAAGCTGGAGGTCCCGGGTTCGAATCCCGGTCAGGGCATTCATTTATGTATTTATCACGAATATTTGTTCCTGAGTTATGGATGTTATATATGTATATAAGTATCTATATGTATGTATCTATTATATATATCATCGCCTAGTACCCACAACACAAGCCTTACTGAGCTTACCATGGGCCTAGGTTGATTTGTGTAAGATTGTCCTGTAATATTTATTATTTATATTATTTTATTATATATGAAACTTAGATTTTTCTGTCTTTTGTACTCAGACCAAGTAAAAAATACAGACAGAGCATTACGAACAGTCTAGTGAAGCCGAACAAAACTAAGCCTTATAAGTAGGTACACGCTCACGCACACATATGCAGACAAAACTAAGCCTCTGACCTCTTCAGTGCGTGTTACGACTCCGTCATGTTGAAGCGTTTTCGATGACAACAAAATAAATAAATAATGGTCTCCTGCGTTTTCAAACGGAATAACGTTTCATGTGTAAGTACTGAAATAATACCTGAAAACACTTTTAGAAAACACAAATTAATGCTTGAAGTGACATCTGACATATAAAGCACTAGTGATACCAGAGTATGATTCTAACTTACCCCAAACGGACAAACAATTACAGTCCGGACATGAAAACCGTATTTATTATATATATTAGGTAATAATAAAATCAGGTGTGCTAGCAAATAGGTTTTGTTACATTCAATAATGTGTATCTATATCTATACTGCAGCGCGAGATTTAAAGTGCTGTACGATATTTTATGATTCAGATACTTGTTCGAGAAAAAGTATTGTTAATTTTTATTTTTTAAGTACAAATTGCAAATTCGTAACTAAGAACATTTAACTGATGCTCAATATTTTAAATAGCGTATGTTTTAACTACTCCGCCACTGACACGGTTGGTTCTTTATGTCTTGCATTCTATTACTTATCTAAAAAAGTTATTAACTTTAAAGTTTTACTATGGCCTTTTTATTTCCTCCATCCCAAATCCGACGCCAACTACGGAATCGCTTTATTTTTTATTTAATTTAGGCAACAAACAGTCATATACAGAAAGTTTTAGGTTAAAATCACGAATTATATCACACTACGAACTTTGCGCTCTTGCGAAACATATTGTCCGCTGTGACCACACCCGCTGCGCCAAAGTTTTCGATATTTTTAAACATCAAACATATTGTAATGCGTCAGTTTCGGTAATAGTACATTACTATAGATGCCGGGAAACGAAGGGTTGCAGGCCAAGCGGATAGGGATACGCGGCCGGCAACCCCGTTTCTCGCCGAGATTTGTATAGTGCTTTTCTCAAACTTGCAATGAAATAAAAAGTAGTCAATTTGTTTTATTCGTACAACTAAATAATACGTTTCTGATACCTATCAGTGCTGTCACATCATAACCTATAATTGTGTCCCACATTTCTTACTAACAAATATTCCGCTTATTCCCTAAATTAAGTATTAGTTTATAGTTACATGAACTTATATCTAACTATATAGACGAGGTTCTACAACAAAGAAGACACTTATAATTTTTTGAAATTTTCATACGCTGTCATGTACCTAACTTTTGATTTCGGGGGCAGTAAATTATTCATGGCTACTTCTGCTCGCAATTCCGGAGGCGTACAGTACAAGTCCATATCATATTCGTCCGAACTCATTTCGAAATCGAAGGCTTTTATTAGAAAGTTTCATAATAATTACGAACTATTGACAAATCCGGCCAACAAGAAAAGAAAACTTTTCTCAATTTACGCGCCAAACTTTTTTTTAACCTGTTTGAAGCAACGTTTTACCCTGTGACATTAACATTAGTTTTAATCTTTTTTTTTTTTTTGGTGATGAATGCCAAGACGTTCTGTCACAATTTGACGTTTATAAACAAAAGACGGTTGCTTTGCAGGCCTTAGGTGTGTAAGGTTGTATGAAATTCCTTTACATATTATCTTCACTAGTCGCACCGGATACGTAGTATTTCCGGACCTACTTTTAAGTAAGTCATATCAACATTTCATTGCACGTTTGAGAAAACAAATATTGTTAGAAAAGCATGTTTGACTTTTAAAAATCACAAAAATATTACTTAATATTGCAAAAGCTGACGCCAGACGTCTGAGCGTGGCTGACGGCACGAGCGGTACGAAGTTATAAGATAGAGTGAGATGGGGATATAATGTTGTAGGACGCCGTGCTTCTTTCTTTCCGCACGGGCCGAAATGACGCGGCGGATTGCATGGCAAACTGCTATGGGGATGCGCCTTATATCCCGTTCCACATTACTGGTAAACAATCTCAAACTAGGTAAATTAGATTTAATATTTCACAAACAATTATAGAGAGACCTTAAGCAAATTACCCAAATTATAGAGATACTTTCATTCTACTGGTATCACTCTTACGCACACATGTTTAAAAAAGTTGCGTCACATTGTAGTTCGTAACGCGGCCCCTGCCTTATTCTTTGCTCTGAGCTTTTGTAGTTATTTATTTCCTCGCAAATGTAATGAAAAACATTGTGTATAACACGGGCGTAAGAATATTGCAACTACGCCCCTCGTTAAACAATAATATACTATTAAACTTTTGTTTCGAGCGTAACTTAAGGTTTTACTTATCATCATTATCGATACGGTACGTAATTAAAGAAACATTATTTGTTAATATACAAAAAATCATCTATTTGTTAACTGAATTTCGAAACAGGACTGTAACAGTCGAATGTAAAAATTCTAATCGCTACTACCCGAATGATCTCATTTTCATTGGAACTATGATATGATATAAATCAGCAATTTTGAAATACTTACCATTACACATTTTATTACATAGGTAACCATAATATTCTCGATAAACATGGATAAAGTCAGAGCGATGGAAGATGGTTCCATAATATTTATTACCTCGTAGGACAATGTTCTTTCTTCGAGTATAATATCCTCCAATATTCTCTCTATGTTCTTACTGTTTGTTTCAATAATCAAATGTCTACCTACTTTTGATCTGTTGATGCACCCAGAACGTGCGTTATAATAATTGCTATTCCATGAACATACAATCTATTTACAGATCAACATGAATGATTAGTATGATTACAATATGTCAACAACAATAATTGCATTCGATGGCACTATTTGAAGCCTCTCAAGTGCTCAGTGCATATGGAGTATTGATTGTCGGTCATTAGAATGTTCGTGCAACTGCCCGCGAGGTCTGTTTGACTAGACGTATTGATATGACGATTAGGTTTTTTGAAGTGGATACTTCTTTGCTCGCGTTCTTGTACATATAGGGGTACAGTTCAAAATGTGTCACGTAACTTCCGGAATAACTTTTTGTAGAGAAGCCTAATCTGATTTCAAATAATTGTTTGTTACATGTTTTAATCCTTCTTTATTTGCCATTAGTTGTTAATCACAAAATGTTATTTAGTTTATGTGGCGGACATGAAAATAATGCTGAAATGACCGCCATTTTCAATGTATCGCGAGTCAAATGAGCTACGTCAGTCAATGTTGCCATATATTATTTATACCGATGTATCTATACTTATACAGATTTTAGTGAATTAATTCAGATATATTAGGGTTCCATAGCCAACAAAGAAGTATCCATTTAAACTTAATTAACGGTTGTATCTCCGACACAACCCGCTTCTTTTTGTAATAATACGAACTAGCATACTGTCTGCCTGATGTTACCATCACGCCACCAGCTTACGCAGACACCGTAGCCTATGGTCGCTTGTGATTCTAGAAGAATCACAAGCACGTTGCAGACCCTTTATCGGTTTGAGGATTCGTTGTGCAGTCCTCGATGGTGCACTGGATGGTCTGTACATCGGCACCGCAGGAGCAAGCTGGTGACTCCACCCACCCGCAGCGATGTTTATATTGAGCGCAACGGCCGCCGGCCGTGGTCAGTACGTAGCCGGTTAATATTGCACCAGTGTCGTCTTGGGAGATCTGACCCTTCTATTGTAGACATAGAAAGTTGTATTGATAGCTAGAGACGAATTCGGGTCCCTTACTCTCAACACATCCCCGGGTGCATAGGGAAAGGTAGATATCTTGCGCTCAATCGTTCGGGCATGTTAGGTTTGGCCCACGTGAATGTGAGCGCGAACGATCAATATAATTTTGATATCGAACCAATACCAAGGCAGATAGACCTCTGGGGAGCCACGGCACGCTAAACCTTCACACGACCGCACGCGTCAGTCCCATTGTTAATAGGTTTTTCTTGAACTCTTCGTATTCACAGTAGGCCAAACACATCGCTGCACTGCTAATATTCGCTCTAAGGAGGTATTCCACCATTGGCAAAATACGCCTGTAGAAAACAGAAATAGGAAAATATTCCTCTTATAACTTATCAATGAATTCCGCAACATCTGATGCCTGATTTAATTAATTACGAAAATGAGACGACGTATAACCCGTGGATCTATACCTCACACAAAATTAAAATAAGTACCTACTTGACCTACTCGACCTTTTGACCCATACCTACTGCCATGCCTACTCACTTAGTATGTACCAATCATTAATTGCATTCCGTACCATTAATTATACTAAGCCCATTATTAGCATAATCAATTTACTAGATATCGGGTTATATAACTAAATGTAGGTAGTATTAAATAGGTAAGTGGCAAATAGAGATTTGGTTTTATTGGCATTATCTAAGTGAGCACGCACGGACACCGTGGGCGCTGGTGTCACCGCGGACACACGATAACTTTTTTTAGTATTTTTAATGGAACGATGTACCCTTCAATTGTGCTAGGCTGCAACCTAGCACAATTGAAGGGTATTTACAAGAACATAAAATATCTAGTCACTTATATTTTTTTTTATGAGATTTTGATTTCACCATTTTATTTCGTTATGAACTATTAAGTGACATTAAACTCGCGATTGGCAATAGCGACATAACCTTCGCAGTTATAGAATTTTACGTGAATTCCAGGTCTGAGAATGTTTTAATTGGACTCGACGTTTGTAAGGTTTCTTTCCACAGTAATTTACTAAAACAATGCCCTAGTACTAAATATTATATAATATACCAAAAGGTATAGGTATTATATAATATTTTGATTTGAGTACCTACTAATTACTTGAGCACCATTGCTCAATACCATCCCCCCTTGACATAACTATGGAAATTGTAAAAAAAAACTATTTACCGTATAAGACCAAAATTTCACAAGAGAAATTATGAATTGTTGCATAAAGACCTAGCGACTTATAACTGGGATAAACTTTTTGGAGTCCTTGATGTTTGTTATATTATATGGTTCGTGTTTTCTACCAAATCCTCGATAATGTAATAAAAGAATGTTCCCTTTACTACATAAAAAAGCAGAGATTCCCACCATGGTTAGATTATAAATTTAAAAAAGCCTCTAACAAGAAAAACAAAATTAGAAAACATTTCAAAAAATATAAAAATCCCCTAGATGCATTAGAGTTATAGCTACTTAGTAAGAGATTAGAGAAATTAGCAATATATAAATAAAATAAAAACCCGGACAAAATCAATGGAAACCCTAAATTATTATGGACACATATATTATAAAAGCCAAACGATGGGGGTCAAGTGTGTACCCGTTATCTATGACAAACGGATCAGGTTCTACATCAAATGGTACAGACATTTGCGAAATGTTCGCTAAATACTTCACAACTGTTTAAGTACATAAACGATACCGACAACCTAAATGAATACGACAAAAACCAATTAAGATCAGTGTTAAACAGTAGCCTAAATCTAGTTGCTCCATATATTGATGATGACACTATATTAAGTAAATTGAAAAGCATAGATATTAATAAAGGTGCCGGCCCTGATTGAATCCCTCCTATCTTCATTCGTGCATGTGCCTTGGAGTTGGCTCGACCTTTAAGTATTATTTATAACAAGACCCTATCAACTGGTATATTCCCATCACAATGGAAAACTTCAAAAGTTATTCCGGTATACAAGTCTGATGATGCGAATGTAGTCTCTAATTATAGACCTATATCTATTCTGTCCACTTTTGCAAAAGTATTCGAATCTCTGGTATGCCCTTACATTCAAAGGCATTTTACTCGTAGAACGTACTTAAGTGACTACCAACATGGATTTGCGAGTTCGAGATCCACATCAACAAATTTATTGACGCTTACGGAGCTCCTAGGCAAAAAAATCGATTGCGGCAAGCAAGCGGATATTATAAACACCGATTTTAGCAAAGCATTCGACAAAGTAAGCCATAAAATTTTATTACATACATTATAAGCGTATGGGTTTGATGCTCTGCTAAATTGGTTGCGGTCGTTCTTAACGGATAGGCTGTTTTATGTTGTAGAAAAGGGTTTCAATCTTCATCTTACACGATAACGTCTGGCGTTTCACAAGGATCACATCTGGAACCTATAATTTTCAATATCTTTATTAATGACATCCCAAACTATTTGCCTAATTCAAATAGTTTTGTGTATGCTGATGATCTGAAATTTGTCTGTACCATTGATTCTCATAATGATGTTAAGTAGCTACAGTACAGAGTGATATAAATGGTCTAGTTGACTGGTGTAGTAAAAACCAAATGTTCTTGAATGCTAAGAAATGTGTGTATATAAAGTTTTCAAGAAAACATCGCACGATGGACTCGCAGTGTTAAAGTGAGACTATACAAAAAGTGGACACAATTAGGGACCTGTATCGTCGATCAAAAGCTTACTTTCGTACCTCATATTGAAACCATAGTCAAAAATTAAAAAAAAATGTTGGGATTTGTTATAAGGAATGGTAATTCTTTTCGACGAAAGGAAACAAAAATACTAATGGGTGATTCTACGAGCGTTCCAACCGCCGTCAGTCCGCTGCTCGCATTATTGTCAAAGTTCTTGCAGATTTGAATCCCCTTTCCCAATAAATTGGTAGTAGTCCTGAAATTGTTCAAATACCTGAAGATGCCATGCCAGTTTGCCGGTACATTGACAATAATGCGAGCAGCGGACTGACGGCGGTTGGAACGCTCGTAGAATCACCCAATATAAAATGGTTTCGTGAGGAGTATACTGAAATATTGTAGTGTGGACGCCAGTATAACTCCTAGGCAGCAACTCGCCTGTCCCGCGGCTAATATGTAATATCATGAATGCCTGTTGTCACGAAACGGATATAAACTTCAACTCCTCAAAGAAATTCAAAAAAGTTGCCCGTAATTGTCCGTCTAGAATTAGTATTAACATTTAATTAATACGTTTCGTTTGTAAGAACTTATAAGTAGCTGTTTATTAGACAAATAATTTTAGTGGAAAAAATTGTTGGTAAACCGAAATAAAAAATAAATATTGATATGAAAATGGGGCCATTGCGTCGTTATGACATAATAATTAAATACGGTGTAAAGATGAATCCTTATAACGGTGCAACGGAGTTGGTTCCTCGAAGCACGCGCTGCTCGGTGGCGGCGCGCCGCCGCGGCCCGAGCTCTTTGGCTTCAATTTCAGGGAACGTTTCCTCGAATAACATCATAAAACCTCGTTCATACGGCTCAGACTGGCTGAACATAACCAGCTACAATGAATATAAAGAAGATTTAAAATGACTGATTCACGGACGACTTTATTAGGTACTTGCCATATATAACTATTTCTTTATTTGTTATTACTTATAAAATGGTCACAAGAAATCAGTGTTATTGGGGTTTATTACCTATTTAGTATATAATTTGTGTAAACATAAGCGGATCTGTTTATGCATAATGTCTTTGTGCGCTTCACGCCCCGGAGAGTTATTTTGATATTTGCCCTCCAGCTTTCATCGCATGTCCAATTATTATATTAGTCATCGACCAAGCAATTTACCGCTGACACTATGGATAATGTAGGTTTTTAATAGAAAGCTGCCTCGCTTAACGAAAAAAAAGACATATTTAGTACAACAGCTTCAGGTACTATAAACCATTGAAGAGTTTCACCTTCTGAGTATATCATCGGATCAACTTGATTACCAAATCATTGTATTGTGATTTATATTACGCATTTTTGCAGAGTTTCAAATCGATAAGACTAATAGAAGTAGGTGAAAATCCATTTGCAAAATTTAATTACATTAATACATAGGTACATACTCAGCAGTGTGAAGTTAACACAAGGCTTGTAAAAATATATGTACAACACCCGAGTTCCACTAGTCCTTAAGGCGACGTGAGCTCCAAAAACTGATTTTTAAAAAATCGTAGCACTTGTGTGGGTCATAATATGGCTGTTTTAAATTTAATTAGCAATCTTGAGGACTTTCTCGAGGGAAATCAGCTATTCGAATCCTGAGTTTTTAAATTTCGCTCGATAGAAAAAAATCACGAACATAGGTCTAAAATACATTAAAAAAAGGGAGAGAAGACCACGAACCTACGTCGCCTTAATAACAATTGCACCTACCCGAGATATCCCCCTACAGGGATTGGACATAAAACAGTCACATTGAGAACTCTCCCTTTTATAAAGTATTGTATAATTTTACAATACAACTTTGATGTGCTGTCCTAACTACTGACGAAATTCTTGTAGTCCCATATATATATTTAAATATGTTGCGGACAATCTTACACAAATCAACCTAGTCCCAAACTAAGCAAAGCTTGTACTATGGGTACTAGACGACGATATAGATACTTATATAGAGAAATAAATACTTAAATACATAGAAAACATCCATGACTCATGAACAAATATTCGTGCTCATCACACAAATAAATGCCCTTACCGGGATTCGAACTCAGGACCTCTAGCTTCGTAGGCAGGGTCACTACCAACTAGGCTAAAGCGGTCGTCATAAAGAAACCACTGCCTTTTTAATGACTGAAACCAAAGAGAATATCGTTCAAGATTTTCTGTCTTTAGATTTGGTTACATCATGATGGAAGCGGGGCATAGCGCGTGGATGCCTTTTGCAGGGATTTATTAGTTACTAGCTGTTGCCCGCGACTTCGTCCGCGTAGAACTTTTTATCGTCTTAGAAAATGATTTCTCTCAATACAAAATTTGAACCCTCTTTTAGGGGATAATTAAAAAAAAAGTTGATGTTCATTTTCTAGTTTGTGAACAAACAGTCTAAAACCAAAGTTAAAAATCTCATACTTTAAAAATGCCTTGAATTACTCAAACTTTGAACCAATTTTAACACTTTTAGGGGATGAATTTGGAAAAACTCTGAAATCAGTTTTGTAGTCTTTTAACGTACAGAATAAAACCGAAGTTAAAAATCTCTTACTGACACTTTAAAAATTTATTGCTCGCCATTTAAGATTTGAACCCCCTTTTAAACCCCCTTAGAGGTTGAATTTTTCTAATCGCTGAAAGAACTTTTTTCGTAAACTTTTAAGTCTCTAGCTCAAAAAAAGTGTTGCCCATACAAAGCTTTCTTAACCCCCTTAGGGGTGGAATTTTCTAAAACTCTGAAAGTACTTTATTATTAATTTTAATAAGGAACATTTTGAATAGTTTTAAGTCTAGTAAAAAAAAAGTTTTTCCCACACAACACTGGCTACCCTTCTTAAGGATCCCCTTAGGGATGGAGTTTTCTAAAACGCTGAAAGTTCTTTTTTAGTATTCTAATAAGTAATCTTTTTGCAAAGTTTTAAGTCTAACTCAAAAAAAAGTGTTGCCCATGCAAAGCTTGCTCTCCTTTTTAACCCTATTAGGGGTGGAATTTTCTAAAACTATTTGTGTTCTTTTTTTGTATTTTAATAAGTAATCTTTCTACAAAGTTTCAAGTCTCTAACTCAAAAACATAAACTTTCCCTGATAAAAACTTTGCACCCCTTTTTATCCCCCTTAGGGATAGATTTTTTCAAAACGCTGAAAGTCTTTTTTTTTGTATTTTTATAAGTAATCTTTCTACAAAGTTTTAAGTGTCTAGCTCAGAAAAAGTGTTCCCCATACAAACCTTGCACCCTTTTTTAACCCCCTTAGGGAATGATTTTTGTAAAACGCCGAATGTAGTATTTTTCATGTTCTAATAAGTAATTTTTCGTCAAAACTTTAAGTCTCTATTAAAAAAAAAAATGTTTTTCCCATACAAACTTTGCACCCTATTTTACCCCCTTAGGGGTGAAATTTTCCAAAACGCTGAAAGTACTTTCTTTGTATTTAAATAATCTTTCTACAAAGTTTTAGGACTCTAGCTAAAAAAAATAGTTTCCCACATACAAACTTTGCACCCCTATTTTAGCCCCCTATTTTTAGGGGTAGAATTTTCTAAAACGCTGAAAGTACTTAATTTGTATTCTGATGACTAATCTTTCTACAAAGTTTTAAGTCTCTATTTAAAAAAAAATATTGTTTCCCCCATACAAAATTTGCACCCCTATTTACCCCCTTAGGGGTAGATTTTTTTAAAACACTGAATCTAGGTACTTTATTTGTATTCTAATGAATAATTTCTCTACAAAGTTTTAAGTCTCTATTTAAAAAAAAGTAGTTTTTCCCATACAAACTTTGCACTCTATTTTACCCCTTTAGGGGTAGAATTTTCTAAAACCCTGAAAGTTCTTTATTTGTATTCTAATGACTGATCTTTCTACAAAGTTTTAAGTCTCTATTTAAAAAAAAAATGTTTCCCCCATACAAACCTTGCACCCCTATTTTACCCCCGTAGGGGTGGAATTTTCCAAAACGCTGAAAGTGTTTCATTTGTATTCTAATAACTAATTTTTCTACAAAGTTTAAGTCTATAGCTCAAAAAAAAAAGGTTCTCCCATACAAACTTTGCACCCCCATTTTACCCCCTTAGGGGTAGAATTTTCAAAAATCCCTTTTTATCCCTAGCCCACGTTATAAAAGCAACATACTGTGCAAAAATCAACTCTCTAAGATTAGTAGTTTCGGCTGTGCGTTGATGAGTGAGTGAGTGAGTGAATAAGTCAGTCAGGACATAGGCATTTATTATGTATAAATAGATAGAAGATAATGAAACTCCCATTCAAATATCTCAAAAAATTATGAAGCTACATCCGTTTTAATGTCGCTTGTTAGAGTGAGAAAACGATGAGGGACTGTGACGTCAATATACTCGAGCGTCATAGTAAAAAACAATCGTTTCATATGAAGGTGCGTTTTGCGGAAAAGGGACAGAACATACCCCCTCTTAAAACTTTGGACTCTTATAACTTAATCATTACCTATATAACCTCTTGCTTTGTTTTTTTCTCCATTTGACTACATTTATTTTAAATTCTTTTTCGAGAAAATACATTATGATTATTTACCATATTTTCGATTCCTGAGCTATAACCACGAACTTCGGAATTCGAAAATATTCGGGTATCTCTATCTCTATCGCACTAACCATACTCGAGTGACAGGGATGCAAATATATAAACATTGAGTATCGGTTTTCGTGGTAGCGCCGCAGGTACTTTGGCTGAATGCGCCGAGCGCGTGCCATTGTCATTCAAAAAAAACAAATTCGTGTTAATTATATTGTTCAAATTTGTTGATTTCATTTATTGAAATTACGACATAAAACGACATTTGCGCATATAAGTTCTCATATCAGAATCGAATATTTTTTTATGGTTTATATTTTAGCATTTGTCTCGTAAAGGTCTATCGTAGACGGGATTTAAATTATTAATAAGTGAAAGGCAAAGCAATTACGCCATTTTGACGAAAATTTGACGGTTATTATAGCTGACAGTTGGAGCAGCGTTTGATTTCAATAAAAATAAATGAAAAATTAAATGAAGTCGTATATTTCGGAAAATTAATTAACTGTCGCAGTCGGATAAAAACTATCCTAAGTTGCAGCTAGAATAATAATGTACCTATATAAAATGTTTCATATTTTTCCGTTCATGGGATGCTGAGAACATTCGAACCGCGCAAAGCTTAGTTTCAAACTGGCTGATTCTTTTTTTAATTTAGAGATTTATTATAAGTGGAGATTACACAAAAAGATATTCATCCTCATCTTCAGTCTATACCGTGTGGATAAAAATCTGGGAGGAAACTGCCTTAAATCCTTTAGTCTCATTTTACTTGTCTCACCCGGACCTCGAAACAGATTAAAAAATAAACATTCATTATTTTAATATACTAATCGATAGGTTCAGGATAAAATTTATCTAGAAAACATTTGGTTTTTAAAATAAAAAGAAAACGTGAAAACTTATCATTAATTTTATAATATTATCAATTTGTTACGAACGGCGGTTTAGTCCCGGGTAGAAGAGGTAGCTTGCCGCCGGTATACTTACATCTACATGTGTATTCAATAGGTTTATGTGTATCATCTCTCATCTCAAGTAAAGCTAGTAATTAAATAGGTCTAGAAATAAGCTTACAAAAAACTAAGCTGATGTTAACCTACAACGAAATTCCGATTGTATTAGAAAACACGGAAGTGGAATAAGGTAACGGCGCCTATTACCAGGGGTATCAAATTCGGCTACCATTACCGCGGCATTTCAAAATACGCATTTTAAAAGCAAACCGTTCGATTTACAATAAAACATATTCTACAAAAATGAAGCCTAATTTAGTTGACTGGTCCTGAACTGACTGAAGGTCCTGTTACGCAAATGTGTGTAAATGAAATAAGAAGCTCACAATTCGTCAGTTTCCGCGACGGCGGCGTAGGAAAAGGTTGTGTCATACAAACGCGTGGCGTCACTGGTAGGCCAGTCCGTAGAGGTTCAAAGCAGCCCGGGGTACGTTGCAAGTGGTGGTGTAGAAGATTTTTTTTAAAAATATTGATCGATACAACCGATCAAAAATGGTTACACGAGATATCTTGGGACAACTTTTGGCAGCCACAAATCCTCGAAATTTTGGGACTTTTATTGGTTTCCCATTCGTAGCTTCTATACGACGCATCCTAGCGAAAAGCTATCTAATGAGTACCAATCCATAACAATTCGGTTCAGCGACATAGTAGAAAACCATGGTCGAAAACGAGGCTTTCCTCAACTTTGTAAGTTATTTCAAGATAGTGGTTTTAAGCTTCTGCGTTTCAATTTTGAATTGAACTATAGGTTTTAGCTACTCAATTGTAGGAATTTACAGAATCTCACGTTAGCCGTACAGCATTAGTATCATCATAACTGGTAATCGAAGAGCGGTTTTCTCGTGCAACGCATCAGCATTGCAATTTAATGAGGAAATACCGCCAGCATACTCGGTACAACTTTTTAGGGTTCCGTAGCCAAAATGGCAAAAACGGAACCCTTATAGTTTCGTCATGTCAGCCCGTCTATCCATCTGTCCGTATGTCACAGGCATTTTTCTCGAAAAGTATAAGGTGTATTTGATTAAAATTTGGAGGGTAGGTGTATTCTGTTAGCCGCTACATAGTTCTGTTATGAAATTACCAAAAAAATATTATTTAAGGTGGTTCGATTGCCATACAAAGCGTTATTTGACATTCGCAGGCTAACGGCGTGATATTTTAAGAAACTAATGTATCAGACTTTTATCAATTGGCTTCCCATTTGCGCCAAATTCCCCCTTTCCTAGAATAAACTTGTATAAACTAGATTAATTTAAGAAAACTAGTTTTCCCAAAATATCACGTGACAAACCAATTTCTCAAATTAATCTAGTTTATACAAGTTTATTCTAGGAAAGGGGGAATTTGGCGCAAATGGGAAGCCAATTTATGAATGTTTGTTACATAAGTCTCTTAAAATATCACGCCGTTGGCCTGCGAATGTCAAATAACGTTTTGTATGGTAATCGAACCACCTTAAGTGGTGTACCCCATACATGTAACTGCAAGTCAAAAAAAATAAAAATATTGTTAGTCCACGTGTGGCACAGCAATCCAGGAGGAAAAAATAGAGCAAGATGGCAAGAGCTGGAGGAGGCCTTTACCCGAGAGGGGTCTTAACCAAATTATATTATATAATTAAGAAAAAAAAGCACTGAAGAATTTTTTTACTCTGCCTAACTACATTATTTTTATTTACTGTTCTTACTTTGGTTACGGAATAGATGGGCTTTTTATTTTATTATTATTATTTATTATATTATATGTGTAGATTCAGTTGTTTACATTCTATGTTCATCCACACCCAACTAAGTAATTGTTTCTGTTTCAGCTCAATCGCTGACTCGTAAATAATATCATTAGGCATTGTAGGTTGTATTAAGGTTCACTTTTGCAAATTTGATATTTATTGGATTTAAAGAATTAAAAAGACGTGTGATCTTGTACGTGTTTATTAGGCGACTAAAGCAGGACAGATAGCTATGAGTGTACAGTATCATGCATTAAAGTACATATTACTCACAACAGGCATTAAGTTCACGATTTGTACTTTGTACAGTGCAATCAAATTTAAATAAATAGATATGTAAGAATATAATGCTACTTATACATACAATATTATGCAACAACGTTTAGTAATTGAAAACATTAAGATCATGTTCAACATGACACAAAGTGGGACTGGGCTGTGAGTCACACAAACAGAACATATTTAATAATTATTGCGCGTAAACAGTCATCTTTTTGGCTTTAAACAAGAAAATACTGCCATTGCATAAAAATAATAAAAACTTCCAAAAATCTTAAACTTTAATCAAGCCAAATTATGCACAACCGCAAGTCAATAAAATGTACTTATACATACTCGTGTGTATGAAGACATCGCTACTATCGATTAAGTACATTTTAGCCCGAAAACCGTACCATATAGGTACTTTCTCAATTACAATGTAATAAATATTTCGTTGCGATTTCAAAATATATTGTATTATCAGATTTTCTAATTTCATTCGCCCCGAGAACGGCTAGAGGCAAGTTATTTGAATAAAAATAGTATGGAGTTGTTCATTTGTGTACCTAAAATACAAGAACGCAACTATTTAATGCATTGAGTTTTAAAACAAAAAACTTGGTTCAGTTAGATTGTTAATAGATGCTGCACGTGCTTCGGTTTTGGAAGCATCTTCAAACATCAAAACAAATAATGATTCAGGAATTTTCTAAAGATTCATGACCGATTTATCACTGAAACATGACTGACAACAGTCAAGTCCGATATTTGTGCACAAACATGTTGAAGGAAATGCCAAACTCTCGCGCGACTAATAAAAATACCTACATTGTGTTACGCAAAAAAACTTTTTACAAAGAACTTAATTCAGAGTAAAAATGCGACGTTAATAACATCGGTGTTACCAAAACGGAGTGTCAACGTGCATATGCTAAGAATAGCTGTGAATTACGTGTCGTAAAGTTTGTAAAAATAAGCGGGTTTGTTATTTGTCGCCCACGATACCGCTGACTGATGATTCACAGGGCGAGCCTGTCGCTGTGAAAAATCACTTTTCCAGGTATGTGACATTTATTAGGCACCCCAATGATACAAATACGCCGCTTGTCAGCGCGCTAATGAATGAACAAATGAACGATTAGGTGCTGCCAAACAGTATTGCCTGTCGTAAACAGGGAAATTAAGGTCTACCTACCTATGTCAGCTACATCATGCGTAGGTACAACTTGTAATAGAAGTGTGTCTTTGTCAAATCATATCTATCCTTATATCTTGTCTCAACAGTGGCTCAAAATTACCAACCGAAATGCTTGGCGCCGACATTAGACATTAAAATCAAATTGAAATGAGAAATGTATATTCAGATTGAATATTGAATCCCAAGCCCCGCAACTCTCTCTAAAGGAACAAAGACTTATTTACATTTTCTAGATGCCCTACTGTCAAAAAACATACGGGTGTCATGTTCGTTTCTTGTCATGAACCAGCGAGCCGAGAAATGAGTTCTTCAGAAGATTCCGTTACGCCATGACTTGGTCGTAGGCACCTCCTGCCGTTTGTCTTTAAATGTCAAACAAATTGTTACTCACTTCAAACTTTTGTATTGGCTAACAATTTGTCCATAAAGTTAATCTTACAAACCATTCTTGACATTTAACAGTTGTATAATGTGAGGTGGAAAAGCAGTCCGTTCGTGGCGCCGTAAAACTGTCGACATTTTTTCCGTCTCAAAGGAAATCATGCTTTCCGGGAGTGTTAACTGGCCAATTATTCCCGTGTGTAATAAAGCGGGAAGGAATTAAACTGAAAGCACATGCCTCGATTACAGATGGGCGGCGTCGCAGCGGCGGCATGTAGTCCGCTGTCGAATTCCTCTCTGACAACTTAATCTTCGCAGTGAATTTAATGGCACGGGCACGCAGCATCCGCGGCATGTCAAGTGCGGGGCAACGACCGACAGGTGAGAGATTCCCCTGTCACTGTCACCGATCTGTGAACTGACCTCATTCTATACTAGTAAGCAAGTCTGCAATTATTTAAGGGTGACACTCCGTATCTAGTTCACAATTGACGTCTTGATTTTGATAAAAAAAACTTGAAAAGTATCCTGAAAGTCGTGGCCAAGCCCTTAGGACGCTTTAGATACAGGCGACATGTTGCGCGATATGACGTGCGCGCTATGAAGCGACTATGGATTTACTGTCATTCGGCGCAAATGGAAAATCGTCACCACGTAATGACCATTTTGAAACGGGGCCAAAAGTAATAAAAAATAAAATAAAATAAATATCTGGGGACATCTTAGACAAATCGACCTAGTCCCATACTAAGCAAAGCTTGTAGGTACTATGGGTACTAGGGGACGATTTAATACACTTATATAGATAAATAAATACCATCAAAAGTGAATTTGGTGAAAATGACATTGTGTCTATTGTTTTGTTGTAGGTATACTTTTTTATGACCAATTTTTTTTATAATATTTATGTATGAAAATCGACTATTTTGTACAAAATTCATATTGGTATGACGAATTTATTTCCGATTGGTCATATTTTTGGACTGTACGTAATTCCATATGGACGTATTTCTTTCGAACTATATCAAGTATGCAAATTTTACTTTTAGGGCGTACTTACCTTTAGTACAATAGTTATGTAAGGCGGTTTCGGCTCGGGCGTCAAATACCTGCGATCGGAGGCTTTCTTTATTACCGCCCGTGGTGAGTACGAAAATTTACGTCTCTCCCTGGCCTGTAGCATGTCGATCACGTAACGCATTGTACGCGCGTCAGGTAGATCTAAATGTCACTTTTTATATGGAAAAATGACAGTTAAATTGCCCTAACGCGCGTTCGGAATGTTACGTGATTACCCCTATGGAAGTGGGCTTTTCCGGACGTATAGCGTGCGGTAATTCCTACTTTATGGCCAGGTTAGTAGTTATTTACAATGCACTTGCTCTGAATGTGCCCCTTTATATGGTTCAACATAAACACGGGAAGTGGTCGATGCCTGCATGGCGGCCGCAGGGTGGACCGCACCCGTGCGGAATGGATTTCAGTACAATATTCCCGCACACTATGCGGGAATGAGATTTCGTGAGTTCGTGACAATTAAAATTTCACCTTTTATGCATATTTTTTTTATTTCCTCGCATGATGCACTGAAATCGTACATTTCTGCACGTGTATTGAACGACGTTTTTTAATACAGTTGCGAAAAAATAAGAAAAACAACAAGTAAGAACAGTATTCAAAAAAATTTTTTTTTTGAACAACTTCATTATTTTTCAACTGTATTTACAATGATGTTAAAGAATTAAGTTTCAAATTCCTTACTTGTTGATTTTCTTATTTTTTCGCAACTGTATTAAAAAACGTCGTTCGATACACGTGGAAAAGTAAAAAGCACTAGTGCGCAAAATACAACTTTGCGCACGATTTGCAGCTACAAAAAGTACCACTTTTTGAGCAACTGTATAAAAAAATGTTGCACACTTGCGGATAGGTAATTCCCAACTCGTGTCGGTTGTGAGTTGAGAATTACCTATCCGCACGTGTATCATACAACATTTTACAATGCATCATGCGAGGAAATAAAAAAATATGCATTAATGGGGAAATTTTAATTGTCACGAAATCTGATTATCGCACAGTATGCGGGAATATTGGCCTGAAATCCATTCCCGCACGGGCAGCCGGCGACGCCGTGCTGGCATCGACCACTTCCCGTGTTTATGTTCAACCATATAAAGGGGCTCTTTCAGAGCAAGTGCATTGTAAATTAATTTTTTGCATTATTCAGGCTGATACATTTTTCATGTCAAGGATTTTCCATTTGACATTATTCAGGTTCGACTAATAATTTCGAGTTGTCAATTTTCCATGTGTGCTGAATGTAAATCAATTTATCAACTCACAGGTATGTTGTATACTACCCACTAAAATACTCGTCACTAATGCTGCCAGGATTAGTTCCAACGACCTCGATATCGGAAATCTGCAAACTAATTATAGGATGTTATTAACTGTCCGGACTTGCACTTAAAGTTGTTTGCATGAATGTCTATTGGGTACCTGCCACTAAATACCAGACAACGTAATACAAAACAGGAATACGAAAACTAATATTAAGTATGTATGTGTATCTAGGATTACGAGTATATGACGATACTATAAGTAGGACCTTCCCGTCACACGTTTGCCCTATCCGATTTATGAACTTTGGTGGTGATGAAGTGATGGTTTTCAGAATTTGTGAAAAAATCAACAGGCACTCTAGGTACTCTCTTTTATTATTTGTCACTTTTCTTTACCTATTTGAACCCAAATAAACGTAAAAAAATTGGCTAGCTAAGGTTATAATATAAAAATAAAAATCTACTTGAATGCAAGGTAATATTACGAACAGACGACATTGCGCAGCGCAGCATTATGGCTTTTAATTATAACAAGCCTCTGCCGCAAAGGTCCATTGGAAATCATAATTTTAAATTGAGTAATCATTTATGTGGGATTGATATTTTTTGATGATTTTGTATGGTGCTGGCTGTTAGATGATGAATAAGGAACGATCGAACGTGGTTTGAATATTTTTAGAAAGGTGAATGATTTGACGTATGATTCAGTTTGTAAGACGATCGGAACGAATCAAAACGGTAAATAAAGATAAATAAAGCAGAAGATTTTACAAGAAGTATTTAATTATTTTCACCTGGACCCTCCGGGGTCCACATTTATTTAATAATCGAAACCTATTAATTAGCATTCTGACTTCGATGAAGAGCCACTTAATTAAATTAATCCAATTCCTGAAACCACATCGTAAGCATCAGCACTCATTATTTGTGTAAATTTCTCAGAATTGTGACATTCTGACCAAATAAAATATTCAACTCGTAATTCCAAAATCTCCAGGTAACCTATATCTTTGCCTACCTCTTTCGAGTTACGCTACAAGTGCTGAGTTCAACATCATACTGGCTTAGCGCAGGATAGTTTGTTCGCTTGCCATGTAGCTTTGATGTTATTTAGTATACATGTGTAAAATAGGTTAAATAGATTAGGACTAAAGTAAAAACGTTCCTACACGATGTGAGAAACTCGAATCGAAAGCGACTGCTTGCTCGTAAAACACAGGCTACTGTTTGTTTTGCTGCAGCACTTTTCGTCATCAACACCACTCTTATTCGTACTTAAGATAAAACCGAAATAATATCTCAAAACATGCACTTTTAAATTTATTTCGATACATCATCATCATATCAGCCGAAGGACGTCCAGTGCTCGCTATAACTACCTAGGCCTCCCCAAAGACTACCACAATGACCGGTCCTGCGCCACTCGCATCCAACGAAACGTTTGAAAGTAAAACTTTAAGTAGTGTACTGGAATCACTAGTTGATTATACATAGATACCTACCAGAATATTATAGGTAACTACCAGTAAACACACAAACAATTACTATTAATATATTTTATGTGCACATGTTTTACATAAGTACAGGGGATTATTATTTATTATTTATTTATTGAACCATAAAAATGTGCAACATGACAGTATTAACCAAAACGTTACAGCGATTCAACTTAACCTAAATTACTAAACAAAATCAAGTACCTACTAACTAGAAACTAAAACTAAAAACAATCCATGCGTCTCTCTAACACCCTCTTACATTCAGTCATCATTCGCGACATCCCTGTTACAAACACATCACACTGCGGTGATGCTGCGAGCACGGAGTTGAGGAGAGCAGTCGCGCGAGGTATGGGCGAGTTTCGATACAGGTTCGTCCGCGAGGTCGCAATCGCCAAGAGAGGCACTCCAAGGCGCTTGTTCCGATAATTATGGTGTGTATGATAAACTGAATATGAAATAAAGTCAAAAAGTGAATGTACATTACTTTACAAGATTTGGCCAGACATACTTTTAACTCAACGGCCTGATCCAGGCTCATAATTTATGGAAAACTGGGCCAAGCCAAGAATTAATTGCAATGGATCGATATAAGTAGGTACATAACTTTTAAAAAACTTGAAAGGTTTTCTGGTTTTGTATACTTTTTAAAATAACATACATTTTAAAAGAATACTGAAACTGTTCTAAAGTTGTGTGAAACTCTGCGATGTCGGGAGCAACGTGCTTGTAACTGTTCCAACAATAATTTAATCAAAGGCGCGTGCCCTACGTAGGTAGGTAGGTTCATCTTTGACTTGGTAATATTTTTTGCTGACTCAAGGTATCGTCTCAATACACACTTCAGTAATTGGTTCTTACTCTGATATGGCGTCTTTCTGACTGGGCGGGTCGGGATCGGTATGCGGTATACGGAACCATTGACGCATTAGTTATTACTAATACATAACTGCCGTTACCAGTAATTGCTTATGTGCATATTTCATGCGCGAAAGCGGAGCGATGCGCTTGCAGTACCTACTTCATTCGTACCGCCTCGCTTCCGCGCATCCCATGCTAGTCAGGAATCACTCATTTTAATGTAGGGCGCTCAATAAAGAATTGGTACCTGACCTGACTGACATTTGACACTTGAGTGAGTAAAATTATAAGTGTATTCGTTAATTAATTTTTCCCATTTCCTTTCCGATTTCCATTTCACCCTATTGTTTAGTCATACTGAATTGAAGCTCAGTATACTTTATTTCAGTATGACCTAATATAAAATACGACCCGCACATTTAGGTTCATTCAAATTAAGTACTTACCCTAGTAAAACGGTTTTCATGGGATTTGAAGTTATTAAACTCAATGATTTATTTACGTTTCAATAACATGTACGTACACATATAGGTCGCTATGATGCAAAACCATCAAAATGTTGCGTGCCGTCACTTCACCTGCCGGAAGGAAAAACCCGTATCTTTTATATTTGTGTCAATATGGTTCAACGTACTGAACTTTGAAAGCGCCAGCGTACCCACATTAAACGAACACGTTTCTTCATAAAGTCGCCCATAATACCGTCAATCCTTTATTGAGCAACTTAAATCAGCCATCTTTGTTGACGACCCCTCCACGTGACGCTCGCCCACGTTTCGCAGACGAAGCAGCCCGCCGTCCACGTGCGGGCGTTGAAAAGCGGTACAAACATTCATTAGATAATAATAACAAACAACATGACATGAGGTTTTCGGGACTCATCTGGATTTTCAGGTAGGTATAGGTTTGGTTCAGATGGCTCACGTGTGCGACCCACACGAGTCGTGTTCTGATGCTTTAGATATCTGCTTCCGAAAATTGCATCATGCATTCCGGGGTCCGCTCGGCTTCCTAAATAACCTAAGAATTGGCATAGGTACTAGCTTATGCGGAAGCAACTGCCATCTGACCTTCCAGGCGGGAAACTAGGCAAATCAATAGAGAATACCTTATTGAATTTATAGAGCAACGCATTGTAATCGAATTCGATGAAATATCTTCTTAACACTGGAACGTTCATGTAGAAGAATATCTTTATTTCAACTCTTGTCGTTGCTATAACTTCCTATAATGATGGCGCTTTATAAAATGAAAGGGTCAGCCGTAACTATAATCCTGCTTATACTAAAACAATGTTTGTATTGATCATTAGCTCCACGTTCAGAACGATACATCATTACTACACATATATTTTCAGCCTGATAGGTATCTATGTTGGATCAAATTCGTAACGCACGGTAGTGTGTGTAATATAATATGCGCGCGAGTGCGGCGCTAGATGGTGCGCAGCACACCACAACAATGAGTCACGCCGCGTGGCGGATTCAGGTCAGCCGGCCTCGAGAAAGGCCGAACCGGCGACTACGCTGCGTTGTAAACAGTTCGTGCACTTCGTTTGTTGTCTCTGTACTCCGATCGATAGACCTTTTACCTTTTATCGTAGGTACATTCGAACTTTATGTAGAGGTTAGTTGAAAATTCGCACAATACTCGGGTTAGTACCTAAAGCTGCATCGCCCATAGTTAATCTGCTTTACTATAAGGTTGATTGATAGAAAATGCTTTATGTCATGAATTTTATAAGAATACAGTAAAGCCAAGAAAGTAATCTATCACTTTTGAACGCACAGAACTTAATGCACTTATAACTTAATGCACTTATACTGTTCAATAATTACTTCTCATTAACATGAAATAGGTAAGCACTTAAAAGGTAAATGAATTCAAAAATAGTTAAACATATAAGAAGAGCTAAGAGTTGTGATGAGCAGCATTATCGTCTCATTGTCGTTCTTTGACGGTTGGAATTCAAGCAGGTGTTTCTCATGTGGCTAATGAATGTCGTTAAAGTGGACATCAGACGGTTCCTCTACCTCTCAACTGTCGACCTTAACGAGCCACATTAAATAAAACACAAGGACCATATTCCGGTACAATACTCGTTCGACATTCCGTGCAATTTAATTTATTAGATTAGATTGCTTATTTTGGTGAATTTGATGTTAAAGTATGTTTCATATGTTGAGAATTATTGAAATTTTATTTCAAAGAAATGATACCTAATTACTTATTATAGACCTACAGACGGTCACTTTTAAGGTGATAACAAAACAAAGATTTTGAACTTATTTTATTAAAACCCTTCGCTTGGCGTCTTGTTCATAAATGACATATGTTCCCAGGGTCAGGATTGGTAAATCCCTAACTAACTCTCCATTCGGATATTTTGTTTAAGTATAGTTAGGTAGATGGAATTCCCAGATTTCGGGCCTGTGTGGATTTTCGGGTGGACAAAAATAATCATGGCAAATTATAATAATTGAGTTAAATAGTGCCTATTATTCGTAGGGAACTAAGCCAGATACACTTATCTTGAATATTATTTACCGTGCTTATTGAAACCTATGGTTATGATATAATGATTTGAGTTCAGTCACCGACTCACCGAGCACGTAAATTTACAGCCAAGTACCGCCGTGCGTAAACTTCAATTCCAATATGATTATGGAGGGTGTAAGTAGTCTTTTGAACCTCCATATTAACTTTCATAACGTGTGAGGTATAACGAAGGGCATTGCCATATTGAAGCTGATGTACCTTATCTAGAGGTGGGACAGGACAGACTATTGGCCTTTTGCATTCAAATACGACGGGGTCTTGTATTTATAAGTATAAATTACCTACTACTTACCTTAGTATTTGTAATATAAGTTGCTTCAATATCAATCAGTGTCTGCTGATATGGCTGTTATGAACACACGGCATTAACTAAAGTTGAACAAAATATTTTGTGATGGAATTAGTCTAATAATATGCGTTTAAATTTTAAAGTCGACCCTGAGTGTAAAGCGGCAATTACACGTCGTCGTTCGCCGCATGCTGCATGCGGCGACCGCAAAAGTGTAAAGTACACGTTAGTCGGCCGCATTCGGCGGTCGACAGCTAAGTAATAGCCGTAGTAGGCGAACAGACTAATGTCAAAACGACGTTTGTTGGCCTAAGTAGGTAGTTTAAAATGAATTCGGCGTCCGCATTAGGCGAACGACGCAGTGTAATTGCCGCTTTAGTCCGGGCGGTTCACCCAGTCACCCAGAATAAAGCATGCCACAATGCCACGGCACGAGCTGCAGCTGTCGGTGCGCCCGTCGACGCTCCGTAAACAGACTAATCGCCCCGTAACGAGTGAAGACGCGATTTTGCACCGCATATTCACATGATCATTATTTGGCATGACACGGATATTATGACAAGTGACTTTTCAGACCTTGAAGTATCTAATGGAGAGAGTGCGCATCTTGAATTAGGATTTCATTATATTTATACCTACTAGTTGGAATGATCGCCGATTGCGGTATTGATGTGATGATCGATTTACACGCGAAAGCAGCAGCTTATTTGCAAGGCATCTTTTCAGTCGTCAGTCGTCAGCCTGTTTTGCTTTTAGTCAATCGATTATGTACCTCGAAATGGATTTATTTACTTTCATATTACTTAATTTTTTTGCATAGTCTCAGGATCTCCAATCAATTTTCTTAATAGGTCACAGGCGCCGCTATACACGCCACGTGTAAAGTGTAGGTAACTACTTGCAAGACTATCTAAATAAACAACCAGCGTGGATAATCTACGTAAATCTATTTAATATTCAGGTCAGATCCAAAAAGTAGGTGTAGGTACAGCCTGTGCCCTATAAGCCTGTAATACAGAGGTAGCCTGAGCAGCTTTCATTTTGATATTTGGACAGATAACCTAATACATTGTTGAGCTATGAAGGGAAATATCAGATTTGTTTCTACGATAGACGAAAAGTGGAGCTTAATCTATTTTTAGGCACAACGGTAAGTGGGCGGAACAATTTAGACACCAAATAAAATAACCAATAATTATGATTTTTTATCGAAAAAGGATGAATCTATTGTCAAACGGAGAAAAAAGTAACGCAGGGGATTAAATAATCACAAAGTCATAAGTATCAAAAGGTTTATTTATTTACTAGCTGTTGCCCGCGACTTCGTCCGCGTATAACATGTTATCGTCTAAATGTTTGTTGAAGGAATGAATTAAAAAAAAAAACATTGAAATTTATTTTCTACCTAGCCTTTTAGAAAACAATCTAAAACCGAAGTTACAAATCTCTTACTTTCAAAATCTCTTGCTCTCTATACAAACTAAGAACCCTCTCTGAACCCTCATAGTAAACAGTCTGAAACCGTAGTTACAAATTTCTTACTTTAAAAATGTCGTGCTCTCTATACACAGTTCGAACCCCCTTTTAACCTTCTTAGGCGATGAATTAAAAAAACGCTGAAATAAGTTTTGTAGTCTAAACAGGCTAAGATCGCAGTTACAAATATCATACTTTAAAATTTTCTTGCTCTCCATACAAACTTTGAACGCTTTTCAGGGAAAAATTAAAAATAAAACACTCGATTTTTTTATTGTAATAGGTAAGTATTTTTTCTACAAACTATCTAGTCTATAGCTAAAAAAAAGTATTTCCCATACGAACCTTGCACCCCTTTTTAACCCCTTAAGGGGTGAAATTTTCCAAAACGCTGGCAGTAGGTATTTTTTTGTATTTTAATAAGTAGGTACTTAATCTTTCTACAGAGTTTTAACCTCCTAAGGCCCATGGGCCTACTGGAAGGACTTATCTTCTTAAAGGAATTTTAACCATTTTGAGTTGGAATAGAGCTGCATTTGTTTTGTAGTGGTGAAACAAACAATATTCAACTCTTTATCTAACGTTAGTTGATTCAAATTTCAATGTCATTTTGTATCGTATGGTGGGCCTTAGGAGGTTAAGTTTCTACCTAAAAAAAAAATTTCCTACACAAACATTGCACCTCTTTATCCCCCTCTTAGCGGGTGGAAATTTTCAAACCACTGAAAGTAATTTACCTATATATTTGTATTCTAATAAATAATATTTCTACACGATTTCAAGTCTCAAGCTCAAAAAAAAAGTTTCCTCCATACAAATTTTCACCTGTTTTAATCACCCTTAGGGGTGGAATTTTCTAAAACGCTGTTTTTTTTTATTTGTATTGTAATAAGTTATCTTTCTACAAACTTTTAAGCTTCTATCTCAAAAAGAAGTTTCGCTCATACAAACTTTGCAACCCTTTTTAACCCCCTAACAGGCTGAATTTTCCAAAACGCTGGCAGTACTTTATTTGTATTCTAATAAATAAGCTTTCTACAACGTATTGAGTCTCTTGCTAACATAATAAAGTTTCCCCCATACAAAAGTTGCACCCCTTGTTTATCCCCTTAGGGGCAGAATTTTCCTAAACGTTGAAAGTATTTTATTCGTATTCTAATAAGTAATATTTATACAAAATTTTAAGTCTCTAGCTATAAAAAATAAAGTTTCCCCTATACAAACTTTGCACCCCTATTTGACCCCTTTAGGGGTAGAATTTCCAAAAATTTCTGCTCATCCGTTGCCTACGTTGTAAAAGGTAGTTCTGGTGTAAATTTCAACTCTCTAGCCCCAGTAGTTTCGGCTGTGCGTTGATGAGTGAGTGGGTGAGTCAGTCAGGGCATTTATATGTAGGTATAGATAGATAGAAGATGACGAAAATCCCATTCAAATATCTCAAAACCGTTTTAATGTCGCTTGTTAGAGTGAGAAAACGATCGGGGACTGTGACGCCAAGATCCTCGAGCGTCATAGTAAAAAACAATCGTTTCATTTGACGGTGCGTTTTGTGAAAAAGGGACAGAACATAAAACTTTGGAACTTAGTGATTACCTATACATATACCTAACCTCTTGCGTTGATTTTTTCTCTATTATCCTTTTTTCGAGAAAATACATTATGATTATTTTATTTAGTGTCTACCTACAGCCGGGTCCGCTGCACCAATGTTTTCCATGTTTTTAAACATCTAACATGTTTTCAGTCAGGTTCGGCAAACAAATAGGGTTTTGTTTTGATTGGCAAAACATGTTTGACGTTTAAAAACCACGAAAACATGGCGCAGCGGACGCGGCTTACGGGGTATAGTTTCGATTCCTGAGCTATAACCACGAACTTCGGAATTCGAAAATATTCGGGTATCTCTATCTCTATCGCACTAACTATACTCGAGTGACAGGGATGCAGTTATACGAACTTCGAGTTTCGGTTTTCGTGGTAGCGCCGTAGGCACTTTGGCAGAATGCACAAAGAACGCGTGCCATTGCCATTCAAAAAAAACAAAGTCGTGTTAATTATATTGTTCAAATTTGTTAATACATTTTTTTTAATTACGCCATAATGCGACATTTGCGCATATAAGTTCTCATATCACAAATTGACAGCCGCATGCCTGAACCACTAGGCTACCGTAGCTTCAAATGAAGTCGTATATTTCGGAAAATTAATTAATTGTCGCAGTCGGATAAAAACTATCCTAAGTTGCAGCTAAAATAATAATGTACCTATATAAAATGTTTCATATTTTTCCGTCCATGGGATGCTGAGAACATTCGTACCGCACAAAGCTTAGTTTCAATCTGGCTAATTCTTTTTTTAATTTAGAGATTTATTATAAGTGGAGATATAAGTGGAGATGGAGATTAATGATTTATTAAAATGCATGAGGAGATTGGGTTACAATTGCAGTTACACTTGCAGCTCTAATACATTAGTCTCACCAAATCCCACCTTTATAGGTACATACATTTACAAACTAGCTAAGAAACTATTTATTTAAAAATATTATTAATACAAACAGGCCAGATAAGAGGGTTAGGAGGATTTAAGAGGCTATATTCCGTCCCTTTTCCGTGAAACGCACCTTCATATGAAACACTACTAGTATGACGCTTGGGGATCCACGGGCGTTGTCTCTCTCTTTACAAGCAATATTAAAACGGTTGTAGCTTCGTAATTTTTTGAATCTGAATGGGATTTTCGTCACTATTAGGCAGATTTTTTTGGCCTTCTTTCTTTTGGAGTACCTAATAATAAATTTTGAATCTATACCCAGAACAAAAGTAGTTTGCGTTGGGGTTACATTACAGACCTATTAGTAAAGGCGACCTAGGCACTTGTCCCAGTGGCATCTTCAATCTGACGATCCCTAGTAGAGAAAAGGAAATCGTTATTTATTACTAGAATATTATAAATAAGTAACATACATATGAATCACATACGGTTTACTTTGTACACGAAGGAATCGATTAATATTAAAATTCTGGCGGTGTTTATAAAAATAAAGAATTAGATTAACAAAACGCTTCTCTGTAAATTATCTATGCTTGAAATCTATACAAAGTATAACAACGCTAGAAATATGTAAGCTTGATGTGACATCTTTTTTTATTTTTTTGTTTTCTTAGGAGAAATCTTTTATGGATCCCACTCGGCTCGGGAGAAACCAAGTGGGTATGTCCGACTCTCACGGACCCCTTTTTTATTTTTTTTTTGTTTAGGGGGGGGAAATGCGTTACGCATACCACCCGGGTGCAGGAGGTGACCCGAGTGGTTATGTGGGACTCCCGTATGAGCTAATGAGACCCACGGTGTACCCACTAAAACCCCCCCACTTGCCACCTCGCCGCCTTGTGGCGAGGTCACGGGAACGCTTGCGGACACATCCGCGACCCCGCCGGCGGCAGCCGCCTACAAGCGGCTCCTTCGCGGATGCCCGGGGGCCCTCCACGTGACGTGAGGCACGCCATATGTTTTGGCGCGCCTGCCTCCTCGGTCTCCACCTGTTCAGTAGCGGACCCCCCTGAGTCCGCTACGAGGAGATCATGGGTGCGGAAAATGCAGCACCCGGTGGCGGATCAGGTCTGTGGTTCCGCCACCGACCACGACTCGGCCGCAGAGGATAGGGAAAGCGGCGCACCGTAATACCGGCATTCCTCTTCCTCTGCGGTCCCACCAATGCCGCTTCAGCGGAACGGCCCCGCCAAGTTCGCAGGGGGTAGGGAAAGTGGCGCACCGTTATACCAACACGCCTCTCCCCCTGCGATCCCACCTCGGCCGCAGAAAATAGCGCGTGAGAACTTCTTCTGCGGTCCCTCCCCAACGCATCCTAAGCGGGCATAGGCAAGCCCGAAAGGAGCGCCCTCCTCGGGCCAGCCGGCAGCCCAAACAGGCCGGCCCTGGGTGCCTCTTAGCTTCGCCGTGGGTGACCAGTCCACGGTTACTAAGCCCCCACGCCCCGACAAGGCGAGCACCCTCGGGGGGACTCTCACGGACCCCTGGGGTGTTCCACTGCTCGCTTGTAGACAGAGCCCCGGGAACGCTATGCACACACATCCGGAACTTGATGTGACATCTGCTCCAACTCGTTAGGAGGGATCCAACTATGTAAACCCCGGATTAAACAAGTATCTCTATTGGAACCATTATGGACGAATAAAACCACCGGAACCTCTAGACGCGGCGCGGGCGCCGGCGTGAAACGAATTCTTCAGACACCTCATAAATTCGAATACATTTTCAAGTATCTACATCTCTTTCAAACTTTCACTGCCTCGTTAGTGGTAGAGAAGGATATGTGATACGTCTGCTGATGTGGTTTTAGTACGGAGGGAGCCGGCTAGCACTGCGGAGTGCATTTGGACGGTTGCCAACTATGCGCGGGCTAACAGCTATGGAATCTACCGGTTAATTTTCATTTTACGGCCCTATCTAAAGTTATTCAATTCAATTCAATATTTTTATTTCAGACCATGTGATCCATATACTGTTAGTAACAAAATAAACTTGAAACTATGTTAGCAATTATTATTATACATTAAAAAAAAGGAACTGCAGTACATTGCAGTCAGGGGTAATAATATACGTACATAAATAAGAGCATAAATATCTGTACACGCCTTTATGACATTGACAATAGAGTCCTGTACAAATATTTATGTCGTTATTTATGTACGTATATTATTACCCCTCTGACTGTACTCACGGAATACTTAAATAAGATGGAAGCGGCGTGTAAGCTAGTTATATTTCGGAATCCAGCTCAACACAATCAAAACTGAATTTGTACATATAAACATTACTGCAAAACGCTTCTAATTGATAAAAGCCTTTATTTCCATTACGATTTTAACAGTTGTAATTTTTAGGACGAAAAGTAACTCAAAACTGCATTACTTGCGGTCTAATTTCCAATGCCAAAAAAATGTCACGTAAGTCTATTCTTTATCAATATAGGAGCCAATTTCGAAAGGGGTTTTCAAATATGGAAATGCTATGAGGAATAGTCTTGATACCTGCTCTCCTTCTTGCATTAGAGCATAACTCAACATGTGTACGTCACCTTTTGACGGAAATTGACATTTACTTTTTGATTGCAATATTGAGGCCCTGTTCAAATAAAGTTGACGATTGATTATGTTCAAAACCAAAGGTCTTATGTTACTATGACACTCTATGGTGATACACCTATTTGAAAATTTAGAATACAAAATAGAGGTGAGACTAAGATCATAATTACCGATATTTTATATTCTTGGTATATATCGTTTATATAGGATATGGTATATATAGTTAAATCAATTTTAAATACTTAGAGTAAGAGCGTTTGCGTACTGCGGCCGATCCGAACCTGGCCCCGTAGCATGGATTAGTCATACATTAGTTTGATTCAAATTTCAATGTCATTTTGTGACGTATGGTGGGCGCCACCAGGCCCCGTAGCATGGATGGCGGCGTTATCACGCGATAAGTGATAGGATAAGCGCGTCGTCTCGTTCTATCGAACGGTGTCAGCCCGGGACGGATGCTCTATCCTGTCACTTATCGCGTGATACGGGGCCTGGATAGGATAAATACATTCATAACGCGCTTCACGCTAACATCACAGAAAATTTGTTCAAAAAACTGTTATTTTAGTACTTACCAGTGATAGAAAATCGCTCCCGGAGGAACCTTTGGGTCCTGACTTGCCTGTCGGCACGACTAAATTGCAGAACGCGGCATGTTCTTATTTTTAATACGGCTAAAATCGTCACCCACGGTCAACAGACAACTGATCTGCGTTTTGACTGCGTTTGACAGTGTTATGAGTGTTCACTCATAACATCGGCTACACGCACCCCGCCCACTACCGTTTCTATAGTATTTACTTGTTCTGTGGCAGTACTACTTGACATAAGTCAATGTAGTTCTGACCCGCTCGATCCAGTGCCACATTATGTTCCCTGAGGAGGGCAGCGTTGGCCGCGGAGCTGACTGTCGGAAGGATCGGCCTCCTGGGGCTTCGGGTGTCCCTGACGAAGACGGACGCGGTGGTCTTCGGAGGGAGAGGCTGGCGGCTGCGTGCCGACGAGACCATCCCCGTAGGGGGTGAGGCGGTCCAAGGCCCACATAAAACATTTGGGCTTGATCCTGGACCGTAAGTGGGATTTCGGGGAGCATTTTAGGGAATTAACTCCCCGACTCGTCAGCACTGCATCTGCGCTGGGCCGGCTCCTCCCAAACGTCGGAGGGCCAAAGGCCCCAAGTCGGCGCCTCTTCGCAAACGTGGTACGAAGTATGGCACTGTACGGGGCGCCGATATGGGCCGACAAATTGAAAGTGAAAACCAAGGCCCTCCTACGAAGGCCCCAGAGGGTGCAGAGGATGGCCGCTGCTACCGAACGGTTGCGTTTGCGGCTACCTGCGCTCTTGCCGGCAGCCTGCCGTGGGAATTGGATGCTAGGCTGCTGGTCGAGCGACACAGGGAGAGAGAGGTGACCAGGACAAGCGGAGAGTTCCCGGCCCCACAAGAGATGGCCGCGAGTCGGAAAAGTGCAGTGGAAAGGGAGAGGGACAGATGGAAGGAGGCTCTGGAGGAGCCTCCTATGGCACTCGAACCATGTGGGTGCTCCTCCCGTCATTGGAGGGTTGGCTGGACTGCCGTAAGGGCGATCTCACTTATAGGCTGGCGCAGATAATGACCGGACATGGGTGCTTCGGTCATTACCTGCACCGCATAGGGAGGGAGGCCTCGCCAGTCTGCCACCGCTGTGGTGAAGACAATGACACGGCCCAGCATACTCTGGCGGAGTGTACAGGCTGCGCCGTAGAACGCCAACACTTAAGGTTGGCGTTAGAATCGGAAGATCTCTCGCTACACAACGTAGTCTCGCGTATGTTGGGCAGCGAGAGATCGTGGGTGGCGGCAGCGACATTCTGCGAGGAAGTAATGTCGCAAAAGGAGAAAGCGGAGCGGGAGCGTGAAGAACGAGCCGACGCGCCCCTGTTCCGGCGCAGACGGTTGGGGAGGAGGCGGTTACAATTCATCAACCGCCAACTCCCTCAGTAGGGCTGGTGCGACAGGGACCCACCACACAAGGCCCTACACGTCTGGGGGAAGGGTCGAAGCGTCGCCGATCCTTCCCTCCTCTGGCGTGAGGGTGCCCCCGGTGTGGCCGGGGCAGCAGCCGGGGGGACGTCGTGGTAGAATGCTTGCGATCCCATGGCGTTCCCCGATAACGGCAGTGCGGGTGACGCCGGTGTGTTTTTAGTGGGTAGACTCCTCCCCTCCCTTTCGGGAGGAGAGAGTCCCACATAACACCCGTAAGGCCTTCCCCTGGGCAGGGTGTATGCGTAATGCATTTTCACACCGTCAAAAAAAAAAAAAAGTGCCACATTATGTTGCAATTAAATCTACCAGCCACCAATACCTTCAGAATGCCGTTTTGACTTTACCTGACGCGACTCATCAGCGACGTGGTTATCTTTCGCATTATGGCGTGAAAATTGTCCGTGCGCGTCTCAGCAAACATTTCCGACGCACTGCACCACTTCGGGAGTCTCAACCGCATTCTGAAGGCATTGTTGTATTGTATGCGTAGGGCGTTGTAGGCTCGTTTGGTATACCGAACCCACAGACCGTTAGAGTAAAAAGATTGGCTACACGCTTTGAATAGCGTTATTTTAACATTAACTGAGCATCTAGCGAATCTGCGAGCCAGCATATTACTCCTCACCGACAACGCCCTACGCTCTCTCTCGATATCAATATCATCACACAGGTCCTCCGTTATGATGTTGCCTAAGTACTTAAAGCGGTCCACCACCTTGGGTACAGCCCCACCAAAAATCACTGGAGGGATAAAATACGACCTAATTTTACCCGCTTTAAACACCATTATTTCGCTCTTGGTGGCGTTGTACACGAGCCCGTGTGCGGCCGCATATTCCTCACACTTGGCCACTAGCTGTCTAAGGGCCCCTATAGACGGACTCAGCAGCACCATGTCATCTGCGTAGCTTATGTTGTTGACACACGTGTTTTCGATATAGCATCCAGCATGCATGCTGCTGAGCTCGCCTATTAATTCGTTCATATAAAAATTGAACAGTTTAGGAGACGTCAAGCCCCCCTACCGTACTCCACATTCCAACCTATAATATGTGGACAAAGTCCTGGCCCATCTCACCTGGTTTAATTGGTTTTGGTACCAGTACCTCAACAAGCCTGTACAATCACCCGGAATACCTGCTTCCTCCAGTTTTGCCCAGATAATATTGTAGTCCACTCTATCGAAGGCCTTGGAGAGGTCCAGGAAGCAGGCATAAATCGGTGTTTTTCTAGCCGTGTAGTACCCGATAGTATGCAAAAATGCTATTAGTATTTTTATAATGAAAACATGTTTGAGTATACAAATTTGGAGACGTAAAGCCTGGTCCACTGCGCCGTGTTTTCAGTGTTTGCAAACATCTAACATGTTTTCCGTCAGTTTCGGCAAACAAATAGGGTATTGTTTTGATTGGCAAAACATTTTTGACGTTTAAAAACCACGAAAACATGGAGCAGCGGACGCGGCTTTAGTACTACTTGAATCCAAAAATATATGCATCAGGAAATAACAGCATTTTAATATAATATTTAGGACCTTGAGATAATATTGAATTTCATCTGGCCTATAGAAAGGTTTATTCATTAACAAAAATAAGTGGGGTATGGGCTTATCTTAAAGAACGTATATAGAAGTAGTCAATTATAATATAAAGTAAAGAAAGTTTATACCATTTTCACCTGATTTTTACGGAATTTATATATATTACTTTTAATATTTTTTTACCGTTGCGCTATTAAATTTAGGTGGATTGTTAATTAATATTTAGTCAAATTAACCAAACAATTTTTTGGTGTGAAAATATGGCTGATATAGATATATTGTTGTGTTTTCATAGAGCGAAACCGTATCTTTCTCAGTCTAAACCCTCAATTTCTGAATAAAAATCGTAGTTACCTAACTCTCCAGTTCCCGCGATATTAGCATAGCATGTCGCCATTTTAGGTATTTTATTTATCAGGCAAACAGTTGAAACAACTTATGATACCTGTAATCAATTAACTTTAAGTATAGGTAGTATATTTGTTGTGCTAAACGACTAGCTTTTTAGGTGATGACCTTTGAGTCGGGTGACACGTTCTTTTCAAACATATTATGGCAATCTTTGAGATTTTGTAAATGTTTCATTTGTCAAGGTAAAGCTTTTCAGTAGCTCCTTTATTATTTACCTGTATGTTATAAGTAGGGCCCAGAATTTTGCGTGCGACTACTGACACATGTAAGGGAGGGAGCACTGCTTTTTATCGATATATTCGATATATCAGTCATTCACTTTATCATTGAGGTTAATTTCTAACTTGAATACATAATTGTAAATATGTTTTTGGTTCGATTTAGTCGGTTTGCGACCACTCTTGCAAATAGTGTTTAAGTAATTAATAAAACGATTCATCATCATCATCACCATATCAGTCGAAAGACCTCCACTGCTTGACATAGGCCTTCCCCAAAGAGTGCCAGAATGACTGGTTCTGCGCCACACGCATCCAGCGGATTCCTGCGATCCTTACTACTTTGTGGTGGGTCTACCCACGCTGCGCCTTCCGGTACGTGGTCGCCATTCGAGACCCTTTCCGCCCCAACGACCATCGGTTCTACGTGCAATGCCCACTGCTTTAGCGTCAACTTTAGCGATTCGGAGGGCTATATCGGTTACTTACCTTGGTTATGTTGCGGATAGCCTCATTTCTGATGCGATCCCGCAGATAAACTCCTACCATAGCCCTCTCCATTTGGGTGACTTTGAGCCTTCTTATGAGGCCCATAGTAAGCGACCACTTTTCAGTGCTTACGTCATCACTGCACACTGGCAACACGCACTGGTCAATCACTCTCGTCTTGAGACACTGCGGAATATTGGACGAAAAGATGTGCCATAGCGTAGCTTCCCGAATGCTGCCCAGACGAGTCGGATTCGACGATTGAACTCTTTCTCAAAGTTGGACCTACCTAACTGCCCCTATTGTTACTCTTCTAAATCAACTTTTCTCAAACATGCTCGGAAATGTATGGTGTTAATATCATGAAATGAAAACATGAAGTTTCTTGTTTCTTCTTGTTCGATCATAACCCATTTCGTCAACAGGCCCTGTTGGGGTCAAAAGCCGTGACCGAAGCAAATTATGGATCATCTTAGTTAGTTATCTACAGCCTACAAGATATGTCATCTGTTATAAATGCCGATTCCATCTGGTCCGACTCAGTACCCCAAGCACGAGTGTGGTGCAATGAACCCTTCTGATGGAAACAAGAGGTCGAGCGATCTCCTGGTGGTCAGCCTCCGCGGCTGTTACGGAATCCAATCAAACGTTACTAACTTATATAGGAAAAATACCACGGCCACATCGATTTTTATTACGTCGCGATTTAGCTTGGGATGGATGATTTGTAAACAAACAACATTCGTTTATGTCAGTAGGATATTTTCATTTCATTTCATTTACTCACATGAGTCTTGAAAGATCTTGTCAATGATACTACATTTACTATCCTATGACTAGTGATTCTATGAACTCTTTTGCTCAAAATAAAGAACCGTAATACCAACAAAGTAAAAGCGAAGTTAGTTAAATTAGTATTTTGGGAAAAAAACCGGTCAAGTACGAGTCTGACTCGCGCACCGAGGGTTCCGTACAAACTTTCATACACCATATCCGTCAGTCATGCCAGGACCCCATTCATTCTTGAACAATCTTATACAGCTCACAAAGTTACCGTTGCAAAGCGACATCTGCATTTAGGTACAACAACTTACAACCTAGTAGGTATGTTTGTTTATGAGCGATAGCTTATTATATTTATTTTTTATTTGAAAGAAGGTCCTTTAAAGAGAATCTCATAGGAATTAAAAAAAAAAATTACATAAAAAGTAAGTAAATTACAAATTTAATTAATAAAGAAATTATTATTGATAAATAAAAAAAAATACGCTAGATAGAGATATCATTTTACTTTTCCTGTATTATTTATGTTACTGAAACCGAACCGGGCATACTCGCTAGCGGATTTCTGAATTTTTCATTATAATTATTAAAATACGGAAAGAGGAAGAAAACTTTTATTTCATACCCAAAGTTGGAAAACAGTCTTTAAATTCAACTAAGCTAACCTTCAATAGTGTAAATAGACAATATCGGAAACTGATTACATTTAAAAACATTAATGTATCAGCTAATTCAACACAATAATAACGGTTCATAAGTGTGCAACAGAAATCTAGAATTATTATAATCCAATGAAGTAATATTTCTACCATCGCAAACTATCGTGTCTGGAAGAGTAAAGACATACTAATTTCAACCTTAAAAGCTAAAGCATAAAGAACTAAATGAAAGAAACGATACGATCACTGGTCGTGAGGCGCATGTTTACGCACACTGGGCCTAGCGCGCTAAAACGACAAGCAAATTTCGACCTTATTTCCAAAGAGCTTAGGTGGGTTTTCGATGCACTCATCAACTCTTCAGAGTTTGGTGATTTTACCAACGTCTCCAAGCTCGTGTCGCTTGTCCCTTGTCGCTTGTCGCTTGTCCCTTGTCGCTTGTCGCTTGTCCCCATGTCGCGATAGGGACATGTCGCTTGTCGCTTGTCGCTTGTCCCTTGTCGCTTGTCGCTTGTCCCTTGTCACTTGTCGCTTGTCCCCATGTCGCGATAGCGACATGTCGCTTGTCGCTTGTCGCTTGTCCCTTGTCGCTTGTCGCTTGTCGCTTGTCCCTTGTCGCTTGTCGCTTGTCCCCATGTCGCGATAGCGACATGTCGCTTGTCGCTTGTCGCTTGTCGCTTGTCCCTTGTCGCTTGTCGCTTGTCCCTTGTCACTTGTCGCTTGTCCCCATGTCGCGATAGTGACATGTCGCTTGTCGCTTGTCGCTTGTCCCTTGTCGCTTGTTGCTTGTCCCTTGTCGCTTGTCGCTTGTCGCTTGTCCCCATGTCGCGATAGCGACATGTCGCTTGTCGCTTGTCCCTTGTCCCTTGTCGCTTGTCGCTTGTCCCTTGTCGCTTGTCCCCATGTCGCGATAGCGACATGTCGCTTGTCGCTTGTCCCTTGTCCCTTGTCGCTTGTCGCTTGTCGCTTGTCTCTTGTCGCTTGTCGCTTGTCCCTTGTCGCTTGTCGCTTGTCCCCCATAGGAAAGTATAAAAGGCCGAGTCGCAGTAGTATTTGGGTTCATTCAAGTATCATCGATCAGACTGGTTGGGTCTCTGGCTGTTTTTGTTAAGAGTTTGGTTTTTTCTTACCGTTGGTTTTACCGGGTGTTTATTATCGTTATATTAAAGTGCAGTGCTTATTTTTGTGAGACAGGCCTGGGAACGTGGCTTGCCATTGCGGAGGAATAACTCCGCAATGAAGAGTTATGGTTCTGGGTACTGGAATAGTGTCTAAAGTAGTTTACTGTTTTTATTATTATACAAGCCAGATCCCAGTCTAGGTAAACACAATAAACAGTTTGCCTGCCTCTGTAGTCTCACCTAACGGTGGCAACGAGATTACGGTGGAGTCTGATAGCGTAATCAGATTATACGAGAGGATCTGATGTCTCTTTTATACAGACCAAGAGGCAGCCAACACTCTCCCACGTGGATCGAGACTCCTCTACGTTCTAAGGCGTGGCCACAGGTTGGCACAGGAGGATACTCCGCTCGCCGAAGTTCTGTAGTACTCGAGAAGCGGGCTTCATTAAATACGTTTATATATAACCTTAATATACACAATAGGGCCGTCCTACCCCTTGTATTCCCTCTAGACTGCGGTCGCAAGGGGGGGGGACTCCTCACTCCGGCCGCTAGGTTGCTATCTCAGGCTCGCCGACTGAACTTATTACAGATATTTTAGGGATACATTCTTATTTCTTGAACTAAGGTATGGTTCAAGAGATAAGCAGCTTAGGGACTTCAGGATAGGCATAGGAGTAAATTCATACACTGTTAAGGGCATTTAGGCATAAATAACTGAAATAAGGGTCTACTATACTAATAACAATAATGGAGTTTTAAATTGCTAGCGTGGACGACTGAGTTCTCTTTAAGGGTAAAGTGGTGTTAAGTTCCGTATGTCATTACATGTGAAACATTAAGGTATAATGATCAATTACTAATTATCATCAAAGGGTTATAGTTCTATTTATGATATTGGGATATCTTTGCAGGATTGTTTCAGAAAGATGAAATGATAATGGGCTTTATGGCAGGCCGAGCAGTCCATAAAATCCAATTAGGTATCTTATTATCGCAAGTGGAATGTTTCTCTACATTTAAGACACAATTTAGGTTAAATATTTCACATGTAAAGAACGGAATGTCTTAGCATTACCTACAGTTTCCCGCTACAGAATGGTCGTAGGAGTTTGACCATATAAATTAATTATAAATATTGTCACTTCTAAAAGATGTCTGACGAGTTTGTTTGGTGTTTTTTCTCGAAACAGACCGCTAGGTTGGAAACACTGGTAGCTTCATTCTTTGGGTCTTAAACCCTTAGGTTAGTAAGGGAGGTAACTTGTTTAGGGCGTCCAAACCCTCATCTAAACAAGATGTAGCCTGTGTGTGTGATTAAGAGATTACCACACAACCCGTCGATAGTACTTTTGTTCCTAAATACAAGTATCTAGGGGACATTTCTAGCTCACTGTAGGGTCAAATAAATAACCTTGTTTATATGAATGATAAAGCTACATCTTGTTCAACCGGACGCGTAATAGGAGTAGGGGGATTTTCTACCAAAAACAAAAAATATTTTAAATCATAAAGTAATTATAGGGAATAAATTCTAGTCCTCAATATTAGCACTTGATTTTATCTAGAAATACAAAAATAGCAGTTGGAAGTTACGTACAGATAGGCTAGCTAAAAATATTTAAGGGATGAAGAGTCTACGGTTTTCTGTCAAGCTATCATAAAAGAATCAGGGTTATTACGGTGCACAACATTACAGGGTTCCTACCACTAGCGATCACATTTGGCCAAATCTTCAGGTATTCGTAATAAAAGCACGCAACGAAAGTAGGTTTAATACAGTAGGTAAATAAGCGCAATTACAGTAGAGTCGTCATTAGAACTAGTTTAACGCTAAAGATTACATAGGGTTCTGTAGAGTAAAAAATATCAGTAGGCGTTTCAGCGGGTGTGTAGATTTTCAGGGCAGTTTCAGCGGTCGTTACAATTAGGTAGCGTCAACTGGATGACTTCGAGTAGTTAGTTTCAACGGGTCGTTTCAATTTGGTTCCGTGCCATAGGATTTCTTCAGTAGCCTGTTTCAGGCAATTTGTTGCAGAGTGAAGATGGAGGTTAGCTTGGCAGGGACTGTAGACTCTTCATCAGCTAGGGACTCCGACAAGTCAGGTGCTAATTTAGGATTCCATCTGAAAAACAAAAAAAAAATATTTACTACATTATTTGTATATCGCTACGGTAGCCTAGTGGAGAGCTGCGGTAGCCTAGTGGTTCGGGCGTGCGGATGTCGGGCGGCGGTCGTGGGTTCGAGTCTCGGCTCGTGTCAGTGAGTTTTTCGGAGCTTATGTACGGAATATTTATCGTTGGCTTTTCGGCGAAGGAAGATATCGTGAGGGGGCCGGTCTGGCCCCGGTAGTGTCTGGTTTTCTGCGTTGGAGGGTCGGATGGCGGTCGATTTCGTGAGGCTGGTGCTTGTGCCGAGTCTTGGTATTGGATGTCGGGGCGGACCCCGGGCTCCTTTTAGGGGGCGCAGCCGGGAGTGGCACTAGAAGGATGATGATATTATTTGTACATCGCATGTTTCCGGTATAGCCCTCCGAATCGCTAGACGTAGGAGGCGGTGGGCGGAGCGCGTTGCGCTTGGAGCCGATGGCCGTTGGGGCGGAAAGGTTTTCAAGAGGCGGCCGCGTGCCGAAGGGAGAACTGATGATCTGGTGAATGTTGCGGGGGTCCGCTGGATGCGGGTGGCGCGGAACCGGTAGAACTTTAAGCTATATTTACTTAAAAGTATTGTGGCACTCTTTGGGGGAGGTCTGTGTCCGGCGGTGGGCGTCTTTCGGTTGATATGATGGTGATAATGATGTTTCCGGTAGAACTTTAAGCTATATTTTCTTAAAAGTATTGTGGCACTCTTTGGGGGAGTTCTGTGTCCGGCGGTGGGCGTCTTTCGGTTGATATGATGGTGAAAATGATGGTTCCGGTAGGGCTTTAAGCTATTTCTACTTAATTATTTTGAATAGGTATTATCCCCTAACTTAGATGTGAGCTCCAGATGGCACGTGTGCGCATTGCTCTTAACTAAAGCGTAGGCGCTGCAACTATCGTCTGATGCTTGAACACCTTCCAAAGAGAACCGGGGTATTCCCTAATAATAATGATCGCAATGTTTAAATTAAATAATTTTTGTTTATCTTATTTGCCTAAACTGACACAGACAAGTTTTTTTGGTGAATTATTTTAAGAAAACAGCTTAGAAGTAAGTTGTCCAAAAATAATTTGATTCTTGGACCTCGCTAATACATATTATTAATTAATAAAATGATCCCAGCTAAAATTTTAAGTTGTTTTATAAGGTAATATCTTTATTCCCTGAGGTTACCCAAGTATTCTAATGACATTATGTTTAGAAGTCACATTGTTCTAACTGGGAAAAGCTCTACATATTTGCAGTAAATTTTGTATATTGTTGAAGGTTGTATTGTTACAAATAGCCCATTGAATGGTAATATATGTGTGGCGTCCATTTTATTCGTAATTATGATCTCATTAGTGACAGTATTGTGGCACTCTTTGGGGGAGGCCGATGTCGAGCGGTGGGCATATTTCGGCTGATATGATGATGATGATGTTTCCGGTAGGGCTCTAAGCTATATTTAATTAAAAGTATAGAATCAGCGGTGCGAGAAAATATAAATAAATAAAATCATTGACTTTGGGTGGCGTAAATATATAAATAATTAAAATCTTAGGTGAGCGGGGGCGTGTTAATTGTTCCTAAATACGAAATTCATACTTGTTGTGTAGTGTCACACTATGAAAGCTAGTGCCGGGATTACATCTTAAAATGCCAGGGAGAAAGAAGACATATATATATATATATATGACAGAGGGCTTAGTAATGAAAGAGGAAGGCACTTCACTATAATTATCCACTATAGTAGGGATTCCGGCAATATTTATGAGTTTTAATGAATTGGGGGCGAGCTTTAATCGCGAGAGGAAACAAATTTGATCTATTTGTAAATTCTGGACACCCTAATCTATAATAATAATCATAATTTATTTCAGATAAAAATAAGATTCTGTCAAAACTTAATTTTTTTTATGCTGACTGTACTTTTCTGTGGATGCTTGTTCAGACGATGACAGGCCCAAGCTCGATGGGGTTGCCTTGGTTTAGTGATGGGTTCTCATGGTCATGTTTTGTCCCCATCATCGGTCAGACTGTACAAAGCGGGACCGGTTTAGGGACTTAGAAAAAAAAAAACAAACATTTCTCAATATTTATCGTTTTAGGCTTAAATTAGATTGAATCATGTAGGTTGCGCTGGGATGGGCATGTTTTGGTTATAAACTTTTTCTCTCGGATCAAAATTTGCCGGGATGTTGGGGTTCAAGGGTCAGTCATTTTTAACAGGTGAGACTTAGAAAATTTTGGTGTCTAGAGATTGATGTCAGTATAACACCTCATTTTTATTCATGTGTCCGATGGAGGTTGCTGAAATGGACATAAAATTGCATATAAACTTTTCCTCTCAGATCGATATTTACCGAGATATTGAGATTTTGGTACATCATTTATTTGATGATCGACTAAGTCATATAACCATTTTTAATTTTAAAGAAAAGTTGTTCAAGTAAAATATGCTTATTTTTGCGTGTTTTATACGATACAATCATTTAAAGTAGGTGTCATAATGATACCACTTCTGGTGGAAATATTACTAAGTCAAAAGTCAAAAATTTTTCAATCTTTGGAGCACCCGGGTCCGGTCATTTTTGATTTTAAAGAGAAGTTGCCCAAGTAAAATATGCTTGTTTTTACATGTTCAATATGTTGCAATCATTTAAAATAGGTGTCATAATAATATCACTTTCGAAGAAAATATTTCTATGTGTCGGCCCCCCTTTGCTACTTTCTATCCCCATCATCAGATCGGCGTGGTGGTGCGGGGTGATTAGGTGTCGTCTAGAGTGGGACTTTGTCGGAGTTTCAGCTCATTTGGATGATGATGTATGCTCGGAGCTGAGTGGCGGGGTTCCACCCTAGCGGGCAAGCTTGCATATATGATTCATATATTATATACAGGGTACATACATTGCGGGCTGATGGAGGGTTTGTAATTAATGTGGCTGGTATATGAAATTCATTTTAAAATGTACCTTGAAATGTCGGTGAAACTGGTGAGCGCTTGAGCGATTCTATCTCCACAGGTATGTATGGCGGCAGGTTTATTTATTCGTGATTGTTGATCCTTTTTCTTTGACAGAACAGTGCATACATCGTTTTACGGAATGGTCATTGCTGATGGGGTTAGTTTCTTAAATGCTTCTTGCATTCAGTAGTTAATTTTCATGTAACCTGAAACGAAAATTATTAATTTGAACAAAATTCAGCCAAAAATAAGTCTTAATTATTAGAAATAGAATGTTTAATATAAGTTTTTAGGACTATAAATAGGACAGATAGCAGCAAATCATGTGGGTGCCTCATAAGAAGTATTCCACTTTTCATGTTGTTGCAAATTGTGGAGATATTCAGATTTGAATCGCTTCCAAAGACTGGGCTAGCGAATCCATTACAAAAAAACGTGACAACAAATTGGTTTGTCATGACCATGCCAACCAATCATGTGGACAATATGCTTGCTTGCCAGCATCAAGTTTAATAGAAGTGAAGCTTCATACAAAATATGATATTGGAAACATAGTCAAAAACGGCTCATACAAACAGAGATATTAAATGGTTCATTACCTTAAAGGATGTTTGGCTGCTGTCGGGGTCGTGCCGCACTCGTTTTGTCCATATATGGGCATGGCTTGGTTTTGCTTCTCAAGCAATGGATATCTTGCCAAATGGGAATGCATCTTAATGAATGCCACTATTTGTCGATTATTTGATGAAGTCATGATGAGAACATCTTGTTAGGCATTTTCAACAGGGTCTGTAGGAAGATTATTATATTATTAAACCATTAATTAATGCAAGAATATATAATGAATCGATAACCTAAAAATAGTGATACTCTGTTATGAGACACGCTTAAGACGCCAGCTATTTTAGGTTATTTGGTACCTATGCACGTTTAATTTCGTTCCTAGAAGAGGGTTGTTGTATAACTATGAGCCACTGTAAGTAATTAAAGACGCTTACCTTAAAGTATGAACAATGAAATCTGGTTATGTACTTTGTTTCACGGGATTGTATAAACGGTCCATTGTAGGGATTTGCGTCGTTTTCAGCGTGATTTCAGGTGGTTCTTTTTCGAGTTGTGGCCTGTCGCGGGGCTTGTTAAAGTAAAAGTGAACGAGGGAAACGCAATGTCAAAACCAAAAACGGTTAAAAGCGTTATGCTACGTATACACTATGCCTAAGTAAGCAGGGAAGTGGGCTGGGACGTGGGCAGCGCGAGTGAGTATTTGATCCGTCGTCAAACGTCACCGCGTTATCAACGTTTGTGTTGCCGTGCTAGTTAGTCTACAAATGTGATCATGTTGTTATCATTTTCTGTTGCGATGGGTTTCCAGCATCCACCGTCTCCTGGTACGACGAACGCCGTCATCGAATACTTTTTCATGACATTAAAATAATTAAACAAACTCAGGAGGCAAAGCGCAGGAGGTATGATTAAGGCGTCCTCCATTCCACAATAATCTAAATTTAGCTGACGTATGTCGTCCTCCACTGTCCGAGGCCCAACACAAAAGAAGATATAATATGGAGTGGCAATGTAAACGCTCACTGCCCTTGACAGAAGTATTACGGCAGGAAGCAGGGCAGCGTGAACGGTAGTGGAAGTGGAATAGTGCACACGTAACATTAAAATCTTGCCACAGCGAGGCGTATTGATATACCATAAATGTGAAAAGACCCGCAAATACACGCCATCTCAAATGCTAAATTCGTAATATTTAAAAGAAGGGAGTTTTTAATTAAAGAAATATTCATGGGATAATTTTACTGAAATTAGTTTTAAATGCAAAAAATTCTAGTGTAGCTGCAAATAGCCGGTTCCTTTAATTACCTGGATGTGTATTGTATGGGGACCTTAGGTGGAATAGAAACTCACTTCATTCACTCACTCATTGTTCATTGTCTTATAAAAATCTGCAATGAAATACTTATAATAAAGGTTTTAATTAATAACCTTCAACGCTTTGCACACAATGTTGTTCAAAGCTCCTTTCTGTCTAACTTTTAACTTCGTCCTCTTATCTTATCTTAAAACGTCAAGTCATACTAAGTATTGAAGGTTTTATACAGTTCTAAAATGATCATGTTTTTGACATATTGTATACATTACTGAATAATTAATATGTTTGTATGTTAATTACTTTGATTTGATATATATTTACCATTATAGTATAATCCGTCCATCAACCGTGACAGTAGCAGACAAGCCGAAAATGGAATGTCATATATTTGTTTAATAATTAAACCATCTAGTCTTTCAGCCACCCACTGGTGACACGGATGGTTGGTTAGACCACACATACACACATATTACTCGTATTGCGATATAACAGTGATAACTTAAACAATTTTTAGCAACTCAAATTCCAGCGACACCTATTATTTCATTGTAGAGAAATATATTTTTAGGGCTCCGTACCCAAAAGCTAGGACTCCGCTGTTCGTCTGGTTGTCTGTCCATCTGTCGCCGGGCTATTTCTCTAGCCGTGAGGGTTGGTTGGTCGAAGTTTTCACGGATTATATATTTGTTGCAGCTTTAACTTTAATACTTACAATGCTCCGAAAATACATTGATAGATGAAGGGAAGTTGTTGGTTCTCAAATTATGATGATGATGATGACTTCATTATGAGAGCGGACAGGTAGCGTTGTTTTGAGGAAAGCAACGAGGTAGCTTAGGCATCTATTAGAGCAAGAGAAAGTTGTTAGGACGTGAAGATGAGTAGACATTATCTATACATAGCTTTCTATGCCCTGTACGTCTAGCACAACTTGCTGCTAAGTCGAGTCGCGTGCAACTCAGCGACTCCTGTCTCACTCGTATTGTGCAAATTAGAAAGAGGAGGCTAGATTCTCTCGACTCGCGTCGCGCTTGTTGTGTCAGTTGTGCTAGCCCCGCTGGTACGACTCTACAAAATAAGGCCTCTAACGATGAAAGGAAAAATGACGGGAAAACAAGGACGAAATATACTTTATTATATTATCATACTGAAGTCAAACATAATGCCTTCAACTATTTACGTACATGACTAATACAAACATTGCATCAGAGAAATTTTGTCAAAACCTCGCATATACAAACAACTGGATGACGAGTAGTATAGCTTAGTTGCGAGTGACAGCCACATTATGAGTTATCACTTATCGGTATCATACAAAGAGTACAGTGAACGCATTGCTTTCACAATGAAAAAAAAAATTGTGCGCTGAAGTGTAGAATTTCTTTTGAAGGAAAAATGGATGCCGGGAATCTTGCTAGTCCGGTGTAGGATGAGGCCTCCACATGTTTTCTGCTTAGTGCTTCGCGGCCGTAGGGATGATGGCTCGTCACAGTATCATGCAGGCGTTTCTGGAAACATAAATATGGGAATCATTTTCAGTATTCAATAAGCTAAAAGCTCTGGCGGGGGGTACGTGGAGATTATGGATTGTGAGATATGAATCATTGTTTAGAATTGATTCCTGATAATACATTAACCAGTCAGGGAACAAGTAGGACATTAAATCACCATTGAAAATCAATATTATGAAAGGTGAATGGAATATACACACATACATACATAGGTTCACACCTTTAAATGAGTTGTCAGGCACTGACAAAGTATCAGGGCAACACATGCATTAAAAATGTACAGAACCTTATTGAGGATGAAATTTATAGTATGCCGCTCAGAGGGAGAATATGCTCACCTTACTAAATGCATACAGAGTAATTTAATTACATCAATGATATAATAATGAAATAATGATTATAATTACCTTTTACATTACGTCACACTGGAAGATAAACATCCATGGGCCGGGTTTTTACGAGGCTGGGTGGCGGTGTTTCGCATTTATTATAGCACTGGAAAGCGAAACAGGTAGAAGATTAATGTCAATTAGGCACAGCAAGATTATTTATATGCACTTGAGACAATATATATTTCTAGGAAAAAGAAATGGAATGAAAGTATAATGTTGTCATTTACCGGGAACAGATTTTAACAAACTATTGGAGTTGAAATTAAATGATAGTATGATTTAAGAAATAAATATATACATCTATGCAAATACCATGTGTACTTACAAGAGAATCATCCAAGTGTTGTGATGGAGCAGGGACATTTATTAGAACGCATGTGACAAGGCTCTTGGCCATTTTATAATGATATATCCAGCTGCATTGTGGAGTCATTGATAGCGGATTTCACTTCTAAACGCCGCACGCACTAACGATACAGATTGTTGAGTTACATATTTTTCTTCAATACATTTGTCAACCCGACATATGACAATATAAAGGGGTCCTTTCGCTGCTTATTTTCACAATGAGGTACCAATATCTGCCGTTATCCATCTACTGTCAACTTATCGTCAAAGACAATGTCTAAGTGTGTAAGTTTTTCTTGTAACTCAGTTTTTGATAGTTTGTAAATCCATGATGTTTTCTCCCATGTCACGTCTATAACACTCTTGCAGCTATCCGTCGAATTATCCGAATCCAAATCGGATGAAGATTCTTGTTGTACATCCGATCCCGACATTTAAACCACATTTAGGTTAGTTTAGTTTGCACTTAAAATGTCAACAAACGTGAAGTTATCCGCACAGAACCGTTCCACACATAATGGCCGCCGCCGCCTTGTTGCGAACTTCAGACTGATGGTGCAGGTTTCAATTACAATATTATTAATTTCACAGAAATTTATGCGGTTTTCGCTGATTTTACTATTTAATTTAAGTTCTCTGGGTTCTTGTTTTCTCGTTGCCAATGTAGTATCTCAATAAAACCCGCGAGTTAATTAATCTGACACAAATTACACAACAATTTTAACAGACGCCATATTAGGAGAGAGCGAGACAGAGCATCACTAGCGATGTGCGTTCGTAATAGGGCCGGGCTACGAACATCACACAGATGACACCAAATATGACACTTGACGTTCAAGGGGTTTGCGGGTTATGTGATTCCACCACGATTTATCAGCACAATCTGTCAATGTCATAAGTGGGTGTGTCATACAGCCAATCATGGGGTCTACAGATTATATGATTTCGCCATAGTTGTCAGCAAAATTTCCAACCAAAGTCTCCAACTACAATTTCATTCAGTGTGACCAGCTAACAGTAAGGAAGCGAATATTGCCGCATTCAAACTTCTCTCGTTAATACCTTTTTCACGTGCAAGTGTATCCGTTTTTCTAAAATCACAGAAAAGTTTACACTAAAACAAACAGAGCCCGGTTCAATACTATATAGGTTGGCTCTGGCACAACACTCCAGTTAATTTATTCCATCTACAGGCGGGTTTAAATTGCGTCCACATTCGAGAAGAACTAAGTAAAATATTAAAACAATATCCTTTTCTAAAATCGGTGATAATTCTCAATTCAATTTATTTGAATATAAAGGTGTGGATTAAATAAAACACTTGACAGATCATGCAAAATCCATGGTCCAAATTGTGATTTTCATGCAAACGACTCATTTGACGGTTGCATCAGCAGCACAACATGCGGACGATAACAAATGATTAGCTTCTGACAGATTGAGGCTGAACAATTTTGACATGTAAAGACTTCAGCAGAAAAATCGTGAAGTGATTAATCGACAGAAGACATCGGGGCGATAGACAAAATTGACGTTCATTGACTAAATTATTAATTCTTTAGGGTATTCAGTAATTGAAAATTATGTATTACATTAGTTACATTGATTATTATTAAATAATGATGACTTTGAATGACTGTGACATTGCAACTAAAAATATCTATTCAACAAAATGGCGGATACATTACGGCAGCTTATATGAAATTAGAGTTTTATAAGAAGTCTACGAGAAAACTAATTAAAATGGACGAATTAGTATTACAGACAGACTGTGTGGACGCGGTTTAAAGGAATTGATACGGCTAGGAAAAGTTTATGAATTTCCGAACGGAGTGTCATATTAAGTAAAGTAGGAACTGACAGTTCAGAGTCAGTGAAATTCGATTTTGTTTTGAAGGTTAATCATGGTTTTCAGAACTAAATTAGTGAATAATCTTATGATGGGATACATTTCAAATGTAAACTATCCTTCAGGAACAGTAAATTATGAGATGGTGACAGTGGTTCCACGGTTATCAGTGTGTGTAAAAAGCGATATTTGGGGTGTGCTAGTTTGCACAAGTTTAAGTGAGAGTTATTATTCCATATTGCAGGTATAAATACGATGTCCTTTCGTATTTTGGGAAATAAGTAAGTCTAACTATACGTTTTTATCTAGTATATTGCGACGTCAAGAGGAGCTTCTCAAAATTATAAGCAGATTCTTTTGAAGGTGAGCCATTTTCTATGTCTGCCTGTGTGGTGGATGTCAAAACAAATTTTAATTGTATAAAATATAAATTTATTTGAGTCAACATAAAACAACATATTTTTGGAATGGGGTATAAACATTGAGTGTGTCGGGGACGATCATGTGTAATTATTATATTATAAAATCTATATTGGAGTGATTCATGATTGCATTTAATTGTGAAGCAAGAAAACCAATTACTATGTGATACTAGTAGTACTAAATAGACAGGGTGATTTTAATTGACTGCCGGAGGGGAAATTGTGCTTTCTAAGTATATGTGGGATTTTTTCTTGCATATTATAGTTTGGCTGGGTTCCGGATGTTATGGCATGGGAGGTGTCAAAGCCTCTTGGCTGACAGAACAATATAGGGTAACGTTTTTGAAACAAAAGGAACGGTCTGGGGTCTAAGAGCAAAATGTTATTTTTGGTTTGTCACTTACAAAAATAGATTAATTTCGTAGTTTGTTGGGACTAGAAGTCGGGATAGAAATTATATTGCAAGATATGATCTAGCTAGACAGTGGACATAAGGTGTAATTACATGTGTATACAGCAATTAACTTAAATCGAGAACAAGCCTATGGAAGGAAATAAGGGGTCAAATATGACACTGACGAGGCATATTGGTCATAGCCTGGTGACGCATTTTTATGTCATGAGCTTAGCAATTGGAAGGCGAAATCATACCTAATGGGATGAGAGTATAAATTTACTAGTGTTATAAAACTAAATTAAAAGCGCACATTTGGTATTCTCAACCTAGTGCATAATTTCCACTGATATCCATAATAGTACTTTGGCTCAGTTGGAAGACGTCAGCTTTCCAAGATGCGACCGGAGGTTCGAACCCCGACTCAGGTCTAAATTTATCTTTTTGTTTTTTTTTCATGGTGCATTTAAATTTAGTTTTGTGGTTTGTAAGTGTGTATTTATACAATGACGAAATAGGGATACGAGATAGCATATTTTTCTTGCAAAACTAATTTTGGGAAAAATTATTAATTGTACCTTTTCTTTGGTGATGGATTTGGGTAGATTTAGGGGCTGATGGTTAATTTTGAATGAAATGTACCTAAACAAATGAAATATCAAAAATTTCCTTTTCTATTGTCTAGGTACATTCGAAGTCGGTGCGTCGGAGTTATCAAAACTTGCTTGACCTCTGTTTAGTATTGATAACGGGAAATTAGGTATCCGGACATACTGGCTTTCGGTAGTGAGGCGAGTTGAGGTAGTTTTGTAAATTGTAAAACTGATTTCGTTACTTTTTGGTGGAGCTGTTATTCGGAACGCGCTGGGGCGCTTCGCCTCACCCGTCACTCCTGGCGCGACTGGACTCCTACTTGCGCTCGGTTGTTGAGAGTCGCGGCATTAGGGTTGTAATTGTTGGTGAACGTCTGGGCGTTCGGGTGGGCATGATGCAAGTTGCAAAATAGCCGAACAGGAACTTTGGAATTTTTGAGTTTGGAACCCAAAATGGCGGATTCAAGTTTTGAAAAGGAGAGCAAGGGTACTGGTACTGACTAATTTGGGGTTGCAGAATTCAAATTTCAGATTAATTATGGAATCCAAGATAGCGAATTCAACCTTTTTGGAAAAAGTGATCATGGGTATTTCGAGTAATTTGGGGTTGCAAATTTCATATTTTGGGTTAATTTTTAAATACAATATGGCCAATCTAATTTTTGAAAAAAAAAGTCGTCACATATATCGATTAAGACTAATTTTCGGTTACAGTTTTTCAAATTTTTGGGTTAATTATAGAAATTCAAGATGGTAGAACAAGGAGAATTGTGGATATATATATATATATTATTTCTATTTATGGGTATGAATTTAAGGGTGAATCTATATACTTCCTTTTATACTTATTATTGTAGATATGTCGCTGGCGAGTGTGATCATTTTTGTTTTATGGGGATAATAATATAATGTACAAGCTAAGGTTCAATAAGTATCTAATCTGTTTTGAAAAGATTACATCTCATAAGCTTTGGCTATCTGTAGCAATCGAGTGGACTAGCGGTTGAGGAAGGATGTTTATATGCTGAGTCATTACTCGAGAAGAGACGTATGGTAAATGAAGAATGAAATGCGTGTGTAGATTTGAAGGAAATTATATTTTTTGCGTGGATTGTTGCGGATTGACAACAGCTGGAGTGTAGTCAAATTAACCTAGATTTGTTGGTATTGCTGGGAAACAAAAAAAAAATAAATAACACAATAGGTCCCTAAATATTTAGCAATAGGTTAAAATCGTTAAAACGATTCGACTCTTTGTATAGAGTAGTATTTATGGGCCTATACTACACACGATTTATGAAGAAAGGGTATACACATCTCATGTTGGTTGAAATGAGCCAAGTACTTCCTTGAGAGTTGACTTATTTCATAAAACATGAAACAAGCGCCAAGACAACTGATTATTGGTGACGGGGTTTGTGAGCACAGTTCGAGCTTAAGCACTGAAGGGTGAACATCTTAGTACTTACACCAAACCGTTTTCTGTCTTATGTGAGGAGATTTTGCGAGATTTACTTATAAGAAGGGCAATGTTTCTTAGGATCACCGATTGAGCAATGTAATCATCGATCCGGGGTAAATCTTCTTAATCGGGCCACTAGGGCCTGGCAGATTCACAACCTGACACCTCTGTGTGAGACAGAAATCCTTGAGGAAAAGATAGTCATTATTCATTGTTGCGGTTCAAAGGGATTGTGTTAGCGGACAAAGTCATTGGTGGTCATTTAGTATTGGTATAAAGACACATCACGAGGTTAAGGGGAGGGATTGTCACTGACAAATCTAGGACCTAGGGATGAAGATTCTACATGCATGATCTAGGTCATACATTGCGAAATATTCATCGGGGCGACTGAAACCGAACCGGGCATACTCGCTAGCGGATTTCTGAATTTTTCATTATAATTATTAAAATACGGAAAGAGGAAGAAAACTTTTATTTCATACCCAAAGTTGGAAAACAGTCTTTAAATTCAACTAAGCTAACCTTCAATAGTGTAAATAGACAATATCGGAAACTGATTACATTTAAAAACATTAATGTATCAGCTAATTCAACACAATAATAACGGTTCATAAGTGTGCAACAGAAATCTAGAATTATTATAATCCAATGAAGTAATATTTCTACCATCGCAAACTATCGTGTCTGGAAGAGTAAAGACATACTAATTTCAACCTTAAAAGCTAAAGCATAAAGAACTAAATGAAAGAAACGATACGATCACTGGTCGTGAGGCGCATGTTTACGCACACTGGGCCTAGCGCGCTAAAACGACAAGCAAATTTCGACCTTATTTCCAAAGAGCTTAGGTGGGTTTTCGATGCACTCATCAACTCTTCAGAGTTTGGTGATTTTACCAACGTCTCCAAGCTCGTGTCGCTTGTCCCTTGTCGCTTGTCGCTTGTCCCTTGTCGCTTGTCGCTTGTCCCCATGTCGCGATAGGGACATGTCGCTTGTCGCTTGTCGCTTGTCCCTTGTCGCTTGTCGCTTGTCCCTTGTCACTTGTCGCTTGTCCCCATGTCGCGATAGCGACATGTCGCGATAGCGACATGTCGCTTGTCGCTTGTCGCTTGTCCCTTGTCGCTTGTCGCTTGTCGCTTGTCCCTTGTCGCTTGTCGCTTGTCCCCATGTCGCGATAGCGACATGTCGCTTGTCGCTTGTCGCTTGTCGCTTGTCCCTTGTCGCTTGTCGCTTGTCCCTTGTCGCTTGTCGCTTGTCCCTTGTCACTTGTCGCTTGTCCCCATGTCGCGATAGTGACATGTCGCTTGTCGCTTGTCGCTTGTCCCTTGTCGCTTGTTGCTTGTCCCTTGTCGCTTGTCGCTTGTCGCTTGTCCCCATGTCGCGATAGCGACATGTCGCTTGTCGCTTGTCCCTTGTCCCTTGTCGCTTGTCCCTTGTCGCTTGTCGCTTGTCCCTTGTCGCTTGTCCCCATGTCGCGATAGCGACATGTCGCTTGTCGCTTGTCGCTTGTCCCTTGTCCCTTGTCGCTTGTCGCTTGTCGCTTGTCTCTTGTCGCTTGTCGCTTGTCCCTTGTCGCTTGTCGCTTGTCCCCCATAGGAAAGTATAAAAGGCCGAGTCGCAGTAGTATTTGGGTTCATTCAAGTATCATCGATCAGACTGGTTGGGTCTCTGGCTGTTTTTGTTAAGAGTTTGGTTTTTTCTTACCGTTGGTTTTACCGGGTGTTTATTATCGTTATATTAAAGTGCAGTGCTTATTTTTGTGAGACAGGCCTGGGAACGTGGCTTGCCATTGCGGAGGAATAACTCCGCAATGAAGAGTTATGGTTCTGGGTACTGGAATAGTGTCTAAAGTAGTTTACTGTTTTTATTATTATACAAGCCAGATCCCAGTCTAGGTAAACACAATAAACAGTTTGCCTGCCTCTGTAGTCTCACCTAACGGTGGCAACGAGATTACGGTGGAGTCTGATAGCGTAATCAGATTATACGAGAGGATCTGATGTCTCTTTTATACAGACCAAGAGGCAGCCAACACTCTCCCACGTGGATCGAGACTCCTCTACGTTCTAAGGCGTGGCCACAGGTTGGCACAGGAGGATACTCCGCTCGCCGAAGTTCTGTAGTACTCGAGAAGCGGGCTTCATTAAATACGTTTATATATAACCTTAATATACACAATAGGGCCGTCCTACCCCTTGTATTCCCTCTAGACTGCGGTCGCAAGGGGGGGGGGACTCCTCACTCCGGCCGCTAGGTTGCTATCTCAGGCTCGCCGACTGAACTTATTACAGATATTTTAGGGATACATTCTTATTTCTTGAACTAAGGTATGGTTCAAGAGATAAGCAGCTTAGGGACTTCAGGATAGGCATAGGAGTAAATTCATACACTGTTAAGGGCATTTAGGCATAAATAACTGAAATAAGGGTCTACTATACTAATAACAATAATGGAGTTTTAAATTGCTAGCGTGGACGACTGAGTTCTCTTTAAGGGCAAAGTGGTGTTAAGTTCCGTATGTCATTACATGTGAAACATTAAGGTATAATGATCAATTACTAATTATCATCAAAGGGTTATAGTTCTATTTATGATATTGGGATATCTTTGCAGGATTGTTTCAGAAAGATGAAATGATAATGGGCTTTATGGCAGGCCGAGCAGTCCATAAAATCCAATTAGGTATCTTATTATCGCAAGTGGAATGTTTCTCTACATTTAAGACACAATTTAGGTTAAATATTTCACATGTAAAGAACGGAATGTCTTAGCATTACCTACAGTTTCCCGCTACAGAATGGTCGTAGGAGTTTGACCATATAAATTAATTATAAATATTGTCACTTCTAAAAGATGTCTGACGAGTTTGTTTGGTGTTTTTTCTCGAAACAGACCGCTAGGTTGGAAACACTGGTAGTTTCATTCTTTGGGTCTTAAACCCTTAGGTTAGTAAGGGAGGTAACTTGTTTAGGGCGTCCAAACCCTCATCTAAACAAGATGTAGCCTGTGTGTGTGATTAAGAGATTACCACACAACCCGTCGATAGTACTTTTGTTCCTAAATACAAGTATCTAGGGGACATTTCTAGCTCACTGTAGGGTCAAATAAATAACCTTGTTTATATGAATGATAAAGCTACATCTTGTTCAACCGGACGCGTAATAGGAGTAGGGGGATTTTCTACCAAAAACAAAAAATATTTTAAATCATAAAGTAATTATAGGGAATAAATTCTAGTCCTCAATATTAGCACTTGATTTTATCTAGAAATACAAAAATAGCAGTTGGAAGTTACGTACAGATAGGCTAGCTAAAAATATTTAAGGGATGAAGAGTCTACGGTTTTCTGTCAAGCTATCATAAAAGAATCAGGGTTATTACGGTGCACAACATTACAGGGTTCCTACCACTAGCGATCACATTTGGCCAAATCTTCAGGTATTCGTAATAAAAGCACGCAACGAAAGTAGGTTTAATACAGTAGGTAAATAAGCGCAATTACAGTAGAGTCGTCATTAGAACTAGTTTAACGCTAAAGATTACATAGGGTTCTGTAGAGTAAAAAATATCAGTAGGCGTTTCAGCGGGTGTGTAGATTTTCAGGGCAGTTTCAGCGGTCGTTACAATTAGGTAGCGTCAACTGGATGACTTCGAGTAGTTAGTTTCAACGGGTCGTTTCATTACTCTTAATAAGATGTAATTATTTCAGAATGTTCGCTTGGTTCGGAGATAAGGGGAGGAATGGTATTTTTTTCTACATTTTCCTTGATAAATCAAAATTTAACCAATGTAGAAAAAAATACGATTTTAGAAAGTGCAACTCAAGCCCTTTCATATGATACCCCATTTAATCTATATACTAGACTTTGAATTTTTAACCCCCCTCATATTCACCATTTACACAGAAAATAACAATGTATATTTAAATTTTTCATTTTCCATACACGTGTCGTAACCTTCTTAACAGTTGTTCCAAATTTCAAATAGATAGCTTAAGTAGTTCCTGAGATATTTAACGTTGTGACAGACGGACAGAGTCGCACCATAAGGGTTCCTTTTTTACCTTTTTGGTACGGCACCCTAAAGACGATTTAAGCTCAGGCATTATGACATCTCAAATGTAGAATGTTTCGGCAATTCAGTCACGTCTGGGCTACATATTTGATTTGACATTAAAAATCCGCGAGTGGGCCGGAAGTAACATCAGATTCTGCAGAGACGCAGAAAAAAGCCTTGACAAATATTTTTATGAGTTGAATGTTCGCCGGATGATGTGTATTTTGAAAATAAAATGCTCGGCCCTTTTTTCTTCCCCAAATCTCATCTGATTATACCTGAGAGCTCAAGTTCATTCAACCGCAAACCTCGTGTTAGTGCGCGTACGTTCGATTTTTTATATCTATCGTGGGTGGGGATACAAATTAAAGAAAACAATACAAAAACAATTTTAGTTTCAATCAATCATTCTTATAGTCACTGGTTAATGCATACACGAGGTATTTAGTACAGAGCATACGGATACACACGGAGAATATTAGGTATTATTCACATGTGTGGGTATACGTGATCGCGGCTGTTTGGCAGCCGCCCTGCATTTCATTCACCAGCGCTGTCGCAAGCGTTGCACAACCGCAGACACATTAGAGCACACATCCGGATTTATTTGGGTTATTGTTTCAGCTATTCGACGAATACTTGGGACTTAATTAGATGGCAAGGCAAGGTTATTTAAATCTTGCCGTGTGTAGTGTTGCCGGAAACTGGGTTTGTCTTGTGGCATCGTTGTCGCTAGCTTTGAATGAATTCGCCTTTTGACTAAATGTAAACAAGGAAAACTGAATTACGGAAAAACGAAAATTATTACAGGTAATCGACGATGACAAAATGTGATAATCCCGGCATGTCATATTCGAAATTGTTATTCAAAGTTAAATAGTAATTAATGTTTTCTATTGGCATTGTCTTCAACTACAAAATTCATGAACACAACCAAAAACGATACAAAACTTACGACATCATACCCAGCGTCTGTATGTCTCCCATATTTTCAACTAAATGTATATCTTGCTTTATTCACAATTTAGCAACATGTTGTAACATTTACTTAATAAATTGAGCTCTTCCCGTTTGAATGATGACACACTAAACAGACTTTCCCAAAAGTTGTTTCATGACATCATCTTTGTCATCTATTATCGATGTACCTACGTTTTTTCAGGCATGCTTTCACGCTAAATTATGCAATTCAGAGTTTCAGAAACAGATAGTTGCTAAAGTTCTTACCGCTTTGACAATAGAGACTGTTGTTGCTTCGCCCGAGCGTGAAATATTTAGATTAGAGGGTTTGTGTAGGAACGTGTAAAAAGACGTGACCAAGAAATAGGTCGACCCTTTTAAACGTCGCCATTTCCGCGTGCGAACTGTGATCACGGCGGTCGGAAATTAACCAAACCTTTCCAGAAGTGGAAGCATGCAGAATGAGAATAACAAGTGTAATTCGACATCTAATTACGATGCTTTAGTTATTCATGATTGAGGTTTTATTGCCTCCCGAATATTTAAAGCAAAGCTACACTGTTGAAGGTCATAATAAATAACATTTAGGTTTCATCTGCGTGGATTAAGTATTTAGACATCCAAACTTTTCTAATTTACACTAGTGTTGTAATAATACATACTTTCGTAATAATATTTTTCAGTATTTCCGCTTTATGGTATTTAATCCTATACTATTAAACGAGCAATATTTGTATGTATATATGTATATATATATGTATATATATATATATATATATATATATATATATATATATATATATATATACTAGCTGTTGCCCGCAACTTCGTCCGCGTAGAACATGTTATCGTCTAAATGTTTGTTTGAGGAATGAATAAATAAAAACATTGAAATTTGTTTTGTAGTCTTTTAGTAAACAATCTAAAACCGAAGTTACAAATCTTTTACCTTCAAAATGTTTTGCTCTCAATACAAACTTAGAACCCTCTTTGAACCCTCATAGTATAAGTCTAAAACCGTAGTTACAAATTTCTTACTTTAAAAATGTCTTGCTCTCTACATAAACTTCGAACCCCCTTTTAACCTTCTTAGGCGGTAAATAAAAAAAACGCCGAACTAAGTTTTGTAGCCTTTCAGCAAACAGTCTACAACCGAAGTTACAAATCCCTTACATTAAAAATTACTTGCTCTCTATACAAACATGGAACACCCTTATAATCCCCTTTAGAGGTTGAATTAAAAAAAAACGCTGAAATAAGTTTTAAAGTCTTTTAACAAACAGGCTAGGATCGAAGTTACAAATCTCATACTTTAACATTTTCTGACTCTCCATACCAACTTTGAACCCCCTATTAACGCTTTTCAAGGAAAAATTAAGAAGAAGAGTTTTTTTGTTGTAATAAGAATTTTTACTACAAACTATCAAGTATCTAAGCTCAATAAAAGTGTTTCCCATACGAATCTTGCACCCTTTTTAACCCCTTAAGGGGTGGAATTTTCCAAAACGCTGAGAAGTACTTTATTTGTAAGCTTTCTACAAAGTTTTAAGCTTCTATTTCAAAAAACAGTTCCCCTCATACAAACTTTGCAACCCTTAGTAACCCCCTCAGGGGTGGAATTTATCAACACGCTGAAAGTACTTTATTTATATTCTAATAAGTAAGCTATCTACAAAGTTTAAAGTCTCTGGCTAAAAAAAGAACGTTACCTCTATAAAAATGTTGCACTCCCTTTAAACCCCCTTAGGGGTGGAATGTTCTAAAACGCTGAAAGTTCTTTTTTGTATTTCAATAAGCAGGTAATCTTTCTACAAACGTTTAACCTTGTATCTCAAAAAATAATTTCCGTCATACAAATATTGCAACGATTTTAACAACCCTTAGGGGTGGAATTTTCCAAAATGCTGAAAGAGCTTTATTTTTATTCTAATAAGTAAGCTTTCTACAAAGTTTTAAGTTTCTAACTAAAAAAACATGTTTCCTCCATACAAATGTTGCACCCCCTTTATACCCCCTCAGGGGGGGAATTTTCTAAAACGCTGAAAGAGGTTTTTTTTGTATTTCAACAAGTAATCTTTCTACAAACTTTTAAGCTTCTATCTCAAAAAAGAGTTTCCCCTCATACAAACTTTGCAACCCTATTTAACCCCTTGGGGGTGGAATTTTCCAAAACGCTGGAAGTACTTTATTTTTATTCTAATAAGTAAGCTTTCTACAAAGGTTTAAGTCTCTAGCTAAAAAAACATGTTTCCTCCATACAAATGTTGCACCCCCTTTTAACCCCCTTAGGGGTGGAATTTCCTAAAACGCTGAAAGTATTTTTTTTGTATTTCAATAAGTAATCTTTCTACAAACTTTTAAGCTCTATCTCAAAAAAGAGTTTCCCATATACAAACCTTGCAACCCTTTTTAGCCCCCTTAGGGGTGGAATTTTCCAAAACGCTGAAAGTATTTTATTTATATTCTATAAAGTAATCTTTCCACAAAGTTTGAAGACTCTAATTCAAAAAATAAAGTTTCCTCCATACAAACTTTGCACCCTTATTAAACCCCTTAGGGGTGGAATTTTCCAAAACGCTGGATTTATTTTATTTTTATTCTAATAAGTAAGCTTTTTACAAAGGTCTCTAGCTAAAAAAACATGTTTCCTTCATACGCTTTAGATTTAGAAGGGTGTCCCCTTATAACTCTAAAACCTGCTTAACAGCGTTCAATAAAGCTCTAGTAACAATTTTGCAGTTATTTTTTTTTTCTTAACTCCTCTATAACACTATTAGTTCCAACTGAGATAATTATAACTCACTTATAAAGGTTAAGGTTATAATGAAACCCTTAGCTGACACCAAAATGTTAGTTGGGAACAGACTCGGCGCAAAATAAACACGAGCAGTACCTATATTAAACTGCAACTCTTTTATTATGAACGTAGGAAGAACGTAGATATCAGTTAATAAATCTGTTTTAAAATCCTGTTTTTCGCTTCGGAGTTTTTGAATGGAACCACCCACGCCGTGATTCGTCACGTCGTCGTCGCAAAAATTAAATTAAATGGGTTTAGTTCTGACCAATCAAGAATATACATAAAAGTTAAGTGTGGAGAAACATTGTGTGACAAATTTTATAGCCCATGCGCATAGCAGGTAGATCTAACTCGACTTATTATCAATATCGTGAAATGTCTCATCTCCACCTATAATAAATCTCTGAATTAAAAAAAGAATCAGCCGTATGAAACTAAGCTTTGTTCTGTCACGAATGATCCCATAAACGGAAAAATATGAAACATTTTTTATAGGTAGGTACACTATTATTCTAGCTGACAGGATAGTTTTTATCCGAATGTGACAGTTAATCCATTTTTCAAAACATTTCCTCATTGAATATTTAATTTCTTTTTCTTGAGGGAAATCGCCGTCATGGCTGTCAGCTTTCAGTGACGTCAAAATAGCGGAATTGCGTTGTCTTTTACCTATTAATAATTTCGATCCGGTCTCCGATAGACCTTCACGAAACGCATACCAAATGATAAAGCATAAAAAAGAATCGATTCTGATATGAGAAGTTACACTCGTATGCGCAAGTTTCGTATTAAGGCTTAATTTCAATAAATGTATCAACAAACTCGAACAATGTAACACGATTTTTTTTTAAATGGCAACGCGTTCTTTGCGCATTCAGCCAAAGTACAAACGAGGAACGGGATTAAAAGAAAATCCGGATAGATCGAACATTTTGGAAGACAAGAGAATGACCAGGAAAAGGTAGTATAATATAAATTAAAGTTAGATATTATTTAAAGATCGAAATTTATTTAAATTTATATACAAGGATGAGTCTTTTATATACAGCAGTGAAGGAATAAATACAGGAAAAGGAACTGTAAGGCTTGACAACATAGAGTATAATGTATGTTAGGTTCATGTATTATAATATATGTTAGGAACATATGTGACGTTCCACGGGTAAAGGTACCTTATGGCGGTAGTTTCGAAGATATTGAATATTTTCTAAAATGGGGTAAAAAAACGTATTTTTTATCGCTATTGTGAAAACTATGAGCTGTAACATTTTCTTGACGTAGCTTTATTTTATATATATGTAAATTACAAGTCCGTTAATTTAGATTCAAGATTCAAAGATTTATTTGTCCCACATAGGTAAAGTACACGGTGTTACATCATTAGTCCTACGGTTTAGTAGAAAAGGTACCTTACGGCCGTGTGATAAGAAAATATTCAAAATAAGACTGAAAAAAGCATTGCATCTATTATGGTGATGTGGGTCGTACTCGTAGAAAGCAAGTTTGCGGCAGAGTCTATTTTGTAAAAAAAAGGTGTTCGGAGTAAGCTAATCTATAAAATTATGTAACTCAGCCATGATGACCCTTTTCGTTTTATACAATCCATACCAATATTACAAATGCGAAAGTAACTATGTCTGTGTTTTACCTGTTCATGCTTAAACCGCTTAACCGATTGAGATGAAATTTGAGATACTTTGAATTCCGGGGAAGGACAAAAGATAGTTTTTATCTGGAAATTCAACACCTAAGTGGGTGAAAGGGGGGGAGAAAGTTACGCTATAAACGAGTTCCACGCGGACGAAGTCGCGGGCAAAAGCTAGTACCCAATATATGTAGGGCATTGCGCCGGCTACCACCTAAATAATTTAGTGTGCCAATTTGCGACTGTGATTTGTAGAACTGAAGGGTTTTTTGCTCGTTGTATTATTAGATTGCTAATTATTATATAACTATTAAAAACATTGCATACGGCATCTCTGTTTATTATCAAATGTATATAAATGTTTGGGGCCTATAGAAATATTATTATCTGTAACTGAATAATTTTTTTTCTTGTCCTTCATAGGGTCGCTAACTGAAGTGAAGCTAGTTGCGTAACCGGCGCAATAACTCTATGACAAAAGTAAATCACATGGTGTTGAAAATATCAATACGACTAGACCTCCAACACAGTACCTAATAAAAAGAAATCAATCGTGCGATCGTTTTATTATCCAGTAAATTCCAATACGACAGTTAACCTCATTTTCATTATATATACTCGTAGATTTCATTACATCTATCACTGCTCTACTTTTGGACGATTAGCAGTAACGTTATAAAGAAAATAACTCAGACAGATGTAGGATTTTAGTAAAATTTAATACTGGATAATAATAAATATATACCAGTCTCTCCATTCATAAAATGCTCAGTGGGTTGCGTAATGGAAAGTAGGGCGAATGAGGCTAAAGATGCCCCATAGACTAAAAATGAGCAGGAGACAGATTATCACCTCATCATGCCTTCAACCGAATTCAGGTAATGTTCGTATTGGAAAGGGAAGTATTAGGGTTTTATACCCTCCGGCCGCGTGGTTCGACAACGTTGTCCGACATGTCGGACGACGAGGAATTTTAATTCCTTGCTGTCCGACTATCAGGAATTTTATATTCCACTTTTTTCGACCATCGGACCAACAGGATTTTTAAAATTCCACTTGGTTCGAGCCTTGAATCACGAGGATATCGTTGAATTCCACTTGGTTCGACCCTCGAACTACAGGGATTGTTAAATTCAAGTTTGAACACAGAAATTATAATAAGAACCTAAATTTTCATAGTCGGACAATGTTGTCCAACCACGCGGCTGGAGGGATTTTATAAAATATCGTATAAGAATGGCAAATAGGTGCAGAACAAACAAATAGCAATGATCAATAACATGTTAACCCGGTTAATAATTGACTTGGATTACTTTACCGAGATTTGTAAATACCATTAAGTAGTGCGTTGGTTATTGGAGTTTCAATGTTTGTGTTTCTCATTGGCCCAGTCATTGGTTTACGAGGGCTAAATATGGCTAGCTCTTAATACTAGTCACATGAGTCAGAGAACCTTTCGGAGATCAGCAATGATCGCTAAATTTGGATTATGGCTGGGTGTTAGTATTTTCTACGTCAGAAGTAAACGTCAGGAGTCTACGTCAAGAGTTTAAGGATAAATTTAACCTCGCTTAAGTATTGTCCACGTTCATGACAGTTCTGTATGTGCGTTGTTCTATGACTATAGATTTCAGTGGGCCAGTCATTCATGCGGCGCTGCATCGCCACGGGCACGAAGTATGGCCAGCAGCAACATGTTTATGAGCTAACGAATTTATGGCTTCGCCGCCGAAGAGCAACTGTTACACAATGAGTTTAGTATGGTAGACAATAATACGCGAATAGCAGTGTCACCATTTTTTATTGCATTTTTTATATTAAAATGATTTTATCTTAACGTCTTCCTGTTCAGTTTTCGTCATTTTTATTGGAATGTGTTATATCGATTAGTCGATGTTCCTTTGCTTTGTAAATCAAATAACAGTGGACACATTAGATACTCGTTATAGAAAGCAATGTGTCCAGCTCTGCTAAATTACGAATAATATAGATAACAAATTATTGACACATTGGTCATTTAAGTAATGCAACATTATTTCTAACGCCCACAAGAATAATCCTTATGTTCATTTGTCGTCCGAAATTGTGTGTATTTTACGGCATCAACTGAACAGTAGGCATTTAAAAATAGCCTCGTAAGAATATTAACATAGTCAAAAGTCACCCCTTTTATTGCCACCTATTATCGTTTCACCTCGATAGTTGGTTTATTAGCCGCCCTAGCCTAGCCAACGACATTAACTTCCACCAGACAACCGTTTACCTTGAATCTTCTTGAAAATAGAATTTAAAACCCTATTAATTCCTCTAAATTAAACAGACGCTAACAAAATATAGTTTCCGACAGGTCGTGTACAAAGCAAGGGTACGTGATGTCAAAACATCGCAATTTGTATGAAAATTAATTAATGAAGGCCGAAGTGGCGACCGAAACGAATGTAATTAGGTGATTTTCATGCGAATTTTTAGATAATAATATTTAAGTCCCTTTTTAGTGTTCCGTTCCGTGCCAAAATTGGTACAACGGAACACTTATGCGATCACTCGGAGGCTGTCCGTCTTTCACAGTCAGTTTTCTCGAAGACCGTATGTCATAGGAAGCTGAAAATTGTATAAGTAAGTATATATAGGAATGTATGGCCTGGTCACATAAATAAAGTTTTGACTTTTTTAGAAGTAAACCCCAAATTAAGGGGCACTTTTGAGGGTAAAAAGGTGTTAAGCAACTTCTTTTTTTGAATTTTAAGGAATGTTTATGGACGAAAGCTCATAAAATTTTAAGGCGGTATACAAATTTTGAGTTCGTTTTATGATTATTCTTTCTAGTAGTATAAAATACGACCAAAATATGACATTTTCAACGAGTGCTTTGCTCAGCTGCTGCTGCTTGGAACAGAAATTACACGCACGACAGAAATACAGAACAGAAATGATGTGCAGGCGGGATAGATGGCGGAAGGTGAGGCATCTCGGGTGAAGCTATATACGCGACACTAAAAACCTACTAGGCGGTGCAACATTATCGTGATTCTCCCCAGAAACACACACCGCAACATTTCACGCACACTATCTCACTTTACTGTGACAGGTCACTGACCTCGGTATTTTTTTTCTTACGTGATATTATAAATTTAAATCAATCACCAACCTCCATACAGAAAGTAAAATTGTCAAAACATCTTATTGAAAAATGTCAGGCTTGTTGACATTTTCTTATTCTGCGAAGTTACGGTCAGCTCCAAATATATGTATCCATATGTATCCAATTTTTAGTCTTTAGATTGGCAATGTCATAGCAACTCTATTCGGTCTTCGCTAAGGTGCAAAATTTCATGAGAGCAAGCGAAATTTTATTAACATTGCTTGACAAATTTAGGGGTTATGGCCGAGAAGGAGGCGGCAGAGCGCGAGCGGGAAGCCCGTGCTGAGGCTGACCCAATGCGCCGCCGCAGGACTGGACCCAATTTTTTATAAATTTTATCCCTAAACAAACATTTAGACGATAACATGTTCTACGCGGACGAAGTCGCGGGCAACAACTGTAACTCAGTTTAAAAAGGTAACATGTGCTTGCAACGCGTAAATTAATTTATTTGAAGACACAGAGACACAGATACAGAGCTTAATTTAACACCAAACAATAAACTGCAACATAATACTCGTATAACTTTACACCAACTAGTTAAAGATATTTTAAGACGAAAGATTCGATTTTATCGTGGATATATGCGTTAAGTTTTTTTTTGAATAAAACACGTTGTTAAAATCACGTAGGTATTGTAACTCGCGAGTTTATAAGCTATACAATAAATATAGATTAAGAAATGACTTTGAATTATTAAATTCGTAGGTACTAATGGACATACGGTACCCACCCGTCTTCCGCTGCGCACTCAATTAGACTTTAATCGCCCCCGGAGTACTACATTCAAGTAATATATTTGTTTTTAACGAGCATTTTGTCGGGGATGCGGTGAAAAATGCGCGGAAAACATCAAATCGGCGCCGCGACGCCGTAAAAAGGTCAACAGCCCTGAAACTGGGAATTCAAATTCGAACACGGATGTGAACCCTTGAATGAATTGTCACTGTGACGTGTCCGATAGAACCATTCATATGATTAAACCCTTTGTATGCGGATGTCAAAATTGTTCAATCAAATGGTTACTTTGAGATATGTAATAGTACCCACCCGTCTTCCGCTGCGCACTCAATTAGACTTTAATCGCCCCCGGAGTACTACATTCAAGTAATATATCTGTTTTTAACGAGCATTTTGTCGGGGGTGCGGTGAAAAATGCGCGGAAAACATCAAATCGGCGCCGCGACGCCGTAAAAAGGTCAACAGCCCTGATACTGGGAATTCGAATTCGAACACGGATGTGAACCCTTGAAGGAATTGTCACTGTGACGTGTCCGATAGAACCATTCACATGATTAAACCCTTTGTATGCGGATGTCAAAATTGTTCAATCAAATGGTTACTTTGAGTATGTATAGGTTCAAATGTTTCGCAGGGATCCGTATATTCCGTATCTAAGCGTAGATACGAGGGGCTAAGAATGCCTTCAAACAATATGAGTGAAAACACAAGGAAAGTAACAATATCAAGAATCAATAACAAGAAATGGTTTTTAACCTTGTTGGAGTTGCGGAAAATGTCACTAAACTATCCTTCCGTCATTTCAAAGGAAAACCGATAATACAGCTTCCCAGTAAGAGAAAAGTCATGAATAAGATATGCGAGGCCCTAGCCTTCGCCGGTTCTGCAATATTGGCGATCCCAGGAAGAATGTCGCAAGCTTAAAGCTATGTAAATAGGTATGTGTTTGTGTAATTAGTGATCACCTTCGCTTTGGAAATAGCGGCGAGCGTAGCATTGACGGCTCGTGAAAATTCGATTTTAGTCAACATCCTCTTGCTAAGCCATGCTGAACGTAGGCGACGTAGAACGTAAACGTCTCTATGCTTGACACCTTTTGTTCACCTCTGGGCAAGGCCGTTAAAACTATCAATTATAAGATAGACATAACACAATAGCTTTTGTGATATAAGTATACAGGGTGGAAAGATAAGTCGGGCCCTGGAGGGAAACTACCTTAAATCCTTAAGCTGGCTCATTTTACTTAAAGGAGACATTCCTTTATTTTCAAAAAGAAACAAAACTGCATTCAAAGATTTTCAAAAAAGCCTTACACACGGCCGGGAATCGAACCCGGTCGAATCTGTCTAAATTAATATTTCTAGGTGTAAGGAACTATTGTTGCTAATGAACTATGTATCTGCAATCACATGAAAATGCTGAATTTCATAGTTTAATGTTCGGAAATGGACCTCCTCAACCCCATACTAACCCGTTTAGTATGTCTGTATGTAAGTATGGCGAGATGTGATGTGAAATCTGAAACTAGACGAAATTGGTAAATTCGTAGTTTTATTTATTTATTTTCATTATTTACACCAATCTTTTCAAAACTGTAATAAAATATCATTCCCATACTTAGGTACCCATAGTAGGTACCTACTGTTTGTACGAGGAGATCCATTTCCGTATTTAAACTGTTAATTTCAGCATTTTCCTGTGATTGTAGATACAGGGTTCTTTAGCAACAAGTGTTCCATACATCCAGGACTATTTATTTACGCTAAAAAACGAACTCAGATTTTTAGACAGATCTAATCAGAATCTAGTCTTAGTTATAGTAATGCAGTTTTTGAGATATTTCTATGCCTATTCAGGCTGGATTGTGCTGAACAACATTGTATCTTATTACACCTTATGTACCACATTCAAGAAATAAATAAATTATTGATTGATTGATTGATTGATTCGACCGGGTTCGATTCCCGGCCGTGCATGAAGCTTTTTCGAAAATCTTTGAATGCAGTTTTGTTTCTTTTTAAAAATAAAGGAATGTCTCCTTTAAGTAAAATGAGCCAGCTTAAGGATTTAAGGTAGTTTCCCTCCAGGGCCCGACTTATCTTTCCACCCTGTATACATTTAATTTAATTGACATAATCATCATCGTCCTAGCGTTATTCCCGTTGTGCCCCTAAAGGAGCCCGGGGTCCGCTTTGACACCTAATCCCAAGATTTGGCATAGGCACTAGTTTTACGAAAGCGACTGCCATCTGGCCTTTCAACCCAGAGGGAAAACTAGACATTGGGATTAGACCGGTTTTCCTTCACCGAAAAGCTAACAGTAAATATTCCGTACATAAGTTCCGAAAAACTCATTGGTATGAGCCGGGATTCAAATCCACGACCGCCGCTTGACAGCCTCATGCCTGAACCCTGAACCACTAGGCTACCGTAGCTTCTTTAATTGACATAAATAATGACATGTAATATTTATGTAAGGCTGCCGGCATAATTTAATACATTTTCTAATTGACATGCCTACATCTAAATATAATACGTAATACGGCCATATGCTACGGTGTCTGCAGCAGGCCGTACATGTGCCTGTTTGCCACCGTCGCGTCGTAGTACAAAAAACCAATACGACTTTGCTAAAATAACGATGGCTAAATATCTGGCGAGGTAAATAACATAAAATTAGATATTTTTGGACGGCAAGAGAAGGATCCAAATTTTATCAGGGCAGTTCTCAAAATAATAACGTGCTTATTCAAGAACTAGCTGTTGCCCGCGACTTCGTCCGCGTAGAACTTTTTATCGTCTTAGAAAATGATTTCTCTCAATACAAAATTTGAACCCTCTTTTAGGGGATAATTAAAAAAAAAGTTGATGTTCATTTTCTAGTTTGTGAACAAACAGTCTAAAACCAAAGTTAAAAATCTCATACTTTAAAAATGCCTTGAAATACTCAAACTTTGAACCAATTTTAACACTCTTAGGGGATGAATTTGGAAAAACTCTGAAATCAGTTTTGTAGTCTTTTAACGTACAGAATAAGACCGAAGTTAAAAATCTCTTACTCACACTTTAAAATTTTATTGCTCGCCATTTAAAATTTGAACCCCCTTTTAAACCCCCTTAGAGGTTGAATTTTTCTAATCGCTGAAAGAACTTTTTTCGTAAACTTTTAAGCCTCTAGCTCAAAAAAAGTGTTGCCCATACAAAGCTTTCTTAACCCCCTTAGGGGTGGAATTTTCTAAAACTCTGAAAGTATTTTATTATTAATTTTAATAAGTAACATTTTGAATAGTTTTAAGTCTAGTAAAAAAAAAAGTTTTTCCCACACAACACTGGCTACCCTTCTTAAGGATCTTAAGGATCCCCTTAGGGATGGAGTTTTCTAAAACGCTGAAAGTTCTTTTTTAGTATTCTAATAAGTAATCTTTTTGCAAAGTTTTAAGTCTAACTCAAAAAAAAGTGTTGCCCATGCAAAGCTTGCTCTCCTTTTTAACCCTATTAGGGGTGGAATTTTCTAAAACGATTTGTGTTCTTTTTTTGTATTTTAATAAGTAATCTTTCTACAAAGTTTCAAGTCTCTAACTCAAAAACATAAACTTTCCCTGATAAAAACTTTGCATCCCTTTTTATCCCCCTTAGGGATAGATTTTTTCAAAACGCTGAAAGTCTTTTTTTTTGTATTTTTATAAGTAATCTTTCTACAAAGTTTTAAGTGTCTAGCTCAGAAAAAGTGTTCCCCATACAAACCTTGCACCCTTTTTTAACCCCCTTAGGGAATGATTTTTGTAAAACGCCGAATGTAGTATTTTTTATGTTCTAATAAGTAATTTTTCGTCAAAATTTTAAGTCTCTATTAAAAAAAAATATGTTTTTCCCATACAAACTTTGCACCCTATTTTACCCCCTTAGGGGTGAAATTTTCCAAAACGCTGAAAGTACTTTCTTTGTATTTAAATAATCTTTCTACAAAGTTTTAGGACTCTAGCTATAAAAAATAGTTTCCCACATACATACAAACTTTGCACCCCTATTTTAGCCCCCTATTTTTAGGGGTAGAATTTTCTAAAACGCTGAAAGTACTTAATTTGTATTCTGATGACTAATCTTTCTACAAAGTGTTAAGTCTCTATTTAAAAAAAATATTGTTTCCCCCATACAAAATTTGCACCCCTATTTTACCCCCTTAGGGGTAGATTTTTTTAAAACACTGAATCTAGGTACTTTATTTGTATTCTAATGAATAATTTCTCTACAAAGTTTTAAGTCTCTATTTAAAAAAAAGTACTTTTTCCCATACAAACTTTGCACTCTATTTTACCCCTTTAGGGGTAGAATTTTCTAAAACCCTGAAAGTTCTTTATTTGTATTCTAATGACTGATCTTTCTACAAAGTTTTAAGTCTCTATTTAAAAAAAAAATGTTTCCCCCATACAAACCTTGCACCCCTATTTTAGGGGTAGTAGGGGTGGAATTTTCCAAAACGCTGAAAGTGTTTCATTTGTATTCTAATAACTAATTTTTCTACAAAGTTTAAGTCTATAGCTCAAAAAAAAAAGGTTCTCCCATACAAACTTTGCACCCCCATTTTACCCCCTTAGGGGTAGAATTTTCAAAAATCCCTTTTTATCCCTAGCCCACGTTATAAAAGCAACATACTGTGCAAAAATCAACTCTCTAAGATTAGTAGTTTCGGATGTGCGTTGATGAGTGAGTGAGTGAGTGAGTGAGTGAATAAGTCAGTCAGGACATAGGCATTTATTATGTATAAATAGATAGAAGATAATGAAACTCCCATTCAAATATCTCAAAAAATTATGAAGCTACATCCGTTTTAATGTCGCTTGTTAGAGTGAGAAAACGATGAGGGACTGTGACGTCAATATACTCGAGCGTCATAGTAAAAAACAATCGTTTCATATGAAGGTGCGTTTTGCGGAAAAGGGACAGAACATACCCCCTCTTAAAACTTTGGACTCTTATAACTTAATCATTACCTATATAACCTCTTGCTTTGTTTTTTTCTCCATTTGACTATATTTATTTTAAATTCTTTTTCGAGAAAATACATTATGATTATTTACCATATTTTCGATTCCTGAGCTATAACCACGAACTTCGGAATTCGAAAATATTCGGGTATCTCTATCTCTATCGCACTAACCATACTCGAGTGACAGGGATGCAAATATATGAACATTGAGTATCGGTTTTCGTGGTAGCGCCGCAGGTACTTTGGCTGAATGCGCCGAGCGCGTGCCATTGTCATTCAAAAAAACAAATTCGTGTTAATTATATTGTTCAAATTTGTTGATTTCATTTATTGAAATTACGACATAAAACGACATTTGCGCATATAAGTTCTCATATCAGAATCGAATATTTTTTTATGGTTTATATTTTAGCATTTGTCTCGTAAAGGTCTATCGTAGACGGGATTTAAATTATTAATAAGTGAAAGGCAAAGCAATTCCGCCATTTTGACGAAAATTTGACGGTTCTTATAGCTGACAGTTGGAGCAGCGTTTGAATTCAATAAAAATAAATGAAAAATTAAATGAAGTCGTATATTTCGGAAAATTAATTAACTGTCGCAGTCGGATAAAAACTATCCTAAGTTGCAGCTAGAATAATAATGTACCTATATAAAATGTTTCATATTTTTCCGTTCATGGGATGCTGAGAACATTCGAACCGCGCAAAGCTTAGTTTCAAACTGGCTGATTCTTTTTTTAATTTAGAGATTTATTATAAGTGGAGATAAGAATACACACACACACACTAAAGCAAAACATGCACGTACGTAGTTAATAATTTCGTAAAAATGTCTCTCTAAGTTTAAAAGGTAGGTAATATGCGAGAAAACGAGCAAAAAGTATCGGCATTTTCTGCTTCGGTTCGTGACAGTACTCCATCTCCGAGAGATGCCTTTTATTATACCTACTTAGTCGTACTTGCATAATGGAGTTTACTCCGCGTAAGAGCTCTCTATAAAAACGGATATTGTCATTTCGTTATATTTCACCATTAAACTGTTTAATATCGTATGTTATATGTATATGCGTTTTGAGAAGAGATTTTAAGCACTTTCTCTCTAAAATCTGTTTCGAATAGCATAATGAAAATAAACCGGGCAAGTTGGAGTCTGTACCGTACTAGTATGATTTGTAGCTAATTAAAGTATTTCGGGCATGTCTAGTGTAAGGCCTCTCACAGACTGGCGCGGCCTGACCGCGGCGGACATTTAATTGCAATATAGTAATATAGTAACAAATTCAAAGTTTTCAGACTATTTATTTACTTGTGATGTAAAACTGCTTCTTTCCAAATTTCATGTTGATCTGGGTCAACGGGAGTGTCCTATTGATTCCCTTGAGTGTCAAAATATGCAGGAATATGCGGCATAAACGGCCGTAAGTATATTTTATTTGATAGCGTTAACGTATCTAGAAGCTTGATGTTTATACAGCTCCAAGAGATAGTAAACTATTTGATTTTCACATCAACTTGATACCTTCATGCCTTCCTGAGATAATGGGTCTTGAAAGACCTGTTTACTTTTTGAGCTACGGAACCCTAATAATAGGAAAGTAGCCAATTACGACATCGTATTCATATTTATGTAGGTACCTCTCCAAAAGGAGAGCTATTTGTTACCGAATTATATAGTCGGGATGAAAATGGCATCGCTGCTCGTGATGACACCGCATGTAAATAGTAAGTATATACTATGACAAAAAATATAATTCATATATGTCTAGTTACGTATGTATATAAGCACTTTATTGTACACAAGACATGTTAAATCACAAAGTAGATACATAGGCGAACTTACCCCTATAAGGGATATCTTCCAGCTAACTTGAGCAATTGAGTGAAAGGTAGGTATGAACGAGGCAGACACCGTGTACAAAAACATCTAGAACAAACCAAGAACACAAAGAAATATACAACAACAATATACAACAATATTTTATTTTATCAGGAAGAAGAATTACAGAAATCTAATAAAAATACAAACATATTAATTAATGTAAATATAAGGTATACCTACAAATACTATAAATATATATATCTCAACTATACAATAAATAAATAAATAAACTATTCAACCTATTCACAAGTTGTTGGAAAGCCATGACTTCTTCAAATTACGTACATAGGTACGTTGTTACGTGTAGCGTTACGTGTAGTTATAATGTATATATTTATATGTATGTATTTATTTATATGACATTACGAATATCTTTGACCCTCTCATAAATTTATATCGAACTGGTTTAATGATGGTACTTGTAGGTAGGTACTTACAATAAATAAATAAATTAATTTGTTTGCGGACAATCTTACACAAATCAACCTAGTCCCAAACTACGCAAAGCTTGTACTATGGGTACTAGACGACGATATATATACTTATATAGAGAAATAAATACTTAAATACATAGAAAACATCCATGACTTAGGAACAAATATTCGTGCTCATCACACAAATAAATGCCCTTACCGGAATTCGAACCCAGGACCTCTTGCTTCGTAGGCAGGGTCACTACCAAGTACTACCAACTAGGCTAAAGCGGTCGTCAATGGCCCAATACATCCCTTTATAATGACATTAAAATTCTACGGACGAGCCAAGCCATCTCAGTTTACAAGATATAAATGGAGAACAACGTCCTACATCGCAATCAATATTAGAAACACTAGAAGAGCCGTGGCTAATAAACTCGGGCTCAGCGGCGCCACCGTACCGACGCTGCTCGTCTCACTTTTTAAGGTCAACCTATATGATTCCTTGTGACGAATGATTCCGATAACTGAGACTAAATAACGTATATGAATTACAGTCTGATGTTACAAATAACGACATGTCTAGGTCAATAAGAAGGCCAAGAGCAATCGCCTTGATATTTTATAAACCGTTTCAGTAACGGCACATGTTAAAAGTGCACCTATTTGCCGAGTAAACATCGTAAATTGTTGATGCTTTGAAGTTCTCGTCGACGGAACATATCCACTGTGCGGTCGTCACAAACAGCAATGTGAAAGAAAACAATGGAAAATTGAAGATGTTTTCACGGAAAGGATAATATTCTGCAGAACTATGTCACTGTTTACTTCGGTCGCTTTTCAAGTTAAATTTTGCTTCGGCCAATAATAGAATGTGGTCGATTGAGATCAGCTCTCGGGATCATCTTGATCTCATTTCAAGATGTAAACTCACCCCGTTAACTGGCACAGACCCTTACCCGGCGGATTAACGAACGAGCAGTCGCAGAGTCAACGGCCGAGCCCGATATGTTTACAACCGTTTGATTAAACCCTCCCACACCCGTGCCTAGCATTGAGGGACACTCTGCAAAAAGGGGCTCAGCTGCCGGAGGAGACGTAAGTACCTAATTACAATGCGACCAAGCGAACAAAGCCATTGTCTCCACGGCAGCCTGTACCTACCCGCAACAATAGGACGTAACTATCCACGTACATCGTTAGGTACAAGTACTTTTGAATAGGTATTTCAATTGATTCAGGAATGGTATAAAAATGAAGCTCACAATTTTAATTGAGAAAAAATACGAAATTTGAATTTCGTCGGGTGACAACCAAAACTCATTACCAAAATTGTCACTGCTCTTTAAAACCTCGTATCTCGAATTTTCGATACGTAGTCGTTGTCGAGATACGACCTTTGATTTAAGTAGGTATTTGTTACTTAGTGAGTTTTGGTTGTCACCCGACGATTTATTAATGGTCTGGTTGAAGTACTTATAATTAAAATATATATTATATTAATATATATTAGTTAAAATCGAATTTCACATTTAGAACAGTTAAAATTCAGTCCTTAAAGACCCTCGCTTATTTGACAATAGCTTCTGCCCGTCGTCTTCACTCCGTCCGCGCGGAACTCGTTTATATCGTAAAACAACACAAACAAACACAAGCTTTTACCCATTTTACCCCATTAGGGAAATTCCGTAATAAAAACTATCCTATGTCCTTCCCCGGGACTCAAACAATCTCTATACCAAATTTCATTTAAATCTGTTCAGCGTGAAGAGGTAACAGACAGACAAACTTTCGCATTTATAATATTAGTATGGATTGTAATGAAGTAAATTATTTTGATATGATTTGTAGGCAAGCACTATATTGACTAGCAGCTGACGATATTTTTCTCGGAGGTTGACTTGACTTCGTAGTAGGAGACAGATTTAGTAAACAGTTCTGGAAACAGTCCTCTGTACGAGTATTTAATGTGATAGTGACGAGCCGTACCCGAATAGTTATTATTATTACTCACAACTAGCTAATCATGTGAGTGTTTTGAGTAGGCGCATCTCAGCGGGTGTTGTTGGTCAAGACGGCCACGTGTACACCTACCTTTTTTCGAAGCGCTTCGTCGTTTTTTTGAACCCTCATATTTAGATAAACAAAATTCTCGAAATATGATGTCAATAGTAGACTTATTGAACATATAAAGTTTCAGTTGCATAGCTCTTATACTTTATATTTTATAGATATCTAAAATACTCCGATTTCACTGACTCAATCACTCACGTTGATCATTAAAACCTTGAGGGTACTTCTTGAAGTCCTAGAATCCTAGAAAGCTGAAATTTGGTATGTAAGCTATAGTATTAGTACACAAACAACAAAAAATCCTAAAAGTTGGATCGTTTACCCAACCCATTAAAGTAGGGGATGGAATTTTATATGAGACTTTGGCAAATATTGCTGGTAGGGGTCTTGATATATTTAGGTATTTATTACCTTGTTATCTCCACTTATAATAAATCTCTAAATTAAAAAAAGAATCAGCCAGTTTGAAACTAAGCTTTGCGCGGTTCGAATGTTCTCAGCATCCCATGAACGGAAAAATATGAAACATTTTATATAGGTACATTATTATTCTAGCTGCAACTTAGGATAGTTTTTATCCGACTGCGACAAATAATTAATTTTCCGAAATATACGACTTCATTTAATTTTTCATTTATTTTTATTGAAATCAAACGCTGCTCCAACTGTCAGCTATAAGAACCGTCAAATTTTCGTCAAAATGGCGGAATTGCTTTGCCTTTCACTTATTAATAATTTAAATCCCGTCTACGATAAACCTTTACGAGACAAATGCTAAAATATAAACCATAAAAAAATATTCGATTCTGATATGAGAACTTATATGCGCAAATGTCGTTTTATGTCGTAATTTCAATAAATGAAATCAACAAATTTGAACAATATAATTAACACGAATTTGTTTTTTTTGAATGACAATGGCACGCGCTCGGCGCATTCAGCCAAAGTACCTGCGGCGCGCTACCACGAAAACCGATACTCAATGTTCATATATTTGCATCCCTGTCACTCGAGTATGGTTAGTGCGATAGAGATAGAGATACCCGAATATTTTCGAATTCCGAAGTTCGTGGTTATAGCTCAGGAATCGAAAATATGGTAAATAATCATAATGTATTTTCTCGAAAAAGAATTTAAAATAAATATAGTCAAATGGAGAAAAAAACAAAGCAAGAGGTTATATAGGTAATGATTAAGTTATAAGAGTCCAAAGTTTTAAGAGGGGGGTATGTTCTGTCCCTTTTCCGCAAAACGCACCTTCATATGAAACGATTGTTTTTTACTCTGACGCTCGAGGATATTGACGTCACAGTCCCTCATCGTTTTCTCACTCTAACAAGCGACATTAAAACGGATGTAGCTTCATAATTTTTTGAGATATTTGAATGGGAGTTTCATTATCTTCTATCTATTTATACATAATAAATGCCTATGTCCTGACTGACTTATTCACTCAATCACTCACTCACTCACTCATCAACGCACAGCCGAAACTACTAATCTTAGAGAGTTGATTTTTGCACAGTATGTTGCTTTTATAACGTGGGCTAGGGATAAAAAGGGATTTTTGAAAATTCTACCCCTAAGGGGGTAAAATGGGGGTGCAAAGTTTGTATGGGAGAACCTTTATTTTTGAGCTATAGACTTAAACTTTGTAGAAAAATTAGTTATTAGAATACAAATGAAATACTTTCAGCGTTTTGGAAAATTCCACCCCTACGGGGTTAAAATAGGGGTGCAAGGTTTGTATGGGGGAAACATTTTTTTTTAAAATAGAGACTTAAAACTTTGTAGAAAGATCAGTCATTAGAATACAAATAAAGAACTTTCAGGGTTTTAGAAAATTCTACCCCTAAAGGGGTAAAATAGAGTGCAAAGTTTGTATGGGAAAAACTACTTTTTTTTAAATAGAGACTTAAAACTTTGTAGAGAAATTATTCATTAGAATACAAATAAAGTACCTAGATTCAGTGTTTTAAAAAAATCTACCCCTAAGGGGGTAAAATAGGGGTGCAAATTTTGTATGGGGGAAACAATATTTTTTTTAAATAGAGACTTAAAACTTTGTAGAAAGATGAAAGATTAGTCATCAGAATACAAATTAAGTACTTTCAGCGTTTTAGAAAATTCTACCCCTAAAAATAGGGGGCTAAAATAGGGGTGCAAAGTTTGTATGTGGGAAACTATTTTTTTTAGCTACAGTCCTAAAACTTTGTAGAAAGATTATTTAAATACAAATAAAGTACTTTCAGCGTTTTGGAAAATTTCACCCCTAAGGGGGTAAAATAAAACATTTTTTTTTTAATAGAGACTTAAAATTTTGACGAAAAATTACTTATTAGAACATGAAAAATACTACATTCGGTGTTTTACAAAAATCATTCCCTAAGGGGGTTAAAAAAGGGTGCAAGGTTTGTATGGGGAATACTTTTTCTGAGCTAGACACTTAAAACTTTGTAGAAAGATTACTTATAAAAATACAAAAAAAAAAGACTTTCAGCGTTTTGAAAAAATCTATCCCTAAGGGGGATAAAAAGGGGTGCAAAGTTTTTATCAGGGAAAGTTTATGTTTTTGAGTTAGAGACTTGAAACTTTGTAGAAAGATTACTTATTAAAATACAAAAAAAGAACACAAATCGTTTTAGAAAATTCCACCCCTAATAGGGTTAAAAAGGAGAGCAAGCTTTGCATGGGCAACACTTTTTTTTGAGTTAGACTTAAAACTTTGCAAAAAGATTACTTATTAGAATACTAAAAAAGAACTTTCAGCGTTTTAGAAAACTCCATCCCTAAGGGGATCCTTAAGATCCTTAAGAAGGGTAGCCAGTGTTGTGTGGGAATTTTTTTTTTTTTTACTAGACTTAAAACTATTCAAAATGTTACTTATTAAAATTAATAATAAAGTACTTTCAGAGTTTTAGAAAATTCCACCCCTAAGGGGGTTAAGAAAGCTTTGTATGGGCAACACTTTTTTTGAGCTAGAGACTTAAAAGTTTACGAAAAAAGTTCTTTCAGCGATTAGAAAAATTCAACCTCTAAGGGGGTTTAAAAGGGGGTTCCAATTTTAAATGACGAGCAATAAAATTTTAAAGTGTGAGTTAGAGATTTTTAACTTCGGTCTTATTCTGTACGTTAAAAGACTACAAAACTGATTTCAGAGTTTTTCCAAATTCATCCCCTAAGAGTGTTAAAATTGGTTCAAAGTTTGAGTATTTCAAGGCATTTTTAAAGTATGAGATTTTTAACTTTGGTTTTAGACTGTTTGTTCACAAACTAGAAAATGAACATCAACTTTTTTTTTAATTATCCCCTAAAAGAGGGTTCAAATTTTGTATTGAGAGAAATCATTTTCTAAGACGATAAAAAGTTCTACGCGGACGAAGTCGCGGGCAACAGCTAGTAAATAATAAAATACATATTTCAAGTTTTTTTAGATTAGGGGATGGAAGTTTGTATGTGTCCTATACACTTCCCTAGAATTACCTTACAAAAAGGAATGAGATCCCACCGAAAACATTACATGTAAAGAGATTGCCACGACTTTCTAGATATTTGATCATAAGTAGCGCCAAGCTTCCTACTCCACACGGCGTAACTCTTCCACTACCAGCCACGCTCTAAAAAATCTATACCTTGGCTAAAAAGTATAGACCCATCGCTTATCAATATTATCATAAATTCACTAGGCGCGAGAGTCTATTCGGCAACCGGGATGTGCCCAACATTTTAGCCAAGATGTAGAATTTTTAGAGCGTGATAGTAGAGTTACGCCGCAGCGTATGGAGTAGGAAGCGTAGCGCTACTTATTATTTTAACGCTGAAAGCTATATGAGCTAGAGAGTCTTGGCAATTACTTTACATGTAATGTTTTTGGTGGGATATTGTTTTCTGAAAATGACAGCCGGAAACTGAGTTCTGTGAAATTTGTATCTAACTACTCGTACTTAAGTGTGCATATGGTAATGGATTTTTCACCTCACTTGCTCGGAAGGCCTTTTAGTGTTTGATATCTATTGAGAAAATCGCTTTTTATACACATGTGAAGAAAGTAGACGTATAACGTTAAAAGTACTATGACGTAGAACGTTAAATACTTTCTTTTTTTTTACTTTTATTTTTTTAACTTAAAAAAAAAAAAAAACTTTTTTTCACTTTTTAAAACTTTTTTTAAACATTAGTTTAATATATTTTTGAACTTTTTTTTTTTTTTTACTTTTTTAAACATTTTTTTCTTTTTTTTTGATTTTTTGAGACTTTTTTTTCCTTTTTTTTACCTTTATTAGGGTTCCGTACTCAAAGAGTAAAACGTGACCCTATTACTAAGACTCCGCTGAACACCAACACGAGTGGAGGAATGAGGCTGGCTTAAGGCACTCTAAGCTCTTCATAGAAGGAGTGGACTCGGGCTGGACCAGAAAAATCCAGTAGGAAGCAACTCAGAATTATATCTGGGGTGTTCACAGTTCACTTCGGGGTCAAGGATCTCTTGGCCAAGATGGGACTATCTGATAGTTTAGACTGTAGAATGTGTGGCGAGGAGGACGAGACTATGGAACACTTATTGTGTGAATGTCATGCCCTTGCCAGACAAAGAATGAACTACTTTGGTAACGGTTACCCACAACCAAAGGAAGGAAGGTGCTCCCGGTGAACTGCATCATCCGCTTTGTGGAAATGATGGAGCAAGCCTGGGAGCAGGTATAAAGGAGAGGGCAAATGCACAAAAGATCCCACTGGTTCGAAGTGCATCCGAAAGGGCCCTCACCTAGATAAGATAAGATAAGATAAGACTCCGCTGTCCGTCTGTTTGTCACCAGGCTGTATCTCACTGATACCGTGATAGTTCCAGCTGAAATTTTCACAGATGATGTATTTCTGTTGCCGCTATTACAACAAATACTAAAAACACAGAATAAAATAGTTTTTTGTATATAATGGTACGGAACCCTTCGTGCGCGAGTCTGACTCGCACTTGGCCGGTTTTTTTATTTTCCTCGCTGTAGTGAGGTGAAATTTTTTGTGTTTTACACGGGTGAAAAGTAATTTTACGTCTCGTGTGTTAAAACACTCGCTATGCTCAGGATTCTATTTTTGAACCACTCGCTTCGCTCGTGGTCAATCATAGAATCCTTTCGCTAGCTCGTGTTTCAAATGAGCACTCGCAGGTAAAATACAACTTTCCCCCCTTGTATAACAAATAACTATTGTACAGGTACATTATGATCTTATCTTATCTTATCTTATCTAGGTGAGGGCCCTTTCGGATGCACTTCGACCCAGTGGGATCTTTTGTGCATTTGCCCTCTCCTTTATACCTGCTCCCAGGCTTGCTCCATCATTTCCACAAAGCGGATGATGCAGTTCGTCGGGAGCACCTTGAATTCCTTTGGTTGCGGGTAACCGTTACCAAAGTAGTTCATTCTTTGTCTGGCAAGGGCATGACATTCACACAATAAGTGTTCCATAGTCTCATCCTCCTCACCACACATTCTACAGTCTAAACTATCCGATAGTCCCATCTTGGCCAAGAGATCCTTGACCCCGAAATGACCTGTGAACACCCCAGATATAATTCTGAGTTGATTCCTACTGGATTTCCAGAGTTTTCTGGTCCAGCCCGAGTCCACTCCTTCTATGAAGAGCTTAGAGTGCCTTAAGCCAGCCTCATTCCTCCACTCGTGTTGGTGTTTGGTTTTGGCGTAGGCTTTAAAGGCCGATATTATGGTCCCCTGCGAGAGTCCCACAAATGGTTCCGGACCTACAAAGTGATTTGTAGAGCCCCCTCTTGCAAGCTCATCTGCTCTTTCGTTGCCGATGAAGCCCCTGTGCCCTGGTATCCAAACTAGTTGCACCTTATTGTGCCTTCCAAGCTTGTTTAGTGCTTGGAGGCCATTGTAAACTAGTCTAGAGTCCACTTTCGGCGCCGTAAGCGCTTTAAGGGCCGCTTGACTGTCACTGAGTATATAGATAGTCTGCCCTTTGGTTTGCCTGTCTATATTCTCCTGTGCACAGGCAATTATGGCATATGTCTCCGCCTGGAAGACTGTTGCCAAACTACCCATGCTTACACTACTGCTATAGTCATTTGCATAAATGCCTGCTCCCGTACCGGATCCCATTTTTGATCCGTCCGTGTACCATATATTGTCTTTGATACCAGACTTTGGTGGTTCTAGACCTTCGGCCCACTCAGCCCTGGTTGGAACTTTTGCTGTGTAGTTCCTATGGAATACATACTTGGGTAGCATTTTGTCGCTGTACATTATGATAGTTTATGGCCAAACAAAGTGAGACATTTTATTCCCATCTGTGACATTTAAGGGTAAAATTGAAATAACATATTCTAGCCAAATAAAATATAATATGAGGAAGTCAAGAGAAAAGTGGAGGTTACTCCACCGACAAGAGCAAGGCTCGATGATGTGACATTTAAGAAAACTGGTGTAGTGCGAATCGGAATCGCCCACCGAGGGTTTCGAACAAAATTACAAATGTATAGGTTTCAGATTTTTGTGTGTATAGTATAAGACGATATTACTTGCCAAATTTCATAGTTCTAGTAGGTCAACGGAAAGTTACCCTATACATTTTGATTCCCTTGAGAGTCCGGAAATATACGTATTTTGTGGCATAAAGGGCCGTATCTTTTTTTACGTTAACAAAGTAACTTGATGTTTTTACAGCTTTAAGGGACTGTTAACCTTAGTATATAGTTTCTATTTCATCTCGATGCCTCCACGGGTTCCCGACATAAAGGGTCTTGACAGACAGACAGATGGACAACAAAGTAATCCTATAAGGGTTCCATTTTTTCCTTTTGAGGTACGGAGCCCTAAAAAATTATACAAGTAGGTATTTGATTTATTGTCTGACAAACAATTCAAAGATTTTTCTATGTCGGTGGCAACCAAGCGCACGGCCCGCCTTATAAGCGATTGGGTACAGGGTACTCACATACGTATACCTAATCCATTATAATAGTATATTACAGTTACTATGTCCTGTAATGAATTCTCGACATCGGACCAGCACTTATTTACGGTTAGCAAAGTAGTTCTAGGTTATCGCCGCTTGGTATGGTAATGATTTGGTCTAACTAGTTCTTGCTCAAGAATTTCATAAATTTCTTAATCAGCCCAATAGTCCAATGACTTAGGGTTATTGAGTTTGTTCTCTCGAATATAATATAATAATAATGAATGCATGATTCTGCAGTAATTTACCATTGGCTTAAAATTGTATTGTACACTTAATGAATTCATTGTGAGACTTAACCAAAAATAGAATTTTCTAGGTAACTACATAAATGAATATCAGGCAACAAAAACTTCCAGACATAAACTTCTACAGCTACACACCCACGGAGCCGTCTTCACACACCCACGGAAATCCTAACGTAAGTAGTTTTAAAAGCGCCTGAAAGCAGCAAGCGAGCAATAATTTCTTTAGAACATTTTCCAGCGACTTTAGTACCTAACTACACTGCATTGGAAATTTACTGAAATCAGTGGCACAACATCCGATTTACCTGTTTACTTGTCGGTTAATTTCCGCAGTTTCGTCGCGGAAGTAATAATATTTTGAGTTTCATGCGTCAAGACTTGAAGAAACAAACAAGGCTCACTGGTATACATTTATAACTTGGGAATCAATTTAGGTGTCCGTCACTCCAACCAATATTAATTGACGAATTAGCGTGGGAACAAATTGATGATGGAAACACTTCGGGTTGTTTTAGGTAAATACCTACCTAGTTAAATAGCTTGCCTACAAAAAATACTTACTTCGTCCATCCGACCTACCTAACTAGTCATGAGGTCTTCGAATTCTTCGGACACATCCTTCGTGTGGAGAATAATAAAAACCGGCCAAGTGCAAGTTGGACTCGCGCACGAAGGGTTCCGTACCATTATCAATAAAAATATTAATTTTATTCTGTTTTTAGTATTTGTTGTTAAAGCGGCAACAGAAATACATCATCTGTGAAAATTTCAACTGGAACTATCACGGTATCAGTGAGATACAGCCTGGTGACAGACAGACGGACGGACGGACGGACAGCAAAATTTTAGTAATAGGGTCCCGTTTTACTCTTTGAGTAGGTACGGAACCCTAAAAACTGACCTACAGTTACCTTAATGGCTAAGAAAAGACCTAGGTACCTACCGCTCCACGATGTAAGCACACACTTTGCAGAGTCCTTCAGCTGGAGATAATGATATCTGAAGATTAATGTTTTGTAAAAACGTCTCCTAATTTATGTATCATCCGCCTAATTAATAAATTAGAAAGGAATTATCTAGCCGACGATTTTATTCAAGCATTCAAAGTTGATATCCGTTGAGATGAAAAAAAGGTCGACACGGAGTAGGGAACTTGTATAATCCAGCATTAAAACAACTGTAGCATAAAAACTTTCTTATGATTTATTTTTCTGATGTTATATGCATTTGAAATCTGCACGCGCCGGCACCCCCCGAAAACGCTCTATATTAAACGGGCGTATGCTATAACGTCACAGCCTCACAGCATACTCGTATATTCTCGGCGCGTTTACTATGGAGTAAGTCATTATTTTGCAATTATCTCCACAAAATTTGCGTTTAAGTGTTTACTTGTTATGCAAAAAATAATTTCTAATTTAATATTCTGTTATTTTATCGAAAACAAAAATCGTCATTTTAACGTGAGATAAAACTAATACAATCTTTTTTTTTTTCTTTTGTATGATATCTCTACGTAGGTATATCCGCATCGATTGAGTGCAATTTATTCGAAATTGAAGTCCCATGCAAGTTCCCCATTGTTATACTTCAATCAGTTAACAACAGTGTTATTAACTTTCCACCCTGTAAGTTTAAAGTGCTTGGGTCCGAAAATAGATCCGATCGGAATACAAATATTTGACTACCTACTAGTACGAGTTTTTGCATCAGTGACACTCGGGGTTAAAGAACCTTTCCACAGGGCAACGACCCCTTTTCAGGAGGCCTTTTCTTTTACTTCCTTCCGTTCGAGCGCAGAGATAAGTGAAAATAATGTATTTTATCCTAATCCATGGGGTCTATTTAAGTTGACGTATTAGATTGAAATCGGTTTGGTATTGGTCGCGTGCATTTGCTCTGACACGGTGTGCATTGTGTGGATGCACGGAGCGCAGAATAAATAATAGTACGTACAGAAGGTTCTCTGTTAACAAATCCCCTGTTTAGGTACGCCGAACGGGCCTAAACGCGTTGCGATAGAACGCGTGCGCGCCGTAGCAGCGACACATACCGGCAGAAACCGGTAGGCCGGCGATGTACTGCCACGAAATCACGGAGTGAGCCGCCCTTGGTTGGAGTGGATGTGATCACGCGAAACTATTTCAAACTGATTCCAATTCAATACGTCGGGTTGAATACAGCCGCACACATTGTTCACAAAAGGGTGGTCGGTGGTTTTAGAGGATTTACTGTTGACCTTTTATCTCTCTCGTGTGAGGGAGCTTTTACGGATGTGTGTAAGTACCTAATTAATAGGTTGGTATTCTAAGCATGCTGGCCCCGTAGCATGGATGGCCTTTATCACGCGATAAGTGTCAGGACAGAGCATCCGTCCCTGGCTGGCACCGTTCGATAGAACGAGACGACGCGCTTATCCTGTCACTTATCGCGTGATAACGCCATCCATGCTACGGGGCCAGCACACTTATCGCTGTCGATAAGACATTCGTCACGTTCTGACAAGTATGCGAGTGCGAGAGTGACGGATGCTTAATCCATAAAGATAAAACGGCAACCAGTTTAGGCCTGCTGTATGGCTTCGAGAAAAGGGTGATATGGCTGTACCTTTTCTTTTTTTTTACTCAACTTGGCGGCAACTATCATCTGACCCGAAAGCCATTTTAATAGACAAATTTGAATCAAGTTTTTATTTCAGACTGTACTTTTGTAGGTATACATACTCTGCATGTGAGTGGGTGTTGGCCGAATCTGTTATAATATAAGTAGGTGACCTGCATAACGAACAATGTACTTATTTAATTCATAATACGTCAAACTTGAACTAAAAAAAAAATATGACAGTTGACAGTTACAAACTAAACTTGTCAATTCTGTTTCTAAACAGGCGAGTCATATTAGATTTATTCAAAATTAATATTTGTAATAAATATTGTGAAAAAGTATTTCTAAAAACACCAAATGATAGCTTAAACATGTGTTCTAAAATACAAATGATAGGTTCCATTTGCAAGGAATGCCACAAAATAATCCTATGACACATGACAGAAAGAGGACACAAAAAGAATTACTCAGTACCACAGAAGGTACGTACCCGCCAGGTGCGGCCGATGAGGAGTTGTTCTACACAGCCAGTTTGCGCTTCCTTAATAAAAGACTACAACAGAAAACACATTTACCGTTGAAACCACACCTGACTTCACAAAGCTGCTGCCAATTTACTCAGATCGAAGGGATCTCAGAATCTACCAACAGCAGCCCCGCATCATCTGAAACACACATCCGATTTGACTTCGCCCAACCCGAAGGACCTTCCTTATCTTTACATCAGCTTCTGCCGTACCCAAAATCGCAGAAAGTCAGTTTCGTAAATCGATTAAAGAAAATATTCCGAAAATATCCGCGATCTGCCGATATTTCGGAGACAAACAACGCGTATGACGCAGAGAGTTCTAAAATTATATCTAATTTTAAATTTCCTCGATTTGTCCGGCGGACCAAAGACCTCCATCCATCCTGTTTAGTCAAGATATCAGAGGAATCTGCCAATGAAAAAACGAAAACACCCGATATTAACGATGCCATTAGTGAAGGCGATGTTTTGTAAGTAAACGAATAAAATAAATATTTTTAAAGCTTTATATTAATCAACTCTTTGCTGGTTTTATAAATAAGTTAGGTCGTACCCATATTTTAACTTCACCCAGGTGGCATAATGCGGTGCCGTAGGTCACGACCGACGTCAAATATGCAGCGTTTTCCAGCCATTCAAGTTTTGAGGTAAAGTAAGCTTAATTTATAAAGTAGAAATGAAACGACAAGTTCTCTCAAGAAAAAAAATGGGTACCTATACAACTATACACATTGTATAGAACTCGTTTACAAACCACGTAACTAAGTTTTCATTGTCCTTGAGCTTGAACATTATTATATTGTATTATTATATTTATTATACATAAAAACATGAACATAATACCCAACAGTTGTTGAATGTAGACCGAGTCAGCCGGCCCTTCAAGCCAGCGATTTGCCAAGCAACTATTGTTTGCCGGGCAATTAAAATTGCGAAGCCCCACGCCATGCGCCCCCGGCGACCCCGCCTTACTTCACGGTTGTTGCCCTTACAGTGAGTGAGATAAACTAAGCTAGCCTGAAACAACGCAGTGACATGGTTTTTAATCTTGTAACAGCCAAGTTAACAATGAGTTATGCTCTGTTTTATTTGAATCGATTTAGCGGCGATGGCGTTTATAATAATTTAATCAGTAGGTATTTCTATTTCATAATTATTAAAAAAAATACTTGTATGAGAAAATCTTGACTTTCAGATTTTCAACGCATTTAATGAGTTTAATAATTTAAATACAATATTCCAAAAAGTCATATTTTACTCGCAACTTAGATTAATCTTTTACAGTAGAAAGTGTAGAAACCTTTTATTTTGTAATCGTGCAGGTAGGGTCATTTCGCCGGTTACGCGACCACCTTCGGTTAGCGACCACTTGAAGAACATGGTGTTTTCAATTGAAGATAACATCAATTCTACAGAGCCTATTGAAACAGTCAGTCGTATGCCTTATTGTTTGTAGTTATGGAATAGGAATTTACAAAAAAACGAGAAAATATGCTTTCAGTTCACCAAGTCAGCTAACTGGTCGCTAACCGGCACATGAAATTAGGTGGTCGCCAACCAGCGAAATGGGTTTATTAAAACGTGAAATTCGAACATGAGTAGAAACTGTTATAACTTTTTAGAGTTTAACTACTCGTGACTATTTAAGTATTATTAAGGCGAAGGGAAAATCATCTGACTGATAGAACTGACCATAGAAAACTACTTTCAATGAAACATTCTCATGTACCTGATAATTAGGTGTTGTAAGTTTCTCAATGCGAAGACCGCACTCTCAACCTAGCACACAGCTTATTGACATCGCACTTCCAGATTAAGTTCTAGTCAACACAAAGCCAAGGAAGTTTCGTTTGCAAAGTGGCATTGGACAGTTGGATATACACGAGGGCACAGTTATATCCCGGCCCGTTAAACAGTATCCCATTTGTACAAAACCACTGCTGCAACTGCCGTACGTTTGTGTATCAAGTACGACCGTAGTGTCGTCTGCAAACAGCACGGACAAGCCAATGGTGATTGTAAACATCATTTACATAGGCCAAAAACATAGTGTTTTCAAGGGCTGATCCTTGAGTTTCCGCTTTGGTTGAAGTAGCCATAGCCAAACTCAATAGTTGTCAGTTTAGGGACAGTTTGACCCTGTTCTTTCGGTTAAACATAACTACAGATTAGAAAACTTAGAACTTGAAAAACCCCCGATATTTTAATTTCAAGGTTCAATATCTCATAAACGGCTGAACCGATTTTGTTGAAACGTAATCTAGAACCATATCGATCACGTCAGCTTTTTCGGATAATAAAACCGCAATAAAATAGACTGACAGACACACAGCCACGTTAAACTTATAATTATAACACCCCTCTTTTTGCGTCGTGGTTTAAAAAGAGAACTTAATAAACGGTGAGCCTCATCTACACCATAATATTTTAATTTAACTTAGAGATCTTTCGCCATTCGCACTCATTCTTTATTAACCTTGTTTAATTATAATACAAATCCCTAGAGAAGTACGTGGGCAAACAATGGTAATGAGTTGTAGGATGCTTTATAATTTGACAGGTTCGTCAAACTTTGAAAACTAAGCCATCTGTCCCACAGTAATTCATTCGGTCCGTGATGCGGTTTAGGGAATTTGAAATTACGAATAAATTTGAGGAAATTAAAATGTTTTCGTGGGATGAGTCTGTTGTCGGAAATGCCAGGAAGGTGAAATTTGTAAATTAGACAAAGTTGCAAAACTGTGGTATGTTAATTGTTTTAATTATCATAAAAACATTGTAATACAAATTGAAAATATGTCATGCAAACCTATATATAAATCATACTCTTATAAAATACGCAAAGGAAATAGATACACCTTTTCAACCGACGAAAAAAACGGAGGAGGTTCTCAATTCGACGCGTATATTTTTTTTTATGTATGACCACGCATAACTTTTTACAGAGTAGTTCGATTTTAATAATTCTTTATTTATTGGAAAGGGTATAACCCGAAGTTGGTCCCATATAAATTTGGAAAAAAAAACCAACCCTAAGGGTACGAAAATAGGGGATGATTGATTTTTCGTCGGTTAAAACTTTGTTTTCAAAGTAAATTATATGTAATAGATATTGCGAGTTTAATTTCACTCGTGATAATATTACGTGAGACACTGTTCATGCAACTAAACATCAATACTACGATTTAAACTTAAATTAGGCTTTCGAATAATTAACTGACGCATAGGCACCGTCGTCAACCGACGAAAAAAACGGAGGAGGTTCTCAAGTCGACGCGTATATAAATATATATTTTTTATGTATGACGCATAACTTTTTACAGAGTAGTTCGATTTTGATAATTCTTTTTTTATTGGAAAGGGTATACCCCGAAGTTGGTCCCATATAAATTAAAAAAAAAACCAACCTTAAGGGTAGGAAAATAGGGGATGATTGATTTTTCGTCGGTTAAAACTTTTTTTTAAAGTAAATTGTTGCTCAAACTTTTTGTGAGACCCTGATAATTACAATGTTTTGATACTCTGTTTATTAAAAAATAATAATAATTTGACCTGAACAATAAGTTTTTTTTTGTAAAGCATTTATTTAACTGAAATTTGTAATGTAAGTTCGGTGACAAATCAATAAATATTATGGCTTCATGATCTGATCTGATGTTACAGAAGGTGGTCATAGCAACTGCGTAACTACACAATATAAACCCATCGTGTTTAGGATTTGGAACCCTCTTAAGAGTGCTCTTCAAAAAAGCGCTCGCTCAGAATTCGGTATTTTGACACGCGTAGTGTGTTTGTGTGTGTAAATACTACTACCACCCACACAAACGTACCTAACCCCCACATGCACAGCGAGATCGCACCAGCCGCGGGTGCCGTCCCTTTCTAGCTATATGTAAGTGCGATCGGGATAGAACTAACCGCGGAGTTTGCCGATGCAAATAGCTGTATAGCGCACCGTTGGAATTCACTCCGTGACCGATATTGATACTTGCATTAAAAAGTGGTAAGTATTACTTCGCTAACATGATGTTCTAGAACATCATGTTAGCGAAGTTAGATAACTTGAATAAAGTAAGTATTTGATTTTTGAGCACAAGTTTTCTATTTGTATTAAAATACTATGATATGACAAAGTATATCGTCGGTTGACAAGCAAAACTCACTAAGTAACAAATACCTACTTAAATCAAATGTCGTATCTCGATATCGACTACGTACCGAGATACGAGGTTTTGAAGAGCAGTGACAGTTTTGGTAGTGACTTTTGCTTGTCACCCGACGATATTTAGTTTCGTTTTTTTAGTATAAAATAAACTAACGAGTTTTAAAGTTGTCAGTAATAAGAATAATAATTTGTTTTACGGATATTAATAGTTTGCATGTTATCTGAGTCTTATTTATATATAGTAATGTAATGAAATTATACCAGTAGACCCACTACTAGGAAATTACTGAGTACTTACGTATTCATTTCTTGAAGATTTTTTTTTTTTATGGACAGTAAAAAAAAACTGTCCTTCATAGAAATTGCTATCTCCGTTTCTTACCAAAGGAACTGAAAATTATAAATTATACAAACACAGCTTTTTATCTAGAATACAATTAATTAATGCGTGATTTTATTCAAAAGCCTAAAACCTCAGATGATAAAAAGGAATAGATATGAAACGGGGGCTTGGCGCGTGTCGGTGCGACATGGCCAAATGGGCATGTCACTGCCCACCGCATGTTAGTCGCAATTTGCCGTGAATCTGAAATGTTATTCCACGTTTACTCAAAATGCCGAATTGTAGCGTGGTTACATGCAAAAATAGGAATGAAACTAAAACCTACATGAATGGTGGAGTCACGCACCACATGTGAGTATTAGTATTTTCACTTAAGTCAGTAAAAACTAATATTTTAATAAATAAACGCAACGCCGCATCATTTCTCGGGATCGAACTAACATATCGAACGAAAAAGCATATTTTTGTTCTATGCGTTGTACATTGATCGTTCAATACAGTAAACCACGGCGCAATGTATTAAACCACTATGGATACGGACGATGCTTGAATTTTTTAGTGGTACGGCCGCTGCTTGGCGTCGCAAACTAGAGCGGTGCCAAAGTGCAGTTACAATTTACGCGTAATCGATAAAATAGAAGTACGATATCATACTAGTTATTTTATTTCGACTACTTTCGCTGTTTTATTTTATTTAATTACTTGTTTTGGTTGGGTGCCTATCTTTAAGGTAACTAATAAGATTAAAAGGCACAAAATGTTTACGGTACCTACTAATAAGATTTTCACTAAGTTGCAGTATGAACGGTAAATAGACATATTAAAATTGTATATACAAGTATATAATTTAGTTGCAAATGGCTTCAGAACAACTTAAAATGTGATATTATTACCAATATTTTTTTTAAATGAGTATTTTTTACTTTCATTTCAAATGTGATAATTGAAGAAGAAATCTCGGTTTCTTATTACAGTTTTCCAAAGAATCCGATTAGGTTCTAAAAAAATGGATAGATGCTACTGGCAGAGGTCCTAACTAGTTTCCTGTACAGAGAAGAGTTAATGTGTTCGTAACATTTTCAAGAAAAATGTTTCCAACCACTTAATAAGAGCCGTACACTTTTCGAATATTTGACACCTCGCTTGCTTGAAACCTAGGTGTAAAATGTATGGTAACACATCTTCGCACATCTTTGGTGGATACTCGCCCTTAGCCTTAAATCTCGTAATATGAATAATGGACATATTATTTCGCGCGCCAAAATGCGAGTCGGATCGGCCTGGTACCTACAGGTCAAAAATATCGATGTGACCAGAGTTTTAAATGTATGTGAACACGAACTTATAAAAAGCCGTTTATGTTACTCTGTAGGTATTCGTCAATATTTTTTACTTTTGCGATTTATGGTAAGTTAACAACACGTGTTATTTAAACTTGTAGCTAGAAGTTTAAATACCACTACATAAACTTACCATGTTGTTGAAGTTGTTACCCATCAATATCATAACATAATATTAATTTTAATATCAATGTCGATAAAACATAATTTTAACGTTTGTCGCCCCCCTAGTGTAGTGCGTTTAAGCCAATCACATCCCTTGTTTGCATGTTGCCGTAGACTCACTGGCAACGCACGAGTCTTTGTTTTTACACGGTTCAATGTGTGTGCCTGTGGGCGCTGCGGTGGGAGAAAACTGGGGACATCGGTTTTGGTTGAAATTAAGCAGTACGGCACTTCTCCCTTTTTTATGTTCTGAGCCTAAAACCTATGTCACTTATTAGGATTCCGTACTCAAAGAGTAAAACGGGACCCTATTACTAAGACTCCGCTGTCCGTCTGTCTGTATGAATGTCTGTCTGTCCTTCTGTCACCAGGCTGTATCTCATGAACCGTGATAGATAGAGATTTTCATAGATGATGTATTTCTGTTGTCGCTATTTATAACAAAAAATACTAAATAAAAAACAGAATACATCTTTTTATTTTTATTTTAGTTTTTATTTGTTTCTTTTTCTTTTACAATCTTACACAAATCGACCTTGCCCCAAACTAAGCAAAGCTTGTACTATGGGTACTAGACGACGATAAACATACTTATATAGATAAATAAATACTTAAATACATAGAAAACATCCATGACTCAGGAATAAATATTTGTGGTCATCACACAAATAAATGCCCTTACCGGGATTCGAACCCGGGACCTCCAGCTTCGTAGGCAGAGTCACTTCCAAGTTACTAACTAGGCTACAGGGGGCTCCTATACAACAAACGTGATTTTAGATATAGATATGTTGCCGTTTTTAGATATAGATAATGGTACGGAACCCTTCGTGTGCGAGTCCGACTCGCACTTGGCCGGTTTTTTTAACATTTATTTCGAAATAAAGAGTGATACTCGGAAATGTCGAAGGGAAGGTCAATCGTCGAATCCGACTCGGCTGGGCAGCATTCGGGAAGCTACGGCACATCTTTTAGTCCAATATTCCGCAGTGTCTCAAGACGAGAGTCTTTGACCAGTGTGTGTTGCCAGTGATGACATATGGCACGGAAACGTGGTCGCTTACTGTAGGCCTCATAAGAAGACTCAAAGTCACTCAAAGGGCAATGGAGAGGGCTATGGTGGGAGTTTCTCTGCGCGATCGCATCAGAAATGAGGCTATCCGCAGCAGAACCAAGGTAACCGATATATCCCTCCGAATTGCTAAACTTAAGTGGCAGTGGGCGGGGCACATTGCACGTAGAACCGATGGCCGTTGGGGTGGAAAGGTTCTTGAGGGCAACCACGTACCGGAAGGCGCAGCGTGGGTAGGCCCCCCGCAAGGTGGACTGATGACCTGGTAAAGGTCGCGGGAGTCCGCTGGATGCGGGTGGCGCAGGAACGGCCATTGTGGCACTCTTTGGGGGAGGCCTATGTCCAGCAGTGGACGTCTTTCGGCTGATATGATGATGATGATGATGATGACTCGGAAATGTAATAAAACCACGTAAAAATCTCCCTTTCCAGTGTAAACCCCCGGTGTGTGTTATTATTATATATAAACGAAAATAATAACTAAATGCAAGGTAGGATCGTGCTGTACTTAACAAACGCCATATAAGCTTGTTTTTTAAAAAGTTTTTTATTCATCTTGTTATTTTCAATAACCCTGCATATTATGTCGCTGGTTCGTGGGTACTTGTACAGACAAATCACACAAACCCAAACAAGATAGGTCTATCTATTTTAGTTTAGGAGTTCCCATGACCACCTTCCATCATCAGATCCTGGAAATCATCCATCACCAAAGTGTTTACCAAGACAAAACAGATGAGCCCAAACTAGATGGGTTTATCTAGTTTAGTTTAGGAGTTCCATGACCACCTTCCAGCTCCATCATCAGACTCTGGAAATCATCCAGCATCCAAGTCTTGCCGTGCCATGACCAAATGAATGAGCTAAAATTCGATGGCTTTATCTTGTTGAGTTTAGGAGTTGCTATGGCCACCTTCCGACTCCATCATCAGACCAGCTCTATGATATTATGGCATTGTCACCGAAGATACTTAATATAAGAAGATAATTGTACCTAATTTGAAGATTTCGCCCAAACTAACATACATACATACATACTAACTAATCATAATGGCCGTTGGGGCGGGGAGGTTCTCGTGAGGCGACTACGTACCGGAAACTGCAGCGGACCCTCCACAAGGTGGACTGATAGTAACAAGTAAATAAATTAAATCTATCAAGTATCACGATCACTCGTACAATAATAATTGACTATAGAACGCGTAGTTTAGACAAAAGGATCCAACCCACAAGACATCACCATTGAAATGTATGACTTTTGTTTTAGGTAGAAGGTTCAATTTTAAATGTTACGTATACTGTGGGTTTGAGCCTTTTCGCTACACTACGTCTTATCTGGCAGCTATGCAATTCATAACTTGTCTCGATTAGCCTCACGAATTTATCCCCAGTATAGTTTGACCCCGAGGTTGGTAACAACTATGCCTAGTCGGAGATCAAAATAATATTATTTTATCTGAAGAGTGGCCGGTTAGCTTCGTGAATAGCCACAAATAAACACAGTACACGTCTGTCTCGGAGGGCTATTTAGCCGGTACTGAGATATATTCCCGCGCGACGGTAAATTTATACTAGTTTTGAATAATTATTTATAAATATAAATTTTGACTAAAGTTATATTTTTTGGACTGGATCTTGTTGGTACAAGCATGAACTTTAATGTTGTGTAAGATTCAATACACAAATAATTCAACAGTAATGAGAAAATCCTTGAGTTTTCAGTAAGATTTTGTTGACAAATATGGTGTAATTGAGAACAGTTTACATATATATACGTGCAGAATAAGGAAAATTCGAGGCGGCTAGGCGCAATGGCAACATATTACGCTAGTGAAAATAGAATAAAACAAGTAGGTTCTCATATAACATCATAGAGTATTAGGGGCTCAAACTTATGACTCTGCGCTCTCTTCAGAAAACTACTGTCGGTAATCGGGTATTTTCGGTTAAAGTATTCAGTAATTCGTAAATTGGAGGCGGCTAGGACCAATATGAGGAGTTTACCTATGCAAATAAGTAATCAGGATCTAGAAAAAGCTCTCCGTTTCTTAGAATTACAACGTCAAAAATCCGTCATTCTCGCTTATTCCTGACCAAAAAACGAGCGCCCTCTTAACGAATGGTTGATGATATTGAAAAGGTTGACCAGTTTTCAAATAAGTAAATTCATTTACGCGTTGCAAGGACATGTTACCTTTTTAATCTGTGTAACAGACGAGAGTGTTGTATTGAAAATTATGTTTAACCTATTCGCCGCCACGTCAAAAAAGAAATAGCGTGCCACCCACGCCAAGCAACAAATTGGACGTAAACAACTGTCAACTTTGTATTGTCAAATAAAGGTGCATTTTATTTTCAATTTTTTACTTGATATCAAGTCGTGGCGTGTGGGGCACGAGATGTTCTGACTTCATATCAAGTCATTGGCGGCGAAAAGGTTAACTGTGTTCAAATTTACTTAGACGAATGTTCCTTGACTATTAATAGTTCAACTAAAACCTTTTTATTCGTTTGATCTTGCCATTACGTTGTGTCAAGTTTGATAAATCTAATGATTAAAATCCTCTTCGCTTATAATGATTATTAAAACTATAAATGTGAATAAAAAGTCCATGTCAATGTCATTTTTTTTTTAAATTTTAACTTGCCTTTTCAAAATGCAAAGAGGTCAATTCTCATAGTGGACGTACCTATCTGGGTAAGGCCGTAGATTTTCCACTTAGTTCCATAGAGTAACATAGATATTTCTATGTTACGGTAACGTAGAAGTACACTAAATTGCAGGATTTGTATGAATTTCAACGTTACGATACAATACAATCAACGTTACCGGTAACATAGAAGTAACAATTCAATTCAATTTATTTATTTTTCCAAGATAACATTGATCTCTATAGCGTAGAAGCGAGATTTTTTAGGTTATAACTGATCTTTAATCGATAATTTGAGCTAAATTAGAAGCAAAAACACACGTTGCGCATGTATTATGCACTTATGGACAGTTTTATTTGAAATAGGTGTAATAAACAATGTTATTTACCTTTGTAATCTTCCAAATTCACTAGAATTTTTTTTTACATGCCACTTGCGCGCACAGAATCGACTCCACAGACAACAAAATAGCTTCTTTTTAGGGTTCCGTAGCCAAATGGTAAAAAACGTAACCCTTATAGATTCGTCATGTCTGTCTGTCTGTCTGTCTGTCCGTCCGTGATATATATAGATAGCCACTTTTTTCCGAAACTATATAAGCTATACTGTTGAAACTTGGTAATTAGATGTATCCTGTAAACCGCATTAAGATTTTCTCACAAAAATAGAAAAAAAAAGAATAATTTTTGGGGTTCCCCATACTAAGAACTAAAACTCAAAAAAAAAATTTTCATCAAACCCATACGTGTGGGGTATTTATGGATAGGTCTTCAAAAATGACATTGAGATTTTTAATATATTTTTTTTCTAAACTGAATAGTTTACGCGAGTGACACTTCCAAAGTGGTAAAATGAGTGTCCCCCCTGTAACTTCTAAAATAAGAGCATGATAAAACTAAAAAAAATATATGATGTACATTACCATGCAAACTTTCACCGAAAGTTGGTTTGAACGAGATCTAGTAAGTAGTTTTTTTTAATACGCCTTAAATCGTAAACCGCAATTTATTTAACGGAACCCTTCATGTGCGAGTCCGACTCGCACTTGGCCGCTGTTTTAAGTTGGTTCACCTAGATTCTTGGTGTTGCCAGTGTCAATACAAAATAGTATGTAAGAGCTTAATATTATTTACAGGTGGAATTGTGGTAACGTAAGAAATTGTAACGTAGAAGAAAAAATACGGGGACAACATTTGAAATTGCGATAAATTCATGAAATTAGCTTTTTAACGATCAAAATTACGATTTTCGATTAGAAGAAGATTTGACTTTCCATTGAAAAAAAACAAATTTTCTAGTTCCGAGTGTTTGGATGCATTAAAAAGACACGCTGTTTTGTGCACAATTTGGAGGACTGGACGAATTGAACTCACTCTAGTTATTAAACAACAGTGAAGTATTTTAATTTTGAGATAAAATTGTAATAGTTAAGTACGTTGAAAGCTAGAGTTATTTTATTACAAAAAACTTGTTAGTTTTTTTTTTAATGCAGTCATACTTTGAGACATTTTTTTAATTTCAAAAAGTGGCAAAGTCTACGGCCTTACTCATCTGTGGGCCATGTAGTGAAATGAAATTCATGATGAGTTATGACGGAACGTGTCATACTCGGTCGATAAAGCAGATACTGATAACTTATACTGAGCAAGCAAAAACAGATCTTATGGTGGTCAACCTTTTCATTCCGCGACTGTACATGCAGCAATAAGAGCTTGCACCATAAAATATTTTGTTGACAGAAACTTATTCATACAACTTATACAAACTATGTAAAATATTTTTAAACTAAAAATCTTAACTATTTATTTCTTTGATAAAATGTTATATAAATACCTATATTCCCTCTTATACAACCTGGTTAATGGTGGCATAAAATATTTTTTTAACAGAAACTTATTCATACAACTTATACAAACAACTATATAAAATATTTTAAACTAAAAATCTTAACTATTTATTTCTTTGATAAAATGTTATATAAATACCTATATTTCCTCTTATACAACCTGGTTAATGGTGGCAACACTCTCTAAAATCATAACTAAGGTCAGGATTTGGCAAGCCCGTTTTTACTAATTTGTCCATTAACTAAGGTGAAACTGCATGCTTCTTTGCAATAAAGAAATAAACATTAGCAATTAAAAGTTCGTTCAGTTTCAAAACAACATAATATACCGGTGCTACATTCATGAAAGTTTTGCAGAGAGGATAGATAGACTAATTGTTAAGTAAATAATTGAACATAAATATTCCTGAGGCACAAAATAATGAATAGAATAATAATAATCAATCCGGTTTCAAAACTTCAGTTTTAAAAACAAAACGCACGTTTAAGGGAGCGACCACACCGGTGCGTAACGCTGCGTAAAATACGCGTTGACGTGTCGTATGCGTCACATCTTTTCCATACATTTTGCTGCGTTTACGGTGCGTCAGCGTATTTTGAGCTGCGGTCTGGTCGCACCTTAATATCACAGATTTTTGACGATTTGTTAATTCATGTAATCTAAATTTATGCCTAATTATATTGTAAATGTTTTCACAAAATAAGTCTAATAACTACACTATACCTATCTACAAATGTGGCAAGTTAAAATAACACTTATTCCTTATCCTCTAGCAGCCGCCCAAAGGCCTATTACTTACGAGGCCTCATACTCTTCAATGGAAAATTAAACCAAACCAACCATTTTAAACCTGCACAGACTTGTATTTATTTTGTTCAAAACAATCTCTACTATATTTCCAACTACTTACTATATTTTAAACAATCTTTACTATACAATAGTTGATGCAAATTTAAATTCCAAGTTTTTGGTTTAGATTCATGAGAACTAGATTGAATAAAGTAAATAAAATTGCGTAGGTGCGGCATGCCTCAGCAGATACGCACAATGGCTTTTTAACAATGGCCTTGTGAGGAGAATGTCTTGGTTGTACGATGGTCAGTTAAAACAGAATTTCGTAGTTGCACGATGACTAGGTATATAGATTTGGTACCTAATTATATTATGCCTTGGTTGTAAAATAACCTATTATGAATTTTGTCAGGATAGTGCGACGTCCCTAAATTTGGCAAAAAATAAATTTTATAAATAGGTATAGACCACAAAAATCATTCGAGAAAAAAATGCTAAATGGTGACTAAAATTTTTTTTCATTGACACTGTCAAGTTTAGGGTTAGAACTCCCAAAGGTATAATGACCAAGTTAAAGACCCTACGTAAACTACCGTCTCTGATTTCCTTGACATTCAATCATTTCAGACATTTTGCAACTAAGTTATTATTTTAAATATTCGGCCATATGCCTACCGGCTACCCAGTCATTATATTATCAGTATGTTCTACTACTTAGCTTAATTTTGGCATATAAATATATTGTTTAGTCAGCTGTTTTGCAAACAAGACTTTGTACAACTAAATTCAATTGCACTTACACCCATTCATTACAATTATGGCATTTTAAACGCTTGGACATTTTACAACCAAACCCTGATGCATATTAGTGACCTTTTGCTAATATAATATTTCTGCAATCTAGTTATTATGAACCCAACCCGTTTATTTCAAGATTAGTCTTTACAGTATTTAAGTTACCTACTTATTCATGTGTGGTCCAACTCGGCTTAAGTAAACAAAATGACCAATACCTACTCTTACTTACTCTTAAATATTAACTATCCTTCTTATTTTGGGGTAGACTTAACATTAGTATCACCTACCAAGTACTGTTGCACGTATATACAATTATAAATATTTGACTCTTCCAGCTATTATAAAGATTTTGTTATTTTATATCTGGTTACGTAACTTATGTAGGTACCTACTTACATATTTAAATATCCGGGGATCCAAGGATATTCACTGAAGTCTGTTTACTTTAAGTAAATCAAGGTTTAATTTGTGTTGTTAGCCGAACAGCCCGGGGCGCAAAACTCCAGGAGCACGATCCGGCTTCGTGTACCTCCCGAAAGTTACGTATACTTGGTATCATCGTTCCAATTTCACAACAACTTTATCCCTTCATCTTTTAGCTGCCTAACAACTTTGGGACATAACTCTTCTTCACGAAACCTGTAACCGCAACTTATCATGTCTTTCACTACCCTGTAGTTTTTGTTCAATGACTCCAACCATATCGTATAGGAGTAGTCGGGCCAGATGCCCCCGTATCTCTCTGGCAAGTGGTCTGGGTGAATGTGCTTGTGCAGGGACTTGGTGTCGTATCCATGGAAGTATATCCTGGACCTCATGTCGGCGGTGAGGAACGGCTTGAAAATATTGTAAATCTTGTCGAATACCCACGTGTGGTTGATAACGTGGATGGCGTGGGTATTTGCAGGAAAGCAGGACTGTAACAAAAATAAACCTTGGCTTTAACATAAGTCAATGCATAAAAATAGACATGAATGTTCATAAGGTAGTAAACATAGACCTACCTTTGAAATGAATAGTAGTAGAACCGTAAACCGTACTTTACGAAAAAATGGGTCAACTTTGATCATTTAGAATGTAGTAAGAACTATTTAACCCATTTACCAGGCCCCTAAGATCTAGCGTTTCTTCATACGTACTTTATATACAACCGTATTGAGCGCCTTGTAAAAAAATTATTTACGAAAGTCGGAGATGTTCCTTTAAACCAGAAATAAAAATGTGGGTTACGGTTATCCCGTCGCCTGTCTAAGTAATTAACTGTTGTACTCGATTTTGTCGTATTATAATTCTTGATCAGGCGAAAGGGATATATTCCTCCCACATCGGTTATCAAAGTCCTGGTTTAACTCCAAAGTCTTCAGGGAAAGTCTTTAAATGGAGATTGTATAGCTAGGTACAAAAATTCGCTCTCGGTTGAACACAAAAACTGTTTTATTACTTACGTGAGTTTTTATGAAATGACAAGTTAATTTACCGGGCCATGGGAAGAATAGCTCCCACACAGTTAAACTCTAATAAGGCCATGGGATAATGTCAACCCACATCCTAATTCTGATCATACACAATAATGCATGAATATTTAGCAATGTTTACGATTAAATTACCTTTCAACACTCAAAATCTATAAAATATCAATAAATTGTTCGACCTATGTACTTCTGTTCCATAGAAATTAAGGAAAGTGTTCGAATTTCTCCGTAGTTTACTGAAATTAGAGTTTATTTGAATTTAAACGGCTGCCAAAGATTTATTACGCGATTTAGAAGCGTGTTGTGAATGAAGATCATAAAATACTATTTTCATGGATTGACAAAATATTTTGTAGGAGGTTTGGAGTTAAAACCTGACTACGGTAACCAATATAAGATGTGGGAGGAATATATGCCTTCGCCTGGTAAAGGGTTAAAATTATGAAGGTTTAATCGAGTACGAGTATACAGCAAGATATAATACTAATATATATTCACTGCCACAGTTCACCCACAAGTAAAAACAACAACTGATCAAAGTCGCCCCCCGAATCAAAGTAACTTCCCCTTTGGCCTTTTGGCTGGGGTGGTAGTTAGTTTAGTGTTTTCGGTGTACCGCGTTAATAATTGTCATCTTTTTTTAGGGTTCCGTGCTCAAAGAGTAAAACGGGACCCTATTACTAAGACTCCGCTGTCCGTCCGTCCGTCCGTCCGTCCGTCCGTCTGTCTGTCACCAGGCTGTATCTCACTGATACCGTGATAGTTCCAGCTGAAATTTTCACAGATGATGTACTCGTATTTCTGTTGCCGCTATAACAACAAATACTAAAAACACAGAATAAAATAGGTCTTTTATAGATAATGGTACGGAAACCTTCGTGCGCGAGTCCTACTCACACTTAGCCGTTTTTTTTATTAAGTGAGCGCATCGCCAATGCAAAAGCGAATCTTTAGATTAAGTTAATAAAATTGTTTTTTTTGTTTCCAAATAAAATAAAATTAAAAGATATATTTATACGTACCTACTACAAATTTGATGATACATGCATTAATCATTTACAAAATATGACAAGCATAATAAATATGCAAATGATATTACATATATTGCGTCAGAAACTTTTTGCACTGGCTTTTTGCGCACCCACCGATTTCTGGTTTTTGTTCGTAAACAACCACGGCGTCGTATTGATTGAATTGAAGTGAAGGTCCACATTTCCACAACAGGTTTTTAAAGTTGTATAGGTTTCGTACGTAAATTATAACACTTACCCCCAATAGTTTGACGATTTTGGAGGCGATGGCAGGCGTGACCTGCCAGGCGTGGTGCAGGCCGATGTCCTCCAGGTCGAAGATGGCGTGCGCACCCAGTATCTGGCTCGCTGGCTCCAACATACCCAGCTCCATGGCTATGAGTGTGGCCTTGAACAGGTCGTTCACGGGTATCGTGTTCGGGTCCCAGCAGCCTGTGGTTATGTTATAGGAAATGTTATGAAAACTGTTTACGTTTAGCTGGCTCTCCATCAACATTAGGTATTTATAGATTACTAGCGACCCGCCCCGGCTTCGCACGGGTGCAATGCTGATACTAAATATATATATATATATATATATATATATATATATAAATATGGATGTTTTCCATGTATTTAAGTATTTATCTATAAATTTATAATAAATGTGTTGACTGACTTATTCACTCACTGACTCATCAACGCACAGCCGAAACTACTAATCTTAGAGAGTTGAATTTTGCACAGTAGGTTGCTTTTATAACGTTAGCTGGGGATAAGAAGGGATTTTTGAAAATTCTACCCCTAAGAGGGTAAAATAGGGGTGCAAAGTTTGTATCGGAGAACCTTTTTTTTTTGAGCTAGAGACTTAAAACTTTGTAGAAAAATTAATTATTAGAATACAAATAAAGTACTTTCAGCGTTTTGGAAAATTCTACCCCTAAGGGGGTAAAATAGGGGTGCAAAGTTTGTATGGAGGAAACAATATTTTATTAAATAGAGACTTAAAACTTTGTAGAAAGATTAGTCATTAGAATAACAATAAAGTAATTTCAGCGTTTTAGAAAATTCTACCCCTGAGGGGGAAAAATAGGGGTACTAAATTTGTATGTGGGAAACTTTATTTTTGAGCTAGAGACCTACAACTTTGTAGAAAGATTAATTATTAGAATACAAAAAAAGTACTATCAGCGTTTTGGAAAATATCACCCCAAAGGGGGTAAAAAAAGGGGCAAAGTTTGTATGGGAAAAACTACTTTTTTTGAAATAGAGACTTAAAACTTTGTAGTAAGATTAGTCATTAGAACACAAATAAAGTTCTTTCAGAGTTTTAGAAAATTCTATTTTAAGGGGGAAAATAGGGGTGCAAAGTTTGTATTGGGGAACAATACTTTATTAAATAGAGACTTAAAACTTTGTAGAAAGATTAGTCATTAGAATACAAATAAAGTACTTTCAGCGTTTTAGAATATTCTAGCCCTAAGGGGGTAAAATAGGGGTGCAAAATTTGTATGTGGGAAACTTTTTTTTTGAGCTAGAAACCTAAAACTTTGTAGAAAGATTAGTTATTAGAATACAAAGAAAGGACTTTCAGCGTTTTGGAAAATTTCACCCCTAAAGGGGTAAAATAGGGGGCAAAGTTTGTATGGGAAAAACTACTTTTTTGAAATAGAGACTTAAAACTTTTTAGAAAGATTAGGTAGGTACTTATTAGAACATGAAAAAAACTACATTCAGCGTTTTACAAAAATCATTCCCTAAAGGGGTTAAAAAGGGGTGCAAGGTTTGTATGGGGAACACTTTTTCTGAGCTAGACACTTGAAAATTTGTAGAAAGATTACTTATAAAAATACAAAAAAAGTTCTTTCAGCGTTTTGGAAAAACCATCCCAAAGATAAAAAGGGGTGCAAAGTTTTTATGAGGGAAAGTTTATGTTTTTGAGTTAGAGACTTGAAACTTTGTAGAAAGATTACTTATTAAAATCATTGATTTAGTATATGTAACTAGATACACAATCAGCCGAAAAAAATGGCAGTCCAAAAGAACCGGCTGATGGAATTGGCCGGCTCTTTTGCGTTTAGTCTGGTTTCGACCGTGAGACTTGTTGGTTGTCATATATGTCTAAATGTTCAGTCAAAAACTGCGTAAATACCAACAATAAAACAAGAAAAAAAGATGGTATATATGTATTCCAGTAAGTTATCTTGATAACGTAACGAAATTTGTGTAAACTCGTTGTAATTGAATAGTTTTAAACATGTTTTAAATAATTAGTTTTGTTAGTTCAAATGACATACGTCGCAGAACATAAATCTAAGGAGTCTGTATTAGATACTTTTTTTGTGACGTTGTTACCTACGTTACATGGTTTTCATATTTAAGATTTCAAAGAAATCCTCAGCGACATGCAAAATGGGCTGCAGTCATAGCACGCGACAGTCGAGACGATTTATTTAAACCAAACGACTTTAAAATAATAAGCGAAGTAAAACATCACTATGTTACACTCATCTGTGAGCTGTAAATTTGCTACACATGTACAGATCTTAAAGACATATTCCATTAAGGACACACCCGTTTAGCGGACATGATTGTAACACCGAAAAGAAAAACAATAAAGAACTTTCTATTCTAATCTATTCTATTCTATTCGCGCGTCGTTTGTTCGACTCATTTTCCTGCTTCGGATAATATATACGACAAAAAATGGATTAAACAGCCAACTTAAACTGCCACACGTGTCATGGAAAGAAATGGACTATCGAGTCCATTTATTTTAATTTCAATTCTTTCCAATAATTTGTCAAGCAAAATTAATTAGTTTATATGGATCCAGTTTATATAACAAACAAAATACAGCAAAAACAAGTTTAGTACGAAAAACTTTGCTGTATTTTTTTACCGTGGTACTGAAACTACGTAAACTAATTACAGACCTGGACGGTATTCTAAGTACAAAGTTTTAGAGCCAAACTAGCTAGTCGTTTTAAAACGAGAGCGTAACGTTTGTATGGAGAATTGAGCTACCTGCGGACTCTTAATTTACTATAATATAATTGTATAATCCAATATCAACACATCATTTGGAAATTTTAAACTGTTTATTCCCCACTTGTATAATAAAGAAACCTGATTTATTTGTGATATTGGTCTTTCTGTTTAAATTCCTACATAAAATATTGTTAAAATAATTTTATAACGCGACTCCATTCATTCGCTATTTAGTTTTGACGTGAGCAGTTAAGTTACATTATGATAAAATCTCAATAAACTAAAAAGTACTTTATCTGTTGATGTTGATTTGCTAATATGGTGCTTAAAGTCTAAAAAACTGAGTTCTTTTTTTTATGAAACATATATCTTGATGCCGGTTATAAGTTAACGCTATTAGCAACTACTGAAATATAGCTGGAGTTGTCATTTTGAGGCACATTTCTAGACAATTTTGTTCGGCATTGTGAGTCTATTTACTTTATGGTACGTCAATGATTAAAATGCAAAAAAACCGGCCAAGTGCGAGTCGGACTCGCGCACGTAGGTTTCCGTACCATTATCAATAAAATTATTTATTTTGTTTTGTTTTGAGTATTTGTTGTTATAGCGGCAACAGAAATACATCATCTGTGAAAATTTCAACTGGAACTATCATATCACGGTATCAGTGAGATACAGCCTGGTGACAGACAGACGGACGGACGGACGGAGTCACGGAGACGGACGGGGACAGCGGAGTCTTAGTAATAGGGTCCCGTTTAACTCTTTGAGTACGGAACCCTAAAAAAGAACATAAAGCGTTGTAGAAAATTCCACCCCTAAGGGGGTTAAAAAGGGGAGCAAGCTTTGCATGGGCAACACTTTTTTTGAGTTAGAGACATAAAATTTTGCAAAAAGATTACTTATTAGAATACTAAAAAAGAACTTTCAGCGTTTTAGAAAACTCCACCCCTAAGGGGGTTTAAAAGGGGGTTCAAGTTTTTAATGGAGAGCAAGAATATTTTAAAGTGTGACTAAGAGATTTGTAACTTCGGTCTTCTTCTGTACGTTAAAAGACTACAAAACTAATTTCAGAGTTTTTCAAATTCATCCCCTAAGAGTGTTAAAAGGGGGTTCAAAGTTTGTATATTTCAAGACATTTTTAAAGTGTGAGATTTTTAACTTTGTTTTTAGACTTTTTGTTCACAAACTAGAAAATGAACATCAACGTTTTTTTTTAATTTATCCCCTAAAAGAGGGTTTAAAGTTTGTATTGAGAGAAATCATTTTCTAAGACGATAAAAAGTTATACGCGGACGAAGTCGCGGGCAACAGCTAGTTCATTCATAGATGACACAAGTGAAATCAAATGATTTTTCATAAAACCTAACAGCTTTTTTCAAATATTCAAATATTATTCCTATGCCTATCAGTGGCGGTGCGTAATAATTTTCACTGGACAACCCGGAGCACAGAAAATTGCTCTTTTTTAATGATTTATGAGTTTGGTAATATATAGCAAGAAATTTTAGGCAAACCGGTCGGAATCGGCTTGTATGGGCCCTCCGCCACTGATGCCTATGTCACTCAGACGATTATGAGGAATCCGACGAAACCTCATATATGTCAAAATCCATCAAGCCGTTTTGACTGTAGACGCTCGAAAAACATAACCCTCCTTTGAGGCAGTGGGATAATAATAATCTGACAGTTAAAATATATAGGTTTTTTTGTGATTGTAAGAGTCCTCTAGGTAGATATATGAAGAATGTCATGACATTAAATGAAGCAAGAGAGGTTTGTTCAGATCCTAAGCATCGCAAGTGGAAACCTACCCCGATAGAGCCTACCCCTCCGGGAATGGAGGCGTGATTATCCCTTTTCCAGGCAGAGGCGTTATATCGACCACATACTGCTTGTCAAACATACATCTTAATGTCATTAAATACGAGTAAGACTAGCATCCGATAGTCATTTTGCAACTGCCAGCCTGGAAAAGGTTTAAAAAATATGTGTAACATGTGTGATTTCGACATTGCAATACTTGTGTTCTTATGACCAGCTGGCCACCATGGCATATCTGTCCTATTTATTTTACATAAACGAGAGTTTTGGAAAAGGTATTAGGTATGTACAAAGCACGCTGGGATATGTCCAGCAATTAAGGTGAACTATCCTTCAACGTGAACTATCAACGTGAACTATCCTTACAATATACATAATTAAGGACCTTAATTTAAGCTATGCCTTAACTTTTTTCTATTGTGTAACGAAAGTTACCCATATAAAATGTTTGGGTAATTGCCGTTACACAATGGAAAAAAAGTTAAAGCGTAGATTAGATTAAGGCTCTTAACTATGTACAATTTTTTTGCAATTTACCCATTAGGTACTGAACTACAACAGAGTATTTCCCCAATAAGGTGAAGTATTTGACTTTGACTAAACAAAAGAATAATAACATTAATAACGTATTTTTTTTTTGTAATAGGGAACATTACTGCAATGTTTTGCCTGCCAGAGTGCAGCACTATCACAATTAGTAAATAGTTTTTTTGACAACTTTGACAAGTGGGTGGATTGCAAAAAATTAGTACTTAATTAAGGACCTTAATCTAATCTATGCTTTAACTTTTTTCCATTGTGTAACGAAAGTTACCCATATAAAATGTATGGGTAATTGCCGTTACACAATGTACAAAAGTTAAAGCGTAGTAGATTAAGGCTCTTAACTATGTACAATTTTTTTGCAAATCACCTTCAAAGCTTTGGATCAAATAGGGAAGAGAATATTTCAATAAATAAAATGCATCAGTGCTGCGTAATTGGATGCAAGAATGAAGGGCATCATTCATTTCCGAAGGAAACTATGATACGAAAACTATGGGAAGCGGCAATACGTCGTAAAGAAAAAAAACCCTCATCCACTTTTAAATGGCTATCGTATGTCATTTTAATATCATAGTACAGGTATTTTACACACGAATGATAATAACGCGTTTTCATCAATTATTTGTTATTGTTTGTTAGATTAATAAATACGACACTGTACGTCACGGCGGTTTGTTTGCGGTTTGTGGTAGTGTCGCCTCCTACGCAGAGCTTTGCGTAATGTTCCCTATTGGTTAAACTAGTCCGATAATCGTTTGTATGGAAAGTGCATGCTGTCGTTCCACCTTAGAATGCTGATAATGATGCGCATCAACTGACCTATCCTGTAGATCATGATGCGTCGGCCATCTTGCGCGAGGTAGGGCGGAACGGCCAGCACGTTACTGTCTCCCACGGCGCGCAGGTCCAGGGGGTACACGTCCGTGGACAGCTCCGAGTTCTGCTCACGAAACTCGTAGTAGTTCACCATCTGCTCAGATAAATCCAATGTTAAATATTAACGAGGCTGACATTTAAATAAGTTTCTGTCAAAAATTGCATTTTTGGTACAAACTTTTATTGCCGACTGTACTTTTCGGTATACCGTCATCAACTCATCGAGACGATTCTAACGAACCGAACTCAACGGGGCTACGTCGGTTAAGTACTGAATTCCCATGGCCTCCTTCTGCCTCCATCATCAGATCAGCTCGATGGTACCATAATATTGAAATGTCACCCTAACTATACCTTTACCCAAAATTACAGCTCAATCGGTTGAAGATATCTGCTTCAAAATTGAGTCGCAAGATTCCACCCGAACAAATTACATACATTGCAAGTTAATAAGAAGCTTGTAACTTGTAAAAAACAGTTAGTTCCATGATTAGCAAATATTTTACCACTATTGAGGTCTTATTTTCCTAAGGGTGAGTATCCAGCAGAGCTGTTTGAGGCAAAAATACACGAGATGCGTGGTCGAGGCTAGCAACGCTATTGGTGGGTTTTTTCCTCGCACACCGCTCCGCTACCTCGCATAGCTCTGGCCCCTATTTCACACAATTGTCGCCTGACTATGATTCCACTTACATGGCTGCGTCGACAGGTTAAGGTGGTTGCTGGACAGCTTATTGACCCAGCAATGTACGTCGAATAGTCATTGTCAAGATTGTGAAATAGGGCCTTAGTGGATACGCTCCCTAAATGCGGACCTCAGCAGCTCATGGAGTTCTGATTATGAGAATCGATATGAAATAAAAAATTGCAAGGGACACATCTAGTTACATATTAAGCACCCAAAGTATAAATTATTTTATGCAGAAAGCATTTGCTCTCAGGAAGCATTAAAAGTCAATTTCGTAGACCGTAGAGTATCTTAATCTTTTTATTTTCTGTATGGCTTTGTATAAAACTATTGCAAATATTAAAATTAAAAAAAATATGTTACATTTTCAGGTAAGAAATGGAACAGTCCCTTACTAACAAATCGAATTAAATATAGTCCAGTTAGTTAACAATTCTTCCTAGTATTTGATAATACTCGTAGTATCAATCAAGTATGCAAATAAAAAGTCTTCGGTAAAAAACAGCCGCAATAATAAACTGGTTACAGTTAAAAATAGAACAAACACGTGCTACGGAAAAAAACAAGTTAACTGCTGTTACCTAGATTGATTCCTTCTAAATTAAACACGGGGTAATTATTTTGGACTAGGGAATTGTGGAGTACAATTCTAAGTCTTAATTAAGACTGAATAATTATTCTTTAAGATTTAGTTGACCAATATTTCTTTTAACTAGGACGTAGTACCTACCTACATATTTTAAAGATCAACAAAACTCTATTACATAATATTTATATGGAAATTTTATGCGACTCTACTTGAGCAATGTGCAATGGCGCAGTTCTTAGTTTCAAATACGGAATCTCGATTAGGAAAGTTCTTGACCTGATCCGGAAGTCGGCAAACATTAGAAATTTGCATTCTTATAACGCATTATGCTATGTCATCCTAGGTATCCAACCATTTACAAATGTAACACAATAAAATAACGTATATGAAATGGTTCTTTTTATAATTTTGCACTCTTATTATCGAAGTCATAATCGCAAAATACTGTTTTTGTATTGTTGACATTGACCTAATATTTCACCAACTTGATAATTGTCACTTGACTATTACAATTTGACGTAAGACAGTGACAATTGAGCAGCATCGTTACTTCTCGACCCAGCAATGTACATCGAATTGTAAAATCATGATGAAATAGTGGTCTAAGCGGAGCAACATATTTTAATTTCCGATTTCAAACAATTGCAACAAGTAGGTGTAGTCGTTGCGTAGTAATCCAGTAACATACGTAAGAATTTGAAATATACAAACTTTGAACCCCCTTTTAACACTCTTAGGGGATGAATTTGAAAAACTCTGAAATTAGTTTTGTAGTCTTTTAACGTACAGAATAAGACCGAAGTTACAAATCTCTTAGTCACACTTTAAAATTTTCTTGCTCTCCATTAAAAATTTGAACCCCCTTTTAAACCCCCTTAGGGGTGGAGTTTTCTAAAACGCTGAAAGTACTTTTTTAGTATTCTAATAAGTAATCTTTTTTGCAAAATTTTATGTCTCTAACTCAAAAAAAGTGTTGCCCATGCAAAGCTTGCTCCCCTTTTTAACCCCCTCAGGGGTGGAATTTTCTACAACGCTTTATGTTCTTTTTTAGGGTTCCGTACTCAAAGAGTTAAACGGGACCCTATTACTAAGACTCCGCTGTCCGTCCGTCCGTCCGTCCGTCTGTCTGTCTGTCACCAGGCTGTATCTCACTGATACCGTGATAGTTCCAGTTGAAATTTTCACAGATGATGTATTTCTGTTGCCGCTATAACAACAAATACTCAAAACAAAATAAAATAAATAATTTTATTGATAATGGTACGGAAACCTACGTGCGCGAGTCCGACTCGCACTTGGCCGGTTTTTTCGCATTTTAATAAGTAATCTTTCTACAAAGTTTCAAGTCTCTAACTCAAAAACATAAACTTTCCCTCATAAAAACTTTGCACCCTTTTTTATCTTTGGGATGGTTTTTCCAAAACGCTGAAAGAACTTTTTTTGTATTTTTATAAGTAATCTTTCTACAAATTTTCAAGTGTCTAGCTCAGAAAAAGTGTTCCCCAAACAAACCTTGCACCCCTTTTTAACCCCTTTAGGGAATGATTTTTGTAAAACGCTGAATTTAGTTTTTTTCATGTTCTAATAAGTACCTAATCTTTCTAAAAAGTTTTAAGTCTCTATTTCAAAAAAGTAGTTTTCCCATACAAACTTTGCCCCCTATTTTACCCCCTTAGGGGTTAAATTTTTCAAATCGCTGAAAGTCCTTTCTTTGTTTTCTAATAACTAATCTTTCTACAAAGTTTTAGGTCTCTAGCTCAAAAAAAAAGTTTCCCACATACAAATCTTGCACCCCTATTTTACCCCCTTAGGGGTAAAATATTCTAGAACGCTGAAAATACTTTATTTGTATTCTAATGACTAATCTTTGTGTAGTGACAACAAACTTGTTTACATTTCCACTCACTTCGATTGAATTTGCTTATGACTATGTATCATTTTTATTTTATATGCCTAAATGAAGTAACTATCTAACTACCTATTTTTTAAAAGGAAGGCATCCATTAAACATGTTGTGTTTGTATTATGTATTAAATTGTAGTGACTTCAGGTAATTGTCCTTTATATACTCAAAACAAGTAATTTCTCAGAAATATTTTTAACCACCTAATTTTATGTGGCAGAGCAATCGTGTTCTGATAAAACACGGGACGGGCCATGGAATGGGAGTTACTACCTCTACCAACGACTTGACCGTGACCACAGTTGACACCCTTCGTACCTAATTAAAAAGTCACTTTAAAATACATACAATACAAGCGTTGCCTAACGTATTGCTACCATCGTTGAAAGGTCTTGATCCGCGTTTACGCAAAGACGTAAAGTAAATAATTGTCGCAGACGCCTGAGAAGCGTGCGCGTCTATGTATGTATTACACTATTAGGGTAAATGACCACCAGAGATTTGCTAAACTGTGTTTCCATATATTTGACACCTAACTATCACGCGTGTGAGGCGATCAATGTATCGTTCTAAACTTATCTTCACACATATTATTATCGGGTACATAATCCAAATACGAATAAGGACTTAATCTGAGGGAAACTTGCCCATAGACGTGTTAGTAAGTTAAAATAAACATAAAACTATTGTTAGTATTAGGAACATTGTTAGTGTTAAGTAGCATTATTGTTGGTCGAATTAGCACTAACTACTAAATATATGTAGGCTTTTTTTTTGGATTATTTTGATCGCATATTTTCTTTCATTCGCACAAGTGTTTCGTTGGATCAATTTTGGTAAGGATCACAAAAAATTACATTAACGAGCATTGAGACCAAGGAACTACCGATTAATGGGTCTGTTTTCATTGTTGATTGTATTGTATTCGTGATCTAGCCAAACTTTTTAGAGCACAACCCCTCATAAATTTAACAACCCTTCATATATTTAACACAACACAACACAGCACTACACGGCAAAGCAGATATAAATAAAGTTTTTTTTTCATTTTACAAACAAGCATAAAAAGTTCAAAAAACTATAACCCGACTACGAAAAACAAACTGAAAAAAATATTTTTTCATACAAAAGCCTATGTTACTCGGAGCATAATTTCGAATCGACTGACGCCTCAATTTATATATTTATGTAATCTATATCTGCAACATAATTATCAAAATCGGTTCAGTATCTTAAACGCTACGGTGGCATACAAGACCATCGATTTTGAGCATAGGTAACACATAACTTTGCAAACAGGACAGGACATTGCAAATTGAACAAACACCTGTTTCAAATGGGTATGAAGCAGGACACAACTTGCAGGTTCTGCCAGGAGACAGAGGAGACTGCAATGCACATTCTCTGCTCCTGCGGACCACTCATGCATAAAAGAAGTACCTACCTAGGGCGGCACATAATGCACCCACAAGAAGTACAACATATCACCGCCCAAAGAATCTGGAATTTCCTGGAGGCAACGGGACTTAACGGTGAACTCTAAAACAAGGGCTGCCACAATAGATCACTTGCTGGTTGAAGCGGCATATTAAGGCCCACAAACAAAAAAAATAATAAAAAACACATAACTATGTAATATATATGTAAAGATTCATACCAGCCTGTGCGCTCGCTGAGGTATGAATTTTCGGGCACGGAGGAATTTGATCAGGAACTCATCGTCCATACGGTGCGGCGTACATTCACCCCGCTCTGCGAACACGTAGGATAGTTAATATCTTGAAGAGCAATATATAATGTACGAGTATATATATCGTATTATTATAGGATCTGCGCCCTTTGTTCAATTGCGAGTGAAATTTACACAAAAAATAAGATCGTCCCAATGTTTCACACCTTAATTCCAATAATTGACGCCCTGTTCACCTCATGTCATCTATAAGTTTTAGCTAATTTCACACGGGAACGAAAAACGAAATACCTACCTACTTATAACGTGAATTATTAAATCACCTGTAAAGCGTCACGACCACGCACCTGAAAATCATTTTTACCTTAGTAATTTCACAAAAAATTACTTCAAAATCGAGATATATATTTGTTTTGGACAAGCACAAAGGTGTTTTGTGGTTTATTTAAGTAGTCCTTGAAGTCAATCTATAACCTGCATGGTGCAGGGAGTGCGTTGCACACGGGCGCTAGGGTATAATGATTGCACTCGGCCGCTACATGGACAAGAAACGTCTCTACTTCACTGCCTTCGTTCTGTGTGAGCTAGACGCAGCGCAGCCACATCGCACATTTTCCGATCTCATACCGAGTGCAAAATCAGGTGAGGTATAAGGTATGATCATCGCAACGACCTAAGGTGAAGGGATTGCAGTCCCGTACTCATGGCAAAATAAAATGATAATTAATGAATTACTTACACGATGCATAAGGTGTTTTTAGGAGTCGCACTTTCATAATCGACGATCTGGACTGTGTTACGCGTACCGTTGATAATGTCGCGCAGTTTGGAGACGGCCCCGAACTGCATGTCAGGGTGCCTGCGCCTGCACCTCGCCGAAGTAGAGCTAGCTCCCCGCTGTACGCTGGGTATGGTCTGGTGTTCTCCATGTGACGTACCGTAGATAATGTCTAGCAGCTCAGAGATGGCCCCAAGCCACGTGTCGTGGTGCCTGCGTGCGTACGCCTGCACCTCGCCGAAGTAGAGCTAGCTCCCCGCTGTACGCTGGGCATGGTCTGGTGTTCTCCATGTGACGTACCGTAGATAATGTCGCGCAGCTCAGAGATGGCCCCGAGCCGCGTGTCGTGGTGCCCGTGCGCGTACGCCTGCACCTCGCCAAAGTAGAGCTAGCTCCCCGCTGTACGCTGGGCATGGTCTGGTGTTCTCCATGTGACGTACCGTAGATAATGTCGCGCAGCTCAGCAGAGATGGCCCCGAGCCGCGTGTCGTGGTGCCTGCGCGCGTACGCCTGCACCTCGCCGAAGTAGAGCTAGCTTCCCGCTGTACGCTGGGCATGGTCTGGTGTTCTCCATGTGACGTACCGTAGATAATGTCGCGCAGCTCAGAGATGGCCCCGAGCCGCGTGTCTGGGTTCTCGCCGCAGTGCTCGCGCGCGTACGCCTGCACCTCCGCCGACACCTCCCCGAAGTACAGCTCCACGCTGTACGCTGGACTGGGCATTGTCTGGAAAATACCAACTCACATGTTAAATTCTTTCATATTGTATCAAATATCTGAACGTGTTTTAACGTATTTCAATCATAGAAGAGTCGTCTATGATCATGTGCTGCTTGTTGCGTAAGGTGAAGGTGCTTGCTTCCTTCGATTTGAGGAAAAAGTGATGTAAGCACGCAAAAACCTAGAAAAATATCTTACACAATCGTTGTTTTGGTGCGACTCTAAAGTAAGCACCAGTTGAAAACGAAAAAAATTTAAACAAACAATGTATTGAATTTGACATTTAATATGTCAACTTCAATACTTACAGTTCGTTTTCAACTGGTGCTTACTTTATATGTACGCCTGTCCGCATATCCGTCTGTCATAACGTTAAATATCTCAGAAACTACTTACTTATGACAATATAACAAGACTAACCCACTCGTATGGAAAATGAAAAAAAAAATATATACTTTACTAGCGACCCGCCTCGGCTTCGTACGGGTTTATATGTATAATACATGCATGTATGGTGGTGGTAGTATTATACATACATATAAACCTTCCTCTTGAATCACTCTATTAAAAAAACCGCATCAAAATCCGTTGCGTAGTTTTAAAGATCTAAGCATATAGGGACAGACAGACAGACAGCGGGAAGCGACTTCGTTTTATACTATGTATTGAAGCTCCCAAACCTGGACCAAAGTATGTAGGTATGTATCTTTTGGGTCTTAAAAGTAGTTTTAAAGGCAATAATATGACTAAAACAACAAGATCATGGGTTTATTATAAAAAAATAACCAAAAAACCGGCCAAGTGCGAGTTGGACTTCCTCAAGGATCTCAGAATTACCTTTGGCACTTCATTGTTTGCTATTTCAACGGAATAATATCAGAATCTGTGACGTACTTATCGATGGCTGTGTGACTCAAACTCGTATATGAGAAATGTCCACTTTAGGGAAACACGTAAAAACTATTTTTTTCGTGTTCATTGTACTCAACATGTTTAATGTTTACTAGCTGTTGCCCGCGACTTCGTCCGCGTAGAACTTTTTATCGTCTTAGAAAATGATTTCTCTCAATACAAAACTTGAACCCTCTTTTAGGGGATAATTAAAAAAAAAGTTGATGTTCATTTTCTAGTTTGTGAACAAACAGTCTAAAACCAAAGTTAAAAATCTCATACTTTAAAAATGCCTTGAAATACTCAAACTTTGAACCAATTTTAACACTCTTAGGGGATGAATTTGGAAAAAACTCTGAAATCAGTTTTGTAGTCTTTTAACGTACAGAATAAGACCGAAGTTAAAAATCTCTTACTCACACTTTAAAATTTTATTGCTCGCCATTTAAAATTTGAACCCCCTTTTAAACCCCCTTAGAGGTTGAATTTTTCTAATCGCTGAAAGAACTTTTTTCGTAAACTTTTAAGTCTCTAGCTCAAAAAAAGTGTTGCCCATACAAAGCTTTCTTAACCCCCTTAGGGGTGGAATTTTCTAAAACTCTGAAAGTACTTTATTATTAATTTTAATAAGTAACATTTTGAATAGTTTTAAGTCTAGTAAAAAAAAAAGTTTTTCCCACACAACACTGGCTACCCTTCTTAAGGATCTTAAGGATCCCCTTGGGGATGGAGTTTTCTAAAACGCTGAAAGTTCTTTTTTAGTATTCTAATAAGTAATCCTTTTGCAAAGTTTTAAGTCTAACTCAAAAAAAAGTGTTGCCCATGCAAAGCTTGCTCTCCTTTTTAACCCTATTAGGGGTGGAATTTTCTAAAATGATTTGTGTTCTTTTTTTGTATTTTAATAAGTAATCTTTCTACAAAGTTTCAAGTCTCTAACTCAAAAACATAAACTTTCCCTGATAAAAACTTTGCACCCCTTTTTATCCCCCTTAGGGGTGAAATTTTCCAAAACGCTGAAAGTACTTTCTTTGTATTTAAATAATCTTTCTACAAAGTTTTAGGACTCTAGCTAAAAAAAATAGTTTCCCACATACAAACTTTGCACCCCTATTTTAGCCCCCTATTTTTAGGGGTAGAATTTTCTAAAACGCTGAAAGTACTTAATTTGTATTCTGATGACTAATCTTTCTACAAAGTTTTAAGTCTCTATTTAAAAAAAATATTGTTTCCCCCATACAAAATTTGCACCCCTATTTTACCCCCTTAGGGGTAGATTTTTCTTAAACACTGAATCTAGGTACTTTATTTGTATTCTAATGAATAATTTCTCTACAAAGTTTTAAGTCTCTATTTAAAAAAAAGTAGTTTTTCCCATACAAACTTTGCACTCTATTTTACCCCTTTAGGGGTAGAATTTTCTAAAACCCTGAAAGTTCTTTATTTGTATTCTAATGACTGATCTTTCTACAAAGTTTTAAGTCTCTATTTAAAAAACAAAATGTTTCCCCCATACAAACCTTGCACCCCTATTTTACCCCCGTAGGGATGGAATTTTCCAAAACGCTGAAAGTGTTTCATTTGTATTCCAATAACTAATTTTTCTACAAAGTTTAAGTCTATAGCTCAAAAAAAAAAGGTTCTCCCATACAAACTTTGCACCCCCATTTTACCCCCTTAGGGGTAGAATTTTCAAAAATCCCTTTTTATCCCTAGCCCACGTTATAAAAGCAACATACTGTGCAAAAATCAACTCTCTAAGATTAGTAGTTTCGGCTGTGCGTTGATGAGTGAGTGAGTGAGTGATTGAGTGAATAAGTCAGTCAGGACATAGGCATTTATTATGTATAAAAAGATAGAAGATAATGAAACTCCCATTCAAATATCTCAAAAAATTATGAAGCTACACCCGTTTTAATGTCGCTTGTTAGAGTGAGAAAACGATGAGGGACTGTGACGTCAATATACTCGAGCGTCATAGTAAAAAACAATCGTTTCATATGAAGGTGCGTTTTGCGGAAAAGGGACAGAACATACCCCCTCTTAAAACTTTGGACTCTTATAACTTAATCATTACCTATATAACCTCTTGCTTTGTTTTTTTCTCCATTTGACTATATTTATTTTAAATTCTTTTTCGAGAAAATACATTATGATTATTTACCATATTTTCGATTCCTGAGCTATAACCACGAACTTCGGAATTCGAAAATATTCGGGTATCTCTATCTCTATCGCACTAACCATACTCGAGTGACAGGGATGCAAATATATGAACATTGAGTATCGGTTTTCGTGGTAGAGCCGCAGGTACTTTGGCTGAATGCGCCGAGCGCGTGCCATTGTCATTCAAAAAAAACAAATTCGTGTTAATTATATTGTTCAAATTTGTTGATTTTATTTATTGAAATTACGACATAAAACGACATTTGCGCATATAAGTTCTCATATCAGAATCGAATATTTTTTTATGGTTTATATTTTAGCATTTGTCTCGTAAAGGTCTATCGTAGACGGGATTTAAATTATTAATAAGTGAAAGGCAAAGCAATTCCGCCATTTTGACGAAAATTTGACGGTTCTTATAGCTGACAGTTGGAGCAGCGTTTGATTTCAATAAAAATAAATGAAAAATTAAATGAAGTCGTATATTTCGGAAAATTAATTAACCGTCGCAGTCGGATAAAAACTATCCTAAGTTGCAGCTAGAATAATAATGTACCTATATAAAATGTTTCATATTTTTCCGTTCATGGGATGCTGAGAACATTCGAACCGCGCAAAGCTTAGTTTCAAACTGGCTGATTCTTTTTTTAATTTAGAGATTTATTATAAGTGGAGATTAATATTTAGACAGCTAATTCGTCATTATAAAATAATCAAAATCGATAATAGCTAATTTATAAATATGCTTTTCGTGTAAAACGAAAATGTGTCTATACGAGTTTGTGTTATACAGGTATGGCACTATAAGATGTTATACGTGTTTCTGCCAAGAGGTCGATTTACTTATTTTGTTGAAATAGACGACTACTGACCGCTAAAATTTAATATCTTTTTGTTTAATTTAAGAGCTTCACTTTTGTCGGTGGAGCAACCGCCATCCGTCTCTTATCTTTCGCCACCGTCTTCAGCGTTTGATAAATAAAACATTAATTTGTGAGGTTTATTTATTTTTAATATAGTAAATGTAATAATGATAATGATAAACAAAACGAAACTGGTCTTCTCTTCAACAGTTCAAACTAATACTTGGTGATAAAAATGAAATGCTCTTCTGCATATTATAACATTTAGCTAGATTCGTGGTTCGGTGTCAAAGTTCTATGGGAAAATAGGATTATATGTAAAGTGTTTAAATTAACACACCATTTTACGTCATACGAATAGTTGTAATGTATTGTCATGTATTCCTAAAGTGGATGGCCATTGATTATATCTATATCTTTCCCAAACCATTCTACTTCATAAATATCCATTTTTATTCAGTTTATCACACAGCTCTAAGGCTTGAGTTCATCACAGTTTGCTCTGTAGGTACCTATGTGGTGTTGTGTTCCGGGTGGTGAGTAAGGTCGCCAGAGCTCCCGAGGATGTGTGTGTGTTGAGAGCGAGGGACCCGGTGATCGTCTCTAGCTATCAACATAACGAATCCTCAAATCAATAAAGGGTCGGGTCGGCCACATGCTTGTGATTATTCTGGAATCACATCAGGCAGACTGTATGCCTGATACTATAAAAAAAACTTCCAAAGCTATCTCTCTCGGCATATCATCAAACGATATAACCCAGTAACAGACGGACGGAGCCTAAATATTAGAAAAGGACCCCTTTTCCTTTGGGCACAGAACCCGAAAAAGACACAACAAAAACTTCCTAAAATAATTGGTTCCGGATAATACCCCCTACATACAAACTTGCAAAGCTACATTCTCACAGACTTTTCCTCTTTATTATATTTCTACAGATAAAAATACTTCACCCATATCAAATTTCATTTAGTAGTAGGTAGGTTAGCAAACTTGTATACTTATTTACGAGGTTGTGTCATAAACATATATTTCAATACCAAATACGAGTTTGGGTTTTGAATAAATGCATACGTAAAAAATGTGTTTCATCCTGAATGCTTTTGCCATAACGGAAATAGTAAAAATTTACATAGTTTTGTATAATTATCTCATTTTCGCCAAAATTTTATATACGAGTTTGAGTCACACAGCCATCGTTATATAGTTTGAAGTACATCATTGAGAAGTTCCACAAGCCATCTGTGGTCTTCATCATCACTTCCACTTCACCAAATTTATGATTTCCGGGTGTAAATACACGAGTTATAATAGAAAATACCGAAATTACTACACGCGTGCCTAATATATTTGAGGAGTTCCCTCAATTCCTCATGGCTCCTATCATCCAACTGGGGTTTTGGAAACAAGGGGACCAATCTGGAAGCATATACTTTCAGTTAAAAAAAGAATTGTACGAATCGGTTCATAAATGACGGAGTTCTGAGGTAACAAACATTAAAAATAAAAAATAAATACATCTGAATTGAGAACCTCCTCCTTTTTTTGAAGTCGGTTAAAAATAAAGACGCTGCCGAGAGTTAATTTACTGAGCAAATTCTTTTCTACTAGCTCCTGCCCGCGACTCCATCCGCGTCGAACTCGTTTATATCGTAGCTCCATACAAATTTTCACACCCTTGGGGGATGATTTTCGGGATAAAAACTATCCTATGTCCTGCCCCGGCACTCAAACTATCTCTATAATACATTTCATCTGAATCGGTTCAGCGGTTTAAGCTTGAAAAGGTGAAAGACAGACAGACACACTTTCGCATTTATAATAAATAGATTTAAAAAAACCATTTACATCTCCATCATTTATTCTAACATGCAATAACTATGACTATTATTACAGTAGACGGCAAACTTCGTGCGCAAATGACCTTGCCTGCGCAAAGGCGAATTGTACGTGCAAGCTGCCCCCCCACTTCCCCTCATTTGCGCACGAAGTTTGCCGTCTACTGTATGTAGCATGCGATATTGGTTTAAGTGTATACTGTATGTATAGGTATGCACTCGTGGCTGTTTTCTGTTACTCTCGTCATGCTTACGTACGCGATATTTGTTCGTGCTAGGTAAACTTGAACGGGTCACCAACCCGTCACTGTTTACGCACAATACCAGATAAATCTTAAGACGTCCTTGCACTTGAATTATGATAATGAATCATGAGTCATACTATGAAAAATCTTCGAGATCCGTCCAACATTGTGATCGTAAATACACTCAAGTATTGTATTTAATTTTCATACCAAGTGTATGTACACGTATTTTCGCACTCGACTTTAGATTACTCGTATTATGGAGATTGGCAGCAATTATTATTTACCCATCTTGTTATAGTCATTATACCTCACGGGGGACATTGAACCAACTGGGGATAGGACTGGGGATGGCTTATCCCGCCCACTTTCAGCATCTCAGCTCATCTTATCCCAGTTGCATTCAGTAGTAGAACGCGATTTTACCGAACAATTGGTGAAAATATAACCCAGAAGTTTATCTCCCTAGTACACGGAATACATACCTATTTAGAGCAATAGAATAAAATAGGCTAAGGCATTTCGCCATCAACCAGCATCAGTGGATAGCATGATTATTAAGTATTACGAGTATTAAGGCGCGACATCTCCTAGTTTTACTGCGGTCATCTGGTCTGGGTCTAGGTAGATAAACAATTTGCTGTTCCGCGGTTCCGTTGAAATTAGATGCATAGAACTAATATCGATCCAAACCGACCAAAATTAACAAGATCGTTTCGCAATAAATCAGCGAAGTAGATTTATAATGACAAATTTGTTCATAATTATTGACATTCTTTCTTGTAAAAAAATTACACTGTGACCAACAGTACCTACCTAATGCCTGTCTTTAATGACGATTTGGTTCCTAGTAATATTGACTATCTGTATTTAAAACTGTTTAGGTAGTGATAGTATTTAAAGATGTTTATCTCATTAGTATTCACATACATAACGCTTGTAATATTTGTTACTTAATGTCTTAAATTGAGGTTAGTGCTTTAAATTTTGCAAATGTGAACAGGTAATTTCAAAGCTGAACTGGCTAAAACTACGTTATATAATACAAAGCTTATAAACGTTCGTACTTGAACCGATTTCTAAACATGTTATTGACTTAAGGGTGGTATTCCATTTTTCCAAGATCTTTGCCCAATGTGCATTACGTCTCGCATTTGTTTAAGCAAAATGCGAGACACAAATTCACATTGGACAAAGGTCTTGGACAAGTGGAATACCATCCAAAGAAATGATATTAAAATCGTCTTGGTACATGCGTTCCTATCGTAGAAGCGCTTAGTGTGTGTAAGCGAGACGTACTAATACTGAAGTCGAATGGAATTGAAATAAAATTGTTAATTGCAAAATAGAGCTCTCAAAGTATAAAGAGGCTGAAAAGACCAAATTTGTTGAAATTGATGTTATTTAAGCAGTTGTTTAAGAAAAACTATTTATTCTAGCACATCAAAAAAAATATAAGTTAATATTCATCATATTTCCAAGACCGTAGACGGACTCGAAACATAATTGGATGAAATCGGCTCGATAGAAAATAATTGCAAACATTGGTCTTAAAATCATCTTAAACGGTTCTATGTCCTTATTTTTTTGACGTATGGGTCTGCAATTAAAAACATGAAGTCCACATATTCATACCTAAACCGTAGACGAGCCATATTTCACAAAAAATCCACACTTTTTTAATTTTAATTTTTATTTATTATTTTCGTCTAAAACCTGGCCGCTCAAGTAACACTCGCTCTCGTTTACTCCGATACAAATAGACAGTGTGCGCGTTTTTGGTGTTGACAGCGCCTTAAAGGCCATGCCAGGAAAAGCTAAGTGAATCTGCCCCCAGCGAGTTTTGCGAGTTTGTAATTTTTCTCGATGATGTGGCTTTGTTTGCCGATTTGACGTGCGTCAGGTATAATGTGCAGTCCCTGAAAATGGAGAAAATACGGAAAAAACGAATTTTCCCGGACATGAGCCCTAAACATAAACCCCTGTATTCCACATTTCATCGAAATCGTTAGAACCGTTTCCGAGAACGTGATTGCAAATATATATGTATATACAAATATTGCTCGTTTAATAGTAAAGGATATAGTAAAGACAATTATATGCCATAAACTATAGGATATATTGCCATACAAAAAAGAAAAAATAATATAATATTACTTACTTTTTACTTTCATCAAAAACAAAAATTTATTACTTTCACGTCACCAAAGCTAGCCTTTTTAATAAGTTACAAAATGAATGTATTTACTTAATTTTATCTGTGGTAGAACAAGGTGTTTTTTGTAATTGAATGCGTCACTCTACATTTTCTATAACCGCTCGTCAAAACTAGAAACTAGAAACGTACATGCTTATAATGATGAACAGGGCCACGTATAAATTAAAAATTAAAAAAAATGTTCCTCTGTGCCGGTTATTCACATGAAGAAAATGTAGAGTGATTTATTCAAGAAAAAAAAACACCTTGTTTTACCACAGATAAAATCAAGTAAATACATTCATTTAGTAACTAATTAAAGAGGCTAGCTTTGGTGAACATTTTGGAGGTGTCGCTGACGTGAAAGTAATAAAAATAAAAATTTAAAAAGTAATTGTATTTTTTTTTCTTTTTTGTATGGCAATATATCTTATAATTAACGTCATATAAGTGTCTTTACTATATGCATATTATACGTGACGCACGTCAAAATCGACGAGCTAGAAAAAAAAATGAAAAAATATCATATTTCGTTTTTAGGGTTCCGTACTCAAAGAGTAAAACGGGACCCTGTTACTAAGACTTCGCTGTCCGTCCGTCCGTCCGTCCGTCCGTCCGTCTGTCTGTCACCAGCCTGTATCTCACTGATACCGTGATAGTTGTTCCAGCTGAAACAACAAATACTAAAAACAAAATAAAATAAATATTTTTATTGATAATGGTACGGAACCCTTCGTGCGCGAGTCCGACTCGCACTTGGCCGGTTTTTTTTTTGATTTTATAACTATAAACTTTTGGGTGCTCAAATTTTGCATACGTGTTACCAATACAAAGTCACATCATCGAAAAAAATACAAGCTAAATAAAACTCGCTGGGGGCAGATTCACTTAAGGCGCTATAGGTTCAGCGAAGTGAAGCGAACATAGTTTTTGAAACAATATAATGCGTCTGTTTATAATAATATGGTTTCAAATAAATACGAATAGTAATCTTGAGGCTTTTCTGCAGGGAAGTCAGTGATTCGAAACACGATTAAGCAATTTTCGCTCTATAGAAAAAAATCACGAACATAGGTCTAAAACATATTAAAATTCACTTAAAACATTCGTAGCAAATTATGCACAATAGCTAAACATATTAACATTGGTTCTAAAAATCGGCAATATCATGTTTGAGGGAACTTAGTGATTACTTTTTTATTTATTTAAACGCACAAAAAATTAAAATTAAAATACATGATATCCGCGCTTCAAAACACGCACTTCCATCTCGCTCACGCTTATGCTCAGCGAGAGGGAGAGAAGACCATGAACCTATAGCGCCTTAACTTATCCTGGCATGGCCTTTATAAAACTTTAACTTAGATAGAACAATTCTAACTTCGCTGAAGACAAACGAGTTTATTATGTAACAGAGGAAGAGACTATGATTAACATAATGATTTTGCATAGCAGTTTTACGGCGGGGGTTGCTCAATTAAAATGAACCGAAAACTAGACACTAATACTCACTTGCATAATAGAAGCCAGTTACGTTAGTCTATCGAACCTCTGACTATCTTCCATTATTTGCGAAAGAAAGTGTTATGCAGGGGCTTACTGTCATATTTACTTTACGTAAACAACTTTCAATGAAATGGCTTCGAGGCATTTTACTTGTAAACGCCTGTTATTATGCAGCTGCCTGCGACATTCGTTGCGTGGAAATAATGGTGCATAATAGAAGAAAAACATAACTTATACAAGATAAACAAATCGTATATGCACATCTACACTAATGTTAAATAAGTTTCTTAAAAATTGAAATTTTTGGTACAAGCTTTTATTGCCGACTGTACTTTTCTGTTTACCATCATTGAGACGATTCTAACGAGCCCAAACTCAAAGGGGGTTCGTCGGTCAAATACTGAATTCCCATGGCCACCTTCTGTCTCCATCATCAGATCAGCTCGATGGTACAGTCGAATTCTCCAATATCTATACAGACAACCTTTCAAAAATATCTACACAGAGTCTTTATTGTTACTAACATAAGACACGTGTATAGATATTTTTGAAAGTTTGTCTGTATAGATATTGGAGAACTCGACTGTACCATAATATTGAATTGCCATCCAGACTATACTAATATCCAACATTTCAGCTCAATCAGATAGCGGCAAGTGACTGAAAAAGGGATTACAAATTTTGACGGACAACTTACATACTTATATATTTACATACGAACAGTTCAAGTTAATATAAAACTTGTAAAAAGGTAAAAGTTCGTTAGTTAACTTGCAAAGCTACAGCTATGCAAGTTTGTAGGTAGGTATATAGGGTATTCTCCGGAACTTCTATTCTGATTTCAAAATTTATTTCGCCGGTATGAATGTAGAACGGACGTTTGTTATGGACGTAGCCTATATCTAATCCCGTGGTTTCGATTGCGTTATATGTTATACGCGACACGCGACCGGAGTCGCGCGGGTAGCTACTAGCTATACTTCGTTTTTTTTAGCATTAGAGAGACCTTTGCAGAACGAGATATAAGGTTTTTTATCGGGCACATTCTGCGGATCGAACAGTGAATACGATTTAAAAAATATCACGTTTTTATTATCATTTTTTATTAATACATACATTACTCAGTGTTGTGAACAGATATTAGGAAACATAATATTAGTTCATTTATATTCTAAGATGAAAAGATAAGACTTTTAATAAATTGCGTTTGTTATTTTTCATGGAAAGGTTGTACATTAAAAAACCTAAAGAGGCAGAGTTCTCACACAATGGTCTATTTTTAAACGTCACTGTCACTATCTGTCAATTATCACTCTTGTGGGTTTTTCATTCGAGTTAATTTTGTTGTCGGTTGAGTCGGTTGTGATTTCTATTGCTGTTAGCTTACTTAAAGATTGTTGTTATCGTTTTTGTTGAATTTTGTTATTAGTTGTTGATCTATTTAGATATTTTGTTTGTTGGTGCACATTTACAATGGATGAAGCCGAGGCTGGCCCGAGTGGGCTACAGAAGTCGCAGCCGGTTCCAGCTAATGTTTTTTCATCTCCAAAGAAGAAATTGTAAAAGCAGAATCCTCTGACTGCCAGTGAAAAGCGGATGGTGGTGAATATTTACAAATTAGTGTCAGAAATGTGCCATAGAAAGGAGTATCCCACTAAATCGGACCGTGTGAAAAAGACTGCCGTGACTGCTGGCATATCGTTGGCTACGGTATACAACATTTTAAAAGAAAATATATGCGTTCAGCTATCGGTAAATATCAAATGACATGAACTCGTATGTACATAAGTTCCGAGAAATTCAGTGGTATCGGTCGAAATCGAAGAAGGAAGGTTTATGACCACTGCTTCTTTGTTTACCCGTTTGACAGATAATTCTAATCTTAAAAAAAACGAAGTATAGGTATTTGGCAAATGCTACCTTTGAAGGATCAGTTGAATCCGATGTTGGTCGCTTCATACGGTATTTGACTAAAGTCAAATCAGCGTCTTTTTATGAAACGTCAAAAACGCTCCGTTATTTAGTATGGAATTTGGAGATTACTTGTAATTGACGTCACAATCAAACAACGTCCTTATTGTTCGTTTTTATGAATTCAAATATCTTAAAATAGCAAACATAAATGAAACATAAATGAAACTTTCCGAGTATTTACAAAAAAAACAATTTATTTTCACTGTTGTCAAATACCCTATTTGGTATTTAAAATTGAAACATCCCTCTTGATTTTATAAATGTGGTAAAAAAATAATAAATCAAGTATAATTAGAAACAAATGATGAATCACATTGTAATTTATTATAACTACCTACAGTCCGTAACAAACTTTAGCTCGTTCACTGTCGGTAGTCTCATTCCCAATCTTAAAGCCGTTCTCTATATTCAATCTATCATAAGTTTGTTTTGCCGTATTGACGTTACAAAAACCTGATCTATTAGTCACTTTGTCACGACAATACAGAAATGTATCCATTAGTAATTTTGACGACTCATTAAACACATTGACATTACAAAACCTACCTAATTGTGATTTTGACGTCCCATTCAAAAATTACAACCAGTTGACATACATACTACCAAAAATCCAGGGTAGCTATATCTCTAAATCTAGATTGAACATAGGAAACGGTGCACAAAACAACATTCTAGCTAATAATATAGTGGCTCCATAGAGGCAGCAGTAGTACTGCTACAGTACCCGTAATTGCAATCAGCTCAGTAAATCTTTGGGTGCCTGGTTGCAAAAGGCTGGCTAGAGAAAGTGCAGTGAAATGTACCCAGTCCGGTCGGGACCAGGCTCTTAGCTCACGATATGTCTATGTATATCTACTTGAAAAGCTTTCCTAACATCGTTAATTTTCTAGTCGCCAAAGGAAATAACAGGAATGTACTGTAAATAGTACCTATCTAACTAAACATGATGAAATTTGACTTATTGCGCTTGTCCACTGTAAAATCTACATATAATATGAATTTACTTAACACGGTATTAATAAATACGCGCCTAATATATTTAAGTAAAATCCGAGCATAACCTACACTCGTAACAGTAGTTCAAACTTCTATCCACCTACCTATTTTAACCACTTCTAAGCCGTTAGATTTCCCTAAAAGTAGATATGTCTGTACATTATGAGTATGAGGTAAATTTACATTTGAAAGTAAATCACTTGTGTACATTAAGTAAGATCAATCACTTTGGGGAACTTTTTAAGAGGGCGTTCATGTTCACACTAGCGCCACTGGTAAATAATTGTGGTTATTTTAATTTAACGATCTATCTTTAAGGTGGTTCGATTGACATACAAAGCGTTATTTGACATTCGCAGGCTAACGACGTGATATTTTAAGAAACATATGTAACAAATTTTCATCAATTGGCTTCCCATTTGCGCCAAATTCCCCCTTTCCTAGAATAAACTTGTATAAACTAGATTAATTTGAGAAAAATTGTTTTTCCAAAATATCACGTCCCAAACCAATTTCTCAAACTAATCTAGTTTATACAAGTTTATTCTAGGAAAGGGGGAATTTGGCGCAAATGGGAAGCCAATTTATGAACGTTTGTTACATAAGTTTCTTAAAATATCACGCCGTTAGCCTGCGAATGTGAAATAATGTTTTGTATGGCAATCGAACCACCTTAAATACAGAACAACACAGTGAAAGAAGTGTAAGAAGAATACAGTGTATAGCGGCCACCTTTTTTAAATATCTACATTCAAAAAAGGCGGCGGCTATACACTGTATTTCGTATTTAAGTACCTTGTGAATACATCAAACTAGTTTTTATATTGCTGGATTCGTAGATCTATGAACTCAAAAGAAAAACGGTCGTTTTAACTTTGGACGCATAGATTGACGAATCCAGCAACGTAAAAACTATTATGATGTTTTCAGAAGGTACTTAAATACGAAATACAGTGTATAGCGGCCTCCTATTTTAAATATCTATAGTTAAATTTAAATAATCACAATTATTTACCAGTGGCGCTAGTGTGCCCATGAACGCCTTCTTAAGCGAGCGTAGTGTGGCAAAATATAGGTGTGTAGGTATTGTATGTGCAGGTATAATTTGCGAGTACATTTCAAGTACCTACGGATTACTATGCAAACATTACCACCACATTCGTAAAACTTTATTACTTAGGTACGTTATGTCATACCGAGTTATGAAAACATGAAGGCCTAATAAATTCAGGGACCGGAAAACACCTCTTTAAGGTTAACCGTATCGATCCGGTAACCGAATCAATTCGGTTACCTGTTATGGGGTTAACCGTATGATACGGTTAACCGATTGTTACGGTAACCTTATCGGAAATGTTAACCGTAACTACTAATTGAGTTAACCTCAAACCCTATTGGGATGGGGTTTTTAATTGGGGTTTTCATTGGGTTATGGTAACCTTATCATCAGCTGCTTATTGTGATTTGCGCATTATGTTTAAACATGTTATAGAGTATCGCGTATCGTACTCGCGTTGCTGTTTCATGGGATCAGACTCCCGGTGGGTAGTTATACAATTTAATTAGTTTTATATCATGACATGACACACACAATCTAACTTCCTATAGAAAAAAACATTAAGATTTAAAAGTTCAGTGGCAGTAAAGGTAACTTAAAGGCTCTTAAGTAACGAATGAAATATATATATAGTTAGATATATTAAAATATACTTAATAGGAAGCCCCTACCTTGTAATCTGCATATCACTGTGTTACGGAAATAAATATTTATTTTTCATTTCTTTTTTCAAAAAAAAAATTTGGATGCAAATGTACCTACTATACGAACAAAATATTTTCACCTCACTTGCTCGGAAAGGTCTTTTCAGTTTTTATCCACATGTGAAGAAAGTAGACGTAGAACGTTATAAGTACTATGACGTAGAACGTTAAATGTTCATTTTTGGTTTTTTGTATATTTTATAACATATTTTTTTTTACTTTTTTTTACTTTTTTGAAAGTTTTTTCAATTTTTTTTACTTTTTTTTACTTTTTTTACAACTTTTTTTTACTTTATTTTTACCCTATTTCTTATTTTCCTCGCTGTCCTCACTACAGCGAATTTACTAATTGAAAAGATTAGTGTTATACACGGGTGAAAAGTTATTTTACTTCTCGTGTGTTGAAACACGAGCTAGCGAAAGGATTCTATGATTGACCACGAGCGAAGCGAGTGGTTCAAAAATAGAATACTGAGCGTAGCGAGTATATACCCAAAATGAACACTCGCAGGTAAAATACAACTTTCCCCCCTTGTATAACAAATAACTATTTCCACGTCGCGTCGCGTCACGGAAATCAGTAGTCGATAGGATAATCGTTGAGGCGGCGGCGTGTGTGCACCTAATATAGAGTTGTTAAACCACCCAATCCCGGGATCATAAAAATTACTCTTTAAAAGCGTTTTAGTGCGATTCATTTTAATTAACGTATTAATATGTGAACAGAAATGTAGAGATTTGTTACAGTATTTGTTATCGGAGTGCTTATGTGGATTCAATATTATCTGGCGTGATTCCAGTTGAGACCGTCATTAGCAATAACAATAGGCTTAAGTCGCGGCGAGCCCATTTTTTGCAAACACTTGCTTAACACCGGCCGGCGGTGCTTCAAACGATCTTGATACTTTTCCTGTTATCTTTCCGTTTAGCAAAATTAACACAGCTCAGCAAAACAAAACGACCATTTGAGAGATATGGTCATACAGTGTTATAACTAAAATACGTGACATTATTAATACTTCCGATCCGACTCTGTGGGAGAATTCTTGCAACCACTGTAAGAAAATTGAAGAAGGATTTTTAAAAACACCATGTTTCAACTTTAGAATAAATGTTGGAAGTGACGCTGACACTGAAAGTACCGAAGATAATTCAGAAATAAAATAAATAAATAAAATTACTTTCAGGTATGTACCTGTTTTTAAATTATTCTATTAATAATATTTAAAAGTATCTACACTTGTTGGTCTGCACCAAAACAGGTAAAGCCGAACCAGCTCCTTTAAACTCTTCTAGGAGCTTCTAGGAGTATTTGGTTTATTGCGTGTATTGTTTGCGTTCAAGTGGAATCACGCCAGATACTCGTAATATTGAATCCACTGCGCATCAGGATGCGGACCAAAAGCTCACCGTTCGTGGTATTTGCCATTGTTTTAAGATTAACCAGAATGCGGGGACAGTCATAATGACAACAATAAATACATTATTCATTATTATAAATATATTTTACCGACTGTGTTATGAGTGCAACCTTTTATCTACTTAAGCATTCACAAAGATAGGTATATGGTATTTCCGTATTTATAATTGTTTGTACTGACGTCAAAATTAACTAAATCGTAGTTACGTAAACATGGATCTGTATTTTTTCTTTGTCTTAGCTGCACGGTAGGTAATGCAAGCAAACAAATACGTACATACAGTTTTGGGCATCTATTTGGTATATTACAAGATTGGGTAATTTTGATAACAACCAACAGAAATTAGATAGATAGAAGATAGAAAAACCGGCCAAGTGCGAGTCTGACTCGCGCACGAAGGGTTCCGTATTATCTATAAAAAACTAATTTATTCTGTGTTTTTAGTATTTGTTGTTATAGCGGCAACAGAAATACATAATCTGTGAATATTTCAACTTTCTAACTATCACGGTTGTTGAGATACAGCCTGGTGACAGACGGACAGAAAGACAGACTGACAGACATACAGACAGACGGACAGCGGAGTCTTAGTGATAGGGTCCCGTTTTACTCTTTGAGTACGGAACCCTAAAAAGTACGCAGTTTACGTTATGTTTACAGTTAACTAGTGTGGTGTAAGTTAATAATAAATATAACTTACTTATTTTAAATGACATCTTGATTCTGACTTTTTGACTCAGCGTTGCAAGAACTTGATGCTCACTAAGCATGTTTGGCTGCTTTGTAATTTCTAAAGTTGGTTGAATGTTTAGTGTTTACCTTACTAAACTGATAAATAAACTGAGTGTATCATCATCATCATATCAGCCAAAAGTCGTCCACTGCTGGACATTGGCCTCTCCCAAAGAGTGCCACAATGGCCGGTCCTGCGCCACCCGCATCCAGCGGACTTCTACGACCTTTACCAGGTCATCAGTCCACCTTGTGCCACGCCACTCGAGAACCTGAACCTGAAGTGAGTGTATAGGAGAAAATAATACTGACAAATGTTACAAGTTATTTTAATGAAACTCTTGAAAGAAATTCATTAATAACCCATTTCTAAGTTTTAGTGTAAATAAGTTTAGTTATATTATTTCAGAAAACTTAACTAATATATGCAAGATCTATAATTTATATATTTAAACACCATACCTTTAACTTATTATTTCACAACAGACAAGTGCCGATACCGAAACAATCATCATATTCAAAGTACCGATGAACAGCGTTCCTTATTATCGGCGCCATTTGTATAATTATCTGAATGCCAGGGCGTCGCACGTTTAGAAGTTGCTAACACCATCCAATGCCGGGATTCTTAAAATGTCGAGTAAGCATTATTTTATATATGTCCGGGATTTTATTACTGTTCATAATTTCGTAGTTATTGTGGTTAAGTAGTAATATACGTATTGACATTAATACTTTAAAGATTTGGCGACAGAATACAATACTAGCTTCCGCCCGCGACTTCGTCTGCGTGGACCCGGGATAAAAACTATTCTATTTTAATCCAGACCATAAACTATCTTTGTGCAACATTTCACCCAAATCGGTTGAGCCGTTTAAGCGTGATTGAGTAACAAACATCGAAGCTTTCGCATTTATAAATATTAAGTGGGATATTCAAATGTATACACTCACCTTAATAACATTCATTTGTAAATCCAATTAAACTTCACAAACCAATCGAAATGCAGCAATCAGTGTCCATAAACAGTAACCAAAATCGTCAATTTAATCAGGTACAAACGCAACAAAAACAACAACAATAACAAAACTCACTGCAAGTAATACGTCCTAACTTCACTAGAAGGTAAAAAATAATGCACTAATTACATACGACTTGCAGGTAGGCTCGAATGTTTGCGAAAAATCTTATTCTGAAAATAATGAGAAATATCACACCCCAGTTAAAATCAGCCGCAAAGTTAAAAGCTTAAGTCGCTTAAAGATAACAACGTATAACCTACGTATAATGAATGAGGCATTTATTGCTGTCACTACGACCGCCGCCGTAATCTGGTTAATCCTAAAACATTAGAAAATACCAAAACACGTTCGTTTTTGGCCCGCTTTTACCTCGCCGTGCGATAACAACATCGATAGTCATATCAATAGAAAAATAAAATAATAATAACAAGGTAATAAATCTCTTTATATGAGTACTATCTCTTAATTGCAAAAAACGCAGGCAAACCGTGGCATTAACTATGGCCTAAGACCAACCAGAAAGTCCATTCTACAGTACATTGATGAAATAAAAATTAATTGGCCCAGTGGTTCCAGTTATTACCTATTACCAACGATCCGATTTCCCGATGCGAAACGGAGTAAATGATTCCGAGACTTACTTTTATTTTTGGAGAACAAAATTTAATAACATTTTAACAATTGATATAAAATAATATCACTCACTAACACACATACAAAAAAATTCTAAATAACTGATCTGCCATAGATCTAAGCGGCTTAACTACAATTATAAAAACACATTTTTTTAATACAAGATATTGTAATTTGGTGATTTCCATATTAATATTTCTACTCGATATCCCACCGTGTTGCACCATAAATTCTGATCACTGCCCATTTTTACATACACACACACTATGAAACTTACGAAGCTACAGCTTCACAGATTTTTCCTCTTTATAATATTTGCATAAATTAGGACCACTAAGGGTTCATACTTAAATCCCGGATTTCTAAAAACACAATTTATTCATATTCTTTTGTAGTCCCGGGATAATAACTCTATGTTGTTATACGTGCGGAGGTGCCGATGTATCGTTGTCATATTGACAACAGATTCTAACATTCTGATATTGTGTATTTTGCTAGCTAGAGCCAATCAATGAGATCGACGAGTTCATTAGAAACGTATATAATAAAATGCACTAAACTGGGTAAAATCGTACAGCTCCGAAAACTGGATTTGAAAACAGTACCTAACAAGATAAACCAAAAAAATAGTCCTAATTACTTAATTATTAATCATCATAAATCCTTTATAAGCTAAGTTTGTACGGAATCCTCGGTGCGCGAATCGGGTTCTTATTCAAACTGTTTTTTTGTTCATAATAAATAAGCAATGTTCCATTTGACACACTGTTTGAATAAGAAGCCGCGTTTTCGGCAAACGAAACCAGTTTGCATAGAGATCAACATGGTTGAGTGAAACGCATTAAGTGCCGCGGCTTGCAGACGGCGCTTGCGACTTTTGCCTCGCGGCGTCGCAACAGTGCCGCCGAGCGCCTTGCGGTATCCTAGCAAGCTTGGTAAAACCGATGCCAGCCACGGCGGTTATTCAATAATAAGTCGTATTTAAGTGTGCGTTAAAATCATATTCCTTTAAACTGGTTCAAAACCTCATGATACGGTAACCGTATTGGATGGGGTTTTCATTTCGGTTAGTGTTAACCTAGGTTAACTGAGTTAACTGGATCGTTGGGGTTACCCTTTCAATAAGGTTACCTTATGATAAGGTAACCTTATTGATTGGGGTTTTTAAAACAACCTTTAAAATAAGCCTATGGAAAACCCCGATTAGGGTAACCGGTTCCGGTCCCTGAGGCCTATAGGTAATATAAATATCAACTTGTACATCTGACTGTGATGTAGTAACATGTGTATAGAATGCCCTGAAGAAACATAGTCACAAATAACATGAATTTTATACAAAATCTATGTTTTGCTGATGAGAGATGCACAAAAATAATGAACAAGAGTATCACATATAAAATGAAGCTAACTCTATGATCCGTCTATTAGGCCAAATAACTATGGCGAGGTATTAAATTTCTGACTTCATCTTTAATACCTGAGTGGGTCTAGATCTAAACTTGCACTGTCCGATCCTAACTACCTCATACAAAGTAAGGCTGCTATTTTTTTTACGTTACTACCAAAAACGTTTCCAATTTATTTATATTATCCTTATCCTCTGAAAATGTACGATTTTAATTATATCGGATACATACGCTGGAAGTACCTAAACATAAAATAATTTATGCTGATGCCCAGCCTCGCCGGTTGAGTGTAATTTCAACAGACAATAAGATATTATAATTGAGTTTGGGCAACTAGGTAAGTATAAGAAGGTCTTTCCGGGTTCCTCTCCACAGTTATAGTTTTCAGCGAGTCAATGCATGTACTTATACTTACGCTTCCTATCAAAATTACACAATATTCATTAAATAATCGAAGTGTATTAAATATTTGCATAAGCACATTAAGCACTTTTTTTAACCGACTTTAAAAAAGGAGGATGTTCTATGTTCCGCTGTATGTGTATATTTTTATTAATAGTTAAATTTAATTTAATAGGTAAGTACATTATTTTTACATAAACAGCATCTCACCCACTAACAAATAGCATTTTTTTAGCTTTAAAAATAGTAGCGGTAATTAACTTTCAGCAAAGTACCTACATAACATATCTTGTTGGTATAGGGTATTTTTACAATATTTTTTCGCCAAGACGAGCAGTCTGAACTGAAACCGTTTAGTTTAGTTAAATACCTTTCTCAACATCAGTGTGTCCCGCTCTCATACATGTGGCTATGCGCGTCTTAGAGGGAGCGCAAAAATCAAGATAGTCCTTACAATTTCAATGCGCCAAAATCGCGGTCTTGATTTGGGCCCCATGCCATGGGAAGATTGTATAACCGGTCGAGTTGCCTGCAGCCGAGGCGGGTTCGTCCTGTCGCTTTGTGTTTTTTTTACAGACGCGCAGGTTTCCTGCCTCTAATACGAACTTTGAGTGAATTTCACTCTAAAAAACTTTCTTCGTAGTTCTTCAAGATCAAGATCCGATTTAAAAAAGAAGATTTTAAAAAGTAAACTAGCATAGTAGAGCCATATATAGATGTATGAATGTAGAAACTTGAATAACATATCATAGCGGGGCGATTGGATGTGTTATTTCACCAGCGAATGATGTCACAACATTTGTTTCTAAAGACTTACTTCCAATACGAGTACCGGTTTCAGATTTAGTTTTTAGCAACTATCTGATAATGATAATGATCTATTGCCACAAAGCTCGACGAGAACATAAAGATTAGTATTTTCTCGGCTGCATGCTACCTAGCGTTTTTTTTTTAACTTTTATACGAATATTGTAAAAACCCAAACTTAAGAAAGAAAATGAATATAGGAGAGAATAATAATGAATTCATTTATTTCGACCAACGAGTATCATATTTCAGTAGGTATACGAGTAACTTACCTACACAAATCTTTATATTAAAAACAAATGGTCGTAATCATAAACACACTTATTTTAGCCAAAATGCCGTTAAAATTCCCTTTTCTTTATTACTTTGACATTTTTTTCTAATTTAGAAAGTTATTTTCGTTTTATAGCAATATTTAATTTTCATAGTCCTAATAGCACAGCCATAATTTTGGGATATATTCTTGTTCATTATTTTATGCGAATGCAATGTAAATGTTAATTTGGTGCGATACTTAGCATGGCAATGTGATTTCAAAGTATTGCACACGTGCGCCGTGCTAGCGTGTCAACGAGTGCGCGGAACACATAGATATCGTATTATTGTGGTATACTTAAACGTGCGAAGCGTCGAATTAAATTGACCTCCTAGCGACTGTAATGCATGCGTTGGCAATTGAATCGGCGCAGGCGTCGTCAAGGCCAGTGCAGCGCAAGCGTGTATTGCACAGAGAAATTCATAGATCAAATCGTAAAAGAGAGTAGGTCTAGGTACCTACATACAAGTAATACATATTTAAAATGTATATTTGCCTGATACCTTATTAGCTATCAACGAGCGTACCTAACTAAGATAAAAAATATTAGGGGAGGCCCGATAGTAACAGGTTTCACATAGAAACGTAATTTTTCAACATTTCAGAATCAAAAATAACAATGATATAGGCATAATGTAATGCCTATATCATTGTTGGGGCCTTTTAAGTTACTCTATTTTTGGCTATAGGTACACGTTCATCAAGAAGGACAGGTAGCAATCAATCTGACTCATCAAAATCAGGGTTTACCTTTGTTTTACCGAAAAACGTTTCATCGAATCGAAAAATGTTTCGCAGAATTATAATTTCATCAAAAACCATATTTTTCAGAAACAGTAATCTTTTGAAGATTGTTTTAAAACAAACCTAACCTGCGGGGCTAGCATGGATGGCCTTATCACGCGATAAGTGACATGATAGAGCGTCCGTCCCTGGCTGACACCGTTCGATAGAACGAGACGACGCTGTTATCTTGTCACTTATCGCGTGATATAATCCATGGCATCCATGCTACGGGGCATGGGTTCTACACAATGACCATTTTTTTAGCAGTACCTACCTAAAAAGTAAACGATATCTGAGAAAAAAATCGATGGAATGAAAATTCTACGAAACATTCGGTGAAACGTTTGTCGGTGAAATTAAAGGGGATACCCTAAATTAGTGACAGTAGGATACTTACAAGTATTATAATTATATAGAATTTACCTACTCTGCCTAGGTACACACTTACTTATGGCATGGGAAATCTTACTAAGTACCTATAAATAAAATGTTAGCCCAAATCCGTTACGCGTTTTTGACGTACCTAAGTAGGTAGGTGCCTATTGAAATAATTATGTGAATCGTCTTAATTCATACGCGCCTTTTGCGACTTACGACTGATACTAGATTGATTGAAATTAATTTAGTGGCTAACTTAACCTAAGGTAAGTAACTATATTCAAATGTTAGGTATCCAATATGTAGTGTTTATTGACATTCGTTCTGTTGATGATTTTGGATAATAATAGAATGAGTGACGATAGAGACCGGCGAGTGGCCAGACCCGGTCATCGCGGTTTAGGCTGCGCGGCCGCAGATGACCTTGGGGCCAAATGCCGGAACTTGAGTCTTGTTTTGTGCGTTAGTATAATTACTGTGAGTACGTATCAAAATGATGTGTTTTGTACCAAACAAAATCCATATTTACCAGTGCCAGCTACGTGTGGTACAAGAAATGTACTTTCGGTTATAGGCTATATTTTTTATCCCGGGGCTCTTTATCCTGCGTCCCTTGTTTTTAAACGAACGTAAGCGGAGCCGCACGGGCACCTAGTATCATTTAAATATAATTAAAAACTCAAAAATTGTTTGATCAGTTGCATTTTTAACGCAGATTTAAAATTTAACCAGGCAATACATATATATATATATACCTATATATGTATCATATACCTATATAGAACACACAATTTTGTCATCAACACATTGCCCATCCTATGATTGCTGTAGTTAGGCATTCGTTTCAGAATTGAAGCCCATTGCCATAACCATAACGAGTCAGTCGTGTATCATTGATCACATATCTAACGAGTACAAATACCTATTACAATACACTTACATATATAACGCAACTGACACTGCCCTATTTCCAGCTATGTTATCTACCCGTATCTGTTTCTGTATCCATTATTACATGTAACACATAGTTCTTAGTACCGTACATTTCAGGTTCGAATCTAACTCGCGTACCGAGGGATATACGAGTATGTACTTATTCTAACTTTTCTTCGACGATAAAAATAATTCTACCTAAGTATATTGATATTAATCCTAATTATAAGTCTTCATTTCACATTTTTCGCTTGGTAAACGTAAATTGGATGTAAGGGACGGGGAGGTCTCTTTTTACACTTTATCCATCATAAATCTTAAAGTAAAAAAATCTAATAAAACTGTTTTATATGATCTATGTATTTAAGTATTTATTTCTCTGTATAAGTATATATATCGTCGTCTAACTAGTACCCATAATACAAGCTTTGCTTAGTTTGGGATTAGGTTGATTTGTGTAAGATTGTCCGCAAATATTTATTTAAGTATTTATTTATTACCTACATTATTTTTTGCTCCTATGTCAGCCAGTTTTCTAGAGAAACAAAATTAACATTTGTCACTTTCAATGCACCTAAGGTCCTTTTTACCTTTTTGGTACGGAACTCTAAAAAGGTGCTCACCTCAACTATAATTATTTTTATGTATGTTCATTACTCGCCTTAAAAGGATGGATGGGTTTGTCTGGGATGAAACACTGAACATAACATAATTAATTACTCGTACCTACATATATCATAAAATCGGCATTAGAAACCGTGTTAGAAAAATCTAAACAGTTAGTTTGATTTTTTATTGAACGTTATTTACGAGTAATGACTCGTTAGGAGCTATAATAATTAATTACGTGAGACATATTTGAACCCTCCCCAAATAGCCTGACTTACTAAATGAATAGACCCTTACACCTATGTAAGTAATTAAATAAATTATCTCATCAAGTTAGGTATCTACTTAGTGTTTATGTAATGTGTTTGAAGGCTATAACCTTCTCTAACCGTTCAAGCCTAAGCTAACTACTTATTGATGAATGTATGTAGGTATTAAAGACTGACAAGTTTGAATGTTAGGTCGAGGCTATTATCCAATCGGCCCTTTTATCTGCCTATGGGAATAAATAATAACAAAATCGGAAATTGAAAAACATTTTTTTTATGGGATGAAGCGGTCTCCGGATAATTTTTAGTAGCTATCATTAGAAATAGGGCACATAATATTTATTAAAGCTGTGTAAAGGTTGTAATTTATCAGTAATCCGTATCTATATTGCTTTTATAGGTAAATACAAGATGGTACATTATATTCGTTCAGCTATGAAACCCTGTAGGGCACTGCAATATAACTAAAACTAAAAATTCTGTAAGCTACAACAGCTTAAGGCTATCTTTTAATTATTTTACAACGATCGAAGAGATAAATTGCTAGGTATGTAATATACCTAACTAGCGACCCGCCCCTGCTTCGCACGGGTTTATGTGCATAATACATGCATGTATGGTTTGTATTATACATATAAACCTTCCTCTTGAATCACTCTATCTATTTAAAAAAACCCGCATCAAAATCCGTTGTATAGTTTTAAAGATCTACGCATACATAGGGACAGACAGACAGACAGCGGGAAGTGACTTTGTTTTATACTATGTATTGATATTGATAATGATATTCAAATGTATAATGTTATCCTTTGCAAACATGTCCTCGGACTTACTAACGCTTCTATAAGCCTATACTTGCCGGTTTATTGAGACTGTTGATGTAATAATGCATTCATTGTACATTACACATGCTGTAAAGTACCCAAACATGCAAACACAAATTATAACCTATAGACAGCATAGTCCGGATTAATCATCATTTTCATTAATCATCTACTAGAACAAAGCGGACCAATATTATTGACAAAGGGAATACGAGCCAGGACTACTACAATGTTTATGCAAAAAATCGAGGATACCTATGAGTTTTTGTTATGACTAATGATAATAAATAATGCTTTGAGGTTTCGTTATCACGATTATCGGTGGATTTAATTAATATTGCAACCTTCTCACCTTGCCTAATTCAAATTTCACAAACGATGCGCGCACGCAGTCGTGCGCCGCGGACTAGACTGTGTGAACTGCACCAACGCCGCTGGGACTTAAAACGCCTTTACTCATAACTGCATCGGCACTTGCGCCTCCACAGTAAACGATATCCATCGCTGCTTCCGAGAGCGACTTCGACGAGCTCAAAGCTAAGACAGTGATGGATGGCGAAATTCAGTCGCATTTCAAATCAGTCCTGACAATGTACACAGCTATTCCCTGCACTTGCAAATTTCTGGAGCAAACCAAAGCGGCGTTGTGTAAAGAGAGTACAGAGGTACAGAGTATATTATATATGCCTAAATAATAATTACAATTACGACAATTTACCTTTTTAGGGTTCCGTACCAAAAAGGTAAAAAAGGAACCCTTATGGTGGGACTCTGTCCGTCTGTCCGTCCGTCCGTCTGTCACAACGTTAAATATCTCAGGACCTACTTATGCTATCTATTTGAAATTTGGAACAACTGTTAAGAAGGTTAAGACACGTGTATGGAGCATAAAACATTTAAAAAAAATATCGCTGATAAACAAACATACTAGGTTACAAGTTATTAGTACCAAAATGCAGATTGCGTTGTACAACGGTAACTTCTACTATGAGCTGTTAAGATTGTTCCAGCATAAATGGGGTCGTGACGTGACGGGTATGGTGTATGAACGTTTGTACGGAACCCTCGGTGCGCGAGTCAGACTCACACTTACTTAGGTAATTTTTATAACCCTCTTTTGGGTGTACGTTACATCGTTTCATCTATGTGAACTGTTACTTATAGGAAAATTATAAGGGTGAACCTCAAATAAAAGGTACCCTAAAATCTCTAAAGGGGTACTCGTTTTGTTTTTCATTCAATATGACTGATTATAAATGTCGAAACGCATTCTAAATTTCAACCAGATTGCAACGATGTGGGTAACTCGAGACACGGTGCAGTGCAACGGCTAAATACTACGAGTACATACTACATACATTATATTTAGATAGGGAGTGTGGCCCACCGCAGTTGCTAAGTACTTAAAATGCCTGTGAGTAAGACGGATAGACTATATCAAAACTAGATCCATTGTCTACGTGTACATGGGTACAAATAGGCAGACTACTACTAGACTACACTTGTGGACGCTGTTGATAATGAAGTAACTATATGTGTGGACAGTGAAACTCCTGAATAGAAGTAAACCTCTGTTATAGTTTGGACCCATTTGATTTGTTTTAATGAATTCTACGTTACATATTGGGGATGTTTGATAATGGAGCCTGATATAATGGGACGACGGCAAACAATATAATTCGCTTGTAACTCGAGAACCAATAGTCTACTTACTGTACCCGGCTTTAGTCAACTAAATCAAAGGAACTAAAGATACTTAATAAAATTTCCAATAAGTACCGTTGACGGAACTATTGGGAAAAAAGTCTCACTAGTTCCGCCACGAAACTCGTTTCATGGGATTTACTGGGAATAAAAGTTGTGTATCTACCAAGTGGACATCTTATCACGAGAATACCTTACATAAATGGACCGGATAAACCCCACTACTTAGAGATCGTTAGATTTGTGTTAAGAATCCTATCAATTATATGAATATATGAATATGAATTACATAATAAATATATGAATATGAATATATGAATATGAATTACATTACATATGGTGTTGTATTGGCGATCATTGATGATGTAGCCTGGATGAAGGTTATTTTGAATGCACAATGGCTCCAAACACCTCTAATTTGATTTGTTTTAAGTATGTATAGGGTAAAATGGGGTAATGGGAGTCACTTAAGCGAAAATTCAAAATAAAAAATATTACGAAATAATATCTTTATTGCAACCGCCTCATATCAAAATCTACTTAATTAGCTATCATTTGAGATCAATAGTAATCGTCTTGGTAATCAACTTTTGAAAATACACGAGTTTAAAAAAAATACAGATTTGACTCCCATTGCACCGACGTGAGGGTAATTGGAGTCACCCTGAGGGCAATCGGAGCCAACGAATTTCTAACCCAAATCGCAGACATAACCTGCGGCCGACTCGAACGCAGTGTGTCTGCGTGAGTTCATAAGCCACATGAGGTACATATTTTCCAAACTTCACCAATTCGTCCAAATTTGTCACAGATTAGGTAAGCATTTGTTTTCTGTATCGTCGACATCATCATCCTCATTATCTTGGCGTAAATCGTCAGTTCCCACGTCTGATATAGAGGTATCATTTGATTCCTGAAGAACTTGTCTCTTTGCTCCCTATTTGTCTTTTTTCCTTGGCCCTTGCCCTTTGTTTTTTATGCTGCGGACAATAGGAGTCACCCGAGTCTCATGACCCACAACAACAATAATGAGAAAAAAAATATATATAAAAATACGCCTTATAGTTACACACGTGATTTAGGTTCTACATCATACTTTTGAATGTCCGGCTAAACGTGTATAAAAATTACAAGCAAATAGATTAACAAATGTGGCACTTCTCGTTTATTTTGCGTGGTTGAAAAATTACATCGACGCAGCACGAAAACGAAAAACTCCTCTCATTACTGCTGCGGCAGCCATAGCGGCGCGAGCGACTCACACCACGGTTTAAATGAACAGGGCGTGTTAGCTAGTTACTTCGGAATCCTGCGTAGCCAGCCCAACACATTCAAAACTGAATTTGTACATGTAAACACTACTGCAAACCGTTTCTAATTGGTAGAAGTTTTTAATTCCATCACGATTTCAAAAGTTGTAACTTTTAGGACGAAAAGTAACTCAAATCTGCATAGGGTAAGTGCACCAGTGAATTAACGCTTAAGGATATTTTTGACTTTAAAAATTGTTTTATGTAAGATAGCTATACTTAATATCGGCCGTGACTGTTTGTACAGCTCAAACAAGTATTCTAGTTTGCTTAAATTACTTTGCTTTTGCAATAAGTTTCCATAATTTTAAGTTATTTGACCTTTTAGGTAGAAAAATGGAAAATCACCAGTGAATGAACAGGGTTTTCTAGTAAATGAACAACTAAAAACCAGTGAATGAACTACTGTTATAGTTATGGTTTGAAGGTTTAAATTGCTGTTTAGCGATTTTGTTTGGAGTATCTCGATATACCAACACACGGGGTGGTAGTTAATGGTTTACTTTTTCTAAAACAATTATAAAACTGTAACAAATGTTCGTTCATTAACTGGTTCCATAAAAACAATAGATGAAATGGGTCGATGTTCATTTACTGGAAATCTATACACCAGTGAATGAACTAACTTTATGTTCGAAAATGAGGTTTGTTCGAACACTGGACCAACGATGGACAAACCATTGGTGGTTATGCTACTAAAAACTAAATCTTAACTAATAACTAGAACATAAGATTTTGCGAAAACATTAAAACAGGCGTTGCCAGTGAATGAACACTCCTGTTCATTCACTGGATTTAGGCAGTTTCTAATTCTAGTTATAGAACATCTTCTAAAAAACGAGAATCTTAACTTAAATAACTTAAAAAAATGTTTGAATAGCACAATTTCGCTCTTATGATTTCCAAAAACCACACACCATAAGTTACAAGTTTATAAAACTAGTACAATGGCACATCAAATAAAAGGTAACAATCTTGACCCCTTATTACCGGCTCATACAAAAAATCCACGCCCATAGCCCGTCAACTTTAAGCTTCGCTCATTTAGTAACTGTTGCGACTGAGTTGATATAAATGTTACAAAACCCTTACAGTGAATGCTTCTAATCGAGAAAAAAATACCAGGTATGCTAGAAATATACAAAACTCTTAATTTAAGCAAATAATCAGGTTTTCGTTCATTCACTGGATTCGTTCATTCACTGGTGCACTTACCCTACTTGCGGTCTAATTTCCAATGTCAAAAAAATGACACGTAAGTCTATTCTTTATCAATATAGGAGCCAATTTCGAAAGGGGTTTTCAAATATGGAAATGATTTGAGAATAGTCTTGATACCTGCTCTCCTTCTTGCATTAGAGCATAACTTAACGTGTGTGAGCGTGACGTACTTTTGACGGAAATTGACATTAACTTTTTGATTGCAAAATTGAGGCCCTGTTCAAATGAAGTTGACGTTTGATTATGTTCAAAACCAAAGGCCTTATGTTACCATGACACTTTATGGTGATACACCTATTTGGAAATTTAGAATACAAAATAGAGGTGAGACTAAGATCATAATTATCGATATTTTATATTCTTGGTATATATCTGGTCATGCTCGGGCATCGAATCGCTGTGTGTAAGTATCCCCGCCCGTGCTCTGGGCACCCAAGCTGACTTGATAGCGGCGTTAGCATACCTTGCGCCGGTTGAAGATAACTTGCCACTCCAACTGAATGAAATTGAGAATAACACTACGCATATGTTTGAAAAGTTCCCGAATTGCAATTATTTATTATTAGGTGACTTCAACCTGCCCTGTATATCGTGGAGCAGTAATTTGGGTTTTTCCTTGCTACATCAGGGCGGGTCGGATTATCAAAACGCTGCATTATCGTTCGTGGAGGACATGCAATATTTAGGCTTAATATAGGACTGGCTTAATATAGGCAGGCTGGTATAGGACGGAATGTTGAAGGATGGATGGAAAATGTTAAACAAAGGTCCGTCGATCTGTATGTACTAACGTTATTTTATTGAATGAGCGAGCGAAGCGAACGGAGTTCTCCGTTTCAGCTTGGGCCAAAATTCTTTCGTACATCCGGACGGGTGTTCTCTCCCACAGGTCGCATTTCTCAATCGATTCTCGTGAAATTTTGTGAGCAGGTTCAATAATGATGTAGGTGTTTTGTAGTGTCCGACCGAAGGTTCGGTTTCGGCTTCGGCCAGTTTCGGCCAAAAAATCATGTTTCAGCCTATGTTTCAGTTTCGGCCAATAAACGGCTGAACCCTTCGGCCGGGCCGAAACTTACGAAACGGTACTTCGGGTCGCGTTCGGCTAACTTCGGGTGAGCTCGTGCCAACCGGCAATATGGCGTAGCTCGCCGGCCACCGGCTCAGTGAAGTGACGCTTTGTGTGCTTGTTCCCGGAATTATGGTAACTTTTAGCAAACCTTGTTTTATTTTATACAACCTTTACGAGTTTCAGGTGTTACATTGTTAATATGTGTATAAAAGCGGTTTTACGTCATTTTTTTAACGATTTTAACCAGTCTTCAAAAGGTTCTGTTTCGGTTTCGGCCGAAACTAGAACCAAAGCCGAACCTTCGGTTTCTGTTTCGGCAAAAAAACATGTTTCGGTCGGACACTAGTTTTTTGTCGATTCAGTGTCTCGATATTTTTGAAGACAAGCACGTTAGTTCTAGAACAGCTCACAAAGCCACTAGTTCAATAGTAGGACCGTTTAGTTACCTTTCTATGGTCCATGAATATGTATATCCGTAAGGTGCATTCGGGTAACTCAGAAAATCGGGTTATTCCGAATGATCTACAGAAGTGAGTTTTATTATAGTTCTGACACAATGTACATATTCCTTCTTTATTCCTAAAAAAATAATATTGGATTGGTAAAAATTATCGGAATTACCCGATTTTCGGAGTTAGGTACCCGAATTCAATATAAATTAGGTAATTTTTCGGTCAATAGGTACAATACAAAATATCCTTTATTGTAGGTAATCCTCAATGAAAACCACAATAGGTACCTAGAGCACACAACATAAACATTGTGGTACAGGTAGGTAGGTAATAATTTCTTCAACGCAACCTATGAGTATGCGACATATTAAGCCATTTGAGTAGTAGAGCAGTCGTAATATGATTGTCGAACTCCGTTGTTTGAAATGTTAGGCTGAAATCTTAAATTTTAATGAAATACATTAGACGTAATAATGCAAGTCTGCCCAACAGAGGTATCTAGCGAAAGAACGTTGTACTATCAGAATTTCTGAGCGGTCTCTATACAAGAGAATATCGCAAGCTAGTGAAACGAAACAGTTCTGCTACTCGACGCTAGATGTCAGCAGTGATATTGAACTTTTGAAAGGTGCAATTAAATTACACAGATAATTTAACTAACATTATTATTGCCTATAATACTAATTAACAAAAGGTCGTTATTTTGACCCTCTAGACAATTAATTATATTAACGACATTAACTAATATGTGAGTAAATGCATACCTACAGCACTACTATGATTACAGTACTTATTAAATGATAGGTAGAACAATGAAGAGAATCTTAAGTTATAGGTATTTGTTATTGGTACAAAGGATTGTTTGTATGAGTATGGCATGACGATGACGCCGGAAGCGAGGCTGCGGTCGGGATGAGTGCGGCTCGGTGATGCATCACGACGGTAGGTAACGACCACGAGCGTCTTTGTTCTTGGGACAAAAGCTAAAATAGGATACTTATAGTAAATATATATTATACCTACTAGCTGCCCGTGCCGCTTCGCCGCGTATTACAAATAATACAGGCAATACCGCGGGATAACATAAAGTCTATGTCCAATTGTCCAGTCAGGGGTATTCATATACGTACATAGCGATTGACGACCGCTTTATTTAGCGTAGTTGGTAGTGACGCTGCCTACGAAGCAAGAAGTCCTGGGTTCCCGAATCCCGGTAAGGGCATTTATTTGTGTGATGAGCACGAATATTTGTCCTGAGTCATGGATGTTTTCTATGTATTTAAGCATTTATTTATCTATATAAGTATGTTTATCTTCGTCTAGTACCCATACTACAAGCTTTGCTTAGTTTGGGACTAGGTCGATTTGTGTAAGATTGTCCGCAAATATTTATTTATTTATTATTTATAAATAAGGGCAAAATATCTGAACATGACTCTATTGTTAAAGTCATGAAGACGTGTACCTACAGATATTTATTTCCATGTTTATGTACGTATATTAATACCCCTGACTGTCCATTCAGAAAGTACATTGTATAAATAAACAGAGGTGAATGATTTTTCGGATAAGTGGGCCGGAGATTACCCCCTATATACCTACAAACATAAAAAGTTACAATCTCACAGACTTTTCCTCTTTATAATATGTGTATGTATCTAGGTATAGATCTTAGGCTTTTTTTATCACGACGGTGGCAAACAAGTATACAAGTATAGCGGCTGTCTGATGGTAACACAGATGTATGAATATAAGGAGATCGGACATTTTTTTTTATCTTTATTTATTATGAAAAGGGGTTTTGTCACGCAGTAACTATAGGCCAAGAAAATTAGAATTATTCGAAGAATTAATTCCCATAAAGCTGGAAATCGTTTCAATACCTTCATTTGGTCCTAAATGCATGTAATCCGAGTTTGCACCATCTGCATCTCAGGAGGTGCTAAACTTTTGGGAGCCCAATAACCGCGAAATTTTTGCTCTTTTTTCAGTTATTTGCATATAGCACAAAAACGGTACGTCGGATGGAAAATGTATTCGTAACAATATTAAAGAGGGTCAAATTGTGCGTCGAATAAATATCAATAACTTCAAATTTGGTTCAGTGATACGAGTATAGTCGAAATCAAAGGTCTAATAATAAGGTAAGGAACTGGGAAAAGGGGTCTAGCAGGCTAAGCTAGTGAGAGTGGCCCCCGACGAGGGATTTGATGATCCTTTCAGGGGGTGTACTGGCAGGTCCTATGAACACTACATGCTTAATATCAGTCCACGATCTTCTATTGTTTTCGAGTTATTTAGGATAGTATAAAAAAAATCAGGTTGTCATTTAAAGTGTCATAATAGGTAAACTGTGCAGGATAGAGTAACCAAACAAAATGTTCATGAATAAAAATAGAATAGGCTATGAAGTGCATATTATATTCAATCAACACCATGTCCCAAAATTTCCTTTAAAAAAAACTACTTTTAATTTTGTTTTATTATTTATTGACACTTTTTGCACAGGTACACCTACAAGAAAAATATCGTGACAAGCCACTAATGTCCACTACATATAGATATAAAAACATTTTCAAAATCTTCGTGCGTTATATCAAAAAAAATACAATCGTCGAACAAGTAGATGTGTAGATAAGTCAGTACGGGTATGTAGGTATACTGGTATAGAAAAGAAAACGTTATACAGGGTGTGACCTGTAATAGGAGCAAATATTCAAAAGGACGCTTCCTTAGAGCATTTGCAGTAACCCCTTGTGGGCTATTCATTTTTTTTTTTTTGGATTTGGAGAAATTTTGATCTAAAGTTATGACCTCCAGGTAATTTATCTTGGCACCACAACATAATAGCACAGCAGTCAATGCAGACTTAGAGGTAACGTCATGTAATGAGACAGAATAGTTTTTGCATTTTTGTTTTCAAAAGATATTTTTGTGATTTTTTAATTTTTATTTATTTTATTTTCAGAAGACTAAAACAATACAAATTAACATATTAAAAATTTAACATAAAAAAAAAATTAAAAAAATGTATTCTTTTTTTGAAAGGTCTAAACTTAACTTACTTTCGGTATAGGAACTATTCTAACGTTTCGCCATTGAATTGGGACAAAACTACAAACCATGAACCCGTTAAATAGATTTCCCATTGCCTGTTTAGCAGTAGCCGGGAGGTTTTTAATCATAGAGTAAGATATGTCATCAATGCCTGGTGCCGTATCTGATTGTTTTATGGCGTTCGTGAATTCCCGTACCGAAATCGGTGAAGACAACTCTAAGTTGTTATTACCAAAGGTAGGAGCCACTGGAGTAACATAATCTGGAGCCAAACTACACACAGGACCTATTGTCCTCAGCTTTATCATGAGATATTGTGCTCATAGGTATTTTATAACCCTTGAGCCATTTCATCTTATTCCACATTTCGCTTGAAGACGTAGTACTATCGATACTGTCACAAAAGTCCTGCCATGACTTATCGATTGGTCATCTTTCTGAAGAAGCATCCAAGGCACGCAACAAAGACTTCAGAATGTACAGAGAGTATCACTCACAGAAAAAAACGAGACAAGATTCGAACAGGAATGTTTTTAATATATTACTTTTGTCTTTCGATCCTGTCCTTTCTTCAATGAGGCCAACAATAAGTGGAAAAAAGAAACAGGCTTTCTTCCCTGAAACTTTTCTGGAACCTCAAGAAGAAAAAGTGACAGATACCTCAAATGGGTACCCTGATTCTGAAATGGACTCGGATTCGGAAGTGAGCGACCAGGAAAACTAAACTTTCAGGATTCCAATATTAGCATTAGAATACTTTTAATCCCTAGGATAGCATTACACATACTTATTTCTGTTTTTATGTAAACCAATTATTGATAATGTTACTGATATTTATTTAATTAAGTAAATTCGTAGTATCTACTAACGATTGTAACCGGACCTCATTAAAGATCATTAATTTTAGACTCATCAGTTGTCATGTCAGTGTGTCATTTGTTAAATACTGTTTCATTAAGTACAAATATAATGTAATAAAGAGGATACAAAGGTAAAGGATGTAATGGTTTTATTTTCAACTTGTATGTTTATTATTTATTTGATTAAAACAATAAGAAAAAGTTATTTCAGCATGAAAAAATAAGTTTTTTATTTTTTATTAAATAAGTGCATACGGTAGAAAAGGAAAAGGGATGTCAAAATATCCTTAATAATTGGTACTTAATTCATCTGCAAGGATATTACAGTATACTTTTAATTTTTTTTTTTTAATCCGTTTTACTCGTACGCTCCATACATTTGATTAGAACAAAAATTCACTACGCGTAAGTTATTGGTTCGATCAAACTCAAATTCATTTTTTGTAGTCAAAGTAACGAGTATATCCGTATTCTAATAAAATAAAAAATTAAAATAAATGAAAAAAATATATCGATTTAAAAAAAAAAGTGCACCCCGTAGGAAAATTCTAATTATGTGGAAAAATCAAGAATAGTTGGTTTTGAAATCATCTGTCAGAATATTATGGTTAACTTTTTATTTTCGGAGAAAACTCGATTTTTCTGATACAAAATTTTGAAAAAAAATTATAGTTAATTATTTTTCCAACCAAATTAGCTAACATTAATTTTGGGACATAAGAAAACCTAACAAAAGCTATTCCAATAAAAAAAAAGTCCAAATTTATTACTTCGGTTTCTATTTCTATGGAGGCCGATTTTCAGCCCACCGCCGGCGGCTTGTCCTCTCTCTAGTATTCTATGCTCTGAGGATGGTAAGTATATAGACATACAGCCTATGAACACACGTGACCCCCGAGAAATCACAAGCGCGTTGCCGAACCTTTACTGATTTGAGGATTCGTTGAGCTGACTGATAGATACAAATGCAGGCCTCTCACTCTCAACCAGGGACTGATTTCGGTTACGGTTATACCGGTATGAAACCGGTATTCCATTACGGTACCGTTATGGACAAAAAGACAAAACGGCAGTGCCTTTGCCAGCGGTTGGCAACAACGCCAGGCCAAAGTCGACATATCGATACTTACTTACCTTTAAAAAGCGGTTACAGTACCGGAAAAAATAAAGGTACCTTTATATATTTCGATAACCGAAAACGCTATTTGACAACCGATATGACGTCATACCGTTAAAATAGAATACCGGTATTTTTCGGTTATGCAGTCCCTGCCCTCAACACAGTGCATCCTTTGGAGCTCTGGCGAATTCTCACCACGGAATATCCTCATACCTACAGAGATAGTAGTAGTATTTGTATGAGTGTGGTATTCTGTAAGATGGAGGTAAGGTACGTACTTCGAGAAGTCAAGCTTTGAATTCTACAAGCTTAGGTACCTACTAAAATACCAACGTAAATTTTAACCGTCTTAAAAAAAGGAGGAGGTTCTCAATTCGTCTGTATTTTGTGTGTTTGTTACGCGATAACTCGGTACTACTCGTACTACTATATGAACCGATTTGAAAAATGTGTTCTTTGTTTGAAAGAAAGAAATACTTGCAGGGGAACGATTTTTGACTTTCGAGCGCTCGAATCTTTCACTCGAAAACGGACAAAAATTCCGAAATGCTCTTTTGAAATAGCGATAGAAAATTGAATAGCGAGTGGTATTGACCACTCGTATTCAATTCTATCGGTAGAAAGTTAATGCCTGCAATTTTGACACTAAAATCGAATTTACTTTTATTTTATTTTCGAGCGGTCGAAAGTCAAAAATCGGCCCCCAGATTGGTCCCGTTGTCACAAAAATCCAGTTCTGATGATGGGATTCTGGAGAAATCGAGGGAACTCTTAAAATTTTATAGGCAAACTTAAAGCATTTTGGCTACTGATTTGAAGTCGGTTAAAACTTTGTTTTTAAAGTAAATTATTCTACATCATTTCCTTGTTGTTCTATACATTTATTATACCTACTTATCGTTTTTTTTATTCCGTCATAAAACATGTTTTCTATGTCACCCATGACCGTGTTGTCGTTGTCTAATTTAGTTACGCGAATGGATTCTTTTAATGTTGTAAATAAGTGGAGATCACTCGGAGCTAAGTCTGGCGAGTAGGGCGGATGGTAAAAGATCTCAAAACTAGCTTGGCGGATTGCAGTGAGAGTCATTTTGTGACCGATACGCCGGAGCGTTCTCATGGTGGAAGAGTAAGCCAGCACATTTTCCTCGAATTGCTTGTCGCACTTTCGTGATCAATTCCGTGTAATAGGCACGTGTAATTGTTCTACCTTTTGGCAGATTATCAATGAAAATCAGAAAAATGAGGCCTTGACTTTACCTGCCGTCGGAAAAACTCGATATTTTGCTTTGCATTTTCATTTCGGGATCAAAATGGTGAACCCATGTTTCGTCCATAGTAACGAAACGGCGGTGGCGATAAAAAGTGTCCGGGTCACCCTTGATAATTTCAAGATTTCACTCTGCAAACTCCACACGCAAGTCTTTGTTTGACTTGGTTAACATTTGCGGAACCCATCTACCTGACACTTTTTTTTAACTCCTGACATCCGTTAATATCGATGTACACTTCCCAATTAAATCTTTAAGGTCTCGCCTTGATACATATCTCATCATATGATCGTGATTCGCCTGCCTTCTAAAACCATTTCTAGGGTTCCGTACCCAAAGGGTAAAACGGGACCCTATTACTATTTTTTTATTATTTCAACGGATTGTGCGTTGAGGTCTGAGGCCGGTCGGAGCGGGGCTCGTCTTCACAGCTCCCCGGCTGTAATATGCGTACCCTTTGGTACTTACATAGCAGGAGTCCCATGGGTGTGGTCATCATCATCAGTTTCAGTTCACCAAATTTGTGATTTCCAAGAACAAATGCTTGACGTAGGTACGTATTTACTACAGAAAATACCAAAATCGCACTATACGGTATACCTACTTATACGTGACTATTATATTTGAGGAGTTTCCTCAATTCTCATGGAGCCCATCATCAGATCTTCACCAAATTTATATGGTACCACCCTGCAGATACTTGATTCGAACAAAAAAAATTAATTATCAAAATCTGACAACATGGTAAAGAATTTATTTTTTCGTTTCTTGGTGAACCACATACAAACCATAGTACAAGCTTTGCTTAGTTTGGGACTAGGTCGATTTGTGTAAGATTGTCCGCAAATATTTATTTTATTTTATTTTTATTTAATTTGCAATCGGTCGGTAGACCCTAAACGAATTAGCCATGGGAAACGAAAAAAATTGTAAAGAATTATCGCTGAACATCCAAAAAAAAATTCGAAACTGAGAACCACCTTTCTTTGATTGAAGTCGGTTAATAAATAGCAAAAAAATTGTTTTCGCAACAAGCACGTCAATGTAAATGTTTAGTCGTTGTTACGTCGAATTTTGTCAGGGTTGTACCTATTATACGTACGTAGTTACGAGTTCATGAACTCCACAAGATGACAAGGCGTTGTGTTTTACGGATCGCCTACTTGGAAATTTGTTGGAAATATACAGGGTGTTTGGTGCATCGTTTGCCAAATTAAAACGGCAGGTAGAGTGGGTCATTTGCTAACACTTCCGGCATTCAAAAAAGTTTTGTGGCCACGGGTCTTTTTTTAATATTTTTTTAAATAAATTATGTAAAATTCTAAGGGATTACCTACGCGTTTCAACTTGAATTAAAAAAAAGGAAGTGGTAGAGCCTACTTTTTTATATTATTGTAATTATTTATGTTGTACGTCTCTATCAAAGTCAAAATTATTTGCGAGTAACGTCTACTTATTTTTTATTGACCCTCAAAACAAAATTTTGGTGCAAAATCTTCGTCTTGGAATAATTTGATCTGCAATTAAAACAAACTAAAAAAGATCAAGTTCTTAAAATTATTTAAAAAAGTTATCTAGGTTATCCTCTTTCTAATGATGTGCAATAATGCCAGAAAAATCTTTAAGGAACTAAATTAATTTGCCAATTTTGTGTAGGTCCCGCACTATAGGCTCGTAATCGGCATGCGATTAAAAACATATTCTAAGTACGAGTAGTAGGCAAACAAGATTTGCAGATTGACTACAACCATTTATTAATCGAATCAGATTTTAAAATACATAAATCGATTCTAGTTTAATCGATTTAATTTAAAGCAAAATAATTGATTATTTAATTTTGGTTTTTTTGTATGTGGAAAGTATTAAACGATTGATTGTTTTTTTTTAATAAATCACATACCTACCAGATGCTACGCGTGCGTTCGTAATGGTTGTAGTCTATCTGCAAGTCTTGTTTGCCTACTACTCGTACATAGAATATGTTTTTTATCGCATGCCGATTACGAGCCTAGTGCGGGACCTACACAACATTGGAAAATTAATAAAGTTCCTTAAAGATTTTTCTGGCATTATTGCACATCATTAGAAAGAGGATATACTAGATAACTTTTTTAAAGAATTTTAAGAACTTGATATTTTTTTAGCTTTTTTGTAATTGCAGATCAAATTATTCCAAGGCGTAAATTTTGCAACTAGATTTTTTTTTGAGGGTCAATAAAAAATAAGTAGACGTTACTTGCAAATAATTTTGACTTTGATTAGAGACGTACAACATTAAACATTACAATTTTAAAAAAAATAAGCTAGCACTTGATTTTTTTTTATTCAAGTTGAAACGCTTGGCACATAGAATTTTACAAAATTCATTTAAAAAAATATTAAAAAAAGACCCTTGGCCACATTTTTTTTATAAATGCCGGTAATGATAGCAAATGACTCAAACTACCTGCAGTTTTAATTTGGCAAACGATGGACCAAACACCCTGTATAATAATAGGTCGGTATAGCCCGACAAGCTGACCCTGACAAACAGTATAATATATGGCAATAATGTACATACGTCATGTATAGTTAGTCGGGACATTGCGTATTGACTTTATGTTGTTTGTTGAACGTAAAAAATATATGTTTTATAATAAATACCAATCCCATAAAAACATTCCATGTAAAAATAAGCCAAATCTCGGAACTCTTCCACAGTAAAAAGTGGTGAGATATTTCGTAGAGCCAAGTCAGGCATTCTTATTCATCTTTATTTGCTTGCTAAATAACATTCTGCAACTTGGGAATCACACAATCTAGCATTTACAATTTTTCGTAAAATTGTAAATGCTAGATTGTGTGATTCCCAAGTTGCAGAATGTTATTTAGCAAGCAAATAAAGATGAATAAGAATGCCTGACTTGGCTGTACGAAATATCTCACCACTTTTTACTGTGGAAGAGTTCCGAGACTTGGCCTATTTTTACATGAAATGTTTTTATGGGGTGTTAACGCTGCTACCAACTAACTACGCACGGGAGGAAGGGTACGGGCGGCGCGGGCGCCGGTTTGCGATCAGCTCGCGGTGTTCCCCTTCCAGGAGACTCGATACGACACCGCGCACAGCGCACGTCACTCGTCAGTAATTTTATATACATTTCGTAAGCGAATAAACGCTATTATAACTTTCTGGAGTCAGATTTATTTATTGCTCCCAAACATTTGGAGACACCGACGTGATACTGAAGCACGGATACTATCGCTTTATGAACAAAAGTAACGAAATTACAAGTATACAACGAATAATGGCGGCGAACAAGTCACATAACGGTTAAGATGCAACTTCATACAAAGGAACAAAGGGAGCATACGAAGATACAAGCTACATGTGCAAATACGAAGGAAGTGTGCCCGTTTCTAATTTATTTAAAGTTTAATGTAATTTAACCTGTGTTTTTGTGACAGCGGTGATAGTCTCCTCTTTTTATTATAAACTGTTCTTTGTGAATAGTGTACGTTTTTAATATTTAAATATCTAGTTACGTTACTCACGTGAAATCAAACATTCAATTTAGTTTCAAAGCAGTTTAAATACCGGTTCTTACATTTTATGAAGAACTGATATACAGTTAACATTTCATTCTATAAATGAATGTTCAAATAATATAAATTCGTAACGTAATTAACATTTTGCTTTACTTAAGATACGAGAAACATTAGTGAGCATCAAAGTGCATTGTCATGCGAGTAGGTAATTAAAATTACTTACTATATATAACAAATGTTTTAAAGTGATTTGCCGACTATTTCAGATTTACTTGGGATACAGTACCTACATGATTGGAACAAGTTGGCGAGAACAAAGAACAAACGTAGGTGAATAATAACTACATACCTATTTGGCTTAATGGGTGATACTAAGCTAAATTTAAGTATTTGAGGTATGGAATCATTGCCATTTCTGAACAAGAAATCGTAAGTATTTACTTTTTAAATTCTATACGTGTCTGGTTGTTAATTGCCACGTTGCCTACGTTGCTTGCGCTTACAAAATGGCCGAGTTAAATGAACTAATACATCAGAGAGGAGTAGAGAGAACGCGCCTAACGCTATTTAGAAAGTTTGTGCTATCCATTTCTGAGATAAAATCTAGTGATGTAACTAGGGCCCAAATTAACGAGTTGTCGATGAGGTTAGGTAAAATGCGAAGTTCATTAAATTCCTTTGATGAGGTTCAAGATAATATAGATAGGCTTGATACCTCTGGTAAACAACTTAAAGAAAGGGAAGAAACAGAAAGTTCGTTCTATAGTAGCATGAGCCAAGCTCAAGAAATTATTGAAACATGGCAAGAGATCTTTCAAAGGGAGAAAGTTTCAAGCAATGCTAGCATTACAGGCTTTAATAAAGTCAAACTTCCGCCTTTGAAACTTCCTCTTTTTAATGGGAGTCCACACCTGTGGCTCGAGTTTCGTGACATTTATCTGTCACTAATCCATAAAAATAACGACTTGGATGATATATCCAAATTTCATTATTTGAAATCATATTTAGAGGGTGAAGCCAGTGTTGTCATCAAATCAGTTACTGTATCTGCTGATAATTATGAAATTGCATGGTCCTTGCTGTGTGAAAGGTATAATAATAAACGCTTGTTGGTCAGCCAACACCTTAAGTGCTTGTTTAATATCGAGCCTTTGTCGAAAGAGACTGATAGGGGTATGCGCAATTTAATTGATTCAATTTCCAAGAACTTGCAAGCGCTTAAGACGCTAGGTGAATGCACGGACAAATGGGATACGCTTATTATTTACATGGCTACGACAAAGCTTGATAACGCTACCGCACGCAGGTGGGAAGAATTTAGGAATGATATTAAAGATTCTCCTACTTTAAACGATTTTTTCAAGTTCTTACGTAACAGGGCTGATGTATTGGAAACAGTATGTTCTACAAGGCCGGATTTAAGAAATGAAAAACGTCACGTGGTTCCTAAGACTAAATCGTTTATTGCTTCCGCTTCTGACGCACCGTCCACTTGTTACCAGTGCATGTCCTGCAAACAAAATCACAGATTAGTCGATTGTCCTAAATTTAAATCGTTATCAATCGATGATCGTTATACACAAGCTATTCAATGGAAATTGTGCAAGAACTGTCTTCGACCTGGTCATCATACTTACCAGTGCCGCGCTATTGGTTGTAAAATCTGTAAAAGAAAACATAGCACTATTTTACATAAACAAACAAACAACCAACCAGTGCTTAATAATGAAAATACTACTGCTTCAGCTACAAGTAACACTCACCTTCCTCAAGCGACATCAACTTCGTCACCAGAACCCGTGGAACAGCACCATGCTCAAGCTCAAACATCCATCACGTTGTCCACGGTATCTCGTGACCAAGTCTTACTTTCCACGGCACTCCTTGAGGTGACATGCGAAGGTAACAAGCATGTGCTACGTGCTTTATTGGACAGCGGCAGCCAATCCTCCTTCATCTCTGAAAAGGCACAACATATAATTAATTGTAAAACAAAGGAAGTCAATCGTTCAGTATCAGGCATTAATAATACAACATTGCAAATAAATAAATATTGCGATTTAATAATCAAGTCAATGCATAGTAATTTCTCTATTCCAGTTAAATTCTATGTAGTGCCTACCATCACTGATAAACTTCCAAACATGAAAGTCACAACACAATTAAATATTCCAATGAATATAAACCTAGCAGATCCTCAGTTCTGCCATCCGTCAGAGGTCGATATCTTACTCGGCTCAGATGTATTTTGGGACCTCATTGGATCCAATCAGATTAAGTTAGAGCGAAACAAACCCGTATTGACGGAGACAGAACTGGGATGGATAGTGGCTGGCCCCACTGGGGGGAGCTGCAGTGGTTCTTCAAGTTCACAAGAAATAAAATGTAATTTCTCACAAGATATTAAAGATCAACTAACACGGTTCTGGGAACTCGAAGAACTACCCGCGACAAAGGTTGTGTCACCTGAGGATACTTACTGCAAAAATCTATTCAATGACACTACCTACCGCGACGCAGATGGAAGTTTTAAAGTTACAATTCCACTGCGAGAACCGCCAGATGTCCTCGGAGATTCATATAAAATGGCAGAAAAACAATTTCTTAATATTGAAAAGCGACTCTCTAAGGATCAGTCTCTAAAACAAGCTTATTCCGATTTTATTCATGAATACAATAATCTAGGACATCTAACAGAAACACCAAGGCCTGAGTTTGGGTCATTCCTTCCTCATCACTCAGTCATTCGAGAAACAAGTGAGACAACACGTTTACGCGTTGTAGGTACTATGATACCTAAAGACTTGGACGTCACTTCTCAGTCTAGTGTCTTAGGCCTTATATGGCATCCGGTTGATGACAAATTGCAATTTTCGACACACTTAAATATGACGCCACCAGTGGCGAAACGTACAATATTATCAAACCCTGCTAAGATATTTGACCTACAAGGTTTGTTAAGTGCAATCACAATTACAATAAAAATCATATTACAGCGGCTGTGGCTGACTAAACTAGACTGGGACGATTTAATTCCTGCAGAATTGTCAAGAAAGTGGCAAGATTATGTAGGAAATCTCAGATATCTAACGAATATTGATATCCCAAAGTGCGTTCTATGTCCTAAATATAAAACAATTACCTTGCACTCCTTCAGTGACGCGTCCGAGGATGCGTATGCTAGATGTATTTATTTGACGTCAATAGACAGTGAAGGTAAAACTCTGGTACGTCTGTCGGTTAAGGTTAAACAAGCGCTACGATGTCGCATTGACCAAGTTTTCCACTGGACGAATTCATCTGTGGTCTTGAGTTGGCTCGAGGCCAAACCACGCAGTCTTAAAACTTTAATCTCAAATCGCGTAGGAGCCATTCAGGAACTGTCTCCTGGAGGTATGTGGAGGCATATCCCGGGAGATCAGAACCCTGCGGAATTGGCTTCCAGAGGAGTTGACCCTCAGCAGCTATGTAAATCAGCTTTGTGGTGGCAGGGTCCCTCATTTTTGAGTATATATCAACTTGGCCACAGTTGAATAAGTCCAGCACTAGCAGCGATGTACCTGAAATCAAAACTTATTATCAAATAACAGAAAACAAGAATTCAGCAAGCGCTCTTTCCAAGGTTGTGGACTTCACCAAGTATTCAAAATTATCCACCTTGCAAAGAACCTTTGCCTATATAAAGCGATTCATTTTTAACCTAAATAAACCCAATTCTAAAATGGTAGGTCATTTAACTGCAGATGAATTAAATTTCTTAAGCAAACAATCTCAACAAGAAGATTCATCTGTGAATGAACTAAACAACCTAAAAAAACAATAAAACCTTACCTGTTAAATCACTTACACCTTTCCTCGATGAATCCGGGCTGCTGCGTGTCGGCGGCCGCATAAAACACTCTCCTGAAACATACGACAAAAAACATCCTATTATTATAGTGGATTCAAATAACCCATTGACAAAGTAATTTTTTAAGCATATGCACCTACAATTGCTACACGGTGGACCGTAATTATTATTAAGTATGATCAGGGAAACTTTCTGGCCCTTAAGAGGCAGAATTTTAGCAAGAAGCACGATTAATAACTGCACAACATGTAAAATCATGAAGGCAAAAAATATAAACCCTCTCATGGGTAACTTACCCGAACCAAGAGTGAAGCCAAACCTCTATGTTTACGGCGTCGACTTTGCAGGTTCTTTCCTCATTACAGACCGCAAAGGACGCGGTTGTAGGATCACCAAATGTTATCGCTATTTGTCTGTTTTTCGACAAAGGCGTTGCACTTAGAGTTAGCGAGCGATCTCACTGCAGATCGTTTCATCCAATGTCTGAAGCGGTTTAAATCTCTTAGAGGGAAACTTAATAAGATTCTTTCAGATAATAGGACTAACTTTGTAGGCGCAAGCAACGAAATCGGTAAATTTCTCAGAGCTGATGGTGATTCTATTGCGTATAAAATTTAATTTCTCGCCAGCTTTGTCCCTTAATTTTAATGGAATAACAGAGGCCGGGGTAAATTCGGCCAAATCCCATTTTGCTAGGGTTTTAGGCAATATACACATGACATTTGAGGAGCTGTCAACGTTGTTCACTCAAATCGAGGCAATTTTAAACTCACGACCTTTAACATCGTTATTGTCAGATCCAAATGATTTTGAATCTTTAATTCCGGGGCACTTCTTGATCGGTAAAGCACTGTTGTCACTACTATCACCATCTCTGTTCGATATAAACCCTAACCAGCTCAGCAGATATCAACATATCGAAAGGATGCGGCAGCAATTCTGATTACGCTGGCACAAGGATTCCTAAGCGAATTGCAAAAAAAAAAAGTGGCGAATCATCCAAGAAGGCCTACAAATCAACGACATGGTCGTCCTAAAGGAGCCCAATCTTCCGCCATTGAAGTGGCGCTTAGGACGCATTCAAAACTATACCCTGGGGACGATGGCATCGCCAGGGTCGCCGATTTTCAGACAACAAGGGGCATCTTTCGTCGCGCTATTCACAAACTTTGCGCATTACCTGAGGAGTCATCACCAGCGACGACGAAGCCTTCTTCAGCATCGGCCACAACGCCCACAACGTCAGCAGCATCTTTACTCCTCGAAGCCCTACCTGCTCGAGGGGGGGGAGTATGTTAACGCTGCTACCAACTAACTACGCACGGGAGGAAGGGTACGGGCGGCGCGGGCGCCGGTTTGCGATCAGCTCGCGGTGTTCCCCTTCCAGGAGACTCGATACGACACCGCGCACAGCGCACGTCACTCGTCAGTAATTTTATATACATTTCGTAAGCGAATAAACGCTATTATAACTTTCTGGAGTCAGATTTATTTATTGCTCCCAAACATGGGGTCTTATTATTTTTTTAGATTATTGTGTTATAAACGTTTTATGGTAACTTATAATGTTATTTTACCAACCGCAAATAATGTTTGTATAGTTTTGCGGTTTATATATTTTAATAAAAATAACTTTGTAATCGCATGTATTTGTATGGGATTACAAACTTATCTATGCAGGTTATATATCTCAGAATCGTGAAGGAAACTGCAATATTTTTAGGTTTTTTATGAATGGATAGGCTAAAAACTAATTATGTTCAAAATTTGGAGCTTGTGCGTCAGCTAGAAGTAGTACCTTAGAATTACGATGAACATAAGTGAGTCAGTGAGTATGTCAGTGACAAAACTAAGGAACATTGACGGGCACTAGTTCTGAAACTAAAAGTACAAATTGAATGTTATTGAGAATATATGTAAGCCATATTATGCCCTATATGTTGCTGAAAATTCAGGGTTCTGGCTTTAGCCTTAATCTGTAGCTTTAAGTTAATATCTGTATCTACTTTTGTGATATTGCAATAAATGATTGAGTATTGAGTGACGTCTTCGACCTTAGGTACACTTCCTCTTCGCGCAATTTTGGAGGCAGGCTTAAATGTGGTCTCTTCATCAACAAGGGCGTAGTTCCAGTCGGGAGTGCGTTGTTCTGGTCAGGAGCAGATCCTTCTCGTGGGGAGCGGATCCTTCTCGTCGGGAGCGACGCGTTTCTTCATTGAACTTTTGTTTCAGGCAGTGTCCATAAATGTACCTAATGCAAGCGGGCGCAGCGTATTTCTTCAGGCGGGTGCATCGTGTTTCTTCAATACGGCGCGGCGTATTTCTTCAGGCGGGCGCGGCGTGTTTCTTCAATGTGGCGCGGCGTATTTTTTCAGGCGGGCGCGGCGTGTTTCTTCAATGTGGCGCGGCGTATTTCTTCAGACGGGCGCGGCGTGTTTCTTCAATGTGGCGCGGCGTATTCTTTCAGGCGGGCGCGGCGTGATTCTTCAATGCGGCGCGGCGTATTTTGTCCCCACTTTACCAGATGATTGCGCGTTCAGTCGTCGGAAGCAGGCGTTTTGATTTTGTTCAACTTCTGTGCCAGATCGTTGCGTGTTAAGTCGTCGGGGCGCGCGTGTTTCTTCAGTCGGGCTTCAGCGATGCGTGTTCTTCTTGTTTCAGTCGGGGTCGATGCGTTTTGTCGGCACAGTTAACAAAGTTAATAGTAATTGGCACTAACATACTTGATGTCATTTAAACGATATCGATTTAATTTGAATTGCGGGGCCGGAAAGGCATCGATAAAACCAGCCGCAGCTCGCAGTTACATTGTATGCCATTAAACCTTGATAACCGCACTGACACGTCTGTCTGGCCTGCCTATATCTAGAGCTACTCCAGTCAACGGAGACTTTTCTCTAATCTTAACGGAATCTCGATAGGTATAACTTCGAACCACTTATAATATTACAAGGCAATACGGTGAAAAAAACCAGTTCCATTTGACTTCATAAAATTGTCCAATTAATATTGTCTGTCCTTTCTCGACAGTTCCGGTTCCGCCCTTGGAGACGCGCGAAGGAAAAACATCGTAAGGAATTTGGTCTAATCCCAATAAGGTCTAGTTTTCCCTCTGGGTTGGAAGGTCAGATGGCAGTCGCTTTCGTAAAACTAGTGCCTATGCCAAATCTTGGAATTAGGCGTCAAAGCGGACCCCGGGCTCCTTTAGGGCACAACCGGGAATAACGCTAGGAGGATGACCTATGATCTAGTGCAAGCGAGAGAAAGTAAATACTTATATATTTAAACCGTGTGCGTGTTTTATAAGAAGTAATGATAGAGACTTTGGTAAAAATAAAACAAGCGGCGCAACTCAATATTGTCTTTTGACACCTCATACACAATATCCCAGTATCGCCACATTTCAATATACTAAAATATTTATTTTTCTATAACTTTATAAACCCCTGCTCCGAAAACATCGCTTTTCACAAAAGTGATCAAATGGCCATGTCGCAAGCTGTTAAACAAGTATAATTGCGACCCAGCTATAACAGTTCCCCAAAAGACATTAAATCCAAAATAATGAGCATACGGATTATTGTTGAAGTCAACTCCGAGTTGACTAGACTATGTCTATTTAACAACAATAAAGCGGAGAAATGTTTGCCGAAGCGCAGGCTACCAACCAGTCTCGAGCCGACTGCACGCCGCGCCGCGCGCCCTCCTTGCAGAGAAAGCATGAAACTACTTTAAATCGAAATAGTGTCACGAACTTAGTTGGAGCGAACAGTGAGTGCCACAACCATGCCGGAGGGAATAGAGCCCGTTTCCAGAGTCATTTACCGCGAAGTCACGCCGGAGCGTAAGTTTTGTTGTGGTTAAATATATATTATATGTATGTAGATTTGTTGCTTCTTTGCGCTAAGCTACTTTTGCTCTAGTTTCCGACGAAATAATGACTGTCCAGAAAATCTGGACGGTTTTCATTGACGACCGGGTAGGCACACAGGCAGTCATAAACGTGTAATTTCTTTAATGATTTATGTAACGTATATAAACCACGCCATTGATATAAATAAACACATTATTTGAGTCCACAACTTAAAAAAACCGTTTATTGCAATAAAAAAGACTTATATCTCACATTACCTAGTTATATACTTTTATATTGTTTTAAAAAGCCCATGTTTTAGAAAAACTGTTAGTTTCATGAAGTTATAATAAGAGAAAAAACTATTAATTAATTAAATGTAAGGTACGAGCCCTATATTATTACTAACCTGCTCGTTTTTTTCCATAATTGAAATAAATTGAATTTTTATGGTTACTTAATACTTAGTAAGTACCTAGGACGGAAAACATGACATAATTTATTTTTATAAGCGTAGTTTCGTAGAATGCATGAAGTTTTGATCACCAGCACAAAGCAAAGACTTCAAAAAAGTCATATTTTCTTTTATCTTGTTTACCCTTTCAAAGCACAATTGTATTCAAATTGCTACCAATAAAATGCAATGACTTAATATAATGATTGACAGGAACTGGACAATTGATCGCAAATTTTCGTAATTCGTTATTGTATCGACATTCTCACCCTTGAGAGATACGTGAGACAAAAGGCTAGATTTGTTCCAAAGTAATTCCCTTCACAGTCGTTTCGTTGTTTTTTTTTGTGTACCTACATTAATTTGAATGTAAGTAAGCATAGTACCTAATAGTATCTGTGTTCATTTATACATTTGTTATAGTCTTGAAAGTCGAAAAGAAAAAAACCTTCCATAAAATGGAGAAATATTGAAATGCTAGACCATCAGAGCTTTGAATTTTCAGTTTTACGCTATAACTGAGTCAATAACTAAATGGGTACAACAAACAAAATAATGCTGTTTCTGCTACGTTTAATCCTCTCAAAGTGCCTTGGTAGCTACTTGATAATTTAAGATTGAGATTGCATTTCGACTTAACTGATCAAAGCAATAAAGAAAACAGAACAAACAGAAGAAACAGGTTAATAATGTGTTTTATCAATAAAATTTTGATTTTTGAGGGAAGCTACTGTGGAAATATTATCTCTCTTAATCAATGAAATATTATAAAAGCTGATCATTATGAGTTTAATAAACATTGTGAAACCGTAGAACGTTGTGTTGTTCGTTTTCGTACGTTAACTTGTGTTAATTCATGTAAATACAGCAAATACTGTGACCCCTTCGTGAAGGGTTATGACGTTATGAGACGCTAGGCAACGAACAAAATGAAAATACGCGTCATGCCGACGTAAACGGCCCAAATTAAATCACCGATTTCTTAGTTGGTTGACGACTTTTGCAACTAGGTTTTTTTTTCATTAAATGGAAAACCTAGAACATTGAGCATTAAAGCTGCCTTTAAGTTTACAGGGACAAAACGTTACTCACTACAGGATGAGCAATCCAAACGAGCAGTGAGTCACATATGAAAGTATCTGTTCTTCCCAGTAAGTACAAATTGCCCTATCTCTTACAATGTCTGATTTTCGCGCACTGGCTATTGCTCATCCAGTGAGTATATTTTTGCACGTGCACGTGCAAATACAATGACTGATAAATCGCTTTTGATACTCTACGGAGCGCACGCTATGTTCTGTGATTTTCCCAGATTTTTCTCAATAAATGTCGTCAGAACCCAGGCATAACTATAGTCAGTTTTAATTAGATGTTACAGTATTGTATGCATGCGAAACAGTCATGTCCTCTCTGGTATTGTAGTACCGTTACCATATCCATAATTCAAACATCGAGCGAAGCGGACAAAGTTCTCGGTTTCGGCTTGGGCACAAATGCTTTCGTATGTCCGGCAGTTCCCCTCTACAGGTCTCGCAACCGATTTTCGTGAAATTCTGTGAGTAGGTTCGATAATTATCTGGATTTTTTTGTCAATTCAGTTTTTGGAATATAAAAAAAAAATACAAAAAAGAGAGACTCGCGAGTACTACAGCTCACAGAGTCACTAAATAGTATTAAAAAAGATAGACTGTCTGTAGCCACGTAGTAAGTAGGCCTGTTCCTGTTCTATGTGAGGCTGAGGACATTAATTTGAATAGTCCGTTGCGAATCATTTATGTCCGTCATACGTATGATAATTACGAGTATGAATCGATTGTTACGTAATCCTTAGTCATATTATAAATTAATAGGTCAACATTCATTTAAAATTATGAATGTCAATTAAGGATTTTGAGACAGATGTTATAGTTAGGTATAGTTATTTATATGTTATAGTAGATTACGAATTGCGTCATATTAAGTCATTAGTTTTATATCATTACAATATACAACGTGTCCCATGGATTTTTTTTCTCTATTTGTTTTGACTTTGGCCTATCACCCGTTTTCGGCTTGACGTTGACATTTGGGACATCCTGTATATACGAGTAGGACAAGTAACACTGTAATAACAACTGTGACGTTGATCGATCTACTTAAAACAAATGCATATCAAATTGAGGGAGTGTGAGATCACACCAAAGTTGCATCAATACTGGATAACTGAATATCATTCCATCAGTAACCAATACATGCGCTGGTGACTTTCTGCTCAATAAAAACAACACAGTGTTTGGTCGGAATATCCGTTTTAAGTTTAGATAAGTACCTAGATCGTATGTTGGCAACGTTTAATCGAATAATTTCTTTGTTCTAATGGTTTGCCACTAAAATATACTTAGTAACAAATGAGTACGTAATAATTATTATTTACAATACCTACTTATATCTTTTTAATTGGTCTGCCATTTTAGGACCCTGATACTGTTTGTTTAACAAGGAAACGCTTGTGAACGATTATTGAATGCCGCAAAAGTGTAAGCGTAATCAACATAATTTTTCACCAATTTGTCGTTCTTAGCAATCATCTGCAAGTTCAACTCAGAACAATGCAATGGTAAGGACGTTCAGTAATGATACATAATTATAATCGAATGTAGCGTGATCGAGAATATGACCATCGTCACTGATTGCTTTCGCAACTTCCAATAAACTAAGAAAGTTGACAGGGTAGGGTGTTTAACAAATTCAGCCATCATCATTGATTGCTTTCTTAACTTTCAATAAACTATAATTTACTTTAAAAACAAAGTTTTAACCAACTTCAAATCAGTAGCCAAATTGCTTCAAGTTTGCCTATGAAGTTTGAAGAGTTCCCTCGATTTCTCCAGGATCTCATCATCAGATCCCGGCCTGATGACAATGGGACCACCTGCGAAAAATACCCTTTGAAACAAAAAATAATTTTCCAAATCGGTCAAGGCATATTCGAGTAATCGGGGAACATACCTACATACATATAAAAATATTCCGACGAATTGAGAACCTCCTCCTTTTTAGAAGTCGATTAAAAAGAGTCAACGGCGTAGGTTGTATAACAAATTCTGCCATCATCATTGACTACGTCTATAACTCCGATAACTCCATATAAACTAAGAGGGTTGACAGCGCACACGTTGTCTGTCAAATTAGGAATCGAAATCCACTTACAATAGTTTTTTTTTTGTTTTTTTTTTTATATTACGAAGGTGGTAAACAAGCTTACGGCCTGCGTGGTGTTAAGCTGGTACCGTCGCCTATGGACACTTGTGACTCCAGAAGAATCACAAGCGCGTTGCCGACCCTTTATTCCCTTTATTCAATTGAGGTACCACAAGTAAAAGAGGTAAAATATCTAGGCTTCATCCTTGACTCCGGACTCACGTGGTCCCCTCATATTGACCGCATGTGCGACAAACTGTCTTCCGCGTGTTATGCACTCTCCAGAATTGCACCGACCTTGTCATATGACAATGTTAAAAAAGCCTACTATGGCTACTTTCACGCTATTCTAATTCTGGGTGCTGACCTGTGGGCAACAGCAGCGGACCGAGATAGACCATTTAAATTACAAAAACGTGCTATTCGTATAATTGGCGGAAAGTCATACGACCATCCTGCTAAAAATCTATTTAAGGAGCTTAAGATACTTACCCTTCCCAGTGTTTACATATTAACCGCTTGCAAGTATGTTAGGGCCAACGTGGACCAATACGCTACCCATTCGTCGGCTCGTTGGAACAACCGCTTATTTATCCCGCGGTGCAGGCTCGCAAAGACCCAGAAGTCACTTGGGGTCTTAGGCGCAAAATTGTATAACTTGCTACCAGAGGAGATAAAACTATCAAAAACTGAAAAAATGTTCGACAACAAACTTAAAACTATGTTAAACAACATAGCATGCTACAGCGTTGACGAATTTGTTGAGACGTGCACTGGCCCTAAGTATTAGGAGCACCTACATAACCTTACAGTTAAGGCATCACAATTTAGTAACTAATATTTTTGAATGGAAACTTCCTGTATCACTCAGACATATAAAGCTATATGCGACCTTATTTGACATCCGATGTAATTAATAAATAATACTACTTATTATGTACACATATATATGACTTGTAAAACATTGACTTTTATGAATAAATATCTTGTATCTTGAGGATTTGCTGTGTTGGCAAATAGAGACATGCATGTCCCTCACTCCCTAGTCCCAACACAGCGCACCCTAGGGAGCTCTGGCGACCTAACTTACCACCAGGAACACAACACCACATACTTCATAGCATGCAATAATATAGCAACACTACAAAGCAGTGGTGCAATTATGGCTGCGGTCTTCTGTAAGGTGGAGGTACTTCCCCAGTTGGGCTGCTCCACATACGATCGAGATGACATTCTGCTGTGCCCTACCTCTCTTAGACTTAGATGTTGCTGCCACTTCACTATTACAGATGTAGTGCATAATTATTTTCCATCGTATTTTCACGGAAACGTACGAACGTGTCTTGCCATTTCAGTCAGTCTCGGTACAAAAAATACTGGAGTAGCATGACAAATACGAACGTTTCCGAGAAAATACGATGGAAAACAATTATGCACTACATCTGTAACTAAGTAACAATTATGTTTCTGGGTGGAAAGTAATTTCTTGTCCATATGGTGATAACATGTTGACGCTTTAGGTAGCATTTTGGTTAGGGAAAACATCGTAAAGAAATCTGCATAAAAAAAAGAAAGTCGAAGTTGTTAGTACTCAACCCGCTCTGAACTATCATGGGGTGTGCACCCATTCCCTCTCGTCCATATAGTGAGTCTAGTTTAGTCATCTAGTGCCCAGCAATAGCATCCTATTGGTCCATCCAGGTAAAAGAACAAGCACACTTGTTATATTATATCTGAATTCTAAGCCGACTGGCCAACCGACCGTGAATTACGATCTATTTCTAGATATGTTAGGTTTTTCCGATCTATTAATAATTTTATGGACTCTCGTTAAGGCGCTCTTATTAGACGATATTTAGGTATTTGCGGAGGTGAGGCAGACGGAGCGGGAGACGCGCGTCCCGCGCACCCCGCTAACGGCCTTATTCTGTTGGCATCCGTATTCGGCTCGTTTTTGCGGATCATACGATCAAATGTTTGTCTTCTTGAATAATTGTTTTATTTTTCAAATCTTGGTTGATTTGTGTAAGATTGTCCCCAAATATTTATTGTTTATTTATTTATTTAAATCTATTTTTTTAAGTAAATAAGGAATAATAGGTAGTTACAGTTCTTAAGTACATCGTAGTATGATGACATCAATTATGGACACTTATTTTCCAAAGATATGTTAGTACAGATTTCTTCATCATCAATCCACCTATCGTTTTCCCAGTTCCTATGTGGGTGCTTCCGTTTTCCAAATACGTAGAACTGATAAAATAATAGTACATCTTCACTTCCTAAGGGTGAACATCACCAATTATGGATTGTACTAATATATTACAGGTTTTTTAAACCGAAATAAAATCGATTACTTCTAGGTAAAGTTATAGCGCCGGTTAACGCCCGCTTAAGAAACCATCAAAAATAATAAACAAATAGCTATGTTCATCTATTTATCTCCTGGCAAATTATATTATTACCATGTATGTCTTTCCCGCTCACGGGACAATGATGTCCCGGACCTTTGGGAGGCATGCGTGGGGCTAGGTACCTACAAAGTACCAACGGAGCCAACACGTAGAGGCCCTTTTGACAATTTAATGAAATGCAAGGAGTATTATTACCATAATTATTACCTTTGTTACATAAGTATGACTGACTGATCAAAAACTGGATAATTAGACCACTGTTAGTCAGAAGAGCATTTTATTATACAGGGTGGTTATTTTAAGACCAGCAAGTTCTTCAGTACATGACTATGTCTATTAAAAAAATGTAATTTGACCAAACATCATATAAAAATAACAAATTCAATTTGTCTCTTAAATACCTAAACGTGTTATGTCACTGCGCTCGCGCGGCGCGTGCTGCCTACCAGCGGCCACATCGCAATGGACCTTGATACTCTCAACAAGCCAACAAGATTGGACTTATACTTGGCTCTATACTTTAGGCAAAATACGGTTTCGAAAATCATTAATTTATAATAGCGTTTTTTTGTATAATTCATTTTAAATCGTTATTCTAAGATGCTTTACACAAGAATCCAACAAATTTTCCAACCGGAAGTAATTATATAAATATAAATTAAGCTTTAATTGTCTTTTTTTGTTTGATTTATATTGAATTTTTTAAAGCAAATGTAAATTTAGGTAAAAGCCTCCTCGATCTCATGCCATTTTTCTCGGTCTTAAGCCAACTGCATCCAGCTAGGTCCGGCGACCTCAGTTATGTCATTGGTCCAACGTCTTCGTCGTCTACCTTTCCTTCTTTTGCCTTTCGGCCCTGACCAGTTTGTTGCTTCCAGTGCCCTTCTTTTCTCCTAATATCTGGCGATATATGGCTTTTACCCGAATGGGGTCCATATAAGAAAGAAAAAATGGCATAAATCTTTTAGATTTAGTAAATATGTACTAACACAAACAATATGGAATAAATAAAGCTTAAATAAATATATATATATAAACTAGCTTTTGCCCGCGACTTCGTTCACGTATAACATGTTATCGTCTAAATGTTTGTTTAAGAAATTTAAATGTTTGTTTAATAAAAAAAAACATTGAAATTAGTTTTGTACAGTCAGCATCAGATAGTTAGTAGCAGCCTAGGTAACCAAATATATCGCAACACGTCTTTATTACTATAGGTGTAAGGATGTGTTACGATATATTTGGCTACTTTGGCTGCTACAAACTATATGACGCTGACTGTACCTAGTCTTTAAGTAAACAGTCTAAAACCGAAGAAACAAATCTCTCTTTATTTCAAAATGTCTTGCTCTCTATAGAAACTTAGAACCCTCTTTGAACTTTCATAGTAAATAGTCTGAAACCGAAGTTACAAATTTCTAACTTTAAAAATGTCTTGCTCTCTATACATAATTCGAACCCCCTTTTAACCTTCTTAAGTGATTAATAATTAAAAAACCGAAGTTACAAATCCCTTACTTTAAAAATGTCTTGCTCTCCATACAAACTAGAAGAACTGTATATCCTAGAAGTAGGTATTTTTGTCAAGACCAATCCAAGCATGTTCAGTAACGTTTCAGAAGGCCGCAGATTTCCGACACGTAAACAATACAAACAAAAATTTAAAACTTTGCAGGGTAGCAACAACACAGCGCTAATCAGAGGTGGAATCTTGGGAATGGCACCAAACATTTTCAATAAAATTCCAGACCGAATTAAACACTGGATATTAATAAATTTAAAAGACAATTGACTTCATATTCAGATTCCGATTCAGATTTGTTTATTATCATAATTTTACAATTGAAATCATAGTACAATGAATATACAGATAAAAATGTGTTAAAATTATGACTTGTCAGTTACAATAAAATACAATAGATGTGTACAGTTGTGTACAGAGTTGTTATTATTTGTAAATAAAACTATTTACAAATAATAACAATTCTGTACACAACTGTATTATATATTAAGTATATAATAATAACAATTCTGTACTCATACTCATAGCATAATGCTATTACATAAAATAGAGAAAGAAAACATAATACAAATATTAACGTCAAGCTTTTAAGATCTTGTTATTTAGTCATTTGTAAACTATACAGTGTTTTTTCAAGCAATAGTTGTTTTACATGGAAGCGAAAAGAGTTGTCGTTCGTTATGGTTTTAAGGTTTGAAGGTAGCCGGTTAAAAAGTCTTTGTCCTATTAACTTCGGAAGTTTTGTGCCTATACTAAGTCTGGGCGAGGTTGTTTTGAAGTGGATACTTCTTTGCTCGCGTTCTTGTATAGGGGTACAGTTCAAAATGTATCACGTGACTTCCGGAATAACTTTTTGTAGAGAAGCCTAATCTGATTTCAAATAATTGTTTGTTAAATGTTTTAATCCTTCTTTATTTGCCATTAGTTGTTAATCACAAAATGTTATTTAGTTTATGTGACGGGCATGAAAACTATGCTGAAATGACCGCCATTTTCAATGCCTCGCGAGTCAAACGAGCTACGTCAGTCAATGTTGCTATATATACCGATTTATCTGTGCTTATACAAATTTAAGTGAATTAATGCAAATATATATTTTAAGGGGACAGCCAACAAAGAAGTATCCACTTAAACTTAATTAACGGTTGTATCTCGGACACAACCCGCTTCTTTTTAAGTTATTCGCATTTCTCATTGATCTCGAACTATTTTCACCTCTCCTTTGAAATTCATTTGGATAACGTTTAACATACATCAAAACTTCCAATATATAAGTTGAAACTGATGTTAAGATACTAAGTTTTCTTAAATGTTCGCGACACGTGTATCTGTACTTTGCATACGCAAGTACTCTAATTGCACGTTTCTGGATCTTTAGGATGCGCTCATAATCCGTATTGTTGCCCCAAAGCATTATCCCGTATGAAAGTTGAGAGTATATGTACGCATAATACAGCTCTTTTAAGCAACTTTCTGACACAAGTAGTCTTAACTGTCTTAGAGCATAGATCCCTCTTGCTAACTTACTTCATAATGTATCTATGTGATCTTTCCATGACATTATTGGATCAATCATTTCAATCAATAGATCAATATTTGATTGAAAAGTGTTATTATACCATTAAAGATTACTTAAACGACCCTACGACATAACATGGTTCCATTCCAGACATTCCTTAGTTATAATATTCTCTAGTTATAGTATTTTTTGAGAGTTTTTGACATGTGTTTGAAGTATTTAACACCAATCACTGTATTGACATTTTTTTTTTATTTTTATAAATATATTAGCTGGCTGAAATATTTTGTAAACCTACATTGTGGGTAATGCACAGAAGTCTTATATTTTGTATACCAACAATACTTGTAAAAGTTGTAACCTATGTTTAACAAAATAAATTTAATTGAATTGAAAGTACTTAATTTGTATTCTAATAAGTAATCTTTATGCAAAAATTTAAGTCTCTAGCTCTAAAAATAAAGTTTCCCCCATACAAACTTTGCACCCCTATTTACCCCCTTTAGGGGTGGAATTTCCAAAAATCCTTCTTAGCGTTGCCTACGTTGTAAAAGGTAGTTCTGGTGAAAATTTCAACTCTCTAGTCTTAGTAGTTTCGGCTGTGCGTTGATGAGTGAGTGAGTGAGTGAGTCATATCAATAACTCCATACCAACAAAAGGTATGTTCACTTAGATAACGTCACATTTATTTGCTTTAGTGGGCTTATTTTTAAGAGGGCGTGGCGGGGGAGGCTTTCTTGGTAGTTATTTAGAGAAGCAGCGGCGGCAGAGTGAGTGCGAGATGTGAAACGGCATACTTTAGTGTTTTGTGATGGGTATCATGTGCACAAACAGCTGACAAAGTTTTGCAGCTGTATTGGGGAACACCCTGTAGTACTTTGTACCCGACTGCCTCAGAAGGAAGTTTATGTTTTTCGAGCGTATGTATCATCATAATCATCATATCAGCCAAAAGACGTCCACTGCTGGACATAGGACTCCCCCAAAGAGTGCAACAATAGCCGGTCCTGCGCCACCCGCATCCAGCGGACTCCCGCGACCTTTACCAGGTCATTAGTCCACCTTGTGGGGGGCCTAACCACGCCGCACCTTCTGGTACGTGGTTGCCACTCGAGAACCTTTCCGCCCCAACGGCCATCGGTTCTACGTGCAATGTACCCCGCCCACTGATACTTAAGTTTAGCGATTCGGAGGGCTATATCGATTACCGTGGTTCTGCTGCGGATAGCCTCATTTCTGATGCGATCGCGCAGAGAAACTCCCAGCATAGCCATCTCCATCGCCCTTTGAGTGACTTTGAGCCTTCTTATGAGGCATATAGTAAGCGACCACGTCTCCGTTCCATATGTCATCACTGGCAACACACACTGGTCAAAAACTCTCGTCTTGAGACACTGCGGAATATTGGACGAAAAGATGTGCCGTAGCGTATGTAGGTATGCATGTATGTCTATGACTAAGATGAGGAAGGGCCGTGGCCTGCTGCTGGTGGAGTGGCAGGATCTTTTTCCGCACTCGTTTTTAATAGAATCTACTAAACAGCAAGTAAATATACTTCAGTTCACCAACTCGTTTAGGACTTTAGACTAGGTAGTCGCTATCCGGCGCAATAGCCCTAAATGCTTTTGATATATTTCTGTATGAATAAATAAATCTATTATTCGTACAGTCCATAATTGGAACCATTACCCCCCCCCCCCCCCCCCCCCCCCAACCATGTGCTCGTGTCCGAATCCGATTTACATCCGTCTACTTACTACCTAACAGTTCTAAATACGTATTCAGGATAACTGAAGATTTTTATTGACATCTTGTCAATATGCTCCAGCTACCTATTAATACGTTTTAGGTGCGGATGTAGAAACGCTTTAATGTAGTAAATATCGCATACCTTATATTTGTTATTCTATCATTTCGAATGTGTTCTCCAGCATGTATTAGCGTTTCCTATTCCTTTAAGTATTTTTATTTACCTTGATAACTCGAAATAATTGCTGCAAAAAGGCGTATTTGCGTGCCAGGTAAACATTCACAGGTCCGTCGTCGGCAGTGGCCACGGGCGTACTAAATTGTACTCGCCACCGCGCATGCATGACGCGGACACCCGGTTTTTCAGACAAATGACCAAATGTATTGAATTATCAAACATATTGAAATTCTAAGAAGCCGGTAGATAGATCTACCAAAAAGCTACCTATCACAACAAATTTCATTGTAATGTTCCAAATAACTTTTGAGATATTTCGAGTTTGGTGGTAAAAAAGCACTGTTTTGAAAGGCAAAATCTATCGAGGTTTTTGTAAGCAATCGTGATTTTACGAAGTACGAACATAGCCAATGAACTGAAGATATACATATCAAAAATTTGGATCGCTAGCAATAGTACAAGTATACTAATAATCGGTTTGGAAAAGGCACTTTTTCGATGCGCAGCTGCATACAGCGCCTTAAATCGATATCAGTAGTAGTTACACTCAACTAGGGGTTTACAGAACTTCAAGCCTTCAAATTTCTAAATGAAGTATAGCTCTGAGTATTACGTCCAGTCGGCCAAAAATGTGGTCTACCACCCTCTACGGCCGAGGTTCATTTGAACGCCATTGTTACATGACGTACAAATGAATGAACTAGGTCGATTTCCACATGCAATAATATAATGACAGTAAACTTAGCGACCATTAGATCTCACAGAAACTTTCGTCAAAACTGGTAGACCACTTTCTTACCTAAAAGACCTACATAACTATGTCATCCGCATAGACATGTTTTATAATGTATTTGATGTTAGGGCTAGCATTAGAGCAACGTTGAGTGTTCAAATCCAAAGTGAAAATAAAAATAATTTCAGAATAGCAAGTATGTATATTGATTTAAACTTTCACGATCTAGACTAGTACGAGTAAGTAGGTAGTCTTTCTATTGTAATTAACATGACCAAGGAGGCTCTCTGAAGCGCCTGTTTATTTTAATGCGTTACAGCCTAAAATAAACGTAAGTATTTGGTTAAGTCATATAACATACATTACATATGTAAGGCTAAGATAGGCGAGATCAACAGTTCACTAGATCACTCAATAGTCCCATTATCATTGTTTTTCTGTTTACTTATTATTAAGGAAGCAGTACACCTACCTACCATTCTACTTTAAATTGTATGGAAAAAAGTAGATATGTTTAAAAAATTACGGCTAGTATTTTTCCATCATAATTTAATGGTAGTGTCAAGGAGAAATTATTTAGAAAGTGGTAGACGTAAGGCCCCCTGCACACAGTTAACCACAAGGTAAGGTAAGATATCATTAAAAGGCTGAGCTGTCATGTAAATACTTATTTTGAAGCAATGGTTATATCGAAAAATTTATGAAGTACCTAGTAGCGAGGTGAACAAGCGAGCACCAGGGGCATATTGGCTATTTGCATTTTGACTCACGCTGCACATAAATTGCATTTGGTAAGGGCGTGTTCACATTACCGTCCTGTTCCGCGTAAACGGATCCCGCAAAACTGGCTGACTGGCTGTTCACACGTGGATGTGTCTTTGCACGTGCAAATGTTTTTGCGGGGTATTACTATTGTACCTTTTTATTTATTTATATGTTTTAAAACTGCAAGCATGCCATGTGTTTTCCATTGAAATATGTAATTAGGTACTGGACCGGATCCTGCTGCGCAACTAAGTAACTAGATGGTTTTATCTAAAATTATAGTTTAATAGCAAAATCTGATTTTTGTCTGGTATGCAGTATAAGCTGGTTAAAACAGGATGTCAGTGTCAAAGTTAACTATTATTGAATGATGCTTACTTTTAGCCTCTCAAAGGAATAGGTACTAAAGAAGACGAGGTGCTCCTTGTGTAAAGACTAGACTAAGTATACCTATTATCCGAATAATTTTCGTTTATATTCACCTTAGTATTCATGATTATCATGTTAAAATCCACACATTCTCGTGTGCCAACTTTGAATACTACCTCAGTTCTACTGCGGTCTACAAAAATAAACAATGGATATTTCATGATGTGACCCAGCACTGTTATTAGTCCAGAATTCCGGGCTCCGGACAGTGGGAAGTTTCCGTGCACCCGGGCTGTGGTTCGCTACGCGTTAATGCGGCTCACCCCGCCGGTCACCCGTTACGAAACTAGATCTCTACCTACGCTTAATTACTACGCATCGCGGTGTCAAGGTATAATCGTGGGTGAGCGTTGAGGTGAGCTTAAAACAAGTTACAGAATAGGGGGCTGTGCGTGTGTCACGTCCGCACGTCCGCGGCCGTGACTTATCGCAACCACCATTATAAGTTAAAAGAAGACGAAGTATAACAGTGATTGGTATCTACACAGATAAACTCTTCAAATTTTACTAATCGAGATTGATAACAGTCGAAAGATTGCGATAGGTACGAGTATACCTAGAGTTATATTTCATCATAAATTACGATTCCTTTCTTCTCATTACGAGTTTCCTCGTGTTGCATCGGACAGTCACGTCAATAAGGTCACGTCCTCACGTCGGCGTCCGTGACATATCTCGCAAGCTGGTTGCTATCAGCTGCCGATCTCTTTATATTTTTTTATTGATTATTTCACATCGTGCTTATGTCAAGTCGGTCATTTAAAAATTGTTTCGGCAGTTGTTGCCTAGGTGATTTTTTTTTAATTATTAACGCCCTTCATTTAATCTACGCTTTTTTAACCCAACTACTCACATATGTACATTATGTACCTACCTATTACCAGAGCTGTGCTGACATATTTAATTGGAGACTGAGTAGTTATGTCTAATTTGTTATCCCTTGATAGAGGAAGTGGTTTTAGTAGTGATTAGAAAGTAGGTACTTAAATATGAAACATATTTATAACATCCTGTTTTTCGGTTAAGGGTCATGGTTGAATTTGAAAGAGCTTGCTAATTCAATAAACATCGTTTTGTAAATCTGAAAGTATTTACACCCAAAGTGTACAATGACAGTTTTTATATGCGTCGTTTCGATAGTCGATCAATATGATTTTTAATTGCAGTTGTAAAACTAAATAATTGACATACTATAGGCCAGCTTGGTTCCTTATCTGCTTATCTGACAATTTTTTTCTAAATATATATTTTTTCTAAGTATACAATACAATTATTAGCTTTACAGGTAATCGCCAAGTTGTAGTTAAAAGTTATTTTAGGCCCAATTTTATAAACATAGGTTACTTAGACTAAATGTGAGATCAAATTATATAGTAATTCTGTAAATTTTCTAACATTACTAGCCGAAATAAGGTGTAACGGTTCTTTTAAAACCGGGTTATAACCTTATTATGTTCTTGGCCGGTAAATCGATCATACATTTTTAATGCATGATTAATTATGCGAACAGAGCGATCAGTGACACCGTCAGACCATCACAGCAGACGACATGTTTTCCATTTTAATGAGAAAAACTGCGCAACGAGTCTCTTCGGAGCATTTTGTAATAACTGTGAAATTAACGCTTGTAATAATGAACATGCGTACACGACGCCCCGCCCCGGCGGTTTGCGACACTTACTTATCTCTATTCCGTGCTCATTTATTATATATTATATCAACTCCTGTACCGTTATCTGTCATTTATATAGGCTGTAGCTCAAATACAATGACACCACTAATAAGTCGTCGAAAAACCCTATGCTCTATGGCCCAAAAACGCACTGTTTAGCGTACTTTTTTGGTTCATACATTTTTCATAAAAGCACTGTTTAACTTTTTTAGGGTTCCGTACTCAAAGAGTAAAACGGGACCCTATTACTAAGACTTCGCTGTCCGTCCGTCCGTCCGTCCGTCCGTCCGTCTGTCTGTCACCAGGCTGTATCTCAAGAACCGTGATAGCTAGAGAGTTGAAATTTTCACAGATTAGGTATTTCTGTTGCCGCTATAACAACAAATACTAAAAACAAAATAAAATATTTTTTCAAGGGGGGCTCCCATACAACAAACGTGATTTTTTTGCCGTTTCTATAGATAATGGTACGGAACCCTTAGCCAACCCGAGTCCAACTCGCACTTGGCTGGTTTTTAAATCGGCCGCTATATTGCAGTGGTGCCAACTTCATAAACTAATATTTCGAAATAAAAGTATTTATTTACGATTTAACATTTGTATTTTATAAATTATTTACTACAATAATAATAAATCATCATCTATTGTGTGTTAAATTACATGTTTTATAAATTCTTGGTATTATTTATCAATATAAACAGTTCGAATTCGGCCCGGGTCCTGATTTGGTTTGGTTCGGATGGCAAACAAATTAAAAACAAAACAAACCATAAACAAGAAGTGTCACATTTCCGATTTCCCACCAAAATATATAGTACAGTTCAAAATCAACAGATGAAAGATGATAAACTATTAGTCCTAGACTATTAAGATTTTATTCGTGTTTGTGAAGACAAAAGTGTACGTTCCTTTTAAAATGGTCGAAGAAATTAATAACTGCACTCCTGAAGAAATTGCGTGAGTAGCAAAAGTACGAATAGAAAACTTGCTGCCTAAAATGCTACTATTTTGTAGTCTGCTATTTATTTAAAATTTGTCGTAGAAAAAGTATTGTATGCAACGGTGTATAACTGGTCTAAAAACGCTCTTGGCGTCTTTAATTGGGCCACTCGCGTTTTAAGACCCTTCTTATACAACAGTTGCATAAAATACTATTATTTATCTCCTGCCACAGGCATATATCAAGTGGGTGGACTTGCATCATGACATCGAAAGCGCAATCATAGGTATCCATTTAATTACTGTAATGAGTTATTATTTGATCTGACATTTGGTCTAACGCATCTTTATAAAACCGGGCCTTAATACATAAACGTCAAAGTCAACATTATTATAAACTGGTTTTAGTGTTTACCGAAATTGAATAATTGTTCTTTACGAATAACAAACGTAATTATCTACGCATAATTATCTTGCGTCACGCAACTGCATACACCTCATGACATTAATAATTCCAATTCCGATCGCTTCTATTGTACAGTCGACGTCAAATATGTGAATAAATTTTTCGCCTAGTTACAATGGTGTAGCGGGCATAGAAAAGTGTAAAAAAATGGCGTCGAGTGTACTATTGGGAACGGGTCCATTTAAGAGTGATACATTGAAACAAAAGCATTTGCTGATAAGTAAGCCACGTGTGTCGGTGCATCAACCTATCGTTGGCGAACGCCCAGACATGTGCTCATATGAGGATGCTGCGATCAATACCTACTTAATAAAGTTGTTAACTGTAAGTGTAAAGTTGTAAAGAATAAACGAAGGGTCCACGGACAGAACATGCCTAGCCAGCCACTTTTTTAATGTAATTTTAATCCCAAAATGTAGGCTTGTTCTGAAAAGTTAGGAGACATTAAAATCTCATTTGTCCTTGCTGTATACCTACCCTTCAAGGTAAATATGTATTGATGTTTGTTGTACTAGCGGACTCACGGTAGCTCAGTTGGTTTAGAGCGATGGGCGGATTCCAGAGGTCGCGGGTTCAAATCCCGCTCGTGGCGAATAATTTTTCAATTTTCCACTTTGATTGACATTTAGAATTTTGTTAGCGGGCGTTTCTGCTTATTAAACTGTTAAAATATGTATATTTAAAAGTAACTTATGTATGTGTACAATTTTAATTCGATTTAACTAACTACATTCTAGATTGAACAGAATTGCGTGAATGGGGAATGGATGAAAATTTTAGGAATGCCTGATTATTTTTTTGGTGATAGGAATAACCTTCCTTAGCACCAGAAAAAAGTTGCAGACTTGTCAGCTGCGTCAATTATTTCTGAAAAATATAAACAGTTTCCTCACTTACGTTTTGCGGTTAGGACGGCGAATGAGACACTTTCCGTGATCCGTCTCATATTACAAAAAATATTTTAAATATCTGACCCTGGCAATGACCAATATAGCTGCTGCAGCTGTCAATATCATTGCCAGTGTCAGTTTACCGCGGATTTTTATGATATTTTTATGTAATATGAGACGGATCAAGGAAATTGTCTCATTCGCCGTCCTAACCACAAAACGTAAGTGAGGAAACTGTTTATATTTTTCAAAAATAATTGACGCATCTGAAAAGTCTGCAACCTTTTTCTGGTGCTAAGGAAGGTTATTCCTATCTCAAAAAAAAATCAGGCGTTTCTAAAATTTTCATCCATTCCCAATTGTGCACAATGCACCGTGCATTAAGTATGCCGTGTATTTTTATTTTTAGATAAATGGTGAAATTGTGTTCGTTTTAACTCTTCACATTCTTACGTTTTAACCGTAACTGTAACTTCGCATTCTTACTTAAAACTACTCAGACTTTTAACTTCTACCTACCTGGGCGAAAAAAAAAGCTCAAGTAAAAATATGGAGAAAACAATTTTGGCCAGATAGACTCTAAAAACTGGTACGTACATAAAATCGGCATATATAGTTTTTTAAATAACGAACTGTATTCTTGTCTTTTAATTGCAACAAAAGGCAATTATTACTTTTTTCAAACTGTCAACATGGGGCGAATTAGCTTACACGTTCGTAAACATATTTTGGGCGATTGGTGCAAAATAAAAGGTATGACGATTAGAAAACTGGTTAAAAAGTACGAGTTGAGTCCCGCGGGCGTGCCCAAGGTAATAAATAAAATGGTGACTTCTCTACTCTCCAAGATTTGCCAAAATCTGGAAGAAAACCGGGGACAACCGACTTGGCATGAGAAAAGAAAGTCGTAAGAATGTTTAAACAAAATCCGTCCCTTTCAATTCGAGATGCGGCAAAAAGAGCTTTTTCGGCTATGATACAAAGAATCAAACTAAGATGCAACCTAAAAACCTATAAAAAACTAAAACAACCAAAACGAGATGAAAATTAAACAATAGCCATCAGAAAACTGGCAAGGAAATTATTGACCAAGAAAAATCAGTGCATTATAATGGATGACGAGACCTATTGCAAATTGGACTTTAAAGCCTTACCAGGACCTCAATTTATTAAGGTGCCGGCTTATAGAAGGTTACTTGAAAACATAAGGCCATCAACATCGAGAAATTCGGCAAAAAAGTATTAGTGTGGCAAGCGATTTTTCAATGCGGTATGCGATCGCAATCCTTCTTCACTACAGGGACTTTGAACGCTACGGTATACAGTGACGAGTGCTTACAGAAAAGATTACTACCACTAATAAAGAAGCACAGAACTAGCACTTTATTTTGGCCAGACTTGGCTTCATGTCATTACTCTAAAACAACGAAGGAATGGAATAAAGCCAATAAGGTAGAAGTAGTGGATAAGGAGATGAATCCTCCTAATTGCCCAGAAGTTCACCCATTTGAGCGATATTGGGCTATCATGAAACGACACCTCTAAAAAAACGTCAAAGCTGCCACCCCAGTTGACAACTTTTAAAAAAAGTGGTACAGGGCATCATCAAATGTGTCAAAAGTGATCGTTCAGAATTGAATGAGACACATCAAAAAGAAAGTTAGGGTACAGGCAAAATAGATATAATACGACAAATTCGTTCAAAACAGTTTTTTCTAAGGACCTTATTTTTCAGTTTCTTTTTGTTTCATTATCAGTTTTCACACAGAATAAAAATAATACCATTTTGAAGTTGTCTACTTTCTTTCCGATACGGTCCTTATGAGACCTTAGCTAGGTCGATTTTACGGCCCCGTAAACCCCTAAATTACCCCCAAATTTTATCGAAATCGTTAAAACCGTTTTCGAGAACGTGATTACAAATAGGTAATACTTATATCAAATATTGCTCGTTTGGATTGGAAATCATATTAGGTACATTCTACAGCGCTATGCGTCAGAGTTTGTATAAATAGGAGTCTGAGAGCAATCGTGTAATACTTAAATAGGAATATGCCTAAACATAAACTTTCATTTTAAAACGGAATAAATTCAATACAACTTAATATGCAAACAGAAATCGCTCGGCTACCTAGCTAAATAAGCACCTAAAAAAACCGGCTATTTTCACTATAAAGTGTCAAAACGATTCATTTTTTGTAGATAATTCAAACATCAAAAATAATTCTGCAACATCGCTGTATTACATATCGGCAGTTAAAGTACATTCATCCTTACTTGTCTTATTTGGTAAACAACATTCTAACCTCAAAATGCATCTTTTTGGGATAGAATAGCAATCTTGTGAGTATTAGATCATGCCGAGACGACTTTTAGGACACCAATTCACTTTTTTCTTGTCTGGAAACGCTTCATTTACGATAAAAATATCTAGTATAGCCTAAAAAGATGCATTTTGAGGTTAGAATAGAATGTTGTTTACCAAATAAGACAAGTAAGGATCAATGCACTTTAGATTAGAACAGACCGATCACGCCGTTTGAAGTTTGTTCACTTAGTTTACAAAAATCTGGTTTGGGCAAGCAGTTAATTCAATATTGTTGCCATAAATGATGCTACGCATGTCATGCAATTCGAAATTTATTTTACGTGATTCGTCAAAGTCTGAATCTATGATTTATTTTTTCAAGAATGATCAATATAATTTACTTTAAAAACAAAGTTTAAACCGACTTCAATTCAGTACTTCGCCAAGCCACACACACATGAAAATTTCCACATTTCCTTTCCAATTTACCACATGAACTGCTTTCCGAGAGCTAATGCGTTGGTTATTACAGAAAAAAACCCAAGTCGCTATATGTGGGCTGATAATATTTGAGGAGTTCCGTCGATTCCTCAAGGAATTCTGAGAATTAGCACTTCATTAGTTGCTACTTCAACGGAATCGTGTCAGAATCTTTGACGTACTTTACATCTTTGAGGAGTTCCATAAGTCATCTGTGGTCTTCATCATCAGTTCCACTTCACCAAAATTAAGGTTTCCGAGGGTAAATACACGATTTATGATAGAAAATACCGAAATCACTGCACGCGTGCCTATCAAAGTTGAGGGTTGCCCTCAATTTCCCTGGGATCCCATCGTCAGATCCTCACTTGGTGACAATGGGACCACCTCGGAAGTATACCCTTACGAATAAAAAAAATTTTTGGTAATCGGTCCACAATTGACGGAGAAATCGGCGAACATACATAAAAAAAAAAAAACATACAGTGATGAACATATAACCTCCTCCTTTTTTAAATTCGGTTAAAAATACCTATATTTTTCGCATTGGAAGTATAAATAGACGGAAAAGTTGCGTTTTGTGAGTATCGATCGGTAGGCCAATGGGCGAGAGAAAAGTGTGTACTGTGTAACACATCGCATAAATGCCATTAGGTATTGTGTTGTCACGTAAATTGTAGAGACGTTGATCCAGCGAAATGTATCAAAATTAAACAACAATACAGTTACTTACTAATTCATCCGGTGCATACATGAAGTCTTGGATTATTGCGTTGTTACCTAATAGAAATGGCAATCCAGCGAAATGAATCAAAATAAACAACAACACAGTTACAAGTTCATCCGGACGCCGCTCGTGTGTGTTCTAATTGGATTTTGATCGTACCTAGAGCCAGGGCTGCCACTTGCCACACGTGAAGTCGATAGTCGACTTCTTTATCTTTACATTAGGTACTAATCACTCGAAAAATCTTATTATGTTGTGTTGTAAAAGTGGTCGACATATTTATTGGATTTATATTGATTTAAACTTTCATGATTCCTATGTTGATTTACTTTCACGATTCTGACACACTATTATTATTTTTAATAAAAAAAATACGCTATTAAGTCCCTATTAGTATTTTTTTTTATTTATGTTGTCACCATACAAAGTCACTAGTTCCGTTCACAACCGAGAATCACTAGTTCAGTGATTCTCAGTGGAAATAACATAAAACTCCAAGAAAATGTTACAATTACACATTGCTAGGATATGTTTGAGTTGGCACTTAATTAATGGAATGCCATTATAATTATGATTCTTGACATTTTTACTTGTGCATGTTTATCTTTTTTGTTTATTTTAGCGTGTAAGCGATTTGGTGTAAACTGTAAGCTTGCATTGTATTATTGTGTGAATAAATGAAATAATTAATAATAGAGGCATTTTTATGAGAAACACTCAGGTAATGGCAGCCCTATCGTGTTTGGCAACGGCTGCGGCAGCTCTCAGCGCATTGCCCCCGCGCGGTTCTAGGTCAGGGGCTTGGGGCACTTTTGCTCTTCCATTACGTCATATTTACTAACTCTGCCACGCTTCCTATCAGATAGATTAAAACAATAACTTTATCCCTGGGAAGTTACTGAACGAGCTAGCTCAACAGAACCATATTGCTATTTTACTTTATTTTCCGTAGGTACCTGTGTCACGAGTGAATACAATGGATCCACATTGTATTCACTCGTCACATCACAGTAACAGTAGTTAAACAACACGCGAGTTAAGTATACGTAGGTTTATAAGCTACTAGCGACCCGCCCCGGTTTCCCACGGGTGCAATGCTGATACTAAATATATATGTAAGTATTATACATATGTGACAGTCCATGGCTATAGGGCCCTTATGGCAGGTATTGAGTTAAGGACAGATCCTAAATATACGTTAAATAAGCTATCTAATACAAAAAAAATCATGACCCTAAGTCCCATACTTTTTTTTTTAAAACATCAATTTACTCATGCTAAAATTGCACTTTTGAGAAATCGTCAAAAGAAGTTTGAAACTAATTTTAAGTATGTTCCAATTGGAAGTTACATAGATTATGATTGATTTTGTATCTCAAGGTGTTTTTCTTTGGAACTCAGGCATGTTTTATTTAATGTGACTTCCAGATCCTCAAAAAACAGCCTTTGGAAAGAGCAACACGCTCATATGAACGAAATTAATAAAAATATTTTTTTCGGCTTTTTCTTTAATATGTTGTAATCTGAACCATTGTATATAGTAGAACACTAATTGAACTTGCATTTTAGCATAGAAATAAAATCCCATAGTTAACGAAATATCTTTATTTTAATTAAACTGTGATAATTATTATCAGTTACATCTTCCCTAGAACAATAACAAATTTGGTATAGTAAGTTCTAAGGGCTATGTTGGGAGTTTCTCTGCGTGATCGCATCAGAAATGAGGTTATCCGCAGCAGAACCAAGGTAGCCGATATAGCCCTCCGAATCGCTAAACTTAAGTGGCAGTGGGACTTAACCTAATTTGTCTTGTGTATATTACACACAAGACAAATTAGGTTAAGTCCCACTGCCACTTAAGTTTAGATTTACATACACAATTAATTAAATTAATATGACGCGCGTCTTATGTCATCATCCTCCTAGTCCCTAGCGTTATTCCCGGTTGTACCCTAAACGAGCCCGGGGTCCGCTTTGACACATAATCCCAGGATTTGGCATAGGAACTAGTTTTATGAAAGCGACTGCCATCTCACCTTCCTACCCAGAGGGAAAACTAGACCTTCTTAGGGAATAGACCGATTTCCTCACCATGTTCTCTTTCATCGAAAAGCTAACGGTTAATATTCCGTACACAAGTTCCGAAAAACTCATTGGTACGATCCGGGATTCGAACCCACGATTGCCGCATGGCGCGCGCCTTATATAAGTCTTGCTATTCCTATGGAGTTAATTAATAATAGTCCAGTACGCGAACACTGTAAATGGTCGTCAAACTAACATAATTCACAAGTCAGATTTTTTTTGTTATCAGCTAGAGTACATTAAATACTAACAGCGAAATAGTATTTTATGCAACTTTTGTATAAGAAGGGTCTTAAAACGCGAGTGGCTTGGGTTGCGATGCGAACCTTGGCGAGCATCGCAATTAAAGACGCCACGAGCGTTTTTAGACCAGTTATACACCGTTGCATACAATACTTTTTCTACGGCAAATTTTAAATAAATAGCAGACTACAAAATAGTTAAACTTTTCAGGCAGCAAGTTTTCTATTCGTTCTTTTGCTACTCACGCAATTTCTTCAGGCGTGCAGTTATTAATTTCATCGACCATTTTAAAAGTAACGTACACTTTTGTCTTCACAAACACGAATCAAATCTTAATAGTTTAGGACCAATAGTTTATCATCGTTCGTCTTTTCATTTTGAACTGTATTTTGGTGGGAAATCGGAAATGTGACAGTTCTTGCTCATGGTTTGTTTTGTTTTTAATTTGTTTGCACTTGCCATCCGAACCAAACCGAATCCGGACCCGGATAGAATTCGAACTGTTTATTTTTATAAATATTACCAAGTATTTATAAAACATGTAATTTAACACACAATAGATGATGATTTATTATTATTGTAGTAAATAATTTATAATATACAAATGTTAAATCGTAAATAAATACTTTTATTTCGAAATATTTGTTTATGAAGTTGGCACCACTGCAATATAGCGGCCGATTTAAAAAAAAGTTATACAGTGCTTTTATGAAAAATGTATGAACCAAAAAAGTACGCTAAACAGTGCGTTTTTGGGCCATAGAACATAGAGTTTTTCGACGACTTATTAGTGGTGTCATTGTATTTGAGCTACAGCCTATATAAATGACAGATAACGGTACAGGAGTAGAAAAAATATTTTTAAAGATTTTCTAACGTAGATTAACTTATAATTTATTTTTTTGTTAGGAACACGTGTAAAACTTCAAAAAGATTATACAAGTCATTGTTTTCTCCAATAATGCAACGCATTTGATTATTCAAAATCTGACCTATCGTTTTCTAATAATTTTGTTAATAGATTACGTCAGCAAAACCGGATACGATTTAAAAAATTATAAATCTCCTAAAAAAATATTTAAGTAACTAGTGGAAGGCTTTCAAAATTAATTTAATTCATATAAATTTAACCTATTGATGAATATATTATTAATTCAAACTGTCGTTATCTTTGATAGTTTTTTACACAATTCAGTTACCAAAACTCACTTGAATAACCTTTTAGAGGAAATATTTTTATTTATTCGTTTTGGATTATAATGACGTTATCCATTGACGAAAGTTTTAGTAAATTATAGGGAAGGTTGTAACAGTTAAATGCGACACTCTATTGAAGAAAAATACCACTTGTATAATCTTTCCCTGGATTTACAAGGGTCACTAAGAAAATGCTGTGTCATACCTAAATCCACGTTAGAATTCACTTTCTCTTTTTACTACTAGTAGTACTCATTATATTCTAAATATTAACAAAAAATCACGCTCTTGTGAATTATCGAAGGTGCATTCTGTTTACGTACCGGACTATAAGAGGTATTTCTTTCTACATCAGTATTAGTATGCAAAATTATAAGACAATTTTGCGCTCGATTGCCTCAAGTAGGTAGTTGTACCTAATACTCGTGGTACCTACGCTGAATAAATTCTTATTCAAAATTAGATCATATTTCGTCACATTATTTTTTTAACTTCTTTATCTGCGCTTTATTATTCGATGAACGTGGATAATGTAATTACTAATTAATGTAGCACGGGTGTGGCGGGAAATGAAAATGCATTAAATAGTTATCTACCGGAAATCTCTTTGATATAAAAAATAAGTATAACCTATGTCAGAATCCAAGTATGTATCTTGTTGTAAAAATAGCATAGTAGAGTTGTTTTTTGTGCCAACGACCTTCGTGGATCAATAAACTAGTGTTCCGCCTCCCAATGCCGTACCTATACCTACGCCTATTAGACCTTACAGTTCCTGACTTGATCTGATTCACGTCCACGTCAAATATAATATGTTTACACTGTTGCATTTGCATCTTATCTTATTCTATTTTAACAAGGCAAAAAATGGTTACGTATCTTTGATGTTCGCTGCATAATATCATAGCCATACTAAGATAGTAGATAGAGCTGGTTGTTTAGGCGGTTTAATATCGTTGAGATGAATTATATACTTTCACACAAATTTGACCATAATAAACACAAAAATAAACTATTTACGCATTCATTCAACGAATACTGCGGAGTTTAATTCGCTGTCACTACTCGGCACTAGATGGCGCTGTTTTCCAACCCATCGAGTTTCACGTAACTGGTATATTTTTTCACTTGCCACTAGATGTCGCTAGTAATATTATTTCATACTAAATTATTCCTACCGAGTTCTCACCAAACATTTACCCATGTGATATATTTGATGATGATCATATTCGGTGTGAATCAGACAGCGTCTGAATGTGAATAGGAGTATCTACCTCCCCACTGACAGCCACAATAGCCCTCTATCAGTCATTGCAATCGTAGGTGCAATACCGCCCTCGTAGCAAAACGGTAGCGAGTACCATTACACGTTCTGCTCTGTTCACCCAGTTGCGCTCATAATGAATGAATGAAGTTACGTTTCTTCGCGGTCTTTGACTCCGCCACCGTAACTGGTGAAATTAGTGACTTTATACGGATAGTCGTATTGATTTCTCAATACACTCGTTGTACCGTCTTTATGGCTAAATGTTTCTTTCTATAGCCCCCAGTAAGGTGAGATAGTTAGTTACCACTAGCATATGCACATAGGAATCATCTTGGTCCTCAACTTTGGCTCCATAGTAAAACTAAAAAGGGCTTGAACTTACTCGTATTCATTCCCCACGACTCCTCTAAGGTGAATCAGTATAAGACTGACACTCTGACCTCCGATCACGGGGTCAAAGATACACTGAAGACGAGCGGTGAATTGAGTCTAGACAGGTTGTAAATCGTATTGGAAACCTCCGTTCATTCTTCGGTATTGTACGGCCAAAATCAACGTGCCAATGGGGCTATAAATCATAAGTCGGAACTCTCGCACGCACTTTAGCTATACGTGTATCGGTAGGTACGAGGGAGAGTCCCATGCTATGGCGACGACCCATATTTAACGAAAGTGGACGTATAGACATTATATTTATATTATATCTGGGCATCATTTCAATTTCATCTTGTAATGGAAGCAATATAATCTAACTCAGTTGTTACCTACCCACAAGTAGGCTCATAAACGATAAATTCAATAGGTAGTCATGCTAATTAATGAAGTCATATTCTGTTCTGTTCTAATACACAGGTGTGCTGTTCAGAGGACATTTTAACATTGTCTTATCAATTTACAGAATGAGTATAAGTGGTACGGTATGACAAACGTAAATATAACTATTCATGTTCGTACCAGCACTGTTAGTTATTACATGCTCACTAATCATTCGAGCGGATCTTGTTTCGTGTAGTCGGAACTAGTAATATTTGAATGCATAGGTCTATGTCGACCAATATATGTAGGTATTTAACATGTTCAATTGTACTCTGGCGGCTTTCTCGCGCAACGCATCTGCGTCATTGCAATTCTGCGAGGAAATGCCGCCAGCATCCTCGGTACGGTACAATGCCTCGAGGGCCTTTCTAATCGACTTCAAAAAAAAATTAAGAGGTTCTCAACTCTGTTGTATTTTTATTTATTTTTTAATGTTCCGATTCGTACAATTCTTTTTAATTGAATGTATATGCTTCCAGATTGGTCCCATTGTTTATAAAACTCCAGTTTGATGATGGGAACCATGAGGAATTGAGGGAACTCCTCAAATATATTAGGAACGCTTTTAGTAATTTCGGTATTTTCTATTGTTACTTGTGTATTTACACCCGGAAATCATAAATTTGGTGAAGTGTAAGTGATGATGAAGACCACAACAGATGGCTTGCGGAACTTCTCAATGATGTACTTCAAACTATATAAAAGTACGTCACAGATTCTGATATGATTCCGTTGAAATAGCAAACAAGGAAGTGCCAAAGGTAAATTCAGAGATCCTTGAAGAATCGACGGAAGTCCTCAAATTATATCGGCCCACATACGGCGATTTGTTTTTTTTTCGCTAATAATCAACTCATTTGCTCTCAGAAATCAGTTCATGTTAATGGGGAAATTCAAAATAAATGGGGAAATGTTCATGTGGCTTGCCGGTTAAAACGTTGTTTTTAAAGTAAATTATTTATTTTTAACTTGGTTTTAATGTAATTTAGTTAATGTTAATTATCATCTATCTGTACCTTCTTTTTTTTATATAAGCACTTTAGAAAATAAATGATTTAAAGATCTTAAATCTTAACAAATATTTAGTCATGTAATAATTATGATTGTACTTATTAAAAGTCTTTTAATCGAGCGGGCGACACGCAGTGGTTCCCCGTCCGTCGAAGTTTGCTTTCAAGTATATTTAGTAAGTTGCTCGACACTTGCTGTTTAATTTATAACTAAGCTGTGATAGTTTTAACTTCTTTTTAAATAGGTGTAGGTACTACTGCCGTGGGTGTATAATATTTATTTCAATACCCGTTAGTAGGCAATCATTTAAACATTTATCTGGTAACGCGGCTACTAGGGTCGTTTCGCCGGTAACGCGACCACCACCGGTTAGCGACCACTTGACGGACTAGGCTGCTTCAATTAAAGATATTACCATTTCTACAAACCCAACAGAAAAATAATAACTTATTAACTATTCTTGAATAGTATCAGAATAAGAATATATACAATTTAAAACCAAAAGCTCAATCCAAAGCAAGAAAAAATAGCCTCAATTCACACATTGCTTCCGTGGAGTGTTGACGTGCAGTGAATCTGTGAAAAAAATAACGCGACAGTTGGCGCGAAAACTTTAGTTACGTCACTTAATTTTATTATTATGCTGAAATTGGTTAATTGATCGTTTAAATGATTTAGCTGTTGTAATAATTTCGTTGAAATTCGGCATATTTAAAAATAGATTTAAATAAAATGGGGTGGTCGCGTACCCAAATACATAATTACCAAAGAAGTCGGATAACGACCACATCGTTTTCTTTTTCTTTCCTTATAGATTCTTATGCGGCACCCGCGATATTTAGCTTGGCTAGCCAATTGAGTCGGTATTTAAGCCGCGCCAATCCATGCTATGTCCATAGTATATAATAATATATTATATAATAATACACAATTTATATGAGATGGTTATGTTATAAATTCGAAAGTGTGTATGTCTGTCTGTCTGTTATCTCTTCACGCTTAAACCGATGGACCGATTTTGATGAAATTTGGTATGGAGATAGTTTGAGTCCCGGGAAGAGACCTACCTAGGATAGTTTTTATCCCCGAAATAATCCCCTAAGCGGGTGAAAGTTTGTATGGAGCTACGATAAAAACGATTTCCACGCGGACGGAGTCGTGGGCAGACGCTAGTGTAAGTAGAATATAATCTAAAAGTTAAATAAAAGCTTGTAAAAAGGTGGCATTTAGATACCTACTATGAATGACATGTGTGACTGTAATAGCAATATATATAATAGCACCATGGTGTGTGCGAGATGGCGCGCTTTATTCGATTCTATTCTTCATTGACACAGCAATGTAAAGTAGATTTAGAAGAGTAACATTAAATAAAATGACCTATAATGATGAATTTTCTCGAAAAAGGATTAAATGTAATGTCAAATGGAGAAAAAAAAGAGCAGGGGATTAAGTAATTACAAAGTTATAGTATCCAAAGTTTTAAGAGGAGGTAGGTATATCCCTTTTCCGCAAAACGCACCTTCAGCATATGAAACGATTGTCATTTACTATGCCGCTCGGGGATGGTGACGTCACGATCCACTAGCGTTTTCTCTCTCTAATAAGCAATATTAAAACGGTTGTAGCTTCATATTTTTGGAGATATATGAATGCGATTTTCGTCACTTAGGCTTATTATTTTGCCTTCTTTTTTTGGAGTAATAATAAATGGTTAGTCTACGATCCTATTTGTAGTGGTATAATGGCAGTTAGGTAGGTCAAACTTTGAGAAAGAGGTCAATCGTCGAATCCGACTCGTCTGGGTAGCGTTCGGGAAGCTACGCTATGGCTTTTCGTCCAATATTCCGCAGTGTCTCAAGGCGAGAGTCTTTGACCAGTGTGTGTTGCCAGTGATGACGTATGGCACTGAAACGTGTTCGCTTACTATGGGCCTCATAAGAAGGCTCAAAGTCACCCAAAGGGCAATGGAGAGGGATATGCTGGGAGTTTATATGCGTGATCGCATCAGAAATGAGGCTATCCGCAACATAACCAAGGTAGGTAACCGATATAGCCATCCGAATCCCTAAAGTTAAGTGGCAGTGGGCGGGGCATATTGCACGGAGAACCGATGGCCGTTGGGGCGGAAAGGTTCTCGAATGGCGACCACGTACCGGGAGGCGCTGAGTGGATAGACCCCCACAAGGTGGACTGATGACCTAGTAAATATCGCAGGAATCGGCTGGATGCGGGTGGCGCGGTCATTGTGGCACTCTTTGGGGGAGGTTTATGTCTTGCAGTGGACGTCTTTCGACTGATATGATGATGATGATGATAAATCGTTTTATTAACTACTTAAACACTATTTGCAAGAGTGGTCGCCAACTAGCTAACAGGTGGTCGCAAACCGACTAAAGCGGTCGCTATCCAGCGAATTCGCTATTTTGAAACCTTTTCCATATTTTTTCCTAATCTATGGATGAAAATGCTATATTATATTGTAGGTTTCAAAACTTGACTATACTCAGAACCTATACGAATACCATATATTATGTGTGTACATTGAATAGGTATACATTTACTAATCTAAAGTGAGCAACTCGGCTAAGTGGTCGCTAACCGGCGAAACGACCCTACTTGACTCTGACAAAAATAGCATTATCAAGCATAATATTGTGCAGATGGAGCCCTGAATGGATAATGTTTTCTATTCTAGTAATCCACCATATTTTTTGGAAAGAGCTATAACGACACCACACACTACCGGATTTACAATGAAAAAATACACCCCCACTTTACGTGGCGAAAGGTTAAAAAATAGGGTTTATCAAAATTTTATTCTACCACTTTGTCGGCGTGATTTATATGTAGGTATATCCATGCCAAAAATACAGCTTTCTAACAGCAAGGGTCACTAAGCTCATCCGCTTGTTGACTACGGAACCCTAGAAATATAAACTGTGTGATATTATTTAGTTAAGTGACTGATGCGGCTAGTGCCTGGGATTTCCCATCAATTTATCTAGATCTGTTCCCCTTTTTGTATTAGAAAATCTGCTCATCTACTCGATGTCAATAAATATACATATCTCAACTGTAATATTTCATCGTTAAAGTTTTTTCGTTAATTTGCATTGTACAGTTGTATGTACCTACTTACGTACACACATTGCAGGAGTAAACATAATAATGGGTAATATCGCCAAAGACGTCAGAAACTTAACGAATTTACTCAATACATACGTGGGCACTTGTTCTATGGAGTTGGTAAAAAATACTGCAAATACGGATAGGTCAGCAATTACTAGCGTAAGGTACCGACCCGACCGCTCATATACCGCGCGTCACGCAGCGCGCTTCAGTTGCTACCGGCTCTCGTTGCGCTTCGACCGTCCTGCCAGCGCCAGCCTAATAGTGCTCCTTTACGAGTATATCCCCTAATTGTGGTAATACGGCTAAAATGGGCAAACGTGAGTGATTTTAGAATTTATTTTGTAGTCACCAATTCTTATGTTTTTTATATGTATCCAAAACCAAGGCTAGATATTTTTTGGTGATTGGTATTGATATGATTTTACAAATGTATCGTTAGGAATTTAGGATACATATATCTATACCAAATTTAACGTTTAAATAAATAGTGACTGCTCAGAATTCCACCCATATGCGTGTTGTGACTACCCGACCATAGCAAACGACACGTACTTTATAATATACCGTTGGAAATATATATTTTTTGAAACTTATAACAAGATAACAACATCATAAATTAAATAAACAACCAAGCAAATAATTTCAAACTAATTAAAAACTAAATTAACTTAAATTCATTATCATCATCAATATTAAGAGGGCCTGGGCCTGGTCCTCTGTAGTTGCAGCATAACTAAAATTAACTTTCATAATAAGGCATAACCACTGTTTACATGAAAACAGTTTAGCATTAAAAGTTAATGAATGAAGGATGTGATCTAGGTAGAATCATGTCTTTAAATCGTCTTAAACAAGGTCCATATTTCGTTTTTTGAGTGGGTAGATTATCGTTCGACGTAGGTATCACCTTAACACGCCAAGCAATTCTGAACTGAACTGCTGGACCAATAACCGCATTAATTATTGTTGCGAAATTATTGTAATAATATGAGTCACCGCCTTATAAACCTACTTACTTATAACTGACAAACACCTATGCTTTATTTTGATATTAACTTCATGATTATTGCACATTACCTATGTTAATTAAATGGAACTTAATCGTGTATCGTTTCTTACGTATCGCGCCCTGGTCTTGAGAATATGTACATTTTGATGTGAAGGTAATGTAGAATGCATTGTATTGTGAATACTTACTTAAACGCACGTCTGTCAATGTGTCACTTCAATCAATTATAAAATATGTTTAGAGATGGAGAAGATGTGGTATCGCCCATCGCCCACAACGCACTACAAAATGCTTTATTACTATACGAATATTACGAGTAGGTACTCTAGCTTTTTTAAATAAAACGTAATGTAAAATGAATGCGCTGTTAGTAACAATTTACACTAGGTACCTAATTAGTCTAATTAGTACCTATCTTAAATTAATAAGCAGGCATCGGTGGATTGTATTCCATAATGTTTAGATATATTATACATTCCACCCTATCATTGATTATTAATATTCAGTAGGAAATAATATTGTGTGTTTGTTTATTTACAAACAACTAAACAACAAAAATCTACCGGAAACGTGCGATGCTTAGTATCATAATTAATTATGTAAAGGCCTCCACACACCGTCGCGTGCGCGGGCCCGCCGCGGGCCCGCGCAAGTTGTAAAACATTTAAAATAAACTTCAAACACACATCGAACGCGAGCTCGCGGGCCCGCGGCGGGCCCGCGTTTGGTGTGTGTATGAAGTGTAGTTTCAATGTGATACAACTTGCGCGGGCCCGCGGCGGGCCCGCGCACGCGACGGTGTGTGGAGGCCTTTACTCATCGTTAAAACCGGTTTTGATACCATTTCGAACAACAGCAAACCTTTACAAAAGTAAAATATAGAACCAGTTAACCAGTTCTAAAAATAACCATGGCGCGGCAGGGTTTGATGGAAACATACCTAATTAGGTAGTTATTATAAACTTTACATTAATACTCCAGGCAAAATACGGTTTTGAAAAACATTAATTTTTAATAGCATTTTTTTTTTGTTTATTTTATTTTAAAACGTTATTCTAAGATGCTTTATTCAAAAATTCTACAAATTTTCCATCTGGAAGTCATTAATGTCATTATATAGATTTGAATAAGGCATGTTTTGTTTTTAAATTATGTATCTTAAATATTATAGAGCAAATGTCAATGAACCAAAATAAAGATAAAACCATTTATTTTCCACATCTTTCTGACTCTTCAGAAGCTAGTTACGTTATCATTTTTTGATGTCTGAAATTTTGTTGGATTTTGTCGCTAGGTAACTATTTAATTGATAATATACCAATCCATTATATAGAAAAAATCTATCATAAATTATTTCCTTTGTCACTTTTTCCATACATGTTGTCAGTTGCAATGATCGTATGTTCTATAATTTAATTAATAATTGGCATAGTTCAGTGACAAATCGATATTATTAATTGATTAATTAGTTAATAGCCTTTATTTAACAATCTGTCGGTAGACCTCATCGGAGATGGCGAGACGAGCTTGAGGTCTTTGACCAAGACTGGTGGGAGACTGCTCAGGATAGGGATACGTGGAAGGAAAATAGGGAGGCTTTTGCCCAGCAGTGGGACACTTAAGGCTATTAAATAATAAAAAAATTTAACAATCTTACAAAACATGAAATATACGAACTTAGTGATCAGGCATCTTATCATGGATCACGCGACAAGTGACAGGATAGAGCATCCGTCCCTGGCTGACACCGTTCGATAGAACGAGACGACGCGCTTATCCTATCACTTATCGCGTGATAACGCCATCCATGCTACCTACGGGGCCAGGTGTAGGTACAGTAAATTTATCTAACTTATTAATATTAATCTAATCGAATTATCTAGTTATTATTTGACACCGGTGAAGAGATTGTCTTGCGTTTTCGCAAAGGCCACCCCTAAAGCTTGCCATGCTATTGCTATCCGATTGTGGGTCACCCGCCTGGTCCATGCAGGACCAGCCAACTTCCGAATATCGTCCTCCCACCTGAGACGCTGCCTTCCTTTTCTTGTTTTATTTTGTCTCAGACACCATTCCGTTACATCCTTGGTCCATTTTTGCTTTTGATACCTCTTCATGTGACCTGCCCATCTCCATTTTAGTTTCCGTATACAATATGTTACATCTTTCATTTTGGTTTGTCTTCGTAGAGATTCAAGTCTTATTTTGTCTTTTAGTTTGACGTTGAGCATGCTTCGCTCCATACTCGATATTATACTTAATGGTAAATAGTCCCTTCAAGCTGGCAGTGATAGGAAATATTCAATCTCAAATGATACATTCCTCGTGCTCGGGCTTGTTAGAATAAATAAGTAGTTGCTGACTGTGCAAAGAAGTAAACCAGCAATTATTTCGTCTATTTTAGTCGTTCAGAACTTGAGAATTTTCAAAAAATTGCGTACTTAATTAGGGTAAATCAGGGTAAATTAGGGTAACTCAGTGGCAGGTTTGTGACGACAATTAAAGGCGACGTGAGCTCCAAAAACTGATTTAAAAAAAACGTAGCTCTTGTTTGGATTATAATACGGCTGCGCTAAATTTAATTAGCAATCTTGAGGCCTTTCTCGAGGGAAATCAGCTATTCGAATCCTGAGTTTTTGACTTTCGCTCGATAGAACAAAATCACGAACATAGGTCTAAAATACACTTAAAAAAATCATAACAAATTATGCATAACATATTAAATTTGGTTCTAAAAATCGGCAATGTCATGTTTGTGGGAAATCAGCTATTACTTTTTTATTTATAAAAACGCACAAAAAATTAAAAAACATGATACCCGCCCTTCCAAACACGCACTTCCAACTCGCTCACGCTTATGCTCAGTAAGAGGGAGAGAAGACCACGAACCTGGGTCATTCTCAAATTGTTAACGTCACTTGTCACGACCATGTGCAAAAGTTAAGAATTTCCCAACAGTAAAATACTTATAGTAATATTTATTTATATAAATAATAGCTATCCTTATCAACCTGTTGGTCCGTATATAAAAAAATAACAATTAAGTATTAGTAGCGTTAACTTTTGCACATGGTTGTGACAAGTTAATCACATTATTTGAGAAATACCCACCTACGTCCCCTTAAGTATTCAGTTTGTATAAAAAAATATTTTCTTTAATTTTTTTAAACAATATGCACCTTACACGTTATTTAAATGAGAAACAAGTTCTTTTTCACATAATTTGTATGATTAATTTTCGTCACAAAACTGACACTTAGCTAATTTTTCCGACTTCAATAAAGGAGGAGGTTCTATGTTTTTTTAATGTATGTATGTTCACCGATTTCTGCGTCAATTGGACCGATTTCCAAAATTAATATACTTAATTAACGAACCAGCTCACAAAATTTCACGAGAATCTGTTGAGAAAAGCGACAGCGGGACACTCACCGGACAAACGATTTTCAGCCCAAGCCGAAGCATAGAACTGCGCTCGCTTCGCTCCCTCGTTCGATAAAAATAAAGTAATGATAATTATTCTGTTTGTTGTAGTGTCCCAACATATGTTGACGGACGTGGACAAGCTGCCAGCGGTGCAGCTGGGGGACTTCCTGCTGCAGATCGAGCTGGACGAGCCGAGCGACGCCGTGCGCGAGATCGCGCAGAAGGAGCTGAGAGAGACGCCCGACGTCGCTGCAGCCGCCGTCGTGGAGCTCAAGACGCTGTTAGAAGGTAAATTTCTACTCTGTATATCCGAACAGAGGTACACTAGCGGGCTCCATGCGCAAGGAGCTAAGAGAGCCGCCCGACGTCTCCGCCACCGCGGAGCTCAGGAGGCTGCGAGAAGGTAAATCTCTACCCTGTATCCATACAGAGGTAAACTGGAGGGTTCCATGCGCAAGATCGCGCACAAAAAGCTAAGAGGGACGATCGATGTCGCCGCGGCCACCACCGCTGAGCTCAGGAGGTTGTTAGAAAGTAAATCCCTACCCTGTATATCAACACAGCGGTACACTGGTGGCCTCCATACGCAAGTTCGTGAGCAAGGAGCTAAGAGAGACGCCCGACGATGCCGCCGCCGCCATCGCGGAGCTCAGGAGGATGTTAGAAGTTAAATCCCTACCCTGTATCCATACACAGGTAAACCGGAGGGCACCAACGCAATATCACGAGCAAGGAGCTAAGAGAGACGCCCAACGTTGCCGCAGCCACCATCGCAAAGCTCAGGAGGCTGTTAGAAGGTAAATCCATACCTTGTATATCCATACAGTGGTACACTGGCGGCATCCATGCGCAAGATCGCGAGCAAGGAGCTGAGAGAGACGCCCAACGTCGACGCAGCCGCCATCGTGTATCTCAGAAGGCTGTTAGAAGGTAAATATCCACACAGAGGTACACTGGATGGCGCCATGTGCAAAGATCTGAGAGAAGACTCCCGACGTCGCCGCAGCTATCGTGGAGCTAAAGAGACTGTTAGAAGGTAAAACCTAGGTACCCTGTATATTCATACAGAGATAACCTTTCGGGCTCCAACGTAAGATCACGAATAAGGAGCTAGGAGAAAAAAATAGGTAAAAATTTGTCTATATCATGCACAATTTATGATGCATCGTGGGTACTGGCTATCAACATCACGTAATTAACCGAACCATGTGACAGCCACTTTATGACAAGGTAGGTCTCCCAAAGTGAACCAAAACCTAACCATTAAGGGGTAAGCTGCGAAACCAGAGATCTGAATTCTTAATTTCTTTTAGCAGTAAATAGCAATAGACCTTTGGGATAAAATATGCTATGTTTTAGTCTGTGGCTCTACCTGCATTCCTTGTGAATTGTAAAACGCATGTGGAGCCGCGCGGGCAGCTAGGGGTAGGTACATATATAATTCGGTTCGTTCATATGCTTGTTTGATAAGTCCAGTCACAATGTCATCAATATTCAAGTGACGAACAACAGCAAACAGAAACGAGGTAGGTACCAACTTAATTAGCAAATATATAAGATATTTGTTAAATCATAAAAAATAATCGACTTGCTAAAAGATTCCGTTAACGCAATAGTGTTTAGCAAACAGCTCAAATGCTTTTTTGCTGGTTACTCAACATATTCACGTTTACTTAAAAACCATAATTTTTAGCAGTCCAAGTACTATAGAATTTTAAAATAATAAATAGGTACATTGCACAGAATTTGTAAATAGTATTTATTTTAACAAGTGTATTGAAGTACATGAAATTTGGGTTATTGGAGACAACTCCGTCATTTTAGGTAGGTACTTAACTACCTTTTTGCTGACAATCGCTTACCGATGGATAAATGTCGCATGGCCACTGTTTGATAATCTTCTATATTCAGGCGCTTTATTTCGACCCGATTGTTGCATTGACCTGCATTGAGGCGTAAACACTACATACGTTATTTAATTAGTAGGTTAATACATCCACTCTCGCTCTTCTTATACACGTTTGATTACCCGTGAGTGTGAGCGGGAGGTACAGAGAAGCAAGTTAAATACGTATGTAATGTTGATCGCAGAACGCAGGCCATTGGTTATGGCATTTATAACTTACATTCATCGGAGTTATTGATTACCAGCACACTTTAAAGTACCCCCTAATATGTTACAGCGGATAAAGAGCTGCATGTACCATTGGAGAGCGACGCGTGGCTCGTCAGGTTCCTGCGGCCCTGCAAATATTACCCCGAAAGCGCATATGAACTGGTAACTATCCACATTAACACTTTCACTGCTACGAAACCTAGTAGCGGGCGCCTACGCCGTAGGCACTTTCCGCTACACACGGGGATAACCACGGGATCGGCTACGAGCGTAGCGCATAGCGATTTTCGGCAGTGAATGTGTTTGAGTTTTAACCGACTTCAAAAAAGGACGAGGTTATATATTCCACTGTGTGTATTTTTTGTTTTTTTTTTTTATGTATGTTCGCCGATTTCAATTCAATAGGGGTGTAGACTCAAAATTTATTATTACTTCAAAAGAAAGAAGGCAAAAAATATGCCTAATGACGAAAATCCCATTCGAATATCTCAAAAAATTACGAAGCTACAACCGTTTTAATGTTGCTTGTTAGAGAGAGAAAACGCTCCGGGATCGTGACGTCACGATCGTCTAGCGTCATAGTAAATGACAATCGTTTCATATAAAGGTGCGTTTTGCGGAAAACGGGACAGAACATACCCCCTCTTAAAACTTTGGACGCTTATAACTTTGTGATTATTTAATCTTTTGCGTTGCTTTTTTCTCCATTTGACTACATCTTTAATCCTTTTTCGAGAAAATGCAACATTATTGATTATTTTATTTAGTGTCTACACCCCTATTGTCGACGGACTTATCAAATTCTTTTTTTATTCGAAAGAGTTGAGGTGGTCCCCTTGTCACCAAGTCATGATCTGATGATGGGATCCCAGGGAAATTGAGGGCAACCCTCAAATTTTATAGGCACGCGTGTAGTAATTTCGGTATTTTCTATTATAACTCGTGTATTTACCCTCGGAAATCGCAATGTTGGTGAAGTGGAACTGATGATAAAGACCACAGATGACTTATGGAACTCCTCAAAGATGTAAAGTACGTCAAAGATTCTGACATGATTCCGTTGAAATTGCAATTAATGAAGTGTTAATTCTGAGATCCTTGAGGAATCGACGGAACTCCTACATATTTTCACTCGGCATTTCCAATTTTCCAGATCAAACGATACTACGCGTTCAAGGTGAAGCACTCGAAGCACTACGAGGGCCTGCTGCCAAGCCGTGAGCAGAACATCTTCAACCAGGACATCCTGACAGTGCTGCCGACTCGCGACCAACTCGGCCGCCGCATCCTTGTCATCGAATTGGGCAGTAAGTACCTTTTTTTTCTTGGAGAAAACCTGCGAACCAGGTACCCAGGGAGGTCTGGGTTATGTGGTTTTTCTACCAACTAAAAACTCTACGTCAACCGCCATCTGCGCTAAATAATTCGGAGGACACTAGGATCTCAGGTTGAACGCACTAGAGCCCTCCTCGCGCTTTGCCCCTGCGGGCTCGTTCTGGGCATCTTCGCCGCCTTCCCTGGGGTACATGGCCGAGTGCTGTGCAGTAAGTACCTATTGACTCGCCGGTGCTTCACTGGCCACTCAGTCCATCTAGCACAACTTGTTGCCAAGTCTCATCGCGCGCGACTTAGAGACTCCTGTCTCACTCTCACTGTGCAAATTAGAAAGAGGAGGTAAAGCTACACATGTTAAGATTCATCTTTACAATCCGTCGTTACAGACCACTGAAAGGACCGATCGATAGTGTATGTCAATATCGTCAACGATTTACTTGATCGAAGACGATATCAGAAATCGCCAAAAACGATGAATCGAGTTTTTGACAAAGGCACGCGTCCCTTTCAAACGAGTAAATGATCGATCGTAACGATCAATTGCTCCGTCCATGGCAGCGATCGTAACGATCGATTGCTTCGTGTATAGGCTGGCAATTTGGAAGCGACCGATCGCCACGATTCTCGTCCGATTGATCGAAGCGATTCATCTTACCATGTATGACCAGCTTTAGATTTTTCTCGTGTCGCGTCGCGTCGCAGCGTCAAGCGTCAGTTGGGCTAGCCCGGCTGGGCAGTACAGTCAAGTACAAAAATATGTATTGATTTAATCCTCTCACAAATATGTACCGAAACCTTAATCCGGTGATATAAGAGCGATGGGACATATTTATGAGTAAGTTGTATGCTCCCACATTTTTACACTTGACTGTACCTTTTCTACCCCAATCAAGGTCAATAATTTCGCTCCAATCGCTCGTAGAAACAAGATTCATATAATATTATGTTTGCGTCATGCCTCTACGAGCGATTGCCGCTACAACGCGGAAAAATGGTGCTACGCGTTACGGCGTAGCACACATAGCGTTGCTTCGCTTTGTTAGGGTTATTAAATGTGTCAGTTGTCTTTAATATATATATTGATGATCATTTTAACGTTTAAAATAATGTTAAGAACATGAAAAACATTAGAAATAACAATTTAATAAACATTGAGTCAAGTGAGTTCGACATATTCCTTAGTTTGCTAGTACTTAAATAAGCGCTGTAGAAATGTAATATGAATATTTGCAATTCCATTTATATTGTACCTATTTAGAGATAACATTGATAGAGTCAAACTTTATAAAGCCTTAGCCTGCTTCATACCTACCATTCCATGTAGGTACTTGTTGTTTAGGTAGGTGCTTGTATTTTAAAGTTTATGTTTGAATTGTATTGAGGTGTGCAATAAAAAGTATGTGTGTTGCATATTATAAGCCTACGAATATAATGTTTACGTAGTGGCGCTTAGATATAACTTTTTTTGAAATAGGTAGGTACTTATTACATGTATACCTCAGTCATCATCGACGCGGTTGGCTCTTCGCTGAAGTGTACTATATAAAAGTAAATTATCCTGCTTATGGCGTGAGGCACCGCTTTTATGTATGTTTTATATTAACATGTTATCTGGTTAGTTTCCATTACAATAGCTACTTATTAGGTCTTTGACAAGGCACTTAAATACACGTGATTATGATTACTAAGTACGTAGAGTACGTAGAGTAGTATTAAGTTGGTACTCGTAGTAGCATATGACGTTACTTATGTAATTCGTCGGGTGACAAGCAAAAGTCACTACCAAAACTGTCACTGTTCTTCAAAACCTCGTATCTCGATACGTAGTCGATAACGAGATACGACCTTTGATTTAAGTAGGTATTTGTTACTTAGTGAGTTTTGCTTGTCACCCGACGGTATGACATAATAACATGATTCGTTGTGGTAGGTTATACTTTGACGTCATTTACTAAACTATTGGTGACATAGCACAATAATATGTATTTTAATTAAACTGTGTTGATTGTACCTTGTGGCGTATCGTTTGAAAGTGCTTCATTAGCAGAAGCTGAAACAGATTTCAAATTATTTTGGTGATGTTTAGTTTTCAATTTATAACGAAAATTTTTAAAAATATCCCCTCGTGTATCTTCGTTTACGAAGCGAAATAAAACTGCCGCTTACATACTTACAAGTTTGTACGGAACCATCGGCGCGCCAATCCGACTCACCCTTAACTTAATCGGTTTTTATGTACCTAGAAAATGCGTAGATAAAAATCGCAATTCAATTTTCACCTCACTTGCTTGGAAAGGCCTTTTCGTATGTTTGATAATGATATCTATTGAGAAAATCGCTTTTTATCCACATGTGAACAAAGTAGACGTAGAACGTTAAAAGTACTATGAAGTAGAACGTTAAATGTTTACTTCTGGTTTTATGTATATTTTATGTGACATATTTTTTTTTTTACTTTTTTTTTACTTTTTTTTAACTTTTTTCTTTTTTTTTTACTTTTTTTTAACTTTTTTTTTTTAAATAACTTTTTTTTAATTTTTTTTTCTTTTTTTAAACTTTATTTTTAACTTTTTTTTACCCTTCTTATTTTCCTCGCTGTAGTGAGGTGAAAATATTTGTGTTATACACGGGTGAAAAGTTATTTTACGTCTCGTGTGTTGAAACACTCGCAGGTAAAATACAACTTTCCCCCCTTGTATAACAAATAACTATTTTACCGCCATTTGACACTCTTTGTCTTCATGCAGATTACAGATACCTACCGAGGTTTCATTAATTTGTTTGTTAGAATTTGCATATTCCATTAACATTTATACAAACACTTTTTACTTAAATGAAACACACCTAGCAATATTTGTCTATCGCGATAACCATAATAATTACACCCAAAAGTCATGTTTTAGAAGTGACACTTAGTATGTACATAACTATGAACAATGATTAAATTAGGTAAATCCTACATAATAATAAGATGTTTGTTACAAAGTCACGCAAGACAATCTAGCACAAAGATACCAGGATTAAAACATGGGATACTTTTTGTCTCTGCAAATGTCCCGCATAGAGATTAAATAGAGGGCGCAAGTTGGTACGGGACTAGGAAAATAACACGAAGTCGCTGGCAAAGGCTAGTAAAACATTAAAATTAAATTAAATGTTTTACTAACATTAAAATGTTCATGTTTAATTATTTATGTAACCTGTAAATACGTACCCCATTGCCTGCATTGTATCTGGCTCAAATAATGATAACTGTCTGAATATTGCAGAACGCTGGAAGCCGAGCAAATGCACGCTGGACGAGGCGTTCAAGGGTTGCGTACTGTTCCTGGAGGCGGCCATGATGGAACCGGTGTCGCAGATCTGCGGCGCGGAGGTCATCATGGACATGGGGGGGCTGTCGCTGCAGCAGGTCTGGCAGTTCACGCCGCAGTACGCCAAGCGGCTGCTGGACTGGCTACAGGTTAGACACATATCTGTTTTACTATACAAATGTTGCGTACTTCGCTCCTTGCGATTCCTCTTACGATACAGGGCCAGTGCATAATAAGGTATGTTCCTTAAACATGGAATGAAATGTCGTCATTACGTGCGTTATAACAGGCTACAAAGTATCACGTTTCGGGCGGAACAGACAGCTCGAGAGGTAAAGGAATTTCATACGAAATTGAAGGCATAGGCCGTGAAGTCATTTTTTAGTTAATTTTCATTCCACAATTTGTGGCACATCACGGCGTTCAGCCATGAAAATTGGTGTGATTTCTTGAAGTTTTTTTATATATTTCATTGCATGTTTGAGAAAAGCACTATACATGCCTGGCCGTGAAAAGGGCTTGCCGGCTTCGTATAACTATCCGTTCAGTCGGCAAGCCCTTCTTTCCCGGCGTCTGCAGTAATCTTCTATTAAAGCCATTTTAGTTAATAGACTTGTAGAACATTTATTAATACGGCCGTAAGAGTGCAAATTGGGACGGAAAATATCATGGATATGACTTTATTTAATTTGGAATAGGTACAATGGGCTTGTGACCTTAAAGTTGTTTACGATGCCATTCGAACCAGTTTTTGTAGATGAACAAATGTGTGTATGGAAGCAACTACATTTAAAGGACATTAATACTCAAAAAATCGAGTTAAAGACGGACCTCGCTGACAGCAGCCGAAACGCTTCATACTGATTGGCTTTAAATTATGACGTCACACCGTGCAATTTGTACTAACCGTTGCATGGAAAATGAAGTAAATTGCTGTTTCGGTCTGAAATACTGCGTTTAGGTCCATAGTTGTCGTACAAATTTGTTTCTATAAAAACGTAAGGATTCTACTGGTACCTTTAAATTTACTCTTGGACAATAAATAAAAAAACGTTTTTTTCTAAACTTGCAAGGTTTATATCTTTTTATCATTTGAATTATATTTTGTAATTTATACTTTATTACAATCATTTGATGGTTTACTATCCATTTAGCAACACGACGTTATCAATTATAACACCACGCAACAAGCCTATTTACCTACGAGAAGTATGTATGTATTTTATGTCCGCACTTCATTGTACTCAATAACAGGTTAAAAGACAAACATGCCATATATGATTAAAGTACAACAGCGAACTTATACTTATATCTCTTCCAGCTTACCTTTGTGCTCAGAAACGCTATATTGTAACAGTCACTTACACATGCGCTCGTCTCACATAATGTAGATGAGAAGAAGTCATTTTCTCTATACACGTGGATTGTTAATGATAAAACTCGAAAAACCTCAAACTTGAAAACTTCAAAAGTTCAAATAGAAAAATTACGACGGTACGATGGTACTACAGCCTTATTTTTCACTGTTCTTTAAGAAGCACTCTTTAGGAATAATCCGTATTATTGATATAACCTACCAACTGACATGACTGTCAGGTAATCTGCATCCGTCAGCTGCCCACTATTTATTACCTTTTGGTTTAATTACTGTATCATCTGAACCACGTCAGACTTAAACATGATTTCTTGCACTTCCAGGAAAGCATACCATTGCGAATCAAAGGCCTGTACGTTGTGAACCAGCCGTACATCTTCAACATGGTGTTCCAACTGTTCAAACCGTTCCTGAAAGAGAAGCTGCGCTCGCGGCTGCTGTTCATCGGCAAGGACTGGGAGCTGCTCCACAATCACGTGAGCCCCAAGAGCCTGCCCGAGGCCTACGGGGGCACGCTCAGCATTCCGAAGATCACGGGCCCGCAGTGGTTAGAACTGCTCATGATGTGTGATAAGGAATTTAGTGGTAAGTTAACAGGAGCCTTTTCTGGTTTAAAACGGTCTTCGCAGTTCTTTTTCCCTTAGATTATTAGTACTTTTACGATCAAAACCATAAATGCAGTTGCACTACTCATGATTGTGATAAGGAATTTAGTGGTAAGTTAACAGGAGCCTTTTTTGATTTAAAACGGTCTTCAGTTCTTCTTCCCTTACATTTTTAGTACTTTTACGATCAAAACCATAAACGCAGTTGCACTACTCATGATGTGTAAATAAGGAGTTTATTGGTACTTAAGGTAACTAACACAAGTCTTACCATACAATTTTGATTTAAAACGGTATGGAGTTCTTCTTCCCTTAGATTTTTAGTACTTTTACGATCAAAACTATGAACGGAGTTGCACTAGTCATGATGTGTGATGATAAGGAATTTAGTGGTGGGTTTATGGATTTGCCACACTGGATGTGTTCTGCGGTCAGGTCACCTAAACAAATTTGCTGGTGGCAAATCCTTAACTTAAGCCTTACCTTAAAATTTTGATTTTAAGGTAAGGCTTAAGTTACAGTCTTCAGTTCTTCTTCCCTTAGATTTTTAAAGCTTTTACGATCACAACACAACCCATGAACGCATTTGCACTACTCATGATTAATAAGAAATTTAGTGGTACGGTAACAGAAGCCTAACCTTGCATTTTTTATTGAAAACGTTATTGAGTTCTCGTCGTTTCGTTCATCAGTTCAATTTTTAGGGTTCCGTAGCCAAATGGCAAAAAACGGAACCCTTATAGATTCGTCATGTCTGTCTGTCTGTCTGTCCGTCCGTATGTCACAGCCACTTTTTTCCGAAACTATAAGAGCTATACTGTTGAAACTTGGTAAGTAGATGTATTCTGTAAACCGCATTGAGATTTTCACACAAAAATAGAAAAAAAAACTATAAATTTTTGGGGTTCCCCATACTTAGAACTGAAACTCGATTTTTTTTTTCATCAAACCTATACGTGTGGGGTATCTATGGATCGATCTTCAAAAATGACATTGAGGTTTCTAATATCATTTTTTTCAAAACTGAATAGTGGCGAGAGACACTTCCAAAGTGGTAAAATGTGGGCCCCCTGTAACTTCTAAAATAAGAGAATGATAAAACTAAAAAAAATATATGATGTACATTACCATGCAAACTTCCACCGAAAATTGGTTTGAACGAGATCTAGTACGTAGTTTTTTTTTAATACGTCATAAATCGTAAACCGCAATTTATCTAACGGAACCCTTCATGTGCGAGTCCGACTCGCACTTGGCCGCTTTTTTAGAGATTGTACGTTTCATGGGCTTTGATCGTATCGTTGCTTCCATTCGATTCAGAAACTGATCTAAAACTCGCCCCTATAGGGACGTGTCGTATTAGAAACCCTTTTTTTTATTATGCTACGAAGGAGGCAAGCATACTACGGTCTGCCTGATGGTAGGCAGACTGCGTTGCCTTTGAACGCCTGCGATTCCACAAGAATATCTAGCGCGTTGCCAACCCTTTATTGATTGGAGCATTCGTTGTGTTGGCAGCTAGAGACGAACTATAGAGTTTAAGGATCTGAAATGTTATGATCCAACTACAGAGAAGCTAAGAGCAGTTACATTAGTCTATTTTTAAGTACAGTCAGCAGCAGAAGTAGCTAAGCTGTTTGTAATGTAATGTGATATGGACTGAATGTTTCGAAATAAATGGATATTTAATTTAATTTTAATTTAAGCGGACCGGGTGATCAAAATGACCTACACACGCTCTTAATTTCTTAAGAATAATGTCGTGTGCAGGTCATTTTGAAAATCTATTCCATCCTGTGAGTGAGAGTAGTCCGGTATAGGTAGCTGTTAACTGTATTTTTTTGTTACAGCCATCAATTCGTACGGATACGTGAACAAGGAGCTGCAATAGGCGTGCAGCAAGCTTACGTGAAGTGATTATTAGTCGAGACAATTGAACTAACAGATACCTATTCGGTTACGTAGGTGGTGTGGCTGCATTTCCTAAGCCTTATATTGTGATCTTAACAGGCGCGTTATAAATAAAATTAGTTAATTACCATTGTAAGTAGTCGAGACATCAAATATGTCCAGAAGTATGGAAGAGGGGTTGTTTGTTCCGAATTATTGATAACTATTATAAGTAAACTAGTATAGAGGTTACGTATTTTATAAAGACTGCCAATGGTTTCACTAGTTACATACATGGTGTTGTATGAGAAAGGTCATACAAAGTATGGCGCTGAGACCTCGCTTGCCATCTGATCTAGTGTCTTTCTTTATAATCTACTCTTCTCTGGTAAGTAGTAAAATAAAGTGTTTGGATGAGTAGGTACAAAAATAATAAATCTCTAGAAGTTGCAGTTATTAGCTAGGTACTACAATGAAACTCGCTAACTTCATATTTCATATTACATTTTTAAGTTGAATTTCTTAAAAGTATAGGTAAGGATGAGGTCGCCCGCCGCCTTTCCGCTATGCATTCCTGTGTATTGCTCCTTGTGAGCATGTGCCAATAAGACTGACTTATCTCTAGACTTTTCTATTCCATTCAAATTTCTTATTGGTACTAATATTTAAACCGCAATTAACTTTTTTTGTTTTTGACGTGATAACGTCTTATAAATCGACGCACGAAAAAGTATGACTCATTGTCCCGTTCCGCTTGAGCCGAGCGTTCGGCTTTATGACGTTATCACGTAAAATTATCGTTCGTAAACCGATTTTATAGATAACCAATTTTTTTAATGTTTTTTTAGCTTGAATCAATTTTATTCAATTTATTATCATGATCCCTTCATTCATCTTCTTCTTTAGAATTAACTTTGTACAGTCGAGTTCATAAATATATGTACGTTCCCGAAGGTTCAATCATATCTGAGCAACCTTATGTCCTTGAAAATAAAGTCGTGTTCACATGTTTTTGATCACTTGTCCGTGCACATATTTTAGAACTCGACTGACATACCAGGTAATAATTGTTTTTGTGTAATACCCTTCAAATGTATATAATTTTAAGCTAAAGGTAAAAAATATATACCTAAAGCCTGAACTGTTCGAATGATGTGCAACTGTTTTGTTTGTGTTACAAATGTTTTATAACGTAATGTCTATTTGAAGTTTGAACAGGACACAATTAGGCCTCATACAATTAATATGTATGAGGAGGCCTTACTTTAGTTTTTTACCATAGCTACCTATAACTTTTTTACGTATTACAACTTGTAATTTTGAATGAGTGTAGAAAAATATTTTTTTTAATCGCGACTTTCATGATGTAAATGCTGGTCTACATTTAATGCTTGAGGTGTATTAAATAATGAGTGATTAGACCAAGTTGTAAAGAAACATCGCAGATATTTCTTCTGTAAGTAGGTATTCAAATAAATTATATTATCTTATTTTGTATTCGTCGATATAAATAAAGCTGCGAGTTCACTTTATCACTCAATTGAAACAAACGATAAAGCAACACTGTGATAGGTTTATATTTTGTGTCAATTTTTCTTTTAAGCGGTTACATTCGTAGAAATCCATGACAGAGTGTTTATTGTGGGTAGGATTGTTGGTAAAATTAAAAACTGTTATATATTTATCGAATGTATATTTTTGGAAATAAAATGTAACCATAAATAAATTATATTTTCTCTATGATGTACATCTAATAAAACAAAGGTGCATCTAATATTTATGTTTTATTGTAAATTTATCAAAATATAAATAATGTTGTACAAATAAAAAAGTAATTTAACTTAATGCTTGTATTTTCCAAACGATCACATCCACATTGAGGTAACTTTTTGTAGTTATGTACTCGTACATATAATCAGGATCGGACAAACGCCCGTCATTTTCGAAACATAACCCTGTTCCCTACAGCAAGACTTCCTTGAGTAATAAAAAATATTATTAGGTATTTTATAGATTTATTATACTATAATTTATATGTATTCAACGACAATTTTATTAATCATTGGCATTTCGGTGTATGTGTTCGAGTAAAAATCACTTTCGCAAATAAAAAATAATCACCAAATTTTCCCTTTGAGTCTATAACGACGTGAATTGAGGACCCATTTATGAGTTGAAAAAGTTCGTTCACAGTCTACGAGTATATATACTGTTCTTCCAATATGCTTGTGGCTCGGCTTTAATTTTCTTCTGAATTTCTTTTACAGTAACGTAACATAATCAGGATTTATATTTAAAATTGCTCGAAATTTTGATTTAAAACATTATGCCTGTCCTTTTGTGTAAACGTGTTAATAAATAAATAATATAAAATATAATAAGTATCGTAACATCATAACATCATAAGGAAGACTCTGCTGTACGGAACAGGGTTATGTTTTGAAAATGACGAGCGTTTGTCCGAACCTTGAATCACTTACAGTACGCGGCACAATAGTCTGCGTGTCTGAAGTTAGCCTCGAGTCGCCTCCCGCATACCCGTCCGACCCCTCTGACACCTTTGCGGCGCTACTAGTAGCTAACATCAGACGCGCAAACTTTTGTGCCGGGTACTGTACAAGAACGTGTAAATATTGTCATCCAAAAATGTTTGTTATAAGACGCGATTTAAGAAGTCTATAACAGTCTTTGAAACCAGTCCTGAACACAAACGAACACTTCGATACAGCGCCGGTTTTAGAGTATTAGCGCGCCTAAAGCGGCCTCCCGGGACACAGGTGCACAGGGCGTTACTCTACTAGGTGTATAGGGTGATAAGGGTGCTATAAGATATAAAGGGGTTCCAGAGTATGTATCACTCGCCCGGGAAGCCTAGATGATTAAGGCGTGCCCCGTCTTGATAGAATCCACAGTGGCTCTATTATTAATATACAAAACTGTTAAAACATAAAAATAATTAGAAAACCTGTTTGTACAGGCGCGTGCCCTGACGCTTGTACCAAATGGAATGGATATGAGTTAAGTAATAGGTAATTATAAGAAAGCATGAACATTCTTACGAGATATACCTTTTGTGAGAATATAATATACCTATAAACTTTGAAAATGTAAAATACCTGCTGCCCTGCTGGAAAATAATCTATACAAAATAATATTTACAGAAAACTCAGCGCAAACTGGCTCGGAGTGTCTATTGGTGGCCACTTCCTTATTTATTCTAGCGATATACTATGTAACTATAACGTAAATAAGTACTTTGTGTTATTTACGATTTCCTTTCGTTGCGTAGCCGTAGGAGTTAGCCACTGAAACAAAAGTCATTTATACAATTTATTTATTATACTCCTTAGTTGCAGCGTGGCAAGTCCATCCATGACTCAAATATATTTCATAAAAAAAGTGTTTAAAGTATTCTATTATCTGAGATAAACTTAGTGTCGTGCAGGGACTGCATAACCGAAAAATACCGGTATTCTATTTTAACGGTATGACGTCATATCGGTTGTCAAATAGCGGTTTCGGTAACGGAACCTTTATATTTCTCTACCGAAATATAACGGTACCTTTATTTTTTCCGGTACCGTAACCGCTATTTAAAGGTACCGATATATCGACTTTGGCCTGGTGTTATTGCCAAACCGCCGGCAAAGGCTCTGCAGCTTTGTCTTTTTGTCTTTAAATGTTTAGTAGCCAATGCTTCCTCTGTAGAGTGCCAGCTTGCTTATTATTCTCGATAACCTTTATAATACCGGTATAATAAAGGTTACGGTATCGTTTAAAACTGATACCGCTAACCGTTATTTCAAAACGGTTACGGTACCGTTATGTTCGCGCGGCGCGCATAACCTTTATGACATAACGGTACCGTAATGGAATACCGGTTTCATACCGGTATAACCGTAACCGAAATCAGTCCCTGGTGTCGTGTCACGCTTCGATCTCGTGGTCGATGGTACGCACACCGCTAGTCATGAAGCGGTGCCAAGCACACACACAAGACAGTCGCGCATTCTTAGTTCTCTTAGTTCAGATGTTTATCATTTTAAAGGACGTTCATAGAATTTAACCAAAGTTCAAAATCATGGTGGAAATATATTTCCCATTGCCTTATATGGTTAAACACTTACCTTTAAAGCCGTCCTCGTAGTGTGACAGCATCTTCCACAGCAACTCTCCCGTGACTTCCAGTTCGGGCAGCGATCCGCCGTGGCGCGGCCGCAGCGCTGACCCATCCACGTGTGCCTTTAACACAACCATTATTTATATTCGTTTTTTTTTACCTAACTTATAAACTTGGTTTAAACACTAGAGAAGAGAGAATAGATGTCAAGTTAAATAAATCTTGGGATATTCAACATCGCGACTGAAGAGTGCCCGTGACAGCCATAAAACTCTGTTCCCTATCTCATTCCTTTTTAGGGTTCCGGACCTAAAAAGTTAAAACGGAACCCTTATGGTGCGACTCCGTCCGTCTGTCTGTCTGTCACAAAGTTAAATATCTGAGAAACTACTTACGCTATCAGTTTGAAATTTGGAATAGTTGTAAACAAAGCTAATCCACGTGTAAGATGGAAAATGAAAAATGTAAATATATATTTTTAATTTCTATAAAAAGGGACGCATAAGAGGGGGGACAAAAATGTAAAGTCTAGTTAGTAGGCCAAGCAGGGACTGTTTAACCGAAAAATACCGGTATTCTATTTTAACGGTGTGACGTCATATCGATTGTCAAATAGCGGTTTCGGTAGCGGAACCTTTATATTTCGGTATCGAAATATAAAGATACCTTTGTTTTTTCCGATACCGTAACCGCTATTTAAAGGTACCGATATATCGACTTTGGCCTGGAGTTGTTGCCAAACCGCCGGCAAAGGCACTGCCGTTTTGTCTTTTCGTCTTTAAATGTTTAGTAGCCAATGCTTCCTCTGTAGAGTGCCAGCTCGCTTACTTTTTTCGGTTACCTTTATAATACCGGTATTATAAAGGTTTCGGTACCATTTAAAACTGATACCGCTAACCTTTATTTCAAAACGGTTACGGTACCGTTATGTTCGCACGGCGCGCATAACGACATAACGGTACCGTAATGGAATATCGGTTTCATACCGGTATAACCGTAACCGAAATCAGTCCCTGAGGCCAAGTCGGGTTACCCGGGTTACGACTCGGGTATCATATGAAAGAGCTTGAATTGCACATCCCAAACAGTTTTTTTTATAGTGATAAATTTTTGATTTACAAAGGAAAATGTAGAAAAAAATACATATTTCTGAAAAACCAACATATATTTTTTCTTAATAAAGCGCGGTGAAACCCTCCCCACGGAACCCTCGGTGCGCGAGACAGACTCGCACTTGACAGGTATTTTTAGGGTTCCGTACTCAAAGAGTAAAACGGGACCATATTACTAAGACTCCGCTGTCCGTCCGTCCGTCCGTCCGTCCATCTGTCTGTCTGTCACCAGGCTGTATCTAGTGAGATCAGTGGATACCGTGATAGTTCCAGTTGAAATTTTCACAGATGATGTATTTCTGTTGCCGCTATAACAACAAATACTAAAAACAAAATAAAATAAATATTTTTATTGATAATGGTACGGAACCCTTAGTGCGCGAGTCCGACTCGCACTTGGCCGGTTTTTTTTTAATAATATAGGCTCCTGCACGAAATTAAATGTATAAGTTTCTGTCAAAAAATTAATTTTTGGTACAAGCTTTTACTGCTGACTGTACTTTTCTGCATCCCATCATCAAGTACTCATTGAGACGATTCTAACGAGCTCAAACTCGATAGGGTTGTGTCGTTTTATTGCGGAGTTCCTAGGGCCACCTTCTAGCTCCAGCATCAGATCAGCTCCAAGTCATCATAATATTGCATTGTCATGCGATATACATATGCTTGCAAAATTTCAGCTCAAGTGGATTACGGGAAGTGGCTGAAAAATGGATTGTAAATATTGACGGACAACTTAAATACTTAGGTACATATTTACACGAACAGTGCTTGTAATAAAGCTTGTAATAAAGTAGATATAAGATCAAACTTCGAGATCTGATATTACCAGATGTGACGGGTGTTAAGGTGCTTTTTATCCCATAAAGAATTATGTAACTTATCTAGGAGAACGAAATAGGGAGTGGAAGTCAGTAGGTATAGTGTAACTTAGTTTTCAACACATTTGCTCGTAACGTGCCTCTTATTGTGCCGCTTTTAGGCTCATAATCTTGAGTATTAAACACGCGTGTTTTATAACATTACGACACTCGTGTTTTATGTTTATATCTCGATTAAGACACGTCGGCACCTTGCAGCAAGGTGTATGTATGGACTCGGCGCATTCTTAAATTGACCGGGTTATACAGGTTTGTTTTTAATTCTCGGCAAATGGATTCTTACTCGACTAAACAAATTAAATCCTTCTTGTGAATTAATTGATTATTTCTTCTTGGATATAATATAGAAACGTTCCATTTAGTAAAACTATTTACTTTTGATAACATTTTACATGAATTGATATTGAATAAGAAAATATTTATTTTATTTTGTATTGGCTGTTTAGAGATTTCATCTGAGCCTCGCAGCGGGCGCACTGCGCAAACTTCACGAAAAAAAATAGTAGGTAATTTCACAAATATTTGTAAACATTGATGATGCGTGTTTGGTTATTATTAAAAATGTTGACTCGTGGTGAATATAAAAGTGATAAATAGAACGCCACTGTACATTCCTGGAGATGTACAAATATGTGAGTAAAAGCCTGTTGTCATCAATAACTAAAGGAAACAACTTAGGAGCCTGTAACATTTTCATTTTATGAAAAGGATTTTTTCCTCGCAAACGTATACATATTTACCTACATATAAGAAATTAACATTAACTGCTTTTTTATGGAGGAGCGGGTCTTCCTGACACAGGTATTTTTTACCTACTAGGAAGACCCAACCTTATTTTCAATGTAACCTAGCAATCTATGAAATAAAACATTTTCATTTTCATTTTTCATTTTCAAACGTGTTGAAAAACGTCGTATGACACGCGTGCGCTTTGATAATTACATCCTCGGCTCTCTTATCACGCTCACCTGCGGTTCGCGTGACAATTCCGCCTCAGATGAAATGATCAACATACCTCACTTGTATCACAATGTACTAGAATGTGGTCGTGTACCTTTAGCGAGTCCATGTTCGAGCTGTGGAAGTGTATGCGCGAGCGCAGCTTCTCGCGCAGGAACGGCTTGAACAGCGCGAACACCATGTTAAAGATGTACGGCTGGTTCAGGATGTGCACCGCCTTTAGTCGAATCGGGGTGCAGTCCTGAAATAAGTAGGTGACGTAGGTGTTATAGGGTACTGTAGGGTTGAAATCATGGTGTTTTTGGCGTTTAAACTTCGTCACATTTGTCACAATCCATTAAAAATACTTATTTATACTCACAATACAAATAGAGCGATAGATACAATTTTGAATTTCCTAGAGCTATACCAGCCTCATGTGCAATCGTCGTAGGCAACGATTACCGAATACCTTGCGCACTAGTAGAAAAATGAGGCAGTAATATTTTGGATCGATATGAATACGATGGAGTAAAACCTTTTTTAACCGACAATTTAAAAAAAGGAGGAGGTTCTCAATTCGTCTATGTTTTTTTTTTTTTATGTCACGGGATAACTCCGTAATTTATGAACCGATTTGATTTTTTTTTTATTTCTTTGTTTGAAAGCATATACTTCCGGATTGGTCCCGTTGTCACCAAAATCCAGTTCTGATGAAGGGATCCTGGAGAAATCGAGGGAACTCTTCAAATTTTATAGGCAAACTTAAAGCTATTTGGCTACTGATTTGAAGTCGGTTAAAACTTTGTTTTGAAAGTCAATTATCGTTGCAACTGTTGCAAGACCTCATTGATGAACATAACCTAATATAGTTATTTGAAATCGTTAGAGACGTTTTCGAGAATGTGATTACAAATATATAAATACATACAAATATTGCTCATTTAATACCTAATAGGAATCTTAGCTTATGGATATTTGAAGTGATCGTTATATTGAAAGTTATATTTCGTGAACCTGAAAAGAAGTAAGTGGAGGTTTACTACCTGCCTATTTTTCAGACCATAAAACCAGCGGTAAATATTACAGGTCCAAGAAAATCAACAAGATTCTTATAAAAGTATTCTACTGCGAAGAGTCGGCAACAGAAAGCGCAACAACCAATAACAGCAAAGCGAGGTCACGGCCAAGGGGATTACATGGCTTAACGTGTTGATAGATATCAATCTTACATTCGAAAATACGTATGTTAGAGTCACAAAAACCATCACGTACGGACGTAAATGTGACGCAAACGAATCAGAAAATGACACATCGGGTTGTCGGTTAAGTACCTACGCACAAGGCAGGCGCTATACCGAAGGCATAAAATAATGTATATATTTGCCGAGGTTTTTTCCGAGAACGGAGAGTGCAAAGGTTGCAGCTCTAATTCATACATTACTATGTAAACATTAGCTTTCTTGTAAATTTTAAAAACTCCTTAAATTTCTTACCTAAACTAATAATTCACTAAAAGGAACCTAGACTTCCTCAGTACAGTACGACACAAAGGAGAAACCTACTTTATTTACTTAAAAAAAACCTTTATTTCAGATACCTAAAATATTCCATAGCTGTTACTTTGCATATCTAATCTAATCTAATTTATTTTTAATCAATTATTTATTTTATTTAAACTTTGCTCGCGTATTGCTAAGAATGCAGGCAAACCTGCGGTATACAATATAGCCTATAACCATCCAGAAAGTCCATTCTACACGCAGCTGAAAGATTTTTTTGAAATCGGAGAAGCGGTCCCGGACATTACCCAAAACATACAAACTTACAAAGCTACAATCTGACAGACTTTTCGTTTTTAAAATATTAGTTTATACGAACCTTCATATTTAGGTACAACGACACAATAGTACATTTCGATGCTAGTGCGGAAAGTATATCATTACGTCACGAGTACCGAGATATGGCAAGACTCAGGACGAGTGAAGAATTACATTTCCGCTAGTGTATCGAACGATGTTTTTTAATACAGTTGCGTAAAAATAATAAGTAAGGAAGAACTGTATTAATACAATTGATTTTAGAATAACTTAATTTTTTTCAACTGTACTACAATGATTTTACAGAATTAATAATATAAAAATTTCGAATTCCTTACATTGTTGTTTTTCTTATTTTTTCGCAACAGTATTAAATAAAGTCGTTTGATACACGTTGAAAAGTGAAAAGCACTAGGTCGCGAAAGCTAACTTTCCGCACGCTAAACAGCTACGTAAAGTAGCACTTTTTGTGCAACTGTATTAAAAAACACTTTTACAGGTGCTTTCGGGAGAAAAGTAGCGAAAAAGGAGAAAAGGAGAAAGGGAAAAAAGTGGCTGAAGGTGAGCCCCTGCATGTCCATGATGATGATGACGCTGGCAACCTGCGTGCGTCGCTCCATCATGGCTGCCTCCAACCCCAGCTGAATCCCACGGAATATCACCAAGAGTGGCACCGCGCGTGGCTCTAATAGTAAAACAAATGCATAGGTACCTGCACCCAGTCAACAACCATCTTGGCGAAGGAGGGCGTGAACTGCATCACGTGGCTGAAGGTGAGCCCCTGCATGTCCATGATGACGATGACGCCGGCCACCTGCGTGCGTGGCTCCGTCATGGCCGCCTCCAACCCCAGCTGGATCCCACGGAACACCTCTGTTAGCGGAACAGCGCGGGGGTCCCAGCCCTCTGAACGAAAAACATTTTTGTTATGTGACAAATGAAGAAATACTATGCACATTACAGGTTATTTCAGTCCGTTCTAAGTCATTTGTTTTAGTACAGTGGCCATCAAATAGTTACACACTCTGATGGACGAACAATGTGCTCACAAATATCTGAACACACACAACCTATTTGGCGGTAGATTAAAGCATGTTCAATGAAATATTCTGGACTTTACATGCTACTTTGCATGTTACAAGTAAGTATTTGATGACGACTGTACGCGTGTCTGAGTGGAAAAAAACGACTGATCTGATACCTAGTTAACGTAAAAAAATTATACAGCCGTTTACGCCGCAAAAAACTTGTATTTTGAAACTCTCAAGGGAATCAAAATGTATAGGGTGCTTTCCGTATTCGTTTTATACGTTTCCGTAATGCAGATGACCTAGAACTATGAAATTTGGCAAGTAATATCGTCTTATGCAAGTACAGGGCTAAAATCTTATATATTTGTAATTCTGTACGGAACCCTCGGTGGGCGAGGCCCACTCGCACTTTTTTTCGGTTTTATTTTACAATCTAGCTGCCAAATTGTTGAGAAAACGCTTTGTGCCTTAATGACAAGCATTTGGCAACATTGTTGCACGACTGGCTGGTCAGGGATTCAAAAATAGAAACATTTTTATGTCAAGATTTTTATTCTCTCTTGTCACATCGATTTGTTCCAAAACGCTTGTGAACATTGTACCTATCTTGATTTATGATTTAGTTTTCATAGTGCACTCAGTTCACCACAATACAGTTTTCTCCAATCCAACCGGCATTTGATTTTACGATCCAAGAAAGGCAACCTGAACACGCAACCAAACGGAGATAGGACCGGGAGGCCTATAACTAACCAGCCTCCACCTTACCATCCTATAAGCACATTAGATTGGAGTTTAAAAGCATTGGCTACTATTCGTACGAATGTGACTGTAGCGGCCAAGAATCTGTGTCGTCTCGATGTTTGACACCTTAATGTCTAATAGTTGACACAAATTGTTTATGAATAAAGATTGAAAGTCTGAAATACGTAGTTGATCAGTGTCAAGCACTGTGACTTTTATCTTAGTGCTTTATTGAATAATCTACAGTCTATATTATACACGTCACAATATAATGTATGCAGTGCACAATTAATTACGTTTCACTCCAGGAAAAATACGGTTATGAAAAACATTAATTTATAATAGCGTTTTTTTTTGTTTATTCAATTTTAAAACGTTATTTTGAGGTGTTTTTATTCAAGAATCCAACAAACTTTACACCCGAAAGTAATTATATAAGATTTAAATGAAGCATGCATTGTCTTTTTTGTGTGATGTATCTTGAACATTATAGAGGAAATGTAAATAAACCAAAATAAAGATAAAAACATTTATTAATATTTTTTTCTGACTTTTCAGAAGCTGGTTAAGTTATAATTTTTTTAATGACTGAAATTTTGTTGGATTTAACTATTTTATTGGTAAAATATCTGTTACTTAATAAAAATCAACTATTATAAATTATTTCCAAAATTATCATTTTTTCCATACAAGTTGTCAGTTCATTGGACAATTTGACGCAAAACATTTGAAGAAGGAGAAGACATTTACCCCGTACACACACTTGTTCACATTTGATCGTTTGATGATGATGATGATGATGAAGACGATGATGATTTAATACGATCTATAAAAGTGGTTAATAATGCCTGTTCAAAGTTCACGGCAGAGGTTGAATGTGAGTGACAATTATGTTACTATTTAGGTACAAGGAAACTATTAACATCCGCTGAGATTTGTCCGGGGTTAATTGTAGTGCTAGTGATTAATTATGTAGTATATGTGACGTGTATGTGACGTCTGTGTGTAAAGATTAAATCATTATTTGAACGAGCGATCGAAGTGAACGAAGTTCTATGCTTCAGCTTGGGCCGAAAATCGTTCGCATGTCCGGTGTCCCGCTGTCCGGCTTCTACTTCTCAGGTCGCATTTCTTTGCCGATTCTCGTGATGTTTTGTGAGCAGGTACAATAATAATTATATAGACGTTTTAGTCGATCAACTTTTTCAAAGATTTTTTTTTTAAACTTCAACGTTCTACTCGCAGAGCCACTTAGTGTTTATATAGTTAAATTAAAGCCAAGGTACCACGCTAAAAAAAAATTACCCAAAAGTGTATCTTAGGTAAATAAGTAGGTACCTACACTACATGAATATTCGTCATTTGAAAGTGGAGGTATGTTAGGTGCCTGACGAATAAAGCAACAGGTAATCTCTCTCTCTCTCTCTCTCTTTCCAGCTATATATCCCACAGGTAATAAAAATTCAATAAACTGACTGCCAGACTCGACGAACATGATGCGCCGGCCATGCTGGTCCCTTGGCGCCAAAATGGATATGATGGAGTGGTCGAAGGCGGCACGCACCACCGACGGCATCAGCTCGTGGCAGTAGTTCTCGTGTGACTGCCGGAATTTGTAGAACGCTTGGATCTGGAAATAACGAAACGTTGTTATCAGATTACGGCCTAGATGCGTGAGATTTGGTTTCTTTCGAATTTGACTGCTATCTGACTTAAGACTTTCCAATTCTGAGGGAAAACTAGACGGTTGTTGGGATAAGACTGTTTCCTTACGATATTTTTCTTAACCGAAAAGCAAACTGTTAAATAAACCCAGTCCAATGGTGGTAGCACAGACCACTTAACCTCAAGGATAGGTAAATAATTTATTTTACGTCATACCTGGCCATAAAGTAGGAATTACCGCACGCTATGCGTGCGGAAAACCCCACTTCCTGGCCAGATAGAGACGTAAAATTTTGTACTTACTACGGGCGGTAATAAAGAAAGCCTCAGAGCGCATATTTATCGCCCTTGCCTTCGGCTCGGGCGTCAAATACCTGCGATCTGAGACATACTCTGTTTAACCGCCCTAGGTAAGTAATGTACTATATAAATAAATCGATAAATAAAATGGATAGGTAATGTCCTCACCTGTTAGAAAGTTACATTACTAAAATGTTCTCTTCAGGCTTTGCGTATTATCAGTATTACGCACTCTACTCTTACCTTTTTTAAAGTGCTATTTGCGTAAAATTTGCAGGGTCTTAAAAACTTCATCAGAAAATCATCATTGTCGACGGGAATGTTGAGGTCCTTTTCTCCTGCAAATAATTAGATTCCATAGTCAGACATGGGAATACTAGGTATGGCCGTTGGCATTGTACCTTCATCATCATCATCATCATATCAACCGAAAGACGTCCACTGCTGGAGGCCTATGCCTCCCCCAGAGAGTGCCACCTTGCTCTATCTAAACCCAGACCGCGGTTGGCGCGGTTTCTTATATTACGTCTTAATGGGGAAGGCAACTGTCAAACTGCCAGCACCAATAATGTTGGACCAAAGATAAATTTGTATGGCGAGGAGTAGTTTTTATTTATTTTTGCGTAACTAAGTTTATGTTTCGTCCCAAATTGCTCCGAAGTGGGAATCCACCGTTTTACGAAAAAGGCTAATAATAAAAGGTTGTGGATTAAATTGGGAAGATTTTTGCCAAATGATTGCACTTATATGGTTTCCGTACAGTTGTACTACCGACTGACAGTTGTGTACCTTACTTCAAGGACTCAAGAATTTTGACGATGCCCTCTCTATACATCTATGAAATAATCATGTTTGTCAAAAACAGTGATGTTTCTAATAGAAATTTGAGAAAGAAACATACACTAAATCTCAATCTTTGTTCCTGTAAAGACAGCATTGATGCAAAAAAGTGTGTATTGTCTTGCCAGCAAAATATATAGGTACCTAACCGCTTACCTTATAACATGAAGTCATTAAATATGTTAGAATTAAGAAAGAAATTAATTACATAATAAATACATAAGTAAATGTTATTATTCCATCTCAGATTATATTCATGATAAAATAGATTTACATTTCTTTTGATTCTTTTAATTATATATTTTTTAGTTCTTATAAATTATACTTGACATATTTAATTGACATTCTCAAGACCGGGCATGCACTGATACATTCATCTGCCTATATAACTTTTTTATCACAGATTGTTTAACTTCCATTGCTGACCTTACTATATAATTATAATTTGAACAAAGACAGGCACCTGAATTTTGTATGCATGATAGTAGGTATAAGGTACTTATTTAGTATTAAGCTAAAAGGTTTTGTACGCCTATTGGAAAATACCTATGTTTACAAATAAAACACTTACTTACTTACAAATTAGCTTTCACCGGAGGCTAGACAGAAGGGGAATGCCTAGTATATCGCTTATTTCATATCTCTGTCATTCGGACTTTATTAATACTTGAGACCATCTACTCTACATACTAGAATGCAGAATATCCTTATGGCCCTGGATATCACATTTTGTCACCTCGACTTAGACCCCAGAACTTTACCCAACCACAGAAATCGAATATTGAAGTTCGAATATCTCGTGTTTTAGTGAAATTCGATCGAATACGATCTAGAAATTAGTATACATGACATATTACGTTTGGCCATTGCTAAAGAGTGTTCTTCATTGTTGAATGGTGTACAACGAATACTTATTATGATTATTTGGATTTTAGGTAAAGTCAGCAGCAAATGTAGCTACACGGACCAAGTGCAAAATTACCGACACACGACTAAATTAAATGCCCGGATAATAAAGACTGTGTCGAACATTATGAGCATGTTATTTTGCGTAGCTACTTCTGCTGCTGACCATACTAATTTTGGGCATGTACATTTCGGCCCGAAATCATACAGACAGATAATAACAATGCAGTAATGCACCATCAAACTGGTCTAATGATAGTGACGGCGAATGGCCGCAGAGGACCTCCTAATGCACCATCAAATTGGTCTAATAATAGTGACGGCGAATGGCCGCAGAGGACCTCCTAATGCACCATCAAACTGGTCTAATAATAGTGACGGCGAATGGCCGCAGAGGACCTCCTAATGCACCATCAAATTGGTCTAATAATAGTGACGGCGAATGGCCGCAGAGGACCTCCTAATGCACCATCAAACTGGTCTAATAATAGTGACGGCGAATGGCCGCAGAGGACCTCCTAATGCACCATCAAACTGGTCTAATGATAGTGACAGCGAATGGCCGCAGAGGACCTCCTAATGCACCATCAAACTGGTCTAAAGATAGTGACGGCGAATGGCCGCAGAGGACCTCCTAATGCACCATCAAACTGGTCTAATGATAGTGACGGCAAATGGCCGCAGAGGACCTCCTAATGCACCATCAAACTGGTCTAATGATAGTGACGGCGAATGGCCGCAGAGGACCTCCTAATGCACCATCAAACTGGTCTAATAATAGTGACGGCGAATGGCCGCAGAGGACCTCCTAATGCACCATCAAACTGGTCTAATGATAGTGACGGCGAATGGCCGCAGAGGACCTCCTAATGCACCATCAAACTGGTCTAAAGATAGTGACGGCGAATGGCCGCAGAGGACCTCCTAATGCACCATCAAACTGGTCTAATGATAGTGAAGGCGAATGGCCGCAGAGGACCTCCTAATGCACCATCAAACTGGTCTAATGATAGTGACGGCGAATGGCCGCAGAGGACCTCCTAATGCACCATCAAACTGGTCTAATGATAGTGACGGCGAATGGCCGCAGAGGACCTCCTAATGCACCATCAAACTGGTCTAAAGATAGTGACGGCGAATGGCCGCAGAGGACCTCCTAATGCACCATCAAACTGGTCTAATGATAGTGACGGCGAATGGCCGCAGAGGACCTCCTAATGCACCATCAAACTGGTCTAATGATAGTGACGGCGAATGGCCGCAGAGGACCTCCTAATGCACCATCAAACTGGTCTAAAGATAGTGGCGGCGAATGGCCGCAGAGGACCTCCTAATGCACCATCAAACTGGTCTAATGATAGTGACGGCGAATGGCCGCAGAGGACCTCCTCCTAATCACGATAACTCCGCCTCGGCCTCGTTACGAAATTGACTAAGAATAAAAATAATTGATACAAATTTATTAAACAGCGCCATCAGTAGGACTAGTCCTATAAATGCACTGTATACATAGCGTCTATATCTTCATCGACCTGGTCAAGGACAAAGTGGCAATAAGCAAGTGCCACAATGCACGAACATATTATTTAAGATGCATAATAGTCTTCATTTGTTTTAGCGTTTCCGCGTTAGGTATCGTTGTCTGCCCTACTTGCACACCACACGCAACGAAATGCACTGTAAAGCAAGATCAAGGTTCATATCATGTAATAGGTAGGTAGTTCGCGGTAAAGCCACGTCCGTATTAATTAAGGGGGTAAAGGATGACTCACGCTGTCACGCTAGAACGGGCCGTGTCCGGCCCGGGCCGTTTTCTAAGAAAAACGACGGCGTTTTTTCGGGGCCTTGCTAAATCCAAGCCCGGCCGAGCCACGGCCAGGCCGTGCCGACACCAGGATGCTTCCGAGCCTCGGCCGTGGCTCGGCCGGGCTTGAGTATGGCTCGGCCGCGCAAAAACGCCGTCGTTTTTCTTAGAAAACGGCCCGTGCCGGACACGGCCCGTTCTAGCGTGAGTCATCCTTAATCCTGCCTCTCTGATTCCGCGTACGATTAATTAGCACCTACATGGGGCAGTCGTAAATTACAAAAAAGCCTTGTCACTAATATAAGATTCCGCACCCGCCAAGGTTGCATCTTACGTACATGGAATATGATTGTTCATAATAGCCATAATAAGTCACACAAAACAGACAAAAACCTACGAGACAGATATTTTCCGAGAACATTTTGACGATTACCTACAGTCCTCATGGCAATTTATTTTCCTTTAATATCGTTAGAATCTTGAGCGTAGCGAGTGACTCAATGACACGACATGCAAATGACTTTGCTCTTGTGTGACACTCAAGAAGAAAAGTTAACACAGCGTTGTTTACGGCCTGTAACTCCTCAGTGCGGCCAGCACATGGCCCGCGCGGCTAGCACAAAGCTCTTATGTGTGCCGCGCGCATGCTTTTTAACCGATTTAAAAAAAAAGGAGGAGGTTCTCAATTCGGTTGTATTTTTTTTTTTTATTGTGTGTTACTTCAGAACTCCGTCATTTATAAACCGATTCGTACCATTATTTTTTTTATTGAAAGTATATGCTTCCAGGTTGGTCCCATTGTTTTCAAAACTCCAGTGGAATAAGGCACGCGTGTAGTAATTTCGGTGTGTTCTATTATAACTCGCGTATGTAAATAATCCGGAAATCATAAATTTGGTAAAGTGCAAGTGATGATGAAGACCACAGATGGCTTGTGGAACTTGTCAATGATGTACTTCAAACTATAAAAGTACATCACCGATTTTGATATCATTCAGTTGAAATAGCAAACAAAGAAGTGCCAAAGGTGGTTCTGACATCATTGAGGAATTGACGGAAGTCCTCAAATAATATCGGCCCACATACAGCGATTCGGTTTTTTTCTCTAATTATCAACGTAGGTACCTAATATTTGCTCTCGGAAATCAGTTCATATGGTAAATTGGAAAATAAATGTGGAAATGTTCATGTGGCTTGGCGGAGTACTGAATTGAAGTCGGTTAAAACTTTGTTTTTAAAGTAAATTATTTGCCTGCACACTTGTGCTGCTGTTAAATTACATTCAACTTCAGGGAACTACCGACTAGTGACGTCACAATTTTTATGCTCCACAACGAAAGTGGCGGAGCGAATACATTTCAAATATTTATGAAATTATAGTTCACGGTCATTTCAAATTAAAAAGCTACCTTTGTCTCATATAGTGAGCAAATTCGAATTGCTCACCGTTTACAAAGATAATTATAAGACAAGTCTTGTCTTAATTATCTTTGCCGTTTACTAGCAAAAAGCTAGTTCAAACCGCTGCTGAGGTGAAAACATGTATACATTAGCATTTGTTTTATTTGCCGTTATCCGATTGAGCTGAAATTTTGGGTATTAATAGGATAATCTTGTTTTATTTGAATAATAGGCCATTCAACCGAAGGGAGTATATCGACGGATTCGGATCGGGCGAGAAGCGTAAGCGCAAGCCTATGGTGCAGGGGCAGCTGTACCTTCAGAGCCTATGGTGCAGGGGCAGCTGTACCTTCAGAGCCTATGGTGCAGGGGTGGATGTACCTTCAGAGCCTATGGTGCAGGGGCGGTTGTACCTTCAGAGCCTATGGTGCAGGGGCGGCTGTACCTTCAGAGCCTATGGTGCAACAGTGGCTGTACCTTCAGAGCCTATGGTGCAGGGGTGGCTTTACCTTCAGAGCCTATGGTGCAGGGGCGGCTGTACCTTCAGAGCCTATGGTGCAGGGGTGGATGTACCTTCAGAGCCTATGGTGCAGGGGCAGCTGTACCTTCAGAGCTTATGGTGCAGGGGCGGCTGTACCTTCAGAGCCTATAGTGCAGGGGCGGTTGTACCTTCAAAGACTATGGTGCAGGGGCTGCTGTACCTTCAGAGCCTATAGTGCAGGGGCGGCTGTACCTTCAGAGCCTATGGCGCAGGGGCGGCTGTACCTTCAGAGCCTATGGTGCAGGGGCGGCTGTACCTTCAGAGCTTATGGTGCAAGGGCGGCTGTACCTTCAGAGCCTATGGTGCAGGGGCGGCTGTACCTTCAGAGCCTATGGTGCAGGGGCGGCTGTACCTTCAGAGCCTATGGTGCAGGGGCGGCTGTACCTTCAGAGCCTATGCTGCAGGGGCAGCTGTACCTTCAGAGCCTATGGTGCAGGGGCGGCTGTACCTTCAGAGCGCTCATGCGTTGCACTACCAAACAAAACTACAATAAAACAATCTCAAAATATCTGTAATTCCCCAACACTGCCATTTTCATATATCTAGAAAATTGCAATTTGAATTACTAGACCACTCTGTCGCACTTGAAAGAAAGAGAAAGAAAGAGAAAGAGAACATTTATTGTTTACCATGTACAATTAGGTCTTAATGATAAATGTGTGAGTTACAATGGCAACCCTTTCGGGCATACAATATTAACTATAAAAGTTACAGAGGTATATAATTATTCAGTTTAAGAACTCAAAGTATTCTTTTAAACCATAAAATACATTTTCTGTCAACCATCGTTTTAATTGGCGCTTAAATTGATTTCCGCTCAACATTTTTAGGCTAATGGGTAGATGGTTGAAGACTTTGATAGCGGTGATAAAGGTGCTCCTATAATAGGTTGCGTTTTTGATCGCAGGCAGTGAAATGTTGTACATATACTGTGATCGTAAATTGTTACGCTGTTCTGAGCAGAAGTTAAAATTATATTTATGATTTATTACATAGGAACACAGCTCTAAAATATATAATCCAGTTAAGGTTAGAAATTTCTTTTCCCTAAAATTATTTCTAACGGACTCAGTATTGTACAAGCGGTATATAATGCGGAGACATTTTTTTTGGAGAATGAAAGTAGTTTTGACATTAACAGAATTACCCCAATAAATTACACCATAATTCAACAAAGGATAAATATTTCCATAATATGCATTTCTTACAATATCTTCTGAGCAAGTACTTGATAAGACGGATAAAGCATAGCACTGACTGGATATTTTTTTATTTAACTTTTCTATATGAGATTTCCAATTCAGCAAATGTGAATCTACAGAGACGCCTAAAAAGTTGGTACTGTTTATGTTTTCTATAATAGCTCCCCCGTGTTCTACATTCAAGTTTATTGGGTTTGTTTTGTAATTTCTAAATTGTATCGTTTTTGTTTTACTTTGTATCGTTTACTTTTAAGTTAATTGATTTAAGCCAATTGACAACAGTTTTAAGAGTATTGTTATTTTTTTCTTGAAAATTGGATCCTGAGTTTATTCCAGAGAATAATATGGTTGCGTCATCAGCAAACATTACGCAAAGTTCATCTATGATGTTTGGCATATGACCCCGGGGTATCACGTCGGTGCCGGGTAAGGTACCTACTACACAGACATCTCTCATGCTTTCACCGACAACAATCAAATTATGTTCAAAAAACATGTTTTTAGTTAGGTAAGTCATTTGACTTCTCTGTAAGATCAATTTGGCCTAGCTACGCCTAAGCCGGCGTTTCGTTTTGACTTTTGCTAAGGGCATTATTTGTGCGATGAGCACGAGTTTTGTTCCTGAGTCATGGATGTTTTCTATGTATAGGTACTGCTTATTTAAGTACCTATTTATTTAACTAGTTGCATCCAGTGCAAAGGCTTTCGCGAAGGCGAAATCTCTGTTGAATTACCATGGAGCTTTAAACCAGAAACGACTCGGAGCGGGAACCCTCACCCTTTTTGCGCCAACTGCCTATCCCAGGCAAATAAGTATGTAGGTACTCAATCATTCTTAAACTAAAATTAACTAAAATTAAAATATATAAGTATAGTAAAACAAGGTAGGTATAAATGTAAATTTAGACCCCTAATAATACCTAACTAATGTACTACCTAATATACCTTAGTTGTTTTTGTTTTTATCTAATCAAAGCCAATTATTGTTACTTAATATAATATCGAATGTGTTAATATTACCTAATGAGTTTAATTATTCGCCATGGTACAAAATTCGGGTTAACTAAAACGAGACCGGACTTGGGTCTCGCCGGAGTCGTATATTTTTGCGCTACGTCAATAAATTTCTCTATATTACATAAAATACTTCAGAACCATTTATGGTTAGGAAATTTAAAAACTCCTATTCGGTTTCAACTAGTGCGTATATCTATGGAGTTTAGCGCCTTATTTATTCTCGTAAGTTTCAAACACACTGCAAATGTTTAGCGAAACGTACTTAGGGCTAAGTATAACAAGGATAAAGTAATTATGTGTTTAACTAAATCTGTGGTTCAACTTCGTCGAAGGTCGTTTTACCTAATAGAATATTAATTTTGGTTGGTTGAGTTCATTAGAGATAGACAAACATAACAATTAGTACTTAAGGAGCATGGCTCGTCAGCGATAAATTGGTTTGAAATAAATGAGGCCGGAGCAATTGAGGCAGATTCTCTCTTATATGCCCGTATATTGTAAATATATTCTAGACAAATACAATACATGTATAATCAAGAACCCAATTGAGCACAGCATGTGTACCTAATTATGCGACAGTATGCATATGCAAAGTGAAACTAATATCGGACATTGCTGAAGTATTCATTCAATAACATAAAAACTAGTCGTAACGTAATATAAAAATAGTTGAGTAAACTTTGCAAAAGTTACATGTACTTAACATATGTAGGTACCTGGCGATTGTCGCCCTCAAAATGCTGTCCCGCTTAGTTGCTAAAAAAGTTAGCGCTCCTAGCCCGCAGTACGGAAATATGCGAACATCGGTATTAAAAATTGGTTTTAGCCATAACAAATCATCATTTGAAAATAATGAACAATGATGTTTTGAATAAATATGTATTTTGATTGTTTTCCCGGAAGATAGTCATCCCTAATAGTATATTTATTAGCAGTGGCGAATTGAAAGTTGAGGACATACAAAAATTCATAAACAATGAAGTTAATAATTATATAGGTACCAACGGTTTAACATTTATATTTTTTAGACTTAAAATGTCCATAGGCCTTCGAAATCAAACATTTCGCTCGCCCCCCACGTGTCATACGCCATGAATAATTTATTATCACTATCACGACCATTTCTACTAATATTTATGTGACATATTTTACCTTTTAAAAGTTCTCTTAATTCTCGTAAAGCTTTCGCAACAACTTCGGGCGTCTCGCGCAATTCTGTTTCTGCCTTTTCTGTATAAAACTTCTCCGTGATGGGCCAATTCTCCAGCTGGATCTTACTCTCTCCCCACATCACAAATGGCGTGCCATTATCTTCGTACTGCAAATCCATTTTCGTTGCAACGGAAAAACACTAAGTTTCGAAAGTTAAAATTATACCGTAAACTGCGCTGTTGAGAACAGCCGCTGTACCTAAATGTCCCTTCACCGTCACTCGGATATCTAAACTCTATTACACTTTGAGGGAGTGTATAAGTATATTTAAGAGAAGTCTAATATTTTAAACACAAGTTTTAGTAAGAGGATTGAGTAATAACAGACCCAACCGGTTGGTCTGTGAGTCGGTTAGAGATTGTGTTGGCGAGTGCGTCGGAGGAGCGTCGGCCACGCGCGGGCTGGCACTGTCCGCGACCTGCTCTTAACGGTACCCTGCCACTTCCATGGCATGGCACCAGCGCATTTACGTATGCGAGCTTACTTACACTAACTCATAAATCCAGATGAAATGTATGTCAATCTTCCGGCTGGATGTGAACCTCACTAAAATATGCCTAGTATAAAAAATATACGTAAACTAAGTAATTATAGATCTCAGTACTCGCAGGTAGGTATTCGCAATTTTATCAAAATATAAGTAGGTACATACTAAGTTAACTTTCTTTATATGATGGTCCGCCAAATGGGATTCAGATCCGAGGAACAAGCCTCTGAGTTAGACGGGAAATATCAGTCACTTGTCGATTCCATGATATGATACTTATTGTAAATTGGATTTCTCTACCAAAGCTTAGAGTAGGTACCTAATGTTCGCATGAAGCGATATAAATATTCTCGGGACAATAACTGGCAATAGCTCGTCACTGAGTTCGTCGGCATAGATACATTTTACCTTCTTTGCGTCTTTAAAGATAGGCAGGTATGTATATTTTCAGTAGGTAGTTATATACGAATTCTATCAAACAGGATTTAATCTGAGGTCAAATTTAAAAGTGGTAACGGATTGTTATTTTATTTCACGAATAATGTGTATTATTTTATAAATGTTGTTTTATTTACCAAACTGTGATATGGGTATTAGTTACCCATATAGGTAGGGGTGTTAGTTAGTTGTAGTCAACTATCTCTAATAAGTAGATATGATTATTATGTAAATATGTCTTTCCCGCTCACGGGACAATGGTGTCCCGGACCTTTGGGAGGCGCGCGAGGAGCCCTGCCCCCCTATTCTGTAACTTGTTTTAATAGTATACTCAACGCTCACCCACAATTATACCTTGACACCGCGATGCGTAGTAATTAAGGGTAGGTAGAGGTCTAGTTTCGTAACGGATGACCGGCGGGGTGAGCCACATTAACGCGTAGCGAATAACAGCCCTGGTACCGAAGAACGGATGCAGGATGTGGATGAGGCAGGATGTAAAGGGACTACGTACAGTGGGGTACTGGGCTATAATTAATCTGACGTCTGCCTAATACTCCAGGCAAAATACGGTTTCGAAAAACATTTATTTGTAACAGCGTTTTTTTTATTTATTTCATTTTAAAACGTTATTCTAAGACGCTTTATACAAGAATCCAACAATCTTTCCATCCGGAAGTAATTACCTATGTATATTTAGAATTGAATGAAGCATGAATTGTCTTTTTTTGTATTATTTATCTTGAATATTATAGAGCAAATGTGAGTGCACCAAAATAAAAACATTTATTAATATTTTTTCTGACTTTTCATAAGCTAGTTAAGTAATCATTTTTTTGATGTCTGAAATTTTGTTGGATTTTGTCGCTAGGTAACAATTTAACTGATAATAGTGATAATATATCCATTACATAGAAAAAAACAGCTATTATAAACTATTTCCAAATTTGTAATTTTTTCCATAACAGTTCATTGCCTGGACTAAAAGTCTAATGTTATTTCCGACAGACGCACAGTGTTCCGTCTAGAACAAGCTAGGTGGACAAAACTCATTAGCTGATTTCTACTAATGAGTAATCAGATATGATAAACAACATGCTTAAACCTCCTTATCGACTAATTGTTTATGTCTAACTTTCTAATGTCATTAGTTATAGGGTGCGAAAGCCAGCTAATGAGGTAAGTGCAATCACATTATTTTGTCCACGGAATACGTGATTTTGTCCTTTGCTTTTCGTTGACCCTTTTGACAACATACTCATTTATTTTTAAGTGTTAGTGTTGGATCTTATACATGAGACATATTTGATAGATTGGGAAATACAACTTTACACTCCCCTGGATTTTGTATATTAACTGGTTTCAGTTCTCTAATTTACGTTTCTATGCCTTTTATTTAGCAGAAATTAGTAGAACATTTTTTTTTGGAAGCCTGCTTTCGTGGAGCTTTTTGAAGAATGGTTGACGTAGTGAAAGTGGGGAAAATGAAAGACAAAATCATCTTTATCAACAAAACCCAACCAAACCAACCAAATTTGAATTACGTGATGTTACAAAGGACGATGAGACGAGAATTAAGAATCACTTGGCCTCTTTTTCCACAAAAGTTGCTATTAAGTCGAATGCTGCGGGAAAGTCGAAGGAATGTTTTTATTAACCGACGGCAAAAAAAAGGAGGAGGTTCTCAATTCGGATGTATTTTTTTTTATGTTTGTTACTTCTGAACTCCGTCATTTATGAACCGATTCGTATAATTCTTTTTTTAATTGAAAGTATATGCTTCCAGATTGGTTCCATTGTTTTCTAAACCCCAGTTGGATGATGGGAACCATGAGGAATTGAGGGAACTCCTCAAATATATTAGGCACGCGTGTAGTAATTTCGGTATTTTCTATTATAACTATTATTATTTACACCCGGAAATCATAAATTTGGTGATAGTGGAAGTGATGATGAAGACCACAGATGGCTTGTGGAACTTCTCAATGATGTACCTACTTCAAACTATAAAAATACGTCACAGATTCTGATATGATTGCGTTGAAAAAGCAAACAATGAAGTGCCTTGAGGAATCGACGGGACTCCTCAAATATTATCGGCTCACATACAGTGATATACTACAGCCCCGTATAACACCCTGGGTAATATGATAGGGCAATTATATTACCCAGGGTGTTATATGGGGCCGTAGTATGGTGGCATAGGGCTCGTATAAAAGAATATCAAAAGGAACTAAACAAGGTGCAGAGACTAGCATGTCTGATGGTGACGGGGGCTATGAGAACGACCCCGATACAAGCCATAGAAATACTGCTAGGCATGAAGACAATGCGGATTGAATTGGAGAAAAGGGCCATGGAACAGTGGTACAGAATGAAAGCATGTAAAGAATGGAGAGGAAGCTGTGTGGACAAAGGACACGCGCTGATACAGGAGGAGGTGCTATCGAAGTTACAAATGATGATAGCCAATAACGACCTTATAAAGAGGCAGGAGATATTTGTCAAGAAGTATAGAATACACATAGGAGAAAGAGACAACTGGAAGGTAGACGTCGAACACCCAATGACGGTCTGCTTCACAGATGGATCAAGAAGAAAATCAACAAGACTAGCGGGGGCAGGTATACTTATACCTAAACTGCGTGAAAAAGTATCCATCCCACTAGGGAGGTATGCTAGAATTTTCCAAGCAGAGGTGTGCGCGATAACGAGGTGCGCACAGATCATAGGAGAGGCAATGCAAAAGACTGGAAGTGTAGTGATATATACGGATAGTCAGGCAGCATTGAAGGCACTACGAAAGGCAACGGTAACATCCGCCTTAGTGAAAGAATGCAAGGAAGAGCTCAACAAGATTGGACGTGTGACGGTGGCGTGGGTGCCAGGACATCAGGGGATAGTGGGCAATGAGAGGGCGGATGAGCTGGGCGCGGGAAGGGAGTTTATAGGCCCAGAACCGGTCCTTCCTTTCTCGGCTCAAGTCACAAAGGGGGTCATAGAAAGGCTAAAAGAACAAGATGGGGAGAGAGAATGGAGGGAAGCATCTGGATGTTAAAAAAAAAAAAACGTATATTTATTTTTATGACTTACAAAATACAAATAGTACATTACTGCAAAGGCCGTGAAGTAAGGGATTGATGGACGAGTTTGGGCTAGACGGCCGAGTCGTAGACGAGGCCGGATACAACGAGTCCAGCAATCCCTGTTCCGGCCGAGGCTTGTATAGTGCTTTTCTCAAACGATGTGAGGAAATAATAAATAGTTATTTGTTATACAAGGCTGCAGTTATAATTTAACCGCGAGTGTGGAATTGAAACACGAGCTAGCGAATGTGAGTGGTTTAAAAATAGAATCCTTTTCACCTCACTAAAGTGAGAAAGATTCTAGATAAAAAAATCTAAAAAAGAAAAAAAAAACATTAAAAAAGAATAATATTAAAAAAACATTACAAAAGAGTAAAACAAAAAGGAAAAAAATATTAAAAAAAAACAACTAAAAAAACAAAAAAAATGGCCAAAAAACAAAAACAAAAGGAAAAAAACAAAAAAATGGACAAAAAAAAGAAAAACAAAAAAAAAAAACATTAAAAAAACAAAAAAAAAGGAAAAAAGCAAAAAAACAAAAACATTAAAAAAAACAAAAAAAAGGAAAAAAAACAAAAAAAAACAAAAAATACATTAAAAAAACAAAAAAACGAAAAAAAAGAAAAACAAACAAAAAACATTAAAAAAAACAAAAAATAAACATTAAAAAAAGTAAAACAAAAAGGAAAACTTGAAAAAATTAAAAAAAACTAAAAAAAAACAAAAATACATTAAAAAAAGTAAAACAAAAAGGGAAAATAGATAAAAAATACTTAAAAATAACATAAAAGACCCTACAAAAATTGTAACATTAAAAAATAGACAAACATCAAGAAAAGAAAAGATTTTTTTTTTAATCATGAAAAACGATAAACAACACTAAAAAATAAACGAAAAATAACAAAAAAATGTAAAAACCTAACAATTTTTTTTTTACAAAAAACTAAAACAATTAAAAAAAAGTATTGGTGGTTGGCAGTATGTATTTTTTCCTTTGTCTGTTTAATATCAGTAAGCAAATTTAAAAAGTTAGAGTAGCGGCCAATAATGTTTTTAGTTAGGGTTTTCATACATTACTTCTTGGCCTAGGCCTAGAAGTAATGTAGGGAGCCATAAACAAGGAACTTCATGTCTTCATTTCGTGACATTAACGCATACATTTCCGAGCATGTTTGAGAAAAATAATTTATTCAGTAACTTAAATGATTTATAAAAATGCAGGTTGGTGTCTCTTTTTAAGCATACCAAGACACTTGTGATAAGAGACACCGCTCTTCGAGGAGGTGTAACATAATATGCACAAGGTGTAAGAATAAGATTTAGAAAAATGATAAACTATACAAAAATTTACAGATATTCTTTTTGGTTTACAATAATACTAGATAATAATTACTAATGTGTGTGTGTGCGTGTGCGTGTGCGTGTGCGTGTGTGCGTGTGTGCGTGTGTGCGTGTGTGCGTGTGTGCGTGTGTGCGTGTGTGTGTGTGTTCGCGTGTTCGCGTGTTCGCGTGTGCGCGTGTGCGCGTGTGCGCGTGTGCGCGTGTGCGCGTGCGCGCGTGTGCGCGTGTGCGCGTGTGCGCGTGTGCGCGTGCGCGTGCGCGTGCGCGTGCGCATGCGCGTGCGCGTGCGTGTGCGTGTGCGTGTGCATGTGCGTGCGTGCGTGTGTGTGTGTGTGTGTGTATATGTGTGTGTGTGTGTGTGTGTGTGTGTGTGTGTGTGTGTGTGTGTGTGTGTGTGTGTGTGGGTGTGGGTGTGTGTGTGTGTGTGTGTGTGTGTGTGTGTGTGTGTGTGTGTGTGTGGGTGAAACACAAATATTCGTACTTATCTCCACTTATAATAAATCTCTAAATTAAAAAAAGAATCAGCCAGTTTGAAACTAAGCTTTGCGCGGTTCGAATGTTCTCAGCATCCCATGAACGGAAAAATATGAAACATTTTATATAGGTACATTATTATTCTAGCTGCAACTTAGGATAGTTTTTATCCGACTGCGACAGTTAATTTATTTTCCGAAATATACGACTTCATTTAATTTTTCATTTATTTTTATTGAAATCAAACGCTGCTCCAACTGTCAGCTATAAGAACCGTCAAATTTTCGTCAAAATGGCGGAATTGCTTTGCCTTTCACTTATTAATGATTTAAATCCCGTCTACGATAGACTTTTACGAGACAAATGCTAAAATATAAACCATAAAAAAATATTCGATTCTGATATGAGAACTTATATGCGCAAATGTCGTTTTGTCGTAATTTCAATAAATGAAATCAACAAATTTGAACAATATAATTAACACGAATTTGTTTTTTTTGAATGACAATGGCACGCGCTCGGCGCATTCAGCCAAAGTACCTGCGGCGCTACCACGAAAACCGATACTCAATGTTCATATATTTGCATCCCTGTCACTCGAGTATGGTTAGTGCGATAGAGATACCCGAATATTTTCGAATTCCGAAGTTCGTGGTTATAGCTCAGGAATCGAAAATATGGTAAATAATCATAATGTATTTTCTCGAAAAATAATTTAAAATAAATATAGTCAAATGGAGAAAAAAACAAAGCAAGAGGTTATATAGGTAATGATTAAGTTATAAGAGTCCAAAGTTTTAAGAGGGGGTATGTTCTGTCCCTTTTCCGCAAAACGCACCTTCATATGAAACGATTGTTTTTTACTATGACGCTCGAGTATATTGACGTCACAGTCCCTCATCGTTTTCTCACTCTAACAAGCGACATTAAAACGGATGTAGCTTCATAATTTTTTGAGATATTTGAATGGGAGTTTCATTATCTTCTATCTATTTATACATAATAAATGCCTATGTCCTGACTGACTTATTCACTCACTCACTCACTCACTCACTCATCAACGCACAGCCGAAACTACTAATCTTAGAGAGTTGATTTTTGCACAGTATGTTGCTTTTATAACGTGGGCTAGGGATAAAAAGGGATTTTTGAAAATTCTACCCCTAAGGGGGTAAAATGGGGGTGCAAAGTTTGTATGGGAGAACCTTTTTTTTTTTGAGCTATAGACTTAAACTTTGTAGAAAAATTAGTTATTAGAATACAAATGAAACGCTTTCAGCGTTTTGGAAAATTCCACCCCTACGGGGGTAAAATAGGGGTGCAAGGTTTGTATGGAGGAAACATTTTTTTTTTAAATAGAGACTTAAAACTTTGTAGAAAGATCAGTCATTAGAATATAAATAAAGTACCTAGATTCAGTGTTTTAAAAAAATCTACCCCTAAGGGGGTAAAATAGGGGTGCAAATTTTGTATGGGGGAAACAATATTTTTTTTAAAAAGAGACTTAAAACTTTGTAGAAAGATTAGTCATCAGAATACAAATTAAGTACTTTCAGCGTTTTAGAAAATTCTACCTCTTAAAATAGGGGGCTAAAATAGGGGTGCAAAGTTTGTATGTGGGAAACTATTTTTTTTAGCTAGAGTCCTAAAACTTTGTAGAAAGATTATTTAAATACAAACAAAGTACTTTCAGCGTTTTGGAAAATTTCACCCCTAAGGGGGTAAAATAGGGTGCAAAGTTTGTATGGGAAAAACATTTTTTTTTTTTATAGAGACTTAAAATTTTGACGAAAAATTACTTATTAGAACATGAAAAATACTACATTCGGCGTTTTACAAAAATCATTCCCTAAGGGGGTTAAAAAAGGGTGCAAGGTTTGTATGGGGAACACTTTTTCTGAGCTAGACACTTAAAACTTTGTAGAAAGATTACTTATAAAAATACAAAAAAAAAAGACTCAGCGTTTTGAAAAAATCTATCCCTAAGGGGGATAAAAAGGGATGCAAAGTTTTTATCAGGGAAAGTTTATGTTTTTGAGTTAGAGACTTGAAACTTTGTAGAAAGATTACTTATTAGAATACAAAAAAAGAACACAAATCGTTTTAGAAAATTCCACCCCTAATAGGGTTAAAAAGGAGAGCAAGCTTTGCATGGGCAACACTTTTTTTTGAGTTAGACTTAAAACTTTGCAAAAAGATTACTTATTAAAATTAATAATAAAGTACTTTCAGAGTTTTAAAAAATTCCACCCCTAAGGGGGTTAAGAAAGCTTTGTATGGGCAACACTTTTTTTGAGCTAGAGACTTAAAAGTTTACGAAAAAAGTTCTTTCAGCGATTAGAAAAATTCAACCTCTAAGGGGGTTTAAAAGGGGGTTCAAATTTTAAATGGCGAGCAATAAAATTTTAAAGTGTGAGTAAGAGATTGTTAACTTCGGTCTTATTCTGTACGTTAAAAGACTACAAAACTGATTTCAGAGTTTTTCCAAATTCATCCCCTAAGAGTGTTAAAATTGGTTCAAAGTTTGAGTATTTCAAGGCATTTTTAAAGTATGATATTTTTAACTTTGGTTTTAGGCTGTTTGTTCACAAACTAGAAAATGAACATCAACTTTTTTTTTAATTATCCCCTAAAAGAGGGTTCAAATTTTGTATTGAGAGAAATCATTTTCTATGACGATAAAAAGTTCTACGCGGACGAAGTCGCGGGCAACAGCTAGTCATTAATATTAATTTTATTATCTCAATAGGTCTTCAATTTCAGTATAGGTTTTACTTTTCAGCCAATCAGTTAACATTTTTTAATGGTTGTTGGATAGATGTTGAGTTGATCGTTAGTAGTATTATACAGCTTTGCAGAGCGACAGTCATACTGCCTTTTCGCAAACACTGTCTTAGAAGCTGGTGTGGGAATGATCTTAGGCTTCCTTCTACGAATCTGCAACACCGGTGTAAATGGAGTCATTTTATGCCTCCTCAAAGTCATATACAGAACATACAGCTTCCTGACTGTTAACAACTCGCATGTTTCGTAGAGCTCAGTAGTAGGGAATCTGTATGGCTTGGAGTACATAACCTTAAGTAGTGCCCTCTGAGCTCTCTCCAGTTCAAGGAATTTAACCTTCGTGGCTCCACCCCAGACTGGGATGCAATAAGCTAGGACTGACTGAGCCAATGATGTGTATATTTGATTTAATACCCGCCTTGATGTTACATGCTTTAAGGTTTTAAAAATATAGATCAGCTTACGAGTCCTAGACATTATGAGCTCAGTATGGACATGCCATGTGAGTCGCTGGTCAATCATGATACCCAAATATTTCGTTTGACTTACTTTATTAATGACTGGACAGGGACAATTTTCTCCATACAAATGGTCACATGAGTGTATTTTTATCGTAAAACCTGAACCTGGTTGCGTCGTGTTATAATTGGAGAAACAGTTGTAATTGGTTTTATCTGTGTTAAGGGTAAGTAAATTGACCCGCAGCCACCTGGTATGGTATGGATGTAGACAGACAAAGATGATGATAGAAGGTATGGATCACAAAATGACCAGGTATCTGCTGAAACTGGGTAAGAGCAATGTGAGATTGCTGACTAGCATCATTACCGGTCACAATACTCTAAATAAACACTTAAAGATAATAGGTATGTATCGATGCTTCTTGCCCACACTGTGGGGAGGAAGAAACAAGTAAGCAAGTACTAGCGGAATGTGTTATGTACGCGGCACCGCGGTTTAACACATTTGGTAAAGATATGTTAGAGGAGCGGGAATTGAGGGATATCAACCTTAACGATGTCCTTCTGTTCTGCAGGAAAACAAGAATAATGGAAGAATTTGATGTGGGTGCGCTGCCGGGACAGTAACCTTGAGCCCAAACCTTAGGGAATTGGGCTGAATGACCGCGACGAGTGGTCAACTGCCCGCCTGTTTCCGGCAAGGCGTCCCTTCACAACATCACATCACATCACACATACATTTTTTTCTCTAATAATCAACGCATTTGCTCTCGGAAATCAGTTAATGTGGTAAATTGCAAAAGAAATGTGGTAATGTTCATGTGGCTTGGCGGAGTACTGAATTGAAGTCGGTTAAAACTTTGTATTTAAAGTAAAATATTTTTAAGAAGAAATAGAAGCTGGCTGGATGTCCAAGATTTAAAATTTCAAGTGTGCAGAATCCAACCGCAGCCTTCAACGTCTTCTGAAAATATGAATCCTGCAGGAGGACCAAGAAAAGACTTCAAGGCTTCCTCTTTCAAAACGAAGAAACGTCGAGTTGAAGACTTTGTTAAATCGCGTAGAGTTTGTGAACTTTTAACTGCTGCCGAAGTCGCTTCGCGTTCGGCTGGATATAAAAATACGGCAAAATGTATTAAAAACATCAGTGAAAGTCTACAAAAATCAAAATATCCCCAAAACTAAATTGTTCAGTTTGACTGTGGAGTCCAAAACTACAGTCTAATTTCTCTTTAACATAATATGTTAGTGTCTTAAATATCTACAATGTATAGGTATATAAGCAAATAAAGATTAATAAGAATGCCTGACTTGGCTCTACGAAATATCTCACCACTTTTTACTGTAAAAGAGTTTCGAGATTTGGCCTATTTTTTTAAATGGAATGTTTTTATGGGATAAGCTTAATACAACCCAAAAACAAAGAAAAATAATTTTGTCCACCTAGCTTGTTCTAGACGAAACACTGTGAAACGGTGACTCGCCCTCTGCAATATGGTCCCCGATAAACACAACCTGGCTTTTGCTGCGCTTATTTAAACTACTTCTGAATTAGGTTTGATGTGAAACTGCTTTATGTCGGCTGATATCTAGAGATACAGCAGCCAGCCCCTAATAGCCTATGGAGGCTTACGACTTAAGAGGAGCTAGGATTAAACAAAAATACACATCTCTTATTGTATGGTCCACTAATGACGCTACTAAATATTTGTGCAACTGAGTGTTCAATATTTATCTTTTCCTAGCTACATAGTTGTTACTTACCCATCTTATAACTATTTAATCTGATGTATAATACACACTATACTTAACCTGAATTAAGACATCCTTGCCTTTCAACAGTTTCGACATAAGTATCATGTCTAACGAAATATTAACTCGCTAGAACAATGCTACATCATGTTCTTCTTCGTTACACCATTTTTATATGACTTTTGATCGTCATTTTTACATTTGCATTTGCATGACACATTCTGGTATTCTGGTCTATTTTAAGCTAAATGTCGTGCGTAAATGCATTTACGTATCCCGCATGGCTGGGGAACCGACGGGTATGACGGACGCCCGGGAACCGCCCGGACTATCGTCTAAAAAACCCCACGGTGCTCTGCGCGCTGCTTTATGGCTGAGCCACGGGAACGCTCGCGCACACTTCCGCGACTCCGCCAGCATAGGTACACTTGGAGCCTACAAAATACCTATACTCTCTGTCGTCTTACACAACAAGTCACCACGGAAAAAAAAGGCTCTTCAAGTGTATAGTCGGAGATACCTACGTACAGAAGCGCGACCTTCACCAAAACTAATTTTAATCGAATCAAGTACCTACCTCACATTACCTACATTAAAAAATATTTCGCCGATGGGTTAGCTACAAAAAAGTACCATTAATTATTCTGTGGCCAGACTAAGAATAATTATTATTAAAAATTCAAGAATGACTAATTTAGTTTCTTAAATATTGTACTCGATTGTTTAACGAACAAATGTTATACTTAATCGAAAGTATCAAGCGATTTGTATAAAATTTATCGAGTAAAGTCCAATGTAAAAAAAAATCTGCCGTGGAATTTGAGAGTTAACCCATTAGCAATTTATTTTTTAATGTAATAAATTCGATATATAGTAGATTGTTAACCAAGGGTTGAAAGTAACCCATATCACCCGAGATATTTCTGGCGCTCGAATGAAATGAGAGCGCCAATAGTTCGAGGGTGAAATGGGTAATTTCAACCAAGTTAAACACTCTACTTTTCATTTCGACTGTGAGGAAAGTAAAATACTGCACGTACATTTTATAAAACAGGTATATTAAGAGTAATCAGTTAAAATACACATACTGCTAACTTTAGAAAAGTCTAAAAATCGTATCTGATCTAATACAGTGTAGTTTTAATCTTATTTCTTGTATTTACATAATTCTATAAATAAATGTAAGGAATTATTTGCGTAATATGAAATAAATTAATTATTCGATTTTAGATATACCTAAATAAAATAATTAAAACTATATCCAACCTCCAACCTCTTTGCACTGGCCACTTGCCACGGCCTACTCGATTGTAATCAAGTAGGCCGCGACGCAACTTTACTAGAATAGAGGGCCATGCCGAATCGTGAAAAAAAAAGTTTCATAGCATTATGGCGGACAGCCGATATTTACAGAAATGATTTTGAATGTTGATTTTCTGTAATTAGGAAAAAAATACCAACTTTAAAAGGATTTTTCACTTCTCATGCTCGCAAAGTTCGACTTTGTGCTGGATGTATGCTGCACAAAATGCCCCTTTTATGCTCCAGTGCACAAAGTAAATTTGTTTTAAAGACAAAGATAATTGGGCCTAACAGCCACACACACAATAAAACTTCGTAGAATAAACTTGTCATTTGATTTGATTTGCTTTAATAAATTTCACATCCGTCTTTTCCATCACTAAATTAATAAACCCTACCTTTTCGCTTTCGGAAGCTAGCTTCCGAAAGCGAAAAGGTAGGGTTAAAAATGAATCCAGAGAAAACTAGGTTGATGACTAATGGCAATAAAAACACAATACAACTAAGAAACACCACCATTGAGTACACTGACGAGTATATCTATCTAGGACAGCTTATAACTCAGAAAGATTCTATGCGCAGAGAAGTAGAGAGAAGGACCACAAACGGATGGAAGAGATACTGGAGCTTGAAAGAGGTTATGAAAGATAACAAACTTCATATAAACACAAAAAGCAAACTATTCAACACCTGCATATTACCTGTTCTCATGTATGGATGCCAATCATGGACTTTAACTCAGGAAATGACAAACAAACTTGCAACCTGCCAACGTGCAATGGAGAGGAGCATGCTAAATGTCAAGAAATCAGATAAATTGAAAAATTGGGTCATCCGGAGTAAAACAAAAACCAAAGATATAACAAAAAAAATTAGAAGACTGAAATGGAGATGGGCAGGACACGTAATAAGAGGTCACGATAAGTGGAGTAAAATAACAACAAGATGGTACCCCAGAGAAGGTAAGAGAAAGAGAGGCCGACCGCAGAAGAGGTGGGATGATGACATTCGACAAGTGGCAGGGGTAATGTGGAACAGAGTCGCTCTTGAAAGACATGAATGGAAAAGGTTGGAGGAGGCCTTTGCCGATGGGCAAACAGATCTACAGAAATTAAGCAAGCAGCAAATACTAGAATAGAAGTTTTAAGTTTCAATTTAAATATTGTTATTAGGTTTAAGTGGATCTGAATAAAGGGCTATATAAAAAAAAAAAATAATAATAATAAAACCAGATAAAATAGGAGTCAATTATTATTTTAAAATAAATAAATAAATAAAAATTGAACCATTAAATGGCTTGGCAGTATGAAGTACTAAGTCTAATATCACGTGTCGAAAATTAAACATAAAAACTTTAAGTGGCGGGAATGAGCTATTATTTTATTTTAATTTGCAATTATTTGTTATTTTCTCGCAATCGAAGTGAAAAGCAGTGTGTATAACTCGGGCATACTCGGGTATAACGCGCCGTTGGCTCGGGTGGATATAAACGTCTCAGGTTAAGTGGCTCGTTTTATGCGCTTGATGTACTTACAATCTACTATTTATCAACATCGTCGTAATGAACCCGTCGCTTAATGTATAGCTGAGTTTAGATATATGTAAAGCTTCTATTTTAATAATATAAAGTAACTCAATTATCTTCGACTCCGTGGCAGACAGTAACAATCAAAAAAAAATACTTTCCACCCTAGGGGAGATGAAAAAATACTTTTCATCCATAAAAAACAGATGGGTGAAGATCGTGCCTCTATTCATATCTCTGACTAGGTATCTATGCTCTAACTCTAGCTAAATGGCAATAATTCAATTCTCTTTGCTTCTAGCCAGCTGATGATAATTTTTTAGAGGATAAGTGCAATCCAACCCTACGTAGGTTTACATTGTTTGTTGAGCTCTCGTTTTCTGGAGTCACATCAGATGACGATCAGGCGGCGAACGGGAGATCTAATTTGACTCGACGTATTGATATCATATTGGTATGATTTCATTGCCTACACTCCCAGGTGCTTACGAGTCAGAACAAGTGCAAGCGAAAAATGTCATACCAATATCATATCAATTAATGCAGGTAAATAGACCTCCTGGCGAAGTAATTACGATGTTGGATGATTACTTGATTAGATAGTAGGTCGACCGTGGTAGGTTTTACCTTTTGATCTTAGCGCGGGCCGACGTCATATAAATAACCCAACGAACGTCCGCTTCAATAGTTTAGTAATTTTAATGATGTAGGTACAGTCGCCATCACATACATAGGTACACTATACCTAGGTGTTCAAAAATATCGGCACATGCACCCTAACGCCTTGAAAATAGAGGTGTGTTCCGATGTTTGTGACGTTTTTGTTTGCTCCGATGTATGTGATGGCGACTGTACCTTACTTAGGTTTACTATAGTTCTGGTACAGTTGCCATCTGTTACTAAAGGATCAGATATTTTTGAACGCCGTTGCCTGTCACGCACGATATGTTTATGGAGATTGTGAATGGATCCGCGACACGTGCTCGGAATTATAAATTAAGGAGAGTCCAATAGGGAACATTACTGCAATGTTCTGCCGCCAGAGTGCAGCACTAGCACAAACCGTAAATCAGTAGAGGAAGATATGGACTCACACACACATGCACAATTTATTGTCAAACTAGCTGTTGCCCGCGACTTCGTCCGCGTAGAACTGTTTATCGTCTTAGAAAATGATTTCTCTCAATACAAAATTTGAACCCTCTTTTAGGGGATAATTAAAAAAAAAACGTTGATGTTCATTTTCTAGTTTGTGAACAAACAGTCTAACACCAAAGTTAAAAATCTCATACTTTAAAAATGCCTTGAAATACTCAAACTTTGAACCAATTTTAACACTCTTAGGGGATGAATTTGGAAAAACTCTGAAATCAGTTTTGTAGTCTTTTAACGTACAGAATAAGACCGAAGTTAAAAATCTCTTACTCACACTTTAAAATTGTATTGCTCGCCATTTAAAATTTGAACCCCCTTTTAAACCCCCTTAGAGGTTGAATTTTTCTAATCGCTGAAAGAACTTTTTTCGTAAACTTTTAAGTCTCTAGCTCAAAAAAAGTGTTGCCCATACAAAGCTTTCTTAACCCCCTTAGGGGTGGAATTTTCTAAAACTCTGAAAGTACTTTATTATTAATTTTAATAAGTAACATTTCGAATAGTTTTAAGTCTAGTAAAAAAAAAAGTTTTTCCCACACAACACTGGCTACCCTTCTTAACCCCCTTAGGGATGGAGTTTTCTAAAACGCTGAAAGTTCTTTTTGAGTATTCTAATAAGTAATCTTTTTGCAAAGTTTTAAGTCTCTAACTCAAAAAAAGTGTTGCCCATGCAAAGCTTGCTCTCCTTTTTAACCCTATTGGGGTGGAATTTTCTAAAACGATTTGTGTTCTTTTTTTGTATTTTAATAAGTAATCTTTCTACAAAGTTTCTCTCTAACTCAAAAACATAAACTTTCCACGATAAAAACTTTGCATCCCTTTTTATCCCCCTTAGGGATAGATTTTTTCAAAACGCTGAAATTCTTTTTTTTGGTATTTTTATAAGTAATCTTTCTACAAAGTTTTAAGTGTCTAGCTCAGAAAAAGTGTTCCCCATACAAACCTTGCACCCTTTTTTAACCCCCTTAGGGAATGATTTTTGTAAAACGCCGAATGTAGTATTTTTCATGTTCTAATAAGTAATTTTTCGACAAAATTTTAAGTCTCTATTAAAAAAAAATATGTTTTTCCCATACAAACGTTGCACCCTATTTTACCCCCTTAGGGGTGAAATTTTCCAAAACGCTGAAAGTACTTTCTTTGTATTTAAATAATCTTTCTACAAAGTTTTAGGACTCTAGCTAAAAAAAATAGTTTCCCACATACAAACTTTGCACCCCTATTTTTAGGGGTAGAATTTTCTAACACGCTGAAAGTACTTTATTTGTATTCTGATGACTTATCTTTCTACAAAGTTTTAAGTCTCTATTTAAAAAAAATATTGTTTCCCCCATACAAAATTTGCACCCCTATTTTACCCCCTTAGGGGTAGATTTTTTTAAAACACTGAATCTAGGTACTTTATTTGTATTCTAATGAATAATTTCTCTACAAAGTTTAAAGTCTCTATTTAAAAAAAAGTAGTTTTTCCCATACAAACTTTGCACTCTATTTTACCCCTTTAGGGGTAGAATTTTCTAAAACCCTGAAAGTACTTTATTTGTATTCTAATGACTGATCTTTCTACAAAGTTTTAAGTCTCTATTTAAAAAAAAATTGTTTCCCCCATACAAACCTTGCACCCCTATTTTACCCCCGTAGGGGTGGAATTTTCCAAAACGCTGAAAGTGTTTCACTTGTATTCTAATAACTAATTTTTCTACAAAGTTTAAGTCTCTAGCTCAAAAAAAAAAAAGGTTCTCCCATTCAAACTTTGCACCCCTATTTTACCCCCTTACTGAGTACAGTAAGTGCTATAATAAACAATAACAATACTGAGTCCGTGTACATACTTGGAGACTTTAATGCGCATCCGGGCGGCTTATTTTACAAAGAACTTTCGTGCTTTTGCGATGACCAGGACTGGATGTGTGTGGATGTGAATACGTTGGGTCTGCAATCTAGTACGTATACATTTGTAAGCGATGCTCATGGTTCGGTGAGCTGGCTAGATCACTGTCTAACTAGTAAGTCAGCTGTTAGTTCAATTGCAAGTGTATACGTACTTTATGACGTTGTTTGGTCAGATCATTTCCCTCTAGTAGTAGAATGTAATTTACAAGTAATTAAGCCAAAAATATAGTCCAAGGATAAAACTCCACTAAATAAAACTGTGTGGGGTGATAGAAGACCAGAGCAAGTTGACATGTACAATAAAGAATGTAATTCCAGATTAAAAGTAATTGATTTTCCGGAAGAATTATGTCAATGTTGCGATCGCATGTGTACTGATACCAGCCATAAAAAGGTATTAGACACATTTTATAAGGATATAATCTGCGAATTGACGACATCATCTATTGTTAGTGGCACGATACATAACTGTGGTACAACAAAGAAAAAGACTGTGGTTGGTTGGAATAGGCATGTGAGTGAAGCTCACGCGACGGCCCGGTTGAAATTTGAGGTCTGGTTGTGGCATGCTCAGCCGAAAGTAGGACCAGTGTTTGATGAAATGCGAGAAAGCAAGAGGATCTTTAGATCTCGTTTAAAGTGGTGTCAGAAGAATAAAGAACAAATTAAATTAGATATTATTGCGAAACGTCACTCTGAGCGAGATTTTAGGGGTTTCTGGAAGGCAACAAACAAACTTAATTCCAGGCCTGGCTGTCCCGTGAGTGTAGAAGGTATTAATGATAGCAAATGTATTGCCGACATGTTTCAAAACCATTTCCAAGTCGAATCACCACTACCACAGTCAACGGGGGTGTCAGATGCAGGGTCGCGTGGTCAGGAGATGATCACCAAGTTTATAGCAAAAGATGTTTTAAAAGCTATTAAATGTATGACACGGGGTAAGTCTCCTGGTCACGATGGCCTTAGCATTGAGCACCTCCAGCATGCCGGCCCGCATCTGCCAAGAGTTCTGGCTATGTTGTACACATTCTGTGTAGGGCACTCGTACCTGCCGTCGGACATGATGGAGACTGTGGTGGTGCCCATAGTGAAAAACAAAAATGATTCACTAATTTGCTTAGGAGAGGATGCCTGCAGTTGATTAGTATAGCTATTATTATAATTTGAATGGACGGTCTGGTCAAGCTGGGAAAGTCCACTTGGCCCACTGTCTAATAAGTAACCGCCTCGCTTTGTATTTACATTAATTAAGCTACGAATAAACTATATATATAGTTTGTAGCCTCAATATCCATATTTTCCCAACTTGCCGCATCATCTTTATCGCCTTTTAATCGTATCACAACTTCTTTACATTTTTTAAATTGTAAAAATTTCAATAAGTAGGGTCGTTTCGCCGGTAACGCGACCACCTTCGGTTGGCGACCACTTGACGGACTAGGCTGCTTCAATTAAAGATATTAACATTTCTACAAACCCAACAGAAAACTAATTAGTTATTAACTATTCTTGAATAGTGTCAGAATAAGAATAAATACACTTTAAAACCCAAAGCTTAATCCAAAGCAAGAAAAAATAACCTCAATTCACACATTTCACACATTGCTTCCGAAAAGTGTTGACGTGCAGTGAATCTGTAAAAAAAATAACGCGACAGTTGGCGCGAAAACTTTAGTTACGTCACTTAATTTTATTATTATGCTGAAATTATTTACTTGATTGCATAAATGATTTAGCTATTGTAATAATTTCGTTAAAATTCGGCATATTATAAAAATAGATTTAAATAAAATGGGGTGGTCGCGTACCCAAAAAAAATATTACCAAAGAAGTCGGATAGCGACCACATCGTTTTTCTTTTTCTTTCCTTATGGATTCTTGCGGCACCCGCGATATTTAGCTTGGCAAGCCAATTGTGTCGGTAGGTATTTAAGCCGCGCCAATCCATGCTATGTCTATAGTAGGTATATGTAATATAATAATAATATATAATTATAAAATGAATAATTCATATGATTATATGATATGGTTATATTACAAATGCGAAAGTGTGTCTGTCTGTCTGTTACCTCTTCACGCTTAAACCGATGGACCGATTTTGATGAAATTTGGTATGGAGATAGTTTGAGTCCCGGGAAAAGACGTAGGATAGTTTTTATCCCCGAAATAATCCCCTAAGAGGCATAAATAGGGGTTGAAATTTTGTATGGAGCTACGATATAAACGAGACACACGGACGGAGTCGTGGGCAGAAGCTAGTGTAGGTAAGTAGAATTTAATCTAAAAGTTACATAAAAGCTTGTAAAATGGTGGCATTTAGATACCTACTATGAACGACATGTGTGACTGTAATAGCAATATATATAATAGCACTATGGTGTGAGCGAGATGGCGCGCCGTTTTCGATTCTATTTTGCATTGACAAGCAATGTAAAGTAGATTTAGAAGAGTAACAATTTGTAGTAGTATAAGGGCAGTCAGGTCAGGTAGGTCCAACTTTGAGAAAGAGGTCAATCGTCGAATCCGACTCGGCTGGGCAGCGTTCGGGAAGCTACGCTATGGCACATCTTTTCGTCTAATATTCCGCAGTGTCTGAAGACGAGAGTCTTTGACCAGTGCGTGTTGCCAGTGATCACGTGTGGCACCGAAACGTGGTCGCTTCAGAAATCATAAGAAGCATCATAAGAAGGCTCAAAGTCACCCAAAGGGCAATGGAGAGAGGGCTATGCTCGGAGTTTCTCTGCGTGATCGCATCAGAAATGAGGCTATCCGCAGCATAACCAAGGTAATCGATATAGCCCTAAGCCGCTAAAGTTAATTGGCAGTGGGCGGGGCACATTGCACGTAGAACCGATGGCCGTTGAGGCGGAAAGGTTCTCGAGTGGCGACCACGTACCGGAAGGCGCGGCGTGGGTAGGCCCCCCACAAGTTAACTGATGGCCTGGTAACGATCGCAGGAATCCGATGGATGCGGGTAGCGCAGAACCGGTCATTATGGCACTCTTTGGGGGAGGCCTATATCCAGCAATGGACGTCTTTCGACTGATATGATGATGATGATGATGCATCGTTTTATTAACTACTTAAACACAATTTGCAAGAGTGGTCGCCAACTAGCTAACAGGTGGTCGCAAACCGACTAAAGCGGTCGCTATCCAGCGAATTCGCTATTTTGAAACCTTTTCCATATTTTTTCCTAATCTATGGATGAAAGTGCTATATTTTATTGTAGGTTTCAAAACTTGACTATACTCAGAACCTATACGAATACCATCTATTATGTGTGTACATTAAATAGGTATACATTTACTAATCTAAAGTGAGCAACTCGGCTAAGTGGTCGCTAACCGGCGAAATGACCCTATGCGAGTTTTCCAGTTCGCATAATCCGTCCCGTCAAAAATTGGTATTACAATACTATTACTCATTTTTACGACTTACATGTATTTCAATATTTAATTCATGTTTCCCGCTCTGCTGCCATGTTAATGAAGACGAAAGGTTGTTCCGTGAATCGATATTTATTATATTAAACCATTATAATCACACAATAATATAAATTACTTGACATTGCTATTTTACCGACAGACAGCGACAGACATAATTTATCTCATAAAGAAAACTGTTAGCAGCCAATATAAATCTACATTAGGTATACAACCTTAACAGTACTTAACACCAGCGTCATAGTATAAAGACGGCAAAGTAGGTGTTATCGCACACTCAAACAAAATCTCGACCCGTTTCGCACTGAGAAACGAATCGAGATTTTGTTTGAGTGTGCGTGCGGCAACGTATAGATAGTATAGCGCACACATACAAGCCGCGCGCGGTGCGTTTGTATCACATCAGCGTTTGTATGAAGATAACATACTTTGCCCTCTTTATACTATGCCAGCGTCGCTTAGTGTCGTCGAGCGTACCGTGCGCACCGCAACAAGAGCAAAGCTATAATCAAGAATCAAGTCAAAATTTGAAGTTTCACTTCTCAGAGTTGCAGCAGCAGGAACTTCGACTTTCGATTTTCGTGGTAGCGCTGCTGAGTGGTCGCGGTCGACGGTCGTGACACTAAAACCAAGCTATACTTAACCACGAACTTCGAATCCCGAACTTCGTATATCTCCGTCTCTATCGCATTTATGTTTTATGGTACTCGAGCGACAGAGACGGAAATATACGAAGTTCGAGATTCGAAGTTCGTGGTAGCGCCGTTGGCCTAACATAATAATATGATCTGATTTTGCCTACGACTTTCAATGTTCTCTAAGTGCCAGCAAAGTTATTGCTACAACACCACCTGTAGGCGCTTACTTAGCTAAATGTATAAAATTATATGATGACACAGAACTGGCCTACTTGCAGAAGTGCGTGTTACCTACATTCAATATGTAGCCAACTACTTAGCTCAGTGACCCGATACGTAATACCTATGCTACATATGCTATTTAATGTAGCGTTAACAAATACGTATTATACGTTTATAAAGTTGTCAAGAGTTTAGGTTTAGGTACCTACATTTAATTATATTTCGTTTTGTGTTTCATTTCATGCTTATCGTGTATTTTTTTAGGAATCGCCAACAATTTGTCAAGACATTGTTCGCGTGTACCCTTGTGCTGCTGTATTAAAATTTAAAGGCAAGCGACCAAAAGCCCGATACGTTGGACAGACCAAATTCGCGCAGCCCTTGATACAACAATTCGCGACGCTCTGCACTCGGCTACAGATAGGAATATAGAAAGAGATGGAGACACATCATCATCATGGAGATGGATGTTCCAGACCAATGTGACCACGACCCTCAGTAATGAAGGAAACCGATGGAAGGAGGATACGCAGTTGAATGCTATGAGCGATCCTGCGGCACCCCCTTTACAAGGCCGAGCCGGATCTCGTTAGATGGTAGTCCACAGCATTATAGCTTCGGTTAGTCCGTCATACCCGTCCTACCTCCCCGGACAACACGGGATGCGTAAATGTATTTTCCCAACGTTTAAAAAAACAGGAGTCAGGCCCATCACCTTCCGTGTCCGGGTGAATATTGACGACCGCTTTGGACTGGCTGTGCCTACGAAGCCGGAGGTCCTGGGTTCGAATCCCGGCAAAATTTATTTGTGTGATGAGTAGGTACGAGTACGAGTATTGGTTCCTGAGTCATGGATGCTTTCTGATGTATGTATGTAAGTATTTATTTATCTATATAAGTATATATATCGTCGCCTAGTAGCGTCGCGTTGTACTATGGGTACAAGCTTTCCTTAGTTTAAGACTAGGTCGATTTGTGTAGGATTGTCCCCAAATATTTACTATTATTATTATATTCAGCGTTTTTAAGGCGTTTTTTTTGGTCATAGTCGTCGACAGCAAATATTTACTATTAAAAGAGACGAATATCAGAGTTCACTTTTGATGAAGATGTAAGCCAATACCGATACTGAGTATTTTTTTATTAAAGTTTCCGGGATATGTTCTAACTCTGCTGTTGCTCCTCTATCTTGAGCTGACAATGAAGTTAGAACGGAGACGGACCCCGCGTTGGATGCGATCGAACTGTTCAAGTTCTGGTATGCTAACCAGATAAACAATGTAAGGTGGGTTTGTTGTCAGATACGTACAGGTTGAGGTGTGGGGTTAGACAAGGGGGACGCACCTCACCCAAACTCTTCAACCTGTATGTTAATGCGTTGATTGGGAGGCTCAGCAGTACCAGGGTCAGCTGCTCGATAGGAAACACCATGGTTAATAACAGCAGCTATGCAGACGACATGGTGCTGCTGAGTCCGTCAATCTGCGATATGCGAAGAGTATGCTGTCACCCATGGACTTCGGTAACTACAACGCTCAGAAAAGCGAGCTGTTAGTTTTTAAACAGCGGGGTGGATTAAATAGTTGGCACGGTACCAAAGTTAGGGTAGGTGGCGTGGTACTTAAATAGTTACCCTAGCCTAGCCCTTGCAGTAAGAGCAAATATATATGCTGGCACGCAGGTTTGCACGCTGTAGTTGGCAGGTCAAATTGACGCTGTTTAAGGCATATTGTCAAACCTTCTACACGTGTGGGTCAGGTATACCAAAGCTCTCTGCAAATGCATTGAGGGTGCAATATAACAACGCGTTTAGGTTGCTGATGGGGCTGCCGCGTTATTGCAGCGCATCGGGTATGTTCGCCGAGGCACGCGTTGATGGATATCATGCCATAATATGCAAGCGAGAAGCCACACTGATGCGACGCATTCGCGGCAGCGCCAACAGCGTCCTAACAACAGTTGTGGCTGGAAGGTTGGACTGTCCCATCCAAGCACATTGGATCCAGCTCCACGCACATTGGGTGGCGGTGGCCTCCCACCCACTTGGAGTTGGATCTGACGTGTGAGCCTCCTTCGTGCTCTTTCTCTCTGTCTCTCTCTCTAATTTAATTTATTTTCATTTTATTTGTTTTCATTTTCTGTATTTTCTAACACTAGGAGCAAGGTATTTTGTTACTAACATATCATGTGGAACCATGCTCTGAAATAAATGATTTTTATTTATTTATTTTATTTTTATAAATATTAGTTGGTACCGTCCACGACGTTTATGTGAATCGTGTCTTCCATTAGATGCACTTACAAATAAACCCATCCATCATTCTCTGGGTATATATTGTCTTTCTCACTTGTCCACTCTTATAATAAAACAACGGTTACTACAAATATCCTTTACTTAAACACATTTCTAAAAAGGACACTTCATTATAAGTATATATAATATCTATTCTTTGAGCAAGTCAGGTATATAACACATCAAAATATGTTTTGGAATATATTTTCTAATCTTCATGGAATGCTTTATTTTCTGGAGACATTATTATTACCTAATTAGTAATTACCGATTTCAAACTATTCACGAGGCCGGAGAATGGAGGGTCCCCCGCCCGTGTTCCTAATATATATCACATACGACGTTGACATCAATTACGTAAATCTACGATTTGGTGAACATGGTAATCGACTGGCACATACTACAAAACATTCACAGCCTCTGTATATTTGAATCATAAAATCATAATTGAATAAAAGGCACACAATTTTATCTCTCAATTTAAAATTGAACCATATTTATACATAATTTAATAAAATGTTTTCCTTAAATATAAATGATATACTTAAATGTCATGACATTCGCTCACTTTTCCACGAAATTATTCGAACATATAACCTTAAATACATATAAACAGAACGTAGAACCAGCTGTTTCAAAGTAACACGATGACATTTAAATTTGGTCGAATAAATATTTGTATCAAAATATCACACTTAAAACATTGCAGCTGCTCCAATTATTCATATGATAATTATTATTACTTATCGTAGCTACCTAAAAAAAACTAATAGGTACATTCACGACAGTTGTCATGGACCATTCATGCAACACTAATTAATAATTACTAACTACCTAAGAACCCTAATCTGTAACAGACTTTGTTGCCTGCAAGCTGTACAGAAAAACTTGTTTATGGCAATCTTCTAACCTACTCTGACCCCTTATCGACCTAGAACTCGAGGTCGTATCATGAATAGAATCCTTTGACGACCTACAGGAGCGCTATGCCTCGAAGACAAGGGATCTTTATTTGTGTGTGGCTCCATCCACATTCTGTTTTTGCATTGGAGTAGAACATTCGCTAAACGTGTAAGGCAGTTTTGTGTGCGTTAATCGAAGACTCAGTACAACACCTTAGTACGACATAAGAATGATAGTGACAAAAAAATATAACTAATAATGACATATACGAGCGCTAACTGACCATCGTAAACATATTTATAGATAAGATCTTGTCCAATTATGTTCAGTTGTGTCTTCGTTTGTTTTGTACACCCATCACAAACTAAAGGGCCATTTACATGGTGCATGCGCGTTTTATTACATTGCAGGGTTTGATTGAACTCATCGTATTTCGCTAGCCCGCAGCCACGAAGTGGAATCAAATGGCCCTTTAAAATTCGTGAAACAATACTTGTCAACGTTCCACGTTTAACGCGACTTTACAGTTATGGATGAGCCGTTAAATGCTTTTAGGAGGTTTTGGCGAAACCGAAAGAGTTCCACTTCTCGATGTGCGGGATGATCTCGTTGATGACGGGGTACCACTCCGCGCCGCGGTAGTCGATGGCGGGCAGCTCGCCGCCGTAGTCGGTCGGCAGGTGCGACGGCTCCAGGTGCTTGTGCAGCGACGGCATCTTCGAGCCATGGAAGAAGATCTGCGGATTCAAAGTAAAACAAGTTACAGAAGAGCTTATACCACACATAGCCATGGGTATTGTGAGGAAACGAGGAGGTTTTTAGTAATGAACCAGAGCTTGATCAGGAATTGCTCGCCGTGCTGCTCGGGGTGCGGCCAGCTATTCATAACTCTTATCAAAAACTCAATTCTAAGCCGGCAAAAATTTTTAAATTGCTTTAACTGTTAGGGATAACACTTCCACACTAAACGTGTAGGTACTTTCGTATAATACAACGCAATAATTATAACACAGAGATGCTTACGTTAGGGGTTATTGATATTGCATCTTTCCTTGAATTACATGTCCAATAGTCTTGGTGGGACCTTAGGTATCATAAGATGAGCAGGTACTGATTATCAACAAATGACTGAAAGAGATTATACTTCTGTTATTACTGCTTTTATTTACTTTCACCTGTCCCGTTGTCTGTCTGTCTGTAAATCTTGCAAGTTAAATTTGACTCACTTCCCGGTTTCCGATTAATCTGAAATTTTGCATGCATATGTATATCGCATAACAATGCAATATTATGATGACATGGAGCTGATCTGATGCTGTAGCTGGAAGGTGGCCATAGGAACTCCGCAATAAAACGACACAAGCCCATCCCGTTAGAATCGTCTCAATAAGTAGTTGATGGTGATATGCAGAAAAGTACAGTCGGCAATAAAAGCTAGTACCAAAAATGATTTTTTTGACAGAAACTTGTTTTTATGCAACACTTTTTAATATCTAGAACTGAAACAAATGACTCACTCTGTTCTTAAGCTTCTCCCTGACGAAGGGCTTGAACATGTTCCAGACGACGTTGAAGACCATCGGCTGCTTGACGAAGTGAACCTCTTTCAGCCGCAGGGGCATGGCGTCCTGGATGAACGTCAGCAGCCGCTTCGAGAACGACGGCGTCAGCCCCATCGTCTACGAACAATATTAACATATAGTTATTTGAGGCGTTGCAGTACACGTAGAACCGATGGCCGTTGGGGCGGAAAGGTTCTCGAGTGGCGACCACGTACCGGAAGGCGCGGCGTGGGTAGCCCCCAACAAGGTGGACTAATGACCTGGTAAAGGTCGCGGGAGTCCACTGGATGCGGGTGGCGCAGGACCGGCCATTGTGGCACTCTTTGGGGGAGGCCTATGTCCAGCAGTGGACGTTTTTCGGCTGATATGACGATGATGATTTGAGGCGAGGCAGGTTCATGGTCTTCTCTCCCTCTCACTGAGCATAAGCGTGAGCGAGATGGGAGTGCGTGTTCGGAAGTGTGTAACATCACTTTTTAGTACATATTAATAGATTTTTGGAATAATGGATAATTTATTAAAAATCTGTCTGGTTATTACACTAGAATAATAAAAAAGCTATTCTTTTTATATAAAAAAACATAGATTGTCGTTGAAAATTACGAGACCTCGAACATTTATGTTTATTTTTATGGTTATTTAAGATTTTTTTACAGAGTTACCAAGCAATTTTTTAATATTATGTTCGGTAATACTAGTAACACTTCTTTGTTTCTTTTTCAGTCTACAGTAATTTTTCTGTATCTTTTCGTCAGATCGTGAACCGGCCTCGCCTTAAGAAGTCGCTGCCCACTCTACACGGAGTTAGATTTTCATTTCAGCTGCTTCTGATGTTAAAGACTTGGCACCATATACGTTTGGTATCATGCAAAATAACGCCAGTAAAATGAATACCTTTATCACAACATTAGGCTCTAGTGACCTTAACCTTCAGAAACAGGATGGTGTTTTGGAGTACCCAGACTGGCTCGAGCACTGGCTCGCCCTATATCGTAATGTAGCGTTGTAGGTGTGTGAGACATTCGGAGAAGTAACTAGATTAAAGTCAGGAAGGGGTCCGGATAATGCTCCGGTACATTATCCGGACCCCTTCCTGACTTAGTAAGGCTGAATGGCGAGACAGTTCGTGTTGTGCGGCAGTTCAAATATCTGGGCCATATATTGAACGAAGACTTAACGGACGACATGGACATGGAGCGCGAAAGAAGGGCGCTGGCAGTACGAGGGAACATGATTGCCCGAAGGTTTGCCGGGTGTAGCAGGCAGGTCAAGTGTACGTTATTCAACGCATACTGTCTTTCCTTCTACACCTGTCAACTGTGGATAAGGCACAGCAGGAAAGCGTACAGCTCTATCAGGGTTCAGTATAATAATATATTTCGGATTCTGATGGGGCTGCCGCGTTCGTGCAGTGCCTCCTCCATGTTCGCAGAAGCCGGAATACCCGACTTCTTCGCCGTGGTCCGCGCCCGCATCGCCTCCTTCTGGGAGGGAATACGACACTCACGGAACACTATCGTGGAAAACGCATATCGCGATATGAACACCCCTATCTTTAGGTACTGGCTTTCTGTTCACCAGAACAGGAATAAAAAGTAGTAGGTATATAGTTTTACAATTTTAATTTTAATTACCTATTATAATATTTTATATTGTGCTTTTATTTTTACAATTTTTGTTTGTAATGTATATGTGAATGTGATTTTGATATGGGTGGTCAATGCCTGAAAATAAAACTTTATTTATTTTATTTTATTTAAATCTAATCCTCAGAGCCTTCAAACCACCTTAAAACGTATTAATTTATTTTATAATCTTGAGACAGCACATGTCCATGGCTCTTACAGGTGGCCTGTAGAGATCGTTTGCCTACTCCAAGCCAAGCTATAAAAAAATATTGTAAACGCGTATGCGTCTCCTTAGTTACTCATTCAATGCTAACCGAATACCTCATACTTTATTCAACGGTCGTCCTTGTCAGCTTACAGGTGGCCTGTAGAGATCGTTTGCCTACTCCAAGCCAAGCTATAAAAAAATATTGTAAACGCGTATGCGTCTCCTTAGTTACTCATTCAATGCTAACCGAATACCTCATACTTTATTCAACGGTCGTCCTTGTCAGCTTACAGGTGGCCTGTAGAGATCGTTTGCCTACTCCAAGCCAAGCTATAAAAAAATATTGTAAACGCGTATGCGTCTCCTTAGTTACTCATTCAATGCTAACCGAATACCTCATACTTTATTCAACGGTCGTCCTTGTCAGCTTACAGGTGGCCTGTAGAGATCGTTTGCCTACTCCAAGCCAAGCTATAAAAAAATATTGTAAACGCGTATGCGTCTCCTTAGTTACTCATTCAATGCTAACCGAATACCTCATACTTTATTCAACGGTCGTCCTTGTCAGCTTACAGGTGGCCTGTAGAGATCGTTTGCCTACTCCAAGCCAAGCTATAAAAAAATATTGTAAACGCGTATGCGTCTCCTTAGTTACTCATTCAATGCTAACCGAATACCTCATACTTTATTCAACGGTCGTCCTTGTCAGCTTTCTTAGCTGATAAGGGAGTATTATGAGTATATCCAATTATCGGTTGCTACCCAAGGGTGTTATGGTTATTAATTACTTATTGAAAACATTATCAGTAGCATTAATTAATGCTATAAGCACCTACTTTGGTTGTGTTCATGCTATCGCATTATTCCAGTGCAAACGCTTTTAAATGTACATACATAAACAAAGTATGTTTATCAGTGTTGAATTACCTAGTTGAATATAACGAATGCGAATACAGGGTTGATAGATTTTGTTGAGACCGATATGTTTACAAGTTATAGTAATTAGGTACAGTCAGCATCAGATAGTTAGTAGCAGCGAAGGTAGCCAAATATATCGCAACACGTCTTTATTATTACTACCTATATAGGAGTATTGGCTACTTTGGCTGCTAGGTACTAACTATATGACGCTGACTGTACCAATGGACTCGTACTCGCGCTATAAATCAAGGTATATGTAAGTCATAAGGACAAGGACATGTAAAACAACTGAAAATACCTAAAGCTTTGCACCTAATGTATTGTTACCATGTTGCTAGGCTATTGGATAGCTAGAGCTATGTATATATAAATTAGAATTACAAAACAGCAGTAGCTATTGGCGATAAACAGGCATTATATCATAGATCACGGCCGTTCTGCGGCTCACCGCGGGTGTCACCCTCAACATCGAACACCGGCTGTTATTCGCTACGCGTTAATGCGGCTCACCCCGCCGGTCACCCGTTACGAAACTAGACCTCTACCTACGCTTAATTACTACGCATCGCGGTGTCAAGGTATAATTGTGGGTGAGCGTTGAGGTGAGCTTAAAACAAGTTACATAATAAGGGGGCAGGACTGTTATTAACAACGAAACAAGTGTAAGCCAGACCTCCGATTACGCGTTGTTATTACGAATCCTGGCATAAAGATATACCCACTAGGGGTGAGCAGTAAGGTGATGTGAAACAAGATGACAATAGCATAGCAGCACACCAGGGTAATAATAACGCGCGTACACCCACGACTAGCTATTTGTCCGTCAAACGCCCATGTCCTTAAGCACATCGAGAGTAAAACACACTTCCTTCACCGCTCAGTAACATAGAACGGATGTGTAACTAAAATATTGACCTATCTGAGAACCTTAAATGCCAAACACGGCAAAAATTAGCATTGCAGATAACTCGAACAAACGAAACTAGATCGAGTGGTGTTTTTACCGCACGCAATAGGAGTTATCTCTGGACACCCTTGTTCTAATTGCATGTGGGTCGATGTTCAACGTGCAAAGCATCTCAAACTTCCGATCATGTCACTGTATAACCGGAATAAACGTCGTTTTATGTACTAGCCTCGGACGTGATGCCCCTTGAGCCGAAACCCTGAATCGACCAGCGTTTTCCTCGGAGATCGATCGTTGACCGTCCGATACTGTCAGTCTCCATGAAAATTTATTTATGAAACAATACGCCTTCGGAACATCAGAAGGTTATATCTCTTTAAGCATCCTTGTGATTTAACTATTTATAACGTCTTATTGCAATCGCAATGAACGATTATTGGTAATTAAGACTAGGAACTCGATCGTAACAATTTGGTTAGTTGATTAAGTATATCGATAATGTTCTTGGAACAATGGCGGCGGATACGTGATTCGAAAATCAAATTTGACAATGGATTACGCAGAATAAATGATAAGTATAGATAAATTCACGAGGGCTGGCACGAATGGAATGACATCAATCACTGTATGAGTGCCGTCGTCTCAAACCCTAATATAACAACCATTTGGCGTACACACATAGATACTTTCGTTAGGCCAGCAATCGTGAATTTACATACTTAGGTATTATGTATATTTCGCCTAGCTTGTATTTTTTTACATTGAACAGACGATGTGTCACGATAGAGCTTGGTTGATAATGATAATACAATTACGGTTTTAAGTCATAAATTAGAACGTGAATCACGTGTGGAATAATCGTAGTTTATCAACTATAACTCATCGGTAATGTGATGTGAAGGTTCATATGTAGATACCGAGGATCCTGTTTAGAAATAAGTACATCCGTTATTGATATTTTGGCTGATACCTAGATACGAGTAAATACGTACACGTAGCCTTATTATAGGTACTTTCATTGCGCAACATTGTTTTTTATATAGTTTCATCAGTAGGTAGGTTTCAATAAAGAGACAATAGAAAGGACGAGCATAATTATTCTTTGTTGAGAATGTAATTATACTTAGCATTTTGTGTTTGGATTTTAACAAATACATTGTTTTAGCCCTTAATGAATCACGCGACATCTGTGTGTGAAGACGTGATTTTTATGCGAAATCATTTATTTGTAGGTAACCTATACATACACATAAATAATATTCACTGTGATAAAACAAAGGGCTTAACGGTAAATGTAAAAGACTTTGAGGTACAGTCAGCCAAGTTGTTAGCTACACACCCCTGCATACGTTTCAATACAGGGGTAGGAAGCTTCCTACTTTGTTCACTGTACATTGACCTTAAGACATGTCCTTTGCCGGAGGTTGTTTTTATGAATAGGTTTGTGGCCGCGTTAAATGACTGCTTCAAATGGTTAAGAGGGCGCTCGTTTTTTGGTCAGGAATAAGCGAGAATGACGGATTTTTGACGTTGTAATTCTAAGAAACGGAGAGCTTTTTCTAGATCCTGATTACTTATTTGCATAGGTAAACTCCTCATATTGGTCCTAGCCGCCTCCAATTTACGAAGAACTGAATACTTTAACCGAAAATACCCGATTACCGACAGTAGTTTTCTGAAGAGAGCGCAGAGTCATAAGTTTGAGCCCCTAATACTCCATGATGTTATATGAGAACCTACTTGTTTTATTCTATTTTCACTAGCGTAATATGTTGCCATTGCGCCTAGCCGCCTCGAATTTTCCTTATTCTGCACGTATATATATGTAAACTGTTCTCAATTACACCATATTTGTCAACAAAATCTTACTGAAAACTCAAGGATTTTCTCATTATTGTTGAATTATTTGTGTATTGAATCTTACACAACATTAAAGTTCATGCTTATACCAACAAGATCCAGTCCAAAAAATATAACTTTAGTCAAAATTTATATTTATAAATAATTATTCAAAACTAGTATAAATTTACCGTCGCGCGGGAATATATCTCAGTACCGGCTGAATAGCCCTCCGAGACAGACGTGTACTGTGTTTATTTGTGGCTATTCACGAAGCTAACCGGCCACTCTTCAGATAAAATAATATTATTTTGATCTCCGACTAGGCATAGTTGTTACCAACCTCGGGGTCAAACTATACTGGGGATACATTCGTGAGGCTAATCGAGACAAGTTATGAATTGCATAGCTGCCAGTATGACGTAGTGTAGCGAAAAGGCTCAAATCCACAGGATACGTAACATTTAAAATTGAACCTTCTACCTAGAACAAAAGTCATACATTTCAATGGTGATGTATTGTGGGTTGGATCCTTTTGTGTAAACTACGCGTTCTATAGTCAATTATTATTGTACGAGTGATCGTGATACTTGATAGATTTAATTTATTTACTTGTTACTATCAGTCCACCTTGTGGAGGGTCCGCTGCAGTTTCCGGTACGTAGTCGCCTCTCGAGAACCTCCCCGCCCCAACGGCCATTATGATTAGTTAGTATGTATGTATGTATGTTAGTTTGGGCGAAATCTTCAAATTAGGTACAATTGCGTATATCATAGAGCTGGTCTGATGATGGAGTCGGAAGGTGGCCATAGCAACTCCTAAACTCAACAAGATAAAGCCATCGAATTTGGGCTCATTTATTTGGTCATGGCACGGCAAGACTTTGATGCTGGATGATTTCCAGAGTCTGATGATGGAGCGTGGTGGAAGGTGGTCATGGAACTCCTAAACTAAACTAGATAAACCCATCTAGTTTGGGCTCATCAGTTTTGTCTTGGTAAACACTTTGGTGATGGATGATTTCCAGGATCTGATGATGGAAGGTGGTCATGGGAACTCCTAAACTAAAATAGATAGACCTATCTTGTTTGGGTTTGTGTGAATTGTCTGTACAAGTACCCACGAACCAGCGACATAATATGCAGGGTTATTGAAAATAACAAGAAGAATAAAAAACTTTTTAAAAAACAAGCTCATATGGCGTTTGTTAAGTACAGCACGATCCTACCTTGCATTTAGTTATTATTTTCGTTTATATATAATAATAACACACACCGGGGGTTTACACTGGAAAGGGAGATTTTTACGTGGTTTTATTACATTTCCGGGTCATCATCATCATCATCATCATATCAGCCGAAAGACGTCCACTGCTGGACATAGGCCTCCCCCAAAGAGTGCCACAATGGCCGTTCCTGCGCCACCCGCATCCAGCGGACTCCCGCGACCTTTACCAGGTCATCAGTCCACCTTGCGGGGGGCCTACCCACGCTGCGCCTTCCGGTACGTGGTTGCCACTCCAGAACCTTTCCGCCCCAACGGCCATCGGTTCTACGTGCAATGTGCCCCGCCCACTGCCACTTAAGTTTAGCAATTCGGAGGGATATATCGGTTACCTTGGTTCTGCTGCGGATAGCCTCATTTCTGATGCGATCGCGCAGAGAAACTCCCAGCATAGCCCTCTCCATTGCCCTTTGAGTGACTTTGAGCCTTCTTATGAGGCCTATAGTAAGCGACCACGTTTCCGTGCCATATGTCATCACTGGCAACACACACTGGTCAAAGACTCTCGTCTTGAGACACTGCGGAATATTGGACGAAAAGATGTGCCGTAGCTTCCCGAATGCTGCCCAGCCGAGTCGGATTCGACGATTGACCTTCCCTTCAACATTTCCGAGTATCACTCTTTATTTCGAAATAAATGTTAAAAAAACCGGCCAAGTGCGAGTCGGACTCGCGCACGAAGGGTTCCGTACCATTATCTATATCTAAAAACGGCAAAATATATATATCTAAAATCACGTTTGTTGTATAGGAGCCCCCTGTAGCCTAGTTAGTAATTTGGTAGTGACTCTGCCTACGAAGCTGGGGGTCCCGGGTTCGAATCCCGGTAAGGGCATTTATTTGTGTGATGACCACAAATATTTGTTCCTGAGTCATGGATGTTTTCTATGTATTTAATTATTTATTTATCTATATAAGTATGTTTATCGTCGTCTAGTACCCATAGTACAAGCTTTGCTTAGTTTGGGGCAAGGTCGATTTGTGTAAGATTGTAAAAGAAAAAGAAACAAATAAAAACTAAAATAAAAATAAAAAGATGTATTCTGTTTTTTAGTATTTTTTGTTATAAATAGCGACAACAGAAATACATCATCTGTGAAAATCTCTATCTATCACGGTTCATGAGATACAGCCTGGTGACAGAAGGACAGACAGGCATTCAGACAGACAGACGGACAGCGGAGTCTTAGTAATAGGGTCCCGTTTTACTCTTTGACTACGGAATCCTAATAAGTGACATAGGTTTTAGGCTCAGAACATAAAAAAAGGGAGAAGTGCCGTACTGCTTAATTTCAACCAAAACCGATGTCCCCAGTTTTCTCCCACCGCAGCGCCCACAGGCACACACATTGAACTGTGTAAAAACAAAGACTCGGGCGTTGCCAGTAAGTCTACGGCAACATGCAAACAAGGGCTGTGATTGGCTTAAACGCACTACACTAGGGGGGCGACAAACGTTAAAATTATGTTTTATCGACATTGATATTAAAATTAATATTATGTTATGATATTGATGGGTAACAACTTCAACAACATGGTAAGTTTATGTGGTGGTATTTAAACTTTTAGCTACAAGTTTAAATAACACGGGTTGTTAACTTACCATAAATCGCAAAAGTAAAAAATATTGGCGAATACCTACAGAGTAACATAAAAGGCTTTTTATAAGTTCGTGTTCACATACATTTAAAACTCTGGTCACATCGATATTTTTGACCTGTAGGTACCAGGCCGATCCGACTCGCATTTTGGCGCGAAATAATATGTCCATTACTCATATTACGAGATTTAAGGCTAAGGGCGAGTATCCACCAAAGATGTGCGAAGATGTGTTACCATACATTTTACACCAAGGTTTCAAGCAAGCGAGGTGTCAAATATTCGAAAAGTGTACGGCTCTTATTAAGTGGTTGGAAACATTTTTCTTGAAAAAGTTACGAACACATTAACTCTTCTCTGTACAGGAAACCAGTTAGGACCTCTGCCAGTAGCATCTATCCATTTTTTTAGTACCTACTCGGATTCTTTGGAAAACTGTTATAAGAAACCGAGATTTCTTCTTCAATTATCACATTTCAAATGAAAGTAAAAAATACTCATTTAAAATAAATTATTGGTAATAATATCACATTTTAAGTTGTTCTGAAGCCATTTGCAACTAAATTATATACTTGTTTATACAATTTTAATATGTCTATTTACCGTTCATACTGCAACTTAGTGAAAATCTTATTAGTAGGTACCGTAAACATTTTGTGCCTTTTAATCTTATTAGTATGTTATTAGTTACCTTTAAGATAGGCACCCAACCAAAACAAGTAATTAAATAAAATAAAACAGCGAAAGTAGTCGAAATAAAATAACTAGTATGATATCGTCCTTCTATTTTATCGATTACGCGTAAATTGTAACTGCACTTTGGCACCGCTCTAGTTTGCGACGCCAAGCAGCGGCCGTACCACTAAAAAATTCAAGCATCGTCCATATTCATAGTGGTTTAATACATTGCGCCGTGGTTTACTGTATTGAACGTTCAATGTACAACGCATAGAACAAAAATATGCTTTTTCGTTCGATATGTTAGTTCGATCCCGAGAAATGATGCGGCGTTGCGTTTATTTATTAAAATATTAGTTTTTACTGACTTAAGTGAAAATACTAATACTCACATGTGGTGCGTGACTCCACCATTCATGTAGGTTTTAGTTTCATTCCTATATTTGCATGTAACCACGCTAAAATTCGGCATTTTGAGTAAACGTGGAAAAACATTTCAGATTCACGGCAAATTGCGACTAACATACGGTGGGCAGTGACATGCCCATTTGGCCATGTCGCACCGACACGCGCCAAGCCCCCGTTTCATATCTATTCCTTTTTATCATCTGAGGTTTTAGGCTTTTGAATAAAATCACGCATTAATTAATTGTATTCTAGATAAAAAGCTGTGTTTGTATAATTTATAATTTTCAGTTCCTTTGGTAAGAAACGGACATAGCAATTTCTATAAAGGGCCGTTTTTTTTACTGTATATAACAAAAAAAAATTCTTCAAGAAATGAATACGTAAGTACCCAGTAATTTCCTAGTAGTGGGTCTACTGGTATAATTTCATTACATTACTATATATAAATAAGACTCAGATAATATGCAAACTATTAATATCCGTAAAACAAATTATTATTCTTATTACTGACAACTTTAAAACTCGTTAGTTTATTTTATACTAAAAAAACGAAACTAAATATACTTTGTCATATCATAGTATTTTAATACAAATAGAAAACTTGTGCTCAAAAATCAAATACTTACTTTATTCAAGTTATCTAACTTCGCTAACATGATGTTCTAGAACATCATGTTAGCGAAGTAATACTTACCACTTTTTAGTGCAAGTATCAATATCGGTCACGGAGTGAATTCCAACGGTGCGCTATACAGCTATTTGCATCGGCAAGCTCCGCGGTTAGTTCTATCCCGATCGCACTTACATATAGCTAGAAAGGGACGGCACCCGCGGCTGGTGCGATCTCGCTGTGCATGTGGGGGTTAGGTACGTTTGTGTGGGTGGTAGTAGTATTTACACACACAAACGCACTACGCGTGTCAAAATATCGAATTCTGAGCGAGCTCTTTTTTGAAGAGCACTCTTAACGGCATCTAAGTGTAAATAAGAGCTAAAAAAAAGAATAAAAATAAGTTTTAATAAATATGATTCAGATTCTTACATTTTTCACAAATTTAGACTAAGTTACGATTGTATGGCGAATCCGATTCGCCATACAATATGTTCGAGGAATCGGTGCTGGAAGTTTTCCTCGTCCAAAATTGGTAGTCATAATTTTGGACGAGGAAAACTTATCTATTAATTATTTTTAATACAGGATCCTCCATAACCTAAACATTGTATTGAAAATTGGGGACTCATTTTTCTGTTCAGGTTTTATCGTGTACAGTCTTTAAGAGCTAAAAAAAAGAATAAAAATAAGTTTTAATAAATATGATTCAGATTCTTAAATTTTTCACTAACTTAGACTGAGTTATGATTGTATAGCGAATACGATTCGCCATACAGTATGTTCGAGGAATCGGTGCTGGACTGGAAGTTTTCCTCGTCCAAAATTGGTACCGTCAAACATGCCTACTTTGCCACCAGGGGGAACTCTGCCCAAGAGCCAATTTTAAAATTTTCCTCTTGGGCAAAGTTCCCCCTGGTGGCAAAGTAGGCATGTTTGACGGTAGTCATAATTTTGGACGAGGAAAACTTATCTATTAATTATTTTTAATAAGTACAGGATCCTCCATAACCTAAACATTGTATTGCAAATTGGGGACTCATTGTTCTGTTCGATATCTACGAAATATTCCGAAGAAAAAGGTACCTATTCATAATTTAATGTCCACATATCGGATACGATACGCGGGGACACTGAACCCGTTTCATACGATAGCATAAAATGTGCAAATGAGGTAGACAAAAATTAGTTAAAAGGGGATTTTTCTTCAATTTTGCTGATTGTACGACTTGTGACTGAATACCCGCGTCGCACCGTCTCTTTGTTATGGTTACGGCATGATTTGTCATTCGGCATGCGCGTGCGATGCAGCCGCGGCGAGTGAAAGTGAGGGCTGACACTGACACCCGTTATCGTTATCATTCGCTGCAAAAATACTGCGACAATGTCATGTATGTACTATGTAGGTATATGCTATGTATTTTTAAACCGATACTGCTTTCATACATATTTGTTTACAGAGATTCGCTTATCGGACACTTTAGCATTAGACAAAACTTGAAGCGATAAACTCCAATTGTATAATAATAAGTGTATACTCGTTGTATGATATATACAAAAAGTAAATACCTACTTTCGTTGTTTTTATTCCAGTTTCATTTTGTTATTGTTTGGAATGTTTCGGTATTCATCGCCCCTGTTTACGTTTGGTATCGTATCACGTAAAATTAAATTCAAGGCGTTTTTTTCAGATACTCATATTCAGATAGCTATTATTGCGTTTTGAATAACCGTGATGAATTAACGTAACATAAAGAGCTTATAAGTGTAAATAAGCTAAAACGGATACGTAATATTCGATCAATATAGACAATAGCAAAAGTTAAAAAATAATAACGCACTCAAAAATATCACACCGACTCCAATCATCATTGCATGAAGTCGGTGTCAAGATATTTTTGGTAATTGCATTAGCATTGATATTTCTGCAGGTAACTTCAGTAGAAATTAAAATCTTGGTAAAGCATTGTACACACACATTTACTTCCTTAATTATTGTAATTCAGGGACTGGGCTAGCGTGCCAAGCCAGCTGAGCAGGCCACATTGAACCCTAACACAATAGGCGCAGAGGCCATTGACGCGCGCGCCTTTGTTTTAAAAACGTGTGCGTCTCAATCTAGGTTTCATAAAACACCGCGTAAAACAATGTGTAATCACGCGTTGCTTTGTAACAATAACACAGATGCCATATTTGTACAACGTCGGTAAATCTAGATACATATAAACAAGCGACAACTCAATTTCTTAACCCAATTAATTGACTTAAAACTACGTAGTTATGTGCATATACCCCATAGAAACTCGTACATCTCATGAAACGGTGAATTACAGCCATAAAAATGTAACGAAGTGTAGATTTATTACAGAGATTCAAGGGAATCTCACATGTTGTGAAGACATAGCTGTGATGAAACGACCGCCAACGAAGGAACAAAATCGTTGCTATGATCACAGATAAATCTAAGGATTAGGGTAAGTGCTTTAAAAAAGTATCGTGGTGTATGCTGCACTAATTGAAGGCGGTAAGTAAGTACTTTAACATTTCAATTAAACGTAGGTACTCAAATTAAAAGATATGTATTGTTAAACTGTACTGGTGACTGAATTGCAATACGAGCATGATCTCTTCAAATGATATAGGTACTTATAGAACTTTTTTATAATAATGTTACCTATTTGTAGTTTTTATGACATTAGGGCCATCATGAATGACTTCTCGGCGATTGCAATGTTGTTTCAAATGATAATCGTCATTTTAGGACCAAGTGCTTTAAAACCTGCATGAGTACTGTTCTGACAAATACGTGTGTGTGAAAGTGAGTTTTTTGCCAGAAACTCAGCGCTATCGTTTTGTACCTATACGCGACATATGCAATAATCTGTGACAACTTTGAGTTCCCGTTTACACAAGAATTCCAAGATCGCAGCGCAACGGTGTTACACCTGCGTCGCGGTCGTGTTTGATTGCGTTCCCGGGGCTCCGTCACCAGCAGCGGAAATAACACACAGAATGTTTAACCAGCAGATGTCTGATATACCCACCTCGCCTCCATGTGTTGAAGCTCATACTGAGGGACTATTGCCACTCCCAGTAACCCACACCCCTTTATTCACACTGCGATTTTTTTTCAGGGTCCTGCACTGACGGGCAACACATTCCCAGTAGTTCTTAGTGCTGACAAACGGGTGTGAACTAGTGGTCCATTCTCGGCAGGATTAAAATCCCTCTTAAGTAAACCTCTGCATAAAACTCACCTGTGTCCAGCCCATATTGTGAAAATCCATGATGACAACCGTGCCGCGGACCTGGGACTCGGGTTCCAGCATGGCGGCCTCGTGGATCAAATAGAATAGCCTGAACAGTTGATCGGCGTTCACTTTCTTTGGGTCCCAGGAGCCTGGAAACAGAACAATAATTAATAACAATGTTTTGCAAGTGTTATTCCAAGGGGACTATTTACATCTCCTAGTTGCAGGTTAATTGTATCGTAATAGACCCGGGGACTCTATACATGCATCTCTCGGCAAACATGTGCCTGGGTATTCGTGAAGCCTATTTGCAGAATCAATTAGGAATTAAATATGAATTTAAATTTTGAACATAGTTATTGCTAACTGTAACTAACCAAGTGTTTAGTCGAATCTTACAAGTTTCTACTTTAGGTAAGTATTTCTGTTCCACAACACTAAAATAAGGTTCAAATTGTCAGACATTTTCGAAAAATTATACGTTATGCAAATTGAGAATTTGATTAAGTATGTTGCTGATAATTGCATAACAATATACGTGTAATACATTGCATAATAATTTCGCTCATTTGGTGTGAGAGAAATAACTTTGTTTTACGTGGTTTGTCGTGCGTCGCAAAAGTTAAACATGATGTCGATTTGTTTGTTGCGAATAGCTATTTAGAAACACCATTATTTAACAGCTTGACAAATAAACCTGGATTAAGGTAATCCCCAGCATATGTTCAAGATAATTTAGATAAGAGCCCAATTATTAAAGTGACGTCCTGTTCAATTAATCCTAAGAATTATATGTGATCTAGATAGTGTAATGTTATATATTATGCAAATGATAAACTTGAAGGAAAACTGATGCAATCAACACACTTGTAATTGAATTAAAACAATTGTTCATTTACAAATAAGCATAAATACTTCATTTAAGTAGTCGTTTAACTACTCATGCTGTTTTATTTGTTATTAACAAGATCGATACACTTAACACTAACACTTCGAAGAAAGGAAAGAAAATACATCTAGGTACAAGGAACTTATGAAGTTACGAAACATCGTTAAACATCTGAGTTAATTGATATTTCTTTCTTTGAATTTAATTTTTACCTATTGTTGCATATTGTAGCTGGATATACCTACACAGTACTTTTTTTTGTATTTTTAACCCCCGACGGAAAAAGAGGGGTGTTATAAGTTTGACGTGTCTGTGTGTCTGTGTGTGTGTGTCTGTCTGTGGCATCGTAGCTCTTAATCGAATGGACCGATTTGAATGCGGTTTTTTATCCGAAAGCTGACATGATCGAGATGGTTCTTAGCTAATACGTTATTGAACTTTCAAATGAAAATGTCGGGGGCTTTTCAACTTTTCTAAGTTGTAGTTAGGGCTTGTGCACAAATCACGCGAGGTTTTTTCGGCTACTTTTTACTCGTGTGGTAAGTATCTACTCGTGTGGTAGATATTTTTTCTTAGTTTCGTTCTCTGTAGAAAAATACACGTGAGGTATCCTTATACCCCCCCTCCCCCAACGTGATCTTTCGTGATTTTTTCCTGACCCCCCCCCCCCCCCTATCGAACCTCGCGTGATTTGTGCACAAGCCCTTATTTATTATGATTAGCTTAAGTTACGCAGCTTTGCAACAGATTTTCAAACTATCTTTCTAAAAGAATCCGTCATAGGTATTATAAATTTCGTCAAGTCTGTTTGTATTTAGTCCCTGGGCGACCGAGCTCTGCTCGGGTGAAAATAGAAAACAGACGGTGAAAACGAATATTCCAAATTTCATCGAAATCGTTAGAGCCGTTTCCGAGAAGAGATTGCAAATATATATATACGAATATTGCTCGTTTAATAGTATAGGATGTAACGTTCTCGTATGGAGGTAGTGTACCTCCGGCGTTGACGATAAGCACCCGCCGGCCCTTGTGGTCGCGGCCCTTCATCACGTTCACCACGTTGTGGTTCAGGAAGGCTTCCTGCTCCTGTTCCGGCATCAGCCCGTCTAGCAGCGACGCGTTGTCGCGCTTGAACTCTGCTATTCTACGCATCTGTCAACAAACATTACATTTGTACACAGTTTTTCACATAACTCCAGGCAACTCCAGGGCAGCTAGCATGATAGGTTATATGGTCATGTTTTACGTGACGATTTGGGCGCTCTGGAACGTAAAACTTGACCATAACACCTATAGCTGGGCTGATAGACGGCGGACCAAGGCGATATACAGCGTGTATTTTTAATATTACCTCAAATTGAAACCAGACGTAGGTGCTAGGGATGTGAACCGAAAAAAATTCTTAACCAACCAATGTTTTTTTGTCCTTATAAAATAACTCAGCACGCAATGTATCACTACTTTGTCTTACTGACGTGACGTCACAACTGTCAAAAGTGACCCGCTTCTTCCATGTGTCAAAGGAGTGTACGCAATACATAGCTGCTCCATAAATTTTCAAAAATTAGTTTTACTTTGTTAGTTAAGACTAATTTAAAATGGTCTTGCAATATCGGTTCATAGCCCTATTACCTACATCTGGTTACAATTTGAGGTAATGTTGAAAATACAGGCTGTATATTTTAGTATCTGTCGCAACCGCGATCGGAAAGAACACAAATGTTGTTACAGCATTTTCCTGACTGCGTAATAAAATTCCGACTTAGGAAAACAAAATTATTGTCCATTTGAACAGTTGGAGACGTTGTAGGTACTAAGTACTTGTCATCATAATAATGGAGCAGTTTACGATATTCGAGGACAAATAATGTACCTCATTTCCTCATATGATTTCGATAATGCACAAAAGTAACGACACAATGAGAAAACTACAGGTAGGTACCTAAGTATTAGTAATTTATTGTAGGTATATGCAACAACTTAACTAGGTAAATTGTGTAGCAAATCAGCTATGACGAGGGTCTTCTAGCCTACCGTCATTTGTCTCGCCGTTTTTGTGGAAATATATGACACAGCTAGGTTAACCTAGTTCAATGCCGCTAGGATTTATGAACCTATAGTATTATATTATGTAAATTATAACATTTCATTGTAAGCCACATTCAATAAGTAATATATCATTATTTATATTACTCATTTGCTTAATTTGGTGTAAGCATGGGTAATTGCAATGAAATCTAAACACAATTGACTTCGTGTCACATCATTGTTTGATGATGTGAAATGAACTTCCCATATAAGAATATGTTCATAACAATGAAGAAAACATTACCACTCGTGTACGGCTTGTAAGAGTAACATCATTCAATTATTTATGTTATAATAATCGGAATTTCCCATAACGCTCGTGTGTTGTAAATGTTGATTACGTTAAGTTTCTAGGTAAAACACCACAGATTTTTTTTGTTGAAGTGTTTGAAGAGTTTATCTTCTGAAACATTACATCGCGCGAATGCTGCATATGAATGACCCAGCCGGTTGCCCAACCACGTGCGAGTGGCGGGTTGCGGGTTAACGACTGGCTGCAATAATGCGGCAACCCATGCCTTCAGAGCAACCATGACGTTGCTCAATCATCATTCTGTTATTAAATTTAATAGAGCTGCCAATCGGCGGCGTTTCATCGACATAGATTGCAGCCAAGGCTACTATCACAATGGTGTATACCAATATAGCAACTGAAGGCACTTAAGACTTTCTAGTTAAGAAAGTTAGGAGAACGGCTTCTGCAGTCGTGCCAGCATAAAAAGGTGTCTACGACTGTGTGAATCTTGAAGGCATTCTCGACTTTTCAGTTTAGCAGCAGTATAAGCGTTGTATAATACTGTTTGCAATTTTTTTTATACCACCGGATAAATTATTGACACAAATTATGTCACTTTAATGTACGGTATGCTATTCCTTCTTACAAGCAATCTGTTTTATAACAGTCCTGCAAGATGCTGGAGGTATTCTTTTTACAAGCTGTATATTAACTTATTACACTGTTCGTATGTATGTAAATATGTAAGTATGTATCCAATTGAGCTGAAATTCTGCAAGCATATGTATATCGCATGACAATGCAATATTATGATGACTTGGAGCTGATCTGATGCTGGAGCTGGAAGGTTGCCATAGGAACTCCGCAATAAAACGACACAACCCCATCGAGTTTGATGGGCTTGTTAGAATCGTCTCAATGAGTAGTTGATGATGGTATGCAGAAAAGTACAGTGAAATTTTTGACAGAAACTTATTATTTTAAACCATATCTGTGGCAATCAAACGGTTATAAAATTGACACGTATGCAATTGTGATTAATAATATGTGACATGTAATGTTTATATAATATTATGAATAAATGAGTATGAGTATATATAACTACCTAATACTTAAGCCTGCTAATACAAGATAGAATACCACTCTTTATTATAGTGTTAACTCAAGCTTTTGTACAATAGGGTACGAGTAGGTACCTAAGAAGGCTAGGGCGCTATGTCGGGTAACCTCCTCGAGTGTCTGGACTCAATCGATTCCTCTTGTGTCTTGGCCGGTGCGCCCTGGAGACAACGGCAAGTGATAACTTAGTGAACCCTAAGTTATCGCTTGCTGGTGCTACCAATAACCCGTCACGGGGGGGGACGGGGGGTTCCGCCCGGGGAATCGCAAGATTCCCCAGGTGCGGCTTGAGGGAGAGGCCATTGCCGTTTGCCTCTATAATAAATAACGGACCCGTAACCCTGACAAATCCTCTGCAATCAGAAGATTCATGTTAGGCGCGGGGGCTGCGACCGTCAGGCCGGGGCCGAGTTGTGGCTGCGAGGGAGAAAACCTCTATAAAAAGTTACAAGGGGACCTGAGAGGGTGAATCCGAGGTCTATCACCCTCTCCCGGCGTAGAGGTCCTTTGGTCGGGTCGGGAAGCGTGTGGTGTCGCCCTGCACGCTTACGACGGGAGGGGGGGCTTTTGCCTCAGTAGTGAGGGCAACTGCGGCTGTTGCCGAGGGGCGTCGTGGTGAAATGTTCGCGATCCCATGACGCCCCTACTACACGGCAGAGAGGGCATACCTTGCTGGTTTTAGACGGTAGTCCGGGGGGTTCCCGGGAGCCCGTCATACCCATCCTAGTTCCTCGGCTAGGTGGGATGCGTAAAGGCATTTCCACAAGTAAAAAAAAAAAAAAAAAAAAAAAAAGGTACCTAAGAAGGCTAAGAAGTAGATTTATCTAGCTCACAGGGTTTGTTATTGTTTTATTATACGATAATATGTACTGGTGACCTATAAAAGTTCTGCAAATAAGTATACCTAGGTTATGATTACATGCGTCAGAACTCTAATTAAAAAACAAAATAAACAACAGACCTACAAACATAAAAGCATGAGCTAAAATAATTGCTTATGTCATTGCTTATCAGTCATGCCCGCTAGCGGTTATCACCCTTGCACGATATCGTGTTGATTCGCAAGTGTCACTTCATCGACACTTACAAATCCAAGCAATCGATGGTTTGTTCTCATATATCTCATCAAGGAATGAATCCAGTCACTATTCTAAGCTTTTAATACAATACAAGGAGCATGGAGCAAATGCCCTAGTTGAAACTTCGTTAATTTAAGGTTAACGAATTTTACGGAAAATGACTGAACTACGAATACATTACAGACTTCTGTATCCAGGGACGAATTTGTTAGTAACTTACAAATATTTTCTGAACCTAAGCGATAGCGGTTGAAGAATGTATTAGTTAACGAGTTGTCTGTGTTAAGTACCTATTAGCTGTTAGTTAAAAGTGTGATTAATGAGACCCCACCAATCTGCGGACTTGATACATGCTGAGCGGAAAGTAGCTATTTTTTGCAATACTTCGCCGTCAACTTCGCAAGCGTGTAGCTCGTTAATCGCGCTAGATACATTACAAATCACCATTTCTCATTTCACCTAAGGGAACGAAACAATCCTATGTCTAACTCCGGGACTGAAACTCTACCACAAGTTTCATCTACCGACTGCAAGACCGATTGAAGACCGGAGCCATAACATCAGTACTTGCTCGGTATGTATGTGGTGTTGTGTGTGACGAAGGTCACCAGAGCTCCTCAGGTTGCGCTGTTTTGAGAGTCAAGAAACTGCATTTGTATCTTGCTGATAACGTGATAACACATCGAATTCTTAAATGCAGTGTAATGTGTGTGAGACTCTTAGAGATGCATGCGCCCACCGGATACCTAACGGTTACCGCCGTAAGTAACCTACGCTAGTTTGTCATCATGGATGCATAATAAGTTTCTGTCAAAAATTTCATTTTTGGTACAAGCTTTTATTGCCGACTGTACTTTTCTGTATACCATCATCAACTACTCATTGTGACGATTCTAACGAGCCCAAACTCAACGGGGTTACGTCGGTTAAGTATTGAATTTCCATGGCCACCTTCTGTCTCCACTCTCCATCATCAGATCAGCTCGATGGTACCATAATATTGAATTGTCATCCAAACTATACCTTTAACCAAAATTTCAGCTCAATCGGTTTAAGATTTCTGCTTCAAAATTGAAGAGTCATTCCCATCTTCCAACCTATATCCATCCGGTTTCATATGACCCAAATTGAGTTCCAAGATTTCACCCGAACAAACATAGTGACATAGGGTATACATAGTTAGTTAGTTACATACATCGCTAGTTAATATAGAAAGCTGGTACAAAAATGTAATTGATTCAGCGCTTTAAACGTGAGAAGGTAACAAATAGGCAGAGTTACTTTTGCATCCATAATATAAGAGTATGGAAGTAGTTTTTTATACTTAAGTATTGTATTTAATCATGTTTAGTGTGAGGCCTTCGCGTCCGCGCATCCGGCTCATATCGGTTGATAAAAGCGGGACGTATTCGCATCCACGCCGCGCCGGCGCCGCCCTTTGGACCAACACACAATCTAACGCAAACACGTTAACACATACCACTATTCATTTCATTATTGATTGCACAAAATCACCCATTATTAATTACCTATATTATCCTTCCTATCCTTCCTATACTATTAGACGAGCAATATTTGTATATATATATATGTACATACTCGGAAACGGCTCTAACGATTTCGATGAAATTTGGAATATACGTGGTTACGGGGGCGAGAAATCGATCTAGATAGGTCTCATGTCCGGGAAAATTCGTTTTCAGGGACTCCTATATCCTTCCTATACTATTAAACGAGCAATATTTGTATATATATATATATATGTATGTATATATATATATTTGCAATCACGTTCTCGGAAACGGCTCTAAAGATTTCGATGGAATTTGGAATATAGGGGGTTTACGGGGGCGAGAAACCGATCTAGCTAGGTCTCATGTCTGGGAAAATTCGTTTTCACCGTATTTTCTCTATTTTCACCCGAGCAGAGCTCGATCGCCCAGGGACTGTTACGTAAAAACGGCTTACATGATAACATAAGCCGCACGGGTGGCCGTTAAGTAATGAAACGAATTATGTAATTTCTATCGATGTTTTCAATAATATCGATTATTTGATTTAGTTTATTAGAAACAGAAATGACTAATAAATGCTCATTGTTCAGGTTATTCGCATGTTCTCTTTATGTGCAAAGCCGAATCAAGAGTTACGAACTAATGAAGTTACGAAGTTTCGGCCTCGGCGACTGATGCTTCAACTTTGGCATTGATGTCGTTCATGTGCTCTGGTGTGGCTCACGTAACCGACCTAACCGCTCGGCCACGACTTTGGTCTTAAGCGTTTTATCTGTTCATTTCGCGTGATCTCAACTAACCACAGTGCGTTGCGCGTCTCGACCGCGCAATGAACAGATAAAACGCTGGTCGCAGGTCGCTTAAGACCCAAGTCGTGGCCAGGCCCTTAAACACGAAGAGTCGACTACACAACGGGCATGTGAGTGTCACCAATTTACGAGTATAGCTAATCGCCATGTTTATCTTCGTCTAGTACCTACCCATAGCTATAGCCATAGCTTTGCTTAGTTTGGGACTAGGTCGATTTGTGTAAGATTGTCCGCAAATATTTATTTATTTATTTATAGGTTTTCGGGCAGCTCGTCCCGTTTGTGATGACGGGCCATACATCGACGGGATTCAAAGGTTGTGTTTTAATTTTTACTGAAGACTTTGTAAGTTTTTGTATGCATAAGTTCAAAATGTACATGTACCTAGTAGTTAATTTCCGGAAGCACCTATCCGATTTCAGAAATTATTTCATCGTTGTTGGTTGGGCTTTCTTGATGGACATAGACTAAAGCATATCCCACGGGTTTGCCAGCTTACTTTGCTGTAACTCAATTAAGGTAAATATTTTTATTATTTTTTATTTAGATATTATATGCAATTATTGTATATATGTCTATTTTTTGGCACGTTGAGCAGCTTAAATGGCTTTATAGATCTTATTAACATATTAAGTGTCGTAAGATTCCTGTTAGTGGTGAAAGTGCCATCATAGGCAAATTTTATTTTTTATAGAATGCTTTTTTTATATTTAAAATTATAAGCATTTTGTTAATACAGGGTGCGAACTGGGCAAGTTTCCCCAACGTATAAGAAGATTGCACAGGAAATCCTTCACTGCTTCGTAACTAGTGAATATAATGTAACATTTTTTTACTATAAACCTTGGCTCGTACCTACATTTGAAAACCTTGGCACATTGTTTTCCCTAATATCGTAGATCGGTACGCTATTGCACTCTTCCGTGTGATTCAATCAGCACTTCGAGTTTATACATCAGCTCATAAAATATGCAATTATCTATGTATGTAATAATGCACCGAGTGGGGCAGTGTAATTAATTTTGTACGATAAGGAATGTGAGCAGGGTCTGTTATACGTCTCACATTGAGTAGAACTCTGATAAGCAGTAACTCCACTCAATGTGATTCCGATTTCAAAGACAATCATAAAGGTGCACCGAATATTAAGCAGTACTATTTCGTACGCACATTCGCGCCCTTCAGAGACAATCTTACCTACATTAGCATTTTGAGATACATATATGACCTATTGATACCTAGATCAAAGCCCAAAGAAAAGATTCGGAGCAGACCGGGAATATCTTATTCGTTATTCGTATACGAATATACATTTTGCCCATCTCTGAGTACAGCTATCAGTATTAAAAAAAAAAATCGCACAATATTCATAAATTCGTCGAAGCTATAGAATGTGTGCTCGAGAAGCCATTTTTTTTGTTTTCGTTTGAATTAGGGACTGAGCCGACGTGATTGTCTCTGGCAACTTGTTAGTCCACGCCTGGCCCACGTGTGTCACCTTCCCGGATTTGTCTAGTCCTCGCTTTACTGGGAGGATTTTATTCGGATTCTATTCGGATTTTATCGTAGCATCCGAGATGAATCTGAGTGCTTTTTGTACTCGTCTAAGTGTGCGTAGGTGTACGATGCGATTTGGAAAACTACGATTGACACTGCCGTCAATATGCCAAGTTCTTTGAAAAAAGGCCTCGCAGATGTTTCCTGGCTTACCTGCACCACAGGGCCCTCTTTATCTGAAAATACGTTGCCAGTCGCCGGCGCGCCCCCCACATCTTCGCACCGTACTGTAGCAGTGCGTGAATAGTCGCGAAATAGCTCGCCTTTACAACGTGCCTTGGTACGACTCGCGCAAGGCGGCGCAGTGTTATAGACATAATGATGACACAGTACAACAAGTCGATGCCCTGCGCGCCGGGACATGCACTTGCGACTGATATGTGCATTATATTATAATGTACCCAACTAATAGAAGTAGTTGACATTGGGCGCAACTAACCATATTTATTCTGCCGGTCCTTGCGCGGCGATGTTTTGCGTCGGCAAATAAAGTAAGGGTAAACCAATTAACACCGTCTCTCCAAAACAATATTAACGTTATGTGAAAATTGCTATATTTTCTCAAAAGCTGCGCTGCAGTTTATAGTAAGTTAAAACGACATTTCTACCATAAAAATAATTCCCAGTAAGACCTAGCAATTTTCTTAGACGTACATAGAAATTAAACACCATTTCCCTGCCAGCGTTTGTGTTAGTTGAAAGCGTTCTAATTACAAGAGTTCTCGTAAAAACATATCATCCGCTCGTCTATCCAGTTTATAAGTATAGTTTCCAACAATCTAAGTTGCTATGCGAGGGTAACAGTACATTACTATTTAAATGCCGATGTCAGTTTATATGGGGCGAAGCAATATTATCGATAAGCGATGCACTTTGACATCGGTTATCGCATGTATTCTTCCGGAACAGGATCTTTCTATGTAAAATTATATCTCTTTATATAAATAAATGTATGTGGGACAAACAGAGGTTATACAGTTTGCTGATAGTGTCATTTACTGTTGAGTAATCTGTGCCTGATAGTGCACCGCAAGCATTTCCATTCATAAAGTTAGCAAAATTAAGTAAGCAATAGTACATTGTTTAACAAGGGGCGTATGAGGAATATTGCAAACGAGAGTCTATCAGGAGCCCGACGCCGGAGGCGGAGGGCTTTTGATGACTCGAGTTTGCAATATTCTTACGCCCGTGTTATACACAATGTTTTTCATCACATTTGCGAGGAAATAAATAACCAAAAAAGACAGAAAACCTATGTTTTATACAAGCGCATCAATCAAATGTTGAAAAAATTGACAACTTACTACTGTAACTGTAACGCTACTGCGTAGCTTCAATATTTCCACCAATCACAGAGCCTGCTTGATTATATGTCCAACCAATCACAGAGCAGAATTCTTGTCGCTAGCGGCCGTCAAGATTTGCTTAACCAATCAGATCACACACAAGCTCATTACTTCCCATGGGCCATTATTTCTCGCGGGAACAATTTAGGCCATTGTCTTTCTGTATACAGGCAAGGAATAACAATATTGGGTCCCGTAACACAGGGAATCCTAGCTCGGGACCCAATGACTTTGTATCCTAGTGTATCATGTTTTTGTCGAATAAATATTTCTATTTCTATTTCTATTTCCATTTATGAGCAAGTGTGATGAAAATGTATTAATTCCTTTTTTGTTTTGTAATCTGCTATATGTTCTCACACGTTTGTCCCATTTTAATCGAAAAGGCAATTGATTAATATAATCTTTAATATCACTGTAATATGAGCTTCGATGCACTCACTCGTGAAAGGTAACAACAATCCCTCTAATAACAGTGCTTTGTTATGTCAACCCGCTATGCTCGTAAAACAATTACTGCCGAAGTAGGTATAAAGATACGTTACGACACGACAATGCAATACAATCAGATTCACAGCTTGTGGTGATGTAAATAAAGTATAATGTATCTTATGTAAACAAAATACTCTGTAATGTTCGGTAAGAGTAAATGAGAAAACTTAGAATAACTTTTTTTTCGATTTACTTAAATTGTACAGTCGCCATCAAACATCTACTCTTCAGGGTGCATTAACTAAACAATGTAAAGCTTCGAAAAGAGTCGTGATCAGATATTTGTGGCACATTGTTCGCTCCGAAATATCTGATAGCAACCCTATTTGCGTTTTTTAAACCATTCAATCGACCGAGAGGTACCTACGCTACTAATGACTCACATTATTATCTCTAGTTGACAAAACATGTTTGATTATGTTAGCAGTTACGATTCATCTGAATAATTATAATACTTGAGCAACATATATTTATTTACTATGTTGCAAAAACATTTTGCAAGGTTGGCTCTACATACTGTATAGAAATTGTATAAAAACCCGCTACCGTAGGGCAATGTCGCCGTGCGGAAGACCGGCCTAAGCAGGAATTTAATCAATATTCATAAGTTAAGTATTGCATTAGATTTATCTTGTGTTGTGCCGCCATTCTCTATCAATTAAGTTTTTTTTTTTTTTTACTTCTATACAACTAATACAACAAACAATTTTAGTCATGGCTTTTTTAATAACCCGACGGTGGCAAGCAAGCACACGGCCTGCCTAAAACCTATGGACTAACCTAACCTATGGACGCTCAAAACTTCTTCCTTACCTTGAATTAAACTTGAATTAAGGCGACGTGAGCTCAGAAAACGGATTATTAAAAAGTCGTAGCTCGTGTTTGGATTATAATACGGCTGCCCTAAATTTAATTAGCAATCTTGAGGGCTTTTTCGAGGGACAACAGCTATTCGAATCCTGAGTTTTTGACTTTCGCTAGATAGAAAAAAATCACGAACATAGGTCTAAAATACACTTAAAAAATTCGTAACAAATTATGCACAACAGCTAAACATATTAGAATTGGTTTTAAAAACCGGCAATATCATGATTGAGGGAACTTAGCTTTTACTTTTTAGGGTTCCGTAGCCAAATGGCAAAAAACGGAACCCTTATAGATTCGTCATGTCCGTCCGTCTGTCTGTCTGTCTGTCCGTCCGTATGTCACAGCCACTTTTTTTCCGAAACTATAAGAGCTATACTGTTGAAACTTGGTAAGTAGATGTATTCTGTGAACCGCATTAAGATTTTCACACAAAAATCGAAAAAAAACATTAATGTTTAGGGGTCCCCATACTCAGAACTGAAACTCAAAAAATTTTTTTTCATCAAACCCTTACGTGTGGGGTATCTATGGATAGGTCTTCAAAAATGATATTGAGGTTTCTAACATCATTTTTTTCTAAACTGAATAGTTTGCGCGAGAGACACTTCCAAAGTAGTAAAATGTGTGTCGTCCCCCCCTGTAACTTCTAAAATAAGAGAATGATAAAACTAAAAAAAATATATGATGTACATTACCATGTAAACTTCCACCGAAAATTGGTTTGAACAAGACCTAATAAGTAGTTTTTTTTTAATACGTCATAAATCGTAAAACGCCATTTATTTCACGGAACTCTTCATGTGCGAGTCCGACTCGCACTTGGCCGCTTTTATTTATTTATTAAAACATACAAAATATTAAAATTAAAAAACATGATATCCGCGCTTTCGAACACGCACTTCCCTCTCGCTCACGGTTATGCTCAGTGAGAGAGAGAGGAAGACCACGAGCCTACGTCGCCTTAAGAGGCTGACAAGACCTAATTTGTTGAAATTGATATTATTTAAGCATGCAACATGATCACTAGCCGACTCGATTGCCCTTATATTAGTAATTGCTGCCTTCTGCACATACGTCCTAACGGTTAGATTTATTAGTGACATTGAATGCTGACATGTTGACATTTTTATTTTTATTTTTTATAGTATAGAATCGTGTACCTACTATTAATTTATGACATGATGATGTACCTACTAACATTAATTGTAAGCATTTACTAACATGAAGCGTTCATAGCCCGGCGGCGCCTGCGTATCGGAAACGATAACGCAGGTCAAGCAAAGACGGCAGGGGTCAGTCTTTGGATGGGTGACCGCCTGTTTGAGTGGTTACTATAAATGAGCGCTTCCGTGCTTTGGAAGGCACGCTAAGCAGTTGATCCCGGTTGCTGTCTATGACAGTAGTCGTTAAGCCGAGTTAGAGGCCTTCGGGCGGCTTAAGAACCTCTAACATTCGAGTTGCCCACTCACTTGACAAAGGGGGGACAACTGTCACTCGCGTCCGCAGGAGCTACCTACCACAACCCTGCACGTGTCCCCTGGGTGGTACTAAAGAGTGACAAACTCAAAAGGCCAAAAATCATATATGCCATACGATTAAATAAATTTATTAACATGATTGACCCACGTTGGTCGTTGAATAAATAAATTAAATTAAATTAAAATTACGCAGTTTTTAAAGAAAAACTATTGGTTCTAGCACATCAAAAAAATACAAGTTAATGTTCATCACATTTCCAAGACCGTAGACGGACTCGAAACATAATTGGACGATACCGGCTCGATAGAGAATAATTGCAAAGATTGGCCATAAAATAATCTTAAACGGTTCTAAGTCCTTATTTTATTGACGTATGGGTCTGCGATTAAAAACATGAAGTACACATATTCATACCTAAACCGCTAACGAGCCATATTTCACAAATAATCCACACTTTTTTTTATTTTAATATTTATTCATTATTTTCTTCTAAAACCTGGCCGCCAAAGTAACACTCGTTCTCGTTTACTCCGATACAAATAGACAGTGTGCGCGTTTTTGGTGTTGACAGCGCCTTAAGAGTTACTACGTTGTAAGTCTACAATCATTATACACGCCGAGGTCTAGGACAGGCCCACGAAGCCGACCGTTAACAGCTGCTAAGCAAAAGAATTACTCAACTGCACGTCATTACGATAGTTAAGTTACGTAAATTTGGTACGTTGCCGGCGCAGCATGCGTGGCATGCGTAAAATTTGTCGGTCAATGAGTACTACTATAAATAACACATCGGTGCTTATATTAATCTGTAATTCCACTTACGATTGTTCACTGGGACGCATCAAACTGCATAATAACTTTGCTTTAATGAACATAAACTTTTCGACATGACCAAAAATAGAACATTACTGTTTATCAAAAGTGTGTCCTTGCAAGGAGGTTGTATCTGAACAATTAAGTGAAACACGAAGCGTGCGTGTAAACAAGTTGTAAATGAATATAAGTAGCTAAAATTCAACGCCAGTCTTGTGAGATACCTATTACCTTATGGTAACCATTGGATGGAATACAAAACACGCACGTTCCTGCCGTTTGTTAACTCTAACTTAGATTGCAAGCCGCAGACTTACGAAAATTACCGGCTTATTATGAAATTAAACTTTGCAGTAGGTACTACTAAACAGCTATTATCTTTATCTATGTTGTTAGAATGTCGAAATGATGAATTATGGTGCCCCAAGGATTCTGCAACGGTGCCCCAAGGATTCTGCGACGGTGCCCCGTTTCACAAACATACTCACGGTCACTTTGGTATGCGATTCACGTGTCGCAGACAGATGCAGTGTCAACCGTGGTAAAACAGTGAATTATATAACTCTGAATATAGTAGGTTAGTTGAACTCGTGAAATCACAAGATAGAACGAGTCTGAGGTCAATACAGTCTCCCAAATAATGGCACCGGTTTTTGAATTACCTTTCATAATAACGACAGTTTTACAACGTAAGCTATTTCATTTATGATGATTGAACTGCGATTGGACTAAAAAAACATAAACGTAGAAAATGTAATTACAAGCGGTACTGAATTATTGGTCACTCTGCATTGACCGTTGTCATAAAAGAAGGAAAAAGAAATAAGTAAGTAAATAAACGGAGGCAAGAACGAGTTCACGAATTCTGTGTAAGTAGTGAAATGCTTTCATACTCAAATAATCATATTTGGCTTTGCTATCTAATACCTACTTTACGTACCAGTGTAAGGGCCTGGCCACATGTCTGCGGTGCGGCGCGGCGCCGCAGAAACCCTCTTTTAGTACTGAGAAACGGGGGTTTTGCGATGCCAATCGAGCCAGTTATTAGATAGGATTTTTTTTGTATAGAAGGAACTACAATCAAAGGACATAAATAGACCAAAAAATAGTCAGAGACCGACAGCGCTGCGGTAGCCGAAACGGCTCATACAAATTGACATAGAAGTATGTCGTCACAGTTTTCTATTTCTACGAATTGTGTATGGAAGATCAAGTAAACTGCTGTTTTGGTCGTGAAATGCTGCGTTTAGGTGGATAGGTTTTATTAGAGCGTAAGGATTCTAATGGTAGTTTTAAATTGACTCATGGACGATAAAATAAAATGCATATAGTTTTTAAACTTGAAAGTTCCATTTAAGTACGATTTTGATTATATTTTGTAATTTACACTTTATTGCAGCACTAATTTAATGGTTTATTAATTTTATTATTCATATAGCAACACCATGTTATCAATTTTAACCCGAGTAATCTACTATAGCTACTAGCTGGACAGGACATATTGGCCCCCGAACAAAATCCTGGATACAGGTCAGCTCAACTGAGCAGCTCACGTAGGTACAGGTACCTCTTGGAGCAACAAAAGTAGGACATTAGTAGCAGGACAGTATGTACTCACCAGTGCGAGCGCGCCCTCGGGGTACCACTTGCACGGGCGCAGGAAGATGGTGAGCGTGTCGTCATCGTCCGCGAAGTACAAGTCCTTGTTCTCTTTCAGTAGTTCCCGCAAGCGCTCGAGCGCCTCGCGCGTGCGCTCCGGGGTCTCGCGCAACTCCTGCTCGGCCAGCGCACGCGTCTCCGGCGACAGCTCCTGGCTGCGCTCCAGGCGGAACTCCGTGGAGCTCATGGTTTTACTGTACAACAAGAGGACTATTAAGATACATTGTCACACGTCTTTAAGGTCGAATATCGCCCGACATGTTTCGAACCAATTCCTCGTTCTTAGACATGAGCGCTCGCGCTCGCTTGCAAATGCGATTAAATGCGGCCTTTCAACAGGCAACGGATCTAAATTCATGGTACCTACATGTGTGTATGCCACGTCTACAGAGTCTCGCTCCTGAACAATCAGGTATCGATTAAGGAGGAGAAACTGGCGAACAGCTCTTAAGGATAAGTTCGCTTTTGTTCATATTCTGCGAGGTACTTAACGGTATGATTTTGTGGATAAATAAATGACAATCCCGTTGTTCACGCTTTGTAAAATCAAATCACGCAGCAGACGATTTTCACCTTAGCTTTTGGTTACCGTCGGCCCCGCTTGGTACGCTGGTTATGTTACGTGTTACGTTTCATTAAGTCTTATTTCGATTCGTTATATTCGTTCGAATATTCGTGTTATGTCGATTGAAATATCAACCCCTGACTAGCGGCTAGAGCGAAGCCATAGATTGTCTCTAATAAAGTTGCCGGTTTAATGATCGTCTCATTGTACCAATAAATATACAAATTGACTACTTATTAAATGTATTTATTATTTTGTATTTATTTATAAACTTACTACTGTACAGGGCATCCTAATCAAATCAGTGTTTATCTTGAGGGAAGGTGATAACGGAGATGATATTGCAAAGGAATGAAAGTTTGGGAACATTGTTTAGCTAAGTTTACAGAGTACGAGTAGGTACACAGATGGGTGAGTTACAGCCGAATTCAATGAGAAAAGACAAATTAATAATCAATTTCTTAATATATCATAGAAATGTATGTTTTGATACCTAGGTAGGTATTCAAGATAACCAACTAAAAACATAACGTAATTCCCCACATTTGGAGACTTTACTTTCGCAGTCACCTACAAACATTGATATTGATAATAAAAATATAGGACTTATATTCCCTTGAAATCGAAAAGTGTAAAGCAGTCTAATATTTGCTAACGTTAACATATAGGTACCTACACTACACATTACAGTAGTTAATGATAGGTATATAATTGGTCCATGAGCGGGATTCCTGCTAAGACTACAGACTTCCTAGAGATCTCGGCCATCGGGTCCGACATGACACTGGCTCCGAGGTGATGCCGATTAGGATGCCGGGCACGGCGGCACGTGGCCACGCCTTTTTAGATCGCTTAGTATTCACCTGTCTTCGGAAATTAACCGGCTTGATTTGTGACTGGCGAGAATCTACGCAAGATCAATACTTTAGTATTTAACGGGTGTGTAATGATCGGTATAAAAACAAATAATATAATTTCATTGGATATAACCATTTTTGAAATAATTTCAAAGGGTAGAATCATTCATTGTATATAATAAACGTTTGGTATAATATCAAAATGTATATTTTAATTTTGTATAACTATGTATCATTCGGTATAAAGCTAATTTCTTATAACCATCATAGAGTATAATTCTTATTTGATATACATCTCATATTATATAATGATAAAGCAGTATAATTTTTATGTGCAAATTGCGTTTTATTTACCTAAGCTAAACTACTTTGTTTCCGTTCTAACCTAACGTAAACCTAACCCAACCGCTAGCGTGTCGTTAGTGAACCCTAACCTAACCCACCAATAGTACAATTGTTGCGAGTGTTTATATTTTTTTCTGCCCTTTCGGGGGTCCCCCCCCCCCGGTCCCCCTTTTTTCTGGCTACTCTGGCTTGATTATATCAACTGTACATTAGACGGAATGAGCATTATATCCAATGTTCAATATAGCAATTATGCATTATACTTAATGTATGTTATACTAAATATCATTATATCAAATGATCGTTCTATAAAATGATAATTATGTATACCATTCTCTTCTTCTGAAAATTATACAGCCCAGTTACAATCACGTAGAAGGAACCAATTTTATTTATAAGTAAGGAAAAGTTGGTATTTATTAAGATCGAGTATAAGAGAACTAAATAATTATGCATTAAATCTGGGGGCACGGTTGTGCCCACGCCAAGTCGAGCAAAACAAAGAGGCACGGCCGTACCGTCCTTTTCTCGAAGCCATTCAGGCCATTTTCAACATCCTGTAATTGTGTGCTGGCTAAAGCAAGAACCCCGAATTTTCAGTAACATGTAGGGCATTGGCTTAGATCTATTGTCCGTCGAAGTTCCATAGTTTTGTCACTGACATACTCAATCACGCATACTGATCAACATAATTCTAAGGTACATACTTCTAGCATACCCACAAGCTCCACATTTTAAACATGCGTTTTTGACCTATCCATTCATAAAAAAACCTAAAAATATTGCAATTTCAGTCACGATTCAGAAATATACAAACGGCATAAGTAAGTTTGTAATCAAATACATGCGATTACAAAGTTATTTCCTTTCCTTCCTGCAAAACTATACAAACGTTATTTGCGGTTGGTAAAATAACATTTCCATACAAAGTTGATAACAGAATAACCCACAAAAAGAAAAGAGATCCCATAAAAAAGCATTCCATGTAAAAAATAGGCCAAGTCTCGAAACTCTTCCACAGTAAAAAGTAGTGAGATATTTCGTAGAGCCAAGTCAGGCATTCTTATTAATCTTTATTTGCTTAAATAAAGTTTTGTGACTTGGCAATCACACTTACATAGTTTTAGGTATGCAAAAATCAGTAAATACATTGAAGTTGTGTGTTTCCCAAGTTGCAGTATTTTAGTTAGCAAGCAAATAAAGATTAATAAGAATGCCTGACTTGACTTAATAACTCCCCACTTTTTATGGAAGAGTTTCGAGACTTGGCCTATTTTTACATGGTTTTTTTATGGGATATCTTCTATACTACTACTGTATGCAAACAATTGTTATGCAAGCAATATCATTTTTTACTCCAAATCTGCATAATGTGGGTAAAGGTACGGTCAGCCTCACAAGGGGCTTAACACCTTGTACCGTGTCGCATTAAACGTCATGTTGAATTGCCATATGAAGTTGTCAAACGAGTGAAAACGACAAGGTACTTAGGTGTCAGTAACTTATGAGGCCGACTGTACCCAGACTGCATTAAAAGTGTAGTGACAATCAAATGCGTTAAATTAATGTTTATTAGTCACTTCTGCATGGGTAGCAAGGTAAGATAGGTAACCTAGTTACGTACATCTCTATTGTATTTATTATTGTATGTACTCTTGACTATTGACATTGGACTAGGTATATTTTCATGAGATTTTTTTTACTCCTTAATTTTGAACAAAATTGATAATTATCTCTTTTCATTAGGATAAAACATTTTTTTTCACTAAACATTTGCAGTCGATAAGCATACCCGGATCTAATCGATGCAAGTCGGCTGCCATACATATTATTTATTTATTAGTTATTTATTAGCAATCGAAATTTGTACCAGTAATTCGCATTATCACGGTTAGTGTGCATGGCTGGTATTAGGTATTTATTTAGTTTGTTTTGCTAGTTAGTCCATCATCTTCATTTCAGTCAACCCTGCACGCGCCCGAGTTAGTTATTACACTTGCTCCCAATTATTCTGCTCACATGCACTTTTCCTTTTTAGGGTTCCGTAGCCAAATGGCAAAAAACGGAACCCTTATAGATTCGTCATGTCTGTCTGTCCGTATGTCACAGCCATTTTTTTCCGAAACCATAAGAGCTATACTGTTGAAACTTGGTACGTAAATGTATTCTGTGAACCGCATTAAGATTTTAATACACAAATCGAAAAAAAAACATTAAGTTTCAGGGGTCCCCATACACAGTACTGAAACTCAAAAAATTTTTTTTCATCACACCCATACGATATTAATAGATAGGTCTTCAAAAATGATGTTAAGGTTTCTAATATATTTTTTTCTTAACTGAATAGTTTGCGCGAGAGACACTTCCAAAGTAATAAAATGTATGTCCCCCCCCCCTGTAACTTCTAAAATAAGAGAATGATAAAACTAAAAAAATATATGATGTACATTACCATGCAAACTTCCACCGAAAACTTGAACGAGATCTAGTAAGTAGTTTTTCTTTAATACGTCATAAATCGTAAACCGCAATTTATTTTACGGAACCCTTCATGTGCGAGTTAACTGTACCTAAGCTATTTTCGTTTGCACAAGTTTTCTAGGTCTGTTGCTATGTTCTATTGAATCCCTTTCTCTGGGCTGCTGCATTTATCTAGGCACCAAACAAAATTGCACTGTTACTTGAACTTCACTTCTTTCTTTTTAATTGTTAATTCACGTCATTTAAACATTATTTCACGTAACAAAAAATGCTGAAGTTTGGCGTAAAGCATTCTCAATCATTAAATGCATCAATAAATCAAATAGAAATTTACCAAATGTAAATAATTAGGTAAGCAAACCTTACCAATCGGATTAAAATCACAATATTAAAAGAGCAATAATATCACAATCGCACTTATGAAAACAAAACAACGGAACCTATAATTACACAACAAACGAAAACAAACGAGCACGACACTGAAGCTGACGCGAACTGGTGCAGTTGCGCTCCAGTTTCTTCACATAAGTGTATTACCAATTTGTGAAAATCGCACACTAACCTCGCTTCGATCGCGTAGAGGAACTCGCGCGCCGGTGAAAATGACAAAGGGCGGGAAATCGATCGTGCGGCACGAGAGAGGTGCTAGCGAGTGTGTGCGCGCGCGCCGCCTCCGCGCCCGTTATATACGCGCGATAAGCCGCTCTTTGTGATCGCATAAAGACCTTTCCACGGGGTGGTAAACCAATTTTATTAAAGGCCTAATTTAAGCCGCTAATTATTATGTATGAGACACAACAGAGGGATGAAATGACGTTATCATCTTAAATGTTACTTAGTGGTTTCTTAGAAGTCTTTGTTTTTCTGATACGTGCAGCAGGAGCCCTTGGTGTCGTTGGACTTTGGTATTGCTCAGTCACCGCGAGTCAGTGCACCCCGACCCGACTCACATCCAACGTCCGTGTATGTACAAAAGGTACACATAATAACCTATATCTAGGCATAACCTAATCTAGGCAATTCAATACGAAAGGGGGCACTTTCGAATACTTTTTTTTATCAAAAGACGCACATCTATAAAAATACAGACATAATAAAAAAAAGGTTACAATGGGGTCAATTGCTTTGAAATGGCGCCTTCACGGGACCTTATTATTAATGCTCCGTTGTGTCTGCCTGTCCGTCCGTCCATCAAAGGGTTGCATCACTTGAACCGTAATAGGTAAACAATTTTCACAGATGGTTAATTAATTTACTATGGCCGCTATAACACCAAATAATAAAAATAATGTTAAAAACTAAAAGGAGATTTCATACAAATGACGTATTTTGTACTGCGTTTTTAGCGGTGCCTTTTGGTCTATCTACGTAACCCTTCGTAAGCGAGTCCGACAGGCATTTGACCGATTTTATATTTGTTTTAATGCCGTGGGATGTTTGCTGAAGGTCCGTTTTTGTACCTCAATATTTAAATATAGTATTAAAGCAAATTAAAATTACTTACCGAATAAGGCCCGTAAGTCCATTGCAGTCACAACAGATTTCCTCAGCAATCAGGTCTCATAATCATCCACTTGCAAGTAATTCATGGCAAAACTCCAGTCACTCTTCTCTTCCCATATGTTATCGGGACTTGTACCTAAGGACGACCCGACCTAAAATAATTTAGAACACATATGTAATATTTACAAACATGTAAAGAGGTTGTCTATGTAACTTGCCACTTTAGTAGCGTTGTGGTTACAATAATAATTATTTTAACCTATTTTATACTCAATTAAAGTCAAGAGGTCTTATCATTTTAAAAAAATCAGTGTCACATAAACTTGCAGTTGCTTCACACTACACCGCCGTGTGAAGAAACACTGAAGTGACAGTCTCTTGATGGTTGTATCTTTGCCAACATTTGCACTATGTGCAAGCCACTAACTCAATGTCCTCAATAGACAATGCAAACCCGAAAAGAACTGGGCAAGTCCCCTAGTATTCGATATCTGATCTGGAAAAATTTGATTATTTAGGTTTAACGGTCTGGTAAGTGATTGGATTTGCAAAAATAATAAAGTTAGGTACGTACAGTCGACGCCAAAAATATGTTTACAGTTTTCGCCTTATTACAATGGAATAAGGTGCAAATTTGTAAACATATTTTTGGCGTCGACTTTACATACATCTATTTTCTACAAAAGTGAGTGACGAGCACAAAATTGTTTTAAAATATTTAGTTGTATTAAGTAGTAATAATAAGTAAGATCAGTTATTTTTTTTTAATATAATGCATGCGATGTTTACCTTTAAGTGATTGTTACACTTAGCAAGTAAGTAGTTAATATAATTGGCTTACTGTAAACTTCAGTGTAAACAACTGTGGGTTAACCAAAAAAAAACTAAGTGGTACAACGAAACGACGGAATGCTATAGTGCCTAACAATAGTGGTCTAGCGGACTAGATCGGGAATAGAACCGGTGCCTTTGCCGAAATATCAGACACTCGAGTACAGGAAAAAAGCTAATAAATTCTTTGATTTTATCCAAGTGTTCCTTATAGTGACATAATTTTTTTCTTATTATACGTTTTGCATGCTTACTTATCGCGCTCCTACTACATCATCATGTACCTACCTAAAGTAGTGAAATATATTACGTAGGTAGGCACCTAATACGTTTCACATTTTTTAATATGTTACGTCAGTGTTTTTCATTTCATTCCTAAATATTTTCCTCACATTGTATTGATCCAATTGTACAAAAATAAAGAAGGCCAGAGTATCGAACCCTACACAACGTAATTGTCTTTAAAACTATTATTAAGTAGGTACCTACGTAAGATTTAGGTTACACATTAAAAACTAGAATGCTTATCTAACAAAGCTTCGGGGGTTAGACAAAGCAAGGATCAAAGTTTAACACTCGGTCGGTGAGCCGTTGAATCATAGTTTGTTTAGACGAGATGGGTGCATTGCGGTCAACGTATCCAGTGGCTCACTATAAATCTATATTTGCATAATCCTATTCATGTGACAACTATAATGAAGACATATTGATACAACGTTAGATAGACGGGATCAAATATACTGTATCTAGTTGATAGTGTGACTCTGTTTTTATTTTCTTCATAAAGAAACCAGATACCACGTGCGCGGTATAAGTGTTAATTTAGATACCCAAAATGTATTGCAAAGGTCTAAGCTAACCTACCCACCCTATCAATACCTACTTACTATTAATAGTAGTCTAGCACATGATCCGCCAGAAATCTGTATCATATAATTAATAGTACATAGATAAATAAATAAATAAATATTTGCGGACAATCTCACACAAATCAACCAAGGTCCCAAACTAAGCAAAGCTTGTACAGTCGCCATCACATACATCGGAGCAAACAAGCACGTCACAAACATCGGATCACACCTCTATTTTCAAGGCATTAGGGTGCATGTGCCGATATTTTTGAACACCTATAGTGTACCTATGTATGTGATGGCGACTGTACTACGAGTATGGGTACTAGACGACGATATAGATACTTATATAGAGAAAAAAATACTTAAATACATAGAAACATCCATGGCTCAGGAACAAATATTCGGGCTCATCACACAATGCCCTAACCGGGATTCGAACCCAGGACCTCTTGCTTCGTAGGCAGGGTCGCTACCAACTAGGCTAAAGCGGTCGGTAGATGGTGTGTCGTGGCAAAGAATAGGCGCTGACTCAGCATAATGATGCGGCAGGAGCCCCATCACATCGCCGATATTCTGCCAGGACAGGACCCTCCCTAAAAAAGGCTCAGTCAAAAATTTCATTTTTGGTACAAGCTTTTACTGCCGACTGTAATTTTTTGCATACCATTATCAAGTGCTCATTGAGACGATTCTATATAACGAGCCCAAACTCGACGGGGGTGTGTCGTTTTATTGCGGAGTTATTATGGCCACCTTCCAGCTCCAGCATCAGATCAGCTCCAAGTCATCATAATATTGCATTGTCATGCGATATACATAGGCTTGCAAAATTTCAGCTCAATTGGATAACGGGAAGTGACTGAAAAATGAATTGCAAATTTTGACGGACAACTTACATACTTACATATTTACAGACATACGAACAGTGCAAGCTAATACAAAGCTTGTAAAAACAAATTAAAAAAAACTCAACCAGTGCTGTGTGCGTGTGTGTGTGTGTGTGCGCGCGCGCGTGTGTTTATATAATATATGTCATGGGTGTGTGCGTATGGATGATGTACGAGTAAGTATGCAACTTTTTTCAAACGGCCTCCGTAGCCCAGTGGGTAGTGACTCTGCCTACGAAGCTGGAGGTCCCGGGTTCGAATCCCAGTCAGGGCATTTATTTGTGTATTTATCACGAATATTTGTTCCTGAGTTATGGATGTTATGTATATAAGTATCTATATGTATGTATCTATTATATATATCATCGCCTAGTACCCACAACACAAGCCTTACTGAGCTTACCGTGGGCCTAGGTTGATTTGTGTAAGATTGTCCCGTAATATTTTTAAAAAATAATAATATATTTTTAGTGTTTTAAAAAGGCCTATTTTTTTTTTTTTTTCATTTACATAGAATTACAAAGCGGACCCCGGGCTCCTTTAGGGGCATAACCGGGAATAATGCTAGGAGGATGATGATGATACATAGAATGCCAAGTCAAACGTCTCAGTAGTACCTACCCTCTAAAACTGCTGAAAACATTCATTCGTGTTCGCTTCGAGGTGCTTCGAGGTAATAATTATGTAAGTAACATATGGTAACATAACATAAGTAATGGAATAGACAAGTTAATTACGTTCTAACAGAGACACACAGTAAGTAGGTCTCCATTCTTCTGTTTCCGAGATCTAAAGCTACAAAACTCGACTTTAAAAAAACAAGTACGTGCAAAAACCTATTTCGCAATTTTTATTAGACGCGCAAAATTGCTAAGAATCTGTAGTAGGGTAAATCGCCAGTAACTGGCCCCCGTTCAATAAACTTGAACTCTATTCAACTATAATAGAATCCTTTGAGTTCATTTTCATGTATTTTAATCAGTCTTGTTACGTTTAAAATGCAAACAGTTTATTTTTGTTTTGGTTTAGTTAACTTACAAATAATAGAATTCTAGTATAACGTGGCCAGTTATTGAAGGGTGGCCAGTAATTTAAACCTTAAAATTAATTATATTATAGGTGAATAGAGTTACCTTAGATTTTACCTGACTATAAGAATATATATGGAATGAATGGATGTACCTCTGATTTCATGTTACCTTACCTTATATACTTAACCAACTACCATCAGACATTTTAATCTAAATACAGGGAAAAGACAATCCAAAAGCATGTAAAAAAATACTAAAAAACATTATATAGACTGTCATAACACCTGAGAAATAATATTGGTATGGATGAAATGTTATACCTAGATAGCAACCTAATATTAGATATAAAGAGTGTTTTTTTAAATGGGACAGTATGGGGAAATCCGAATCTAAAGGAGATAGAGGAAAAGTGTCCAAGGAGACATTAGGTGTTTTTTTATGTAAACAAATTTGGCTCATTAAAATGTTTGAACAAGCGTGAGTTGTTCTTAAAAAATTATAAAGTTGGTAATTTTTTTTTTGACGCGGGTCGGCTCTGTTTTATGTAAGGATTATTTCATTGTATGGAAAGAAAAAAATCTGAACAGCAGAAGTTGGTCAAATTTAATGAAAACTAATCTTCATACAATTGCAGTATTCGCCTTTTAATATTGTTAAAAGTGCCTAGGCGTGTAAAAAAATATTTAAAATTATTATATTTTTCAATTTTGATAATCGATAAGAGCTCCAGATGATTCAAGAGAAGAACATTTTTTTTAATCTTCGTAAACATCATGGCACGCGATAGTCTTGAAATTATAAAAAAAAGAATTTAAATTTGGAACGTAAGTTATTTCTGCAGCAAAGAATTATTATTAAACTTGTATCCATACTCGTACATGAACTAATTGCACTAACTACTGACCCCAACACCATTATTGACATGCGTTTTTGCTAGAATAGAATAAACATTGACTTACTTCGTCTCGTCGACTTTACATTCATTTTCTTGAGGTTTTTAATGGGCTAATGAGATTTCAATAAAACGCAGTATTAAATACAACATTATGTATTAGAAGTGGAAGGTTCGTCGTTTTCCGTGGCATTGGCACTGGCGGAGGCGTCGTCGGAATTCGCGTCGTCATCGCTACTCGCTTGCTACGACAAAAACAAGAGGCGTTAGGCGGCCAGAGGGAGCGCAGTGGAAAATATTTTGAATGTTGTCGATGCGTAATACACGGTGTCACCATTATAATAAGGTACAAATTCTAAAGATATCTACTGTCTATAGTAAAGTGGGCCTAAGCATTGAAATGAACATTTTGTTTAAATTGCAATAGAATACAATACAATATTAATTAACAAAATATAAAATCCTCTACACTGTGGTCCCTCGGTTTGCCCTGGCTACTAAGTATAATGTAAACGATACAAGATTTATGTTTAAAACTGGCCTGTGGCCTGCAGGGCCGCTAGCAGCTCCTCCACTAAGTAGTAATGGACACAAGTGCACTCACTTCCAGCTTGAGGTCGGCGCTGTGCGTGGCCAGCAGCGTCTGCTTGACGTAGCGGAAGATGTGGTCGCGGCAGAGCTGATCGACACCGACGGGGAGCCAGCCGCGACGCGCGTGGCACAGCAGAGTGGCCGGCGGGGCCGCTAGCAGCTCCTCCACCAAGTAGTAATGGACGCAAGTGCACTCACTTCCAGCTTGAGGTCGGCGCTGTGCGTGGCCAGCAGCGTCTGCTTGACGTAGCGGAAGATGTGGTCGCGGCAGAGCTGATCGACACCGACGGGGAGCCAGCCGCGACGCGCGTGGCACAGCAGAGTGGCCGGCGGGGCCGCTAGCAGCTCCTCCACCAAGTAGTAATGGACACAAGTGCACTCACTTCCAGCTTGAGGTCGGCGCTGTGCGTGGCCAGCAGCGTCTGCTTGACGTAGCGGAAGATGTGGTCGCGGCAGAGCTGATCGACACCGACGGGGAGCCAGCCGCGACGCGCGTGGCACAGCAGAGTGGCCGGCGGGGCCGCTAGCAGCTCCTCCACCAAGTAGTAATGGACACAAGTGCACTCACTTCCAGCTTGAGGTCGGCGCTGTGCGTGGCCAGCAGCGTCTGCTTGACGTAGCGGAAGATGTGGTCGCGGCAGAGCTGATCGACACCGACGGGGAGCCAGCCGCGACGCGCGTGGCACAGCAGAGTGGCCGGCGGGGCCGCTAGCAGCTCCTCCACCAAGTAGTAATGGACACAAGTGCACTCACTTCCAGCTTGAGGTCGGCGCTGTGCGTGGCCAGCAGCGTCTGCTTGACGTAGCGGAAGATGTGGTCGCGGCAGAGCTGATCGACACCGACGGGGAGCCAGCCGCGACGCGCGTGGCACAGCAGAGTGGCCGGCGGGGCCGCTAGCAGCTCCTCCACCAAGTAGTAATGGACACAAGTGCACTCACTTCCAGCTTGAGGTCGGCGCTGTGCGTGGCCAGCAGCGTCTGCTTGACGTAGCGGAAGATGTGGTCGCGGCAGAGCTGATCGACACCGACGGGGAGCCAGCCGCGACGCGCGTGGCACAGCAGAGTGGCCGGCGGGGCCGCTAGCAGCTCCTCCACCAAGTAGTAATGGACACAAGTGCACTCACTTCCAGCTTGAGGTCGGCGCTGTGCGTGGCCAGCAGCGTCTGCTTGACGTAGCGGAAGATGTCAACAGGACATAGACGCAGTCGTTAAATGGTCCCATGATAATGGTATAGTGTTAAATACAGATAAGACCAAATTCCTCATCATTCAATCACCTTATTTGTCAATAGCTGAAACCTCACCACTTATGTATACCCATAGTTTTACTTGTCTTCATAATAGTTTAAATAATTGCCAATGCAAACATATTGAAAAGGTAGACTGTGTTACATATCTTGGCGTCAAGGTTGATGTTACATTTTCCTGGCTACAACATATTAACTATATTTGTAGTAAATTAAGATTACTCCTAGGAAAATTTTACCACCTTAGCTTTAAAGTACCAAGCAATATACTAAAATGTCTGTACTTTGCTATAGTAGACTCGGTGCTGGGATATGCCCTTGATTGCTATGGACTTACATTCAAATCTTACATAGACAAACTTGAAGCATTGCAAATTAGATTCTTAAAATTACTAGTAAATAAAAAAACAAAAAACAGTTGCAAGGGCGATTATTCAAAATTATTTAAAATCTGTAAAATACTTCCGGTTAGCCTAAAACATAAATACCTTTTAGCAGTTAACAATCATAGCAATCGAGTACATAGCCCAATACCGATAGAACACAAACATAGCACAAGGTCGGTGTCCGCGGGTAAGTATGAAGTACCCCGGGTTGATAACTATTTTGGAGACCGTACTTTAGCCAAGAGACTTCCGTACTTCTTAAATACTTTACCCGAAGACATCCGAAATGAACCAAATAAACATAAATTTAAAAAAGCACTAAAAAAACACCTACTGCATACCTACACTTAAGTAACTGCTTGCTTGCTTATTTTGCAAGCAAGCGTTATCATATCACACTCATATTTATAACAAGATTAATAAGTTAGCATTTAAGTATAAAATAGGATTAAAAACGATGTTATTATTATGCTATGTATATTAAGCATAAAAGAGACTTACCTGCAGGCAAACTGTTCAAACAGTTTTGCAGGGACATGTTTTAGAATAAGTTTTTTATATCTTTGGTTAATAAATATAATAAATAATAAATAAAAAAATGTGGTCGCGGCAGAGCTGATCGACACCGACGGGGAGCCAGCCGCGACGCGCGTGGCACAGCAGAGTGGCCGGCGGGGCCGCTAGCAGCTCCTCCACCAAGTAGTAATGGACACAAGTGCACTCACTTCCAGCTTGAGGTCGGCGCTGTGCGTGGCCAGCAGCGTCTGCTTGACGTAGCGGAAGATGTGGTCGCGGCAGAGCTGATCGACACCGACGGGGAGCCAGCCGCGACGCGCGTGGCACAGCAGAGTGGCCGGCGGGGCCGCTAGCAGCTCCTCCACCAAGTAGTAATGGACACAAGTGCACTCACTTCCAGCTTGAGGTCGGCGCTGTGCGTGGCCAGCAGCGTCTGCTTGACGTAGCGGAAGATGTGGTCGCGGCAGAGCTGATCGACACCGACGGGGAGCCAGCCGCGACGCGCGTGGCACAGCAGAGTGGCCGGCGGGGCCGCTAGCAGCTCCTCCACCAAGTAGTAATGGACACAAGTGCACTCACTTCCAGCTTGAGGTCGGCGCTGTGCGTGGCCAGCAGCGTCTGCTTGACGTAGCGGAAGATGTGGTCGCGGCAGAGCTGATCGACACCGACGGGGAGCCAGCCGCGACGCGCGTGGCACAGCAGAGTGGCCGGCGGGGCCGCTAGCAGCTCCTCCACCAAGTAGTAATGGACACAAGTGCACTCACTTCCAGCTTGAGGTCGGCGCTGTGCGTGGCCAGCAGCGTCTGCTTGACGTAGCGGAAGATGTGGTCGCGGCAGAGCTGATCGACACCGACGGGGAGCCAGCCGCGACGCGCGTGGCACAGCAGAGTGGTCGGCGGGGCCGCTAGCAGCTCCTCCACCAAGTAGTAATGGACACAAGTGCACTCACTTCCAGCTTGAGGTCGGCGCTGTGCGTGGCCAGCAGCGTCTGCTTGACGTAGCGGAAGATGTGGTCGCGGCAGAGCTGATCGACACCGACGGGGAGCCAGCCGCGACGCGCGTGGCACAGCAGAGTGGCCGGCGGGGCCGCTAGCAGCTCCTCCACCAAGTAGTAATGGACACAAGTGCACTCACTTCCAGCTTGAGGTCGGCGCTGTGCGTGGCCAGCAGCGTCTGCTTGACGTAGCGGAAGATGTGGTCGCGGCAGAGCTGATCGACACCGACGGGGAGCCAGCCGCGACGCGCGTGGCACAGCAGAGTGGCCGGCGGGGCCGCTAGCAGCTCCTCCACCAAGTAGTAATGGACACAAGTGCACTCACTTCCAGCTTGAGGTCGGCGCTGTGCGTGGCCAGCAGCGTCTGCTTGACGTAGCGGAAGATGTGGTCGCGGCAGAGCTGATCGACACCGACGGGGAGCCAGCCGCGACGCGCGTGGCACAGCAGAGTGGCCGGCGGGGCCGCTAGCAGCTCCTCCACCAAGTAGTAATGGACACAAGTGCACTCACTTCCAGCTTGAGGTCGGCGCTGTGCGTGGCCAGCAGCGTCTGCTTGACGTAGCGGAAGATGTGGTCGCGGCAGAGCTGATCGACACCGACGGGGAGCCAGCCCCGACGCGCGTGGCACAGCAGAGTGGCCAGCGGGGCCGCTAGCAGCTCCTCCACCAAGTAGTAATGGACACAAGTGCACTCACTTCCAGCTTGAGGTCGGCGCTGTGCGTGGCCAGCAGCGTCTGCTTGACGTAGCGGAAGATATGGTCGCGGCAGAGCTGATCGACACCGACGGGGAGCCAGCCGCGGCGCGCGTGGCACAGCAGAGTGGCCGGCGGGGCCGCTAGCAGCTCCTCCACCAAGTAGTAATGGACACAAGTGCACTCACTTCCAGCTTGAGGTCGGCGCTGTGCGTGGCCAGCAGCGTCTGCTTGACGTAGCGGAAGATGTGGTCGCGGCAGAGCTGATCGACATCGACGGGGAGCCAGCCGCCACGCGCGTGGCACAGCAGAGTGGCCGGCGGGGCCGCTAGCAGCTCCTCCACCAAGTAGTAATGGACACAAGTGCACTCACTTCCAGCTTGAGGTCGGCGCTGTGCGTGGCCAGCAGCGTCTGCTTGACGTAGCGGAAGATGTGGTCGCGGCAGAGCTGATCGACACCGACGGGGAGCCAGCCGCCACGCGCGTGGCACAGCAGAGTGGCCGGCGGGGCCGCTAGCAGCTCCTCCACCAAGTAGTAATGGACACAAGTGCACTCACTTCCAGCTTGAGGTCGGCGCTGTGCGTGGCCAGCAGCGTCTGCTTGACGTAGCGGAAGATGTGGTCGCGGCAGAGCTGATCGACACCGACGGGGAGCCAGCCGCGACGCGCGTGGCACAGCAGAGTGGCCGGCGGGGCCGCTAGCAGCTCCTCCACCAAGTAGTAATGGACACAAGTGCACTCACTTCCAGCTTGAGGTCGGCGCTGTGCGTGGCCAGCAGCGTCTGCTTGACGTAGCGGAAGATGTGGTCGCGGCAGAGCTGATCGACACCGACGGGGAGCCAGCCGCCACGCGCGTGGCACAGCAGAGTGGCCGGCGGGGCCGCTAGCAGCTCCTCCACCAAGTAGTAATGGACACAAGTGCACTCACTTCCAGCTTGAGGTCGGCGCTGTGCGTGGCCAGCAGCGTCTGCTTGACGTAGCGGAAGATGTGGTCGCGGCAGAGCTGATCGACACCGACGGGTAGCCAGCCGCGACGCGCGTGGCACAGCAGAGTGGCCGGCGGGGCCGCTAGCAGCTCCTCCACCAAGTAGTAATGGACACAAGTGCACTCACTTCCAGCTTGAGGTCGGCGCTGTGCGTGGCCAGCAGCGTCTGCTTGACGTAGCGGAAGATGTGGTCGCGGCAGAGCTGATCGACACCGACGGGGAGCCAGCCGCGACGCGCGTGGCACAGCAGAGTGGCCGGCGGGGTCGCTAGCAGCGCCTCTACTTCGGGCAGCTTCACGTCGCAGTACTACGGGTAGAAAAATTGATATAAATAATAACCATTTTTGTAATATTACCAATGCTGCACTGCTCCCATATAACTTTTCAAAGCAGAAGCTTGGGTGTCCTGACCACCAAGGGCACCATTCAGTACCTATACATATTTTTTCTACTCGTCGACTTTAATTTTTGAATTAAGATTTCGTACACGAAACTAAGATCACATACTTTTTAATCCTGGAGCTCTACCAGCTGGTGACGGAGCTCGTATGGTTTCATAAGATAACCGCCAGCAGTCATCTTATGAATCCAGGAGCTGTATAAGATAACTGTGAAGACATCAACGCGCAAAATGACTAAGCTGCTGCGCTTCATTTCAGCAGGGCGATTTTCAATAGATACCAAGTTTGTTTAATAAATTATTATTTCCGTTGACTCGTAGAAAAAGTATTGTATACAATAGTTATATAATTAGCTTTTTAAGTCTCGTACCTTAATTAGGCCACTCAGCATACTATGAAACTTTGAGTGAATACATATTGGTGCCCTTGACCGTACAGTAACCTGCAATAGTAACTGCAGTACTAAATGCTCAAAAATTTGTAATACAATACAACTCTATTGGTAACACTGTTGGTGCATTCAGATAGTTTTGCCCTATTATTTATTTTTGCAGGTCAATACATACTTATACAATATTATACAGGGTGAAATAATATTAATGACCATTCAAATTTTTTCCAGGCATAAGGTATCATTATCAATAAAAGATGCCATTTCTGAAAAAAAAACAGGTAACATTTTCACTATAAAATATGCTGTCTGAGTAAATAATTAGTAACGTGTGGATAATCGCGAGCTGAGTGACGCTCAGAGTTAGCGGTGCGGGGGGAGGGGCGCACTTGCCGCCTCCCGCACAGCGCACTACCGCGGTATCCACGAACGCATGTGTTTTTAGGCTTTCTGTTTGTGTTTTTTTCTTTCAGCTGCTGTGTCTCAATATTTTAGTACTTAATAAGACACTGAAAGAAAAAACAAGTTTTTTTTATTTTTTGCTATGGAATCTACACTGAATGTTTGAACGATCATTATTATTTCACCCTGTATATTACACACCTGGTAGAAGATCTGGCGCTGCGCAGGCACCATGCCCGGGCGGAAGTAGACGGAGCCCTCGGGCACGTCCTCGACGGCGCTCTCCTCGACGCGCGTGTTGGGCCGCACGCGGTCCGCCTTCTTGTAGTGCACCACCTGGTCGCGCGTGCTCACCATCGAGTATAGGCCCGCTGATACATGACACACACCTGGTAGAAGATCTGGCGCTGCGCAGGCACCATGCCCGGCCGGAAGTAGACGGAGCCCTCGGGCACGTCCTCCACGGCGCTCTCCTCGACGCGCGTGTTGGGCCGCACGCGGTCCGCCTTCTTGTAGTGCACCACCTGGTCGCGCGTGCTCACCATCGAGTATAGGCCCGCTGATACATGACACACACCTGGTAGAAGATCTGGCGCTGCGCAGGCACCATGCCCGGACGGAAGTAGACGGAGCCCTCGGGCACGTCCTCGACGGCGCTCTCCTCGACGCGCGTGTTGGGCCGCACGCGGTCCGCCTTCTTGTAGTGCACCACCTGGTCGCGCGTGCTCACCATCGAGTATAGGCCCGCTGATACATGACACACACCTGGTAGAAGATCTGGCGCTGCGCAGGCACCATGCCCGGCCGGAAGTAGACGGAGCCCTCGGGCACGTCCTCGACGGCGCTCTCCTCGACGCGCGTGTTGGGCCGCACGCGGTCCGCCTTCTTGTAGTGCACCACCTGGTCGCGCGTGCTCACCATCGAGTATAGGCCCGCTGATACATGACACACACCTGGTAGAAGATCTGGCGCTGCGCAGGCACCATGCCCGGCCGGAAGTAGACGGAGCCCTCGGGCACGTCCTCGACGGCGCTCTCCTCGACGCGCGTGTTGGGCCGCACGCGGTCCGCCTTCTTGTAGTGCACCACCTGGTCGCGCGTGCTCACCATCGAGTATAGGCCCGCTGATACATGACACACACCTGGTAGAAGATCTGGCGCTGCGCAGGCACCATGCCCGGACGGAAGTAGACGGAGCCCTCGGGCACGTCCTCGACGGCGCTCTCCTCGACGCGCGTGTTGGGCCGCACGCGGTCCGCCTTCTTGTAGTGCACCACCTGGTCGCGCGTGCTCACCATCGAGTATAGGCCCGCTGATACATGACACACACCTGGTAGAAGATCTGGCGCTGCGCAGGCACCATGCCCGGACGGAAGTAGACGGAGCCCTCGGGCACGTCCTCGACGGCGCTCTCCTCGACGCGCGTGTTGGGCCGCACGCGGTCCGCCTTCTTGTAGTGCACCACCTGGTCGCGCGTGCTCACCATCGAGTATAGGCCCGCTGATACATGACACACACCTGGTAGAAGATCTGGCGCTGCGCAGGCACCATGCCCGGACGGAAGTAGACGGAGCCCTCGGGCACGTCCTCGACGGCGCTCTCCTCGACGCGCGTGTTGGGCCGCACGCGGTCCGCCTTCTTGTAGTGCACCACCTGGTCGCGCGTGCTCACCATCGAGTATAGGCCCGCTGATACATGACACACACCTGGTAGAAGATCTGGCGCTGCGCAGGCACCATGCCCGGCCGGAAGTAGACGGAGCCCTCGGGCACGTCCTCGACGGCGCTCTCCTCGACGCGCGTGTTGGGCCGCACGCGGTCCGCCTTCTTGTAGTGCACCACATGGTCGCGCGTGCTCACCATCGAGTATAGGCCCGCTGATACATGACACACACCTGGTAGAAGATCTGGCGCTGCGCAGGCACCATGCCCGGCCGGAAGTAGACGGAGCCCTCGGGCACGTCCTCGACGGCGCTCTCCTCGACGCGCGTGTTGGGCCGCACGCGGTCCGCCTTCTTGTAGTGCACCACCTGGTCGCGCGTGCTCACCATCGAGTATAGGCCCGCTGATACATGACACACACCTGGTAGAAGATCTGGCGCTGCGCAGGCACCATGCCCGGCCGGAAGTAGACGGAGCCCTCGGGCACGTCCTCGACGGCGCTCTCCTCGACGCGCGTGTTGGGCCGCACGCGGTCCGCCTTCTTGTAGTGCACCACCTGGTCGCGCGTGCTCACCATCGAGTATAGGCCCGCTGATACATGACACACACCTGGTAGAAGATCTGGCGCTGCGCAGGCACCATGCCCGGACGGAAGTAGACGGAGCCCTCGGGCACGTCCTCGACGGCGCTCTCCTCGACGCGCGTGTTGGGCCGCACGCGGTCCGCCTTCTTGTAGTGCACCACCTGGTCGCGCGTGCTCACCATCGAGTATAGGCCCGCTGATACATGACACACACCTGGTAGAAGATCTGGCGCTGCGCAGGCACCATGCCCGGACGGAAGTAGACGGAGCCCTCGGGCACGTCCTCGACGGCGCTCTCCTCGACGCGCGTGTTGGGCCGCACGCGGTCCGCCTTCTTGTAGTGCACCACCTGGTCGCGCGTGCTCACCATCGAGAATAGGCCCGCTGATACATGACACACACCTGGTAGAAGATCTGGCGCTGCGCAGGCACCATGCCCGGCCGGAAGTAGACGGAGCCCTCGGGCACGTCCTCGACGGCGCTCTCCTCGACGCGCGTGTTGGGCCGCACGCGGTCCGCCTTCTTGTAGTGCACCACCTGGTCGCGCGTGCTCACCATCGAGTATAGGCCCGCTGATACATGACACACACCTGGTAGAAGATCTGGCGCTGCGCAGGCACCATGCCCGGCCGGAAGTAGACGGAGCCCTCGGGCACGTCCTCGACGGCGCTCTCCTCGACGCGCGTGTTGGGCCGCACGCGGTCCGCCTTCTTGTAGTGCACCACCTGGTCGCGCGTGCTCACCATCGAGTATAGGCCCGCTGATGGAAATTCCAAATATGTATTTCATGCGGAAATGCGACAGTAATAGTGGTTTTACACTGCGCCTATTTCCAGCAAGATGCAGATTAATATTCATTGTTAGTATCGGGATAAAGTCACGCGTTCATGAAACGCGCGTTTACATCGCTGTAAAAAGTCGCCGTGTGAAACCGCTATAAATGGCCTAAATTTACGCTTCAGCAATTTTGGTGATACTAAGTTAACTTAAGTTCTACACTAACATGGTGTCGTAATAGTCGTGTGGAGGGAATGGGTGAGAAACTATTAAGCATTAGCCCCTTTTTTAACCGATTTTAAAAATGGAGGAAGTTCTCAATTCGTCTGTATTTTTTTTTATGTGGGTATGTTACGCGATATCTCGGTAATTTATGAACCGATTTGATTTTTTTTTCTTTGTTTAAAAGCAAGTACTTCCAGATTAGAAGCAAGTACTTCCAGAAATAGGACAACATGTGAGTAACCACCTTCCTGTCAGCTTTGGTGTGCCGCAGGGGAGCGTACTTGGCCCAACTTTGTTTACTCTATATATTAATGATATCCTTACCACTGATATACCTAATGCAAAGCTTGTCTGCTACGCAGACGACACAGTAGTGGTCGTAAATGGGAAAACTTGGGATGAAACCTATTATCGGGCTGAGAGTGTGCTGGCTGGCGTGGCTTCATGGCTGAGCAGCAATTTGCTGACACTAAATGTTAGTAAGACTAACTTCATAGCTTTCTCAAAGACAGCAGTTTCTTCCCCGCCTGAGAATAAGACTATTAAATTTCACTATTGTGCGCATTACACTTCGGCATCATCTGTCTGGCACGTACATGGCTGTGCCTGTCAAGAAATTGAAAGGTGCCACTATGTAAAGTACTTAGGGCTCCTCATCGATCAACACCTTTCCTTTAAACAACATTTGGCTCTGCTTGCGTCTAGGGTAAGAAAACTTATTTATGTGGTGAAACGACTTCGGGACTGCGCTTCCCCTGTAGTACTTCGTTTGGTATATCACGCTTTATGTCAATCCATACTACAGTATGGTGTCGCAATCTGGGGTAGTGCAGCCAAATGCCACATCCTTCAGGTGGAGCGTGCTCAGAGAGCTGTATTAAGGCGCTCTTATTAGACGATATTTAGGTATTTGCGGAGGTGAGGCAGACGGAGCGGGAGACGCGCGTCCCGCGCACCCCGCTAACGGCCTTATTCTGTTGGCATCCGTATTCGGCTCGTTTTTGCGGATCATACGATCAAATGTTTGTCTTCTTGAATAATTGTTTTACTTTTCAAATCTTGGTTGATTTGTGTAAGATTGTCCCCAAATATTTATTGTTTCTTTATTTATTTAAATCATTTTTTTTAGAAAATAAGGAATAATAGGTAGTTACATTCTTATATATACATTCTTAAGTACATCGTAGTATGATGACATCAATTATGGACACTTACTTTCCAAAGATATGTTAGTACAGATTTCTTCATCATCAATCCACCTATCGTTTTCCCAGTTCCTAGGTGGGTGCTTCCGTTTTCCAAATACGTAGAACTGATAAAATAATAGTACATCTTCACTTCCTAAGGGTGAACGTCACCAATTATGGATTGTACTAATATATTACAGTTTTTTAAACCGAAATAAAATCGATTACTTCTAGGTAAAGTTATAGCGCCGGTTAACGCCCGCTTAAGAAACCATCTAAAATAATAAACAAATAGCTATGTTCATCTATTTATCTCCTGGCAAATTATATTATTACCATAATTATTACCTTTGTTACTTAAGTATGACTGACTCATCAAAAACTGGATAATTAGACCACTGTTAGTCAGAAGAGCATTTTATTATACAGGGTGGTTATTTTAAGACCAGCAAGTTCTTCATAACATGACTATGTCTATTAAAAAATGTAATTTGACCAAACATCATATAAAAAGAACAAATTCAATTTGTCTCTTAAATACCTAAACATGTTATGTCACTGCGCTCGCGCGGCGCGTGCTGCCTACCATGCTACCTCAACCAGCGGCCACACCGCGATGGACCTTGATACTCTCAACAAGATTGGACTTACACTTGTTACTTGGCTCTATACTCCAGGCAAAATACGGTTTCGAAAATCATTAATTTATAATAGCGTTTTTTTGTATATTTCTTTTTTAATCGTTATTCTAAGATGCTTTACACAAGAATCCAACAAATTTTCCAACTGGAAGTAATTATATAAATTTAAATTAAGCTTTAATTGTCTTTTTTTGTTTGATTTATAAATATTTTTTTAAAGCAAATGTAAATTAAGGTAAAAGCCTCCTCGATCTCATGCCATTTTTCTCGGTCTTTAGCCAACTGCATCCAACTAGGTCCGGCGACCTCAGTTATGTCATTGGTCCAACGTCTTCGTCGTCTACCTTTCCTTCTTTTGCCTTTCGGCCCTGACCAGTTTGTTGCTTCCAGTGCCCTTCTTTTCTCCTAATATCTGGCGATATATGGCTTTTACCCGAATAGGGTCCATATAAGAAAGAAAAAATGGCATAAATCTTTTAGATTCAGTAAATATGTACTAACACAAACAATATGGAATAAATAAAGCTTAAATATATATATATATATATATATATATATATATATATAAACTAGCTGTTGCCCGCGACTTCGTCCACGTATAACATGTTATCGTCTAAATTTTTGTTTAATAAAAAAAAACATTGAAATTAGTTTTGTACAGTCAGCATCAGATAGTTAGTAGCAGCCTAGGTAACCATAACAATATATCGCAACACGTCTTTATTACTATAGGTGTAAGGATGTGTTACGATATATTTGGCTACTTTGGCTGCTACTAACTATATGACGCTGACTGTACCTAGTCTTTTAGTAAACAGTCTAAAACCGAAGAAACAAATCTCTCTTTATTTCAAAATGTCTCTCTATACAAACTTAGAACCCTCTTTGAACTCTCATAGTAAATAGTCTGAAACCGAAGTTACAAATTTCTAACTTTAAAAATGTCTTGCTCTCTATACATAATTCGAACCCCCTTTTAACCTTCTTAAGTGATTAATAATTAAAAAACCGAAGTTACAAATCCCTTACTTTAAAAATGTCTTGCTCTCCATACAAACTAGAAGAACTGTATATCCTAGAAGTAGGTATTTTTGTCAAGACCAATCCAAGCATGTTCAGTAACGTTTCAGAAGGCCGCAGATTTCCAACACGTAAATGATACAAACAAAAATTGAAAACTTTGCAGGGTAGCAACAACACAGCGCTAATCAGAGGTGAAATCTTGGGAATGGCACCAAACATTTTCAATAAAATTCCAGACCGAATTAAACACTGGATATTAATAAATTTAAAAGTCAATTGACTTCATATTCAGATTTAGATTCAGATTTGTTTATTATCATAATTTTACAATTGAAATCATAGTACAATGAATATACAGATAAAAATGTGTGAAAGTTATGACTTGTCAGTTACAATAAAATACAATAGATGTGTACAGTTGTGTACAGAATTGTTATTATTTGTATAGTATTTTTCACAATCGTGTTATAATAGAGAGCTTTTTAATCGAGTACCGTGTTTAGGCCACGAAGCTTGCTGAGTGGCCTAAGTAAGGTACGAGATTAAAAAGCTTGATTATAACACTATGGTGAACAATACTTTTTGTACGAGTTCATTAAAATTAATTTTCTACGAGTCAACTGAACTAATTAAACAAACTCGATACTGTTTAAACGAAGTGCAGCTCATCGCTCGTACGCTTGTTGATATCTTAAAAGACATCAACGAGCGTACGACATCAAAGCGATTCTATTGGTCCAATTCATTACAGTTCAGTAAAGCAGCCACGTGATTGGTCGAATTTATTTAGGTGTCTGGAGCGTATCGAAAAGTAGTTATTTCGATTGTTTCGACAGTAACATGGACTACAACTATGAAAAGAGTGACGTTGCAGTATTCTCTATGAAATCTTAATACACATATTTTAATCGTCGAGTACAAAAAATAGTTTAATAATACTCATACTCATAGCATAATGCTATTACATAAAATAGAGAAAGAAAACATAAAACAAATATTAACGTCAAGCTTTTAAGATTTTGTTATTTAGTAATTTGAAAGAAATTCTTGTAAACTATACAGTGTTTTTTCAAGCAATAGTTGTTTTACATGGAAGCGAAAAGAGTTGTCGTTCGTTATGGTTTTAAGGTTTGAAGGTAGCCGGTTAATAAGTCTTTGTCCTATTAACTTCGGAAGTTTTGTGCCTATTCTAAGTCTGGGCTAGGTTGTTTTGAAGAGGATACTTCTTTGCTCGCGTTCTTGTATAGGGGTACAGTTCAAAATGTATCACGTGACTTCCGGAATAACTTTTTGTAGAGAAGCCTAATCTGATTTCAAATAATTGTTTGTTACATGTTTTAATCCTTCTTTATTTGCCATTAGTTGTTAATCACAAAATGTTATTTAGTTTATGTGACGGGCATGAAAACTATGCTGAAATGACCACCATTTTCAATGCCTCGCGAGTCAAACGAGCTACGCCAGTCAATGTTGCTATATATACCGATTTATCTGTGCTTATACAGATTTTAGTGAATTAATGCAGATATATATTTTACGGGGACAGCCAACAAAGAAGTATCCACTTAAACTTAATTAACGGTTGTATCTCGGACACAACCCGCTTCTTTTTAAGTTATTCGCATTTCTCATTGATCTCGAACTATTTTCACCTCTCCTTTGAAAATCATTTGGATAACGTTTAACATACATCAAAACTTCCAATATATAAGTTGAAACTGATGTTAAGATACTAAGTTTTCTTAAATGTTCGCGACACGTGTATCTGTACTTTGCATACGCAAGTACTCTAATTGCACGTTTCTGGATCTTTAGGATGCGCTCATAATCCGTACTGTTGCCCCAAAGCATTATCCCGTATGAAAGTTGAGAGTATATGTACGCATAAAACAGCTCTTTTAAGCAACTTTCTGAACAAGTGGTCTAAACTGTCTTAGAGCATAGATCCCTCTTGCTAACTTACTGCATAATGTATTTATGTGATCTTTCCATGACATTATTGGATCAATCATTTCAATCAATAGATCAATATTTGATTGAAAAGTGTTATTATACCATTAAAGATTACTTAAACGACCCTACGACATAACATGGTTCCATTCCAGACATTCCTTAGTTATAATATTCTTTAGTTATAGTATTTTTTGAGAGTTTTTGACATGTGTTTGAAGTATTTAACACCAATCACTGTATTAACATTTTTTTTTTAATTTTTATAAATATATTAGCTGGCTGAAATATTTTGTAAACCTACATTGTGGGTAATGCACAGAAGTCTTATATTTTGTATACCAACAATACTTGTAAAAGTTGTAACCTATGTTTAACAAAATAAATTTAATTGAATTGAAAGTACTTAATTTGTATTCTAATAAGTAATATTTATGCAAAAATTTAAGTCTCTAGCTCTAAAAATAAAGTTTCCCCCATACAAACTTTGCACCCCTATTTACCCCCTTTAGGGGTGGAATTTCCAAAAATCCTTCTTAGCGTTGCCTACGTTGTAAAAGGTAGTTCTGGTGAAAATTTCAACTCTCTAGTCTTAGTAGTTTCGGCTGTGCGTTGATGAGTGAGTGAGTGAGTGAGTCATATCAATAACTCCATACCGACAAAAGGTATGTTCACTTAGATAACGTCACATTTATTTGCTTTAGTGGGCTTATTTTTAAAGGGGCGTGGCGGGGGAGGCTTTCTTGGTAGTTATTTGGAGAAGCAGCGGTGGCAGAGTGAGTGCGAGATGTGAAACGGCATACTTTAGTGTTTTGTGATGGGTATCATGTGCACAAACAGCTGGCAAAGTTTTGCAGCTGTATAGGGGAACACCCTGTAGTACTTTGTACCCGACTGCCTCAGAAGGAACTTTATGTTTTTCGAGCGTATGTATCATCATATCAGCCGAAAGAAGTCCACTGCTGGACATAGGCCTCCCCCAAAGAGTGCCACAATAGCCGGTCCTGCGCCACCCGCATCCAGCGGACTCCCGCGACCTTTACCAGGTCATTAGTCCACCTTGTGGGGGGCCTAACCACGCCGCGCTTTCCGGTACGTGGTTGCCACTCGAGAACCTTTCCGCCCCAACGGCCATGGGTTCTACGTGCAATGTACCCCGCCCACTGATACTTAAGTTTAGCGATTCGGAGGGCTATATCGGTTACCGTGGTTCTGCTGCGGATAGCCTCATTTCTGATGCGATCGCGCAGAGAAACTCCCAGCATAGCCCTCTCCATCGCCCTTTGAGTGACTTTGAGCCTTCTTATGAGGCCTATAGTAAGCGACCACGTTTCCGTTCCATATGTCATCACTGGCAACACACACTGGTCAAAGACTCTCGTCTTGAGACACTGCGGAATATTGGACGAAAAGATGTGCCGTAGCGTATGTATGCATGAATGTCTATGACGAAGATGAGGAAGGGCCGTGGCCTGCTGCTGGTGGAGTGGCAGGATCTTTTTCCGCACTCGTTTTTAATAGAATCTACTAAACAGCAAGTAAATATACTTCAGTTCACCAACTCGTTTAGGACTTTAGACTAGGTAGTCACTATCCGGCGCAATAGCCCTAAATGCTTTTGATATATTTCTGTATGAATAAATAAATCTATTATTCGTACAGTCCATAATTGGTACGATTACCACCCCCCCAACCATGTGCTCGTGTCCAAATCCGATTTACACCCGACTACTTACTACCTAACAGTTCTAAATACGTATTCAGGATAACTGAAGATTTTTATTGACATCTTGTCAATATGCTCCAGCTACCTATTAATACGTTTTAGGTGCGGATGTAGAAACGCTTTAATGTAGTAAATATCGCATACCTTATATTTGTTATTCTATCATTTCGAATGTGTTCTCCAGCATGTATTAGCGTTTCCTATTCCTTTAAATATTTTTATTTACCTTGATAACTCGAAATAATTGCTGCAAAAAGGCGTATTTGCGTGCCAGGTAAACATTCACAGGTCCGTCGTCGGCAGTGGCCACGGGCGTACTAAATTGTACTAGCCACCGCGCATGCACGACGCGGACACCCGGTGTTTCAGACAAATGACCAAATGTATTGAATTATCAAACATATTGAAATTCTAAGAAGCCGGTAGATAGATCTACCAAACAGCTACCTATCACAACAAATTTCATTGTAATGTTCCAAATAACTTTTGAGATATTTCGAGTTTGGTGGTAAAAAAGCACTGTTTTGAAAGGCAAAATCTATCGAGGTTTTTGTAAGCAATCGTGATTTTACGAAGCACGAACATAGCCAATGAACTGAAGATATACATATCAAAAATTTGGATCTCTAGCAATAGTACAAGTATACTAATAATCGGTTTGGAAAAGGCACTTTTTCGATGCGCAGCTGCATACAGCGCCTTAAAGGTGATGCTGAGGAAACCGTTTCGTTATCCCACGGATACACTTTACCGAGAATGTGGGTTTCTTAGAGTGCGCCAGCTTTATATCATGAAAGCGGTCTCGCGGACCCACAGCTGTTTACTCAATTCTGCGCTCTATGAGGAAATCTTAAGAAGACGCATATATAAGGCGCCCCTGCCACCGCTCATATCAGCTTCGGCTCGTAAATCTCCAGCTTTTTCACATCCCTACGTATATAATAACATCTGCAAGTACCAGAATATTAAACAGCTTTCCACTCCTGAAGCTAGACGTATCGTAAAGAAATGGTTACTAACATTGTCATATGCTGAAACCGAGAGACTGGTTAGAATACCGCATACAAACTAAACCCTATAAAGCTGTTGTGGAATTTCCATCATCAACTCACACCCAAGCGCACGCACGCACGCACGCACGCACGCACGCACGCACGCACGCACGCACACGCGCACTCGCGCACGCGCGCACACGCGCACACGCGCACACGCGCACGCGCACACGCACACGCACACGCACACACACACACACACACACGCGCGCGCACACACACACGCGCACACACACACGCGCACACACACGCGCGCACACGCACACGCGCACACGCACACACGCACACACGCACACACGTACACACGCACACACGCACACACGCACACACGCACACGTAGACAACGTTTATGTAAAGCCTCACATATTTTAACTTAACAGTAATATAGAAATGCTCAAAAAATATACGAGTATTATTTCCGTTTTGGTTGTGTTTTTAGTAGGTACATATAAATTTAAACACTACAACTAATAATAATCTTTACTAAGTTATTTATTACCTTGATGTCTCAGCCTAAAATCCAAGGTTTGGTACATTCTTGCTTCTGGCTCCTTCCTAGGATCATAGCCGTATCTGACCCACTGCACCCGCCAGGGCCCATCCTTCATGTAAATAGCCAAACAGGGCAGGATCACCTTTAGAGAGGTTGACTTGATTTTTGTGTTGAATCTCAGCATATTCTGAGTCCACATTGGCCTTTCTTCAAACAACTGGAATATTTGTTATATCACTTATGTATTAGTATTGATTAAGCAGAAATTTATTATGTTGCGTATTAAAGGTGATTAGGAATTGAGAAGAAGTGTTTATTACAATTTACAAGTTTTACAATAATAATAAAAGAGCCTAGTCTTTTTTTCCCACTTTTGTTAACAGATTAGAATTTGAAAGATAGTAAATAAATAATATCCCACAGATTCAAGGGCCAAAGGATAAAATTTTATGACACAAGTTAGTTAAATTATAGTGAAAACTAGTAATAATTCACTTCCTTTCCATAGCTTTCATGTGACGGCCTTTTTGTTTTACCTTTTGTACAATTTCCATTTCCTGCTTCAATGCAGGATACACAGTAAGCCTCAATACTTGTTGCTTCAAATAAGCTTCGTTAGGTTCACTGGGTAGACTTTCTGTCAAATTAAATGTATAATGGGCCATGCCAATTCCTCGTTCACTCCTCCTCTTGTTGTGAACATCATCTTTGTCTGCATCCTTATCTTGTGAAGTTTGGTCCTTCTTCTCAAGATACCTCTTGTCCGAGTAGGAATAGTTTATTGGCTTGTCGGACCTTGTGAAGTTGGCAGGGACAACAAACAAGGTAGACTTCTCCCTGTGTTGTAGGATAAAAAATAGGTTGTTAATGTGCATAGTGTGCATATTTTATTTAAAAAGGTTACTAAAAGTGTTAACCCTTTGAATGCCAAGAACACTACGAGTTATTGAAGATAGTCACAAAAGTTAATTTAAACACATTCATAGAAAAAAGTTGGTGTGTAGTTGTACTTTCGTAAATAGGAAAGTTCTTGACGCTAATTAGAATATAAGTAGTATCACTTACGACAAGAAACTAAACTGGTCCACCCCTGATGGTAATATCTCATCAATAATACACTGGGGACTTTCACCATCCGTTTGAATTGGGAGAAATTGGAAATCACACATAGCTGCAATATTAACACAAATAGACTTTAATAAGTTATAAAATAAAAACTTCAAATCGGTCAAGCTTTACTAGCCATAGCAGAGTTCCACCTTCTGGCTCCATCATCAGATTAACTTGACATTATAAAATTATTGTAATGTCATCAATATGATATTTGCAAAGTTTCAAATTGATATAATATGATATGACTATAAATGAGTGAATAAAAATTTACTTGCAAGATTTGATTACATTGTTACATACATACATATTTATTATTTGCCGGCGAAGTCAATATAAGGGTTGTAAAATTTGTATTCAATATTATAACATTTCGAGCATTATTAACTTGAAAAATACATACATTCAAATTTATAGGTCCTCTTCACCTGCCCCACAACCGTGGTCCCCACCACCTCCCTTTTAACTTCGTCCCCATTCTTGGTTTTTTTTACCTTAACCTTTAAAAGCACTCCGGCAGTTTTCTTGTTGTCACCATACACTTTCTTTATAAATGGATTATTTGGCTGAAAGTTTAGACCAAGGCGCTTTTTGTTCGGTTGACCTAGCACCTGTTTCAATTAAAATAATGGTTAAATTATATTCTAGGTGATCTACAAAAAATATACATAAAAAGTAAATATGGACCTCAGAAATATTTCGAATACCCCCTAAACATTCCAAGGCTTTTTCGTCGTTTTTTACAATTCCCGGAAATTGAACGCAAATCAACTCCCGATTTAGACCTTCGTCTTCCATTATGAAATTATAATTTTATACACACTATACACAGTTCCCAAGAAAGCAGTTTTGTTTTGGGTTTTGTTTTTATTTTAGGTTAGGTTGACAGTGACAGCTCAGTTGACACCGTTGACACTGACAGGAGTAATATGAGTGCGTTCCGGATAAAATTAAAAGAAAACCAATGCTTTCGAAAAATATACAATATTTAAATCGGGGACTTATTTATAAAATGTTTTCCTCAATTCGCGATATTTACTCGCTATTTGAGTAATGTATGTATTAAGGTGATGAGTCTTATCACGTAGATACGTAATACTTTCATCTTCTTGCAGAAGTTCATAGGTGCGACAGAGACAAACGCTGTGCGTCCCGGATAAACGGTGAAGGTTTGGATTTGGTTGAATCTCACGCGTTTTACAGAATAATACACATAACAACAAACTAATTAATGATATACGTGTTTTACTTACTAGTATAATAGGTATAATTAAAACTAAATGTACCTCAAGTGTAAAATACATAATTTATTTAATATCACAATTTTATTCTACTTTAATGGCATACTTAAGTACCTTAAAAATAGTAGTTATGGAATTTATCGATGTACTACAGCGTCTACAGCAACTAACAGTCTGAAAAAAAAAACAATTATTAAGACATGACGTATTCTACAAACCATGTGAATGAATTAAATTTAAGTTTAATCAGAAGCACTCACTTTTCCAATAATATATTTCTTTGCCTTTCAATCTCAAGTCTATCCTTCTCCATTTTTAGTCTTATATTGTTGCATCTCTTTTTTTCTAAAAGTTTTTGTTTCTCTATTCTTATCCTCTCCTCTTCCAAGTTTAACAGTCTGTCATGGACCAGTCCTGCAAAATTAAAAACAGAGAATTCAATGAAAATGTTTGAATATGGATAATTCAGTTTGTAAAGTTTGCCTGTTGTACTGTTATAATTTCTGTCTGTGTTATACAAAGATGCACAAATATAAATTATATACTAACTGACTGGTCTTCCCCTTTTCCATAAGGGTTTCCCTGCAACAGGTGCAGAGGACACCTCGTTGGAGCCCATCATTTGGTCCATATCTCCACCCACTCCATCTTCTAAACTCATTTCTATATCAGCTTGGGTAAAGTGTTGCGGATCTGTAGGCCATTTCTACATAGAATACAATAAATGGATATTTATTCATACATTAACTTTCATCATTTAGAATAATTCCCCCGGACTAATCAACTTCTAGACCCACATTGTTTTGTCTCCTAAGGTACACTGCATACATTCCCTAAAGCTGTTTTGTAAAAAAATACCTACCACTAAACAAAAACTAAAAAATGTTGTCACCTGAAACTTGCAATTAAGTGCACTGTCACAATCACAGTAGGAATAAGTTACTTTTCAAATAGTTTTACTTTCAACCTTGATAGCTTTGTCTGCAGTGTTACCAAACAAAATAGAGTTGATCTAGTTGATTCAGCCGTTTACATACATAAGTTTGTCCTTCAAATAGGAATTGAAAAACCGGACAAGTGCGAGTAGAACTCGCGCACGAAGGGTTCCGTACCATTATCTATAAAAACGGCAAAAAAATCACGTTTGTTGTATGAGAGCCCCCCTTAAAAAAAGATTTTATTTTGGTTTTAGTATTTGTTATTATAGCGGCATTAGAAATACATAATCTGTGAAAATGTCAACTCTCTAGCTATCACAGTTCTTGAGATACAGCCTGGTGACAGTATTTCTATAAAAATGGCAAAAAAATCACGTTTTTTGTATGGGAGCCCCCCTTAAAAAAATATTTTATTTTGTTTTTAGTATTTGTTGTTATAGCGGCAACAGAAATACATAATCTGTGAAAATTTCAACTCTCTAGCTATCACGGTTCTTGAGATACAGCCTGGTGACAGACAGATGGACGGACCAACAGCAAAGTCTCAGTAATAGGGTCTTTGAGTACGGAACCCTAAAAATGAAATCCCTCATATTTACCATGCTGGTCGACGGATCAGAACTGCATATCTCATTTGAAACATTACTCTGCGATGGGGCCTGAAATATTTCAACAATACCAGTTACATAAACGTAAATAAGGCCTCATATTTCAAATAAATGCTGTTCAGTTTTACCATGTGATTTGAGGAGAGAGCAGATGTTTCAGGCACTCCTGGCAGTCCAAACACTGAAGTATTTGTGCAGATAAGTCTCAGGATCTTCTCTTCAGAATCTGTTAACTGAGCTGTTGCATTGCAACCAGGAGTGAACCGGTTTTTTCGTATTTTAAATGCTTTCTTTTTCACATTTGATTTCCAGTCCCGCCAAGTCTAGAAACAAGTAAATATTACACTAAGATTTCGCCACGCAAATATCATTTTCTTTAGATAGAAAATATTGACATTACTTGCCTGCTGCCATTTATCAGGAGTCTTGATAGCACCAGAACCAAAACCCGAGTTAGCGTTTAGTTTCTCAGTGATTTTAATCCACGCATTTGTTTGTCGCACTCGGCCCTCCAAGCCGGTGAATTTACCTATCGCCAACTCTTTATCCTCCTCTAAGAAGTGAAGGAGCATATTCAACTGCTCGGGACTAGCTTTACGCCTTTCCATGGCATAAAATTAACAATAACATCACCACCAGCAAGCATGAATTAAAATTCAATCAGTTATAAAGTTTTTACGCTTAATGACTCAACCTAGTCAGCACATCGTCGTTTAAATGTTTATAGAATTTGGTTTATTTTTATTTTTGCGTAAAACATACTTTGTTTATTTTTTGTATTCCAACAAATTTGATGCATTTGACATTATTTTTGTCGTAAATGGTCGGCATTCAAAAGCATATCACAAGTAATATCAACTCTAAAGTGGAGGCTACAAAGCTCATAATACCACGACAAAGATTGCATTCTTATTCGTTGCAGGATAGGTGCAGATAGATGATAGAATACGTTCAAATACAAAACTCTCGCGCATCGTAGTTTTCGCATGGGTAATGATATTATGGTGGGATTACACTTGGCGGTATTTACCCAAATATTCGTGTTGATATTTTTGCTTCCTACGGCCAATGAAAGAGAGGCAACGACGCAACCCGAACACGTTCGTGTGTGTAGTCGACCATTATAATAAAATATTTCCGACGAGTTATATGTTAGTGCTTAAAGTGAAACTGAACGAAAGTGAATTTTGAATTTATTTTATAATAGTCGCACCACACTTGGCGGTGTTTGCCCAAATATTCGTGTTGCATCTTTTTCCTTCTTACGGCAAATGAAAGAGAGGCAACGACGCATTGCGAACACGAACCCCCAAGTGTGGTGCGACCATTACAAAAGTAACATTCTCAATGGTCCTATGTGTGGTATCGCTTTACTTCTAATGAAATTCAAAAATAGACAAATTATACCTAAAAATAAAATTTATATTAAGTTACTTACCTTATTCCAAGCCTATACAATTGAGATGGCAACTTTTTTTTCCCTGGCAACACTGCCTAGTTCCAAGTGAAAGGTGCTATAATTCCGGTTTTATCCCCACCTTTGAACCAGCAACGGCGTGACATCGGCTGCGCGCCGCGCGGCCATCATTGGATTCTGAATTGAGTCTACCGTCCAATATGAGATAGGTGGACGGTATGTAGCCACTGTAATTGGGAGGCACACTAGAAGCTCAAGGCAGATGGCGCTGCAATCGACTATACCTTGTTTACGTGTCGTGTCAAGTGTATGGTTGCTATATTTTCAGTATTCCTTGCGATTAACAGCTTAAAATGTACGCGTTTATGACTGTACGTGTTCTTCAAGCTGAGCTTCGAAGAAGAAAAGCGTCAGTGGCAGGGAAAAAGGCCGACTTGATACAAAGGTAATCGCCTCAAGTATTTGAGGTTATGTTAGGTATTTCGAGTGTTAATAAAAAAATCGATGCTCATGTGTGGTTTTTTCTTTCAGGTTGGAGGCATATGATCGCAACCAAAACTTTGGTGCCACCCTGGATGTTCCAGAAGACCGCTCATATGCGTGCCCACCCTCTGATACATTCAGAGATATTAACGCTGATTCGCCTATTCCCAACATCAGCAAGCATGAAATACAAGAATATTTTCAAAGATTCAACACTCACCCAAAAGGCCAACTTTTATATGAGTCCCGTCACCATGTAACTGCTCGTTTCTCGTCCGATGGTACGTACACGTATTTACGTGGACAGTGCAAAGCTAGTATGAAGAGCCTAGCCTACCTTGTGGATGTGAAAGTGTCTCAAGAAGGTTCAATAGAAGCGTGCCACTGTGAGTGTGCTGCAGGGAGTGGTACAGAAGCGAGCTGCAAGCATGTTGCTGTACTATTGTTGGGTGCACATGATATTGTAAATAAAAGTTACATATTGTTACATCAAGTATGCACTCAACAGCTGATGATGTTTAACAAGCCTAAAAAGGTGTTTCAAAAATCACCCATTGCTGCACAAAATTTACCCAGCAAGAGATTGAAAACGTGCAATTTTGAACCCCTAAAAAGGGAAGACATAATGGATAATTATGAAGATTATGTGAGGAACTTGGCCATAGGTTATGGGGATACATCTATGCCTCTACTGCAAACATTCGAACCGGCAAATCCTCATGGGATAGAATGGGATCACTCCTATACTTTGGAGACTGCAAAAGAAAATCTACTAAAAGATCTATTCTTAAAAAAGGTTACTGCGGAAACAATAAAGGAAGTGGAACAAAACACTAGAGGGCAAGATACTTCTGCTGAATGGCATGAAATGCGATCATGCAGGATTACTGCCAGTATGTTTTATACTGTAAGTCATTGCACCCATGTTGGAAAAAAAGCAATAGTTGAGAAAATTATCTCTCCCAAGCCGGTGCACACAAGAGCGGTAACCCATGGGAAGATACAGGAGCCTATTGCTTTACAAAAGTATGAAGCAATGTATGATGTAGATGTGCAAAGATGTGGATTATTTATTTCACAAGAATGTCCATTCCTTGCCGCCTCTCCTGATGGGTTACTTGGTGAGGAGACGGTGATTGAAGTGAAGTGCCCATATGCAGCACGGTATAGCGAGATAAATGAGGTAACAGTGTCATACCTAGAAGTGATAGATGGGAATTTACACTTGAAAAGAAGACACCCTTATTATGCTCAAATACAGGGCCAGCTTTATTGCAGCACTAGGAAGTACTGCAATTTTATAGTATAATTTTTCAAAGATATGAAAGTCTTATTTATTGAAAGGGATGAGTCCTACATAGCCGAGATGCTCACAGCATTAATAAACTTTTATGTGCATGACCTGGAGTCTGCCATATGTAATAAATATATTTATAAAAATTACTTGTCACTAATAAAAAGACATTGAACTGTTGTATGTTTTTATTTTGGATCCCTTCATTATTAAGTATTTCATTAGCTATAAAAGTAATTTTCTATGAAACCGTAACATTTCCAGGACAATTTCAATAAACTTTATATAGAGCCCTGAAGGTTGGGTTGGGTTAGGTTTGTGTACACTTATAACAATCCTGAAAAAGTGGTGATTATGGCAAATTAAATCGTGGGTTTCATCGTAACACTTTTTTATTGGCTTCTCTTCATTATACATTCTCTGAAGTTGCAACACATAAAACATACAAAAAATATTTTACTTGCTATTGGAATGTAACTATGGTCCAATTCTGACTTTAATATTTTGTAGGTTTTTGTTAGCCCAATAATCCTTTCTATATGAACACGTTTACTAGCAAGTTATCTCTATCTTTTACGATTGTTAGTCCTGGTAACTGTGATTTTCCCTTTAGAAAAGTAGGTATCTTTACAGTAACATTTTTGTCTGCAAACATGTCCTGTATTGTGAAACCTCTATCCGCTAGTATGCTATCACCACTTTGACACTTCGACACAAGACCACTTCTTTCAACTGTTTGTCTGTCACTAATAGATCCTGCATATGCCTGTGAACAATAAGACAGCAATCCACCTGGTGTCGCTCCGACTAATACTTTTAGAGTATCAGCATGTTTGTAACTACTCCAAGAAGCTTGCTGGGAAGTTGGATTTTTTAGTTTTTGAACAGTTATTTCAGTTCCATCTAATATGACTGTTAAGGTTGTATACCTTATGTAGATTTATATTGGCTGCTAACAGTTTTCTTTATGAGATAAATTATGACTATCTCTGTCTAGTCGGTAAAATAGCAATGTCAAGTAATTTATATTATTGTGTGATTATAATGGTTTAATATAATAAATATCGATTCACGGAACAACCTTTCGTCTTCATTAACATGGTAGCAGAGCGGGAAACATGAATTAAATATTGAAATACATGTAAGTCGTAAAAATGAGTAATAATATTGTAATACCAATTTTTGACGGGACGGATTATGCGAACTGGAAAACTCGCATATTGAAATTTTTACAATTTAAAAAATGTAAAGAAGTTGTGATACGATTAAAAGGCGATAAAGATGATGCGGCAAATTGGGAAAACATGGATATTGAGGCTACAAACTATATATATAGTGCGATCACGAACCAACAGCTGGAATACATTAGCGAAGTAGAGTCAGCATATAAAATAATGTTAAAATTCGACGAAATGTATTTGAAACAATCAACCGCGTTGCAAATTGTATGCAGAAGCAATTTAGAAAATATAAAGCTTGCGAAATATTCCGACATTAATATTTTCTTCGACGATTTTGAACGATGTGTCAACGATTTGAAAAAAGCCGGCGCCATGGTATCAGAAAACGAGAAATTGAACTATATGTTAAAAGCATTGCCGGGAAATTACAGCCATATAGGCGATTTAATAGACGTTTTACCGGAAAAAGAAAGAACCGTCGAATATTTAAAAAGCAAAATAAAAATGAAAAATATACAAAAAGTAAACGAAGAAATTCCTGACCGATCGAATGCATTTAAAGTAGAGTCTGAGAATAAACCTGAATGTTTCACTTGCGGAAAATTCGGACATATACAAAGAGATTGCTGGCACGGTAACCGTGGTCGTGGACGCGGACATTATGGTCGAACTCGTGGTCATGGACGAGGCCACTACAATTATGGACAGAATAGAGGCAGAGGAAGTTATTATAACACGGATTTTTACAAAAAGAGCTTTCACACATCGATTGTTAACAACTCGACTATGGCTAAGGAAGATGTTCCAATAAAGTCAGGACAGATAAATTGGCTTCTAGACAGCGGATGCACGGATCACATTATAAATACCGACGAATATTTCGACAAATTTGTGACATTGAAAGAACCGATAAAAGTAAAGGTTGGAGATGGAAGAATATTGAAAGCCACAAAGGTTGGCAGTATTACAACGTACTTTCCTGTTTATGCGAACAGAAATAAAGTGATAATAGACAATGTATTTTATGTGAAAGAGATGAAAGCTAACTTATTAAGCTATTCGAAGATTACTGACAGTCATACAATAATTTCCAAAGGACACACAACGAAGATATATAACATGAATAGAGAATTGATAGCAATTGCAAAGAAGGATGAGAGATTGTATAAAATAACCAGTTTTGTCTGTAAAGAAATAGGCGTAAATACAGTACATAGTGAAATGACGATGAAAGAAAAGCTTCACCGGACTTTTGGACATATAAACTTCAATTGTATTGATATGATGTGCAAAAATCAAGTATTAGAAGGAATGCCAAAGCAAATAGAAACGGATTTTATGAAATGTGCTATCTGCGTTGAAAATAAAATGCACAACTTGCCATTTAACAACAACAGGACAAGAGCGAAAGATATATTAGATATCGTACACACTGATGTAAATGGACCACACAGAACTACGGGATATCAAGGAGAAAAATATTTTCTAACGTTTATAGACGATTACAGCAATTTAGCGAGAGTATATTGTATCAACTCAAAAGAACAAGTTTATGAATGCTTCGTAGAATATGTAAATGGAGTACACAACATGACAGGAAGAATGATTAAAGAATTAAGATGCGACAATGGAAAAGAGTATATAAACGGTAGAATTTTTAACTTCGCCAGAGAGAAGGGAATAATGATAAAGCCTTGCCCCGCATACGTTCATGAACTAAACGGTAAAGCAGAAAGATACAACAGATCAATAATGGTTATGGCACGATGTCTTATGGCGGAAGCAAAAGTTGATAGGCGATATTGGCCAGAAGCGATTAAGACAGCAGCTTATTTAAAAAATCGGATTATGACAAGTACACCAGAAAAAAAGACGCCGTATGAGATATTCTTTGATGAGAAACCAACTGCAAAATATTTGAGAATGTATGGCAGTAAAGTTTATGTGAGAGTACCCGAAGAAAGGAGAGTATCAAAATGGGACAAAAAAGCAGAAATGGGAATTTTACTGGGATATACAGATGTTGGATACAGAGTGCTAATTAATAACAGAGTAGTCGTGGCAAGACACGTTGACATAATTGAAGAAGATGTAAAGCTTATTGGTTTTGATGACAACGAAGTAGAAAACAAAAAAGATGAAGAAAAATGGGAAGACACGATAGACGAGATTCAAACGGAAGATATTAATGATAAAGGAGATGAAGATGAAATTAATAATGAGCAAAGAAAGTCAGCGAGACAAACTAAAGCACCAGTCCGTTTTGACGAAGAATTTGGCTACTACTGTATAACTGTTAACTATTGTGATGCGATGATTCCAGATACTTTTCAGGAGGCGACTACATGTGATGAGGCTGAACGATGGAAAGAGGCTATGGATCGTGAGATGAACAGCTTGGTGAAAAATGATACTTGGACACTGGTAACTGCACCTCAGGAGAAAAAGGTACTAGATGTAAAATGGGTTTACAAGAAGAAATCTACCGAACTTTATAAAGCCAGGTTAGTGGTAAGAGGTTACCAACAAACCGACAATGTTGATGATACGTATTCACCTGTTGCTAGGATGCAAACTTTGAAATTACTTCTATCGTACTGTTGTCAATTTAACTTAAACGTACATCAAATGGATGTAGAGACTGCATTTTTGAACGGCAAAGTGTTATCGGAAGTGTATGTTAAACAGCCACTTGGTTATCAAGATGGTACTGACAAAGTGTATAAACTATACAAATCTTTATACGGCTTAAAGGAAAGCCCACGTGCATGGTACGAATGTTTTAACAATTTTGTGACAACTATTGGCTTTAGGAGAAGTAAATATGATTATTGTCTTTATGTCAAAAATGATAATAACCAAACGATTTATATATTAGTATACGTCGACGACTTATTGATTGCATGCAAGGATGAACAAACAGTTCTTACAATTAAAAGTAAACTGAGCAATTATTTTAAAATGAAGGACATGGGCAAAGTTAAAAACTATATAGGTATTGATGTTGAGTATGATTATGCAAAAGCAAATATTTTGACTTTGAGCCAGGAAAAATACATAGAGTCGTTAGCCAAAAAATATAAAATTGAGAATTCAAAACTGTACAAAACACCCATGGAGATTAATGTCAAACTTGAGAAACGCGAATTAAATGAGGATATTAAATACAGAAATTTGATAGGAGCTTTGCTATACGTAAGTTCTGGTACTCGGCCAGACATTGCCTTTTGTGTCAACTACTTGAGCAGATTTCAAAACTGCTATGATGAGATTCATTACAAATATGCATTACGTGTTTTAAAATACTTGTATTTGACAAAAAGCCTTAAGCTAACATATTACCAGAATTTAAAGGCGAATATTATGGATTGTTATGTTGATGCCGATTGGGCAGGAGATATTGTAGACCGGAAGTCTACCTCTGGTTTTGTGATTAGATTATTTGGTAACGCCGTGTATTGGAAGTCAAAGAAACAATGCAGTGTAACGAAATCTTCCACTTTTGCTGAATACATTGCGTTGTCAGAAGCTGTAACTGAAATAAGCTTATTGCGTAGTATTATTGATGATGTTTTTATAGCGTTCGACAAACCTGTAAATATTTATGAAGATAATTCAGGAGCTATAGCTATTGCTAAGTATGGTAATTTCACAAAGAATTCGAAGCACATTGAAGTGCATTATCACTATGTCCATGAGAATGTTAAGAATGGAACCATTGATATAGTAAAAGTAGATTCGGAAGATAATGTTGCAGACATTCTTACAAAGTCGTTAGGAAACATTAAATTCTTCAAATTCAGACAAATGTTGAATATAGTTTGATATGATATTGCCATGCTTGAAATGTTTTTCTTTGTTAATTTTATATTGCAGATAAGTGTTGCCATATAAATCTAAGGAGGCGTGTTAAGGTTGTATACCTTATGTAGATTTATATTGGCTGCTAACAGTTTTCTTTATGAGATAAATTATGACTATCTCTGTCTAGTCGGTAAAATAGCAATGTCAAGTAATTTATATTATTGTGTGATTATAATGGTTTAATATAATAAATATCGATTCACGGAACAACCTTTCGTCTTCATTAACAATGACTCTAACATTTTCATCATATTTTTTGAAATTCTTAGGCATGTAATATTGAATCAATTCTTTACTAGGCCAAATATTTATTATACTCCAGAGTTGGTACATAAAATTTATCCATGTTATAAATATATTCGATACAGTAGTTTCACTTATGTTAAAAAACCTGCTCAGCTCAAAAATGCATTTATTCTGTCGTAGTTTCATCATAGTTAGGAATAATTGGTCTTCGGTAGATAGACTAATTACATTGCTGCCAAAGTATCTAATCTTGTGTGCCATCGGACTAAGTGTCGAGTAGACAAAATGGAATTTCTTATATGTTTCAAAACCTGTATAGAAGAGTATGGACTTATCATCATTCTTATATCTGTTTATTGAACCATATACATGCACATGATCAATATGAGTGCTCTTTGACAAAGTTTCAGGCTCTGTGTGTTCACTTTGAGCTGGTTCTGCAATTTCCACAGTAGTACATAATTCTTCTTCTCACCCTACATCTGGAGTAGTCTGACTAATTATTGATTATGTCACTGTTGTGTGTTCTATCACATTATTCTCTTCAAACAGCTTTCTTCGTCTTCTTTTTTCACAATGCTGCTGACGGACAAAAGCTGCTGGTGTTTCCTGTTTGGTTGTAGTGAAACAGAATACAGACGGTACAACAGTTTTTCTTAAAAATTTGGCTAGTGGTACAGCATCTGTATATCTACTTTTTCCGAAATAATCATCTGCCTTAAAATGCAGCCTACATAATCGGGCTGTGTCACTTGCCCTAAAGTTATTGATGCGCAATGCACTCTCCCAACGTTTCCTGCGAGTTGGGTCCTTGGGAAATAAGTGGACTCCTCTATTTTTACAATTTGGCGCACAACATTGAGGCATTCTTGAGAAAAATATGGAAAAATACTTATAAGAAATTATAGAAGTTTGCAATTTGACAGTTCTTATGTCAATTGTCAAAGCTGGGTACAGTAGCTTTTGCGCCACCTGGCGTGAGAAAATGTCAGTTTTCCTCCTCATTAGACAGGTGGCGATGTAGCCACGGTCGGTAGACCGGTGGCAATACTATGTTATGTAAACAAACACCGCATTGGGTGTAGGTGGTTGGTTTTGAAGTAAACAAATGGTACTTTATAGGTACAGCTGAAATAAGAGCTTAAGTACTAAAGTGTTATCCTGAAATACAAGCTTTTTTAGGTTTAGTGGTTGAAATATAAGCTTAAGTTACTAAATTCTGTAGCTGAAAAATAATCTTAAATACTAAGATATACCTTTGAATGTAATTAAACATAAAAATATATTTTGAGCATAAGCCAGCAGGCAGCAATGAAATTAGGCTTGGAATAAGGTAAGTAACTTAATATAATTTTTATTTTTAGGTAAAAATTGTCTATTAAGTATTGTATGTACCTTATTCCAAGCCTATACAATTGAGAAGTGTTTGTTATCGACTGCTGGTTCAATAACGATTAAAAATAGGTAGAACTCTATAGACTTGTTAGAACGCCAATGTGAAAAAGATATTAGTTAGATTTATTACAAGAAAACTTGTGCAGCAGTGAAAGTTTCATATACATACTCAGGTAATTTCCATTATCAATAATCTTGCATTAACTAACTTACAAAAATATCAAACTACGAAATCGGATCTGGATTAGTTTTAAAAGCCGAAAGTTTTCTTATAAACATTCTAAATAATAAAATAATATTAAGACTGTCAAGAGTGTTAAACCAGCTTGGCGATCGCGTATACCTACTGTTATACAAACCTTAGTGAGGAAACTATTTACAATTTTCAAAAATAATTGACACAGCTGAAATGTCTGCAACTTTTTTCTTGTGCTAAGGAAGGTTATTCCTATCACCAAAAAAATTATCAGGCACTTATAAAATTTTCATCCATTCCCAATTGCAGTACTCGATGAATTGAGGGTAGTTTCAAATTTGAAATCAATCTCCTTCAAAGAAGCACTGGCATGCCAGTTTTACTGAAGGAAGAACCTAAGGGGGCTTCCAGGTCATCGGGTAAGCAAATTGACAAAAACCTTAGTCATCAAAATTGCCTTCATGCGTGAGGAATAAACGTCATTGAAGCCTCCTGAGTACTACTCACGATTTTCTCCAATACTAGCTTTTGTTAGCGGAGCACAATCCTGCACCTTCATTTCGTTGATTACTACCCATTTTGTCACTATCAAGGAACATTTCATCAGAAAATTGCAAGGAATTTTCCGTTTTATAAGCATATTATATATAGTACTGCCTAAGCTAGTACTACGTGTTGCCTCTGCAAGAAAAAGAACGCCAATGATGGCCGCGCGGCCCGCAGCCGATGTCGGGCCGTTGCTGGTTCAAAGGTGGGGATAAAACCGGAATTATAGCACCTGTCACTTGGTACTAGGCAGTGTTGCCAGGGAAAAAGATGTTGCCATCTCAATTGTATAGGCTTGGAATAAGGTACAATACTTAATGTGTAAATATTGTTTGGATATTCAGGCAATGACTGAGGTTTCCGAACGCTTTAAAATAATATATAGTCCATGTAGATTTTGCACTATTTTGACGAATATCTAAAAACATACTACTATCATAGAGAAAATATTATTTATGCTACTATCTACATCTTATCCGATTTTTATGCGGTTTTAGATTAATAATTACGTAATTAATATTATTATTACGGATTAACCACTATCAAACTTATAAGGGGACAAAAACAGATATATTTTATTTGACACTGACAGTTGATAATATAAACATCCGGTTTCACTAGATATAAGTTATTTCAATAAATATTAAAAACCTTAGCAGAGTGGAATGGAGAAATGAACACTCTATTAAAATTAAAATTGCTGCAAAACAGTTCTTTTAGAGAGAAAATAGTCCGTAGAAATCTTCGAGATGTATCAGACTGTATAAACCTACCTGACCATTACTTACTCAAGAACTGTGGAGTTAACCGAATAGTATTCCACCGGATTCTGCTGATTTTGGAACCCGTTGTCCCGAAGACGCAAAGATCAAATGGCATACCATTCCCTCTGAAGGTAAGTCACTATAGTCTCTATTCACTCTGTACTAATGTCAATAAAAAATGGTCCTTTGAGCCGGATGTGTTTATTTACTTATTTGCTCTTTGTTGAAGGTACTGTTGACTTTGTCATTTCTGGCTAGCGGTTCCCATCAGAAATCAGTAGGCAAAGACTTCAATGTGAATATTTCGCAGAAGTCAGTGAGTAGAGTTCTCAAAATCATTGTGGAAGGGCTCAATTTTGTATTAGATAAATGGGTGGTATTCCCTAGCAGTTCCATGCAGAGAGAACAGATTAAAGATGGGTGAGTTACTGTCCTTTTGCATTTAATAAACAGAATATTTGCGTTGTTTTCATTTACTTTTACTTTGCTTTATACTTATTTGCCATGTTTTCTTATTTACAGGTTTTATAGAAAGTATCACTTTCCTGAAACTATTGGATGCCTGGATGGTACTTATGTTGAAATAGTATGCCCTAGAGATGATGAGGAGGCATTCTATGATAGAAAATGTCAATATTCCATACATGCACAGATTGTAAGTTTTACTGCGTTTTTAAAAACATTCATCCTAATAGGCCAAATACCAAAACCAAAAAATATTTCACGTTTGTTTGATAACATAGATAGGTAGATGATTTAAATCATTTACTTATTCTGATAACTGTAGTTGAACATCTAGCAAATGTACAGAATTTGTCATCCAAAAAATTGTATAGTAAAAAATTTAATTAACCAACATTCCATCACTTTATGGTCAGATCATCTGTATTATTTTATTGGTTTCCATATGAATTATCTAGTAAAACGTACATTGTACCAATTAACTAGGTTTTAGTATGCAAAAAATAAACCATTCGCCACTTCAATCACTTTTCAGATGTGTGACGCGGATATGAGAATAATAGCAGTGTGCTGCCGGTTCGGCGGAGCCGCGTCCGACGCATACATCTGGAACAATATGAATATTCGACCGTTCGTGGAACACGTCAGCCAGCAGGGCGAGACAGGGTGGATCATCGGTACAAACATTTTAGTCCACTCAATTAACGCGGGAGTCCGCTGGATGCGGGTGGCGCAGGACCGGCCATTGTGGCACTGTTTGGGGGAGGCCTATGTCCAGCAGTGGACGTCTTTCGGCTGATATGATGATGATGTTATTTTATAAGTGCATGATTAAATTAAGAGAAAAGTGTTATGTATCATGACTTGCTAGATGTAACGTTACTTTGTTACTTGGCCAAATAAAGAAACTTGAACTTGAACTTGATGATGATCTACAATTCTACACCAATAATAAACTAGTTTTAGTATCTTACTATGAAGCTCAATAAGGCTTGTATTATGGTACTAGACAACGTAATATACACCGTGGGCGTTAATAACCCGAAAGATTTTAACCACGCATTCCGGAGGTCATTAGGAGTAATAAAATTTATATATGAATCCAATCCAAATTCAGCAAAAAAAAAATTTTTTTTTCTGTATTTTTTTTGGTTTTTAAATAAAATTTGGATAAGTATCGCTTCCTGGACGGAAATCATCCCTTTTAATAAAATGGTAACAATTATTTCTCCAAAAAATAATGAATTTAGTGAGTGGTATATAGCTGTCACTTTGATGTTTGTCAATAACGACTCGAAACTTGGCAACATATCGGTAGCAACGTCTCCATCAAAAGAGCTTAATGCACTTTACTAATCACAATAAATAGTTTACATGAAAATTATAATATCTTCAAAACTAAGCAGGATTTGACTGGGGTTCAAATAACATTTTTTGCGCCTAATGACCTAAGGAATGCGTGGTTAAAATATTTCGGGTTATTAACGCCCACGGTGTATATAAATACTTAAATGCATAGAACACATCCAAGACTCGGAAACAACGTTCAAGCTAATCACACAAATATTAGCCCTTACCGGGATTCGACCCAGCGGCGCTACCACGAACTTCGTATATCCCCGTCTCTATCGCACTTATGGTTTATGGTACTTGAGCGACAGAGGCGGAGATATACAAAGTTCGAGATTCGAAGTTCGTGGTAGCGCCGCAGAACCGTAGGTAGGGTAACTGGTCAAAACCTTTTGTCTACATTATAAAGTCACTGCATGCGTAAACTAGTAAGTAGCAGAAATAAAGCAGTGACATCGATGTAAAGCATACCACATCACCAGATGTGCCACTTACTTACATGAGGATTCATAATTCTTTATTTTCCTTACAGCTGACAACAAATATCCTCAAAGAGCATGGCTCATGACACCCATCCCGCACGCACCGCAAGGCACACCCGAATCTCAGTACAATCACTTCCACGCTCGCACAAAATCCTGCATCGACCGGTGCATTGCGAAACTAAAGGGGCGGTGGCAGTGCCTCCACAAGCGGCCACTACACTACTCTCCCCAACGAGCCGCCAAAATCATCAATGCCTGTGCCGTGTTACACAATCTCTGCATTAAGGCAGGGCTGGACGCAGACCCTTATGTGGAAACAGAACTCCCAACAGTTAACGAAGCTACTGAATTGCCCGAGGACAACATTAATGATCTGTACATCGGTATGGAAGTGAGACGTCAGCTGGCGGAAAGGATTTATTACAGTGTTTAGAATCGAATTATACGACAGTATTATGTAAAATGTAATTAAAACAAAAGACTGATTATATTAAACAAAAATACTTTAATTAATGGTTATTTGGAAATGATCTTTATTCGTTAGTGCATAAGGATCTGCATCTGCGCTAGCTGGCTGTAGGTGTCGCCGGGCATCCTGTACGAGATGTTGCCCGCGAACGTGTTGAGCACCTCTGCCTGCTCCCGCAGCCACTCCAGTTGCTGTACAAAAAAAGATTTCACTGTAAAAATAAGTATCAAATAGATTTGAAGAGTAACATGGCATAAATAAAATGGCGCAAGGATTCCAAGATTCCGCAAGGAAGAAGACTCACTAAAACATTTGCTGATATAATATTCTCAATCAAACACAGAGAACAGCTTCGCAATGTATTTGCGAGTTTTGCGACATACGTGTATAGCACAGAGTAAGCGATTTCAACCGGGATGCGCGTTGCAAATGTATCGCTGGATTGCTTACACTATCCATTCACATCTATTCCAGTAGCATTCCAGTCCAGTGATCGAATAATAATAATAGCACTGGAATAATGTGAACCAGCACTGGAATATACTCGTTCCAGTCCAGTGATTGGATATGCCCGGTTCACATTATTCCTGTCCAGTAATTCAGTGGGCCAATCCAATCTAGTGCTGTCATATCGCTCATATTATTCCAGTAACATTCCAGTCCAGTGATTGAAATCATCAGCACTGGAATGTCACTGAAATAATGTGAACCGGCACCGGAATATACCCATTACAGCGAGGTATCCAGTCCAGCACTGGATTGGCTGTCTACATTATTCCAGTGGCGCTGGATTGGGCGAGCTCAAATGAAAAACGAATGCTGCTGGAATAAATATGAACAGATACTGGTCCCGTACCTTATCTGGCATGTTGAGGTTGAGTCGGGGCGAGGAGGCCGCCCCGCGCGCCCCGCGCAGGCGCTGGCGCTGCGCCACGAGGATGGTGCACACGGCGCGCAGCACGGCGGGCAGCGCGCGCAGCAGCGCGCCTCGGGCCGCGCGCGCGCCCGCCACGCGCGCTTCCAGCTCGCTGCGCCGGAGCGGCACTAGCTCGCACTAGGATACTGGTCCCGTACCTTATCTGGCATGTTGAGGTTGAGTCGGGGCGAGGAGGCCGCCCCGCGCGCCCCGCGCAGGCGCTGGCGCTGCGCCACGAGGATGGTGCACACGGCGCGCAGCACGGCGGGCAGCGCGCGCAGCAGCGCGCCTCGGGCCGCGCGCGCGCCCGCCACGCGCGCTTCCAGCTCGCTGCGCCGGAGCGGCACTAGCTCGCACTAGGATACTGGTCCCGTACCTTATCTGGCATGTTGAGGTTGAGTCGGGGCGAGGAGGCCGCCCCGCGCGCCCCGCGCAGGCGCTGGCGCTGCGCCACGAGGATGGTGCACACGGCGCGCAGCACGGCGGGCAGCGCGCGCAGCAGCGCGCCTCGGGCCGCGCGCGCGCCCGCCACGCGCGCTTCCAGCTCGCTGCGCCGGAGCGGCACTAGCTCGCACTAGGATACTGGTCCCGTACCTTATCTGGCATGTTGAGGTTGAGTCGGGGCGAGGAGGCCGCCCCGCGCGCCCCGCGCAGGCGCTGGCGCTGCGCCACGAGGATGGTGCACACGGCGCGCAGCACGGCGGGCAGCGCGCGCAGCAGCGCGCCTCGGGCCGCGCGCGCGCCCGCCACGCGCGCTTCCAGCTCGCTGCGCCGGAGCGGCACTAGCTCGCACTAGGATACTGGTCCCGTACCTTATCTGGCATGTTGAGGTTGAGTCGGGGCGAGGAGGCCGCCCCGCGCGCCCCGCGCAGGCGCTGGCGCTGCGCCACGAGGATGGTGCACACGGCGCGCAGCACGGCGGGCAGCGCGCGCAGCAGCGCGCCTCGGGCCGCGCGCGCGCCCGCCACGCGCGCTTCCAGCTCGCTGCGCCGGAGCGGCACTAGCTCGCACTAGGATACTGGTCCCGTACCTTATCTGGCATGTTGAGGTTGAGTCGGGGCGAGGAGGCCGCCCCGCGCGCCCCGCGCAGGCGCTGGCGCTGCGCCACGAGGATGGTGCACACGGCGCGCAGCACGGCGGGCAGCGCGCGCAGCAGCGCGCCTCGGGCCGCGCGCGCGCCCGCCACGCGCGCTTCCAGCTCGCTGCGCCGGAGCGGCACTAGCTCGCACTCGCGTAAAGTCTGTCGGAAAGAGGAGTCGTGATTTTTTTCTATACGCGATGACTCAGTTAGTTCAGTAAAATTCGAACCGCAAAGTTCTCTCTAAAATAGATACACCATAATTTTAATCAACCAAATTTCTCATATAAAATTTGTCATCATTAGAGTAAAATCCTTCGGAACCTTATTGATTTTCAATAAATTCTACAAGATCATTTCTAAAATATATTTATTCGTCGTGTTTTGAAAAAAACCTATAATTCACGTAACGTTTCCTGCGATCTATTAATCAAAAGTTTGATGTACATTCATACGTCTCCGTACTCGCGTACACTCGATCATACTGACCTCCAACGCCGCTTCATAGTTGTCCGCATGGAACTGATCGAAGAACGTAATGAGCTTGCACAGCTTGGTGTACGCCTCGACCAGCGCGGGCGGCAGCGCGGGCCCCTCGTGGCGCAGCCGGCGCGACACGCGCTCGGCGCGCGCGCCCAGGCGGGAGCGCAGCGCCGACTCGCCGCCGCCCGACACCAGCACTTGCGGGAGCAACATGCAGAATAGCTCCAGCACCTTTTCCATGTTCTGGACAGACACGTGATGTAACAATGAGCATAACCTGCTATACATATCAAGTAAGTATTCTTTTTTTCGTTTCTTTTTTTGCGGGCAATCTTACACAAATCAACCTAGTCCCAAACTAAGCAAAGCTTGTACTATGGGTACTAAACGACGATATAGATACTTATATAGAGAAAAAAATACTTAAATACATAGAAAACATCCATGACTCAGGAACAATTATTCGTGCTCATCACACAAATAAATGCCCTTACCAGGATTCGAACTCAGGACCTCTTGCTTCGTAGGCAGGGTCACTACCAACTGACCAACTAGGCTAAAGCGGTCGTATTGCTAGTTTTACCTACGGGGTTGTCCATATATTACGTCTTTCAAAATAGGGGTCTGACCATTGAATGGCGGTAGTCATTTTACTAGGCGGGGAGGGTCCATACAAGGAATGTTAAAATTATTGTAATGATGAAGTATAAATAATAAAATTTAAATCATAAAAAGATATGGACCTTGAAAGTTTAGAAAAATATGATATTATAAATATTTCTTTATACTCGTCGACTTTAATGTTAGAATTAAGACTTTGTACACCAAACTATAATCACATACCTACTTTATTCTATTGAGCCCCCAACTCAATCGAAATAGTTATTTACAATGCACTTGCTCTGAAAGAGCCCCCTTATATGGTTCAACATAAACACGGGAAGTGGTCTATGCCGGCACGGCGGCCCCCAATATTCCCGCACACTGTGCGAGAATGAGATTTCGTGATAATTAAAATTTCACCTTTTGGGATTAGACCGGTATCCTCACGATGTTTTCCTTTACCGAAAAGCTAACGGTAAATATATGTACTAATGAATATATATTTATGAATAAACATATTTTATTATTTTTTTACTACTTCCTTCTCCGGAAACTTCGAGTATGCCCCACGAAAATTGTTCTTTGCCTTGTAAGAGAGCCCCTAATGGAATTAGCAGAATTCAGAAAACATATTGTCAATGGAACTCGTATTTGATTCTGTAAAATCATAGTACCACAGAATAAGTAATAGGACTTTTTAAAACTTACCTCAGCTATATCATAAACCGCAATGGCGTCTTCGAACAAGCCTTTGTTGACTAACTGTTCAGCAACATTCAAAGCGATAACCTGCAAATAAACTAAAATTAATATTCCAATCATCAGAATATACTATACTTTCTGACAGTCGATCCGTACTACAAGCCCTGCAAGGTCACGCAACAACTTCTGGGCTGATACACGAGTGCCACAAGGTCCTATCAGAGGTATGTAATGACAGCGACATAACCCTGCAATGGATCAAAGGGCACAGCAATTCACGCGGTAACGATGCAGCGGATACACTGGCTAGAGAGGGTTCAGAGTCAAGAGCTGTAGGACCGGAACCCACAATTCCTCTACCCTCTGCATGGCTACGGAGCACAGTGCGACTAAACACCAAGGTAGAACACCAAAAACATTGGAACACCCTAGGAACCTGCAGGCAAACCAGGGAGGCCCTCCCGACAATCAACCCCGGATTGTCAAGGAAGCTAAAACAGCTAAAGAGGCCGGCACTCCGTCTTCTGACAGGAGCTATAACTGGTCATGCACTACTAAACAAACATCTTTTTACTTTAGGTGTTACAGACAGTCCTCTCTGCAGAGCTTGCATGGAAGAGGACGAGACAGCCGCCCACGTCATCCTGACATGTCCTGGAGTGGCGGAATACAGGGCAAAACACCTCGGAACACCGGGGTCACTACCGGAGGCCGTCGGCAACATAAAGGGTCTGCTAGGCTTCCTGGTGGAACTGGGTTGGCACGAATAACAGTAGTGCCAAAACCCCTACGCAAAATAGGCGCATTTATGACGTCGAGTTGCGGAAACCCAGCCCGCGTACAACCTATAACCTATAACCTATCATCAGAATACGGGCCATTTCATATTGTTCCAAAGCCATCCTGCAGAAACTAGTTGTCAATGTGTGGTACTTGCCTTGCTGTCAATATGAGGATTGTTGAACTGGTCGAGTAGGCCGGGGCTGCGGACGCCGGTGGCGGTGTCCGAGCGCCCGAACAACTGTTCGTAGTCGCGGCTCTCTAGGGCCTGGTCTGTGCAACAACACATGAATAGGTTCTTGCCCTCAGGGTCTTTCAAGTTTCTGTAACAATATTGAACAGCGAAATCTAGAGTAGGACTAGAAATGCAAGCCGATAAAGGTATGAGGGAAGTAGGTAGCCGTGGTGGAGCGCCCATACAAGCCGACTCCCACCAGCTCGCTTAAATCTTTTTTTTAAGCAAGCTTATTGTTATACTTATACTCTAAACTTTTTCATAACTTTTTTGTTCCTGGTTTCCCATCGAAAATTTTCACGCACCGCCACTGTAGATTAGCGAACTTTTTTAAAGAATTTTAAGAACTTGATCTTTTTTAGCTTTTTTTAAATTGCAGATCAAATTATTCCAAGACGAAAATTTTGCACCTAGAATATTTTTTTGAGGGTCAATAAATAAATAAGTAGACGTTACTTGCAAATAATATTGACTTTGATAGAGACGTACAGATGTAGTGAATAATCACTTCCCATCGTATTTTCTCGGAAATGTTCGTATTTGTCATGCTCCATCAGCCAACCTCAGTACTTTTTGTACGGTGACCGACTGAAATAGCAAGACACGTTCGTACGTTTCCGTGAAAAAACGATGGGAAACCATTATGCACTACATCTGTACAACATTAAACATAGGTACCAATTAAAAAAAAAAATAGTCTCTGTGTGTGTGTGCGTGTGTGTGTGTGTGAGAGTGAGTGTGTGCGAGAATGTTTATTATTTTAAGTGTTAAAACACACGTTTTCATGCTTAAAATAATAAAGATTCAGCGTCTTCATAAGTGAGTGTGATCAACCATTCCGTTATTTTTTCTTTACAGTTTCGTAATTGCATCGGGTAAATATTGATAGTTTTATTTAATTTATTGTATAAATGAGACGATATTGTATTGTATTGCCTCATGGCAAACGCTGATTTTGCAGCACAAATAGGAGCAACTTTACGATTTATACGTTTTGGTTTAACAGGTATATAGTGCTGGAAATGATAGCAAATGACCCAAACTACCTGCCGTTTGAATTTGGCAAACGATGGACCAAACACCCTGTATACACTAAACAATTTCATAACTTTTTATGTTCCGGGTTGCCCATCGAAAAAAATTCACGCGTCGCCACTGATCCACGGTATCCCGTTACATTCCCGAAACGTGGAGCCACGCCCAAACGATCCAGTTCTTTGTCGACGCAAGTCACACCCCGTCATCACGGCCACCACCATAAAACGTAATATGAGACGCTGTAACTTACCTTAGGAAGAAGTAGTAATGCAAAGCGTCGGACGGGTCCGTGAGCTCGAACTTCCTAACGTAGAGCAACAGTAGGCGCGCCAGATTCAGCCGGCGCAGGGGCGGCGGGTCCTCCGTGTCCACTGACACTATAACAATAGTCCAGTCAATCAACTGACCCCGTGTGGAGTCGGGTTAGAATAGCACCACCCCCTTTCTTCCCGTGGGTGTCGTAAGAGTCGACTAAGGGAACAGGGTTGAAGTGTATTGTGGGCGATGGGCTATAGCAACCTATCACTGCAACATCACATTTTGTCGATCTTTTATACCCACATTCATGCTAAAAGTGGCACTGGAACACAAGTTTCATGTGCTCTGCTTACCCCTTTTAGGGATAAAGGCGTGATTGTATGTATGTAATCAACTGACAACTTGTATGAAAAAAAAAATTGGAAATAATTTATATTAGCGGATTTTTTCTATATAATGGATATCCATTAAATAGTTACCTAGAGACGAAATCCAACAAAGTTTAAGACATCAAAAAAAATATAACTTACGAGGGGCGGCTGATAAGTTCTAAGCCTATACTTCGTTTTTTTTAGCATTAGAGAGACCTTTGCAGAACGAGATATAAGGTTTTTTATCGGGCACACTCTGCGAATCGAACAGTGAATACGAGTTAATAAATATCACGTATTTATTATCATGTTTTAGTAATACATACATTACTCAGTGTTGTGAACAGATAAGAAACATAATATTAGTTAATTTATATTCTAAGATGAAAAGATAAGAATTTTAATAAATTGCGTTTGCAATTTTTCATGGAAAGGTTGTACATTAAAAAACCTAAAGAGGCAGAGTTCTCACACAATTTTTAAACGTCACTGTCACTATCTGTAATTCACTCATGTGGGTTTTTCATTCGAGTTCATATTGTTGTCGGTTGAGTCGGTTGTGATTTCTATTGCTGTAAGCTTACTTAAAGATTGTTGTTATCGTTTTTAGGGTTCCGTAGCCAAATGGCAAAAAACGGAACCCTTATAGATTCGTCATGTCCGTCCGTCTGTCTGTCTGTCTGTCCGTCCGTATGTCACAGCCACTTTTTTCCGAAACTATAAGAGCTATATACTGTTGAAACTTGGTAAGTAGATGTATTCTGTGAACCGCATTAAGATTTTCACACAAAAATCGAAAAAAATCATTAAGTTTTAGGGGTCCCCATACTCAGAACTGAAACTCAAAATTTTTTTTTTCATCAAACCCATAGTGTGGGGTGGGGTATCTATGAATAGGTCTTCAAAAATTATATTGAGGTTTCTAACATCATTTTTTTCTAAACTGAATAGTTTGCGCGAGAGACACTTCCAAAGTGGTAAAATGTGTGCCCCCCCCCCCCCCTGTAACTTCTAAAATAAGAGAATTATAAAACTAAAAAAAATATATGATGTACATTACCATGTAAACTTCCACCGAAAATTGGTTTGAACGAGATAATAAGTAGTTTTTTTTTAATACGTCATAAATCGTAAACCGCAATTTATTTCACGGAACCCTTCATGTGCGAGTCCGACACGCACTTGGCCGCTTTTTTTAAATTCAAGTTGAAACGCGTAGGCCCTTAAAATTTTACACAATTTAGCTACAATTTTTTTTTGAACGCCGGATATGATAGCAAATGACCCAAACTACCTGCCGTTTTAATTTGGCAAACGATGGACCAAACATCCTGTATACTTGTCAAAAGGGACGACAGGGATTTGTCATTATTGCACAAAGTTGTTGAGGCCAGTACGCAAAGTCCAGGAACTACGTGGTAAACTCATGTCCAATTGAAGTGATATTTTCAGAGTACACCATGTCTGTTCAGGCCAGGCAGATCATCAAATAGACTCGCTAATATCAATCGCCTACCCGACCATAGGGACCTGGTTTCGAGACTACAATATTCGGTTAACTAATGCTGATAAAAAAAAAGCTGACTGAAACTACTATAGTTTTGTAGGGCCATTTTAAGGGCAACATTTTTTTTGGGGAGACCAAGTACTGTATGCGTGATCTGATGTGTTAAATGTATTTTGCTCGAGGATATTTTTTTTTTCCTAAAGATAATTCTTTTCCTGTCTTAGGGTCTTAAAGAAAGATAATTCCTTTTCCAGTCTTAGGGTTAGAACTTATCAGACGCCCCTCGTAATTAGCTTTTGATGAGTCATAAATAATATTAATAAATGTTTAATCTTTATTTTGGTTCATTTACATTTGCTCTATAATATTCAAGATCAATAGAATAAGTTTCTGTCAAAATTTTCATTTTTGGTACAAGCTGACTGTACTTTTCTGTATACCGACATCAACTACTCATTGAGACGATTCTAACGAGCCCAAACTCAACGGGGTTACGTCGGTTAAGCACTGAATTCCCATGGCTATCTTCTGTCTCCATCATCAGACCAGCTCGATGGTACCATAATATTGCATTGTCACCAAACATTCCAAATTTCAGCTCAATCGGATAACGGCAAGAGGCTGAAAAAAGGATTGCAAATTTTGACAGACAACTTACTTACATACATACGAACAGTGCAAGTTAAATAAAATCTTGTAAAAAGACAATGCATGCTTCATTTAAATCTATATTATATTACTTCCGGGTGGAAAGTGTGTTTGATTGGTCAATAAAGCATCTTAGTATAACGTTTTAAAATGAAATAAAAAAAAACGCTTTTATAAATTAATGTTTTTCAAAAACGTATTTTTCCTGGAGTACGGTCAACCAATTTGATTCCTAGGCCATCATAGAACCTTGTCGTTGTAAATGCTATGTCATTACGAGTTACTAGGATTATTGCGTCGCTATGTAGCAGTTAAAATGACAGGGTTCTACGGTGGCCTAGGAATCAAATTGGTTGACTGTACATTGAATAACACCCAAAGGACTCTGTCTTGAGTTCAAGGGGGCGGCGGAAGCGCACCTTAGTGTCAATCCTTGGGTGAATCCTTTTATACAAGCGGCCTGTGGGTTAGGTACACTCAACGAACAATCAGCGCCTTGCGTGTCCTTTACAATAACATTTTTTAGGATGATTTTGGAACTGCCTAAATTCTGTAGTGCTTCAGGCATGTTTGCCGATGCCAGAGATGTAAAATGATGGCCTCGGTCCGAAACAGAATACAGAGCAGTCCCAACAGCATTGTAATAGCTGACCGGTCTGATAGTCGTTCGCAAAGACATTGGATGACGGAACTAGTAAACCGTCATTCTGAGAGGGTTTACTACAGTCAGCCAAGAAAGTGGTCTACCCCTTTTCGACTTTATTGCATACAAAATAAGGTCCAAAAGTGGTAGACCGCTTTTTTGGCTGATGGTACATAAATTAAAAACTAACATAGAGTAGCCCTAATTACTATCAATGTGGACCTTTTGTTGTCTAAATATTTATTTTATTTTATTTTAATTTGTATAGTGGGAACGCGATGCAGCCCTAATACCTCAAAACTTTAAAAGATAACAAATCTATAAAGTTGTTGAATTGTAGGCAAAACACCGTATCATGTAGTGTACATTGCATAGTAACATTTACAAAGTTTGAATGTCATTTGTAAGTTTTAAGATCCGCTACGATTTCCCGACTATTGGTTTGAGATTCCATATGCCATTAGACTGAAGCCAATAGATCGTTCATTCTTAAATCGGTTGCCTCTGTGTCTCTATCCTACAATTTACTATGGAGTACCAATACTAGCAGGTCTCCCATTTACAGCAGAGAGCTAGCGGCTTGGCACATTTTTTACAATAAATACTTTGACAGGTTTTCTCTTTTTGTCGCACAATAATGGGGAAGGCAACTGTCAAACTGACAGCTCCAATAGTTGTACCTAAAAATGCTAATTTTGTATGGCGGGAAGTACTTTTTATTTATTGTTGCGAAAATGGCTTTATTTTTCGTCCTGAATTGCTCCGTAGTGGGAATCCACCGTTATCCGAAAAAGACTAAAAATAAAAGGTTGTGGATTAAAGCTATGGGGAAGATGTTTATTGTACGAACTGTATATTATTGTTTCCGTACATAGTAGGTACAATCGATCTTCCTTCTCTCTCTCTCATCGTATGGAATCAAGAAGAGCGCCATCTACAACAGGGAACATTACGCAAAACTCTTCGTAGGTGGCGACACTAGCAGCGTTGACATTGTATCTCGTTCCCGCTTGCGGGAACGGGGTCTATGCAAGCATGTGTGTGTGAATCCCTATATTCCTATACTGTTTTACTATTAGTGGTAGTGCTGCCTCTGGCGGCAGAACATTGCAGTAATGTTCCCTATTAGCTTTCACCGGCCAACCCCATTGAAAATTAAGTTGCATCAAAAGAAACAAAAAATTGCTTTGTATACTTACACAACGGTGCTTGAACGTTGCGGGGAGTCCCCAATATGTAGCTGTCATGAAGCGCCAGAGCCATATGAACCCCATGCACTCGATATCTAAACAATAATACATTAATAAGTACCATTTTACTGCTGTATGTCTTGAACTACTTAGATGAACTAGATATTTACCTGGGTATTCTGGACAGGAATTCTATCGCGGGTTCGAATTGCCCAGTCAATGTGAGCACTTGGAAGTATACTAGTGGTTTTTCATAAGCATGGTAATGTGTTTCACCTGCAGAAAGTTAAGAATCTAATGAATTATTGTGATTTTATCACAAAAATAGTACATTGTTTAACGAGGGGCGTAAGAGGAATATTGCAAACGAGAGTTTATCAGAAGTATCTTTTGATGACTCGAGTTTGCAATATTCTTACGCCCGTGTTATACACAATGTTTTTAATCACATTTGCGAGGAAATAAATAACTACAAAAGAAGAAAAAATTAAGTTTCATACGGTTGGCACCATTCAAAAATTTACGAATTTGACAACTTCACGTACAGATTTGCAAGTGGAGGACGAGGGGGCGTGGCCTGCTAGATTTTTTTCAACCAATCACAGAAAAGAATTCTTGTGACGCGCGGCCAACTAGATTTGCCAACCAATTTGTTTGATTTGTTTTTAACCAATCAGATCACACACAAGTTCATAACTCCCTCGGGAATTATAAATCCATAACTTCCGCGGGAGGTAAATCGGATATAGCTGCTCTGTAAACTTCCCTATAATACACCCTTTACGAGCAAGTGTGATGAAAATGAAGTGATTGCCAAAGACTGCGTAGCTATTTGACACGTTTCGACGTGCTTGCATACCATACTCCTCCAAGATCAACTTCTGCAGGTCAGAGTATGTGAAGGAGTCGGTCTGCGTGGAGCCGGCCTTGATGACGGCGAGCTTCAGCCACAAGTAGTCGTCGGCCGTGCGCGCCACCTCGCCGTGCTCGTCGCTCGGCGAGCAGCCTCCCACCACGCAGTACACCTATAAGAAGGGGGGGATTCTCTCAAACATGCTCGGAGGCGGAAAAGGTCCGCGCAGAATACCGCGCCCCGCCGCGGACCCTTTCGCATTAGTTCGAACATTACAACCGGTACCGCCTTCACACCGCGTCGCGCCGCACCGCCACCACTTTCAGTGCGTTTCAGCCTTTAGTTATACAAGGCGTTTTAGGTGCGCGCATTTCAACGCTGGTAATGGGAATGGATGTTCATACATGGTTGGCAGCGCATGAGCGCTGAGGCAGGGTTGTTGTGAGGGGGATCACGAAGCTTCAAGCAGGGGTAGCCATTATTTACCATTTTCAAGTGAATTAAAGATGAATAACAGACAACACAGCTGAACATACTTGCGGACATTTGCGTCACGTAGCAATACAACTGTGACGACCTCGTAAACATCGTGAGATGTTTTTAAGATGTCCGCATTGTCATACACAGCTTATTTTTAGAACAAAGTGCAAAACTATTTTGTTCTTTTCGCTACTGAGACGGCTGAGAGGCAGCAGCAATAGTCTTCTGAGGGTGTTGGCGGAGCGCCTCGACTGTCCACTCTCAAGATACTGGGTTCAGGTGGCTATCGGGAGGGCCAAATAAGCCTGAACCATTTATTCTTCACTACATAGTATAACACAAAGTCGCTTCCCGCTGTCTGTCTGTCCCTATGTATGCTTAGATCTTTAAAACTCCGCAACAGATTTTGATGCGGGTTTTAATGTATAGAGTGATTCAAGAGGAAGGTTTATATGTATAATACATGCATATAAACCCGTGCAAAGCCGGCGCGTTAAGTTATTTGTCATTTAAGTATCATTAATTTATTGTCATTATTGTTACTAACGTAGTTCATAAGTCTCCACTGTTACTAACATCATATGGATCGACTAAAGATCTGAAATAAAGATATTTTATTTTATTTATTAACATACGATCAACCACTGCTTATCAGTTCAAAATGAAAAGAAAGAAGTAACAAAATAATGTACACGAATAGCTAACTTCCGATGTCGGATGTAGATATGAATAAACATTTGATTGAAGAATTGCTATATTAAAAATAAAGCTATCGAAATTTCACAACCCATTGAGACAGCTGACTTGGGTGAGGTTTCGTCCCTTAGCTAGCAGTATAAAAATGTTGATTAGTATGAAGATATACTCACGGCTCGTTTATACGGGTCAGTGGAATTTCGAACTTGAATTCTGTACTGGAAATTTATGGCAGTTTGTAGTTTATCACTCAGAGCCTTCTCCGGGTTGCTGATGTGCTCTTCTAGAGCCGCAATAAATTCTTCATGATCACGCCTGTGAAAAATAGTAACTATAGTAAATAGTAAAAATAGTACTTTAGCTTTAGTAGAGATTTAATGAAATGAATAGGATTATTTTGACCATTTAATTTACTCCAAATTATCACTACTGAATCAGCATGAAACGCAAATTTTACCTCAACTATAATCTGAGTACTGGTAGTGTATGAAAATTTATTTATAAGATATGGACAGTGAAATCGGTTACACGACAGAAGCAGGCGAAATAAAACCCATAGACAACACTCACCCAGCCTTCCTGAGGCAGTGTAGCGCCGCAGTGGCGTCGCTGCTCCGCAGACAGTAGTAGACCATGGGCCACAGCGGGCGGTCGTCGACGACTCAGTCGGCCAGCGCGGGCGCGGGCTGCAGGCGGCAACACTCACCCAGCCTTCCTGAGGCAGTATAGCGCCGCAGTGGCGTCGCTGCTCCGCAGACAGTAGTAGACCATGGGCCACAGCGGGCGGTCGTCGACGACTCAGTCGGCCAGCGCGGGCGCGGGCTGCAGGCGGCAACACTCACCCAGCCTTCCTGAGGCAGTGTAGCGCCGCAGTGGCGTCGCTGCTCCGCAGACAGTAGTAGACCATGGGCCACAGCGGGCGGTCGTCGACGACTCAGTCGGCCAGCGCGGGCGCGGGCTGCAGGCGGCAACACTCACCCAGCCTTCCTGAGGCAGTATAGCGCCGCAGTGGCGTCGCTGCTCCGCAGACAGTAGTAGACCATGGGCCACAGCGGGCGGTCGTCGACGACTCAGTCGGCCAGCGCGGGCGCGGGCTGCAGGCGGCAACACTCACCCAGCCTTCCTGAGGCAGTGTAGCGCCGCAGTGGCGTCGCTGCTCCGCAGACAGTAGTAGACCATGGGCCACAGCGGGCGGTCGTCGACGACTCAGTCGGCCAGCGCGGGCGCGGGCTGCAGGCGGCAACACTCACCCAGCCTTCCTGAGGCAGTGCAGCGCCGCGGTGGCGTCGCCGCTCCGCAGACAGTAGTAGACCATGGGCCACAGCGGGCGGTCGTCGACGACTCCGTCGGCCAGCGCGGGCGCGGGCTGCAGGCGGCAACACTCACCCAGCCTTCCTGAGGCAGTGTAGCGCCGCGGTGGCGTCGCTGCTCCGCAGACAGTAGTAGACCATGGGCCACAGCGGGCGGTCGTCGACGACTCAGTCGGCCAGCGCGGGCGCGGGCTGCAGGCGGCAACACTCACCCAGCCTTCCTGAGGCAGTGTAGCGCCGCAGTGGCGTCGCTGCTCCGCAGACAGTAGTAGACCATGGGCCACAGCGGGCGGTCGTCGACGACTCAGTCGGCCAGCGCGGGCGCGGGCTGCAGGCGGCAACACTTACCCAGCCTTCCTGAGGCAGTGCAGCGCCGCGGTGGCGTCGCCGCTCCGCAGACAGTAGTAGACCATGGGCCACAGCGGGCGGTCGTCGACGACTCCGTCGGCCAGCGCGGGCGCGGGCTGCAGGCGGCAACACTCACCCAGCCTTCCTGAGGCAGTGTAGCGCCGCAGTGGCGTCGCTGCTCCGCAGACAGTAGTAGACCATGGGCCACAGCGGGCGGTCGTCGACGACTCAGTCGGCCAGCGCGGGCGCGGGCTGCAGGCGGCAACACTCACCCAGCCTTCCTGAGGCAGTGCAGCGCCGCGGTGGCGTCGCCGCTCCGCAGACAGTAGTAGACCATGGGCCACAGCGGGCGGTCGTCGACGACTCCGTCGGCCAGCGCGGGCGCGGGCTGCAGGCGGCAACACTCACCCAGCCTTCCTGAGGCAGTGTAGCGCCGCAGTGGCGTCGCTGCTCCGCAGACAGTAGTAGACCATGGGCCACAGCGGGCGGTCGTCGACGACTCAGTCGGCCAGCGCGGGCGCGGGCTGCAGGCGGCAACACTCACCCAGCCTTCCTGAGGCAGTGCAGCGCCGCGGTGGCGTCGCCGCTCCGCAGACAGTAGTAGACCATGGGCCACAGCGGGCGGTCGTCGACGACTCCGTCGGCCAGCGCGGGCGCGGGCTGCAGGCGAAGCGCTACGAAGCCGCGCACGAGCGGGTAGGTGCCCGGCTCGCCGCCGCGCAGCGCGCCGCCCGGGTTCGTGCGGACCACGTCGCTCATGTACTGCTTGTATCTACACAGACACGTGTTGAATGGATTGATTATATACAGCTTGTAACTGCACACTCAGGTGTTGAATGGATCACTTGTCTAAGGAGATTGATCGCCTATTGTCGTGGGCCACATATGCTATTGCGTTATGTTTAGTTTAGTAGTCTATAGTAGTCTGATAAGTTTAGTTTATTTTATAGTAACAACAACACAAATAAGATCATTCACAGCTTGTTAGTGCAAAATACAAATGAACAAACCTCTTCTCCAAATATTTCTTCCCTTGTGCTATCAAACACTGCTGGTTGGTGGGGTTCCCTCGCAGCTTCAGGGGGTCCTCTTCCCTCGCGAGCAGTGGAACATTCGCCATTGTTTTTATAATTTCCCACATCTCTTTAACTTTCTGCAATGGCAATATTTTCTTATAATTTATAATTTGCACCCAAAAGAAAAACTAGCCGAATTTAAAAAATCTGACATAGATGATTAAATATGGTGGTCAAATATCTAAAAATAATACAAAAATATTTAACTTATTGTGCATAAAAAAAATCTTATTAGGTGCATCCACACCAAACGCATGCTCACCCGAGCGCGGCTCGCCTGAGCCGAGCGGTGTGGACAGTTGTTTTGTGTGGCCACACGCTCACTGGGAGCGTTGTCGGCTTTTTGGGCGAAATCAAAGGGGCCGTGGCACCATGCTACTGGCAATGTACTAATTTATTTATTTATCGTTTTCAAATGAATAACTTGAAAATTATTTTCGCAGTGTGTGTCCATGTCCTGCCTGAGCGGCTCAGGTGAGCGTGCGGAGGGCTCGGGCGAGCTGCTCGTTTGGTGTGGACGCACCCATTTACAGCACACTTACAGGGTCATTTAACTCCTCAGCCACCTGTGCAAACTTTTGATACAGTGGTGTCCTCGACTTGGAGCCTTGTAACACAAGCTTGTTGTACTGGTGGACCTGCTTCGAATAAGCCACCTCTACCGGGTCCAACACTGAGTGTCCAAACTTCTTGGGTGTATCTGCAATGCTGGGTGGCTCAGCGGTTCTCTTTAGGTCCAGCCAGTTCTGCGAGGGGCCAATCATGGCATTCATTAGCTTTATCTTCTCTTTGTTCCACTCTGAGACCATGTGCTCCCATTTTTGGTCTTCAACCGTTTGTAGGGCCTGTATACGAATGATTATGATTATAATTTGGCTTATAAAAAATATTGAGATTTAAAGCTGAGTTTTTGTATCATAGATATTGGTGTACTGAATAAAACGAAATTAGAAGCAATACATTTTATTTTATGTCAATTCATGCAAGATAATTTGTAAAATCTAGATATTTGGGGGTGGCCATCAGAAGATTTGGACACTACACAGAATTTTTTTGAAAGTTTCGCATTATGCCTCATATGTTTATCATACAATTGTATGTTTTTATGATTTACTATCACCAATAATTGATCTCTAACTCTTAGAGCTGCACACAAAATATTGTATTTTTATAATAGTTGCAATTATAGTAGTAAAAAAAGACAAATACCAGAGTCCTTATGCCGATAATACCATTGCTAAATGTATTACTTACATTTCTGTTTACTTCATCAATAAGTGATAATATAGCGTTTTCACGTTCATTTTTCAAGAAACTCTCGACATCTGAATCCGCAATGGGCTGTAAAGGCTCAAATGTGCGCTTGGAACTTAATGTGTCTAACTTCTGAGATATTTGCTGCAAATCTATTCCTTTAGACCCAAACAACAGATGCCTAAAACAAGACAACATTTAAAAATGAAAGACAAGATTAAAATGAGTGTGTATTATCAATTTATCAATGTATATGCCGACCAAGCTAAGAATAAACCTCGCTCAGTGTTACGGTGGGGTTGTATTTAAAATGAAACAGATAAACATACGCTTGGATATCACTGGCGCCAGGTTGTATAACTTTGGAATACAACTCCTGTGAAGCTTCCAACACCTGTCCCAAGGAGCGTTCAACTCTCGGCAGCTCTTCATTGCCCTCAATTTCAGTTGTTAGCTGTTCAGCTTGCTGCATCAACTTACTAAAATCGGAGTCACCCATGGCCATGGCGAATTAGGTTATAAACAACACCGGTTTAAGTTCTTTAACGATTGCTCGTAATTTACACACGGAAATGATAATACATGAGAATAACCGATGCTAGAATAGCTAACGCGATATCACAATATTAAGTAACTATTTTTAAATCGGCCGTTAGTTAAAAAGCAAGCGTTTCAAGCCGTTTTCAAGCTGTCAAATGTGCGTGTGTCAAACAAATTGACAATGACAATGACAACCGCGACTTTGCACAGATAACGTAAAGACATGGATTGCGTTCGCGTATTACCCCGAAATCCATGTAGCTAAAGATTTTAAATGGATTAAAAACGTAGATAGAGGATATATAGATGACGTCCTAGCGTATACCCAAAAGGGACGATGGTAAATTAACCATACTAAATTAAGAAGTATCAGAAGCTAATGCACTCTTGACGTTAAATGTAATTTATAATTTATAATTTAGTCGTATTATATCGGTGAAGTCGTGGTGGTGTCAGTTTCAGTACAAATTTTGACAGGTGTGGTGCTGGTGGCAAACAAAAAATCCGTATACGCGATGAGGGACAGAAAATATGACACTATATCTCGTTCCCACTTGCGGTATTGCCTATTTATTATTACAACTTTGTCACTCATGTGTGTATGTGTGGGTGAGTTCCTCTATCTATTCTACCTCTATGATTAAAAATGCCAGTAGATTTTTTTTCCCGTAGTAAATTTTAGTAATTTGAAATATTCCCACTGCAGGGTGTTCCAGTGTCTCCACACTGTGCGCAAGCCGGATTGTTCCAAATCTGCTGAAGAAGGCTGTTGGAACCAATGATGTAATATAAAATAGACGTAGATATGTTATGGTCGCACCACACTTGGCGGTGGTGTAAATAAAATAGAGATACGAATAGAGGCACTATTTTTAACCGACTTCAAAAAAAGGACGAAGTTATATGTTCCACTGTATGTATATTTTTTTGCCAAAACATTGGCGAAATATTTTTAATGTACTAAATTCGATGTAAAATACTTTTCATCCAATAAACACATAGGTCGTGCCTCTATTCGTAACTCCGACTATGAGATACAAATAAAACAAACAATTTCCTCACTTCATTTTATAACAGAGATACAATACACAACAGCTAGTATACTACGTTTCAAATACCAAGGCCCGATTGCACTTGAGATGGTCAATGGGCGTTAACAATAGGATTAGTGATAACAAAAGAAACTAAAAGGCAAACATTATGAGCCCCATTGTTAAGTTTCAAGTGCATAGGACCTTCGTATTTGAAATGGACTATACTTGGAAGTATGTACACAATTCCAATTCCAACACTTTTCACTTTACTACACGGCCAATGCTTCATCGAAACTTTACAAGTGAACCATCGTTACAGCGTAAGACAAGACTCATTTCCATTGAATCCCGCCTTTTTCATTTGAATTTCTTTGGTCCGAAGATAAGGTCTGCGTCGGGCGCTCCCTTGGGGTGTTGGTACTTCTGCCGGACGTGCTGCCCGCGGTTGGGGTTGCCGAGGCCGCCCGAGCCGCCGCCGCTCTCTGCGCTGTACTCTTCCTCTTCCTGCCTTTCTGATATGTTCAAGGTCAAACTGGAAAACAAATAACGGCTTGTATTGTACCAAGAAACTTACTCGCATCGGCTACAATACAATAGTACGTTACTGCAGACGCCGGGAAAGAAGGGCTTGCCAGGTGAGTAGGTATAGACGGATAGGTAGGGATAGTAATACGAAGTTTTATAGTGATACGAAGCCGGCAAGCCCTTTTCACGGCCAGGCATGTATTCTCAAACATACAATGAAAAAAAAACTCCTCAAATCAAACTAATTTTCATGGCTGAATGCCGTGATGCTGTGCCACAAATAGTGGAATGAAAATTTAAAAAGTTACTTCCTGGAAGCCTAGCCTTCAATTTCGAATGAAATTCCTTTACAGTTCCCTCGAGTTGATCCGCCCGAAACGTGATACTTTGAAGCCTGCTATAACCCACGCCACGTAATGACGACATTTCATTGCATGTTTGAGAAAATGATATTCCCACGTGATTTCTAGCATTTAGCCAAGCCATGTACAGAAAACATTGCGAATAACAAAATATTATGGTGAGTAGTCCCATTGTAATTCAATTTTCAGTTTTTATTGGTCATTTAGATATATATTTTCAAGGCATTTTTCTCTGCTAACCATGTTATAAATCAATTACTGTGTGTTATAGCCTAACTCTTAATTGATGGAATCATCAAGACTTTGGTGGAGCCGTATTTTATTTTGGGTCAGTATTGTAGCATAACCCTAGGATTAACAACATATGTGTTTTAAATACCGTTTAACTCGTTCCTTCTCTTGCTTGTCCGCCAACGCCTGCTGTTGCAAGTTGCTGGCCAGTTCTGGCGGTGCATTGAATGACTTGTACTGAGGCTTCGTGCCTTTCCTGACCATCAAAACGAATTCCACGCCTTCCTCCCCTTGCTGTAATCAATACATTACTGCCCTTATTCATAAACGTCCATCAAACTAAAATGCCGTTAAAATTTGTTTCTTTGTCAGTCACTTTGACGCTAGTGTTTATGAGATAGGGATGAGAAATATGTGAGTTAACAAGGGTCTGTTAAGTTTTATGAATAAGGGGGTTAAACAACACATGCACTTAAGTGACAGTAACTTTCTGACATAATGAATTAGGTAAATGAACAATTGTTTGTACAGACAGTGCCTACCAATAGCTGATCATAGGTTTTCTTGGTGGTTTGGCGACAAGTCATGGGCACGGCTATGTCTCTTTGCTGCGGCCTATTCTCGCGTTGCCGTTCGGCGATATTCTCCATTACCATCTTTTCAAATGCCGATTCGAATTCAACGTCTTCGACCTGGAATCAAATAGTTTGTTAATAGTGTTAAAACGATTGAATTTGAGTAGGTAAGATAAGGTACGGTACATACCTAGGTAGGTATTAAGTTTGGTCACGACGACGGTCGGTCAGTAATGATATCTAGTGTTATGATATGACCTAAGCAGACAGACCTTGATAATGTTTGTCATCTAAAAGCGAAAACTTGCAAAATTCAAGCATATTGTTATCATTTTCCATGAAACTGGGGCGAATTTAATATCACTGTGAAAATCGACGACATTGGATTCTTGTGAGATAAAAGAAGATTAAAAAATCGTGATTCTTACCGGTTTAGGGGCGGGTCTGCGCGGCTCGTTGCTCATATCGTCACTCTGAACATCGTTGTCATCGTTACCGGCGTTCTCCGTCAGAGGGTCATCGTCCGAACTCTCATCCATCAGCTGCGGGTTATCAGTCTCATCATCAGTCTCTATAATCGTGTCGAGCCCATCATTCACACTATCATCACCCTGGTCCTCATTTTCATCCTCCTCACCTAGTTCTGGATATAATGTTTGCCTCAAGTCCTCAATCGCATCCTTACACTGCTGCCAATCCGTAAACAACGTCAGCTTCGGCCTCAGAGTCGTCAAGCACTCCTGGTAAATATACTTGACATATATAGGGAATTTGTTTTCCTCAGTCCAGCAGGGATCGGAGCATTTGAACCAGTAGTAATTCTGGAAGAACACCAGGAAGTAGTCAAGGCGTTTTTTGCTGGAGCCGCTGTTGAAATACGCGCCACAAGTCTCGAGGAGTGCGCACACCAGTCTGATCCTGAACACATTGTCTGGTGGGTCGAGTGGCGAGGTGACTGTGTGGTCGTGGGTGACTCCGAAGGTGATGAATGAGTAGAGGACGGTGAAGACGTCCCGGGAATCTAGGAGTTTGTAGTTATATAGTTCTCCTAGATAGCGCACGGTGGCGACTCGGCGCTGGTTGTGGCGCGGATGCGGGTCCTCGAGGGTCACGCGGATGTCCTCTAGGACCGTGTCCACCACGCACGGCGCCACTATCTCCTGCGAATGGATAATCATTTTAATAACGATTCTGTCGCTATTACAGCGCGTCGGGAATGTTCGCCGCCGCTGCCGTGGACGATTTTTACGCAATGATTCGCAAGAAGTCGGCGTCCATTACAAGACGGGTGCGGGGGAGTGGCAACAGTATCTTGCAGATGGTCGCCGAGAGGCTACACTCTGGTGCCCGGTCGCGCTTCATAGATCTGCACGTCAGGGGGGATATATGAAGCGCGGGAGGAGCCCTGTAGTGTTTTATTTATTTTTAATCTATTTCATGTGTCTAACATAGTAGTTTAAGGCATTTGTTACTAACAAAATATGGAACTTGTTTTCTTAATTAAATGTTTTTTTTTTACTCAGATAAAACGAACAAGTATGCACTGGGATGAAGTGAGGCGCTTCGATCTATGACACAATAACCTTAAGCCCAGCATTCACTACACCAGCCGCGATCCGCACCCTGCGCTGGATAATAATAATCAATAGACAAATCTATCGTCGCCCACACACTACACGACCGATCACGAGCTCTTCAAGTCCGGCTGCCCATGGGCTCGTCGAATCGCAGACGATTTGTCGTACACACGTGGATTTGTCGCCAGCCCGACTAATCGCGGCCTGTGAATGCTAGGCTTTATATTGTAATTAAAATGTAACCCGTACCTGCCACGCGGCAAGCTCAGCGGACATGCGCGCGAGGGCGCGGCGAGCGCTCGCGCGCACGCGCCAGCCGCCCGCCAAGTGCTGTACCGCCACGGCCGCTATCTCCGGATCCTCCCAGTTGATCTTCCGCATCAGCCTGAAGATCTTCTCCTCGTTGCTCTTCTGCAGGTCCTCGTGTAGGATCTTCCGTATGAACTGGTGCATTGGGGGCTCCTCCTCCTTGGTTTGGGCTGGGGCCTCGGGCGGGCATACGTAGTAGAACGCGTTCTCGATTTGAGTTACGTAGCGCGAGTCGAGGGCTGAGACGGTCTGATAAAAAAATGCTTAGTTTGGAATGTATGTTGTGTGCTACCGCGAGTGAATTCACCGCTAGAGGCGCTAGTGGCGAGTCGGAGCTTCAAAAGTTTGCGAGTGGTTTTTGTGGGTTTTTCATAATTCCTAATAGTAATAATGTTGTGAATATTTTGCATAGCTGAGATTAATTATGGCAAATATGTGTTACGGGTCAATGAATCTCAGTTCTTTAAAAGCGAGTCTAGGAAAAACTCGTACAAAAATAAATCGGGGATAATAATAATAAGTATTACTATTTTAAATTATTGATTTACTCTTTTAAGCATGTTGCATGCAATTTACACAAAAAAATTGTTCTATTATTCATTGTATTTTTAGCTATATTTCTGGACCCGACACGCCAGTGCCGCCAACTGGTGAGCGCAGAAACGGTAACCCTCATTGTGTTAACTGTATTTCATTGACATCTCCTGTCTAATTTTATAATGCTTTGTATCTTGTAATTAAGAACTTTCTTTCAAAGCTTTAGCAAAGACTTGGACGCGATCTCATCGTTAAAACTATTTTCATCATGGTCGGCTTTATGGGCTACCGATAACAAGTTGCAGTTTTACGAACTGCAAAGAAATATTCCGGCTTCTCCCTGGTTTTTTAAATTCAAATTTAAAAAAAGAGTAACTAGTTGCATCATACGCCTCAGGCTGGGACATTTGTGCTCCCCTGAATTTTTATTTAAAATCAAAGTCATAAATAGTGCGGAATGTCTGTGCGGGCATGATGTAGGTTCAATTGATCACATTTTTCTCGAGTGTCCTTCAACTCTTTTCTCTCTTTATGACCTACTAACAAAACTTAAAGTCCAACTCCCTACTAATGTTAAAACTCTCTTGGCTAGTTTTGAACCCAAAGTCGCTAAGGCTTTGGCTTATTTTATAGATAAAAATAATATCAAATTATAACTATTTATGAATATATATAAGCACTCTTTTATCCACTTATTACCAATATTCAAATATGGTCGTTACGTACAATTAGTCCCTGGGGCAAAATTATTAGGTGCACTCCACGGAACCGTAAAGCCAAAACTTCCCCCACTTGACATTGGCAAAGTGCCTAAGCAGCAAAAAGCCACAACACGGAAAAAAAAAAAAAAAAAAAATATCTTGTAATCTATCAGGGCCATTCATTACACAAGTTTACCTGCTGTCACCTGTGAAACAGTCCCGCGTGTGTGCCAATACCAATGCAGGAGCGTGTTCCTGAAACTTATCGCTGCAACAAGTCACCGAGTGTGACGATGGCCCTAAATAGTAAGGGATCATGCCTAAAGAATTAACCATAATGAACCTCACCTTTTTTCTCATCATTTGTTGCAAATAAATCATCGTTCTCTGATGTGTATCAGGGTTGCAGTACAAATATCTTCCGCAAGTCTCTAGTAGATTGCACGCCATTTCTATGTGATGATGCTTGAAGTCGTGTAATAACACTTTTAGGCAGTATAGGGCTTCCATTTTGGAGTAAAGACTAAATTTAACTAATTCGCCAATGAATCTGACCACTTTAATCTGCCAACAAATAAAATACACAAGTTTAAATAATGACTATATACCTATAAATAATGTCAATAGCTATCTACGTTAACTACCAAATATTAACTCGCCTTTGACTCGATATTGATTTGATCCTTTTTCCTAACATGATACTTAAAATCCTGCTTCAACATTTGGCATAACTCCAGACACACATCAGGCAACACCGGACACAAATTCGCTGCAAATCGCGAATAAAACGGCAGCAAATCCAGCCTGGTTCTGGCAACACTGAACAGCACTCTTGTTAATTTCTTCCTGTTATTTTTGGTGTTGAGATTCAAAACAAAATCTACGGCTGCATTGTCGATAAGTTCTCGATTGATACAATTGGGTAGTTCGTTTAAAAATGCATCCAGCGCGTATCTGTAACAAACAGTTTAACATCAAATTGATACATTCGCCCACTTTCATCCGATGTAAATGTAACTATTTGAACATTTTCAAGTAGTTAGAACTGATGGAATATTGATGACGATACAAAAATGTGGTACATCAAGTTGATCTGATGATATAGCCAGAAGGTGGATACTGATTGCCTCTGCACCCAGAAACCTCAAATGCGCACGGATTGACAGCAATATCACGCACTCGTGACAGGTTTGTGCTGTAGCTTTGTGTAAACGGTTTAGGCTGCAGGGCGTGCCAAAGAATAAGACATACATACATACCAGTGACGGAGCGCCCAGACAAGCCGATTCCCACCGGCTTGCCTAAAATTTATTTTTAGGCAAGCCTATAGTTTTATAATCCAAACTCTTTCATAACTAAATATTTACTAACATAAGATAACATAGGATTAAGAAAATTTACGAACCAACTGTGGATCTTGTTGTCTAAATAAAGAAATTAAATAAAAAAAAAATAAAAAAAATTTCGTTCCGGGTTGCCTTTGGTTGCCCATCGAACATTTTCACGCGCCACCACTGATACATACATACGCTCGAGAAACACAACCACGCAGTGAGGGCAGCTACCAGATCCGGTATTGCTATTAATAGTCAAATTTGGTCTAAGGAGACCTTCCTTCGATTTCAAATTAATGAAGATTGGCGTCTACAGATTTTGGAAAAAACATACAGGTTGCGAGGAAATGGTCATATTTGACAAACTTTTTTTTTGATGCCAATCGATCCCATTCCTGTCCAGGATCAAAAGCTTGTATGGGACCAAAAAAGAAATTTCCGACTAGAAAAGCCATAAATCGAGAAAAACTTACCCCATACAATTAGTATGAAAATGAAAAAAGTTTTTTTTACATTTTTTTTTATGTTAATCGATTCCATTTCAATCCAGTATAAATAGTTTCCTTGGGGTCAACTTTCGGTAATGTACAAAAAAGCCAGAAATTAAAGAACCTTTTCTCCATAGTAAATGTATGAAAACAGTTTTCTTTAATTTCTGGCTTCTTTGTCGATTGGCATCAAAAAAAAAGTTTGTCTAAAATGACCATTTTCTCGCACCCTGTATGTTTCTTCCAAAATCTGTACACGCCAATCTTCATAAATTTGAAATCGAAGGAAGGTCTCCAAAGCCCATTTTCGCCTAGCAACATCGGATCTGGTAGCTGCCCTCACTGACCCAAAATCTATTTCCATCCTGTATATGGTTCTGAACAAATTATAGAGGATTTATGATATGGGTGTAGATAATACTAGTCTATGTGACTGTACATAAGGAAGGGAATTAAACACGAGTGTGGGTTAATTAGTAATTATGTACAGTTACATACACTAATTTATCTATCCACATATCATAAGCCTCCATGATGTATTCAGGAGCCGCATATTATGACCGGCATCGCGGCGTTGTTTTCTTGCAGCTGTCATAGTTTTTTTTTAATTCAGAGACAAACTAGAGTCGGATCCAACTATCATGTCGTTCGATATCTTACTTACGTGCGACATTTGTCAAATTTGTATGCAAATTGACAATCCATTTCGAACTAAACGCCATCTCGACTGATATTAGAATAGAGGTCAAATCAAATGTCTTTGTTTTTCAGAGATGTTCGAAATTTGAATGAAATAATATTATCGGAATCGATGTTTTTATGTAACATTTTCACAGATAAGAAATCTGTTCTAACAAAACAGTCTATTTTTATGAGGGTCATAATGTGCGGTTCTTGAACGCATCATGGAGGGTTTATGATATTTGGATAGATAAAGTATTTAATTTTTAATTATTATTTTTTACTCTGTTGACTTCCTGTAGGTTGTTCGATTATATTATTGTAATAAAATATGATCTATTTCATAGTAATGTTTGAGATGTAATATGAATAATATTAATAGTAAGATATGATAATGATTACTTGTTGGAGACGCTGGCGGGCTGCGCGTCCTCCTGGTCGGCGTCGGGCGCCGCGGCCGGCTCCTCGCCGTCGCTCAGCTCGTCCTCCTTCAGGTCTTCGTCCAGCATCTCTTCCGTCACCGTCTCAGTCTTGCTTTTTGTTGTCTGAAAATATTCATCTCATTCCCATGAAAATGCTAACGCAAAGCAGTTCTTCTACCGCATAAAGTGAAACGTAAAATCAAGTTAGTTAACATCATTTTTCAGTGCATCTGTGACTCTTAAGCCCCCCCCCGGTAAGGGCATTTATTTGTGTGATGAGCACGAATATTTGTTCCTGAGTCATGGATGTTTTCTATGTATTTAAGTATTTATTTCTCTATACAAGTATATATATCGTCGTCTAGTACCCATAGTACAAGCTTTGCTTAGTTTGGGACTAGGTTGAATTGTGTAAGATTGTCCGCAAATATTTATTTATTTATTATTTATTTTTATTTAAAATGTCATAATGACCAGATCAATATTAGAGATGGCCGAACGACTTCGAGGAAAGGATGGTACGGCCGTGCCTGTTTGCTACACTACCATGCCCCCAGATTTATCATCATCATCATCATATCAGCCAAAAGACGTCCACTGCTGGACATATGCCTCCCCCAAAGAGTGCCAATGTGACCGCTTCTGGGCCACCCACATCCAGCGGACTCCCACGACCAGGTCATCAGCCCACCTTGTGGAGGGCCTATCCGGATTATTCAATATAAAATAATTTATTTACTAAAATTATGATTCTACATTGGTTTTCTTGTAAAAATTGCGTATATTCGCAACGAGTTTACCCTACTTTTTTTAAGATGCGCTTCTTTGTGAGTTTTGAACAATTTATAACAGAACAGACACTAGTCTGACTCTAGCTATTTTTTATGTAAATTTTAATTACCTCCTTCAATTGATAGTTAGGCATGAACACTTTCAAATCTGGCAAATGAGTATAGAAAGTCCTCGTGTCTTCATCCTGCCAAGGATCCGTCCCCGCCTGCATGTTGAACTCCTCGGCTCCGCCTATCGTGACCGTCCCGGGGGTCTCTATGACGGTCATTGATAGGGTGGGGGGTTCCCCGGCCTCGCCTAATTCTTCTCCAAGGACCTCGGCGAAGCTCTGGGCCCCAACCAGCAGTTTATCATAGGTTGCCTGTATGGAAGAAAAATTGTTTTAACAAAAGCCCTATTGCCTATCCTGCTGGGGCGAGTTAGACGGAGCGCCAACAGCATTCTAAGTGTGTTTGCCAACAGGTTTGACAGCGCAATCCTCAAACATTGGGTTGGACTTATTAAAGGGGTAGCCCTAAACCCCGACTGAAAAGTATTTTAATTTGTGTTTGTATTTAATTTAATTAAGTTACCCTGTATTGTACTTAAACTAACATAGTTTTAATATAATTTGTGTGTTTTTTATGTTACTAACAACTATGGAGTCTTTTGTATTCCGAAATAAAGATTTTATTATTATTATTATTGCACAGGATCAAAATGGGGGATTGAAAATCGATTGACAATAATTTGATAAAAAGATAAAGTTACACAAAAGTTGTTCAAGAGTATCAATGGTATAATAGGAGACTAGCCTCTTCCCTTCTTCCAAGAGAAGAGACATGCTAATGGTGATAAATTGCATCAATGGTGCATATAGTCCGTAAGCCCGCTCAAAATATACCTACGTCTCATGACAACACTATAAAATTATAAAATGCATGGCACACGGTTGAGAAAGTGGTGCTGAGCAAGAATCAGAAGTTTATCGCACCTAAACAGTATCTTATCTACAGTATAGTAAGATTAGATTATATTACCTGGTTGTGTTCCAGCTGGTCCTTGCGCTCCTGCGAGAGTTCCCCGCGCGTGTGCAGCGTGCGCTGGTTGGCGGCGTGCAGCGCCTGCAGCCGAGCCCGTTCCTCTATTACCTGGTGGTGTTCCAGCTGGTCCTTGCGCTCCTGCGAGAGTTCCCCGCGCGTGTGCAGCGTGCGCTGGTTGGCGGCGTGCAGCGCCTGCAGCCGAGCCCGTTCCTCTATTACCTGGTGGTGTTCCAGCTGGTCCTTGCGCTCCTGCGAGAGTTCCCCGCGCGTGTGCAGCGTGCGCTGGCTGGCGGCGTGCAGCGCCTGCAGCCGAGCCCGTTCCTCTATTACCTGGTGGTGTTCCAGCTGGTCCTTGCGCTCCTGCGAGAGTTCCCCGCGCGTGTGCAGCGTGCGCTGGTTGGCGGCGTGCAGCGCCTGCAGCCGAGCCCGTTCCTCTATTACCTGGTGGTGTTCCAGCTGGTCCTTGCGCTCCTGCGAGAGTTCCCCGCGCGTGTGCAGCGTGCGCTGGTTGGCGGCGTGCAGCGCCTGCAGCCGAGCCCGTTCCTCTATTACCTGGTGGTGTTCCAGCTGGTCCTTGCGCTCCTGCGAGAGTTCCCCGCGCGTGTGCAGCGTGCGCTGGTTGGCGGCGTGCAGCGCCTGCAGCCGAGCCCGTTCCTCTATTACCTGGTGGTGTTCCAGCTGGTCCTTGCGCTCCTGCGAGAGTTCCCCGCGCGTGTGCAGCGTGCGCTGGTTGGCGGCGTGCAGCGCCTGCAGCCGAGCCCGTTCCTCTATTACCTGGTGGTGTTCCAGCTGGTCCTTGCGCTCCTGCGAGAGTTCCCCGCGCGTGTGCAGCGTGCGCTGGTTGGCGGCGTGCAGCGCCTGCAGCCGAGCCCGTTCCTCTATTACCTGGTGGTGTTCCAGCTGGTCCTTGCGCTCCTGCGAGAGTTCCCCGCGCGTGTGCAGCGTGCGCTGGTTGGCGGCGTGCAGCGCCTGCAGCCGAGCCCGTTCCTCTATTACCTGGTGGTGTTCCAGCTGGTCCTTGCGCTCCTGCGAGAGTTCCCCGCGCGTGTGCAGCGTGCGCTGGTTGGCGGCGTGCAGCGCCTGCAGCCGAGCCCGTTCCTCTATTACCTGGTGGTGTTCCAGCTGGTCCTTGCGCTCCTGCGAGAGTTCCCCGCGCGTGTGCAGCGTGCGCTGGTTGGCGGCGTGCAGCGCCTGCAGCCGAGCCCGTTCCTCTATTACCTGGTGGTGTTCCAGCTGGTCCTTGCGCTCCTGCGAGAGTTCCCCGCGCGTGTGCAGCGTGCGCTGGTTGGCGGCGTGCAGCGCCTGCAGCCGAGCCCGTTCCTCTATTACCTGGTGGTGTTCCAGCTGGTCCTTGCGCTCCTGCGAGAGTTCCCCACGCGTGTGCAGCGTGCGCTGGTTGGCGGCGTGCAGCGCCTGCAGCCGAGCCCGTTCCTCTATTACCTGGTGGTGTTCCAGCTGGTCCTTGCGCTCCTGCGAGAGTTCCCCGCGCGTGTGCAGCGTGCGCTGGTTGGCGGCGTGCAGCGCCTGCAGCCGAGCCCGTTCCTCTATTACCTGGTGGTGTTCCAGCTGGTCCTTGCGCTCCTGCGAGAGTTCCCCGCGCGTGTGCAGCGTGCGCTGGTTGGCGGCGTGCAGCGCCTGCAGCCGAGCCCGTTCCTCTATTACCTGGTGGTGTTCCAGCTGGTCCTTGCGCTCCTGCGAGAGTTCCCCGCGCGTGTGCAGCGTGCGCTGGTTGGCGGCGTGCAGCGCCTGCAGCCGAGCCCGTTCCTCTATTACCTGGTGGTGTTCCAGCTGGTCCTTGCGCTCCTGCGAGAGTTCCCCGCGCGTGTGCAGCGTGCGCTGGTTGGCGGCGTGCAGCGCCTGCAGCCGAGCCCGTTCCTCTATTACCTGGTGGTGTTCCAGCTGGTCCTTGCGCTCCTGCGAGAGTTCCCCGCGCGTGTGCAGCGTGCGCTGGTTGGCGGCGTGCAGCGCCTGCAGCCGAGCCCGTTCCTCTAGCAGGTGTCGGGTCAGAGTGCCAAAGTAGTCCTTCAGCAGTGTGCGGACTACCACCTGTTTCTCTGCTGGCAGGAATGTGTTCCGCGGTATTGTTACGTTCAGTTTCTGTAATTAATAAATAGTTTTATTTTATAACAAAGTGTGTTCTTTTTAGTTTTTGACTTGAAAATTGTAGATGCATCATTATCATCATTCACTTAATAAACCGAATATGAATGAAATGATATGAATTGTTCACAGTACTTAAACAGTCGTTATTCATCACTCATCAAATTTAGTCCAAATTAGAGCAGCTCTGAGGCAGCCTCACCAGGCGCGGCGAGCTGCTCGCGAGCCAAACGGTTGCGCTGCTTGCGAGCTAAACGGTTGTTTATCAACCGCGCATGTTGAGCAAACAGCATGCTCGCGGCAAGCCGCCACATGCCCATCTCAGCTATTTGCTCAAATTCGCGTATGAATCGCAGGGTCAATCTAAATATTTCAAACGCATGAACATGACGATTTTTAAAAATATTGGAACTTTTGGAGTTTAGACCTAAAGTTTGAATAAGGGTACACAATTTCTGCAACTTACAGAGTTATTATTTCCTAATATAAAAAATAACAGTCGCTATTCTGGCACTTTACTAGGCGGGTACATCCAATAATCCACATCCATCAAATATGACCACAACCCTCCAGCGTGTTCAAGTAACACGAAACTCCACATAGCCTCACTGAATGTTTTAACCCTCAAATCAGATGAAAACTTAATGGAACTTACCAACGCACTTCAAGCAATAAAATGGGACATACTGGGCATGAGTGAAATTAGAAGGTTAGGAGAGAAAATCCTGCACTACCAGGATCTTTTACTTTACTACAAGGGCGAAACTGCAGGAAGAAATGGAGCCGGCTTCCTGGTAAAAAAACACCTAACCAGCTACGATGATGAGCTGATCGGTATTTCAGACCGTATTGCAGTGCTTAATATAAAACTACCAGCATACAAGGAAAAATGGTCACTCATTCAGATTTACTCCCCCACCGAACAAGCTGATCAAGAAACAATAGATAAATTTTATCTTGACATACGCCGAACTATAGAACATCACACTCACAATAATCTTATTGTGATGGGAGATTTCAATTCTCAGATAGGTGACAGACAGCATGGCGAAAATCTAATTCTAGGACAATACACTTACGGGAAAAGAAGCAAAAATGGAGAGAGGCTGATAAACATTGCACTCCAACACAACCTTTCAATTTTAAACAGCAAGTTCAAGAAAAGGAAAAGCAACAAATGGACGTGGGTCTCGCCAGACGGGAAATATAAGAACGAGATCGACTTCATACTCTCGAATCAACCCAGTTACTTCAACGACTGCAATATCATCAACAAACTAAACTATAACACAAACCACAGAATGGTAAGAGGAGTCGTAGATCACCACCAATCAAAGCAACCAAGGCCAAGACAAAGGCCAGACAACAGTACTCTCAACAAGGACCAGCAGATCAAAATCACCACTAAACTACAAAATATACACATGGAGTATGAAGCCTTGCCCTCAAACTTCGACATTCAACAGAAATACGATTGGGTGGAGTACACGATTAAAGCAGCAGTAAACTCGAGTGTGACCAAACCCGGGAATGGAAAGAAAAGCTGGATGTCAACGAAAACCTTGTCTCTAATGGACGAGAGGATCATCCTAATCAGTATTGCCAATAAAAGTAAGGATGTTCGGAAAAGAATCTCAACTCTCAGCAAACAAATAAATGAAAACTTAAGGAAAGATAGAAAACAGAAAAGGATGGAAACACTAGAAAAACATATACGGAGGACAGGCGGTATTAAAAAAACCTACAAAGAACTACAGGAAAACAAGGAATGGATTACAAAAATGAAAGATAAGCAGGGAAGGGAAAAGAACCAAAGGCACGACATTAAATTATTAATTAAACAATTTTTTTTTATTAAAGATATAGCAACAAACTACTACAGGGAATTATACAAAAAAGATATCACTCCAAATGAAACCGAAGTGAAACTAGAGGAAGACACTACAGTGCCGCACATGCTCACCAGGGAGATCGAATTTGCCATAGAATCACAAAAGCAAGACAAAGCTCCCGGCCCCGACTGAATAAACAATGAAGTCTTAATGCATGCCAAAACTCAAGTAGCCCCTCTACTATCCAAAATATTCAATGATATTCTGAGAAAAGAATATATTCAAGAGCAGTGGACGAGATCGACTATTATACTTCTGTATAAGAAGGGAGATCCGCACAACATAGGCAACTATAGACCGATCAGCCTAATGTCAAATATTTACAAGATATTTGCCAAAGTTATTCTTAAACGACTCGAGAAGAAACTTGACGAGCAACAACCTATAGAACAAAAAGTTCCGGAGTGGATACTCAGTGCTGGACCATATACACGTCCTGAGGCAAGTTATTGAGAAATATAATGAGTATAACTTGACATATTATGTTGCTTTCATAGATTATAGTAAAGTGTTCGACAGTCTACTTCATAGCAGGATATGGGAAGCACTTAAAAATCAGAGGAAAACTATATAAGAATAATATAAGGAAGCATTTTAATGAGCTTCTCGTAACTCTTAATGACCATTTGAAGCACATAGATATTTTAGTGATCACCGAAGCCAATATACATTACTCGCTATTGCCATTTTTTCAAATCGATGGTTTTAAAGTGGACGCCTATACCCGCGAAGGCCGCAGTGGTGGAGGTGTGCTTGTCTATTCGCAACAGCGCCTTCGAGCGCGTGCGAGTGAGACGGGCGCACTTGCTACCGCCAGCGCCATGCGATCGGCAGAATGCGTGTCCATTTCACTTTTCAATAATAATGAACATATTTATGTCATATCTATATACAGACCTCCCCGTTATAATAAACAAGATAGAATGTTAGAGTTCTTAGCTGAATTACGTAATCTTTTAGACAGCTTACCTAGAAATTCTAAAGTGATAATTAGTGGCGATTTAAATATCAACTTATTAAACTGTCAGGATAACCGAGTCTTAGCTTATGAAAATATGATGGCGGAATATGGTTTTTCAAGATGTATTAAAGATGTCACTCGGAGAGAAATTATTACAGGAAAACTTGTAGAATCGTGTTTAGACCACATTTATGTTAGAGCATCAGCATCCGTTATCGACTCGGCAGTAATTACGCACAAGATTTCTGATCACTATTTAACTTCAGTGGCAATACAATGGAAACAGAGCCTAGCGAGGGGCGACGCGAGCGCGCGCGCTGCGGCTCCGCCGGCCCGCGGGCCACCGGCGAGCGCGCGCGCGCCCCCACCACGCGCGCCTGCGCTCGCACCGCCTGCTACTAGGCACGTACTTGATAATAGCCTAGTAAGAGAAAAATTGTTAGCGACTAATTTTGACGACCTATTAAATATGCAATGCCCGATTAAACTGTACGAAGCGTTCACTCTTCTGTTCCAAAATATTTATAAGGATTGTTATAAGACTATAGTTGTAAGCGATAATTCCTACAATAGAAACTGTAAGAATTGGATAACTGATAATTTGAAAAAAATGATCTCAGAACGTGATAGGTTATTTTTAGTATGGAGTAACGAACCAAAAAATATGTCAAAGAGGCTTAATTATACTAGGTATAGAAATAGATGTAATAAAGCTACCTTTAAATGTAGGAATGATTATGATAAGCAAAGTATATTAAATTGCAATAATAATATTAAGAAAGTTTGGGATAAAATAAATAGTCTGTTAGGTAATAATAAACAATCTTTAGATAGTTCCGTCCTTAGTAACGTAGAAAACCAAGGCAGTATTAAAGACACTTGTGACAAGTTCGCACTTAACTTCTCTGATGAGATCGAACAGATCAAACATATATGTAACGAAAAATGGCTAGACCGTAATAGTTATGTAAATAAACCGGACGTGTATATAAGATGGCAACCCGTGCGTAGCAAGGATATTGAACGCGTCATTCGCCAAATGAACAAAAATAAAGCACCGGGGAGCGATCTTGTACGCATGTCCGACTTGAAACTAGTGATGGATAAGGTGAGTCCAGTCATAGCTCGGTTAATCAATTTATCAGTAGCCCAACATAAATATCCTAACAAGTTAAAAGAATCCTTAGTCCGTCCAATCCATAAAAAAGGCGACCGTAAAGTACTTTCCAATTATAGACCTATATCCATTCTATCTAGCATTGACAAGGTGATCGAAAAAAGTATCATAAACCAAATTAATTCTTTTCTTCAAAAAAATAAAGTACTTAACGACTGTCAACATGGTTTCCAAAAAGATAAAAGCACTGTTACCCTTTTATCAAGATTCACCGATGAGATAAATACGTACCTAGGAGATAAGAAATTTGTTGTAGCCATATTTTATGATTTTAAAAAAGCATTCGACACCTTGGAAACCGACACTCTTTTAAAGGGCATGGACGAATGTGGTGTGGGGCAGCCGCTGAACTGCTGGTTCCGGGACTACCTCACATCACGTTCATATCGCGTCAAGATAGGCGACGGCTTAAGCGACGAGACGCGGGTGCGCTGCGGGGTCCCCCAGGGCTCCGTGTGCGGACCTGTGTGCTACCTCATGCACGTTAACAGTCTGTGTGGAGTACTGCGTCACTGTTCCGCGCACATGTTTGCAGACGATCTATGCACCCTACTTGCCGGAACCAACCTTTCAGAAACTTGTCGATTGGTTCAACAGGACATAGACGCAGTCGTTAAATGGTCCCATGATAATGGTATAGTGTTAAATACAGATAAGACCAAATTCCTCATCATTCAATCACCTTATTTGTCAATAGCTGAAACCTCACCACTTATGTATACCCATAGTTTTACTTGTCTTCATAATAGTTTAAATAATTGCCAATGCAAACATATTGAAAAGGTAGACTGTGTTACATATCTTGGCGTCAAGGTTGATGTTACATTTTCCTGGCTACAACATATTAACTATATTTGTAGTAAATTAAGATTACTCCTAGGAAAATTTTACCACCTTAGCTTTAAAGTACCAAGCAATATACTAAAATGTCTGTACTTTGCTATAGTAGACTCGGTGCTGGGATATGCCCTTGATTGCTATGGACTTACATTCAAATCTTACATAGACAAACTTGAAGCATTGCAAATTAGATTCTTAAAATTACTAGTAAATAAAAAAACAAAAAACAGTTGCAAGGGCGATTATTCAAAATTATTTAAAATCTGTAAAATACTTCCGGTTAGCCTAAAACATAAATACCTTTTAGCAGTTAACAATCATAGCAATCGAGTACATAGCCCAATACCGATAGAACACAAACATAGCACAAGGTCGGTGTCCGCGGGTAAGTATGAAGTACCCCGGGTTGATAACTATTTTGGAGACCGTACTTTAGCCAAGAGACTTCCGTACTTCTTAAATACTTTACCCGAAGACATCCGAAATGAACCAAATAAACATAAATTTAAAAAAGCACTAAAAAAACACCTACTGCATACCTACACTTAAGTAACTGCTTGCTTGCTTATTTTGCAAGCAAGCGTTATCATATCACACTCATATTTATAACAAGATTAATAAGTTAGCATTTAAGTATAAAATAGGATTAAAAACGATGTTATTATTATGATATGTATATTAAGCATAAAAGAGACTTACCTGCAGGCAAACTGTTCAAACAGTTTTGCAGGGACATGTTTTAGAATAAGTTTTTTATATCTTTGGTTAATAAATATAATAATAATAATAATAAAAAAATAAAAAATAAGGAATGTCTATAAGAACACTACAGCATGTATCCAATTAGAAAGAAAAGGCCAACCGTTTCAAATCGAAAAGGGAGTACGCCAAGGTGACCCCGCTATCACCAAAGCTCTTCTCAGCTGTGTTGGAGCAAATATTTAGATCACTGAACTGGGAGAACTACGGTATAAACATTGACGGCTGTACTCTGCCAAACCTTAGATTTGCAGACGACATTGTGCTGTTTGCCAAAAATCACCAAGACCTGAGCAACATGATGAACGAACTATCAAAAGAAAGCGAGAAAATGGGTCTCAGGATGAACCGGGAAAAAACAAAAGTTCTCACAAATGGCGTAGAGGAAAGAATTTGCGTAGATCAAAATGAAATCCAGTATGTGAACGAATATACATATCTGGGACAAATAATCTCAAATAAAGACATCACTAACAGAGAAATAGAACGAAGAGTTGGTAGTGGATGGAAGAGATATTGGGCCATGAAAGTAATGAAGGACCAAAACCTCCACATTGGCACTAAGAGTAAGGTATTCAACACCTGCATCCTTCCCATACTTATGTATGGAAGCCAAACTTGGGCCCCTACAGAAAATCATTTAAATAAACTACGCATCTGCCAAGTTTCCATGGAACGAAGTATGCTAGGGGTAAGAAAAGCTGATCGGATAAGGAACCAAGTCATAAGAAGCAAAACCAAGGTGCAGGACATTGTCACAAAAATTAGGAGGCATAAATGGAAGTGTTCCGGCCACACTATTAGATGTATAGATAAGTGGAGTAAAAAGGTAACCCAGTGGTACCCAAGAGGCTGCAAAAGAAATAGAGGCAGGCAGACCAAAAGATGGGACGACGACATCAGGCCTGTTGCTGGTGTCACCTGGAGCAGGGTTGCCAGAGATAGACATGAGTGGAGAAGGCTGGAGGAGGCCTTTGCCGACTGGCAAGCGGACACCCAAAATAAATAAACAAACCATACTAGGGTAACTATTTCTTGTTGCTCGTTGCCATGGTTACGTCTCCTGGGTCACTCTATAAAACTATTATTTTATGTTGTTTAAATCCACTAAACACGTGTTTTTGTCATATTGGTAAACCCATTCCATGGTGGCGCATCTCCTTAGCACGATAGGAGTCCAGTTTATATTATTTTTTCTAAGAAAGTCTGTTACTGTTGTCTCTTGGCTTACCAGGACAGAATAACAACAATAAAAAGTTGATTGACCCACTAATAAGTAATAACCAAAGAAGAAACTACAACATTTGGATGTCACGATCAAAGGCTATAACATAACATAACATCCAATAATCCAGCACTCTCCGTCTCCCCTCACTCCCTACTTCTGCTCCAGGCTCTCTCTTAATCATCATCATCATATCAGCAGGAAGACGTCTACTGCTGGACATTGGCCTCAACCAATGCGTGCCACAATGACTGGTCCTGCGCCACCCGCATCTAGCGGACTCCCGCGACCTTCACCAGGTCATCAGTCTACCTTGTTGGGGCCACTCGAGAACCTTTCCGCCCCAAAGGCTATCGGTTCTACACGAGCATTGTGCCGCGCCCGCTCTCTCTGAAGGCGACGTAGGCTCGTAGTCTTCTCTCCCTCTCACTGAGCATAAGCTTGAGTTGGCTTGAGCGAGATGGAAGTGCATGTTCGGAAGCGCGGATAGTTTTTTAGTATATTTTTTAGTGCGTTTTAATAAATAAAAAAGTAATAGCTAAGTATCAGACATGATAGATTTTTAGAACCAATATTAAGGGGCTCCAAGCGCTAATTGACTAGTTTTGATGAGTTTTGAGTTGATATTCCTCCATTATAACAATAGATATATTTATAGCACAAATGTTAATCAGTTCTTCAATCCTGTATCTACTTTTGCACTTGAGTTTTTTAGAAAAAAAAAAAATTTTTTTTTTGTGATTTATTCAAACATGGTCTAAAAAAGCTTTGTTTTCGATATTATTATGTTGCTGCATATTGACTGAAATTTACATGTACTGTTCCTTATTGACGTCTCTAACAACCCATTTTATTTTTAACTCATTTACACAAAAGTTACGTCCAAAAAACTCTAGTTTTTTGGCCTAAAACGGTAAACCTGGTTGTTGTTAATACGGTAAGCCACAAAAAACACGAAAAAACGGACAGTAATAGATTGAAGGTCATTGGGAGCTGTAAGCCCCTTAATATGTTTAGCTATTGTGCATAATTTGTTACGATTTTATTAAGTGTATTTTAGACCCATGCTCGTGATTTTTTTCTATCAAGTGAAAGTCAAAAACTCAGGATTCGAATAGCTGCTGTCCCTCGAGAAAGGCCTCAAGATTGCTAATTAATTTTAGGGCAGCCGTATTATAATCCAAACAAGAGCTACGACTTTTTAAAAATCCGTTTTCTGAGCTCAAGTTGCCTTAATGCTTTATTTTATTTGTTATAATTTTTTCTATACAATCTAGTAATCCCAACATTCCAATAATCCTGCACCCCCTATTTTTAAATAGAGCCTGATTAGTAAGACTCCTACTGTCATTTAGAAACCTTGAACTTCAAAGATGATTATAACATTGTGCCATGTTAATGTGACCAATTTTTTTTTGTCCTCGGGCAGGGTCTGTGTCCATGTAACTTTTTTTGTAATAAATCACCAAAATTTAAATGCATGTTCTTGTTCAGGTCTTATTGTTTCAGAGTAAAATACCACCATATTTTTCATTTATGCTAGGAACCTATAATTAAGTAATAGTTGGACCTCAATTAACATTAATTCCAATAAATACTTAATAAATAATCATAAAAAAGATTGTTTCCCTATAAAATGTTTTAATTGCATGGCAATATGTTATAAAAATTACATAATTACCTCAGCAGTATCCTTTATTTTCTTGGGCACTAGTCCTGCATAATCCTCGCCACAGTGCTTGCAGAAAGAGAGTAGTATTGGTATGTTGTTGGGCTCCTCTTTGTCCATGTTGATCAAGACGGTAAGGACATTTCCCAAAAGAGGCAAACCAATTTTATTCGGGAATACACCCACTGCAACTAGTTCTGCGTAAAACCTGATATCAACACGAAGTTTAGATGAATTTGTTATTTTGTCAGTCACTTTGAGAAGTTTCTGCCAATTCTCAAAGAAATTTGAAGAGAATTCTGAATATGTGCGATGCAGTGCTGAACACAAATTTATTGCAGCTGGTATATCAGACATCTTTAACTTTGCCTCTGCTATGGCGGCCGCAACTTCGGATATGTATTTGGTGAGGTTCAATACGCTGAAATCTTTCAGCAACGCGTCCATTTGAATGGCACTAAACGACTTCAATTTTTTTACAAAAGTTGTGTTTTTTTTTAGACCAGAGTCCAATTTTGAAAAATAGTTTTCTGGAGGTCGAACACAGTTTAAATTACTGTTCCTCATTTCATTTTTCTGTTTTATTCTTGCCTCTAAACCAGATATGTATTCGGCAAGTGCGAGTTTGTCATTTTCTTCGGTATTTTCAGCTGTTTCTTCCGCAGCACAAGTCGTACCACTTTCATCCTCTGTTGTACTCATTGTGAATTATAATGTATCATATCCTCATTACAAAAAACCACTATTTCATCTTATTTGCTATATATTTAAATGTTATTTACTCCGTTTTTGTGTTCCACGTCCATTCACAGAGCATTTTTTATGACCGTAGATTTTATTTTATGACAGTCTGCCATTATCATTATTTTAGACAGTGACAGTGACAGTACCAAAATGTATTTTTCTGAAAATTCAGGTAGTCTATACATGTCATGATTTGTCAGCCCCAATTTGTCAGAAGCTGACTAATTTTATTGCTATTGCTATCGTCTGGAGGCATGTTGCGCTGCTGCTCCAACTGTCTAATAGGGAACATTACTGCTATGTTCTGCCGCCAGAGGCAGCACTACCACTAATAGTAAACCACCCTCTGAGGGCCTACCGCGAAAGGCATTCGAAGTTTTCCCTCTCTGTCATACTTGTGATTTCGTACGTAAGTGCGACAGGGAAGGAAAACTTCGAATGCCGTTCGCGGTAGGCCCTCTGTATAGAAATATAGGGATTCACACACATATGCACAATTGATTGTCAAATGAGTGACAAAGATGCTTGCATAAACAATACCGCAAGTGGGAACGAGATACCATGTCAACGCTGCTAGTGTTGCCACCTACGAAGAGTTTTGCGTAATGTTCCCATGGACATAGGAAAACCTATGGACAGGGTGTATTTTTCAAATATCATTTGTTTAGACAAAAATTCCCAAAAAATAATTCTAAAATAATCTGTCTCATTTTAATCAAGCACCATTTGGGTACCAAAAAAGAGACGGTAGTATAACAGTCAGAACCGAAAGTTGATGATCAAATGTCAAGTGTGGCTTAAAATCGCCATTTTACGCGCCACGATATGTCAGTTCCCGTCAGTTTTGTGGGTACATCATATGTCAACGACTGATGTAAACATACCAAAATAATAAAATAACTATTAATTGAAAATTATAAACTGCATAAAGCCCAAAGGGCACTATGGAATCTGTTGACCATGCCCAGGTGCAGCATAATCGGATGTGGCTTAAGAAAAGGCCCAAATCAGGAAAGTTTATCCTTTATTTTTATTTTTTTATTATATTTATTAACCAAAGATATAAAAAAACTTATTCTAAAACATGTCCCTGCAAAACTGTTTGAACAGTTTGCCTGCAGGTAAGTCTCTTTTATGCTTAATATACATAGCATAATAATAACATCGTTTTTAATCCTATTTTATACTTAAATGCTAACTTATTAATCTTGTTATAAATATGAGTGTGATATGATAACGCTTGCTTGCAAAATAAGCAAGCAAGCAGTTACTTAAGTGTAGGTATGCAGTAGGTGTTTTTTTAGTGCTTTTTTAAATTTATGTTTATTTGGTTCATTTCGGATGTCTTCGGGTAAAGTATTTAAGAAGTACGGAAGTCTCTTGGCTAAAGTACGGTCTCCAAAATAGTTATCAACCCGGGGTACTTCATACTTACCCGCGGACACCGACCTTGTGCTATGTTTGTGTTCTATCGGTATTGGGCTATGTACTCGATTGCTATGATTGTTAACTGCTAAAAGGTATTTATGTTTTAGGCTAACCGGAAGTATTTTACAGATTTTAAATAATTTTGAATAATCGCCCTTGCAACTGTTTTTTGTTTTTTTATTTACTAGTAATTTTAAGAATCTAATTTGCAATGCTTCAAGTTTGTCTATGTAAGATTTGAATGTAAGTCCATAGCAATCAAGGGCATATCCCAGCACCGAGTCTACTATAGCAAAGTACAGACATTTTAGTATATTGCTTGGTACTTTAAAGCTAAGGTGGTAAAATTTTCCTAGGAGTAATCTTAATTTACTACAAATATAGTTAATATGTTGTAGCCAGGAAAATGTAACATCAACCTTGACGCCAAGATATGTAACACAGTCTACCTTTTCAATATGTTTGCATTGGCAATTATTTAAACTATTATGAAGACAAGTAAAACTATGGGTATACATAAGTGGTGAGGTTTCAGCTATTGACAAATAAGGTGATTGAATGATGAGGAATTTGGTCTTATCTGTATTTAACACTATACCATTATCATGGGACCATTTAACGATTTTGCACCGGTATGTAATGTATTTTTATTGAAATATTGGATAGTTAGCAATATCGAGAGCTGAGCATTTGCATTATGTTGTAATGAGTACACAGATTAAGATTAGTTATGTGTTGTAATAGGATTTAGCTTTATTTTCGATATTTTTGTACTTAAAGTTACGTTTGAGTGGCAGTTAGGGTTGTTCTTGAAAATATCGATACTGAATGGCGATGACGTCATTCGCATTATCAAATTTTCTATTTCTATAACCAGTGAGATCTCGAGACAGTATCTTGCATTAAAAAAAACCTGAAAAACCGTCTGGGTTGTCAAGATTGGTAAAATTGTATAGTAGGCAGGTACTACCTTGGAACTAAACAGGCTTCATTGATCGCTAATATAGCTATTTATAAAGGTTATCAAGAAGCGATTGTGCTAAGGAAAAAAGGTTGGAGGCAATTGGACCTTAAAATATAAGGCAAAATGTAAAAGAAATATACCTACATTTGCTCTCTACATTTTGGTCAGAAATGCTTCAACAAGACCCTAAATGTTATTAGAGTACGAGATGGTGCACTGCCATCAAAATATATATTGGTATCTTGTCGTTTTTTTGAGTAGTTAACTTTGTATTTGTAGGGTATACTGACACTATACAATAACTTTACGTTTGTTTGCCTGCCTGTCAGTCTGTAGTGTAGGTATCACAGAAGCTGGAATGGAAATTATTAGAAATTTATTTAGATGAAGACACTGTTTGCTGCTTAGAATAATTTATTGCCATTCTTTTTTTGCCCATGTTTGATGCCATAGAAAAAATGAAAGAAGAAAGAAAATACATTTATTTAACGTCACACACACACAATGCTAGCTTAGAATTATTTTTCTAGTAACTTAAATCATGGAATTCCGCTAAGTAATGCCTGATACAACAATTATTGTAAAAATACAGTGTCATTTAGATCATCTTAAATAATGTACCTACTTAATAACTTAATAATACTTAATTACAGGAAACCAGTACGTTCTGAGATCTGTCTACTCGTATATTATCGATAAACATGTTCCCTGTTTTATCGATAGCAGAACAGCACGACATCCGCCATGTTATGCGCCAATATGACAGTATACTTGGCACGCTCATTTTGTTGATACTTCACGTCCTTTAGTTTCTTTGGTAGGTTCCCTTGCGCAAAAACAGTGTTATTGAATGAGAAAAGCTAACTCACATAGATAAACTAATTAGCAGCTTTGTCGTATTTAATATAACAAAATAAAAAAAACATCTTGCACCACTCGAGCGAAGCCGGAGCGGGCAGCTAGTACTATAATAAAAACAAATACAAAAAAATATGTATATAAAATATCTAAAGGGGAATTAGGGTCGTTTCGCCGGTTAGCGACCACTTAGCCGAGTTGCTCACTTTAGATTAGTAAAAATATACCTATTCAATATACACACATAATAGATGGTATTCGTAAAGGCTCTAAGTATAGTCAAGTTTTGAAACCTACAATAAAATATAGCACTTTCATCCATAGATTAGGAAAAAATATAGAAAAGGTTACAAAATAGCGAATTCGCTAGATAGCGACCGCTTTAGTCGGTTTGCGACCACCTGTTAGCTAGTTGGCGACCACTCTTGCAAATAGTGTTTAAGTAGTTAATAAAACGATTAATCATCATCATCATCATATCAGTCGAAAGACGTCCACTGCTAGACATAGGCCTCCCCCAAAGAGTGCCACAATGACCGGTTTTGCGCCACCCGCATCCAGCGGATTCCTGCGATCTTTACTAGGTCATCAGTCCAAAAACTCCCAGCATAGCCCTCTCCATTGCCCTTTGGGTGACTTTTAGCCTTCTTATGAGGCCCATAGTAAGCGACCACGTTCCAGTGCCATACGTCATCACTGGCAACACGCACTGGTCAAAGACTCGCCATGAGACACTGCGAAATACTTATTGGACGAAAATATGTGCCATAGCGTAGCTTCCCGAACGCTACCCAGGCGAGTCGGATTCGACGATTGACCTCTTTCTCTCAAAGTTTGACCTACCTAACTGCCCTTATACCACTACAAATAGGAGTGTAGACTAACCATTTATTATTAATCCAAAAAAAGAAGGCAAAATGATAAGCCTAAGTGACGAAAATCCCATTCATATATCTCCAAAAATTACGAAGCTACAACCGTTTTAATATTGCTTGTTAGAGAGAGAAAACGCTAGTGGATCGTGACGTCACAATCCCCGAGCATCATAGTAAATGACAATCATTTCATATGAAGGTGCGTTTTGCGGAAAATGGATAGAATACACCCCCTCTAAAAACTTTGGATACTATAACTTTGTGATTACTTAATCCCCTGCTCTTTTTTTTCTCCATTTGACGTTACATTTAATCCTTTTTCGAGAAAATTCATCATTATAGGTCATTTTATTTAGTGTCTACACCCCTAAATTGTTACTCTTCTAAATCTACTTTACATTGCTGTGTCAATGAAGAATAGAATCGAAAAAAGCGCGACTTCTCGCTCACACCATAGTGCTTTTATATATATTGATATTACAGTCACACATGTCATTCATAGTAGGTATCTAAATGCCACCTTTTTATAAGCTTTTATTTAACTTTTAGATTATATTCTACTTACACTAGCGTCTGCCCACGACTCCGTCCGCGTGGAAATCGTTTATATCGTAGCTTTATACAAACTTTCACCCCCTTAGGGGATTATTTCGGGGATAAAAACTATCCTAGGTATGTCTCTTCCCGGGACTCAAACTATCTCCATACCAAATTTCATCAAAATCGGTCCATTGGTTTAAGCGTGAAGAGATAACAGACAGACAGACATAGACACTTTCGAATTTATAATGTAATTATCTCATATAAATTATTTATTATTATATAATATAATATATAATTATATATTATTATTATATTATATATACTATGGACATAACATGGATTGGCGCGGCTTAAATACCGACTCAATTTGCTAGCCAAGCTAAATATCGCGGGTGCCGCATAAGAATCCATAAGGAAAGAAAAAGAAAACGATGTGGTCGCTATCCGACTTCTTTGGTAATTATGTATTTGGGTACGCGACCACCCCATTTTATTTAAATCTATTTTTAAATATGCCGAATTTCAACGAAATTATTACAACAGCTTAATCATTTAAACGATCAATTAACTAATTTCAGCATAATAATAAAATTAAGTGACGTAACTAAAGTTTTCGCGCCAACTGTCGCGTTATTTTTTTTACAGATTCACTGCACGTCAACACTTTTCGGAAGCAATGTGTGAAATGTGTGAATTGAGGTTATTTTTTCTTGCTTTGGATTAAGCTTTGGGTTTTAAAGTGTATTTATTCTTATTCTGACACTATTCAAGAATAGTTGATAACTAATTATTTTTCTGTTGGGTTTGTAGAAATGTTAATATCTTTAATTGAAGCAGCCTAGTCCGTCAAGTGGTCGCTAACCGAAGGTGGTCGCGTTACCGGCGAAACGACCCTATTTTGCTCGTTTTTGGTCGTCATTGATAACGGAAACAAGTAGAGGCTTGAAATTTTCACAGATGATGTATTTCTGTTGACGCTATAGTATTTGTTATAGCGCGCTATAACAAATACTAAAAAGCGACCAAGTGCGAGTCGGACTCGCACATGAAGGGTTCCGTTAAATAAATTGCTTTTTACGATTTATGACGTATTAAAAAAAAAAACTACTTACTAGATCTCGTTCAAACCAATTTTCGATGGAAGTTTGCATGGTAATGTACATCATATATTTTTTTTAGTTTTATCATTCAAATCACCCACACTCACACACACACACACACACACACACATACACACACTTACCTTTAATATAGTATTTGTATTATTTTTCACTTAAATTAGGCTAAAACCCCAAATATAAGATTAACCTCTAGAATCTAGATGTAAGTTTTCTACCTACTTACCAGCTATGGAAGAGCGGGGCATCCTAACACAGGTATACTTACCTAAAAGGAAGTCCCAATCACTGCAGGCATTGTAACGTGTTTTTTAAAAAGGAAATAAACAATTTTTCATTTTTCATCATTCTCTTATTTTAGAAATTACAGGGGGGGGGGGCACACTTTTTACCACTTTGGAAGTGTCTCTCGCGCAAACTATTCAGAGGGCCTACCGCGAACAGCATTCGAAGTTTTCCCTCTCGGTCGCACTTAGGTACGAACTCGTAAGTATGACAGAGAGGGGAAACTTCGAATGCCTTTCGCGGTAGGCCCTCAGTTTAGAATAAAACGATGTTAGAAACCTCAATATCATTTTTAAAGACCTATCCATAGATACCCCACACGTATGGGTTTGATGAAAAAAAAAATTGAGATTCAGTTCTAAGTATGGGGAACCCCAAAATTTATTGTTTTTTTTTCTATTTTTGTGTGAAAATCTTAATGCGGTTTACAGAATACATCTACTTACCAAGTTTCAACAGTATAGCTCTTTAAGTTTCGGAAAAAAGTGGCTGTGACATACGGACGGACAGACAGACAGACATGACGAATCTATAAGGGTTCCGTTTTTTGCCATTTGGCTATGGAACCCTAAAAAACAGAACAAAATAAATACAACAAACATGATTTTTTAGCCGTTTTTTATAGACAATGGTACGGAACCCTTCGTGCGTGAGTCCGACTCGCACTTGACCGGGTTTTTTATCATTTCATACTAGATTTTCTGTGACCTTGCTTGGCTGACCGACAAAATCGGTCCGTGGAGCGTCTCCTTAAGGTTTTATACCCTATATTATATGTAATTATGTATAGTCTGTGTTTCTGCTTCCGGCAAATGCCAGTTGTTGTTGGGTTTTAGGTTATTTTTAATTTGCTTGTGCTTTAAATATTTAGGCAAAGCATTATAAATGTAATTATAAAAATATGTGTGGCATAATTTGTGAAATTTGTTATTCAGTACCGGGCACACACAGGGTACGTACCGCAACCATTATTAATGAAACATGCAATTCTTAGCGCGAATTTCAAATTACTTTTAATTTTAGGTTTACCAAGATCGTAGGATCCTACAAAGTATCGAAAACAGAGGGCCTGACTGTGTCTGTACAAGGGAAGTAGATGTAGGTGAAGGAATAAGACTGTTTTTCTGTGGCGCAGTGTTGTGGATGCAAGGTGTACAAGTAACACCACAGCCTGTTGAAAACTGCCTAGGGTTTCTACTCTACAATGGCGATATCTTCGACGACTCTTGGGATGAAAATATTTCTGATACAATCACAATTATGGACAAGTTGTCTCAAAGAACAGTAAGTCTTTTAAGTATTGTTTAATGAAAAACGTTTGAATAATATTGATTAATGATTACCATACCATAATATTTATCTTAAATTTTTAGCAATGCTCAGTGAAACCGCATATTATAAAAGTATTAAAATCACTAAGAGGGCCCTTCAGTATTATTTACTATGACAGGCTAGCTAAGGAATTGTATTTTACTCGTGATCGGATCGGTAGGAACAGTCTGTTGTTCCACAAAACTGATCATTCCATCACCATCACTAATGTGCTAGGTAAGTCTTCAAAATATTTTCTTACCTCTTGGTCAACTATTAGTGTCATTGGGATTGCTTACTTTTTTACTTATTTCCAGTTAAAACAGTAGAACCAATATACTAAAAATATTTTTAGGTAGAAAGTACAACTGTGTAGAAGTACCAGCCACACATATGTATGCCTTAAATATTGTAACTAATGAAGTAACCTTACATTCCTGGACTACTAATGAAACAGAAGAAAGTTCAATTGAAGATTTATATGAGTCCTTTCAGAGACAACAGAATATACCTGATGAAGACTTTAAAGTAGAAACTTTGATGATAGATGAATTGGGGGCTGAGGTGAGTAGTTCTTAATATCATAATTAATATAGTTCCACCATATAACTTGTTATTAACATGGAAGTTGAAATCAGTATAGTAGCACTACCTGCTAGTATTAGAAATACATATGATTAGCCTTTTAGGTAAACTTTAGAGCATGTACAATCAATATTTCATGTTATTCCATATTTCAGGTTGATATTATAGAGTTCCTTAAAGCTTCAGCCAGCAATAATGATGGCCATATGAAAATGATGGAGACATTATTGACTCATCCAACTATGAAACAAACTGTAGGAAAACTAACAGAACTACTACAGAAAAGTGTAAAAAACAGACTGAAGAGGCAACCCAATAAGTGTAAAGACTGCCTTATATCTAAAGCATCAACTTGTTCCCATTCTGCAATTGGTGTCCTATTTTCAGGAGGATTAGATTGTACTATTCTTGCGTATCTTGCTCATAAATATGTGTCGGAAGAGCAAAGCATTGACCTCATAAATGTTGCCTTTAAAAAAGATGCCACTGCATCATATGATGTGCCTGACAGACTCACAGGGAGGCAGTCTTTTGAAGAACTGAAAACCCTGTGTCCCACAAGGTAACAATAACATTCTTGTAACACTTCTGTCACCTTATGCTGACCTAATATAATACGCACAAATAATAAGGTATTTTAAATTTCTAGAAAATGGCATTTTACAGAAGTTAATGTTCCTAAAGAAGAACTGGTGGAGTATCAAAGTAAAACAATTGCAGATCTAGTGTTCCCAAGGAGAACTATTTTGGATGAAAGTCTGGGGTCAGCCTTATGGTTTGCCTCTCGTGGACGAGATGAGGACGGCATTTCGCCTTGCAGGGTAAAATACGCTCTATCAGATTGGAATAAAATACATTATAGTGTTTCAAAAAATGTTTAATTACACAAGTGGTTTTCGCAGGTGTTGTTGGTGGGTTCTGGAGCAGACGAATTATTTGGTGGATACAAGAGACACTACAACGCGTTTAAACGTCGTTCATGGCAAGGGCTGAGTGAGGAGCTTCTGTTGGACTGGAAAAGAATATCCTTCAGGAATCTGGCGCGCGATAACAGAGTGATATGCGACCATGGAAGACAGCCCAGGATGCCTTACTTGGATGAGGAATTCACAGATTATGTGTTGCTTCTGAAACCTTGGCTGAGGTAATATTCTAATGACAAGTTGATGTTTTTAATGGTTAACCTTGCCAATTTCTTCATATATTTAAACCCACTGTTAATGTCCGTTTATTGGATGCCTGGGATCCATACAATATATATCAGAAGTCAGATTGCGGTGCGCTATTTTTGTGGGTAGGCCCCCACAAGGTGGACTGATGACCTGGTAAAGGTCGAGGGAGTCCGCTGGATGCGGGTAGCGCAGGACCGGCCATTGTGGCACTCTTTGGGGGAGGCCTATGTCCAGCAGTGGACGTCTTTCGGCTGATATGATGATGATGATGATTTTTTCAAACGAAACACCACTGAGAGCACGGTCTATCTTTAAGCATTGTTTTATTTTTGTTCCATTTGCACTCTTTGAGAAAACTCAAGTGTGTAAAAAATGTTGTATGATACATGTGGGGGTGTGTAAAGTACATTTTTTCTTTCCAGATGTTTCCCTAGCGATGCCCTTGGTCCTGGCATTGGAGATAAACTTATGTTGCGGCTGGTTGCTTTTAATTTGGGATTAAGAGAAGTTGTCACCCTGCCCAAAAGGGCCCTGCAGTTTGGATCAAGAATTGCCAACAAAAAAGAGAAAGGCAGTGATTTGTCAAGTAGATTCTTGAACACATGATTAAATAAGTAATAAAATACTCAAGCCTTGATATTGGTTTCACAAATTTTCATATTCAGTAAATGTTTAATCTAAAACTTAACTAGGTCCTGCTCACTATGCAGTGTGCCATTTTTCAAAGCTTTTTAGAGCTCTGAGGGTGCTGGATATGTGGTACACTTGTTCCCTTCATCAAATGCAATTTGAGAGTCCAGTTTTATACTGTTACATTGGCATTATTTGTATGAAATATTACACCTTCATTCATTTGATATTAGTATTTTCTCTTTTACAATGTGATTTATGATGTTTTTTCAGACCACTGTGAGAAGTGTAGGTTTTGTCACATAAACTACAGTTGTATGGTTTGGCTCCTGTGTGTGTTCGCATGTGGCTGTGCACATCTCCAGAGCGCTTGAACCTGCGGTCACATCTAGGACATGCATAGTTCTTTTCCTCACTGTGTATTCTCATGTGTCTGACCAAATCTTGACGTTTTGTGAATGATTTTCCACATACTTCACAAATGTATGGTTTTATGCCGAGGTGAGTAAGCATGTGGACCACCTTGTGCTCAGCTCTGGTGAAGGTTTTAGAACAAATTTTACATGAAAACTGTTTGATCCCCGAGTGACCTGCAATATGCTTCACTAATATTGACTTCTTCTTCAATATGTGTCCACAAATCTCACATTGGTATATTTTTGGTTCAGTAATTTCTTTCTTTTTTGACTGCTTTTTAACATACGGTTTTTTATCATTGGTTGATGCCATATTGTTTAATATTTCTGATGGAGATTCACTTTCCTCTGCCTTACCTGGGACTTGGTTATTAAAGTAGTCTACGTTAAATGCCGAGTCATGTATATTGTAGTCTTTGGCCGAGTCTGCATCATCTGACAGCCAAGAATCAAATGTATTCTTTAAGTCACTGTCCATTTTATGAAAGATATCACACTCTAACTTTATTTCCATCTTGATATTGTCCAGACCGGTGTTGTCCAAAGTTAGTCTGGTTGGTGAGTATGAAAAGTTTTTTCCTAGTTTTTCAGTCTTTAGTTTAGAGTCTACAGATAAACACATTTTCTTGAAATCATAAAAGTTTTTTACATTTGATTCACACTTTTTGCAAATTACTGCAGGTAACCCATCTTCAGGACTAATCTGAAAGATAATAGAGTTATGTTATCGTTTCGCCAAGTCACATTGTTATTTTTATTAATATAATCAATTTAATTGCTTACTTGCAAATCAATACAAATGTGGATTTTTTTATCTAGAGTTGTATCACCATCAACTGCAAATAAATTTGTCATTGCCTCAGTGTCCATGCACAACCGACAGGTCTTTCCACTTAGAGCCATTTTAAATTAAAATTCATGTAATAATTCCGGCGGTGTTGAAAAAACCTCATGGAAAAGCAATCAATCAATCTTTGTGTTATGGCCCCATCAGTATTGCCGATGATTCCGCCAACGTCAAGGTCTCATGCACAGACTACTAAGAGATACTAACGTATCAGACGCACAACTGTCATACAGCCATTTTAGCCAATAGGGTTCCACTGAAATTGACGAGACCTTTTTTTTTTTTTTAATTTTGATGCATGTTTTAGCATGAGAACTGAAACGAACAGCCAGTGTATGGCACAGTGGCACAGAGTACATATTTTTAATGTATTGTAATAGATATCTATGTCGGCGGCCCAAATGGGTAGGAAGCAGTGTCGCCCTCCTGCAGGAAGGTTTGGAACTATTACGATGTGTATATATTTATGATCAGCAATGCCCCATTTAGGTACAGTAGGCACAGCTCGGCCGAAAAAACTACGGACCAGCCGTAGTTTTTTTTGCCGACCTGTGCCTACTGTACCTACCTACTTACCTATACGGGGCAAGTAGATATCCTGCAGGGTGCACCAGTTTTCTAAATAGACATATACATTTTCTAAGTTACAGAACAAATCTAAAAAAAAACTTCAATTAAAAGGTATGTATTTTTATTTTAAAGTTATGCAATAAGGATACGAATTCACTCAAAGACTTGGCAAGCTTGCCCGTGAGTCCCGTGACAATAAATTATGTTTACAATGTTTATGTATATCGATCAAGCACTTCAATTAATCTAATATATCAAAGACATTTAAGCATAATGGTAACATAATACAATTGATAAAGAAATATAATTAAACTAAACCTATACCTATAATAAACTAAACCTATAAAAAGTAAATGCCCCCAGGTCGCCGTCGTTGGCTATGGTGCCCAGAAGGCTGGCAGCGTTACCTCTTTGGATTGCTAGGCCTTTGGCCAAAATAGCTGCCAGCCCTCTCCGGATGTTTGGATGAGCCGCTCCGAAAGTTCCTTATACAGGGCCTTCACGCCCGGTCCCCACGGCCCCAGGGTTTCCACTCCAAACAGCACTTTAGTTTAACTAAGTACAAAAGCTTAGGATTTATTCGTTCACACTATCCTAACTCGTTCACATAAGTACGTACCTTAGGTAGGTAGGTACCTAAGTCGTCAACTTCCTGCATGGGGACAAATACATATAATATATAAATTATCCCTATTATGAGATCTGATATGGCAGGCTTTACTTGCTTGATAAGGCCAAACTTGCTTTTAAATACTCTATTGCACTCTAGGATCACGAGTTGGGCAAAGAATCCTGGTCTGTATCTTTCTCTTACACCACAAATTTGATCCTACTCTTTCCACCCATAATGAGTCTCTGTCTCTGGAATATTCTAACTCAACACGTCCACGACACGAGTAGGTACAGGAAGAGATCATATACACCAATTAAAACGAAAAAGCTGCGAAAAATATCGAAATCGCAAGTTAAATCCGTATTTTTTCTGACTTTTCAATCAAACTTCAAACATTTGAATTCAAATTTCAACTTGACATTTGCATATTTTAAATTTTTTTTATGTCATGTTTATACAGGGTGGGCCCTGTAACTGGAGCAAAAAATTAAACGGTAGATTATTAAGCTTGTTAACAATTATTTCAAAGTGGTTTTATGCGAAAAAAAAATATTTTTTTTGAAAAAAAAAAATCTTTAAAATAAGTTAACTTGTATTTTTTTACTCTTCTGGAGTGCTATGAATAACTTTTTATTTTAAAAACACAAAAAAAAAAGAAAAAAAAATGAAAAAATCACAAAACTATCTGTTGAACACAAAAATGCAAAAACTATTATGACTCATTACATGATGTTACCTCAAAATCTGCATTGACTGCCGTGATATGATCTCGTGGTGCCAAGATACATTACTTGGAGGTCATAACTTTAGATCAAAATTTATCCGTAACCAAAAATTTTGAAAGTGAATGATACACAAGGGGTTACTGCAAATGCTCTAAGGAAGCCTCCTTTTGAATATTTGCTCGTGTTACAGGGCCCACCCTGTATATTGGTTAAAACGCTCAAACAAATTCAAAAACAAGCGGCCATAGTGACAGCTCGGACAGTTTGATGATGGCAGTAGGTGCGGGGGTGAGGGAAGCGCGGTAAATATTTAGTCACTAGCATTAGCCAATCACGTGCAATCACGTGACCACAATACTAACGCCCGGATATTTTGTTCAAAGATTGCAGGCCGTGGTCTCATGGAAAACCTTATAAAATTATGGAAGGTAAACACGGACAAAATTTGACATGAGCTTGCGTTTTGATACTTGGATTTCGATGTGGTCTGGTCGACTCTTGACGCTGACACGACAGCGTGCGGATAAACAGAAATCATTTGCCGATGAAAGAATTCACGGAATACAATATTTTTTCCGTATTTTGGTAAACTGAACTAAATTCTTCTAAAAAGAGAAGAGAAAAGGTCTTATGGGCTCTACAAACCATACAATTATCACTTCTGATTTGTCGTATCCAATTTCTGACAAATTGTGGCAATTTAGGTTTAGGGATATCATTTCGTAAAAATAATATTGCCATAACAAAGCACTGTGTCATGATTGTGTTATTACTTATTTTTCCTAAGGTATCGCTATTTGCAGTAAGATGCTAACGTGTTGATAAAAAAAATATAAAGCTATCAAAGCGTGGCTCAAATCGACTGTAAAATGTGTTTTTATAGCACTATTATAACACCTTTAAAATACAAACTTTATAATAGATGCGTGTAAAATTTGTAGAAAGACTAATTACAATAAATTCTATAATATTTAAAATAGTTTACTTCAAAATTATCTGCCAGAAAACTTGGCTGATCATAAATTCTTTCCATGGTCAAATTGTGTTGGTTATCCACATGCATACAATTTGTCAGTACAACTCGTTTGACCCTTTTGACAGTTGCATCAGCACCGCAACATGCCTCCAGACGATAGCAATTAGTCAGATTCTGATAAATTGGGGCTGACAAATCATTACTTTTCAAACTTCTAAACATACGACCGTGAAGGGTTCTACAGATTATATGATTCAGTACAACATGACGAAGTCAGAATTGGGTGTGTTGTACAGTACAGATGTAACAATCCGACCACATGTGCATGCAATTTCTCAGTACAACTCGTTAGCAATTAGTCAGCTTCTGACAAATCATGACATGACATGTATAGATCCCATCATTGTCAAAAACGTCAATTCAATCGATTGTTATGGTCGCACCACACTTGGGGGTTCGTGTTCGCGTTGCGTCGTTGCCTCTCTTTCATTTGCCGTAGGAAGGAAAAAGATGCAACACGAATATTTGGGCAAACACCGCCAAGTGTGGTGCGACCACAACGGTAAATGAAAGAGAGGCAAAGACGCAACGCGAACACGAACCCCCAAGTGTGGTCGGACAATTAGGCCTAGAGCAGACAGAAGGAACGCAGCGCAGATGGCCTACCGCGAAACTAAAAAGCCCCTCAGAGGTTTCTAAGTTAATTAATCAATATTATATCCTATTCCTATTTGAATTAGATCTAATTTTAAATGCTTTAGACCGAAGTCGGAGCATCGCGAGGGTTTGACTTTAGGGTACCGAGAGAGTTTATTGAACGAGCGATATTTCCGCTATTACCCTATAGTAGCTGCCATAAGTATCAAATTAAGGCGGGACACGTTCAGGTCGATTCGTTTTGCTGCAAATTTGTCGGATTGTACTGTTTATTAAACAGGGCCCAGATGCACCATCCTCCTAGCGTTATTCCCGGTTGTGCCCCAAAGGGCCCCGGGGTCCGCTTTGACACCTTATCCCAAGATTTGGCATAGGCACTAGTTTTACGAAAGCGACTGCCATCTGACCTTCCAACCCAGATGCACCATGCGCAATAACATAAGAATTCACCAAGCTAGTCAAGAGAGTGATATTTTGGACCAGTAAATCCAGTTTATTTTATTTTATGATTAAATATTTTATCGACAAAAGCTTACTATGAAGATTACACAACACTAGTCGTGATGACATCTGTCAAATATATATTTGATAATTTAATCCATAAATGGGTCCATTGCACCATTAAAGACCAAGTAGAGTAGCCATATTTGTCTCTCTTTCTCTTATGAATATACTTCCTAAGAAAGTAAAGGACGGCACTAGTTATTCAGATCCTTCAAGATACACTCCATCAATGCTATTTATTTATCTTTGTTTTATACAATGACGGCGGCAAACAAGCTTACGGCCTGCCTGATGTTAAGCAGGTACCGTCGCCTATGGACACTTGTGACTCCAGAAGAATCACAAGTGCGTTGCCGACCCTAAGACCCTTGCGAGTTCAACAGCTCACAGACCCACTAGTTTTATTTATTTATTTAAGCCTTTATGTATCCATAATGATACAAATAGTAGAATTTATAAAACGTTACATTATTTGATATGGATCCCTAATCGGGTATAGGCCTCCCCCAGAGCCACTAGTCTCAACTAGTGGCTCTGGGGGCACTAGGTCAAAACCTAATGTCCTGGACTGAAATCAGAACAATCGGGACATTACTAGGATTTGGGTCTGTATGGTACTGAGATGATTAATAAGCGGCAGCATCCGAAGAAACGGGGGGAATTAATGGCACGTGGCTTGCCCGCGTATTACAGAGATGCAAGCGGAGCTGCGGGATAAAAGATCCACTACATACGTACAGACTTTTCCCTATAGATGCTGTGAGTATTAAGCCCACTGGAGGTGTCATACACAGGCGACCCCCTCCGGCAAAGTACATTGGTCAACTGGTCAACCACGTTATATAAAACTACTTAAGAGTGCTCTACAAAAAAGCGCTCGCTCAGAATTCGGTATTTTGACTCGCGTAGTGCGTTTGTGTGTGTAAATACTACTACGACCCACACAAACGTACCTAACCCACACATGCACAGCGAGATCGCACCAGCCGCGAGTGCCGTCCCTTTCTAGCTATATGTAAGTGCGATCGGGATGGAACTAACCGCGGAGCTTGCCGATGCAAATAGCTGTATAGCGCACCGTTGGAATTCGTTTCGTGACCGATATTGATACTTGCACTAAAAATAGGTAAGTATTACTTCGCTAACATGATGTTCTAACTTGAACAAACAAAGTAAGTATTTGATTTTTGAGCACAAGTTTTCTATTTGTATTAAAATACTATGATATGACAAAGTATATTTAGTTTCATTTTTTTAGTATAAAATAAACTAACGAGTTTTAAAGTTGTCAGTAATAAGAATAATAATTTGTTTACGGATATTTATAGTTTGCATGTTATCTGAGTCTTATTTATATATAGTTGTAATGAAATTATACCAGTAGACCCACCACTAGGAAATTACTGGGTACTTACGTATTGATTTCTTGCAGAATTTTTTTTTGTTATGGACAGTAAAAGAAAATTAAAATGCCCTTCATAGAAATTGCTATGTCCGTTTCTTACCAAAGGAACTGAAAATTATAAATTATACAAACACAGCTTTTTATCTAGAATACAATTAATTAATGCGTGACGTTATTCAAAAGCCTAAAACCTCAGATCATAAAAAGGAATAGATATTAAACGGGGGCTTGGCGCGTGTCGGTACGACATGGCCAAATGGGCATGTCACTGCCCACCGCATTATAGTCGCAATTTGCCGTGAATCTGAAATGTTCTCCCACATTTACCAAAATGCTGAATTGTAGCGTGGTTACATGCAAAAATAGGAATGAAACTAAAACCTACATGAATGGTGTAGTCACGTACCACATGTTAGTATTAGTATTTTCACTTAAGTTAGTAAAAACTAATATTTTAACAAATAAACGCAACGCTGCATCATTTCTCGGGATCGAACTAACATATCGAACGAAAAAGCATATTTTTGTTCTATGCGTTGTACATTGAACGTTCAATACAGTAAACCACGGCGCAATGTATTAAACCACTATGGATATGGACGATGCTTGATTTTTTTAGTGGTACGGCCGCTGCTTGGCGTCGCAAACTAGAGCGGTGCCAAAGTACAGTTACAGTTTACGCGTAATCGATAAAATAGAAGTACGATATCATACTAGTTATTATATTTTGACTACTTTCGCTGTTTTATTTTATTTCATTACTTGTTTTGGTAAGGTGCCTATCTTAAAGGTAACTAACAATAACATACTAACAAGATTAAAAGGCACAAAATGTTTAAAAAGACTTATTAAAATTGTATATACAAGTATATAATTTAGTTGCAAATGGCTCCAGAACAACTTAAAATGTGATATTATTACCAATATTTTTTTTTTAATGAGTATTTTTTACTTTCATTTGAAATGTGATAATTGAAGAAGAAATCTTGGTTTCTTTTTACAGTTTTCCAAAGAATCCGAGTAGGTAGTAAAAAAATGGATAGATGCTACTGGCAGAGGTCCTAACTGGTTTCCTGTACATAGAAGAGTTAATGTGTTCGTAACATTTTCAAGAAAAATGTTTCCAACCACTTAATAAGAGCCGTACACTTTTCGAATATTTGACACCTCGCTCGCTTGAAACCTAGGTGTCAAATGTATGGTAACACATCTTCGCACATCTTTAGTGGATAGCCCTCAGCCTTAAATCTCGTAATATGAGTAATGAATATATTATTTCGCGCCAAAATGCGAGTTGGATTGGCCTGGTACAGGTCAAAAATATCGATGCGACCAGAGTTTTAAATGTATGTGAACACGAACTTATAAAAAGCCGTTTATGTTACTATGTAGGTATTCGTCAATATTTTTATGGTAAGTTAACAACCCGTGTTATTTAAACTTGTAGCTAGAAATTTAAATACCACCACATAAACTCACCATGTTGTTGAAGTTGATACCCATCATCAATATCTTAACATAATATTAATTTAAATATCAATGTCGATAAAACATAATTTTAACGTTTGTCGCCCCCCTAGTGTAGTGCGTTTAAGCCAATCACAGCCCTTGTTTGCATGTTGCCGTAGACTCATTGGGAACGCCCGAGTCTTTGTTTTTACACGGTTCAATGTGTGTGTGGGCCTGTGGGCGCTGCATTGGGAGAAAACTGGGGACATCGGTTTTGGTTGAAATTAAGCAGTACGGCACTTCTCCCTTTTTTTATGTTCTGAGCCTAAAACCTATGTCACTTTTTAGGATTCCGTATTCAAAGAGTAAAACGGGACCCTATTACTAAGACTCCGCTGTCCGTCTGTCTGTCTGTCTGTCTGTCTGTCTGTCTGTCTGTCTGTCTGTATGTCTGTCTGCCCGTCTGTCACCAGGCTGTATCTCATGAACCGTGATAGACAGAGATTTGAAATTTTCACAGATGATGTATTTCTGTTGCCGCTATAACAAAAAATACTAAAACACGGAATACATATTATTATTATTTTTTTAGTTTTTTTTTTCTTTTTTTTTTTACAATGTTACACAAATCAACCTTGCCCCAAACTAAGCAAAGCTTGTACTATGGGTACTAGACGACGATAAACATACTTATATAGATAAATAAATACTTAATTAAATACCTAGAAAACATCCATGACTCAGGAACAAATATTCGAGCTCATCACACAAATAAATGCCCTTACCGGGATTCGAACCCGGGACATCCAGATTCGTAGGCAGAGTCACTACCAAGTTACTAACTAGGCTACAGGGGGCTCCTATACAACAAACGTGAATTTTGCCGTTTTTAGATATAGATAATGGTACGGAACCCTTCGTGCGCGAGTCCGACTCGCACTTGGCCAGTTTTTTAACATTTATTTCGAAATAAAGAGTGATACTCGGAAATGTAATAAAACCACGTAAAAATCTTCCTTTCCAGTGTAAGCCCCCTGTGTGTATTATTATTTTATATAAACGAAAATTATAAATAAATGCAAGGAAGGATCGTGCTGTACTTACTTAACCAACGCCATATAAGCTTGTTTTTTAAAAAGTTTTTTATTCATCTTGTTATTTTAAATAACCCTGCATATGATGTCGCTGGTTCGTGGGTACTTGTACAGACAAATCACACAAACCCAAACAAGATAGCTCTATCTAGTTTAGTTTAGGAGTTTCCATGACCACCTTCCATCATCAGATCCTGGAAATCATCCATCACCAAAGTGTTTACCAAGACAAAACAGATGAGCCCAAACTAGATGGGTTTATCTAGTTTAGTTTAGGAGTTCCATGACCACCTTCCAGCACCAAAGTCTTGCCGTGCCATGACCAAACAAATGAGCCCAAATTCGATGGCTTTATCTTGTTAAGTTTAGGAGTTGCTATGGCCATCTTCCGACTCCATCATCAGACCAGCTCTATGATATTATGGCATTGTCACCGAAGATACGCAATTGTACCTAATTTGAAGATTTCGCCCAAACTAACATACATACTAACTAATCATGATGGCCGTTGGGGCGGGGAGGTTCTCGAGAGGCGACCACGTACCGGAAACTGCAGCGGACCCTCCACAAGGTGGACTGATAGTAACAAGTAAATAAATTAAATCTATCAAGTATCACGATCACTCGTACATTAATAATTGACTATAGAACACGTAGTTTAGACAAAAGGATCCAACCCACAAGACATCACCATTGAAATGTATGACTTTTGGTGTAGGTAGAAGGTTCAATTTTAAATGTTACACATCCTGTGGGTTTGAGCCTTTTCGCTACACTACGTCAAAGCATGGCAGCTATGCAATTCATAACTTGTCTCGATTAGCCTCAAGAATGTATCCCCAGTATAGTTTGACCCAGAGGTTGGTAACAACTATGCCTAGTCGGAGATCAAAATAATATTATTTTATCTGAAGAGTGGCCGGTTAGCTTCGTGAATAGCCACAAATAAACAGAGTACACGTCTGTCTCGGAGGGCTATTCAGCCGGTACTGAGATATATTCCCGCGCGGCGCGGCGGTAAATTTATACGGGTTTTGAATAATTATTTAAAAATATAAATTTTTACAAAAGTTATATTTTTTGGACTGGATCTTGTTGGTACAAGTATGAACTTTAATATTCAATATACAAATCATTCAACAATAATGAGAAAACCCTTGAGTTTTCAGTACGATTTTGTTGACAAATATGGTGTAATTGAGAACAGTGCGTATACATGCAAAATAAGGAAAATTCGAGGCCTCTAGGCGCAATGGCAACATATAACGCTAGTGAAAATAGAAAAAAACAAGTAGGTTCTGATATAACATCATGGAGTATTAGGGGCTCAAACTTATGACTCTGCGCTCTATTCAGAAAACTACTGTCGGTAATCGGGTATTTTCGGTTAAAGTATTCAGTTCTTCTTAAATTAGAGGCCACTAGGACCAATATGAGGAGTTTATCTATGCAAATAAGTAATCAGGATTTAGAAAAAGCTTTCCGTTTCTTAGAAATACAACGTCAAAAATCCGTCATTCTCGCTTTCTTTCTCTCGAAAAATGGTGAATTGTGCAGTATTATCATGTAAAAGGCGATCTGACAGCTCAAATTCGCAACAAGTTCGCGTTTCCTATCATAGGTAAGTATTTTTACTAACTATTAAATGTGTATTGAAGTAAAATCTCCATTTAAAGAAAATACCGTTTGCGATACGTAAACGACAGAAAATGTAAACATGGTGTCGTGGTACGGGGTCGAATCTGTCTTTAGGGATGCGATAAAAGTAAGAAAAGCGACTCAACATTTGAATGAATCATTCATTCATTCAATCCCTGTGTCAGTTTGTTTAATAGTCAGTCTTTTTATTAGATATTGAATTAAAGAGTAGGTATATATGTTACATTTGAATCTTGTAAGGTGAATTAGAAAATTACTTTTCTCTGGACATACGTTGTTAAAAAAAGAAAAGAATTGTTGGCAAAAAAAATATCTAGGTAAAAGGAATACATTTAGTGCGGGACCATGAATGTATGTGTTATTCATATACTATTATTTATATACTTTATGTTATACTATTATTTATATACTTTATGTTAAAGGACATATAATTATAACTACTTACTTTATGTTATAATTATATGTCCTTTTAGATTTCCAAAAGATCGGAGCGAACGCTCCCACTGCTAGAGCGCGAACCATCCTAAACAAGATCATGCAGGAAACCGACGACATTGATATATTTTCCGACAGTATTGGCGTATTTTGTAGAAAAGTTTTAGCCATACTTTCCTAGTTTCACGAGTCTGTACAATGCTTGCTCAGCTCAATCTTTGATTGATTAGGTAATTTAGGTATATTTAGTTTATTTTTATGATTGCTTCTTTTTGAATTGTTCCTACCTAAATTGTTGTATTTTTTATAGTGATGCTACCTCCTGTGAATGTGTACCTACCTCATAAGTGTTTTGGTTATAAACTGTAAACTTGTGTGTGATTAATAAATAAATAATAAATAAATAAAGGAAAATGGAGAAAATTTTGTAATAACGAAAATTATTCTTGGAAACCTACACGTACATCGTACAAGTGTTATCTGTTCGGAGCACTTGATTGAAGGTGCAATACCTTCTTTGCGACTATGTCCTTGTTTGGTGAATTTCTTTTTTTCTTTGTTTTTCCTTATAATAATAATAATAAAAAATGAGTTTCCATCAGCCTCGAAGACGTTAGTTGTGCCATCCTGGGTGATGCCCTTGCTCACTTACTCCTTTGGCGTACTAAGATGGACTCAGACTGAGCTGGATGCCCTGGACCGAAGAGTTCGTGTACTGCTTACTGCGCATCGCATGCTACACCCACGCTCGTCTGTTATGAGACTGTACATCTCGCGGAAGTGTGGAGGTTATTAATGTAGAAACCTCCTTCGAAGAAGTCTATATGGATTCTAAGCAATCAATGTTTTGATATATGTCATTGTCACTCGCAAATTTTCTCTTACATCAAAAGTCATAATATATTTAACAAATCTCGTTTATATCCTCTATTATTATTTATACAATACTTCAGTATCCTAAAAGCTTCCTTAGCAACCTCTGCTACAATATCAGGTTATGTGCTACGCCGGAAATGGATAATTTAACGACGAAACTGCTCATCGGTAATCTCGACGGAAAGAGCAATTGGTCTACGTGGAAGTATAAAATATGTATAGCCCTGAGAAGCATTCCACATGCTTTAGATATAGTAGAGGGTAGAATGACGAAACCGGTCAATGGAGAAGCGGCAGGAGCAGGAGACCAGCTTGCATCCTTTACAAAGGCAGACTGCAGTGCATTACTCCTATTGACAAGCAATATGACTGATGAGACGTTACAAAAGGTGATGCGGTACAACACTGCTCGAGAAGTATGGGTGGAACTCCACAGATTGTTTGACGGAACCAGTGAAGATAAAAGCTACAACCTATGCATGAGCTTCTTTGGATTTAAACGTAATCCTGAAGATGACATCGCGACGCATATGTGTAAATTAAAGAATATATGGACTGATCTTAATCTAGATTTGCAAAAAGAAAATAAAGAGTTACCCGAACTCCTATTGATTTGCAAGATACTGGACACATTAAGTGAAGAATATTCGTCCTTTAAGAGTAGCTGGCTCTTGGTACCCAAAGCAGACAGAACAATAGAGAGTTTGACCAACCACTTGTGTGCATATGAGAGATCAATAAAAGGTAACTCAGTACCTAATGAAGAAGCGCTTATCACAAGTTCAAACGCTGTAAAAAAGAAGAAGAACAAAGATAAGAAGATTAGATGCAATTACTGTTCAAGGATTGGTCATCGCTTTAGGAATTGTCAAAAATGGATTCAAGATGGCAAACCGCCTGAGAACAGCAGTGCATTGAAAGGCGATAGTACGCCATCGACCTCTCATGCAGTAAATATGACAGTGATGTTTGTACAGAATGAAGTCTTGGCTGTTGAGCACGACAAGGACAATTGGTACGTAGATAATGGTGCCACAAGTCACATCACTAACAGGGGTGACTTATTCACGACCTTCCAACAATTCCATGACTCACATACGGTCACAACGGTCAATGGCAACATTTTGCAAGCCAAAGGAAAAGGATCGATTGTATTGGAAGCTAATATTAAAGGGAAAGTCTCTCAAGTTACTTTAGAAGATGTTTGGTATGTTCCAGGTATACAGAAAAACCTGTTCTCGGTCCTAGCGGCTCACGACAAGAACTCGGACAGTAAGTTCGAATCAACAACTGAAAATTGCAGCATATTGATTAACGGAACTGTCAAGGTCGTTGGCAAGCGACAAAAATTCGGTGGTCTCTATAAATTAGAAGTGAAAAATGTTATACCAAAGAAGATGGTCACTTACCTAACAACAGAGACACAGCTCTATCATGAGAGATTTGCCCACCAGAATAAACGGCATATAAGAGCATTTGTGAAGAGAGAGTTGGGCATAGAGCTTCCCATAGATGAGTCTACGTGTGAAAGCTGCCTATTCGGAAAATCACACCGACATAAGTTCAGCACCAGAACTAGAGCATCACAACCCGGTGAGCTCATTCATAGCGATGTCTGCGGACCATTTCCGAACTCAATCACAAATCTACGGTATTTCGTTTTGTTTCGAGATGATTACTCGGGCTATCGTCTCATATACTTCATGAAAGCAAAGTCAGAAGTAAAAGAGAAGCTAAAAGACATGATTTCAGAAGTACGAACTACAGGTCATACAATTAAAACTCTCCTGAGCGACAATGGAGGCGAATATGACAATAAGGACGTCAGAGATATCCTTGCTAAAAATGGGATAAGGCAGAGACTAACAATGCCATACACACCAGAGCAAAATGGTTGCTGCGAAAGAGATAATCGCACGTTAGTCGAAGCAGCAATGACTATCATGTACAGTGGAGACGGTTTCCCTCGAGCGCTTTGGGCAGAAATAATAAACACGGTGGCATACATTATCAATAGAACGGGTCCGTCTAGAGTAGATAGTAAGTCGCCGTACGAGTTATGGAATGGGAAGAAGCCCAAGATAACTCATTTGAAGATAATTGGAAGCACGTGCTATTCCCACATTCCCAAGCAAAAGAGACAGAAACTCTCTAAGAAAGCTTACAAAGGAAGACTCGTTGGTTATGATAATGACGACGGTTATCGCATATGGGCAGCAGTAGAGAACAACAAATATAGACTCGTTAGATCTCGTGATGTCATATTTGATGAAAAACCACTCTACAGAGCAAATGCTGAGATCGAAATACCAGAAATATCTCGGCATACCCCAACTCCAAATGCACTGGAGATAAGATTAGAACCACCGGTTAGTAGCCGGCCAACATTAATATTTGGTGAACCGATACGAAACGAAAACGAGCATTCAAGTCTCCAAGAAGAAGACAACACATTATCGTTCGATTTTGAAGGGGAAAGTATAGTCGAAGATTCGATCAACTCGGCACAAGAGCCGTCTCTTAGTGACGAGAGGTCAGAGCAATTGGTGATAGCTGAAGAATTCTTTGACATCGTGCCACACAATCACAACTTAAGGCAAAGATCGACACTTCGAGCACCGGCTAAACTCGACGACTATGTGTGTAATGTTAACAGCTCCGCAAACCCCGAGAATTACAGAGAGGCAATTGAGAGCCCTCAGAAAGAAAAGTGGAAGGAAGCAATGGAAAAAGAGCTGGCATCACTCAAAGACAATGACGTGTGGATGCTGAGTGCCCTACCACCTAAGAGAAAGGCGCTTTCCTCAAAGTGGGTTTTCCGGATTAAACGAAATCCCGATGGCTCTATAGATAAATACAAAGCACGCCTGGTGGTAAAAGGGTTCAAGCAAAGAAAAGGTGTTGACTATGACCAAACGTTCAGTCCGGTTGCCAGAATGGGCACAATAAAAGCGCTTATTAGTGTTGCAGCTAAGGAAAGATTGGTCTTAACACAGTTTGACGTCTCAACTGCATTCTTGTACGGAAAACTACAAGAAGAGATCTACATGCAACAACCAGATGGCTTTGATGACGGTTCAAACAGAGTTTGGAAACTGAAACGTAGTTTATACGGACTTAAGCAAGCCCCACGTTGCTGGAACTCTTGCTTCGCTGAGATCCTTTTGGATCTAGACTTCAAACAATGTGACGCCGACAGTTGTTTGTTTGTCAAAAACGTTAATGGAAAGAAATTGCTCATAACGTTGTACGTGGATGATGGGCTAGTAGCTGCTACGGATGCAGAAGTAACAGACGCATTTCTAGCAGACTTGAGGAAAAAGCTGAAAATAACTACGAAGCCTGCATCTTATTACCTAGGTTTAGAAATTGAGCAAGATAGCGATGGATTTATAACCATTAAACAGGAAAGTTATACAAAGAAAATTCTGGAGCGATTCCATATGACGGACTGCAATCCACTTTCAACTCCTATTCAGAAGGAATCAGTGACATCGAACACTGAGTCAGAGAAAGTGGTAGAACAAAGGAAAGATTTTCCATATCGTGAAGCAGTTGGTGCTTTGTCATACCTTATGGTCGGAACTCGTCCGGACATAGCATATGCAGTGGGCGTGGCTTCCAGAAAACTTGAGAATCCAGATGAATCAGATTGGTTAATGGTGAAGAAGATTTTAAGATACTTGAAAGGCACAAGTAACCTTGGTATCAAGTATCATAGGACAGACCAATCGACCAAAGACTTCATTGTTGGTTACAGTGACGCTGACCACGGAGGAGATCAGCAAACCGGGCGGTCAACCACGGGTGTGATATGTTTGTATGCTGGAGGAGCAGTATTATGGCTAAGCCAAAGACAAGCATCTGTGGCAATTTCAACAACAGAGGCCGAGATCGTTGCAGCCAGCGAAGCAACGAAAGAACTTGTTTGGCTACAACGAATATTCACCGATCTCACCGAGCTAAAAGAAGTTCCAATACTTCTAGTTGACAATGAAGCAGCAATTCGTCTGGCACACAATCCCGAGTTCCACAAGAGAACTAAACATATAAGAATCAGACATTTCTTCGTAAGAGAAAAAGTTCTTGAAGGAAATATAATTGTGGAGCGTACTAGCACAACCAGCCAGTTAGCAGATATGCTAACAAAACCTATGCCAAGACCAAGGCTGATTCAGTTAAGAAGTCTTATCGGACTAACTGAAACCTTATAATCTAATCAATGAAGATGACAATGAAAACCTTGATTGAGGGAAAGTATTAATGTAGAAACCTCCTTCGAAGAAGTCTATATGGATTCTAAGCAATCAATGTTTTGATATATGTCATTGTCACTCGCAAATTTTCTCTTACATCAAAAGTCATAATATATTTAACAAATCTCGTTTATATCCTCTATTATTATTTATACAATACTTCAGTATCCTAAAAGCTTCCTTAGCAACCTCTGCTACAATATCAGAGGTCGCGGTTTTTTAAATGCCAAAGACCTCCACAACCGCGAGGTGTGCAGTCTCAGGGATTATTTCCTAAGCAACGAGTGGGGGATGCATCGCGACGTAGTAGCAGTAGACGGAAACTTCACCCCGCTCTCCTTGGCAAACGAGAACTGGCGCAGACTTAAAGTAATGAGCGCCGATGACCGCAGGGCGGTGTGGAGGAGCAAGGAGCTTCACGGGCGGTTCTACAAGGCCCTCACAGGGCCCGATGTAGATCTGCTCGCGTCGGTGAACTGGCTACGTTTCGGGGATCTCTTCGGGGAAACCGAAGGTTTTGTCTGTGCAATTGCGGACGAAGTTATCATGACGAACAATTACCGGAGATATATCCTGAAGGACGGTACGGTCGACATTCGTCGGGCATGCCGCCGTCCCGGGGAGTCACTCAGGCATATTATCTCCGGTTGTGGTCATCTTGCTAACGGCGAGTATTTGCACAGACATAACCTTGTAGCCAGAATTATTCACCAGCAACTTGCTCTGCTATACGGTCTTGTGGTCTCTGAGGTGCCTTACTAGTACACACCGGCGCCAGTTCTCGAAAATGATCGTGCCACGCTCTATTGGGATCGATCTGTCATCACGGACGGGACTATTCTTGCCAATAGGCCTGATATCGTGCTGACAGATCGATCGAAACGCCAGGCAGTGCTCGTCGACATCACCATCCCCCATGACGGGAACCTCGTGAAAGCCGAGAAGGACAAAGCCAGCAAGTACCTAGACCTGGCACACGAGGTAACTGCTATGTGGGATGTTGATTCGACGATCATCGTCCCGATAGTCGTTTCGGCGAACGGTTTAATAGCGAAGAGTCTCGACCATCACCTCAAGAGACTCTCGCTAGATGGCTGGATCAAGGACCAGATACAGAAGGCGGTACTCCTGGATACTGCGAGGATAGTCAGGAGGTTCCTGTCTCTGTCGCCCTGACCACCGGTAGCTTAGGCCCCGCCTCGCTGCCGGCGGCACCCTAGGTTAGGTTTTTATAATGATTTTATGTTTTGTATGTATAGTTTTATATTTTACTTTTTATATAGTTATTGTAAAAACCTAATCTAAGAAAGAAATTAAATAAAGGAAATAATAATAATAAAATGTTTATTTCGGAATACAAAAGACTCCATAGTTGTTAGTAACATAAAAAACATACAAATTATATAAAACTATGTTGGTTTAAGTACAATACAAGATAACTTAATTAAATTAAATACAAATCCTAAATCTGCGACTAGTAGGTATACATTTAATTTTTAAACCCGGCTTTTTTTCCATAAAATCAAATTAATGATAACAAATTAAATATTGCCCCATTTTTCAATTATTTTCGAATATATCCCAATTTCTAAAGCCTGACCACCAAAAATACAAATGAGGATGCGCCATATTGCGGAATTGAACTGGAACTAATTTCTTACACAGGCAATGATTTTATGATTATTTGTTGTTATTTGTGATTGGTTGGTGAATAATGTCAACGTCATTCGTGGTGGTCGTTCACATTTCTTTAAAGACAAATATTAACAAAACGCTAAAAATAATTCACAGTCGTGAGTGGAATATCATCAATAATGTGCAGGTACACGTGTTTACTGTAAAAGAAAAACTTTTTACAATAAAAGAGCATTCCACTAAATGGTTTTTAAATAATTTCATACATACAAATATTTTTTTTTTAGGGTAGTATCTTCAATGTACAGAATTTCCAATTTTACAATTTTATAATAAATAGTATAAGATAATTCAGTACATTCATCAAACTGATTTGACTCATTCTTCAGATCTGTCCGTTGTGTCCCATCACTAACTTGTTCGTATGTATGCTGCACGGTTAATTTTTGATGTGATAATTTTTTTGTAGTGTGCGTTTATCTCTACAGCTAAATTTGTATCTGTTGATTTATTCATATTTTGGTGGTGTGCTGTACGTGTTTACCTCACCCCCCGCTAAAAGTGGCGAAAAAATTTGTTCGAAGAGTTGACGTTATGACATCTCCAGTGGGCTTAATACTCAAAGTATAGATGAGATGAGGAGTCAAATCCTTTTCTTTTCGTCCCTCCTTCGAGTAGGTGTGCGCTCGGCCCCGGTTTCCGTTCTTAATGTTGGTACTGTGGTTTGTTTTAGTTTCTTATTCTGTGGCACCTTTTGCAAGGGCGGATGCGATTTGGCGTTTCATTTCTTATTATTTTTAGTCTGGTCTGTCAATCTGTCTTTCTTTATTACAAAAATGGCTGCAAACCGTCGCAAGCAAGACGACAAGAATTTAGAAATTTTACGTGAACTTATATCTATTAACGGGAATAAATATTGTTTAGATTGCAACCAAAGAGGACCTACATACGTTAATGCAACAATCGGGTCATTCGTTTGTTCAAAATGTTCGGGAATGCTGTAAGTAAAATTTTGTGCGTTATATTGTGTTGTTGCTTTTGTGCTAGAAATTAGATCAACAAACAGATAAAATTAAAAACACGAATTTATTTGCAGGCGTGGGCTTACGCCTCCACATCGAGTAAAGTCGATTTCAATGGCCACATTTACCCCGGAAGAGATAGAATTCATAAAAGTGAGAGGAAACGATTACTGTAGGCGCGTTTGGTTAGGCCTGTACGAGGGTGAAAGTGTGAACTTTACTGATGAACAAAGTGTCAAAGATTTTATGTCGGACAAGTACGAGAAGAAACGGTATTATCTCGATTCGCCTCTGAATAATCCTTTAACGAACGGAAGTTTATCGTCGAAGAATAAGTCGAAAGCTAAAACCGGAAGCGCTGCATCGAGCTCAACGCAGTTGATATCGATAGCGAGTCCAGTAGCGAAGTCCACGGTTAACAATAATACGCTTCTGAATGCGCCGAAAGTGGGACATGGCGTGTTGTCTACAGGCAATGATAATAGCATGAAGATAGCCCGGCCGAGCCACGGCTGCGCGCAGCCTGCGCCGGCTTCGGCGCCCGTCGTCGGCCCTGCTCCAGTACCTGAGTAAGTTACCTTCCTATGACTCGCTCATCATTTTAATAATCAATAACATTATTAACCTTTGTGTTTTGTTTCAGTTTTCCTGTTGATTTTTCAACTGCAAATATTTATAACAGTAGCCAGTTTAATAGTAATGTAAACAACAATTTTGTGCCTCCCTCAACCACTGCGGCATTTGCTGCATTCACCCCGCCAGCATCTAGTGCAAGTGAGTACTGGCTTTGATCTCTTGTTTTACTTGGAGATATCATTTTAATTTATTTTGAAACGAAACCTGCGCTGTGGATATTTAACTTTGTGGATTACTTTGATTAAGTATGCTTTGAATAAATAAAAGTAATATTATTTATTTTGACACGTCGGTATCTCAAATTTTTTTCTGATAAACTACCACAGTTACTGCACAGAATAACAAAACAGAAAATGTTATTGTTCCAGATGATCGTTATGCAGCATTAGCAGACTTAGATCATGCATTAAGACAACAAAACTTGAAGACAATGGGTATGTAGAAATTAATTGGTTAAAATAAAATATTTTCTCTTGGTTTTGTCTGACTCAGTTGTATTTTTCAGAGGATGGTCACAACATAAGTAGCAGGAATCCGTTCCAAAGTGTACCAACCAATGACTTTTTTGGCAACAAGAACCCTTTCTTCAATGGAGGCTGGAGTGCTGCCCCGGCGCCTGTGCCAGTTAACCCTTTCATGGTGAGTGCACATCAGTACTTTATTCAGCAAATCAGTATTATATTCATGACTACTAGTTTAGCCTAGCTAGTGGGTAGTGGTGTAAAGCTGACGGGCCTGGCTTTAAATCCCAATAAGGGTTAATATATATTTCTGAGTCTTATATGTATTTACATCTCTTAAATATATGACATCTAGTTTCCATAACACAAGTCTTATTAGACTTACTATGAGATGAGCTAGATTTGTATAATCATCACTATTTAAGAGCTAGGCTCTTGTCGGTGGAGTAACCGCCACTGATTCTTGTCCTCTGCCAGCCTCTTGACGTCTTTGTACGACTGATAGCAACTTTCTCCTTTATTTGACTGGTTTAAGTATGTCTGGGCCTTTCTCTGCCTCTATTTCCTTCGACCTTGCCCTCCATGATATTTAGAAAGAAGCTGTCATGCCATATTAGGTGTCCGATCATTTTGCCTCTTCTGTTTTTTTAATTTGTGTAATATTAACCCTTTATTTTTTTTTCTATGTTGCCTATTGTATCCCTTATGGGATGATTTACCCTATCCCACCACCATATTATATAAACCGGTTCACTGGTGGTTTAAGCGGGACATGATAACAAACTGACAGAGGCACTTTCAGATTAATAATATTAAATAAATTAATAAATAAAAAATAAAAAAGCCTTTTATTTCCAAATTTCCTAGTTTTTACATAATTTATCTTCTGTATTGGTTAGTAAGTTTTCTTATAGCTATGTTGTGTTAGTATTATGTAGCTTACTAATTGTTTATTTAATTTGGACCCCTCTTTGGGTGTAGGCCTCCTCCAACTCACTCCATTTTTGCCTTATTTCGCTTTATTTAGCCAGTCTTTCCCTGTGATTTCTTTGATATCATCTAGCCATCGTTTATATGGCTTTCCCACCTTCCTTTTGCCAATAGGGCCTCCCCATTTCGTTGCCAATATTGTCCATCTATTGTCTTTGTACCATGCGATATGTCCTGCCCATCGCCATTTCAATTTGAGGGCTTGAGTTAGTGCATCTTGTAACTTTGTTTTTTCTCTTATAGACATACTCTTTATTTTTTTAATCTTTTTTATGTTGAGCATGCTCCGTTCCATGGCTCTTTGGGTGGTTCTTATCTTTCTCTTTATTTTGTCTGTAAAGGTCCATGTTTGACATCCATAGAGCAGGCTCGGTAGAAGGCATGTATCTGCCACTATCTTTTTTAGGTTTAAGCTGTATTTGCCTTTCATGATTTCTTGTAGTGACCAGAATTTCCTCCAGGTTATGTTGGCTCTCCTTTCTACCTCTTCTTCATTGTTTGTTTTTATGAAGGACAGTTGCTTTCCCAGATATATATATTGGTCTACGTAGTCTATGTTGGTGCCGTTGATATTTATTTGTATCTGTTTGCTGTTTGTCATTATTTTGGTTTTATTTAGTGGTATTATATATATAGCAGATTAATAATATTAGTACAGAGTTAATAATAGTAAATGATAAGATGAAAGTTCAATTGTCAGAATGTATATATAAAATTATAAATGCTTAAGTGGAATGCTAGGCTTTGCTTATCATTCAGAGGAAGTTATAGTTTTTTTGTGTAACAGGTCAGAACTTATCAGACACGGTAAAATTTGCAGTTTCATATTTATGTACATTCCAATGACTCATGATTATCATTATTTTGTTTGTGAATCATGACTTGTTGGTCTTTCAAAACAAATTCATCTGGGTTTTACGTGACTGATAATACCGATGCTCTTCATTTTGGAAATTACCAAACATTTTTCCCAAAAATAAGGACACATCTTTTATTTTTCAGCCAACATCTAACTCTGGGAACTATGTAAATTCGAAGAATCCATTTCTATGAGGAAGCTGTCTGTTCTTTTTGGAAATAGAGAACAAATGTATGCAACAAAAAGCACAAAACTAGCTACAAATTTATTATAGTATACATACATTTTTGAATAAGTATTTGTTTATACAAATTTCTTGGTGATATTATATTGGCATTACAACTATTTATCAATCTTAGAGTAATGTGCTTAATTATAGCAACGGAAGTGCCTCTAAAAAGCTCTGCCTTAAAAAGTTGTAAATTTCTCATATGTTAGATATATGTCATGAGAGTATTGAAGAGTTATATAATCTGGTGTAGATTCAAATCAATCAATCAGGAAATTGGGGTGTGAGTGCATAAGCATCCTTGCCGAGTCAAATATATACAATTTAAATCGTCCATTATGTGGTTTGGAAATGCTCAGAAGGGCCTTATTAGGATTGACTGGAGCCAGTTTTTATTGGTCGTGACAATTATGTGCCTATATTTGCGATGACGCAATAGTGACGCGCTGATGATCTTATCACACACTGCTGCAGTTTTCGTGCTCGTATTTTCTCGTGATCAAACTATTATCGTATCTATTGATTTGATAGATAACTGCGCGAACATTTGAGATGAATAAATCATAGCCTTAAATTAGTTTCCTGATGATTTATAAATGGTTTTAAAAAACATACCTGAGAGACTAGTTATTAAAAATCTAATGTTAATGCAATAATAGTTATGGTATGTATACACATATGAAGCAGCCATGCAACGTGAGGCAATCCGATTGTCTACGCGTCTCAATGTGATTGTTTGTCAATCACAATCGCCAAGTCTATTCCTGGAATTCTTGCCTAATTTTATGGATGACTGAAGAGTCCACACCTACTCTTATTTTTCTAGAAAAATGTAACTCTTGAATTGAGTCATACTAAAATGGTTGTTGTGAATATTTGGTTGACTATTCCCTCAGTTTGTAGCGACAATAACAACATGACACACTGCAGAAAGAAACAAACCTTTTTTTAATGCGCAAAGATAAATGAGAATAGGATATCTATTTCCAGTCAAATACCTCATAATACCTATAGACACTAGTTTGCAAAACGAGATATGTATTTAGATTAGGCAACATGCTGTGTGATGAGTCATCAGGCGCGCCGAGTGGCCTTATTTCGTAGTCTTAGTGCCGTGCCGTGGGGAAGCGAATTAACCACCTAAACATTACTGCAACGTTTCCATTTCCATCCAATTTAACGCTGTCGTTACAAATGTACACATGTTAATCCTAATTAGGAGTGATATTAATTAAGAATACGTAGCCGACGAGATGTAGGCACGGCAACCAAACATTTCCACACAAAGTATTTTAGTCGTTTAAAGCTTATAATTATCTGGATGGAATGTTTATTTACACATCATTATGAATTATGAAGTTTTAGAGGCTTAACATTGTTATTTTTTTTATTATCAATATGTACTATCAAGTTGTTTCCTGATTATGTGTACGTGTTTATTTTATCATGAATTGTTTTACACTTGGACACCGTCTTATCTATAATTATATATTTATATCGTGTAGCCAGTATTGGTTACAAATTCTATCCGTTAAAAATATTAACCCATGACAATGTAGGATATGTGTTTTTGTAATTGTCATCTAATTTGTAAGATTAAATTGATGTCGCATTATTTTTATAAAATTGACTTCATTTATGTAATTATTGAATGTTTGGTACTTGACGCCTAATCATTTAAGTATCAGCTTAGATAGTTACAGTTCACAACACATCTAAACAAGCTCTCAAATCATGTGCTTGACCTGGTCTGTGATTTAAATCGGTAACTTTTTTAATAATTCTAATCATTTAATAGCGAACAATCTTTACTTATCAATGCACTACTATTTATTAATTAGTTATTAAATTAATGTATTGTTTTTTATTTGAGCACCAAGATCTGTTATGTTGTATTAATGGTGTAAAAAATAAACACTTATTTTTTTTATCACGTTTATTTTTTATTTAAAAGTATAACCTTGAAGGCCGAAACGCACACAGCGGTCGCGGTGCGGTGCGGCGCGGAGGCGGTACCGGTTGTAATATTCGAGCTAATATGAAAGGATCTGCATAGAGCGGCGCGGCGTGGTATTCTGTGCGGACCCTTTCATATTAGCTCGAACATTACAACCGGTACTGCCTCCGCGCCGCACCGCACCGCGCCGCCACCGCTGTCAGTACGTTTGCAGCTTGATGGATTTATTTTTAGAAGGACTTAACTTATTCAGTCTATTTACATGTGTCTAGCTATAGCGGGTCACATCTTGTATTTGGTGTTCCGCCTGTTGAACATGGGCGTGGAGAAGTTGTCGGGAGTGACGTTGGGGCTGGGTAGCGGCGTCTTGTCCCGGCTCGTGGAGACAGTGGACGCGTTCTTGATCGCCTCCGGCAGCTCATCGTGTGAGCAGTGCGGCTGGGAAGAGGAGGCTGCCAATCTCTTTTCTGATATTGTTTTTAACAAATTTTTACCAGCCTCTTTAGTCTGAAATGAAAAAAAAATGCTCACTTCCTAATGTTTTTGTTTTAGATAAGCGTTCTATTCCCACTGTTCTTTATCTGTTCGTATTGATGGAACTAGTTGGAATTTTTCTTCCCGGTAGCTACATTAAGAGGGTGTTCATGTGCACACTAGCGCCACTGGTAAATAATTGTGATTATTTTAATTTAACGATAGATAGAAGAAGAAGCGGCCAAGTGCGAGTCAGCCTTGCCCATGAAGGGTTCCGTAAAATAAATGGCGGTTTACGATTTATGACGTATTAAAAAAAAACTACTTACTAGATCTCGTTCAAACCAATTTTCGGTGGAAGTTTGCATGGTAATGAGTTTTATCATTCTCTTATTTTAGAAGTTACACACATTTTACCACTTTGGAAGTGCCTCTCGCGCAAACTATTCAGTATTAAATATATTAGAAACCTCAATATAATTTTTGAAGACCTATCCATAAATACGGGTTTGATGAAAAAAATTATTTGAGTTTCAGTTCTAAGTATGGGGAACCCCCAAAACTTATTGTTTTTTTTTTCTATTTTTGTGTAAAAATCTTAATGTGGTTCACAGAATACATCTACTTACCAAGTTTCAACTGTATAGTTCTTTTAGTTTCGGAAAAAAGTGGCTGTGACATACGGACGGACAGACATACATGACGAATCTAAAAGGGTTCCGTTTTTTGCCATTTGGCTACGGAACCCTAAAAAGGAGGCCGCTATACATTGTATTTTGTTTTCGTAAGTACCTTGTGAATACATCATAATAGTTTTGACGTTGCTGGATTCGTCAATCTATGCGTCCAAAGTTCAAACGGTCGTTTTTCTTTTGAGTTCATAGATCGACGAATCCAGCAACATAAAAACTAGTTTGCTGTATTTACAAGGTACTTTAATACGAAAACAGTGCATAGCGGCCTCCTTTTTTAAATATCTGTCGTTAAATTTAAATAATCACAATTATTTACCAGTGGCGCTAGTGTGCACATGAACGCCTTCTTAAAATTCCAACTACTTCCGTCAGCAGAAAGGATAACAACCCGTGGGAATATTTAGACCAAAATATAATATTCCGTATGTAACGATCATTAGGATATGGGGACCGTTGCGAATTTTCTTTTTTATTAATCCTTCATTGCTAACCCTCTATGATGGGATTGATGGGTGTTAAATAACTCAACAGGTAATGGGACGATTCTAAAGTTTTTCGTCGGACCTGTTTCCTGTAAACTGGTTATATAGAGATTTTGGTTCGCGTCTCTTCTGTAGATATTGCCAAAGATAAGGTACTCACAGTGTCGTGCTCCAGGCACTTGTACGCGTAGTGTGCGGCGTGGTCGAGCAATGAGAAGCGCAGGTAGTAGTGCGCGAGGTAGCGCTGCGCGGGGGGTAGTTCCTTGCTGCCCGCGTTGGCGGTGTCCTGGCAGGCCGCGGTGTACGTAATGTACTCACAGTGTCGTGCTCCAGGCACTTGTACGCGTAGTGTGCGGCGTGGTCGAGCAATGAGAAGCGCAGGTAGTAGTGCGCGAGGTAGCGCTGCGCGGGGGGTAGTTCCTTGCTGCCCGCGTTGGCGGTGTCCTGGCAGGCCGCGGTGTACGTAATGTACTCACAGTGTCGTGCTCCAGGCACTTGTACGCGTAGTGTGCGGCGTGGTCGAGCAATGAGAAGCGCAGGTAGTAGTGCGCGAGGTAGCGCTGCGCGGGGGGTAGTTCCTTGCTGCCCGCGTTGGCGGTGTCCTGGCAGGCCGCGGTGTACGTAATGTACTCACAGTGTCGTGCTCCAGGCACTTGTACGCGTAGTGTGCGGCGTGGTCGAGCAATGAGAAGCGCAGGTAGTAGTGCGCGAGGTAGCGCTGCGCGGGGGGTAGTTCCTTGCTGCCCGCGTTGGCGGTGTCCTGGCAGGCCGCGGTGTACGTAATGTACTCACAGTGTCGTGCTCCAGGCACTTGTACGCGTAGTGTGCGGCGTGGTCGAGCAATGAGAAGCGCAGGTAGTAGTGCGCGAGGTAGCGCTGCGCGGGGGGTAGTTCCTTGCTGCCCGCGTTGGCGGTGTCCTGGCAGGCCGCGGTGTACGTAATGTACTCACAGTGTCGTGCTCCAGGCACTTGTACGCGTAGTGTGCGGCGTGGTCGAGCAATGAGAAGCGCAGGTAGTAGTGCGCGAGGTAGCGCTGCGCGGGGGGTAGTTCCTTGCTGCCCGCGTTGGCGGTGTCCTGGCAGGCCGCGGTGTACGTAATGTACTCACAGTGTCGTGCTCCAGGCACTTGTACGCGTAGTGTGCGGCGTGGTCGAGCAATGAGAAGCGCAGGTAGTAGTGCGCGAGGTAGCGCTGCGCGGGGGGTAGTTCCTTGCTGCCCGCGTTGGCGGTGTCCTGGCAGGCCGCGGTGTACGTAATGTACTCACAGTGTCGTGCTCCAGGCACTTGTACGCGTAGTGTGCGGCGTGGTCGAGCAATGAGAAGCGCAGGTAGTAGTGCGCGAGGTAGCGCTGCGCGGGGGGTAGTTCCTTGCTGCCCGCGTTGGCGGTGTCCTGGCAGGCCGCGGTGTACGTAATGTACTCACAGTGTCGTGCTCCAGGCACTTGTACGCGTAGTGTGCGGCGTGGTCGAGCAATGAGAAGCGCAGGTAGTAGTGCGCGAGGTAGCGCTGCGCGGGGGGTAGTTCCTTGCTGCCCGCGTTGGCGGTGTCCTGGCAGGCCGCGGTGTACGTAATGTACTCACAGTGTCGTGCTCCAGGCACTTGTACGCGTAGTGTGCGGCGTGGTCGAGCAATGAGAAGCGCAGGTAGTAGTGCGCGAGGTAGCGCTGCGCGGGGGGTAGTTCCTTGCTGCCCGCGTTGGCGGTGTCCTGGCAGGCCGCGGTGTACGTAATGTACTCACAGTGTCGTGCTCCAGGCACTTGTACGCGTAGTGTGCGGCGTGGTCGAGCAATGAGAAGCGCAGGTAGTAGTGCGCGAGGTAGCGCTGCGCGGGGGGTAGTTCCTTGCTGCCCGCGTTGGCGGTGTCCTGGCAGGCCGCGGTGTACGTAATGTACTCACAGTGTCGTGCTCCAGGCACTTGTACGCGTAGTGTGCGGCGTGGTCGAGCAATGAGAAGCGCAGGTAGTAGTGCGCGAGGTAGCGCTGCGCGGGGGGTAGTTCCTTGCTGCCCGCGTTGGCGGTGTCCTGGCAGGCCGCGGTGTACGTAATGTACTCACAGTGTCGTGCTCCAGGCACTTGTACGCGTAGTGTGCGGCGTGGTCGAGCAATGAGAAGCGCAGGTAGTAGTGCGCGAGGTAGCGCTGCGCGGGGGGTAGTTCCTTGCTGCCCGCGTTGGCGGTGTCCTGGCAGGCCGCGGTGTACGTAATGTACTCACAGTGTCGTGCTCCAGGCACTTGTACGCGTAGTGTGCGGCGTGGTCGAGCAATGAGAAGCGCAGGTAGTAGTGCGCGAGGTAGCGCTGCGCGGGGGGTAGTTCCTTGCTGCCCGCGTTGGCGGTGTCCTGGCAGGCCGCGGTGTACGTAATGTACTCACAGTGTCGTGCTCCAGGCACTTGTACGCGTAGTGTGCGGCGTGGTCGAGCAATGAGAAGCGCAGGTAGTAGTGCGCGAGGTAGCGCTGCGCGGGGGGTAGTTCCTTGCTGCCCGCGTTGGCGGTGTCCTGGCAGGCCGCGGTGTACGTAATGTACTCACAGTGTCGTGCTCCAGGCACTTGTACGCGTAGTGTGCGGCGTGGTCGAGCAATGAGAAGCGCAGGTAGTAGTGCGCGAGGTAGCGCTGCGCGGGGGGTAGTTCCTTGCTGCCCGCGTTGGCGGTGTCCTGGCAGGCCGCGGTGTACGTAATGTACTCACAGTGTCGTGCTCCAGGCACTTGTACGCGTAGTGTGCGGCGTGGTCGAGCAATGAGAAGCGCAGGTAGTAGTGCGCGAGGTAGCGCTGCGCGGGGGGTAGTTCCTTGCTGCCCGCGTTGGCGGTGTCCTGGCAGGCCGCGGTGTACGTAATGTACTCACAGTGTCGTGCTCCAGGCACTTGTACGCGTAGTGTGCGGCGTGGTCGAGCAATGAGAAGCGCAGGTAGTAGTGCGCGAGGTAGCGCTGCGCGGGGGGTAGTTCCTTGCTGCCCGCGTTGGCGGTGTCCTGGCAGGCCGCGGTGTACGTAATGTACTCACAGTGTCGTGCTCCAGGCACTTGTACGCGTAGTGTGCGGCGTGGTCGAGCAATGAGAAGCGCAGGTAGTAGTGCGCGAGGTAGCGCTGCGCGGGGGGTAGTTCCTTGCTGCCCGCGTTGGCGGTGTCCTGGCAGGCCGCGGTGTACGTAATGTACTCACAGTGTCGTGCTCCAGGCACTTGTACGCGTAGTGTGCGGCGTGGTCGAGCAATGAGAAGCGCAGGTAGTAGTGCGCGAGGTAGCGCTGCGCGGGGGGTAGTTCCTTGCTGCCCGCGTTGGCGGTGTCCTGGCAGGCCGCAGTGTAGGCCGCCGCCGCGCTATTCGGCATGTTCGACTTCTCGTACAGCCTACAGATAGTACATATCATAATGAAATATGATGGTAAAAAAGAAACGAACGACCCGTCTGATTGCTCTACTCGTGTGGGCTGCAAATAACTACTACTGGCTGGCTGGCTACTTTCCTAAAAAAAACCAGTTAGTCCGTAAGTGAGATTATCTAAAAATATTGGACACGTATTTTTTATTTTTCAACACATTTGCTCGTAACATGCCTCTTATTGTGCCGCTTTTAGGCTCATAATCCTGGGTATTAAACACGCGGGTTTTATAACATTACGGCACTCATGTTTTATAGTTATATCCAGATTACGACATGTTGGCACCTTGCAGCAAGGTGTATGTATGTACTCGCGGCATTCTTAAGTTGACGGGGTTATACAGGTTTTTTTTTAATTCTCGGCAAATGGATTTTTACTCGACTAAACTAATTTAAATCCTTCTTGTGAATTAATTGATTATTTATTTTTGTTAACAACTACTTTTGATAACATTTTACTTGAATTTATATTGAATACGAAAATATTTTTTTTTTACTATTGGCTGTTTAGAGATTTCATCTAAGCCTCGCGTTAACACCTGCGCGCGCACTGCGCGAACTTCCCGAAAAAAAAATCACAAATATTTGTAAACATTGTTGTCGTGTTTGGTTATTATTAAAAATGTTGACTCGTGGTGAATAGAAAAGTGATAAATAGAATTGACGCCACTGGAAATTCTTGAAGATGTACAATTATGTGAGTAAAAACCTGTTGTCTTCAATAACTAAAGGAAATAGCTTAGGAGCCTGTAACATTTTCTTTTATGAAAAGGATTTTTTACTCGCAAATGTGTTGAAAAACCTCAACATACTCACTTGTATCACAATGTACTATTGTCAATCAAACAAAAAAATATGAAGTTCCGCGTGACGTCACATTATGGTACACTTTTTAGCACTGACGGACTTAAAAAATTATATTATTTTTAACCGACTTCAAAAAAAGGAGGTTCTCAATTCGGATGTATTTTTATTTTTTATGTTTGTTACCTTAGAACTCCGTCATTTATGAACCGATTCGTACAATTCTTTTTTTAATTGAAAGTATATGCTTCCAGATTGGTCCCATTGTTTCCAAAGCCCCAGTTGGATGATGGGAACCATGAGGAATTTAGGGAACTCCTCAAATATATTAGGCACGCGTGTAGTAATTTCGGTATTTTCTATTATAACTTGTGTATTTACACCCGGGAATCATAAATTTGGTGAAGTGGAAGTGATAATGAAGATCACAGATGGCTTGATTGGAACTTCTCAATGATGTACTTCAAACTATATAAGTACGTCACAGATTCTGATATGATTCCGTTGAAATAGCAAACAATGAAGTGCCAAAGGTAATTCTGAGATCCTTGAGGAATCGACGGAAGTCCTCAAATATTATCGGCAAATCAGTTCATGTAGTAGTTGGCGGAGGCGGAGTACTGAATTGAAGTCGGTTAAAACTTTGTTTTGAAAGTAAATTATTACCAGGAAAGTACCTACCCAATTACCTATACTTTATAGTTCAAACATTGTTTGAGAGTTCATGGGGTGACATTGATATTATTCCAAACAATATCGCGATATTCAAAATAATAATAATTTATTCGAGACAAAAACAACAGATTGAGTGGGTCATGCATGGACGCGTGAAAGTATCAACATTAAATAATTAGAATAATTAACCCTTTGAACGCCAAGAATCGTCGATATCGTGTGTTTTCGTGCTCGCAGCGCCAAGAATTCTATATGTGTTATGATGACGTCCGCGTCAAAGCAAAGCAATAGGGTTCATATCCACTCTCATATGGAAAAAAAGGTTGGCGTGTCAGTGTCACTTTAGTACGTGAAGAATGGCGTAAACACATACGGAATATAATATAATACACATATCGACCTAGTCCCAAACTAAGCAAACTTGTACTATGGGTACTAGATGACGATATACATACTTATATAGATAAATAAATAGGTCCTTAAATACATAGAAAACATCCATAGAATGGAGATACAACCAAGATTAGCGTGCGTGGCGATGGACGGCTGTGTGTAGGGAGTGCCAAAAATTTTGCGAGATGAAGGATGATAGGCCCTCTAGTATTCGCAGTTGATTATTTTTATTGTATTGTTTAGTTCCTTTAATTTTATATTTCGTTTGACAGTGTATTAGATTTAAGTAAATCTGTAATGCTGTTTCAATATATTTAAATAAAATAAGTAAATAATTAGATTTAAAAGATTTGCGTCTTGTTATCCAAAAAGTAAACACAAACTCGTTATGGATGTCTAAGGTAAGTTCACGTCTACTTTAAGGAATTATTAAAAGCTTTTTTTTCATACTCTGCTACATAAACCCCGCTGGCTACAAGATTGTCTCCATAATTACTTACTTGGCCAATTTGAATAGTGCCATGCCTTCAATGTCCCCCGTACTATGAGCCTTATAGTAACATTTCAAGGCATTTGGTATTTTATCCATTTTCTCGTAGGCTTCCCCGAGAGACACCAGCATTCGTGAATCGTCCGGCTTTAATTGTGCCGCCCTTGAATAGTAATAGATGCAGTAACCATTCAGGCCCAGTATTTCGTAAGCCTGGCCGAGACCGTTCCACGCGCGATAATCATTTCGATCCACATCTGAAATTATATGGCCTAGTTAGCATCAATTTACGTGTTGAACAAAGCCTTATATGACTGTAAATTGGGGATTCAATTGAATTACATATTTATATGGAATTTTAATATTTTGCATCATGTTTAGGTTCTTTTGTTTCGGTAAATAATTAGAAAACCATCAAAATTGGTTTACTAGCCTTTGAGCAATTGCAAATAGGAATGAGATAATTCAAGAAACAATCTAAGTTATTAATTCAGTTTTTGCGTTGCATAACTCGTATCCGTTATATGTAGACAAGACTACGCCACTAATTTATTTCGTTGATTATGAATTATGATGATTAAGTAGAACAGCAGATCTTATTATCTTAAATTAAAAACTTGGTGGGAACATAAACAAAAACCATTATTACAAGCTTTTATTTAACTTACAATGTATGTAACAATTTTTTTTCGGGTGTAATCTTGCAACTCATAAAGCAGATATTTTCAACCGATTGAGCTGAAATTTTAGGTACAGCTATAGTTTGGACGACAAATCAATATTATGGTACCATCGAGCTGATCTGATGATGGAGACAGAAGGTGGCCATGAGAATTCAGTACTTAACTGACGTAACTCCGTTGAGTTTTGGCTCGTTAGAATCGTCTCAATGAGTAGTTGATGACGGTATACAGAAAAGTACAGTCGGCAATAAAAGCTTGTACTAAAATTTTTTTTTTTGACATAAACTTATTATAAACTCAGTTAGGAAAACATCATTACCGATAGCTTGTCTATAGCACTGAATAGCAGCATTGGAGTTCTGCAGTTCAATAAACTCGTGCCCCATGAGGATCCAAGCAGACAGGTATTGTGGATCCAAGGATAAGGCTCTTTGGAAGTAGATTACTGCCTTTTGGTGCTCGCTCCGTAAACTGTAGTAGTTCCCTGGAATAGTAAACAAAAGGGCCGATTCAGACCGGAATGGCAGCAGCAGGCTCGCGTCGCGTCGCCGACTTTTATCTACATACTTAAAGACCAGTTATCGCTTGAAAAGGTCGCGCGGACGCGGGTAGAACCGCCGAAAAGTTTTCGAGCTTTTCAAGCGATACTGGTCTTTTAAGTAATAATAAATAAAAATAAAATAACTTATTTTTTTAAAGGAAACCGCCTTCAATACACCTACCTACTGAAAAGCACAAAATATGCTGTATACGAAAACCTTCTCCAGAATGTAACAAATACTTTTCTGAAAACCGCATCAAAATCGGTATAGCCAAACGCGAGATAATCGCGGACAAACATACGGGTCAAACTGAGAACCTTCTTGTTTTTTGAAGCCGGTTAATAAAATAATGTTTTTGTACTCGACGATTAAAATATGTGTATTAAGATTTCATAGAGAATACTGCAACGTCACTCTTTTCATAGTTGTAGTCCATGTTACTGTCGAAACAATCGAAATAACTACTTTTCGATACGCTCCAGACAACTAAAATAAATTCGACCAATCACGTGGCTGCTTTACTGAACTGTAATGAATTGGACCAATAGAATCGTTTTGATGTCGTACGCTCGTTGATGTCTTTTAAGATATCAACAAGCGTACGAGCGATGAGCTGCACTTCGTTTCAACAGTATCGAGTTTGTTTAATTAGTTCAGTTGACTCGTAGAAAATTAATTTTAATGAACTCGTACAAAAAGTATTATTCACAATAGTGTTATAATCAAGCTTTTTAATCTCGTACCTTACTTAGGCCACTCAGCAAGCTTCGTGGCCTAAACACGGTACTCGACTAAAAAGCTCTCTATTATAACACGATTGTGAAAAATACTATTATTTAATTTAACAAATATGGTTCAGTTTAGAGTAAAGTTGAGGTCTCCTAGTAGGTATAGAGATACCTGTATCAGGAGATCTCGCTCTTCCAAAGATAGTGAGTACATAATAAAAACCTATAGTTAAATTTACTTTCGTTAGTGTATAACAGCGCTATTTTTTTATACTAACAAAAATAGCGCTATTATAAGGCTACAATTCCGTTATTTTCCGAGATTTGTATATAAATTTTAAACATAACGTTATAATATCACTATTTTCATTCAAAGGCCTGGGCGGAGGGCACGAGCACGAAGTTATCAGGAGTCACATACCTATATGACCCTGGACATCTCAACACAATTATAATCTGATTGGACGTAATTAGTTCACAATCAATAAATACTTAGGTTCGTTTATTTATGACATGGATAACTCAATCGATAGTGACCTTCTTATACACGAGCGCGCTCGGGGTAACGCAGCGTAAGGCACTTGTCCCACCGCCGGCGAGTAGCGAGTACTCTCATAGTAATTCTTACTCGCTTTTACTCGCGCGAGTAAGAATTACTATGAGAGTACTCGCTACTCGCCGGCGGTGGGACAAGTGCCTTATTGCACTACACCTATTAGTTAACTGCCCTGTCATCGTGCCCATGTATATATTTACTTGTTTGTAAATTTTATTCGTTTTTTTACTAACTTTCCATTTTATTAGTGACCCTGGCGCCTGCTTGCTTTCTTTCCTCAAGAATTAGCTTAGGCACTTGTTTTTAGGGTTCCGTAGCCAAATGGCAAAAAACGGAACCCATCATCGTCATGTCTGTCTGTTTGTCTGTCCGTCCGTATGTCACAGCCACTTTTTTCCGAAACTATAAGAACTATACTGTTGAAACTTGGTAAGTAGATGTATTCTGTGAACCGCATTAAGATTATCACATAAAAATAGAAAAAAAAAACAATAAATTTTGGGAGGGGTCACTATCAAATTTACCTTCTCGCTAAAGGACGATATAGCTGAAATGTCTGGATTGTGTTATGTCTTTGTAACTACATAGACATGAATGCTAAATGCCTCTTTGGCAAAACGTATGGATCTTAGAACGTAACAATTTAAAATGATCTAGCAGCAATACATCTTTATTTTCGAATGTCTTTATTTTCTTAATAGACACAAATGCTAAATGGTCCGGTAGCAACACGTTTGTATCTTAGAACGTCTTAATTACTAAACAGACATGAACGCTAAACAGTCAAGAAGCAAAAAGTCTGGATTGTGATGTTTTTATTGTTAAATGGAATAAACGCCAAGCGACCCATTAGCAAAACGTCTGGATTTCAAATGTTATACTAGGGTGCCCTTACGAGTATTTTGCAATATAATAAAATTTGGAATAATTATAATTAGTATGTAATCGATTATTCAATAAATTTTTATACAAGTTAACACAAGTTAGCAGTAAAGGAATTACTTCAAATTTTATTTTTAAGTGTGATGGGATAAACCAATGTTTTTAGGGGGTATGCGTTACTAACAAATAAAAGTGTAAGAATATCCATTAATATTATAACTTATACACATTTATAAATTATGACACATTAAATTTCCAGACGTTTTGCTACTAACTCGTTCTGTGTTCATGTCAATCAAATTATTTTACTTTCGACGAATTGGTAATTGTAATTATATAGACTATGTATATATATATATTTTTTTGTAGTATTAGTATTTTTCTTGACGTATAATGTAATCTATCCATTATAAATAAATGAGTATGAGTACGTCGTCAGGCGTCGCCGTCATAGAAATACATAGAAACCGGTAGTCTCGCTGCGACACGTCGTCTGCTGCTGCTGTCTGCGGTCGGGTTCCAACTTGTACCTTTAACCTTGCTTACCGTCACGGTTCACCAGTGCCACTATTTGTTTTTGCGTTCATTTCTAATCTTGATTTTGACAGTTGAAACTGTATCAGTAGAAGATCTTTCAAATGAGCTCTATAGAGAAACCATAACCTAATCAAAAAAATCTATCTACCTTGGAATAATATTATACGAAAATATATTTCGCAAGTGCAACAGCAGCAGAAATGGCTACGCGTACAAATGGGTCAATATGATCTACACACATGTTGAGCAGCTCGCCCGCGTAACTACTTCTGCTGCTGACTGTAGGTACTTGTCGAAAGAGATGGCGCGATGCGCAAGGTGCGGCGCTCCGACAGGTACACATTATCTAGGCACGGCGACCATCTGGCATAGGTTTCGGTACATGACCTGTGCCAGATGGTCCCCAGTATGAGCACTAACCGATAACGCAGCAGGTCTCGACTCTGTACTTGTCGATGGAGACGGCGCGCTGCGCGAGGTGCGCGAGCTCCATGCGCCGCTCCTTCAAGTAGAGCAGATGCGAGTACACGTCCCAGTTGTCCAGCCGGTACGGGTCCATCTGGCACAGCTCCCGGAATAGGGACAGGGAGGAATCCACATCTGAAAAAATACTTTCTATTAAGGTGCGTACGAATTTGAGCAGCTCAGCTTGAGCAATGTTCGTCTCGCGCGGCGAGCTGCTCTCGAGCCAAATATTTGCACACAAAAAAGTGCGGGTGAGACAGTGTGCTCGCGGCGGGCAATGGTGAGGAGGGTGGAAACTAAAGTAAACTATAGTTATTTGTTATGCAAGGCTGCAAAGTTGTTGTTTGGCGCAAGTGCTTGTATTGAAAGCAGAGCTAGCAAAGGATTGTGAGATTGAACCATGAGCGAAGCGAATGGTTCAAAAGTACAATCCTGAGCATAGCGAGGCTTTCAAGGCACGAGACGCCAAACAACTTTGCTGCCGAGCGAAACACACAACTTTTCACCTCACCACCGCGAGGAAAATTATAAATGTAATAAAAGTAATTAGAACCTTTTAGGTACTTATTTTCAATAAACGTTTGTTTACATCTCATCAAAATCAAAGCATTTTATAATTATTAAATGTAACATAAACATTTTCGCATCTTGAAAAAGACTCCACACTTACATTAAAAAGTCAAAGTATTTTTGGTTTTGTACTAGGTACTCACGCCTTAGTTTACAGGCTCAAATACGCATATTTTACTTTTTCCGCTAACTCAGCAGGCATTAAAATTCATTTTATGTATATCTTCTGCGCTAAAATCTATAAATAACTTCCATTATTTTGATATTACTGTGGCTTTAGAACAAAACAAAACAATGAAATGTAGGTACACAAGTTTTTTCTTAAATTAACTTTTTAAACGGTGCTTTCCAAATTTGCACGAAGCGTAAAATTTTGAAATGTAAAACTGGTTTTAAGTATTTTACTGTAATATTTTTCTGAAAAGAGGCTATAAATAAATAACAGATAGAACACCACATGCCTTAGGAACTCAACTTGTACAAAAACAAAGCAGAGTGTTTATCCAATTACAGGCAAACACAATGTGAAGCCTAAGGGCCTATGCAGACTGCGTTTATTTCGCGCGCCGTCGACGCGCGATTTTTGGCAAATCACAAGTAAATTGACACAAACGCGCGTCGACGCCGCGCGAAATAAACGCAGTCTGCATAGGCGTGAGCAAGATGGAAGTGCAAGTTCGGAAGCGCGGATATCATGTTTTTTAATTTGAATTTTTTGTATGTTTAAATAGATAAAAAAGTAATCTCTAAGTTCCCTCAAACATGATATTGCCGATTTTTAGAACCAATTTTAATATGTTTAGCTTGTGTGCATAATTTGATATGAATGTTTTGAGTGTATTTTCAACCTATGGTCGTGATTTTTTTCTATCGAGCGAAAATGGCTTACTCATGTTTTGAATCACTGATTTCCCTGCAGGAAAGCCTCAAGATTACTATTTGTATTTTTTGAAACCATATTATTATAAACAGATGCATTACATTGTTTCAAAAACTCTGTTTGTTTAATTTCGCTGAACCTACGGCGCCTTAAGAGGATTGTGAACCTGTAAATTTTCATACAAAAAGCGATAACGTTTTTCACCCCGTAAACATCGTTCGATTTTTATAATTTTTGGACATGTTGTAGATATAGTGAAATACTAGGTCTGTACGTTTAGATTTGTAAGAAATATAGCTTACGTTAAAAGTTATTAGCATCTAAAAATCTATATTTTTGACTTAAAAACTTTGTCTATCTTTTTATTTTTTTAAATTTATCTAAATTGATTTACTAAAAAAGAAAAACGTACAGACATAGATTAAAGTGTACTAAATCCAATTATACCAAAATTATTTAATTTCATCAAGGTTTAGGGGGGTAAAAACGTTATCACCCGAAACCATATTTCAACAAGAAAATGTAGGCAATTATCTCAAGGACTTGAAACTCTCTCTATCGCACGATACGGGTTGGGAGGCAGAGCGGTGTGAGACAGATAGTTTTTTTTTAAATACCTACTCGCGCCGTGTATCGACACTTCACAATCCTCTTAAGAAACAATAGGTAGTCAACTATTTTTGTGCTCTACATACCTAATTCCGAATAGTCATTTGTCTGAAAGCATACTGCTTACAGATTTAAAAAAATCTTACCCCTTCTATCATGATGTGCAATAGCCATCTGTGCTATTACGTAGGTACTCTTCTCAAACCCAGCAGCAGCCAGCACCATGTAGCCTTCCAGTGCCTGTTCCGATAACTTCAGGTCGACAAATGCATGAGCAGCAAAGAAATACATCATCCAGTGCTTTGGCAACTGGAGGGAGTCCAATGCATCATATTCATTGGCCAGGCCGGCTAATTCAACCCATGCACACCAGAGTATGGGGACTGCCGACACTGCAGCTTGCAGTGCAGTCACAGCCTGGCTCCTCAGATCCAACTTCTTTAATACTACTCCATGTAAGTAAAGTAAGTATCCATCTAGATTGTTACGGTTTGCCTGTAATGTAAAGAATCAATTTTGTTTTAACATGTATTTTAAAACTAGTTGTATTTTAATTCAATGCAAGTATTCTGAAGAGACATGACGGGAATTTGACTTTAATTTAGATTGATTTGTAGGAAATTATTCAACCTAAATTTTAACATAAAGTAAGCAGTAAAATAAAAACTGGCCAAGTGCGAGTCGGACTCGCACACGAAGGGTTCCGTACCATTATCTATAAAAATGGCACAAAAAACACATTTGTTGTTTGGGAGCCCCCTGTAGCCTAGTTGGTAGTAACTACGAAGCTGGACGTCCTGGGTTCAAATCCCGTTAAGGGCATTTATTTGTGTGATGAGCACAAATATATGTTTCTGAGTCATGGATCTTTTCTATGTATTTAATATATAAGTATGTTGATCATTGTCTAGTACCATTAGTACAAGCTTTGCTTAGTTTGGGACTAGGTCGATTTGTGTAAGATTGTAAAAGAAAAATAAAAACAAAAATAAAAAATATTTATTGTTTTTTAGTATTTGTTGTTATAGCGGCAACAGAAATAAATCATCTGTGAAAATTTCAACTGTTTAAGTATCATGGTTTATGAGATACAGCCTGGTGACAGACAAACAGACGGACGGACAGCAGAGTCTTAGTAATAGGGTCCCTCTTTGAGTACGGAACCCTAAAAAGCGAACATGCTGCTTACCTTAAAAAATGAAAGAAGATCTAGCAACACCTGAGTGGAGTCAGTGTTCTCAGCACCCGTGTCCGTAGCGTTGTCCAAGCGCTTTTTCTCACTGGACATGTACTGAGCGTACCTGTGCAGGAACACGCACTTCTGACTCGTGCAGTTCTCTACGAAATGCGCTGCTCTGTCGTACTCTTGACAATCAAAATAACTCTTCGCTAACAAATAAGATTCTTTCTCCTCCGCAATGATCCCATCGTCGTAGCCACCAGGAGGGTCTTCTATGGTAATTTTATGATCTTTTAAAGCGAAATTAAGCTCTGCAAGCCATTTAGTCGTCTGTGCAAGACCACGAGCAGTACATTCTCGTATTCCATGTAATATATCTTTCCTGACTTGTTCCAGGTCTATTGGGATATCTCCTTTATTATTCATTGTGAGCGGCATTTTTGTATATCTTCGTATATGAATAATGAATTTACAATCAAACAATAAAATATACTAATACTAACTACACCAAGGACCGGTAATATGTTGAAATTCTGTCCTGTCACTGTCAAATTGTGCTTCGTTCAGAAATATTAAAGAAAAAGCTAATAACCAAAGAGAATATCTTATAACGTTGATGGGCTTTTTTCACTTAAGACACAATTAAAAACGTTGGCTTTCCCTTTATGTGATGTATATGTTCAGACTACTAAGAGATACAAATGTCATTTTCAGTATGTATAGTATATTGTAGTCTTTGTTCTACGGAATCCAAGGGAACGATACGATTTGTTTTTCGATAATTTCGATTCAACATACCATTTAGTTCAAGGGGGTCGGTTGTGCGACGAATTATAATTTACAAGCATGGCAGACTCAAATGTAGAACCTGCGACAAATGATGTAGAGAGTAACTATTCAACTCCTGCTAATGATCCGAAAAATATGCAGGAAGTAACACAGTATGTAAGTATTGTAAGTTTGTGTTTTTACCTATTATTCTAGATATGATAGTGTGTTCACATATTTTTATTAATTGATATATTATAAACTAGAGACGATATTAGTGTTTCCTCCACGGGGGCCACGGGACAGGCAATGCGTAGTGTGGGGGTCAGGATAGCAACAAGAGATAGCATTTAATACGAATTTAAATGGTTTTCTTACAGGTTCAATCACTGCTCCAAAATATGCAAGATAAATTCCAAAGCATGTCAGATCAGATTATAAACAGAATAGATGAGATGGGGACTCGAGTTGACGAGCTGGAGAAGAACATCACTGACCTCATGACCCAAGCAGGAGTTGAGAATGAGAAGTAGGAGCCTCATGCACAATCCTGGGGGTTTCATACCCTGTGGTACTTGCTAGGTAGTTTGCATTATCAAACATATTTAGAATAGTTCAAATGCAGTTCAAATTAAACAATTAAAAGTCTGGGGGGAGATTTTTGACTTTCGAGCACTCGAAAATTAAATAAAAATGAATACGATTTTAGTGTCAAAATTGCAGGCACAAACTTTCTACCGATAGAATTGAATACGAGTGGTCAATACCACTTGCTTTTCAATTTTCTATCGCTATTTCAAAAGAGTGTTTCGTAATTGTTTCCGTTTTCGAATGAAAGATTCCAGCGCTCGAAAGTCAAAAATCGGTCCCCAAGTCAGCAAAAATTATAACAAGATATTGTCAAATTGGTCTCATTATTATGGTGTATAATATGAAGGTATTTAGGAACATTAAGTTGCATCTTAATGTAAAACTTGCCAAGTTTTTAATATTCTACTTTACATCTTGTTAAATGCAAGAACTGCATTATCACATTCACATAACCACATAAAAATACATACAAAATTGTGTACCCATTAGGTTAAGGAAACAACTCTTAGGGCCTACGCTAGCTGACGCGGGTGCACGGAGCGGGCGCACGCCTGCGGGTACCCGCTCTATGCACCCGCCGCGGGTTAGTTAGCGCTGCTAATACTATTTTTCAATAGGCGTCCACCCGCTCCGTGCAAACAGCGTCAGCTAGCGTAGGCCCTAAGGCAATGAAAACACCAGTTACTGCTCATAACCTCACCAATAAAAGCAATGTACCCTATACTTTGTAATTTTAAGGATTTAATTTTTGTAACATAGGAAATAGCATTTATATCACATAGTGTGCTAGTTTTATGTACCATTTTGAGAAAGAAGCACATGTTTTTTGATATAAGGCATTTCCAAATTATTTAATTTGTAGCCCTATTTTATTAATTACACTTAGCCCAAAGTACATTTTGTATTGTTTTATTCATCCATTTGCATAGTTTAGTTAAGCCTTGGTCAGACACACGGCGCGATATCTCCGTACAAACCGCTAGCGTGGTCAAACAGGCCATGTATGGAAATATCGCGCCGTGTGTCTGACCAAGGCTTTACAGTCCATATTGATCCATCCCCGTACCAGCCACAGACTGGTACAGGAAGGCAACTACCAAGAAATCAATACACAATGGTACCAGTCTATATGAGTTGAACATGACTGTGTCAAAGGTTGGAAAGTCTAAACAACCAATTTCCAATGATACTACCAGTACTAGTATTATCAGTATTATCACTTATTTGGCGTTGATTTTACGTGTCATACTTTCTAGCGGTGACATGTTGTCGTATGGAATTCAAACTTACATTAAAAAATGTATGAGAAATGTACGAAATTATACGCTAATTTAAAAAAAAAGTGGCCAAGTGCGAGTCGGACTCGCCCATTAAGGGTTCCGTAAAATAAATTGCGATTTACGATTTACGACGTATTAAAAAAATAACTACTTACTAGATCTCGTTCAAACCAATTTTCGGTGGAAGTTTGCATGGTAATGTACATCATACATCATATATATTTTTTAGTTTAATCATTCTCTTATTTTAGAAGTTACAGGGGGGGGGGGACACATTTTACCACTTTGGAAGTGTCTCTCGCGCAAACTATTCAGTTTAGAAAAAAAAATATTAGAAACCTCAATATGATTTTTGAAGACCTATCCATAGATACCCCACACGTATGGGTTTAATGAAAAATTTTTTTTGAGTTTCAGTTCTAAGTATGGGGAACCCCCAAAATTTATTGTTTTTTTTCTATTTTTTGTGAAAATCTTAATGCGGTTCACAGAGTACATTCGACTTACCAAGTTTCAACAGTATAGTTCTTATAGTTTCGGAAAAAAGTGGCTGTGACATACGGACGGACAGACAGACAGACAGACATGACGAATCCATAAGGGGTTCCGTTTTTTACCATTTGGCTACGAAACCCTAAAAATATACTACACGTACTCACGAGAAAACAATGATCAATCTGTCACCGCTAGGAAGCATACTTCGGCGGGCGCTATCTATTATAGCGGTAACATGGACTCGTACGGAATTCAAACTCACATCAAAAAAAAGTACGAGAAATGTACGAAATTGTAGGCTTATTGAAAAATTGCTTTTGCCACGATATTTAATTCAGGCGCTGCGATATTATTTCTTACAAATAGTTTTCTCGTAAGTACATGTAGTACTTTTTTTTTAATTAGCCTACAATTTCGTACATATCTCGTAAGTACATTTTTTTTACATTTGAATTCCGTAAGATACCATGTCACCGCTAGAAAGTATGACACGATTTTACCCTTAGAAGTAGGTATGCAGTAGTAAACCTAAGGCCAACCTAAACAAATCTGCAAATGAATAAAGGGAATGAATTCTGGAATCACAAGCGTCCATAGTCTACGGTGTGTCTGCCTACCATCAGCAGACCGTATGCTTGTTTGCCACTCGTAGTATAAGTAAACCCTGACCAATGCAGAGGAGATACTTTACCTCCAAAGTACCTACTCAATAGATATTGCACGCTATTACAGCAAGGTCAAAATGTTAATGCACACGAAAATGTTCCTGGCGTATCTAATCTGGAATTTGGATGCACCATTGCAAACATCAAAGATGTGATAGCGTTCAAAATGACTTTTGTTTTTAATATTTGTTCAGATGTACTAAATGTCTTAGTCTTGCGACTGTGACGCGCTGACCGCGCTGCGTTACCGTCAGCCTGTGTAAATATCCCCCAGTTTTCTTGAAACAATTGTTCATGCGCTGAACATTGAATGTACGTCACTTACAGGTTATTCAATATAGTCTATGTACGTCACAAATCGTAATAACGATATACCTATATGTACCTACCTATACTATACCCATAAAGTATAAAGCTCTTCACCATTCTTCAAGAAAGTTGAATAGGACACTTAAAACTCTCGCGCTTTATACACATATTGAAATTATTATTTTACACGGGTCTAACGCGATATTTATTTACCTTTATTTCTGAAGTTTCGACACGGGTTGCACCCGACACGCACAAAACCTTAGCCAGACAACGGGACATCCGGAAATACGAACGAATTTCGGCCCAAGCTGAAACAGAGAACTTCATTCGCTTCGCTTGTGCGTTCAAATCGATCGATATCGATCGGTTGGTGTGGTAGGTTTGGTTGATAGTAAGGTGTTACCACACCAATCGATCGATGCCATCGATAGATATCGATCGACTGGTGTGGTAGGTTTGGTTGATAGTAAGGTGTTACCACACCAATCGATCGATGCCATCGATCGATATCGATCGTTTGGTGTGGTAGGTTTGGTTTGGTTCTTTCTTTCTTTATAAAATGTCTTTATTAATAACAATAAGTACAACAGTATCTTACTTATCTAGTGTACATTTAGATCCTAGACAGCAAAAACATAATACACGAACAGTTTAGTGAGCTAATGCGCCCATTTTAAACTTTTTGATACGCTCATCCAGGCGTTTAGCAATTTTTAATTTACACTTAATCAATATTAGTGTACACTTTAGGTACAATAACGAATAACATTTTTATGCTTGATTAGAAAAGCTCGCATTTGTTGCATACATGTTGGTATTCATTCAATAATGCCTACTTTCAGCCTAATCCAATACTAAGTATTAGCCTAGTACTAACAGTACACATTATGGTGATCATAATTAATATCACCTTAAATATACTAAATAGGTTTGGTTGATAGTAGAAACTGTCGATCGACGTCGACCAACCATCGATCGATTGGTGTGGTAACACCCTTATGCATTTGATCGTTGAATAAAATCTGTGGCCTTGTTTGATGGCACGACTTTCTTTGGTGGTGGTTTTTATTACAGCACAAGTCAAGAGGCAAACTAAGTAGCAGAATAGACAAATAAAATGAAGTGGTAGAAGTCCTATTGGTTTACAAATTTGCACTCAAAATATGAGGCCTGTACGTGCTTTTTACAAACGCGTTTCGACCGCGTCGCCACATACGAACCAGTAAAGTCTGATCTCCGATTATATAGGTACCCTCGCGGTCAAAAATTTCAGGTCACCCTTAATTAAATTTACCGCAATAGGTTTTTTTAAATATTGAAAACTAGTTTAATTTACATAATATACTATTTTTTATAATACCCAACTGTATTAGCAATTTCCGGGATCCTATCATAAAAAAAAACCGGCCAAGTGCGAGTATGTCTCGCGCACCGAGGGTTCCGTACAAACTTTAACCACGCTTTATTAAGAAAAATGTATGATGGATTTTCAGAGATAATTCTTTTCAAGTGAACCAATTTCGATCATTCTTATTTTATATGCTAGAAGGTACCATCGGCCAAAGCCAGAGTCGACCAGGCCCCGTAGCATGGATGGCCTTATCACGTGATAAGTGATAGGATAGAGCTGCCGTCCCTGGCTGACACCGTTCGATAGAATGAGACGACGCGCTTATCCTATAACGCCATCCATGCTACGGGGCCAGATTCAAAACAGAATCGCTTGCAATGCTATACGGCTGGAACGAAAATGCGCCTTTAAGGTGGTCGACTCTGGCTTAGGCCGATAGTACTTACAGAATACTTCCATACAAATTAGAAGGAAAAAAAAATTAACAAAAAAGTTTTAAATTACCAACTTAAATATTAAATGATTTTTTAAGAATAAAAAAAAAATCTACGTAGACAGAGGTCTCGTTATACTTTTCCGGTAATATTTACGTTAATATTAATAATATATATTATTTTAAAATTTTTCGCTCGGTAAACTTCGGAGATAGGGGGGGATGGTATTTTTTTCTACATTTTCCTTTGTAAAAAAAGAAAAACTGTTTTAGAATGTGCAATTCAAGCCCTTTCATATGATACCCCACTTGGCCTACTAACTAGACATTAAATTTTTGCCCCCCCTCTTATGCATACTTTTTATAGAAATTAAAAATATATCTAAAATTTTTCATTTTCCTCATACTTACGTGGATAAGCTTTATTTACAACTGTTCCAAATTTCAATTTTTTTTTTTTCAATCTTTAAAAGTTTTATTTAAATACAAAAAACTAGTATAATATAATACACATGTCAACTACACTACAACTAGTTAACCCCGTTCGTTATCGCTTCCGGTGCAAAAGTGCCCATAATGCTCACGGCATTACCCCGCTGGATGGCTATATACAGTCTCTGCACCAGAAACGATTCGGAGCGGGGGTCCTCTCCCTTTTGCCTGAGTCGACGGCCTATGTCACGTACAAATTGTTTCGCGTCAGCACCCCAGCAGCCCGCCGTTTCCACCGCAAAAGGGGCGAAAATATACCCCGAGCCCAATGGAGCATACTTTTGGCGCTTCACCGCCGCCTGAGACTCGGCTGCCGCTCCAGCCGCGCGTACAGTGCGACTGATATGAGAGGCGGCGAAGGTGTAGACGCAAGTAGCGTCCCAGACCAAGCACCGTCCTCTCTCCCACGGCACCAACGTTAGGCCATCAGGCCGCTTGCCATCCGTGCGACTAAGACCCGGAGGCTCAAGCACAGACGGAACACCCGCTGACCTGAGCGCCCTCTGGACCACGTCGTTCAAGGCGTGGTGACGCGGATGCCTCCCGGGCCTCCCGGCACATCGCCGGCAACTCAATGCATGATGACCGTCAACTCCCACCGTGGAACCGCAGATTGATAGCACTAATAGTTCCTGAGATGTTTAACTTTGTGACAGACAGACAGACGGACGGAGTCGCACCATAAGGGTTCCGTTTTTACCTTTTTGGTTCGGAACCCTAATATCAATATCCAAATATTATGAGGATCTTTGCGATATCTCGCTCTGTTAACGTTATTTTTAGGGTTCCGTACCAAAAAGGTAAAAAACGAACCCTATGGTGCGACTCTGGTATAGTTTGGATGACAATTCAATATTATGGTACCATCGAGCTGATCTGATGATGACCGACGTAACCCCGTCGAGTTTGGGCTCGTTAGAATCGTCTCAATTAGTAGTTGATGACGGTATTATACCGAAAAGTACAGTCTTCAATAAATAAAAGCTTGTACCAAAAATTTTTTTTTTGGCAGAAACTTATTTAGTCCTTGAGTGTACCTATTAGATGTGACGAAGATTGAACGTGCCAATATAGGTAGGTACCTAAATTGGAGGCATGCCGGAAACAGAGGTAGGTAGGTACATATCATTGTTTACCTGTTACAGTAAAAAAATAGATTTTAGTTAAAATATTTTTTATTACACAGAAGGTTATCCTATTATTATTATAGGTTATCTTAGTTCTTATCCTTACGTAACCACTTGTCCACTTGGCTAACGCGACTCGGTTTCTTCTGATGAGGTACCTTCTTCAGAATCTTCAGAATCCTAGAAAAAACAATAAGTACATTTTATAAAGATTCACACACGCCTGTCGTGTTTCAAATGTTCCCGGGGGTAGTCCTATTTTTATCGACTTACCGTAGTTTCCTCTTCTTCCTTGGCGCTCATGAGGGCTGCCAGTGAAGAGGCCCGGGGTAGTGTGGAGGACCCGTGTTTCTCAGGAGTTCGCAGCCTTCGTATGTTCTGTAAGACCGAAACAGTCATGTAGTAAGTACCTAATAGGACCTACACACCTAGTAGTATCGAATCGATTATTCTGTAAGGGCATCCTTCTAATTTAGGTATATGGTTATTGTTTTCATGAAAGTTTCTAGACATTTGGTTGTCATCCCTTTATATGTTAAGGCTGTCCTTCTAGGCGATGAATTGAAAGGACAACAATCGCGCACGGACAGAGCTTTGTTGGACTTGAACAATAGCAACAAAATGTCTGAAAATACTGAGGTACCTTCGTCATCTTTGATTATAAATATTATGATTGTGTCAATCGTGCATTCGAATGTCAGATAAGCACCCTATTATACCTACTACGCGGCATATACCTACTCCGCTGGCTCAGCCACATGAAACGTGTTTGGTTCTCGGATAAGAATTGGCGTAAGCGCGCCGTTTCCTGTGCGATATAATCACTAGCATTATGGCACTTATATGAATAATTAATTTTTGATTTTGTGTGATGCTGCCACTCTTGATGCTGGCTCTCCTGCCCTTCGCTAAAATACGATATCATATTGGTAATCCTCCAGTCCACAGTTCTACAAACATGATCCGACGGGACTGACCGTGGGATCGTCCCGCGCGGGCGAGGCCTGCAGCAGCGAGGCGAGCGACGACGAGCGCGCCGACACCCCGGCGTTCACCTGCTTCTCAGGAGACCGCAGCTTCCTCCTGAAGTTCTACAAATTGCGAAACAAATCTTATTCTACTTGGGTGATGAACCAAATGAACGCATTCGGTACACAAGAAGTATTTCAAGTAAATTACCTACCTACTTACTTATGTCAGTCAAGTAAGCAGGTTCGTCTTTAAGGTTATTGGGGCCCCAGCTGTTAGTCTGGTCCGGGAACTGGCAGTAGCTAGACGATCCATGAAGGTCACATTAGTCGCGGGATTCTGCTGGGGCCCATCAGCATGGTTAAATGGGGAAGACGACCCTCAAATTAGTTATCAATATCTAGAGGAACGATCTTATTAAAGTAATATAATTAAATTTATATAAATAACTGCAAATATTTACCGCTGGCTCCGAATCTTCCGAAAGACCTGCTAGAAGCTTTACGAAAAATATAATTTAATTAAAAACTGGAAATATAATTTTAGCGTAGAGCATGCACGGCGAACTCTGCTCAAGAATACTATGCATGCTACTAGGTAGTTTGAATTGTCCTGAGCTATTCTTTGCTCTCAATGCAGTCATCTTTAATCGATATCAGGTACAAATTATAATAAATCCTAACGTTGGATATACCTACTCCAAAATCGGCAATCAGATTCAGTCTATATTAGCTTAAAAGAAACTGCAGTCAGCGAATAAGCGTCTTCGTGTTTTCAGCAGAACGTAGGTACGGGTAGAAGTAGTTAAGTAAATGACACCCTTGTGTATAGTGATAGAGGAATAAAGGAGTGCGAGTCTGAACTCAACTGCACACTAACCGCAGGCCATAATCATGACGCAGTAGTGAAACGGTAAACCGCGACTGTAAACTACTAAACATGTCTGCGATTGGCATTCCGCTTTAGAGTTGTTGGAGCTTTAAAGATGAGAACAATGCTGAGTTAGTTCCTGTTATACCTGCAGTCTGCACCAAGTTTTCCATTAAGCCCGTTCCAGAATGCCTTATGGCATTAAACCCACTACTTTTTTAATTGTACCTACCAAAAAGTTTAAATAAGGATGTAAGTAGGTAAAAAATTCAACAATAGCCGCCGCCAGACGGGCCAAAATCACGTAGCGGGCTGTGCGACAGCCGGCGCAAACAAGGTCACTCCGTCCGTACTAGATTTTCTTTGACCTTCCTCGGCCGTCCGGCGTACTCGGTCATCTGGCGAAGGCTTATTCCAAGCGTTGAGGAGACGCTACACGGGCCGATATCGGCGGAGGGCCACAGCAATCGGCAAGCACAAGAAGCAAGGTCACAGACAACCTAGTATGGAGTGACCTTGATTTGGCTGGCCACCGTGCTTCCGACACGTATCCACAGTGGCCGAACCACGTGTCAGCCTGCATGCAGAGCGACAGATATCGGCCCGTGTAGCGTCTCCTATACAGAGCATACCTCAAGGTCTGCCTTGTCATTGATGTCAGCAACTTGCTGGTGAGCTACTGTGAGCAGCTCCAGCGCCTTGCCATGGAACCCGAGCTCGATGAGCAGGAAGTCACTCAGCAGCGTCTTCAATTGCTGCAGCTTGCGCCGCTCGAAGAACTCCGTCTGCTCGCTCAGCCCCTTCGCCGTGCGTGACATCTCCGCTGACGCCTTCAGCAACTCCGATTCCGCGTACGTCTACATTTGTGCGTACGAGTAGGTAGAGTCTGATGGGGTCTAATACATGTCATGATTTGTCAGAAACTGACTACCTAATTGCTATCGTCTGGAGGCATGTTGCGCTGCTGACCCAACTGTCAAACGAGTTGTACTGAGAAATTGCATGCACGTGTGGTCGGTTTGTTACATCTGTACGACACACCCAATTCTGACTTCGACATGTTGTACTGACAAATTGTGGTGAAATCATATAATCTGTAGACCCCATGACAAGTGAGTCGATACACAAAAAAATGCGGCAAATATGAAAAAAATCTCATGCCGCTATATTTTACTTAGTTAAAATTTTGAAAATGTTCATAACGTGGGATTTTACAACTTATTTTGTTGCTAAATATAAAAGGAAAAGATAACAAAGAGACGTCATAAAACAGATCGAAGTGTGGCAAGGCTGGCGTCCACTATAAATTATACTTAGGCTCGCCGTGCCGCTGAGGCGAATCGAATCGCAATAATTCGACTTCGACGTAGAAGGCGAATTATTGCGATTTGATTCGACTCGGCGCGGCGAGCCTAGTGGACACCAAGCTTGCACGTGTACTGGAGTAGCTAAATATACTGTTTGTTCTATTGTTTAACCCTACTTGAAGATAACAATTAAACAACAGATCTCGGTAATGGTTGGGTTGGGTCACGGGTTTATGTACTTTTTGTCATCTGAACTAAAATAAACTACAACACGTAGGTATTTAAAGCATAACGGCGTATTAGGTAGCCTAGGTAGGTACTTATAACTGATATTTTATTTCATTTAATAAAAGAAACCAGCTGTAGGTCTCTATTTAAACGTCACTGTTTGAAACCATGTTGAAGTTTCATTAGGTTATGGGCCCAGAGCCCATGCTCTGGATATAACCTAATATGGATTAAAAAATTTAAAGCTTTTAAAAACTGTGGGCATTTCAGAAGTTTACAAATTCGAATTATGGTTCTTGTTGTTGTGTATTAAAGTTATTGATTTATTTAGTTAGGCTACACAAACCAAAAAAATATCCTCTGGCGGTTTGGAACCAAGTTGTAGTGCATATAAATGTACATTGGAATTGGTATATGGAAAATACGTACACTCGCGCCTAGAATATTAAATATCTGATATTTGTGGTAGGCGTCGAGGAATATAACAACTATAACCTAATACTTTATTTATGGCGCAGGTAATGTAGGTACACATTTATGTGTAGAGGTAATACATCACTATATAGTATAAAACAAAGTTGCTTCCCGCTGTCTGTCTTTTGATGCGGTTTTTTTAAATAGATAGAGTGGATCAAGAGGAAGGTTTATATATATAAATTATAATTCATGCATGTAATATACATATAAACCCGTGTGAAGCCGGGGCGGGTCGCTAGTTTTTGTATATGATCGCTATTTGTTTGGTAGGGAAGGTTGCTAAGCATAGCGTGAGCTATGATCAACCATGGAAATCTTGACCATAGTGGGAATACCCCTAATAAGTTCTACCCATATGCAGTTAAAGATACCTACCTATCAAGCTATCACACACTAGTTTGTAATTACAATGGCAATACAGAGCTATAACCACGAACTTCGAATCTCGAACTACGTATATCTCCGATACTATCGCACTTATGGTTTATGGGACTGGAGCGACAAAGACGGAGATATACGAAATTCGAAGTTCGTGTTAGCGCCGCAGTTTTACAACAGCTGCATGACTGTGACGTAGTGTTGTGGATAACGCTCATTTTGAGGCTTAAAGACTCGAACCCTAAAGACTCCCGAGGCTTAAGGACTCAAGTGACGAAAAGACAATATTCTGCACTCATAGGTATGCGTAAAATAAACCAACACTGTTCTTAAACAGCACCGAGTCTTTAAGCCTCGAGAGTCTTTAAGGCTCGAGTCTATATGCCTCGAAATGAGCGTTATCCACAACACTACTGTGACGTACCACTGACTGCCTGTTAAATGGCTGCCGCTCTCTGGTTTTGTCCAGAACCTTTTTCCTTGCTAGTTCCTTCTCCCTAACGTTCATGGTGTGTTTGACTTCCTCTCTCGCATGCTTGCATATGGTCTCGTACTGGCATAGTTCACCAATGACCTGACACAAAATATATATCTGACACCTAGTAACTTTAACATGAGTATTTTAGCGGAGTTCATCATGAAACACATATTGTGACTATACACTTTAGCCGTAGGTATATTAGAAAATAATGAAATTCTCATGATTCAAGAATCTCGGATCAGTTTGAAACATGTCGAGTGACATTCGACCGTGAGTGACCAGTCCGTTTCATTTTATTCAAATACATATATCTAGCTTTAGCCAGCACAAAATTACAGGATGTTGAAAATGGCCTGAATGGCTTCGAGAAAAGGATGGTATGGTACGGCCGTGCCTCTTTGTTTTGCTCGACTTGGCGGAGGCACTCCCGTGCCCCCAGATTACTTACTACTTTAGGTAGTAGGCATACCTTGGCTTCCAATCGCTGTACTTCGCAATTTCGATATTCTTCTACAGCAGTAAGAGTTATTGATAAGTTTTCAAGGCCTGCGCTTAATGACTTGTTAACAATTTCATTGTTGGCGTACTCTTTGAGGACCTTAGCGAGTTCATCGCCTTGATCACGTAGTCTGTGGATAGGAGGAGATTATACAAAAAAGCAGTTAATACTAAATTACTTCAGAATACATGAATGATAGCAGAAAATGTCTGTACCGTGCCGTTCTCCTGGCATAATCTCCAAACGCAACACACAATTCACCAAAGTTTTTTTCCACGTTTGTGATTCGATCTTGTATAAATTTTGCCTGTTGTTCATAGCTTAAGGAATGAGAATTATCACCTCTAAACATGATTATGGATTTAATTTAATTGATTTATGCATATGTAGTGATTATATACTCTCTGATGTGCTCAGTGTGTTTACATACAAATGTTGCTATGGAAACCATGTTCATAATTTAGCGCCATTGAGGATATTGACAGAATGAAGGTAATATATCGAATAAATGCAGGACCGCCAACTTAACAAACTGATTACTCCGGGCGGCCAAAACTATAGCTTGAACAGTCGTAGTGACAAATGTCAATTTGACAATATGGAAGTTCGTCGATTTGCCAATTTTCATTGTTTTCAATAAACAAACAGCTGTTTTTGTCGAAATAAAGCATAATTAGTTTCTTATTGCAATATGAACGAAGAAATTGATGAATATGAAATTTACCATCAAGATTTCACAACTGCTTCTGAGTGGGAAGTGTTTATAGCGCGTATAGAAGAGATACTGAACGAGTGGTCACTGTCCAAAACTAAAATTTCGCTTAATTCCGAATACGGCACGAAATGGGTTAGTAAATGTGAAGATATCAAGTTCCATGGCATAAGTTTTAAACTATCTTATCACACGCTAGATTCTGCAGAAAGTAAAACATATGAGGGTGATAGTAAGACTTTGTTAGAAGACTTACAAAATGGCATTTGGGCAGCCACTGCCAATTTCATCGATGAAGCAGACGGCGGAAGTCCGTTTCCTGTTTCAACCTGGTTTGGGCTTAAGCATTACGTGATGCTGTGTCCAAGTGAACCCCTTGTAGATGGTAGCCTTATAAAATTAGTTATGAGTTCAGCAAACATTGCCTTTGCCAATGTGGATTGTGGAGCTCCTTTCTTCATAAAAATTAGAGAACATTGGCAGCAGTGTTATATGGGCTTTTATGAAGACAGTGAATGCAAGACTAGTTTTGATACAATTCACTTGAAACGCATCTCTAATCAGTGTTCCCACCTCAGTGGCCTTGTTAGTCTGTTTAAATCAAAAATAGCTTCGCCAGTTGCCCTCGGTGCTGTTATAGTTTCGGCAAAATTCTCCTATGAATTGAAGGATGTTGGTGCATTTGCATGGACCCGCACCACGCACTCAAATGAATTCCTATCTATAGACGGCTTTGATGTTAAGAAGTTAATAGAACTGCCTTTTGGTTCGGAAAAGAATCCTATCTACAGTGCATTGTTGAATGCTATATGGCCAAAGTTCCTGGAGAGTTCTATAGTAGATTGTTCTACTTTTTCTGACATTGACCCTATAATGGCACCTGCATGGACAATTAGTTTGAAAATGAGGGACAATTTGAAATGCCAACTGTCTGACACAATTGACAAGATGATGAATTTGTTGGACAAAAGTAATCTCTTGATGGACACCCTGGGCCTGAGCCGGAGTCTGGGGCTGGTGAACCCACTTCACAAGATCACGGAGGCTCCCATCACAATATCAAAGCTAGTAAAAGCAGCTATGGGCCAGGCCACCAGTATCCATGAGTTCAAAGGGCCCATAGCCGATGACCTACTCATGTCGCTGTTGTATTATATCTTTCCTGATGCTGTGGATGATGACACCTTTAACTACCCAGACAAACTAGAAATACAGTTTAAGGTATGTACATTAATTAAACGTTTAATATCTTGCACTTCTTTTTATATAATAAGAATGTAGATACAATTTTGTTACTCATTGAAAAGTAATCACTTGAATTAAAACTATTTTGTGTGACAATTATTATTTTATTAAAAAAAAACGGCTGAATGGATTTTAACTAGGTATTTCTTATGATGGTTAATGAATATGAAACATAACTACATCTTAGAACAGTTGAAAAACCCCCGACATTTTCATTTCAAAGTTCAATATCTCAAAAACAGCTGAACCGATTTTCTTAAAACGTAGCTAAGAACCATCTCGATCACGTCAGATTTCGGATAAAAAAACTGCATTCAAATCGGTCCATTCGTTTAGGAGTTACGATGCCACAGACAGACACACACAGACATACAGACAGACAGACACACAGACACGTCAAACTTATAACACCCCTCTTTTTCCGTCGGGGGTTAAAAAAGGACGCTTTCCCCAAACAAAAATAAATTTGCTTGTTATTTTGTCTTCAAGTACCTACTCAAATGCGTCAAAAAAACGCATAGATGAACCTTATGGGGCAATTACACTTGTTATTTTGTCTTCAAGTACCTACTCAAATGCGTCAAAAAACGCATAGATGACCCTTTTGCGGCAATTACACTTCGTCGTTCCCAAAAGTGTAAAGACCACGTAAAGCGGCAAATACACTGCGTCGTTCACTTCATGCGGCGACCGCATTAGGTGAACGACGAAGTGTAATTGCCGCATTAGTGTGAATCAAGTTGCATTTAATAATTGTCCTGCCCATAATTTTCCAGGGTGAGGGTGGCGAGCCGAAGTTGTGTGGGTACCTGAAGACGAGTCCCCCAGGCGGGCTGGTGTGGCGGCTGTCGCTGGCAGCGGCGCGGCTGCTGGACGCCGGCGGGCTGCCGTACCTCGCGCACCTGTGGTACGAGTTCACACAGGAGCTGCAGTATCGCTGGGAGCGCCGCATCGCTGTGCCCGGGTGAGTACGCCTTACTCTAGTCTAGACCCTAGTCCTACATGTTTGTTTGTTTATTTTTCATCACACTTGCTCGTAAAGGGTGTATTATAGTCAAGTTTAGAGCAGCTATACCCGATTTACCTCCCGCGGCAGTTATGGATTTATAACTCCCGAGGGAGTTATGAGCTTGTGTGTGATCTGATTGGTTAAAAACAAATCAAACAAATTGGTTGGCAAATCTAGTTGGCCGCGCGTCACAATAATTCTTCTCTGTGATTGATTGAAATAAATCTAGCAGGTCATGCGGCGCCACGCCCCTTCGCCCTCCTAAAATCTGTAAGTGAAGTTGTCAATTTCGTCAATTTTTGCGTAGTGCGGTTGTATGAAACTTAGATTTTTCTGTCTTTTGCAGTTATTTATTTCCTCGCAAATGTGATGAAAAACATTGTGTGTATCACGGGCAGTGAGGGGATTACAAACTCGACTCATTAAAAGCCCTCCGCCTTTGGCTTCGGGCTTCTAATAGACTCTCGCTAGTAATCCCCTTCTTACGGCCCTTAATGCACAATGTACTATTTTATTCGGAAAACCAACAGCTACAATAATTAACATAAGATTTGAACATGTGATACAAGAAAGCCAATTACAGGCCATTACTGTTGTCACACAGCTTATGCTGAGATGTTAGCGGTTGTGTGCAAAGCTTGCAATTAGACTAGCCGCATAGTCATGTGTTATGGGTACCTACTAGTCGCCGATATATTTAATAGATATAAACACATATGCAAATCCAAGACTTGGAAACAAAAATTTATGCCCATCACACAAATATTTGTCTACTAGGTAGCAGTGGCGGTGCGTGAGAATTTTCACTGGACAACCCGGAGCTAAAGAACGGCTGTTATTTGATGATTAACGAGATTGGTTAAGAATTCTTGCTATGTATTAACATAGCAAGAATTTTTAGGCAAGCCGGTGGGAATCGGCTTGTAGGGACGCTGCGCCACTGCTAGGTATTCTGTACAACCGTTTGATCAGCTAGCCCAGTCCGTTATAAATTGGCTGGCATTCAACTGTTTCTTATCCTCAGTATACCTGCAAAGGGCTGACTATTATTAACCGACTTAGTCCTTCAAAAAAGGAGGAGGTTCTCAATTCGACTGTATTTTTTTTGTGTGTTTGTTACGCGATAACTCGGTAATTTATGAACTGATTTGAAAAATTATCTTTGTTTGAAAGCATATTATTCCAGATTGGTCACGTTGTCACCAAAATCCAGTTCTGATTATGGGATCTTGGAGAAATCGAGGGAACTCTTCAAATTTTATAGGCAAACTTGAAGCAATTTGGCTACTGATTTGAATTCGGTTAAAACTTTGTTTTTAAAGTAAAGTATTAAAGCATTTGTGTGTTAGGAGTAACTGTTAGTAACAGTAACATACAATATTTTCCGCGTTGGCTTAAGGTGGTTCGATTGCCATACAAAACGTTATTTGACATTCGTAGGCTAACGGCGTGATATTTTAAGAAACTTATGTAACAAACTTTCATAAATTGGCTTCCTATTTGCGCCAAATTCCCCCTTTCCTAGAATAAACTTGTATAAACTAGATTAATTTGAGAAATTGGTTTGTCACATGATATTTTGGGAAAACTATTTTTCTCAAATTAATCTAGTTTATACAAGTTTATTCTAGGAAAGGGGGAATTTGGCGCAAATGGGAAACCAATTGATGAAAGTTTGTTACATAAGTTTCTTAAAATATCACGCCGTTAGCCTGCGAATGTCAAATAACGCTTTGTATGGCAATCGAACCACCTTAAGGTTTATTTGTTTATTTTTTTATGGCATATAGTATTAAGTCCGCCTTTTGCGCGATAAGTTTTAAATAAATAAATAAATATTGAAACAAAGAGGTTTATATATAAAACGGTAATTGTCATGCTGTAAATGTTATTTAAACACCAGAATGTAACTTTTATTTCTGTTAGGTATTATGTTATGATAAAATAAAACTGTCAAGGAGAAATATGGTATAACAGTTTAATCATCAAAATATTTCAGTTTATTAACAATATTCATTTAAATAGAGTAAAATGTATGTACAAAGTGATATTTATTTATTATATTTAGCACCATTTGGATTATGCTTCTTGTGTATTTGGTTACCGGATGAGTAAACGGATAATATTATGCAAATTCTTACTCAACTAATATTTACAACTTAAAAATATTACAATACCTAAAGAATCGAATTATCCTACCTAACGCTAAGTACATGTTTAATCCTTATTATTCAAAAGTAAACAAAAATGATAACTTGATTACAGTGGATATTAAGTAATATTGCCGTTCCACCATATAAAAATACTTAAGTAGTCAAAATACGATCTTAGTCTTATAATTTCGTTGGACGGAAAAAGATCTCTCTCTGACTAGTTCTTAATTAATCAAACAGAATGGACGAATTTCACGATGTCTCCATTTATTTACGCGGATCGCTTTTTACGGTGGACGAAGTACTTATCATATGTATCTTGCGTTCATATTTTCGACGCATACTACCATGCGAGCGGTCACGGCAGTGGTAACGAGTTCTACCACGAGGGTCATCCTATAAATCATGTCTCGTTCTTGGGAGCCGTTGCCTTCTCGAGGCTGTCCCACGGCGGGCTGTCGCTGGCGCCGCGCTCGGCGGCCGCGCGCTCACGAGCGGACCACGAGGTGCAGCCCGCGTCGCGCCGCGGCGACCGCGAGCAGCGCGCGCGTGGGCTCGTCCCGCGTCGCCCCCGCGTCCGCCCCCGCCCCCGCCCCCGCCCCCGCCCCCGCCCCCGCCCCGCGCGCTATAACGGCACCAGGCCGCCGCGCGTCGTCGGGTTCCGCGCCATGTAGATGTCCATGTCGTGGTCGGTCCAGTTGTCGGAGGTGTCGCAGTAGCCCATCCCGAGCGAGCCCACGCTGTACCGGCTGGCGGGCCGCGAGCGCGAGCGGGGCCGTCGCCGCGAGTTGCCGGAGCCGCCCGTCGCGCCGCCCGCTGCGCCGCTCAGCGACAGACGCGACGCGCGCTCCGAGGCCGCCCCCAGGGACTGCCGCGACTGCCGGAGATCTGAAATATCGATTCCGAGGTTGAACGTAATTCGATCCCGGTCGCGAACCTAAGATACGACAGGTGAAGAGGAGGAAGCGTTTAGGATTCGGGGCGGGTCAAGCTCGACTTACCGTTTCTCGATCCGAGGAGGCTGCCCGGGTAGCCGGGCATGCCGTAGCGGGCGGAGGGCGCGTAGCTGTGCTGCGACTGGCCGTCGGCCAGCGAGCGGGCGCGGCCCGGCCGGCCGGGCAGGGGATCGGGGGGAGCCGGTTCGGTATAGGTTCGTGCTCGCGGGATCGAACGTGCGCTATAAGCCGACACTTGATCCCACTCACGCTGCTTGCCGAACGCGCCGAGGGTGGCGAGGGAGGAGAGCGGGCCGCCGGGGCTGGGCGTGCCGAGCGCGCCGCAGCAGACTTGGGGCTTGTCGTGCAGACGATGCACGGTGCGCGCGCGCCGCCGGGACGCGGCCGCGAACACCAGCACGGCGACCACGATGGTGCCGCAGATGGCGGCGCTGGCCGCGATCGTGATCTTGTCCATGTTGGAGGCGGCTGCCGACACGGTGCGCACCTCGCGGCACTGCGCGTACGGCACCGACTCGGGGCTCACGTGCACCTCCTCCAGGGAGATCACGCACACCACGATACATTCCTGGAAACGATCAGATATAACTTAATAAACTTTTCAAATCACTTGAAATTCGTTCTGTGTACGTATTTGGTATACCTGCATGGAATTAGGCCCACGATATTAAAAAAATCGACGTTTATAGAGAAACTTCAAACACATCCTACAAGTGCAATAAATAAAGTAAACGATTGTAATTAGGTGGTGTGTATTAGGTTTAATAATTTTTGTAGAACTCACCTGGGATGGAACGTTTTTGATTTTAAATTCCCTCTCACTGGCTTCAAGCGGCGGGCCCTGCTTGAAACTTTTATCGCCAAACAGTCTGTACACCACTCGGAATCCAAGAATATTGGCGACGTCCGAGTCCCACTGTATAATGACGGAGTTGTCTTGCCTGTAGGCATTCTTAACGATGACCTCGTTAGAGTCGTCCACTTTTGTTTTCTGGGGAAAGTTCATAACGAGCGGTGGGCGTTGATGAGGGGCGTGGCGCCAGGTGGGTGCCGCGGGGCGCACAGCTGGCGCCGGCGGCCGGCTCGGCCGCGCCGTGTTGGTCGTGGTCGCGGGCATCCGCGAAGTCGCCTCGCTGCTCGTGCTTGTTATAGGACTAGTTGCCTCCGTAGTCGTGCTGGTTGTAGTACTTGTGGTGCTCCGCGCAGTGGTCGATGTTGTCTGACTTATCTTCCAATCATTCATTTGTTTTTGCGGCGTGGTCGGCTCTTCAGGAGCAGCAGTCGTTTCGTGCTCACAAACCAGCTCATTTGGTTGAAAACTGTAAAAACCCCGCTCACGGAACTGTGGCGGGTGGCCACAGAACTGAGGGTTTCTTTCTCTTGAGGTCACTTGGAGTTCACCGTCGCGTATCCATTCTATAATCCAGCGAAGACGACAATCGCAATTTAGAAATCGTCCTCCAATACTTAAACCTCGCAGGGTATTGTTTAAATGTGCCAGGGCTTCAGCGGGTACAGTGGGTAAAGGATTGCCATCTAATGCTAAGAGCGTTATCGATGGGTTACTCTCGAAAGCATCAGCAGGCAGCTTGTTCAACAAATTAAACCCTATGTCGAGAACTCTCAATTCCCTCAAAATGCCAATCGCGGCAGCTGGAAATTCAGGCAAAAGATTATTTAAAAGACTTAAGGAACTTAATGTAGATTTAATACCAGCAAAGGCGTCTGGTTTGAGTGTAACGATTATGTTTCGCTCCAAATTGAGTGCAGTGAGAGAATCCAAGCCCTCAAAGGTTCGTTTGCCTTCCTGCCCAGGCAATTCTCTGATACTGTTCTGTGATAGATCGAGGAACGCTAAACTGCGAAGACCTCTTATGCATTCTGGGACACTTTTTTGTTTAGTTCCTTTGAGATTTAAGTTTTTGAGCGAGTTTTCTAACCCAGTCAACGCATGCGGCGCCAGGGTGACGTTGTTATCAGATATTTTGAGCGTTGTCAGTTTTCGTAGCGTGATAAACGCATGGTTGTCTATGTGTGTAATGCGATTTTTTGATATATCAAGCAGCGAAAGATTAGTCAATATCTTGAAAGCTTTTACCGGCACTTCGTATAACTCATTGTCCTGTAAGTTCAAATTCCTCAAATGAGGCCCTTGCCCACGAAAGGCATCGTCATCAATTCTGGTTATTTTGCATCCGGAGATTTGGACGTTGTGAATCTTCAAGTGTGTAAACATGCCGTCGGTGAGCGCCGGGATCGTCGAATTGTTAATATACAGCAAGTCTATTGGAATGTTTCTTGCACTCGAACTTAATGCTTTTAACAGCACAGCGAAGTCCACCTGAAAAATAAACAAAGCAATGATTAAGGTGAATTTGAATACCTGATGAGGAGTTATAACGCCAGTATCTACCACAAAAGGACACTCTGGTTAGTTGAGTCACTCAATCCTTCGTGTTTGTCGCCTATCGAGGATGCTTGGGACATCCCGCCATATATGTAGTTAACGTACATGGATTAGGTCTATAAAACAGAGAGACGGCATGATTAGAGCCGAATTCTTACCAAACATCGGGTTTGTCAGACAGTGAATTTAAGAAATCTACATAATACATAAGTAATCTTGTCAGATGTCATACTTGTGGAAGCGCTCGCAAATCTTAGACATGTAAAAGAATGAATGGTATCTTACCTGGTCACACTGCACGGAGAGGTCCCTGGCGAGGTTGGCGGCGCACACGCAGGCGGCCTGCAGCGTGGGCACGGGCTCCCAGGGGCACGCGCCCAGCGCCTGCGCCACCGCCGCCGCCGCCACCAGCGCGCGCACCCATCCCCGCAGACATGCGCGCCCGCGCACCTCCACTCCCTGCAATTACACATACATGACTTACAGTTAATTAAAAAAAAAATGATTTCCGCCTGGATTAAAGCGATCGCGGGGTACGCGTCCCAGCTCCCACGATGGCTGCAGTACTGTAAGAGTTTTCGCTATATAGTTATAGCTAGATAGTTGCGATGCAATACTTAACCAACGTTAACTGTATACGTAGGCACTCTGCATGGGCATGGTGTCAACGTCGCAATGCTCTGGACCTACGAATAGTACGATGCGAGTTGATACTCGTAGATAAGATATCTTATTGTAATGGTCGCGGGAGTCCGCTGGATGCGGGTGGCTCAGAACCGGTCACTTTGGAACTCTTTGGGGGAGACCTATGTCCAGCACTGGACGTCTTTCGGCTGATATGATGATGATAACTAGGCAGGAATCTGACTTAAGTATTTATAAAATTGCTAAGAAATTCTACTTTCGCCTTTCAAACAGTAATTGATGGCATAACCCGCGCAAATGAGAAAACTGCCTTTAATAATTAGAAAAGCGCCAGAAATGAAGATTTCACGAGACTCTTGCAAAGCGTTGTGAGTTGTCTAATTGGACAAGCGAGGAATCTGCCGAGCGGTGACATTTTCTCCACGAGTGTCTCTTTCCGCTCGCTCGCGTCGTCCTCACCTCGCGTCACGTGTTTAATTATTTGTAAGAGACGTCTTGCTTTGTTCACTTTCAGTTTCTCAGTGCATATTTGAATACGCTTTTACATGTATTATATATGAAGTGACGTGTGCTAGGACGCGTTTAGGTGACAATGTGACGTTGCTGAACACGATGATCGCAAAAATGATGTGGTGTTTGCGGTAAAGATGTTAGTGTATCGATTACGGGGGAAGAGTTAAGTGTAATAAAACTGAACGCGCGTTTCTCCTAATAAAGTGGAGTGCAAGAAAGCACGGTGCATGTTATGAGCGGCAATCAAGCGATGCACGGACCGTTGCGGGGTACTTAGTGCAGCGTGGCGGCCGCGGGCGGCTGCGGCTGGCCGGGCTTTCCCTGCGCACGTGCTCGGTCCTTATTTACTAACATTATCCTTATTTACATTTGTAGGGTTCATTAGGGGGTATTAGGGGGTTAAAAAGCGGAACCCTTATAGGATCACCCGGTCAAGTGCGAGTCAGACTCGCGCACCGAGAGTTCCGGACAATATAAATAAGTCCACTATAAACTGACACTCACAAAGTATGTATTCACATACTTAGTGCGTGTCAGTTTATACTGGAAGTCAAATTTTCAGTGATGTAATTAAAAATTTACGGTTTTCGCAATTTTTCCTTTATCTGTGCTATAAGACGTTGCTTCGTACAAAATTTCAAGATTCTGAGTTCACGGGCAGTATCCTGTAGGTTTTGATTTTTTTTATTTTTTATTCTACGACGGTGGCAAACAAGCTTACGGCCTGCCTGATGTTAAGCTGGTACCGTCGCCTATGGACACTTGTGACTCCAGAAGCATCACAAGCGCGTTGCCGACCCTTTATTCACTTGAGGATTCGCTGTGTTGGCAGATAGAGACATGCAGGTCCCTCACTCCCAACACAGCGCACCCTAGGGAGCTCTGGCGACCTTACTCACCACCAGGAACACAACACCACATACTTCATAGCATGCAATAATATAGGAACACTACAAAACAGTGGTGCTACTATGGCTACGGTCTTCTGTAAGGTGGAGGTACTTCCCCAGTTGGGCTGCTCCACATACGAGCGAGATGACATTCCGCTGTGCCCTACCTCATATTCCCTTAAGAATTTCGAAAATTTGCATAATAGCCGTTTATATCTTTTGATTGCGTTGGCTTGGAAGTTTGATTTTTTCACAGCTTCAAAGGACAGTAGACTTGGTATTTGATATAAATTTCAGCTTGATACAATAACGCGTTCCTGAGAACAAGGGTCTTGACAGACGGACGGACGGAACTTTTACTAAGATCGCATGGTGGATGGCGGGCCACACGCAATGGCTCGGCGGGGAGCATGCGGCCCGCAGGCCGCAGATTGAGTATAGCTGCCCTAGAACCTAAATGGTCGCGTACGGTACGGTGCCAGAGGGATTCCCTCCCTCGACCGCTCCGGTTGTGGAATTAGCTCCCATGCCAAGGTTTGCAAGTGTCCATAGGCTAAGGTAACCGCTTGCGATCGTCGATAAAAAAAACTTGTAACGGACGCGGGATTAAGTATCTAGTCTGCTAATTGTTTTCCTGTATTTATGGTTTAATTAAGACATTTATTTCTCATAAGATTTCGGTCTAAATACCGGTTGATTTTAATTTCTTGAAGTTATCCTTAACTAGGTTTCGCCGGCGATAAAAACCATCCCATATTTTAATCCAGGCTATAAACTATCTACGTGCAAAATGTTATCCAAATCGGTTGAGCCGTTTAATCGTGATTGAGTAACAAACATGCAACCATTAAACATACAAACTTTTACTAACTAGGATAACAACAGGTTTTTGAGTTCCGTTGAAAACACAGCCGGCAAAAAACTTGTACCTAAAGATAATACTTTATTCATCACTCAAGGTATACATTGTTATGCAAGTTATACAACAATAATTATATTATTTAAACTGATGGTTTGAATTTATATACGGGGTGGGCAGGAGTATACCGACAGATTTTAACCATGGATTCCCGAGGTCATTAGGAGCATAAAATGTTAGATTAACCCCAGTCAAATCCGGCGTAGTTTTGAAAATATTATCAATTTTCATGTAAAGTAGGTATTTGTTTTGTGTTGCCTTCCAGGAGGTAACTCATGTAAAGGTTCCGACGGAAGACCAGCGCTGGCCTTCTAGGTTAGCACCATGCTGAGTCGGGGCCTTTTCGTGGACCCTGCTATTTTTTACGTTCTGTGTTTTGTTTTTTACACCCATTGTTTTGTCCACGAATAAATGTTTTCTTTCTTTCTTTCTAAACTATTTATTGTGATTACAAAAGTGCATTACAAGCTCTTTTTATTGCGACGTTGCCACCGATGTTGCCAAGTTTCGCGTCGCTATTCACAGACATCAAAGTGACAGCTACCACTCACTAAATTCATGCTTTTTTGGAAAAATAATCTTTACCATTTTATTAAAAGGGATATTTTTCCATGGAGAAGCGATAGTTATCCAGTTTTTATTTACAAAAACCGACGTAAGTAGTTTTTAGGGTTCCGTAGCCAAATGGCAAAAAACGGAACCCTTATAGATTCGTCATGTCTGTCTGTCTGTCTGTCTGTCTGTCTGTCCGTCCGTATGTCACAGCTACTTTATTCCGAAACTATAAGAGCTTTAACTGTTGAAACTTGGTAAGTAGATGTATTCTGTAAACCACATTAAGATTTTCACACAAAAATAGAAAAAAAAACAATAAATTTTGGGGTTCCCCATACTTAGAACTGAAACTCAAATTGTTTTTTTCATCAAACCCATACGTCTCTATGGATAGGTCTTCAAAAATGATATTGAGGTTTCTAACATCATTTTTTTGTTAACTGAATAGTTTGCGCGAGAGACACTTCCAAAGTGGTAAAATGTGTGTGTCTCCCCCTGAAACTTATAAAATAAGAGAATGATAAAACTGAAAAAAATATATGATGTAGGTACATAACCATGCAAACTTCCAACGAAAAGTAGTTTTCTAGTAAGTAGTTTTTTTTAATACGTCATAAATCGTAAAAAGCAATTTATTTAACGGAACCCTTCATGTGTGAGTCCGACTCGCACTTGGCCGCTTTTTTAATTTATTTTTTCTTGCTGAATTTGACTTGAGTTCATTTTACATTTTTTATTCCTAATAACCTCAGGAATCCATGGTTAAAATCTGTCACCGGCTTAGAAATGAGTTAATAAAATGAATGCATTGCTGCCATTGCTGGAGCCACCGTATCCCAGGCCAATATTGCACAACCGGCGATGAACTTCTTGAAAGTGGCGAGCAGCAGGTCTTGGAACGTCATTAGGATACTGCTCCAAATAGGCGATACACGCAGCTCTTGCAGATCCATGGCACAATCCATAATAATAGTGCATGTTGGCTATTTGTAACGGCGAAAACTCTCGTAAGCGGGGCATGATGATTCAAACTGAACAAGTACTGGAGTAATCAAAGAAGTGGCGAGCAAAGACAAGCAATTGCGATTTGCGAGCGACTAAATAGTTGACCTATTGCCCAATGCCTTTATACCCCTCATGTTATCTCCACCTTCAACCCAAAAACACCCTTCAACTACCTGGGAACAAGCGGTCATTAAGGATTTTAAGAGGATTAAAATTAATAAAATTATGGTTTGATTTACGTACCCATTAGCGTGGTATTTTTCAAAGTCTGAGACAGTTTAAAAACGGTTTTAGAATCGGCATTAAGTGAGGTTTAATACTAAGCAAAAAAAATGGTAACTAAATATGCGTTTTTTTCAGAAAATTGTGTTTTTCTTTTAAAATTCGTAATTTTTGTAGCCATTTTTCAAAAACAATATTTTTTTTTGCGGATTTTCTCTTTTAGTTGGTTTTCTATTGTTATTAAGAATTATTAACCTGTCCCTTGGTAATACTCTGCATTTTTTATTTTCATTTTAGGACCATTGGATCAAAAGTTATACCGTCTGAATTAGGTGTATTACCCGAGTTTTTACAAAAATTTTCAAAATTCTGTAAAAAAAAAACTAATGACTAGAAAAAAAAAAAAAACACCGTTTCACCGATGAAATTGGCTGAAAATTTTCTCCTTTTATTTTGTACAGTTTATGAAATTCCACCCTGTATATTATTAAATTTAGTTTACAAAATAGTTTTTAGCTGGGCAACTTTCTTAGGCTTTTACATCTCTTAGGGTTTGTCGCGCCACACTAGCCCATTTCCATTCGTTAACCGAACATCTTCCGATTTCGCCAGTAACGGTACTCCGAGCTTACGTTCGATTCACTTTCGCGTCTCCGTCGCTTTGAGCTCGTTTACAACCAACAACGATGATACGTGAGATTTTGCCACGGTCAATTATATATTTATTAGTAAAATTGTATTTTGAAACTTCCGCAACGGTGAAATTATGATAATTGTTTGTTTATTAAAGTTGTACAATTTTGTTTTGTGGTTTGGGCATTTAAGCAGCAAGCTGTCATTAATTGCGACTCTTATTTCGTAAGCTTTGTGGTTAAAGATATCGTAAATTAGGTCACTAAAAACCGTCAAGCATCTTTATTGAAATTAATTTCATTATAACTGTGTAGCGTTCCTCTTCGTTTTCGTTTTCCGTACTTATGCGATAGTATTCTTAATATTTTAGGTATCTAAGGCGTATTCTCTAGTATAATTAGGGGCTTCAGTAAATTTTCCAGCTGTGAGATGACGACCGCTTTAGCCTAGTTGGTAGTGACCCTGCCTACGAAGCAAGAGGTCCTGGGTTCGAATCCCGGTAAGGGCATTTATTTGTGTGATGAGCACGAATATTTGTTCCTGAGTCATGGATGTTTTCTATGTATTTAAGTATTTATTTCTCTATATAAGTATTTATATCGTCGTCTAGTACCCATAGTACAAGCTTTGCTTAGTTTGGGACTAGGTTGATTTGTGTAAGATTGTCCGCAAATATTTATTTATTTATTTATTTTATTTATATAAGATATCTGACACTGTCCCAACGGCAGTAGAAATACAGTCTTGTCAGAAATTTATGTTGTGACAGATAGGTATTAATGCTGTTGACTGTACTCTTTGCCCGCAATGTGCGAGGACCTAAACGATGAAGATTGGCTACATAAGTCACATGCGAGCACACGACCGTAAATAGCAAACTGAACGCAGTCGCTGTGGCCGAAATCGGCCGGGGCTACATCATAATTTTTTTGTACTATGATGTGATCAATAATACAAGCATCACAAGTCACTTATTTTTAACGTGATCGTACGATATGATTTAATTTCGTCCAAATGGTTTCTCAGTGTGGTTTGTTAGAGTGGCAGCTCGATTAAACTTTGCGCAGTTCCATCCGATCGGTGTTGTGCCTCTGACACGGGCGATGCGACCAAAAGATTTTATTATTTTCATCTTTTGACACCAACGCCAGAAAACTCTTAATTGAAAGCGAGTTAACTGGAAAATGACTTTAGATGGACTGGCATCGAACGGATGTTGTTTCAAACTTTTAGGATACTACGGTTTGTCCTCGATAAAACTGAATTCACTATTTCCCAATCTTATCAAAATCTATTTAAAAGACGGTGGTATGTATTTCTTATGTAGTAGTTTTCCTGAACTGAACCAATAATCAAGTACTTATCAAAAGTTTAACTGGAAACACCAACAGATGGCGCTAGCACCCGCAATCTGCCTTATTACTGGCACATTTCAGCGTCATACAGGGTAATAATAATAAATAACGTCCGTTTTTAAAGTACTTTAACTTTTCGTACCAAACAATTTATATTGGTAAATATAACATGACAATTTAACACGCTTATTTGTTTTAACATACTTTAAGTATTTTAGTTACAAAATTTTCCGGTAGACGGCACTTTAGCAGAAAGAAACTAGCTAACGCTTGTTCGTTGTAGATTGTACGTAACGAGTTGTGAACGCAGAAATGTTGATCTTTCCAAAGGTTTAACGGGGAATGATGATCGGATTGGACATGCGACTGCGTGAAGTCCGCCGCCATTGTTACGCTTTGGTGGGCCTAAATCCCACTGACCCCTAGTTTTTGGAAAGATCTTATATAAATAAATAAATATACAACGTGTCCCAAAACTCAACGATAAGCCGGCACCAGAGGATGGAGCTGCTTATGATAAGTCGAGAAAAAATAAGGAAAAAAATATATCTAAATAAGTAGCTCCATCCTCTGGTGCCGGCTTATCGTTTTGGGACACGTGGTAGATATATTTTATTTTATATATTTAGATATATTTTTTTCCTTATTTTTTCTCGACTAATCATAAGCAGCTCCATCCTCTGGTGCCGGCTTATCGTTGAGTTTTGGGACACGTTGTATAAGGGGAGAAGGGTATTTTACCTTACACAAATAATCGAACTAGAATTTAGCTCAATAAGGCTTGTGTTTGGGTACTAGACGACGATATATTTAATAGATATTAAATACATAGAAAAACATTCAAGACTCAAGAAACAAATATTCATGCTCCATCCATCACACAAATATTTGCCCTTACCGGGATACGAACCCAGGACCTCATTTGTCGAAAACTATTAATAAAGTATGGGTTTTAATGAATGCAGCTTCTTTAAATGGTAATTTTCGCCTTCAAATTTAAGTAAATTTAGTTTAGTAGTTGTCTACATAATTAATAGGTCAATGACTCATTTTTCATCTCTCCTGTTCTGAAAGTTGATTTTTCATGGGCATATAGCCGGGTGGAAAATAACGTTTTCTCCCCTAGGGTGGATTTTTTTTTTAAATTGTTACATTCAGCCACGGAGTCGAAGATAATTGATGACCTACTTCATATTATTAAAATAAAAGCTTTACATATATCTAAACTCAGCTATACGAGTACATTAAGCGACGGGTTCATAACGACGATGTTGATAAAAATCCTTTTAAAGTGGTATTTTTTTTCCTAATTACAGAAAATCAACATTCAAAATCATTTCTGTAAATATCGGCAAACTTTTTTTTTCACGTTTCGGCATGACCCTCTAGATTAGTTGCGTCGCGGCCTAAGTACTCGATTACAATCGAGTAGGCCGTGGCAAGTGGCCAGTGCAAAGAGGTTGCAGGTTGGATATAGTTTGAATTTTTTTATTTAGGTATATCTAAAATCGAATAATTAATTTAGGTATTTCATATTAAGCAAATATTTCTTTACATTTATTTATAATAATAATAATTAAGCCTTTTATTTCCAATAGATAAACTAATGCATTGCGATTAAGTTCATAATTTATAATAACATTAACATTTATAATTAATCAGTTGTATATTTTATTCCTACGTCAATAGACGCCAAGCCAAAAATGGACAGCCCAATAGGGCTGTCCATTTTTGGACATAGGCCTCCTCCCTTCTATTCCACTCGTTCCTATCTGTAGCTACTCGCGTCCGTGTGATACCAGCCTCCGCTACGATGTCGTCTCGCCAGCGTCGGCGCGGCCGGCCTCGCGGTCGCGCGCTCTCTCGTGGATACCAATGTAGCATTCTCTCGCTCCATCGTCCGTCTGTGGTGCGAGCCGTGTGACCGGCCCATCGCCATTTTAGGCGGCATGCCATCTCTGCTGCGTCGACGATTTTTGTACGACGACGGATTTCGGTATTTCGCACTTTATCCATTAGTTTTAATCCTAGCATGCTACTTTCAGCTGATCTCTGGAATACTTTGATTTTAGTCAGGACTTCTTTAGTTAAAGGCCATGTTTGGCATCCATACAACAAGGTCGGTGTTATCACGGTATCCATTGCTTTTTTCTTTAATTTGATATTCATTGTTGACTTAAATATATGTTTTAAGGACCAGTATGCACTCCATGCTTTTTTAATTCGTCTTTCGACTTCATGAACAAGAAAGCGATCTTGAAAAGATATGTTTTGACCAAGGTATAGGTATTCATTAACATATTCGATATTTTCAGATCCTATCGTTATCGGTTTAGCGTCGCCGTTGGTCATAACGCACGTCTTTTCGGGGTTCATTTCCAAGCCGCATTTCCTGCTTTCATTCTGTATTGTTTTAAGCATGTACGTGAGCTCATCATGGCCGTTTGCCATCAAGACAATATCGTCCGCAAAACGTAGATGATGTAGCCGTACCCCGTTGATATTAAGTCCGAAGCTTTGCCAGTCTAGTCTCCTAAAAATGTGCTCGAGCAATGCGGTAAACAAGTTTGGCGAGATTGGGTCGCCTTGTCTTACCCCACGTTCTATTCTGAAGCGTTGTCCCTTTCTTTCCAGTTTAATTGTTGATTTTCCTCTGCTGTATATTTCAGTCAAGATGTTTATGTATTTTCTATCGACGCCTTGTGTCTCTAGTGCCTACACAGCTTCTGGTGCGATATTGTGTCGAAAGCCTTCGAGTAGTCAACAAAAGCTATGTAGAGTATTTTACCGTATTCTCTATATTTTTCTATAATTTGTTGCAAGGAGAAAATATGGTCCACTGTTGAATAGTTACGCCTGAATCCCGCCTGCTCTACTGGTTGGTTGAAATCAAGCGTTTTTCGAACTCTATTTAAAATTATGGTCGTAAAGAGCTTGTATGTCGACTGTAACAGGCTTATACGACGGTAATTTTTTATTTTGAATGGGTCTCCTTTTTTGTATATTAGTGTGATTATAGATGTTTCCCAGTCTTCTGGTATTTTTTCTTTTTGTATCAAGTCATTAAAAAGTGTCGTTAGAAGGGGGGGTCAGAGGTTCCTGGATGGCTTTTAATATGTCGTTGGTTTACCGTCGTCCCCTGGACTTTTCATATTTTTTAAAGAATTTATAGCAGTTCGAATTTCATTGTCTAGTAGAGGCGCTATGTCATTTGTCGTCGGTGATCTCGGCTTTATATTTGAATCTTGGTTTTCGCTATACAGGTTTTTATAAAATGATGTTGCCGTTTGAATAATGTTGTCTCTATTTGTTTGTTGCTGTCCAATGTTATCTTTTAGCTATGGTATCCAGGTTTTGTGTTTTAATAGACGCCTGTTTCCCCGTTTAGCAGACCCACGTCTGGAAAGCTCCTCTTCGGTGATTCTCATTCTGTGGTGAAGTTTATTTCTTTTTAATTTATTACGAATTTTTGAGTAAAGTTGTTTCAGTTTTCTTTTTTCGTCAGCAGTTTTTGGATATTTCTTTTTTAATCTAGTTCTTTCCATTATAATGTTTTTAATTGTTCCTGTTATTAGTTCGTTTTTCTTCTCTGTTAGTTTAGTCGTAGGCAGTTTCAAGGTACAGCATTTTATTCTTTCTTTAAGATTTGTGTAATAATCTTGAATATTGGTGTAGTTTAGGGGCTCTACCGATTCTGAAAATATGCTTTTCAGGGACTCTTTTTCTAAAGAGTTAAATTCTTTTAATTTTCCTTTAAAAGCTTTTGTACAGTTTTTATTAGTTTTCGTCGTACTGTAGCTTGCCCTTACCAGTCTATGGTCGGTCGGATGTGTGGTGTTTATAACTTCTATATTTTGTATGTTTTTGACGTTATTATTTCGAGTTATAATAAAGTCAATTTCATTGCGTGTCGTTTCATTCGGCGACTTCCATGTCCATCGGAGCTTTGGTTTTTTCTTAAAATGAGTATTCATTATATAGAGCTCGTTCTCCATGCAGAAGTCAATAAGAGTGGCACCTCGGCCATTCCATACTCCATAGCCCCATGGGCCCATGACTGTGCTGTGCTGTCTTCTGAGGTAGGTAGACCGATCTTTGCATTGAAGTCTCCGATGATAAACACTGCAGAGTCTGACTGCTCGAGTGCGTAGCGTAATTCGTTGTAGAATGTCTCTATGTTTTCTTCTGTAGCTTTTTCTGTCGGTGCGTATGCCTGGATAATATTAAGCCTAGTATTGTTTATTGAAAGGTCCAATCTAGCTACTCGATCTGATATGGGCTTGAAGTCGATGATGTGAGGTTTTATTTCTTTTTTTTATAGAAAATTTATTTATAGAATTATATAAATACAAGAAATAAGATTAAAACTATTAGATCAGATAAGTTTTTAAACATTTCTAAAGTTGGCAGTACCTATGTGTATTTTAAATCGGTTCCTAAATTACCGAGATATCGCGTTACATTCACACATAAAAAAAATACAGACGAATTGAGAACCTCCTCTTTTTTTGAAGTCGGTTAAAAACCACCATATTTCAATTCACATATTATTATTTGAAATCAAGTTATAGTAAGAATTTGTACCCAGTTTAAAATTAATGAAATTTCAATTGTTAAGGCTCGCTCGTTCAATGTATTATACATATTATAAGTATATTGTGTCAAAAATAACAAATATTTTTAATTATTTGGAACACTAATTATATCCGTTCCTGTGAATGTATAAAGCAATACTATAATAGTCAAATCAGCAAAAAAGTCAAAAACGTTCGGTGTAAGTATGAAGTTTGTAGGGAAATTAGGAACAAAGTGATTTTCTATCAAACTCTATGTACTGTTTAAAAATCTTTGAAGTAGCAAAAAGAAGTTGAAGTGTGATGTTTTCGTGAGGTTTGTTTATTGGTAATGTAAGAATAATTTCTTTTTACTGTTGTCTTAGTTGTTAGGTAGGTATCTATTACCGTATAACATCGTCGGAATTTTCGGAAATGAAAGCATACCCGGCGCATTAGTAGTAATTTGGCCTATTAATGGAAAACGACGACAGTTAATTTATTTTTAATATGGCCATATTCGACCAAATTGAATACGGAACGGATGATCCAAGAAAAAAATGGTCCCAGATTTTGCTGTGTAAATTTATCTTCTAGTGCGTGATCACGACCATATAAATAAAAAAACTACAACTTAGGAAAGTTGAAAAACCCCCGACATTTTCATTTCAAAGTTCAGTATCTCAAAAACGGCTGAACCGATTTTGTTGAAACGTAGCTAAGAACACCTCGATCACGTCAGCTTTTGGATTAAAAAAAACCGCATTCAAATCGGTCCATTCGTTTAGGAGCTACGATGCCACAGACAGATACACACACACACACACATAGACATACACACAGACAGACAGACACACAGACACGTCAAACTTATAACACCCCTCTTTTTCCGTCGTGGTTTAAAAATATGGAATATTTGGGACACGTTTTCTCTTGTATGAGGATCGATATATCATCAACGATTATGTGTAAGAAAAAGAAAAACACAAAAAAACGAATTCTGAAAAAAAGTTCAGGAACCTACACATAAAAAAAAAACGCTCGTTTATACTTTTTCCTTTGAGCTTCGTAACTCCATGATCCGTCTAAGCAATGTTGCCGTGAGTTTGAGTAAAATCCGTCTGTAAATGTTGTTCCTTAACTTCCGTTCTTTAACGGCCTCCGTAGCCCAGTGGGTAGTGACTCTGCCTACGAAGCTGGAGGTCCCGGGTTCGAATCCCGGTTAGGGCATTTATTTGTGTATTTATCACGAATATTTGTTCCTGAGTTATGGATGTTATATATGTATATAAGTATCTATATGTATGTATCTATTATATATATCATCGCCTAGTACCCACAACACAAGCCTTACTGAGCTTATCGTGGGCCTAGGTTGATTTGTGTAAGATTGTCCCGTAATATTTATTTATTTTATTTTATTTATTTATTCCTAATCAAAGTTTGCCATCCCTACCGCGCCAGCTCTGGGCGAAACATTGTATTGCGTGCTGCGTCACGAGCCGTTGCTAATGTTCGTATTATTAGTAGATATATCGGGCTGCGCGTGCCGCCCCGCATCCACTTCCACGGGCTATTCGAGGCACGTCCGCAAATTACGCAGCGGGATAATTCAAGACACGATCCTTAGAGTCTCTGGGATACCGGAGCGACATATCCGCCCGTGTTTATAAAAAAAATAACCGGTCAAGTGCGATTCAGACTCACGCACCGAGGGTTCCGGACCACCCCGTACAATAGAACCAAGTCCACTATAAACTTACACTCACTAAGTATGTATTCACATACTTAGTGCGTATCAGTTTATACTGGACATTAAATTTTCAGTGATGTAACTAAAAATTTACGGTTTTCGCAATTTTTCCTTTATCTGTGCTATAAGACGTTGCTTCGTACCAAATTTCAAGATTCTGAGTTCACGGGAAGTACCCTGTAGGTTTTGATTTCCTTGCGAGCTTCGAAAATTTGCGGCATAAACGGCTGTATGTTATGATTGCGTTGGCTTAGAAGTTTGATTTTTTCACAGCTCCAAGGGACAGTAGACCTGAGTATTTGATATAAATTTCAGCTTGATACCTCCACGCGTTCCTGAGAAAAAGGGTCTTGACAGACGGACGGACAACAAAGTGATCCTATAAGGGTTCCGCTTTTTCCTTTCGAGGTGCGGAACCCTAAAAATGCCGCCATACAATCTCCTCACACCAAAGCAATCAACCCTTTGATAGACTTGGATAAATTTCGTTTTCATAATGTATGTTGGACAAACAATGACACGAGCGCAGATAACGTTATCAACCGCACTTCGGAACGTGGTCGGTGTGTACTCGTACGAGTATGTATTTATCGAACGAAACGATTTAGGGAAACTCAACACCGGATAAAATAAAAAGCACTATTCAAATATCATATAGCTCGCTATCCTTCAGCGAACACCCGTTTTGCATTTCAATGTCGCTCTAAATATTTTACCCTGCATTTCAATACGAAGGCGAGAGGCGAGTAGAACCTGAAATATTGACTGATCGGATAACGGTTTGTCATCAATTTTGAAGAAGCCTTTAAATGCATCTAAATTAAATCTGCAGTAGATTTATAATGTTCCATTTCACTCAATATTTTATAGGTCTAAAACTTCGTAGCTCTCTTTATAAATTTATCGCAAGCTCTACCAAGATATACCGACGCCATTAAAGTTTCACGCCCCTGTCACTCCGCCCAATGTTGGAACTAACTGAGACACCGCAATTGGCTCCTGGGGTAAGTTTCATGACATCCAACTTTTACCGTTATTTAAAGCTAAGCTCTAATTGACTTATCGGATACTTGGTTTCGTTCTTATGTGAATATCAATTATGCAGATAAGTCGAATCTTCCTTTGCAGATCACTTCAATGTTTGTTATTAACTAATTGCACTCTACAGATAGTACGTCTACCTACCTACTAAAGTATTGAGCGTCGAGTGTCATGAGAGAGGCGTGCAAATAAAGACTGACGCACATCTATAATCGTCACGAATTACGAGTTAACGAGTTACCCAATACAAAACGATCTCTCTTAAACAAAGACGTTATTAAAAAGGCCATTTGTCGCATCCACCTACAGCGAAAGTCTGTGATTCAGCATTGGCACGACTCCGATAAGTCATGGTTTCAGTTTGTACCTTTCTCTTGTGAATCACTTAATTGTTTTTAAATCGCAGCCAGTACAAACAAAGTTTATGTAAGCTATTTACATATAAACAAAGTTTATATACGCTTTTATTTTAGGTGTAATTAACAAGAAAATATTTTACTAACGCACGATAATCAAAAAGAGTTAATTAAATATTCCGCTGCAATACTAATGTTTTTTTTTTAATTTAACGCAGCGACATATAAGTGGCTAGTATTAAATAGGTATGCAATCTGCACGTTTCTCTAAAGAGGTTTCACACATTTCGTATTATGTTATATTAAGGCGAGTCTAGGAAATGTATGTAAAGATATCTCTATGTTCTCCCTCAGATAAAATTTTGAAAAAAATACATGTTGTAGTTTATTAGTGGGTGTACTATTGGTGAAAAAATTAGAGCGGTCTCTAACCTTTAAGTAATTAAAAAAAAATTAAAAAAGTTTAGTCAGCTTTTATTTTTTTTTTGCTATGACATAATGAAAATATTATTATGTCATACAATTATCTTGACTCAATGTACAACATATGTGAATAATACTAAAATCGGTTAACTAGAAAAAAAGTTATCAAAGAACAATGATTTTTCGTTTTTTTTTTTTTTACAAAAACTATAATGTTTAGTGTGCTCAAATTTTGCACAATAATTACTGGTGTAGAGGCACACCAACCATAAAAATTACAAGCCCAAATTCGTCGGGGGCAGAATCACTTAGCTTATCCTGGCACGCCCTTTGTCAAAACGATATGACTTAATAGTCTTAATACTGGAAAATGTAAATTAGTATTAAACTATTTAGCGGTATAAATAGTTAAATGCAACTATAACCGGTAAAATATTATTTAAAACCATTAACGGTCCCCGATTCAGTATTCTTTGATCTGTGCCAATACTAATAATAAACAGGTGTAATGTGTGATGTATGTGTCTGTGTGTATGTTGTATGTTGGGGGTAATCTCAGAAACTATACCCATCCTATTCTAAAAACCCTTTCTTCAGTATAATATGTATGTATGTATGTAAGCACTTTATTGTACACGAAACAGGTTAAAACATAAACATGATATGTAAGATTAAAGTATAGGTACAAAGGCGAACTTATCCCTATAAGGGATCTCGGTGGGAATATAAGGGATATGTAGAATGGACCTACAGGATTAAGTATGTGCTATATTTTATCCCGTTGCTCCGCCTAGATTCTTTGTATACGCGGTGGAGCCGCGCGGATAGCTAGTATTCTTGAATGCGGCTAACTAGTTGTGCATTTATTACGGCAGTTCCGTTGTTGCCATTTAACCGGCTTGATAATGTCCACCATTGTGCTTCTGGAGCGTGCCGTGCCGTGCGGTATCGGCGTGAGTCGCCTAGTTGTCCGCCGAGAGGAACATCGCGCTCATAAATATGCTAGTCACAAGCTTTTTCTCAATTAATGACCAGCAAATGCGCTTATACAGTCACTATCACATACATCGTAGGTACTTAACATGCAGATGTGCTCAAAATATCGGAAAATGCATATTGGGTCTTTACAATAAGGTCGTGTTCATATGTTTATTTTCTACGATGACGACTGTAGGTACGTGCTGCACAGTTGCATTTCAATTTCTTTGTTGACTAAAAGTGAAATGTGGCCCAATCTATGGATTGCGGTAGGTCGCATCGTTACCTGCATGGTCGGTTAATGACGCGTTGTTCATGCCCGCTGCTGCGGCGCTATAAGCGGCGCGGGCGCCGGTGCGACCGTGACCCAGCGCGGGCTTTCTCCCGCTGACAATTGTTTCTCGCCACCTGCCTCATTATCATTACTTCCACCTACTTGAAATAAACGTCTCAATGGCAAGTTTCTTTCAATTTGCCTTAATTGCCAATGGCTATGTGTATCTGTGAAGGTTTTCTCAATCTTAAAATCTCGTTATGCACGAAATGGACCGTGGTAGTAGAACAGTATAATGGCGCTTGACAATCATGGCAATTGGGAAAATGTTACTATGACTTTCTTATTTTCAAATAAAGGCACCTGGTCATTGTATTGTGTTCTTCATTTCATCGTTAGTAATTTTGTAATTGCGTAGATATGTCTAGATAATTCAAATGATGGAAAACGATACTTCCATTTGGCATACGCAATAAATGGTCGCGAAATATCTTTTTTAACAACTTTCAAGAGTTATATATTTTGTAACAGAGAGAAATGGAAAATACTCCACCGACAAGAGGATAACTCTTAAATTTGTGATGTGATGATATTTTGTCATTTAAATTTAGTATTTGCGCATTAGGCTATTACATTTTATTTGGACTTTATTAAATATTGTCGGGGCACTTATCTCGCTTTCTCGTAACAGTAGCACAAAGGTCTATCATTTCACATAGTTAACAAAGCAATCTCACAATTCTCTGAGGACCTCTGACCCATCTCAGCGAGTATAAGGAGGCGCCGGCCGCGGGGTCAGGCCGGCGTACTTAGCCGATATTACGGCATGTCCGATTGACATTCTAAATCCCGTTTTGATCATCCCGATTTCGCGTTGCTGTCAAACGGCGATCGACAGGAGGGCTTAAACCCTCGATTACACCCTTATACCCTGAGCTTCAACCATCCGTACCTCGGTTTATAATTTAGGAAAGGTTTTCTAATACGTATTATGATATCAAACTATTTCAAATTGTTGTGGATATAAAGCGAATGCGTTAAATGAGTAAAAGTGCTAAGGTTAAGACCGAACGTTTGCGCCCAGCCTAAATATCAATCTGTGAGTAGGTTCGTAGATTTATTTACGCATTTAATTGTTAAATAGAGGAAAAGTATGGGCTTCCGTTCGTGAGTTGTGTAACGGTTACCGTGAGAAGAAAGCGCGAGTCGGGGCCACCTTGCTCGCTACTGTTCGATACATAACAGTACCATACGCTACACGAATTGTGGGCGCCTCCCGTATTAAGTAAGGGCAGCCACGCGAAGACGCTTTGATCGTGCAGTGAGCTCTTACCCACCTACTGCGTTCATTAGCGCTAGCTGCCTACATTCCGATGTAAACAGTTAACATGAATTGTGTGTCATCGTCGTCTTTACTGGGTCAATCTTGCCTACCGTATACTACGAGTATTATGATTTATAACAGTCGCCGCTAAACGAAGGCTGTCGGAGCAGCTTTCATGTTTATAAGAAATCAGATAATGAGCTAAAGATTCGTTTAGATACGCGATTTCAACCATAAAAGGCATACAGTGTACCTACTATATTTTTTCTGATACAATTATACAACAATATCCGATTGATAATAATTGCAACATTGAGATCTAATGGATGCGTTCCGGAGCCCGGCCGCAATGGCCGTGTTAAGAAACTTCCCTCGGGTTACGTTCGGTTCGGTGTAATTAACACCGACGAGTCAATTATGTTATGATTTACCTATGATGTTACTCGTAAAAAACATTTATTATTCATATGGGCGCGGTCTTATAATTCGCGAAAACGTATTTTGTCGGAACCGATACCACTATGATGTCAGACTGTCAGTATCTCGGTAACAGGCAAGTATAGTTCCGAACGTAATTATAATTGAGGTTAATTGTATATTGGAATTTTCTTATTTCAATAAGCAGTCGAGTGGGTCTGTAGCCGAGCGCGATGAAAAGCGGGCGAGTGTGAAATGCGAGGTATGCGCCTGGGCCGGTGCGTTAATGAATCGAGGCGGACTCGAGACTCGCGTAAAAAGTTTAGCGAGCCGTTGGCGACCGCGATGCCGAGCGGCGCGCGACGACACGAGCCGGCTCCTGCGATACCATCGCACATCCCACACTTCGATTAAAGGCCTCCACACACCGGTCCCGCCGCGGGCCCGCGTTCGATGTGTGTTTGAAGTGTAGTTTCAATGTTTTACAACTTGTGCGGGCCCGCGCCCGACCCGCGCCCGCGACCTGTGTGTGGAGGCCTTCACATTCATGCATTTATATATCCAAATTAATTCCTTACTATTGTGTTTAACCTTCCGGATGCTTTAACAATGACTGCGCTGAAGGATTATACACTTTTTGTGTCTGTCATAGAGTCAATTTTCGTTTCGATAGCATTGATCGATCATCATACGAAGGGTTAAGTTACTTATTATTAGGTATGCATCTCGTTCACGATGCTCAATGTGAAAAATATTTTAGTAAATGGTAAATGGACGATTGCAACTCCAGGGTTAGTGTCACATGAGCAGTAAGCTCTCAGTGTTGATCCTGCGGATTATGATTATTCTCTGTGTTAGGTAATTACCATCTTGAGGGACGATCTAGGTCCCTCGGTATTAATATAGCACATTCTCAGGAGCTCTGGTGATCTTAGTTTGCTCGGGAGTTGAGCGAGATGAAACTTCGCTGCGTCTAACTTCAAAAGTAACTCTTCAAAGGTATAACTAATTCTTATTTTTCAAATACTTAATGTTCTGTAACGAGCTTTTGACTGCGTATGTGCCTCGATCTTAGAAAGGAAGTAATTTGGCTTGTTTATACCCATTTTCACGCACATTCGTTGCGCATCGTAACAAGCAGATTAAAATCACTTAGCTCGTAAAGGGGAACATTGGGTAACCTCTGACAAAAAACCTTTCAATCAATACGAATTTCCTGATGTCTATCTGCTATTTCTTTTGCGTTACATCAAATTGATTAGGCTGACCAAGATTATTTAATCCTCTTTCAACCGATTCCATTTTGCTCATTATTGCCACTTTTAGGTTAAAAAAGTGCATTATAACAATCAATGTAAACAACGAAGACAATGGAGTAGGCGGGGCCTCTCTAATGTCTAGAATGTCCGCTAATCCATCATCTCGACAGGCGTCCGAAGACGTGACTAAGATGCATGTCACTGGCGCACCTGTGCAGCTATGTTATTCACAACAGGTTTCATCTTATCTCACCGCTCATTCTTAGTGTCTCTTGAAGCCGGGATTCGTAATAACAACGCGTAATCGGAGGTCTGACTTACACTGGTTCGCCTTAGAGGTGAATCGTTGTGAATAACAGTCCAGGTCAATAAACCACATTAGCGACATTAGCTGCGCTTACCGCGGTTAGCGTGGGCTACTCGTGCCCGATATGACGTTACTGCGAGGTCAACTCGCTTGAGGTGTTTGCGTCTGCTGTGCACACTGGCGTTGATGTACTGCGATTCCATACCTACAGATCGCGGGCCCGTTCACGCGGCTGGACAAAACACAAGCTCTAAGGCTACATGCCCTAAGATAAATGCGATTCCATACAAGTACCTTTCTAATAGCTTTATGCTACCTCGTGGCTTGGCATGGCTCTGGTCTGTTGTAACCGCAGCCTAAAGCCTAAGGCCGGCGTTGGTCGCGTGTGCCGTGTCGCCGTGTCCCCAATAATCTCTTTAAAACCTGCAAATCGCTCATGCCTTATACGGATAGGCCCGGTTTGATGTCCCTACCTTATTTGGCAGGTTTTGGTTCAAAGTTTTTTACATATTTTATACGGTTCATGTTTACGGCGTCGTCCTGATGAATTTACGGTACTTTTGATTAAGAGGCTGACAAGACCAAATTGGTTGAAATTGATATTATTTGAGCAGTTGTATAAGAAAAACTATTTGTTCTAGCACATAAAAAAAAAAAAGTTAATATTCATCATATTTCCAAGACCGTAGACGGACTCGAAACATAATTGGATGAAATCGGCTCGATAGAAAATAATTGCAAAGATTGGTCTTAAAATCATCTTAAACGGTTCTATGTCCTTATTTTGTTGACGTATGGGTCTGCAATTAAAAACACGAAGTCCACATATTCATACCTAAACCGTAGACGAGCCATATTTCACAAATAATCCACACTTTTTTTTATTTCAATATTTATTCATTATTTTCGTCTAAAACCTGGCCGCTCTAGTAACACTCGCTCTCGTTTACTCCGATACAAATAGACAGTGTGCGCGTTTTTGGTATTGACAGCGCCTTAACAGTTTGGTACCTACTTAGCGTACAAACCAGGCCAATCGGTACAATAGGCCGATACTATATGTACAGTCGCCATCACATACATCGGAGCAAACAAGCAGCTCACAAACATCGGAACACACCTCTATTTTCAAGGCATTAGGGTGCATGTGCCGATATTTTTGAACACCTATAGTGTACCTATGTATGTGATAGCGACTGTACAATGCTAAATAGTAGGTTATTCATATTCTAGAAAATGGAGTCACAACTTGGTTGCAATCAAACTTCCATAAACAATTCTGTCATTACACATAACGTATGTATAGCTGGAGATAAATCTTTGATGCCACTCAGACGCTTACTTATGGGCATTAAGAGATGATTTTATGTTTAGGTAACGCTTAAGGCGACCACTTAAAGCTTTTATGGAGCAATTCTTACGCCGCGGCAGGAGCCATAAATGACAAAGGGAATACTTAAACGTTCAAACGTTGATATCCAGCTTGCACAGTGTTCACAATATCGCTACATTTCGTAAATGAGAGGCCGTGGTAAAATTAAAACATTGAAATGGGCATTTATGTTGAAGAGAGTTGTTAGTGACCCATATTCTCGGCTACCTAGCGACCTAGCGGCACGGTCGGCGTTGTCTGCAAGCTTGTCGGGGAGTTTGTCGACGCGAGTATTCGCGCATTAATCTCGACGGCCGGTGGAGAGGAGACAATGCCGGGTGTCCCACGGCGCATGCTCCGCCGAGCTCGCTAATAGCGGCACAGTTACTCTGCCCATTGTCTTACGTGCGTCGTCTAAGGTTTTTGTCCACTCGAGACGTCGATAAAAATTTCAGGGAAAATTAAGTGTCGTCGCTGCCTGATGATAATGTAATGGACGGCGGCGCGCGATAACGGCGCCAATTACGCCAAGGGCGAACGCCGGCGCGACACTCCCGCGCCATAATGTATGCACGTCGTTAGCTTAAATTATAGCGCTACTTGGACCTACATTACCTACACAATACAGACCAAAAGCATAATATATTTTAGAACTTGGGAATTTTGGTAGAAATACAGGTTGTTCTCACAATTATGATTAGGTTACTACTTAAAATACAAAAAATCCTTCCATATAGGTACAGTCAGCATCAAAAGTTATTACGCAATCGAAGACGTCAAAAGTTCTTATCCCCTTTTAATAAAGACTTTTGACGTCTTCATTTGCGTAGCTACTTTTGATGCTGACTGTACCTTCTTGTTTTCAATTCTGTCGCAACACAGTCTTAGCCTGTTTTTGGTCCTTGTGTCCATTATGTGTGTTTTTGTCTAGTCTACACACTACCTGCTTTCAAGATACTTGGATCTGAAAACAATTTACCACAATTGTATAAAGTAGGTACCTTCTGTATTGACTCATCTTATAGTAGTTTATGCAATCGTTATATAATGGATGCTTTTAAGTCGAGTATCACGTTTAGGCCACGAAGCTTGCTGAGTGGCCTAATTAAGGTACGAGACTTAAAAAGCTAATTATATAACTATTGTATACAATACTTTTTCTACGAGTCAACGGAAATAATAATTCATTAAACAAACTTGGTATCTATTGAAAATCGCCCTGCTGAAATGAAGCGCAGCACCTTAGTAATTTTGCGCGTTGATGTCTTCACAGTTATCTTATACAGCTCCTGGATTCATAAGATGACTGCTGGCGGTTATCTTATGAAACTATACGAGCTCCGTGACGAGCTCGTGGAGCTCCAGGATTAAAAAGCATGTGATCTTAGTTTCGTGTACGAAATCTTAATTCAAAGATTAAAGTCGACGAGTAGAAAAAAGCTAATATGATAGCTAGTGTTTCCTTAAGAAAATCGTAAAGTCTTTACGAGAAGGGTTTTCTCATCGTAACCTTATAAGTTGTCGGTTGAGGTTTCGCGCCGCGGAGGGAATAGGTCCACCCCCGATCCTATCCGCGCCTCTCCTGGGGGTACACTCCGCCTATAAATAGAAGCTTTTATCCGAAAAGTTACCTACTATAAATTTACAACCACATATAAGTGACGACGATGCGATGTGAAAGCATTGACGCAATCAATATTATTAATGCTTATTATACGGTACGCTACAGCAGACAGGATCTGATAATGCCTTTACCATTTGATTACAGAACGTGGTTATGCTCATGTTGAATTTGGAAAATCCGAATACCTCCATGTTTGTGTGTAGGTATAATAGTTGTTTGTGTTTTTGGACACAAACTGTAAGTCAACACAATACAATAACAATGGTTTTTAAATATCCCATCTTATTGTTTATGTCCCACGACTAAGAGGAAACTAACGACACACCCCATGATGATGTTAAACCTATCCAACACCAATCCATCAAGTAGTTTAAGCTGCAGAACGTGCCAAAGAAATAGACATACATACCTTCACTCGAAAAACATAACCCTCATTGCTGATTTGTCGGTGCGGAGGCGGTACGATATCCGTACCTACCTAAGCTGTCCGTGTCAACTGTCAGTCTAGTCAGTACCGATTCGTTACTGCACTGAGCGCCTACATTGAGTATGAGTATATATGAATATATCCTGCAGCGGGTGCAGCAGGATGCGGGTAATGCAGTACTGCAAAAGCACCGCCCAGCTTCCACAAATTTTACTGCGCGAATGTCATACCTGCTGACAGTATACTGCCGAGTAAGGAAATCTGTGCGACATCACAGTAAGCTCGCTTCAAAATACAAAATACCGCGTACCGACACTTGGTGCTACGACAGAATACTCGCTACTTATGACTTTAGTGTGCTACGCGCTTCGACGTGCTACGGTGTAGCACTGCCGCGCACTGTTAAGGCTATGTTAATTAAGGCATACATCTCAATATTTGGTGAAAACCGGGCAAGTGCGAGTCGGACTCGCGCACGAAGGGTTCCGTACCATTATCAATAAAAATATTTATTTTATTTTGTTTTTATAGCGGCAACAGAAATACATAATCTGTGAAAATTTCAGCTGGAACTATCACGGTATCAGTGAAATACAGCCTGGTGACAGACAGACGGACGGACGGACGGATGGACAGCGAAGTCTTAGTACGGAGTAGAGAGTACGGAACGGAACCCTAAAAATGAGTTGTTTAGTAACCAGTTTATACCTTATAACGTAACAATTTTCGTGTCGGAAAATATAAATCATAATCTGCAAGATATGAGAAGTAACATAGTTTTCGTAGAAATCCATTTTAACATAAGAAAGTAGAGGAAAAAAAATCTAAAGTTAACCCTATTATTTCACTTGTAACCAGTTTACTGCTCCATTTTTTATCAGAAAACTATGAAATTTTGTAATCTTCTTCATAAAGTAATGAACAATAACTTCATTTTCTTACTTACTTAAATTTCTTCTCGTTTTCTGAAATATTCGGAAAAACATGATATCCGCGCTTTCGAACACGCACTTCTATCTCGCTCACGCGTATATGCTCAGTGACAGGGAGAGAAGACCATGATCGTGCGGAGCCTTAAGAAAAAAACTATAATTGAGTAAAAATCGTATATATTGTGTAATTATGGATCTAATCTATACGTACCTATTTTGTATGTCACTGTAATGTACGCCTCGTGTGTTCTAAGCTTAAGCCCTTTCATAACTTTATATCTAAGAATATATATTTTTTCATTCATACTAATTATTTGGCACGCAAAGTATCGGTAACAAGTTAATTACAGTTATTAACGTCGTGTGTCTATTTAAAGGCAATCAAATGTCTGTGATATCACTATATCACTAGATTTAATTGCCTTTATATATAGACACGGAGTCATTAGTTAGTTAAACAAACGTTAGCATTACATTGCTTAAATAATTGTGAAAATAATAAATATGAATTAATTACACAATTTTTGGTACATGGTTTTTGTTGATATCTTATCTTATCTAGGTGAGGGCCCTTTCGGATGCACTTCGACCCAGTGGGATCTTTTGTGCATTTGCCCTCTCCTTTATACCTGCTCCCAGGCTTGCTCCATCATTTCCACAAAGCGGATGATGCAGTTCGCCGGGAGCACCTTGAATTCCTTTGGTTGCGGGTAACCGTTACCCAAGTAGTTCATTCTTTGTCTGGCAAGAGCATGACATTCACGCAATAAGTGTTCCATAGTCTCATCCTCCTCGCCACACATTCTACAGTCTAAACTATCAGATAGTCCCATCTTGGCCAAGAGATCCTTGACCCCGAAGTGACCTGTGAACACCCCAGATATAATTCTGAGTTGCTTCCTACTGGATTTCCAGAGTTTTCTGGTCCAGCCCGAGTCCACTCCTTCTATGAAGAGCTTAGAGTGGTTTTTGTTGATAACACTGTTAGCTCAACTTAAAATTGTCCTTAGTTAAAATTTATGTTTCAATGAACAAAGTTTTAACCACGAACTTTGTAAATTTTGTACGATTTGGTTGTCCGTTATACAAGCAATAAAAAACGTAAAAAGTCTAATAAATTTTAGTCAAATTAAACTCAACAGTGTATGTGTCATGAGTCATGACATGTGAAAGTTAGCGCTTATTGTGTATTTAAGTAGGCAGTTTCGTGATATACCAAAACACTCGGTATTTTCGGTAAGCTTATAAATTTACATCGTAAAATTCATACCCATTCATATAGCTTAAATATTTCCGTACAATGCGTTGCGCGTATTTTTGATATTTCGCAGTTTATATAGGTCAGATGTTTAAAAGATTCGTACATTAAAAGTTAGCGAAGTATACAAGCAACTACGCGAGCCAATGTCCGCTAATGATGGCTTAAATGTCCCCAAATTGCACTGGACAGCTTGTCGAAAAAAGTACCTTTCGCATAAATACCTAAGACATCAAATAGTATAGAGCGTACACTTCGCGCTTGACAATGTGAATTTCATGGCGACATGGTTACCGTATATGGTTTCTGAAAAAGCAATGGGGAATGGATGAAAATTTTAGAAGTGCCTGATTCTTTTTTTTGGTGATAGGAATCCCTTCGGAGCAAAATGCACAAAAAGCAAAATGTACACTACCTACACGCAAAATGTAACCAATGGCAAAATCTACACTACGCAAATTATACACAACGCATATTGTGAAACGCGCAGAACGTACAAAAAGCAAAAAGTACATTCGCAAAATGCAAATCGCAAATTTATTTTCCGATTTCCTCTCGTTTTTCCTTTGCGTTGTGTATGATTTGCGTATTGTAGATTTTGCCATTGGTTACATTTTGCGTGTAGTTACATTTGCGTGTTTGGGCTTTTTGTGCATTTTGCTCCGACCTAAATAACCTTCCTTATTAGCACCAGAAAAAACTAACAGACATTTCAGCTGCGTCAATAATTTTTGAAAAATATAAACTCGGCGAATGAGACACTTTCCTTGATCCGTCTCATATTACAAAACATATTTTAAATATCTGACGCTGGCAATGACAAATATAGCTGCTGCAGCTCTCAATATCATTGCCAGTGTCAGTTTACCACGGTTTTTTAAGATATTTTTTTGTACTATGAGACGGATCAAGCAAAGTGTCTTATTCGCCGTCCTAAACCCAAAAAATAAGTGAGGCCACTGTTTTTATAAAAAAAAAAAAATTGACGCAGCTGAAAAGTCTGCAACTTTTTTCTCGTGCTAAGGAAGCTTATTCCTATCACCAAAAATGTATCAGGCACTTCTAAAATTTTCATCCATTCCCAATTATATACGTAGTCGTATCGGAGCACAGCGCCTGGCTCCAATTAACGACTTGGAGCGAGTCGGGAACACCTCGGCTGCTTTGTTAAACACTGCAAATTCCAGTTAGCCCTCCGGATGTAGGGGCCTCCAGTGACAGCGTAAACAAAGCCGCCGCTCCAAACTTCAAACTTGCAGTTTAAATTACATGACTTTTCCCTCGTGCCCGAGTTTGGTCGGCTACGGCTATATTTCTTTATTATTTTGCATATTTATAAATGAAAGCAATCCAGACGTGAATAAATGAACATTTGCTTTTATTAATATTTTTTGTAATAATTATAAAGGTCGCGGGAGTCCGCTGGATGCGGGTGGCGCAGGACCGGTCATTTTGGCACTCTTTGGGGGAGGCATTTGTCCAGCAGTGGACGTCTTTCGGCTGATATGATGATGATGATGATGAATTATAAAGGTTAAGTTCGTCGGTTTTCAGTAAACACCGCGATCACGCTAACGTTTATCAGATAGCGATGAAAGCATGTAGCGATTCGCAGTTTAACACGTGTTATTATGATGCGTACATATTCTTACGTAAAATGAAACGGTAATCGTAACAGCACATCGTAATGCGTTTTTAATATGTTTTAAAACGCTGTTGTGTGGAGTACAGTACAGGTCGGTAGTGCCTCGGGCAGATGACAGGGCTAGTATTCACAACGCTTAATAGCGGCTACTCACCAGAACCAGTATAACTGCCCTTCGATTACGCATAGTTGTTACGAACCTCGGGATCAAGATATAGGTACTAGGGGTAAGAGGTGAGTCAAGATAGATTGTGAATCGCATGTCAGGTGCTCGTGGGGTTCCCATTGCACCGCTATCTGCTGACTGTATCTTGCTTATCGCGGCTTTTCCATGTCGAATGTTCTGTTAATGTAGCCTTTATCCGGTACGTTGCCTGCAGGTATTTATTTTATTGATATTTTTCAGTATACCATTACCTACCCTTCCGCATTAAACTGTCAAAGTACATATAATAATCGGACTCGAGTAATCTTTAATCGTTTATTGATATTTTCCTTACGACAGCAAGGAAACATAATGACAGTTAGAAGTGACTTTTTGTAATAGTGGCCCTTGTTTGACGACGGCTCTTTTATTAACTTTAGCATTTGGAGTCATACCTACACAGAGTTGGGTTTAAGATTGTATTTAAATGTCCTTTGGGAGCGCTGTATGCAGATAACCCTCCTCTCCTTCGGCAGTCGGGTAATAAACGTCAAACGTTTATGTACTCTGATAGTAATTATAGATTATCCCGTATGCAGTTAAAGGGGTGTACCTAATAGTCTATGTGAGGACACGCTTGGTTTACAATACCCTCGACATTTTATACACGAACGAAAGCTTTCGTAATCGCCGTAACCCGCGAAATATTGGCAGTTTCGATCGCACGTTGCATTTCCGCGAGTTGGTGCATTATTGTTGCGCACGTTCCGAGACCGAATTGAAGCGCTCCGCGAAGTGGCGGCGCCGGATATTGGGCGGGCGGCTGTCGGCTTTGTTCCACATTTGCATGTCCTATCTCGCTGCTAATGAAATGCAGCAAGTACCTACAGTTGGGGAAATTGGTACAAACTTTCTGCTTACTTGAGTGAGGGAATGTATGTTACACCTAATTAAAATACGATTAAAATCAGTTAACGATTCTGATGTTAGCTACTAGTAGCGCCGCAGAGGTGTCAGAGGGGTCGGACGGGTATGCGGGAGGCGACCCGAGGCTAACTTCAGACACGCAAACTTTTGTGCCGCGTACCTACTGTACTACCTCTATCCTAAATTGATATACTCGTAGGTAATTGTGTGTGATACATTTTTTCATATATCTGGCTTGAATCTCTCGAGTTTTTGACATCGCTTTGTAGTTTTAAGCACAGTCCAGTGATATAACAAATGAAAGAACGGAAAGTTAAATAAACAGGGACAGCTGGCGTGAATGAGATGCAACCTCAGCAGTGTCCACTTGTCATTTTATACTGCGCTAGCTTCTGAGAACTTTACGTCGCTTTTCTTTACGACATACCATTTATTTCTCGTTCATATCTTCCCTATTATCTCTAGAGCTGACGCGGGCTGGACAAGCAGTATAAATCGCTCAGCCATTAAATGCTTAACGTGTATTTAAATGAAGATTTGCCTATAAAATGCGTTATCATAAAACAATCCATAGTCGAGTCAGCATTGTAAGATATTTCCGATGTCACAAATACATTTTTTTCGAGAAACTATCTGAATAGCGTAGAGAAAGTTCGCGGTTGAGAGAACCACGCGTGCGCGTGCGGCGGGCTATATCGCATCGCTGCGCCAAGCTCTAGCTACGGGGCGAGTCTTATATAGTGCAATGCGAGTAAGGGCACCGTAGTCTGCCTGTTGTTCTTGTCACAGGTATCCATGGTATACATATATATAGTTAATATAGCTATCCACGCCGTGTCCGGCGATGGCGACCATAGCTAGTTGCGGGCGTGAGCCCTGATATGGCTTGCGAAGCCGAACTTACTCAAACACTCGGTCGCATGAAGCACATGTAAAGCTGACCAGTTTTAGCTAATAAAATGTAAAATCAATTAGGAGCGTTGTTTGCCAACAAACCGCATTGTGGTTTGGCAGATTAATTGTACCTATGTAAATTTAGCTATAAGCCTTAAAGAGAATAAAATACATATATTGTCAAAATACAATGTATATTAAAAAAATACAGTTATTCGAGGTCCTGATTATTCATTTATCGTTAGTTTCAACGTTGTAGCATTTACCGAACATATATCGTTCTGACATCAACAGGTCTGCACTGATGATGTGCCGAGGAAATGAAAACGGCCGCTATGAGTGTGAAAAGACTAAAATAACCAGTCCGTAGAGTATATCTTTGTTGCAAAAGGTGGTGTAGAAGATTTTGTTTTTTAATATTGTTTACATCGATACAACCGAGCAAATATCAAAAATGTTACACGAGATATCTTGGGACAACTTTTGGCAGCCACAAATCTGGGACTTTTTTCGGTTTCTCACTCGTAGCTTCTATACGGTGCATCCTAGCGAAAAGTTACACACCAGGGAATTAAAGAACATGAAATTATGCGTCTAATGAGTACCAATACATATTAATTCAGTTCAGCGACATAGTAGAAAACCATGGTCGAAAACAAGGCTTTCCTCAAGTTTGTAAGTTATTTCAAGATAGTCGTTTTTAAGCTTCTGCGTTTCAATTTTGAATTTAACTATAGGTTTTAGCTCCTCAATTGTAGGAATTTACAGAATCGACAGTCATTTCAGCATTAGTATCATCATAACTGGTAATCGAAGAGCTGGCAGTTTTCTCGTGCAACGCATCGGCATTGCAGTTCAACGAAGAAATACTGTCAGCATACTCGGTACAATGCCTAGAGGGCCTTTTTAGGGTTCCGTAGCCAAAATAGCAAAAACGGAACCCTTATAGTTTCGTCATGAATGCCCGTTTTTGATATTTGATCGGTTGTATCGATGTCAACAAAAAAATCTTCTACACCACCACTTGCAACGTACCCCGGGGTGCTTTGAACCTCTATACGGACTGGCCTATAAACCATTTTTTGGAGTTTCCTACATACCTACTATATTTAACTTACGATTCCGACAGATATTTTTGAATTCAGTACAGTTCCCGACTACCTACCTAATTGAATAAATGCGACCTCTCTTGGTCGCTAGTATTTGCCTGCCAAACAGCCAAGCACAACGTAAACACAGCTAATGTAAACGAACCTACTGCACTCTTGCAAATTCGGATGGCTGCTGCAGTTTGCTGCTGGTTATGCAAAATTTAAATTGAGGACGCTAAGAAAATATTTTTATGCAAAACGTGGATATGTAAATAATACCTACTGTATTTTTCGTCGAGCAGAGCATGTGAAATTATGGTGCACATGTTTATTATCCCTACTTCCGCGTGCATGCTAATATTTGTTAATAACAAAACATCGTGGAGCACTCCATGCGAACAAACCGTGTCGGATGCTGATGCTCAGAAAGTGGGTCAATGTACGCGACGAGATTTTCTCTAGTGCTTTACTGGCTTGAAAATGTACCTGTAAAAAAGCCCTTTAAACTGCAGTGTTCAACTTACCATGTCGCGTATAATCCTCGCAGGGTAAGCAGATAATCCTTTGAAAATGGCCACTTTCGACGAACACTGTCACGTGAGAAATTTTGTTATTGAATTTTAAGAAATCACCGATAATTAGTCATCGTTGGTCACAACAGTGGTAAAGAGGTCACTTTCGATTAGCGATCAGGAACCGGTGTGGTGGTTAGGCCGGCGGTAGCAGAGCCATGTCTGCAAGATGCACTCGCGGCTCTCGTCGGCGGCGGACTGTGCGCCGGCGCCGGCCCCCACCAGGCTCCTGACCTACACCCGGCTGCGGCCGCGCCGGCTCCGGTAAACAAACGGTTCACCGACCGATTACGCGGCGACCACGACCCAACCGCCTCAGCCTCCTCACCACTCCCAGTCAACATTTGTAATTAAATAAGCTAACGGTCCCGAGAGCGCTCGCGCGCTTAGCTCCCATCCAATCTGGGTCATGGCACACAAAAGGCGTCCAAATAATTCGACTGGCTTAATCGGCGTCAGGTGGGCATCATGGCAGCGGCGATCGTGATACGAGACATTCGCTAAGCATTTGAATCAATCCGCCGCGGTCTCTCGAGGCGGTACGCGATGTGCGAAATTTGCATAGGTAAACGAAAGAGAAAATGTTTCGCAGTTCGCGTTAGTCGCCGAGTATTCTTTTGATTTATTTAGGTGCTTTCTTTTCGAGGTCGTGCATTTGTCTACTCAAATTGCTAACAAAGTGAAAGTTAAAACGAAGTTGGTGGAACGTGACAGTTGTTATTTAATGATCACATGTAAAAAATCTTACAAACTCGGAATTTCTTTTTTTTGTAGATTTATTAATATATACTTACATGGTTTTTAACAAGTTTATTAGAGTAGCTTATTTAGATTGTGATTGTTGACAGAGTTGCGGATGGGTCGCCAAACGCCAGGACCTGTTTGTTGCATCAGAAGCTGCAATTGCTGAACTGCTGCATCAAGCGCGCGCTGGAGGCGGGCGGCGCGCCCGGCAACTCCTCGGAAGACGAGTTCTACGACTGCTCGGAGGACGAGGGCGTGGACTCGCAGCAGCCCTGGGACCGTCCCGTCGGCAGGCTCAAGCGCCTCGACGACGCTACCCTCAAACATGGGGCACCTCTTTATATTCCCCGCACTCAGGTAATAATAAATAATTGTTTACAGTTTGTTACTTTATTAAAATATGGAGACATGCAATGCGGCTTAACGCCGGTGAAAATTAATTCAAATAGTTTCATTATGGATCTTGTATTTAAACCAGACTCGATTATAAAATGGTGTGGTAATGTAGGATCCGGCCCCGAAAACGGAGGACCAACTGGAGGAGGACGCCGAGCTGATGGTGCGGCTGGGCGACGACGCGCGCGCGTCGGAGCTGCGCGCGCGCATGATGAGCGCCTCGCTGCTCTCCGACATGGAGGCGTTCAAGGCGGCCAACCCCGGCGCCGAGCTGTGTGACTTCGTGCGCTGGTACTCGCCGCGCGACTGGCGGCCCGACGGCGGCGGGGCGCTCGGCGACCGCATGCTGTTGCCCGGCAACCCCTGGGCCGAGGCCTGGGACGTGGCGCGCCCGGTGCCCGCCGCGCGCCAGCGCCGCCTCTTCGACGAGACTCGGGAAGCGGAGCAGGTTCTCCATTTCCTGCGCTCGCGGACCGTCAGCGGCGCCGCGGAGCTCCTGTTGCCAGCCATTTTACGAGGCGGAGCCGTCAAAGCCCACGCGGAAGGAGTTACGACGGTTAGTACGGCGGTTGGAGGAGTCGATCAGAGGCGGACGTTCGAGATAGCCGCGCGGGAACTTTACGACGCGGAAAGAGAAGCGTGCCGGTCTATTTGCGTCCGTACTGTTCTCGGCGACAGCGTAGAGGATAAGCCGCTGGACTCCGCGGGCAGGAGCAGGATCCTGGGCGCGGTGGGCGGCAGCCTGCCGGCGCCCGCGCGCCGCGAGTTCACGCTGCGAGTGCGCGACGACGTGGCGCCGCAGGTGATGCGCGCCGCTCTCTCCACCGACATGTTCATCATCGGTGCCTTTACAGAACGAATAGTGTGTTTGTAGCGACTCTCTTAACCACTTGATGCCATCATGACACAGTGTCAGCGCTCACATTCATTTCATTATCTACTTATTATAAAATTGTCATCGAAGCATTTGCTAATATGCCTTATCAATTGCAAATTATGATCTAAATAATTTGTATTTGCGCGAAAGAGAAGAAATTAAAATTTTGATTGTTGGTAGGTTTTGATAGTAACGATAGTCATACCAGAGTATACCTTAAAAAAAGTAGAACGAGTCAAGTTAGAACATAGGTCGACCTGAAAGCCTGATCAATTTTTATGTTTGTTACTAATAGGTGTACGAGTAGACCATGCAATCAATCGCATGCAGGAGTTATGTCGACCACTCTCGTAAGAATAGTTAAGTAAGTACATAATGTTTAAGCGTATTGGTGCAATTATAGTTGAATATATTCACGTTATTTGAATTGTTACTAGATTTATTAATATTGGTAGGTATATGAACTTATATCTGATGTTTTTAGAGTTTTTTTTTAATCTTATGCTAACCCACTAAATTCATGTTACCACTTCTAGTTATAATTTGTAAATTTTAATCATATATGTAGATATGTCTCGTACTGTTGTTAAATCGGCTTTTCCAACTATGTTATGCGGCAGTTTTTCTGCCTACTGGTGATGCCCACTTTCTCTCGTAACACTCTTGTGAATATTTATTTAGATTCCACCACATGTTTGTTCCATATAAACGTGACTATGTAAATTTATATCGATAACAAGACCGTGTTTTATTTATAGCGCGAGTAATAGGGTCCAGAAATCCCCGCAGCCCGAGTGTGCGGAATATTCAGCGGTGGAACAAATTCAAAGCCGAACCTTTCGACTCGCACCACACTCGGATCAGAGTGTAAGCACCAATTTACTCGTGTTATGTTCAAGATGATTTAATAAAGTGCGGCGCGTTACCAAACAACATTACTTCATGTAGGTTGTTAGTTTGTCAGAAGGAAAATAGTAGGGGAAAAGGGCAACCGAGATATCTCTCGCAGTCAAGTTCTGAGATCCGAGATCAGTTTTATTTGCCGGTTTATGGCTGCCTCATTGGTGTTAATGAAATAAGACGGAGTGTACGGGCAGTCGTCTCGGCGTCGCAGAACTTATGAGCGGACTTGTGACGTCATTTTTTGATCCTTGTGCTGTCACTGACTCGGTACCGCGATCATTATCGAGCAGCGGGAGATGAACGATGAATAACTGTGAAGTGTGTACATTGCGGCGTGCTGCAGTTTGCTGGTGTGCTGGGTCGCTGGCGAAGCGGCGATGGAGGGGCTGAGGCTCGGGTACGGGCGGGCGCGGGCCGGGCGGCGCATGCGCGCGGCGCGCCGGGCCGGGAGCCTCGCGAGTTCGCTCAGTGGCGCGTCGGGACGCCCGGTCGATTCCAGGGGCGCGCGCAAACACTCAACTCTCCAAAAACCGAATGAACCGTAAATTATGTCTAAGAAAAACCATAAAATTTCTGCCATGCTGAATGGATTTTGATACAGTTCCTACCGTCCTTGAACGGTGACCCGTTACTCTGTAAAAATTAGCCAACAATTGCGGTCAAATTTATTGTGCTATCGGTATTTGGACAAATATTTACTAGCAATTAGTTACAAAACAAAGGTGCGTAATAACGCATGGATTGCAACCTCATGTCAGAAAGTAATAAATTATAAACAACTTCGGGAAAGTGAAAAATACGTTAATTTTAATATTTAAAATATGTATGTATCACATTCTTGAATATAATAAGCGCTAAAGTGTCGCGGTCGAATCGTTATGAAAATTAACAAGTTTTTATAGGAAGTTTATTTTATTCTAGTCATAGGTCGTTAAGTTTTAATATGTGCTAACCTGAAGCCGGTGCGCAGCACAGCAGAATGACACTGAAACTGGTTATCTCGAAGGTAAGTGCCTATTACATTTAGTGAAGGAGATAATAACCTATCAGAGAGGATACGTGGAGTTACCGAATTGACTACATACTAGTATAAGATACCTAATAACACATATAGAAGCAGCTAGATCGCTACAGGATGCCGGCGTGGCGCTCTCATCAACTGATAAAAAGTCAATCGTTCCAAGATATGACAATGCTCAGCCTTGTATCACTTGTATGTGCTTGAAGAAGGCTCTATGTAGGTTAAAGCCACGTTAAAGCTCATAACACTAGTGCCAATGCCACTGACCTTAGAATTTGTAATAGTGAATTTAGTTTCCCTGTATAGCACAGCTATAAAACGTGTATTTCTGGTTACGCGAGAGAAAGTCCAAACCTCATCAGTTCTATTCGTAGGTATTAATCATTTCAAATTTCATAAATGGTTGACCAACGGCGGAACTGTGTTTAATTATTTCTCTATGTTTTTGATGTGACCCTGTTGAGGGCATACCTATTACCAATTTCGTATTTTGTTGTTTAACTGAACCGACTGTTCGAGGCATCGTGCAAAATTCCTAATTCTAGAATAGTTTTATAGGTACCCACTTAACTAGATGTACGAGGTATATTATATGCAATTTCGGATTCTGCGTCCATTAAAATGAAGCTTCGCAAATTTTGCATCTCTCATTTCCATTATAAGATTGATTATGCTCGGATTTCCGTATATAAAAAAAAACGGAACCCTTTTGAACCGTCCTTCACCTGTCTGTCGGCCGAAACCTTTTTGCAACACCCATGGTACGGTCGGCCAAGAAAGTGGTCAACCAGTTTTGACAAAAGTTTCTGTGAGATCTGATTGTCGCTAAGGTTACTGTCATAATATTATTGCATGCGGAAATCGACCTTGTTGTTTCATGACGTTGAAATGAACCTCGACCTTAGATGGTAGGTGGTAGACCACATTTGGCTGATGTACTCGTAAGATTAAATTTTATGTCAGTCGTTGAGCGAGTTGTCACTATAGTGTACGAGAATGTTTTGGCATCAAAGTGCCACACAAGTTAAGTAGTGTAAAATTGTAAATACACAAGCTACGCAACATAGGTACCTACAGACACAGGTAGACATAGGTAGGTAGGAAAATTGGAACACCTTCTTTTCGCAAATAACGTTTGGCAAACTGATTCATTTCGCAACTTTTCATTTCCCAAACTCTGAAACTGTAAATATTTCAGGATTTATTTCCGGGCCATCGTGTAGAACCCTATAGGTTAGGTTAGGTTAGTTTATAAAAATCCTGAAATATTTAACAGTTTCAGAAATATTAAGAGGTTGGGAAATGAAAAGATGCGAAATGAATCAGGTTGCCAAACGTTAGGTTGGGAAACATTAGTGAACCAGGAAAATTATGTACACAGACCTTATTTCTTCGACAATAAGGTTGTAGTATACATATTTATGCAGGATGCGGGTGGCGCAGGACCGGTCATTTTGGCACTCTTTGGGGGAGGCCTATGTCCAGCAGTGGACGTCTTTCGGCTGATATGATGATGATGATGATGATACATATTTATGAAACTTTGAGTGAATACATATTGGTGCCCTTGACTGTACCTACATACATACATGCATGATTTCTGTCCGCAACCCAGATGAATCTAATTAGGCCGCTATTCTATTTCTCTTTGACTTCGAATTGACATAAAAAAATGTCCCTAATACGATTCAAAAAACCCATTTTAACTCCACCTACCCTACTATATACGTGTATGTGTAGTTGTACTAGTTGTTGATGTGTTATGTTATGTTATGTTATGTGACCCGTTTGTATGGAAACAACAATCTACCGCACTTATTCTGTGCTACCGCCTACCGCCTCAAGTGCATATTTAATCGGCAGTAGTGTAGGTATGCATAACGCGTACAGTTACTTTGAGCTATGGACAAAAGGTGCGGTTCACGGTACCTGTTGTAACCTACCACATAAGCATATGTTACATGGGGACACATGCATAACCCCGCAGGTTATGAGAGTGCGCACTTTTTATTTACGTTTCAGCCGTTCTTGCGTGACCCGTGAGTGGCCATCGATTGCTACATTTTTGGGCACCATGTTTTCTTTTAGCGAACGAAATTCTTTGCTTCAGCTTGGGCCGAACATCGTTCGTATGTGTCTGTCACGATGTCACGCTGTCCAGCTGTTCTCCCATAAGCATATGTTACATGGGGACACATTCATAACCCCGCAGGTTATGAGAGTGCGCACTTTTTATTTACGTTTCAGCCGCTCCTGCGTGACCCGTGAGTGGCCATCGATTGCTACATGTTTGGGCACCATGTTTTCTTTTAGCGAACGAAATTCTTTGCTTCAGCTTGGGCCGAAAATCGTTCGTAGGTGTCTGTCACGATGTCACGCTGTCCAGCTGTTCTCCTCTATTCTACAGGTCGCATTTCTCAACCGATCCTCGTGAAATTTTGTAAGCAGGTTCGTTAATTACAGTTTTTATTGTCGAGCCAAAAATTTTTTTTAAGACAGCCTCTCGATTTCTATAGCTCACAGAGCCACTATAGTATCTAGGTATACCTACTCTACCTGTAGCATGTTTTCCATGAACCTTAAAGAAAATATATTGTCATATCGATACCTGCAAACTCAAAGGCCGTAACAGCCTGTTGTTGTAATGGCGGTTACGCCCTTTGAGTTTGCGGGTATCAATATAAGGGCAGTATAATCGAATAGTAATATGATTTTGATTAGGTACAGTCGAGTTCTCCAATATCTGTACAGACAACCGTTCAAAAATATCTATACAAAGTCTTTATTGTTACTGACATAAGATTCATGTGTAGATATTTTTGATAGGCTGTCTGTATAGATATTGGAGAACTCGACTGTATACCTACACAAAACATTTTTCTTTAATAATTCGTTTTATTGATAGTGCCACTGCCAACACTAATCAATAACAACACAACAGTAAGCACCATTAGCACCAATCCTCTGGATATCAGCAGCTCCCAACAGATAGACGATTGCAGTGGAAATAATTTTCGTAAATAACCCAACTACTAACTTTACAACCTTTTTCCAAAATTTGCAAAGCTTTAATAATAAAACCCATATTTTAGAGAGTTTTTTAGATCAACATTCGTACGACGCACTATGTATAACGGAAACCTGGATGACGTCATCACAGGTCGATCTAGTTCGTATTCCCGGATACGAGTTAGTTACAAGCTTCAGCCGGAAAAATCACAATGGAGGAGGAACTTGTATTTTGCTCAAAGACGGTATAGAGTATTTTGTAAGAGAAGACATCAAAGAAATTTCAATTGAATATGTATTCGAATGCTGTTGTGTTGAATTGCCAAGATTAAACACTATATTAATTTGTATTTATAGGCCAGACAGGGATATTGAAACATTTTACAAATGTGTGGAAAATATGTTAGAAAAAATTAAACACAAGGAACAGAGTAAAAATATTGTAATAGGGGGTGACTTCAATGTCAATATGTTATTGAAATCTAAATACACTCGCCGTTTGACTGACCTAATGCTGACCCTCAACCTTGTTCAGACAGTAAAAGAACCAACACGAATTACATTGAATTCTGCTAGCTGCATTGATCTGGTTTTTACTAACTGCAAGTTGTATGAGACTTTAATAACGGAGTTCGGACTCTCAGATCATAAAAGTATAATTTGTAAATTAGAAAACCATTCTTATGAAAATAAAACAAAGAGACCGGATAAACCTCATATATTATATAAAAGAATTTATAACCTACACAACCAATTAGCATATAAACAGGAATTAACCAATGTCAACTGGAACCTAGTACTCACCCATAATAACGTAAATGATAATTACAATGCTTTTGCACAATTACTCAAATATATTCTAAACGAAAAAATCCCTGTTAAACGGCTGACTATAAAAAGAAAACCTAAAAAGACTTGGCTTACAAGAGGTCTTAAGATATCATGTACACATAAAAGGCTTCTAAAAATACACACAAGTAAAACCAAAAGCCCCGTCCTGAAGGCACACTATAAACATTATACAAATGCCCTGAAAAAAGCAGTCATTAAATCAAAAAAATTGAATTATATACACGAAATGCAAAAATCAACAAATAAAACGGCAACTATGTGGAAAATTATAAATAATATAAAAAATAGATTAAAGATAAAGAAAAATTTAAAATTAACAATTATGCCTCAAAATTTCGTTACTGAAAATCCTAATATAATAGCAAATACTTTTAACAACTTCTTTGCCTCTGTTTACGACTGCCAAGGAGACCAGGAGAGTACGCCTGATGTGTCACCACCGCGCGGACGCCCTGTTTGCTCTCCTTTTGAGAAATCGTTATATCTTCAGCCAGTCTCCGAGTTTGAAGTACTCAAAATTGTACGCGGACTTAAAAACACACATAGCACCGGAATAGACGAAATACCTACGACGTTATTGAAGTTTTGTGCTAGTGAACTGGCGCCGCCACTATGTAAGCTAATCAACCAATCTTTTAATGAGGGTGTTTTCCCCCAAGAGCTAAAAGTAACAATTATAAAACCTATACATAAAAAAGGAAATCCTCTTGATACAAATAATTATCGGCCAATAGCACTCCTCTCCACACTATCAAAAGTTTTTGAAAAATCGATGTGTAATCGGGTCTACCATTTCCTGGAAAAAAATCATATATTACATGACAACCAATATGGTTTTAGAAAAAATTGCTCCACTGCCCTCGCCGTTAGTAATTACACTCAGAACATTCTAAATACCATAAACAATAAACGAATTGCTGTTGGATTACTTTTAGATCTCACAAAAGCATATGACAAAGTCTCACACAAGATTCTGCTTAGTAAATTATATGGATCGGGAATTAGGGGCATAGCATACGACTGGTTTAGATCTTACTTAGAAAAGCGCATGCAGCTCGTTCAGGTTGAATATGTCAACCCGACGTCTAATACGTTGGATATTGTCCGATCTAACATAACTGAATTAAGGGGCTCAATTCCACAAGGAAGTGTGCTGGGGTGCCTACTTTTCTTATTATATATTAATGATCTTCCCAGAGAAATAGATGCCAATTGTACTTTATTTGCAGATGACGTGTCTATCCTTTTTGACTTTCATAATAATAACGATTTTAACGAAGTACTATCAAAAACCTTGCACCAAATCAATCACTGGATGAATGATCACAACCTTTCAATTAACATCAACAAAACTAATTTAATTCAATTCTATCCTCATCAAAGGACGCCACCGCCTCTGAAACTTGAGCTGAACAACAAAGAAATAGTACAAGTAACAAACTTTAAACTCTTAGGCATTACTTTAGACAGGCACATGAATTGGAAAACACACATTTCAATTACTAAAACAAAAATATCCCAGTTTCTATATGGGTTATTCACGCTCCGCAAAACAACAGACTTTGCCACAGCACTCTCTGCCTACTACGCCTATGCCCACTCGTGGTTCAGGTACGGCATTATTTTGTGGGGTGACAGTACAGATGCTCATGACCTATTCATAATGCAAAAAAAATGCATACGTGTACTGGTGGGCATACGAAACCGGGATAGTTGCAGGCCCTATTTTACCAAACACGGCATATTAACCTTGCCCTGTATGTATATATTGGAATTATGTATATTTGTGCGGAAGAATATTCACCTGTTCAAGAAGCAACAAAATAAAAGACTAAAACATAAACTTATATTACCTGTCCCAAATCTTGAAATATTCCGAAATAGCCCTCAATATGCAGCAGTTAAATATTATAATCATCTCCCAAACTATTTAAAGGCAGAAGAAAAAGACACAACTTACGCAAAAAAGTTAAAATCATATCTAGCAAACAAAACATATTACACAGTAGAAGATTATTTTAGTGATAAATAATAAGAGCGAAAGTATTTTTTTTGTTTTGATTTTATGATGTATACTATATTGAATTAAATTTAGATTTATATAAGCTATAGTGTGTTTTTGCTTTGTAAATTTAGCTTTTCCTAATTCTGCCTACACACTAGCAAATGTAGGTAACAATTTAATAATTTAAGTTTGCTATACCCGTCCAGGGTCCATGAGACACATACATATTGTAAGAACTTTTATTTTACCATGGTGCAATAAACGATTATGATTATGATTATGATTATGAATAAAATTATATTATGAAACAAAAACATCTTTGTAACTGTTAATGTTTACCTTGACCATGCATGACAGACTTGCTTCTCGATAATTAGTGAATTTCACTGTTACTTATTCAGGGTTAATTCAAAGCAAAATTCTATTATCATCCCATGAAAAATAGTTTACCAGTGATGGCATTGACTATTCTCCGTTAGAGTTGTAATATGCAGATTTTTGCACAAAAGTTTGATGAACTCTAACTTGGAAACGGTCAGAAATATTAACCCTTTACCTACGGGGCCTTTAATCACCCCGTCATCGCTCAATACGGGCATGTTTTGGCGAGAGTCAGTGGTTAGGCATAATTTCACTTACTTGAAACTTTTGAAGTATATTACAGCTACACAGTTGAAATTTCACACACACACAATAAGTAAAATGTGTTTAATCAATAAATAATCACTTGGAGTAATAATACTCACTATTTTTTCTGATATCAAGCAATATATCAGGCACTAAGAAATTGAATATTTTAAGTTACTACTTGCGGATTTCACATGTTTAAGTTTAAGAACATTAGTTTATAGTATTTTTAACACAAATAAACACTTAAATAATGATAATATAAAAATAATGCATAAATATCAATCACTAAAAATTACACTCCAAACACTCCCACACCGTGTTCTCACAAAAACACTATTGTCCGCCATATTGAGTTCATTTATTTGCACTTCTGCAGTACGGGTGTCAACCCCAGTTGACACCACAAAAGCGGTCATTTTTAAAAATATGTTTATTTCAGAGCCATCTACCGAAACATTATGATATTTTTTTTCTTTGTATCTGTACTAATCCCAATGCATAATGTGACCCCTATTACCAAGATACAAGGTCTCGTTTTGATAAAAAAAAATATTGAACATGACCATTACTTCCATCAACTATAGTTGACACCCGTACTGCAGCGGTGTTGCCGTACTGGCAACTCTGTTTGACACCCGTAGGTAAAGGGTTAACATAGTTTATTTGGAAAACTGTAAGCACTAACGCTAAACTATCCTCCCCTTGCGTGAAAGTCCAACTCCCGTTCCACGCTGCCGTTGTGTACTGATAATAAAGATGTAATTACGAGTAGGTACTGTCTGTGAAATGTATGTTTGTATGCATGGGGTATAAGACAGGAAACTAGGTACCTACTCATTAGATTTAAAATAAATCTCTCTTCTTTAGGTAGGTAAGTACATACTTATACATATCAGAATGAATGACTCCGCCTGGGTTCTTGGCAACAGTAAATAGAACCACAGTATATAACTGAATTCTTTGAGCTTCTTATAGTTAGGCTGGAATATTAAACACAATCACATTAAAACAAATACAGTTCACGTTTGTATGTTAACACGATGTAAAATACATATTTTATAGACTACGACTAGGTATTATTATTTAACTAGGCTTATAGCCAAAGGAACATATACTTAACATACCTATATTTACCTATATTTATGCATGGGCCGAAGGGGAATAGGCCAAAATAGTGTCCAGATATATCCTAGCACCGCAATAGGTACACGAGCAAGGCGAGTAAAGTAGCATGGTAACCACGTCCTCTATGTATATGGTCGGCGCCCATTATAAATAGACCATTATACTTAGTGTGCGCTCGTGTGCTCAATGGCTAGGGACACATCGATGCACGTCTTGCGGCTTTGCCTTCCCATAAATAATGTCCAGATATATCCTAGCACCGCAATAGGTACACGAGCAAGGCGAGTAAAGTAGCATGGTAACCACGTCCTCTATGTATATGGTCGGCGTCCATTATAAATAGACCATTATACTTAGTGTGCGCTCGTGTGCTCAATGGCTAGGGACACATCGATGCACGTCTTGCGGCTTTGCCTTCCCATAAAGCAATTTACATCCAACGTAAAAATCTACATACAGTATTGGGGTAGTGGATTGCTTGCGAATAATTTAGTTTGTGTGACGAGCACGACTTCTGAGTTATGATTATGGTGATGCTAGTTTAATATGCAACAATGCGCGGCGGGTACCACGACCCGAACAATTAAATCAAGTACATTGTACATTATTATGCCTCTAGAAGTTCTTGCATTAAGGATTCGTAGTATGTGCTATTTAAAAAAAAACATTTATTTCTGGCATCTAAGGCCCATAGTAACAAATACCTTAAAGTCTAACATCATACAATTATAAAATTAAAAACTAATTATTTAGGCGACATAACAGCGTGGCTCCGTTGTGTGTGTGTTGTGTGTGCTATGACAGATGAAGTAGGTATGTACAGTCAAGGATATACGTACATAAATAAGGACATAAATATCTGTACAGGACTCTATTGCCGGTAGTGTCCGACTGTAACATGTTTTGCCGAAACCGAAACCGAAGGTTCGGTTTTGATTATTAGTTTCGGCTGAAATCGAAACTTTTATAAAACTGATTAAAACGTGAAATAAAATGTTCTTTCCAGATAAATTACGTTTTAAAACATGCCTATACTCGGCTTCATGTTGTTTTCATAAATGTTGTTTTAGACCATGCACGGTTTGTTTTTTAGGTTCATGCCTACTCTACAGGTAGCTTTCGATACAAATATAGCTGCTGCAGCTGTCAATATCATTGTCAGTGTACCACGTTACCATCAGTTTACCACGGATTTTTAAGATATTTTTAGGGTTCCGTACTCAAAGAGTAAAACGGGACCCTATTACTAAGACTCCGCTGTCCGTCCGTCCGTCCGTCCGTTTGTCTGTCACCAGGCTGTATCTCACTGATACCGTGATAGTTCCAGCTGAAATTTTCACAGATGATGTATTTCTGTTGCCGCTATAACAACAAATACTAAAAACACAGAATAAAATTGTTTTTTATAGATAATGGTACGGAACCCTTCGTGCGCGAGTCCGACTCGCACTTGGCCGGTTTTTTGTTATATGATATGAGTCGGATCAAGGAAAGTGCCTTATTCGCCGTCCTAAAAACCCAAAACGTAAGTAAGGAAACTGTTTATATTTTTCAAAATTAATTGACGCAGCTGAAAGTCTGCAAATTTTTTCTGGTGCTATAGGAAGGTTATTCCTATCAAATTATTAAAATTTTCATCCATTTCCAATTCTATAAATATTGCCAGCAGTGCCGAGCGCGCGCACCCGACCTTAGCCGAACGTGACCCGAAACTCCTGAGAGTACGATGCTGTATGTTTCGGCGCGGCCGAAAGGTTCAGCTATTTTTTGACCGGAACCGAACCTCTGGCCGAAACATGATTTTTAGGCCGAAACCGAAACCTTACTTAAACCTTTTAAAATTACATATTTTTAAGAAGAATATTCTTATACTTTTATAACATATTTTACTTATTTAGGAAACTTCTATCTAAAAAATACTCTTCAATGGTGTAATATGCTCTCTCTAAAAGTTTTAACTTCAATTTGTTTTTAAACATTGACATATTTAATTTCTTTAGGCTTTCTGGTAAGAAATTATATATTTTGGAAGCCATGCCTAGTACACTCTTTCTCAACAACGCTGTCTTGCCACTCACGGTTGGTATTGCATGTTTATAACGGACGCTTTTCGAATTTATGTTTAGCCTTAAGGGAAACAGTGAGGGGTTTGATTTGACAAAGACTGCGATCTCGTAAATATATAGGCAGGTTAGTGTGTAGTTCTTTTGAGGCCACATACGGCTCGAACGCATTTTTTCTGTGACCTAAATACCTGCAACTTATTGGTGGAATTATCCCAAAATATAATTCCGTATCTTAAGATCGAATCGATGTAACCATGGTAAGCAAGTAAAGCTGTTTTAAGGTCTGATATTTTCGAGATTTTATTAAGAACAAATACGAAACTGTTTACACGCTTACATAATGACTCAGTGTGTGGTTTCCAGTTTGTATGTATATCTATGTTTAAACCTAAATAAACATTTGGTAACATTTATATTTTCAACACTTTTATTATTATAATTAATGTTAAAGTGTTCGATTTTGGTTGATGATTTTTTCTATATTGATTTTTAATTTGTTAACTTTTAGCCCATATGCGACGGAGGCAAGTGTTTTATTAATTTCAGCTTCATATATATCACTGTCCTTCATTTCGATCAAAACCGTGCTATCGTCTGCAAATAGGACCATTGGATATTCAATATGTTCGGGAAGGTCGTTGATATATACAAGGAATAACAAAGGTCCTAAAATGCTTCCCTGCGGAACTCCACACAGTATTGGTTTCAACGAAGAAGAGTAAACCAATTCTCGTTTTGTTCTATTACAAATCTTTGTGATTTCTGTACGCTGTTAATTATATGAATATTTGTCAAATATGATTTAAATACATTCAAAGCGACGCCTCTTACTCCATACTGTTCTAGTTTTTGCAATAGTCTTTCATGGGCGACGAAATCAAAGGCCTTCGTCATATCCATGTATATTGCACTAATTGGATTTCTTATGTCGATGTTTAGGTTAATGCTTTTTAGCAAATTACATATAGCCAAGGAGGTTGACTTATTTTTTCTAAATCCGTTTTGTTCAGTAACCAAAATATGTTTTTTTTCTAGGTAGTTTGAAAGTTGTTCGTATATTATTCTTTCTACTATTTTTGAGAATATGGACAAAAGCGCTATCGGCCTATAATTGTCCATTTTCTCTTTATCACCTTTCTTAAACAATGGCTTGACGACGGCTACTTTAAGCTTGTCCGGAAATATTCCCTTTTCAAGTATTATATTACAAATGAATGCGAAAGGTTTCGATAATATATCCGCGCAATGTTTTATAACAGTCGTGGGAATTTGATCATAGCCTGTGCTATTCGTATTTTTTAGTTGTATAATTATTCTATGAACGAATTGTGGCGTACTGGCGTTACTGGAGCCAAAAACATGGAGTGTAAAGTATTATACGAAAATTGTATGTCCTCGGTGGTAGAGTTATTGAGAGGAAGCATAGATTGAGTTATGAAGAAATCATTAAAGTTGTTGGCTATGTCTGAAGGGGTTTCTAATACCGTGTTATCATCCTTAATAATTTTTGAAATTGATTGTTTTGGCTGGTTTTCGTTATTGTTCTTTATTATATTCCAAGCCGCCCTACATTTATTATCTGACTTTTTTATGTAATTCATATGTTGTACCTTTTGAGTAAGTTTTATAATTTGTTTTAGCCTATTAGAGTAAGCTATCAGTTCCGTTTTATTAGAAGCACTGGGAGTTTTTCTGTAACGCCATAGCCCATAGCATGTCACGTTTTCTTTTGCAGCAACTTTTAATACCTTTTGAGACCCAACGAGGTTTTTTTCTTTGTGATATCCTTATTCGTTTGTATGGGAAGCATAATTTGAATAACATAGTAGCGTTCTCAATAAAATGATCGTAAGCATCATTGGGATCTTTGCTATTATAGACATCAGAAAAGCTAAGGCTCGCAAGATTATCTTGGAATTTATGCATATTTTCTGGACACAAATCCTTTTTTTGTATAAGTATGCCAATATTTAAGTAGATATTTTCGTCTTACAGGGCACTGTAAGACTATAGCGCTATGATCAGATAAGCCAAAATCGACTAGAGAGGTTTTTGAACCTCGAATATTGTCAGCAAAGTTATCAATGCACGTACCACTACACGGTCTGGTTGGAATCTTAATTTTGAGTTTGAGATTGTAGTTGAGTAAGGTATGTTCAAAGGTAGAAGATAAGTAATCGTCTTTCAACAGTTTCAACATATTAATATTAAAATCACCGCATAATAATTTTTATTTCTTTATTTTATTAGTAATAATATTTAGAATATAGGAATGTACTCAGGTTTAACCGTTTTTGAAAGAAAGAAAGAAAGAAAGATTTATTGCAAACTGTGTTACATAGGTATATAGGTAGGTAGTAAAGCCAAAATAGTTCCAACAGTTACCCGTTTCAGGCATGCAATACTTAATTTAATTTATACGAGCGAGGTTTATTCGGTTTAAGTATACACTAACCACAGTAGTGTTAATATACAAGACCAAATACTTAACATGCATAAAACTCCTTCAAATTATAAAATGCTTTATTTATAAGCCATTTTTTTAAATTTACTTTAAAACAGTTGCCCTCCATAGCTTTTATGTTAGGCGGGAGGTGATTAAATACACGGATTGCCATTATAAACGTGCTCTTTTTGTATATAGAAGTACTAATTCCCGGTAATCTAATATTATATTTATACTGTGCTCTCAAATTACCCTTCGTAGATGACAGTGTTGTAAAATAGTTTGGTTGTTTTTTTACAAACAAGCTAACCTCCAAAATGTAGATCCCTGTTAATGTAAGAAAGCGCTTTTCTCGAAAAACTTGTCTTAGGGAGTCTCTAACGTTCATACGGTAAATTGTTTTTAGACATCTTTTCTGTAGGTTGAATGTTTTATTTACATCTACAGAATTTCCCCAGAAAATGACTCCGTATGTCAATAAAGGATACACATTTCCGTAATAGGCACTAACTACTATGCTTTCAGAGCATGTTTCGGATAATATGGACAATGCGTAACAATTTCTGGAAATTCTCTTATTTATCTGTTCGATGTGAACCTTCCAATTTAGATGCGAATCCACATGAACTCCTAAAAATTTCGCATCACTGACTACCTTTATGGTAGTCCCAGCGTCTGATACACTCAAAGAGATGGGAGCGGTTCTATAATTTCTAAATTGAATGAGCTGGGTTTTGGTCAGGTTCAATTTAAGATTTAATGAAATGAGCCAATTTGTGATCTCTGTTAAGGTAGAGCTTATATCCTCATAAAGGCTGGAAGCTTTTGAACGATCACACGAAAAAAATATTGTCGCATCATCAGCAAACAGTACACATGATTTCTTAGCAACACGAGTTGATACAGCTTACTTCCCGGATATGAGCTAGAGTTTCTGCCGGAACCTCGGGCTCGCAGCTGCCGGTTACATTGCAGGCGGCCCTTCCCATTTCCACCACTCCGTTACTTATATTTCTGTGTAGTGAACGAGAATTTATCTTGCCAAACTATTTCGAACTCAAGATACAAACGTCTAGTCATTGCTATGTTTAGATGTAACAAAATGTAGCAACGAATCCTGTCCTGGGTATGGAGATTTGTCTCATTTGATTGCATGGAATTTCAAATGTAGCTCCATGCAATCTCGCAAATGCACTCGGGTGACGTCAATAACACCGTGCATTCGGTGCAGCGATATTAGTGGACCTAACCTTCGACGCAATCCAGAGCGTACACCTTGATGTAGGCGATTAGGGAGTGAATATATTTACCCATTCTAAGTCAAGCGCGTGGATTGACAACCGTTTGTAGAATTATGTCAATGACACGTGACAGGGTAGACTGGGTACGATTGAAACAATTTTTCGTACTTATATCGTCCGTAGTTTTGCTTTTTAGGGTTCCGTACTCAAAGAGTAAAACGGGACCCTATTACTAAGACTTCGCTGTCCGTCCGTCCGTACGTCCGTCCGTCCGTCCGTCCGTCCGTTCGTCCGTCCGTCCGTCCGTCCGTCTGTCTGTCACCAGGCTGTATCTCACTGATACCGTGATAGTTCCAGCTGAAATTTTCACAGATGATGTATATCTGTTGCCGCTATAACAACAAATATAAAAAACACAGAATAAACTATTTTTTTTATAGATAATGGTACAGAACCCTTCGTGCGCGAGTCCGACTCGCACTTGGCTGGTTTTTATAATCTGAGAGATGAAAAAAGTATATCAAATGAAAAAGCGTGTTTTTATCTACTAAACGGCAATATAATTGGGGATCCAGGTGTGTTAGTTTTAGTTACTACTACTGATTAAATTGAAAAAGCACGATTTGTTTCAACTGTCCACATCCCAGGGGTGGTTGAAACAGTGACAAAATATAATACTTTTATGTGTTTTACTCGTTATTTTTATGAGATTACGTATAACTTAGGAACTGTTTTTAATGAGCTAGCGTTTTTGCGCATACCTACAAGTTAAACTCTACGTATATTATCGGTCATAATATATATGTCACATTATTTAAGTAAATTCACTAAAGCAAAACAAAAATAAACTGTTTGCATTTTAAACGTAACAAGACTAATTAAACACACATGAAAATAAACTAAAAGAAAACTTTCTTTGACTTTCATTAGTCAATGTCAAAGAAATACAAGCAAACCACTCTGTTTCAATCGTCCAGTTTCAACGGTCCCCACCTCCCACTTTCGAAAAAAGCTGAAAGTAGTAATAATGAGAATAATGATAATGATACAGTAAAATGATACACTGACATGCTCAACAAGCTTCACTTCAAACATAAACACACACAGAATATTTTCACCCAGAATAATTGAAAAACTCTACGAGTGAAAATACTTACTTTTGGGGATCAAAACAATAGGGTTTCTACAAACAAATTACGCGCGCGGGAAGCAACCTTACGATGTTTTTTGTGAACAAACTGTTCGGTAGCTTCTTTCCCTCTTGGACTCCTCGCCGTCCCGCCAACGATTTGCGAGATATTTGCGTTGTTTCAACCGTCCTGTGTTTCAAAGTTTCAACCGTACCCAGTCTACCCAACTGATATTATTTAGGTACCCGACTGCAGCACAAGGGGTAGGTAATGTTCCTCAAAGGTTTAAACGAATGGTTTGCAATGAATGCCTCCTTATTATAGTTTATTAGCACGTTGCTTGACCAATTTTAACTTGTGTTGTTATTGTGAGAGGACAGTACTACCTAGGACATATTTTCAAAGCAATCCAGTTTGTTAATTGCGTTAACCGCTATAACAAGATAGAAGATAGCATTCGAGATATCTACCTACCCTTTAACTTTGGATGAAAGCCCAATTGGCAAAGCCATATTAGGTCGTCGTACTTACCTACTACTAAAGTATTAGTAGGTATCTCTGTATCAATGCTTCAGCTGCAAGTCTGACGTCGATTTCGTAATCCGCAGCTCGCGAGCGCCATTAATCCGAGCTTAAACGTCTAGAATAGATAGCCGGGTGGAAACTAAAGGAGCAAAAGATCCTAGGTTTGATGCCCGACTTACTGACGCGAGGTAATCTTTCAAAGATCAGCGAGGTGTAGTTCGTTGCTGGAGTTGGTTAAAAGTTTTTAGACTGACGCGAATATATCCTAACTCAGTTCGAATACGAATATGGCTTGATTAAGTTTAAAGTTACATATCATACCTTTGGAGAAAACTCTAAAGTTGAGGTTAGAGCGGGGATATCCCTTAGGATCCGTTATTATGTATTTAAAATGATAATTTTATCATCACTACCAGTGTCATACTGAAAAGTAGAGTAACGCCTTGGCCATGACTTTGGTCTTAAGCGACCTGCGACCAGCGTTTTATCTGTTCATTGCGCGGTCGAGACGCGCAACGCACTGTGGTTAGTTGGGAAGTTGGGATCACGCGCAATCAACGCGCAATGAACAGATAAAACGCTGGTCGCAGGTCGCTTAAGACCAAAGTCGTGGCCAAGGGTACACCATTTTATTTAAACTTTTAACTTTAATGAAAGGTGATTGTGGTGACAATTCTGTAGGTATTTGCGTGTCAATGAAAGGGTGTTTTACCTTACGCAGATATATAAATATTTCAGTCGTTAAGCGTTAATCGTTTCCATAAAGTTCTACCAAAACCTTGTGCTCAAAACTCATTTAAATGAGTAATTCAGGTCTATTTGCTGAGCAGTTCGTCTCCAACATCTTGAAACTCAAATAACGGAGTTGAGGAGGCGCTACAACTCTCGAGATGTAAATCCGAGACAAGGCGTGTTTACCAGAAGTCTCGTGGCGGCCCGCGGGGCTCGAGGCCCGTCGAAACGCCCATTAAACGAGTCGAGGGCGCCGGAGGGCCCTCCCGGCCTGCTTCTTTTTCTCACTGCATTGGCCGACAATTTTTATGGGAAAACTATTTTCGATTGGAATTACTGTGCCACTGAATAAATGGCGGTAACTATTTTGTTATGATTATAGATGTGAATGATTAAATAGCAAAATCGGTGATATGGAAATATAACACTGTTACCTACCAGAAAAAAAATGATTGATAAAATAAACAAAAGGTTTACAAAAATACAAAAATGTTTTGGTTATCGTCTTTGCTTTCCAACTATCTCAAAATGTTCATATTAAAGTAAACATTGCATTTCCCGACGATTTTTTTAATAAGTAACTATACGTTACAATAAAGTCATCTGTTTGACGGGCCTGAAACGTTCAAGTTCACTCACAGTTCAGCCAAAATAATCTGATGTTATATTTTCTACCATAACAGAATTGTGCAAGATTTATATAAATCGATAAGGTTTCACAGGAATTTCCTCTCGCGAGCGTTCCGGCTGCGGAATGAGCTCCCTATCGAGGTGTTCCTGAGGGACTACAGTAATGGGTTCTTTAAGATAGGAGTGTAAACTACATTTTTAAAAGCTCGGCAACGGGCATGTTGACCGCTTATCATCAGAAGGGCGGTATGTTTGGGTGCGATCGACTTATAGACGAGATAGATTTATAGACGTAGCGATGAAATCGTGCGTACGTACTCACATTCAGTATACCTTTATCCAGCCAAACAGCACATACTTACTATTCCTTCCTCTAAAGAACTGAAGTTTGCAAATTCGGATCACCTAGCTAACATCACGCTTCTTGACTGGGGTTGCCGTGCCCCATAGATTCCGCTTTGCTGACGTACTTAAATGAAAGTTTTCTTTAGCTTATATTATTTGCACTCATATTTATTAGCGTATCATAAATAAATTACTTTAAAAACAAAGTTTTAACCGACTTCAATTCAGTAATCCGCCAAGCCACATGAACATTAAGTACCACATTTCTTTTGCAATTTAGGTACCACATAAACTGATTTCCGAGAGCAAATGCGTTGATTATTAGAGAAAAAAACCAAATCACTGTAGGTATGTGAGCCGATAATATTTGAGGACTTCCGTCGATTCCTCAAGGATCTCAGAATTACCCTGGGCACTTCATTGTTTGCTATTTCAACGCAATTATATCAGAATCAGTGACGTACTTTTATAGTTTGAAGTAGGTACATCACTGAGAAGTTCCACAAGCCATCTGTGGTCTTCATCATCACTTCCACCATCACCAAATTTATGATTTCCGGGTGTAAATACACGAGTTATAATAGAAAATACCGAAATTACTACACGCGTGCCTAATATATTTGAGGAATTCCCTCAATTCCTCATGGTTCCCATCATCCAACTGGGGTTTTAAAAACAATGGGACCAATCTGAAAGCATATACTTTCAATTAAAAAAGAAATGTACGAATCGGTTCATAAATGACGGAGTTCTGAGGTAACAAACATTAAAAAAAAAAACATCCGAATTGAGAACCTACATTTACACGGCTAATTTTCGTGACTCACCTGACAACGTTAACGTTTCTTAATTTTACCTTAACTAGGGTACAGTTTATTTGAAAACAACCCCAGGGTACCTATATCAATTGAAATATAACTTTTCCAATTTCATGGGACATCGTCAGCAAAAACCGTCTTATAAATTGCCCTAGTGATGTTATGTGATGTATAGAGGTAGTCAATTGAGTAAAATAAAAATAGCAGCCAAGTGCGAGTCGGACTCGCACATGAAGGGTTCCGTGAAATAAATTGCGGTTTACGATTTATGACGTATTAAAAAAAACTACTTATTAGATCTCGTTCAAACCAATTTTCGATGGAAGTTTACATGGTAATGTACATCATATATTTTTTTTAGTTTTATCATTCTCTTATTTTAGAAGTTACAGGGGGGGGGGACACATTTTACCACTTTGGAAGTGTCTCTCGCGCAAACTATTCAGTTTAGAAAAAAATGATGTTAAAAACCTCAATATCATTTTTGAAGACGTATGGGTTTAATGAAAAAAAAAATTTTGAGTTTCAGTTCTGAGTATGGGGACCCCTAAAACTAAATGTTTTTTTTTCGATTTTTGTGTGAAAATCTTAATGCGGTTCACAGAATACATCTACTTACCAAGTTTCAACAGTATAGCTCTTATAGTTTCGGAAAAAAGTGGCTGTGACATACGGACGGACAGACAGACAGACAGACAGACAGACGGACGGACATGACGAATCTATAAGAAAGAAAGAAAGAAAGAAAGAAAGAAAAATGTTTATTGTCACACAAACAGATTACATACGAAAAATACATTATGAGAAAAAAAATACAAGATTATTTGTGTGACAAAAGGAACGAACTCAGCATGTGCTGTGACAGTCATTGCTGTACAGCGCTGGTTTTCAGTTCGTCCCCTTTTCACTCACACCACATCCACATTGACTGCTAGTGCAAGTCGAGGTAGAACAAAAAATAAAGAAAAACACAAAGTAATTACAATATAATACAATAAAAAAACAAATACGGTAAAATAAAAAAGAGAGAAATTAAAGAAGAACACTCACATTGGCTTAGACCTACTTATAGGGAGAATAACTTAACTTACTACAAATAAGGGTTCCGTTTTTTGCCATTTGGCTACGGAACCCTAAAAACCTGACTAATAATGACTAAAAAATGTGCATGTTAATTACACTTAGGTAATAACTAAAACAAATGAGTAAGTACCTATTTATTGCCGATAGTATGAAAGTTTCCTTTTCATTTCGCTAACGGTTCTCCGGAGGAAAACCTCCATTATATCCGATTTAGTCCCGCACCGATAAATAAAATGTAAAGCAACAGATGTAACATCAAAAAGAGTAGGATTCCGCGAGATCATTAGGAGCTAAATAAAAGTGAATTCGTCTTGGAACAGTGAACCTTAATTATGGAATCAATTTTCGATGAATCCCGATTCTTGTCTAATGAGGTCATGAATATGAATGAATAAATTTCTATTTAATTTAATTTATAGCATTCAATTAGATTTAAATGTGTCTTGATCCCGTACAGCTATAGATGCTGGCCGCCTTAAAAACAGATATTTAATTACCTACCTAATTCTTAAAACAAGAAAGCATGTGTTAAAAGTCTAAAAGGATTTATGCACATGTTGTTTAAGGGATAAATATTGTTGATATATGAAAGTATTTGTGTCAGTTACACAACGGACGGATTGTTTGCACGTCTCGGATAACTTGGCGACCGGCCAGCAATTGTTTCCGCAACGTAAAAAACACATTGACGGCTCACTATAGTACCAACTACTGTCGCACGAATTGATGACCCCATCGATTGATCATGTTTAAGACTACTCTAGCATAAAAGGGAAAACAAGACGCGATCTATAAAATAAATATTGGTTTAAGTACAAAATATGTGCGACGCCGACGTTTAAAGCGTTAATCTCGTGGAGTTAAAATACTACTTGCGTAACTGCACTTTCTGATGTGGGTTACCAAATTTGAATTTACATGTACCGACGTTGAAATTTTCTTAGAATAAATGAGCACACTGATTATTTTTTTGGGTTTTTAAAGAAATGAGGTCGTCACTTATGTTAAGGATCTCGGGGAAGCCCTCGAGCGCCATTGTCGAGGTTTTACAATGGAGGTGTTCATTATTCGAAGTGTAACCAATAATAAGAGCGGAAGAGGCTACGGCACCCTGGCACAGATTATATAATGACCCTGGCGACAATACCGACAATAATAGTCTTGTTTGTTCCTTATTCTCCTAACCAACTCATGACACCCCTTGTTGATGACACTAAATAACGTCCTTACTTGACACATTTAACTCACGTGCAATTAGGTACAGTCGACGCCAAAAATATGTTTACACTTTTGCACCTTATTCCATTGTAGTAAGGCGAAAACTGTAAACATATTTTTGGCGACGACTGTACATATGCATATGTATGCATATGTACTATTATTATAAAGAGTTTGTAAGTGTGTAACTTTCTGAGGATAATAGCTTAGTAAGTTTGTATGCAGGGGGTAATTAAATCTTCGGAAGTAGGTACTCATCGGATTCCAAAAAAATATGTCATCAGTTTACCTATCTATAGAATGGTTCTTCGGGGTGGACAGGCTGTATTTTTAACCGACTTCAAAAAAGGAGGAGGTTATGTGTTCCACTGTATATGTTTTCTTTTTCTTTTATGTCTGTTCAGCGATTTCTCCGTCAATTGTGAACCGATTTCGAAAATTATTTTTTTAATCGAAAAAGTATACTCCCATGTCCCATTGTCACCAAGTCAGGATCTGATGATGGGATCCCAGGGAAATTGAGGGCAACCCTCAAATTTTATAGGCACGCGTGTAGTAATTTCGGTATTTTCTATTATAACTCATGTATTTACCCTCGGAAATCGCAATTTTGGTGAAGTGCAACTGATGATGAAGACCACAGATGACTTATGGAACTCCTCAAAGATGTAAAGTATGTCAAAGATTCTGACATGATTCCGTTGAAGTAGTAGCTAACTAATAAAGTGTAAATTCTGAGATCCTTATGAGGAATCGACGGAACTCCTCAAATATTATCAGCCCACATAAAGCGACTCGGGTTTTTTCTGTAATAATCAACGCATTTGCTCTCGGAAAGCAGTTCATGTGGTAAATTGGAAAGGAAATGTAGAAATTTTCATGTAGGTACCTACCTATGTAGCTTGGCGAAATACTGAATTGAAGTCGGTTTAAATTAAACTTTGTTTTTAAAGTAAATTATATCGCTTGCGTTCTGCGTATTACGCGGGCGGAGCAGCACGGGCAGCTAGTTCTGTGTATTACGCGGGCGGAGCAGCACGGGCAGCTAGTTCTGTGTATTACGCGGGCGGAGCAGCACGGGCAGCTAGTTCTGTGTATTACGCGGGCGGAGCAGCACGGGCAGCTAGTTATGTGTATTACGCGGGTGGAGCAGCACGGGCAGCTAGTTCTGTGTATTACGCGGGCGGAGCAGCACGGGCAGCTAGTTTTTTTCATATTCCTACATCGAATTGTATGTACAGTCAGCATCATATAGTTAGTAGCATCCAAAGTAATCAAATATATCGTAACACATCCTCAATCCTATAATAATAAAGACGTGTTGCGATATATTTGGCTACTTTGGCCGCTACCAACTATATGATGCTGACATTGCTGACTGTTTTAGATTTTGTAAGATTTCGGAGTAGGTAGTCATTTGCGAACTCTTTAGGAAACTTATAACGCGACGTCAGAAGGGGCAATGACATGTACTAATTAATATTTCCAAGTGCAGTCATGCTTACCATTTACTATAGCATTAGTCGCTAGGCTAGAAAGCGTGTAAGTATAAAGTATTCACTCCATCGACTGTGTTGCCGACGCGGCCCCGCGCGATCTACCCCTAGACTGCGAAATTGCCTACAACCCACGAACTTTCACTCCATGCATTGTATAACTTTCCTTTCTCAAAGGTTTCAAAACGTCCCTTCCTGCATGATTGTCATGTGACAAGTCTTTACTATGGCCCTTTAATGAAATTATGTCATGATGTGTATCAGTAATGTTTTACTTCATCGACATTATCTTTAAATGACTATAACATCTAGTTCACAATGAAAACGTAGGAAAGTATGCAAATATAGTAGAAATTAATAATATGCCTGGTTTAAAACTTAATTTAGATAATTTTATATGCAAGTATTTTAGCATTAAGTACTCTTGTCTGAAAGGCTGAGATGGAATTGCTTATATGGATCCTTCTGGATCTTTATTCGTAGCTTATACTTGTGTCGTGTAATGTATTATGACATGTACAGTCGAACTCAGAAATTGTTTTTGGTTTAGGTACTGTTAAAGCGACGTGACTGAAAGGTTTGAATAGATTACTCGTGCCGCGACGAGTTACTAAAAGTATTAAAATGTAGAGCTAATAATTCATTTCTAAAATGTAGTAGGGTAAACGTCTGAGTGCTCGACGCTGTACTAGTATATGGCATGGGCACTTTATGTCAAAGCAATATGAGTTAAATTCGAACTAAGCGGATTTTTCATTCGAATTTATGCCATACCTATATGTCACTTTGTCTTAGAGTGCCATATACGTCAAGCACTCGGACTTTTTTTTTACCTTACGTTATATGAACAGGGAATAGTCAGTGTCACCTGACTGTGCCTTTGTAAAAAAGAGAACAAAGATTATAGTTTCTAGTACTCTACTTCTTGAGATAATCGTCCTAGATACTCTACTATTCATCACTCATAATTTTATGATTATCTATTAACATTTTTAAATAAACATAAGCCGCAGACATAACTCTTAAACCATGCAAAGTCGATGTCACAGATATCTATACTTATTTTGCCTTAATACAAAAAAAAAAGGCACAAAAGTGTAAACATATCTTTGACGTCCACTGTACTGTACCTACATATTTTCCTACAATAACAGATTAATCTCAGTCACAAACTCACAAATTCATCCCTGTTATACTCGTACCAGGTGTATTTCAACAATAAAAATTAAATTGCGATTGCTTTTCAAATGGGTTTCCTTGAAATTGCATGACGATTGTCGAAGGATTTGTCTGGTCTTCTATGGAATAGGGTATAGGCATAATAGTAAGTATAAGTAATATAAGTAATTGTAGTCTTTTGTAATAAAACCGTTTGGTAGTAAACTATAGTTATTTGTTGTACAAGGGTGCAAAGTTGTATTTTACCCGCGAGTGTGGAATTGAAACACGAGCAAGCGAAAGGATTCTATAGTTCTAAAATAGAATCCTGAGCGTAGCGAGTGTTTCAACATACGAGAAGTAAAATACATTTGCACCTGTGTGTAACACAAATTTTTTCACCTCACTGCAGCACTGTAGCGAGGAAAGTGCAATATGCAAAACTACTTTATTTAATTTAAATAATACATTTGCACCCTTGTATAAAAAATATAACAAATAACTATATATTTTTAATTTTGGTCAAGTGCTAGTCGGATTTTAGTTTTCCCATACATTTTGAGACCCAGCGCCTAATGAAGGCAACAAGCAATTCTGAAAAGTTTTTTTGTATCGGAGCCCTCCTTAAATATTAATTTTATTCTGGTTTTTAGTATTTGTTGTTGTAGCGGCAACAGAAATACATCATCTGTGAAAATTTCAACTGTCCAAACTACGAGTATCACGATTCATGAGATACGAAAATGCGATTTTTCTCACTGGTTTTAAAGGATAAAAGACGTCTTTCCGAGGCAGTGAGGGGAAAAATATATTAAGTATAGTATTATGTTTTAGTGGGAACTGTCGATGAGCTAAATGCATCTTCATTTGTAATTTAGCTTGTAAGTAACTACGAGTATGAAGTACATTTAACTCTGTTTGTTCTCCAAATAAAAGAATAGAAAATAAAAATAATATCACCCCCTGATGAAATAGCCGAGAATCATACTGATGATCGCAATGGCACTGATGGCAAAGTTGTCAGCGATATAATCCTAACGTCTCTGAATCCAAAGTCCTATCGTCCGAAGTCGTATCGTATTCACGATAGAATTTATCACTACGTAAAGCATCATGCCATTCATGACAAACGAACATGTGACCAAAAAAAAAAAAAAAGAAAAAACAAATAAACAAAATACTAATACTTAAACAAAAAATTCGTAACAGAAGGAAATAGATCAACACAAAGAAAAGCACATCAAAAGATCATCACAAATTGTGGAAGTCTCTAGGGGAGGCCCTTGCTGGAAAGCAAGACCAAATGGAAACAGAAGAGTAGAAAAAAAACCGGCCAAGTGCGAGTTGGACTCGCGCACGAAGGGTTCCGTACCATTATCTATAAAAAATGGCAAAAAAATCTAGTTTGTTGTATGGGAGCCGCCCTTAAAAAAAATATATTTGGTTTTTATTATTTGTTGTTATAGCGGCAACAGAAATACATAATCTGTGAAAATTTCAACTCGAGCTATCACGGTTCTTGAGATACAGCCTGGTGATAGACAGACGGACGGACGGACGGACGGACGGAATAGGATCCAGTTTTACTCTTAGAGTATGGAACCCTAAAAACTAGAAAAACACATATTGTACATATATTTAAGTTTGGTTAAATAAAGGCTATATTATATTATACTAGCTGTACCCGCGACTTCGTTTGCGTAGGATTAAATGTGTTCCTTCTCTTTGGACCATGGAGGACATAGGTACCTACTTATTGATTATTCATTAGGCCTGCCTAAAATAAGCGCGGCTTGTGGTGGCGGCCAGATGTATAGCTACTATGATAATCAAGGCCGCGTGTGTCTGAAACATTAATTATCATAGTAAACAATTGGCCGCCACCGCAGGTCGCGTTAGCTTGTGACAGGTTTTATAGTATTCCGACAATTCGACCGAAGTTCTGTATAAAATTTATACAGAACTTCGGTCGAATTGTCGGATTATGGCCAGCTCAGCATACAGGACGCAACTATGCGTTCAAGTTTTACTTAAATCCGTTATATCTAATGTCGGTGTAAATTTTAATAAGTCAATATTATTTTTACTTTACTTATTTACAGAAATTGACGGCTTTTAACGGATCTGTATAAAACTGAGTTTAACTATATGTGCCTATAAAAAATAGAACAATTTGTAAAAAAAGGTATAATCATTATAAAAGACATATCTACATCCTTATCTACAAATTATGGGTTTCGCATGCTATGATCTAATTTAAAAGTCGAATCAGCATTTTTAGATTTGAATTGTACAACGTAACAGTTTTTTATTACTTATTAGTATGAAAGACTGTATGTCTTCACATTAGTATTTAATCATGCCATGTACATGCAACCACGTGGTGGGTAGTGACACGTTTGCTTCTACTAAAACAATTAATTAAAAAGTATAAAAATTATATAACATTTAGCAAGTAGGCAGTAGTGTCATCTACATAATGTCTTAGGTACACATATATATCAATATACAGCCTAAAAATAAACGTGTTACTCTCAAATTTTTTTTTGTTTTAAGACACGGTTAACATATTGCTGTCCGAATATTTATTTACACAGTCATCAATTTCTCGCCGCAACATTGTAAGGAACATAAGTTTGGTTGGGAAACCGTATTATTCGTAGCATTATCAGATAGTTGTTATGAAAATCATCGATATCATGACCAGTAAAGCTTGTCGGTAAGTTACAATTTGATCAGTCCAAGCAACACTTTAAAAAGGCCACTAGTCATAAATATTGACTACACGACGGATTGACGTCTAAATAGACGTGTATTTTTTTTAAACTACCTTTTGTAGTTGTCTCTAAGGGTAAGGCCTCCCGTTTCCGTCATCAGACTAACTTTATATATATATATATATATATATATATATATATATTAGGTATCATTAGTTAAAAAAATACTTCTGTAAGTTGATCATATTTGATGTACACAAATTAACATTATATATTACTTAGGTACTATAGATACCCTACCGTTTAACTCAGACGGCGCGTGGACGCTGCTGATGCTGCAAAGTAGCAGGGGTGACGTCAAAAAGTAAGGACTTGCCGCCCACTAACCGCCCTACACCCTTTGACGTCTCCCCGCTTGTGCCGCGCGCCGATCAGGGACCATCTGAGTTAAACGCTTGGTCTAAAGTGCAAGTTAAATAAAAGCTTGTAAAAATGCAGTCACTTGATGAATGATGAATTACATTGTTAGACATTGTTACGTTTTTTGGGAATAATTTATGCTTTTACTATTGAATGGCAAAACCGAAGCTTGCCACGTTTACCTACCTGACTACACATTTTTATATGGACCATACAGATAGATGATATCATATGTGTATCAGCCTAGCTAGCACACTAGGTTTTATGTCGGCGAAAATGTACTGAAACGTCACGTAAAACGCGACATAAAGCCTAGTGTGCTAGCCCCCCGGATCTACATGTTATTGTAATTACGAACATGATACACGGCCCCTGTGGCGCCATCAACCCCTAATTACCGTGCATTACACACGGGAAGTGTTCCGAAACCACGTTTACCTACCTGACTACACATTTTTATATGGACCATACAGATAGATGATATCACATGTGTATCAGATCTACATGTTATTGTAATTACGAACATGATTCACGGCCCCTGTGGCGCCATCAACCCCTAATTACCGTGCATTTACACACGGGAAGTGTTCCGAAACATATATAATTTACATAATTTGACGGTACACTATTAATGACAATGATGAATCTGAGACGGTATGTTCGCTGAGTTACTTAGTAGGTACGGCATAAATTATTTAGTGCAAAACTTCTTGATAAACTATGTTAGAAGTTTTATTCTCCGGTGTGTAAACACATACATCAGCGGCATCGCTGACTCGAGAGAGAGCAACGTAGAGTTGACCGTGCGAGAAACAGCTGCTAGTGAGATCTATGCCTGCTTTGCGCAATGTCTGGCCCTGGGCCTTGTTGATGGTCATGGCAAAAGCAACACTAACAGGCAGTTGAATCCGTTTAAATTGAAATGGGTAATTATTGGGAATTATTGGAATGCGCGGAATAAAAACACATTCTCCTGCACCGCAACCGGTAAGTATTTCCGCTTCGATTACGTTCCTCTGTAACGCAACTACTTTTAAACGCGTTCCGTTGCATAATTTTGGGGGGCTTAAATTTCGCATTAAAATGATAGGTACGCCTATTTTGAGTTTGAGTTCATGCGCTGGGAGACCAGACGCTGATAATGAGTTTAAAAATTCTACCGGGTACGTTGTAGCCTCTTCTCGATCGATTACTCGGTTTATCGAGGTATAAGTGTGGAACTGCCCTTCAACTTTTTCCATTATGTTTGAGTTGATTGTTGTCGCCTGATCATTCCGAGGCGTAAGAATGGCTCGCTCGCAAAGCCAGCTGTTCTCCTGATTTATTATGTCATGTGGGTCGCCATACACCGACGAAATAAGTTCGTTGAGATTGGATACCAATTTACATATGTCGTTTGTTAAAGTTATTTTGCCTTCTACTACGGGATATCTGCCTTCGCCTATGCTTAGCAACAATTCGGAGAACTGTTGAGCATTTATATTTCCCCCCAGTAGAGCTCGCATATTGGTTGTTAAATTTAATTTGTTAACATATGGCCACAGATCAGATTTTTTAAAGCAAGCATTCACTTCATCCGCTCTCGTTCCACGGGTTACGACTGGTAATGTTTGGCGAAAATCTCCACAGAAGAGTACAGTAAGCCCGCCCATGAGTTGGTTATTTTGGCGTATGTCTTGAAGCGTTCTATTTACTGCTTCAATTGCTTTGCGATGCGCCATTGTGCACTCATCCCATACAATTAGTACACTGTCACGCAATACTTTAGCCTTTTCACAATTGCGCGAAATGTCGCAGACGGGAGTTTCAGTGACATCTAATTGTATGGGAATTTTTAGCATGGAATGTGCAGTTTTTCCTCCGGGCAGTAACGTGGCCGCAATTCCAGATGATGCCACAGCTAAGGCAATTTGACCTTGGATTCGAACTTGTGCAAGAATGAGTTTCGTCAAAAAAGTATTTCCTGTGCCTCCCGGGGCATCCAAAAAATACAATCCTCCGGATGCATTTGAAACACTTTGGAATATTATATCAAAAACTCCTTTTTGTTCTGTTGTGAGGCTTGAAACCCCTTCAAGAGCAACAGTAAGTTCTGCGAAGTTATAATTAACTTCGGTTGCGTATTCTCTATGAGTGTCGGTTTCATTCAGGTCAGGCTCAGGCAGACCGTAGTGTGGTAACGGGTGGCCGCCAATTGAGATGACAATTTCTTGCAAGTCACACAAACAACAGTTTAATTTGATATTGCGCATGCGGTCATCGAGCTCGTGATGAGTTTCAGGACCTGATGTGCGTAAATAGTCCTCTGCCAAGTAGTTTTGGTATTTTAGCCACAGGTGATTGGCGTCGGAAATCCCGCAAAAAACTAACATCACGGCAAACAACTGTCGTAAACGATGTGGACTATCACCAAGTGATGCTTCTGATAGAGCTTCGTCCCAATGCTGGTCATCGTCCAATAGTCCGCGAGCCCGACAAGCTGCCTGGAAAGTCGGGTACTCGGTGCCATTGAAAATTTTTAAATCTGAAAAAGACGTCGGTCCTCTAACATTGTGCAAAAGCAACCGCACATAAAAACATTCTGCGTTATTGGGGTGCACGGTGTACACCCTTCCAATAACGTGTTCTCTCATGATGGAGGGAAAATTTTCAACAGGCGTTCCACGTCGCCGGCGTGTAAACAATCCGTGTTGTTTGTCATACGTATAGTACGATGGAACTTCGTCATAAAGCAATGTTTTTGCAAAATCGTCTGCCTCGCATAACGAAAAGAATGCCGTTAATGTTGTTTGCCTGGGATTCTCTAACTGTTCTGTTAAATTGTTTGTATTGAAATAAATACGTTGCCCACCTTCTACGTGAACGTTTAGGTGTATCACAGGCGGAAATCGTTCAAAAATCGGAAAACTGAATATCCGCCATGCTGCTTCCGAGGAACTAATGTAACGCCCCGTTTGGAATCTGGTTACTTCGTCACGGTCATTACTTGTAGCAAGCGTAGCCTGATCGGTTCCTTTATTTACATACTTGAAAATGTATTTAATCGATTTTATACTGTTACACAGTTCCACGTTTACATGACCCTGAAACGTTCTCGACAATACAGGTGAGAATGGTACAACCCACCGATTGTCTACTTCCAACAACCGTAGCATTGCAGTAAACCCTCCATGGTCTGGAGCACGTCGCCGGTATTTAGGATAACCATCTTCACCTGTAATTGTCTCTTGTAGTAGGCTTTTCGGAAATTTTTTAACACATCGTCCGTCCTGCATGCAAGGAGAGCTATTGTTTAAAGGGCCACAAGGTCCGTGAATCATGTGTTGCTTCACAATTGCGTGTAAAGCAGGATCTGAAATGGGATTTGGTATTTCTGCGCTTATTACTTTATCTACGTCATGGGGACGTATTTTTTCTTTAAGCCATAAAAGTATATGAGCGTGTGGTAGTCCTCGCTTTTGCCATTCAATGTTATATGTAAAGCACAAAGATGCGCCATACATTTTTTCTTTTGTGAGTAAATTAATTAATAATTTAAGTTTTAAATGAAAAACTCTACTTATTAAGTCGTGTCGGTCATACGGAACTTGACCTGGCAGCAGCTCTTGAGTTATTTCATTCCATTTAGGATTTGTAGTAGCAGTGATAAATAAGTCTGGCTTACCATATTTGCGAACATACGAAAGTGCGTCTTGCACTTGCTCGTGCATGTTACGTGGACTTCCGATGAAGCTTGAAGGTAAAATTACCAAGCGCCCCATGTTCTCGGAATTAGTATCATTTTGCAGTGCATCTTGGAGATCTGCATAATTCTCAGCTCGTAACTGCCTTTGATGAGTGCGGATATAAACTAAACGCTCAGTTTCGATTTTTGCGTACATGTCAACAATGAATTGAGAAAATAGACCGCGAAAACGTTGTAAATACGTAAATCTGTTTAGTCGGACCTGCAAAAGGTAGCAGTAAAATTGTAGCGCCGTGGCTTTTTTGTCGTTTCGTATTGCCCCAGTGGTAGGATCAAGTTGTCGTATTGCAAAGTTATAACCATCTTCACCGCGACAGTAAATAAGCGGATATTGTAATGAATCGTAAGAACGATGGGTTTCACTTATACGTTTCAGACGGTTATCTCGTGCACGTAAGACAATATCACGTTTGTCGCACTGTTGGTCTACCAGAACAACAGCTACTTCGTTGGTAGAAGGAGGGTTGTAGCGACCGCGGTGTTCTGTAGGAGGTCGTTTATCAGCACTTATAACAAATTTGTACTCCTCCTGCTGATCAGGAGGTATAGATTCCAATGCGGCCTTAAAATCGGACAAGTAATGGTTAGACTGATGAAGCATCTCCTGAAGATCAAATATGAGACCGGAGTTTAAATTTGTGAAGTGTTGGTTCCTGATATTAGCCTGCTCTTGGTAATCGGAAACAAAATAAATTTGCAAAAATTTAGGATTTTCTTCGGGCAATAAAGATCCTATTAGGTGATACACTTGTCCTTGCACTTTAAAGGTAGGCATAAATGTCCCGTGTATCACCTGTTTTGCACCAAAAGACGTCATTTGAAAAGCGGCATTATATGTACGAATATTGGCTAGAAATTGTTGTGATAATGGATGTTCTCCATTCAAAAGTGACTTTATAAGTTCAGGCGGATTTGAAAATAAATCAAAACGAACTTTGCCACCTGAACAACAGAATCCCATCGATTCTTTTGCCCACTTCAAAGCTTGACAATTACCGCAAACATTAACCATTCTCCCAACTGAGGCAAATTCTTGGTAATTAATATTAGGTAAGTAGGCAAAACCACTATTTTCTATTTGATCCCATCGAAGTTGTATGAGGTTTTCTTCTTCATTAAAATGTGCGGAGCTTGGTGTAAATGTCTGCGAAGCCCGTGACATGGCATCTTCATCGCCGCTTGCGGAGAAAGGCACCGGGCTCGGTGCAAATGTCTGCGAAACCTGTGACATGGCGACTACACCGCTGCCTGCGGACAAACGCGCCGAACTTGGTATAAATGTTTGCGAAGCTTGTGACATGGCGTCTTCACCGCTGCTTGCGAACAAACGCGCCGAGCTAGGTGTAAACGTTTGTGATATGATGTCTTCGTCTCTGCTTGTAGACAAAGGCGCCGAGCTTGGTGTAAATGTTTGCGAAGCTCGCGCCACAGCGTCTTCACTGCTGCTTATGGAGAAATGCACCGAACTTGGGGTAAATGTTTGCGAAGCTCGTGACGCAGCATCTTCATCTTCACCGTTGCTTGCGGAGAAATGCGCCGAGGTTGGTGTAAATGTTTGCGAAGCCTGCGCCACAGCGTCTTCACTGCTGCTTATGGAGAAATGCACCGAACTTGGGGTAAATGTTTGCGAAGCTCGTGACGCAGCATCTTCATCTTCACCGTTGCTTGCGGAGAAATGCGCCGAGGTTGGTGTAAATGTTTGCGAAGCCTGCGACACAGCGTCTTCACCGTTGCTTGCGAAGAAATGCGCCGAGCTTGGTGTAAATGTTTGCGAAGCTCGCGCCACAGCGTCTTCACTGCTGCTTATGAAGAAATGCACCGAACTTGGGGTAAATGTTTGCGAAGCTCGTGACGCAGCATCTTCATCTTCACCGTTGCTTGCGGAGAAATGCGCCGAGGTTGGTGTAAATGTTTGCGAAGCCTGCGACACAGCGTCTTCACCGTTGCTTGCGAAGAAATGCGCCGAGCTTGGTGTAAATGTTTGCGAAGCTTGTGCAACGGCGTCTTCACTGCTGCTTGCGGACAAACGCGCCAAGCTTGGTGTAAATGCTTGTAACGATTGTGATGTGGCAACTTCACTGCTGCTTGCGGACAAACGCGCCGAGCTTAGTGTGAATGTTTGTGAGGCCCGTGTCATGGCGTCTTCACCGCTACTTGCGATCAAACGCGCCGACCTTGGTGTAAATGTTTGTGATGTGACATCTTCGTCTCTGCTTGTAGACAAATGCACCGAGCTTGATGTGAATGTTTGCGAAGCTCGCGCCACAGCGTCTTCACCGCTGCTTGTGGAGAAATGGACCGAGTTTGGTGTAAATGTTTGTGAGGGCCGTGACATGGCGCTTTCGCCGCTGCTTGCGGACAAACGCGCCGAGCTTGGTTTAAATGTTTGTGAAGGCCGTGACATGGCATCTTCACCGCTGCTTGCGGACAAACGCGCCGAATTTGGTGTAAATGTTTGTGAAGCCTGTGATATGACTTCATCGTCTCTGATTGCAGACAAACCTGCAGAATTTGGTATAAATCTCTGTGAAGTCCGTGACATGGCGTCTTCGTTTCCACTTGTAGACAAACCTGCAGAACTTGGTGTAAATGTTTGCGATGTCCGTGGCATGGCGTCTTTTTCTCTGGTAGCAGACAAACGCGCACAATTCGATGTAAATGTCTCTGAAGTCTGGGAGATAGCATCTTGTTCTAAGTCTGAAGTCGCTGAGCTTTGAGTAAGCTCCTCTGATATTCGAGCCTCTGCTTTGCGAACGCTCTCTCGTCTTCTCTTTATAGCGACCCGAGTGCGACGTGAAAGATTTGTCTTTCTGCGAACCATTTTATTCTTTATTGGGTCATGTCTCTAGTATAAGTAGTTACTTTCGAATGCTTTCTTGACTCAAAATCGGGAACCAAAATAAACGTTCTGTTCTTCCTGTAAACAATACAACAGTTAACGGTTTATACACCTATACATATGTATATAAATTATGTTCGATAAACTGCCACTGATAAGGAGTCATTTTTGTAGCTATTGTAACATCTGTGTGAACAGGCTATGTGGGTCGTCGGCCTACCTCAATTGGAATCCATATTCCTGATCAATTTTGCTACAAATATAGTCATACATTCACAGTCGTGAGGAAACATTATTTAGTAGGATTATATGTTTTGTCGCCACAGCACGGCTATCACAAGACGGCGCGCGAGCTCTCTCGATTTTTCTCCCACTATACATCTCTTTCTAAGTTTTCTAATAAGAGAGAGACAGATAGTGCGAGAAAAATCGAGAGAGCTCGCGTGCCGTCTTGTGATAGCCGTGCAGGTCCTAATAGCGCGATAGGTTTTAGTGTCAAGTTTTACGTGACGGTTCAGTACATTTTCGCCATAAAACTTGACGATAAAAGCTATCGTGCTAGCTGGGGCTCTCGGTCGTCGTGGCATGGTATGGCATGTACGTATTATCCATTGCAGTCGGTCATATAGCTACCCACAGGCAGAATTCCGTTGCGAAATTCTGCTTGGCAGGCCACATGTAAAGGTTCCTCTACTTAAATGACGACGAACACAAACTACCATCACGGCGGCAGTACTTATGCGGATGAGATAAAAGTAGGCCCTTTCTCCCTTTAACGCATAGTTGTATCCTGTATGATGGGTCATGAGGTATTGATGGCCCATTATCAAGAGCATGCCTAAGCGGAATGACGGCTACCGCCATGGTACCGCGTATGAAATCGGTGCTAGAGGCGCTAGAGTGTATGGAGCCAATTAACATAAATACTTATGTAATACACGGCCAGATAATGTACCACTTTTTTGGGCCGTGCATTATGAGCCCGAACAAAAGTGGCTTCCAATTATTGCCCCGGACCAAGATTGATGTGATGAATTCAATTCGGCCAGGTCAATAGTAAACTTGACAGCTATTGTCAAATTTACTATTGACTGCCACCGCGGGCCGCGCCAGTAAGGCGTGGCCTGCGGTAACGTCAGTAATAAACTATACGATTATTATTACCCGACTGCCGAAGGAGAGGAGGGTTATATAGTTTACTATTGACGGCCGCGCTAGTCTGTGAGAGGCTTGAAGCCTGAATCACACTGACGCGTCTTGTGTGATTCACTCTGAAAGTAAACTTGAAATTAGCAGTCAAGTTTTATATTGACGGCCACCGCAGGCCACGCTAAGCCATCGCTAATCGCTAAGGGTTAACTTATACCATATAGGTAAGTTATATGTAACTACACCTTAAGGATCAAGGCACGCATGTTTTGTACGAAGTACAACGTACCTAGTACCTACCTACCTATTTCACTCGCGAGGAAAACACATTACATTAGATTATAAGGTACCTACTTACGTTTTCGCTGACCATTCTTTGCAGCATTTAATATTTATATTAACCTACACTACACGAGTTAAGTATGATACCTATGATATGAAATGAATAAATAATGGCGCGAACTTTTTTTTGTACCTATATACCTACTTACTTTGATATTGAAATACCTATGCGCGCGCATGTAAGACAAAAAAGGCTCCAAACAGCCAATATAATATCAATTAATTCATAGTCAGTCAAATATTTTGTGGAAATTATTAAATAATATAATGAAACGTTACGAAGTATGTTTACATTGTATTATTATATTATATATTTCGATATTTTAATCATAGGTTTTAAAAAAGTAGTAAGTACAACTTGATTATTTAAAGGCGTATATAGACGGGCGACCACGGAGGACTCTGGTTTTGCCGGACACCGTGCAGCGTGTAATGGTTCGCGTTCGTTCTTTTGTTCAGTGTGTGCCCACCATAAGAGCTGTTAGGCCTGAATTACACTGGTGCGGGCTACGGTGGCGGACCATAGTAAATTTGACAGCATTAGACAACTCTTCTATTGTCCGCCGCGGTCAGGCCGCGCCAGTGTGTGACAGGGCTTAAGCCTGCACCACACTGGCGCGGCCTGCGGTGGCGGACAATAGTAAACTTGTCATTAGCTGTTAAATTTACTATTGACCGCCACCGCAGGCCACACCAGTGTGTGAGAGGCCTAAAGGAAACGCTACACCTACGAATTTTCCGGACGGCCAAGCAACGTCACAGAAAATCTAGTATGGAGTGACCTTGATTTGGCCGGCCGCCGTGCTTCCGACACGTATCCACACGGACTGAATCACGCGTCGGCTGGTGTGCAGTCCGGCCGATATCGGCCCGTGTAGCGTCTCCTTAAACGGTCTTGCATTGTTTCGACCATGGCGGCCATTACACAGTGAGTATTATCAGGCGACCCACTCATTTTACAATCCCAATCACAGGCATATTGACGTGTATTACAGGATTGAGATAATAGAGCAGAAAATCCGGATAATTTTAAAATCCACCCAAAGATAAGAAATAATCTATCAGCGACTAAAGCCACACCACACGATTCTGTTTGATGGATGGCGCCCATACACGGTGAAGTATTATCACGCGATCCATGCGCATTCTCTTTCTCAATTACTTGATTGACACTTGAGTATTTTAGCAATATTTTTATTATAATCATATTGTGATACTCGAAATTGTACGGTGATATATTTCTAGCTTCTCTATCTTTAATAGGTTATGACAGACAGCTAGAAAAATATCACGATGATAAAAGTGGGCGCACGTTATGGCGTTCTATATTATTTGTCGCACCAACTTGCTTTAGTAAGAGCCATGAAGTCTCTCACAGACTGGCGCGGCCTGGCCGCGGCGGTCAATAGTAAACTTGTCATTAGCTATCAAATTTACTATTAACCGCCACCGCAGGCCGGGCCAGTGTGACTCAGGCCTTACACGCCTAGCAAATTGACACAACCACTTACTATAGTTGGAATGGCGGCCAATACACGGTGATTAAATACTGATGATCCACCATAGCTGTCTCTTTCTACAAAATGCAATAGAAAGAGACAACTATGGTGGATCATCAGTATTTAATCATCGTGTATGGCCGTCTATGAGGAAACCGTATATATCTTTCATTCCAAGGCCTGAATCACACTGCCTGCGGTGGCGGTCAAAACTTGCCAAAACGGACCCGGGGCTACTTTAGGGCACAACCAGGAATAACGCTAGGAGGATGATGATTTTAAGGAGTTCTATACATCTAATGCCTAGTTTACACTATGCCGAAGTGAGCAGGGAAGTGTAGGCAGAATGGGCGTAAAATGCGGTATTACGCCCGTTCTGCCCACTTCCCTTCCAACTTCCCTGCTGACTTCGGCTTTGTAAACGTAGTATAACATTTTGTCACAACAACCGCCTTCAAACTGACTTTACAGCTGCGTCGGTAGATTGCTGTGACAAATTGCTAGTTGTATAATAGCCTTAACTACATCAAGTTGGTTTGACAAATTGCATATATTTGTGCTATATATCAAAAAATAAAATAATTTATTTCAGTAACTTAAATACATATACAAGTATCTGTGCTGGTGCCTCTTTTTAAGTATATAATATACTTGTGCTAAGAAGATCACCGCTCTTCCACATGTTGTGATTTAGGTGTAGGCATAAGTAACTTAAAATATAAATTAGAAAGTAAACATTTTATATTATACTATGTGGTAAGTGTGTGTGTGTGTGTTTGTGTGTGTGTGTGTTTGTGTGTGTGTATCACATTTAACATACATTACATTATACATTGTACTCATATTATTGGGCCGTGTATTATCACCCTGAGGAAACTCGGTACGGGGGGATGCCACATTAAAATTTGTCCGGGCTGATAATGCACGATCCAATCATTCACGTACATTGGACGCGAATTATTGGGCTGTACATTATCATGGCCGTGCATTATCATGGCCGTACATAACCGGCACCTACTCTACAATAGTAGATTGTACAACAAGTGCATAAAACGCACCATTTTACTCGAGACGTTTATCCATCCGAGCGAGCTTGCGAGCGAGGATAGATATAAAGTCGAGTGTAAAATGGGTTTTATGGACGAGTTGTACACTCTACTTCTCACTTCGATTGCGAGGAAATGAAACAGCAACACGTAAATATAGTAAATGCTAATTTAATTAAAATTGAAAGTTACATTAGAGCAATGAGAAATATTTAAATACTATACTGATCTACTAAATTGAAAAATAAACAAATATAAAAAATAATAAATGAGACGAAATACAAATTATAAGTTTATTTCATGAAGTTTTATTGTGTACTTTGGCTGTTGGTATCTTTGCCTTGGTCTTAGAATACGAACGAAACGAAATAAAATAAAGAGGTTGTTGTATGAAGTTAAAGATGTTCGTGTGGCTGTTGCAGCGATTGCCTTGGTCTTCGACGAAGATTTTACTTTATGCTCTAGAGCATAAAAAGCGACTTTATGTCGCCTACGCACGACATAAAGACGAACTTTTAGAGCATGAGAAGTGAAAAGAGAATATAAACACTACGTTATACTCTACTCCGTGATTCCCGAATAAATTATAACCAACAATAAGGATACAATAGCGAAAACGCTGGACGTGGTGTTTGTGAAGTGAAGATCATTGATTTGTAAAGGCATTTACCAAAACCGAATCGTATTCTCAATCCTACAATCGAGTGGTTACAAAACAAACGCTGATGCCTCTCATAGGACAGCTTAACCTGTCCTACCCCACGACTCGCGCACTCATTAATGAGCATAAAACTAATAATAAGATTTGGTAAGTTATGATACTAATATGCTTTATTGATTTGGAGATTCGTTGCATTGACAGTGAGAGACTTACGTAGATTCCTCACAGTGGGTGACCTTACTAACCATCACAAACACAACACTGTCTTCTGGAAGGTAGAGGTTGTTCTCCAGTTGGGCTGCTCCAAATATGAGTGAGAAGACATACTGTGCTAGGGCACAGTATGTCTCAAGCTAGGGCTTGAGCTATAAGACAAACTCACTCTTTTGTGTACCTATTTAATGTAATACTACAGTTATAAACTTTTTTGTTGTAAAAACCTAATCTATATAATAATTTATTTTAGGTATGGATTTTCATGGGCCATGGATTTTCTCAACCAAGGAACATAATAATTATAATATGATGTGTAAAGACAAACCAAAAAAAATGGAATTGTGTTCAGTTGAGTATGCAGAATAAGAAAAGGAAGAAAAACCACTCAGCAATTGGAAAGCCAAAAATAATGAACGATTTACTAAGTTTCAATTATTGTGCTTATTAAAATTGATGTTTGTTTTGTATCTAATTTTATTTTTCACTGGGCACATTATCATATTTGGCAGATGATTATTGCCGAATTATCTATCATCATCATCATCAGTCCTTCCCCCAATGCTGAGGATGGTGACTTCATGTCCTATTGTTGTTGACCAGATTACCCCATGGGCTCCTAACACCCACTTTATGCGTGGCCTCATGCAGATGTAGTTGCAAGGGTTCAGTGATTTGTATGCTCGATTTAGCAGGTGCTCTGCCGGTGTGCTGCATCATAATAATCCTCTCCAGGTTATCTGAAGAACATTGTCTATACTAATATTACAAAGAGGAAAACTTGAGATTGTAACTTTGTATGTAATGGTTGCCAAAGTAATGGGTAATCTCTGGAACCACCAAACCGATTTTAAAATTTCCTTTACCTGAGAAGAGTGACTCTAAGATAAAAGTTGATGGAGAAAGTTTAGAAATTCACAGTGCTGTCTTTGAATTGTTGTATAATATGTACTTGTAATATATGAAATTAAAAACTGCCAATACATCAGATAATTTAAGATTAACATCCTATACTAACCTTTCCTTTCATCACATTGACAGTTGTTATGTGGCAATGACAATTTGTTGTACATTGAGAGCTCTATATGTAAAGAAGATTGCCATAGAACAGCATCATTACTTATTATCTTGGCAATATTATGTCAATTTAAGGTTGTGAAATATCTCCTATCATCATCATCATATCAACGGAAAGACACCCACTGCTGGACATAGGCCTCTCCCAAAGCGTGCCACAATGGCCGGTCCTGCGCCACCCACATCCAGCAGACTCCCGCATCCTTTACCAAGTCCACCTTGTCTATCTCCTATAAAATATCTATTTGCCCAGACATAAGTGGTGAACCTTTTCTTCAGACTGAACATTGCATTGCAAAGGATAGACCTACTGGGTGAAAGATATCATACACTTTGGTTAAATAATCTATATGTTTACTATATGTTTATTTTAAAGAAAATATTCACACAATTAAAATATATTAAATTTTACTAAAAGAAGATTGTAGCTTTACAATTTTGCATGTACCTACTTAATGGGTACCTACATAATATCCAGAACCACTTATTCATTTCACCTGCATGTTGAATGCAAAGGTTATAGGCTATATTTTATCCCGCGAGTTTGCCTGCATTCTTTGCAATACACGGGTAGCTAGTAGGTATACATCGTGTAAAATCAAATGATAGGGAAGTACAAGTAATACATTTTGATAATACAACCAAAATCAATGTTGAGAGTACATAGCTGTCCAGCAAATAACTAAATTACCTATACAAGTAATACTTGTCTCGGTGTTTCTTCATAATTCTTTTTACAATTAGGTACGTCCCAGTTATAAGTTAAAATTCTTGTTAGTTTTCAATGCTTAGATTGACTCAATTCCGTCTTTACGGATTTGTTATGTTGGCCGTCTCTCTTATCTGCAAGAACAGTATCACGCCTGTTTCTCATCTCGAATATTTAATTAAGTAGCATTAACATCAGAATCTCGATTCACTGTATTTTCACCTATACTTACTCAATTTTTCACCTATATTCAATTTTGACTGATATTTCCCATGGGCCTTTTAAATATAATTTCATGATGATCATAATCTTTTGAAACTTGTATAAAATTGCCGAGATATTTTTGGTTGACAAATTTTATAGTACACATCAAATATCAGTTATATCATTCATATCATAACCCGCCATGAATATTTTGACTTCGCAGTTCGCTGACAGCTCACCTGTCAGTGTCACCTGACAGTTGTAGCAGCGTTTGATTTCAATAAAAATAAATTAAAAATTAAATGAAGTCGTATATTACGGAAAATAAATTAATTGTCGCAGTCGGATAAAAACTATCCTAAGTTGCAGCTGGAATAATAATGTACCTATATAAAATGTTTCATATTTTTCCGTTCATGGGATGCTGAGAACATTCGAACCGCGCAAAGCTTAGTTTCAAACTGGCTGATTCTTTTTTTAATTTAGAGATTTATTATAAGTGGAGATTATAAAGCATTTGTCCCTTTCTAGTATTTCTACCAAATATGTAGGTTAACTTGGGTATGGCAGGACTCAATACAAAATGTAATACACCATTTCATACCTTACCTATATGCAGAGTCGAAATTTGACGCGTTAAAGCGACGAGAAGTGTTGTAAGTTAAGTAACTTTTCGAGTCACGTTTATTTGAAATATAGGGTAGTAGAACCAAAAGATGAACGTTTAAGCGACTATCCCAGCTTTACAATTTTTTTTCGAGGAGTGGTGATTTATTTTGTACACATTTCATATTTCGGGTATTGACTATAAGATTGATGGGTACAAATTAAAAATGACAGGCAAATTTAAACTTGCAACTGCCTTAAACATAATATTAAAAGGTATTAATGAGCGATTTTATAATGGTCATTCTTTTTTATGAAGGACTCTATTGACAATAACTGTGATAAATTTGGCAAATTATTTGTAATGCATCTTAATATTAATAGACTTCGTAATAAATTACTGAGCTTAGAAGCATTTATTGACTTAGATATAGGCACAAAACCACATATTGTCATGCTGACGGAAACTTGGTTAGAACCAGACGAGCATGACTCAATACATCTCCCCGGATATGTAGTCGCTTCATACTCATCCAGGTCATGCTCGCGAGGAGGTGGTACAATTATACTTGTTAGAACAGATATGGCTGATCGTTACAAGGTAGTTGATGTTACGAACTTTATGCATGAAAAGGTATTCGAACTGTCTACGATTTGCCTGGAAATTACACCTTTTGCTAAATTTAGTTTTACAGTGTTATACAGATGTCCTAGCTCAAATGTTAATTATTTCTTAGATAACCTGGAGAAATACCTTAGTACCTTAAAATGTCGTAATATAGTTATTGCCGGTGATCTCAACATAAATATAGGACAAACCGATGATAGCAAGACCAAAGCACTTCTGCAGTTATTATTAGAATATAATATTAAGCCAACAATATTTGAGCCCACTAGGATCACACAAACTTCTTCTACAATAGTAGATAATGTCCTTACAAATTTTGAACATTACTCAGATGCACGCGTGATCCCGTGCTCTTTCTCAGACCATGATGCTCAAGTCATTATGCTGCGTATGTCATCACGTCTTGACTCTACTAAATCTAAAACTATTAAAAGGAGAGTTTTTAGTCCCGAATCGATACAAGCATTTCAAACCGATTTTAGAAGTATCAACTGGGATCTGCAGTTTTTAAACACGGACTGTAATGAAAAGCTAAAGATATTTTACAATATATTTGATCGTTTAGTTGGCATACATTTCCCTTTTAAAAATATTGTCTACAAGCAGCAACATAAGAACTGGCTCACTAGAGGTATTAGAAAATCTAGTCGTCGGAAAAGAAAACTGCAATTAATAATAATAAACAGTAAGGATAATAGCTTAATAACCTATTTTAAACAATATAAAAGCACGTTTAGAAAAGTCCTTATTAATGCTAAAAGACACCATGTAAGGAAAACGATATCTAAGGCTAAAAATAAACCAAAGGCTATCTGGGATATAGTACGAGAAAATACAGGCAAAAGCAAGAGAAGTGAAAAAATTGCCCTTAAAATAGATAATGTAATTGTTAACGACAGTATTACAATTGCGAACACCTTTAACAATTACTTCGTTAATGTTGGTAAAAGCACGGTTAGTGATGACGACTCCACGTACATGGAAATTCTTCAAGAACGAAACACTAGTAGCAGCCGCTCAATATTTATGACACCAATAATTGAACCAGAAGTCATTAAAATAGTTAAAAATCTTAAAAGCACGTACTCAACGGGTCCTGATAACCTGGATACTAATATAATCAAAATGCATATCGATGTGTTGTGTATACCTCTCTGTATAATTTTCAATGAGTGTTTATGTAATGGAACTTTTCCAGAGCTGTTCAAGAGAGCTAAGGTTATTGTTTTACATAAAAAAGGTAGCAAAACTGATTTAAATAATTACAGACCCATTTCACTATTGCCAATTCTTGCGAAAGTATTCGAGAAATGTATAGCCAGAAGATTACAGGGTTATTTTGAACATCATGGTCTACTTTCATCCCATCAATTCGGTTTTAGGAAAAATAGAAACACCTTAGCTGCTGTAAGCAAATTGGTAACTGAAGTTATGACACATCTCAATAGTGGCCTTACATGTGGAGGAATTTTCTGTGATCTGACTAAGGCGTTTGACTGTGTGGATCACAGAATTCTCATAAACAAGCTTGATTTCTATGGTATACGTGGTAATGCGCTGGCGTTGCTGAAATCATACCTGTCTAATCGTTGTCAATACGTGGAAATTTGTGACCAGTCATGTCAGTACCCAACTAGATCTGTTGAAAAATGTATTAAATTTGGAGTCCCACAAGGGTCAGTCTTAGGCCCTTTACTATTTATAATTTTTATTAATGATTTACCAGACTTTTTGAGATATGGAACCCCCTATCTTTACGCTGACGACACTAGTATTATTTTAAGCGGACCATCTTCTTTAGTCTTATGTAAATATATGCAAGATTCTTGGACGCAACTCCTAACATGGTTTGAGGCTAACGGGCTGAACATGAATTGTAGCAAAAGCTTTTACATGACATTTCGTAGAAGTACATCTAGTCCTGACTTTGATTGTAATATACCAATATGTAAAGCTAAATGTACAACATTTCTAGGTGTAGATCTTGACCCATACTTAAGGTGGAATGACCAGATCGATAAGGTTAATAAGAAACTAGCTAGTGCTTGCTATGCAATGAAATCACTGATGAACATAGTCAGCAAAGATATATTATTGACCACGTATTTTTCATATTTTGAAAGCATAATTAGATATTGTGTCGAGGTTTGGGGAAATGGAACTAACATTAACTTAGTGCTCCTCAAACAAAAAAAAGCTCTGAGATTAATAGAAAAATGTGCCAATGTTCCTGACTCTCACCGTAGTATATTTGTTGACAATAAAATTTTGACTGTAATTTCTCTCTATTTGTACCGTTTATGTATTTATGTTTTTAACAATATGAACATGTATGTCCAGCGAGGCCAGACTACGAATAATAATCTTAGGAAAAGAAATAGACTGCATTTAAATGTTGTGCATTATGCCCATTTTGACAAAAGTTTAAATAATACTGCCATTAGAGTGTACAACTTACTTCCTGACGACCTAAAAAATATTCAAGAGCTAAGATCCTTTGACAAAAAAGTAAAGGAATATTTTTTGACCCGTCCATTCTATTCAATCAAAGAATATTATGCAAGAATTTTTGACAAATTGTCTTGACATTTATTTATTCAGTTATTTTTAATTAATTTTTTTTTCTTTATCCGTACTGACCTCTTAATTGCATTATTATTATTATTTAAATTATAAAATGAATATTATTTTGTTGTGACATTTAATGTAAGTTAAAAATATTTGTTTAAATTAAATTTTGTACTTGTTAATTTTATTTGTATGTTATAATTATATTTGCATGCATCGAGAAATGTGTTTTAGAGCAAATTAAAAAAAAAAAAAAAAAAAAAAAAAAAAAAAAAAAATTATACGGTTTGGTATATTGTCGAGATTGGATATGACTATTTTAAACCGTCATTTTACAATACAGTATTTTATTAAAAATGGTTTTATGCTGAAGTATGCCATTTTGCCCAGAAGATGAACGCTGTGCTGTGCCCAATAGTTGAACGTTTTGACACCAATAGTTGAACGAAGGAAAACGTTACACCGCGCAGCCTCTGACTTTTGGTCTAGTAATTATATAATCATTGTTATAACAATTTATACTAGTTAACAATCATAATATTGATACTAAACACAAAATAAAATAATTCAAATGTACCCTTTTCATATGGTTACAATGATAAGAGATTTTTTTTGCATATTCATCATTAAAACAATTTTTCATTATGTAAGTATCATTAGATTGAAATAGATAAAGTGTTGGGTTTTATATGCATAAGTCAGATTTCATATTTATTACGTATCTTTTTTATTAAGATGTTCATTGTACTAGTCCTTGCCTAAAACTTGAACGAATAAATTTTGGTCGTTCATGTATTGGGCACGATAGCAAAGGAGTGAACGAAGTAAAATAAATAAAACAAACCCCAAAATAACCGTGTTGCGAATGGATACTCACGTTTTACTTTTGGTTCAAAAATCAACAGTTAAGTAACGATTAATTTAAGCCATTAAAGTTTTATGTACCTTTTCAATAAGAATTTATATAAGCATTTGAAAAAACTATACCTTGCCCAGTAGATGAACACCGTTCATCTATTGGCTCAGGTACACAAAGTTGGAACCATTAGTTGAACGCTAAATATCTCTTAAATTGACAATAAATACGCAATTTGTGATAGATAATCTATTAAAGGCATTAATCAAGAACCTATATCACGCAAAACAATCCATGTAGAAGTTACATTCAATTTTATACGTAAATTAGAGCTTAAATTTGAGAGCGCTTTCCTTAAATAAATCTCCATACAAACGGTGATTTTAGCGCGAGACCTCGACGCGACAACCGTTCACAGTCTTGTTTGTGTGGGAACTGTCTGGGAGTTTAAATGCCAGCCTCGGCAAAGGGATGACGCGTAAGGAAAAAAATATCCCAAATGCGTAAAATGTATCGCGATTTTTTCAAATTTCAATTTTACAACAAAACGTTCAACTATTGGGTGGCGTTCATCTTTTGGTTCCACTACCCTATGCTTTCCAGAGTGTTGCTCGGAGCTTAAGCTGCTCGCTCGCTCGCGCCAGTAAACATTCAAGTGTTTTCGCGAAATAAACTGTACGAATATTAATTTCAGTAAAGGGAACTTTCAACGTTAAGATTACAGGGCTAAAGAAGGTTTAATGATTGAAACAGGTGATGGCAATAGTGAATCCTTAAAATCGTTACACTTGGCATATGCAATTAAAAATTTGGGCAAATCATGTAAGAGAAGAGTGTTTAAAATGTATCGTCGGGGATAGTGCAATACCGCGTAACTAGCACTGGAAAATAGTGCGTATCTATCTACACAACAGCCATAGGGCAAACCCGCGTAACTGGCATTGGTTAATACTTAAGGCCTCCACACACATGGAACGCAGGCCCGCGTTCGATGTGTGTTTGAAGTGTAGTTTCAATGTTTTACAACTTGCCCTAGGGGTGTTGTGTAGATACCTACACAGTATTTACCAGTGCTAATAGTAACGCGGATTTGCCCTATGGGTGTTGTGTAGATACCTACACAGTATTTACCAGTGCTAATAGTTACGCGGATTTGCCCTATGGGTGTTGTGTAGATACCTACACAGTATTTACCAGTGCTAATAGTTACGCGGATTTGCCCTATGGGTGTTGTGTAGATACCTACACAGTATTTACCAGTGCTAATAGTTACACGGATTTGCCCTATGGGTGTTGTATAGATACCTACACAGTATTTACCAGTGCTAATAGTTACACGGATTTGCCCTATGGGTGTTGTGTAGATACCTACACAGTATTTACCAGTGCTAATAGTTACACGGATTTGCCCTATGGGTGTTGTGTAGATAGATACACAGTATATTTACCAGTGCTTATAGTTACGCGGATTTGCCCTATGGGTGTTGTGTAGATAGATACACAGTATTTACCAGTGCTAATAGTTACACGGATTTGCCCTATGGGTGTTGTGTAGATACACAGTATTTACCAGTGCTAATAGTTACACGGATTTGCCCTATGCGTGGTGTGTAGATAGATACACAGTATTTACCAGTGCTAATAGTTACACGGATTTGCCCTATGGGTGTTGTGTAGATACACAGTATTTACCAGTGCTAATAGTTACACGGATTTGCCCTATGGGTGTTGTGTAGATACACAGTATTTACCAGTGCTAATAGTTACACGGATTTGCCCTATGGGTGTTGTGTAGATACACAGTATTTACTAGTGCTAATAGTTACGCGGATTTGCCCTATGGGTGTTGTGTAGATACACAGTATTTACCAGTGCTAATAGTTACGCGGATTTGCCCTATGGGTGTTGTGTAGATACACAGTATTTACCAGTGCTAATAGTTACGCGGATTTGCCCTATGGGTGTTGTGTAGATACACAGTATTTACCAGTGCTAATAGTTACGCGGATTTGCCCTATGGGTGTTGTGTAGATACACAGTATTTACCAGTGCTAATAGTTACGCGGATTTGCCCTATGGGTGTTGTGTAGATACACAGTATTTACCAGTGCTAATAGTTACGCGGATTTGCCCTATGGGTGTTGTGTAGATACACAGTATTTGCCAGTGCTAATAGTTACGCGGATTTGCCCTATGGGTGTTGTGTAGATACACAGTATTTACCAGTGCTAGTTACGTGGTATTGCACTATCCCCGACGCCCGGCCGATGGTATGCAACATTTACAACCTTTTATTACAAGCTTTATATTAACTTGCACTGTTCGTATGTATGTAAATATGTAAGTATGTAAGTTGTCTGTCAAAATTTGCAATCCATTTTTCAGTCACTTCCCGTTATCCAATTGAGCTGAAATTTTGCAAGCATATGTATATCGCATGACAATGCAATATTATGATGCCTTGGAGCTGATCTGATGCTGGAGCTGGAAGGTGGCCATAGGAACTCCGCAATAAAACGACCAACCCCATCGAGTTTGGGCTCGTTAGAGTCGTTTCAATGAGTACTTGATGATGGTATGCAGAAAAGTACAGTCGGCAGTAAAAGCTTGTACCAAAAATGTCATTTTTGACAGAAACTTATTTTAAACAACACTTGTACTGGCCGCAAGAGAAAAACAAAACACGCACGGTGGAAAATTGGAGTTGTGTTGTGACGTGTGTAAAAACATGATTCCCTGTTTATTCCTTAATCAATTTCTGGAGTTTAACCCGTAGTTTTAACAAGAGAATAAAAATATGTTTAACGTAAGGTAAGAACTAGGTAATATCAATTTATTGGGCAATAAAAAATATATATAAACAGTAGATTAGTTATGACACTTATGATATGACCTACAGATTTAGCTCTTGAAGTTGTGCCAGTGATAAATAATACCACCAAAAACATAAATGTAAAAAAGGAGAGCCGAGTTCAATACAAAAATTATGCTTGGCTGTGGGCTTCGCCGCAAAAAGAATGGAGATCTAAATGAGTGCCAAGTTTTATGCAAAATCCAAATATGTATTTCTAGGAACAAAATAACATTATGAACAAGTATTAAACTCTATGTCTTTGCTTTATTGGATAACTATAACAATTGCTGTTATTTAAAAATGTGATATCTTCCGACGTTTAGCGCGTATTACAAGTTTTTTGTATGGGGACACCACTTATTTTTTGACTTAACTTTATTTTTATATTTCTGTTATATAGCAAATACATGTATTGGTATTGTTTCAAATATCTGCTTGTAACGGTTACAACGCTACAATTAAAAATTAAATTGTATGGGGACCCCCCCTATTTTTTAACTTTTTTTTATTTTTAGATTTTTTCCTACGCTTACACAAAATTACCGAGCTGGATTCCAAATTTCATCCTTCTAGGTCATCTGGAAGTAGGTTAGGTTTAGGTACTATGTCAGTCAGTCAGTGCTAAAATTTACGACTTTTTTGACCTTTTTTTTATACAACGACGGTGGCAAACAAGCTTACGGCCTGCCTGATGTTAAGCAGTTACCGTAGCCTATGGACACTTGTGACTCCAGAAGAATCACAAGCGCGTTACCGACCCTTTATTCACTTGAGGATTCGCTGTGTTGGCAGATAGAGACATGCAGGTCCCTCACTCCCAACACAGTGCATCCTAGGAAGCTCTGGCGACCTTACTCACCACCAGGAACACAACACCACATGCTTCATATCCAGAGTTGGGCGTTATTTAGATAATTTCTTATCTAGATAATTATTTCAAATAAAATAAATCTATTCGAAGATAAATTCAATCACAAATAGTGCGTTGACAACTTTTTTATTTAGATAAATTATCTAGATGAAGATAACCGACCTCCTTTGTTATTGAAATAAGCTTTATAATAATAAATGTATACAGAATGTCACGTCGGATCAAACCGTCACACTGACATTCATCTTTTATTTAAAATCCCAACTATTTTATATAGATAAAAATGAAATTGATCTAGATAAATTCAAAAAACCAAATGATGGATTATTTAGTTACTATAATAAATAAAAGATGATTTAGTTATCTTCCCGGTTTTTCGTAAATATAATTTTTTTGCCCAACTCTGTTCATATTTTTATAACCGTTTGAGCTAGCTTCATGAAATTTGGGCTTCTAGATGTCCTTATGGATATAATTAAACACACTCAGTTTTATGTGTTTACGTTAAAGAGGTTTTGAGTTATAGAAGGGTCAAAAGTGGCACCAAGTGGTTCGTGTAATATTACACTTGGCGCTGGCTAGCCAGTTCTTTTGATTGAACTTGGCTTGACACGCTGCCGCGTGTCTAGATCCATCCTTTGTACAATACCCAAACCATCTTCTTGCTGACTACACTGTATATATAAATTAAAGATTACTTCTTTCTTCTACTTAGTGTTGACAACAGGGCTCTACATTCAAGCCATTGTAACGGCCTCCGTAGCCCAGTGGGTAGTGACTCTGCCTACGAAGCTGGAGGTCCCGGGTACGAATCCCGGTCAGGGCATTTATTTGTGTGTTTATCACGAATATTTGTTCCTGAGTTATGGATGTTATGTATGTATATAAGTATCTATATGTATTTATCTATTATATATATCATCGCCTAGTACCCACAACACAAGCCTTACTGAGTTTACCGTGGGCCTAGGTTGATTTGTGTAAGATTGTCCCATAATATATAATAATATAATATATAATATATATATAATATATTGTAGATCGTTTATCAATAACGTAATCTGCTTTATGATGACTATGATATATCATAATATCACTAATACTCGTACGTGGGAACGCAGAAGATGTTATATATTAGGTACAATACTTGGTGTTTAGGTTACATGCATGCAAATACAAATCATCGTGGACCGGTTATGGGGAATAGGTAATTTACTGAGTCGCTAAAAGCATAGACTTACTGCCAAAATTAAGGGATTCCTGTTTCGCCAATTTTGCTCTAGTCATAGCATGTGTGGCATAGTATCACAAGGCAGTGAAACGGATCTCTTTAGGTGTTAAATACGTGGTTTTAAGGGAAAAAATGCTGATTTTCTGTATAAGTATTGATAATAGCGATAAGACCATTGTTTATATTTAATTTACCTTTGTTTTTCTACTATGTAGGGGAAGTCAGGGCATAGTGAACACTTTACCTTTGACTGGACATAACAGAAAAGTTTAACAAGGAAGAAATGAAAAAATGTCTATAATCAGTCTTTAATCAATAATCTTTAAGAAAAAAACAACATTAGCCTCTAATATTTAACAATTTTTGTAATTTTGAACCAAAACTCAAAAAAGTTATTTTATTCGCTTTGCCCAGAGTGCCGGGCAAAGTGAAACTTGTCCCCGGGCAAAGTGAAACTGGCCTGGAATAAGCGAATAAATAAAATAAAATTCGTTTAATTCAGACAACCACGGGTCCATACATGTTAAAATTATTATCTAGGTTTACCTACTTAATTGCTAGTGTTAGTTATTTCAAAGTAAAAGAACCAGGACACTCACGTGTACGTGGTGACTATAGAGTGTACTCTGGTCCAATGAATGACAAGCTGACTGTCCATCCTGTCAGCTATAACGGCCAGGAGGCTGTTGCGGCTGTCCCGCAGGCGCCGGAGCGCGGCTGCGCATCGCGCACGCATGATGGCCGGGAAACCATCCACGCGCGCGTGCGCGAACATACCGGACGCGCTACACCAGCGTGGCAGCCGCAACAGCGCCCTGAACGCGTTATTATACTGGACGCGGAGAGCACTCAGCGCCCTTTGCGAATAGCTGGTCCATAGGGCACATGTATAAAATGTTGTGCAAAAAGCTCGAAATAAAGTTAATTTAACAGGTAGTGTACATCGCCTAAACCTATGTGCCAGCATGTTGGCTCTGGTTGCCAGGGCCCTCCGCTCCCTTTTTACATCCTCATCATCCTTGAGATCATCACATATAATATGTCCAAGATACTTAAAAACAGACACCCTTTTCAAGGGCACCCCATTTAATAATATTGCAGGAAAACTCAAATGACATTTATTACCAGCCTTAAAAATCATAGTTTCACTTTTAATACAATTATATTTAAGGCCATGCTCATTAGCATACTGCTCACACACATGCAACAGTTTCCTAAGTCCTCCTACTGAGGGAGAGAATAACTCGTTTTCCTGGTTTTCGTTCAACAATGGACGAAACCGACCAAGTTGTTTGGATGCATTTCCGATTTAACATGCCTATACAACGTCGCATATGGCAATCCATACTTTTGTTTCGTTCCTGGTATCGGTTCTCCGGCTTTGCAAGCTCTGATAGCCGTATCCATAACTTCTGTTAACTAGGAGCCCTGATTGGTCTTATTTTTATATGTAATAAAATCTGTAATAAAAAAATTGTGATTAGAAAATTGAACCCATGAGCAAAGTGAACACGAAATCCACTTTGCCCGATCCACTTTGCCCAATCAGTCAGTTAACAAAGTTAATCACGCTCAAAAAACAACCGTTGCTTCGATCTCAGAGAATTGCACTGTAAACGGAAGACATTTTAATAGGCAATAGAAGCATCGATAATTAAGATTCGAGAAAAATACTATGACAAGATGACAGACCATGTACAGACCAGATCCAATACGTCGTATAGGCGCGTGGTGCGACAAGGACGAGTAAGTCGGGAGGGAGAGGCCGAATTCGCTTTGCCTGGGGAGTTCGCTTTACCCGACCTTCCCCTACTATTTCTGGTGAGCAATAAAGAATATTTGTTTTGTATTGTACTGTTGTTTTTTCATGTAGACCGACCGTATCTTGTAGGCTAGTATGAAGTAGGCTACAAAATTAATTAACACCGAGCATGGAAACGCGCACGCATGCATCATCTATATCTATGCATATACCTTTAAGTTTATGTTAGGGCGACTTCGAAAGCGGGCTGAAGCGAGCTTCGAGGGCGGGGCCGATTGCCCCGCTTAACCGTAAACACTGCCTTACGTAGGTATGTGTAATTATACATTCATAAATATACCTGCCTTATGCTAAGTCGCTTTTTGTACAATAGGAGACCGCTTGCCTCATCGCTTACCTACATAATGTGATTTGGCAATTTCCTGCGCATTTTACCAACAAAAGCATTGGGGGATGCTCTAATAACTTTTATAGGCTGCCTCTGTTTTATAGGCACTTACTTATTTAGTAGGTATCAGAAATGTACGCTGTTGTCGTGCTATGTATTTTGGCGAAAAATAATCGACCAATTTTTTTATTCTGTATTTTGTATACCTACAGTCGTAGGCTCTTTAGTATGGGAGTCACGAATGTAGACTTATTTAATGTACAAAGGTGATTCCAATTTGGAATTGTAACAACACTACCGAACGTTATCCTCTCGTAATGGGTGTACGAATTTTGATTGTTTCACGTTTCGAAATTGTAACGCGTAATAAGTTTATTGAGTTGGATTAGGTTATTGTAAGTGCTTACAGCCAACCTTTCCACGTGGCGATTGCCCACTGCCACTACGCAAGTCCAGTAGCGGTCACCTACTTACACTCAAATGACATGGCTTTAACCCATTCAGTGCTCATGACGACACATATGCGTCAGAGCACTACGAGCGCTTTTCGCTACATACGAGGTTGAACCGTATGTAGCGAAAAGCGACTACGACGTAGCGCTACGAGATTAGCGTGGCCGTGAATGTGTTAACACGGTCACTGTCCCTGTACAAAATGATTGACAATGTCACACGTCCAATGTGCTTCCAGTTCGAAGCTGTGACTCCATTGTAGTGAGAGGCCCTTAAGGCCCTCAGAGAGGATATACCGTAACGCATTCGTTACTGGCCGCACTGCAGGCCAAACGGGGGAAAAAAATAATTGTGGAAACACGGACTCTTGAAAAGCAGGCGCATGACCCATCATTAGGGGCACTCGGTCAGGAAACGTGTTAAACATCCCATCCCTGGGCAAAACTTATACGGGGTGAAATTAAAATCGTAAATCGAAATAGCAAAATGTGAATCGATCCATGATTCTGAGCAACGTTTACAACTTTGTGTTATGCAAAAAAAAACAACTACAATTGAATACACTTTGCTCATTTTAGACTGAAGAAAATGTATTAAATGTACAGCTGTATCATTTTTGCAAAACACAAAGTTGGTCCCATAATAAAAGTTGCTCCAGAATCATGGATATAATTCACATTTTGCTATTTTGATGCACGAATTTAATTTCACTCCGTCGATAGAGCTAATTTAGGTTTTTGTTTCAAGCGGTATAATGAAGGGACCTGCTCAATCATTTCAATACGTTTGTCAAAAATTTAATTTTTGGTACTAAACTTTTATTGCCGGCTGTATACTTTTCTGTATACCGTCATCAACTACTCATCGAGACGATTCAAACGAGCCCAAACTCAACGGGGTTACGTCGGTTAAGTACTGAATTCCCATGGCCACCTTTTTTCTCCATCATCAGATCAGGTCGATGGTAGGTACCATAATATTGAATTGTCATCCAAACTATACCTTTACCCAAATTTTCAGCTCAATCGGTTGAATGTATTACTTATCTGCTTCAAAATTGAGTTGCAAGATTCCACCCGAACAAACATTATAGTTACATACCTAGTACATACATAGGGTCGTTTCGCCGGTTAGCGACCACTTAGCCGAGTTGCCCACTTTAGTAAATGTATACCTATTAAATTTACACACATAATAGATGGTATTCGTAAAGGCTCTGAGTATTTATAGTCAAGTTTTGAAACCTACAATAAAATATAGCACTTTCATCCATAGATTAGGAAAAAATATAAAAAAGGTTTCAAAATAGCGAATTTGCTAGATAGCGACCGCTTTAGTCGGTTTGCGACCACCTGTTAGCTAGTTGGCGACCACTCTAGAAAATTGTGTTTAAGTAGTTAATAAAACGATTTATCATCATCATCATCATGTCAGTCGAAAGACGTCCACTGCTAGATATAGGCCTCCCCCAAAGAGTGCCACAATGACGGGTTTTGCGCCACCCGCATCCAGCGGATTCCTGCGATCTTTACTAGGTTATCAGTCCACCTTGTGGGGGTATATCCACTCTGCGCCTCCCGGTACGTGGTTGCTAATCGAGAACCTTTCCGCCCCAACGGCCATCGGTTCTACGTGCAATATACCCCGCCCACTGCCACTTAACTTTAGCGATTCGGATGGCTATATCGGTTACCTACCTTGGTTATGTTGCGGATAGCCTCATTTCTGATGCGATCACGGATATAAACTCCCAGCATAGCCCTCTCCATTGCCCTTTGGGTGACTTTGAGCCTTCTTATGAGGCCCATAGTAAGCGACCACGTTTCAGTCCCATACCTCATCACTGGCAACACACACTGGTCAAAGACGCTCGCCTTGAGACACTGCGGAATATTGGACGAAAAGATGTGCCATAGCGTAGCTTCCCGAACGCTACCCAGACGAGTCGGATTCGACGATTGACCTCTTTCTCAAAGTTTGACCTACCTAACTGCCCTTATACCACTACAAATAGGAGTGTAGACTAACCATTTATTATAACTCCAAAAAAAAGAAGGCAAAATAATAAGCCTAAGTGACGAAAATCCCATTCATATATCTCCAAAAATTACGAAGCTACAACCGTTTTAATATTGCTTGTTAGAGAGAGAAAGCGCTAGTGGATCGTGACGTCCGAGCGTGATCCCCGAGCGTCATAGTAAATGACAATCGTTTCATATGACGGTGCGTTTTGCGGAAAAGGGATAGAATATACCCCCTCTTAAAAACTTTGGATACTATAACTTTGTGATTACTTAATCCCCTGCTCTTTTTTTTCTCCATTTGTCATTACATTTAATCCTTTTTCGAGAAAATTCATCATTAAAGGTCATTTTATTTAGTGTCTACACCCCCTATTGTTACTCTTCTAAATCTACTTTACATTGCTGTGTCAATGAAGAATAGAATCGAAAAAAGCGCACCATCTCGCTCACACCATAGTGCTATTATATATATTGCTATTACAGTCACACATGTCATTCATAGTAGGTATCTAAATGCCACCTTATTACAAGCTTTTATTTAACTTTTAGATTATATTCTACTTACACTAGCGTCTGCCCACGACTCCGTCCGCGTGGAAATCGTTTATATCGTAGCTCCATACAAACTTTCACCCCCTTAGGGGATTATTTCGGGGATAAAAACTATCCTAGGTATGTCTCTTCCCGGGACTCAAACTATCTCCATACCAAATTTTATCAAAACATACACACTTTCGAATTTATAATATAAACATCACATATAATTTATTTATTATTATATAATATAATATTAATTATATATTATTATTATATTATATATACTATGGACATAGCATGGATTGGCGCGGCTTAAATACCGACTCAATTGGCTAGCCAAGCTAAATATCGCGGGTGCCGCATAAGAATCCATAAGGAAAAAAAAAGAAAACGATGTGGTCGCTATCCGACTTCTTTGGTAATTATATATTTGGGTACGCGACCACCCCATGGCCCATTTTATTTAAACCTATTTTCAAATATGCCGAATCTCAACGAAATCATTACAACAGCTAAATCATTTAAACGATCAATTAACTAATTTCCGCATAATAATAAAATTAAGTGAAGTAACTAAAGTTTTCGCGCCAACAGTCGCGTTATTTTTTTCACAGATTCACTGCACGTCAACACTCTACGGAAGCAATGTGTGAATTGAGGTTATTTTTTCATGCTTTTGATTGAGCTTTCGGTTTTAAATTGTATATATTCTTATTAAGTTATTCTTTTTCTGTTGGGTTTGTAGAAATGTTAATATCTTTAATTGAAGCAGTCTAGTCCGTCAAGTGGTCGCTAACCGAAGGTGGTTGCGTTACCGGCTAAACGACCCTAGTTAGTTAGGTTAGGTTAGGTTATGTACATTGTAAGTTAATAAAAATCTTTCAAAATAGGTAAGCCGAGTACTATACTTGGAAATTTAGGACGCCTCGATCCTGGTAGCTATATAGACATTTTCGCTCTATTCTATCAATTCTATGAATTCTATCTGATTCTGTTAATAATGGAGCGGTAATTTAGAAGTACCTATACTGGTACCCATGATACTGTACTTATTGCGGGAAGTCAAAGTCAAAGTTATTTATCTTCAATTTACGCATACCATATTACATGCACTTATGAAATGAATGTCGATAAACTACCACCGGTTCGGAAAGAAAACCTCTGCCTCGAGAAGAACCGGCGTAAAAAACTCGGAAGTCTATGTACAGTTGACGCCAAAAATATGTTTACACATTTGCACCTTATTCCATTGTAATAAGGCGAAAACTGTAAACATATTTTTGGCGTCGACTGTACGTAGGAAGGTTCGTAGGTACAGTCTAGGGTAAACGAATACGTACATAAATAATTACATAAATATCTGTACACGCTTTTATGACATTGACAACAGAGTCCTGTACAGATATTTATGTCGTTATTTATATACGTATTCGTTCACCATAGACTGTACCTACGTGGTGCCTAACTGCCTACCCAATGGCAGCACGAAACTAAAAGTTGAAGCCAAGTTTTTGTCGAGTCAAAGTTCCAAAAGCGCGGGGCAGTTAATTGGAAATCCTCGTAGCGGCTCCGTCGGCACATTTTTCTTGTTTGTCATGAGAAACTTTCAATAAACCTAGACTTTTGGGGCAAGTACACTTTAAAAAAATTACGACTAAGTACCTACTTACTCGTAATATGCTATATTGCCAGGGAGTCATCAGTCATGACAATAGCGATCACTGTCGAGACTTTCATCCCGATCCTAAGGATAACTCTTCTTTTGGAGAGGTATTGTATTTCATCCGTAAAAAAAATTTCACCCTAGTATTTTCGTCTTGGCAGAGTGGTCGTGCTGATGTCTTGGTCGAGTCCTGCACCACCGCTTTCAGTTTCAAAGTTTAAGCTGGATGGACGCATTAGACGCCTGACCACATATCTAGTTACCCTAAAAGCCTTGCTACATATTTTATAGGTTCAGCGTTTTATGTACGAGTAGGTACCTACGTGGTGTTTCCTTAAATTTATAATTTAAGTGTTGTAAATTCCCAAATATTCGCCTGGGAAGTTCCTCTCCTCTCTTTTAATAGATTTAAAAGCCTTTTGTAATTAAGGTGACACTGACACACTGTCGCCACTCGAAATTCATCAAGAAGCACTGAGTGCGCATTTATAACCGTCAGATATTGTAGATTACAATGTTTAGGCCCTTACGTACCCAGTTTAAAATAATGGATGTATTAGCTTGTTCTATGTTTGCAATGGAGTACAAACATACGGTCATATAGGTACCAGAATGTCGACATCTTGATATAAGTAGTTCTGATGTGGTCGACATTCCGAATGTACTCAAAGGAGCAAGGTACTGTAAAAATATAATCAAATACCAAAAAATATCAAAAAAATATATATATTATGATGTACATCAGTTATGATTGTTCATTGTATGTAGTATTTAATTTTATTTTAATTTGCATGCTGGCTTTCTGGTACTTAAATGTCAAAGGGTTCTATTCGAGTTAACGTCTTTCTAACTCTCTAGGTTTGGCGGGCATGTCGAATAGAGGCACAGATCTCCTTTGATCCGTTCAAACAACTTCTTGTAACCGATATAACACGAGGCATTGATTTGTTATTTGAGACGTGTGAGCGGTTCTAGATATATTGCATTATATAGCAATCAGTTCAGTGCAGAAATTACATAAGCTAACGTCGGACAGGTCACGTGCATTAAATAGATGCAGTATGACGATTTACTTATCTTGGGAAAATGTTATAATAATATTTAATAACCCTGTCATGAGTCTAATGGATTGGACACATTAGTGATTAATTAACCAGACGATGTGATCTACTGATCGGACAGCCACTTTGTATCACAGTAAAATCTCACTAAGTGTTCCAAACCCGCAACCAGTCATACATTGTGGAAGATATGCAATCGGACCTTCGGATTCTATTGATTTTTATGGTCAGTGGCATGTAATGAAAAATATCAAGTTAAGTACCTAATACAGTAGTAATGATTTCGGTGGTAAATTAACACAAAACTTATTCTTTATCTTCGGTGATTTTACGGCGATTCCGTAGAAAATAAAAATTGTGCAAACGCGGTGACAATGTGGAATTATGGACTCACCAGGGGAAAACCCCTTTTTCTATTTGGCAAGTGGTTTAATTCATGATACAAATAGGTAGTTCTATCGTTAAATCCACGCAGAAGCGCCCTACTCCGTCTCGAATATTAGTTTGTGTTTCGTCCACATATCGTACTAAGCCTCGGTTGCTTCAAATATTCGGTAATAGTAGGTTACGTTTCTTGAAATTAGTCTATATGGGAAGTTAAACACAGTTTTCTATGTGATGAAGTCAGATTTATCGATTAGCGGTCAGTTAATTGTGGTCGATGCAACCTTAATATATACCCGTAGATAGGAATGCTGACATAGGAACATGGAAGACCTAAGATTGATTGATTGGCTTCTTCGTGGATAGAGTGGATAGTTTGTAAGGTCGCCAGAGCTCCCTAGGATGCGCTGTGTTGGGAGTGAGGGACATGCATGTCTCTATCTGCCAACATAGCGAATCCTCAAGTGAATAAAGGGTCGGTAACGCGCTTGTGATTCTTCTGGAGTCACAAGTGTCCATAGGCGACGGTACTAGCTTAACATCAGGCAGGCCGTAAGCTTGTTTGCCACCGTCGTAGTATATAAAAAAAAATAATAGAAAGGTTTATAATTTCCGCATGTTCCAGATGTGTTGGTGGTGGAGGTGAGCGATGCGGGCGCGGTGGGCGGCGTGGGCGCTCGCTTGGTGCGCGTGCGCCGCGGCCGCGCCTGTCGAGTCGCCGCCGCCGGCGCCGGCCTGTGATCCGCTGCTGCTGCGGCACCCGCCGCCTAAGCCTGCAGTAAGACACGATTCCATCTAGTAATATTGTACAGTCAAGGCCCTTGATTCAAGGGCACCAATATGTATATGTCACCGTTAGATTGTGAACACCGTCAGTTTATAATCTAACTCGCGATATTATAAACTGACGAAAAATTGTGCACTGTCAAAACCGTTCAACATTTAACACATTATTTTTCGTTAGTTTATAAACTATCAATGTCGAATCGACAAATTGTGAACTGAGATCAAATCGGCTTGCTACGGAACGTACACAAAGACTAGGTAGGTTAGGTTAGTTAGGTATCTTCAGTTGCCCGACGGGCAAAGCGCCCAGAAATAGGAGCCCCGCGCAGCGGGGCTCCGTCGACACTGCTGGATGCCAAAATAAATGGAATAAAATATCTGAATATCAAAAAAAAACAATCATGTTCTGACGTGAGTGGAAACTGATGCAAGTGGAATAATTCGCTCAACCAAACAGCGCAGTTTCGTTCCGAATCAGGCAAATTTGATTCAGTTCACAATTTGACGATATGACATTGTTAGTCTATAAACTAACGAAAATGAATGCGTAGAATTATGAATTATTTTGGCAGCTCACAATATTCCGTCAGTTTACAATATAACGGGTATGATTATAAACTGACAATTTTCACAATCTAACGGTGACATATACACCACAAAGTCTCGAAAATATGTACACATACCTTATTTCTGCAACAATAAGGTTGTAGTATACATATTTATGAAACTTTGAGTGAATACATATAGGTGCCCTTGACTGTACAGTCAGCAACAGCATCATAAACACCCTTTAGACATGATATCTTAAACAATAAAGTGCTAGAAATGTACTACTGTAATGTATACATGTGATATTATGATGCTGATTGTACAGCATGTGAGCGTAGAATAGTCTTCAAAATCGCTTATTTTGGCATAAGATCGTGAAGAGCAAGGGAAATAGAAGTGCAGCCACGAAGATTGTTTCAGGGGAGGGGCTCACAGTCACAGTCCCCAGCACGGTGTCCCCTTATTTCACCGACAAACGTTTCACCGAATGTATTGTTTCGCTGATTTTTCATTTCATCGAATTTTCCGTTACCTTTTTAGGTAGGTACAGCTAAAAGGTCATTCTGTAGAACCCATTAGGTTAAAATATGTTTGTTCTATAACAATCCTGAAAAGATTCCTGATTCTGAAATATATGGTTTTCGATTAAATGAAAATTCTGCGAAACAGTATACACTCGATTTGACTCGATGGAACATTTGTCGGTAAAACAAGGTACAATCCTGCATTCATATCTGCCATAACAAAAGCGCGTATAAATGTCTGACACGACTCTATTTTTAGGGCCAGAAGGATGTGTCAGATATTTTTGTCCGCTTTGTTATAGTAGTTATTATTGCTGGTGACTGTACCTACACTAGCACGTGCCGAGCGAAACATTAAGTACAGTCTACTCTCCACCGAATATGCTTAGATGTAAACAAAGTAAATAATCTCATCACTCAATTCACGATCACATTTTTATAAGTATTTATTAACATTATTTTCCTACAAGGTAGAATAAAAATCAAAACCTTTTCAGGCCGCGCATGTAACTATAACTATATGTAATAATAATAATAGTTTTGTATGAGGTATCTGACGATTTGATATGGGTTTACAGCTCTTAGTATGATCTGCACACACATCGGATTTAATTTCAGTTCAACCAAAAAATAATAAACTCAGTAATTCTAATTATCACCACCGTTGAGTTCTTAGTGTGACTACGAGTGTGTGTGTGTGTGATTTATATTCACCGTAATTTAAACAAAAGTCAACCTAATTTACATTGAACTGCTGTTTCACATCAAATCAATGCGTAACCTACCATAAAACGCGGCATAAACAATTTTTAATTTTATATCAAATGAATCGAGCATTAAAATCGAGCTTGTTCTTGGAATAAATACTCGTCTAAATTCCCGAAAGACATTAAAAATTTATAAATAATTCATCCAATTATACGAGCGTCGCAAGGCGGAATGCACCAACTTCCAACGACGAAACTTGAGGAAATTAATTTTAAGCCTGCCGCCATTTTGCGCTTGTCCGTGGGCCGCAACGAGTCGACAGCCAGTTTATTTTACGAAACGAAAGGTCTTCGTTAAAGTTATTAGGCTAGAGCGTGCTTTAATCTGCGCTGAGCTGCACGGACTGCGGTCCGTCCGAGGAATATTGCTTCGAAATCGTGGATTTAATGGCGCTCTACGCAATACTCATTTTAAATGTTGACAAACTGGAAATAACATCTTGAGTCCTTATAATGATCAGCACGTTAATTGTAATGACATGATCAAAACTTAATCACCTACGCACTTCCGTGACTCATGAAATGTGATAGGTACTATTACTTAGATACTATTTTAATTACAGCTTAAACGACACGCACTTCTTTTGGCAGTCGAGATCTACGGTCACGTATGTGATGTGATGGTCTCTTATAATATGTCTATTAATTTGTTATAGATAATACGTATTTACTTTTATTTATTTATCTGCCCAAATACATTTATGTACAATGCATATATCCATATATAGGTAGGGTGGGTGCACCAGTCCCAAACCAGGCACCAGTAGTTGACCATTTCTAACTTCCACCGAGAATATTAAGACTTGTTTAAATTTCCCGCCTATTTGATATTGGCTGTCAGCCGCGAAGGCCATCGATCAATCGGCAAATCACAGCAAAATACGGCTTAGACGCCATCTGTATCCTTTTTCAACGCTTATTTGCGAACCCCCCTCGTTAATTTCGTCCCGGGCGGCCATTGTAGTTAGCACGTGTGATGAGGTAAGTTTTTTTAATCGTTCCGAATCTTTGATTCTTACTCTGATTACTTCTCACTTTTTGTGTTTTTGGGATAGTGCAACGTGTGTTCTATGAGCTTTGTATATTATTTCCTTAAATATTGCTAGTTTTAATAGTAAATTTCCACTGGACAACTACTGGTACATTAAAGTTCGCGTTGTCTCAGTGGTTGACCGTTTGGTTTGCTACTGGTGATATTGCTTTTTGTGAGATTCTTGGTTTATTATTGATTTTTAACAAACAGGCATGTTCACTTGTTGACTTCTTACACAAAACGCTTTGAAAATGTAATGTGGTCCAGTAGTGGAACAGTGGTTTAGTACTGGTGACATCTATACTAAAAAATGTGTTCCAGTAATTGACCATCTATACTATCCTTTCCAGACATCATGCCTCCAAATACTGATTCAGTCAAATCGAAAAGAGTATTTTTCAAGTATAAAGAAGACTACGTCATAAAGGTCATTGACGAAATCAGCTAAAGTGCTAAGATAAGGGAGACATGCCGAAATATAATTTTTCACACTCAACCGATTGTTAATAAGATGAAATTGAGTCATCCTGTACAAAGGAAGATGGGATCTCCCACTAATTTGGCCCCACATACAGATTAATACAAGTTAATAAAGATTTTCTTTAATACAATTGTAATTTTTGTTACTGGTCAATTACTGGTGCAACAATCAGTCGAATACTGGTGCAAGCTGGTCAAACTTAGGCACATTCCATTTTGCAGTCTTAACTATTTTATTTAAAAAAAGTGTATGGATATTCAGTAATTCTATACTCACTAATTGGTTCACCGATAAATGAGGAGTGTTGTATATTTTTTGCATATACATTGGTGCGATAATTAAGGTACAATATCGAATACTATTTCAAAATGTCTCTTAAATGGTTTGGGACTGGTACACTCACCCTACTTACTGCATTCCATGAGTTCTTAGAATTTAGCATTCGGGTACCCAAGTCCACGTGTATATACTATCACTTATTCTGTGATTCGGGTACCATTCACCGTTTTTAAGACCCAAATTGAAGAAATAATTGCCGCAATGGACGCAAATAAAATTTCCTTTATGTCATCCGGGGTCAGGGTCGGCCCGGGCAGGACGTTATACCCTTTTCCGGAGACCTGCCGTTCGTACTTTTGACTCCGCACTTTGCCACGTGTCAGGAAATAAACCACCCCGAACAGGTTTTCGCGACATAACTATGAATAGGTCGTCGTATGTTAGTGTCACGTTATACATAAATATAAAGTATTTTAAACCAACTTTAAAAAAACAAGTAGTTCACCTTTTGAATTTGACTGTATTTTTATGTTGTGACTTCAGAATCCGTAGTTTGTGTTGTGGGCCAATTTATAAAAATATTTTACAAGTATTAGACACCGGCTACTATGTACAAAGTACAAACGCCAACACAGTTAACTGACCATCCTGTATTTATATTGAACCTTATTACAATGCACATAAAGTGCACGGATAATCAGTTAACTATGTTGACGATGGTAGCTATTTCAGTAAGTATGTCTAAGTTGCACTCTAACGCGAATCGAAGACATCATCTCGAGATCTGATCAGATCGATGAAAGTGAGTTCCTATATTTTTGAAGTGGATACTTCTTTGCTCGCGTTCTTGTGTAGGGGTACAGTTCAAAATGTATCACGTGACTTCCGGAATAACTCTTTGTAGAGAAGTCTAATCTGATTTCAAATAATTGTTTGTTACATGTTTTAATCCTTCTTTCTTTGCCATTAGTTGATAACCACAAAATGTTATTTAGTTTAATGTGGCGGATATGAAAATAATGCTGAAATTACATTGAAATTACCGCCATTTTCAATGAGCTACGTCTGTCAATGTTGCCATATATACCGATTTATCTGTACGTATACAGATTTTAGTGAATTAATTCAGATATAAGTATTAGGGTTCCACAGCCAACAAAAAAGTATCCACTTAAACTTAATTAACGGTTGTATCTCCGACACAACGCGCTTCTTTTTATTTAGCAATTAGTCCCTAACTGTGAGTACTTAATATCGAAACTGCCTAGTTTTGTTATACTCGTATAGGGAACTAACTTATGCCCACAACTTCGATAGGTAATGATTTCTAGGAGTTTCTCCGAGACTCAATCTAAGCAATATACTGTGGTGCTTTTCAAGTTTAAACTATTGAACTCTACGGTTCAATAGATTATGCTTGAAAAGCAAACAAACCGACAGACGTAAGACACACTAAAGTCCAGTCTAAGGATGAGTTGCACCAAACCATACATTTCCATGGAATGACAGCTGTCGGCGCCACATTTAACTTTGATCGGTTTGTAATTGTAAGTTGATGCAACCCGCCCTAACAGATAAAGTTTCCCTTTCATAATGTTAGTCGATAAGTAGTTTGACACCTGTGGATAATTTAGAAAGGTATTTTTTAAATATTGTTTAGAATGTGTTGGAAGTGGAGGCGGCAGCGATGCACGCGGCGCGCTCGCTATCCGAGCTGATCGAGGCGGGCACAGCGGACGAGGCGCGCGCGTCGGCACTAGCGCGCGCCGTACTGGCGGCGCCGCTCGACCCGCCGCCCGACGCCGTCGCCCTCGGCGCGCCGCAACTCCGCCTCGGCGTGCTCTACGTCGCCAACCCGCCCCGCCTCATCATCTTCCAACAGAACAACTCCGCAGCGCTCCAACAGTTCTGGAAGACTCTAGCGTCCGCCTGGAACGCGAGCGGCGTCGTGTGGTCCAACGCGTGGTACTCGTGCGAGCGGGACGACCGGGGCTGGTGGGGCGGCGCGGCGGCGGCGCGGGGCTCGGGCGCGCTGCGCGCCGCGGCGGCGCTGTTCCGGCGCGAGGCCGTGCTGCCGTGCGAGGAGGCGATGTTCGACCGGATGGGAGGCCCGCCTGCCTGCGATCCCGAGTCAACGGTTTGCGAAGCCACTCCGGCTTCCGGATCTGACTATCAAAATATAGAGGTACCGTATTTTCCTACAGAACTCATTTCTCTACTAGGTTCATAATTTTCATAAACCATTTTGATAATATATACGTATGTTATATTTAAAAGTACCGGTGCAAATGTGGAAGCGGTTACTGGCACAACATCGGCAGCGGCTGGCTGACCGGGGCAGCGATCAGGGAGGTGGAAGGCAGGCTGCGCTGCGCGGCGTGCGGAGTGGGCACCGACCACGCGGCGTGCGACGGCGAGATCTACCACGCCACCCTGCTGGCACTCAACCTGGCTGGGATGCTCCTCTGCATCATCATTGGTCTCATTATATTTAGGAAAAGGAAATGTAAAGTAAGTTAACCAACATCATTGTTTGTTTCCACAGATGTATGAATATAAGGAGATCGGGCATGCCTCTCTCTAGTATTCTATGCTCTGAGTTTGTTTCGTTGTAAAAATAAAACAGGATTTTTATAAAGCTAACGACCTGTTTAGCCTAGAGAGTTTGACTTACGAAGCTGCCGCGTGACGGTCTCGGGTTCGAACCCTGGTAAGGGCAAATATTTGTAAGATGAGCATAAATATTGAATATTTTCTATGTATTTAAGTTTATATACCTACTCTTAACACAAGCCTCATTGAGCTTCTTCTTCTTCGTAGCCACACTGCACTCTTAGTATGCTTACGAGTATACTACGGGGCTCGTTTGATTTGTATAAGATTGATATGTGTTTGTTGAAGATTGTTCCCTGATATTGCTGATATTTATTGAACGAACGAGCAAAGCGAACGAAGTTCTCCGTTTCAGCTTGGGCCAAAATTATTTCGTATAATGCGGATGTCCGGAAGTCCGGCTGTTCTCCTCTGCAGGTCGCATTTCTCTACCGATTCTCGTGAAATTTTGTGAGCAGGTTCAATAATTATAAAAGTTTTTTTTGTCACTGGATACCTACTGGCTAATACGCTCGGCAGGAACTAGCGGTTCTAGAGCCTACAGAGCCCTTTGTATTTACCTATATAAAGTATGTTGGTATTGGTACGCAAAAGGGTGATAGATGCAGTACCTATCTAAATGTACCTATATATTTTTTAAGCTTTATTTTCTAAAGTAAATACAAGATGATAATTAATCATAAACTAAATTAAATTAAAACTACGTTAAATCTAAAAAAACCGGCCAAGAGCGTGTCGGGCCACGCTCAGTGTAGGGTTCCGTTCCGTAGTTTTTCGTCCGTCACAGTAAGTGTGTGAAATTATCTTGTAATTTTTTTCAAAAACTATTTATCTTATCAAGTTCAAAATAATTTTCCTAGAAAGTTTTTATAAAGTTCTACTTTTGAGATTTTTTTCATATTTTTAAAACTTATGGTTCAAAAGGAGCGATTATCTCCAAAAATATTAACATTATCAAAAAATGATTTCAGCAAACCCCTATGCATTTTGAAATACCTATCTAACAATATATCACACGTTAGGGTTGAAATGAAAAAAAAAACACTCCCCACGTTACGTATAGGGGAGGTACCCTAATAAAAAAAAACACTTTTTATTTTACCACTTTGTCGGCGTGATTGATTTATTCATTTATTCACAATAATACAATGCAAGCTTACAGTTAACACCAAATCGCTTACACGCTAAAATAAACAAAAAAGATAAAAATGTCAACAATCATAATTATAATGTCATTCCATTAATTAAGTGCCAATTCAAAAATATCCTAGCAATGTGGCACAAGTATGTCAAACGATCAGCGAACATGTCAGCGTCTTCGTGCTGAGTGAGCATTAGATGCAGCCATATCAAAGCACGTGCGGTAGGCGCGTGGCTCGCGTAGCGCGTGCGAGCGGACGGCCGCTGCAGCAGGCGCGGCCGGCGGCGCGGCGCCACCGCCCCGTCCGCGTCACTGGGTATCCACGTTGGAACTATCAACCCGATCTGAGCCAACACCTCTGCACTATCCACTCGGTGATTGATATACATATTAGTACCAAATTTCAGCTTTCTAGTGCTAACGGTTACTGATATTATCCGCGGACGGACGGACAGACAAAGCGAAACTATAAGGGTTCCTAGTCGACTACGGAACCCTAAAAAGGCCCTCGAGGCATTGTACCGAGTATGCTGGCGGCATTTCCTCGTTGAATTGCAATGCTGATAATTTATTTATTAAAACTGATCTTACAAAGAAATATTACATTGCATCGCTCCACAAAACTAACTAATATTATTTAATTTGACTGTGCAGTCGGGTTTCAGTGTCAAAATAATACTTATATAGGTAGGTACTTAATAATAATAACTAATCAATTATTATAGTGTTACTTAATAAGGATAGTGCGGCTAGTGTTATGGGAACCTTTGCGCTAGGGACGACTCGAGGGGGACTGTTTGACTAGGCTTAAGGTAGTCTTAAGGTTATTGTTATTATTTTATTATGTTGACATGAATAACTTTATATAAGGATTACTCAGGGATGATTCATAACGGGTTTTATAGAGCATCCATGAGGTACTTTTCCATATTCCATTCCTTATCCATATTTAAATCTAGATTTTTTAGATTCACGGACAATGCTCGTTTGTTTCCAGGCCGTGGCTATGGGCATGTGGACTGTGCTAGAAGTGGTATTGCTCGGAGCGCTGTTCATGTATGGATCTGTAAGTACTCGTGTATTATTAAGGTGACGTACAAATATATATGTGTATTTAACATTATTACGGCTATCAACAGTGGATTTACCTTAAATTGGATTTATCAGACATCTGACTGATACATCGTTGCGATAAAAGATGTAATCTGACCTTATCAGACCCCACAAAGCTCTACTTATCAGGAAAAAGGCAATCTTTGTACATAATACGTGGGTTTTACATAATACTGTTGTTTATTTTTAATGTAATATCTCATCATACTTATCATGACAGCAATCCCTTTCGAATGTTAAGAGTCCTCGCACGCACGCCACTCAAGTCTACTCTCCATAGTCCATACTGTTAGGTGCGCTTAGGGTTGCCATGTGGAAAAATTAATTATCCTGATAAAAATCCTGACATTACCCTAAAAGTCCTGACATTTCTTGTAACAGAGTTGTATCATTTCACTCGAACCCTTTATAGGGCAACTTAAAAAAATTAAGGCAAAAATGACCACCTGTTAAGGTCATCTTTTTGTATTTTTTTACGGTGGAGTTAGTTTTATGCAATATCAAGATACTTGAATTATGGATACATTTTATTCTTGCCCGTCAAAGGGTTAAAACTGTGTTAAATTTGTGACATATACTGTATATCATAAAAACATACTTACAGGTATTTTGTATTTTATGAGGTCAATTATAAAAATCCTGACACTTGCCAAGTCCGGCCGCAACCCGGACAGAGGGTCAAAAATCCTGACATGTCCGGACATATCCTGACGTATGGCAACCTTAGTGCGCTACGCTTGTGCGTAGTTTGATGGTTTTCATTTAAAAACGGCGTACTGGAATAACATGATACTTATTACACAATAGGACCCGCCATGTCGCGGATCCCATTGTGTACCTATAGAAAGTTTTATGTTATTATAGCCTGTCGTTTTACAATTTGTATGAAGAGTCGAGGATCCTGGCGACCCTTAAATAAAACAAGATAATCCCTTGCATGTTTCTTACTTCTTATAGTTCTTATACAATCACCTATAAGTATACAGGGTGAATCCTAAGTTGTGAACAGAAATATTTTTTTCCAAGTATTATCCTTTCGAACTGCTGTCCAGCCAGAGTGATAATTAGGGCAAAAAAATAGCCTACGATGGAGTCTACGTTCTTACAAAGATAAAAAAAAGTATTTCCATGTTATTTCATCATAACTCATGGTCACCCTACAGGTGTTTTATGCAGAAGACACATCAATGACAAATCACTACAAGCTAAGTAGGGTGACCAAAAGAAAATGTTAGCGAGACTGAAAATGCTTCTAATGATTAAAAATTATGTTAAATGTTATTTAATTGCTAGTAGACCCAAGTTCAAGCCACCAAAAACTGGGACACTTAAATATTTATAATTTTATATGCAGGCAGCGACACAGTACATCAGGATGCCCCGGTGGCGCTGCGTTGCGGGCGCCTGGCTGCGAGAGCTTGGCTTCGTGGCGTGCTACGGCTCCGTGGTGCTGCGACTGTGGGTGCTCCTAGCTGAGTTCCGGACAAGGAAGGCGCACCGGTGGACTCCGAGGGACTCTGAGGTACTATGCATTTGGGTTACGGGGTTGAGCTTGATCTGATATAGGGTTGAGGTTTATACTGCTAGTAAGGTGCATCGGTAAACCCGAAGGGAAGCCGAGGCTAGGTAAGAAAAAGTTATGTATGTTTGTTAGGTCGTAGGTACTTCGGATGCAGTCGCAGCGAATTTGAGAGGCCTTCGTCAATCGTGATACATACTTGAAAGTATTTCTCGGAAATATTACCCACGGGCGCAATGTAGAAAGCTTCCAGTTAAATTAATTTGGAATATTGACCAGCTGGAAGTAACCGTTAGTCACACTTAATTTCCTTTTAAGTTAGTCATAGTAAATTCTTCAGAATGGAAAATAATAGCATCCGATGAAATGAGTAAGATTAAGATATATAGACTAGGTAAACACCACGAGTAATATAATTTTAGGAACTAATAAAACACTGCAAACGAATAACGAGTGACCTGGGCGTGGTACAAAATAATAGACCCTCAGAAAATATTCTTACGCCAAGCAATCTAGGTAGTACTAGTAGATACTAAACCTTTGAATACTTAGGAATATCTTGCAGAATACTCTTGACATTACAGGTGCTCCGTATCGTGGGCGCGATGCTATCCGGCGCCGCGTGCTATCTAGCAGCGTTCACGGCCACGGCGGCGTGCGAGCAAGAGGGCTGCACCAACGCAGCTTGGCACCACGTTACCGCTGGTGCTGAACTGTTGTTGCTAGCGGCCGGCGCCAGGATCGCTTATGCCGCCAGGAACGCTAATGTGCCCTTCCAGGTGAGTCCATTTCATTTGAACGGTGTCAACAATTGATGGTGGTTGCGCAAAGGTTGTGAGAGGACGGTGCCCGTTCACAGCCACGGCGGCGTGTGAGCATGAGGGCTGCACTAACGCGGCCTGGTATCGCTGTTGCTGAACTGCTGTTGCTGGCGTCCGGCGCCAGGATTGCTTATGTATGCGGCTAGGAACGCTAATGTGCCCTTCGGTTACTTGCTTACTTGGAGATTACGGTACCCAGTTCCGGCCACGGCTGCGATTGAGCTAGGACTGAACTACGCGCCCTGGCACCGTGTCGCCGCTGGTGCTGAACTGCCGTTGCTGGCCGCCGGCGCCAGGATCACCTACGCGGCCAGGAACGCTAATGTGCCCTTCCAGATGAGTTCATATAATCTGAGCTAACTTAACGGTGTCAACTACGATGGTGGTTGCGCAAGGGTTGTGGGAGTCTACGCTGCTTGTTTACGGCTAAAGTGGCGTGCGAGCAATAGGGCTGCACCAACGCGCCCTGGCACCACGTCACTGCTGACGCTAAGCTGTATAGTTGCTGGGAAAAACGTTTCTCACTTTATCAATATTATGGTGTTCTTTATATCTTAAGACTTTATTGGTTTGATCGATTTGACACGATACTTTTGTAACATATTATGCAGGAGCGCGGCTGGCTGGCGGGCGCGCTGGCTACCGAGTCCCTGTGCGGGCTAGCATGGCGCGGCGCGGCGCTGGCGGGCGCGGCGCCCGAGACTTCGCCGCTGGCAGCCACTGCGCGCGCGCAGCTCTCGTCGGGCGCCGCGCTCGCTTGCGTGCTGGCGCCGCGCTTGTGGCACGGATATCGCGCGCGATCGCTCGCTCAAGAGGTGAATCCAGTTCTATCTATGCGAAGGCTTTGGTCCATGATGATGCAAATAAATTAAACCAACAGAACACTTTTATGCTGCTTTAAAGCTCGTTTGGTAGTTCAAAATTCACCTTCATCATTTTGACGGCTTAAATCGTTGAATCAAAAAAAAATTAGGGATACTGTTCTAAGGCAAGATTGAAAATGGAACAATTCGTGCATTTTCATTTTCGTAGATATTACTTGCATACATACCTATATCTATAATCGTAATCGCTTTGTCATGAATTTGGTCTTGGTCAATACTCTTTTTGTGATTTCAGGTGTCCCGCAGAGGCCCGGCGGAGGGCTTCGGCGTAGAGGGTGAGGAGGAACCCACGTCAGAGGAAGTGAGGGCTGAGCTGAAACGTCTCTACGTGCAGCTCGAGATCCTCAGGAACAAAACGCTCCGGCGGGACAACCCCCACATCAGCAAGCGGAGGGGCGGACGTAAGCCGCCGCATAGGCGGTTCTCCTTGCAGGTATACCCGCGGTGAAGTCCGCTCCATCTGCTTGCATCATATCATACTAGTTTAACATCACTAATACTAGTGCAAACCAAATAAAGGATGACTCACGCTAGAACGGGCCGTGCCCAGCCCGGGCCATTTTTTAAGAAAAACGGAGTCGTTTTTGCTCGGCCGAGCCATGGCCGGGCCGTGCCTACACCGAACCGCTTGCGAGCTTCGGCCGTGACTCGGCCGGGCTTGGGTATGGCTCAGCCGCGCAAAAACGCCGTCGTTTTTCTTAGAAAACGGCCCGGGCTGGGCGCGGCCCGTTCTAGCGTGAGTCATCCTTAATACGTAAACCATGTACTTAATACTCAGTACATTCTTTCACGCGCCGTATTCTATACTTATCTATAAAGTGCTTACGAAATGAGCTTGTTAATTTTAAATTTTGCATTATTCGGTCATGATCATAATACAATGAAACCAACTGACGGACATTCGATAACGAAGATTTGCCTTAAAAGAATGAACCCATCGCCCTGATACCCCTGTTTGTGTAACGTATGGCACCAATTTCTTTTAGATTTGAACAACTATTTACTTATAGTTACTTACCTCTATCCTACGTTTAAATATTTGTTGGTTGTCTCCCGTATTTCTACAGGTTTCTGTAGTTCATTTCCTAACATAACGTATATACCTAGAGACTCGTGCCAACCTGTACCTACCGTGCCAACATTGTATATGAACTGTAACTATGTGATACCTCAACCCTTCTGTGTCGGTGTTCTATCTTCATTACCATTAATTGAATGTTTCATCTTCCATCCCACACCGACTTTAGAAAAAGGGCAGTCGCGAAAAGGTAAGGAAAGGTGTAATAGTATCGCATGCGCACTGACGTGGAGCACCCGCATGTCCCCGGAGTCCGCGCCACGGCCGCGCCCCACCCCTGTCCCTGTCCGTCTGCAATGTTTCGGATGTCCGCTTTATCTGTACCCGGGCCCCCAACTGACATTGGGAGCCCGGCGCTCCGCTCAATTGAACCGTCCGACTTATATTTCAACCAGATTTCCCAGTAGCAGAAATTGTGATTGAAATTATAATAAACGGATGTTTTTGTTCGCTAAATATTTCTGCCGTTCGGCTTGATCTTCCTTTGAGCGTCTTTCATCACACTGACGTTTGTTTGTAGAGATTAAATCGACGAATGAGTAATGATTCACGTTCCATCCTGACCTGTCTATCTGCACTAGATATTTCAAAGCGTGTTGACTTTGTAAACAACTAAATATTTGGGCAAATTACATCATTAATAATAATATAAGTAATATTGTATATTATTAATAGCCGCCATCACATAGATCGTTAGCAAACAACGTGATCGTTATCATCTGAATACAACCCTGTTGGCAAGGTGTTACATCCTTACAGCGTATTCAGATATTATTGGGCACCTTTAGGCCGGCCTCACACTGAACGGAATTCAGTCACTGAATGATAATCAGAATCACTCAAGTGCAAATAAAACGGTACCTAGACTTTGTGCAGGATATCTACCAAAGGTGTACCTTTTTTTGCTCCTGAGTGGTCCAGATACTGAATTCAGTGACTGATTCCGACTGTGTGAGGCCAGTCTTACTGCGTATGTGATCGCCACTGTACGTCAGTGTCTAAGAATAAAAAAAAGAATGTCTCACAGTCAGGCCGAAAGCCAACAACTATCTATGGGATTTTCCGCTAGCGTATCGTGCCTACATAAACATTATTACTTTCCTACATGATTTGACATAAAAGTATAACTTCTAACCGTGTATTTGTGAAAAGTCAACACGTTTCGCCAACCGTTCTTAGCTGGTGGGTCGCTAAAGCTGTGTTCCGTGGCCAGGCGCTGCAGGCGCGGCGCGGTGGCAAGGGCAAGGCGGGCGGCAGCGCTAGCGCCGTGGAGGCCAGCGAGGCGGGCGACGCCTCGCGCACGCCCGAGGACTCCGTGTGCTCCAACGAGGGGCCCTCGCACTACACCGACTGCGACGGCCAGTCGTGATCCCGACCGCGCGCAGGGGACGGCTCCCGTCGCGCCACGACCACGACCACTCCCACCCCCGGCTACGGCGACCACTTGGACGTTTGAAGCGGAGACGGAGGGGGTTGCGCATTCACTCGGTCACCGTGTGTTGGTACTCATTTTATTCTTACAAATTGAGATTCGGACAATTGTAAAATGGTGATGTTGGTGGTGGCATTTCTGCATTTATTAACACGATGCTTAAGTGGTAAGCGAACTTTGCTTCGCCCACTTTCATGGATGATTCTAATGTCAAAATCAAATTGTAATCAAAAATTGGAATATTAAAGCTTTTGTCTAAAACGTAAAAGTAAACATAAATAAGACTCATTGAATGAGCTCGGCATGTAAAGCCAGTATGTAAATGTAAGTTTTGAAAGAGTTATCGCCGCTAGTTAGAATGTACCCAGTTGAGCAGGAATATTAGGATCTTCTGCTACGAAAAGAGAATGTCCATTCGTCTAGTTAGGAGTACCTACCTAAAAAAATCTGGATGAAGGTACCATGTAGGATTGATCTTGTAAAAGTTTGAGAGTAGGTACCGAGCATTGGAACCGAGAAGCCTTACAGTAAGGAAAAGGTGGAAAAGATCGACTGTTGCCAAAATTATCTTGATATCACAGGCATGCCATTAGATATGCTAACCGTCATTGCGCCACTATGAACGCGTTATTAACCGACTTCAGAAAAAAAGAGGAAGGAGGTTCGCAATTCGGTTGCACCTATTCCGTCATTTATGAACCGATTCGTACAATTATTGTTTTATTTGTAAGTATTGGTTGTTATCAAAACTCCAGTTGAATGATGGGAGCCATGAGGAATTGAGGGAGCCCCTTAAATATATTAGGCATGCATGTAGTAATTTCGGTATTCTCTATTATAACTCGTGTTTCTTTCCGATCGATTTAGGTACACCCGAAAATCACAAAGGTGAAGTGGAACTGATGATGAAGCTCACAGATGACTTATCGAATTCCTCAATGATGTACCTACTTAAAACTATAAAAGTACGTCACAGATTCTGATATGATTCCATTGAAATATCAATAATATTATCGGCCCACGTAAGTACAGCGATTCGGTATTTTTCTGTAATACTCAATCAACGCATTTGCTTTCGGAAAGCAGTTTATGTGGTAAAGTGGAAAGATAATGTGGAAATGTTTATGTGGCTTGGCGGGGTAACTGAATTGAAGTCTGTTATAACTTTATTTTCATTAAAGTAAATAATTTGTAATAGTACTTATATGTCAATCGCCTGCAGAAATAAGTGATCCTGCGTCCTCTTCATAGAAATCAAAACAAGCAGCCTTGGTGGCCTTGGGGCACAGCGCAGTCGTTTAGAGTGTGTAGTGTACATACTGGTAAATAGTGATTCAGGGGCAGATGTTATAGCCTAATGCGGGTAGATGAGTGGACGGTAGTTTTGGTATGTGTTGGGTTTAGCCTTGTTGCCGTTATTGATGTTTTGATAGACGAGCCACGTGGTCGTGCACCGCTCCACCTCCAGAGCAATAATGTATATAGTCCCTGACCGTTTAATGTTGCTGTATATGAAGTATTTGTTGGTAAGCCGCAGGACGTGTTATTCACCGAAATAAATAGGAGAGCGTATTTTTATGGTTATTATGTAACTTTTAAATCCGACGCGTTTCTGTTCGCATTTTGAAATTTGACACTAAGCGTTCATTTCAAGCGGCATCTAATGACACTTGGAAATCTTTAATACTTCAAAACTTACGCAATTACCGTGGCTGTTGTATCCTCCTAGGGTTCTACACATTTAGTTTATTAAGTAACCTAAGGAGGTTAAGCTTTCAACTAGTTTCTCAGTGCTCTCAGATTGGCAGAGACAATTCCTCATTAAAACAGTTATTAACTTAATGCCTTCCAGTACAGCATTTCTAGTCAGATATTATATTATTTGCTACCTACGCTTAAGGAATGGTGTGCCTTGAAGTAAATAATCGAAACATCGTGGTTCAGTTTCCGCTGCTCTAACACAAGGCTAAATTAGCAGGAACAAATGGAAGACATTTTAAATAGTAAATAATCCAATCCAAGCAATATAGATAAGTAATAGGGAAAATGTGTCATCTTAAGTGCGTTAGATAATTGAAAGATAGACCATAACATAGGCATATGCACTAAGAGTTATTTTTTAGGTAAGTATTCATGACACGAAAATGTTAATGACAAAGTAGTTTTATCACAATTATAAGTTGAAATGTGATTATATTTAGAGACCAACTCGAACCACACCACAACAGTATTAAACAGAAGTAAAAAGTGTAAATAAAATAATTGAGAATCTGGAAATTGGTAGTGTGATTAGAATCGAGAAAATAACCGCTTTCAATATTTTTTACTTATACGGGTTTCCATTAGTTTTTCTCGTTATTCCGTTGGAGTGTCCAAGGATTTTACACTCTACCTAAAGCTAAAAATGCAAGTAATGCGCCAATGTGTCACATTAATCATAGCTCACGGGTACTACAAATAACGAGTATCTACAAATACAATTAAATATTCATCAAGTTAGGAAAACCCACGTACATAGGTATATCTTCTGCAGTTCGTCAATGATAAACATATAAATATGCTTATGCTATATGTACATATTAGACACTTGAAAGTGTTTAAATTCCGTTGGTTGTCTGAGCAGTTTAGTTGTTTTGTTTACTAACACGTTGAATACTTTAACATTCCAGCTAACATTTGTCTTCAAAAAAGGGTACTACTTGATTTCTGGTCCACAACATTGCTTAGCTATAATTAAAAGTCTCATTCTTCTTCTACATACATACTAACATTTGTTTAATATATTGATAGGTATATTTGTTGTTGTACTTAGACTTAATTTAATGCAAATTTTCTTTGTAAGTGTTGACTATTAATTTGTAAACAATTTGACTTTCGTACATAAATAATTTATGTTAAGTATATATTTTGTTTCTTAGAGAATTAGGACTCTTTGTGTCCAGTTGTTATTGTACTTAAACATTTTCTCTAAATGATGTATTGATGGGTACATGGATAGCGAGAACGCGGTATTATAGATACGTGTACATACTAGAATAAGTGTTCGATATTATGCGTGTGGCGAAGTCTGGCAGTTTGTTTGTGTTCCGTTGAGCTTCGTTCCATGTTTGCGACGCGCGAGCGCGTATATTGTGATGCCGAGTAGTATTATATATCGATTAATATATTATTTATTAATAAACCACATGTTCATAATTGGTGCTGTTTTATTTCACCTGACTGGAATCGACGACCCTGGGGGCCAGTATTCACAATGCTCATCGAGAACTCGTCTCGGGAAAACCCAGGGCTAGTACAAATGTAATCCCCGATTACGCATTAGTGTTACAAATCTCGGGGTCCATTCATTTTAGGGACGATAGTTGAAGATCATCTACATGCTAGGCTCCGGGCCGCGTCAAGCGAGCTCGTAGCACGTGCTACGCTGCGGCGTTGCCTAGCAACCGCTCCTTATATTTATGCGTCCCATGAAACATTATTTTGTTTTTATTATAACTCGAAAATGTCGCATGACGACTGCCCATAGCAACAAGACAGCAGCTAAGAGAGCAAAGGAAAAATGTAGTCACAAAACATGAGTTATTTTTATTTAGTACCTAAGCCTAGAAAGAATGAGGCATAGTGGTGAAAATAGCAATGCGGTAGTTTGGTAAGAAGTTCGTGGGACATTATCATGTCAGGTAAGAAAAAAGTTTTTGTTTCATAATTTCTATTTTTTCTAGCAGTTAAACACTAACTTAGGTCAGCTACTTACCGATTATTTAATTATGAAAGCAGGTAGGTTTTGCCCTGAACAGACGAAAGCCCTAATCATGTAAACACACTGTAGGTAGGTATTGTTATTTGTTATTCAATTGTATGAGCAATGTTTACATGTTATAATTATTGATATAGGTTATCTATTGGCGTTCTGATGTAGGTATATCATTGTTTTTGGGAGGACTGGAAGCTTATGAAGAACGCGGGGACTAGTTTGAGCCGGGTGCGATGCGGGGTAGGGAAATTTAGTTATTATTTATCTGCATTTTTTTATCTTTGATCATATTTATGCTTAATAGTTATTTTCATTATTTTTATTTACTTTTTAGTTTTTATTATCTGTTGTTGTGATTTTATTCTTTAATAAAAAAAAATACTAAAAAAAAAATTAAAAAAAATTGGTTAGCAGGGGTGAAAATTTATGGAATGGGAGTGCAATTAACGATGTCAATGTGGGTATGAACGAACAAGTCCAGGCAATAGCTAGTTAAATATTTGGATGCGAGTTGCCGTGCCTGTCTGATTTGTTAGACGAGGCATGTCGGGAACACGACACCCACGCACCGCGCATGCCACACGCCACGGCTTACACATGAGCCTAACATGAGCCTAGTAAAGCCCCTGATAGACGGTTGCCAACACGCCCCTCCAACCGGGCGACCTTGGTCCGCACCGACCGTGTAGACAGTTGTTTGGGGCTAAATTTCATACTACAGCGGTCGGTGCCAACCAAGGTCGCTCGGTTGGAGGCGCGTGTTGGCAACCGTCTATTAGCAGGGGCTTAAACCCCCCGATAAGATACATCTAAGTAAAAAGGAAATCTACAATTTTAAACAGTTATTTTAACGTTCCTTCTCTCTGGTCTTCTACCACGGGTTTGGGAGACAGGTAGAGAAACCAACCTTTATAATGAAAAATCGAGATGCATGTTAGTCCCCATAAATAGATGAGTTTGAAATGCCTGACTCACTTCTTCTGACATGATCAGTTTAAGGCAACGTAGGTTCAGAAAACGGATTTTTAAATAGTCGTAGCGCTTGTTTGGATCATACGGCTAAATTTAATTAGGTAGCAATCTTGAGGCCTTTCTCGAGGGACTATAGTTATACGAATCCTGAGATTTTGACTTTCACTAGATAGAAAAAAATCACGAACATACCTAGGTCTAAAATACACTTAAAACATTCGTAACAAATTATGCACAAAAGCTAAACATATTAAAATTGGTTCCTTCTAAAAATCGGCAATATCATGTTTGAGGGAATTTAGCTATTATTTATATATTTAAACACTCAAAAAATTTCAATAAAAAAAAATTATATCCACTCTTCCGAACACTCACTTCCAGCTGGCTCACACTTAATAGATATAATATATTCTCAGTGAGAGGGAGAGAAGACCAAACCGACGTCGCCTTAACACAATAACTGTATTAGCTACCTAAACACATATGGTTGTACAAAATGCAACTAAGTGGAGAGATGTAAAGGGACACAAACAATTTCAATAAAAAAACATGATATCCGCGCTTCCGAACACGCACTAAACGCACTTCCATCTTGCTCACACTTATGCTCAGTGAGAGGGAGAGAAGACCAAACCTACGTCGCCTTAACACTAACTGTATTAGCTACCTAAACACATGGTTGTATGTACAAAATGCAACTAAGTGGAGAGGTGTCTTGGTCACACAGAAATGTATGTTCGCGTGTGTACCTACCTAAGCCAAAGGAATCTTCTTATAGGTACAGAAAAAAAACTTGAATCTAGAAATAAATTTGAAATACCTACCCCCAATATCTTGAATGACACCGATAATTATCATCTTGAGCTAAGATGATTATATCAACCAGAGAAAAAATCTTGGCTCAAGATAATTTCGCTTCATTCGCGATAATTGGAAGTCTACAAGAGCTCTTAATATTGACCACAGGAAAGACCACTTTTCCTTTTTTCATTCTGTACACGACCCTATTAAAAACAAGATCTTTTTTTTTATACTACGATCTTATTCACATACATATCCTTCTTAAATAATATTGAGCATATCAGTGCAGCTCAAATACCTACCTGTGTATCTGTGAACCTTCCTACAGTATAAGTACCTACTTTATACTTATTGCATAGCACATCGACCCGAAAACCGGTGTAGTGTTGTATTGCATGAGTGTAAGGTGTTTGCGAATCAATTCGCAATAAATAGTTAACCTTTCAATCGTTAACGGGTGGCGTGTCGCTGTAAACGGTTCCTATCGTGGACTTACCGCCAATCTTATGGGGCACTAAGTTTAAACTACGTCAGCGATACAGGCTGATCGCGGGTAAAATATATATATATATTTTTTTATACTACGACGGTGGCAAACAAGCTTACGGCCTGCCTGATGTTAAGCAGTTACCGTATGCCTATGGACACTTGTGACTCCAGAATAATCACAAGCGCGTTACCGACCCTTTATTCACTTGAGGATTCGCTGTGTTGGCAGATAGAGACATGCAGGTCCCTCACTCCCAACACAGCGCGTCCTAGGGAGCTCTGGCGACCTTACTCACCACCAGGAACACAACAGCACATGCTTCATAGCATGCAATAATATAGCAACACTACAAAGCAGTGGTGCAATTATGGCTGAGGTCTTCTGTAAGGTAGAGGTACTTCCCCAGTTGGGCTGCTCCACATACGAGCGAGATGACATTCCGCTGTGCTAGAGCACAGCGGAAACGAGCAAAGGTAGACCTCTCTCAAAAATATTGTAGTATACCTACACATCTATGTGAAATCCGGGAATTTTGGTCATATCCATATTTCGTTTTCTACTTGGTATCCCACGGTGTTGCAACGGAAAATCCGATCACTGATCATCACTATCATCAGCATCATTATCAGCTGCAGAGCATAAGGCTCTCTTCGAGTAACTATATAGGGGGTGAACTAAGGAACCGATTTCAATAAATCTTTCACCTCTAAGTACATACTCGTATATACAATGAACCTTCGGAATGGACGTAGGCTATAGTTAGTTATATCTGTATTACGCAGGCGAAGACGCGTGGCAGGTAGCACAATATGAAAATATAGAGACAGGTCTTACTATAACAATTGCTCAGTTAGATCTTAAGTAATAACATATTTGAGTAGGTAACTTACCCTTGCTCACGTTAAAAAACACACTCAGTTGTCAAATTTGTATCAGATGTTTATACACGATGATTTTTAATCCGTGAACAGGAACCATTTTTTCTAACTCAGTATGGGGATTACGTTAAAGTAGTAATTACGTGGAGACAAACTTGTTTTTTTAAATCATAATTTTAATTTTGAGTTAAATTTTATCCTAAAATCCTTGTCACTCTACTACCTTATCGGTTTTAATGAGTTTGTAACCTCTTTACAAACTTATTAGCAATTGACAATTTATGAGTAAACCCTGTCCTTGACATTGTCAATCACTTTTGTCCCGCCATACTGATGGCACTTGACGTATCGTAGTTAAACTTTATTATACTGTAGGATGACTATGTTTTCACTTTTAATTAATTAAACAGTGAAGAAATAACGCCAGACCTCGCCGAATAAGTTTAATTTGGGGTAAATTTTAATATTTTCTCACTCCTGTTCACGGATTAAAAATCATCGTGTATAAATAAATAAAGAGTTAAATAAAGTAAGTATTAAGTATTGATTCAGTTAACCCACGCAACGGGGTGCAGTCGGCCTCGTAAGTTGGTGAACACCTAAGTTACCTTGTCGTTTTCACTCGTTTCACAACTTCATATGGCAGTTTAACCCACTTGGCGCCAATCACAACACACATGCGTCAGAGCGCTACGGGCGCTTTTCGCTACATATAGAGTTTAAGATGCTACAGACTACGGCGTAGCGCTGCGAGCGTAGCGTGGCGGTGAAAAGGTGGTTCGATTGCCATACAAAGCGTTATTTGACATTCGCAGGCTAACAGCGTGATATTTTAAGAAACTTATGTAACAAACTTTCATCAATTGGCTTCCCATTTGCGCCAAATTCCCCCTTTCCTAGAATAAACTTGTATAAACTAGATTAATTTGAGAAAAATAATTTTCCCAAAATATCACGTGACAAACCAATTTCTCAAATTAATCTAGTTTATACAAGTTTATTCTAGGAAAGGGGGAATTTGGCGCAAATGGGAAGCCAATTTATGAAAGTTTGTTACATAAGTTTCTTAAAATATCACGCCGTTAGCCTACGAATGTCAAATAACGTTTTGTATGGCAATCGAACCACCTTAATGCGACACGGTACAAAGGTTGACTTGTGACTTGTGAGGCTGACCGTACCAACATGTGCCAACCAACTTCTACATTTTCGCGCTCACCGAATACCTAGTTAGTTGAATACAATGCAAAGTAGACGTCGAAGATATGTATACATTAAATGGCAAAAAGTCAAAGATATGTACCTATACACTTCCGTAAAAACTAGAGCCTAAAAATCAAATAAAAAAAAGAATACACACACACACACACACACACACACACACACACACACGCGCGCGTGCACACACACACACACACACACACACACACACACACACACACACACACACACACACACACACACACACACACACACACACACACACACGCACACACACACACACACACACACACACACACACACACACACACACACACACACACACACACACACACACACACACACACACACACACACACACACACACACAGACACACACACTCACACAAACACACACTGGTACATTGGATTAGGTATTAGCAAGCGGGCCCCGGGCTCCTTTAGGATGTAACCGGCGAATAACGCTAAGATGAGAAGGATAATTATAATGTGATAGGATTATAATAGTAGGTAAAACTGAACCAAGTCTGTAACGTATGGGAAATAAGACTTGCTATTATTATTACTACTACTATATAAACTTCAAGTCAAGATTTATTAGTAAGAAAATTTATATTTTCTTTAGAGTAGCCAAAAAAGTGTCGCGCAACTGTAGCAGCCTGTAGCAAGTTAACAGGTACTATATAGGCGCTGGTCTAAGTCGGGAACGGCTCCTGCAAGGAAACACGATCAGTTCAGTGCTAACAATGTCTTTCTACCATGATAACCTGGAGCACACCTCCATATACAATCGTGATATTAATGGTATCGTTATATCTACTTATTATCTGTCGTCATTATCTACCATTCATATGAATTAGTTTCGTAGCTGTAAAAAAAATTCGCGTATGCTGCTGGCAGAATACGGCTGTTATTTTTCCTAATATAAAAACGTAACAACTCTGCCTTATCCAGAACGTCCTTCGTCTAGTCCTTTCTGCATAATCGTTTGATAATTTGGGTCAAAAGTAAAAACATTAACAAGGCGGTAGACAATAGGGACAATGGTTAACGGTTTAGGTCCATAAAAAATATGTTCCGGTACTATTGATAAATTATAAGACTGTAATTAATTAATTACTCCTACCTGTACTTCAGCGCCAAAATTAACTTGGGATGTGTTCACAGGAAAGACTGAACATTAATTTGTACAAAAAAAGTTTCTGATCCATTTCCTTTGCACCAGTTTCTTCTTTACATTCTCCGTCAAGTCCAAACTCAAGTTTTTGATGCAATTACCGCCATTCATTTCCAAGTACCTAACTCAAAGGTAAATAGTGGCAATCTCAAAGTCCATAATCCTCTTCGAATCAGATAGTGAAGAGAGCGACGGGGAGGGAGGACTCGGTAACCTGAACCGGCTGATTGTGCGGCCTCCCGGCCACAGCGGCAAGGCCAAGCGAGGCCAGCTCTGTTTCGACGCGGCGTTCGAGTGCGGCAACCTGGGCCGGGCCGACCACATCACGGAGCTGGAGTACGACCTCTTCGTGCGCCCCGACACATGCCGACCACGGTCGAGGTTTTGGTTCAACTTTACCGTGGAGAATGTTAGGCAGGATCAGGTACGGAATCTTAATTTATTTGTAGTTTAACCCTTTGGACGCCAAAAACTCCTTAAGGTGTTGCATTTTGTCCACTTTTATGCTTTCACGTTCTTGAAGAAACGAGTTGGCGTGTAGGTGTCACTTTCGTATCGTACGTTAGGTTATTAGGTATGACGTCCAAAAGGTTGAAACAAAACACTAATGTAAACTATCTAATTTCTACTACACAGCACACACTAGGTACTCTGTCTTTGTAAACATTCTAAGACACTTATACGAATATAAAAACGTTACGTATTTCAGAGAGTAATATTCAACATAGTCAACCTGGGCAAAGAAAGAACTTTGTACAACGGCGACATGACGCCGCTAGTCCGTTCGACCTCACGTCCAAAATGGTAAGTTTGCACTGTTAACTGTAAAGCGATACCATTTACCAGCTACACCGTGGCGTGCAATATAACTTGGTGTGTGCTTACACGGTGGGTGCAATTAGTTTCCGTACGTGACGTGACTTATGCACGGTAGCACAATCAAGCTCGACACTTTGATTGTGCTACGGTGCGCCCTGCTCCGATCCTAATCGAGGCGACCATACATGCTGAAGATTATGCATGTTGTTAGCTTATCTACATGAATTGATGGCGAAATTGGTCTCTTGAACTTTAAATTGTAATACTTAGAATATATAGGTAAGTAGGTACTTACTAGAAAGTTTTTTTAATCGACACTTACCTAATACATTCTACATTCTATGTTTTGAAAACCACGATGGTTTTGAACAAAAACAGCACAAAAAATAGCTCAAATTAGCCACATAGAAAAAGGAAAGGCCGCTTCATTGCGATATCTCAGACAAGGAACATGTATTTCTTATAGGTACAGGTAGGTACACAACTAGGTAGTAAGTAGGTACCTACCTACTGTGAAATTGAAAGTCTTTTAGGCTGTAAAAAATCTTAATTGCCTATTTAAAATGAGACTGAACTCATTGACTAAAGGCACTCACGTCTACAAAGGAAATACTTCGATCACTTTCTTTTAAACGGCAGGCAACGCATTCCACGACGCTTCGTCTTCTACCACAAGTCGCCGGTGCACCGCGGGCGGCGCGTGCTGAGCCTCGCCTTCGGCTTTGATCGCGAAGAGGACGTCTACCACTTCACGGCGGCCGTCCCCTACTCGTACTCGCGGCTGCAGAAGTATCTCACGCTGTGGGAGAAACGGGCGCAGACGTTTGCTGCTAGAGAAAGCATTGCGCAGACTACGGTGAGAGTTTAACTCGAGCATCCGGCCATGGTAGGGCTTAGCTCATTCAAGGCCAATGACTCACATTTTAGTCATACCATACCTCTACGTGGGGTTTTCGCTACAAAGCGTAAAAATGCTGCTACGCGCTACGGCGTAGCACACGTAGCATTTCGTGGCCTCGAATGGGCTAGCCAACAGAAGCGTTTTTAAGGCGTTTTTTTTTCGTCATTGTCGTCGCCAGCAAATACTATTAAAAGAGATGAATATCAAAGTCCATTTTGATGAAGACGTAAACCAATATCGGTCCTGCCTGAGTCTTTTTTTATTAAAGTTTCCGCGGTATGTTTTACCTCTGCTATAATAATCTTGAGCCGACAATGACGTTAGTACCGAGCGGTTCAAACGCTCGGAGATTCGCCCTTTAACGGTACTATAGCTACTTATTTGGCCCTTCCTTCGTGAAAACTCTTGCAGGAAGTTCTTGGTTCATTAAGATACCTACTTAACCTAAATTAGTAAAACGTAGACGTAAACGTACCTTACGTCCTACAACTGTTCTATGTAATACTATTATACTGTTCTGTGCATATTCGTAACCTTGTAACAGGTATGCGGCATTCATCGGACTCCATTTGGGTTTATAGAGGCAATAGAGTGTCTACGATGCGGTACTAGTTTATGGGTACGCAGGTACATGCCATAAATAACAATAATAGCTAATTTTCGCGTCTACATATTTTACTTAGGTGGTGCCCTAACCTAGGTTAGCCACCCATCGCCTGCTTTTTTCGTTTTATACTTACAGATTAAAATTATGCATTGTAGGTACACTTTACCTAGTTTGGAAGTCACAATTTTGCATTTCAATATGATATTACTATTACGTTTAATGTTTCTCGATCGTGCACTCGTTTACACTTACATACCTAGCTCCACGAGCTTAGCAACATGGATTAACTACCTACTTAGATACTCTCCGAGTAGTTCTGTTCTGAGTAGGTACACAATACATTAACAATGTGTAACTACGTAGTTATTTATCTAATATATATACCTATGTTTCACAAAATAAATTACTTACTTACTTACTTACTTACTTACTAATTTTCAGCAAAAACGAAAAGTTGACCTGATCACCATTGGAGAGCTCGGGGTCCAGGATAAAGAGATCAGAGAAGAGTCAGCTCTGAAGGGTAAACCAGCTCCGAAGAAGCGCGTCGTACTAATTCTAGCACGGACTCACGGCGGCGAGCCTCCAGCGTCATTCATCTGCCAAGGTACTGTGGGCTACTTGCCCTTTTACATTCACACATATTTATTTATATACACTTATACATTATCTACATCTACATACACAACCATATTAATAAACACTACCTTATATTTCATTTATACATATTTAATACACTTAGTATATTTACATTACATCCGTCAATATTCTTGACGTGTCAACCAGTTCGGTGCAATGCGCCCGCGCTCCGATAACCGGATCGCGAGTCGCCGGCCGCCCGACAGTTACCATGCGCGCGGCCAGTCAATCTATGATACTCGCGCGAAGTGCATGCGCCGCTCTTGACCGCTATCGCTTACATATTTAATACGCAAATCGCTTGCGCTTAAACCTTGTTATATATTTGATTCTTCCTTCCGTACTGTTCTCTTCTGTGTAAACTATCTTCTGACTTTGGATATACCTTCTGTGTTGTACTTATTGACATTATAAATATTAGGAAAAGTGGTGTGTTTACATTTACTGTGGCGATACCTAACGTCACATCATTCACCACCATAACCCTACAGTGGTGACCCCTGAAGAACACATTACCAACCGGAGGATTTACCCAGAAATCGTACGTAGAAGTTTTAAGAATTATGCCTGATAACGGTGTTGGTCAGAACAAAGAAGCGGCTGCGCCGTCGAGCGCACAAATGCCGACCGACGGAGAGCGCGTTTCCACTGCATCGTCATCCGACATTTGTAAAGTTGGAGTGCGCGTCCCACCCTTTTGGCCGGAAGAACCGGAGATATGGTTCTCGCAAATTGAGGGTCAGTTTATGATAGCCGGCATAACGAACGACTTGACCAAGTTCCACTACGTCATCAGCCAGCTTGATCGGCAATTTTCAAAGGAGGTCAAGGATATTATCACCAATCCTCCAGTGACTGACAAATATCTGAAGCTGAAAAGCGAACTCATCAGCCGACTCAGCGACACCAATGAGCGTCAGATCCAGCAGCTTCTTCATCATGAGGAACTTGGTGAGCGCAAGCCTTCTCAGTTTCTGCGTCATCTGCAGGGCGTGGCCGCCAAGCGTATCACGGACGACGTCTTACGCATGATGTGGACCAACCGATTACCCGCGAGCATCCAGACTGTTCTCGCGGCGCACCCTTCAGCATCACTTGATATCCTCGCAGATCTCGCTGACAGGATCCAGGACATCGGCCCACGTTGTGCATGTTCATCGCACGTCGCATCCACGAGCTACAGCCCCGGTCCTGACCAGTCACGTTCCAGCATGGACGCCATGGCTCGAGAAATAGCAGAGCTGAGGAAGCAAGTCCAGTCACTAAGGACTCAAGATCACGGCAGTGGTAGATCCCGGTCCATAAACCGCAACCGTTCCAGGAGGCAGAGCCGTTCCAGTACCAGGTCGCAGTCCAGCTACAGGAAATTTCCCATCTGTTGGTACAACTCTAAGCATGGCGAGAATGCCAACAAGTGCATACACCCTTGCGACTACAGGAAGTCGGGAAACGCCACGGGCAGTCGGTGATGGCGACAGCTGATAGCCCTATTTCTTCCGGTCGCCTGTTTGTCACCGACAGAAAGTCGAAGACGCAGTTTTTGGTCGACACTGGTAGCGACCTCTGCGTCTTCCCCAAGTCGTTACTGCGGGAACGTCGAGCACTGACGGAGTACAAACTCACCGCAGCCAACGGGACGACCATCGATACCTTCGGTTACGCACATCTCAACCTGGACCTCGGACTTCGACGCGAATATCCATGGCGTTTTGTTGTAGCAAGCGTTACAAAGCCTATAATTGGTGTTGATTTTTTGTCATTCTATAATTTAATGGTAGACTGTAGAAAACAAAAGCTTGTAGATAATACAACTAGCTTAACTTCATCTGCAATTTCTGCTACTTGTGATGACATATTTTCTGTAAAGGTCTTGACCGGCGCATCTAGCTATCATCGCATATTATCACAGGAATTCCCTGAAATCACGCGACCTGCTGGCACGCAACGCACAATACCACACAACACACAACACCACATTCGCACCACTCCAGGTCCTCCAGTATCCTGCGCCCCGAGACGTCTCGCTCCAGACAAGTTGAAGGTGGCCAGACAAGAGTTCGAAGGTATGTTGGCCAACGGTACAGCTAGACCTTCCGAGAGCCCCTGGTCCTCACCGCTGCACCTGGCGCTTAAAAATGATAATGGGTGGCGCCCTTGCGGCGATTACCGACAGCTCAACGCTCGTACCGTGCCCGATAAATACCCGATCCGGCACATTCACGATTTTGTTCACAGCATATCTGGTTGTAAGACCTTTAGTACGCTTGACCTGGTAAAGGCTTACAACCAGATACCTGTATATCCAGAGGACATACCGAAGACGGCCATTACGACCCCCTTCGGTATGTTCAAATTTCCATACATGACGTTTGGCCTCCGCAACGCTGGTCAAACCTTTCAGAGATTTGTGGACGAGCTGACACGGGGACTGGACTTCGTCTATTGCTACTTGGACGACTTTCTAGTGTTTTCCACAGACGAAGAGCAACACAAACAACACCTCCGTGCAGTTTTTACCAGACTCCGGGACTACGGCATGGTGCTCAACGTGTCTAAGTGCGTCTTTGGTGCTCCCCAGGTAACTTTTTTAGGTTACCTGATCTCGGAGAGCGGTACCAAGCCATTAGACACGAAAGTCGAAGCCATACGTGACTTCCCGCCACCTAAGGACGTCAGGCAGCTGAGGAGATTTTTGGGCATGGCCAACTTTTATAGGCGATTTCTGCCGCACGCCGCCCAAATCCAGGCACCTCTCAACGCACTCCTAGGTGGTGCAGTCAAAGGCTCCACGCCCATTAACCTCACCGGCGATGCTCTAAAAGCTTTCCAGGAGACCAAGGAAAGCTTATCTAACGCAGCGTTACTTGCTCATCCTGATTGCCAGGCGAAGCTTGCGTTGGTTACAGATGCATCGGATTTGGCGCTGGGCGCTGTCCTGCAACAGCAGCTACAGGACAAGGTATGGCAGCCGTTAGCTTTCTTTTCCCGGAAGCTGAGTCCCTCCCAGACCAAGTACTCGCCATATGATCGTGAACTGCTCGCGATCTATGAAGCGATCAAATACTTCAGGCACATGCTAGAGGCGAGACACTTCACTGTCTATACTGACCACAAGCCTATCAGTTTTGCTTTCCACGAAAGGAAACATAACTGTTCGCCTAGGCAGTATAGGCACTTGGACTACATATCCCAGTTCACAACCGACATAAGGCATATATCCGGCAAAGATAATGTTGTGGCCGACACCTTATCTCGGATAGAGGAACTGGAGGTATCACTTGATCTCGCTGACCTAGCTAGGTCCCAAGCGTCCGATCCTGAACTCGCTGAGTACTTGTCATCATCTTCTTTACGCTTGGTAAGAATGGCATTCCCGGGAAGTCGTGAACCCTTGTACTGCGACGTCAGTACGCCGACTCCCCGACCATTTGTTACCAAGCAGTACCGGAAAACGATTTTCACCAGCCTCCATTCCTTAAGTCACCCTGGCGCCAACGCAACTGCTAAGATCGTAGCACAGCGTTTTGTGTGGCCCAGCGTGAGGAAGGACTGCAGAGACTGGGCACGAGCTTGCGTACCATGTCAACAAGCCAAGGTGAGCCGACACGTATCTGCACCTTTAGGGACATACGCACTGCCTCGTGCTCGTTTCCAGCAGGTACACATTGACCTGATTGGCCCACTCCCTGTTTCGCAAGGCTTCCGCTATTGCTTGACAGCCATAGATCGCTTCACGCGATGGCCGGAGGTCATACCAATAGCGGACATCACAGCGGAGACGGTGGCCAAAGCTTTGCTGTCCGGCTGGATTTCCAGGTTCGGATGTCCTGTAGATATCGTCACAGATCGTGGTCGACAATTTGAGTCCACACTGTTTCAATATCTATCTAAAGCCATCGGATTCCAGCACAAGCGCACGACAGCGTACCACCCAGCGTCTAATGGCATGGTAGAGCGCTTCCACAGGCAGCTCAAAGCCGCCATCACATGCCATGCTGATGCCAATTGGTCTGAAGTATTGCCCCATGTTTTACTCGGTATACGCAGTGCATTTAAAGAGGACTTACAATCTTCCTCTGCCGAATTACTTTACGGCGAGCCGCTGCGCCTTCCTGGCGAATTTTTTGAGCCCAGCATACCCGGTACCACGGATATCACCGACTTTACCGCACGGTTACGCTCCTTCGCCTCGAAGTTGACGCCCGTTCCAGCTTCACGCCATAACAGGAACAAAATCTTTGTGTTCAAAGAGTTAGCGACCGCTGAATACGTTTTCCTACGTGTTGACGCTTCACGTGCTCCTCTAACACCTGCATATTCAGGTCCACACAAAGTGCTGGAGAGAACTAACAAAGTTTTCAAACTTTTGATTAAGGGCAAACCGGTTACCGTAACCGTTGATAGACTAAAACCGGCATTTTACATATCAGAACATTTAAATGTTCATACTGATCAGGATACACTCGCACCTGTCACACCACCAACCACAGTACATACAGGTGAGAGACCAAGTCTTGATCCTCAACAAGCAAACGTACTTAGAACTACTCGTTCGGGGAGGCAAGTACGTTTCCCAGATTATTATCGCCCCTAACCAGGTCTCTGGGAGGGAGTGATGTGGGCTACTTGCCCTTTTACATTCACACATATTTATTTATATACACTTATACATTATCTACATCTACATACACAACCATATTAATAAACACCACCTTATGTTTCATTTATACATATTTAATACACTTAGTATATTTACATTACATCCGTCAATATTCTTGACGTGTCAACCAGTTCGGTGCAATGCGCCCGCGCTCCGATAACCGGATCGCGAGTCGCCGGCCGCCCGACAGTTACCATGCGCGCGGCCAGTCAATCTATGATACTCGCGCGAAGTGCATGCGCCGCTCTTGACCGCTATCGCTTACATATTTAATACGCAAATCGCTTGCGCTTAAACCTTGTTATATATTTGATTCTTCCTTCCGTACTGTTCTCTTCTGTGTAAACTATCTTCTGACTTTGGATATACCTTCTGTGTTGTACTTATTGACATTATAAATATTAGGAAAAGTGGTGTGTTTATATTTACTGTGGCGATACCTAACGTCACATCATTCACCACCCTAACCCTACAGTACTCTTGAGTCATACATCTATTCATTTCTAGCCCAATGCTGGGCAAAGACCTCCCACTGGCTCCCACCAAATTGGGTTCGGTGCAGATAGCGGGATTAACTTCCTGTACTTGCAGTAATTACCTGGTAATGGTCGTGGGAGTCCGCTGGATGCGGGTGGCGCAGGACCGGTCACTTTGGAACTCTTTGGGGGAGGCCTATGCCCAGCAGTGGACGTCTTTCGGCTGATATGATGACTTGCTGTAATTAGGTATGTCTGTATTTCTTCCATGTCCTGGCGTCAGCAGGTTGATCACGTAACGCATTGTACGCGCGTCAGGTAGATTAAATGTCACTTTTTCTATGGAAAAATGACAGTTAAATTGTCCTAACGCGCCTTCGGAACGTTACGTGATTACCCCTCTGGTCACCACTGTCAGTCGAAGATATGTGTGTAATAAATAAATGACTTCGACGCTTTTCGGGAGGAGTCGATAGCAGTGAATAGAGATTTTTTTTTTAAATCGTTAATAAATCAATATAAAAATGTCTCCCATGAAAGTAACGGGCACTAGCACGGGCTTATTTTTTGGCCTTGTATGACCGACAATAGGGGCTCGCCGTTGTTTTGACCCGTACTAAAATTATGAACAGGCACTTATCCAATTTCCCATAGGTAGGCTTTAAAGCAAGGTCCCACCATTTGTGTGATTAAAGTTCGGATCTACCAAATCTATTAAATAAATAGGTACCACTAATCGACCTGGCCATATCTCCCCTAAGGGTGGTATTCCACTCGTCAAATTTCTGTCCAAGATCTTTAATCAAATGTATTTGCGTCTCACATTTTGCTTGAAAAGTGATTCAGACGCAATACACATTGGACAAAAATCTTGGACTAGTGGAATAGCACCCTAAGCTGTAAAACAAAAAAATATTAGAACTAAAATCTGCGTAGGTATGACCCTTTTATCGGTCAATGTTAAATTACCTGTCAAAACATTTTTAGCTATGATAAGATAACTTTATCTGCCCATGTTGTTTTGTCTACTTATCTGCGTGGGGTATGACATGATAATTGTAAAGATTGCCTTGATTTTACATTATGCAGGATTGATCAATTCATACTGACCAGTAATGGGCAGTTTATTCTACGGAATCATGAAGTCGATTTTGTAGATAAGAAAACTATTTGATCAGGATTTATTCAATCACATCGAGTTTATTATTTTTTTGCCATTATGTTCTATTCGGATTATTGCTACAAGGTGATACATATAATTGATTGTCTTTTTGCTTACAGGATTGCTGGATTATTTTTTAACATCATCCGAAAAGGCTTTAGCGCTTCGCAACAACGTAGCCATTCAGGTAGGTATCTAAAAATGCACTGAAATCGGTTCATCCATTTGGAAGCTACGATACCACAGACTGACACACATTAAACCTTTAATTCTTATTCAATAACAGTCCTTGTTTGCGCCGGGCGTTATAAATAAGTACCTAGTTGTTAGACTCACCGCAGCGCTACACCGCCCGCCCGCCCTACATCCACCGAGTGCAATATCAATGACGTTAGCACCTACTTCTATGGCCTATTGTCCACGTAAACCGCACGTCATGCATGCGCACGCTCTCGTCAATTGACGATTGCAAGACGAAAACTTGCATCTTGCGCAGAAACCTTGAAAACTGTGTCCACGGAGCGGCAACGTCGCGTTAGCCGCTCGTCATGCGTTCGTTGCCGCTCCGTGGACACAGTTTTGAAGGTTTCTACGCAAGATGCTAGCGTTCGTCTTGCAATCGTCAATTGACGAGAGCGTGCGCATGACGTTCGGTTTACGTGGACAATAGGCCTATGTCGTCTGTGCTCTGCAGCAAGGATTAGGTACTGGTTTTCGAATTGTTATTTAAGGAATCTCGTGGCTAGTAATTTAACTTCAGGTGGTGCCGATGTTGAACCCTGACGGCGTGTTCTTGGGCAACCAGCGCTCGGACCTGCTGGGTGCTGACCTAAACCGTAGCTGGGTGACCGCCACCACCTTCGCACACCCTGCGGCTGTGGCCGTCAATGAGCTCGTCTCTAAGCTGGTCGCTGAGAAGGTAACATTCAGCCTATTCTTGGCAACCCGAATATGAACGCACTAAGGCACAGCTAGTTCATGTTTATTCGAATATTTTAAACGTACTTAAGGAACACAAATTAGATCGCTGATACTGTATACTTAAAATCAGACCGATATTTATATTAGTAAACAGCCGACTTGCAGGCGACATTGAACACTACTAACGCCATCTAGCTTGATTTTCTCGCACTGCTTTTTATGACTTCTCCATTATGGCTTTTGCTGATTGACACGAATTGTGTTTGATAAAATCGTTGGTTTCCAGTCTCTTCAATTGGATTTTATAATGGACTTACACGCGGACATAAGTTTTGAAGGTGTCTTCGTTAGAGGGAATTCTTATGACGATGTATACAGGTAATATGTTTTCCTTAAGACCTTGTTTACATTAATATTCTACCCTGTTACCGTTCCCTTCTACATATTCCCAGGTTTGAGCGCCACGCCGTTCTGCCAAAGTTTCTTGCATCCCGCGTAGAAGCCTGGCGACCCGACACGTGCCTATACAACGCAGACCCATTGGCTGTTGGCACCGCGCGCCGGGCCTTGCCTGAGGGCGCTATCGATGCTTACACCGTCCTTGCCTCTCTGGGAGGCCGCCGGCTCACACCCAAGGGACCTTACATACATTATACTGAAGATGCTTGTATCCTTTAATTTACTAAATTCGGTACTACTAGCGCCATCTAGTTTAGGTTAGTACAAATTGACTGGGGACTTGTTAAAATCAAACTATTCGTAGTACGCAATATGAATGCGTATAATTAATGTGTAAAGCATTAAAAAGATATATATATATATATATATTTTAAACCTTTTTTAATTCACACGATACTTACATGATACTGCGCGGATTTCGACCTACTAGCGACATCTAGTTAAGATTTATTGTACTATTCAATAATTCCGCGTTGTAAAGATTTAAAAATGAAACAATAACTTAAGTGTTTATTTATTATCCTAGAAAATGTTAAATACGAATATGACGTGACTCGGTCTATATCGGTGAGGAATGGAGACCGATCTCTTTTTACGGCAGCTGCAAGCGGATTTTTGATACAGCTAACGCCACCTAGTTTAATAATGATGAATTTATTGGAACTGAATTTTGAATATTATTATTCAGCATTCGTCCGGTATGAAAAATTTGATCTTTATTCAGACATAATGTTACGTCACTTCCGTCCTTTTACTTGAAGATGCTTGTATCCTTTAATTTACTAAATTCGGTACTACTAGAGCCATCTAGTTTAGGTAAAAAATTACTGAGGACTTGTTAAAATCAAACTATGAATTTATAGTACGCAATATGAATGCGTATACTTAATGTTTAAAGCATTAAAAATATATATATATATATATTTTGAACCTTTTTTAATTCACACAATACTTACATGATAGGTACTGCGCGGATTTCGACCTACTAGCGACATCTAGTTCAGATTTATTGTACTGTTCAATAATTTACGTTGCAAAGATTTAAAAATGAAACAATAACTTAAGCGTTTATTTATTATCCTAAAAAATGTTAAATACGAATATGTCGTGATATAACTCTGTCTATATCAGTGAGGAATGGAAACCGATCTCTTTATACGGCAGTGCAAGCGGATTATTGGTACAGCTAACGCCATCTAGTTTAATAATGATGAACTTATTCGAATTGAATTTTGAATATTATTATTCAGCATTCGTCCGGTATGAAAAATTAGATCTTTATTCACACATAATATTCCGTCACTTCCGTCCTCTTACTACTACGCCTGGTAGTACCTACAGCACGTAGCCATAATCATTCGCTGCACTAGAGTAATGATAAACTTAGCACAACAGATGCGAAGATCGGCCGCTCCATAGTGAAAGCCCTTTGCGACTACTACCGTCACATCGGTGTCATCCCTCCACGGCAAGGCGCGCCCAGCAAAAAGAAAGATGGCCGCGGTCGGCGTCGGCGTCGTCGGCCCACCGCCGACAGAGAAAGGCTAGTCCACCGCCGCCGTACAAGTCCCCCACACGAACACTTACCGCACATACATACTAAGTAGGATTTATTCTGCACTAATCTTTGTCTTTTACCGCACAGCAACAATCTCGAGTGACTCCCATTCACCAGGACACAAGACCTTCACACAACTCACGGGGCGGCTTACAAGCATTCTCATCACCACATCAGCAAGTACATTCTACATCATCATGAGACCTTGGTACAATTGAGTACACAGAGACAATGGGTCTCATTTAGCTATGAGATGGCTCATGATATCCAAGACAAGCTCTAATTTGTTTCCATGTACCATAACAATTTGTATGTGTAAATAACAATTTATCAATGGTAAGTACACAAAGTACCAAATACCTCAACTGAAATCTGGAGCAACGTAAGTATTCCCTCACTACTTACTGTGCTAACACGGTCGTGGTGGTCACCAACCTACCTTTGCAATTACTTATATAAACTCAGTTGCAGGTGAAGTTAAGGTCATCAGCAAAGCGGGCTTTTAGCGTTTTATTTAGCACACATCCCATCATCCTTCGTAAACCAGATTGCTATAACAGGTCTCCGAGTTCGAGTCCCGAGCGGCGGGTGCTGGCGGCGCGCGTGCTCTCGCCGCCGCTGCCGCCGGCCTCGCCGCTGCCGCTGCGCGCGCTGCCGCCGCGTTCCACGCGCCTACGCCGGTCCAAGCCACGCGTTGAGCCGGACTTGGACCCGCTGCTACCACTTATCACAGGTACCTACAGGAGAACACAATTAGGCGCTGGCTGAGAGGCTATTATTGCTTAATCTGGGGAATTTTAACTGTAATTCAAACGCGTGTTAACAAGAGCGACAGGGTCGCAGCAGTAGAATGAAATATGTTCACCGCCCTTTCATAAGGCAATACGCGGTATTTCATTAAACAAAAAACTAAGATACCACAGTGGGTCTCTTTTAATTACCTACGCGTGAAGGCTACGGATGTAAAGGACATTTTATCCTATAAAAGACCAACCTATCCACTATCTAGGTACTTGAGTCTATATTTGGTCGGGTATAGATGGCGCTACTGATACGAGTTAGATCCGTTTCGCAATGTTGGTTATGTAAATGAAGAGAAACGTAACGTTGTATAACGTTCTCTTTAAGGTTAACTGTAGGTAACCTTGCCCTTTACGTGAAAGCCGTACAAAGTTTCGTGGGTAACTTGAACTCTTCTACAACGTGACATCTGGCACGCGGAGCTTGGTTGGCGGTCAGTGTGGTTAGGTTAGGTTAGGTTACCCGCTGATCCATTTCAATACATAGCGCACAGTTAGCATCATATCAGATAGTAGGAGCATTAACAGCCAAAAATATCGTAACACATCCTTACTCCTACAGTAACAATGACGTGTTCTTTTCTCTTAAAAGAGTTTGACGCGTGAATGATATTTTCGTATGGCACGAATCGCAGTGAAAATATAAAGCAGTTGTTTCCCTCGCAGGCTGTGCGGTCCGTACACCTCGGCTGTCGGTGGTGAACCTGAGCGCGTTCGTGCGCGCGCCGGCCGCCGAGCGCGCGCCGCGCCCGCGCCCGCGCCGAGCGCGCCCACCGAGACCCTCGCACCCGAAGTTCACGAGCGACGAATATGACACGCATGACTCGGACTCGTAGGACTGATGGTATCTTGCCATTGTATTATTGATGTACATCAGAAACTCAAAGCCATTTACGCAAATAAATGTGCAATGAGATGTGCAAGTTGCGGAAGGTTTCCAAATAAATGTGAGAAAATTCTCGAAAACAGGAAACATTGAAAAATCCCTATAGGATTTATTTTCTTTTCATTGGGAAAGTTACTTACGCAATTTTGAAAACGTTCAGTAACAAAGGACATACACGGGCAGAGTTAATATCGCACATAAACCTGCAACAATATCTACGCTGCCAACGCATAAGAGCGTGCTCACATTATCCAGTACGATATGGGTGTAGGATCCGACATTATGATAATTTACTTTATAAAAAGTTTTACCGACTACTTTTAGGGAACATTACTGCAATGTTCTGCCGCCAGAGGCAGCACTACCACTAATAGTAAAACAGTATAGGAATATAGGGATTCACACACACATGCACAATTGATTGTCAAATGAGTGACAAAGATGCTTGCATAGACAATACCGCAAGTGGGAACGAGATACAATGTCAACGCTGCTAGTGTCGCCACCTACGAAAAGTTTTGCGTAATGTTCCCTATTCAGTACTTCGTCAAACACGTACATGAACATTACCACATTTCCTTACCACTTAACCACATGAACCGCTTTCTGAGAGAAAATATGTTGATTATTACATTAAAAACCCAAGTCGCTATATGAGGACCGATAATATGGAGTATAATATGGAATAAGGATCACAGAATCGCCTTTGGCACTTCATTAGTATTCATTAGATGCTATTTCAGCGGAATCATAATAGAAAATAACGAAATCACTACATGTGTGCCTATAAAATTTGAAGTGCCTATGAAGATTTTTGAAAATCGGTCCACAATTAAAAGAGAAATCAGTGAACAATTGAACATGCATTTAAAAAAAAAACTTATGGTGGAACATAGAAGCGTAGATATTTTTGCAGCTGTATGTACGTACATTTGTTTGAAAATTACTCTAGTTCTCAAATGTCTCGTTTTGAAACGATTGGTCACAATTTGTGTCTTTATATACATCCATATCATAAATCCTCTAGAATGTGTTCGGAAACCATAATATATTATGACCACCATTATTGCAACCAGTAACGCAACATCAGCGTTTTATCTGTGCCAGTGTTATTATAATGTATGAAAAATCATAATAACATCGATGTTATTATGGAAATCTAGTTGGTCATGATTTGAAATCTAGTCGGCCATGGCGGTGCAATGGCGGTTATTCTAATGGTTCACGAACACATCATTGAGGATTTATAAGATGTGGTTAGATGAAGTAGTGTATGTAACTGTACATAGTTAGGCATTAAAACACTCGTGTGATCCTATTATGAAACTCACTGACGCTCGTTTCATAAACCAACACTCGTGTTTAATGCCCTTCATTATGTACAGTCACATAAACTACTATAAGTTATGCTTGTACTGTGGTCTTATGCCGGTGCCACACGCTTCTCAAGGAGCCGGAGAACGCAGTAAATACGTTAGAGTCAATAGGTACGACTTGTTTCCAAACCACGAACAAATGCATCCTACAGGCGACTTGACATGCGTGTGATGCCCGCGTGGCTGTTTAACCGTATACTAGTACGTATGTGGCGGTTGAAGGGTTAGGTTAACGCAGATTTCTACCCAGCTGGCATGATAGGTTTATAATCAAGTTTTACGGCTCAAATGTACCAAAACGTAACGTAAAACATGTCCACAAAACTTATCATGCCAGCTGGCAGTAAGCAATAAGATTCATTTTAATATTCCGTGAGGTCGCTGTTATTATCTAAAGCTGCTTGGGGCTATGCAAATGGATGATGTCTGAACACTATGGAAATATTCTCATGTATTTAATTTCGATGTAAACGTTTTCGGCTTCGTCTTTGAGACAGATTTCAAACAGATTTTAGTTTAAGTATTCTTTAAATATTCATGCTGTGCAAAATTTAACATGTCCCAAATTTACATTTAGTATTTCATTTTACAGAAAATCATGAGATTCGAGATGAATGCATGTATGCATAAATTATTTTAATTTGCGTAGTTGAATGACGTTGATTTACTGTACCAAAATAGACCGAAGCCAAAAATTATTACTCGGAATATTTTTCATAAATCGCTTTAAGAATGCTATTAGAAGTAAAAAAAATACTGGCTGTGCAATTTAAACTTGGTCACTTTATTCCTCTAATAGCACCTTTTCTCTACAAATGTTTGTTGTGCCACTCGTGCCTTATATCAAATTACCCCTCTCTCCAGTTTGTATACTAATAAACCAATAAAACAAGAACATATTTTTTAATTAAATGTATAATTGTCCAAGCTTTTATATTTACAATTACTAACATCTAACTAATCGTTCAGTCATCTCTTTCGTAGAATATGAGTTATCGAACACTATTACAAATATCACTACTGTTCATCAATCATAACTGCAAACGAAAAAACGAAACTGAGTATCGCACCGAGATTAAATTCTCTGAACATAGTAATTAATTATTAATCAACCGTTCAAGAAACAAATTTGGTTTAGACATAAACGAATCGACGTCACCTACGCAAACTAGGAGTTAATAGGAGCATCACGAAATAATACGTCCGCGGGCGCGAGAGGGTCGGCGCGAGGCCGGCCCCCGGCGCTTCCTAATAAATATCTTTGGCATGAACCAACGGGGCTCGTCGGCAACTCACACACTAACAACCGGATCGGTTATTGTTTTTATGCCAATAGAGTCGTCAGTTCGGTCGCGCGGGCGCGCCGCGGGCCGGTCCGGCGGTCATTCCCAGCCCTGGCCGGCCGGCGCCGGCGCCGCGCCCGCGCCCGCCCCCGCTCCCGCGCCCGCTCCCGCCCGTGCGCCTCGCCGCGCGCGCAGCTGCTCCTCGTCCTCGGGCGTGCGCATCTTGCGGAACTCGTACACCAGCGGGAAGATGCGCTCCACCGCCGACTGCACGTCGCACACGCTGCGAGCTGCCGACACAACACACACGCGTTACCAAATAATCCACCAACATTCGACCGCTTTAGCCTAGTTGGTAGTGACCCTGCCTACGAAGCAAGAGATCCTGGGTTCGAATCCCGGTAAGGGCATTTATTTGTGTGATGAGCACGAATATTTGTTCCCGAGTCATGGATGTTTTCTATGTATTTAATTAAGTATTTATTTATCTATATAAGTATCTATATCGTCGTCTAGTACCCATAGTACAAGTTTTGCTTAGTTTGGGACTAGGTTGATTTGTGTAAGATTGTCCGCAAATATTTATTTATTTATTATGCGTCCCTACACCAGTGCTAAGTAGCACAAACAAGGGTCGGGGTACGGCCCAATCATCTGCGCCTCTCTCTATTTAACACTTGCATAAAGAGAGGGAATGAGACGCGGATTATTGAGCCGTACATTATACGAGCCCGAAAATAAAATAGCAACTAACACTTCTCAGAGCGCACGTAACCAAATGGAAGATTACGCAATCCTAATTCCACATTTCAAATAGGTCAATTGAAGATGTTTATGACGTGTTTAACAAATGACGTTATTTTCATACAATATCGCGATACTGGAATTAGTAAGAATAATATAGTAAGTTACATGGCATATGACCTCTCCGCACACCTTGTACGGAAAATAAGAGACCAGTGAAATAAATTATTTCGCATGTATATTTAAAATAGTACATTAAGGCAAAAAAAAATAACTTAACTCGCGTTGAATAGTAAGTAACCCCTACAAATTCTATACTAATGGAGCGTTTTTGACGTTTCATAAAACGAAGCTGATTTAATTTTTGTCAAATACCGAATTAAGTATATGTTTGTGACTTTACATTTAGTTTATATCAGGTATTTTATTTTCAAATCTGTACATAGTATGCCTTAAGGTGGTTCGATTGCCATACAAAGCGTTATTTGACATTCGCAGGCTAACGGCGTGATATTTTAAGAAACTTATGTAACAAACTTTCATCAATTGGCTTCCCATTTGCGCCAAATTCCCCCTTTCCTAGAATAAACTTGTATAAACTAGATTAATTTGAGAAAAATAGTTTTCCCAAAATATCACATGACAAACCAATTTCTCAAATTAATCTAGTTTATACAAGTTTATTCTAGGAAAGGGGGAATTTGGCGCAAATGGGAAGCCAATTTATGAAAGTTTGTTACATAAGTTTCTTAAAATATCATGCCGTTAGCCTACGAATGTCAAATAACGTTTTGTATGACAATCGAACCACCTTAAGGAGTTGCCACACTGGTTTGTATTTGTTTAAGTGACCTGACTGCAGAAGGCAGAACGCAAATCCCTTATAATTTGTCTTTTCATCATCATATGATATACACCACGAACTTTTTTATCTTGAAAACTATACGCAATAAGTTTTATCCTTCAGTATTTTTTAAATAAGTATATTTAGTAAGTACTTTAAGAGTCTACAATGAGATATTTCAGTTTTGGTTTTTATTATATTTTTGACTTTTCAGTGTCGTATGAATGAGAATGTTTATATACAGTAAAATTTATATTGTTTAAACCATTTTTCGTCGTACTTTCCCATAACAATAATAAAACAAATCTCTTCTTCAATATAATTTCTGTTTGATTATTTTGTATGTTTGTGCATATGGTAAAAGTTTTAGCTGAATAGGTAAATAAATTAAATATATTTTAAAAACTTATTCAGTTCCTACAATCACAGTAAAAAGCAAAGGTTAAACAATTAAAATACACAATAGATTAATAATTGTATCAGTCATATGGAATAAGTCAAAATTTCAGAATAAAATGACAGCTCGAAAATAACTAGACTTTGCGTAAAGGCCTGGTCACATGTCTGCAGTGCGGCGCCGCAACGCAAAATTTTGCGGCCAGCGCACCGCAGACATGTGGCCAGGCCCTAAGAGTAAATGTGGTCACAAAATGTTCAGGTTTACTACCGCTATCACCTGGCAAAATCTCTACCATCGACTACCTAACATGATGAAGAATGCCAGTAAAAAGTACCCCTCTGGATACATTGTTCTTATATCTAAAATTAACTGAATATCGGTTGATGTTTTGTATAATATGAATGACATTCATTTTGAAAATAATGTGCTGTAGATTTAGCTCTACGCGAAAATATATTCACTTACGGCCGGCCGTTCTACAAGCCTATTTTAACTAAAATGGCGTTAAAATTCGTTTGTCCTTATCTGTCACTTTGACATTTGGGTTCGTAAGAAAGGGACAAAGCACAAGCACAGGCATTTTAAGTTTTAAGAATAAGGCCGTTAGTATTAATTCATTCAATGGTCATAATGGACACGCATCGCACGCGTCATTGCAACTGAGAATTGGGACACATATTCCAAATGAATTTGGATGAAAGAAATCCCATAGGATTATCAGAAATAGCACCACATGAAAAAAACAACTAAGATTAGAACTTAATCAAGTTACACACGTAAATCTTTACGAATGTGGGCATCTGTGTGTTGTCAGAGCGGATGCTGTGTGTATGATAGGTGACAGGAGATAACAGCCAGTGGCCCAGTGGAATAGTCAAAGATTGACTGTGGCAAAAAAATATTGGGATTAATTGGCATGCCCAAATAGTCAGAGAGACAGTATTATTATTAGTCATTACCCACTAACATGTATATGCATCTCACTAAGAGTCTTATTTGGTATTAGTGCTTATGCACTGTAATTACAAAATTTGCAAAAGCAGGATTTGAAGATAAGACTATTAGTATCTCGTCATGGGTAGGCGAACTCATTATCGTCATTCATGCATTGTGTGCCTATATTAACTTGAGCCTCTTTTGACTCACAAATAAAAATCAAATATAAAAAGTACCTGTTATTGTGATGCCTCCAGTGGAGAATATTTTTAGTGTGGCTTTAGGATTATATAGTTTATATGTTACACCAGGGTGAAGCTCTGGTTCATAGCTGTAAAAAAAAACATGTTTTATAGTATGTGATAAACTTAAGTCCATATGCTTAGTAGGTATAACAATAACTTTAAACAAATGAACAGAAAATATTCATGTTATTTTTCGGCAAGAATCTAATTCCCATTTTAACATCGCAATAAATTCTTTGTCAGTGAATGTTGATATGTTTATTTAAATAAAATCATATTTATTTACCTCAACATATTGAAATTATCACTAGTCACAATTGCCGTGATTCTTAACAAACATGTCTGCCAAGTTGAGGTAAAAAACCTTCTATTAATCCCCTTACTTAAAATAAAGTTGTAGATGAAACTCAATCTTCAATGAGTTTTATCTACTGGCCAACAATATTTGCACACTCATTAGTCACTCATATCATAATCATAACTTATCAAAAGATATGTATTGTTTAATAATATTGTTTTCGAGATAAATAAAGCATCACAGTTCAGAGTCAAACCACAGGCAGATCTTTCTTAAATTCAATATAGTGCATTTAATTTGAATACTATACCAAAGTACAGGTAAATGAACTTGTGTCTATTTCACATATCTTGAAACAAAGTACAATGTCATAGTGTCATCACCCTCTGATGACTTCTATATTTATGGAATAAAAGGAAACAAGATTTCAAAAGATTTTTTCACACACAAAACGTGAAACCTTAGCATTTAAAATGACTTAAAACAATGTAATTGTGTAGGTATGTGTACTTCGTAAATATTAAGAGAGTTATATAGAAGAATTGTGTCAAAGCAGAGTTTGTATTTATATGGTATGAATCATGAGTGAATAAGGAAATCAGAGACAGTCAGTATACTGCCAGAAAACATACAGATAAGTAAATGAAATAAACAAAAATCAATACTCACTCTGCCTCCCTATATTTATTGGAGAAGGCCGTAATCCTTATCCCGAAGGGCATTCGACAAGTTCCTAATACATTGACTACTCGAAAGTTCTGGAAGCGCACTTGGAAGCCGAGCTTCTGCAGCGCGCGCGCATAGCGGCGCGCTGCGATCTTGGACTGGTCTTCACTGGTGGCACCCGTGCACGTTATGCGCCCCGACGACCAGATGGAGGCCGTCGTGTATGGCCGGCGAAGCTTCATCGTCACCATGCCGTTCTCGCGCCGAAACTCAACATTAACACCGTTCAGAGCTATTTGTCTCAGGTTCAAGTGGCACTTAACACTAAAACTACACACAACATTGTTTATCATGATGTCTATTTCGGGGGTGTCGTCTTCGTCGGGCGGTGGCGCGGGCGCGTGCTCGTGCGCGATCGGCTGCGGCGCCATCGCCTGCGCGGGTGCCGGCTCGCAGTACTCGTGGTCAGGCACAATGTGGTTGCTGATGCTGATACCATTCTCCTGGATCAGCGTAGCCATGGCCCCCACAGCTTGCTGAAAATTACCGTTAAGTTTGCTTCATTTATCTAAGTTACTAATCTACCAACATATTAAGGGGGTCTTGGGTGCATATCACATCCAAATATTAAATACTAATACCATGTTATTATTGTTTTCTTAGTCAATTCTGTTATTTACTAACTGCATAAATAAAGAAGACATCGACATTTTTCGAAATTTAGCTTTCTATTATTTCTATCAATGTTTTCAATAAAAATTGTTAGATATTGGAGTGGACCTTACTCCTTTTAAACAGGGCAACATACAAGTATCATCACAAAAAAATCGACAATAATTCCATTCATGTGGAGTTAATTGTATGTTTGGTTAGTTACTAGTGTGTTCCTGTTTTGAATTAGCATTCAACAAGATCTTGTTTGAAAAAAATTGTTGTACATTGATAATCATCTCCGAACCAAATGCAAATGTGACTAAAAATTAAGCAACCTGTAACTGAAATAAGGTCAGGACTCGAATAAAACAAAGCATGCTTTTGATATTCACTAAAACAGGAAATGAGTCAGTCCAATTTAATCAACATTGATTAAAATACATAAACTACAATGTAAAACAGAAGTGTGTTAGCGGTTATCGGCAGCTTCCAGCAGAAAATCATAAAAGGAACTTTATTGAAAATTGTTGATTGCATAACAATGGCCAATCCAAAACAAGCACATGAAACAATGAACACAACTTCTACTCTGCATGGATTCACATGTTATTATGCAACATTTTGTATAATTCTCAATTTTCTCTACTTTAAATTTTATGAGACAGAGGATGGTTAGCTTGAATAAATTAAGACTATTTTAGAAAGTGTCACACTGAATAGTTTGTGAACATCCTTTCTGTTATAAATGTAATTTTATTGTGAAGGATATGAATATCTTTGTGTGTAGCGGTGAGGCAGTTTATTCCCATCAACAGGACAATACCCTAACAATTAATACAGATACGTTTTTGAAATGTTCTTAAACTATCCAACTTTATCAGATGTGGAGGAAACCTCTACAGGTAGCTACATAGCAAAAAACCATAAGGTGCTCCTCTACCTCTGAATCCTTTTTTTATTCACAAGAAAAGCATTTTATCTAGTTTTCAATTACAATGTAGGCATACTATAATCACAGCCCACTTAACACAAAGGAACCACCCAGTGCCTAATTTCGTCCTTGTTAATTTGAAGGGTTATTGAAATCGTAACCACTTGACATTGAATGGAAGTTCATAGAGTACAACGCAGAATGAATTTTCGCGAGATGTGAAGGAGGGATAACAATTAGGCCACTTCCCACGGCGTGGCATGACGCGAGAGCGACTGCGACTACAACAGACAGATGACACTCGCACAGCTGACTGCCGGACGGCCGCCCGCTCTCCCCGCCCCCGCCCCGCATCCGCCGACCCTGCGCGCTGCACCCTGTGGCCTACCTGCGCCCTTGCGCCGGGATTGCACTTGCACATGGCAATTGGTCTTGCGAATACTACACACTACCAAAGAAAGACTATTCGGCAACGGGACTTCCAAATTCTTCCCGCACGCGTGATGCACGTCATTGTCAGTAAAATTATGTCAAATCTTGGAATAATATAGCCATTATTATTCCCAGCCAAGCGATCACACTAAAATAAGTCGAAGTCAGCAGTTATTGACCCCATAACGACCTGAACCACACGTGATTAAATTAGAGTACAAAGAGAAAATATTCTCTAAGAGTTAGGTGGAACAATAAAGGGTTATCCCGAGATCCCTACCCCTATCGCAGAATCTTCAATGACATCAACATAAATGTGAACTGAGAACTAGGTAAAATTATTACAAAATAACACGAGAACTTGAAATAAAATGGGGCAGACAAGTCATACGAATTGAACAGGTGATGCTGTAAAAGACAGGACCTAAGGATAACCGTAAATTTAACAATTATAAAATTGATTAAAACAACAATTACCTGAGATAATGTGTTATATTTGTCACAATTATTTTTACACCAGCAGCGAAGTAACAAATTTCATTGCAAAAAGTCAAGGTAGCGTAAAAGTGAGTTGGTAATAAGATGTCCTTGCACAATAACAACTACTTCAACTCACAAAAAAACACCATTTAATAAACAATAGCCCACGAATTCTTTGATTTTTTATAATAAATGCAAAATTAAAAACTTATGCACATCCTGCCAAGCACCGCCATGTTCCATTCGAGACAAATGAACGAATGAAAATGAATTTTGGATTAGTGAGTGAAGGATCCTGCGTGTCTATGAAAAAAGAATGAAAGTATTATTTGTCTATGATTTTAAAACTGGTCGACATTGCTGAATGAAAAAAGCGGCCAAATGCGAGTCGGACTCGCACATGAAGGGTTCCGTGAAATAAATTGCGGTTTACGATTTATGACGTATTAAAAAAAACTACTTATTAGATCTCGTTCAAACCAATTTTCGGTGGAAGTTTACATGCTAATGTACATCATATATTTATTTTAGTTTTATCATTCTCTTATTTTAGAAGTTACAGGGGGGGGGGGGGGACACATTTTACCACTTTGGAAGTGCCTCTCGCGCAAACTATTCAGTTTAGAAAAAAATGATTGTAGAAACCTCAATATCATTTTTGAAGACCTATCCATAGATACCCCACACGTATGGGTTTGATAAAAAAAATTTTTTTGAGTTTCAGTTCTGAGTATGGGGACCCCTAAAACTTAATGTTTTTTTTCGATTTTTGTGTGAAAATCTTAATGCGGTTCACAGAATACATCTACTTACCAAGTTTCAACACTATAGCTCTTATAGTTTCGGAAAAAAGTGGCTGTGACATACGGACGGACAGACAGACAGACAGACGGACGGACATGACAAATCTATAAGGGTTCCGTTTTTTGCCATTTGGCTACGGAACCCTAAAAAACCAACGGCGCTACAACGACAATTGAAACTCGAAGTTCGTACACATGCACCCCCGTCACTCAAGTTACGTATGTGCGGTAGAGATGGAGATACCCGAACTTCGAAGTTTGTGGTTATAGCTCAAGTTTACATCATAATAAATTATGCCCAAAAAATACAGATGAGTCCTGCATAATCAACAAGTAAAAACTAAAAAGTATTTGAAAATGGGCTAGCTGGATTATGGAGTATATTTTTGCGTGTTTTCTTAACCTTTTGTCACCCAGGATCATGTCCGATCGTTCAAAACGGCTTTATGTGACATGAAGATCGTCATTTTTATAGTCTGTGGCTCCACTGAGTCGCCATTGCGAACTTCATACTTGCAGCTAACTTCATAATATTGTTCGATCATCGGTCAAGCGGTTGAATATTTCGTAATTAGACAATATTTTTAAAGCTGTGCCAATAATTATTGAAAATTAGTGTTCGTTTACTCATAATAGTCAATCCAAAGTTATTTCATTCGTGGAATATAATCGCAAGCGTGCATATGCTTTGTTGTGAGAACCACCTTTATCTGCTGTCATTTTGAGCTATGCAACACAATTTTTTCGACTTTTCGATAATGAAATATAACTTAGCGGTGGAATAGTGCGTCTCGGATAAAACGAAACCACAGTGGTCCCTGAGGTTGTGTACTCGTCGAGGGGTCGCGATGTGGCATCAGTGGGTGGTGTGATCTGGAGAATGTGCGGTGGCGTTTAGTGCGTGAAGACGTGAGAAAGGGTGTCAGTATGGAGGTATTGGCGAAGGACGAGGAGCGCTTGCGGCGGCTCCGTGCGCTGGAGGAGCGGCTGTGTGACCCGCGGTCGGCGGGCAACGTGGACTCGCTGCTGGACACCGTCGCCGCGCTCGTCTCCGACTGCGACCACCCGGCCATACGCCGCATGAAGAACGTCGAGGCCTACACTAGCAGATGTAATTCACCACTTTATTTATACCTTTACCTCATTAGTACTAATTGTAACGGCAATGACCTATGATGCACATCTATCTATATTTGAAGTTTCTTTCACTATTAATTTTAGTTGTAAACTTTCTTGGTTTTACCAAACCTTTATAAAATCTCCTCAAGGGTCACTGGAAGACACCCTCTCCAAGAGCAAAGGTTCCTTCGAAACCTTGTTAAGATCAATCTATCTTGTGTTTATATTTTCTAGATGCCCTTTCGGATGCACTTTGACCCAGTGGGATCTTTTGTGCATTTGCCCTCCCCTTTATGATGATGCAGTTCACTGGGAGCACCTTGAATTCCTTTGGTTGCGGAGAGCCATTACCAAAGTAATTCATTCTTTGTCTGGCAAGGGCATGATATTCACACAATAAGTGTGCCACAGTCTCATCCTCCTAGCCACACATTCTACAGTCTAAACTATCCACTAGTCCCATCTTGGCCAAGATGGGACTAGCGGTATATCTTGTGTTTAGTATACAATAGTATATTTTGCTATATACATATCACACTATTGTTGTCAACTGAAGTGCTATCATTATCTATTATCAATCATACTGATTACTTTGTCATCAAACAAACAAAGCACTGCTTCTGTGTTTATTTCTATAACAAGTCAATTCCAAAATACATGTAGCTTTGGCTTTGTGGCCTTGTGAACTTAATTAGTTAGTAACCATGTTCCATAGCTTTTGATTGACAATAAATATAACTATTTTTTGTTATAGATGAAGAGTTTGCATCTGAAATTATTGATCTTCGCATGAAGGCAGCAGACTTTGACCTGATCAAAGTGATAGGTCGAGGAGCATTCGGGGAAGTGCAACTAGTCAGACACAAGTCTACGCGCCATGTGTACGCCATGAAGCTGCTCAGCAAAGTCGAGATGATTAAGAGGTCCGACTCCACATTCTTCTGGGAGGAAAGACATATAATGGCACATGCAAACTCTGAATGGATTCTCAAATTACATTTTGCCTTCCAAGACCACAAATATCTATACATGGTAATGGATTACATGCCTGGCGGTGATCTTGTTAGCCTCATGTCTAATTATGATATACCAGAAAAATGGGCCAAGTTTTACACAATGGAAATAGTGCTGGCATTAGATGTAATCCATGGCATGGGATTTGTTCATCGAGATGTTAAACCAGATAACATGCTAATTGATAAGTATGGCCACTTGAAATTGGCTGATTTTGGCACCTGCATGAGAATGGGCCCTGATGGGCTGGTGAGGGCCAGCAATGCTGTGGGCACTCCTGATTATATTTCTCCAGAGGTTTTACAGTCCCAGAATGGAGAGGGAGTGTATGGCCGTGAATGTGATTGGTGGGCTGTGGGTATATTTTTGTATGAAATGTTAATTGGGGATCCACCCTTTTATGCTGAGAGCTTAGTAGGAACTTATGGAAAAATTATGGATCATAGGAACTCTTTACAGTTCCCTGATGATGTAGAAATATCTAAAGAGGCAAAGTCTCTTATAAGAGGGCTGCTTACAGACAGAGTAAAAAGACTAGGTAAGAATAGTGTTGACGAAATCAAGCAACACCCATTCTTTTATAATGATCAGTGGAGATTCGATAATTTAAGGGATTCTGTGCCACCTGTAGTCCCGGAGCTGTCTGGTGATGATGATACTAAAAATTTTGATGAGATTGAAAAATCTGATGCATTGGATGAATCTTTTCCTGTGCCAAAAGCCTTTGTTGGCAACCATCTACCTTTTGTTGGCTTCACTTACAATGGGGATTATCAATTGTGTGGTCGCAGGAACCACCATACAGATGTTGTAGACACTATTTCTACCAATCATGTGAACAATGTTGGGTCTGAAGCAATTTTGCAGCTAGAAAAACTTTTAGAGCGAGAGAGGGATGGAAGACGCAAACTTGAGGATAGACACATGATCATATGCGCTCAAATGGAAGAACTTGCCCAGAGAGAATCTAGAAGTAAGAAATTGATAGCAGACACTGACAAAGAGCTGGCACTGCTCCGACATGACCTTAAGGAAATTCAGCGTAAGGCAGAGATTGAAGCGGAATCAAGAAGAAAAGCGGAAATGAATTATAGCGATGCCAAGAGACGACTTGAAGAGGAGCAGAACAAAAGAGCAAAAGAAATGAGCAACTTACAAAGTTACAATGATAAAATCAATAACCTGGAAAAGCAGCTGATGGAATTGCGCGAGAAACTAAAGCAAGAGTCGGAGGCCGCTGCCAAGGCGCGCAAGCAAGCGGCGGAGATGACAGCCGCCCAGGCGGCCGCTGCCGCCGTTAGCGACGGCACGACAGCTCGTCTGCGTGCACAGCGGGATTCGCTGGAGCGCGAGCGCGCCACGCTGGCCGACGAGCTAGCGGCCGCCAAGGCCGGCAAGCAGCGCGCCGAGGCCGCCGTGGCCGAGGCCGGCGGCCGGCTCAGTGCCGCGCATGCCGAGCTCGAGCGCTCGGCCGCGCGCCTGGCGCAGGTGGCCAACGACAACCGCCAGCTGACCGAGCGTGTCTCCCAGCTCGAGAAGGAGTGCGCTTCGCTGGCGCACGAGCGCTCCGCCGCGCATCACCTCTACCAGCAGGAACTGCGCGCTCATCAGGACACGCAGCGTTCGCAGCTTCTCTCCAAGCAGGAGGCTAACCTCGAGCTAGTCAAAGGTAAGTCTTCTCTCCTCCCTTGAGTTCCCTGTAAACCCTGACCTGATTCATGCTACACTCACTCTAGCTAAATATTTTTTCCCCCTAAAACAATGACATCATTACTTCACTTTTTGCATGCTTCAGGAACATTGGAAATAATATTTACAGGTATTGTCCAATTTGCTAATTATCCTAGGAATGCATGTATATGTTGAAAAAGATACACAAATTGCCTGAAATATCTCCTGGTTGTGCCCTGGCTATGGTTATATTATAAAACCTAAATCTGTTCATGTTAGCTGTAACCTTAGATATCAGAATAGAAGGGATGTGCTGTCATCGCAATATTAGGTGTGAAGTGCTGTCGTCACATTCAATAAATTGTGCATTTGAACTACTTACGCAATTTAGAAGCTTTAATTAGGACACATTGATTGATTACACACATGTAAATGTTTGCCATGAATTAAATTGTTCAGCCCTTTTGAGTAAGTCAAGAAAGATACGCCCACAACACGCGCAACCATGTCTCTTGTATTTTGATATCTGTTGTTGAATCAGCGAGTTAGATTGAAACGTTAACTGTGTGTTGGCTGTCAGCGTTGCAAGCTAAGCTGAACGAGGAGAAGTCGGGGCGGCAGCGCGCCGAAGCCACGTGTCAGGAGAAGGACCGGCAGATGTCCATGCTCAATGTCGACTACCGGCAGATGCAGCAGCGTTTGCAGAAGCTCGAGGGGGAACATCGGCAGGAGAGTGAGAAGGTAAACTTATAACCAACCTAACTGTACAGTATATAAACTTTTATCCATTATTGTAGTAGAGTATTATTTGTGTATTTATTGGTGTATAATATCTGTGTACATGATTGCACTAGGTTTGCATTTGGACTTGCTTTTTCAATTCCTCGAAAAGTAATTTCCGCAAATAAATATCGAAAATTATATTAGTTAATCTTTTTGCTCAAATGACACAATATTTACTTTGATTTTTAGGTGATATTCTATGCTTCTTGGAAATATATATTACACCATACGTCCATGGCTCACCGTTCAAATTCTTCATAGTTAGTATGTAAGGACTATTGTCATATGAAAGCAAAATCATATATTACGGCGACAGTGACTTGAATCCAATCCAAAGCGAACGGAAGGGATTCTGAGTTGAATTGAATCACACGCATAGAAACCCTGAAAACCTGCTTCTTACCAATATGCCGACATGATTTTTTTGAGTGTTTTATTTTTTTGATGGATATATATCAATAATGACAAATTTTAACAAAATGTTAATTTATTAAGAATATATATTTTATTTTCGAAATCTTCGGTATAATATAACATAACCAAACGGTTAAATTTACTACATACGAAACGAAATTGATTTGTCGTTTTCAAGGATAAGCGTCGAGCGTCAATCGCGCCAAGATACAAATGGGCAGGGTTGAGAGTATGGAAAGAAGGTCATATATATGAGATTAAAACCATATTGAGAAAATATACTCGTGTGTAAATCGTGTATGTTTAACCCAAGTGTTTAAAACATTGTGTGGCGCAGGTGGTGGGCCTGCAAGCGGCTCTCGAGCAGGAGCGCACCGCGCGCTGCGCGAGCGCCGGTGAGACGGCGGCGGCGGAGGCGGCCGCGCGCGCCGCCGCCGTCGAGCGCGACGCGCGTGCGCGCGACCTGCACGCCGTGCGGCAGGCGCTGCACACCGCCTCCGAGAAACTCGCCGCCGCCAGCGCTGAGCGGGACATGTATTACACCAGGGTGAGTCTCATTGGGTATAGGGTGCAGGTGGTGAGCGGGCGCCAGTGAGAGCGACGGCAGGGCAGCCGCACGCTCTTTTTGTAGTTAACCGTCCTTTTCATCAAGGTCAGCGGCTGTGACGTACAAGGCACACCAAAATTTAATGTGCATAATACTAGATATCTATTCTAACATTACATGACCATAAAAACTACCATGCTAGCTGCCCAGCTAGCATGGTAGTTTTTATGGTCATGATTTACGTGACTTTTTGGGCCATTTGGGCCGCAATACGTGACCATAAACTATAAAAGCTATCGTGCCAGCTGGGCCCGCAGCTAGCATGCTTGCTAGGTTTTATAGTAATTTTTCCAACCTATCGTTGAGCCGAGTGCTAAGAACGAAAAAAATACTTGACAGTACCGACTGTTAGAACATTTTTGAAGCATGTTTGAAGCGACATTTTTACTGATGACTGTACTTTCTGAGAATTTTATAGGGCCATTGGTTACATCCATAATGAGTTAATGAGACATCTGTATGACACGATATAGTAAGTGCAGCGGAGGTTTATGATCATCTACATAGTATAAAACAAAGTCGCTTCCCGCTGTCTGTCTGTCCCTATGTATGCTTAGATCTTTAAAACGACGCATCGGATTTTGATGCTATTTTTTTAAATAGATGGTGAATTCAAGAGGAAGGTCTATACACATGCATGTATTATACATATAAACCCGTGCTAAGCCGGGGCGGGTCGCTAGTTAAATATACGTTTTTTATCTATAATTAGTTTTAGTAAGTTAAAATATCTTTTGAGTCTTCATTAATTGTATTTTTTTTAAATCAGCTCTAAACTAACTTAAACAAGTGGTTTTATCCGTGACGTAACTGTACCTACGACGAATAAATTCTTTTTCACCTCACTAGCTCGGAAAGCCCTTTTTAGGGTTCCGTACTCAAATAGTAAAATGGGACCCTATTACTAAGACTTCGCTGTCCGTCCGTCCGTCCGTCCGTCTGTCACCAGGCTGTATCTCAAGAATCGTGATAGCTAGAAAGTTGAAATTTTCACAAATTATGTATTTCTGTTGCCGCTATAACAACAAATACTAAAAACAAAATAAAATATTTTTTAAAGGGGGGCTCCCATCAAACGTGATTTTTTTGCCGTTTTTATAGATAATGGTACGGAACCCTTCGTGCGCGAGTCCAACTCGCACTTGGCCGGTTTTTAGATTAATTATTCAAATGGGATTTTCGTCACTAGGTAAATAGCCTAGGTAAATTTTGAGTCTACACCCTTATTGTATATTTACTCTAAGCTAAGGCATGTAAACTTACCCTTTTTCTGCGAATACATTATTACTTACTCGTACTTACTGTAAAGGCCAGTCCAGACAGGATAATTTTCGCACATTAGTTTTTTTTATATGGTATGTTCCTTGCTTTAGTGAGGTGAACAGATTTGTGTTACACACGGGTGAAGTTATTTTACGTTTAGTGTGTTGCAACACTCGCTACGCTCGGGATTTCTCGAAAAAGGATTAAAAATATTGTCAAATGCAGAATGTAAAGCAGTGGATTTTTTTAAAATTCCCGAGCGTTTTCTCTTTCGTACAAGCAATATTAAAACGGTTGTAGCTTCGTAATTTTTTGAGGTATCTAAATGGGATTTTCGTCACTAGACATATTTTTTGCCTTCTTTCTTTTGGAGTAATTATAAATTTAGAGTCTACACCCCTATTCCACACTCGCGGTTAAAATACAACTTTGCACCCTTGTATAACAATAGTACATTGTTTAACAAGGGGCGTATGAGGAATATTGCAAACGAGAGTCTATCAGAAGCCCGACGCCTTTTGATGACTCGAGTTTGCAATATTCTTACGCCCGTGTTATACACAATGTTTTTCATCACATTTGCGAGGAAATAAATAACCACAAAAGACAGAAAAACCTATTTTGTATACAAGCACATCAATCAAATGTTGACGAAATTGACAACTTCACTTCTAGATCAGTGCGAGTGGAGGGCGTAGCTTCAATATTTCAACTAATCACAGAGAATGGAGCATGTAGTCCTTGCAGGGCATGGCCTGCTCGATTTTATTTTCCAACCAATCACAGAGCAGAATTCTTGCCGTCCGGATTTGCTTAACCAATCAGATCACACACAAGCTCATTACTCCCTTGGGACCATTATTTCCCGCGGGAACAATTTAGGCCATTGTCCTTCTGTATACAGGCAAAGAATAACACCATTTATGAGCAAGTGTGATGAAAATAACTATTAGCCATCCGAACGCAAACCAAAACGTTATACCTACGTGCTAATTTAATTCCTTATTAGTCTCAGAGAATACCTTTTTCATTAATAAATAATATAATTATAATTCATGTATTAATGAACTTAACCATGCTTTTAGTATCCTCATGCGAACGAATGATAATCTCATCACTCCGAAATATACCGTCCACTCGTCACTAAGGTTGCCAACCGTACTATATTATATAGTACTAGCTGTTGCCCGCGATTTGTCCGCGCAGAACATGTTATTGTCTAACTAAATGTTTGTGAATGGATTGGAAGAAGTGGAATGAATTTTAAAAAAAAATTAAATTAGTTTTGTAGTCTAAAACCGAAGTTACAAATCTCTTACTTTCAAAATGTCTTGCTCTCTATACAAACTTAGAACCCCATTTGAACCCTCATAGTAAACAGTCTGAAACCGTAGTTACACATTCTTACTTTTAAATGTCTTGCTCTCTATACAAACTTCGAAGCCCCTTTTAACCTTCTTAGGCGATGAAAAACGCGGATATAAGTTTTGTAGTCTTTTAGCAAACAGTCTAAAACCGAAGTTACAAATCCCTTACTTTAAAAATGTCTTGTTCTCCATACAAACTTTGAACACCCTTATAATCCCCTTTAGGGGATGAATTTCAAAAAACGCTGAAATGAGTTTTGTAGTCTGTTAACAAACAGGCTAAGACCGAAGATACAAATCTCATACTTTAAAAATTTCTTGCTCTGCATACAAACTGTGAAACCCCTTCGATTAAAGCTTTTCGGGGAAAAAATTAAAAGAAAACACTAAGTTGTTTTATTGTAATAAGTATTTTTTTTACAAACTATTACGTCTCTAGCTCAAATAAAGAGTTTCCCATACGAACCTTGCACCCTTTTTTAACCCCTTAAGGGGTGGAATTTTCCAAAACGCGGGCAGTACTTTTTTGTATTTTAATAAGTAATATTTCTACAAAATTTAAGTTTCTACCTAAAAAAAAGTTTCCCCCACACAAACAGTGCACCTCTTTTTCCCCCTCTTAGGGGTGGAATTTTCCAAACCACTGAAAGTAATTCACGTATATTTGTATTCTAATAAATAATCTTACTACACTAAGGCTTGTTCACGAAATAAAGTAGCCACCAAAAGTTGGGCCTTCATAATTATATAGAAACTTTTTGCTATGCCAATGCATGATATTTTGACACATGTATTGTCAAGTTGAAGATAAATTTATAATATATGTCATTGACTAGATAAAATCAAGATGCCGAGGATAGATGAAAAAACTCGTAAATTAATTATAATATCCTACTGTACAGAAAAGGGTATTTCGATACGACAACTCGCAAAACGGTATCAATTATCTAAAGATGGTGTACGAAAAGTAATAAAAAAGTTTGGGGAATTTAATACTCTAGGTGATCTACCAGGTTGCGGTCGCAGAAAAGGCTGCGTGAAGCCAAACTTGGACACGGACATAGTAGCGTCTTTCCGTCGAAATCCATCGGCCTCTATTCGCGATGTAGCCAAAAAGTTAAAAACTTCGGTCGCAAACGTGCAAAACGTCAAAAAGAGAAATAATTTACAGACGAGGAAGAAACAGAAAATGCCAAAAAGGACTGCTGCTTAGCTTGAAAGAGCGAAATCTCGAGCTAAAGATTTGAACAAGTTTTTAATTCAAAATAACGACCGATGTATTTTAATGGATGACGAAACATATGTAAAATAAGACATGAAAACGTTACTGGGGGCCCAGTTTTACTCGTGTGTAGCTGGCGAGGACGTTCCAGAAGAACATAAGTGCGTGGCTTTTGAAAAATTCGCCCAAAAATCCTTGTATGGCAAGCTATTTGCTCATGCGGGCTTAAAAGTACGAGCTTTTTCACTACCGGTACAATAAACGGAGATGTCTACCGACAGGAGTGTATTAAAAAGCGAATTCTGCCCTTATATCGGAAACATACACGTCCTCCAATATTTTGGCCTGATTTAGCTTCTGCTCATTACGCTCAAGCCACCTTAAATTTGCTTGATAACAAGAATATTAGTTACGTCGCGAAAAACATTAACCTACCAAATTGCCCAGAACTTCGCTGGATTGAAAGGTATTGGGCAAATATCAAACGATACCTGCTCAAAAAGGGGGCAGTGGCCGACAATGAAGCTGATTTCAAAAAAATATGGAACGCAGCCTCTCGTCAGTTCACTAAAAAATCAATAAATACGCTGATGGCAGGCATTCGAAAGAAAGTCAGACAGTTCGCCAACTATTAGGGTTTTTACAAAAATTTGCATTGTACATTCTTTTTACAATGTTTAGTAATATAATTGACTGTTTTTTGTTTGAAGTGCTGTGACAAAAACAAGATTTATTTACATTTTATTATGGCTACTTTATTTCGTGAACAAGCCTTATTCAAAGTCTCTAGCTCAAAAAAAGTTTAATCCATATAAACTTACCCCTTTTTATCGCCCTTGGGGCTCGAATTTTCCAAAACGCTGAAAGTAATTTATTTCTATTGTAATAAGTAATCTTTCAACAAAGTTTTAAGTCCCTCGCTAAAAAATATATTTTTTCAATGCAAATGTTGCACCCCCTTATAAACCCCTTAGGGTCGAAGTTCCTAAAATGCTGAAAGTATTTAATTTTAATTAGTAAGCATTCTACAAAATTGTAAGTCGGTTAAAAAAATGTTTCCTCCATACAAATGTTGAATTTACTAAAACGCTGAATATTTTTTTTTGTATTTCAAAAAGTAATCTTTCGACAAACTTTTAAGCTTCTATCTCAAAATAGAGTTTCCCCCATATAAACTTTGCAACCCTTTTTAACCCTCTTAGGGGTGGAATTTTCCAAAACGCTGAAATTACTTTGTACTCTAATAAGTAATATTTCTACAAAGTTATAAGTCTTGCTAAAAAATAAAGTTTCCCCCATACAAAATCTGCACCCCTTTTTAACCCCCTTAAGGGCAGAATTTTCCAAAACGCTAAAAACGCTTTATTTGTATTTTAATAAGTAATCTTTTTACAAAGTTTTAAGTCTCTAGCTCAAAAAAAAAAGTTTTCCCCATACAAACTTTGCACCCCTATTTTACCCCCTTATGGGTGAAATTTTCCAAAACGCTGTAAGTACTTTATTTGTATTTTAATAACTAATCTTTCTACAAAGTTTTAAGTCTCTAGTTAAAAAACAAAAGGTTCTCCATACAAACTTTGCACCCCTATTTTAATCCCTTAGGGGTGGAATTTTCAAAATCCCCTTCTTATCCCTAGCTTACGTTATAAAAGCAGCCTACTGTGCAAAAATCAACTCTCTAGCCCCTGTAGTTTCGGTTGTGCGTTGATGAGTGAGTGAGTGAGTGAATAAGTCAGTCAGGACATAGGCATTTATATGTATAGATTGTACTATATTTTGACTCTTTGTACTATATACTGTTGAAGAAATATATAGTAAGCGAAAATACTATATTTTGGGGGACTTAACGAAGTGATTAAAATTGCCGAGGACCCCTATTCCACACTCGCGGTTAAAATAACAAATAACTATTAGCCATCCGAACGCAAACCAAAACGTTATACATACGTGCTAATTTAATTCCTTATTAGTCTCAGAGATGAATACCTTTTTCATTAATAACATAACTGTGAATGTATTAATGAACTTAACCATGCTTTTAGTATCCACATGCGAACGAATGATAATCTCATCACTCCGAAATAGACCGTCCACTCGTCAGTAGGGTTGCCAACCGTACTATATTATATACAATTGTACTATATTTTGACTCTTTGTACTATATCCTGTTGAAGAAATATATACCTAGTAAGCGAAAATACTATATTTTGAGGGTCTTTACGAAGTGCTTAAAATTGCCGAGGTTTTACTAAATATCAGTGGCGTAGAGCCCATACAAGCCGATTGACTAAAATTTATTTTTAGGCAAGCCTTTATTTATATATTCTAAACTATTTCATAACTTTTTTGTTTCGGGTTGCCCATAGAAAATTTGCACGCGCCGCCACTGCTAAATAGCAACATTGGCCAGCCAAGTACTATATTTTTTTACAGTGTAGGTACTATATCTTTGTCGTTTTTGTTCTGGAAAATACTATATCTCCCCCTAAATTAGATGGCAACCCTACTCGTCACGGACCCGCGCCATAGTGACTCATTGTCGACAACAAACACTTATACATAAACACAAGTATATGCCTTTTACCTTATACGCTGTACCTGCGCGTGCAGTCTCGAAATAAATAAACATACCTACGATTACGTAGGCCGGCGGTTTTTCTCTAGTTAATGTCTTAGTCATGATAATGATGAGATTTGCACACTTAATAGAATTGTTACAAGCATCCTCACTTGGACGGGCGAGAGCCTGTCTTGAAGGCTTTATACAGTGTGTTACGCCTCGCGGGTTTTTTTTAATAGGGTAATATAACGTACTTCTTTAACTTAACCATGACCGTAATTAAATTAAATAACTACAGCTCTTCATACTTTGTTTAGTACGACGCCATACACCTAGTACATTGAAGGTTCGGATTTTGGAAATTTAATTGTGCAGTTAATTTACATACTTATGATTTGCTAATACGTGCAACGATTGTTAACGAAGCATATTATCATCAGTCTTAATAAAAGCCCGGGTCGTGGACACACACTGTATAGGTGCCTGATTTAATCCTTATTAATATTATAAATGCGAAAGTGTGTCTGTATGTCTGTCTGTTACCTCTTCACGCTTAAACCGCTGAACCGATTTAGATTACATTTGGTATAGGGACAGTTTGAGTCCCGGGGAAGGTCATAGGATATTTTTCAGTGGCGGCGCGTGAGATTTGTCACTGGACAACCCGGAGTAAAAAGGGCTGTTTTTTGATGATTTACGAGAATGGTAATAGGTATATATAGCAAGAAATTGTAGGCAAGCCGGTGGGAATCTGCTTATATGGGTGCTCCGCCAGTGATAGTTTTTATCCTGGAAATCATCCCCTAAGGTGGTGAAAACGGAGGTTGAGAGTTTCCATGGAGCTAGGATATAAACGAGTTCCACGCGGACGGAGTCGCGGCCAGAAACTAGTTTGATATTTTCATGTCGTCGCAGTTACGCCGCATTCTCACGACTGCGAATGCCTACAGGTCAGGCGATCTGGTTCAGTGTAATTATCGAAAAAGCAACCGCTGTATGCGCTCTCGATTAGGCGGATTCATGACTTGCCCGAATATGAATACGTAAGTGTTCTGCGGCGGCCTTGATATTTATGACACAAACATTCCGTAGACAAACGCTGGGTACGAATATAACTAGAAATTCTTAAATATGTATTATGACCCCGTTGGCGCCGGTGCCAGATCGTTGCTATGGATTTCCGGGTTCGATTCTCCGACGAAAGTAGTATTACATAGTACTCGTAATCCATTTCTCTTGTTTATTTTCCAGAAGATTCCGAGTTCATTTGTTTTTGTTTGCCGACTTTTACTGTTAATTTACCTCAATTATTTATTGCTAAATGGTTTTATTGAGTGATTCATGTATGTTCTGAATTGTGAATAATACTTGCAACTATTTGACGGCAAAAAGGAATGGTCAGCCGCGTTCATCGCTGTCACTGTGTTGCGTATTGATTTAATTGGCCCAATCAAGGCAAGGGCTCGCGGAAGACTCCGCGATGGACGGGACGCATTCCCATCTATCGAACAGTTCTGTGTACTCAATAATAGTCCGGGAAAAGATATCTAGACCTAATTATCGTTCACAATAGTTACGTCGATTCTTTTTCGAATTTAATTCTCTCTTTGAACTTCCGTCAGTCCGCATTCCGGTAGAAATTGGATATCTATGTGTATTAACAGTGTACATGTGTGTTCGGCAACCATGTGCTAGTTGTTTGCTCAAACTGTTACTGACATAATTATTGGTTCCGTCCTGCCCGCTGTATCAAAAGCAGACTGTGGAAATCTTATAAAATCACACGAAAGAAAACAGTAGTACAATTTCATTGTAGATTTAATTGCATCGTTATCACGAACAGACCTTTTGACCTAATAAACCAAACAATATTGCATAGACCTATACCAGCTTTTCTAGTTCTTTATCTTAGATATGCGTAGGTATAGGCACTGAAAGAACCTACAGATGTCGTCAGGAATCTCGCTTCACCCATTGGCATAAGTGAACAAAGATGTTGTGCGTTATTTATTATAATGAAATTGTTAAATGCAAATTAGCGACATTGACGCTGGGCCCATAAAACACAAGTGTTATGGCATTGTTCAGTATACAGGAATGTCTCCTTTAGTTTCCAGCTCATCGTCAACTAGTTTTGAAGCTTATCACATCGTGTTCCTAGATCACTGCGTTAGCATATTGATTCCGCGAAGTAATGCTGCATTTGCATATTGACGTTATCTATTAAGCGAAATAAACTTCATGATGTCTTAACTGATGACCAATGGTTTTATAATTCTTAATAGCCGAGTAATATTTTGCACAGTTAGCCTCAATAACATCTAGACTATATACAATATATGAACACCGACTTTAAAAAAATAAATGAATATTAAGGGACAACCTTACATGAATCGAACTATAGTAAGCTTAATAAGGCTTGTGTTATGGGTACTAGACGTCGATATATTTAATAGATATAAATACTTAAATACATAAAAGACATCCAAGACTCAGAACAAATATTCATGCTCATCATCATCACACAAATATTTGGCCTTACCGGGATTCGAACCCAGGACCTTCAGCATCGCAAGCACTACCCACTACCCATTAGGCTAACTGGTCGTCAAAACTTGATCGATACGCAATGTGTCAAGATATTTTTGTGTGTATGTTCGCATAAATGAAGAGAAAGAGAATGGAGTACAGCAAATGCGTTTCTAAATAGGGTTCAGTCCGAAAGCAGTAGTAGCATAATATACAATCGCTAGGTTGTTAGGGCATACGTCAAAGAACCTTTATCAATTATGCCTTACATGGCAGTTATATGCCGAGGCATAAAGTGCACTGGGACATATGTGGACATTATGACGGGCGATTGTGTGCACTGCACTCGTGCCTTACTAGACTATGACACAATTAGATTAGATGTGGTCCGATTTTAGTTGCAGTAATTATGCTTATAATTCCTAATAGGGTAGCTTGTGTCAGGGTGAACTTGTGAGGATCTGTTTACTTTCAAAGCTTTTTAATGCGATAAGGCGATCGTACATTGAATTTGCATTTTGTTTATCAGCAACCGCAGACACGGATACTAGCCCCGATGCATACGTTTTTGTCTAGCCAGATCAGTTTTCTAGGAAATTATAATAATGCCCATTTGTAAGGATAATGTTTTAGATAAAAAGTCAATACCGTTTAATACTAGTGTTATTATTATTATTTATTATCCACACAATATAATAGTTCCATTTGGCCAGAAAATATTCCACCCTAACAAAATTAAAATTAAAAGATACCACTTTTATCACCAGAAGAAATTATTCGTTGTTTGTCGAACTATTTCGGTAACGAATTCAACAGGCGTAAAAAGGCCATTACTAGCGAAAGCGGCATAGCTATAAGCTGATAGTTCTGCTTCGAGCCCATAAGTCAAGAAGTGCAGTTGGAGACCACAATTTGACTTGGACAATAGTTTTTAAGAGCCCTTTTTTTCTACAATAGAAGCCTACTCTTTCTATTAAACAATTAAAATAAACTACATTGAACATTACTATTATTGTTCCTATTACTTAGTCGTTTGATTTGTGCATGTAATAAATATCAGAATATGCAGTCATGGCCAGATAATTAAGAACATGATTTTTTTCCCCATACAGTTGCATAAAGTCATAATTTTACAGAAGTTCTTTTGCACTATATTAAATACTGTTTAAACACGGTTACATAAATAAATAAATATTACGGGACAATCTTACACAAATCAATCCCACGTTAAGCTCAGTAAGGCTTGTGTTGTGGGTACTAGGAGATGATATATATAATAGATACATACATATAGATACTTATATACACATGTAACATCCATAACTCAGGAACAAATATTCGTGATAAATACACAAATAAATGCCCTGATCGGGATTCGAACCCGGGACCTCCAGCTTCGTAGGCAGAGTCACTACCCACTGGGCTACGGAGGCCGTTAAAGTTACATCCGTATAATCAGAAACAAAATTAATCAAACCCATTATAAATTATCATCAAATTTGAAAAGTCATATTTGTATGCAACTGTATGGGGATAAAAATCATGTTCTTAATTATCTGGCCATGACTGTATGTGATAGTTGTTTAGTACCTACTGGACGAACTCTTCTGCATCGGGGCTAATAATAAAAATAGCTTAAATAGAAATAGAAATGTTTATTGCGTGTCACATTACAGAAGCTCTAGTACAAGTTTTATCGATACATATACGTTTTCGAACGCGTTTGCGTTTAGTTTCAATTTGTATGGCATCGCGTAGTTCCTAATAGTTACAACTAGAAGCGCTGGTCGCGTTGCCATACAAATTGAAACTAAACGCAAACGCGTTCGTAAACGTATTGTATCGATAAAACTTATACTAGAGCCTCAGGTTGCAGATGGTGAAAAAACATAAAGGTATACATGTGACGCCCTGCAAGGGCACTGCAAACATGAGAGGGCTTAAATTAATACTATTAATTATTACAACTAATTTATAAAAATGTTTGGGATTTAGATTTAAGAAATGTAACACCTAGTAATTAATTATTCTAGCGATAATCTGTAAGTGTAAATCTTTTTTTATATTGTTGACGGACATAAGTGTATCTTAGCATACCTATATGGGAAATGAATTATGAATATGATTATAAATATACATACATTAATGAAACAATAAAGTACTACTTAATAAACTAATTAAAAGACTATTTTATTAATACGTCTTTAAAATAATCCGCTAAACTATAGTAACACTTTTGTATTAAATATGTTTTTAAATGTTTAATAAATAAGTTTGTATCCTCAAGGTTTTTTAAGGAATTGGGTAGGTGATTATATATTTTAATTGTCATATAGTGTGGGCTAGATGAAACTATTTTTAATTTAGTAAAAGGTAACTTGAGCTTATTTAGATTGCGATTATTTCGTCTGTTATCTATTAATGGTGTATTATTGGTTATTATTAGAAGATGTACATGGAAGTAAGGGTAAGAATACGGTGTTTAATAAAATGAGGTCTACATGATTCCATTTCTTGTGGGGGATAAAATGTTTATCTATGTCGCTACCATTTCCCCATAAAACAAATCCATATGAGAGTCGGGAGTATGCATATGCGTAATACGCCGTAAGGGCTGTCTTAAAGTCCGTTACACGCTTAAGATGTTGAAGGGCATAGATGAACGAAGCCTAGCAGTGTTGCCGAACTAGTATTTTCTAGTTTTGTCTCAAGATATTTGAAGTCTATTGGTAATGCAGCTTTTTGATAGGGATTAAATTGAATAATTTTTGTTTTGCTGAAATTAAGCTCTAAGTTATGGTTTTGTAGCCAATGTACAATTCTATTGAGGATTGAAGTTAGTTTAATTTCAATTTCATTTACGTCGCAACATGGAACCAGTATGGACACATCATCTGCGAAGAGCGTGCAGTGGTAGTCTAATACATTTGGGAGGTCGTTTATGTACGTAAGGAACAATACACACCCCAGTACGCTTCCCTGCGGAATAGAGCCTTCCATTGGGACTCTATCTGATCTGGTATGTTGTATTGTTCCCGTCTCAAAATTCACATTTTCTTTTCATTCATATTGGAAGCGGTAGGTAAGGTAAGATTTGAACCAATCTAGGGCAGGGCCTCTAATTCCCATATTTATATAGCATATCGAGCAAGAGGCCCACAGCATAATTTTTGTTATTTACTACATGTAGAATTTGTTGGACATATTTATAAGTAGCAAGGGTTGTAGAGCGGTTTTTTCTAAAGCCGTTTTGATTATCGCTAAGTATTTTAAATTTTTCGTAAAAGGAGTAGATACGTTTCATCATGGCTGTTTCGTATATTTTTGCTGATGTGTAGTAGCGCAATGGGGAATGGATGAAAATTTTAGAAACGCCTGAATTTTTTTTTGGTGTTAGGAATAACCTTCCTTAGCACCAGAAAAAAGTTGCAGACTTTTCAGATGCGTCAATAATTTAAAAAATATAAGCAGTTTACTCACTTACGTTTTGTGGTTAGGACGGCGAATGAGACAATTTCCTTGATCCGTCTCATATTACATAAAAATATCATAAAAATCAGTGGTAAACTGACACTGGCAATGATATTGACAGCTGCAGTAGCTATATTGGTCATTGCCAGGGTCAGATATTTAAAATATTTGTTGTAATATGAGACGGATCAAGGGAAGTGTCTCATTCGCCGTCCTAACCACAAAACGTAAGTGAGGAAACTGTTTATATTTTTCAAAAATAATTGATTTGGATATTATTTTTGCTTTTAAATGTGTTTTTATTTGTTTCTGTGTTTATTATATGCCACATAGATTTGGTTTTATTATTTGAACTTTCGAATTTTTGTTTATTGTTTAATTTTTTAATGGACCATCCATGTGATGTACGATTTATGACTCAATTTACTCCTATGGGTGACTGCATCCTATGATTAAATATATTTTGATTAAGATTGCTATATTATACAATAGGATAAAGTATAAATGGTGACTCTGAGTTGGTAAATTACTTGTATGACGTGTACCTTCATTTACTTTCGCTTTAGCGGGTTAACTTCTTGGATTGTTAACTAAGTAGGTACAGTCAAGCCCAGAAATATGCATACATTTGGGAATATAATGCTGCATTTGCATATTTAAATTTGTATACATGTATATTTATAGACGTGGCCGTACAATTTGCATCAGTCTAAAAAAACTTTGAAGTAGGTCAGATCTTATCCTAAATAAGGGTGTAGAGTAGACGGATCGGAACCGGTTAATTGCTAAAACCTCGGTTTACCACAAATCTCGAACTATTTTATACTTCACATGTAGGACTTAGTTGTGTTTTGAGGTAACGAGTGCGTATTATTAGATTGCCCAATTAGAAATGAAATTATTATCAAAAGAACGAAAAATAACCGTTTTCGTTCCCATACAAACAATACCGGTTTCCGATCCCTGGTAGACACTAAATAAAATAATCAATAATGTTGCATTTTCTCGAAAAAGGATTAAAAATGTAGTCAAATGGAGAAAAAAGCAACGCAAGAGGTTAAATAATCACAAAGTTATAAGCGTCCAAAGTTTTAAGAGGGGGTATGGTCAGTCCCTTTTCCGCAAAACGCACTTTCATATGAAACGATTGTCATTGACTATGACGCTAGACGATCTTGACGTCACGATCCCGGAGCGTTTTCTCTCTATAACAAGCAACATTAAAAACAGTTGTAGCTTCGTAATTTTTTGAGATATTCGAATTGGATTTCCGTCATTAAATAGGCATATTTTTTTGCCTTCTTTCTTTTGAAGTAATAATAAATTTTGAGTCTACACCCCTATTGAAAAATAAAAGTACTATAAAAATACCACTGTCAACAAACATGTAATTGCTCTCTAAACCACTGGGAAAATAAGAGGAAACATAAAAAGGAAATTTACTATGTAATCATGTTTTTTTCACAAAGCGATTTTTTATTTAATCAAACTTACAAGAGCACCAAATAAATGCGTAAAAACAAGCTGCAGCATCATTCCAGCAGGTAATACCTAGGTACTATTACTGTAACTAAGAAGTTCCTATGAAGAACTTTCTATTTGATGGAAAACGAATTTAACCACCGCTCGAATTACTTATTATTGCAGTATGTTTAGCAACCAGCAATGGAACTAACGCTAATCACTATTGGCAACTGACAGCTTTTTTAGGCAGGAAAATATTGATCTGCCGAATACCTTAAAAATCTTAGATGGAGCACGCAGGTCCTCAAAATAGGGTTTCATACTCTCATGTGATTATAACCCATAATAACCTTACAAGTATTATTATATTCTGCCATGTGTAATTAACTAATTAGTGCCGGCCGATCTTGTATGTGATATGAAATCAATAAACCTAGAAGTAGGTTAGTTACTTCAAGGTGCGAATACGCAGGTTCACACTTCATTTCAATGAAGTAACTTTATCATAATGTAAAATTAATGAGGTTTTTAAATTCAGTGTGATATCATTCTTCGTCTTGGTATTTTAAATTGCTGAAGGTCGTGATATGAAAGCTTTTTGTCTGGTTTTGTACAAGTTACTACTTCGTTCGGCTTCGACTTTTTTGGGGCGGTTGAAACGGAAAGACCTGGCAAAATCCAATTTAATTGACATCTATAGATAACTATGGTACTTGAAAAAAAATTACCTGTAAATTTTTATATAATATTAATAGTTATGATATGAGTGTGAATATGATCTTGGTGTGCTCAATGCTCATTAATATTATGTGTCTGTAAAGTAATGGTAATGACGTCTGTTACTCCAAAGGAGAAGACGAGATATGTACATACGATAATGGATTTCCGGTTGCCTCGTGCATCATGGTCATAAGCCTTAATAATTCATCGTCCACGCACTACTGTTGTGATCAGACGGGGTGCAACCACTTGCGATATTTCATGAGTCTTGGTCGTAGCTACTGCATCCTACCGATACTTTCAAAGAAGAATTTTAGTGTATGTACCAACATTTTTCTAGCTAACTTCTCGCGTTATTCTGGTTTTGAGCCATATATCGTCCAACCACATGCCACATCCATACGCGAATTTGTCCGCCGATTTGACGCCAGTCGCAGTTTAGTATACATGAGTGTGCATAAATGGACTTGAACACTAATCTCCATGGTGTTGTTGACAGAGCGAGGAACTTCGGTCACAGCTGGAGAACGAACAGCACTTCAGCCACGTGTACCGCGCGCAAGTGGGCGAGGTGCGCGCGCAGCTGGACGAGAGCGCGCGCGCGGCGCGCGACCTCGAGCAGGAGCGCGCCAGCCTCATGCACCAGCTGCAGCTGGCCATCGCGCGCGCCGACTCCGAGGCCATCGCCAGGTATACGACACCATTCTGCGCGCGAGGAACCTGCGCCGATGTAGGGACATTGACACACAGGGGACATTGGTTACCGACTACGAGGCCATCGCCAGGTACGGCACAATTCTGCGCGCGAGGAACCTGCGCCGATGTAGGGACATTACATTGGTTAAGCTTACGCCAGACATCGAGCGTGCTCGCGCCGGAGGTTTCCCCTGGATTTTCCCCAGGCTACTCTTCAACCACGCTTTTATTGGGTTCGTCGTATTAAAGCAACAGTAAGGGATCAAAAAAAACATCCGAGCGCGGCAGACGGCATGAGCGGTATGAAGGTATGAGAGCGAGATGAGATATAATCTTGCAGGACGCCGTGCATCCGGCACCTATCTCGACTAGCTTCAGGTAGCCACCAAGGACAAGGTATTTTCTCCATTTAAAAACAGAGAGTAGTATACAAGATTTTTAGTGGTTACATAATAGAAATTCGTGAACTCTTCTAAGTGGTCGCAAACCGACGCAAGAAAGTGTAACACAACGGATTCAATGCTCATGCAAGCTAAGCTTACTCCTTTAACCACCCCTGCACTCCGCATCGAAAGTCGGATTGCAGGCGCAATGGTTGTGCGTAAATTGAAACCCATAGGTGAATGGCAGCTTGAAATAAGGCACCATACAATAAGTACAAACCAAATTAAAGTTCCGTTGACACACACTAACAACAAAGGTTTTCCGCAGATCGATAGCAGAGGAGACTGTGGGCGAGCTCGAGAAGGAGAAGACCATGAAGGAGCTGGAGATGCGCGACGCCCTGGCCACGCATCGCAGCGAGACGGCCTCGCGCGACGCGCTCGTGCAGGGGCTGCGCGACCGCGAGCACGAGAACCGCGCCACCATTGATCTGCAGCGCAAGGTACGGCCAATAACTTCTTAGCCCAAGGAATACATACATAACTATACTACATTGCTCCGCTCGCCGGCGCGGCGAAGAGGAGCGGCGCCGACCACTCCTCCCGCTCGACGCCCTATGATTGGTCGAAGCGCTGTTCAAACTGACCAACCACTACTACAATGAAACATTGTAGTAGCACCTGTGCTATAGCGATTGGCTACTTTCCAGCTTGGTTCTAGACCATCTATTGCCACATTCCCGAACAGTGGCGTTAAAAGTTACATTACCAGCATGCCCCTTTCGCCGCTTTGTTCTTAGTTCGAAGATTCGACGGAGCCCCGCATGTTTCGGGGTGGTTTGCCATTCGGGTATCTGAAGCTACCTAACGAACCTAACCTACCTTGTGTTTCGCGAGTTTGCGAGGGCTGGTTATGTACGGGATTTTAAGGTGTTCTTTGACTATACGAATACGCCGCGAATACTTACTCGCGTTCTCGTATGTATCTGCTATTCAGAAAAAAGTCACTGTTTTTCTCAAATGAGGGATCAAAGTTGTATTTTCTTCCCTAATATTCTCCGTTTAATTCTAATGTTCCTCATAGAAGATGTTCACAGTTTTGCTACCGAATGGCATATACTCATAGTTTGTGCCACTCGCAAACTCGTTACGCTTAATATTGTACTTTTAAATCCCTCTATACGCTCGGGATTCTATTGTAGGATCATTTACTTCAATATACGGCTCTCGCCGTAAATATATAATTTTCCTTGAGATACTATCTACTGTGGTTGTATTCTGTTGACGCGCGGATTCATCGTACTTCTGGCGCCATGGCAGTTAACATACTGTATGTCGCTGTAATATATGTGGGTGTGTTGTAGGAGGTGGACGAGCTGCGGCGCAGTGGCACGGCACTAGCGGAGCGCGTGGCCGCGCTGCAGCGGCTGCAGGATGAGGTGGAGCGGCTCAACAAGAAGCTCAACTCCGAGATCATGCTCAAGCAGCAGGCCGTCAACAAGCTCGCTGAGATCATGAACAGGTCGGGACTGGTAGTCGTTGCGACACAATACTTGTAGGAGGTGGACGAGCTGCGGCGCGGTGGCACGGCACTAGCGGAGCGCGTGGCCGCGCTGCAGCGGCTGCAGGATGAGGTGGAGCGGCTCAACAAGAAGCTCAACTCCGAGATCATGCTCAAGCAGCAGGCCGTCAACAAGCTCGCTGAGATCATGAACAGGTCGGGACTGGTAGTCGTTGCGACACAATACTTGTAGGAGGTGGACGAGCTGCGGCGCAGTGCACGGCACTAGCGGAGCGCGTGGCCGCGCTGCAGCGGCTGCAGGATGAGGTGGAGCGGCTCAACAAGAAGCTCAACTCCGAGATCATGCTCAAGCAGCAGGCCGTCAACAAGCTCGCTGAGATCATGAACAGGTCAGGACTGGTAGTCGTTGCGACACAATACTTGTAGGAGGTGGACGAGCTGCGGCGCAGTGGCACGGCACTAGCGGAGCGCGTGGCCGCGCTGCAGCGGCTGCAGGATGAGGTGGAGCGGCTCAACAAGAAGCTCAACTCCGAGATCATGCTCAAGCAGCAGGCCGTCAACAAGCTCGCTGAGATCATGAACAGGTCAGGACTGGTAGTCGTTGCGACACAATACTTGTAGGAGGTGGACGAGCTGCGGCGCAGTGGCACGGCACTAGCGGAGCGCGTGGCCGCGCTGCAGCGGCTGCAGGATGAGGTGGAGCGGCTCAACAAGAAGCTCAACTCCGAGATCATGCTCAAGCAGCAGGCCGTCAACAAGCTCGCTGAGATCATGAACAGGTCGGGACTGGTAGTCGTTGCGACACAATACTTGTAGGAGGTGGACGAGCTGCGGCGCAGTGGCACGGCACTAGCGGAGCGCGTGGCCGCGCTGCAGCGGCTGCAGGATGAGGTGGAGCGGCTCAACAAGAAGCTCAACTCCGAGATCATGCTCAAGCAGCAGGCCGTCAACAAGCTCGCTGAGATCATGAACAGGTCGGGACTGGTAGTCGTTGCGACACAATACTTGTAGGAGGTGGACGAGCTGCGGCGCAGTGGCACGGCACTAGCGGAGCGCGTGGCCGCGCTGCAGCGGCTGCAGGATGAGGTGGAGCGGCTCAACAAGAAGCTCAACTCCGAGATCATGCTCAAGCAGCAGGCCGTCAACAAGCTCGCTGAGATCATGAACAGGTCGGGACTGGTAGTCGTTGCGACACAATACTTGTAGGAGGTGGACGAGCTGCGGCGCAGTGGCACGGCACTAGCGGAGCGCGTGGCCGCGCTGCAGCGGCTGCAGGATGAGGTGGAGCGGCTCAACAAGAAGCTCAACTCCGAGATCATGCTCAAGCAGCAGGCCGTCAACAAGCTCGCTGAGATCATGAACAGGTCGGGACTGGTAGTCGTTGCGACACAATACTTGTAGGAGGTGGACGAGCTGCGGCGCAGTGGCACGACACTAGCGGAGCGCGTGGCCGCGCTGCAGCGGCTGCAGGATTAGGTGGAGCGGCTCAACAAGAAGCTCAACTCCGAGATCATGCTCAAGCAGCAGGCCGTCAACAAGCTCGCTGAGATCATGAACAGGTCAGGACTGGTAGTCGTTGCGACACAATACTCGTACAACCTACTCATCTCTCTTGCATCGTCATCATCAGGCTACCTATCCTAAAGGAGCCCAGTGTCCCCTAGATCGCCCTGGATCATTTGGCGTAGGCACTAGTTTTACGAAAGCTACTGCCATTTGATTTTCCAATCCAGAGGGAAAACTAGGCCCTGTGTGGGGATTAGACCGATTTCTTCATGTTATTACTTCATCACAAACCACTGTTAAATAATAATAAATAAAATAAAAAATAAAAAATAAAATAAAAATTGTTTAATTCAGACCGAGATCCATAATAGTGTTAGTAACAAAATGGGGCTTACAAGACTATATTAGTATTACACGATTAAGTTTAGTTTAAATAAAATTTTAATTAAATTTACATTTAGGCACCTCTTCGGTTCTTTCGGTACCTATGGCAGAAAGGTAGGACCAAGTAGCGAATATTTTATTCCCTACTTGGCCCTACCAATGACCACTTCAACCCAATATTTGGTGAGCGGGCAGTCGAGGCGCTCTGCCAACACCCTCAGCATACTGTTGCTGCTACCGCGCATCCGTTTTAGCAGTGACGCTATTCTTTTCCGCCGAATGGCAAAAAAGTCGTCCGCTTGAGCTTCGGCAAACATGCCTGATGCACTGCAGTGCTTCGGCAGCTTCAACAGCACTCTGAGGATGTTATTGTACTGAACACGCAGGATGTTATAGGCCCTCTGAGTAAATCTCGCCCACAGGCTACACGTGTAAAATGTTTGACAATAAGCTTTAAAAAGGGTCAACTTAACTTGTTTGTTACAGCGTGCAAACCTTCGGGCGAGCATATTGCCTCGTACTGCCAACGCTCTCCTCTCCCTCTCCATATCTAGGTCGTCATTTAGGTCCGCAGTGAGCATATGGCCTAGATACTTAAACTTTTCCACTATTTTAAGGGTCTCGCCCCCCAGCATGATCTTAGGCAAGGTGTTTAAATTGTATTTACGTGCTTTAAAAATGAGCACTTCGCTTTTATTTACATTATATTTAAGACCATGCTGTAGGGCGTAGCCCTCACACAGTCCAAGTAAATCCTTAATGGAGTCGACTGACGGCCCCAGCAGGACCATGTCGTCAGCATAGCTTATGTTATTGAAACATATTTCGCCAATATGACAGCCGACATGCGTACTGCTGAGCCTCTCTATCAATTCGTTCACATATAGGTTAAAAAGGATAGGGGAAGACAACCCCCCCTGTCTTACCCCACATTTCAACCTATATACATCCGAGTCGATCCCCGCCCATCTTACCCGATTGATCTGGCTGTTGTACCAATACTTTAGTAAAGCTACGCACTCCCTAGGTAGATCAGTTTTTTGTAGCTTATCCCACAGCATGTCGTACACAACCAGGTCAAAAGCTTTGGACAAGTCCAGGAAACACGCATAAATGGGTGTGTTCCTGTCCTTGTAGTACCTGACAGCTTGCTTAACGCACAAAATTGCACTTTCAGTCGACAGACCTGGCCTGAAGCCGAATTGAGCGTCGTGCAACTTAATATGCTTACAAAGTTGAGCATTAAGCAAGCCGTCAAGCACTTTCGCCAGTACAGTGGCAAGCGAGATGGGCCTGTAGTTGCCCATATCCGATAGGTCACCCGTTTTGTTTTTAACTAGCGGAATTACCACTGTACTTGTGAGTTGCTGGGGAAGATAGGCGTGTCTGAGGCAAAGCGTGAAGAACATTGCCAGGACACGCGGCAGGTGCACCCCCGCATGTTTGAGATGCTCGATGCTGAGACCATCATGCCCTGGCGATTTACCCCTTTGCATGTTTTTAATGAGTTTGTCAACTTCACTAGCTGTAAATCTCAAGGAACTTTCGCCCATGTTAGTCTCAGCATCTCCCACCCCATCCACAGTCGACTCCACCAAAGGACTTACGGCAAACAACCTGCTGAAATTATTAGCGATGGCCATCCTGTCACACTCTCCACCCACGCTCACAGGGATTCCCGGCTTAGTGTTCGAATTATTTGTGTTCTTCCAGAAAGCTTTAAAATCCTTAGCTGTCCGGTTTGTGGCAAGAATATCACTTTTGATTTGTTCTTGCCTGTCCTGACACCATTTCAGCTTGGACTTAAAAAGCTTTCTGGTTTCACACATATCCCGGTAGAGAGGCCCCTCTTTAGGCCTGTTCGCAGACACCCACACCAAGAATTTCTCCCTGGCATCCTTGTGAGCAGGAGCCACATATTTGTTCCAGCCAGCCACCTGTCTACATTGCTTCCTCCTCCCTTTCTTACTAGACTTTTTTGCCGCATCCGTTAACGTGTTTACTATGTAACTATGCATATTATCTAATACTATTTTATGATTAGGATCGCTACATAGCTTATCTGCGCACGACGTTAGCTCGGCTGGAAAGTCCAGTAATTTTAGCTCGCTGTGACAGATCGAGTGGTACAAATCTGCTTGAGAGGCCCGCCTTTCACCCCAAATTACGCCTTCATTACGTGACGTAAACCCATTGCACATAATCTCAATTTTATCAAAGTCACACTCTATTATAAGCGGCAGGTGATCGGACCAAAACACGTCGTATTCAATCTTGACAGTCCGCACTGTTTCTCTCGCTGATTCTGTGACAATGCAGTGATCCAACCACCTGTTACACCCATGAGCTTCACTTGTAAATGTGTATGTCTCAGAGGCAGCGCCCATCACCTCAAGATCCACACAACACCACTTTTGTGTCTCACAAAACTGCAGGAGCTCATTACAAAAAAGTTCATTAGGATGCGCATTAAAGTCTCCCAAAATAAACACTGCCGCAACATCGGGGGTGTCCTGACTGATCGCACTAATTTCACCCATACACTCAGTAAATAACGGTAAGTTGTCTGGGCAATTTACCGGCATATAAACACTAAATATTAACGCCGCTGAGTTCGGCATTGATATCTTAATGGCCGCTAACCGCACACTACCGCACTTCATGACTAATACGTCCTTAAACACCGATTTTCTCCAAAGTATGGCCACTCCCCCGTGAGGGCGACCTGTCAGTAGACCGGCCCCGCAGTCGACCGCCGTAGTTCCAGTGTATGCAAAGTCCTTGTGTACAGTGCCGAGCAGTGGTAAATCGTGGCCTAGTAGCCATGTTTCTTGTAGACACAGGACATCAGCTCCTTCACACAACTCCCTCACTCCATCTATCGACCTCTTAAGGGACTTACAATTAAAACTTATCAGCCTGCTTGAAAAACTAGTCATTTTGCTTTAAACTTTCCAAGTCTCCACTCTCACTGTTTTGGTTCGGCAGCTTCTCATAAATGATGTTGTTAATCTCTCTAGCAATGAGAAATTGAAGCGCTCTAAGAGTTACCCTAATATTCGTTATTTGATACACATCTAACCATATATAATTCTGTTTCACAGGAAAGACATGAACCCGACAGTGACGAAGAACAAGAGCAAGATGTCCGTACGCAAGGACAAGGACTATCGCAAGCTGCAGCAGGAGCTGACGCGCGAGAAGGACAAGTTCGACCAGCACGTGGCCAAGCTGCAGCGGGACCTGCAGGACTCGCAGCAGCAGCTGCTGGAGGAGCAGCAGACCCGGCTGCGGCTCGCCATGGAGGTAACATGTTGCGACTTGTTCATACTCTATACCACTCTAGATGTCGGTGCGAGGACAAGTTCGACCAGCACGTGGCCAAGCTGCAGCGGGACCTGCAGGACTCGCAGCAGCAGCTGCTGGAGGAGCAGCAGACCCGGCTGCGGCTCGCCATGGAGGTAACATGTTGCGACTTGTTCATACTCTATACCACTCTAGATGTCGGTGCGAGGACAAGTTCGACCAGCACGTGGCCAAGCTGCAGCGGGACCTGCAGGACTCGCAGCAGCAGCTGCTGGAGGAGCAGCAGACCCGGCTGCGGCTCGCCATGGAGGTAACATGTTGCGACTTGTTCATACTCTATACCACTCTAGATGTCGGTGCGAGGACAAGTTCGACCAGCACGTGGCCAAGCTGCAGCGGGACCTGCAGGACTCGCAGCAGCAGCTGCTGGAGGAGCAGCAGACCCGGCTGCGGCTCGCCATGGAGGTAACATGTTGCGACTTGTTCATACTCTATACCACTCTAGATGTCGGTGCGAGGACAAGTTCGACCAGCACGTGGCCAAGCTGCAGCGGGACCTGCAGGACTCGCAGCAGCAGCTGCTGGAGGAGCAGCAGACCCGGCTGCGGCTCGCCATGGAGGTAACATGTTGCGACTTGTTCATACTCTATACCACTCTAGATGTCGGTGCGAGGACAAGTTCGACCAGCACGTGGCCAAGCTGCAGCGGGACCTGCAGGACTCGCAGCAGCAGCTGTTGGAGGAGGAGCAGACCCGGCTGCGGCTCGCCATGGAGGTAACATGTTGCGACTTGTTCATACTCTATACCACTCTAGATGTCGGTGCGAGGACAAGTTCGACCAGCACGTGGCCAAGCTGCAGCGGGACCTGCAGGACTCGCAGCAGCAGCTGTTGGAGGAGGAGCAGACCCGGCTGCGGCTCGCCATGGAGGTAACATGTTGCGACTTGTTCATACTCTATACCACTCTAGATGTCGGTGCGAGGACAAGTTCGACCAGCACGTGGCCAAGCTGCAGCGGGACCTGCAGGACTCGCAGCAGCAGCTGGTGGAGGAGCAGCAGACCCGGCTGCGGCTCGCCATGTAGGTAACATGTTGCGACTTGTTCATAAGACCTGTTGTTTTGACGACGGGCTAGCCAAGTGGGTAGTGATGCTGCTTACAAAGCTGAAGGTCCTCGGTTCGAATCCTGGTAAGGTAAAATATTTGTGATTGATGAGCATGAATATTTGTTTCTGAGTCATGGATGTTTTCTATCTATTTATATCTATAAAATATATCGTCGTGTAGTACCCATTATACAAACCTTATTGAGCTTTATGTGGGGATAGTTCGATTTGTGTAATAATGTCCCATAATATTTATTTATTTACCTACTACCACTAAACCTGTGGAGATCAGTACCGGTACAGGATCTTTAAGTTGTCACACGGGAGCTGTTGCTTGTCTTGTATTAAGCATCAGTTTGTAGCATACTATCGCGCCGTTGTTATTTTCCGTTTGGCAGTGCTCGTGTAATTCGTCCAATGTGACAATATAAAACTAGAATAGTGACTATATGTGGTTACGGAAAATACAACAAGCAACTATGCAACGGTTGTGCCATGCCTATGTAAATTATGTGTCCAATAGAGATGATTTTTCCGCTCTTAGCGGTTAACCACTACAGTTTACTATACCGAAACAACTACAGTTAAAATTAAATGCAACTTCACACCTTAAGATAAAGTTTACAATCGCGATATATTTGAAACATTACAACAAGATTGGTCTATTCCCAGGTCGACAGCAAAGACGTAGAAATCGAGCAGCTAAAAGAGAAACTCGCCGCGCTAACCAGCGAGACCGCCTCGCAGTCGTCCGCGGACGCCGAGGACGGAGAGACGGAACAGACCCTCGAGGGCTGGCTGTCCGTGCCCATCAAACAGAATATACGCAGGCACGGCTGGCGCAAGCAGTACGTCGTTGTGTCCTCCAAGAAGATCATATTCTACAATACGGAGAACGATAAACAGAACACCACGGATCCCGTCATGATATTGGATTTGAGGTAAGTCAATACAATAGGGAACTTGCATCTTTTTATTTTTTTACTAAAATCAAAAGTATAATCCAGAGGAAAATCAACTTTAGCATTAAAACTTTCTTACGACTTCTTTTTCTTAGGCTCTAGTATAAGTTGTATCCATACAATACGTTTTCGAACGCGTTTGCGTTTAGTTTCAATGTGTATGGCAACGCGTAGTTCCTAACAATTACCACCAGAGGCGCTGTTCGCGTTGCCATATAAATTGAGACTAAACGCAAACTCGTTCGAAAACGTATTGCATGGATAAAACTTATACTAGAGCCTCTGATGTTATATGCATTTGAAATTGGCACGCGCCGACACCCACCGAAAACGCTAGCATATTAAACGAGCTTATGCTATGACGTCACAGCATATATTCTCGGCGCGTTTACTATGGAGTAAGTCATTAATTTGCTATTATCTCCACAAAATTTGCGTTTAAGTCTATACTTGTCATACAAAATATCATTTCTAATTCAATATTCTGTCTCACTGTCATGTTATTTTATCAGAAAAATAAAATTTGTCATTTTAACGTGAGATATTTTAACGTCATCTAATAAAATCGTTTTTTAGGGTTCCGTAGCCAAATGGCAAAAAACGGAACCCTTATAGATTTGTCATGTCCGTCTGTCTGTCTGTCCGTCCGTATGTCACAGCCATTTTTTTCCGAAACCATAAAAGCTATACTGTTGAAACTTGGTATGTAGATGTATTTTGTGAACCGCATTAAGATTTTTACACAAAAATCGAAAAAAAACATTAAGTTTTAGGGGTCCCCATACACAAAACTGAAACTCAAAATTTTTTTTTTCATCAAACCCATACGTGTGGGGTACAATGAATAGGTCTTCAAAAATGATATTAAGCTTTCTAACATCATTTTTTTCTAAACTGAATAGTTTGCGCGAGAGACACTTCCAAAGTGGTAAAATGTGTTCCCCCCCCCCCCCTGTAACTTCTAAAATAAGAGAATGATAAAACTCAAAAAAATATATGATGTATGTAGGGTCATTTCGCCGGTTACGCGACCACCTTCGGTTAGCGACCACTTGAAGAACATGGTTTTTTCAATTGAAGATAACATCAACTCTACAGAGCCTATTGACACAGTCAGCCGTATGCCTTATTGTTTGTAGTTATGGAATAGGAATTTACAAAAAAAACGAGAAAATATTCTTCCAGTTCACCAAGTCAGCTAAGTGGTCGCTAACCGGCACATGAAATTAGGTGGTCGCCAACCGGCGAAATGACCCTACATCATATATTTTTTTGATGCAAACTTCCACCGAAAATTGGTTTGAACGAGATCTAGTAAGTAGTTTTTTTTTAATACGTCATAAATCGTAAACTGCAATTTATTTAACGGAACCCTTCATGTGCGAGTCCGACTCGCACTTGGCCGCTTTTTTATTTTATTTTTTATTTTGTATGATATTTCTACGTATATCCGTATCGATTGAGTGCAATTTATTTGAAATTGAAGTCCCATGCAAATTCCTCATCGAGGGTAGTTGCATGCTTCGTGAATTATTTTTGACGTTTCGAGCGAGGCTAGGGCAATTAACGTCCACTTCGTTAGTAGAGCGATAACAACACTTAGCCATATAACAAACTAGCGGTTTGTACACGTATTCAATTGATAACTACACGGGTATAACGCGATATTTATATGAGATGACGTGGTCATCTGAGACGACGGCCGGTGCGAGACGTCAGAAAAAGATTAAATAAATATCGCGTTAGATCCGTGTAATAGTACATTACATCAGAGGCGGGGAAACCACTATACATACATGCCTCGGCGTGAAAACGGATTCCCGGCCTCGTATCTCTATCCTATACCTCATCATATCAGCCTAAAGACGTCCACTGCTGGACATACGCCTCCCCCAAAGAGTGCCACAATGGCCGGTCCTGCGCCACCCGCATCCAGCGGACTCCCGCAACCTTTACCAGGTCATCAGTCCACCTTGTGGGGAGGGGGCGTGGCTACCCACGCCGCGCCTTCCGGTACGTGGTCGCTACTCGAGAACCTTACTGCCCCAACGGCCATCGGTTCTACGTGCAATGTGCCCCGCCCACTGCCACTTAAGTTTAGCGATTCGGAGGTCTATACCTACTTGGCCGGATATCCGTTTTCACGCCGAGGCATGTATAGTGCTTTTCTCAAACATGCAATGAAATAAATAAATAAAACTCCTCAAATCAAACTAATTTTCATGGCTGAATGCCTTGATGCTGTGCCACAAATAGTGGAATGAAAATTAAAAAGTTACTTTGCAGGCCTAGGCCTGAAAAGTTGTATGAAATCCCATTTCAGACCGCCTCGAGATGCTGCGCCCGAAAAAGGATACTTCCGAGTCTATTATAAGGAACGTAAAGAGAATATTTCATTGCATGTTTGAGAAATAGTACATTACTATAGAGGCCGGGAAACGAAGGGTTGCAGGGCAAGTAGATATAGACAAAAAATTGTAATAATTGTAAATTGAAAAAAGTTTTTTTTTCTTGTTGACCGGATTTGTCAATAGTTCGTAATTATTTTGAAACTTTCTAATAAAAGCCATCGATTTCGAAATGAGTTCGGACGAAAATGATATGGAATTGAACTGTATGCCTCCGGAATTGCGAGTAGAAGTAGCCATGAATAATTTACTACCCCCGAAATCAAAAGTTAGGTACATGACGGCGTATGAAAATTTCATAAAAATTATAAGTGTTTTCTTTGTTGTACGAGGGGCGGCTGATAAGTTCTAAGCCTAAGGCATACAATGAAAGAAACGTTGAAGTTCAAAGTATAGTACACATTCAGTTACATTCTGGGGAATTTAACGGTTACCACCACATTAATATAATACCATTATATTATTATAAACAGGCAAGAAAAGGTCACCATGTCTGCCAAATTCGGGTATTTCGGCATTTTTCAATTCCGCTCATAAAGTAACCTCTTGTTAGAAAGAATATCCCCTACAGTAAAATTTGAAGAGTTGATTCATATTCTGCAGTCTACCATCTTTTTGCACGCTATTTTAAAAGTATAAGTCCGCTTTATTTAAAAAGGACATTAGCGCCATAATGACAATCCCCGCTCAGGGCGATCTCTGGTGGTGGTGTCTGGGAAAATGTAAAAAAAATAAGAAAATATGTTCAGTCTTATAAAAATCTAAGAATGTAGCAGGTAGCAAAAATGCTAAAAATTCGTAAAAAATAAACAAAATAAACTTTACACTGATATGGAACGTAATAAACGTCCTTGAACTGTGTGCTACACAAATGGCCAGGGCGCTCAATAAAGAATCTTGACTATAAAGTTGGGGCAATAGCAATTCTAATGAAGTTTTCTATTATATCGTCTCCGTAGTTTTAATTTACGCATGCCAGTATGACCCGATTATAAAAAAAATCTACATGCTGCGATTTAAAAAAATTAAATGTCTACTGAAGAATTCCAATAATAAAAGTCGTCTAAAAGAGTTCTATAATCGTGTCTTCGTTCGATGAAGGTATTTTAGTAAATAAATACTTGTCAATAGGGGCGACAGGGACTTGTCATTATTGCACAAAGTTGTTGAGGCCAGTACGCAAAGCCAGTTTTCAGGAACGACGTGGTAAACTCGTATACAAAGTGATATTTTCATAGGACACCACGCCTGTTCACTTGTCATGAGTTGCCAGGCAGATCATCAAATAGACTTGATGCGCTAATATTAATCGCCTACCCGACCATAGGGACCTGGTTTCGGGTTACAATATTCGGTTAACTAATTTGAAAAACGAGTTACGCTTCCAAAGATAAGACGAAATAAAAGCGGACATAGTAGTTTTGTAGGGCTATTTTAAGGGCAAAACTAAAAAAAAATTCTTTGGGGATATGAAGTACTATATGCTTGATGTGTTAAGTGTATTTTACTCGAGGATAGATATATATTTCAATCAAAATTTTTGGTTTAGACCTTTCTTTCAATTTATGTCTTAGGCTTAGAACTTATCAGACACCCCTCGTAGTGCCTCGTCTATATAGTTAGATATAAGGTCATGTAACTATAAACTAATACTTAATTTAGGAAATAAGCGGAATATTTGTTAGTAAAACATGTGGGACACAATTATAGGTTATGATGTGACAGCGCTGACAGCTATCAGAAACGTATTATTTAGTTGTACGAATAAAACAAATTGACTATTTTTTATTTCATTGCAAGTTTGAGAAAAGCACTATACAAATCTCGGCGAGAAACGGGGTTGCCGGCCGCGTATCCCTATCCTATATCTATATCTACTTGGCCTGCAACCCTTCGTTTCCCGGCCTCTATAGTAATGTACTAATAACGGCCAGGCATGTATAGTGTTTTTCTCAAACATGCAATGAAATAAATAAATAAAACTCCAAGAAATCAAACTAATTTTCATGGCTGATCGCTGTGATGCTGTGCCACAAATTGAGGAATGAAAATTAAAAAAGTTACTTCCCAGGCTTGGCCTTCAATGCCGTGGGGGGGGGGGACGATGACCAAAAACACGACCGTCAGGGAGTGTTTTTGATCGACACGAGTTGGGAATTACCTATCCCGCACGTGGGTCATTGTCAGTCACAAAAACAAAAATCATCTTTCCGGTGGTCAATATTGAAGGGCTATAGGAATAATATGTTTTTATCACATAGAATTATAGAAGAGGCAACGCTGTTTATGCCCATTCAGAGTTCAACCAAAAATTAGGCTTTATAGCCCTTAACTTTGGCAATGTCCACCGAAGAGACGCGAACCCAAATCTGACAATGAGCCATGTGTATCATACAACATTTTACAATGCATCATGCGAGGAAATAAAAAAATATGCATAAAAGGTGAAATTTTAATTGTCACGAAATTTCATTATCGCAAAGCATGCGGGAATTTTGGCCTGAAATCCATTCCCGCGCGGGCAGGTCCCGCCCGGCGACGCCGTGCTGGCATCGACCACTTCACATTCAAAGCAAGTGCATTGTTAACAACAATTTTTTCACTTCTCATGCTCTAAAAGTTCGTCTTTATGTCGTGCGTAGGCGACATAAAGTCGCTTTTTATGCTCTAGAGCATAAAGTAAAATCTTCGTCGAAGACCAAGGCAATCGCTGCAACAGCCACACGAACATCTTTAACTTCATACAACAACCTCTTTATTTTATTTCGTTTCGTTCGTATTCTAAGACCAAGGCAAAGATACCAACAGCCAAAGTACACAATAAAACTTCATGAAATAAACTTATAATTTGTATTTCGTCTCATTTATTATTTTACGTGTTGCTGTTTCATTTCCTCGCAATCGAAGTGAAAAGTAGAGTGTACAACTCGTCCATAAAACCCATTTTACACTCGACTTTATATCTATCCTCGCTCGCAAGCTCGCTCGGATGGATAAACGTCTCGAGTAAAATGGTGCGTTTTATGCACTTGTTGTACAATCTACTATTTCAACACACCTGCTCGTAAAGTAGGTCTTATTGCAGCGTATTTACACTGATAATGCAGAATATTACCCATGCCGTGCCTTTCACATTACATTATCGCACTAGTGCCTTTTCATTACATATCTTTTTAAATATTAGCAAAATAATGCAGAATATTACCCATGCCGTGACTTTTACATTACATTATCGCACTAGTGCCTTTTCATTACATATCTTTTAACATTTTCATTTTTTATTTTATTTTTTTCCTCGCAAATGTGTTGAAAAACGTCGTATGAAACACGTGAGCATTGGTCATTACACTTCTCGTCTCCATTAAGCCTTCGCCTTCGGCTCAGGCTTAAAAACCGACTCGAGTGTAATGACCAACATAGCACACTTGTATCATAATGTACTATTAAATACTTCGCTAATGTTTAAATTGTAATTTACCTCGTTTTTTTAGATCTTATACAACTATAAATAAACGAAAGTTGTTACGTTTTCTAGAGAACCAAAAGTTTTCACTTGAAGCGCACTTATTCCAATATGACCCGAACAAAAATCTATGATAGTAAAGGCTGATGTCCGTTATTGCAGCAAAGTGTTCCACGTGCGTTCGGTGACGCAAGGCGACGTGATCCGCGCGGACGCGAAGGACATCCCGCGGATATTCCAGCTGCTGTACGCCGGAGAGGGCGAGGCGCGCCGCCCGCAGGACGCGCTCGACCAGCCGCAGGAGCAGAGCGACCAGCACGGTGAGAACTCATGGTTGTATTACAGCAGTGTTCCACGTTCGGTGACGCAAGGCGACGTGATCCGCGCGGACGCGAAGGACATCCCGCGGATATTCCAGCTGCTGTACGCCGGAGAGGGCGAGGCGCGCCGCCCGCAGGACGCGCTCGACCAGCCGCAGGAGCAGAGCGACCAGCACGGTGAGAACTCATGGTTGTATTACAGCAGTGTTCCACGTTCGGTGACGCAAGGCGACGTGATCCGCGCGGACGCGAAGGACATCCCGCGGATATTCCAGCTGCTGTACGCCGGAGAGGGCGAGGCGCGCCGCCCGCAGGACGCGCTCGACCAGCCGCAGGAGCAGAGCGACCAGCACGGTGAGAACTCATGGTTGTATTACAGCAGTGTTCCACGTTCGGTGACGCAAGGCGACGTGATCCGCGCGGACGCGAAGGACATCCCGCGGATATTCCAGCTGCTGTACGCCGGAGAGGGCGAGGCGCGCCGCCCGCAGGACGCGCTCGACCAGCCGCAGGAGCAGAGCGACCAGCACGGTGAGAACTCATGGTTGTATTACAGCAGTGTTCCACGTTCGGTGACGCAAGGCGACGTGATCCGCGCGGACGCGAAGGACATCCCGCGGATATTCCAGCTGCTGTACGCCGGAGAGGGCGAGGCGCGCCGCCCGCAGGACGCGCTCGACCAGCCGCAGGAGCAGAGCGACCAGCACGGTGAGGACTCATGGTTGTATTACAGCAGTGTTCCACGTTCGGTGACGCAAGGCGACGTGATCCGCGCGGACGCGAAGGACATCCCGCGGATATTCCAGCTGCTGTACGCCGGAGAGGGCGAGGCGCGCCGCCCGCAGGACGCGCTCGACCAGCCGCAGGAGCAGAGCGACCAGCACGGTGAGGACTCATGGTTGTATTACAGCAGTGTTCCACGTTCGGTGACGCAAGGCGACGTGATCCGCGCGGACGCGAAGGACATCCCGCGGATATTCCAGCTGCTGTACGCCGGAGAGGGCGAGGCGCGCCGCCCGCAGGACGCGCTCGACCAGCCGCAGGAGCAGAGCGACCAGCACGGTGAGGACTCATGGTTGTATTACAGCAGTGTTCCACGTTCGGTGACGCAAGGCGACGTGATCCGCGCGGACGCGAAGGACATCCCGCGGATATTCCAGCTGCTGTACACCGGAGAGGGCGTACAGCAGCTGGAAGAAAATTTGTGACGCTTCATGTCATAGTTGGTTTTATGACCTATGTGTATGTAGCTGCCAGGTGGCAGGATGGCAGGTGGACCATAATGGTGTCGGATTCGTGGCCACTTTTAGATAAAACGAGCGTCAGCCGTCCACCAACCAGCTCAATGTGTTGACGATTCGCGGGTCACTCCTTGATAGCTCAGGATCGAGACGGGTGGCGTATTCGAAGTGAGGCTGAAAATTGTGATGAGGATGTGTGGATTATCCACTAATTATAGTATTTGTGTCCAGGTAACACGGTGCAGCACAAGGGACACGACCTGGTCAGCATCACGTACCACATTCCCACGGCGTGCGAGGTGTGCACGCGCCCGCTGTGGCACATGTTTCGGCCGCCACAGGCGTATGAGTGCCGCCGTGAGTAAACTTTTCATTTTCAACGTCTCTTTTGTCGTTAATTTTTACAACGTGTTCTATCTTTTTTCCAGCTAAAACATACATAATGACTAGTGAGCGTTTCTATTATAGCGGTTACATAGGGCGACTTTTTGCAGCGATACTAACCCGTGTTCCACGAACGCACGACTGTCGCGTGTCGCTTTAGCCTTAGATTACCTGACAAAATTACCTGTATCGATAACTGCAGCGACTGCGATCTGTAGCTGTATAAAGTCGTTATGTGTAACAGCCCTTAGCGTTGAGAAACTGTTAAAAATTGTAACCGGCTTATTGTTTCGGTGTTTTGCGATTTCTTGACACAATCTAGTTACACTATTCTTGGCTGGTTTGTGACCACCGCGGGTTTGAACTTCTTTGTGTGATTGCGTAAAAATCGATATTTGAGGGCCTGCGAGGCCTTCAAACACGAATCCGAAATCAGAATTGGAAACAGTGGTCATATTATTAAACATTTGTGTTTATCAATCGATAAATGTTAAACATCGAGATACCGGTGGTCTCTAAAATCTAAATTCGAGTATAAGATCAGAATTGAAAAAACAACTCTTTGTTTATCCTCTCCCGACAGCGTTCAAAATCAATATCTGAGGGGCTCAGTATCGAAAAAAGTGGCCGCCATTTTGAACATTTTTGTTTATTTTGATTGCATTCAAAATTTATATTCGAGGGTTCGAGAGGTCTCTAAACACGAATCTGAGGTCATTATTGGAAAAAGTGATCCCATTTTGAACTTTTTCTTTATTCTCCGATTGAGTTTAAAATCTATATCCGAGGCATCTAACCATGAATCAACAAAGACATCGATTTTGAACGTAATTTGAGTATAAGAATAAGAATAATTTATTACTTAACAAGCACATGATTACAGATTATACATACATTATCCGTGGGGTTCCAAACTAGGCTGAGCCTGTATCTTGGGACCCACTGAGTCGGTTAACAAATCTCTTCAGACACACGTCTCATGAAGCACGACATGAAAGTAACAAAGTGAAAATTTAAACATTTCATATAATATGAGTATAAATAAAAACGTTCAAAATGGCGGCCACTTTTTCGATTCTGACTTCGAATTCATGTTTAAAGACCTGATTGTCGTCCTTGGCATAATGCTTGTCACACATTCCGCTATTAAGGTTGAACGACTCGTACGAATTCCATACAAAGTTCGTTCGGACTACACGTCTAATGTATAGATTTGAGAAGCTTGAAATTGTAATATTTAGATAATTTAATATATGACCCTTTTCTCCCGCAGTTTGAATAAATACACGTAAAACCCAGTCATATTTAAAATATAGCCATTTAAAAATCATCGAATTTTACTCCGAGCCTTGTATGTGCGAGTGATTTTTACACTGTCCGTGAAAGTAAAATGGCCGCGACATATGACGGCTCGTTGCCCAAAACTTTCAATAGATGTCTCTGGTAAAGTCAAGACTAGGTAGACAGCGAAGTGAATGTAGTAATTACACTCACTAGATGGCGTCACCATCGTGTTAAAACTTTTATTTTCTGGGGAAAACGGCCATTCATTTTCATTTTTGTAATGACGTAAGAGACATGTTATTTGTTTTCCGATAGAACGAATTTTAATGCATTATTGATATTATCTTATTAGTACAATAGTTACTGTTGGCATCAAAAATAATACACATAAACATATTGTAGGAATAGTAGGTACAGTCAGCAACGAAAGTTGTCGAACAAAATAAAGTTACAAAAGATACTAGACACATTAATTGTACATAAGTTACTGAACATAGTTAAAAACAAAATTCCATTTACATCATACCTACATTTCCAAAAGTAGTTTACAGTACATTTCCAAAAAAGGCCGGATATTATCTAGCAAATTCGCTATTTTGAAACCTTTTCCATATTTTTTCCTAATCTATGGATGAAAGTGCTATATTTTATTGTAGGTTTCAAAACTTGACTATACTCAGAGCCTATACGAATACCATCTATTATGTGTGTACATTGAATAGGTATACATTTACTAATCTAAAGTGAGCAACTCTGCTAAGTGGTCGCTAACCGGCGAAACGACCCTATTTGGTAAAATCGGATTGCCGTTGGTTTCTTCTAATGAAGTAGTAGGGTCATTTCACCGGTTGGCGACCACCTAATTTTATGTGCTGGTTAGCGACCACTTAGCTGACTTGGAGAACTGAAACCATAATTTCTCGTTTTTTTTGTAAATTCATATTCCATAACTACAAACAATAAGGCATACGACTGACTGTCTCAATAGGCTCTGTAGAATTGATGTTATCTTCAATTGAAAAAACCATGTTCTTCAAGTGGTCGCTAACCGAAGGTGGTCGCTTAACCGGCGAAATGACCCTATAGTTTATAAATGTGTAGGTACTTATGATTCGTATATAATCCACGAAACTACTAATGCGATTTCATGAAATCTTTTACGCTTATTTAGATTTGAAAATCTATTTCATGAATAGTTTTCTTAATAAAATACATTATTCAGTGATGTCCTGACAGTTACTGAACTTGTAATAAAATACAAAAAGAAAACTTCCCCCGTCAGGGATTCGAACCCAACACTTCAAAATTGCAAAGCAAACGATTACTAATCGCGTCACAAGGTGCCTTATCTGTGCTGTCGAAATTGAACTACCTATTTGTGGCTGTCAGATTTGTCATTGTATCATAGTTATAACATTATTTAGTCCTAATTCAGTGCGTGTAACATCGCGGAACAAAGACGGAGATATGCAATGACAAGACTATACTCTTTTGGACGCATGTCATTTGTTTAGATATTTTTGGCAAAGTTGATGCTTAGTTACCATTGAAATATTAATTGCTTAGCAACTGCATCTTGGCTGCTAACGAGTTTGTGACAGGTAGAGCATAGAACCTAAATGTTGATGACAGCTGACTATTCGATATTGCAATTTGACTGGTAGTTACTACCACTGATTTTTGAATTTTTGTGATCATTATGTACTGAAAGCCCACGTGAAAATGCTTACTTAACTGTCATTCACTTTATGACGATTGAAAAAATAAATATAATCTTGAAAAGTTCAAAACATATACAGTATGTAACAGAACGAAAGGCAAAGCTGATACCTGGTTGATGTTAAAGTGGTGTACCTATGTTGTAATAGCATAACTTTTTATTAACTTTCAGTTGCTTTTTAGGGTTCCGTACCTCGAAAGGAAAAAACGAAACCCTTATAGGAACACTTTGTTGTCCGTCCGCCCGTCTGTTAAGACCCTTTTTCTCAGGAACGCGCGAAATTATCAAGCTGAAATTTATATCAAATACTCAAGTCTGCTGTCCCTTGGAGCTGTGAAAAAAATGAAACTTCTAAACCAACGCAATCAAATGATACAGCCGTTTATGCCGCAAATTTCCGCAAATTTTCGAAACTCAAGGGAATAAAAACCTACAGGGTACTTCCCGTGAACTCAGAATCTTGAAATTTGGTAAATTTTTAGTTACATGATTAAAAATTTAATGCCAGTATAAACTGACATGCACTAAGTCTGTGAATACATACTTAGTGAGTGTCAGTTTATAGTGAACTTGTTCCTATTGTACGGTGTGGTCCAAAACCCTCGGTGCACGAGTCTGACTCGCACTTGACCGGTTTTTTTTATTTGCTCAATCTCAACATGACTCAATGTCCTCTTATTTGCAGTCGGTTAAAGATTCTTGTAACATCCTATAGAAACAGTAAGACATCAGTTTATTAACGTAAATAAACTAATCAACCTTACAACAAAATTGAGTTTAAGCCGTTTTTATAGATAATGGTACGGAACCCATCGTGCGCGAGTCTGACTCACACTTGACTGGTTTTTTTTTCACTACCATAAAAGATGCTAAATTTCCATAAGCCAGGCACCATAATCATATTTATGGTCTAAACATTAATGGGTCTCTTTCTTTGCCTTTCGTTCTGTTACATACTGTATACTCATCCAAATGCTAATAAATATGCAAACTTCAATGGTCACATAAATACGTAGGTATAGCCTATAGGGCAAGTTCAAAAAGTTGTATAAAATAAAAATTACATAATTAGTATCCTGCAAGCAAATGACGCAAAATATTGTAGTCATATTTTATAGATTCAGTAACTGCTACGAAAATATGTAGGTAATAGGTACAAAATATAAATCTGCGAAGATCAACATTACGGTCTTGTCACACGAAACAAATATGAATAGAATGTTTTGACAATTCATGAAAACAGTGCAGACTTGTCATTGCATATGTTTGTGTCATGTTTTGACCGGTCACGATTTTGGCATTGCGCGATTATGCAATAATGAAGAGGTATAATGCGTTTCAATATTTCGTCTAAGCAGACGTCAGTTACCATGGCCCTGTGGTTTAGTAGTATAACTGCCGAATCATATGTGTCCTGGTTTCTAATCCTGCAGTTAGATGTTTTTGCATTGTTATTTTATATTGTTTACATACCATGTTGGTATGTTACAAAAGCTACATACTTATAAAATAAAAAAAATGCATAAGACAAACCTTTCAAATACTCCCAAGGCTTTATTACAACGATAAATAAAACAAACTAGCTACCCGCGCGGCTCCGCCGCGTATACAAAGAATCTAGGCGGAGCGAAGATATAAATAAAATATAGCACATACTTAATCCTGTAGGGCCATTCTACATATCCCTTATATTCCCCCCGAGATCCCTTATAGGGATAAGTTCGCCTTTGTACCTACTTTAATCTTACATAAGTATCATGTTTATGTTTTAACCTGTTTTGTGTACAATAAAGTGCTTACATACATACATACATATAACCTACCTACTGAACAAAGGGTTTTTAGAATAGGATGGGTATAGTTTCTGAGATTACCCCCAACATACAAACTTACATTTTACAGACATTACACCTGTTTATTATTAGTATCGGCACATGCTATTTATAGGTCCCGTGAATTGGGGTTACTTTAATTCCTGGGTTTACATTGATCAAAACTTCTCTTCATGTTTAAACTCTATTTTATACGATTTCTGAACGCATCGTTTGGTTTCTTTTTACGATTGGAAGCATTGAACGTCACTTTCAGTGTGTCTTTACCAGTCGTGGGATCGGGCACGCCGATCGATGAAAAAAAAATTAAAATACGTGCGTACTCATTTTACGGACTTTTAATAGCTTGTATAACTTCTAAGGTAAAACTTTCAGTATAGTAAATACATTAATTTTATCTAGTTCACTAAATCAGGCATGTATCTGGCTATAACATCAAATACTGTTGCAAATCACAAGCTTGACGGCCATATGCTTTATTAGGTAATTGTAGCATGGGGTGTCGTTGATCACTTCTGAGGGTTTACTTTGATCACTGATACCCTCATCATCATCATCATCATATCAGCCAAAAGACGTGCATTGCTGGACATAGGCCTTCCCCAGAGAGTGCCACAATGAGCGGTCCTGCGCCACCCGCATCCAGCGGACTTCCACGACCTTTACCAGGTCATCAGTCCACCTTGTGGGGGGCCTACCCATGCTACGCCTTCCGGTACGTGGTCGCCACTCGAGAACCTTTCCGTCCCAACGGCCATCGGTTCTACGTGCAATGTGCAATGTTATCCTTATGTGAATGATAGCCTTTTTTAATATAAAATAAATACGCTTTTTTTTCTTTCTCAAAGTAACAAAGGCACATAGACCTTTATAAATCCTAAGCCTCTGAACGGATTTTTTTTTATGTTCTAGTGTTTTTAGGGTTCCGTACTCAAAGAGTAAAATGGGACCCTATTACTAAGACTCCGCTGTCCGTCCGTCCGTCCGTCCGTCCGTCCGTCCGTCCGTCCGTCTGTCTGTCACCAGGCTGTATCTCACTGATACCGTGATAGTTCCAGCTAAAATTTTCACAGATGATGTATTTCTGTTGCCGCTATAACAACAAATACTAAAAACACAGAATAAAATAGTTTTTTTTTATAGATAATGGTACGGAACCCTTCGGGCGCGAGTCCGACTCGCACTTGGCCGGTTTTTTTCCTTATTGCTGTCACTATCATAATCCGTTAAAAATAAGGGTGGTTTTAAAGTAATGTGAGTATAAAGTTGATCACAGACTTAATATTTTTTTTCTAAGAGATACATTAATAATCTTTTTTTTTGTCGGTGCAATCGATAGAGGACCAAAAACCGATATTTGCATTTTTTTTCTTATTTTTTTGGATTCACGTTTAGGGAGGCTACAGACGTTTTAATTCTGAAATTGATCAAATTAACCCCATTTCACGGTACCGCTAAATAGTTTAATATCTACTAATTTATGTTTTCCAGTATTAAGTCATATCGTTTTGAAAAATTACAATTTAGTCCCTGGGCGACCGAGCTCTGTTCGGGTGAAAACGAATTTTCCCGGACATGAGACCTATCTAGATCGATATCTCGCCCCCGTAAACCCCTGTATTCCAAATTTAATCGAAATCGTTAGAGCCGTTTCCGAGAACGTGATTGCAAATATATATATGTACAAGTATTGCTCGTTTAATTACAAAATTTATATAACCAACCTCCTACCTGTAATCAAAATATAATTATCTGAACCTAAAATAATTTAGATGGTTTTGATTTCAAGTCAGGTCAACAAAGTCACCAATGGGAGGCCATCCGAAAATAATATTTTGTAATCGAGTTTCGTTTTCTAAATCTTTATACTGGAAATTAGGCGGAACCTATCGGCGCGGCGCCTATACGGCATTGTACTAAGTAAGGTTAACAAAGCCGTCTATGAGGTCCACGACTGTTGTAAACTCTATGGTGCGCGGCACTGACGTGCATTTAAATCTTGATATATCGAATATTCTTTGTAATTGATATATGTCACTCTAAAATAAATTGTGGTTCAGGAAGTTGGTTTTTTGGTCTCCAAGTGCTAAATTCTCTGCATTCTTCTCATCTGGCGACCGTTAAATAATGAAAAGTTTACGCAAAGAAAGAAGCATCGCTCGGAGGCTTTTTACTAAAGCCAAGAATGATTTTGAAGCCAATTTAGAGTCTATTGACGAAATCACCGCTGCCTTCGCCAAACTACAACTACGTGCTGAGACATTGTTTAACGTCGATGAACGTTTAAAAAAGCAGTGGCTGAACACGAAAGATATTTCTGAAGATGAGTTTTACGAAGATTGTTTGACAAGCGATAATTATCAATCCGACTGGGAACGTATGAAAGTTCACTACGATAATCTTTCTCGGAACGACGAACGCATAAGAAGGTCAATTCAATCTAACGGCAGTGATGTGTCAAATAACACCGTGAAGAGTTTGAAGTCTCAACATGGATGTGAGAAGTCGACATGCAGCTCGGCATGTCAATCGAGACGGTTCCGGCTACCTAAGTTTGATTTGAGAAAATTCGACGGAAATCCGAAGAATAGGTTTGGATTTTGGTGTCAATTTCAAAAGATCGACAGCGACGACACTATGGACGACGGAGATAAGTTCCAGTACCTGTACCAGTGCACAGTTCGAAAGCTTTCCTCCTTCGGGAGCTAACTACAATAAGGCTATCGAACAGTTGAAGTCCAGGTTTGCTCGCGATGACATGTTGATCGACATCTACGTACGTGAGCTCCTTAATCTTGTATTAGCGCAAGCAAAAGGTAATACCTCCTATAAATTAGGCCACTTATATGATAAATTAAATACGCAATTACTAGCACTTCAGAGCTTAGGTGTCACTATAGATAAATACGCCGCTTTACTTTTTCCTTTAGTTGAGTCCGCCTTGCCCGAATCTGTTTTACGAGCGTGGGAGAGGTTTCAAGGGCACGAGGAGAAGAGCGACGATCGTCTAAACCGGCTTATGCAATTCCTGAAACGCGAAGCGGAGTCGGAGGAGCGCATCCAGCTCGCCCGCAGCGGAATAGCATCGGGTCTGCCTCATGTTCCTACACAACCTACCGCATCATGCTTGGTGTCAACGGAAGACGCAGGTAAAAAGAATTGTTGTGTTTGGTGTGAAAAGGCATCGCATAATAGCTTTGAGTGCTACAAAGCCAACAAGATGTCATACGACGCTAGGAGGGAAACGCTAAATCAAAAGAGAGCTTGTTTTATTTGTTTGAAAGTCGGACATAATTCCAAAAAGTGTAAGAATTTTACAAAATGCCTTTTCTGTTCCAAACGTCATTCAATATTGATGTGCCCTGACATTAAAACGTCGATTCAAAATGAGAACGTCAAAACTTGCAAAGCTGGAACGTCAACTTCAAATAATAATGTAGCCCAAAATAAGGCTAGTACCACACTGTTGCAAACGTTTATGGTAAATATTATAAGCGATAAGAAATGCATCAAGGTACGTGCTTTTGTTGATTCAGGTGCTCAACAGTCTTATGTACGTCGCGATATAATACAGGATTTGGATCTGAAGCCGGTCAGTAATGAAATCATGTCACATTGTCTCTTCGGCGGGATTGAAACTAAGAAACAGCAGTTTCATTGCTATGAATTCAATGTCGCGAGCCTAGACAACCAGTTTCAATACAAGATGACCGCGCTTGACCAATCCACGATCTGCGGGTATATTCCTCGATTGAGCATGAACCATGAGTTGATCCAAGAATTGAAGAAACATAAAATCACGTTGAGTGACGTCGGCGAGGAGGATGTGCCCAACATCGGGTTGCTAATCGGCGCAGACTACGCTGGAGACTTGCTGACTGATAGTTTCATACGTCTGGACAATAACCTCGTGGCCATGAAAAATAAATTTGGATGGACACTTCAAGGACCCAAAATGAACGCATGCAGTGTAATAACAAATGTTGTATCAGCTAATTTGCAATTATCGGAGCTCTGGGACTTAGAAACCCTCGGAATACGGGATCCAGCTGAAGTTGCAAATAAGGTGAAGTCAGACGCTATCATAATGGACCAGTTTAGAGACTCCATCAAAATCAACAACGAAGGACGATACGAGGTAGAATTACCGTGGAAACCTAATTATGGAGAACTTCTTGACAACAAACAGTTGGCTCAAAGAAGATTGATGTCAACTACACAAATAATACTGAAGCTGAGCGAGTTTGATAACTATGGCCAAGTCTTTGAAGATTGGTTGAAGGAGGGCATAATTGAAGAAGTCACTGATTCAGCGAGGCCTAAACACCACCTTTCACACCACGCGGTCATCAAAAACTCCAGCCTGACAAAAAGGGTTCGCCCGGTATTTGACGCTTCTGCGCGAGATCGTAATGGGAATTCTCTCAACTCGTTCCTAGAAAAGGGTATAAATTGTCTTGAACTGATCCCGAAACTGCTTATCAAATTTAGGAAGCATGCGATTGGGATAACGTCCGACATTAAGAAAGCCTTTCTTCAGATATCATGGAAAGATGAAGACAGACAATATCTGTCGTTTCTGTGGTGGAAAAATAACGAAAGAACAGAGTTTATGATGCACCGCCATTGTAGTCCGTTTCTTTTGGGTGCTACTAAAAATTACCATTTGGAGAAGTACACCGAAGATTACAAGGACACGGCCAAACATCTCAAGAACTCGTTCTATGTTGACAACTGCGTCACCAGCCTAGAAAGTGAGCAAGACGCGCAAATGTTCATAGAAGAGGCGAAGAAGATAATGTTGGAGGCGAAATTTGACTTGCGAGGTTGGGTCACAACTCCTATGACTAATAAAGAGATGACGTCAGAGGCAGATAGCATGTCTGTACTCGGCCTAATATGGGATGTCAGGAGTGATCAATTATATTGCAACGTCAACTTTGTACATGACATCGTTTCAAAGGAAAACATTACGAAGAGAAGTTTACTTTCCATAACTCAGAAAGTTTTTGACCCGATTGGCTTGGCGTGCCCAGTGACACTTGCACCCAAGCTGATTATTCAGAAATTATGGAATTTAAAGCTGAGTTGGGATGCAGAGTTACCTTACATCGTACAAAAGGAATTTATTGAATGGCCAACGTCTCATCTTAATGTTGATGAACAAGAAGTCAACAAGGAAATGAAGAAATGTGTACTTGCTAATAGTACCACTGCAGATGAAAGTACGTTTCTGTCCACACTGACTTACTTTTCTAAATATACTAAGATAGTAAGAATGGTAGGGTGGATGTTAAGATTTACGTTCAACTGCAAGAATCCAAATAATAAAAGAAAAGGAGAACTGACTTGTGAAGAGTTTCAAGGCGCAGAGAAGATACTTTTAAGGATGGTGCAGACCGAAATGATGGCAGATGGCATTAGAAAGACAAAGAACCTGCAAACATTCCAAGACGATGAAGGCTTATTAAGAGTCCGTACAAAACTTGTACTGAGTGATGAGCCCGCCGACTTCATCTGTCCTTTATTTTTACCTGGGAACCTTCTTATAATTAAAAGACTAGTCGCTTCGAAACACCAGATTTTGCATCACGTGGGCCCTGGTACCCTAATGACAGTACTCAGAGAGAACTATTGGATTACGGGCATAAGAAGACTCGTCAGTTCTACCGTTTCAAAATGCATACCCTGCAAGCGGCAATCTGTAAGGCATGCTGACACACCATTGGCCCCTTTGCCTCTCGATAGAGTTAAACCAGCTGCCGGATTTGAGGTGACAGGTATTGATATAGCCAGTCCTCTTTTTCTGCGGTCGGGAGGGTAGGTGTGGATAATTGTATTTACGTGTGCAGTATACCGAGCCGTGCACCTGGAACTAACTAAGTCGCTGTCAACAGAAGCTTTCCTCATGGCGTTACGACGGTTTATGGCAAGACGTGGAAGAAATGACACAATTTACACGGATAATGTTACGTATTTCCTCGGAGCTGACAACCAGCTAAGGTCATTAAATTGGGAAAAGATAGCAGCTTATTCCATCGTGCGAATTATAAAAAGGAAGTTCAATCCCCATGTTACACCATGGTGGGGAGATTGGTGGGAGCGTTTAATCCGGTCCTTAAAGGAACTTCTGCGACGCAACTTGGGGCAGAGAACAGTAAGCTTTGAAGAGCTGTCAACCATACTCTGCGATTGCGAAGCATTGATGAACTCGCGACCCTTAACGTATATCGCGGACGATCCAGATAACTTAAAGCCTCTTACGCCAGCCTGCTTCATTCAAGGACTTCTGCCAAGTGCCAGCGAGGCTCCTGATTTAGACCAGCTTGATCATGATTCGTTGAATAGGCTTCTTAGGTATTTGCATAAGCTGAGGGCAGATTTACGGGAGCGGTTTAGAAATGAGAACCTGAGCATGCTCATACAGAAGGGTAAGGAGAGGGACTCTAATTTAAAGGTAGGCGATGTCGTTTTAGTAGAAACAAATGATAAGCGTATAAAGTGGCCTTTAGGAGTTATCCTCGATGTGTATACCGGGAAAGACGGAAATGCTAGAGTAGCGAAAATACGCACAACCTACGGCGAGTACACCCGAACTTTCCAACGTCTATATCCGCTGGAACTACAACCTAGCGAAGTTCTATAAATAAAGAGATGAAGAGTTTGGGTCTTCGCCCAAAGGTGGGAGGATGTTGTAAACTCTATGGTGCGCGGCACTGACGTGCATTTAAATCTTGATATATCGAATATTCTTTGTAATTGATATATGTCACTCTAAAATGAATTGTGGTTCAGGTAGGTGGTTTTTTGGTCTCCAAGTGCTAAATTTTCCGCATTCTTCTCAACGACAATGAATGGATTTAATTAAACCTCATTCTTTTCCCAACATCTCGAATCTGGGTATGTAGCCGACTCAACAGTTATAATTTTTCATGCTGAAGAACTTAGTACAGGTTTGAGTTTATTTCTTGTTTATAATTTTACATTGTCATCTCGAGTCAAAACAGAAGTTACGCCACGTGACGTCACGCAGCCAAAGTCACGTGGTCAACGCACAGTAGTTTCTTTAAATTTATATTTTAGTAACTTACCGATAAAAAATGAAAAAACGAAAACCTTATTGCAAATCTGCAGCATGAGACGAATCCAGTGACATATCATTTATCAAAATCGGACCATAACTGTAGATCTGATGGCATGTACAAAAATCGGGCTCGCGTAATAATAATATAGATTAAGAAAATCCATTTATTTCCACAACAGGATTTCTCGTTTAAACTTTTTGAAATATTCAAAAACCAATAGGTATACCAAAGTCTCAGAAATATATACGTAAACACAGCCCACCAAAAACGTAAATATGTGAATGAATGCCAAGTTTTTTAACGGCTTCGTTAATAAAATAAATGAGATCTAACTAAATACCAAGTTCTTCCAATGCTCCTTTGACCACAGCTCCTCTCGCATAACGTAACGTGGTAAAAACAGTGATTTTCGGAGGTTCAAATCTCGAACCGTCATTTAGGATTCGACAACAAGAAGACGGTCTATTAGACTTGCTCAATTGCAAGTGTAAATTGTAGGTCTACTAGGTCTTAAATGATCGCTTATACGATACATTTTCACCTGATTTAATTTCAATGATTGAAAACCGTAAGAAACTAAGTCATCATACTGTTAGTCCCACTGTTTCCTAATAGATAAATGTACTACTGTAGATAAGTGTAGATAAATTTTTGCGCCTTCTAGTTTGAAATAAGCAAAATGTTTGACAATGACACTCCGAAGTGACATTTAGCTTACGTTAGTGTGCGTAAATCCGCCTCACAGTACCGTTTTGCATATTTTCGGACTACATTTTAAAAAGAAGCACTGTTCAGTGCAGATTGATTGCGATTCATAAGTAGTAAGCCTTTAGCCTTCCGCAGTTAGAAACACAGGTGGATATTGGTCACGGTTTTGCGACAAATGATGTGCAAACACGGAAATTACTTTAGTGCGCCATCTGTTGGCAACTCTTTGGCAGGAATCCTTGGTGTTCATCCTTAATTCGCGCTATACTGGCTGCCTAACACAATCTGAAGCAAGTTAGCGTGAGGTGCGTCGTGTATTTGCGCAACAACATTAATCGGGACGTTCGCTTCGCAGGGTGCCGTATGAAGATCCACGCAGAGCACGTGTCTGAGTCTGAGAGCGTAGCAGCGTGCAAGCTGCACGCGGACCGCGCGCGCGAGCTGCTGCTGCTGGCGCCGGGCGCGCCCGACCAGCGCCGCTGGGTGGCCCGCCTGGCGCGCCGCGTGCAGCGCTACGGGTACCGCGCCGCGCACACCAACCACGACCACACCAAGCTCTCCCCCAGGTACCGGTAGTACTTGTACTAGCACGTGTCTGAGTCTGAGAGCGTAGCAGCGTGCAAGCTGCACGCGGACCGCGCGCGCGAGCTGCTGCTGCTGGCGCCGGGCGCGCCCGACCAGCGCCGCTGGGTGGCCCGCCTGGCGCGCCGCGTGCAGCGCTACGGGTACCGCGCCGCGCACACCAACCACGACCACACCAAGCTCTCCCCCAGGTACCGGTAGTACTTGTACTAGCACGTGTCTGAGTCTGAGAGCGTAGCAGCGTGCAAGCTGCACGCGGACCGCGCGCGCGAGCTGCTGCTGCTGGCGCCGGGCGCGCCCGACCAGCGCCGCTGGGTGGCCCGCCTGGCGCGCCGCGTGCAGCGCTACGGGTACCGCGCCGCGCACACCAACCACGACCACACCAAGCTCTCCCCCAGGTACCGGTAGTACTTGTACTAGCACGTGTCTGAGTCTGAGAGCGTAGCAGCGTGCAAGCTGCACGCGGACCGCGCGCGCGAGCTGCTGCTGCTGGCGCCGGGCGCGCCCGACCAGCGCCGCTGGGTGGCCCGCCTGGCGCGCCGCGTGCAGCGCTACGGGTACCGCGCCGCGCACACCAACCACGACCACACCAAGCTCTCCCCCAGGTACCGGTAGTACTTGTACTAGCACGTGTCTGAGTCTGAGAGCGTAGCAGCGTGCAAGCTGCACGCGGACCGCGCGCGCGAGCTGCTGCTGCTGGCGCCGGGCGCGCCCGACCAGCGCCGCTGGGTGGCCCGCCTGGCGCGCCGCGTGCAGCGCTACGGGTACCGCGCCGCGCACACCAACCACGACCACACCAAGCTCTCCCCCAGGTACCGGTAGTACTTGTACTAGCACGTGTCTGAGTCTGAGAGCGTAGCAGCGTGCAAGCTGCACGCGGACCGCGCGCGCGAGCTGCTGCTGCTGGCGCCGGGCGCGCCCGACCAGCGCCGCTGGGTGGCCCGCCTGGCGCGCCGCGTGCAGCGCTACGGGTACCGCGCCGCGCACACCAACCACGACCACACCAAGCTCTCCCCCAGGTACCGGTAGTACTTGTACTAGCACGTGTCTGAGTCTGAGAGCGTAGCAGCGTGCAAGCTGCACGCGGACCGCGCGCGCGAGCTGCTGCACCTAATTTGTATGGGTCATCCTATAGATGTATACAGGGTGGAAGTCGACGAGGGCCTTTTGTGGAAATGGGAGGTAGTTTAGCCTTAGCACTATATTTCCTCCATACAAACTATGTAAATATGTTTAGCCGTTTTCAACTTATAGCCTTTTAAACATTTACTCAAAAAACTACTTGTGCCAACCCTAACCAGGTGACTAGGTCAATGAACTTACACGTAAACAATCTTACACGAAGGAATGTTAATTTGTTGCCGTTTATCTATTCTTAGTTCTTGCAACGCGGTAAGAAATATTGCAGAATTTGCGGAGGCGACTCTCATTGTGGCTCCACTTGTTTGATTGTTGGATAAGGTAAATAAATTTCATTCCTTGAATGAATAAAACTAACCACAAAAATAGTTCAAATGCTGACATTAACAACCACTCAAAAGTACTCACTCAAAGGAAGGTCAAAGATGATATCGTAACCTCTTTCCTTTCCTCGTACTAATAAAACAAAGGACAGGGACTAATAAAAAGGTTTTAGCTCGTTTCACAAAACCATACCTACTCGAGTAAATTTAAACTGTGACCTGGTTGAGCAGGCATATTTTTCATGCAATAGGTTGTCTTTGTTTTTTGTTTGATTAAAAACGTACATGCGAAACATTACCTAAATATAGAAAACATTTTTGATAACTAACGAACCTCTTTGCATGGTTAGAAACCAAGAAGATGAGTCATTGTTATGAAGAAGTCAAAATAGATATTTGATAGACAGTGTCATAAAAATAAAAATGCCTTTGTTAGATGCTCGTGGTTATTTAAATTTGCTATTATTATACGCGACCATACGCGACATGCAACTTTAATGTGGCTGAAACTTTAAGACGATATCGAGAAACATATCCACCACCACATCCAACTGGACGAAGGGCGATTTTACGTGCTTATGATCGTGTCGCCAATAATCAGTCCATTGTACCACGAACAGTTCAGAATGACCAACGTGGAGGACCTGTTGTTCAACTTGCGACTTGAAGAAACATATTGAACGTAATCCAAGAGCTAGTTCGAGACGAGCGGGTCGACATTTTGGAATAAGTCATACCGCAGTACTAAAAGTTCTAAAACGTGCTGGCCTTCACCCTTACAAAATACAGAGGGTTCAAGCATTACTGCCTAGAGACTGCCCTATTATATAAAAGATCGTGATTTCATCAGGCATGTTATTTGGAGCGATGAAAGCTTATTCACTCGCAACGGTATGTGGAACAGACGAAACGAACATGTGTATGCCGAAGAAAATCCTTTCGCTTACCGATTTACAGCTCACCAGTATCGTTGGTCTGTTAACGTCTGGGCGGCAATTCATGGAGAAACTATTATAGGACCTGTGTTTCTGCCTGCAACTCTAACCAGACAAGGATACATGGATCTTTTAAACAATGAGCTTGTCACTTATCTTGACGAGCTACCACTGGCTGAAAGACGACTCACTTGGTTTCAACAAGATGGTGCACCAGCTCATTCTGTTCATGAAGTACGAATGAAATTGAACAATGAGTTTGGAGACCAATGGATCGGCCGGTTTGGGCCGCACCGCTGGCCAACCAGGTCTCCAGATCTAACTTGATTAGATTTCTTCCTGTGGGGCTGTGTTAAAGACATAGTGTACAAAACTGAATGCGACACTGCGGACGAAATGAGACAAAGGTTGATTGCTGTCTTCGTCAGTCTGCGTAGGAAGAATGTTGAAGAGCTGACACTATCACATGTGCACCGACATACTCGGGCACGGGCTGCAGCGTGCATTATAAGGCGTGGAAGGATATTTGAACACCATAATATACATGTGAAGATAGTGTTAGATATGGCCATAAGTAATAAAGTAATTGATATTAATATTTTGGCATTTAATTTATTTGATTTATTTGACATTTATGCGTCATTCAAACAACAGTGTGATTACGTCAACGTTCGGTAATTAGCTTAACTTTTTCACCGCCAATAGGGTCATCACCACAGTGAAAAAGTAGTAAATTTAGTTTAATATTTTTTTACTTAATTCATGATTCTAACCATTACAAATCTACTGTATATCACTTAAACTATTCAATATTTCCGGGAAGGTCTTACGTCAACTTCCACCCTGTATATCCACATTGTACAGCGCATTTCTAAACACATGCATAAACTGCTGGTGTTGTATTTGAACCGCAATAATTGGTTTTGCAGAGACTCGATGCGCTCGAACCTGAAGCTATCGTACATGAACGCGAGCCAGCGCAGCTGCACGCTTCCCGCTAACGCGTCCCTGCCGCGCCAGTAGACTCAGACATTGCCCGCAGCTACACAAGACAATCGAAACATGTGCGCGGTAGTCTAGCTTTCGTTCGTCGCCCATCGGTTTGTACTAACATTATATTTTCATATCCATCGTTTGTTTTAAATGTGATCGGTTTTGATCCCGCGGCCTACGGCGTTATATTTTGTTACGATATTTTTCGATGAGTCTATTGAAAATTTGTTTTTGTAACTTATTCAGTGATTTATAAAATAAGCTAGTCTCATGTAGTAAGTTCAAATTTTGCCTAAGTTAAAGGATTCAGCTTGACTGCTGTGATACTTTTTGATAATTTACAAGCGAGTACTTACTTGGAACACGAGCCTGAATAGATCGGGGCGCCGCAGAGCAATTTACGATTTGAAGTTTTTTATCAATTCGATGTTTTCATGGCATCAAACATGGGGTGCCAAGGCGCTCCCGATCGTAGACAAATAGCGTCCTGTGTTCATATTGTACCGCGCTTTATACCGCAGCATACGTTGTTATAGCATAGCTCATACACAGACTTACATTAATTTTAGGGTGTTAATAACAATTTTGTATGTATACTCGGGTCCTCGAACCTACGTCCAACAATTACAGTAACTCGAACATTTTACACATTCGCCTTCTAACTTATAGTGACTAGCCAACTTTTGTATAATTGCAGTTTGAAAAAAAAAACAAGTCAGAAGTTAAGCCACAAATAATCTGACGATGATGAATGATGAGTAATGTCATATTATAAAGAGGGCAAAGTATGAGATTTTGTTTGAGTGTGCGACAGATACTGTGGAGCACACATACAAGCCGCGCGCGGTGCGTTTGTATGAAGATAACATACTTTGCCTTCTTTATACTATGGTATTGTAATTAATATTTTTTGCGTAAAAGTACAGGTTTTCAATAGTAACAAAATTACAGTTAATCGAGCTGCTAGAGTCGTCAGAGCTCTGTAACATTGTGTTACCTGGGACCTCCATTTTTCTACATATCTAGGATTGCTTTGTAATTCCAATCTAAACAAGTACCTTATTGTGTCTACCACAACTGTTAGAATGTTCACACAATGTTGTCATTATTACCTGAATATGATATATTTCTTTTTATTTTTGTAACGCCTATAACCAGATTTGCATTTTACTATATTTAAATAATTTTGTTATATTTATTGTGTTAAAAATTCTTCGTGTTTTACTTATTTATATTCGACTTGTAATTTGTTGTAAATGTAGAAAAGGTTCCAGGACGACTGTAAATCATATTTGAAATGTGATACTAATACCGTTTGTCTGTAGGTAGATGCACTTCCCTCTACGGCCTATCGTCGTTTAGTCACGTTTAAGAAGAGCGTATGGCCTGACGTGGCTAGGGTTGCCATATAGAAGAATTAAATGTCCTGACAAAAATCCGGACATCACCCTAAAAATCCTGACATTTCTTGTAACAGAGATTTGGCGTAGCTTGAACGACGCACCGGCGGCGCGCTGCGCTCTGCGGTGTACTGCGGCGCTACCACGAACTTCGAATCTCGAACTTCGTATATCTACGTCTCTATCGCACTTATGGTTTATGGTACTCGAGCGACCGAAACGGAAATATACTAAGTTCGAGATTCGAAGTTCGTGGTAGCACCGCTGCGCCCACGCGCGAAGCGCGAATCGCATCGCAGCTGCTCGCGTAGTTTAGTCGCCTCGTATGTTTCGCGTTGATTCATTCCTAAAAGTCCGGACACTTGCCAAGTCCGGCCGCAATCCGGACAAAGGGTCAAAAATCCTGACATGTCCGGACAAATCCGGACGGATGGCAACCCTAGACGTGGCCATGTACGTTCCAATAAAATGTTATCGGTATTCCGACGGAAATTGTGACGGAATTTGTACTACTGAAAAAGTCAAATTTGTACGCCGTATTTGCACCCTTTTATTAACTTAATTAATCAATTCAAGTAGCACTCGTGATAATTCACGAGTGCTATGTTGATTTGTTCCGAAACTAATCCTAATCTAAGAACTGCCGTGTGTTTCTTTTCGGGGAACATTGCAGGTAATAATGGAGAGGTTAGGTCCGCTCGACATTTTAGCTTCCAGTGTTGCCTTAGAGGAGCACACTCTTGGACTAACTGCACTGGTTACTGAACTATTCACAACTGCACTTGTTGCGTTCTTCCATCTTATTTAGATTCGATACGAGCACTCTAGACGGGGACGTACGTGTTAGTGTAAGCGCAACGTGCTGCCGCACTTGCAACTTAACGAAAACAGTGCCATAAGTGATTTGTTTAGTGTAACGGCTCCGGTAGTTGCTCAAACCCATGTTGTACTAAATCCAGCGAGTTACTTAATTATATAAGACTCCCATTCGGGCTTCCTCGAATCATACAATCAACTTATACAGTTTAGACTAGTGTAATGAGCTTATTGTACCGTTATTATAATGACGTTTTGTAGGTTATGCGAACTACTTATCTAAATGCCTAATTCTGGGTCTGATGTTATACTTTGGCCAGGCACTGATATTTATGTGATTCGAAGCAATAAAAGCAATCGGCTGTCGTTCAGAGTATCGACTAATAATGTAGTGCAATTCGGAGTATATGGGTGCCAAATTAATTCAGATTTGGTGAATTACCTATTAATTGTACAAAACGTGTAATTATAAAGGTTACAGGTACAATACTAAATGTCGCGAGTCGGCATCAATTAAGGAATTGATAAGTATAATGCCAAGTCAATCAATAATTATAAACACCAATTTTACGCCTTCGTAGGTTTATACGACATTTTCTTCAGATGTGATTTTAAAGTACAAAAGTGTCGACAGTACATTCTTGTTCGATGTACGTACTGACCTTGCCAGAGGCTTTAGTATAAGTTTAATCGATCCAATACGTTTTCGAACGCGTTTGCATTTAGTTTCAATTTATATGGCAACACGAACAGCGCCTCTGCTGGTAATTATTAGGAACTACGCGTTGCTAGTACAAACTGAAACTAAACGCAAACGCGTTCGAAAACGTATATGTATCGATAAAACTTATACTAGAGCCACTTAAGTGAAGCGGTATTGCGATATGCCGCTTGGTGGGTCGCTCAATGACGTTGGGAGCGGCGGTAATGGCCGCTCAATGACGTTGGGAGCGGCGGTAATGGCCGCTCAATGACGTTGGGAGCGGCGGTAATGGCCGCTCAATGACGTTGGGAGCGGCGGTAATGGCCGCTCGCTGAGCTGTGATAGTGACGCGTCTGCGAACACCCGTGGTGCTACAGGAAGCCGGCCTCCGACGCATTGTTGTTACTAGTGGTTCTTGTTGAAGATAATATAGATGCGCTGTTTATTATTGCTCTACACACTGTTTACATTCCTCCGACGAAAGCTATGTTGAGTTTTGTTTATCTTAGTTTTATATTGACTCAAGTTCAACTCTCTCGCTTGTCCAGTTATCGCTTTTATATTTTTTTAGGTGTAAGTCCGAAACAATCTCTGTTCATTTATGTACTGACACACGAATTTCAAATTTACCTAGGTACTTAGGTGTGTTTGATAGATTGCAATCACCGTAGTTATACGCTTATTTTTGAGATGCATTTTTAAATGAATATATATAATTTAGGCAGCTGTTGCATTGTGTTACTCCATTCCATGATATTTTATGTTTCGCGCGTTCGGAAATGTTTCGTTTGCCAAAGAAAATTTAAAAATCAGCATTAACAAAATTATTTCACGTCTAATTTTAATAGGCCACGTTTTGTTTCCGTGCTTGTCATTAATATTAATTCAGTATGATAATAATTATTGTTATTTACTATGCATAATTATAAACCTGATTTTATTACACGACAGTTTTCGGGAGTATTTTTTTTTAATAATCGTAGCCTTATCCTTATACACGTTAGTATGTTAAGAAATACTCCCAAATTGTCTAACGTATAACATCCAATAGTGGACAATGTAAAATCATATTTGTAAATTATTTATTATTATTCAATTACATCTCTTAATATAACGATTTATTTATCGATCTAAAATTGTAAGTTCCTAACTAGCTAGCTTCTCATTTGTAAAGAATACTTCTCAGTTAGCTTATCGCTGATATAGTTCGTTCGGATTAACGGATTATCGCGTAGTAGGTGTAACAATATTAGGTACTCTAATACATTATCATGAATCTATTATTTTATAAAATGATTTTGGAATTATATCTGTGAGCGAATATTACTATTATATTATTATATGCCTACGTGTCATGCAATATACTAATACCACGTGCCTTAGCTACGGCCCAATCCCATATCATCTAGGCAAACTATGTTAAATCTATCAATAGTTATTATAATGTACATATGTTTTAAAATAAACCGATATTTTATGGATTTGTAAGGAATTTGTATATTGTAAAGATTATTAATTAATTTTATCATAAAATTAATGCCTAGCTAATAAGTGCTACATTTGTGAAAAATAAATAACATTTTAAAACTTATTGTTTTATTCCGAAACTCTTAATATACATTATTTCATATAACATTTTTAAAATTTGCATTAAAACGATTAATAACAACAAATCAAATAACAATAATATCGTGAATGACTACAAAATACAAATAATAAATATGAATATTGTTCAGCTAACTGCGACGTGGCTCCATACAAAGAACCAGTCGGTTGCCGTGTCGTGCAAAATGTCTATAACGTGAGTTTACGACTACGTGAATTAAATACTGATGTGGGATAGTAAAGTTGTCCGTGGCTCAGAACAGGCCGACGCACTTCTTGAGATCCTTCTGCTTCCAGCCGGGCAGCGCGCGGAACTCGCTGTACGGCATGTGGAACGAGGACACGAAGTCGTCGTGCGTCAGGTACAACTGCAAACGATACTCTACTCAAGTCTTAACTTATAAACTTGGGGAGTATTCACGTGGGCAGATAAAGCTACAGTGTACAGTTGACGTAATATTTATTTGTTATACAAGGGGGGAAAGTTGTATTTTACCTGCGAGTGTTCATTTCATTTCGCTACGCTCAGGATTCTATTTTTGAACCACTCGGTTCGCTCGTGGTCAATCATAGAATCCTTTCGCTAGCGAGTGTTTCAACACACGAGACGTAAAATAACTTTTCACCCGTGTATAACACAAATCTTTTCACCTCACTACAGCGAGGAAAATAAGAAAAAAGTTAAAAAAATATTAAACTAAAGTTTAAAAAAAGTAAAAAAAAATGTGCCACATAAAATAAACAAAAAACAAACATTTAACGTTCTACGTCATAGTACTTTTAACGTTCTACGTCTACTTTCTTCACATGTGGATAAAAAGCGATTTTCTCAATAGATATCAAACATACAAAAAGGCCTTTCTGAGCTAGTGAGGTGAAAAATACATGTTTAGGTACATTTTTCGCCTTAATGCAATGGAATAAAGTGCAAAACTGTAAACATATCTCTGACGTCGACTGTACCAATATATGTGACAGTGAAATAATAAGATTTGATTATCGTTGTTCCCTCCTTGAACATCTAAATCGCTATTTAGAGCGGGAATACACATCCGATTTTTCCTCGAACGTGTCAGATCCGTATTCTGTATGGTATGAACACACAATAGGTACACGTCCAATCAGAAATCACGCCCTTGGGTTGGCGCAAGCGTCGCTATCACGGCATTGCCGCTCTGCAGTGCGCTGTTGCCGCCCTAAACCTTGACTTTTAGACCTGACTTACCTCCTTGGCCAGCGGATCTACATCGGAGGGCAGGTGGTCCTTGGGCCCGCGCAGTACGGCCAGCGGATACTTCTCGTGCTGGTCGAAGCGGTTGGCGCTGTTGCCGCTCTGCAGTGCGCTGTTGCCGCCCTAAACCTTGACTTTTAGACCTGACTTACCTCCTTGGCCAGCGGATCTACATCGGAGGGCAGGTGGTCCTTGGGCCCGCGCAGTACGGCCAGCGGATACTTCTCGTGCTGGTCGAAGCGGTTGGCGCTGTTGCCGCTCTGCAGTGCGCTGTTGCCGCCCTAAACCTTGACTTTTAGACCTGACTTACCTCCTTGGCCAGCGGATCTACATCGGAGGGCAGGTGGTCCTTGGGCCCGCGCAGTACGGCCAGCGGATACTTCTCGTGCTGGTCGAAGCGGTTGGCGCTGTTGCCGCTCTGCAGTGCGCTGTTGCCGCCCTAAACCTTGACTTTTAGACCTGACTTACCTCCTTGGCCAGCGGATCTACATCGGAGGGCAGGTGGTCCTTGGGCCCGCGCAGTACGGCCAGTGGATACTTCTCGTGCTGGTCGAAGCGGTTGGCGCTGTTGCCGCTCTGCAGTGCGCTGTTGCCGCCCTGCACGATCGACTTGCCTTCGAGCGCGCTTATGATGGCGCTGAATGTTTTGTGGCCCTGGAGACGAAAATATTATAAACTAGCGACCCGCCCCGGCTTCGCACGGGTATGTATTATACAAATAAACCGTCCTCTTGAATCACTTTATTTATTAAAAAAAAGCCGCATCAAAATCCGTTACGTAGTTTTAAAGATCTATGCATACATAGGGACAGACAGCGGGAATGGACTTTGTTTTATACTATGTAGTGATGATTACTTTACACGTACAGATTTGACCTGTCATGGCAAGTTACGGAATCTTCCATCATTTGCAAAAGGCAGATGGACTACTTAAAGCGAGGAATAATCTGTAGGAAAAGCTACTATTTAACCTTTTTAACGCTCTGTCAAAGAGAAAAATTGTCAAACCCACGCCAAGTCAATACGACATTTGCGGACTTAAATCTTATGTCAATGCAAGAAGGTTGATATCGCTCTGGGCTCTGACGAATATGTCAGTCGTTGGCGTTGAACCTGCGGAGCGGATATATACGTCGTTGGCGTCGAAAAGGTTAAGTACCGTCATACATGACTAGAGAAAATAACGAGAGGTGCCTAGTAAAACATGACCGCTGTCCTTTTCAAAATCGTAATTCGCAGTTTCCTGAAACATTTCTCAGCTCTACTAAATATAAATAACTATGATCTCGGTAGAATAAATAGTATATTAGCTACTCCGACCTCTGAAGAAGCGCAATCAGTGTACAACTTAGTTAAGAATATATCAAAATTAAGAACTAATTAGAATAAATAAGAGAGCCACTATGAGGGTGGCATTTGTAAAACCCTCGTTAAATAAATTAAGATTAAAAAAAAGTCTCAGCTCGTGAATTGAGAACCACCTCAGAAAAGTAAAGTATACCTTCCACATGGAATGCTTCCAGTGCGGGAAGAACCCCGTGAAGTGCGGCGGCTCCCGGCCCTGGCTCAGCACGGTGACCGGCGTCTCGGGGTCGCGCGCCGCCGGGTCTGCGACACACGAAGAACATGGGTGGCCAACTTATCAACTTATATGACAATAAGAACCATCGCGACAGACATATGAAAACTGCTCTTAAATCGGTTCATCCGTTTGGAGGACACGATGCCACGGACAGACGCACGTATAAAAACATAACATACCTACACTACCGGTCAAAAGTTTAAGTTCAGTCTTTGTTTTAGGTACAAATGAGTACATTTGGGCAATATTTTTTTGCAGTTCGGAAACCGAAAGGGTATAGCCGTTGCCCCTCTAGATAACGAGACTTAAACTGATCCGAAATCTAAGCGCACGCGTCTTTCATCAGCCAGCACAGTGAGAGGTTCAGCAGCTCCAGGTACCACCTTTTTGCAGGCTTCTGAAAAAATGACATACCTACATCTCTTCTATGTCAAACAGGGAACGACTGATGATCAAGTAAGGCTGCACTTAAAAAACATTTGTGGTAATGAAGACGTGTGCACTGTCAAAGGAAATTATGCCTCGTTTAAGCTAGGCGTGCCGCCTAAGTTGACGGACTTGATTCAGGCCAGTGAAAACTGGGCACTGGACATTTGTATCAAACCATGGAGGGATAATTTTCGTCGCTAAAGTACAAAAGAATAAAAATAAGTCATTTTTATATACCTCAGTATTTTATCAAAATGTAACAGGACTCAGGTCCAAAACCGATTTGTTCTATAATAACCTACTTATTTCCGATAATGACATTATTGCACTTACTGAAACTTTTTTAAATAGCTCCGTCCACGACGCAGAATTATTTCCTCCTGGTTATGTGGTGTTGCGGAAGGACCGCGCGGGGGACGCTGGGTGGGGGGGCGTACTACTTGCGGTGCGAAATAACTATTCTGCGCGCCTAATAACTGACATTGATGGTATTTCTGATGATATGGAAGTCCTAATAGTCAAATTAGAGTACAAGTGTACGCAGTTGTCATGTTGTGTTGTTTACCTTCCGCCGAATTATAAAGATGATCAGTATTTAAATGTTTTGAACTGTCTAGAAAATGCAATATGCAAATATTCAGAGTTGGATGTGTTAGTGTTAGGCGACTTTAACCTTAATTCATGTAGTGTACACGTCCGCCAGCAATTCGAATGTTTTCTTCAGTTCTGCCAAATACACCAATACAACAGCATTCACAACCATCAAGATGGGTTACTAGACTTGGTTCTTAGCGATCTGAGCGAGCAGCGAGTGCGTGTGTCGCGCGCTGCCACCGCGCTGGTACCGCCCGACGGTTACCACCCGCCGCTCGAGGTGACGCTGTCACTGCCGCGTGCGCGAGCCGATACCGTACATTTCCACGCACAACCTTCTAATAATATATCTCGATCACTACGAGTACAATGGAACTTTCGTAAGGCGGACTTTAGTGCACTTTATGCTAATATGGCTGAAATTGACTGGGGATCCGTGTTAAGTTCTAGATGTGTCAACGATGCGACGGAGGCATTATATCTTAAGTTAAGGCGCTGTCAACACCTAAAACTCGCACACTGTCTATTTGTATCGGAGTAAGAGAGAGCGAATGTTACTTGAGCGGCCAGGTTTTAGACGAAAATAATGAATAAATATTGAAATAAAAAAAAGTGTGGATTATTTGTGAAATATGGCTCGTCTACGGTTTAGGTATGAATATGTGGACTTCGTGTTTTTAATTGCAGACCCATACGTCAAAAAAATAAGGACATAGAACCGTTTAAGATGATTTTAAGACCAATCTTTGCAATTATTTTCTATCGAGCCGATTTCATCCAATTATGTTTCGAGTCCGTCTACGGTCTTGGAAATATGATGAATATTAACTTATATTTTTTTTGATGTGCTAGAACAAATAGTTTTTCTTATACAACTGCTCAAATAATATCAATTTCAACAAATTTGGTCTTGTCAGCCTCTTAAATGAATGTATATCTAAGCATGTCCCGAGTAAAAGCAGCCGACCACCTGTTATAGGAAAATACGTCTACCCGACTTGGTACACTCCCGAAATCGTACACACTCTACAAACTAAATATTTCCATTTTAAAAAGCATAAGGAAACAGGTTCCGAATTTAATAGAGAAATGTTTAAATACTATAGAGGCCATGCTAAGTTTTTAATCGATATCGAGTATAAAAGGTACAAGGAAAACATTGAACGTGACATAACCGACGATCCGACAACGTTCTGGAAATACGTAAAAAGCAAACGCAAAGACTTGAAACGACACGACGACTACACTTACTTGGATAGAACAGTTACGGGACAAGATGCCGCGAATGCTTTTGCAGATTATTTTAGCTCTGTGTTCCATAGTGAGGTACCCCATCTAGACGCTGAAGAAGCAGCACGGAACAGCGCAGCGAGGAGTGGAGGCGTGCCTGACTCGGCACGGGTCGCCGTGGACGCCGTCAGCGTCACAGATCTGCGGCGTGCCGCCAAGCGACTCAAGCCGCGCTCTTCGGCTGGACCGGATGGTATACCTCCATTTTTGGCAAGGGATTGTATATCTGTCTTAGAACCACCACTTCTTTATATATACAATCTTTCCCTGCAATGTGCCATATATCCATCGTGCTGGAAGTTATCCAGAGTAACCCCTGTACCAAAGAGTAGCGAAGGATCCGACGTGACAGGGTATAGGCCTATTGCAGTACTGTCGGTGTTCGGCAAATTATTCGAATCCATAGTGGACCATCTTATCACTCAGCAGATCACAGATAAAATGGATGACTCTCAGCATGGTTTTCGTCGAGGTCGGTCAACAACGACGAATCACGTAGTCTTGGTCGATTACATAGCCGAAGCTTTAGATGCTCGAGTGCAGGTAGATGCAGCTTACTTTGACTTTCGCAAAGCTTTCGATCTTGTAGATAACGATATCCTCCTGCGCAAATTCGCAGATATAGGATTTATACCTAGGCTCTTAAAATTCTTTGCCAGTTATCTACAAGATCGGAAACAATATGTCAAACTTACTGGATTCGAGTCTCAAACATACTACACTCGTTCTGGTGTAAGTCAAGGCAGCACGCTAGGGCCTACCCAGTTTTTAATCATGATTAATGATCTGCCGAGCGCCGTCAGCACGGCTAAATGTCTAATGTTCGCAGATGATATAAAACTTTTCCACCGTGTTAGGGACGACAATGACCGAGTACGTCTACAGAATGACATAGACGCTATTGCTGAATGGGGTGATAACAATAGACTGGACTTTAACGCCTCGAAATGTGAATATATTACTTTTGCTAGACTCCGCTCACCAATCGCTACTGAGTACAACCTTCGCGGCAACCCACTTCAACGGACCGACGAAATAAGAGACTTAGGACTTACTCTGGACACCCAACTCGACTTTAGACAACATATTACGAAGACCTGCAAAAAGGTATCTAAAACGCTGGGATTCATAATGAGGATAGCTTCCCAATTTTCAACCTCCAAAGTCGCAATCATGCTATACAATGCGTATATCCGCAGTAGACTTGAATTCGGTGCAGTAGTGTGGGATCCGCATGAGATCAAATACAGCACAATGTTGGAGAAAATCCAAAAGAAATTCGCCAGGCATATCTACAAGCGACGATACGGATACTATCCGTTCATGTACCCATCCCTGTTTGTTTCGGGAATGACTGGCCTTAACACGCTTGAGACTCGGAGAAAATTTATACATATAGTACACTATTACCAGCTGCTAAATAATAGAGTAGACAACGCGTCCGTGTTGGAACGCATGGGCCTGCAGGTGCCGCGAGCGAGTGGGCCGGCGGTTGGCGCGGCGGGCGGCGCGGGCGGCGCGGTGGCGGCGCGGCGCCCGCGGCGGCTGCGAGCTGTAGCCGGCGAGCGCACGAGGCGCGGTGCGAACGCTCCTACTGCCAGAGCGCGCACAGCTCTAAACCATATAATACAGGAAGCCGACGGTATAGACATATTTGCTGACAGTATTGGTGTGTTCTGTAGAAAAGTATTAACATTCTTATCGCATAACAGAGTTTAGATTTAAACTGGGACATGTTTCTTGTTGAAGTTGTTTATGAGTTTATTTTAGTTTTTGTTTATTGTTTTATATCGTTACCGTATGTTTTAAATTTCGCATAAAGTGTGTATAATAGTACATTACTGAAGAGGCCGTGAAGTAAGGGATTGCTGGACGAGTTTGGGGTAGACGGCCGAGTCGTAGACGAGGCCGGATACAACGAGTCCAGCAATCCCTGTTCCGGCCGAGGCTTGTATAGTGCTTTTCTCAAACGATGTGAGGAAATAATAAATAGTTATTTGTTATACAAGGGTGCAGTTATATTTTAACCGCGAGTGTGGAATTGAAACACGAGCTAGCGAATGTGAGTGGTTCAAAAATAGAATCCTTTTCACCTCACTAAATTGAGGAAAATTCTACATAAAAAAATCAAAGAAATAAAAAACATTAAAGCAGAAAGAAAGTATTAGTTAAAAAAAGAGAAAAAAAAACAAAAAAAAAACAAAAAAAAAAAAAAAAACATTTAAAAAAGAAAAGAATTAACATACATAAAGTGAAACAAACATTTAAAAAGGGAAAAAAAACATTTAAAGACCATACAACATTTTCAACATTAAAAAATAGACTAAACATCAAGAAAAGGAAACGAAAGCAGCTCATTATAAAAAAACGTTAAAAATTAAAAAAAAAAACAAAAAAAACGAGAAAAAAAAACAGCTCATTAAAAAACATTAAAAAAACCAAAAAAAAAACGTTTAAAAAAAGAAAAAAAAAGGAACAGCTAAAACCTTTAAAAAAAACATAAAAAACGTTAAAAAACTTTGAAAAAAGAAAAAAAAACATTAAAAAAGGGGAAAAACATTTAAAAAGGGAAAAGATAGAAAAAACCATACAAAAATTTCAACATTCAAAAATAGACGGCAAAACAAGAAAAAAAAATACATTTAAAAATTATTAAAAAACGAGAAAAACTAAAAAAAAACAAAAAAAAGGAAAAAAAGAAAAAAACAACTCATTTAAAAAAAAAACAAAAAAAGGTAAAAAAACATTGAAAAAACAATAAAACATTTAAAAAAAGAAAAGTAAAACATACAAAAAGGAAAAAAAATAGAAAAACTTGAAAATAACATAAAAGGCCATACAAAATTTTAAACATTAAAAATTAGACATAAACATCAAAAAAACAAAAACACTTTTTAAAATGATTATAAACGATCACTAAAATCACGAGCATTAAAAAAACAAAAAAATTAAAAACAATAACAATTAAAAAAGAGCACCTACCTAGTAGTGGTTGGCAGTATGTAATTTTCCCTTTGTCTGTTTAATATTAGTAAGCAAATTTAAAAAGTTAGAGTAGCGGCCAATAATGTTTTTAGTTAGGGTTTTCATACATTACTTCTTGGCCTAGGCCAAGAGGTAATGTAGGGAGCCATAAACATGAAACTTCATGTCTTGATTTCGTGACATTAACGCATACATTTCCGAGCATGTTTGAGAAAATATCTTTAGTTATGTTATGTATTTTGTAGGTACCACATAAGTGATTTGGTGTAATACTGTTAACCTATGTGTGAATTAATAAAAATTCTTATTCTTATTCTTTGACGAGAAAATGGTTTTCCTTTTGCTCGGATAATTATCTTTATATACGTTGTAATTTCACAAAATATCAGCCCCAAGATCATCGTGATTTTTGAGATAAAAAAAAAAGGAAAATCGTTTTTATTTATTATCTACTAAAGTAGCTGCTCGATTTTTTTTAAGCGCGTACTTTGCGCGAGATAGGCTCTAGCGAGCGCGCGCGCGTCGTCCTTGGCGCGCTGGCAGCAGTGCGCGCCCAGCCACACGAACATGCTCGCGTGCGCGTCCAGCATCGCCGCCGTCTCCGATCTCTTGCTCGTTATTGTAACGTACCTTGCGCGAGATAGGCTCTAGCGAGCGCGCGCGCGTCGTCCTTGGCGCGCTGGCAGCAGTGCGCGCCCAGCCACACGAACATGCTCGCGTGCGCGTCCAGCATCGCCGCCGTCTCCGATCTCTTGCTCGTTATTGTAACGTACCTTGCGCGAGATAGGCTCTAGCGAGCGCGCGCGCGTCGTCCTTGGCGCGCTGGCAGCAGTGCGCGCCCAGCCACACGAACATGCTCGCGTGCGCGTCCAGCATCGCCGCCGTCTCCGATCTCTTGCTCGTTATTGTAACGTACCTTGCGCGAGATAGGCTCTAGCGAGCGCGCGCGCGTCGTCCTTGGCGCGCTGGCAGCAGTGCGCGCCCAGCCACACGAACATGCTCGCGTGCGCGTCCAGCATCGCCGCCGTCTCCGATCTCTCGCTCGTTATTGTAACGTACCTTGCGCGAGATAGGCTCTAGCGAGCGCGCGCGCGTCGTCCTTGGCGCGCTGGCAGCAGTGCGCGCCCAGCCACACGAACATGCTCGCGTGCGCGTCCAGCATCGCCGCCGTCTCCGATCTCTCGCTCGTTATTGTAACGTACCTTGCGCGAGATAGGCTCTAGCGAGCGCGCGCGCGTCGTCCTTGGCGCGCTGGCAGCAGTGCGCGCCCAGCCACACGAACATGCTCGCGTGCGCGTCCAGCATCGCCGCCGTCTCCGATCTCTCGCTCGTTATTGTAACGTACCTTGCGCGAGATAGGCTCTAGCGAGCGCACGCGCGTCGTCCTTGGCGCGCTGGCTGCAGTGCGCGCCCAGCCACACGAACACGCTCGCGTGCGCGTCCAGCATCGCCGCCATCTCCGGCGCGAGGTCGTACTGGCTGAACGAGATAATCTCCTCGTCTGGAAAAATGAGCAGTACCCAACATTGCAGTGATATGACAAATAGTAAATTGTGTCTCAAGGGAGCAAATTATATATTTACGGGAAGGGCGGCATATTGAATCCCAGGCGTAGCGAGGGATTCTCAAGTAGAATCTTGAGCGTGACGAAGGAATCAACTGTTTACACCCAAGACGGAAATAATTTTGCTATCGAGTGGCACATACTTAATGCTTTTCACATCTTCTATGAGGAAAATTTAAATTAACCAGGGAATATTAGGGAACAAAATATGTAATAGTTAATCTCTCATTTGAGAAAGATGTGAAAAATGCTGCAAACGCAAGACAACGCAAATAGGTATGTTGCCAGCATTGTGTAAGTAACTTAACCAAACGTAGGTAACTTAGTACATAACCCTCCTCCCCTTCGGCAGTCGGGTAATAAGGACCCGGGTACGTCCTAAAACTACGGCCAAGACCACCGGGGGATGGGCAGCAGCATCCTTGGAGTGCGGTGGAAATACTGCGATCGCCAACCCGCATGCCAAGCGTGGCGATTATGGCATATACCCCCTAATGATAAGTACAAAAAAACCACGGCCCCGAGGTTCCGGCGACCCCCGGTACCCTGGTTGTGGTAGCGGCCACGGCCAGGATACCAGCGGGGTCAGGGGTGCGAAGAATCTCCGGCGAAGATCCGGCTACCACCACCGACGACCCTTGGCCCTGGCAACGTACAACACGCGCACACTGCGGACCGACGAAAAGATAGCGGAACTGGAGGAAGGATTGAGCAAGTTGCGCTGGGATGTCATAGGGTTATCTGAAGTATCTGAAGTATCGCTGCCGGTAGTAGTTAAATCTATGGTCGACAGCGACAGATCTTGGAGGGCAATGCTTTCCTTCTGTGAGGAAGTAGTGGCACAGAAGGAAAGGGCGGAACGGGCCAGAGAGGATGCCGTAGAGGCGCCCCAGCAGCGCCGCCGGAGAGTTGGCCGCAGGAGGCTGGCGCACGACCGCCGACTGCCACCATAAGGAGGACCTCCAGGCGACGAACACGGGGACGTTCGTCGTCCGAATGAGTAGGGTCCTCGGGTTGGGTGGTGTGCCAAGTGTTCCGGGCACACTACTGTTTTGATGGAGGGGGGATGGGTGGTCCCCCAGTGTTGGATCCGACTGCGGACGACCACTGGCCGGGACGCGGAAGAATAATGGTCCCCGTATCCCGGCCAAAAAGTGGGTGTGAGGAACACCCGGGGGTTTTTAGTCAGTACAAGTCTGACATAACCACTGCTCCTCCCCGTGGCGCGGTGGTATCCATGAGGATTTTCCCCCGGACAAAAAAAAAAAAAAAAAAAAAAAGGGTTATCTGAAGTCCGAAGAGAGGGGGAGGACACGATAACCCTCAAATCTGGCTACTTGCTCTATTTCCGGGAGGGCGACCAACAGTTCCAGGGAAATGTTCCTCGTCCACAAGTCCCTCGTGAATAACGTGGTGAAGATCGAGAGTGTATCGACTAGGGTGGCGTACCTAATACTCAGAGTATCCAACAGGTACTCGTTGAAGGTCATACAGGTTTAAGCGCCGACCTCGGCACTCTCCGACGAAGAGGTGGAGGCTATGTATAATCTCGAAGGCCATGCATAGTTCCAAAACCTACTTCACCGTTGTCATGGGGGACTTCAACGCAAAACTGGGTAAGAGAGATGGTGAAGAGCTGAGAGTGGGGCAATTTGGATTTGGAAGTCGGAACCACCGGGGCCACTTACTGGCTGGATTCTTGGAGAAGGAGGGACTCTATATGATGAATTCCTTCTTCAAGAAACGCGAGCACAGAAAGTGGACCTGGATGAGTCCCGACGGTGCAACTAAAAATGAGATTGACTTCATCATGTCGACGAGGAAGCATATATTCAATGATGTCTCTGTGATCAATACGGTTAAAACCGGGAGCGATCACCGTCTGGTAAGAGGCACATTGAATATATGCGTCAAGCAAGAGCGCTCTCGATTGATGAAGTCTACGCTCCGTCCAGCATCAATCCAAATTCAAAACCCCGAGAGCTTTCAGCTCGAACTTCAAAACCGTTTTGATTGCCTAGGTGGCGATGTGGACGAACTGAACGACGGGTTTGTGGAAGCTGTCCATGCCGCTGAGTCTAAGTTCTTCAAGGCCCACCGGACCAACATAACTAAAAGGCTCTCTAGCACCACTCAGAAGCTCATGAAGGAAAGGAGTGAAATGATCCTACAGATACAGTCTTCAGCCGATGCGACCTTATACCAGCAGCTCAATAAACATATCTCCAAGTTACCCGCGATCTGCGCCAATTCAATACAAATCGTATTGAAGAGGCCATCCAGCGTAATAATAATAAGGGCTCTAAAGTGTTCTCGAGAGATCTGTCTATTGGGCAGAGCCAGCTCGCCAAGTTGAAGACTGAAGATGGTAGACTCGTTTCTTCTAATCCTGAGATTCTGGGTGAGATAGAGCGCTTTTACGGACAGCTATACATGTCAACTCGCAGACCCGAAGTTGGTCTGGCGAAAAACTCTAGAGCCAGACTAACCCGACACTATACCGACGACATCGCCCGGACATCAGCCTGTACGAGATTGTGATGGCTCTCAAACAGCTCAAGAACAACAAGGCACCCGGTGAAGACGGAATAACATCCGAACTCCTGAAGGCGGTTGGAAAACCGATCCTAACGGCCCTGAAGTTGTTCGATTCCGTCTTACTGAAAGGGAGAACGCCAAAGGCATGGAACGGACGAGTGGTGGTGCTGTTCTTCAAAAAAAGGGTGACAACACCCTGCTGAAGAACTACCGACCCATCTCACTTCTGAGCCATGTCTATAAGCTGTTTTCGAGAGTCATTACAAATCGTCTCGTACGCAGGCTAGATGACTTCCAGCTTAGTACCGTAGACCACATCCACACGCTTCGCCAGGTTATACAGAAGACTGAAGAGTATAACCTGCCTCTCTGCTTAGCATTCGTGGACTACGAGAAAGCCTTCGATTCGATCAGAACTTGGGCTGTATTGCAGTCTCTCCAGCGGTGCCAAGTTGACTACCACTTTATCGAAGTTCTGAAGTGTTTGTACGAGAACGCCACTATGTCAGTCCGACTCCAGGACCAGAGCTCGAAACCTATTCCGCTGCAGCGGGGAGTCAGGCAAGGAGATGTTATTTCTCCAAAACTGTTCACCGCTGCACTGGAGGATGTTTTCAAGACTCTGGACTGGAGAAGGCTAGGCATCAACATCAACGCCGAATACATCACTCACCTTCGTTTTGCTGACAATATAGTAGTCTTGGCTGAGACCATGGAGGACTTAGACCTCAGTAAAGCTTCCGAGCGAGTTGGTCTAATAATGAACATGGATAAGACGAAGATCATGTCAAATGTCCATGTAGTACCAACTCCCATTACAATCGGACTCTTTACGCTCGAAGTTTATTTATTTAGTAGTATAAATATACATATCGCTTACAGACTAGTCCAACACGTGATATGTACACAACAATAAAAAGATTAAGACTAACACAAAAAATAAAACATCAATACTTAAAGCTACAAAGTCACGATATACAAATATTTACGAAAAACATAATTGTCTGCTTGCGGCTCTTGTAAACTCAGTCAGAGTGCAATTAAATAAGTCTATTTTAGTTGAAAGCTGGTTAAGTATGGTTATGGCTCGGACAATGGGTGCAGTAGCGAGCAGGTTGGTGCGCGCTACGGGGCGCGCGAGCAAGCGCGGTGCGCGCCGCCGCGGCCCGCATGGAGCCACTAGCGCCAGCGACTCTAGCACGCCGGGGTTATGTAACATACCGCGTAACACCTTGAACACATATGTAGCCAATGCTAAGTTCCTCCTTACTTCCAACTTGGTGTAGCCGACCATACCGAGGACAAAAAGCGTTGGGTACATCAAGGGATAGAATGGATATACCCCGTATTCTTTCAAATATAGATACCTGGTGAATTTGTTTTGTATCTTTTCGATCATCAGATTGTACTTCGTCTCGTGTGGATTCCATATGATCGCGCCACACTCCAACCTGCTCCTGACAAGTGCGTTATAAAGGACTTTTACTGTAGCGGCATTATAAAAATTATTTGTTTGTCTTAATACAAAACCTAAATTCTGAAAGGCTTTTTTGCATGTTTCAATAATTTGCTTTCGGAAAGACAAGTCAGGTGCAGCGTGTAGCCCCAGATCAAGTTGTAGACGATTATGTATACCTAGGACAGACTGTCCAGTTAGGTAGGTCCAACTTCGAGAAAGAGATCAATCGTCGAATCCGACTCGGCTGAGCAGCGTTCGGGAAGCTACGCACATTTTTTCGTCCAATATTCCGCAGTGTCTCAAGACGAGAGTCTTTGACCAGTATGTGTTGCCAGTGATGACATATGGCACTGAAACGTGGTCGCTTACAATGGGCCTCATAAGAAGGCTCAAAGTCACCCAAAGGGCAATGGAGAGGGCTATGTTGGGAGTTTCTCTGCGTGATAGCATCAGAAATGAGGCTATCCGCAGCAGAACCAAGGTAACCGATATAGCCCTCCGAATCGCTAAACTTAAGTGGCAGTGGGCGGGGCACATTGTACGTAGAACTGATGGCCGTTGGGGCGGAAAGGTTCTTGAGTGGCGACCACGTACCAAAAGGCGCGGCGTTGGTAGGCCCTCCACAAGGTGGACTGATGACCTGGTAAAGGTCGCGGGAGTCCGCTGGATGCGGGTGGCGCAGGACCGGTCACTTTGGAACTCTTTGGGGGAGGCCTATGTCCAGCAGTGGACGTCTTTCGTCTGATATTTTTTTTATTGAGAGATAATTATACAAAAATATACTAAATAAATTAAAATAGCATCGTTAAACCGTTCGGTTTGTCTCGATGCTAGCGCAGTGACTTACTGCTAACAGAAAGATAAATAACAATCAATAAGTCTTACCATACCGTATATGATGATGATGATGAATAAGGAACTTACAAGTATACTGGCCAGGCCCTCCCAAAGCGACGTAGAAAAGGCGCGGCGGCAGCGGACGTTCCATCTCCTTCAGCGGTGAGGCCACCAGCAAGTCGCGGCGGTCGCCGATGGCCGCCCAGAAGTCCGGCTTCTCTTTGCCTGAAATTATAACTTTATTTTGCCTTAATACTGTTCAATGGTGCAGGCTGGTGAGGACCGTAGTCAGCGTTTTGCCATCATAAACCGTCGTGAAAGAGTAAAAGTATGTCGCATACAATATGGGACCGACGCACGAGATGCTTCTGAAAGTTTAGTAGGTAGAACAATTACCTAAAAACGTAACTCTTAATATGTCTTGGACGAGACATACATGAAGCCTAGGTGCGAGATATATGTCGGCCTGTGGTTGGTACAGGCTGACGGGATTCACTCCGCATTTCGTTGCGCACGCGCCTCGACGAACCTGCGTAAGGTAGTATCGGGGTACCTTGCATGACAAGCGTGTGTTCTGCGGCCGCCATGTTCTTGGCGACCTCGCGCTCGTCGCCCGTGGCGTGCGCGGCGCACCACACCCACACGCGCGCGCCCTCGCGCAGCACGTAGCACGCGCCGCGCCCGCGCACGCCTCGACGCACCTGCGTAAGGTAGTATCGGGGTACCTTGCATGACAAGCGTGTGTTCTGCGGCCGCCATGTTCTTGGCGACCTCGCGCTCGTCGCCCGTGGCGTGCGCGGCGCACCACACCCACACGCGCGCGCCCTCGCGCAGCACGTAGCACGCGCCGCGCCCGCGCACGCCTCGACGCACCTGCGTAAGGTAGTATCGGGGTACCTTGCATGACAAGCGTGTGTTCTGCGGCCGCCATGTTCTTGGCGACCTCGCGCTCGTCGCCCGTGGCGTGCGCGGCGCACCACACCCACACGCGCGCGCCCTCGCGCAGCACGTAGCACGCGCCGCGCCCGCGCACGCCTCGACGCACCTGCGTAAGGTAGTATCGGGGTACCTTGCATGACAAGCGTGTGTTCTGCGGCCGCCATGTTCTTGGCGACCTCGCGCTCGTCGCCCGTGGCGTGCGCGGCGCACCACACCCACACGCGCGCGCCCTCGCGCAGCACGTAGCACGCGCCGCGCCCGCGCACGCCTCGACGCACCTGCGTAAGGTAGTATCGGGGTACCTTGCATGACAAGCGTGTGTTCTGCGGCCGCCATGTTCTTGGCGACCTCGCGCTCGTCGCCCGTGGCGTGCGCGGCGCACCACACCCACACGCGCGCGCCCTCGCGCAGCACGTAGCACGCGCCGCGCCCGCGCACGCCTCGACGCACCTGCGTAAGGGAGAATGGTCTCAAAAACAATGCCATTGTATGCTTTGTTACCGGTGGTTGACTTCTTAGAGGATTATTTTTTAACACATTCGATGCCAAAGATTTCGTAGTCGATACGCTCGTAGTCGATACCGCATTTTTCTGCTTTGTAGAGGAAAGCGGCAACGAGCATCAGTGCATCCGCTATGTGGATCTTGGTATCGAAAGTGTCAAAGAAATGAAACTAATTCGTTTTATATAGGCTCGAGTAGTGTATTGCTCTTTTATGTCTTAATAGCGCAATGAAGCTCTATGTCCCTAGGCCAGTACCTATATAGTTAAATTGGTACCTACACTACATTTCTACTCAAGTTCTACGATGACGGCATAAAATCATTATTAGCAAAATGTCAAAACAGTTGATCGGAAATCCTAACATTGGTAAAATGGTCAGTCGGCAGCAGGTCGTTAATACCAATAGAATTAAAATCAGTGAAATACCTCAACACCGCGCGCCTCACGCGCATATTGCCCCGAGACCAGGACCAACGCGCGCGCCGGCGCCACCACACGACGCCCCATTGCTGCCAAAACAATTACTACTTTAATACAATAACGTTGAGACCATTGTCGCGTGAAAGAAGTACATTCAAAACGTAGGAGGATCAAAACTACCGATTGAGAAGAATCTGTACAATTGTTTGCTACGTACGATCGTAGTCGGATGCGCTGCCTACGTAAGTGATCATCCGTCCTTTGAAAATTTGCAAGAAGTGCGCCGGCTCCTTGCCTTGGTAAACCCACGCCTGAAAGAAACAACAGATTACTCGTACTACTCGTACTTACTTAATAGGTGAACATATGCCCACAAATATTTAAGTCTACGTTCAAAGTCTAAATAAAGTAAATTGTACCTGGACGGGAAAACGCCCCAACTTATTGTAGAGGTCTTTGGCTTCTTTAGCTCCCAAATTCCTCAGATCATTTGGCGAAGAGCCACCCTGAAAGAACAAACGTTTGTTGTTGTATACAAAAAAAAACGCAAACTTGACGAAACGCACCAAAGCTCGTTGCGGAATGCCACATTTGATGTTAAGCGCTGTTTGCGCTTAGTAGTATATGTAATTACTTTAATGAAAAGGACCAGTATCTAAGAGCAAACTAGCACTAAGTATTTATGTTTAAGCTTCAGTGACCACGACACCTAAATAATAGTCGGTGGTTGTTCTACAGTTCGTAAATCTGGGGCGCGTCAAATAACAATGCGCTACTGCGCGTGAACAAAGATTACCATCCAGTAGTAGAGTATGGACTGATCGCCGGTGGGCGCGTGGTAGGTGTACAACACCACGTAGCAGTCCCGGTCGTAGAAGACGGCCGCCTGCGGGCGCTCCACCTCTACGAGTCCTTCCTGAACGCGCCACACGCGCAGCGCGCCCGATCCGTCGTCCGGCAGCTGAGCCTGCGGGAACAGAGAGTTGCGATCAGATCAGTCCTTGAGTTTGCTACGTCTGTCTCTGGAAATGGCCTTCTTTACACCTACACTACGAGACATGGGACTATGATTATCTACGCGCGTTTGAGCCTATAACAACAAAGTTGGTAAAAGCAGCTCGAAATTTGGTCGTAAAGTCGCCTTCAATACTTACTAGGTATATAGCACGCTTTGACAGTGGTATTTAGGAATCTGAATTCTGAAAAAACAAGTTAAACTGACACCTAAAAGTGAAAACGCTCAAGTAACAGTAACATATGAACTGTCCAGGATTTACCTCAGCAGCAAGCCACGCGTTAGCAGCAAGACTGACGGCATCTAGCCTCGTGGTAGCGGACCGCGCGACCCGCACGCGATTGTCGCGGCGCTTGTCGCACCAGCGCCACTCGTGGAACAGCGCGGCGAACTCAAGTGGCTCGCGGCCGGCCGCGGTGGCGCAGACGGGCCCGACGTGGCGCCGGGCACGGGCCAGGCCGCGGGCGGCGGCCAGGGCGCCGCGGCCGGCGGCCGCCGTGGCTGACGGGCCCACCCACGCCCACACGCCGCGACTGCCGGCGTCCACGATGTAAACTCCCTGCAATATTATAGTTTTAATCAGATGTGTTTCACAAACATAGTAGGTATCTATCTATTCAACATAGATAGAGTACTGAGATCTGTCTAGGCTTATTACCGCGGCGGTTACCCGCGGGTACCTATATACTTAGCGACTTAGACGGGCAGTTTTTTGGAGGGATCGAAGCTCAAATTACCTAACAAAAATCATTGACGTAGTCCATCGGATTAGCAAGTTGAAGAAGCAGTGAACCGGGAAAGGCTGTGTTATCTGGAGAAATGATAACCGTTACGGAAAAGCTTTCTTTGAATGGAGACTGCAATCTAAAATGTTTATGGACCCGCATCGAGAGTTTAGGCCTTAGCGTTACCTGTGCATAAACAAGGTATTAGTGCAGAATTCCCGCAGACTAAGGTTGCATGGAGTGGAGAACTAGGCAAGAAGGGCTCAAAAGAGCCGGATGAGAGTGGGTGCAAGTCGAGTTCAGTAGCGTGCCTACTTTGTTGGCATAAGTTGATTCCTAAAAATATCGATCACTTACGTCATCAGCCAAGTCTTCTCTGAACAAGGGGGCCCGCTTGACCTCCTCAAGCCTCGCAGCCGGGCGCTGCGACGGCACGGCGAGCGGCACAACGCGAGGCGGCTGCGTGGCGCGGTACAGCCGCGCCGGCCGCGGCGGCTCGGCGGGCGGCGTCGCAGGCCGCACCGAGCGTGCACGGAGCTCGAGTAGTGCGTCTAGCAGCGCCCGGTCGACTGGCGGGAGCGTCTGCTCGTAGCCGTCGTGAGCGATGGCGATGCGACGCGCGGTCATGCCCTTGTCGGCGCCGCGGGCCATGCGGTATGCGATCTAAAGGAAAGTAAGAATCGTAAATATGCTATTGAGTGTCCGGTTGCCCATACAGTAAGTGGAAAAGATATTTTCATTACTTATACCTGTATTCAAAAAGAGACTGATGTCCTATGACTATGGAAAAAGCGACCATCATGGACCTAAGAATGAATGATTGGTCCCTGATTTACCTTAGCACCGAACATCTTCTCGATCAAGTTGGCCGCGCGGCCGAGCCATAGCACGAGCAGCGACGCTGTGTCCAGCACGAACACGCCGTCGGCTGCGAGCTGCGCCCACGACACCGGGTCCAGCTGCAGTAGCACGGGCCGGCGCCCGCGCACGCGGTACAGCCGGGCGCCGCCGTTCAGGCTGCAGCCGCTGCGGAGGATTCTGGGGGTACGAGAGTTAGCGATTCTCAATCAGCTAGTGTTGGGTACCTTTTGTTTAGGTTTAAATAATAGCGTAAATAATATTTGGTATATTTATTTTATTGTTGACACATAGAAAAGGTAGTGAGTGACTGATAAAATTCAACGTCCGTATGACCATGACCATAGAGAAACGTATTAGATACCTAGTTTAAGTTGGCAACTTCATTATTGCAAAATCTTAACGCGCAATGCCAATAACGTTGTGACAGGCAAAACATGAGACAAACATATGCATTGACAAGTCTGCACTGTTTTCATGAATTGTCAAAACATTCTATTCAAATTTGTTTCGTGTGACAAGACCGTAAAGTTGATCTTCGCAGATTTATATTTTGTATACATATTTTCGTAGCAGTTACTGAATCTATAAGTTTATTAATCCTATCCTATCCTATCCTATCCTATACTATTAAACGAGCAATATTTGTATATATATATATATTTGCAATCGCGTTCTCGGAAACGGCTCTAACGATTTCGATGAAATTTGGGATACTGGGGTTTACGGGGGCGAGAAATCGATCTAGATTGGTCTCATGTCCGGGAAAATTAGTTTTCTCCGTATTTTCTCCATGAGCTCGGTCGCCCAGGGACTGACATATTTTATTTATTCGTATGGCATTACTAAATTACAGAGTCGCTTTACTTAACTATTATAATGTAATGTCTAAATTCTTCACCCATTGGGTAGCGTTTGCGTCAGGTGAGTGCAGGTCTAAGATATTCCCAGAGAATTTCCGGTTCGGACAGTCGTTGATTATGTGGCGAATCGACTGCACAGGCGCTCCGCAGTCGCACGCTGGTGATGCGCGCCAACCACATCTATGCAGGTACTCCGCACAGCGTCCGTGTTCGGTGCGCAATCTGTTGAACTGGCACCATAGCCTACTGGGTGCTGAGAAGCCCCAAGGTTTGCATGTGGGGTCGTAAGTGCTCGGACTGCTGGCTGGAGCGTTGGACCGCCACTCTGCTTTCCAAGTACTGACATACATATGACTACAATAATATTGTGCGTCATTTGCAGGATACTAATTATGTAATTTTTATTGTATACAAGTTTTTGAACTTGCCCTATACACATTATTTTTCTCTTGTGTAAATCTATTTTTCTACTCCTGTACCGTTATCTGTCATTTATATAGGCTGTAGCTCAAATACAATGACACCACTAATAAGTCGTCGAAAAACTCTATGCTCTATGGCCCAAAAACGCACTGTTTAGCGTACTTTTTTGGTTCATACATTTTTCATAAAAACACTGTTAATTTTTTTTAAATCGGCCGCTATATTGCAGTGGTGCCAACTTCATAAACAAATATTTCGAAATAAAAGTTTTTATTTACGATTTAACATTTGTATATTTATACATTATTTACTACAATAATAATAAATCATCATCTGTTAAATTACATGTTTTATAAATTCTTGGTATTATTTATGAAAATAAACTTCGAATTCAGTCCGGGTCCGGATTAGGTTTGGTTCGGATGGCAAATGCGAACAAATTAAAAACAAAACAAACCATAAACAAGAAGTGTCACATTTCCGATTTCCCACCAAAATATATACAGTTCAAAATTAAAAGATGAAAGATGATAAACTGTTAGTCCTAGAATATTAAGATTGTATTCGTGTTTGTGAAGATAAAAGTGTACGTTCCTTTTAAAATGGTAGAAGCAATTAATAACTGCACTCCTGAAGAAATTGCGTGAGTAGCAAAAGTACGAATAGAAAACTTGCTGCCCGAAAAGGCTAACTAAATTGTAGTCTGCTATTTATTTAAAATTTGTCGTAGAAAAAGTATTGTATGCAACGGTTTATAACTGGTCTAAAAACGCTCGTGGCGTCTTTAATTGCGATGCTCGCCAGGGCTCGCATCGCAACTCACGCCACTCCCATTTTAAGACCCTTCTTATAAAACAGTTGCATAACATACTATTTTAGGACAAAGTACCTATTCCTTTTTTCAATGCCTTGTAAAGTGACATTTATTGACTGCGTCAACAGATTCTTTAGAACATCACCTGTTGTTTAGATGTCGCTAGTGTATTCGATAGTTCATAGAAGGCGTATTGATATAAGCGATATCTATTGGCGTCACCAATGTTTTTAACCAGTTAACTAACGCCCCCTGGTGGTCATTCAAATTAAGGTGGTTTTATTTTAATGTATGGCGTTGACATATCTTCTTATACTTTATTTATGGTATGACAGAGTTGTTTTGTGACCATTGTTAGCGATATAATTTACTTTAAAAACAAAGTTTAAACCGACTTCAATTCAGTAGGTACTTCGCCAAGCCACACATATGGTACCTACATGAAAATTTCCACATTTCCTCTCCAATTTACCACATGAACTGCTTTCCGAGAGCAAAATGCGTCGATTATTACAGAAAAAACCCAAGTCGCTATAAATAATAAAAAAAATATAGGTTCCTTTATTTCAGAACATTATTCCAGAAAACATTAAATTAAATTAAACTTTAAAACATTAAAATTATTTAAAAACTATGTAGGTATTTAAAACATTAGGGCTATATGTGGGCTGATAATATTTGAGGAGTTCCGTCAATTCCTCTAGGATCTCAGAATTAACACTTCATACTTAGTTGCTGCTTCAACGGAATCATGTCAGAGTTCCATAAGTCATCCGTGGTCTTCATCATCAGTTCCACTTCACCAAAATTGCGATTTCCGAGGGTAAATACACGAGTTATAATAGAAAATACCGAAATCACTACACGCGTGCCTATAAAATTTGAGGGTTGCCCTCAATTTCCCTGGGATCCCATCATCAGATCCTAAATTGGTGACAATGGGACCACCTCGCGGGAGTCACTCACACTCTTTTGAATAAAAAAACAATTTTGGAAATCGGTTCACAATAGGGAACATTACTGCCGCCAGAGGCAGCACTACCACTAATAGTAAACCAGTATAGGAATATAGGGATTCACACACACATCCGCATTGATTGTCAAATGAGTGACAAGGATGCTTGCATATACAATACCGCAAGTGGCAACGAGATACAATGACAACGCTGCTAGTGTCGCCACCTACGAAGAGTTTTGCGTAATGTTCCCTATTGACGGAGAAATCGGCGAACATACATTAAAAAAAAAACATACAGTGGAACATATAACCTCCTCCTTTTTTGAAGTCGGTTAAAAATACGCTGACTATATGTCGTGGCTGAAAAGTTTATTCAATAGTACCGTTGTTCAGTCGAGTTCGATTATGTGTGCATGGACAAAGTGATCAAATTATGCATGTGAACACGACTTTATTATTGAAGGCTCAGATATTTTTGAGCCTTTGGGAACCTACAGATGTTTATGAACGGGACTATGCTTCAAAACAAGTGCCAACTAGGGCAGACTAGCAAACTAGCATCTGCTAGGTACCTACCGTTTACATCGGTGACACATTACCAAATGCGATTTAATTGTAGGTAGGTATAGGTCCCTCAGACATGAGGATACGAACAAGAAAAAGAAGAATAATTCAATTTCCTCGCTCAACGCATCGGCCTGGCGATCCAGCGAGGAAATGCTGCCAGCGTCTTCGGTACCATGCCGCAGGGGCCATTTTTAGATATATTTTAGTTTTATTTAGATGTATTTTAGTTTTAGTTAAGTTTAATTATAGTGGTGTATTTATTAAATTAAATAAAATGTATGACTCTAAATAAAAAAAAAGAAGAATAATTAGGTACATCTGATTAGGTAGGCACAAAAGTTTTGAATGCGTCATATTAGGTAACCTTCCTTACGCTCAATTCCAAAGACTAGATTCTAGAGATTATCAAAATAATATGGACACTTCGCATTCCAATCTTATAGTTAGTGCTTAGTGCCTTATAGATCTCAGCATAACATTACAATTTTAGTATAGGTTGCATGCCACGGTGCCAATTGCATCGCGGAAGTAAGAGAGCAGCCTGGGAGACTCCTTGGTGACAGCTTCCCGGTGTACGACCGCGGGCGCGACCAGGTACGCCGCGAAATGGGTCCCGCGCCGCAGTGCCAGGGCCGCGAAGGCGCCGAGATTGAATCGTATAAATTACAGTTTTTGCTTAGTACTAGGATAGCTTAGCACACGGACCTGATTCCATCGCGGAAGTAAGAGAGCAGCCTGGGGGACTCCTTGGTGGCTGCTTCCCGGTGTACGACCGCGGGCGCGGCCAGGTACGCTGCCAGCTGGGTCCCGCGCCGCAGCGCCAGGGCCGCGAGGGCGCCGCTGCGCTCGCCGGCCCACGAGTGGATGTGGCGCTCGGCGCATTCTGTGTTGCCGTTCTCTTTCACTTCTCGCCTCTGCAATTATTAAATAATCGTGTTATGCTAGCCTAATAGCAGCAAATTACGCAGGACGCAACTGTGATAACACTGAGATGAAAGAGAGAGAGTTATCCTAATCTATCTTCACCTCCAACGGCTCCAACTGTTTTTACTGACAATTTGTAATTATGCTTTAGTAGAAGCGAATGTGTGATTTACAAGCTGTTCCGAGTACAGTCGAGAGTGAACGAATACGTATATAGGTATATAAATAACGACATAAATATCTGTACAGAGGCCCTAAGCACACTAGGTTTTATGTCGGCGAAAATGTACTGAAACGTCACGTAAAACGCGACATAAAACGTAGTGTGCTAGGGCCTCAGGACTCTATTGTCAATGTCATAATGGCGTGTACCTAAATATATTTATGTAATTATTTATGTACGTATTCGTTCACCCTCGACTATACCTATTGCTAGTTACTTAATAGCTGAAGGCTTCAGACGATGCGATGAAAGCTTTGGATGAAAGTGTATAGAGATGAAGAAACAAACGACGACCACTTGTTTCTAGTTTTAAGTGGCCTTTAGTCAGGTCTAAAGGCCACTTTAGATAGATACTTACGATGACATCTGGGCCCGCCGGCTGGCCGGGCATTGACGAGGAGTACACTAAATAGGCTTCGCCATCGTAGAAGGTGCCGTAGTGGGTCCGCGGTAGCATTTCCGTACCGGATTCCTGTCGGAAATGAAATAGGTGGGTGCATTATGTTCCAATTTCATTTGAAAAACATGAGAGACTTTGTATCAGAAGATTGTTTGTCAAAATCAAAACAAAATACCTAATGATAATTTCGTGTTCAAAGCTTGTATCACGGAGCATCGGAACCTTAACAGCGACGACGCTCTTACACGCGAGTAAAGACGAGTCCTGCATGGTCTTGGCGGGGAATCGTGGAAAGGGGTTTTAGGCGAAAGTTGACATTAGTTCAAGTACCTAATCTACGTAGGTACCTATTTACGTAACCTTCGTTGGCAAGCACCGCGTACTTACGAGTAGATTGACCATTGAAAGTGAAATGCGCGTGTGACACTTATTAGGCTGTATATGATCAGTCGACCGTACCTGCTATTAAATCTTCGATAACTTATACTTACACATCGCAAAGAAAGCATTAAGGTAAACTTTGATGTCGTTATAAACCCAATTCGACTTAAGAAAAGTAAATAAATTCTTTCACAACGCAACCACAGCCTTAATTAACGTAAAGTAGGAAAGCATTTCATAATAAGATATCATAATTGCCTCTGTTTTCTCTAAATGCAATTTAGATCAAAAGCTAAAGAAGGTGATTTGACTTGATTACTACGTGCAGAGAAAATATGTATGCCCACAAGCTACAATATGCCAATGGAGGCGGCAAATGCGTTCGTGCATATACGGTGGACGCAAATTATGAAGTCACGCGCGTCTGTGACGCGAGTTTTCATGAAAACTCATTTTTTATCCATGCACTTTCGACAGTTTATCTCATAGCTCGTGAAGATTATTAAAAAATATTCATTGATTCGATTACTTTTCTAATGAAATATACGTGCGAGCTTGTTGACAAGCTCCATATTCACTTGAATAATAAAATCAATGTAACTGGCTAAGTAAGTAACTAGGTAAGTAAGTATATGAATTTATTAGCATAGATACCTAGATACTTCCAATTTATTTAAATAATAATGTCGGTGATCAGTTGATCACAGACGACAGGCTTGTATACTTAGTTATACCTACAATTTTTGGATAGGTATCTAAAACATCTATGTCCAGAAATAATGAGCGTTGATTGACATTAAATATCATTTATATTCTAATGCACATCACACTATATTGTAAATTGAATGACGATACCTAGTGGTTGACATATTTGTTCTTTTGATTTTGTTTTATTTTTATATTTACTCGTTATTGAGTAAATTTGTTGACATTGTATTAATTTAATATTATATCTTTATTTTTTCTTTGTTTTTGACGATCGTGATAAATAATCTTATTTTTTTGACATGAAAGCAAATTTGTAATGTAATTTTTTATCATGAAATAAATAATCTAATCTAATCTAATCTAATCTTTGGAAATAATTCAATATCAGCCTAATTATCTGTATACAGCTTTTATATGTTATTTTAAAAAACTTTTACTATTGAAATCAATAATTCTATGGACCGGAAGTTAGGTAAAAAAATTTACCCGCAAGCAAAAATGCTATCAGTATTTTTTCAACACATTTGCTCGTAACGTGCTTCTTATTGTGCCGCTTTTAGGCTCATAATCCTGGGTATTAAACACGCGTGTTTTATAACATTATGGCACTCGTGTGTTATGTTTATATCCCGAATAAGACACGTTGGCACCTTGCAGCAAGGTGTATGTATGGACTCGGCGCATTCTTAAATTGACCGGGTTATACAGGTCTGTTTTTAATTATCGGCAAATGGATTTTTACTCGACTAAACAAATTAAATCCTTCTTGTGAATTAATTGATTATTTCTTCTTGGATATGATATAGAAACGTTTCATTTAGTAAAACTATTTACTTTTGATAACATTTTACATTAATCTATAAGAAAATATTTATTTTATTTTGTATTGGCTGTTTAGAGATTTCATCTAAGCCTCGCTGCAGGCGCACTGCGCGAACTTCACAAAAAAAATAGTTTGCGCGCCATTATAGGTTATAGGTAATTTCACAAATATTAGTAAACATTGATGAAGCGTGTTTGGTTATTATTAAAAATGTTGACTCGTGGTGAATAGAAAAGTGATAATAGTACATTACTTACCTAGGGCGGTTAAACAAAGAATGTCTCAGATCGCAGGTATTTGACGCCCGAGCCGAAGGCAAGGGCGATAAATATGCGCTCTGAGGCTTTCTTTATTACCGCCCGTGGTAAGTACAAAATTTTACGTCTCTATCTGGCCAGGAAGTGGGGTTTTCCGCACGCATAGCGTGCGGTAATTCCTACTTTATGGCCAGGTATGACGTAAATAGAATTGACGCCACTGCAGTACATTCTTGGAGATGTAAGTACAATATATGTGAGTAAAAACCTGTTGTCATCAATAACTAAAGGAAACAACTTAGGAGCCTGTAACATTTTCATTTTATGAAAAGGATTTTTTCCTCGCAATTGTGTTGAATAACATCGTATGACACGCGTGAGCTTTGATAATTACATCAGAGGCGAAATTGTCACGCGAACCGCAGGTGAGCGTGATAAGAGAGCCGATAATGATCAAATACCTCACTTGTATCACAATGTAGGTACTATTATAATGCAAACATGTTTGAGTACACAAATTTGGAGACTTACTACCTGAATCCAAAAATATATGCATTAGGAAATAACCGCATTTTAATGAAATATTTACGACCTTGAGATAATATTGAATTTCATCTGGCCTATAGAAGGGTTTATTAATTAACAAAAATAAGTGGATTCTGCGCGTATCCCAAAGAACGTATATAGACGTAGTCAATTATAAAGTAAAGAAAGTTTACCTATACCATTTTCGCCTGATTTTTACGGAATTTATAAAGATTAAGTACTTTTCATTATTTTTTACCGTTGCGGTATTAAATTTAGGTGGATTATTAATGAATATTTAGTCAAATTACCCAACCTATTTTTTGGTGTAAAAATATGGCTGATATCGATATATTGTTGTGTTTTCATAGAGCGAAACCGTAAAGTTCTCAGGGTATTGAACTCTCGAAACAGTTTAGCACTGTTCCAGATACTTAGTCTGAGCGTTTGAGATGAGATATCGCCGCATCGGCCGTTTGAGCACTTCTGTCATCAACAGGGGGCGTATTTTTCATGCCGATGACATCAATTTGACGTCACGCTGCATATACGAGGGGCGGCTGATAAGTTCTAAGCCTAAGGCATAAAATGAAAGAAACGTTGAAGTTCAAAGTATAGTACACATTCAGTAACATTCTGGGGAATTTAACGGTTACCACCACATTAATATAATACCATTAAGTATATTATTATAAACAGGCAAGAAAAGGTCACCATATCTGCCAAATTCGGGTATTTCGGCATTTTTCAATTCCGCTCATAAAGGTAGTAAAAGGTTAGTATACATAAAGGTAGCTCGTAAAATTAGAAGAGTTGATTCATATTCTGCAGTCTACCATCTTTGTGCACGCTATTTTAAAAGTACAAGTCCGCATTATTTAAAAAGGACATTAGCGCCATAATGTCAATCCCGGCTCAGGGCGATCTCTGGTGGTAGTATCTGGGAAAATGTTAAAAAAATAAAAAAATATGTTCAGTCTTATAAAAATCTAAGAATGTAGCAGGTAGCAAAAATGCTAAAAATTCGTAAGAAATGGACAAAATAAACTTTACACGGATATAGAACGTAATAAACATCCTTGAACTGTGTGCTACAGAAATGGCCAGGGCGCTCAATAAAGAATCGTGACTATAAAGTTGGGACATTAATTAGAATTAGACAATAGCAATTCTAATGAAGTTTTCTATTATATCGCCTCCGTAGATTTAATTTACGCGTGCCAGTATGACCCGATTATAAGAAAATTCTACATGCGGCGATTTAAATAAAATTAAATGTCTACCGAAGAATTCCAATAATAAAAGTCGTCTTATAGTTCTATAATCGTGTTTTCGTTCGATGAAGGTATTTTAGTAAATATATACTTGTCAATAGGGACGACAGGGACTTGTCATTAAATATTGCACAAAATTGTTGAGGCCAGTATGCAAAGACAGTTTTCAGGAACGACGTGGTAAACTCGTATCCAAAGTGATATTTTCATAGGACACCATGTCTGTTCACTTGTCATGAGTTGCCAGGCAGATCATCAAATAGACTCGATGCGCTAATATTAATCGCCTACCCGACCATAGGGACCTGGTTTCGAGTTACAATATTCGGTTAACTAATTTGAAAAACGAGTTACGCTTCCAAAGATAAGACGAAAAAAAAGCTGACATAGTAGTTTTGTGCTATTTTAAGGGCAAAACTAAACAATTTTATTTTTGGGAATTTGAAGTACTATATGCTTGATGTGTTAACGTTAAACACTGTATTTTACTCGAGGATAGATATATATTTCAATCAAAATTTTTGGTTCAGGCCTTTCTTTCAATTTATGTCTTAGGCTTAGAACTTATCAGCCGCCCCTCGTAGGATGATCCCAGCAAATAGTTTTATTGTAATTATTAACCATTAGTCAATTATTTTAATCATGTAAAAATTACTTTGAAAGTAATCTTTTCACACGTGGAATAATTAATAGGTACCTACTTGATATGTGAAACGTAAATTAAAATATTTTTTTTGTTTTTATACATACAATTGCAATCAAACTTTATGCAGCGTGACGTAATTTTTGCGTCAACGGTCATTTTTGCGTAACAATACCATTTGATAAAATGTATGTATAAAAACAAAACAAATAGTTTAATTTACGTTTCACGTATCAAGTAGGTACCTATTAATTATTCCACGTGTGAATAGATTACTTTTGAAGTAATTTGTACATGATTAAAATGATTGACAACTAATGATTAATAATCACAATTAAACTATTTGGGATCATCGTATATGCAGCGTGACGTCAAATTCATGTCATCGGCATGAAAAGTACGCCCCCTGGTCATCAAGTATCACAACAGTAAATATCGAAATGTTACATTGATGAAGGAAATGAGCATGGGATGGGTCCAGCCAGTCTAGACAGTGGCTTCCTTGGTCCGTCCGTGGTCACGGTCGGCGGGCTCGGCGGGCGGCGAGCTGTACATTGCGCGATGCTGTGATAACACCCACGCTTCACTGACTCTTACGGCACAGCCACAGAGGCTATATTCGCGTGACATTTATCTCCTATCATAAATAGGTATCTGTATTCCATATACAAAGATTCTCATGATAATGACTTTACAAGTACCATTTGCTTTATGAGAGCATGTCTTCGTTCCACCGTCCCATTGTAATGGATATAAAATTATAGTGCCAAACAATTTTATTCAGATTTAGCAATTTGTCACTAGCTTAACGCATTTGTTGCTTGTCTGCCGAAACTGAAATGTGTAAGTATTACCTAGGCGTAAAAGTGTGAGGAGATAACATTACGTAAAATAATGACAGCAAAGATATACCTACTACTTACTTATTACTATAGCTTAAGGTGGTGTCCCAAAGCTTAGCTAATATGTATTTGGCATACTTACCTGCAATTTACACAAAACCTATAGTGTTCAAACCACTGCAGTACGTAGGTACCTATTGTCGAGTTCCGCTAAAATTATCAACTATATCTACATTCGCCGACCGTATTATAAGTATTTGTTATATATATCCTACAGAGTCGTCGAGGCTCTTAGAATAAGTATACTTTAACTATGTAAGTAAGCACTTTGTTGTACACAAAACAGTCATAAACATGATATGTAAGATTAGAGTAGGTACAAAGGCGAACTTATCCCCATAAGGGATCTCTTCCAGCTTTGATATGAACCTTTGAGCAATACGCAAATGAATAAGAGAGTACATAAGTAAGACAGAGAGTTTGAGTATAAGTAAATAATGTTTCCCATGATCCGATTTAGATTAGTCCACATTATTAGTGGCGATATAGCGCATTGCGCGCGGCCACCGAGCGTGCTGCACTGAAGCTGCCCGCTAGTTAACATGCATCTCGCTGCAATTTATGCTGTTGCACTCAACTAACTGTACACTTTCTCTTGCAACTCTAAGTATTTCACGCCAGGAAGTTAGACGATTGACTCTAATTGCAATAAAATTCCACACTGACATCGGGCAAATAAATCGATCATACGCAAGATTTCTAGGTTGTAACTGTTGTAAGTAATTGGTTGAGTCAATATAATATCCATTTTGTAATACGTTATTTCGAACTGATGTGTATCATCATATACCTAACGATGAAATCGTGTATTTACTCAAATTATCTGTAACGTGTGACTCGACAATATCGCACATGCTCGCGACGCCGTACGTAACATCTTTGCTCACACAATAGGTACTAATTTATGCCAATTTAATCTTTACGCAACAGAAACGGAGATAACATTAAAATCACTATCGATTCTCTAATTGTGGATTCAAAGCAGTGATCTAATCTTTAATACAGGTAATTGGGTACTGATATTTAGTCTTCCTATATTAGGTACTCGTAAGATAGGAAGTTTCCTATTGTAAAAAATGCAGTAGGTATAAATTTCAAGTTAACGACAAAGATCACCTGTTCTAATTCAGTTACCAAATTAAGAAACTTTAGTCGCTCTATTAAATTAACTACCTAGGATTTGTCAGTGCGTCACTATGGTTATAGAAAAGTACCCATTCCAAAACTAGTTTTGAATGTCTCATAATACGTAGCATAACAAATATGTCTCAACTCATACTGCATTCACCAATTTCTTGCAAATGTTGGACACAATCTCTTGTGGTAGATACCTATCTACCTCCCATGCATTAGTAAAAATAACACTTTTCCTTCCGCTGACCTTTCGCACGACGGCTTGCGGTGGTTCGAAAAAACATGTTTTTGTTCAAAACTACCTAATGAATTCTCAGTTCTCACGAAAATGTGTCCCAAGTTATTTAGACCCGTAACCTAAAAATATTGTTTGTCATTCACACAATTGTTTTTTTTTTTTAATTAAGATTTTAGTGATGCTGGCCTACCTACATTCTTAAAACTACAGAGAATTTGACAGGATAATTGCATTTTATTGTTGTTTTGCTCTTAATTGTTCATTAGCTTTTTGAGATGGGCGCAGGAGTGCCATAACGGTACTCCATTCGATCGGAAGCGTCTAGAGCCCCCGCCGAGACTGCAGCCGTACCTAATCGATTCTGCAACTGTAAATCGCAAATTTGCTGGCGCGTGGAAAATAAAAAAACGTTCACGCTAAATTGAACTGATAAAATAACCGAATTGAGAACCTCCTCCTTTTTTTGAAGTCGTTTAAAAAGAGTTTGTATCTTATACAGAGTAGTATTTGTGTGTTGATCTTGGCGTGGTGTAGGTATTCTTGACGTGATGCAAGCAGTTACGAATATCAGGATCGGGATGAGAGTTAGGTAAGTATTAGAGAGAGACAATATCACAGCTGGAATAGCGAGTGTCCGTGGGCTATGGTGACCGTTTTTATCAGGCGGCCAATACCCATGCTTGTTCATTACCATCGTTGTTTAAAACCAAAAAACTGTAATCATCCCATCAAAAAGTAAAAGTATGGTAAGATGCCTAGTCTTACGAAACTGCAATAGGTATTCGTCTAATGCCCGCCGTGTAGGTACTCACATCTTAAATTACCCGCGTGCCGTGAATGACATGTGATGCGTTAGTATTACGTGATATGACAGGTCACGTGACTTATCTGGGCACATTATTGTCAGAGAAAATGTTATTATTTGGAGAAAACAGTTAATGGTGCCCGCACGACGCACGACAGACGGTTTATTGTTTCTAGTTAAAAGTTCTTAAGTTTCAAAGTCTATTGTGTCTATTATTTTAGCTTTTCATTTTTCAAATTTCACGCAATCGTCTAGTTACTTTGACAAAACAAGTACAGCAGTAGGTACAACATACAATACATAGGTACCTACATACTCCTTTCTACTACTTAGGTACTTGACGGATTGTGTAAAAGGAGCCTTTACATACACACTAATCATGATACACCTATAAATATCTGCTTTAGTACCTATTTTTTCCGATTTTGAAATATCAACCCACTTCTATAATCGGAGACATACTTAGTTGGCCTTCCTGTAGTGCAGCGGTCAATAAGGTAAGCTTTGTCAACTCCCTTGGGGTTCAAATCAGGCAATCAATTGGTATGTATTAGTTGGTATTAGGTAATTCTTACCGCGATTCTCCAGATGATGAAGGTTGTGTGGTCGCGCGGCACGGTGCGGAACGCCGCCTCTGCGACACGGATGCTCCCACCATCTTCGTCCTGGCATCAAACATAATTTTAGCAGACACTCTCATATTTAGTACTTACCTATGTACTACAATAAGCCAGAAACGTGGTGTGCCACTTTTGAACATATAGGTAGGTACATAATAGAATCGAAAAGTGGTAGACCACTTTCTTGGCTCTAGCTTTCAGTTTAGTTCGGTGTGTGTTATTAACATAACCATTGAATGATAGATATCTTCGTAAATTGAAGGAGCGACAGCGTTAACTCACTTCGAGAGGCTTGCATTGGCTAGCAAACATACGAACATGCCAATCTCTATTGTACCTACTGTTACAGACCTATCGCGGCATATATATATATATATTTTTTTTTTAATAAGTACAATGTTTTACATACTTAAAATTAAACATTGCCCCACAAAACTGTAGTGACAGTTTGACTGTGGGAGCGGCAGTCTCTAGGTAAGGCATTCATTAACAAAAAATCATTAGTTATTCATTATAGTGTATTTCAAATACGAAGGCCCGATGCACTTGAGACGGTCAATGGGCGTTAACAATAGGATTAGTGATAACAAAAGATACTCAAAGGCAAACATTATGAGCCCTATTGTTAAGTTTCAAGTGCATAGGGCCTTCGTATTTGAAATGGCCTATAACAGTAGTAGTAGTAGTATAACCGAGAATTATATAATGGCCAATGTATTTATATCTAAATAGATCATCTCTTCATAAACTAAAAAGGTATAAAGATATATGGTTGGTGGACAATCGTTAGGCTAATGTAATAAGAAAGGGTGCGCCCAATGCCGAGGGAGCGCCCTGGGAATCCATTCAACGAACTATCAGCCTTCCGATTGTGGAAGAATATGCTTTTGTGAATCTAGCTTAGCCGTTATCTTCACCCAGAGGTGCAGCTAGGTAAACGAATGTAGGTAAGCAGCAAGGGTGTCACCCTATTTCACAGACAGAAATTTCATAGAATTTCGTTTCTCAGAAATAGGGGTGTAGACACTAAATAAAATAATCAATAATGTTGCATTGAAAAATGATTAAAAATGTAGTCAAATGGAGAAAAAAGCAACGCAAGAGTCTAAATAATCACAAAGTTATAGGTAAGCGTCCAAAGTTTCAAGAGGGGGTATGTTCTGTCCCTTTTCCGCAAAACGCACTTTCATATGAAACGATTGTCATTTACTATAACGCTAGACGATCGTGACGTCACGATCCCGGAGCGTTTTCTCTCTCTAACAAGTAACATGAAAACGTTTGTAGCTTTGTAATTTTTTGAGATATTCGAATGAGATTTTCGTCATTCTGCATATTTTTTTGAATTAATAATAAATTTTGTTTTTCTTTCTTTTGAATTAATAATACATTTTGAGTCTACGAGTACACCCCTATTAATTCATTAATTATTTGGTTCATATACTTTCAGTTCCAATATTATTGTTTCATTAGACTATTCACTTGGTTGAAACATATTTCACAGAAATTCAGTTCAATGTACACGTACAATGGCGGACTTATTGCCTCAAGGCATTCTCATAACAGTAAACCATTAGGCCAAGCATAAACTTGCAAATTCATTGGAACTGCAACCGTTTCTCACGGACCTCCAAACAATGTAGGTATACTACTATGAAACTTTTTAACTTTAGAAACTTATCAAACAGTATATAATTATGTTTCGTGTAGGTATTCTTGTTTCGTAGACACAAACTTCATAGATTGTTGTCATAGGAACCGTTTCATATAATAGGTACTTGATACTTACCAGTATTTTCTTTTCAAAAATTCTTTTTTTTGAACTTATGAACTTCATTTAAATTTATTGAAAAGAAACTCAATGCAAAAAAATTGTCATTAGGTACGTATTTAGATTTTAGTGATTTCAGCCTATGTTTTTCTTAGCAGTAAATTAATTGCCTTATTATCATTAGTAGGTAACTATGGTGTTATTAATAAAGAATTGTATTGTATTGTAGTAGTAAGTTTAATAACAAGTAGGTATCTACACAAGGATCAAGGAACGGGGCTTAGCGGCAAAACCGACTCGGATCGCGGATAGGTTAGAAGACGGAAGCGGGAGCTTTGCTCCCGCTATCGTCTTCGGGGTTATTTTTTTTATAAAAGAGCGGAAAAACTTGTTACCAAAATTCCCACTTCCATCTTCTATAACCTGTCCGCGATCCGAGTCATTTTCTTTGCAGCAATCATCTATGATTTAATTATTGACAAAGAAAGTATTGAGTTACTGAGCCTTCAATAAAACGAAAATATTAAGCTTAATAAAATGACAAACAAAATTCTATGAAGAAAGCCTGTATATCAGGCTTTAAAAAAACTATTATATTAACTAAATATTATAAGGAACAATAATATATGATCTAAAACTCTATGACATGAACTTCGAAACATTAATTGTCTGAACTATAAAAAATCTGCAAATACAGCTTCTACAAAGTAAGTGCACTAGAAATTGATCATTCTATGAAATGATAATACGAGAAACATTTTCTATGAAGCAAAATTCTACGAAAATGTAATATATGAAACAAAAGTACCTACAGTCAGCATCAAAAGTAACTACGCAAACGAAGACGTCAAAAGTTCTTATTCCCTTCTAATAAAGACTTTTGACGTCTTCGTTTGCGTAGCTATTTTTGATGCTGACTGTACAACCAAGCAGCAAGACTAGCAAGAGAAAAAACAACTCTCTCAAAAGTTACTTTGGAAACTCACGAGGTAGGTAACTAATACCAACAGATTAATAAGTTACTGAAAAAAATGGAAAAATAATAAACATAAGGTTTCTTTAGATTTTGAGTTATTTAGGTAATTTTCGACAAAAATCAGTTTTCGACTGTATCTATATTTTACGAGTATAATATATTTCGGTCGGTCGGTCAACTAGCTATTTATTTGACATTTTAGAACTTTGTCGCAGTAACAAAGAAATTTGAAGTAAGTACTTAATACATTTCTAAACGTAGTTATAGCCTGACCTGGATTCATGTCAAATTGGTACGGTACCTACCTAAAAACTGCTGTAAGTAATAAAAGTGTGTTTACTCCTACGTTTGCTAAAATGATTTTTTGGTGGGCTGTCTAGAGGCAGGTGGAAAAGTAATAAACCTACATTAAGTAGGTAAGTGGTACACTCAAGAGCAAAAGTTTCGGGTCGGTGAAATACCGTCATATTTCCTAAAGCAGTGCAAATTAAGTACCAGGTTTAAATCGGACTCGTAAAACCCCATGAAAAAAACAACGTTAACGGAGCGAGACATCGCAGAAATCGTCATTTTTGGATGTTGATATTTTTATGATAGGATCCCGGAAATTGCTAATACATTTGGGTATTACGAAGATTAGTAGGTATATTATGTAAATAAGACTAGTGTAAAATATTTAAAAAACCTATTGCGGTTATTTAATTTAGGGTGACCCGAAACTTTTGCTCTTGAGTGTACTCCGATGTTACTGGTTAAGCTAACGTAAGTAGAATTGCAAGTGGGACGTTGAAATTGCAAGTAAAGTAAGTAGAGTAGACGGCAAACTTCGTGCGCAAATGAGGGGAAGGTGGGGGGGGGCAGCTTGCACGTACAATTCGCCTTTGCGCAGGCAAGGTCATTTGCGCACGAAGTTTGCCGTCTACTGTACATGGAACTATAATTTGCTTACAATGCCGTGTACGATATTTGGGAGTTTGGGACGAGGATTAGATTAACACCATAAACCATTAAAAAATTACTGGAAGTATGTACACCTGTATGTACAAAATGCCTCATTAATTAATAAAATTAGTGAAATGATTTCTAAATAACAGGGACTTTTTTTCGGGATTTCGGTTACGGTTATATACTGGTATGAAAATTGAGTCGTGATCACTTCAATAAATTGTTATTCGGTAGATAGTAAGCTTAATATACACCTCCTTTCGCCAAGACAATAGTTTTTTGTTAACCCACATGAAATAGCGGGTATGATGGTGTAAAAATTGCATTCTGACGTAGGTACCTAACTTTTTTTTTATAAGTTTGACGTGTCTGTGTGTGTGTATATGTGTGTCTGTGTGTGTGTGTGTATGTGTGTCTGTGTGTGTGTCTGTCTGTGGCATCGTAGCTCCTAAACGAATGATTTTTTTATCTGAAAGCTGACGTGATCGAGATGGTTCTTAGCTACTTACTTTCATGAAGATCGCGTCAGCCATTTTCGAAGTATTGAACTTTGAAAATAAAATGTCGGGGGTTTTTCAACTTTTCTAAGTTGTTAGTACCTACTTATAATGCAAAAAAAAGGTAGCTTGAGAAACATGTTTCCAGTGCATAGGATTACTGGCAATATTGAAAGAATTGATTTCAGGTCAAGAAAAAAAAATATTATTGACTGATCCTCAAGTTCACCAAATTTGACTTTTTCAGACATTTTTCTATATAGTTGCTCTTTATTAAGCTACTAGCTGTTGCCCACGACTTCGTCCGCGTATAACATGTCATCGTCTAAAAGTTTGTTTGAATTTAAAAAAAACATTGAAATTAGTTTTGTGCCTAGTCTTTTAGTAGGTAAACAGTCTAAAACCGAAGTTACAAATCTCTTACTTTCAAAATGGCTTGCTTACACACTTATACATATATACACACTTAGAACCCCCTTTGAACCCTCATCTGAAACCGTAGTTACAATTCTTACTTTAGAAATATCTTGCTCTATATTATACGATGAATAAAAAAAAACGCTGAAATAAGTTGTGTAGTATTTTAGCATGTTTGTTTTGTCTAAACCCGAAGTTACAAATCCCTTAATTACGTTTAAAATGTCTTGCTCTCCATACAAACTTTGAATGCACTTATAATCCCCTATAGGTGAAGAATTTCAAAAAACGCTGAAATAATTTTGGTAGTCTAAACAGACTAAGATCGAAGTTACAATAAATCTCATATCTTTAATTTTTTTTATTATGTAAGTAATCTTTCTAAAAAGTTTTGAGATTCTAGCTCCAAAAAATCCCCTTTTTCAAAAAACGCTGAAATAATTTTGGTAGTCTAAACAGGCTAAGATCGAAGTTACAATAAATCTCATATCTTTAATTTTTTTTATTATGTAAGTAATCTTTCTAAAAAGTTTAGAGATTCTAGCTCCAAAAAATCCCCTTTACCAACATTGCACCCCTTTTTCATCCCCTTAGGGGTGGAATTTTCCAAAACGCTAAAAAAACTTTATTTGAATCGTAATAAGTAATCATTCTAAAAACTTTTAAGCTTCTATCTCAAAAAGGAGTTTCCCTCATACAAACTTTGCAACCCTTCTTAACCTCCTTAGGGGTGAAATTTTTCAAAACGCTGAAAGTACTTTACTTGTATTATAATAAGTAATCTTTCTACAAAGTTTTAAGTGTCTTGCTCAAAAAATTAAGTTTCCCCCATACAAAATTTGCACCCCTTTCTAACCCCCTTAGGGGTATGATTTCCGAAAATCACTTCTTATCCGTTGCCTACGTTGTAAAAGGTAGTTCTGGTGTACATTTCAACTCTCTAGGCCCAGTAGTTTCGGCTGTGAGTAGATGAGTGAGTGAGTGAGTGAGTCAGTCAGGACTAGGGTTGCCAACCGTACTATATTATATAGTATTGTACTATATTTAGACTCTTTGTACTATATTTAGACTCTTTGTACTATATACTGTTGAAGAAATATATAGTACGCGAGAATACTATATTTTGGGGACCTTACGAAGTGCTTCAAATTGCCGAGGTTTTTACTAAATAGCAACATTAATCCAGTAACTTTATACATCCACAGCTTGCGTCAAATCCGGTAGGTGTGATTTTTTGCAGACTTGTTTTTGATGTTGGCCCAATGAATAATCCAAGTTTGTAACCTCGAGCGCCGAACGCAACTTTGTCAAAAATCGGAATTACCGCGAAAGTTTTTATTAGAACCCTAAAGGACTAGTTTTTGATAGTGCCTTCTCAGGACGTTTTTAAAGAAGACTAGATTTGCTACAATATGAGACTAGAATTGTCTCTGTAGACCCAATAGTTTCCAAGATAAAACCTTTTAAAGTTTATAATTTCTCGAACTTCGCAACACTAGCAAACTCCGTCGGGGGTACCTATTTGGAACTTCATCCCGCTAGAGGGATGTCTAAAATGTTGCAAAAAATTTCGAAGTACGAAAAAATTATGAATTTTGAAAAACTTTATCTCGGAAACTATTGGGTCTACAGAGACGATTCTAGTCTAAATTTAGGCTACTTTAAAAACGTCCTTAAAAGGTTCTATCAAAAACGAGTCCTTCAGGGATATCGCGGTATTTTCGATTTTTGACAAAGTTGCGTTCGGCGCTCGAGGTCACAAACTTGGATTATTCATTGGGCCAACATTTCAAACAAGTCTGCAAAAAATCAGAACTACTGGATTTGACGCATACTTCCCCGTACGAAAGCGACAAAGTTACTGGATTAAATTGCCCAGCCAAGTACTATATTTTTTTACGGTGTACTATATTTTTGTCGTTTTTTTCTGGAAAATACTATATCACCCCCAAAAAAAGTTGGCAACCCTAGTCAGGACATAGGCATTTATATTTTTGTTCCCATAAATATAATTATTATACTTTTTGCTGTCAATCCGTACTGTTTTTTTCTGTAGGTATTTCTTCAAATGACTCATCTCCACTTATAATAAATCTCTAGTCTTTAATATATAGATAAATTTAGGTACTCTTTCCGCTTGTCTTCCGAATAGTGGAGTAGACTCAAAATGTATTATTACTTCAAAAGAAAGAAGGAACGAAAAACCCGTTCAAATATTTAAAAAAAAATACGAAGCTACAACCGTTTTAATATCGCTTGTTAGAGTGAGAAAACGATAGGCACCGTAACGTCACGATCCTCGAGCGTCATAGTACTCATAGTAAAACAATCGTTTCATATGAAGGTGCGTTTTGCGGAAAAGGGACAAAACATACCCCCTCTTAAAACTTTGGACACTTATAACTTAGTGACTACTTAAATAACCTCTTGCGTTGTTTTTTTCTCCATTTGACTTCATTTTAAGTCCTTTTTCGAGAAAATACAACATTGCGATTATTTTATTTTGTGTCTACAGTGTCTACACCCCTATTTTCGATCTATCCGACATCCGTATTTTCTTTTAAACCACGAACTTCAGAATTCGAAAATATTCAGGTATCTCTATCTCTATCGCACTAACATTACTCGAGTGAGAGGAATGCAGATATACGAACTTCGAGTTTTGGTTTGCGTGGTTTGGCTGAATGCGCAAAGAGAGCGCGCGCGTGCCATAAAAAAAATCATTTGTGTTACTTATATTGTTCGAATTTGTTGATACATTTATGGAAATTACGCCTTAATACGACATTTGCGCATATAAGTTCTCATATCAGAATCGATTAACTTCTTATGCTTTACCTCTTGGTATGTGATTCGTGAAGGTCTATCGGAGACGGGATTTAAATTATTAATAGGTGAAATTAAGGAAAAGCAATCCGCCATTTTGACGTTTTATAAAACTGACAGATGTGGCGGCGATATACTTTAAGAATAATAAATGAAAAGTTAGTGAAGTTGTAGGTATATTTCGGAAAATTAATTAATTGCCGCAATCGGATAAAAACTATCCTAAGTTGCAGCTAGAATAATAATTTACCTGTATAAAATGTTTCATATTTTTCCGTTCATGGGGTGCTGAGAACATTCATAACACACAAAGCTTAGTTTCAAACTGGCTGATTCTTTTTTTAATTTAGAGATTTATTATAAGTGGAGATAAGGGTAAGCTTAGTATCATTTTCGTATAAATCAAGGACGCCGAATTCATTCCTGATATTTAATTTTAACTTTTTTTAACGTAAAAAAGAAAAAAAAAAATAAAGAAATGAAAATTTACATTGTCTTGTATTTTTAAAATATAACGTTTTTATTTAAATTTTAAGAAAAAAACAATAATAAATAAATAAATATTTGCGGACATTCTTACACAAATCGACCTAGTCCCAAACTAAGCAAAGCTTGTACTATGCTGGGTACTAGACGGAGATAAACATAGACATATTTGGATAGCCCTATAGTTAAACATTGTAAAAATTACCAATATGATTTTTTAGTCTGAGTATTATGCGTGTAAAAAAATAATTACTTTCCACGGAACCAAAATCACAATAAATGCATTTAGCTATTATGGCTTATGATAGAGTGATGAGGGATAAACTATGGTCGGTGTTGTGCACGTATGGAGTAGACAGCCGCCTCGTTCAAGCACTGAAATCTTTATATATTAAGGATTCCAGTGCTTCCGTGAGAATAAACGGGTCATATACTGACTGGTTTAAGATCGAAAAGGGTGTTAGACAAGAATGTGTAGCGTCTCCGTGGCTGTTTAATCTATTCATGGACAGCTGTCTGCAGGATCTGAAAGGTGATGAATGTGGTTTAAGAATAGAAGTGTTACGCGTCAAATGTCTCCTATATGCTGACGACCTTGTACTACTTGCGTCGTCTGCTGAGGAGTTACAAATGATGGTAACGAAGATGAATGAATCTTTTGAATGCAAAGGGATGAAGATGAATGTAAGTAAGACGAAAGTGATGGTATTTGAAAAAGATGAAATTATGACAGACTGCGGAATAATGATTGGTGAAGAAAAACTGGAACAAGTAAAAGAGTTTGTGTATTTGGGGACACTATTTACTCGAGACGGAAAGCATGAGAAAGATATTGAAAGGAGAGTGAATGCAGGGAATCGAGTGAATGGGGCACTGAATGCCTTTATGGGCAGCCAGAAAATATCGCAAAAAGGACGCGTGGCTGTGCATAGGGGAGTGTTGGTGCCCACACTTATGTATGGTAGCGAAAGTTGGGTGTGGCAAAAAAGACATCAAAGTCGAGTGAATGCAGTAGAAATGAAAGCGTTGAGAAGTATGTGTGGAGTGAAATTGAGTGATAGAGTCAGAAACAGTGTGATAATAGATAAGTGTGGAATGGATGGAGATATAGTCACGAACATTGAGAAGGGTATGTTAAGGTGGTTTGGGCATGTAGAGAGGATGGATGAAAGAAGATTAACGAAGAGAGTGTATATAAAAAGAGTGGAAGGGCAAGTTGGAAGGGGAAGACCTAGGCGAACTTTCTCCGATCAAATTGGAGAATTCTTAAAGAAAGGCCAGGTCAAAAGTACCCTAAACCGACGAGCATGTATGAGAAATGTTATGAAAGTGAGTGAAGCGAAAGTGGTTTGTCAGGATCGTAGCAAATGGAGATCCGTGATCTCTGCCTACCCCTCTGGGAAAAAGGCGTGATTATATGTATGTATGTATGTACTATGGCAAGTTTGGTATCATTTTCGTATAAACCCAAGGATGCCAAATTTATTCCTGATATTTGATTTGCATTTTTTTTAACGAAAAAAGGTAAAAACTTGTCTAACTACTTTAGTTGTCCGTCAAAATTTGCAATCGAGTTTTCAGTCACTTGCCGTTATCCGATTGAGCTGAAATTTTGGGTGTTAGTAAAGTCTGGATGACAATTCGACATTGTGGTACCATCGAGCTGATCTGATGCCATCATCAGATCAGCTCGATCGCTCAGACAGAAGTTTTTTTTTTGAGTTTGGGCTCGTTAGAATCGTCTCAATGAGTGGTTGATGATGGTATACAAAAAAGTACAGTCGTCAAAAAAAGGTTGTAACAAAAATTTTTTTTAACAGAAACTTATTTTCTTTTATCTCAAGTTTTTAATATGAAATGGTGTAAATATTATTCCATAAATGAATTTGTCGTCTTTAGGTTATTCGAAACCGACACCAAGTTTAATGCAATAGCCTAAACACAAGCTGCTGTAAAATTATGACAACGGACACCCCCCCCCCCCCCCCACCCCCCATCTTCCTGCATCAAAAATCAAGCTGGCTCCCCTTCTTAAAACGATCTGGGGGTTCAGGGGATTCACTCTGCCAAAGGACACCGCTTACTCATAAAACGCCGTATATTGCACTTTTATGTCGTGTACAGACGCCTTATGCTTACATATCAATAAACCTGACGCAGTTATAAGCGAATAATTTGTGTCGCTGTTTTACACATAGGTACAGCCACCCACAGATACACTCTCGATAATTTACTTTAAAAACAAAGTTTTAACCAACTTCAATTCAGTACTCCGCCATGCCACATGAACATTACCACATTTCTTTTGCAATTTATATACCACATGAACTGATTTTCGAGAGCAAATGCGTTGATTATTAGAGAAAAAAACCCAATTCACTGTATGTGAGCCGATAATATTTGAGGTCGATTCCTCAAGGATCTCAGAATTACCCTTGGCACTTCATTGTTTGCTATTTCAACGCAATCATATCAGAATCTGTGACGTATTTTTATAGTTAGAAGTTCCACAAGCCATCTGTGGTCTTCATCATCACTTCGACCATCACCAAATTTATGATTTCCGGGTGTAAATACACGAGTTATAATAGAAAATACCGAAATTACTAAACGCGTGCCTAATAAGAATATTTGAGAAGTTCCCTGAATTCCTCATGGTTCCCATCATCCAACTGGGGTTTTGAAAACAATGGGACCAATCTGGAAGCATATACTTTCAACTAAAAAAAGAATTGTAGGTACGAATCGGTTCATAAATGACGGAGTTCTGAGGTAAAAAACATAAAAAAAAAAAACATCCGAATTGAGAACCTCCTCCTTTTTTTTGAAGTCGGTTAAAAATGCGAAAATTTATGAAAAACGCTATGAAAATGCCTCGCATTTTCCCACTTGGCAGATATTTGTTTCCATACTTACAGAAATGTTTGTTGTTAAGCACTTTAAAATATATATATATATATATATTATCTATTTAAAGTTATACCTATGTCTACCTTTTACTTGACCACCCTTAACAATCAGTTCCTGTAATCTATATAAACAGGTCGATTCACGAAAGCTGGCATAAATGGATTGAACGAAAGTAATGTAACTTGTCACTGTGAGTGGCAATGTGAGTGACGTTCTTATACAGGAGCCTCCTAATATTTTGTAAACATGTACCTATATACGTTTTCGTTATTCAAGACAAAATAAATTATATTATTATAATCTGCACCAAGTATCATGTTAATCCTTTTAGTAATTATTATTAAAGTCCTTTGTAAATAAAACGTATATTTATTTTTATGACTTATTTTTAATGAATGGCTTGTTCGAATTGTAAAAAATCTAAAAAAAGAGCAGACCAAGGAGTCCGTCGTCAGCAGAGTTTTTAATTTATTTATATCCTGTTTTCACACTGACGCCGCAATCTACAAAATGACAGCGAAAAGATTCGAAATTCTTACGAAATTTAACTGTTATTTTCGCGTTTCACGGCATCGTCATTGTGCATGAAACATGGTTATAATTATATATTTATTTCATTATAAAATGCAAAATCTCTGAAACACAATTCACTTTTTGCATCAACCTGTGTTTAATAATTATGTGATGCACACATTGACATTGTCATTCACTCGTTCAATTCATTCGTGCCAGCTTTCGTGAATAGACCTGTACCTTATATACATAACTATAATAAAGCTGAAGAGCTTTTATTTCTGTTTATTTGACAGCTTATCACGTGAAAACGGCTAAAACCGATTTAGATGAAATTTGAGATAGGTAGTTTGTTTCCCGGGGAAGGACAGGATAGTTTTATCCCGGAAGGCATCCCCTAAGGGGGTGAAATGGGGGGTGAAAGTGTGTATGGAGCTACGAGATTTATTTATTTATTTATCGTATGGCATATAATTTCTCTACTGTTACGACTAACTGTTTAAGATATTAAGCAACTGCATCCGTCGAGAGAGTCTTGAAATTAGCCGAATTTCGAAAGTGTTCCACGAGGACGGAGTCGCGGGCAGATGCTAGTAAGAAATAAAGGAATACAAATAATGTTGGACGAACCTAATACCTACTGTGTGAGTTGTTAAACAAAAATGATGATGGAGAACTAGGCAGACTTTAGGGCTGGCTATTTCCTCGGTCAACGCATAGGAATAACTATCCCACAGGCAGCGACCTCGGGGAATCTAGTACTAGTCATTAGTTTTAATTGTTGTTTAAGTTTTAAGTAAGGTTTAAGTTTTGTCTTTGTTACTTTTATCTAAATACCATGTATTAATATGGATAAGTCTGTGTGGTAAAAGTTGTATATACAACAAAAATTAACATTTGTTCATCAAGGGTTTTATTCAGCCTTCTATTTACTGTATACACCGTATGTTATAAAAAATAATTGACATTTTGATAATAAATAATATAATTTACTTTAAATATTAAGTTTTAACCGACTTCAATTCAGTACTCCGCCAAGCCACATGAACATTTCCACATTTATTTTCCAATTTACCACATGAACTGATTTCCGAGAGCAAATACGTTGATTATTAGAGAAAATAACCAAATCGCTGTATGTGGGCCGATAATGTTTGAGGACTTCCATCAATTCCTCAAGGATCTCAAAATCACCTTTGGCACTTCTTTGTTTGCTATTTCAACGGAATGATATCAGAATCGGTGACGTACTTTTATAGTTTGAAGTACATCATTGAGAAGTTCCACAAGCCATCTGTGGTCTTCATCATCACTTCCACATCACCAAATTTATGATTTCCGGATGCACGAGTTATAATAGAAAACACCGAAATTACTACACGCGTGCATGAGGAATTGAGGAGTTCCCTCAATTGGAATTTTGAAAACAATGGGACCAACCTGGAAGCAGATATACTTTCAATTAAAAAAAGAATGGTACGGATCGGTTCATAAATCGTCGTCAATCGAGTTCTGAGGTAACACACCTCACAGAACCACACAGAACCTCCTCCTTTTTTGAAATCGTTTAAAAAGAACTAAGTACGAACTAGTTTGCACCGCTATTATAGCTCGTATGTCGTAGATAAGGTGTTTATTAAAATTACTTTTGCTAAGAGTAGGTATGTTTAATATTACCTCAATTTTTAACCAAACGTAGCTTTTTGTACTATGAACCGATATTGTAAGAAAATTCTAAGTTAGTCCTAACTACCAAAGCGTAATGATTTTTTGAAAATTTATCGAGCAGCAATGTAATGCTTACACTCATTTGACACATGAAAGAAGCCGGTTACTTGTGACAGTTGTGACGTCACATCATCAGTAAGACAATGTAGTGATACAATTTAGCGTGCTGAATTATTTTGTAAGGAAAAAAAAGTTAGTAGCTAGGAAAAAACATCTTGCAATATCGGTTCATAGCCCTAACTCCTACCTCTGGTTACAATTTGAGGTAATATTAAAAATACACGCTGTATAAGCAAGATAACCATCGCACCGCTCATCTTCACACCTTGTTAGCTTAATTTGTAACCGCTTGCCATCAGGCGGGCCGTACCTACGCATCTTTGCCACCGCCCGCGGACGTGGTAGGTAGTAGGTAAGTAAATATAGGTAAATATACCTACCTACTCAAAGAGGTACAAAACGTTTCAGCGAAAGCCGTAACACTGTCTTCTGGTTTTGGGCTAGGAATAGATTCGAGGTACATTATGGCCGGAAAATCTGATCAGTTGTGATGAATGGCCAGTACTTATAAATACTCGTATCTAGGTTTACAAATTGAAATAATTATTTTGCAAGTAGGTCTCAAAGTAACACGATTACAAATTCAATAAAGATATTAAAATTGAATAAAAATTTCGAAGCACCGAAAAAAAACACTGAAGGTATATTGAACTAAAACTTCACGACGGTTTCACTATCAAACTCCTTTCTTACAGAAATCACTTTAGGACATTACTTGGTCAGCGCCAATCTCCAGGATATGCATTTCCGTGTCAGTGGTCAGGAGTGGAATGGGCGCGTTTCCATCACCGCGGGCTTTCCTCAATCGCGAACAAGATGCTACACCGAACTTCGGTCTTGTAGCTCGACTCAAGCGACCGGAGCGCTCACACACTCTCCGCGGACTAACCGCCGGCCAGCGAATAATGTGAAAAAAGAAAATTGTTTCACGCTTCTTGCGCTTACGTTTAATAAAATGGAGAATACATTAATTCCCGCGAAAGTCTGGGCGGCGGGACGTACGTCGGATTGATTGGTGGCCGCTATCACGGTCTCATCTAGCTGCTTCGACAACCGTCTTAACCACTCAATTATATGAACGACAAATTACTCTCCACCACGATTAGTTTGTTATGGATGGTGATGATCAAATTGCAATTAATTCGACGTTAAGTTATTTACACTATTAAAATGCCTTGAAAATGTAGACACGGGCTTCAACTGAAATACAAATAAGATAAAGTTATGTAGGTAGACTAGGTAGGTAAGTATAGTAGTAGCGATGCGTGTGTCTTAATTACGATCTAATGATTGACGACAACTACTCGTAAATATGATTAGATAACGTTCGTGCACGTCCATTTATTTGCAAAACTAGCTACATATAATAATTAAATTCATAAACGTCACATCAATTAAAATCTTTTTTGCACAACGCATGCAAGATACCCAACCTGATATTCATCCATCCAAGGCTGCTTATTTTATCTCACTTTCTTATTTACTAATGGATTCGCGGAATGCAGGTGGCTGCGCCTGCGACTGACGTGACGGCGGGTGGCGTGGCGGACCCTGGCGCGCGCGCACTGCCTGCAGGGCCGAGAGCACGGGCACGGGACCTGCGCCTGCGCAGGATCCACGCTCGGACGCGCACTTTGTCCGCTTCGACATGAGCTCATTCACTTTCGTTTGTAATTTGGAATCGTTACGACCGTAAACACAATGACGTGACAACAAAATAATGCGCACACGTGCGGTAGATATTTGGCTACACACATTCAGCAAATGAATTTGCTACCTACCCGCAAATCGCGACTTTTTTACTTAGGTAAATAAGTACACCTACCAACTAGTTATTACGGGGACTGCTATTTTATTTACCTACATCAAGGCTGGCCATAAAGTAGCAATTACCTACTTACTGCACAACACGCGTGCGGAAAATCCCACTTCCTGGCCAGGGAGAGTAGTAAAATGTTGTAGGTACTACCACGGGCGGTAATAAAGAAACTCTCAGGTCGCATATTTATCGCGACCTGAGACTATTTGTTTTACCGCCCTGGGTAAGTAATGTGGGTACTATTACGTCATACCTGGCCATAAAATAGCAAATACCGCACACTACGCGTGCGGAAAATCCCAGTTCCTGGCCAGGGAGAGACGTAAAACTTTGTACTCACCACGGGCGGTGATAAAGAAAGCCTCGGATCGCATATTTATCGCCCTTGCCTTCGGCTCGGACGTCAAATAACTGCGATTGAGAGATTCTTTGTTTCACCGCCCTAGGTAGGTAAGTAATGTAAGTACATTAAGTAAGTACTAGTAACGCAGACTGCAGACGAAATACCTAAACATCCCTACATGCCTACACCTTTCAAGTGAAGGTAGGTATCACAGGGCAGGTGTAAAATCTGGTCTTAGTTTAACTCGCATAATTTTAAGTTAAGTAGGTAGGTACCTACCTAATTAAATAGATCAGAACAAAAACATTCATTCTGCCACTTCACTTATAACTAACTAAAACATTCATTGGTGACACAAACAAAATGACAAATAAAAAATGGACGAAAAATAATAGACCCAACTCAGTATGTAGCTGGCAACTTAAATAAAAATCTGCGTACCTACTAGGTACAGTCAGCATCGAAAGTAGCTACGCATGACGTCAAAAGTTCTACTTTTACTCTTTGGCAAAACTTGCCAAATATTTTTATTCGTTGATTACCTACTATACCTACTCGTAGGCTAGGTATTTATTAGTAGCGGGTTCACATTCACAATGACAAAGAGCAAAGCGAGTGCCCTAGATTATTTGTGTTTACCGTTACAGCACCTACACAATATCGGGCATGATGTGTTCCTGCTCACAAATAAAATTGATTCGACATAGCACGGTCGAGTAGTTGGCAAAAAACGACCTTGCTTTTGTTAGTTTGTATCGGTATTGTCATCTGCGTTACGATTAGGATGCACCGGTTCTTTTAGACACTTAAGTATTTGGTTTTCGTGACTTGACCTCTTTTCTAACCCCCGACGGAAAAAGAGGTGTGTCTGTGTGTCTGTCTGTCTGTGTGTGTGTGTGTCTGTCTGTGGCATCGTAGCTCCTAAACGAATGGACCGATTTGAATGCGATTTTTTTTATCCGAAAGCTGACGTGATCGAGGTGGTTCTGGCTACGTTTCAACAAAATCTTTTCAGCTGTTTTTGAGATAATTAACTTTGAAACGAAAATGTCGGGTGTTTTTCAACTTTTTTAAGTTGTATATTATTTTTAACCGACTTCAAAAAAGGAGGAGGTTATATGTTCCACTGCATGTTTTTTTTTGTATGTTCGCCGATTTCTCCGTCAATTATGAACCGATTTCCAAAATTCTTTTTTTATTCGAAAGAGTATACTCCCGAGATGGTCCCATCTATCTGCGACCATGACCGGTGCAACCCGTGTCGAAACGTCAGAAATAAAGGTAAATAAATATCGCGTTAGACCCGGATTAAACAGTATTTAAATAATGAAGTGTTAATTCTGAGATCCTTGAGGAATCGACGGAACTCATCAAATATTATCAGCCCACATATAGCGACTTGAGTTTTTTCTGTGATAATCAAGGCATTTGCTCTCGGAAAGCAGTTCATGTGGTAAATTGGAAAGGAAATGTGGAAATTGTCATGTACCTATATGTGGCTTGGCGAAGTACTGAATTGAAGTCGGTTTAAACTTTGTTTTTAAAGTAATTATTCAATCAAAATTTATTGTATCGCTGTAAGAGTAGCAGCACGGGTATCACAAGACGGCGCGCGAGTTCTCTCGATTTTTCTTGCACTATCCGTATCTGTCTTATTTGAAAACTTAGAAAGAGAGGTAGTGCGAGAAAAATCGAGAGAGTATGTGCTGGTAAAGTCATTAATTGCGACGGCTACGCGACGCGACCATCTGAAGAACTCAATAAGGCAAAGTAAATATAGTAGCAATGTAATACTATTAATACTGTTCTGTGCTCAAGGATCCATGCTCTCAATAACTTAATCATGATAAGGGATCTACAGTCCTTAAAACGTGATCCGTAGGTATTGTCTGGCTAACCAAATTGTACCCAAAGTTTTGGCGGGAAATTCAAAAAGTTTAGGGCTGGTCACACTTTGTGTAGTATGTAGTAATAGTTTTAATACTAGAAAATATTTATGATTTTCTATGCGTACGTAAGGTACCTAAAAAAATAGTTAAATATAGGTATAGAGGTAGAGTAATGCTGCACCGGCACGATGGACCAACTGCAGGATTCCATCAACCCGCTCTTCGCTCATGTATATACATTTTCGGCCAAGATATTTTTATACGTTTTATATTTTTATATCAAGTTACTACTGACCAGTCACTTCACAGATTTCTTCTCAATATTGGTTTTCTGTAAGTAACTCTTTACGTTCCAATGTTTTGATTTTATTTATATTTTCCAGAACTTCTAGTTTATCCGTTTCTTTACACATTCCTGTTCATGAGATTCAGGTATTAATATATTCACGTACGTACCTAATCAAAGTTATAGGCAAATGTTAAAACTAGCAGGTACATAAAGTATCAAAATATTTATGCAGCACCAACCTGCTAATTTGTTTACGACTTGTAAACATTGGAGTTTTTCGTTATATTTACAACGCTTCTCGGGTCGGGTTCTCAGATTGTCGTAATTATTTACGAGCTTAAAGAATAGTTTGCGGACCTCACTCGGTAGGCTAGTCATGTATCTACTTGGTACCTACTCATTGTTAATAGACGCGTTTTACCTACCAATAAAACGCATATTAATTTACTTACCTTATTCGAAGCTTATTTAATTGAGAGAGGCACATTGTTTCCCGCCATGTTATTGCTATCTCTTTCTTTCACATTTCCCCCTCCAACGGGGACCCCCACCACCTGGCAGTGGGGATAAGTCTCAGTTTAGACTATATCCCATTTTGGTTCGTCATTGGATCGAAATTAAATTCCACCAGGCAGAGTTTACTCATAAGCTTCGAATAAGGTAAGTAAATTAATATGCGTTTTATTGGTAGGTAAAACGCGTCTATTAATTTGACTGTACCGTTATTCGAAGCTTATTTAATTGAGACCTGTTTGTTATCGCCTGGTGGTGGTGGAAAAGAAGATGCCAATGTGATCTGTTAGTTTTGTGATATACTTTTATAAAAAATATAAAAGGCATATGTTGAGAAAATCATTTATTTCAAACAAAAAGGTTCTGTAACCTACTATTACATATTTAGGTACTCAAGGATTATTCAATTGCTTCAAACAATCGTGAAACATTTATAGAAACATCATTAGAAGACACAGGCATTACCTCGCGCCTGTAGTAACGACTAAAAGTATTTTCTGATCGCCAATTACCACGGGCAAGAATGTCATCCACAGGGAAATTATCAACCCAATTTTTTGACGCAACAGCGGAACGGATGCTGCCCGGCGTCGCTGTAATGCCTGCTTCCTTAAACACACTTTTTATCCATCCCGAAATTATTGTCCGGGAGGCCGTTCTCACTTCACCCCTTAAAGTGACAAATAGACTATCTATATTGACTAAATCTCGCCTATTTTTTAAAATTGAAATAGTGTGATTGACCCAGAATACAGGATTTAAGTTTTGACAGGTAGGATTATATAACAATTTCCATCCAGACTGTCGATAATCAGCACAATCTGTCTTAGAGCCAAATTCCTGCCAAAAAGTAACAAAATCATCTGACTGCACAAAATGCTTACAATCAACTTTTAATAATGTTAAATCATGAATCCTTCTGCCAGAGCAAAGAAGAAGTAACATTGCAGTATGTCTACACGTATCGAAACAGCTTTCTAGGTTTACATTGCATTTAGCTAGATGGTTCAAAAGAATCTCAACATTCCAAATAGGCGGGTTTTTGCTAATGGGTTTCTGCAAAGCTATAGACTTCAGGACTTGTTTCACAAGAATGTGTGAACTTAGTTGGCCAGACGCTTCAGCGTTACATAATGTTGACACAACTGACTTATAAAGTAAAATAGTCCTATACGACAGATTATGGACTAGATGAAGATCTGATAGATATTTTGCTACATCTGAACCTGACGGTGTCCTTTAACTAACGCCTTGACTAGTAGCCCAAAGAACCCACTTCTTCCACGCTATGTCATATGTTTTACGTGTAGAAGCTCGCCAAGATTGCTCGAGAAGTTTTATCTGATCTGGACTCCAATCGCTTAGGCTTTCAGACCACCCCCACACTTCCAGACCTCTAGTACCATTTCCTGAACTCGTGGAGGGGGTAACCCCGTCGTGACATCGATCAGGAATCTGCCCAGATATTGTATCGTGAAGGAGGCTGCAAGGGGGCGCGCTTTGATGTCCGCGCGCCAATAAACCCGATTCCATCGTGGTACTACCAGGACATACACAACTGATGCCCGGTTTCTGGGCAGGTGATCTGCGTGGCTGTTGTATTTTCCCGGAATATGGAATAAGTTCAAGTGGATGTGATATTGATCCAGTATTCGAAACGCTTAGTATGTTAGTTCCAGAAGGGGGCTCGATTTTGATCCACCCTGATTGCATAAGTAGGCTAGTACCGTTTTGTTGTCGCATTGAACATTTACTGGAGAGGTCAGGTACCGACAATGACCTTTTAGTACCTTCAAAACAGCAAGCATCACTTTTTGATTGCAGTGCAATTTTTGTTCCGATCTGGTCCAAAATCCAGTCAGAGAATGATCGTCTAATTGGGCTCCCCAGGCAAGGTATGAGACGTCCGTCGTTAGAAAATGTGACGATGGAGGCAGGGGGATCGGCGAAGGGTAGTGGTAATTGCGCAACCACCATGTCAGATTTTCCTTCGCTTTGATGGGAATGGCGTATATCGACCTCGAGAACCTTGGCATTGCATTGAGGAAATTTAGAAGTGCTCGGTAGTTTAATCTCCTCCGTGGAACTGTTAAACTTGCAAAGTTGAGGAGTCCCACTAACCTCTTTAATAAGTCTTTCCGGCTGGTTCTTTTGACAAAAAAACATCCGGTGGATCCTGTCTATTAACATAGGATTTTTTTCGACTGGCAGACTTTTTTGAAGATCCCACCATACGCCCAAGTATACCAATGCCTTTTGAGGCGTTAATAGAGACTTTTCGTAATTGATTAGCCAACCGAGCACCTCTAATTTCTCCACAATTATCTTGCACAGCCAATCTTGTGGTTGGATGAAGTTCGGCACGCGGTGCACGTTTATTAAACCAAAATGTTTGGTCTCTATGTACCGATTTAATGCCTTCTGATTGAAAATGGGTCGGGACGAGCTGACGCTCTTGGGCACTTAAAACATTATTGACAGAAAACTGGTAGACAGACTCACTGCCTCTAGAACGCCCTGTTTTTTCATTTGATTGATAATCTTGGTTATTTCCTGTGTATGCGGGCATTCTAAATTGTTGCTGCAACGATTTGGAAAAACTATGGGTGGTTTTTGCATAGAGGGTATGCGATACCCGTTCAATATCCATAGTAAGTGATCTGGTGCGCCCATCATCTCCCAAGTATTTCAAAACTGCGTCAGTCGACCTGCCCTGAACCTCTTGTCAATACTTACCTCGTTTATATGCATTATACTCTGTGGGGGATGCTGGTCGCTTACGTGCGCTTCTGGGTTGAGGTCTTGACTGATATTGTTTATTCTGACGTCCTCGAAAGGAAATGCTCGGACCAGCCTTAAATGCATTGTTGTATCCTTGCGAAGGATAGTTATAATTGTTACTTCCCCGCGGGGGAGGAGCTTGCTGTACTGGGGCATATCCCCGGTAAGCGTGATTAAAACACGAAGGTGTGCTACCAGCGGCCTGTGCATGATTGTAGTAACCCTGCGAGGGTACCTTGTGGAGCGCTGTTCCCTGCGAGGGAGCGGCTGCGACGGCCTTAGTCTCATCTGTTTGCGAAACAGTAGTCTTTTTCAGGGGCCAGAAGCACTTACGAACACCACCATGGTTCTCAATTTTTGATGTGAACGATTCTGTGCTAAAAAGCGAAGAGCTGGATGGAGGAATCTTGCGAATGGCTGCCTTGACCAAAGGATCTTTAATATGTTTCGTTATTCCATTTCGCCTCATGTTTATCACCTCTGCTCGGTGAGCGCAAACTAGCTGTAATAAGTCCTCCGAGACCTTTAAAAGGTCACCACCTAGAAGAACGCTATTCACCTTGTCGCAGAAAGTGTCATACGAAAATTCACCCCCCGATCTGGTAAAATTGCGTATTTCCGCTACTGCAGCGTGCAGTGCTTCTTGTTGTTTTATTATACAAAAGGTCAATGCACCGTACGCTTTGTCAGAGTGAACTAAATGATGGTTTGTATCATATTGTTTAACCTCCTCGTTTACCTCCAAATCGGTGTAACCCGGGGTGCGACTGTAAACTTTTTGTGTCTCGGCATAACGTATATCATTCCAGCCTTTACTATCGAGGCGCTGCACATCACACAAAAGTTTTACTTGGTCTTCCGTAGCCTCGGGAATTGCAGGATCTTTTAATTTAGTAACAAGACCCAAAACAAAGGGTTTCGAAGGACCCGGCTGGGGTTCGTTTTCGTCATAAAGATCACGACTGACGTTGTCCGAGACTACGGAATGTACATCAAAATCATCGTCGTGATTACGAATGTTATCGGGATTAACAAGTGCTCGTAGCTCATTTACCTGTTGCGTTAATATAAGCAGTTGGTGAGAGGCCTTTTTTCTGCCCCCCCTTTTCTTACTGCGACGGCTGCACTTGTGTTTTGGACCCCGAACTCGAAGAGTCGGAGGAGCTGGAGTCACTACTATTTGATTCGCTAGATGCACGTCTCGGCGCCTGCTTATTTGCGACACCTTCTTTGTCCTCCTGTACTCCATTATCACCCTCCATATTCTACAAATCAAATTAACAATACATATCGAACGGTAAAACCGTTAATCAAAATTTTTCTTTTTAAAATGATTACTGAGGGTAGATAAATACTCGGAAACTCTTTCACAATAGCTCTCATAGCAATATAAATGAATTACTTACGTGAATTCGTTGTCACAAGTCACAACTTACGATTATACTTGCGGATAATGATTTGCCCACAGTAATTATATTTTTTAAACAGCGTAGTTTTCACTTGGTTCCAAGATACTTATTTGAACACTGTCCGTTACTAAATTACTCTGAGTCGTAATACTTTTGCTAGTGCGACTTACCGCGGCGGGAAACTAGACGCCAATGACGAACCAAAATGGGATATAGTCTAAACTGAGACTTATCCCCACTGCCAGGTGGTGGGGGTCCCCGTTGGAGGGGGAAATGTGAAAGAAAGAGATAGCAATAACATGGCGGGAAACAATGTGCCTCTCTCAATTAAATAAGCTTCGAATAACGGTACAGTCAAATTAATATTATTTTAAATAAAACATAAACCGCAAACCATTTGAATGAATGACATAAATCGATAACTGACTTTTAGCCTTTTTTTAAATCATAGACAATTGGTGATACCACAAGGACATATCTCTCAACAAAATTTGGTTAGCCAACTTAGCCAGACTCTAGTGTTAAGGCGCTGTCAACACCAAAAACGCGCACACTGTCTATTTGTATCGGAGTAAGCGAGAACGAGTGTTACTTGAGCGGCCAGGTTTTAGACGAAAATAATGAATAAATATTGAAATAAAAAAAGGTGTGGATTATTTGTGAAATATGGCTCGTCTACGGTTTAGGTATGAATATGTGGACTTCGTGATTTTAATTGCAGACCCATACGTCAAAAAAATAAGGACATAGAACCGTGTGCGTCAGGATGGCGGGTGGACCTCGGGAATTTCAATGAAATGTAGACAGATATTTGGTACCTTCTGTGTACCTCTGTGTACCTTTCGTAAAATTCTGTGTACCTCTCCTGAAAACGAGCTATCTTCAAAATTAGGTCCACCCGCCATCCTGACGTCAGAATGGCGGGTGGACCTATGAAATATGTACAAAACGTACATTTTTTTTAACGATTTGTGTATAATAATTTGGTACCTTCTGTGTACCTCTGTGAACCTTTAAAAAAAATCTGTGTACCTCTCCTCAAAAAAAACTATCTTCGAAAATAGGTTCACCCGCCATCCTTATATTACTTAGTACGTAGTCGGCCGTCGACAGTATTTTAGTATACAAAACGAAACAAGCAATATTACATTTATTATTACTTTTATACATATTGAAAATGCTTGTTTAATGCTGATGTAATTACAATATAATTTACTTTAAAGTTAATTTGTTTTTCACTTTAAAATTATTTTTAACCTTTTAGGTAGCTCGATATTAGCTGTCGCACGAAGGATGGCGTGACTGAATTGAATAAAATATCAAAAACTTATTTGTACGTACTTACTTAGTACAAAAATTATGATGTAGGTAAATTTCACGCTTAAAAATGTCTGCTTTAATGTTTATTAAATTACGATACTTAAACCTAACTCTTGCCTATGTCTTGTAACCGTTGTCAATGCGATGCATGACGCGACGCGACTACGATTAAGGTGAGGCCTGTTTACGATCTGACAAAAATATTGATGGTTGAGCTTTCAGTGTGAAGAAATAATGTAGAATTCTACTAGTCTTACTACAGAAAAATTACTGTAGACTGAAAAATTAACACAATAACCGAACATAATATTAAAAAACCGGCCATGTGCAAGTTGGACTCGCGCACGAAGGGTTCCGTATCATTATCTATAAAAACGGCAAAAAAAATCACGTTTGTTGTATGGGAGCCCCCCTTGAAAAAATATTTTATTTAGTTTTAGTATTTGTTGTTATAGCGGCAACAGAAATACATAATCTGTGAAAATTTCAACTCTCTAGCTATCACGGTTCTTGAGATACAGCCTGGTGACAGACAGACGGACAGCGAAGTCTTAGTAATAGGGTCCCGTTTTACTCTTTGAATACGGAACCCTAAAAGTGACTTGGTAGCTCTGTAAAAAAATCTTAAATATCACCATAAAAATAGACTTTAATGTTCGAGATTTCGGAATTTTTAACGACAATCTATGTTTTTTTTATAAAAAGAATAACTTTTTTGTTGTTCTAAAACAATAACCAGATAGATTTTTAATAAATTATCTAATATTTCAAAAATCAATTATTAAGTAGGTAGGTATCTACTTAAAAATAATGTACTACACACTTCCGAACACGCACTTCCATCTCGCTCACGCTTATGCTCAGTGTGAGGGAGAGAAGACCGTGAACCTACATCGCCTTAAAGAGAACATAAGTCAGTATTTCAAGCAAATAATATTATAACTTGCCGTTTTTAGGTTTTCGTACCCAAAGGGTAAAACGGAACCCTATTACTACAACTCCGCTATCCGTCAGTCTGTCTGTCTGTCCGTCTGTCACCAGGCTGTATCTCATGAACCGTGATTGTTAGACAGTTGCAATTTTCACTGGTGATGTATTTCTGTTGCCGCTATAACAACATATACTAAAAAATATAATAAAATATTTAAGGGGGCTCCCATACAACAAACGTGATCTTTTTGTCGTTTTTATAGATAATGGTACGGAACCCTCCGTGCGCGAGTCCGACTCGCACTTGGCCGGTTTTCAAGTTAGTAGTTTGTCCACTATGTTTGGAAACGTGTTCCCTAAAAGCCATAAAGGCTTACATTTCAAAATTGGGTTCGTCTACCGACCTACTTCTAAACAGGAGGTACCGAATTACGTTCAGTAGCTAGCTTTCCTCGCGGCTCCGCCCGCCAAAGAACGGCAGGTGGAGCCGCTATATTTAATACCATTTACGTCCATCCAAAAGGTACTATTATACCAAATAATCGGTGTAGTTTGGGACTTTGTAAGCTTGTACTTATATAGGGGTTAGTTTCCTGAACAAGGTACCTACTCATCTGATTTTTAATATGTGTCTCAGGTAAGTAGGTATACTTATATAACTTTCTGTCCACGCGGCTTCGCCCGCGTATTGCAAAGGATGCAGGCAAACCCGCGGGATAAAAAATAGTCTATGTCCATCTAGAAAATTAATTCTATACATAGGTGAAATATTTTTTGAAATCGGATCTTATTCCTGAGATTAACCCCTGCAACATACAAACTTACAAGTTACAGTCTCAAAGACGAGGAGTCTCTTTATAATATTAGTACCTATACAGCGTGTCTCTGACTTTGGGGCTTTAAATTCAAATGTCGATTATGCTCCTGAAATAGAACTACTTTTGTTCTACAACTTTTCAAAAATACGTTATTTTTGTATTTTCATTATTCCATACAAATTAAATAAAATGTTCAATGTACATCATCCATTAGTTAGTTTTCATACTTGTCAGTGTCATGGATGTCAAATAATGAGGCCGTGTTTGCAATACATTGATGGTACAGTTAAAGTTGAAACACTACCAAATTATAGAAATGATAGTTATTTTACAAAGTTGCGGAACAAAAGTGGTTCAGTTTCAGGACCATAATCGATATTTGCATGTAAAGCCCCCAACGTCAGAGACACACTGTAGATTACAAAATTACAATCTAACAGAGATTTCCTGTTTATAATGTTGGAATAAATTAACATTCTGGATGGCTATAGGCTATATTTTATCACACAGCTACGGAAAGCTAAATAACGCTGGCGATGGCGGAGCCAAAGGGATATATAGGTACTAATAATTAATGGATTATTATTAATGTGTCTGATTTTTAATGGTGACAAACAATAATAATAATTCATTTATTTCAGGGCCTATTTAACAAATGCCTTAAAGGCTTAACATAAGTACATACAATTATAAAAAATTAACAACTTAGAAAAGTTGAAAAGCCCCCGATACTTTCATTTCAAAGTTCAATACCACAAAAACGACTGAACCGATTTTGTTGAAACGTAACTAAGAACCATTCCGCTGCGTCGTCCGCTCGGATGTAGGAGATATACCTACATCCATACCAATATTAGAAATGCGATAGTACCTGACACTGTCTGTCTGTCTGTTACCTTTTCACGCTTAAGCCATTGAACTGATTGAGATGGTATGGAGATAGTCAGAATACCGGGGTGTAGGACACATGATATTTTTTTTCCCGAAAATCATCTTTTAAGGTGGGGGGGGGGAGAGTTTGTATACGATATAAACGACTTCTATGCGGACGAAATCGCAAGCAAGCTAGTCTCTCAGTAATATAGCTCAAATTGTACATCTCGAAATCTATATCTACTAAGAAATATGTAGGTAGTCCCTAAGGATGGATGTTTGTAATACGAGAAAAGCGCCCGTAGAGCTATTGAAAAAAGGTAAAGCTTGTAAGTTTGTACCTTTGTACAACGTAGGAGTAATCTCCGGAACTACTCATTCAATTCCAAAATCTATTTTAAATAAAGGTTCATTTACCTTCGGGATGGTTATCATAGGCTATGTTTTATTCCGCAACTCCCCTTGTGTCCTTTTGCTGCCTGAGTTTGATTCCAGAATTAATTTAAAAAGTTTCAGGGATTTATTACACGTATTTTTACATCTTTGTAATATTAGTAAAATCATGAAATATATATAGGTAATAATAATTAGTGAAATAAAAAAATCCTGAGATTTATTCAATTTTGTCGCGCCATACTTCGTGCGATCTAACTGAGCTAGGTACCTTTAAAAATACAAGGAATTTTAAGGTGAAAAACAAATTAATTTTAAAGTTATTTATATTGTAATTATATCAGCATTAAACAAGCATTTGCAACATGTATAAAAGTAATAATATAATATGGCTTGTTTCGTTTTGTTTACTAAAATACTGTCGACAGAGCGGCCGACTACGTACGAAGTAAAATATAAGGATGGCGGGTGAACCTATTTTCGAAGATAGCTTTTTTTCAGGAGAGGTACACAGATTTTTTTTAAAGGTTCACAGAGGTACACAGAAGGTACCAAATTATTATACACAAATCGTTAAAAAAAATTTACGTTTTGTACATATTTCATAGGTCCACCCGCCATTCTGACGTCAGGATGGCGGGTGGACCTAATTTTGAAGATAGCTCGTTTTCAGGAGAGGTACACAGAATTTTATTAAAGGTACACAGAGGTACACAGAAGGTACCAAATATCTGTCAACATTTCATTGAATTTCCCGAGGTCCACCCGCCATCCTGACGCACACCACTTTAACCGGCCGCACATGAAAAGGGCGGTTTTCAAGCTTTAATTTGAAACACTAAATAAAAAATTCAAACCTATTTTTTGTGTGCGTCAGGATGGCGGGTGGACCTCGGGAATTTCAATGAAATGTTGACAGATATTTGGTACCTTCTGTGTACCTCTGTGTACCTTTAATAAAATTCTGTGTACCTCTCCTGAAAACGAGCTATCTTCAAAATTAGGTCCACCCGCCATCCTGACGTCAGAATGGCGGGTGGACCTTTGAAATATGTACAAAACGTACATTTTTTTTTACGATTTGTGTAAAATTTGTTAAAAAAAATCTGTGTACCTCTCCTGAAAAAAAGCTATCTTCGAAAATAGGTTCACCCGCCATCCTCATATTACTTAGTGCGTAGTCGGCCGCTCTGTCGACAGTATTTTAGTATACAAAACGAAACAAGCAATATTACATTTATTATTACTTTTATACATGTTGAAAATGCTTGTTTAATGCTGATCTAATTACAATATAATTTACTTTAAAATTAATTTGTTTTTACTTTAAAATTCTTTTTAACCTTTTAGGTAGCTCGATATTAGCTGTCGCACGAAGTATGGCGTGACTGAATTGAATAAAATATCAGAACTTATGTATTTGGACGTACTTACTTAGTACAAAAATTATGATGTAGGTATATTTCACGCTTTTACTCGTACCTAGGTTCTTATCATTAAATATTTCATTCATTTGCTCTTGTATAGAACTCAGGCGGCAAAGGACAAAGGCGGAAGCGAAACGACAAGACATTACGAGTACTTACCTAAGTATACTCGTATATTATTATTACAAAAATCTTAAAAATGTCTCCATTAATGTTTATTAAATAACGATACTTAAACCTAACTCTTGCCTATGTCTTGTAACCGTTGTCAATGCGATGCATGACGCGACGCGACTACGATTAAGGTGAGGCCTGTTCACGATCTGACAAAAAGATTGATGGTTGAGCTTTCAGTGTAAAGAAATAATGAAGAATTCTACTAGTCTACTACAGAAAAATTACTGAAGACTGAAAAAGAAACACAATAACCGAAAAAAATATTGAAAAACCGGCCAAGTGCAAGTTGGACTCGCGCACGAAGGGTTCCGTACCATTATCTATAAAAACGGCAAAAAAATCACGTTTGTTGTATGGGAGCCCCCCTTGAAAAAATATTTTATTTCGTTTTTAGTATTTGTTGTTATAGCGGCAACAGAAATAAATAATCTGTGAAAATTTCAACTATCTAGCTATCACGGTTCTTGAGATACAGCCCGGTGACAGACAGACGGACAGCAAAGTCTAAGTAATAGGGTACCGTTTTACTCTTTGAGTACGGAACCCTAAAAATTACTTGGTAGCTCTGTAAAAAAATCTTAAATATCACCATAAAAATAAACTTTTATGTTCGAGTTTTCGGAATTTTCAACGACAATCTATGTTGTTTTTATAAAAAGGATAACTTTTTTGTTGTTCTAAAACAATAACCGGATAGATTTATAATAAATTATCTAATATTTCAAAAATCAATTATTAAGTAGGTAGGTACTTAAAAGTAATGTACTACACACTTCCGAACACGCACTTCCATCTCGCTCACGCTTATGCTCAGTGTGAGGGAGAGAAGACCGTGAACCTACATCGCCTTAAAGAGAACATAAGTCAGTATTTCAAGCAAATAATATTATAACTTGCCTTTTTTAGGTTTGCGTACCCAAAGAGTAAAACGAAACCCTATTACTACGACTCCGCTATCCGTCCGTCTGTCTGTCTGTACGTCTGTCACCAGGCTGTATCTCATGGACCGTGATTGTTAGACAGTTGCAATTTTCACTGATGATGTATTTCTGTTGCCGCTATAACAACATATACTAAAAAATTTAATAAAATAGATATTTAAGGGGGCTCCCATACAACAAACGTGATCTTTTTGCCGTTTTTATAGATAATGGTACGGAACCCTCCGTGCGCGAGTCCGACTCGCACTTGGCCGGTTTTCAAGTTAGTAGTTTGTCCACTATGTTTGGAAACGTGTTCCCTAAAAGCCATAAAGGCTTACATTTCAAAATTGGGTTCGTCTACCGACCTACTTCTAAACAGGAGGTACCGAATTACTTTCAGTAGCTAGCTTTCCTCGCGGCTCCGCCCAAGTAATACAAAGAACGGCAGGTGGAGCCGCTATATTTAATACCGTTTACGTCCATCCAAAAGGTACTATTATACCAAATAATCGGTGTAGTTTGGGACTTTGTAAGCTTGTACTTATATAGGGGTTAGTTTCCTGAACAAGGTACCTACTCATCTGATTTTTAATATGTGTCTCAGGTAAGTAGGTATACTTATATAATTTTCTGTCCACGCGGCTTCGCCCGCGTATTGCAAAGGATGCAGGCAAACCCGCGGGATAAAAAATAGTCTATGTCCATCTAGAAAGTTAATTCTATACAAAGGTGAAATAATTTTTGAAATCGGATCTGATTCCTGCGATTAACCCCTTCAACATACAAACTTACAAGTTACAGTCTCAAAGACTGCTCCTCTTTATAATATTAGTACCTATACAGTGTGTCTCTGACTTTGGGGCTTTAAATTCAAATGTCCATTATGCTCCTGAAATAGAACTACTTTCGTTCTACAACTTTTCAAAAATACGTTATTTTTGTAATTTCATTAATCCATACAAATTAAATAAAATGCTCAATTGTACATCATCCATTAGTTAGTTTTCATACTTATCAGTGTCATGGATGTCAAATAATGAGGCCGTGTTTGCAATACATTGATGGTACAGTTAAAGTTCAAACACTACCAAATTATAGAAATTATAGTTATTTTACAAAGTTGCGGAACAGAAGTGGTTCAGTTTCAGGACCATAATCGATATTTGCATTTAAAGCCCCCAACGTCAGATACACACTGTAGATTACAAAATTACAATCTAACAGAGATTTCCTGTTTATAATGGCTATAGGCTATATTTTATCACACAGCTACGGAAAGCTAAATATCGCTGGCGATGACGGAGCCAAAGGGATATACAGGGTGGGCCCTGTAACACGAGCAAATATTCAAAAGGAGGCTTCCTTAGAGCATTTGCAGTAACCCCTTGTGTATCATTCACTTTCAAAATTTTTGGTTACGGAGAAATTTTGATCTAAAGTTATGACCTCCAAGTAATGTATCTTGGCACCACGAGATCATATCACGGCAGTCAATGCAGATTTTGAGGTAACATCATGTAATGAGTCATAATAGTTTTTGCATTTTTGTGTTCAACAGATAATTTTGTGATTTTTTCATTTTTTTTTATTTTTTTTTGTGTTTTTAAAATAAAAAGTTACTCATAGCACTCCAGAAGAGTAAAAAAAATACAAGTAAACTTATTTTAAATAATTTTTTTTTTATTTTTTCGCATAAAACCACTTCGAGATAATTGTTCACAAGCTTAATAATCTACCGTTTAATTTTTTGCTCCAGTTACAGGGCCCACCCTGTATAGGTACTAATAATTAATGGATTATTATTATTGTGTCTGATTTTTAATGGTGACAAACAATAATAATAATTGATTTATTTCAGGGCTTATTTAACAAATGCCTTAAAGACTTAACATGAGTACATACAATTATAAAAAATTAACAACTTAGAAAAGTTGAAAAGCCCCCGATATTTTCATTTCAAAGTTCAATATCACAAAAACGGCAAAACCGATTTTGTTGAAACGTAACTAAGAACGATCTCGATCACGTCAGCTTTCGGATTAAAAAACCGCATTCAAATCGGCCCAGTCGTTTAGGAGCTACGATGCCATAGACAGATACACAGACATTCATACACGTCAAACTTATACTTATAACATCCCTCTTTTTGCGTCGGGGGTTAAAAACATAGAAACTAATCTAAATTACTTCATTTAGGCGACATAGTGATGTGGTTCCGCTGCGTCGTCCGCTCCGATGTAAGAGATATACCTACATCCATACCAATATTAGAAATGCGATAGTACCTGACTCTGTCTGTCTGTCTGTCCCTAAGGATGGATGTTTGTAATACGAGAACAGAAGCGCCCGTAGAGCTATTGAGAAAAGGTAAAGCTTGTAAGTTTGTACCTTTGTACAACGTAGGAGTAATCTCCGTAACTACTCATTCAATTCCAAAATCTATTTTAAATAAAGGTTCATTAACCTTCGGGATGGTTATCATAGGCTATGTTTTATTCCGCAACTCCCCTTGTGTCCTTTGCTGCCTGAGTTTGATTCAAGAATGAATTTAAAAAAATATGATGAGTAGAGAGATGTGTAGTTTCAGGGATTTATTACACGTACAATAGCTTATACGTGTAATAAATCCCTTTTACATCTTTGTAATATTAGTAAAATCATGAAATATATATAGGTAATAATAATTAGTAAAATAAAAAAATCCTGAGATTTATTAAATTGTGTCGCGCCATACTTCGTGCGATCTAACTGAGCTACCTTTAAAAATACAAGGAATTTTAAGGTGAAAAACAAATTAATTTTAAAGTTATTTATATTGTAATTATATCAGCACTAAACAAGCATTTGCAACATGTATAAAAGTAATAATATAATATTGTTTGTTTCGTTTTGTTTACTAAAATAATGACAGAGCGGCCGACTACGTACGAAGTAAAATATGAGGATGGCGGGTGAACCTATTTTCGAAGATAGCTTTTTTTCAGGAGAGGTACACAGATTTTTTTTAAAGGTTCAAAGAGGTACACAGAAGGTACCAAATTATTATATACAAATCTTTAAAAAAAATGTACGTTTTGTACATATTTCATAGGTCCACCCGCCATTCTGACGTCAGGATGGCGGGTGGACCTAATTTTGAAGATAGCACGTTTTCAGGAGAGGTACACAGAATTTTATTAAAGGTACACAGAGGTACACAGAAGGTACCAAATATCTGTCAACATTTCATTGAAATTCCCGAGGTCCACCCGCCATCCTGACGCACACATAGAACCGTTTAAGATGATTTTAAGACCAATCTTTACAATTATTTTCTATCGAGCCGATTTCATCCAATTATGTTTCGAGTCCGTCTACGGTCTTGGAAATATGATGAATATTAACTTATATTTTTTTTGATGTGCTAGAACAAATAGTTTTTCTTATACAACTGCTCAAATAATATCAATTTCAACAAATTTGGTCTTGTCAGCCTCTTAAAACAAAATTGTTAAACAAAAACAATATACTTACTGATTCCCTTGTTACTTCTGAACTTCGAATAATAGGTAATAAAAGTAGAAAAACCATGGAAAAACTAACACCAACCTTTTTTCCTTACCCGCATATTGAATAAAACCTCATCGCGCAGTCCAAGAGCGCGAAACAAATGACGGCAGTTGTTGTCACATACCTACTTATAAGTCAGCCAAAATTTCGTGACGAACATGTTAACAGATGATAATTCTGATAAAGAGAGCGAATATGAAGACAGAAGTCCTGAAGACAGTCCAAATATTATGAAGAAGTCATTATCTTCAGTCGGATTTCGAAGTAACAGTGAGAATCAAAATGCGAGGCCATTAGCGTTGCGAGCGACGCAATCCTTCACCGGAGCCGTGGAAGAACTACGTATATGTGGTAATTTTCAAAGAATGAACTTGTGTAATAGGATGAACGTGATGTCAGCGCCAAAAATAGCTGCGGTTTGTCCCTGCGGGTGCTTGCTGCGACCCGCCACCGCCGTCCCCTTCCGCACTCGGGAGCAGAACACCCTGGCACTCCACGTAGTCTCCCCGGAGGTGCTAAATTATCACGGCTACTGTTTTGAGCCTAGCCAAATAGCTATGTTTTGGAAGAAAGATTGTAGAATGTTTCTATGGAAAGGCCAGGCGAAAATGAAGAACGTAATACATGCGGACTCTTATAAGAAATAAATTGCTTACTATATGTAGCTGTGTTAACGAAATGTGTTCTAATTATTAAAATATATTGAGTAAAAATGTGTTTACTTAACCCTCAGAATAATAACGCCTAGAAACGCAGTTCACGCGCAACGGTGAGGCCACTAAAACTCGGCCATAAATGGCCCAGTACGCCGATCGGTGGAACAAAATTGGTGTGTTTGTGTGCGTATTGGCGCGTGTGAATACGAGTTGATCACAACTACATGAATCCATTTTATGCCTCACGCTTGGCGCGTCGGCCGTATGAAACTATCCTTCTATGCGTTATTATTCTAAGACTTAACCCTTTATAAGGCCCCAGTTATACAGATATGCTACGTGAAAGTTAAATACACTACCATGTTTACTGTAATGCACTGGGGAACACATCTACGGCAAAAAAAACGAAATCATTAAGAAAAACATGTGGTCAATATATGCACTCAGCCTGTTAGTGCACTTGAGTTTTCAGATGATCTGTTTCCAATACACCTATTCATTGACATTGACATAACAAACATAAGGTGCTCTGTACAGACTGGCGTTTAATTGACTACCTACATACGGTAAATCGAAGATTATTGTGTATCTTGTAGTGGGTAGGATTAATATACGAATATCACTGAAAAAATTACAACCTGTGGCCCGTTTCACGATACAATTTATAAGCGGAAGTCTCTATTTCTATCAAGGAGTTAGAAAGAGACTTTCGATTGTAAATTGTGTTCCGTCAGGTCTACTTCCAATTGATAATAAATTAAACTTATTTCTCATTAGATATAGCTAATATTTTCCAATAAGTGTTTTCAATATATCGATAACCTTCAATCCTCATACCATCCCGATTATCCATTTTTCTTTCCCGCCTAATCCAACTTTTTAAAAGAGCAATCCATGCTATGCGAACTTAGAACTTAATGCAAATCCAGTTTCTTATTGAAAACAGTGCCACCTTCTTGATAGCTGGCGAACTCTCTGAAGCTCTAGCGATTGCTAGGCTAGGCTGTCAAGGTATTTCAAAATTCGCCGGATTGTCACAAGGCATCAGTAGCCTAGGGGTACAGACGGTGGTATTTGGAGTCGATGATCCGGGGTTCAATCCCTACGACCGACGCACTTTTTGTATGTTTTGTACATTCAAAGAAAAGTTGTAACTACCGCAGAAGAGATGGCGCCTGTATACGCAAGCATTAAATGCTTTCTCAATTTGGTCGAGTTGCCTGTCTATCTCAGTATGTATATTGTAGTCTTTGGAGCAATCAATGTTACCAACTTGCATTTATGTAAGCTAATGCTTCTGTCAATTAACAATATACATAGAGGCAGAATCGTAGATAGAGGATATCTATTATACCTACCTCTACGGGCAGAATAGATAGAGGGAGTCACCCACACATACACACGCCACTCATGTTGTGGCAGCTAATGATATAACTTATAATAGTACAGCGAAAGATTGTTTCATTAAAAAAAATTAAGAATTTTGAATAAAAATGGGTGAAGGCTTTATTAAAGCAGACTCTATAAACATTCCAAAGGTTAGTTTCGACATGGTCTTAAATTATGGCGAGTGACAAACACGAGTGACGTCACAGGAACTGTAGATCCGTATAGGCGCGAAAGTTTGATTATTTAAACCTCTTGCGTTGTTTTTTCTCTATTTGACTAGGTTTTTACTTTTACGAGAAAATGCAACATTATTGATTGTTTTATTTAGTGTCTACACCCCTATTACAATACTAAACTTATCGATATAATATAGCATACATGCTATATCGATAAGGTTAGGTACAACCTTTTATAATTGTATTAATCTTAAGTCGCAAATGATACACACACAACGTAGTAATAGTTATTGCAATGCACGATGGAGAGTGGATTTATCAAAATTAGACCTTATCATTATACCAATAAGAGGCTCGCCACTCGCCATCGTGAATTGCAAGAGCTATAATTCAAATTGTTAGATACAGTGACGTGTATATTTTTAATAGTATAAGGCCTCTCACAGACTGGCGCGGCCTGGCCGCGGCGGACAATAGAAAACTTGTCATTAGCTGTCAAATTTACTATGGTCCGCCACCGCAGGCCGCGCCAGTGTGATGCAGGCTTAAGGCCTCTCACAGAATGGCGCGGCCTGGCCGCGGCGGACAGTAGAAAACTTGCCAGTGGGATGCAGGCTTAAGCCTGATGCAGGAAACAATGACGATAGCTTGTTTTTTTTTTAATGTTTATGGCCTGGATACATGTCCTTTAAGCCAAGACGATAGCTTGCTTCCCTTGACAGGCATAGTGCATAAATTAAACACATACTATAGATTAATTAATTACACTAAAATTAAATACTGACCGAAAAAGTATTAATGAGGAAAGAAAGCCTGATATATATAATACCATTATAGTTAAATAAAAAAGCGGCCAAGTGCGAGTCGGACTCGCACATGAAGGGTTCCGTAAATAAATTGCGGTTTGCGATTTATGACGTAAAAAAAAACTATTGACTAGATCTCGTTCAAACCAATTTTCGGTGGAAGTTTGCATGGTAATGTGCATCATATATATTTTTTAGTTTTATCATTCTCTTATTTTAGAAGTTACAGGGGGGGACACACATTTTACCACTTTGGAAGTGTCTCTCGCGCAATATATTCAGTTTAGAAAAAAATATTTTAGAAACCTCAATATCATTTTTGAAGACCTATCCATAGATACCACACACGTATGGGTTTGATGAAAAAAAAAATTTTGAGTTTCTATTCTGAGTATGGGAACTCCCAAAACTTAGTTTTAGTTTCGGAAAAAAAGTGGCTGTGACATACGGACGGACAGACAGACAGACAGACAGACATGACGAATCTAGAAGGGTTCCGTTTTTTGCCATTTGGCTACGGAACCCTAAAAAGAGGATGTTCTTCTCCGTAAATGTTTATTAACTAAGTGGTTTCCAAATTGTCTCAGCCTTATAAAAGGTTAATTAAAAACCAAATGAGAACTTGCATCAAATTATTTATTAGAGTCTAATCACCTAACTATGTGTACATAAATAATAAAGATCGTAACAAAAACTTTACAAGCGTAATCATACATTGCTAAATTTACTGCAGCGTCTGCACCGTGTCCAACGGCTGCTTTTCTACACCGGGCATGTTCGCCTCTACATTTTCACCGCACGAGAATCTAACGTAATCAACGACTTCGACTTTATTCTGTTCTAATATCTCGTCGACGGTGTAGGAGGGGTCGAGCAGGTACTCCTGGTAGATGAGGCACGTTTCGTCGTCGGAGTCCTTGGCGGGTTTGTCCTTGTTCTTGTCGCCGATGTTGGCGGGCGCGCAGCCGACGATGTGCTGGCAGATTTGTCGGCCGACGTCGTCGTGTCCGGCGGGTTGGCGGTAGGCGAGCAGCGCGCCGTACTTGCCGGCCGAGTAGTCTGCAGGCGCGGCGGGCGCGGGATGCGTGTACCCCGCGATGTGCACGTCGGGGCTGTTCGCCTTCCAGCACTCGGCGCGCCGCAGCACGGCGTTCTCCCCCACGGTGCCGATGAACAGCGCCATCACCTCGGACAGCTTCTTGCCGTCGGCGGACAGGCTGCCGAGCTGCTCGCTGTCGAGTTCCATCTGTAAATAAAGTGCACAATATTCTATTCACTTTAGTAGATAGACGGTGCAGTGTAGAGGATTCCTTTAGACAATGTATAAGCATAAGTAGGCTCTTTTGGGAGCGAGTTTGAAAGTTTTAAGGGCCGCAGTAGTAGCATGTAGGAGATATTTATAGTGAAGTATACTCGTAGATTCCTTAATGTACATACAAAGATGCGCCCCACTCCTACTAAACCTTTAGGCAAAACATAACCTAACAAACAATGAGAAAGAGTGGGCCACTTCCTCGTGGATTGATTCATTTAAAGCGCGCTTGGTGGCTTATTTATAAAACTTACAATGCCTCTGATAAATAAAATCCATCTATTTTGTCCCTTTTTTACGAACACAAATTTAAATTACAGATAAAGACGACAAATCAACGATTATTAACTAGCTAACATAGGTATCAGTGGCTGAGCGCCCATACAAGCAGATTCCCAGCGGCTTGCCTAAATGTGTTTTAGGCAATCCTTTAGTTTTTTACCAGACAGCCAGTAGCAACTCTTTCATTACTTTTTTGTTCCGGGTTGCCCATCACAAATTTTCACGTGCCGCCACTGATAGGTATGTTGAACGTTTATAAATAAAGCCATAAGTGTAAGGCCTGAGTGCACGCTCCGCTCGTAGCGGCTAGGCGGCACTTTTGGACCGCTTATAACATATCTACGTATATTTGATGTTACATCATTGGGACAAAACATATTTTATTTAGCAGAGGTTTGATAAGTTATATTATATGAATAGGGAGTTATTATGTAATTTTTGTTATAATTATTTACCTTGGTAACTGGGCCCTTAGCTTGCAAGCTGGTGTGAGCGAATTTGAAACACGCTACAGCTGCATCTTCCATCATTTTCTGGAATTTATCATTCTTTGCCACAAAGTCTGTTTCACAGTTTAGTTCCACCATTGCTCCGTGGCTCTTGTCAAACTTCACAGCTACGAGCCCCTGGAGTGCAGCGCGCCCTGCCAACTTTGTGGCTTTAGCCCAGCCCATGGCTTGGGCTTGCTCATTGAGCCAGGTTTCTGCCTGTAATGGACCATAATTATGTACATTCAATCTTTATAAAAGTACCTCATTGATAGCTGTACTGGCTGCCAATTCATAAAAATGTTTGATACTAATAAACCAGACACCATGGTGAAGCATGCATTTACTGTCTCTTTTTCTCGTCTTTTATAAGTAACACACTACATCATATTTTATACTAAAATATAATAGTTAATTTGTAATGAAAATCATGCATAACATTTAGAGAACCAGGTTCCTGAATTCTAATTTCTAATGTTGTTAGAATTTGCACATGCAAATGCAATCACAAACAGGTGAGCAATTATGTGCAATGATGTTTCATATCCATGATGGAAAGCCAACATACATAAGTGCTTCATAAATTAATGAGCATTTGGACTGTTTCTTTGCAAAAATATATAAAAGAAATATTGCACAAAATACCTTTTCCGAGTCATTGTTGTGCATTTCAAGTGCCTTCTTGCAATTGGCAATGGTGTAGCCTGTTTTCTTACGTAACTTAGCTAGCAGAGAGGACTCCGCAGCCCTGCACAGAGAACTTGTGTGGAGGCTCCGCACCAACTGGAATATCATCTGGAATATAGTCCATAAATATCCTATTTATAAAATTCTTAACAAATGTACCAATTTGGATGTGAGTTAATATGAATACAAACAGATGAATGAAAAAAAAACGAAATAAGGATGAGCAGCTTATACACTCACACAAAAACAAATTACACAAGTTTACACATAACCTAGATACTTTTGATATACTTCCGTAAAAACAAACTCATCTCTGTTTTGCTCAACATGCTATTGCCAAGCCTATGACATCATCTGAGTAGGTAGGGAGGGACATAGGTACTTGTTCCAATCAAGGCCAACCCTCAGATGTATGGTGTCTGTATAAATAGCTATAGAGCGACACTATAAGTTGTAGTTACCTTTGAATAAACTTTTAGTTTTTGCTTCATTTACCACTTTATAATAACCTACAAATTAAGTTTAGTATCAGTTGAAGAGCACTTGAAACCATAATACACACACAATACTGTAGGATATGAATAAAGACATAAAAACTATTTTAAAAATGTTTCGATTATACTGGCCACAAACCAATCATCACCATAGATACAGAAACAAATGAAGGTTACAGCAGTTACCATGGAAAAGAAATCGATTTGATATTGTTAGATTTGTTCTTTAGTAACTACATTTTTGTAATTCTATTTCCTACAATCACCAGTGTTAATTGAGAGGAGTAGTTGAGAGATCGATCGGACTGACATCGACATAACCAAAAACTACTGAGTATAACCTAATTTAAAGATAAAACTAACCTTTTGTTGGGTTACTTCTCGGATCAGTAAGTAAACAAGCACTGATAACTTTCAAATCATACGGAGTTTATCTCATTTAAATGTTATTGCATGCGGATATTATTCGCGCAAAAGAGATGCCAAAATTGCCAAAATATGTCAATCAATCCTTATGACATTTGTCAAAGCCGGCTGGACATACGTTGCGTTTAATTTATGCTGGGTCGATAACAGACAACTGTGCCTAAATTATTTGAGTAGGCGTTGAAAAAGTAAAATTTAGGACATTTTTTTAGGTAATCCTATAGATGTGCAGACGGAAAGTTTCCAAAATTTGGAAACTTCTCCAATGCAAAGATCTTGTTAATTTCCAAAAACTTCATATACTTAAAGGGACTTTCCTAAAATGGTAACTTTCTTAAATTCTTTTGAGTTTCCTCAAATTTTCCTACATATAAGTAGGTAGGTATCTAAGTCCCACTGCTGGGCATATACCTCCTCTCATGTATAAGAAGGGATGGGCTGGTAGTCCTCATGCTGGCTGTATGCGTATTGGGGACTTCACATAGGTACTAGGTACACATTTGAATGCAAAATATGGGTGCATGGTGCATACAACTTACTCAAAAATATGTCCTACGGCTCTTATGTCGCGAATTAATGTTTCGGCACATATGTATGAATGGAAGGAATAATTGATACATATTTTAGCATTTGACTGTACTAACCAACGATCATAACTTTCAGCTATCATGGATAAAGGGAACAAACCAACGAGAAAGAAAAGTCACCCTGAACCGTCTTCTTCCGACACCAAATTACCTAAGCTTCCAAAGATGAAAAAACCCGAGAATTCAAAGATAAGGACAAGACCTTTGTTCTCTCTGCCTGAAGAAGTTCTTAAACTGCCACCGCCGCCAAAACCTGTTAAGAAAGCACCCACTGCGGCTCCGAGAAGACAGTCTTCTGGTGAATACCTACTCTTTCTTTTATATTTTTACAACGTTGTTGCAGGACGATGGGAGTGTATTCGACTTTCTAGATTAAGTAACTGAACCCATCATTTTCCGGTAGGTAGGTACCTAAATTGATATTCACTCATTTAAAAATGGGTTGAGGTGACGAGGTAGGGTAAGTTGAACAGGATTTTGGCTGGAGGTAAAAGAAACAGAAGGCTATCCCTTAAGTCCAATATCCCCTAAGTTATCGTCTTTCCCCGGTGTTCCTCTTGCCACACTAGACCTTAACCACTAATGAGACGTAGAGCTCAAAAAGATGTATTAAAAAAAAAAACGATAACCCGACTCTACAAAAAAATATCTATATAATTAACGAACCTGCTCACAAAATTTAACGAGAATCGGTTGAGAAATGCGACCTGTAGAGGAGAACAGCGGACAACGGACAGCGGACAGACAAATAATTTTCGGCCCAAGCTGAAGAAGCTTCGTTCGCTTCGCTCGCTCGTTCGATGAGTGAGATACATAGAAAGAGACAGGACCAAATAAGTAAATATTCTCATCTACGTTGATTTGATTTAGCTTATTGCTCATAGATTTAATGAGATAGATGAGAAGTACCTACCTACCTAATATATATTTGACACGGCGCATTTCTTCATTTATACAGTCGCCCTACGATGTTATCGAACGAGCGAGTGAAGCGAACTAAGTTCTATGCTTCAGCATGGGCAAAAAGTCGTTTGTCCGGATGTCCCGCTGTCGGGCTTTTCTCCTCTACAAATCGCATTTCTCAACCGATTCTCGTAAAATTTTGTGAACAGGTTCGTTTTTTTGCAGATTAACTTTTTCAAAATAAAAAAAATATTTCTTTTTCAGGGTTCCGTAGCCAAAATGGCAAAAACGGAACCCTTATAGTTTCGTCATGTCCGTCTGTCCGTCTGTCCGTATGTCACAGGCATTTTACTCGAAATCTATAAGGTGTACCGTACCTATTTGAATAAAATTTGGAGGATAGGTGTATTTTGTTAGCCGCTACATAGTTCTGTAATGAAACGAGTAAAAAAAATTTTTTTTAGTGGTGCATCCCATACATGTAACTGCACGTCAAAAAAATAAAAAACATTGTATGTCCACGTGTGGCACATCAATCGATAGGCCTATTAAAATAAATATTATAAGGATTTTTTTTAATTAAGTGAATATAGTCGGAGATAATTGCCCCGAAAGTCATAAAAATTGTGCCCCCCCCCCCTCTAATTTCCAAACGGTATATAAAAAAATAAAAAAAAAATTATAGACGTAGCGCTTATTAAATTCTTTTACCGAAAAGTATTTTGAACAAGATCGTTTAAAAGGTTTTTGAGATATTGCTGAAAAACTGCCTTCCCTGCGGAAAAGGACGCAAGTGCCGTAAGATTTCTGTGACGATACGACCTTTTTAATAGGCACGGAACCCTTCGTTGTGCGTGGTTCGACACGGGCTTGGCCGGTTTTTTGTAACATAATCCCAGTAGTTATGTATATTTTCAAAAAAAGAAATAATTTAAACGAGTTCTACAGGTCACAGAGCCACTAGTTTAGATTTTACATGTTTTTGGCTGTCTCATATCGTCGGGTGACAAGCAAAAGTCACTACCAAAACTGTCACTGCTCCTCAAAACCTCGTATCTCGGTACGTAGTCGATATCGAGATACGATCTTTGATTTAAGTAGGTATTTGTTACTTAGTGAGTTTTGCTTGTCACCCGACGATATTTTCTTTGTCATATAGGTATACCTATTGCAAAATATACTCTATCTTTAAAGGTTCGTTTTTTTGCAGATTAACTTTTTCAAAATAAAAAAAATATTTATTTTTTTGTAAATTTACATAATCCCAGAACTTATGTAAATTTTCAAAAAAAGAAATAATTTAAACGAGTTCTACAGGTCAAAGAGCCACTAGTTTAGATTTTACATGTTTTTGGTTTTCTCATATATGATTGCAAAATATATTTTATCTTTAAAATAATATTTTACGTCATATGTTATGCGTCCGGAAGATTCCACTTACAGGCCGGGAAGAGAAGTAAAATTTAGTACTCACCACTGACGGTAATAAAGAACGCCTCAGGTCGCATATTTATCGCCCTTGCCTTCGGCTCGGGCGTCAAATACCTGAGATCTGTTTTACCGCCCTATGTAAGTAATATACTAAAATATTGCACGTGATTTATTCTAAATTTAGCGTAGGTATTTATGGATATGTTGCAACACGTCCGAAACGAAGATGTAAATAAATAGCCATATAAATAATAGATACGCCAATAAATCCGGTTTAGTAAAAGTAATTTATATTGAAATCATGAATTTGTTTAAGGGGATCCTATACGCCAATGACCTTCGATCTGAATCCCTTAGTTTTCTAATGTTTTTTGTAGCTTATCATATTAACAACAACAGTTTTAATACAGTATCCCATATGCACTTCAAACATCACTGTCTTCGAGATATTTGGCATCAAAGTTGAACAATTTTAGCAGGGAGCGAAACTTTGGTGCCGATGACAGACATATGACGTCAAGCTACATACTGAGTGTTTCTATTAGGGCTTGCGATCGTGTCCGGGTTTCGTGTAATCGTGTCGGGTACCCTGATCGTGTTACACGAACGCGGTTTTAAGCGACCGGTCCGAACGGATCCGTGTAGTGATAATTATTACTAGATGATAATTATTCATTTTAAATTCTAACATCTAAGGTACAAGTGCTCGACGCGGTTGGCGGCAACGACGCGGTTGGCGGCGGCGGCGCGGCTGCGCGGCGCACACGTCTAGTAGAGAATACTAGTGCTCGACGCGGTACTAGTACTCGTCATCCATACTTTCAATTGCGATAAATAAGTTAAATCTAGTTGCGATGAAAGTAACGGTAATCTTATTTATCGCAATTAGTATGGATGACGAGTACTAGTACTGCGTCGAGCACTAGTACTTCTACCTTAGATGTTTGAATTTAAAATGAATAATTATCATTACACGGATTTGAAATAATGAGAAAACCTGTAGTATTCAGGTTTAATAAACATAAAATTGTACATTATTTGACATGCACGGAGAAATCTTGAATGACAGTGACATGACAAGCAGAAGTGAAGTTAGAGGTTGGCAAAGGAAGGAGGTTGTAAGTCTAAGCAAATAGATCATATCACGTCAGGATCCGTTCGGACCGGTCGCTTAAAACCGCGTTCGTGTAACACGATCAGGGTACCCGACACGATTACACGAAACCCGGACACGATCGCAAGCCCTAATAGAAACACTCTGTATGTAGCTTGACGTCATATGTCTGTCATCGGCACCAAAGTTTCGCTCCCTGAATTTTAGACCAAAAACAGGTTTTCTGGCCATAACTTTTGTGTTAATTAGTTTAAAATCAAAACCCTACACACATTTATAAAGACATCAGAGACGAACCCAAATATGTAGATTTCGTATATGTTAGATCTTTCACAGCAATCTTATAACAAAAAAGGTGTTTTTTTAGAAAATGTTTATAAAAATCATACAAAAATAACGATCAATTTCTTTCAAAATATGGTAACGTATCATCATCATCATCACATCAGCTGAAAGACGTCCACTGCTGGACATAGGCCTCCCCCAAAGAGTTCCAAAGTGACCGGTCCTGCGCCATCCGCATCCAGCGGACTCCCGCGACCTTTACCAGGTCATCAGTCCAACTTGTGGGAGGCCTACCAACGCCGCGCCTTCCGGTAGATGGTAGTTAGACCAAAATGGAGATTAAAGATTGAAGAATCGATAGCCGTTTGCCTTATAATTCTATCTGTAGTGCAAAAGTATTTGAATCGATTCAAAACTAGTTTAAAATCGATGAAAACCTCGGGTAGCCCCTTAAATAGGTAAGTATTACATTTCTTTTTGTAGTGATGCAAAAGTTTTCCGCGTTGCGGAAAGCACGAGAGCAGTTTCGGGTTAAACTAATGAATCTAATTTGCCAATCCGAGCCGGGGGAGGACGGAGACTGCATTCCTTCGGGAGAAGAAAAGAACATGTTACGATATTACTACTACTTGCGATATGGCATAGACAATGTCCACGTTGCACCGCTCGATAGCAAAATTATAAAACGGTAAGAAACATTCACTTTCCTTTATGTGTAGGTAGATTATGTAGGTACGGTCGGCCAAGAAACTGACCAGTTTTGACAAAAGTTTCTTTGAGATCTAACTGTTGTCGACCTTGTTGTTTCATGACGTTCAAATGAACCTCGACCACACCACAGTGGTAGACCACGTTTTTGGCCGACTGTAACAGTACAGTCAAGTGCAAAAATATGCATAGATTTAATCCGCTCATAAATATGGACCGAAACCTTAAGGGGATGCCTAGATTCGAGTCGATTCGCGAAAACCACGCCCCCTTGACAGAGACATGCTTATGCCTTCCGCGCATCAGAAAAGGAGATGCACACTCTTCGGGAATGGCTTTTTTGGACAAATTTCGATAAATACCCGACTTAGTGAAGTTTTATTCATATTTCATTAAGTGAGGGTTTAGATGAGATAAAATACTATAATGTTAACTTGATTGTGTCGTAAAATAATGTATTGATTGAGTAGGCTAAGTAAAAAAAAGGAAAATAAAGACCCAACTTTGATTTTTTTTTCTATAGAGGAAATTTTAGGCAAACATGTAAGTATCGATTAAATCAGATAAACAATCATATTGTCTAGAACCCATATATCTGAAAATCAGACCTTATTTTTTCTTAATCTAGTCAGAGTCAGAACGGCGTTTCAAAGCACGCGATAATTTCGAATGCACCCCCTTAATCCACTGATACAAGAGCGACGGTACATATCTATTTATGAGTGCATACAACCTGCATCCATATATTTTTACACTTGACTGTACCTTTGTATGGTTGCGTTTTCTTTAGTAGGGGAAATACTGGCAGCAATGTATGGAGCAGTCTGCACTTTTGTCTCAGGCGTCGCCGTTTTGCACGAACGTTCCTTGGGTCAAACTAAGCTGATTTAGCGTCCTACCCACGAGATCAACCCCTGGCTAGTACCTAAAAAGAGGGAGGGGGAAGGGCCGTATCCTGGGGCCCGGTCTCATCTATATTTCTGCCTAACCATAGCTACTAGGTCAAGTTTGGTATCATTTTCGTATAATTCAGGGATGGCGCTTTCATTTGAGGATTTAACTTTTTACCTTTTCATACAAAAAAACGCAATATTTGAAAATAATCAAAAAATATTTTTTGGTATTTTGTCTATCACGATCGCACGATAGCGTTTTTTTGTAATTAAAAAATACCGTAACATAGCCCATTTATCTGTTATTATGAAAAGTATCACTTGAAAAGCAAGTCTGAAGTAAAATTGAAGTCAAAAAATATTTTTTATCGCGCGAAGTAACAGATCAACGGCGTGGCGACTGTGTGCGGTGAATGTCTATCAGGGAACTATACAAATTGCAAACTTATCGCCTACTAGGTATGCTACGGCTAACCGTTATATTTTACGTGACGTTACAGTACATTTTCAACGTAATGCATGCATCACATGATAGCAGCTAGCTGGGATAGCTACTCTCATGTGATGATGATCGTGAAAGATACAAGGTACTCTCAAGAAAAGTATAACTCCGGTGTAGAGAGAATAAAAATCGAAATTACAGTAACATGTGCGCGAAAATTGAAGACCAAGCCCAGAAAATGCATACCCGAGACCTATTTATGAAATTAGAAAGCATTACGATATATTTTAAAACTAACACCTGGGCAGCGGAGGATGCAAACGGAGCCTTACTAACGGAGATTGATAAGGTGGTAGAAATATGGCGATGGTATTGCGAAAACCTTTACACAGACACAGGCGCAACTACAATAACAACTAGCTCTCGACACTCCATTAGCAACTATTGAGACTGATATCCTAAATTCAAGTCATAAATAATAACATCGATTTCGATTGATAGACATTCACCGCACACAGCCGCGCCACGCCGTTGAAATCTGTTACTTCACGCCACAAAAAACATTTTTTGACAACAATTTTACTTGAGACTTGCCTTTTAAGTGATACTTTGTATAATAACAGATAAATGGGCTATGTTACGGTATTTTTTATTTACAAGAAAACGCTATCGTGCGGTCGTGATAGACAAAATACCAAAAAAATTTTTTGGATAATTTTCAAATATTGCGTCATTTTCTGTTTTTTTGTATGAAAAGGTAAAAAGTTAAATCCACTAATGAGAGCGCTATCTCTGAATTATACAAAAATGATACCAAACTTGACCTAGTAGCTAATATGGTTAGGCAGAAATATAGCTTAGACCAGACCTCGGAAGACGGCCCCTCCCCCCTTCTTTTTGGGTACTAGCCAGGGGTTGATTTCGTGGCTAGGACGCTAAAGCTATAATTTGTAATGTGTACCTACGTTTTGAGACGAAGGATTTGCAATACCCTTACAGGGTGTCATGTTGTACCTACTATAGACTGTAAGATATTTAAGACCTGACATGAGTGCAATAAAGTATTCTATTCTTATTCTTAAATCAGCTTAGTTTGACCCATGGTACAATCGTGCTAAGCGGCGTCGCCTGAGACAAAAGTGCATAATCACTGCCACTATTTCCCCTACTACTTGTACTTTAGGTGCTGGGTTGTTTGAGGAATAAAAATGTTCTCATTAGAACTGGTAATTACTATTTTTCACACAATCTATTCAGAAAAGTGTAATTGTTGCCCTGAAAGAACAAATATTAAAGTTCTATTATCTGATATTCCATGTTTAATTTAAATTTTCCTTAAAGTAGATTGGATACCACCTACCTATGTGTTATTCAGTTACGCTCAAGATTACTACGATCCAGGCGGACTGCATAACCGAAAAATACTGGTATTCTATTTTAACGGTATGACGTCATATCGGTTGTCAAAAAGCGGTTTCGGTAGCGGAACTTTTATATTTCGCTATCGAAATATAAAGGTACCTTTATTTTTTCCGGTACCGTAACCGCTTTTAAAGGTACCGATATATCGACTTTGGCCTGGCGTTGTTGCCAAACCGCCGGCAAAGGCACTGCCGTTTTGTCTTTTTGTCTTTAAATGTTTCAGTAGCCAATGCTTCCTCTGTAGAGTGCCAGCTCGCTTACTTTTCTCGATAATCTTTATAATACCGGTATTATAAAGGTTTCCGTATCATTTAAAACTGATACCGCTAAACGGATTTCAAAACGGTTACGGTACCGTTATGTTCGCGCGGCGCGCATAACCTTTACGACATAACGGTACCGTAATGGAATACCGGTTTCATACCGGTATAACCGTAACCGAAAAGTAGTACTGGATCTCTTTTCTGTGGTTTCCCCGCACAACATAATTATATAAATCACACATCCATATTACACTTACGCGTAACTTACACAAGCAAGAAATTGCATGCAAGTTTTATTACATTGCGGGTTACCAAGGTACCTACTTAATACTGAGTTGGATCTAACGGTATGAAACCGGTATAACCGTAACCGAAAAGTAGTACGATCTACCTACTAATCTATTGTCGCAATTGATTTGAACTATAGGTAGTTTTTTTTAGGATTCACAACTTGATTTCACCAAAGCTGAAAAAGTGGGAAGACACGATGGTAACGGCTACCGATGAAATGCGCGAAGATTTTATGATGAGCATGAAGAAGGCAATCGTAGACTTCGTCTTGAAAGATCCTAACACGGTATTCATGGTTTATTTGTTATAAACTATATAAACAGGGGTGCCTAAAGATTAAATTAAAATGCTGGTTATATTTAACCCCTTACCGACTTCAAAAAACGAGGAGGTTCTATGTTCCACTGCATTTATTTTTATTTTTTATGTATGTTAATCGATTACTCAGTCACCGTCACGTTGTAGACCGATTTCAAAATTCTTTTTTTATTCGAAGGAGTATACCCCACTACTACCCACCTATTAACTATAATTGATCCCGCTTTCACCTGATTATGGGATCCTAGGGAAATTGAGAGCAACCCTCAAATTTTATAGGCACGCGTGTAGTGAATTCAGTACATGTCATCAAATTTACCGAGTAAACAGAAAATTCGTCATTTTAGGAAGAAACAGCTGAAGAAGAAGATACACCACTAAAACAGGAGATGGCAATGAAAGACGACGCGTGGAGGAACCGATATGCCGTCGCTGTTAAGAAGCTCAACAAGGAACTTTACATCCTGAATCCATGCATCGCACAGGTTTTGGTGATTTGGTGGAACCAGTACAAGTAATAATTTTCAGTACTATAGGATATTATGTATGAATTGTTTTCGGATTGGCGCTTGTAAATATTCTTTATTACATTATTCTTTCAGTGACATGAGATTGGTTGATTTGGAGGATCTCACATCTGCGCCAGAGGCGTATACCCTTCAAGAATTTAACTTTGTTTGCAAGAAACATATCGAAATAGCTAGCAATGTGCTTCTGAATGAGTGGTTGCCGTTGTTGAAATCCGTTTTTGTTCAGGTCACTAAACTTACATGATATTTGGTCACATGAAAAATATTGTTTTAATTAGGATTTACATAAACTATTAATATTTTGCAGGGAATGAAAAGAAAACAAATCCCAGAAGCCAAACAGGCGTCGAAAATAAAGCATTTTTACAATTGCTTGGCTTGCTTGATGACGTATAATTTACAAACGTTGTGCTTAAAATCGATGAAGGAATTCACCGACTATTTATTGGAAGTCGGGGTATGCGCTTAACACCTCAATTTACTTCTGATTACGTTTCAATTTATTTTATGTATACCACTCAAAAGAAAATAAGGGCCACTTACATATTTCTGTTTTTGAGTAAAATTTTAGATGTAAACTAATTAATAAGTGACTAATTAATGATGTCCGGCCTCCTTCAGTATCCAACCTCTTTAATGCTGGTGTTTAAGTCTTACAGCTGGCCAGAAATTGAAGCAAATAAAAAAAACGAGTTTCAGGTCAAATTCCTTTCAGATGGAATCACAATTTTATTCTGTTAAAAAACTATTTCTGTCCATCTTTTGCTTCTTTTAACATCTTTTGTTAATAATGCCACGTCAACGAAGGCATATGAATACCATTACTGCCACCAGAGCCGTTACATTGATTGCTGAAGGTCATTCACAGCGGTCTGTAGCTTTTTCGTTGGGTTTCTCTCGCCGAGCCATCCAAAATGTGTGGGATCGGTTCCAAGAGACTGGCAGTGTTGCAAGAATGCCTGGATCGGGCAGGGTGCGAGCGACTACGGCACAAGAGGATCGCTACATCCGATTGAGTGCCCGTCGAGAGCGCTCTGTGACGGCACGTAAGTTACAAAATCGCCTACGGTTGACAACGGGGACTCGTGTTAGTGACCAAACGATACGTAATCGACTGCATGAAGACCAGCAAAGGTCCAGACGCCGAGTAGTACGAATTCCTTTATCTAGGGTTCAACGTGGAAATCGTTTAAGTTTTTGCCGCGAACATTCAGATTGGAGCATGAATCAATGGGGTATGGTGCTCTTCACAGATGAGTGTAAAGTGAAGCTTTGTAGTGATGATCGGCGGATTAGAGTATGGAGACGACAGGGTGAGAGATTTTCCGATGTCTGCATCAAGGAAATTGACCGCTTTGGAGGTCCTAGTGTGATGGTTTGGGCTGGGATTAGCTTACAAGGCAAAAATGAGCTGGTTTTCTTAAATCAAGGCACAGTAACTGCACAACGGTACATCGATGAAGTCATCAGGCCTCATGTGATTCCATTCTTACAGAGAGTGGGACCAGGGTTCTGGTTAATGCATGACAATGCCCGCCCACACACAGCTCGGGCCACTCAGACTGTACTGGATGACTCCCATATTCGTGTCCTGCCATGGCCAGCGTATAGTCCGGATTTAAATCCAATAGAGCATATGTGGGACCAATTAAAACGAAGGGTTAGGGAGCATGAGCAAGAGGTTCACAACCAGCAACAGCTTATGGATGCTCTGAAACGTGCGTGGGAAGAGATACCTGATGAAAACATCAGAAACTTAACCGAGAGTATGCATTCAAGGCTCCAGGAGTGTGAAAACAGGAGAGGAGGACACACCCGTTACTAAACCATTAAAAAAAACAGCTTGTGTCAGTTTTTGTTTTGTTTTGCAAAGAGTTTCTGTTTAGTTTTTTCTGTTGACAATGGACTAATTTCATGTTAATTGAAATAAGTGAAACAATTGACTACACAATTAAATGGTTATTAGCATAAGTTAAAACAAAAGCCTTGTTACATGTTATTTTAATAAATATACATTACTGTTTACTATATTTTTCACGTAGCAATCAAAATACTTAGTGGCCCCTATTTTCTTTTGAGTAGTATAGATACTTAATTAGGTACAACCATGCTCAAGGCATAGCAAAAACAATACCTATTTTTTTACCTGTATTACCTACCTATTGTACCTATATCTCAACCATATTACTTTTCTAGGGACTCAATCGCGGATTTGTGATTAATCTTGTTTTTGCAAATGAAGTAATAGAATTTGAACCGTCATTCAAACAGTTTAGAAATCAGTTAAGGCTATTATATGATTTCCTCACGGACGCGTGTCGAGTTCCGCGACTGGAGACTATGCTGTACAAGGAGCCTGTGTGCCCAGGCAAGACTTCCCTGCAGGTATGTACGGTACACATTCATAGGTATAAGTAGGTACATTTACAAGTTCGAAAATGGTTTAGTAAACAGTTATTGGATCTCTTTTCTGTGGTTTCCCCGCACAACATAATTACATAAATCACACATCCATTATTACACTTACGCGTAATTTACATATGCAAGAAATTGCATGCACGTTTTATTACATTGCGGGGTACCAAGGTACTTAATACTGAGTTGTATCTATCAAACCCCGCAATAATGTAGTTAAACTTGTATGCAATTTCTTGCATGTGTAATTCGCGCTTAAGGGTGGATTGCATCGACCACACTTCACTGACCCAATCGTTAAATACGGCGCCGGCAGCTGTCATCCCATACTCCACAGAGAACTGTCAGACTTTCAATACAAACAGGATTTTATGAATGTAACTTACGATCACGGACGGTTTGAAAAACCGAGCCTTATAGCCTTCATACAGGGTCTAGGAGCCTCACACTAGATATCTTGCCTTTAATTATCTACGCGAGTGGTGCTCTTAGAGTTTAATTATTTACATCAATATATTACACTTAACTACACTTATTTTTGAATAGTACATTACTTACCTAGGGCGGTTAAACAAAGAATGTCTCAGATCGCAGGTATTTGACGCCCGAGCCGAAGGCAAGGGCGATAAATATGCGCTCTGAGGCTTTCTTTATTACCGCCCGTGGTAAGTACAACATTTTACGTCTCTATCTGGCCAGGAAGTGGGGTTTTCCGCACGCATAGCGTGCGGTAATTCCTACTTTATGCATGGCCAGGTATGACGTAAAAATATTTAGTGTTCTAAATGTAGATGTTTCTATTAGTTGCTTGTGTTCTTAATATTCAAATTAGGTACCTATGTATTTTTTTGCCAGCCAACCATTGACGACGATCTAATAGAGGGATATAAAAAGCAAATTGCTGATTTAATTAATGAACAAAAAATCGGGCCTGAACTGCGCGTCCAAGATTTTGATGATTATGTTTGCTTGTTAAATGGAAATGTAAGTGATTTGATAGCCAATAAAATGTACGTATAGTCCCCCGCGGCTATGAAGTCAATCCTGAGACTTGCCTCTAGGGTTGATTATGTATTTTTTTCCTATGGTTGACATTGTCATTTTTCAGAAACTTCATAGTTGCGCAATGTGTCAGAACTGACTTCATAGCCGCGGGGGACTGTAGGTACTAATTATTAGAATTATCAGCAGTGATTATTTTATTTTGATATTTTTAGTCTATGACGAAAGTTGAAGCCTTTATCAATTCAGACCCACCTAAAACTTTTGAAGAATATTGTGTGGAATCAGTAAAATATGTTGAGCTAGCCAAAGATATACCCTCAAAATTGGAGGGGACCATCGTGATAGGGATGTTCCAGATGCAAAGAGGAGATCTTATCAATTCACTCCGACAAGCAGCTACTAGAATGGCCAGCACTCTGTTGAGGAGGATGACGGATGACTACCAGGCCGAGATAAAAGCGTAAGATTTCAAAGGGTTTCTACATTTTCCGTTATTATTTTAAGGTTAATTTTAAGGACCTTTGCTGGATTTTCTAATGTAATACATATATCTTGGCTAAAAAGTATAGACACGTCGCTTTTTACTTTATTCCTTTCTTTTAAGATACTCTGTTACTTAAGAATAATTATATTTTTTGTCCATTCTTTCGATTGGCATCATAAAAATACGGGTGATTCTTTTTCACATTTAAGTCGGTTCGATTCCCAGACGGAGCAAGTAATTTTTAGAAAATCTTAGAATGCTATGTGTTAGAACTAACTTTTAAAAATAACATAAAGTCTTCTTTCAGCAAAATTTCCTATCTACGATATTTAAGGTACTTTCCCTTCATGTCGCATATTGACGCACTTGTTCAAACAATCATGCTCCTGTATATTATTGAAATGTATATATACTTACTTACTGTTACTGTTTCAAATATAATTTTTATCACACTTAAACACACAATAAGTCCATACATTTAGAAATGACTAGATACAATTTAACATATATTACAACACAAAATTACCTTTAATCGCCCCGAGCCGTTCCTGGTGCAAAAGTCCCCATAACACTGACGGCATTTCCACGTTGGATAGCCATAGAAAGCCTTTGCACCATAAACGACTCAGAGCGGGGGTCTTCCCCTTTTTGTCTGAGCCGACGAACTATGTCGCGAAACACTATATACTCTGTTATCCAGTTATTATATTGGTATTCATACAGAATATACGACGAATATACTATGATATCCACGACTCTGCTAACGCCACCGCCAGACACGAGCGGGCTGATGGCTCTCATAGAGTACTACAAGACGGCGCAGACTATCCTGGTAGACGAAATGGAAGACAAGCTGCGTAATGTGCTGCGCTACATCGTGTTCCTCGGAGACTACACCAATTTCACGCCTTTGGAACTCAAATCCAACAACCAGACCTTCCACTGGTAAGTTGATGAAAATTGAGGCTTTGAGCCTTTTAAATTTGAATCTCAACATGACCTTAATATGTAGCAATACAATACAGTAAACGACCGATCTCACCGCACCGTAAATGTAGTAACAGGCCAGTCATATTTGACCAGAAAAATCGCTAAAATCGCAAGCTAACGGCTAGTTCTGCTTTTTTAATATGTTGTTAGGACCACTACCAGTAATGTATATCCAAGTTTGCAGTTTCGAAAGACCTGTGCTAACTTTGTGGCACTCGAAAAACCACCAAATTTTCGCACTTTTTTTGGTATTGTCAACATAAATCCAAAACTGTGCGGTGTATTTCGAATAATATCTATGCGTTTTTAAAGTATTCTAAAATCGCTACATTTTGTGACCAGAACCAGCTCTGTATGTTAAATACTTACCGAGATACAGCTCTCCAATTTTTTTTTGTTAAGCCATCTATAAATCGTTATAAACTGTAGCGCATCAGGTATGTTTATGGAGGCGAGTATAGATGGCTTCAGGTCAATATTACGGAAGCGAGTAGCATCCCTGATGCGGCGAGTGAGGGACAGTGACAACAGCCTCCTGAACAGCGTTTTGGAAAAATTTGACTGCCCAGTTGTAAAACATTGGAACACAATTCATATGGGGGACAGGGTACCCATTTTCAATGTAAAATGAATGTATTTAATTAATTAATTTTATTATATTACACTAACGTAGACATATTCTTAAGCTATTAAATGTTACTAACTATTAATGAATAACTATGGATTGTATTATTTGAAAATAAATGAATTAATAATAATAATAAATCCTAAACAGTTATTTTATCTAAAAAAATATTAAGGAAACCTATTAATGATTTTAAAATACCTATTCAACGATACCCAACATAACATAGTTCGTCGACTTCATTATTTTTCTTTTTTTAAATAATTATGACGTCTGGTGGCCGCCATTTTGAATTTTGATTACTGTTATGTCTTCAGTGACACTCGCAAGATTAAAATTAATCAATTGATGTATGATTCATTACAATGGACCCACGCGTTTGATCTCTAGAGTGCCACAAAGGAACAAACAAACATACATACATACATAAATACATAGACTGGTACTTTTGGCACTCTAGAGATCAAACGCGAGGGTCTATTTTAATTAATCATACATTAATCGATTTGTTTTGATTTTGCAGGTGTCATTAAAGAGATAACAATAATCAAAATTCAAAATGGCGGCCACCAGACGCAATATTAGAAAAAAAAGAGTTTGCGAACTATGTCATGTTGGGTATCGTTGAATAGGTATTTTATAGTAGTTTATGCAATCGTTATATAATGTATGCTTTTTAAGTCGAGTGTTAAGACACACGACAAAGTGTGTGTTTATTTTGCAAGTTTAGGTATATCAATCTTGTAAAAATAAATGTTTAACTGAAATGAAATGAAATGAAATGAAATATTTATTATTAACATATACAGACAGACATTTACAAACATAACTGTGGTCCCACACTAGGCTAGGCCTGTCCCGTGGAGACCAAGACAAATACTGATTAACTGTCCATGCGACTTAGCATGAAAACAAGACAAAGTAAAAAGAGAAAAGAGAAAAAAAATATACAATTAGAAACTAACAATTAATTAATTATATTAGGGTGTTTGTCTGCGGTGATTTATGTGTATGTGTAGTGTGTAGTGTATGTATGTAATGTATGTGAGTGTATGTTATGATATTACATTAATGATTGTTTCCGATTGCTCGTAGTTCCAAGGTAACAATAGAGATTGGATTTTAATTTTTGCCTCTAGGACACTGCTTCTTCTTAGGTCAATACGTTTAGCAAATGTGTTATAGATGTGCGGAAGTAGAAATGTATGAAAACGCAAAGCAAATTTAGTTTTAAGTAAAGGAGGCACTTTGAAGATTCTTTTCTTCTTCAGAGAACTAGAAAAAAAATATCGAAGAAAAATTATATTTCGTTTTTTTTAAACAACACTATAAAGTTTAGGGTGTTCAAATTTTGCACATTAATTAGGTACGAATGTAGAGCTACGACACCTGCCATAAAAATTACAACCCCAAACTCGAGGGGGGCATCATTTAGCTTATCCTGGCACGGCCTTAATTTATACAAAATATTGTTCGGTGATCGGTGGGCATTATTTACCAGTGCAGTTGACAGAGTGCTTGAAAAGTTCTACGGACGGCTATTGAAAAGGGAATAAGAACTAGGTATGTAGATCATTTTAGAGTGGTAATTTGACATAGTACTAGATAGAACTGGTAGATAAGTAGTTCTGTTGCTACACAGAGTTATGACTTACAATCTTATAATCAATTTATCGCTAGTTTGCTTAGTAGTGAAAAAAATATCTCATTTGGGGTCCCACAGGGAAGCATTTTGGGCCCTACTCTTTTTCTGGCATATTTAAATGATATAATGTCCCTGAAAATTGCGAATTGTGATTTTTTGTGCTATGCGGACGACACTGCTATTGTTTTCAGCGGTCATTCATGGCAAAATGTCCAAGATACAGCAATATCAGGACTTAGACATATATCAGCCTGGTTAAACCAAAATCTTCTCACATTAAATGCAGAAAAAACACAATTTCTATGCTTCCATAAAACCGCATTATCTAGTCCCCCATCCTCTATTGCTAGCTTCAAAATTCACACAGAAAGCTGTGTTTCAATTGACCAAAACTGCAAATGTAAAAGCATCTAAAAATCAGACTCCCTCAAGTATTTGGGTGTGGTGTTAGACCAGAATTTAAATTTCAAAAAGCACATTTGTCTTTCTGCAGCTAGGGTTCGTAAGCTAATTTATACTATGAAGCTACTGAGAGAAGCTACTAACGGACAACTTCTAAAGACTGTTTATTTCGCACTATGCCAGTCAATACTAAATTATTGCATTCTAGCCTGGGGAAGAATTGCAAAGACCACTCTTTTAATTCTGGAAAGAGCTCAAAGAGCAGTTTTAAAAGTTTCTTTGGGTAAACCTCGCCGTTACCCCACGGTGGACTTGTACAGAGAGGCACAGGTCCTCAGTGTACGAAGGTTGTTCCCGCTACGGGCTTCCATAAACGTGCATAAGTCTACCTTAAATTTACCATCATATAATGATATGATAAAGAAAAGAATCTTCAAAGTGCCTACTCCTTTACTTAAAACTAAATTTGCTTTGCGTTTTCATACATTTCTACTTCCGCACATCTATAACACATTTGCTAAACGTATTGACCTAAGAAGAAGCAGTGTCCTAGAGGCAAAAATTAAAATCTAATCTCTATTGTTACCTTGGAACTACGAGCAATCGGAAACAATCATTAATGTAATATCATAACATACACTCACATACATTACATACATACACTACACACTACACATACACATACATCACCGCAGACAAGCACCTTAATATAATTAATTAATTGTTAGTAATTGTTGTTTCTAATTGTATATTTTTTTTCTCTTTTCTCTTTTTACTTTGTCTTGTTTTCATGCTAAGTCGCATGGACAGTTAATCAGCATTTGTCTTGGTCTCCACGGGACAGGCCTAGCCTAGTGTGGGACCACAGTTATGTTTGTAAATGTCTGTCTGCATATGTTAATAATAAATATTTCATTTCATTTCATTTCAGTTAAACATTTATTTTTACAAGATTGATATACCTAAACTTGCAAAATAAACACACGACAAAGTCCTCGACGTTTCCTACCTACCTATCTCGTGCTATAACTGCGGCCTACTTTGCATTGAGAATTTTTTGGGAATCTTAAATTGGAAACCATAATTTACGTAACTACCTCTACGACCTACGCTCCATAAAAATTTTTTTGAATCTTATACTGACTTGTTGGGTTTTTATTCCGTGATAACTTGATAAGCTGTCATTTGTACTAACAATGTAAATTATTCAAAACCATTAAATAACAATGAGTTTACATAACATTATTAAAAGAGCCGCCCGAGTCGATCGGGCGGTTCTTTTGGACGGCCATTTTTTTTCGGTTGATTGTGTATCCAGTTACTTATACTAAATCAATGGCCATTGCATATTTATGGTGCGGCTGCGTCATCGTATTTTGAACACCGGTATAGTCGGTCCACAATACGTTGCACAGTGTTCCCTTGCACCTCATTTTGAGACAGTCTTACTTTATTGGATGATCGAATAGAGAAATATGTCACGAATGAAGGACAAAAACTCCCGCGTGGCTCACTATCATAGTTTTGAAACGAATGCAATCTAAACTTTAAGTCCCGGAATCTTAATCTTTTTTTTTAAACAAACCAACTTATATAAATCTTGATTTTGCACTGTGATGAAAGGGCTTACTGTAAGGCTAAATTGTAAACCATTTGTGGCGAGGCTAGGGCTTCTCAGTTTCAAGATAATCGCGAAAATATCAAAATCGTATTTATTTTTTTGTGATTAATGTCTTTAGTATTCGCAGTTTATTTTGGCTTAATAACTTAGCCACAACAATGGACTACTACCACAAAAAAATCCGATTGCATACTTATATCACGAACTTCCGGAGATAACAATTTTTTTTGAAATCTCGGTTTCCGGGATTTTGATAAAATTTTAGTGTTATTTATTGGTGATATTATTAAGTACCTCGTATATAGCTTCTCAGTTTCAAGATGATCGCAAAAATGTCAAAATCATATTTATTTTGTAAGCGACTTAAAAAAGAGTTTTTTTTAATGCGTGTTACCTCAGAACTCCGTCATTTATGAACTGATTCGTACCATTCTTTTTTTAATTTAAAGTATATGCTTCCAGGTTGGTCCGATTGTTTACAAAACTCCAGTTGAATAATGGAAACCATGAGGAATAGAGGGAACTCCTCAAATATATAAGGCACGCGTGTAGTAATTTCGGTGTTTTCTATTATAACTCGTGTATTTACATCCGGTAATCATAAATTTGTTGAAGTGGAAGTAATGATGAAGACCACAGATGGCTTGTGGAACTTGTCAATGATGTACTTCAAACTATAAAAGTACGTCATCGATTCCGTTGAAAACGTAATGGATCTGCTAAATTGAAAAAGCTGTAACTGTAAGCCAAGTGGTTTATTTGTATGATTTTATTAAAAAAAAACTGTAAAATTATCATTTTACGTCTATAATTAAGATTTCTACTTTCTCAGGAAGTCTTGCTGGTTGCTGGCAGTCTTACCTGTCTTACGCAAGATTCCTTTGACGAGAGCCCAATATCTTTCTATAGGACGGCACTGTGGAATATTCGGCGGATTCAGTGCTTTAGGCACGATCTGGATATCATTTTGTTTGAGGAAGTTAAGGATATCCTTCGCATAGTGGGCTGTAGCCAGATCTGGCCAAAATAAGGCCGAATTATTGTGTTTTTGAATGAACGGTAGTAGCCGTTTTTTCAAGCATTCATTGATGTAAATATTCTTATTAATTGTGCCAGTTGTAACATATGTACGGCTGCGATCACCGCATGGGCAAATTGTCTGCCAAACCAGATACTTGGAGCCGAATTTCTCCATTCCTATGATGGTTTCCGAATCTGGAAGAGTTTTTCCATCAGCTATCGTATAAAACTGATCACCAGGAAGTGTCGAAAAGTCTGCCTTCACATAGGTTTCGTCATCCAGAATCAAATGAAAATTTTCGGTACCCAGTAAGTCATACAGCTTTCGAGCCCTGGTTTTGATAGTGCATCTTTGTTTTTCCGAAGTTTTCGGCACCTTTCGTTTCTTCTTTGTCTTCATACTAGCCCGTTCCTTTGCACGTCTCACCATTGACTGACTTGTAGAATTTTTTTAGCTATGTCTCGCTCCGACATGCTGCGGTTTTTGCAAATCGTCTTATTGATTTTCCTATCTAGCCCAGGATCACGAGCACCACCATGTTCTACGGTTCGAGGCTTCTGAGCGGTAGACAAGGTCTCTAAGTATCGTTTCAGGACCGTATCAACGGTTCTTCTTGGGATTTTTAAATCTCTTGCGATGAAATGGTTAGGACGCTGTGTATTTTCCATCCATTTGGCGACTATCTGCACACGGCGTTCACGTTCATTCATTTTTATTTCGTTTTATCAGCTTTTACACATAAAGAAACGATGCCTACATAATTTGGTGACATTGGCAATGTCAATGCTATAAACAAAAACGAGATAAGTTTCATGACTGCTAGGTGCCAGCATTTTGAATTTGGCAAATCTGTTACGAATCAGGCCTTATTTGCTCTCAGAAATCAGTTCATGTGGTAAATTGGAAAATAAATGTGGAAATGTTCATTTGGTTTAGCGGAGTACTGAATTGAAGTCGGTTAAGGCGCTGTATGCAGCTGCGCATCGAAAAAATGCCTTTTCCAAACCGATTATTAGTATACTTGTACTATTGCTAGAGATCCAAATTTTTGATATGTATATCTTCAGTTCATTGGCTATGTTCGTGTTTCATAGAATCACGATTGCTTACAAAAACTTCGATAGATTTTGCCTTTCAAAACAGTGCTTTTTTACCACCAAACTCGAAATATCTCAAAAGTTATTTGGAACATTACAATGAAATTTGTTGTGATAGGTAGCTTTTTGGTAGATCTATCTACCGGCTTCTTAGAATTTCAATATGTTAGATAATTCAATACATTTGGTCATTTGTCTGAAAAACCAGGTGTCCGCGTCGTGTATGCGCGGTGGCGAATACGATTACGATTTGATTTAGTACGCCCGTGGCCACTGCCGACGACGGACCTGTGAATGTTTACCTGGCACGCAAATATGCCTTTTTGCAGCAATTATTTCGAGTTATCACGGTAAATAAAAAATACTTAAAGGAATAGGAAACGCTAATACATGCTGGAGAACACATTCGAAATGATAGAATAACAAATATAAGGTATGCGATATTTACTACAGTAAAGCGTTTCTACATCCGCACCTAAAACGTATTAATAGGTAGCGGGAGCATATTGCCAAGATGTCAATGAAAATCTTCAGTTATCCTGAATACGTAGAACTGTTAGGTAGTAAGTAGTCGGGTGTAACTGTAAATCGGATTCGGACACGAGCACATAGTTGGGGGGGGGGGGTAATGGTACCAATTATGGACTGTCCGAATAATAGATTTATTTATTCATACAGAAATATATCAAAAGCATTTAGGGCTATTGCGTCGGATAGCGACTACCTAGTCTAAAGTCCTAAACGAGTTGGTGAACTGAAGTATATTTACTTGCTGTTTAGTAGATTCTATTAAAAACGAGTGCGGAAAAAGATCCTGCCACTCCACCAGCAGCAGGCCACGGCCCTTCCTCATCTTCGTCATAGACATACATGCATACATACATACGCTACGGCACATCTTTTCGTCCAATATTCCGCAGTGTCTCAAGACGAGAGTCTATGACCAGTGTGTGTTGCCAGTGATGACATTTGGAACGGAAACGTGGTCGCTTACTATAGGCCTCATAAGAAGGCTCAAAGTCACTCAAAGGGCGATGGAGAGGCTATGCTGGGAGTTTCTCTGCGCGATCGCATCAGAAATGAAGCTATCCGCAGCAGAACCACGGTAACCGATATAGCCCTCCGAATCGCTAAACTAAAGTGTCAGTGGGCGGGGCACATTGCACGTAGGACCGATGGCCGTTGGGGCGGAAAGGTTCTCGAGTGGCGACCACGTACCGGAAGGCGCGGCGTGGTTAGGCCCCCCACAAGGTGGACTGATGACCTGGTAAAGGTCGCGGGAGTCCGCTGGATGCGGTTGGCGCAGGACCGGCCACTGTGGCACTCTTTGGGGGAGGCCTCAGTCCAGCAGTGGACGTCTTTCGGCTGATATGATGATGATGATGATACATACGCTCGAAAAACATAAACTTCCTTCTGTGGCAGTCGGGTACAAAGTACTACAGGGTGTTCCCCTATACAGCTGCAAAACTTTGCCAGCTGTTTGTGCACATGATACCCATCATAAAACACTAAAGTATGCCGTTTCACATCTCGCACTCACTCTGCCGCCGCTGCTTCTCTAAATAACTACCAAGAAAGCCTCCCCCGCCACGCCCCTTTAAAAATAAGCCCACTAAAGCAAATAAATGTGACGTTATCTAAGTGAACATACCTTTTGTCGGTATGGAGTTATTGATATGACTCACTCATCAACGCACAGCCAAAACTACTAAGACTAGAGAGTTGAAATTTACACCAGAATTACCTTTTTCAACGTAGGCAACGCTAAGAAGGATTTCTGGAAATTCCACCCCTAAAGGGGGTAAATAGGGGTGCAAAGTTTGTTTGGGGGAAACTTTATTTTTAGAGCTAGATACTTAAATTTTTGCATAAAGATTACTTATTAGAATACAAATTAAGTACTTTCAATTAAATTCAATTTATTTTGTTAAACATAGGTTACAACTTGTACAAGTATTGTTGGTATACAAAATATAAGATCTCTATGCTTTACCCACAATGTAGGTTTACAAAATATTCCTTCAGCCAGCTAATACATTTATTAAAATAAAAATAAAATGTCAATACAGTGATTGGTGTTAAATACTTCAAACACATGTCAAAAACTCTCAAAAAATACTATAATTAAAGAATACTATAACTAAGGAATGTCTGGAATGGAACCATGTTATGTCGTAGGGTCGTTTAAGTAATCTTTAATGGTATAATAACACTTTTCAATCAAATATGAAGTCAATTGTCTTTTAAATTTATTAGTATCCAGTGTTTAATTCGGTCTGGAATTTTATTGAAAATGTTCGGTGCCATTCCCAAGATTCCACATCTGATTAGCGCTGTGTTGTTGCTACCCTGCAAAGTTTTCAATTTATATTTGTATTGTTTACGTGTCGGAAATCTGCGGCCTTCTGAAACGTTACTGAACATGCTTTGATTGGTCTTGACAAAAATACCTACTTCTAGGATATACAGTGAAGGCAGTGTTAATATCTTAAGAGATTTAAAAAATGTTTCACAACTTTCAACGTTTAGGAAAATTCTGCCCCTAAGGGGCTTAACAAGGGGTGCAAATTTTGTATGGGGGAAACTTTATCATTTTATCAAGAGACTGAAGAGACTTAATACTTTGTAGAAAGATTACTTATTAAAATTAAAATAAATTACTTTCAGCACTTTGGGAAATTCTGCCCCTAAGGGGATTAAAAAGGGGTGCAACATTTGTATGGAGGAAACATTTTTTATTAGCTAGAAACTTCAAACTTTGTAGAAAGCTTACTTATTAGAATATAAATAAAGAACTTTAAGCGTTAAAATTCAACCCCTAAGAGGTGAAAATTTGTATGAAGGAAACTTTTTTTTTTAACTAGAGACTTGACATTAAAAAAATAAAAATAAATATTACGGGACAACCTTACACAAATCAACCTAGGCCCACGGTAAGCTCAGTAAGGCTTGTGTTGTGGGTACTAGGCGATGATATATATAATAGATACATACATATAGATACTTATATACATATATGACATCCATAACTCAGGAACAAATATTCGTGATAAACACACAAATAAATGCCCTGACCGGGATTCGAACCCGGGACCTCCAGCTTCGAAGGCAGAGTCACTACCCACTGGGCTACGGAGACCGTTAACATTGTGTAGAAAGATTATTTATTAGAATACAAATATACAGGTTAATTACTTTCAGTGGTTTGGGACCACCCGCTAAGAGGGGGATAAAGAGGTGCAATGTTTGTATGGGGGAAACTGTTTTTTAGGTAGAAACTTAAAACTTTGAAAAACTAAGTACCTACTTATTAAAATACAAAAAAAGTACTACAAGCGTTTTGGAAAATTTCACCCCTTAAGGGGTTAAAAAGTGGGGCAAGGTATGGGAAACACTTTTTTTAGCTAGAGGCTTGATATTTTGTAGAAAAAATACTAACCTATTACAATGAAAAAACTTAGTGTTTTATTTTTAATTTTTCCCTGAAAAGCGTTCAAAGTTTGTATGGAGAGCAAGAAAATTATAAAGTATGAGATTTGTAACTTCAAACTTAGCCTGTTTAGACCACAAAACTTATTTTAGCGTTTTTTGCAATTCATCCCCTAAAGGGGATTATAAGGGTGTTCAAAGTTTGTATGGAGAGCAAGACATTTTTAAAGTAAGGGATTTGTAACTTCGGGTTTAGGCTGTTTGCTAAAATACTACAAAACTTATTTCAGCGTTTTTTTAAAGGGGGTTCGAATTTTGTATAGAGAGCAAGACATTTTTAAAGTAAAAAATTTGTAACTTCGGTTTCAGACTATTTACTATGAGAGTTCAAAGAGAGTTCTAAGTTTGTATAGAAAGCAAGTCATTTTGAAATAAAAAGAGATTTATAACTTCGGTTTTAGACTGTTTACTAAAAGACTAGGTACAGTCAGCGTCATATAGTTAGTAGCAGCCAAAGTAGCCAAATATATCGTAACACATCCTCACTCCTATAGTAATAAAGACGTGTTGCGATATATTTGGTTACCTAGGCTGCTACTAACTATCTGATGCTGACTGTACAAAACTAATTTCAATGTTTTTTTTTATTAAACAAACATTTAAATTTCCTAAACAAACATTTAGACGATAACATGTTATACATGGACGAAGTCGCGGGCAACAGCTAGTTTATATATATATATTTATTTAAGCTTTATTTATTCCATATTGTTTGTGTTAGTACATATTTACTAAATCTAAAAGATTTATGCCATTTTTTCTTTCTTATATGGACCCCATTTGGGTAAAAGCCATATATCGCCAGATATTAGGATAAAAGATGGGCACTGGAAGCAACAAACTGGTCAGGGCCGAAAGGCAAAAGAAGGAAAGGTAGACGACGAAGACGTTGGACCAATGACATAACTGAGGTCGCCGGACGTAGCTGGATGGATGCAGTTGGCTAAAGACCGAGAAAAATGGCATGAGATTGAGGAGGCTTTTACCTTAATTTACATTTGCTTTAAAATATACAATATAAAAAAAAAAAAAGACAATTAAAGCTTAGTTTAAATTTATATAATTACTTGGTTAGAAAATTTGTTGGATTCTTGAATAAAGCATCTTAGAATAACGATTAAAAATGTAATATACAAAAAAACGCTATTATAAATTAATGATTTTCGAAACCGTATTTTACCTGGAGTATAGAGCCAAGTAACAAGTGTAAGTCCAATCTTGTTGGCTTGTTGAGAGTATCAAGGTCCATCGCGGTGTGGCCGCTGGTCGAGGTAGCATGGTAGGCATCACGCGCCGCGCGAGCGCAGTGACATAACTCGTTTAGGTATTTAAGAGACAAATTGAAATTGTTCTTTTTATATGATGTTTGGTCAAATTACATTTTTTAATAGACATAGTCATGTACTGAAGAACTTGCTGGTCTTAAAATAACCACCCTGTGTAATAAAATGCTCTTCTGACTAACAGTGGTCTAATTATCCAGTTTTTGATCAGTCAGTCATACTTATGTAACATAGGTAATAATTATGGTAATAATATAATTTGCCAGGAGATAAATAGATGAACATAGCTATTTGTTTATTATTTTTGATGGTTTCTTAAGCGGGCGCTAACCGGCGCGGCGCGGCGCTATAACTTTACCTAGAAGTAATCGATTTTATTTTGGTTTAAAAAAAAAACTGTAATATATTAGTACAATCCATAATTGGTGACGTTCACCCTTAGGAAGTGAATATGTACTATTATTTTATCAGTTCTATGTATTTGGAAAACGGAAGCACCCACCTAGGAACTGGGAAAATGCTAGGTGGAGTGATGATGAAGAAATCTGTACTAACATATCTTTGGAAAGTAAGTATCCATAATTGATGTCATCATACTACGATGCGAACTGTAACTACCTATTATTCCTTATTTTCTAAAATAATAGATTTAAATAAATAAATAAATAATAAATATTTGGGGACAATCTTACAAAAATCAATCAACATTTGAAAAATAAAACAATTAAGTATTCAAGATGAAAAACATTTGATCGTATGATCCGCAAAAACGAGCCGAATACGGATGCCAACAGAATAAGGCCGTTAGCGGGGTGCGCGGGACGCGCGTGTCCCACTCCGTCTGCCTCACCTCCGCAAATACCTAAACATCGTCTAATAAGAGCGCCTTAAAACTTTGTTTTTAAAGTAAATTATTGTGATTAATGTCTTTACTATTCGCAGTTTATTTTGGCTTTAAAACGTGGCCACAATTATGGACTACTACATAAAAAAAAATCGATTGCATAAAGATATCAATTTTCTTTTTAAATCATGATTTTGATAAAATTTCACTGTTATATTTAAGTTGTTTACTTTTCGTCTTCTAATATAATCTGTCATTTATGCTACAACTTCACTTCATCAGTATAGTGCCTCACCCCCGCTCCCTCCAAGTAAAACGACTACGGTTACTAATACGGGGTTTAGCATGCCTAACGAGGGTGGGCTCCTTCCCGCAGTACATAGATATTACCTATCATCGGAAGAGTCAGTAGATCGTGCAGTCCACACAATGGTATCGCATGATCTGTACTGACCTTCAGAGCCGTAATAGGGCATGGTGGTACAATACCTATATTTTAAGTAGCTATTCAAATATAAGAAACGACTAAGTACCTAGCTGAGGTGCTATAATTAAGGTGTTAAATACCAAATAAAGTCATACAAGTGCAATGACCGAAGAATCCTAATCAAAATCCAGGAAACCGGGATTTAAAAAAAAATTGTTATCTACGGAAGTCCGTGATATATGCAATCGGATTTTTTTGTGGTAGAAGTCCATTATTGTGGCTACGTTTTTAAGGCGCTGTATGCAGCTGCGCATCGAAAAAGTGCCTTTTCCAAACCGATTATTAGTATACTTGTACTATTGCTAGAGATCCAAATTTTTGATATGTATATCTTCAGTTCATTGGCTATGTTCGTGCTTCGTAAAATCACGATTGCTTACAAAAACCTCGATAGATTTTGCCTTTCAAAACAGTGCTTTTTTACCACCAAACTCGAAATATCTCAAAAGTTATTTGGAACATTACAATGAAATTTGTTGTGATAGGTAGCTGTTTGGTAGATCTATCTACCGGCTTCTTAGAATTTCAATATGTTTGATAATTCAATACATTTGGTCATTTGTCTGAAAAACCGGGTGTCCGCGTCGTGCATGCGCGGTGGCGAGTACAATTTAGTACGCCCGTGGCCACTGCCGACGACGGACCTGTGAATGTTTACCTGGCACGCAAATACGCCTTTTTGCAGCAATTATTTCGAGTTATCAAGGTAAATAAAAATATTTAAAGGAATAGGAAACGCTAATACATGCTGGAGAACACATTCGAAATGATAGAATAACAAATATAAGGTATGCGATATTTACTACATTAAAGCGTTTCTACATCCGCACCTAAAACGTATTAATAGGTAGCTGGAGCATATTGACAAGATGTCAATAAAAATCTTTAGTTATCCTGAATATGTATTTAGAACTGTTAGGTAGTAAGTAGTCGGGTGTAAATCGGATTTGGACACGAGCACATGGTTGGGGGGGTGGTAATCGTACCAATTATGGACTGTACGAATAATAGATTGATTTATTCATACAGAAATATATCAAAAGCATTTAGGGCTATTGCGCCGGATAGCGACTACCTAGTCTAAAGTCCTAAACGAGTTGGTGAACTGAAGTATATTTACTTGCTGTTTAGTAGATTCTATTAAAAATGAGTGCGGAAAAAGATCCTGCCACTCCACCAGCAGCAGGCCACGGCCCTTCCTCATCTTCGTCATAGACATTCATGCATACATACGCTACGGCACATCTTTTCGTCCAATATTCCGCAGTGTCTCAAGACGAGAGTCTTTGACCAGTGTGTGTTGCCAGTGATGACATATGGAACGGAAACGTGGTCGCTTACTATAGGCCTCATAAGAAGGCTCAAAGTCACTCAAAGGGCGATGGAGAGGGCTATGCTGGGAGTTTCTCTGCGTGATCGCATCAGAAATGAGGCTATCCGCAGCAGAACCACGGTAACCGATATAGCCCTCCGAATCGCTAAACTTAAGTATCAGTGGGCGGGGTACATTGCACGTAGAACCGATGGCCGTTGGGGCGGAAAGGTTCTCGAGTGGCATCCACGTACCGGAAAGCGCGGCGTGGTTAGGCCCCCCACAAGGTGGACTAATGACCTGGTAAAGGTCGCGGGAGTCCGCTGGATGCGGGTGGCGCAGGACCGGCTATTGTGGCACTCTTTGGGGGAGGCCTATGTCCAGCAGTGGACTTCTTTCGGCTGATATGATGATACATACGCTCGAAAAACATAAACTTCCTTCTGAGGCAGTCGGGTACAAAGTACTACAGGGTGATCCCCTATACAGCTGCAAAACTTTGCCAGCTGTTTGTGCACATGATACCCATCACAAAACACTAAAGTATGCCGTTTCACATCTCGCACTCACTCTGCCACCGCTGCTTTTCCAAATAACTACCAAGAAAGCCTCGCCCGCCACGCCCCTTTAAAAATAAGCCCACTAAAGCAAATAAATGTGACGTTATCTAAGTGAACATACCTTTTGTCGGTATGGAGTTATTGATATGACTCACTCACTCACTCACTCATCAACGCACAGCCGAAACTACTAAGACTAGAGAGTTAAAATTTTCACCAGAACTACCTTTTACAACGTAGGCAACGCTAAGAAGGATTTCTGGAAATTCCACCCCTAAAGGGGGTAAATAGGGGTAAAAAGTTTCAATTCAATTAAATTTATTTTGTTAAACATAGGTTACAACTTTTACAAGTATTGTTGGTATACAAAATATAAGACTTCTGTGCATTACCCACAATAAAGGTTTACAAAATATTTCAGCCAGCTAATATATTTATAAAAATTAAAAAAAAAAAGTCAATACAGTGATTGGTGTTAAATACTTCAAACACATGTCAAAAACTCTCAAAAAATACTATAACTAAAGAATATTATAACTTAGGAATGTCTGGAATGGAACCATGTTATGTCGTAGGGTCGTTAAAGTAATCTTTAATGGTATTATAACACTTTTCAATCAAATATTGATCTATTGATTGAAATGATTGATCCAATAATGTCATGGAAAGATCACATAGATACATTATGTAGTAAGTTAGCAAGAGGGATCTATGCTCTAAGACAGTTTAGACCACTTGTTCAGAAAGTTGCTTAAAAGAGCTGTTTTATGCGTACATATACTCTCAACTTTCATACGGGATAATGCTTTGGGGCAACAGTACGGATTATGAGTGCATCCTAAAGATCCAGAAACGTGCAATTAGAGTACTTGCGTATGCAAAATACAGATACACGTGTCGCGAACATTTAAGAAAACTTAGTATCTTAACATCAGTTTCAACTTATATATTGGAAGTTTTGATGTATGTTAAACGTAGGGTTTGCAAGATCCGCCAATATTTCGGATCCGGATATTTCGGATATTTAAATTCAACAGATCCGGATATCCGGATCTTTCGGATAATACGGATCCACAAGGTTTTTTTTGGTATAAAGAAGGAATTGTAAGGTTAAACTGAGAAAAAACGGCTATACCACCGTATACCTGAAAGATTTTAAATAGGTACGCATTCTCGAGGTCATAAAGGGTTTAAAACTTTTTTTATTTAACTTTTTACTTACAACAACAAACTAACTGGCAAAGTGAGAATTTCGGCACTGAAAGCTGTCACTTAAATAACTACAACAGGAGTTATCAACGTAACGTTCCGAACGCGCGCTAGGACAATCCAACTGTCATTTTTCCATATAAAATTTGATATTTAGATCTACCCTACGAGCGCAAAATGCGTTACGTACGTTATCAACCAGCAGGTCGAGTTAACTCCGTACCTGGTGCTCGTACAAACATTTCAATGAGCTCTAGGTACAGAGTTATTTCAATAGGGTTGTAATGTAACTAGATATCAAGCCTAGGAGGAGAAATTAACAATGTGAGCCGGATGAGGGAAAAGGTGTTTGTCCAGCAGGGGACATTCATTTGGGCAAGACTGTGTATTATATGGCAAAAGCGGTGAACGGGCCATGAATATAGCGTACCATGATTATTATATTACATGATCATATTATAAGTCAAGAACATCATACTAAAAATTAAAAAAAAAAATACTATTATAAAACGTAGGTATTGTTACTGTATTTACTTTTTACTTCCTGTGTTAAATAGACTTCTTAAATATTTATTTAGGTTTATTTAAACGAATCCCCTTATTCATAAAACTTAAAATGCCTCTGCTAAATAAAATTTGCTTTGTCCCATTTTACGAACACAAATGACAAAGTGACAGATAAGAACAACAGACAGATTTTAACGCCATTTTAGTTAAAATAGGCTTGTAGAACATTTATGAATACGGGCGTAAGTCTTTAGTAGGTAGCTATTATAGTACCTATAGGTAATATTGGATTTATATACTTACTTTGTGTCTGCCTACGGTGAATTACTTAGTGCATTTAAACCAACGCCAACTTTCGCCATCAAATTGCGGCAATTTTACTAGTTTGTAGAATGTAATAGGTGTGTAGGATTAATTAGTTTTTGTAACTAATAAATTAAAAACAAAAATAATCTGGTCTGGGATGATGAAGTGGCGAATAAAGACAGAGATAGAGTTATCTACCATTCGGTTTTCAGCGTGGACTCGGTAAAAACATAATTTAGTAGCCGTATTTTCGGTTTTCATGGTTGTATTTTAAGGATCCGTAATATCCGAAATATCCGGATCCAAGAGCCTGTCAGATCCGGATCCGAAATCTGGCGGATATCCGGATATTTCGGATATCCGGATATCCGGATTGCAAACCCTAGTTAAACGTTATCCAAATGAATTTCAAAGGAGAGGTGAAAATAGTTCGAGATCAATGAGAAATGCGAATAACTTAAAAAGAAGCGGGTTGTGTCCGAGATACAACCGTTAATTGAGTTTAAGTGGATACTTCTTTGTTGGCTGTCCCCGTAAAATCTGCAGCAATTCACTAAAATCTGTATAAGCACAGATAAATCGGTATATATAGCAACATTGACTGGCGTAGCTCGTTTGACTCGCGAGGCATTGAAAATGGTGGTCATTTCAGCATAGTTTTCATGCCCGTCACATAAACTAAATAACATTTTGTGATTAACAACTACTGGCAAATAAAGAAGGATTAAAACATGTAACAAACAATTATTTGAAATCAGATTAGGCTTCTCTACAAAAAATTATTCCGGAAGTCACGTGATACATTTTGAACTGTACCCCTATACAAGAACGCGTGCAAAGAAGTATCCACTTCAAAACAACCTAGCCCAGACTTAGAATAGGCACAAAACTTCCGAAGTTAATAGGACAAAGACTTTTTAACCGGCTACCTTCAAACCTTAAAACCATAACGAACGACAACTCTTTTCGCTTCCATGTAAAACAACTATTGCTTGAAAAAACACTGTATAGTTTACAAGAATTTCTTTCAAATGACTAAATAACAAAATCTTAAAAGCTTGACGTTAATATTTGTATTATGTTTTCTTTCTCTATTTTATGTAATAGCATTATGCTATGAGTATGAGTATTATTAAACTATTTACAAGTAATAACAATTCTGTACACAACTGTTCACATCTATTGTATTTTATTGTAACTGACAAGTCATAATTTTAACACATTTTTATCTGTATATTCATTGTACTATGATTTCAATTGTAAAATTATGATAATAAACAAATCTGAATCTGAATCTGAATATGAAGTCAATTGACTTTTAAATTTATTAATATCCAGTGTTTAATTCGGTCTGGAATTTTATTGAAAATGTTTGGTGCCATTCCCAAGATTTCACCTCTGATTAGCGCTGTGTTGTTGCTACCCTGCAAAGTTTTCAATTTTTGTTTGTATTATTTACGTGTTGGAAATTGAAAAAAAGATATTTGATTCTTCGGTTTTAGACTGTTTACTAAAAGACTAGGTAAAAGTCAGCGTCATATAGTTAGTAGCAGCCAAAGTAGCCAAATCTATCGTAACACATCCTTACACCTATAGTAATAAAGACGTGTTGCGATATATTTGGTTACCTAGGCTGCTACTAACTATCTGATGCTGACTGTACAAAACTAATTTCAATGTTTTTTTTTATTAAACAAACATTTAGACGATAACATGTTATACGTGGACGAAGTCGCGGGCAACAGCTAGTTTATATATATATATTTATTTAAGCTTTATTTATTCCATATTGTTTGTGTAAGTACATATTTACTGAATCTAAAAGATTTATGCCATTTTTTCTTTCTTATATGGACCCTATTCGGGTAAAAGCCATATATCGCCAGATATTAGGAGAAAAGAAGGGCACTGGAAGCAACAAACTGGTCAGGGCCGAAAGGCAAAAGAAGGAAAGGTAGACGACGAAGACGTTGGACCAATGACATAACTGAGGTCGCCGGACCTAGCTGGATGCAGTTGGCTAAAGACCGAGAAAAATGGCATGAGATCGAGGAGGCTTTTACCTAAATTTACATTTGCTTTAAAAAATTCAATATAAATCAAACAAAAAAAGACAATTAAAGCTTAATTTAAATTTATATAATTACTTCCGGTTGGAAAATTTGTTGGATTCTTGTGTAAAGCATCTTAGAATAACGATTAAAAATGAAATATACAAAAAAACGCTATTATAAATTAATGATTTTCGAAACCGTATTTTGCCTGGAGTATAGAGTAAAGTATAAGTCCAATCTTGTTGGCTTGTTGAGAGTATCAAGGTCCATCGCGGTGTGGCCGCTGGTCGAGGTAGCATGGTAGGCAGCACGCGCCGCGCGAGCGCAGTGACATAACACGTTTAGGTATTTAAGAGACAAATTGAATTTGTTATTTTTATATGATGTTTGGTCAAATTACATTTTTTAATAGACATAGTCATGTACTGAAGAACTTGCTGGTTTTAAAATAACCACCCTGTATAATAAAATGCTCTTCTGACTAACAGTGGTCTAATTATGAAGTATTTGATCAGTCAGTCATACTTATGTAACAAAGGTAATAATAATGGTAATAATACTCCTTGCACTTCATTAAATTGTCAAAAGGGCCTCTACGTGTTTGCTCAGTTGGTACTTTGTAGGTACCTAGCCCCACGCATGCCTCCTAAAGGTCCGAGACATCATTGTCCCGTGAGCGGGAAAGACATACATGGTAATAATATAATTTGCCAGGAGATAAATAGATGAACATAGCTATTTATTAATTATTTTTGATGGTTTTTTAAGCGGGCGTTAACCGGCGCTATAACTTTACCTAGAAGTAATCGATTTTATTTCGGTCTAGAAAACCTGTAATATATTAGTACAATCCATAATTGGTGACGTTCACCCTTAGGAAGTGAAGATGTACTATTATTTTATCAGTTCTACGTATTTGGGAAACGGAAGCACCCACATAGGAACTAGGAAAACGATAGGTGGATTGATGATGAAGAAATCTGTACTAACATATCTTTGGAAAGTAAGTGTCCATAATTGATGTCATCATACTACGATGTACTTAAGAACTGTAACTACCTATTATTCCTTATTTTCTTAAAAAAATGATTTAAATAAATAAATAAACAATAAATATTTGGGGACAATCTTACACAAATCAACCAAGATTTGAAAAATAAAACAATTATTCAAGAAGACAAACATTTGATCGTATGATCCGCAAAAACGAGCCGAATACGGATGCCAACAGAATAAGGCCGTTAGCGGGGTGCGCGGGACGCGCGTCTCCCGCTCCGTCTGCCTCACCTCCGCATATACCTAAATATCGTCTAATAAGAGCGCCTTAAGCCAAAATAAATTGCGAATACTAAAGACATTAATCACAAAAAAAAATACGATTTTGACATTTTCGCGATTATCTTGAAACTGAGAAGCCCTAGCCTGGCCACAAATGGTTTATAATTTACCCTTACAGTAAGCCTTTTTATTACAGTGTAAAATCAAGATTTATATAAGTTAGTTTCTTTAAAAAAAATGATTAAGATTCCGGGACTTAAAGTTTAGATTGCATTCGTTTCAAAACTATGATAGTGAGCCACGCGGGAGTTTCTGTCCTTCATTTGTGACATCTTTCTATATTCGATCATCCAATAAAATAATACTGTCTCAAAATGAGGTTCAAGGGAACACTGTGCTTGTTGGTAGTTATTATTAAAACATTTGGACTCAAATTCAGATAATACCGACTGTATATTTCACATGTACATTTGGAAGGTATGCTCGCTTGCCCGGTATTATTGAAGAATCCAAAGTAATTTGCGAACTCAAGAAAGTCGAATACAAATCGTTGTTGAAGGTAAGTCTAATAAATAAAGTTTTTTGTTAATTCGTACGTAAGTTGAATCATTTAAGATAACATTGATCTCATTTCCATTTCAGACTAGGATTGTTGACTTTATAAAAGATCTAGATGTTTACGCAATACAATGCAATGAATTGCAGTATTGGGGTGACATAGACCAGTTACCGAAATATGTGATGCGAGCTCGCAGACTCGATGAGAAGTAAGTTAATACCTACCTGCATAATCCGTTAAATTCCTATTGTATTTAATACCTATTAATTTCTGTAAATATATTAACATCATTCTGCTTTTACCAGGTTATCTATTGCTTTGGCTAAAATCGACCAATTCAATGAAGAAGAAACCGCGTTTGGGTACGAGTTATCACAGTATCCGCAGCGAAAACGTATATCCGATAAACTAATGCCATTTAAGAAACTTTTTGATTCTGGCTTTGATTTTCTACAAAAGCATCACAATTGGGTGACAGCCAAGGTTAAGCAAGCCGTCTTTTACTTGTAAACTAAACTTAACTTGTCAAAAAATACCCAACTTTATCTAACGGTTCTTTTAGGTTGGGAGTTTTGAACCTGAAGACATCGAGGGTGACATTGCGTATTATTATAAGATTATTTATAAATTGGAGAAATCCTTCCAAGATATCCCTGATTCATTCCGCTTGGCTGCATCCTTAAGGTAGCTACATAGTTAAGTCTGAATTAGGTAGAGGAAAATCCCCAAATATGGACCAGGTATTTAATGTGGACCATACTCATATTTCTCCAAATATCTTTACTATCGTAGTGAAATTGGCCGCTTTCGACGCAGAGAAGCTACACGCGTGACCATGTCAGTTATCGTTATTTTTATGTTTTCTGGAATCATTTGAATAGTCATTATTTATTACTTATTATGCTACACCCGCTTATTATCGAAACCCCATATTTTAAGAACATGATTTGGTTAGTAAGCTTTTTTAACGTAGTGTATGACTGTGCATTGTAGGTACAACTATTTATAAAAAATATTAAATGTCATATGCTACTGGTTTTTATTATGGACGAATAGTGTGGTTTCAAATATGGACTAGTGGTCCATGGTTACAAACTCTAATAAGGTCAATGTGGGCAAGTTCAGCATACTTTATTTAAAATTATGTTTGATCGGATTATACAATGTTATTACTTATTCCAGGATAAACGGCCTAGACTTATAGGATGATACATATTATATTTTACAATGTCGCTTTAACAAATTGACCAAATAACTAAAACTTAAGCAAAAAATGAATTTTTTTTAAAACTCGGCGAGTAGACGGTCTTTCCGTGATGTATAAGGTAAGGCCGTCTAGTACTCCTTGCCGCGCTATTTGAAGGTCAATAGGCATGTAGATTACATTGTTGGTATCGTAATTTTATGCCATTTCAAATTATGTTTTGAGTTCAGGGAGATAGAGTTGCAATTTAAATATATACATATTTTTCTGTTTTAAAGGCAAGATCGGCATATCCTTGGAAGAAGAGATTGTAAACCTTTTCTTAAAGGCTTAAATAAAAGAATATAATAAACGCAAATCCACTACTTCCATACTAAATGCGAAAGTGTGTCTGTCTGTCTGTCTGTTACCTCTTCATGCCTAAACCGCTGAAACGATTTAGATAAAATTTAGGAAAATGCATGCTTTTTATCCCGAAAATTATCGCCTGAGGGGATGAAATGGGGGGTGAAGATTTGGATGGAACCCATTTAGATGCAATCTGGTACATAGATAGTTTGAGACCCGGGGAAGGACATAGAACAGTTTGTATCCCAGAAATAAGCCTTAAAGGAGGGGAATTGGGGGTGAACACATGGAGCTACTAGAACCGCTCTGCACCGATTTAGATGAAATTTGGTATAGAGACAGTTTTAGTTCCGTGGATAAGTCCCGGGAAAGGACATATAGATTTAATCCCAGAAATCATCCCCCAGGGGTAAAATAGGGGTGAAAATTTGGATGGAACCCATTAAGATGAAATTTGGTATAAAGATAGATTATGTCCCGAAGATTATCCCCTAAGGGAGTGAAATGGGGGTGAATATTTTGATGTAACCCATTTAGATGAAATTTGTTTAAGAGATAGTTACAGTACCGAGAAAGGACATAGGATAGTTTTATCCCGGAAATCATCTCCTAAGGGAGTGAAATGGGGGGTGAACATTTGTATGGAGCTACTCTACAACCGCTGCATGGCTGCACCCATTTAGATAAAATGTAGTATAGAGATAGTTTGAGTTTCGGGGAACATAGGATAGTTTTTATCCCGGAAATCAACTGCTAAAGGGGAAATGGAGGGTGAAAGTTTGTATCGAGCTACGATATAAACGAGGTCTACGCGGACGGAGTCGCGGGCAGAAGCTAGTTTTTTATTAAATTACATATGGTTGTTTAAAAACTTTTTTAGTAATATGCTGTCTCCTGCTGTAATTAATAGTAGGGTAAATCGCCAATAACTGACCACTTAAGAAAATGTCATTCACTTACTACTCTTACTAGCTACCAATTTTGTGTGCAGACCCCTTTTACAAAATAAATGAAGTCGCTCTAGTAGTCAGCTCTGCACCTAGTTATTTTAATTTAATTGCAGAAATAGCAACAAATGCTCCTCTTTGTGCATAATTTTGCGAAGTGGCCAGTTATTGGCGATTTACCCTATTTATTAATCTTATACACCGTGGGCGTTAATAACCCGAAAAATTTTAACCACGCATCGGAGGTCATTAGGAGCTGATCTGATGCTGGAGCTGGAAGGTGGCCATAGGAACTACGCAATAAAACGACACAACCCCATCGAGTTTGGACTCGTTAGAATCGTCATGAGTACTTGATGATGGTATGCAGAAAAGTACAGTTGGCAGTAAAAGCTTGTACTAAAAATTAAATTTTTGACAGAAACCTTAGAAACTTATTCAAAAATAATTGATACATCTGAAAAGTCTGCAACTTTTTTCTGGTGTTAAGGAAGGTTATTCCTATCACAAAAAATAATAAAAATAATAATAATAATAAATTCATTTATTTCGACCAACTAGGATCATACATATTACAACAATACAAAACACAGCAAAAATTTATAAAATAGGTAAAATTAAATATGTAAAGTACGGCGACAGCTGGACGCATATGACCACATTATGTGGTCACTTACCCCCCACTACCGACGCAGTTTACTAAGATTTGTTTGATATTACATGAATCATATGACAATGATTCAAGTAATGACAATCAAATCTCTCAGCCAATGCCCTCAGGATGCTATTGGAGCTAGACCTGACCCTGCGCACCAAGGATGTGCAGTGTTTCCTCATTGTAGCATAGAAGCAATCTACCCTGGCCTCCGCGAACATCCCTGATGCACTACAGAAGCGGGGTAGCCCCATCAACACCCTGAAGGCATTGTTATATTGTACACGAAGGGCGCTGTACTGTTTTTGCGTATACTGTGTCCATAGACTCGCTGTATAGAAGGTGGTGCAGAATGCTCTAAACAGTGTCAGCTTTGCTTCAACAGAGCACCGAGCAAACCTATGGGCCACCATATTCGCTCTAACAGACAACGCCCTCCGCTCCCTTTCAATGTCTGCATCGTCATTCAGGTCAGAGGTTACCACATGTCCTAGGTATTTAAAACGATGAACCCTGTTTAGCGGCGTTCCGTATAACTTAACAGGAGGTACAGGTGGCACAACTTTACCTCTGGCCTGAAACACCATACATTCACTTTTTTTGACATTATAATCAGGCACTTCTAAAATTTTCATCCATTCCCCATTACTGTGGTCCATATTACGAACCCTTAATTTGTATTAAAAGTGAATGGGGTCCATATTACGTTGGCATTTTTTGATGTTTAATTTTGACATAAGTATTTTACTCAATTTTTTTTATAATGTTTTTATTTCATCATGCAATAGATAGTTTCCTGACTAATAGGTGTTAATTGCACTAATTTTTCTTTAAAATCCTTCCTTTTATTCAGTAAATGTATACGTGGTATGTATGTGTGTATGGTGGTCCATATTTAGGGAGTCTCCTCTACTTTTATCAATAGCTATACTTGTTTGATCCTTAGAGTACCTACCTACTCAATATGTTCCATGTAGGGTGCAATTCGGCAAATCGATTTTATTGTTCGTTGCTCGTTCATGGAAAATTCTACAGGGTTTAAATCTGCTAAACATGCATTTTTTTGACAAAGTTAAGCCCGTTTTACTGTGGAGCATCTCAGAAGCATGCTAGGAGACCATATAGATAAATAATTGAGTAACTATGATTATGATAATTGTTATTTTTGTTATTAGAGCAAGAATGGATGACTTCAAAGTTCATCTGCCAATAATCAATAACCTGGGGAATCCAGGTATGAAAGCCCGACATTGGGAGAAGATATCCGAAATTGTTGGTTTCCCGATTGTCGTGGACGATAACTTGTCCCTGGAAAAGGTCATAGACTTCAACCTTATGGATTACAATGATAAGTTTGAGGCTATCTCGGAGGCTGCCACAAAAGAAAATAACCTGGAAAGAGCTTTAGACAAGATGATGAAAGAATGGGCCGATCTCGCTTTCGAAATTTTACCATACAAGTTCGTATACTTATTTATCTTAATAGAATTCGGTATCATGCGGAATCTATAGTTTTATTATACATCTTTATCTATCCAAATATCATAAACCCTCCATGATGCGTTCAAGAACCGCACATTATAAATAAAATAAAATAAAAATCATTTATTTCAGACTACTTGTTGGTCCATAGTATTTTGTTAGTAACAATCAGCTTAAGGGGCTATGTTAGTGTGGGATTGAATAAAATTTTATTAATTTACATTACATTACGTTGCATTGATTAGATTTGATTGAAATAAAAAAAAAAAAAATACAAATAAATTAAATTAAAAATAAATTAAAATACAAATACGAAACGGCGTCACCTTTTGCTGACGTGCATCTGTATAAGGTGGCGCATTATGCACGAGTCAAACCGCCCGGCTATGGTCTTCAGGATGGAGTTGGAACTAGCGCAAAGTCTGGAGAGCAAGGAGGCAGTTTTTTTGCGCATAATGGCGTAGAAGTCGTCCGCTCCCGCGTGCGCAAACATACCTGATGCACTGCAGAAACGCGGCAGTCCCAGCAACATCCTGAAGCCATTGTTGTACTGGACTCGATAGGTGTTGATGGCCTTTTGCGTAATACCTGGCAGTAGGCTTTGAACCAAGTTATTTTAACCTGCTTACTACATCGTGCAAACCGCCGAACCAACATATTGCATCTGACCGCCAACACCCTCCTTTCCCGCTCTATATCTGTTTGGTCCTTAAGGTCATCGGTTACATAGTGGCTGAGATACTTAAACTTGAAGACTCGTTTAAGGTTGCCACCATTTAGCTTTAGGGGAGGCACTGTCTCAGGCAACTTGCCTCCGATGGTCTTAAAGACCAGATACTCGCTCTTTTTGACATTGTACGTCAAGCCGTGCGACAAAGCGTACTTCTCGCATGAGCCCAGCAGCTTCCTAAGCGCCCTGACCGCCGGGCTGAGCAACACCATATCATAAGCGTAGCTGATGTTATTTACGATAACATCATCCACACTGCATCCGATGCGTTTGTTGCTAAGCCCGACAATCAGATCATTCACGTACAGATTGAAGAGCTTTGGTGAGGTAATACCCCCCTGCCTCACCCCACATTCCAACCTGTACGTGTCTGATATGTTATCCGCCCATTTCACGCCGTTCAGCTGGTTCTGATACCAGTACTGAAAGATGCGCAACAGCTCTGCCGCCACATTACTACTCCTCAGCTTGTCCCACAGGACGTCGTACGACACAAGGTCGAACGCCTTGGAGAGGTCTAAGAAACAGGCGTAGACTGGCGTTCGACGCTCTGTATAGTACTGAACCATGTGTTTCAAGCCAAGGATAGCAGTTTCGGTAGACAGCCCGGGTCTAAACCCGAACTGTGCATCGTGCAGGTGTATATAGTCATTAAGACATGTATTCAGCAGGCTGTCGAGCACTTTTGCCAAGACTGTGGCCAGAGAAATGGGCCAATAATTGCACTTAAATTATGACCACCATAAAAACAGACTGTTTTGTTAGAACAAATTTCTTATCTGTGAAAATGTTATTATTGCTAAATAATAACATCGATTTCGATAATATTATTTTATTCAAATTTCGAACATCTCTGAAAACAAAGAAATTTGATTTGACCTCTATTCTAATATCATTCGAGATGATGTTTAGTTCGAAATGAATTGTCAATTTGCATACAAATTTGACAAGTGTCGCACGCAAGTAAGATATCGAACGATATGATAGAACCCGACTCTAGTTTGTCTCTGAATTAAAAAAAAAACTATGACAGCTGCCAGAAAACAACGCCGCAATGCCGGTCATACTATGCGGTTCCTGAATGCATCATAGATGCTTATGATATGTGGATAGATAAAGTAGTGTATGTAACTGTACATAATTAATTAATTAGGCATTAAAACACTCGTGTGATGTTATTATGAAACTCGCCTTCGGCTCGTTTCATAAACCCACACTCGAGTTTAATGCCCTTCATTATGTACAGCCACATAAACTACTATTATCGCATACCTACACTAAACAATTACAGGGATACTGGAACGTACATCTTGTCGAGTGTCGATGAAATTCAATTGCTGCTAGACGATCATATTGTCAAAACGCAGACAATGAAGAATTCGCCATATATCAAGCCGTTTGAAGATATTATCATGTAAGTGCTCGTTGTTTAGTAATAAATGAAAGCGCAAATAGGAAAATAATGTAGGTAAATACCACAGACCACTTAACCTAGGTTAAGTGGTCTGTGGTAAATACCTACTATCGTACTATCCCATGAAAAAAAGTCCATGTTATTAAGGCCCATTTTTTGATCATCCTAAATTTTTATTTAGTGGTCATTAGGACGTAACCGTAATATCTTTGTGATTATAAACTACAATTAAATAACTACACTAACATGCCGAAAGTATTACACTTACCTAATTTATCATTAAATTTGGCCTGTAATCCAAGGCCAGTTTCAGCAGTGACAGCGCTTTCGTTGCGTAACAGCCCTCCGTCTTAGGGTTGCTCATCTGCTCCCCAAAACATTTCAGTTTATTACTTGTGAGCATATGTAGTGATGATCATTTTAAGATATTGAACTTTGAAATGAAAATGTCGAGGGTTTTTCAACTTTTCTAAGTTGTAATTATCTCTAAATTCCTTTCAAGCGATTGGGAAGGCAAGTTGATACTGCTGCAAGAGATCTTGGATGAGTGGCTGAAGGTTCAGGCCACATGGATGTACCTGGAACCCATTTTCTCGTCTCCGGACATTCAGCAACAAATTCCCGAGGAAGGACGCCGTTTCAGCGCTGTTGATAAGGTAGCCTAGATAACCAATATGTCGACCTCATTCAGCATCATGTTATTTATTAAGTCAACACAGTATTCAGCATCTTTTCTTGTGCAGTATGAACAGTTCCTAAATATTTCTCTTTCTATAAAATCTGTAGACGTGGCGCGAAGTTTTGAAAGCTGCCTTCACAGAGCCTCGTGTTCTAGACGTGATCATGATAGAAAAAATGTTGGACAAGATGAAGAAATCGAACAATTTGCTTGAAATGGTCCAGAGAGGCCTGAACGCTTATCTCGAGAAGAAACGTCTATACTTCCCACGCTTCTTCTTTCTGTCTAATGACGAACTGCTTGAGATTCTTTCAGAAACTAAAGATCCGATGCGGTTCGTATTGTTAACCTTACTGTGTACCTAATTCATGTATTTATTTTAGTACTGTATGTTAATAAGATGAGTTAAATCGTTTAACTATGGAGTTTTCAATAATTTTACCTGTTATATATAGAGTGCAGCCTCACCTCAAGAAATGCTTTGAGGGCATTGCAAAGTTAAAATTCACCCCGGAGATGGTCGTCACTCACATGCGCTCGTCGGAAGGAGAGATCGTAGAGTTGACTGTTACTATTGATACTGTTGCCGCATGTGGACAGGTAATTGAGAACTTTTTTTTTTCAAGTGGGCCTTATTATGGTTTAGTTTGATAGAACAATTAATCTACACCCATATCATAAATCCAACCAGTAACGTGAAATCAGCGTTTTATCTGTTCCATTGTTATTATAATGTATGAAAAATTATAATAACATCGATAATCGATGTTATTATGGAAATCTGGTCTGGCGGTATGGAGGTCGGGTGGACCGGGTGGTGGTCTGGTCTGGTGGAGTTGGTCATGATTTGAAATCTAGTCAGCCATGGCGGTTATTCTAATGGTTCCCGAACACATCATTGAGGATGTATTACATGTGGGTAGATAAAGTAGTGTATGTAACTGTACATAATTAGGCATTAAAACACTCGTGTGATCCTATTATGAAACTTGTTGACGCTCGTTTCATAAATCCACACTCGTGTTTAATACCCTTCATTATGTACAGTCACACAAACTACTATTAAGACACGCGTTTTATTTCTCTCTAAATTGTACTATTTATTAAAAAATATCAAATTTAAAAGTAGTGAATTCCAAAAGGTAGTAAGTAAAGTATGACGTAATTAAGGTTGATTGGCACCTTTGCACACTATTATTTACAGACGCAGTAACGACGTCACACACATATATTGATTTAGTCTGGATACCTATAAACGTTTCATTTATATTAATATTATCATGTTCTTGTGTTTTGGTAATATGCAGGTAGAAAAATGGTTACTAGAGCTAGAGTTCACGATGAAGGACTCGGTTCACCACGCCGTGTGGCTCTCGTATGATAACTACATGGTAGAGCCGCGGCAGCACTGGGTGCTAGTGTGGCCCGGCCAAGCGGTAAGTATATTTTTTAACAAAATCTCTTCCAGAATGACAAATTGGGTAACTCAAGTTCTTTAAAATATTGCAATCCAAACTATATACTATTAATATTATAAATGCGAAAGTGTGTCTGTCTGTCTGTCTGTCTGTTACCTCTTCACGCTTAAACTGTATAGAGATAGTTGAGTCCCGGGGAAGGACATAGGATACTTTTTATCCCGGAAGTCACCCGCTAAGGAGATGAAATGGGGGGCTGAAGTTCGTATGCAGGTACGATATAAACCAATTCCACGCGGACTAAATCGCGGGCAGAAGTTAGTTTGAAATATAACTTCTTGCAGAATATACCTAATACCGTCTTAGATCTCTTTCGGCACAAGTATGCCGAAATCCGAAAATAAAACTAATACGTACCAAGCTAATTTCATTCTCGCTTCGCCCTATGGCAGGGATATTATTTTTGTGGAATTTAATATCTTGATTTTCAAACGCTACACAATTCTGCAATAATCTGCTTATTCGCGCGCACGACAATTACCAAAACGCTTCCATTTAAATACGTTATATAGAATAGAGCCCCCCTATACTACCCTAAAGTGGATAATGAAATTAAAGATAAAAAATGTAAACAAAGAACTGTCAACGTCAAAGTGACGTCTCAGGGGCAATCAACCAGGTTTTGGTTTTAACTAATGAACATATCGTCACTACTTTTAAAACAATCTTATATTTTACTTTGATCACTTTAATGTCGTAGGTTGGTATGAATAGGTACTTAGTAGGTGACGATAGTCCGGGTACGATATACAGCAAAAGCCTATTGCCTGCAGCCACTAGAACCACACCAAGCGATTGAAGCAAGACGTGCCATTATTATTATGTCTTATTAGGGCAGGAAAACACAAAGAAAAATAACACTAGATTAATTTTTAATTTATTCATTTCCAGTCTCGCTTTCTGAGGAAGACGTCGAATCCTCCTCAGTTACATTTATTATTAATGTCTCGGTTACATTGTCTATTAGGTGGTCGAGTTGGCACATTTTATCCTCTACTTTTATTACATGAGCCACACAATCACTCCATCTTTGAGGATTACGAACCAAAGGTTTACAATTCCTAACCATTGCCAGTGGCGTAAATATAAACTGCACATATTTATGAATATAAAATGATTACGTTTTCATTATGCTTATTTAAATATTTACGAATATTTTCCAGGCATTATTTTACGTATAAATTAATCGCATTATTTTTTATCTCGCGTATTTAACGAATTTTTAGTTTCCACTTCTTGGGATTGATTTTATTGCAGTAGCAACACATTTGTTTACATTTTTTATCTTTAATTTCATTATCCACTTTATAACCATCATCTGAATTACATTGTTTGAATAATTGTATACAGGTGCAATGCATAGCAATGACGTATTGGACGTCGGAGGTGACAGAGGCTATTCTCATCAGTGTAGCGGCTATGAAGCGTTATTGGGATAAGTGCCAACACCAAATCTCCAAGATTGTGGATCTGGTGCGTGGGGAGCTAAGTTTACAGAACAGAATTACTCTTGGTACGTACAAACAATACACAGTTTTTTTTAACTAGTACGAGACTGACTCGCGCACCGAGGGTTCCGTACAAACTTTCATACACCATACCCGTCATGTCAGGACCCCATTCATTCTTGGACAATCTTAAACAGCTCATAGTAGAAGTTACCGTTGCAAAGCGCCTTCTGCATATTGGTACTAACAACTTACAACCTAGTATGTTTGTTTATCAGCGATAGCTTTTTATCACGCGTACCGATTTCGATTATTTATTTTTTATTTGATAGAAGGGACTTTAACGATAATCTGATAGGAATTTGAAGATATAAAATTTCATACAAAAGTAAGTAAATTACAAACTATATAAGAAATTACTGTTGATACTTAAATAAAAATAAGCTAGATAGAGATATCTTTTTATTTTTCCTGTATTATTTATGTTACTCTTAATCATATGTAATTATTACAGAATTTTTGCTTTGTAAACTTCGGAGATAAGGGGGGGGGGTATATTTTTTTCTACATTTCCCTTAATAAATCAAAATTTAACCACTGTAGAAAAAAAACGCTTTTAGAAAGTGCAACTCAAGCCCTTTCATATGATACCCCACTTGATCTATTTACTAGAGTTTGATTATGTATATTTGATTTTTAAAATAAAAATGTATATTTGATTTTTTCATTTTCCATATAACAGTTGTTCCAAATTTCAAGTAGTTCCTGAGCTATTTAACGTTGTGACAGACGGACGTACGGACAGACGGACAGAGTCGCACCATAAGGGTTCCTTTTTTTACCTTTTTGCTACGGAACCCTAAAAAGCAGGGACTGATTTCGGTTACGGTTATACCGGTATTCCATTACGGTACCGTTATGTCGTAAAGGTTATGCGCGCCGCGCGAACATAACGGTACCGTAACCGTTTTGAAATAACGGTTAGCGGTACCAGTTTAAAACGATACCGTAACGATAAGGTTATCGAGAAAAGTAAGCGAGCTGGCACTCTACAGAGGAAACATTGGCTACTAAACATTTAAAGACTAAAAGACAAAGCAGCAGAGCCTTTGCCGGCGGTTTGGCAACAACTCCAGGCCAAAGTCGATATATCGGTACCTTTAAATAGCGGTTACGGTACCGGAAAAAATAAAGGTACCTTTATATTTTGGTAGCTAAATATAAAGGTTCCGCTACCGAAACCGCTATTTAACAACCGATATGACGTCATACCGTTAAAATAATATACCGGTATTTTTCGGTTATGCAGTCCCTGCTAAAAAGACAAAGTGTCATTTCTATATACTTTGCTTGAATAAAACCATTTGCACGGATATTTCAGGAGCCCTGGTCGTGCTGGACGTACACGCGCGCGACGTACTCATGTTGCTCATTGAGAGCCAAGTACGAAAAATTAACGACTTCAACTGGCTTTCTCAAATACGGTACTATTGGGAGGTATGGTATGTTCACGTCACAGACTCTATTGTTTAATAATTTACTTTCCGACAACAATTCAGTACTTTGTCAAGCCACATTTCCTTTCCAATTTACCACATAAACTGCTCTCCCAGAGCAAATGCGTTGATTATTACAGAAAAATCCCAAGTCGCTATCAGTGGGCTGAAGGAGTTCCGTCGATTCCTCAAGGATCTCAGAATTAACACTTCATTAGTTGCTAGGTACTTCCACGGAATCATGTCAGAATCTTTGACGTACTTTACATCTTTGAGGAGTTCCATAAGTCATCTGTGGTCTTCATCATCAGTTCTACTTCACCAAAATTGCGATTTCCGAGGGTAAAATATACGAATTATAATGGAAAATACCGAAATTACTACACGCGTGCCTATAAAATTTGAGGGTTGCCCTCAACTTCCCTGGGATTCCATCATCAGATCCTGACTTGGTGACAATGGGACCACCTCAGGAGTATACTCTTTCTATTAAAAAAGAATTTTGGAAATCGGTCCACAATTGACGGAGAACGGAACGGAGATCGGCCAACATACATAAAAAAAACCTTAGTTTGGAACATAATAACCTTCTCCTTTCGAAGTCGGTTATTAAAATAAATGTTTACTGAAAATATGTATACTATAGAAAGTTATTTACTTCTCATAGTGTAGTTGTACATTTGCTTTTAGAAACAAGAAAATCAGTCCATGCAATGCGCAACCCGCATGATCAATTCTCAGTTGATGTACGGCTACGAGTACCTAGGAAACGCAGGCCGCTTAGTCGTCACACCTCTCACCGATAGGTGCTTCAGAACTCTCTTCGGCGCTCTGCATCTGAATTTAGGTATAATGCCAACGATCCTGTAATACGGTTTAGATTTGCATTCCTTAGTTGAGTCATTACTCATTTTATCGATTTAATTTCAGGTGGAGCTCCAGAAGGCCCAGCAGGAACAGGCAAAACTGAAACAACAAAAGATTTGGCCAAGGCCGTCGCTAAGCAATGTGTAGTATTCAACTGTTCAGACGGTCTTGATTACATTGCTCTTGGGAAATTCTTCAAGGTAGAACCCAAAATGAAGAGATGAAATAAAAAATAAAAGTGTTTATAATTTGGAGACGATTTTTACAGGGTTTGGCATCATGTGGTGCCTGGTCGTGCTTCGACGAATTCAATCGTATAGACCTAGAGGTGCTCTCCGTGGTGGCTCAGCAAATCCTGTCTATTCAGCGAGGTATTAGTTCAGGCTCCACGACGTTGTTGTTTGAGGGCACTCTGCTGCAGCTCGACAAGACGTGTGCTGTTTTCATCACTATGAATCCAGGTTACGCGGGCCGTTCAGAGCTGCCTGATAACTTGAAGGTACTTTCACAAAATGGTACTTACGATCTTGTTTATCGCTTAAAAATATCTGTTTACTTAAAGTTTACTACCAATTTCAGGCGTTATTCCGTTCTGTGGCTATGATGGTTCCGGACTACGTTCTTATTTCTGAAATCGAGTTGTACGCTTTTGGATATTTGAATGCAAAACCACTAGCTGTCAAAATTGTTGCAACTTACCGCCTGTGCTCGGAACAGCTATCTTCACAGAGCCATTATGATTACGGTAAGATATCACAGTCACTAACAATGGGATCATAATCAAAGGAGACGCGAATTCATAAGTTCACATTACCGATTTTGTTTTATGTCTTGATGTGTTTGTAGGCATGCGTGCGGTGAAGTCCGTGCTACGCGCGGCGGGCGCGCTGAAGCTGCGCTACCCCGACGAGGTGGAGGACGTCATCCTCCTGCGCTCCATCAAGGATGTGAACCTGCCCAAGTTTCTCGAACATGATGTTCCCTTGTTCATGGTAAGTCCGTGCTGCGCGCGGCGGGCGCGCTGAAGCTGCGCTACCCCGACGAGGTGGAGGACGTCATTCTCCTGCGCTCCATCAAGGATGTGAACCTGCCCAAGTTTCTCGAACACGATGTTCCCTTGTTCATGGTAAGTCCGTGCTGCGCGCGGCGGGCGCGCTGAAGCTGCGCTACCCCGACGAGAAGAAGGATGTCATCCTCCAGCGCTCCATCAAGGACGTGAACCTGCCCAAGTTTCTCGAACACGATGTTCCCTTGTTTATGGTAAGTCCGTGCTGCGCGCGGCGGGCGCGCTGAAGCTGCGCTACCCCCACGAGGTGGAGGACGTCATCCTCCTGCGCTCCATCAAGGATGTGAACCTGCCCAAGTTTCTCAAACACGATGTTCCCTTGTTCATGGTAAGTCCGTGCTGCGCGCGGCGGGCGCGCTGAAGCTGCGCTACCCCCACGAGGTGGAGGACGTCATCCTCCTGCGCTCCATCAAGGATGTGAACCTGCCCAAGTTTCTCGAACACGATGCTCCGTTGTTCATAGTAAGTCATTCTTCTTCTCATTCTTTACGGCATTTTCAGTAGCTCTAGTATAAGTTTTAACAATACATATACGAACGCGTTTGCGTTTAGTTTCAGTTTGTATGGCTACGCGAACAGGGAGCCTCTCTGGTGGTAATTATTATAGGAACTACGCGTTGCCGTACAAATTAAAACTAAACGCAAACGCGTTCGAAAACGTATATGTATCGATAAAACTTATACTAGAGCTACAGACATTACCATTACCCATGTCGGACTATGTACGTACGGTCGCCATCACATACATCGGAGCAAACAAGCAGCTCACAAACATCGTAACACACCTGTATTTTCAAGGCATTAGGCTGCATGTGCCGATATTTTTGAACACCTATAGTGTATCTATGTATGTGATGGTGACTGTTAGTACCTTAGTTATCGAAGATACATATTTTAACAGTGCAGCAGAGTGTCATCCCGCTTAATGTTTGGAGTAGACTAACAAACTTGAACCAACCTTACAGAAAACTGCAGCCATTATAATAAATAATTATTATACTGCACTTGTATTTTCATGTACTGCATTTGTACGGGGAAGGAGGCAGGCGTTGCAAGTCTAACCCATAGTATGCATGATGTAAAAAATATAAAAGTGTGTTTAGTTTATTGATTTCTTCTTTTGTTTAAGGGCATAATTGGCGATTTGTTCCCTGGTCTACCGCTGCCACTAGCCGGTTTGCCGCATTTAGTGGCGTGTTGTAAAGAAGTCTGTGTTCCACTGAATTTACAAGCCAATGACTTTTTCATTGAGAAGGTTTGATGAAAAATGCTGTTTTGAACTCTGCCGTGTCAATCCTATCTCGTGTATCTTTATGCTCTTTGTATGTCTTTGTGCTGCAGTTACACGAGATAGGATTGACACGGCAGAACTTTCTCTTTATACTTAATTAGATATTTTTAGTACGTTTGCACGAACGGGTTATTCTCATTATGCAATTTGGCTTAATAATATTTTGTGAACGGACAAGGAACATTATACGGCAAAATGTATTTTTCAGGTTCTTCAGTTGTATGAAATGATCCTCGTAAGACACGGCCTTATGTTGGTTGGATACCCTTTCTCTGGAAAAACAAAATGTTATCATGCTCTTGGAGCAGCTTTGGGCTGTACACATGACAAAGTAAGTAATCGTTCACCTGTATGGCATAGCGGAAATGCAAAGTCACAAATAAAAATATAATATTTAAAACAGTTTTACACAAATCGATCTAGCGTTAAACTATATAAGTAAAGATTCTACCATACACATAATACTTTAAATAACAAAATAGGAACTTAATATTTGTATTGTGTTTGACATACGAGTATGCTACCTATAAATAACCATTTGCCTTGTAGAACCTAATGGACGAAAATCATGTGGAGTGGACAGTAATAAACCCAAAATCGATCACAATGGGCCAGTTGTATGGCCAGTTCGACCCTGTCTCTCACGAATGGTCCGACGGTATCCTCGCGGTTAGTTACCGACAATTCGCAGTTTCTCCTAATGACAACAGGTACTTTTACACTTTTTAACCTTGACTAAATGATATACTCGTACATCTTTCGGTTCACTGATATTGCCTAGAAGTATATAACCACATCACGCAGTTTCTCCTATCGACAACAGGTACTTTTACACGTTTTAACCTTGAGTACATGATATATAAGTTCATTGATATTTCCTATAAGTAAATAACCACATCACGACAATTTGCAGAAAATGGTTAGTCTTTGACGGTCCAGTGGATGCCATTTGGATTGAGAACTTGAACACCGTATTGGACGATAATAAGAAGTTGTGCCTCATGAGTGGCGAGATCATTCAGCTCGCGCCCACTACTAATCTGATATTTGAACCCATGGATCTCGAAGCTGCTTCACCTGCTACGGTACCACAGCGTATATGTTTAGTTTATTGTTCACCAAATGCCTTTTTTATTTATTATTTTTTTTTACGTTGGGGAAATGCCTTTACGCATCCCGTCCTGTCCGGGGAGGCAGAACGGGTATGACGGACTAACCGAAGCTGGACTACCGTCTAAAACCACCAACGAGTTCCGGCGCCGCCTTGTAAAGTGGGGCGTCGCAGGATCGCTCCTGGCATTCAACTGCGTACGTCCCGGTGGGCGGCCCACAGTAGCAGGTCACATACATTTCGAGGCATCAGCTCCAGTCCTGTGGAACCTTTACATTGCCTCCGTTTTTTTATAATTACAGGAAAATTCAGTAAAAAGCAATTGTTATATTTGCACAGGTATCACGTTGCGGTATGATTTATATGGAACCTAAAGGTTTAGGTTGGCAATGTCTGTTAGAATCGTGGCTAAATACCTTACCAGAATTTCTCAATGTTAATACCCGCAACATCATCAGACTGTTATTCCACCGCTTCATGTCGCCGTTGCTATGGCTTATTGAATTATCGGGACACGCTAAGGTATAAAAACCTCTTTAATTACCTATCCTATACTTATTTGTTCGCAATTCTCCTCAATGTATTAAATACGTTTTGTCCGCAGCAAATGTATATCACGTCACGAAGTAATTTAATTACTTCGTGTTTTAATTTATTTGATTCATTTATGGATGACTATAAAGATGAAAAGTATACAGAAACGATATCTGACCTTGACGTAAGGGCACAAATTGAGGTAGGTACGCATTATACATATAAAATCATATACATACGAGTATTCAGATATCACATATTTTTATAAAAATTGTGATTGTGTTTGTCCTCCGTCTAACCTGATGGAAAGTTAAGACAAGTACTAAGATGGATCACCCTCACTCAAAAAATGCCTGTTCACTCTTGCTTTAATGACATCAAGTTTGTATGATTCCGGAAATTCAGACGCCGGAAGAGAATTACAAATTCAGGCAGTGCGAAACAAAAAGGATTTGTTAAATCGCGAGGTGCGGCACGGCGGGAATTGAATCGTGAAAACCCATACGGCGTCTAGTGGTCCGATAAAGAAATGTCGAAGAGGGGAACAGGTTATGGAGCTCCTCAGCACACTCTCCAAAATACAGCCTATAAAATATAGCAAGGCTGGCGACATTGTATACCAATTCAACTACAAAATCTAAGATATTCATAAATCGAATTGTTTTTAGGGTGTTTTCTTCTTTTCTACCATTTGGTCTATTGGAGCAACATTGGAAGCTGCTAGCCGCCCAAAATTTGACATTATGTTTAGAGGTTTACTAGAAAAAGAATTCCCAGAACAGGTAGCCATTGCATTATTTTTCGCTAGTATAAAATAAGACTCGTTAAGTAATGTATATAATAGGAATATTACGCTTTCAGATCAGGGAAACTTTAAAATATCCAAAAGTGATTGGAAAACCAGATAAGCCTTACATTTTCACTATTCCAAAAGATGGCCTCGTATTTGACTATCGATATATCAAAGAGGTCAGTAACTATCTGTTTTCTACCAAAACTTCACTCGCATCACTTTCTTTTGTACTATCATATGAGAAAAAAGTGGTTTCTAGTGTTCATTTTATATTTATTAAGGGCAAGGGTAAATGGAAGCCGTGGCAAGATGAGGTGGTCTCTGCGCCGCCTATAAGCAGAGACACTCCGCCGAATCAGATACTGGTGACTACGCTGGACAGTGTCACGTACTTGGCTCTGTTCAGGCTCCTAGTGCAGCATCATAAAGCTGTTATGATGGTTGGCCCCACGGGGACCGGGAAATCCTCCTACATTATTGTATGTATTCTTAAATCACATTTTATAATTTATTCATTGGTTTGATGGCTCAATACTTCAAATTCAATATTTACTTTAAATCTGCTCCGTATGATAGAAATTACTTAAAACCTTATTTTGTAGGACTTTTTAGTAAAAAGAGTTGATACAAAAGTCTACAAAGCGCTCCTAATGGCATTCTCTGCGCAAACCAATTGTAATCAGACTCAGGATATTATTATGGGCAAACTTGATAAGAGAAAAAAAGGTAATGAATGACATATTTTGTACCGTCACAGGTCCTATCATAACACTTGTTGTAGTATAGATACTAGACATCTTACAGATTTCAGCTAAGTAATGTATTTTGTGTTTCAGGATATTTTGGGCCGCCAGTCGGATCCTATAGTGTTGTATTTGTAGACGACGTCAGCATGCCACAGGCAGAGACTTATGGCGCTCAACCTCCTATTGAAGTTTTGCGACAAGGCATAGATTTAGGGTTGTGGTACGATCGCAAGATTAACGTTGCTATGCATCTCGTAGACGTCCAGGTCAGATGTTAATCAAGCCAATATTCATGCTGACGAGAGTTTGGACTAATAAGACCTAGAAGCAGTGACTAGGCAACCGTAGAGCCACAAATAAAACCAAGCCATAAGTACTTTGTTTCAGATCCATAACCATACGTCCATGTCTCTCAGTAACTTGCCACTCCCACAGTTCACCGCGCATTAGAGCGTCTGTATGAAGCTTTATGCACACTTCAATCGAATTTTGTCTTATGAGACTGATTGGCTCTATGGAAAAATAATTCTAGGTGTTATTATTCTAATGAAAGCTCAGTTGTCAACCGACGAAAAAAACGGAGGAGGTTCTCAATTCGACGCGTATATATATATATTTTTTTTATGTATGACCACGCATAACTTTTTACAGAGTTGTTCGATTTTGATAATTCTTTTTTATTGGAAAGGGTATAACCCGAAGTTGGTCCCATATAAATTTGGAAAAAAACCAACCCTAAGGGTACAAAAATAGGGGATGATTGATTTTTCGTCGGTTAAAACTTTGTTTTCAAAGTAAATTATTTCAAATTAGGTACGTTTTTGTTTCCATACGAGACAAGTGAGACGTGATTGCCGATACCGGATACCTTTGGTAGACGAGAGTCGTGAGTGAGTAAAGAGTTCTTCCGTTATATGTACTTAGATGATGGTTTCGATTTACAGTTTATGTGCGCGATGGGTAAACCAACGCCTGGAGCAAAGTTGATTACTCCAAGGTTTTCTCGTCATTTCAACTTCCTCTGCATTGACGAATTCAATGAAGATACACTCAAAGTTATATTTGGCAGAATAATGTTGTGGCATCTAGATACGAGGTGATTATACGGAATGTTAATTGTTTTGCATATTTATTTATTGTTATTGTACAAAAGAAGAACTGATCGTATTATCTAAAGGCGGACTAAATTCAAGGCGATACTAACCAAATAATGTTTACTATAATTCTAGAGGTTTTTCTAAAGAGTTTGATCCCAGTATCGAAGAAATTGTGAATGGCACATTGGAGGTATACAAGCAGTGTCGCTTAAATTTGCTACCGACACCTTCTAAATCACACTATACATTCAATCTACGTGATTTCTCGAGAGTTATTCTGGTAAGGCTAAGAATTATTAATTTGAGCTTCAGACTTTATATAAAAAATAATACTTGGAACTTTGATATATAGGGTGTGCTTCTATCTGTGCCGGAAGTGACACCGTCTCTGCAATCTATTAAGCGTTTATGGGTGCATGAGTGCCTCCGGGTGTTTTCGGATCGGCTGGTCGAGGAAGCGGACCGGCAGTGGCTGGTTGAATGCCTCCGACAAGCCACACACAATCATCTCAATGACGAATTAGATCAGATGCTTTCAAGGCTACTTGATGGACCAGACGATACGGTACGTTAGCTGTTACAGTTACAGGCTATTACAGCAGTATGTTTCAATTTATATGATGATTAATGATTCATATTTGCAGATAACTGATTTTCATCTAAGAAACTTAATTTATTGCGATTTTGCAAATCCTAAAGTAGACACGCGATTCTACATGGAGACGACGAATATGGAACATTTGAATTCTACAGTGGATGCTTTTCTTGTAGAGTTCAACAATATGTCTAAAAAACCGATGAACCTCGTGTTGTTCAGGTGCGTCAATTTGTTCAATCAATGTCGTATTACATTATTTTCCAAATATCTATATTGGGTGTAATTATATGAATATGAAACAGATTTGCCATCGAGCATGTGTCTCGCATTTGTCGCGTCCTGACGCAGCCCCGATCGCATGCATTGCTGGTCGGACTCGGTGGCTCCGGGCGACAATCGCTCACTCGCCTAGCAGCCCACATCAACGAATACGATTTGTTCCAAGTAAGTTACAAATAACTATAATTAATCCAACAATCTTTGCAAAAATTTCATGTCTTGAACTTTTATTACAGGTTGAAATGAGTCGAACTTATGGAAAATTTGAATGGCGAGAGGATTTAAAAACTTTACTCAGAAAATCAAGTACTCCTGACTTAATGATGGTTTTCTTATTCATTGAATCTCAAGTAAGTAGAAAGCTTGAATTATTTTTAATGACTATTCCAATCATAATGTTCCTATTGTATTTGCTATTTGCTGAAGACACCGTTTTATTTTCGAACGACATAGATTAAGGAGGAGGGCTTTTTAGAAGACGTTAATAACATGCTAAATTCAGGAGAGGTGCCAAACATATTTGGAGCTGATGAAAAAGCGGAGTTGTGTGAAAAGATGAGAGTTGTAAGTATTCCAAGAATAGGAAGAAATTTACATATTTCCATGTCTTTTGGATGTAATTGTTTCAATCTCTCGTTTTAATGTTAAGATCGATCGCCAAAGAGATAAGTCGCTACAAACTGACGGTACGCCAACGGCATTGTATGCATACTTCGTGTCCATCGTGCGCGACCAGCTGCACATTGTGCTGGCCATGTCACCCGCCGGTACTTCTCTGCGAACGCGAATCCGCAAGTTTCCCGCGCTTGTCAACTGTTGCACTATTGACTGGTTCCAGGTATCCATAATATAATAAATAATCTAAAAATATATCTAAACCTATTAGTCCTGTCTAGAAATAAGATCTGTCCCATATTAATTGTTGTATGGTTTTAGGAATGGCCTCCAGACGCGCTGCTAGCTGTGGCGACTCGGTTCCTAAAAGACATAGAGCTTACAGAACTAGAGCGCGACACCGCCATCAAGCTGTGCCAGGTGTTCCACACGGACACGCAGGAGCTCACGCGCTCCTTCCTGCTGCGGCTCAAGCGATACAACTACGTCACACCGACCGCTTACCTCGAGCTGATCAACATGTTCAAAGCGCTACTTAATAAGAAGCGGACGTAAGCTACAATATCTATATCGTCGTATAGTACCCATAGTACAAGCTTTGCTTAGTTTGGGACTAGGTTGATTTTTTTTTTATTTTTTTTTTATTTATTTAGAAACAAACGGTCTTAAAATATACAAATTAATTAGCTGGAAGCTATAAATTAACAATATCAATAGACCTATAGTTTCTTTATTGTTATTAAAATTAACATAACTATTTAAATCACTAGGTATAACCGATATCATTACATACAATATATATATATATATTTATTTACATACAATATAGATACATATTTTTTTTTTACTTTTACCATTATCTAATGTTTTATATTACACACTATATTAACATTATTTTAAAAAGGAATAAATTTGTTTTTTAAATGTTACTAGCGAACTGCCAAATAAATCTGCATTCATACACTTTTTATTGTAAAGCTGGCATGCGCGTTTAATATATGAATTTTGTGCGTGATTCGTTCTGCTATATGCAATGCTGAACAATGCTTTACTGCGGCAACTACGTTCTGTTCTACGAGGCACACGAAAGTCTATATTGTATAACAATTCAGGGGCATCTATAAAGTTGTTGATTATTTTATACAGGAAAAGTAAATCTTTTAGTAAATCTGATTTGTGTAAGATTGTCCGCAAATATTTATTTATTTATTTATTTTAATATTATTCGTAATATATAGAGTACCTAATCTTCAGTAAATTAAAATAATCATTACTACACTTGCTTGATATCGACAGAGAGCTACTGTTGGGTGAGAAGAGATACTTAACGGGATTGGACCAGCTTGCTGTTGCAGCTCAACAAGTTGCAGTACTCCAAGAAGCTTTGGTAGTGCTTCAGCCAAAATTGGCTGCTGGTGCTGCGGCTGTAGCAGAAACCACCGCCAAAGTGGAGAAGGAAAAAGAAGGAGTAGCCCTAATTGAAGCTGATGTTTTAGTCGACCAAGCAGCAGCTGAAGAGCAGGTTTGTGAATAAAGGAGGAATTTAGGGTAGCAATGTGATATGATATATAAGAAACCTAACTATTATAAGACACTTTATTCATTATTTTAGGCGGCAGAAGCCCAAGGTATAAAAGATGAATGCGACGCAGATTTGGCTGAAGCTATGCCAATTCTAAACTCCGCTCTGGCGGCCTTGGACACCTTAACCCCTCAAGATATCACTTTCATCAAGACCATGAAGAGTCCGCCCAGAGGGATCAAACTGGTCATGGAGGCTATTTGTATTTTAAAGGTGACATGATTATGTTATGAAACAATATTACTTTATACTTCGATACTATTCAGTCATAGCATTGTACTGGATTGTTTTTCGACAAACCCAATCAAATTTGGTATTTTCTTGAATTGACAAAAGAGAACGTTTGAGCGTTTTGAAATTCTTTGCTTATTTTTTTAATGCTCCTTACCAATAGGATGACCCGGTAAGTGACAAGCTGTATTAAATAGCATATGGAAGTGTTTATAAGTATCGCATGTGACTTTGCTTTAATAATTTGAAATGAAGAGCGGCTTTTGTGTGTTACGTTTATGAAGTATGAGTTTTTGTGTGGCACGTGTATTTAGTTCGATCATTTGCTTTTACATGTTTTAATACACATTACGTTCAAAATTGTACGATTATGATGATGGCATCCTGGCCGATTTTGAGCTCAGCGACTGTATATATCTGGATTAGGTATCTTTTGTAATAATTATGAGTTCCTGGAGTGTTGATGTTCTACTCTCTGGTGCGCTCTCAGGATGGCTGCGATGGCGATGGAAATACCCTATTGTAATGGATGGCTGCTGGTGGACGAGCCTTGAGCTCTTCTCGCTTTACGTCAAGCTCGTTACGGCAGCGCTCAGCTTCAAACGAATAAACCTGTAGCTCTAGTATAAGTTTTATCGATACATATACGATTTCGAGCGCGTTTGCGTTAAGTCACAGAATAACTAATAGTACAAGTACAGAAGGCACACTCCTTTGATCTTTACAAAAACCGCTTTTTTCTTAGCAAAAACACTATGATTTATGGCCCTCTGACGTCGTCGACTCCAGCGCAAGCCAAGGCTGAAATACGAACGGTGAAAACGAATTGGCTCACTTGGCGCGTCGCCGATAGTGAGGGCTGTCAACGACTAAAAATAAAATAATAATGTTTTGCCCATTTATTTCTTGCATTCAATATAGAGAGATATACATTTATATTCTTCATACATTATTTATTTCATTATTTATCTCTAAAATAAATCTCACAATTTGGACAAATTGAATAAACCAAGACCGCCAGGCCACCTTTTGTTGGCTTTGCTGCAACCCAACAGTAATGCAGAATCTTGTTGCTTTATTCTAAACATTTTAATTAGGTAACTATGTTTAATTAAATTAAATTATGCAAATAATGCGTTACGTTACCATGCAACGTAACGAATAGAAACATAGGGGATAGTACGGCGGTACGTAGTTGTTGTTTTAGTAAGTAGGTATACTTTACTTTACTATAATTTAAATTCACATAGGTATATCAGCAAACAATCAATTAAAATTTACCTGCATACTTAAACATAATAAAAATTGTTCTGGGTATTACTTGATTCATACAGTGTTATATATGGAAGTACATACACCTATAACATCTCTTTTATTATTATTCAGTAACTACTTATTATCTATTAAGTTAATTTTGTTACCTTTCGGCGTCTTTCGGGCGTGCCGGGTGATAGAAAAATGCGTGATTCGAATTTTTATTGTTGTTCTTGCAACCCGCTGCAATACAATATTTTTAGGTTTCTTTTTATTAATTTTAAAAGTAATTCAACAACACACAAACAGATGAATTCGGTGGCACGTTTACTTCCGATACCTATAATATTTACGTAAGCTTGTGCGCGCGAAGTAGCGAGACTAGCGAGCGTGCACGTTAGATCATATGCACAGCGTGGCAGGCTGGCAGCCACTGAATAGTACCCCGGCCCCGGGCCACCGGCATGTACTTGTAGCGATAAACGCAAATCGCGAGTGAGTCGCGCCTGGTTTAGTTTAAATTTGTATGGCAACGCGTAGTTCCTAATAGTTACCACCAGAGGCGCTGTTCGCGTTGCCATACAAATTTAAACTAAACGCAAACGCGTTCGAAAACGTATTGTATCGATAAAACTTATACTAGAGCCTCTGCTCATGGATGAGCCGTCGCCATTCGGGCCGGCACGCTGCTTTCTCTTCCCACTCAGAAGGCACACAAACAACTTGCATCTTTTCATATGTCTTTTCACTCTTTCGTCTCACATGCGATACACCTGTCCACACCACCGCAGCTGTCGCCTCATCAGATACACCTCAATGCCTCCAATAGTTGAGCGCTTTAGGACATTCGTGTTTCTAACGCGGTCCGACCATTTGATGTTCATTATGTTTTGAGACATTTGAGGTGGAATCTGTCGAGTGTGCGGAGGTGCTTGCGGCACGACGGCCATATAGACACTTTGAAAGAATTTTTGAAATTAGATAAGTCGTTCCGGAGATTACCCTTTACATGCAAACTTACAAAGCTACAATCTCACAGACTTTTCCTCTTTATAATATTACTAGCTTCTTGCGCGGCTTCGCCCGCATATTACAAAGACCACAGGCAAACCCGCGAGTTAAAATATAGCCTATAACGGCTATTACCATCCAAAAAGTCCATTCTACGCGCAGGTGAAAGCATTTTTAATCGGATAAGCGGTTCCAGAGGTAACCCATTACTGCTACAATCTCAGAGACTTTTCCTAGTTATAATATTGGTATAGATGAGGACCTATAGAAGTATAGATTACTAGTATTCGCAATATTTTCATACTGTCATTCTTCAGGAGATGAAGCCAGACAAGGTTCCCAACCCCTCGGGTGTAGGAACAATAGAGGACTACTGGGGTCCGTCGAAGAAGATATTAAACGACATCAAGTTCCTGGAGGGGTTGCAGAACTACGATAAGGACAACATCCCGCCCGCTGTGATGGCCAAACTCATGAAGACCGTCATGCAGGACGAGGGTTTCGTGCCTGAGAAGATCCGGTCTGTCTCCGTCGCTGCCGAGGGTGAACTTGTTGAACTTGCCCCTTAACTTTTATTGAATGGTTACGTTATCACGCAACATGACAACTATTGATATCAGTGTAAACGGAGGCATTTACATATTACAGGCATGTGCAAGTGGGTGATCGCAATGACGAAGTACGACAAGGTGGCGAAGGTAGTGGCGCCGAAGAAGCAGCGGCTCGCCGCCGCGCAGGCCGTCTATGACAAGGCGATGGCTTCGCTCGCCATAAAGCAAGCCCAGCTCAGAGAGGTGAATAATGCATAATTTCCTTTCTGCCAGTGAAATCGAACATTGATCGTATCGTAGAACTTATAAGCATACGTCGCACTACAGCGGGCACTCCGCAGGCATGTCACTCGGTATGGTTCACAAATCAATTTTCGAGTTGTCAGAATAAAGTATTTGTAGTTAGTACTATCAAGAGCAAAAGTTTCGGGTCACCCTAAATTAAATAACCGCAATAGGTTTTTTTAAATATTTTTCACTAGTCTTATTTACATAACATACTAGGTAGTCTTCGTAATACTCAAATGTATTAGCAATTTCCGGGATCCTATCATAAAGATATCAACATCCAAAAATGACGATTTTTGCGATATCTCGCTCCGTTAACGTTGTTTTTTCATGGGTTTTTACGAGTCCGATTTAAACCTGGTAACGTGTTTCTTTTTTACTGTTATTGCAGTTTAGATGTAAAATTTAATAAAGATCATGAAAGGATTAAAAAACTGTACAACATTTGCACTATTTTAGGAAATATGACGGTATTTCATCGACCCGAAACTTTTGCTCTTGAGTGTATTTGGTACCTAGTATTTGTAATGTGCAAATCCAAATACCTTAGCAACTAAGGCTGTACGTTAGTTAGGTATCTATTACTTTATATCCCTTTAATTTTGTGTAGGTGTGCAAATTAACAAATAAAAAGCAAATCTTTCCATTAAATAGACGCCACTGCACCAACAAATACAAGTGTGAACGACAGTCATAATGACGCATGTCAGCGATTTATTTGTTTTTTAGATGGCCACTTGTCACAGCAAGCTGACTTTTCCTTCGTCGTACATCTGGTTCCTACCCAGCCCCAGGTCATGTACATGTTGTAGTGCACATGGTGTTGTGGTGGGCTTATCAGTTGTCACTTCAAAGAGTATTACACATTAAAGATTAATACATAATATACTATGACTATGTTATAAATACTAAGTACATGTACTCGTAAGATAAGATGTTTTTTTTTGTGAACCTTACCAAGTGACACGCTCGCCAAATGATCGCTGTAGTGTCACAGATTATATAATAGTTCTAACGAAGTAGTGCGACGTATGCTTATAAGAATCAACAAGAAATCGAAGATCAACAGAAGAAAGCGAAAAGGAACCTCTAATGAAAACTTAATATAGAATGAAATGAATATATTTCTGAAATCACGGTTCTATATTTTCTAGATCCAACTTAAACTGAAATCCTTAGAAGATGCTTTAGCCGAACAAAGTCGGCACCAAAAGAAACTCGACGATGAAGTGATGGACTGCAGTAACAAGTTATATCGAGCGAAAATGCTTATTTCGGGTCTCGGAGGAGAGAAAACGAGGTGGACGCAAATAGCAAAAGATCTGCGAGCGACTTATTATTCGTTATCGGGTATAGAAGTCTAATATTACATTGATATTATAAAACCTAAACTTACTAACACAATATGGTAATGAATTTAATAATTTGTCTCTTTCAGGTGACATTTTAATTGCCGCTGGCATCATAGCCTACCTAGGACCTTTTACAGCTAGTTTTCGGATTGAACAAGTGCGTATTTTGTTTAATATAATGTGTGACAGGGTACTTTTTTGTGAACGATTTGATAGATACTTGAATTTGAATTTTAGACCCAAAGTTGTATCACTGAGATTTTGATTTTACTACTTCGAGCACTAAACTATATCTTATTTAACTTATATATTTATATCGAAGTCCTAATGATCGTGACGTACCTACAGATAAAAAAATGGGCGCAAGCTTGTCACGACTGCGGGATTGTGTGCACTCTCAACTACAGCCTCATAAAGTCTCTGGGTGAGCCAGTAACTATCCAGCAGTGGAACATCGATGGATTGCCTGCTGACGATTTCAGTGTTGAGAGTGCTATTATTATCATGTAAGAAGATCCCATAAAAAACGTTCCATGTAAAAAATAGGCCAAGTCTCGAAACTCTTCCACCGAATAAAAGCCTGACTTGGCTCTACTTGGCCTATTTATTACGTGGAATGTTTTTATCGGAGCTCACTTCCTTTTGTAGGTTATTGTGTTAACAAATTTATATTGATACAGCCGGGAATAATATTTTTGCATAGACTTTGTATGGAAATGTTATTTTACCAACCGAAAATATCGATTCTCAACGGGGTTGCGTCGGTTAAGTACTGAATTCCCATGGCCACCTTCTGTCTCCGTCATCAGATCAGCTCGATGGTACCATACTACTGAATTGTCATCCAAACTATACCGTTACCCAAAATTTCAGCTCAATCGGTTGAAGATATCTGCTTCAACATTGAGTTGCAAGATTCCACCCGAACAAACATAGTTACATAGGTACAGTCGGCCAACAATGATGTCTACCACCCTACGGTTGAAGTTCATTTGAACGTCATGAAACAACAAGGTCGATTTCCACTTGCAATAATATAATGACAGTAACCTTAGCGACCATTAAATTTCACAGAAACTTTTGTCAAAACTGGTAGGCCACTTTCTTAGCCGACCGTACATAGTTAGTTAGGTACATACATACCTACATTGTAAGTTAATATTAGAAATCTTGTAAAAATAGCCATAATCTGCGTCACACATTGATTTAGTATATATAACTAGATACACAATCAGCCGAAAAAAATGGCAGTCCAAAAGAACCGGCTGATGGAATTGGCCGGCTCTTTTGCGTTTAGTCTGGTCAAAGACTACAATATACATACTGAGATAGACAGGCAACTCGACCAAATTGAGAAGGCATTTAATGCTTGCGTACAGCAGGCGCCATCTCTTCTGCGATATTAAAACTTTTCTGTTAAAACATACAAAAAGTGCGTCGGTCGCATGGTTTGAACCCCGGCTCATTGACTCCAAATACCGCCGTCTTAATAGGGGTTAAGACGGCGGTATTTGGATGCTATGGATGTATAATGTCAACACGGCGAATTTCGAAATACCTTGACAGCCTAAGCCTAGCAATCGCTACAACTTCAAAGAGTTCGCAACCTATCAAGAAGGTGGCACTGTTTTCAATAAGAAACTGGATTTGCATTAAGTTCTAAGTTCGCATAGCATGAGTCTGGTTTCGACCATAGGAATAAGAAGAATAAGAATAATTTATTGGAAAAACCTTATTGCTAATGTTAACAATGTGCTTGCGTATTAATTCATAGAACATATATTATTACATGAGTCTGAACTAGGATAATCCTGTGTCTCAGACAAAGATAATAATACAATCTATATAGTGCAATGCATAGTGCAATAATAGAATTTGCAACAGAACACAGATTATACGTATTGAATACATTTTTCAAGAAACGTTTTAATAAAAAATGGACCTGGATGTCCCCACAGGGAATAAGAGATGAACGAGATTTTATATTAAGTAATAATCCAAAAATAGTTCAAGATGTCGAACCACTAAATAATGTAAATTTTAATTCAGATCACAGGCTAGTACGTGGAAAAATATTAGTATCAAACACCAAAATGTCAAGAAAACATATAACTAAAAATAAAGTAGTAATCCCTAACGCAATCCCAGATGTCCTACAAAATAAGTTATCAGATAAACTCGCAGAAGCAAATCATACCACTATGGTACAAGAAAAATACAACATACTGGAAAAAGGATTAACAGATTTAAATAACCAATTCAGACTAATATCAGAAAAGAGAGATAAATTGGGACCAGAAGCGAGGAGCCTAATAACACAAAGACAACAGTTATTCATGGATAGGAATAACAAACGAAAGGAAATATCAGCTATTAGTAAGGAAATAAATGAAAGTATCAGAAAATATAGACAAAAAGCAAGGATAGAAAGAATAAAAGCATGCATTGAGAAATCGGGAGGAGTGAAGAAAGCCATGAAGCAACTTAGAGAGGAGAAATCATGGATCCCATTTATCAAAGACAAAAATAAAAAGCGAGCATCCAAGAGATTACATATAATGGATATCGCCACACAATTTTATAAAAACCTTTACAACAACAATGAAGTGACATTAGAAAATCAACAAAACGACTGGAAGTCAGCAATAATAGAAGATTTTGAAAAGGACGATGATGAGGTCCCGGAGTTCTTGAAGAGAGAAGTTGAAAATGCTGTTTTATCACAAAAAAAATGCAAAATCCCCTGGAGATGACAACATAGATAATGAATTATTAAAAGCAAGTCTTAACAATATCCTGGATCTGCTCACTGACCTATTCAATGAAATTTTGAAAAAGGGGTTTATACCAACTCAATGGACAAAGACCACAATTACACTTCTACACAAGAAAGGTGACAAAAGTGACATCAATAATTATAGGCCAATAAGCTTGATGAGTAACCTATACAAGATATTTTCGAAGTTAATGTTAGGACGTATAACAAAAACCCTAGATGAAAACCAATCAAGAGAACAAGCGGGTTTCCGAAAACAATTCTCTACAATAGACCACATCCTGGTAATTAAACAAATAGTAGAGAAATGCCGTGAATATGGAAAGCAATATTACGTAGCATTTGTAGATTACAATAAGGCATTTGATTCGCTTAATCATACCGAGATATGGAAATCACTTAAAGAACAAAATGTCCCAGAAAAATACATTAGAAAAATAAAAGAAGTATACGCAAACAGCACCGCAAAAATTAAATTAGAGAGAATAGGAGAAGAATTCCCAATAAAGAGGGGAGTCCGGCAGGGGGATCCTCTATCACCTAAGATATTTATAGCCGTACTTGAAAGTGTGTTTAGACGTATGAACTGGGAGAACTATGGGCTAAATATTAATGGAAGAAAACTTAACCACTTAAGGTTTGCAGATGATCTTATACTAATTACAGATAATCCTACAGAACTGCGATATATGTTAGAAGAACTTGACATTCAAAGCAAACGGGTCGGTCTATCCATGAATATGTCTAAAACAAAGCTGATGACAAATAATAGTAATGAAGAGCAAATCATAATAAACGGAAGCACCATTGAGTATGTCAAGGAATATGTATATCTTGGGCAGATAATATCACCCTTAGACCAAATAAGTAAAGAAATTGAAAAAAGAACCTCAAACGCATGGAAGAAGTTTTGGTCACTAAAAGAAGTTATGAAGGCAAAGGAAATACCAACAAGTCAAAAATTTAGGGTTCTTGACTCCTGCATTATACCGGTGATAACTTATGGATGCCAAACTTGGGCAATTACAAAAAAGCACTACCAAAAACTTGCTACATGTCAAAACCACATGGAAAGGAGCGTGCTAAATATAAAACTTAAAGATAGAGTTAAATTATCGGTAATTAAAGCCAAATCAAAGAGCAAAAGCATTGGTAAGATAGTGAAGCAACAAAAGTGGCGCTGGACAGGCCACATGATAAGACAAAACTTAGGTAAATGGACAAAAGAAATAGTTGAGTGGTACCCAAGAGGAAATAAAAGAAAAAGAGGAAGACCCATTCTAAGATGGTCAGATGACCTTAAAAAGATTGGTGGAGGAGTGTGGCTGCGGGACGCAAGGGATCGCGAGGCGTGGAAAGCTTTGGAGGAGGCCTATGTCGGAAGACAAGTTGAGGTTGTCGATGGAAATAGTTAGAAGTAGAAGTAAATAATAAGTAAAGTATGTAGTTTAAGTTTTCTTGAAAATTGTTAAACCTCAGCAATAAAGGCTATTTTTATTTTATTTTATTTTATTTTATTTTTTATTATATAGTGGAATGAGTAGTGTGTAGGTAGGTACCTTAGTTTAGTATGTAATAAATAAATTGTTACTAACATAAATATACGTTCCTACTGTAACTAAACCCGATATGGGTATTTATCCGAAATAAAGTATTTTGAATTTGAATTGAATAGGGGTGGTAGACACCAAATAAAATTACCAATAATGATGAATTTTCTCGAAAAAAGATTAAAAATATTGTCAAACGGAGAAAAACGTAAAGCAGAGTATTAACCCTTTTCCAGGCCGGCAGTTGAAAGATGACAATCGAATGTCAGTCTTATTCATTGACATTATAGTATTTTATGCAACTGTTGTCTTAAAACGCGAGTGGCGTGGGTTGCGATGCGAGCCTTGGCGAGCATCGCAATTAAAGACGCCATGAGCGTTTTTAGACCAGTTATACACCGTTGCATACAATACTTTTTCTACGACAAATTTTAAATAAATAGCAGACTACAGAATAGTTTACTTTTCAGGCAGCAAGTTTTCTATTCGTACTTTTGCTACTCACGCAATTTCTTCAGGAGTGCAGTTATAAATTTCTTCGACCATTTTAAAAGGAACGTACACTTTTGTCTTCACAAACGTATTAATAGTTTAGGCCTAATAGTTTATTATCTTTCGTCTTTTCATTTTGAACTGTATTTTGGTGGGAAATCGGAAATGTGACAGCTCTTGCTTATGGTTTGTTTTGTTTTTAATTTGTTTGCACTTGCCATCCGAACCAAACCGAATCCGGACCCGGGCCGAATTCGAACTGTTTATTTTTATAAATAATACCAAGAATTCATAAAACATGTAATTTAACACACAATAGATGATTATTTATTATAATTGTAGTAAATAATTTATAATATACAAATGTTAAATCGTAAAAAAATACTTTTATTTCGAAATATTTGTTTATGAAGTTGGCACCACTGCACTAGCGGCCGATTTAAAAAAAAGTTAAACAGTGCTTTTATGAAAAATGTATCAACCAAAAAAGTACGCTAAACAGTGCGTTTTTGGGCCATAGAGCATAGAGTTTTTCGCCGACTTATTAGTGGTGTCATTGTATTTTAGCTACAGCCTATATCAATGACAGATAACGGTACAGGAGTAGAAAAAAATATTTGTTTGACAGGCTGCTTGTGGTCAATATAAATTACTGTTCAAAGTTTTAAGAGGACGTATATTCTGTATCTTTTTCGCAAAACGCACCTTTGACACTATGTACAATGACGCTCGTGGATCGTGACGTCACGATCCCTTAGCGTTTTCTCTCTCTAACAAGTAGTATTAAAACAGTTGTAACTTCGTAATATTTTGAAATATCTGAATGGGATTTTCGTCACTAGGCATAGAGTTATAATAAATTTTGAGTCTACACCCCTATTGAATATAAACTCACTTTTTCATATTGAATAACAGGACTGCCCGTCGCTGGCCGCTCATGATCGATCCGCAAGGCCAGGCGAACCGCTGGATAAAGAATATGGAGAAATCTAACAACTTGAGCATCGTACGCATGACGCAAGCGGATCTTGGCAGGGTGTTAGAAAATGCTGTGCAATTTGGCCAACCGGTATGTTTCTTTTTAAGCCGATCTGTATTTAGGAAATATCTTGTGTCTCCAATCCAAGTATAGAATATACTACCAGATTGAAACTCTTTGGACCTGTTTATATTTGCGAGTGAATGGAGTCGGCTATTGAGTCTCCGTACGTTCAGTGTTTTACTAACAACTCTAAACATTGTTTGGTCACTAAATGATTGGCGACTATTGAGATAAGTGACACGATTTTTTTTGGTGCTGTTAGGCTCTAACAGTTTAAGGAAATATATATAACGTTGGCGATCTTTTTCCCCAGGTCTTGTTAGAAAATGTTTTAGAGGAATTAGATCCCATGCTGGAACCTCTACTGCAACAACAAACATTCCGGCAAGGTGGAGCTCTTTGCATAAAAATAGGGGACAGCATAGTCGAGTACAACAAGGATTTCAAGTAAGGTCTAGTCAGTCAAGTGGTGTCGATGATTTACATTAAGCAGATAGGGCGTTTGTGCACTGCACTGAATTTTACGGTCCGGAGAGCCGGAATGTTACCGATCCGGAATGGCGGACCATGAATGTATATGGTAGTTTGTGCACCACATGGAATTTTACGGTCCGGAATTACATACAAGAAAATCAGCCCGTAAAATTCCGACCCTCCGGACCGCAAAATTCATTGTAGTGCACAAGCGCCCATACTGCAGCTTAATCATAACACATTATTGTTTTTTAGACTGTATATTAGTACAAAGTTAGCAAACCCTCACTATTTACCTGAGGTTGGCGTGCGTGTGACGTTGGTCAACTTCATGTTAGCTAAAGATGGGCTAGAAGCCCAGTTGCTAGCGCGCGTAGTGGCTAGAGAAAGGCCGGATTTGCAGCAGGCCAAAACGGATTTGACTACAGAAGGCGCTGAGCACAGAAGGCTTTTGCAAGAGATAGAGAAGAAAATCTTAAATGTGTTGGCCACATCTGAACACCTTCTAGAAGATGAGGAAGCTGTCCAGGCAAGTTGGAATCGTTACTCATATTTTTTTATAAAAAAATTACCAAATACTCGTACAGAGAGTTCCTATCAGGACATACATAGGTACATTTAACTTCTTGAATGTTCAATTTCGGTTTCTAGATTTTAAACTCTGCAAAAGACACATCAAATGAAATCAAAGAGAAACAAGTGGTGGCTATAGTTACTGAGAAGGCTATAGACGTAGCACGAGACGACTACGTGCCAATCGCAGTACACTCAACGAACTTGTTTTTCCTAATTGGTAAAATTTATTATTTAAATAATTGACTTTCAAAACAAAGTTTTAACCGACTTCAAATCAGTAGCCAAATAGCTCCAAGTTTGCCTGTAAAATTTGAAGAGTTCCCTCGATTTCTCCAGGATCCCATCATCAGAACTAGATTTTGGTGACAACGGGACCAATCTCTTTCAGATTATATTATAGATATTCTTTTAAACAAAGAAATTATTTTTCAAATCGGTTCTTAAATTACGGAGTTATCGCGTAACATACACACATAAAAAAAAATGGGTGGTGCTAAAGAGTAATCAACTTCTGGCTGCTGCACTGCTTATTTTAATAGCATCGCAGCAACATACAGTTCTAACCCACGATAGTCTTTATATAAGTTTGTAAAGAACTGTACCCATGCCATACGAATAAATAAAATAAAAAAAAACATACAGACGAATTGAGAACCTCCTCCTTTTTTGAAGTCGGTTAAAAAGTATGTTACTTCTTAAGGTGGTTAGATTGCCATACAAAACGTTATTTGACATTCGCAGGCTAACGGCGTGATATTTTAAGAAACTTGTGTAACAAACTTTCATCAATTGGCTTCCCATTTGCGCCAAATTCCCCCTTTCCTAGAATAAACTTGTTTAAACTAGATTAATTTGAGAAAAATGGTTTTCCCAAAATATCACGTCCCAACCCAATTTCCCAAATTAATTTAGTTTATACAAGTTTATTCTAGGAAAGGGGGAATTTGGCGCAAATGGGAAGCCAATTTATGAAAGTTTGTTACATAAGTTTCTTAAAATATCACGCCGTTATCCTGCGAATGTCAAATAACGTTTTGTATGGCAATCGAACCATCTTAAATATTATTGTTTAACGATATTTAATTAATTTACAGCATCTTTAGCGAACATTGACCCTATGTATCAGTACTCATTGGGATGGTTTGAAGGCCTGTTCACTGGGACAATCGATAACACGGAGAAAGTGGATGAGATTGAAGAGCGGTTGAAAATACTACGCTCTTATTTCACATACTCGCTTTATGCTAACATATGTAGGAGTCTATTCGAAAAGGTGAAATTTTACTTAAACTGCAAAAACTTGATACACAGCAAAGCGGCTCAAACCTTTACGAGAAACAATCATGCTTCCATGCTACCACATTCCCGCTTGAGAAAATACTGTACTTCATATAATATCTATACCTATAACTTTCGATATTCTTCAGTCATTGTTGAAATATTCTACGGCGTGTAGATTTCTCCACTAAATACGTCTTTTGTATTTTAGGACAAGATGGTATTCTCTTTGCTGCTAACAATAACTATAATGGTGGCGGAGGGTCAAGTTGAACAAAATCAAGTGTTGTTCCTGATGGGCGGTGGTCAGCCAAGGCACGTGCCTCCCAACCCTGTCCATTTTCTGAGTCCAGCAGCTTGGGCAGATTTTAACGGGTAATGAAATTCCACACAATTTAAATTAAGCCTCAAATATCGAATACAAAACCTGTCATTGGAACGTAGGTCTAATTTTAAGACATTCGACATCATGGGAAAAATCCCAGACATCCAATAAATGGATGTTGCCAACCAGTTTTGTGATCCAGTCTCCCCCCCCACTCCCAAATTTTTTTAGTTAATTACAAAAGATTTTGGGTTTTAATTATGGAATTGCATTAGAAAATAAGTACTTACGGGTGCCTATATCCATACTTAATATTATAAATGCGAAAGTGTGTATGTATGTGTGTCTGTCTGACTTTCTGTCTCTCTGCCTGGTACCTCTTCACATGATTTACATGAAATTTGGTATAGAGATAGTTTGAGTTCTTGGAAAGGACACAGGATAGTTTGTACAAGCTTTATATTAACTTGCACTGTTCGTATGTATGTATGTAAATATGTAAGTATGTAAATATGTAAGTATGTAAGTTGTCCGTCAAAATTTACAATCCATTTTTCAGTCACTTCCCAGTATCCAATTGAGCTGAAATTTTGCAAGCATATGTATATCGCATGACAATGCAATATTATGATGACTTGGAACTGATCTGATGCTGGAGCTGGAAGGTGGCCTTATTAGAATCGTCTCAATGAGTAGGTACTTGATGATGGTATGCAGAAAAGTACAGTCGGCAGTAAAAGATGGTACCAAAAATGAAATTTTTGACAGAAACTTATTATCCCTAAGATCATCCCCTATGGGTGGGGAGGGGGGTAGGGGGGGTGGAAATTGGTATGGAACTACTTAAACCGCTAAACAAAGGGATAACTTAGGGGATGATTTCCGGAATAAAAACTATCCTATGACCTTTTTTTTATACTACGACGGTGGCAAACAAGCTTACGGCCTGCCTGATGTTAAGCTCGTACCGTCGCCTATGGACACTTGTGACTCCAGAAGAATCACGAGCGCGTTGCAGACCCTTTATTCACTTAAGGATTCGCTGTGTTGGCAGATAGAGACATGCAGGTCCCTGACTCCCAACACAGCGCACCCTAGGAAGCTGCGGCGACCTTACTCACCACCAGGAACACAAAGCCACATGCTTCATAGCATGCAATAATATAGCAATACTACAAAGCAGTGGTGCTATTATGGCTGCAAGCTGCGGTACAAATACCTTCCCTCCCTCCTCCTTTCTCGAGACTCAAACTATCTCTATACCAAATTTAATCTAATTCGGTTCAGCGGTATAAGTAGTTCCATACTAATTTCCAGCCCCCATTTCACTCCCTTAGGGGATGATTTCCGGGATAAAAACTATTCAATGTCCTTCCCCAGGACTCAAACTATTAGTTAGGGAGCTGGCAAACAAAATTTCTTTATGATCAGCACACATGGCAGACGTTATTAATAGTGATATGTATGCCCTAAGAAACATCAAGGACATTGTCTGCCACCATAGTGGCACTGCGTTGTAAATTTACAGCGTTTCAAAAATGTAAAAAAAAGGTGTGCTATATTATGCGCACATGTCTGCTTCTGGGGCTGATGATAACAATCATCCTGGAAACACAAAGAATCGAAAAGGCAGACATCCAGGGCTCTGACTTTTGTAGTATTCATTTTTTTATTTATTTTTATGATTTATTAAACTGTATATGAAGTGCACACTTGGCAGATTTGAATTGATCGATCAAAAACAATGTGAAGAACCACGGAAAAATAGTCTGCTAACATGCTCATTCTGTTAGCATGCCTCTGCGTTGTCTATTGACAGTGCTTCAAAAATGTAAAAAAATAAAAGGTGTGCTATATTATGCGCACACGTCTGCCTCTTGGACTGATGTTTGAATCCCTTATGAAATCCAAGAAAATCGATGAGGCAGACCTTCAGGCCTCTGATATTCCAAAGGCTGACCATTTGATTTAATTTTCAAGACAAGACCACATCCCGCCTTCATTCTTGTTTTTTTTAAAACGTTCCGAAACGCACTACAGGAGTATGTCATTGACAAGTTCGAGCACGAAGACTATTATTTTAATATATATAAGTTTAACAATTCAAATATACACAAAGACTTACAGCTAAAATATGTACATATTTACAAATTTCCTATAAAGTAGTCCCCCAGGTCTATTTGTTTACGATGCCATTCGAACTAGTTTTTGTAGATGAACAAATGTTTGTATGGAAGCAACTACATTTAAAGGACATTAATACCCAAAAAATCGAGTTAAAGACGGACCTCGCTGCCAGCAGCCGAAACGCTTCATACTGATTGGCTTTAAAATATGACGTCACACCGTGCAATTTGTACTAACCGTTGCATGGAAAATGAAGTAAATTGCTGTTTCGGTCGCGAAATACTGCGTTTAGTTCCATAGTTGTCATAGATATTTGTTTCTATAAAAGCGTAAGGATTCAATTTACTCTTGGACAATAAATAAAAAAACTTTTTTTTCTAAACTTTCAAGGTTCATATCTTGTTATGATTTGAATTATATTTTGTAATTTATACTTTATTACAATCATTTGATTGTTGACCATAATTTAAGTTACTACGGTCTACAACTCTATAAAAAATATCAAAAACTGATTCTTTAGGTTTCTGTTTCGTGATAATATGTCATTTGTACTAACGAAATTAATTATTGAAAACCACGAAATGACAATGAGTTTACATAAAATTCTTAACTTATAAATAAAACTTAGTTAAATATCCTAGTTTATTTTTTTCTATTGCTATATAAATTTGCAAATAACGCATTTTTAACAGAACAGTTTTGACTACCATCAAGTCACACGGTCATAGTCATAGTCATAGTAGTTTATTCATGAACAATAACCAGACTAAACTCAAAAGAGCCACCGGGAGTCGATACGGTGGTTCTTTTGGACGGCCATTTTTTGGCTGATTGTGTATCTAGTTAGTCTAGTTACTTATACTAAATCAATGGTTGGCGTTGGCGACAACATTGAATTTTTTCAAGTGGGCCATTTTATGATTTAGTTCGCTAGAAAATGTTTTTTAAGGGACACGTGTTTGTTTATTTCTCGCTAAATTGTAATTTTCATTCAGAAATATCAATTTAAAAGCAGAAGGTCGTAAGTAAATTATGACGTCAATACTACGGCTCTTATGGCAGCTTGAACACCTTTCATATGACATACGTATGTAGTGTTGAGTTGACGTCACACAGAACGGGACATTCATGGTAAGTCGAATATTGACTGAAAGCACGCGCAATCTGTTATTACGTCCGTTTTAGAAAATAAATAAACCGTTTGAAAATTTTCAACATCTACAAACTAGATTACTTGTAGTTTTTTTACCATCCAAAAACGGAAGGTTTTCTGTATCGTATTTACGACATAATCCGCACTTGGTTGGTATTGCAGAGGTAACTTCGGAAGGGTTTTCTATAAAAAAAAATAAGTTTTTGATTCATATATGATGTTTGGAGATAATCCTCAACATTTGTTTATTCTATTTACAGAACGAATAAATTAGAAATAAAGATATTGCTGTAGCAAGGGATTATCAGGGCACAAATTGACTATTCCAATCTATCTATCTTAGACTAATTCAATAATTTTCACAGCTTGAACGAAATTGAAGAATTTCATGGAATATATGATCACTTCATGCACAATATTAGTACTTGGGAAGCATACTGCGATACGCCGGATCCTCACTTACAGCCATTGCCTGAACCTTGGAACAGAAAATTGAAGCCATTTGAGGTATCTATACAGTCACCAAAAACTAATTTTGAACATATATCATCACTCATCTCATAAATCCTTATTTCTAATGGTGTTACTTTGAAAAATAGATAGCGGAAGTACCGAAATTAAAAACAATTGAGAACTTACTTACTGGAATTACCTCATTGCCTTTCTGTCATAGCAATTTTTTATTGTATTTTCAGTAAGGTTTCAATATGCTGGTAATTTTAGTAGGTATGCTGCGCAATGTAGTGTTAAGTTAACAAATACCTAATTTAATTCTTTCTATTTCAGAAACTGTTAGTCTTGCGTTGTATGCGTTTAGATATGATGGTGCACGCTGTTCAACATTTTGTGGAAGGTAATAGCGCGGAAGGCAATCTTCGCGTGATTGATTTATTAACAAAATATGTGTTGATTTTCATAGTAGATAACATTGATAAAAACAAAAAATGCCTTACAGTTTTCAGACTTTATAAAAGCTTTTGACACCGTTTCTGTTACGTCTCTCGTCGATACTCTAGAAAACATCGGAATTAGAGATAACACAAAGTAAAAATAGGTAACTACTTCAGTAATGAATTAAACATCACTTTTGGCGTGCCCCAGGGAAGCGTTCTTGGACCAACCCTGTTCTTAGTATACATCAACCAACTTTGTGATATGCAAATCAATAATGGACTTAATTTTTCTTATGCTGATGATACTGCCATTGTTTTCTCTGGGGATTTATGGGAAGACGTAAGAGAATCAGCAGAAAAGGGACTATCCAAAGTTGCTCGTTTGTAAAATTCGCATCTTGAAGAACATAACTTACAACTAAACTTAAAAAAAACTACTTTAATTCAATTCCGACCTTATCAAAGACGCCCTCTACAGTTTAATTACAAACATTTAGATCACGAATTTGAACCAGTAAATAATTGCAGCCTTTTGGGCATCAGCATTGACGAAAATATCAATTGGAAGGCACACATTGACAAAATTTGTACAAAACTGTCCCGCTTTGCTTATGCCCTCAGAAATATAAAAAGAAGTACAGACTTAAATACGGCCACTAATGCTTATTATGCGTTTACTCAGTCCTGGCTGCAATATGGGATCATATTGTGGGGTAACAGCACTGATGTGATGGACTTGTTCGTACTACAAAAAAGATGCATACGTATTCTCGCAAATATTAAAAAATATGATAGTTGCAGACCTTATTTTAAGGAATTTAACATTTTTACTTTACCATCCCTATACATTTTAGAAGTCTGTAGATTTGTACGTAAGCATCCATATTTATATACAAAAGCCAAAGACAATCACACAAGCACCATGAACCTGCGATGCATCAAAATAGAATAGCCTTACCTACTAGTAACTTGCTAATGAGTAACAAGAACCCCCATATGACCACAATAAGAATATATAATAATCTTCCTAAAGATATTAGTGAAGAGCTGAAATACACAAAATTTGTTGAGAATCTGAAAAAATACTTAGCATGTAATAGTTTCTATTCATTACAAGAATTCTTTGACTTAAATAAATATTATAAATAGTGTTGAAGATAAGATTGAAATAGAGATTTATCTTATATAACGTGTGTTACCTAGGCGTATTATTTTTAGATTTAACACTTTTGTTACCTCCTACTAGTACTAGGTATATTACTTTAGTTTTAAGTTCTAGATTGTAAGACTTGCAATACCCTTACAGGGTCCCATGTGAACTGTAAATTTTGTAAGACCACCTGTATGCCAACATGAAAGCAATAAAGTTATTCTTATTCTACCTTATTAAGAATGCAAAAAAAAGATATATGATTGGCTGAAACCTAAAAGTGATTACGATATAGAAAACTTATTACTAAATATTTTTCAAATATAAACACTCAATACACTTCCACAGACACACACATCACGCATTCACATGCACATCATATACATATGATGGAACAAAGGCCGCAAAAATATTTGATGGCAGCTCCATTCCTAGAGTCGTAAAAGCGTGTCAGATATTTTTGCGGCCTTTGATTCATCATATATTGATGCCGGTGACTGTACACACGTACCTTAAGATACCTTATACATATAAAAGTTTGTAAAAGTACTTTCTTTTTAAATTGAAACTTAAGATAATACCTACTTACTACTTTTGTTATCCTTTAATTATTGATGTTCTTTTATTTCTTTTATCTACACCCATATCATAAATCCTCTAGATTGTGTTCGGAAACCATATATAATGACCACCATTATTGCAACCAGTCACGTAACATCAGCGTTTTATCTGTGCCAGTGTTATTATAATATATGAAAAATCATAATAACATCGATAATCGATGTAATTATGGAAATCTAGTTGGTCATGATTTGAAATCTAGTCGGCCATGGCGGTGCTATGGCGGTTATTATAATAGTTCCCTAACACATCATTGAGGATTTATAATATGTGGGTAGATAATGTAGTGTATGTAACTGTACATAATTAGGCATTAAAACACTCGTGTGATCCTATTATTACCCACACTAGTGTTTAATGTCCTTAATTATGTACAGTCACATAAACTACTATTTAGTTTATTTTAACCTTAATTACTAGGTATAACATAATTATTCTTCACATGCGCCTTACTAAATAAGGAAGAACGGTGCCTCTTAGCACAGGTATTTCATATTTAAAAAGAGGTACCATCAAATAACGATTGTAAACCACTTTGTGACTGAATAAATGATTTTTGATTATGATGATACAATTTCAGGTGTGATGGGCCGTCCGTTCGTTGAGCCTCCACTTTTTGACTTGGCTTCTTCTTATTCAGAGTCCCACTGTTGCATACCTCTACTATTTGTACTAACACCGGGATCAGACCCCATGGGAACTCTACTTAAATTTGCTGATGATCAGGTAACCGAAGGGTGATATTATTTGCATGTGATAAACTTTATTAATTTATGATGAGAAAGAAATTATTATGTTTTTTGTAAAGGGTTTTGGAGCGTCACGTCTTTTCTCCTTATCACTTGGTCAGGGACAAGGTCCTATAGCTGTAAAGCTTATTGACGAGGGCATGAAAATGGGCAATTGGGTAGTCTTGCAGAACTGTCACCTTGCGAAAAGTTGGATGCCGATGTTAGAAAAGGTATAGAGTGTGTTACAATAATCGTATAAAACCATGATTCCCTTTTTTAACCAATCTTGTTTTTGCAGATATGTGAAAGTCTAACCCCAGACAGCACCAATACAGACTTCAGACTTTGGCTTACTTCATACCCAGCAGATCATTTCCCTGTTTACGTATTGCAAAATGGAGTCAAGATGACTAACGAGCCACCGCAAGGTAAAAAAGTTATGTTGGGTTGGGTATAAAAAAATTACAATATTGCAGCATGATTAAGTCTTTCTTACTTGTAAATTTATTGCAGGATTAAGAGCAAATATCGCTCGTTCTTACCAAAGTGACCCGATTAACGACCCGGAGTGGTTCGAGAGCAATAAGCAACCGGAAAATTTCAAGAAGCTGCTGTTCGCGCTATGCTTTTTCCATGCAGTGGCGCAGGAGCGGCGGCAGTTCGGCCCGCTGGGCTGGAACATCCGCTACGAGTTCAACGAGACCGACTTGCGCATCAGCATCACGCAGCTTGCAATGTTTTTAAACGAATATGACGTTAGTATGATCTTTATTCAGTTATTCTTCAACATGGTGTATGTCAATCGAGTTAGTCATCCTTTACCTACGCTTTCAGAGAAACTTCCTTTAACAAGTTTTTTTTACTGTCATGGTCATATTTCTATTGATTTGTAAGATTAGTGCTGTGTTTGAAGAAAATGTAGCAGCTTATAAATATTGTAATAGGACGTGCAATTCGTGGCGCTCCGGTACCTGACGGGCGAGTGCAACTACGGCGGCCGCGTCACGGACGACTGGGACCGACGCTGTCTCAACACCATTCTTTATAAGTTCTACAATCTCAGAGCAATCCGTGAAGACAAGTATAAACTTGAACCCACTGGTATGGGCTAATTATCAATATAATTTCTCATGATAACAAATAATGATTGATTTCAAATATTTGTACGTAATGCCGGTGCAGGAACGTACTACATCCCGGATTTGAAAGAACATGCGGATTTCATCGCGTTCGCACGGTCGCTTCCGGTAGCTACGCCGCCCGGCGTCTTTGGGTTTCATCCTAACGCTGACATCACCAAGCACTTCCGCGAGGCTAATGAGCTGCTCGATACGGCTATATTGACGCAGGTACGCTCACCAACAGGTTACTGTTAAATACATTATATACAAATTAAATGTAGCTTGCAACTTATAGTAAAAAGTATTTCAGAATCTTTTTATCGTCTTTTGTCACGTTATATATAATAATTAATAGTACACTACTTAGAGTAAGTAAGAGGAGTAGAAGCAGTAGTAATGTGGTTATTAACTTTATAGCTACTTGTGATATTAGATTACAGTTCGTGAGCATTTAGAATATTTCCCTCTTGGTTGTTCTTAAAAGTTCTTACTAATACCAAAAAAATAACGATTTCGCCTGAACCCGAATACTGTCTGTCACTGTTATTAAATTAATTACGTGTAGATAATTATTATTAAAGGAATAGGTAGTATTAAGGTTGGAATCACTTTAGATTAGTGCAAAATGTACTTCCATTCCTACCTATTCAGAATTGTGTAGGTATTGATTGTTATTGTAATATTAGTGTGCAAAGATTCAGTAAACAAACTTTGTTCTTATGTTTCATTCATTCATTTTCCTGCTTTTTGCTGCTGACAAGGATCGTCTGGTGAGTTACATTTCTATTTGTAATAGTTTAAGAGTATCTTCTAAAAAATATAATTTTGTACGTGTCGTTAATGTCTTGTCTGTTCCCGTAAGTTTACGAAAATAGGTATTTGTTATACAAGGGTGCAAAGTTGTATTTTAACCGCGAGTGTGGAATTGAAACACGAGCTAGCGAATGGATTCTAGGGTTGAACTACGAGCTAGCGAATGGACTCTATGGTTAAACCACAAGCGAAGCCAGTGGTTCCAAAATAGAATCCTGAGCGAAGTGAATGGTTCAAAAATAGAATCCTGAGCGTAGCGAGTGTTGCAACACATTTTATCATTGTGTAACACAATTCTTTTCAACTAACTAAAGCGAAAAAAAAACGGATGGACGTTATTGTCTTGTCTTGACTGGCCTATACATGTTATTATGTGTAAAAAACCGGCCAAGTGCGAGCCCGACTCGCCCACCGAGGCTTCCGTACAAATTTGTAGGTAGGTAATTTAATCGATGATTTAAATAAAGACTATATTTTTTATAATTTAAATACAAATGTATAGTTTTCCGATTTTTTCCTGAACTCATAATATAAAATAATATTACTTGCCAAATTTCATAGTTTTAGGTCAACGGAAAGTACCCTACAAATTTTGATTCCATTGAGAGTATCGAAATATACGTTTTTTGCGGCATAAACGGCCGTACGTTAACTTACGTACGCCGTACGTTTTTACGTTAACTTAGATGTTTGGTTTTTTTCACAGCTTCAAGTGACTGTATACGTCAGTGTATGGGTTTAATTTCAACTCCATATTTCCACTCGTCCCCAAGATAAAGGGTCTTGACAGACAGACGAACAGACAGACAGACGGACAACACAGTGATCCTATGAGGATTCCGTTTTTCCTTTTGGTACGGAACCCTAAAAAGGGCTTTCCGAGCTAGTGAGAGAGGAATATATTACCTTAAGGCGCTGTATGCAGCTGCGCATCGAAAAAGTGCCTTTTCCAAACCGATTATTAGTATACTTGTACTATTGCTAGAGATCCAAATTTTTGATATGTATATCTTCAGTTCATTGGCTATGTTCGTGCTTCGTAAAATCACGATTGCTTACAAAAACCTCGATAGATTTTGCCTTTCAAAACAGTGCTTTTTTACCACCAAACTCGAAATATCTCAAAAGTTATTTGGAACATTACAATGAAATTTGTTGTGATAGGTAGCTTTTTGGTAGATCTATCTACCGGCTTCTTAGAATTTCAATATGTTTGATAATTCAATACATTTGGTCATTTGTCTGAAAAACCGGGTGTCCGCGTCGTGCATCCGCGGTGGCGAGTACAATTTAGTACGCCCGTGGCCACTGCCGACGACGGACCTGTGAATGTTTACCTGGCACGCAAATACGCCTTTTTACAGCAATTATTTCGAGTTGGCACGGTAAATAAAAATACTTAAAGGAATAGGAAACGCTAATACATGCTGGAGAACACATTCGAAATGATAGAATAACAAATATAAGGTATGCGATATTTACTACATTAAAGCGTTGCTACATCCGCACCTAAAACGTATTAATAGGTAGCTGGAGCATATTGACAAGATGTCAATAAAAATCTTCAGTTATCCTGAATACGTTGAACTGTTAGGTACCTAGTAAGTAGTCGGGTGTAAATCGGATTCGGACACGAGCACATGGTTGGGGGGGTAATGGTACCAATTATGGACTGTACGAATAATAGATTTATTTATTCATACAGAAATATATCAAAAGCATTTAGGGCTATTGCGCCGGATAGCGACTACCTAGTCTAAAGTCCTAAACGAGTTGGTGAACTGAAGTATATTTACTTGCTGTTTAGTAGATTCTATTAAAAACTAGTGCGGAAAAAGATCCTGCCACTTCACCAGCAGCAGGCCACGGCCCTTCCTCATCTTCGTCATAGACATACATGCATACATACGCTACGGCACATCTTTTCGTCCAATATTCCGCAGTGTCTCAAGAAGAGAGTCTTTGACCAGTGTGTGTTGCCAGTGATGACATATGGAACGGAAACGTGGTCGCTTACTATAGGCCTCATAAGAAGGCTCAAAGTCACTCAAAGGGCGATGGAGAGGGCTATGCTGGGAGTTTCTCTGCGCGATCGCATCAGAAATGAGGCTATCCGCAGCAAAACCACGGTAACCGATATAGCCCTCCGAATCGCTAAACTTAAGTATCAGTGCGCGGGGCACATTGCACGTAGAACCGATGGCCGTTGGGGCGGAAAGGTTCTCGAGTGGCAACCACGTACCGGAAGGCGCGGCGTGGTTAGGCCCCCCACAAAGTGGACTAATGACCTGGTAAAAGTCGCGGGAGTCCGCTGGATGCGGGTGGCGCAGGACCGGCTATTGTGGCACTCTTTGGGGGAGGCCTATATCCAGCAGTGGACGTCTTTCGGCTGATATGATGATTATGATGATACATACGCTCGAAAAACATAAACTTCCTTCTGAGGCAGTCGGGTACAAAGTACAAATTACTACAGGTTGTTCCCCTATACAGCTGCATAACTTTGCCAGCTGTTTGTGCACATGATACCCATCACAAAACACTAAAGTATGCCGTTTCACATCTCGCACTCACTCTGCCGCCGCTGCTTCTCTAAATAACTACCAAGAAAGCCTCCCCCGCCACGCCCCTTTAAAAATAAGCCCACTAAAGCAAATAAATGTGACGTTTTCTAAGTGAACATACCTTTTGTCGGTATGGAGTTATTGATATGACTCACTCACTCACTCACTCATCAACGCACCGCCGAAACTGCTAAGACTAGAGATTTGAAATTTACACCAGAACTACCTTTTACAACGCTAAGAAGGATTTTTGGAAATTCCACCCCTAAAGGGGGTAAATAGGGGTGCAAAGTTTGTATGGGGGAAACTTTATTTTAAGAGCTAGAGACTTAAATTTTTGCGTAAAGATTACTTATTAGAATACAAATTAAGTACTTTCAATTCAATTCAATTTATGTTCCGACGAGGAACAGATGTAGGATTTAATTTTACTTATTTTATTTTTCTTGATAAAGTAATAGGTATTTTTTCATGCATACAAGACAACACAATTAGTAAAGAATTATTTTCCTTGTATTTTGGGGCTAGTTTTTCGGAACTGGCAACTTTCTGGTGAATTCCAAAGCCTTTTCCGGTGCTTGCAGCGCCACCTGGAGAAAAGAAAAAAAAACTCTTGCTACCGTTGCGACAAGAAACGCACGCTCCGCGCCGATCGCGAATTAAAATTACTTTTTACCAACATAGACTGTTGCATCTTGCTCGACAATCAACCTGGACATCCATAAAACCAGTGCCTATGAGTGAAGTGTGTGGGTCCCAGCTGGGGTGGCTATAATCCTGAAATCCAGACCAGAAACGACGAGGAGAAAGCGCAGCTGGATTCACGTGAGTAGCTACTCTGATAAACTGCCCCTACATAATTTTTTGGTCCGTTCGATCCGGATATTTCTTTACCAGGTTGTGTTGTCTTGTTTTCTTAGTTTTTTGCGGTATTACGTACCCATTTCTAACACGTTCGTAATTCAATTTCACGTTGTCATTGCCGCCATCTTTGTATTCGCAAAATGGTACCTAATCCTAACGAAGATAATGTCGAACCCGATGATACGTCGTGTATAATTACGCAAGACATATTTGAACGTGATTTAATTCTCGACGGATTAAAGAGAACGTTACAATTCGCAGCGACAAACATCGACCAATTTCGGTCTAGAACAATAGACTTAAATGCACAACAGCGAAAGTTTAACAAAATTCAAACCAAAATCGAAAAGGAATTAATTAAACTGCAAAAGTTCAATAAAGAAGCAAATATTAAGATTCGTAACGATTTCAATGAGTTGTACTACGCGATAGTTACTCATTTAAATAACATGAAGGAGGTAGAAACAGAAAAGCGTCGCGCGAGCCGCGTTCCTGCCCCGTACGACACGTTTATAAATGATCGTCGTACTCTGCCGAAATTATCGTTACCCGAATATAACGGCGACCCGACGGGTTGGCCTGCCTTTTTCGATTTATTTCAATCGCTGGTACACAACAACAATGCCTACACGGGCGCGGAGAAGTTTAGGTACCTACTTCTATCACTTAAAAACGAGCCACACAATTTAATCAAATCCATTCCCATAACGGAAGATAATTATTCAGTTGCGCTAGATATTCTAAAATCCCGATATGACAATAAACGTATAATTGCATCGCAACATCTTGATCGACTGTTTGACATTGAAACCTGCACCGGCCGATCAGCTGTTGCCATCCGGAATCTATTAAATGTTTATCACGAAAATACCAAAGCGCTCGAAGTTATGGATTTTCCGGTTAGGCAATGGGACTTCGTACTCTTAAATTTATTACTACGTAAGATTCCCGTAAACACAAGAAAAGATTATGAACGATCTTTGACTAACCCGAGAGAAATACCTAATGTAAATTCACTGATTAAGTTCTTAGAACGCGAACTTTCGGCTGATCTGATGATTAACGTTTCAAATACACAGTCCACAAAATATCAATCCTTAAGTAATCATTGTAATAAAAGTAACGTAAATATAGGCCAAGGTCAAACAAATACGAAACGCATTTTTGCAGCGAGTGTAGCTCCAGACCAAAATCGACCTTATGACCACAGAGATAAGGTCCGATCTTGCTTGAAATGCCAAGGTGGGCATCATTTAACGAGGTGCTTAGAATTTCTAGATCTATCGGTACATGATAGACATTCATTAGTAAAAACTACAAACGTGTGTTACAACTGCCTTTCTCCCGGACACGACGTAAGGAGTTGTAAATCGAATTTTTCGTGTAGAAAATGCAATAAAAAGCACCATACATTAATCCACTTAACAACCGCGAGTGCCTTACCGGTTATAAGTGACACTGCGAAACCTGATGCTGTCTCGCTCGCTCCTACGGAGCAGCCTGGGACTTGCGCGGTGATTCAAAATTCTTATGCAGCAGCTAGTCAGCGAAATGCAGATAAACAGGATAGCATGGTGTTATTGTCGACTGTTTTAGTTGACATACGTTTAGAGGGCAATAAAATTGCTACAATTAGATGTCTAGCGGATAGCGGTTCTCAAGCGTCAATAATATCGGAATCGTGTGCGCAACGTCTTAATTTGCCGCGACGACAGAGTAGCATTCCGATATTAGGTATTGGCGATGAGAAACCAGTAGTACCTAAAGGTACAGTTTCGTGTTTAATTACGCCGAACGGCAAACAACAGCTGATTATTCCTGTAGAAGCATTGATTTTGCCTAAATTAATGCCAAAAATGCCTAGGGTACCACTAGCACCGGCCGAATGGCCTCATTTACAGGGACTTGCGTTGGCGGACCCTGAATTTCATACACCTCAACCTGTTGAAATGTTATTAGGTGCGGATATTCTATCCCAAATTTTACGTGATGGCGTTATCACGGGTAAACCTGGAACGCCCATCGCAATGAACAGCGTGTTTGGTTATTTACTATTAGGTAAATTGTCATTGAATGCTAGTGTTTCGGCTCCACTCCATTCATGTTTTAGCTCGTTTGACAACGACAATCTTCAAAGATTTTGGGAGCTGGAGTCAGTTCCAGAGATGCGAGGTTACACCTCCGATGAAAAACTATGCGAATCCTTTTTTCAAAAGACGCATACGCGTGATGACACAGGGCGATACGTGGTCGCTCTGCCGTTCAAGCCCGACGCACCGCCCCTCGGCGAGTCGCGGCAAATTGCCCTAGCACGATTCCATAAGATGGAATATCGTCTAGAACGTAACCCCCAGTTGAAACAGGATTACCACGCGTGCCTCCAGGAGTACGTGGATCTCAACCACATGGAGCTCGCGTGCGATAACCCTCCCACTGGCGCGAGTTACTATATTCCGCACCACTCCGTGGTCAAAAATTCGAGTGAGACAACCAAGACCAGAATTGTATATGATGCTGGTTGCCGGACAACCAGTGGTTACGCGTTGAATGATACCTTATTGACGGGTCCTAAGTTACACTTAGACATCGTTGATGTTCTTCTGAAATTCAGAATACACAATATTGCATTCTGTTCCGACATCAAACAAATGTATCGCAACATTCTGGTTCGTGAAGAAGATAGGGATTTTCAGCGTATCCTTTGGCGTCAATCGCCCGAAGAACCTATACGCGACTATACACTTCGAACTGTCACATTCGGCGTTTCCTGTTCCCCTTACTTGGCGTTAAGGACTATTAAACAGCTCGCTCATGACGAAGCTGAGCATTTCCCGCTCGCAGCACCCGTGCTGCTAAATGACGTCTTTGTCGACGACATTGTCACCGGTGCAGATACCGTAGATGGAGCCCTCGCTCTGCAGCAGGAGTTGGTAGGTATATGCGCCACTGCCGGGTTTGAGTTACGCAAATGGCACAGCAATTCGCCAGCGATCCTCGCTGCTGCGCGACCGCCGGACTTTCATGGTGAGCGGCGCGAAAGTGTCCACTTTGCTGACATGGAGAGTGATAAAGGGGTCAAGGTCCTTGGACTTCAATGGAATTCAGGGTCTGACTCATTGAGTTTCCAAGTACAACGTACTTCTACGGTTTGTACGAAGCGGGCTATCCTGTCGGAAATCGCCAAAATTTACGACCCGCTCGGGTTATTATCTCCGGTAACATTGTTTGCCAAACATTTGATTCAACTGCTGTGGTTGGCTAAGGTTGCGTGGGATGCAGAACCACCGATCGATATAGTTAATTCATGGACAAGTTTCGTTAACGAGCTGCCGCTCTTATCACAAGTGTCGTTTCCGCGTCACATTTTGAACACCAATGACTTCGATTCAATCGAAATTCACGGATTTGCAGACGCAAGCCAGATTGCGTATGCGGGATGTGTTTACATACGTCTTACAGACAAAAACGGTAAGGTTCAAACCTATTTGGTTATGGCAAAAACGCGCGTCGCGCCCTTACGTGTGTGTCTTACCATCCCGAAATTAGAACTTATGGCATGTGTGACACTTTCAAAATTGATCGAAAAGGTGATGCAAATTTACAATGATCGTATTCGCTCCGACCAAGTTTACGCATGGTCCGATAGCTCCGTCGCGCTGGCATGGCTCCGATCATCCCCGCACGAATGGAAGACTTTCGTCTCTAACCGCGTCAGTGATATTTTGTCCCGCGTTCCGGCGAGCTGCTGGCGTCACGTCCCATCGGCCGATAACAGTGCCGACCCCGCATCACGTGGCCTTCTGCCCGCCGCGCTGGTACGAAACGACTTGTGGTACCATGGTCCCGCATGGCTCCAACACAGTCAAGAATCCTGGCCTGTGCAAAAACCGGTCTTAAATACAGTCGAAGAGAAACGTAATAAAAGCGAATCGGTAAATAATAATTGCGCATGTGTGTCCACATCGCCTCCTTCCCCGAACGATACCCTAATTACGCGATTTTCGTCGCTAGGTAAATTAGTTCGCGTCACCGCACTCGTATTTCGTTTCTATAACAAGTGTAGAAAACATAAACAATCGTTCCCTGAGTACATCACCGTACCAGAGTATAACTTTGCATTGAATCGACTGATATTGATGACGCAACAAATAGTTTTTAATGATGACATTAAAAATATTTCAGCAAACAAATCACCTTCCTTAGGTTTACGGCGTCTCTCGCCCATTTTAGATAATGACGGATTATTACGCGTCGGCGGACGCATTCATAAATATTTTTTACCGTATGAAGCCAAACATCAATTGATTTTACCTAAACGACATCCGTTAACAAATCTCATTATTGACGATACTCATATCACTGAGCTTCATGCCGGTCCGCAGTGCGTGCAAAACTCGCTCTTACAGCGATATTGGATTATATCAGGTCGTGATATTGTGCGTCTGCGAGCCCATCGCTGCATCCCATGTTTCCGCACACGCCCGACGCGCGTGCAACCGAGGATGGGAGCACTTCCCGCAGTTCGCTTGCAACCCGCTCGAGTATTTCTAAAAACTTCATGCGATTTCTGTGGGCCATTCTACGTTCGCGCAAATAAGGTGCGCAACGCAAAAATCGTAAAATGTTACGTTGCAGTTTTCGTATGTATGTCTGTCAAAGCCGTACATCTCGAACTCGTGTCTGAACTTTCGACAGAAGGTTTTTTAGCGGCATTACGACGTGTCACGTCCCGACGAGGATATTGTACGGATATATATACAGATTGTGGACGGAATTTTCTGGGTTGTAATAATTATCTTAAAGACTTATACGCGTTTCTGCGCAGCGATTCTGTAATGAGCGCGCTCAATCAACAGACTTTAAGACAAGGATTAACTTGGCATTTTCAGCCACCTTATGCGAGTCATTTCGGTGGACTCTTTGAGGCAGCCGTTAAAAGTTTCAAAACACATTTGCACCGCGTAATAGGTACTCGGACTCAAACATACGACGAAATGCACACTCTAACTTGTCAAATAGAGGCCGTGTTAAACTCGCGCCCCCTTTGCGTGTTAAGTTCGGACTCGTCAGATCCGCTTCCTCTGACACCATCTCATTTTCTTATTGGCGAACCCTTAACGGCTTTGCCTGATGTTCCATTAACGGACGAGAACCCTAATCGTCTTACTCGTTGGCGCTGGATACAGCAAGCTGTCCAGCATTTCTGGTCTAGATGGAGTAGAGAGTATCTACACCATATACAACAAAGTACAAAGTGGCTTCAAGATCGCGGTCCCGCCCTCCGTGAAGGCACTGTTGTTGTGGTATGCGATGACCATTTGCCACCGTTGCAATGGAAACTCGCGCGCATTCACGCGCTACATTCGGGGTTTGACCAAGTCACTCGCGTAGTGACATTGAAAAGTGGGAATACATTATATAAACGACCGGTGGTCAAAGTATGTCCCTTACCGCTAGAATAACTATATGAAATCGTTACGACCCCTAATATATATTAGTAATTAAGTTTAGGTACAGTTCTAGTTAACTTTGTTAAACATTCGTGTTTCTTTAAAAGACACTACGTGCTTTTAAGGTAAGCGGCATGTTCCGACGAGGAACAGATGTAGGATTTAATTTTACTTATTTTATTTTTCTTGATAGTAATAGGTAGTAATAGGTATTTTTTCATGCATACAAGACAACACAATTAGTAAAGAATTATTTTCCTTGTATTTTGGGGCTAGTTTTTCGGAACTGGCAACTTTCTGGTGAATTCCAAAGCCTTTTCCGGTGCTTGCAGCGCCACCTGGAGAAAAGAAAAAAAAACTCTTGCTACCGTTGCGACAAGAAACGCACGCTCCGCGCCGATCGCGAATTAAAATTACTTTTTACCAACATAGACTGTTGCATCTTGCTCGACAATCAACCTGGACATCCATAAAACCAGTGCCTATGAGTGAAGTGTGTGGGTCCCAGCTGGGGTGGCTATAATCCTGAAATCCAGACCAGAAACGACGAGGAGAAAGCGCAGCTGGATTCACGTGAGTAGCTACTCTGATAAACTGCCCCTACAATTTATTTTGTTAAACATAGGTTACAACTTTTACAAGTATTGTTGGTATACAAAATATAAGACCTCTGTGCATTACCCACAATGTAGGTTTACAAAATATTTCAGCCAGCTAATATATTTATAAAAATTAAAAAAAAAATGTCAATACAGTGATTGGTGTTAAATACTTCAAACACATGTCAAAAACTCTCAAAAAATACTATAACTAAAGAATACTATAACTAAGGAATGTCTGGAATGGAACCATGTTATGTCGTAGGGTCGTTTAAGTAATCTTTAATGGTATAATAACACTTTTCAATCAAATATTGATCTATTGATTGAAATGATTGATCCAATAATGTCATGGAAAGATCACATAGATACATTATGCAGTAAGTTAGCAAGAGGGATCTATGCTCTAAGACAGTTAAGACCACTTGTGTCAGAAAGTTGCTTAAAAGAGCTGTATTATGCGTACATACACTCTCAACTTTCATACGGGATAATGCTTTGGGGCAACAGTACGGATTATCAGCGCATCCTAAAGATCCAGAAACGTGCAATTAGAGTACTAGCGTATGCAAAGTACAGATACACGTGTCGCGAACTTTTAAGAAAACTTAGTATCTTAACATCAGTTTCAACTTATATATTGGAAGTTTTGATGTATGTTAAACGTTATCCAAATGAATTTTAAAGGAGAGGTGAAAATAGTTCGAGATCAATGAGAAATGCTCATAACTTAAAAAGAAGCGGGTTGTGTCGGAGATACAACCGTTAATTAAGTTTAAGTGGATACTTCTTTGTTGGCTGTCCCCGTTAAATATATATCTGCATTAATTCACTAAAATCTGTATAAGCACAGATAAATCGGTATATATAGCAACATTGACTGACGTAGCTCGTTTGACTCGCGAGGCATTGAAAATGGCGTTCATGTCAGCATAGTTTTCATGCCCGTCACATAAACTAAATAACATTTTGTGATTAACAACTAATGGCAAATAAAGAAGGATTAAAACATGTAACAAACAATTATTTGAAATCAGATTAGGCTTCTCTACAAAAAGTTATTCCGGAAGTCACGTGATACATTTTGAACTGTACCCCTATACAAGAACGCGAGCAAAGAAGTATCCACTTCAAAACAACCTCGCCCAGGCTTAGAATAGGCACAAAACTTTCGAAGTCCTTTAAATCTTAAAACCATAACGAACGACAACTCTTTTCGCTTCCATGCAAAACAACTATTGCTTGAAAAAACACTGTATAGTTTACAAGAATTTCTTTCAAATGACTAAATAACAAGATCTTAAAAGCTTGACGTTAATATTTGTTTTATGTTTTCTTTCTCTATTTTATGTAATAGCATTATGCTATGACTATGAGTATGAGTATTATTAAACTATTTACAAATAATAACAATTCTGTACACAACTGTACACATCTATTGTATTTTATTGTAACTGACAAGTCATAATTTTAACACATTTTTATCTGTATATTCATTGTACTATGATTTCAATTGTAAAATTATGATAATAAACAAATCTGAATCTGAATCTGAGTATGAAGTCAATTGTCTTTTAAATTTATTAATATCCAGTGTTTAATTCGGTCTGGAATTTTATTGAAAATGTTTGGTGCCATTCCCAAGATTCCACCTCTGATTAGCGCTGTGTTGTTGCTACCCTGCAAAGTTTTCAATTTATGTTTGTATTGTTTACGTGTCGGAAATCTGCGGCCTTCTGAAACGTTACTGAACATGTTTGGATTGGTCTTGACAAAAATACCTACTTCTAGGATATACAGTGAAGGCAGTGTGAATATCTTAAGCGATTTAAAAAATGGTTCACAACTTTCAACGTTCAGGAAAATTCTGCCCCTAAGGGGCTTAACAAGGGGTGCAAATTTTGTATGGAGGGAACTTTTTTTTTAGCTAGAGACTTGACATTGTGTAGAAAGATTATTTATTAGAATACAAATATACAGGTTAATTACTTTCAGTGGCTTGGAAAATTCCACCTGCTAAGAGGGGGATAAAGAGGTGCAATGTTTGTATGGGGGAAACTTTTTTTTAGGTAGAAACTTAAAACTTTGTAGAAAGATTAAGTACCTACTTATTAAAATACAAAAAAAGTACTACCAGCGTTTTGGAAAATTTCACCCCTTAAGGGGTTAAAAAGCGGTGCAAGGTTCGTATGGGAAACACTTTTTTTAGCTAGAGGCTTGATATTTTGTAGAAAAAATACGAACCTATTAGAATAAAAAAACTTAGTGTTTTATTTTTAATTTTTCCCTGAAAAGCGTTCAAAGTTTGTATGGAGAGCAATAAAATTATTAAGTATGAGATTTGTAACTTCGAACTTAGCCTGTTTAGACTACAAAACTTATTTTAGCGTTTTTGCAAATCATCCCCTAAAGGGGATTATAAGGGTGTTCAAAGTTTGTATGGAGAGCAAGACATTTTTAAAGTAAGGGATTTGTAACTTCGGTTTTAGAATGTTTGCTAAAATACTACAAAACTTATGTCAGCGTTTTTTTAACTCATTACTTAAGAAGGTTAAAAGGGGGTTCGAATTTTGTATAGAGAGCAAGACATTTTTAAAGTAAGAAATTTGTAACTTCGGTTTCAGACTATTTACTATGAGAGTTCATAGAGGGTTCTAAGTTTGTATAGAGAGCAAGACATTTTGAAATAAAGAGAGATTTGTTTCTTCGGTTTTAGACTGTTTACTAAAATACTAGGTGTTCCTCACTTAAGTTTTGCTTGTAAGGATTTAGATCACAGAAAGACGTGTTTAACGTAAGATGGTTTATTTGCTACTGATTTGCGAAATACATTAGACTAGTTCTTATAGCTGCCGTATTACACCGAACATACCGCCCACCAAAGGACTAGTCGAGTCCTTTCCTATTTACAATAGCTTACATAATATAAGTTATAGAAATCTGATGGACTCGATATTGATATTATACGCAAAAAATTTAAATTATATTAACAATCAATAAAAGTTTAAACATGCAAATTAGCAATGTAACAGAAATGACGTGGAATTTACTTAGTGTCTATCGGTAAGGGGCATTATTTATTTGTAGATTTCTGAGTACTTAATGTGTACACTTTAAGGTGTGCAGTACACCCGAGTCACACCATCAGACCCTTCCGCGAGTTGGTGCAACGTTTCACGGCAAGATAAGGAGTAGATTTTCATCGGCTCGCCAGAGTTCTTTGTAGGTCTTGGTCTTCCTTTGCGACTGGAATCTGGCGGTACATTTTTGTAAATCGGCGGTTAAGCACACCTTCCTCATATTCAAACTTCGCATTTCATCTTGAAGCGGTGGCCCTACCAATAATTCGTCATTAACGGAGACATGGTGGCTCCCTTTTGAGAGCCATTGAAGAAAGTTCTAACCTTTGATATTTCTTTCTTTTCTCTTACCACAGCATTATGTGGCAAATATACCGCTGGATTGTTGAGTTCGTTCTTGGGTAGTTTTTGCATATGATTTAAGTCTTTATATTCTTCCATAACCTTTAAGTACATACTCGTTTTTTAAGTGTGTATCTTGTTTAAACCTTCTTTCCAACTGGTACAATCTCCGCATAGCTTTATCTCGTGTTTCTCCATGTTGTAATACAAGAATTTCATGTTTGGTAGGCAACTTTACTACAAAGCTACCATTTTCTGTCCTAGTGGTAGTACTTTGAGGCATTTCTTCACACCTTTTTTCATTGGCTGTGAGTTTCTCTTTTTCTTCTTTGTCGTCTTCATGTTCGTGTATGCTCCCGAATAAGATCCAGCCCAGACTTGTATTTTGAGCACATGGTGTGCCTGGGAGACCCCCAATTACTTCACTCTTCATGATTTGAGCGCATACATCAACGCCCAGTAGTATATCTACACGTCCTGGTTGATTGAAGCTTGGATCTGCCAGAACGAGTCCTTGCAGGTGTGGCCAAGACCTTGTAGAAATGGTACGTGATGGTAATTGGGTGGTGAGGTGATTGGACATAATGTACAATTTAACCTTCAGCCTGAAATTCTCCTCGTGTCTGGATAACAGTTCTACGTACGCAGCATGCTTCACGGTAGTAGTTGTAGCACCGACACCAGTGACAGTTCCGGTCACCGGCGATCTCTTCACTCGTAGCATTTGGGCAGCCCTCTCACTTAAGAAGGTCGCTTGTGACCCAGGGTCAACGAGTGCACGCAGAAGTGTAACATGACCAGCGTCATCCTTGACTGGTACGAGCGCTGTAGCTAAGAGCGCTGTGGAGGCACCCGTTGACATGTGTGAAGATAGCTTTATCTCTGGCTCAGGGTCTTCTTCTGGATCTTCTTCCATTTGACTGTGACTAACTTGGACGTTGTCGACTCTATTAGGTGATGCTATGAACGTCGACTGATGAACGAGCGTGTGATGACGTTTGTGGCATATACGACAGGACATGTTAAGATGACAGTTTCTTGCAGAGTGCCCTGGAGCTAGACAATTAAAACATAAGTTATTGGCCTTGACATAGTCGCATCTTTCTGCGGGTTGCATTCTTGTAAACTCCTTACAGTGGCATAACGTGTGGGCTTCATTACACATAGAGCAAATTCTTGATTTAGCAGTCGTGGACGTAGACATATGCACGGCGGCAAGTTTGGTCGTTCTCTCCCTCGTAGGTGGAGTGGTCAGTTCCAAAGTTCTAAACTTTGATCGTAGAAATGAGCATAAATCATTGTAAGTGGGCAAATCTTCCGCACTTTGTTTATAAGCAAACTCTTCCCATTCTCGATGTGTCTCTAGGTCTAGTTTCTGTGTAACCATAAATATAATCAAAGGATCCTAAGAGTCAGTTGAAAGGTTGAGATTCTTCAGGCTGTAAATGCACTCGGTTGTAGTGTCTAACAACGATTTTATACTGTTAGCGGTTTGCGCAGCGATTTTTCTTTGCCAAAATAATCGTTTCAAAATAGAACTGACTATGATTCGCTTATTCCCATATCTTAACTTCAACGTTTGCCAGGCGTGTTCATAGTTGTCGTCTGTAATTTGAACATGTCTTAATAAAGACTCTGCTTCTCCTGTGAGTGTGCTCTTTAAAGAATGTAATTTCTGTAACTGACTTAATGATAAGTTATTGTGCACTAATGATGAAAACAAATCTTGGAACGCCGGCCATTCTTCGCAAACACCAGAGAAAGACGGCAAATATATTCGAGGTAACTTGAGTAATCCATCGCCAGGTTGGGTTTGGAGACCACTGACAGCTTGCCCGGGTGGCGACTGCGTCGAGTTCGTGCTAGCGGATGCTAAATCTTTCAAGTCCGCTAGTATACACGTATACAGGTCTTCATACAGGAAGTAATCTTCGTTGACCAAGTATGGAATGTTCGGCTTTTGTTCCTTGGGTACGGCTTTGACGAGCTCCTGGTGCGTGTTCTTAAATGAATTCCAGTATTCCTGCACTGACTGCATGCGCGTATCAATATATCCCGGGGTAAGTCGCTGCTTAGGGCATTTTTTTAAGTTAATTTGTGCCTTTGATAACAATAATCCTGTATTTTCTAATAAAGTTAGAAGTTGTTCCACCTTAGTCGACATAGTTCCGTTTATAATATTCTTCAATTCAACTTATGCGTAAAATGTCGTAAACAAACTCATTAGTGAATGCAGTCGCTCGGCGTCTATTGTTCTCGGCTCGCCGCTGCGCTCTTATCAGTTTAGCTTCTTATTGATAAACGACGTAAGTCACTTCACAATCCGGTTCGATGTTCGACCATATGTTCCTCACTTAAGGTATACTTTTGCTTGTAAGGATTTAGATCACAGAAAGACGTGTTTAACGTAAGATGGTTTATTTGCTACTGATTTGCGAAATACATTAGACTAGTTCTTATAGCTGCCGTATTACACCGAACACTAGGTACAGTCAGCGTCACATAGTTAGTAGCAGCCAAAGTAGCCAAATATATCGTAACACATCCTTACACCTATAGTAACAAAGACGTGTTGCGATATATTTGGTTACCTAGGCTGCTACTAACTATCTGATGCTGACTGTACAAAACTAATTTACGAAGTCGCAGGCAACAGCTAGTTTATATATATATTTATTTAAGCTTTATTTATTTCATATTGTTTGTGTTAGTACATATTTACTAAATCTAAAAGATTTATGCCATTTTTTCTTTCTTATATGGACCCCATTCGGGTAAAAGCCATATATCGCCAGATATTAGGAGAAAAGATGGGCACTGGAAGCAACAAACTGGTCAGGGTCGAAAAGCAAAAGAAGGAAAGGTAGACGACCAATGACATTACTGAGGTCGCCGGACCTAGCTGGATGCAGTTGGTTAAAGACCGAGAAAAATGGCATGAGATCGAGGACGCTTTTACCTTAATTTACATTTGCTTTAAAAAATTCAATATAAATCAAACAAAAAAAGACAATTAAAGCTTAATTTAAATTTATATAATTACTTCCGGTTGGAAAATTTGTTGGATTCTTGTGTAAATTGCATCTTAGAATAACGATTAAAAATGAAATATACAAAAAAACGCTATTACAAATTAATGATTTTCGAAACCGTATTTTGCCTGGAGTATAGAGCCAAGTAACAAGTGTTAGTCCAATCTTGTTGGCTTGTTGAGAGTATCAAGGTCCATCGCGGTGTGGCCGCTGGTCGAGGTAGCATGGTAGGCAGCACGCGCCGCGCGAGCGCAGTGACATAACACGTTTAGGTATTTAAGAGACAAATTGAATTTGTTCTTTTTATATGATGTTTGGTCAAATTACATTTTTTGATAGACATAGTCATGTACTGAAGAACTTGCTGGTCTTAAAATAACCACCCTGTATAATAAAATGCTCTTCTGACTAACAGTGGTCTAATTATCCAGTTTTTGATCAGTCAGTCATACTTATGTAACAAAGGTAATAATTATGGTAACAATATAATTTGCCAGGAGATAAATAGATGAACATAGCTATTTATTTATTATTTTTGATGGTTTCTTAAGCGGGCGTTAACCGGCGATATAACTATATTTCGGTTTAAAAAAAACTGTAATATATTAGTACAATCCATAATTGGTGACGTTCACCCTTAGGAAGTGAAGGTGTACTATTATTTTATCAGTTCTACGTATTTGGAAAACGGAAGCACCCACCTAGGAACTGGGAAAACGAGAGGTGGATTGATGATGAAGAAATCTGTACTAACATACAATCTTTGGAAAGTAAGTGTCCATAATTGATGTCATCATACTACGATGTACTTAAGAACTGTAACTACCTATTATTCCATATTTTCTATAAAAATAGATATAAATAAATAAACAATAAATATTTGGGGACAATCTTACACAAATCAACCAAGATTTGAAAAATAAAACAATTATTCAAGAAGACAAACATTTGATCGTATGATCCGCAAAAACGAGCCGAATACGGATGCCAACAGAATAAGGCCGTTAGCGGGGTGCGCGGGACGCGCGTCTCCCGCTCCGTCTGCCTCACCACCGCAAATACCTAAATATCGTCTAATAAGAGCGCCTTAACCTTTTCGACGCTTTGTCAAAGAGAAAAGTTGTCAACCACACGCCAAGTCAACAAGACATTTAGTGCGGAGTTAAACCTTATATCAATGCAAGAAGGTTGCTATCGCGCTGGGCTCCTTGGCGCATATATCAGTCGTTGGCGTTGAACCTGCGGTGCGAATATATGCGTCGTTGGCGTCGAAAATGTTATTCCAAATACACCTTTTAATTTGCCCTAGCGAAATCGTTAAATTTCAGGAACACGTAAGACCAATTAATTTTTAGTGCTTAAAATGTATATATTGAACTTAAAACTATAATTACCGATGTACAGTCAAGTGTAAAAATATGGGGGTATACAACTTACTCATAGATATGTCCCGTCGCTCTTCTGTCAGTGGATTAAGGTTTCGGTACATATTTATGAGAGGATTAAATCGATACATCATTTTGCACTTGACTGTACTATTTCAAGCAAAAATTTAATTATTACACGCAACAAGGATCTTCACAAGAAATATTTGGTAAGCATGAAATAAATTATATATAGGTAGGTAGTTAATTTATTCGAACTTGCGGATTTTATACCATCCGATAAAAATAATATTGGACGTTTGACGTGGACTCCTCCATCCTCAAATCAACTAAGAGTTGCCAACCGTTTATTGATTTGAAGATTCGTTGTGTTGATAGTTTCTCACTCTCATCCCGAATGGAGTACCCATACACTCTTAGTTAGCTTTCCCCGATTATTGTTAATGGATAAAGAGAGACAAAAAAATAAATCTACCTTGCGTAGGACACAATGGCGGGCGGAGGCGGCGGCGCAACGCCGGAGGAGCAGGCCATGGCGATCGCGGAGGACGTGCTCGCGCGGCTGCCCAACAAGATCCTGTCGGGCCAGTCGTTTGAGGGCGACCTCAAGCCGGCCGAGATGTCCCCCATGTCCATCGTGGTCATCCAGGAGGCGGCGCGTTTCGAGCGCCTCGTCAACATCGTCCGGAGCAGCTCCCGGGCCGTCATTGGCGCCGTGCAAGGTACTACCACTGAGCTGAGATCCAACCAACAAATCTATCTGAAGAACCCTATTTATACAATATTCATTGAACCAGGTGTGAGCGTGCTAACGGACGTTACGGAGGAGGTGCTGACGAGCATGGTGCGCGGACGCATACCGGCATTGTGGGCTGGGAAAAGCTACCCTTCGCTTAAGCCGTTTGCAGCTTACGTCGACGATCTTCTAGCGCGACTCGAGTTTCTACAGGTCAGCATCCTCGTATTTAAAAGTGCTATAAATTGGATAAGGTGAAAGGTTCCAATTGCATATTTGACTGTTGCAGCACTGGCACGCGAACGGGCCACCGGTGGTGTTCTGGCTGTCGGGCTTCTACTTCCCGCAGGCATTCCTCACCGCCGCGCAGCAGAGCTACGCGCGCAAGTACAAGATACCCATCGATCAACTCGCTTTCCATTATGAGGTACTTAAATATTCCTATACCAATAACAAAATCAGCGCAAGAGTATGTTGCAGCTCTTGGTTTTATACGTAATCTTCGTATAGTGGTCGCGTTGCGAACCTTACATCGGCCTTATTGTATACGCTCGAGAGCAAATTTGCGGAATCACTCTGCACGTTTGGCTTTTCCACCCAATAACTTTTTCAATTTTCATGCAATCCTGAACAAATTGGTACCAAATGATAGCTGAAAGTGTAGCCTACATGAAATTTTCCTTGATATCGGGGTCAATGACCGAGGAAAACCTTTATTTCCTAAGATTGGGCAAAAACGCCTGGAATAATCGTAATACAAAAAATGAAAGACAGACATTTTTCTTAATAAAAAAAATTATTTAACAAATTCAATACTTTGTGTTCCAACCCCTAGCCCTTTTTACACATGTTAAACGATTTTTCATCGACCTAATCAATTTCTGCACGTAGCATTGCGGAATCGCCGCCCACTCCTCCTGTAACGCCGTTTTCAGCTCCTCAATGTCAGATGGTGCAGGATCTCGCTTCCGAACATTCCTCTTTAGGTAGTCCCACATATGTGTTCGATTGGGTTGAGGTCCGGGCTAAGAGCTGGCCAGTTGTTGTGAATAAATAACGCAAGATTATCACTGAATACTAACTTTATTTAATTAATTGTACATTTACTTTATAAAACTGTCTGGTCACGTAGACACGTATCGGCGCTAGGGAAGTAGGGGCCTAGCGATATCATGAGGCAATGTCAACGGGTGTGCGCATTGACATTGCTATCTTGTTTCTGTTAGGCGTCGCGTTTGCATTTACTCCCAACACCCTCTCCTGAATGCAAACCCATTGCAGCTGTAAAGGTATTCAGCTTCAGTCTCGATAGTCCTTTGGTGAGTGCATCTGCCACCATGCCATTGGTGCTGATGTATTCAATGTTCACTTTTCTAGCAGCAATCTTGTCCTTTACAAAATGGTAGCGCACGTCGATATGTTTGCTGCGAGCATGATAGGCACCAGACCCTGAAATACTGATAGCGCTCTGATTATCACAGTACAAAGTTATTGGCGTACCTGATAAATTGGACCAGATATCATCTTCAAGTTGCTTCAGCCATACCGCCTCTTGAACAGCGGAGCTCATAGCCATGTACTCAGCCTCAGTAGATGACAGTGCTACCGTGGCTTGTTTTTTTGAGTTCCAACTTATGCAAGCACCCTGAAAAATAAAAATATATCCTGTGCAGGATCTTCTGTCTACTGTGTCGCTGGCCCAATCCGCATCACAATAGCCAGTTATGTTCTTATTGTCCTTCTTGAAGGTTAATTTCATGTTAATTGTTCCTTTTAAATATCGGAATATTCTTTTAACAGCTCCCCAGTGCTGAGTAGTAGGATTGTTATTGAATCTACTTACAGAATTTACTGCAAAGGTTATATCAGGACGTGTACCTTGTGACAGATACAATAAACATCCCACTGCTTTAGGGAATGTTTTTTTGAACTTCACCTTCATTTTCTGCCTTTTTTAACTGAGCACCAGCTTCGAATGGTGTAGGTACAGGCTTGCAGTCGTACATCTTGAATCTGTGCAGTATCTTCTCAATAGAGAGTGATTGATCTAAAGATATTGTATTCAAATTATCACTCTGTGTTATTTTAAAACCAATGCATTGTTGAGCAGCACCAAGATCTTTCATTTTAAACTTTTCTCCCAATTTCTCTTTGATAAGCTTTGCGGTGTTGTCATTGTTAAATAGACAAAGAATGTCATCAACATATACTGCTATAAATAATATGTCGTCTTCATTCTGAAGTCTGTAGTATATGCAGGGGTCTACATTTGACCGCAATAAACCAATCTCTAGAAGAGCGGCGTTAAGCTTAATGTTCCACTGTCGACTGGCCTGCTTTAAGCCGTATAAAGCTTTATTAAGTCGACAAACTTTGTTTTCTGTTTCATATCCCGGTGGTGATGCCATGTAGATTTCTTCTTCTACATCTCCTTGCAGGAATGCTGTGATTGCATCCATTTGATGAATTTTTAAGCCATAATTTGTTGCTAAGCCAATCAGGTATCTTATAGATGTATACCGTACAACTGGAGCGTACACTTCATGAAAATCAATCCCTTTGGTCTGTCTGAAACCTTTTATGACTAGGCGGGCCTTATAACGAGTTATGTTTCCTACGTCATTTCTTTTAGTTGTAAATACCCACTTGGAAGGTATTATCTTTTTGCCTTTAGGTAAATCAACTACAGTCCAGGTATCATTTTCAATTAAAGACTCATATTCAGTCGCCATAGCCTCTTTCCATAAATCAGAATTTTCACTATTTAAAGCTTCTACATGATCTTGAGGATCATTATCCAATAAGCTCATTGCTGACTCAGAGTTCAGACATAAAAATGAGTTCGGTTCAGAATTATTGTCTTGGCGTCGGCGAGGTCTTAAATTTATATGTCGCATTTCAGGAGAACTATCAATATCACCATCTGAAGGCAGGTATGTTTCATCTGCATTACAAGGGTCTTCAGATGTATCGCTTAGATCATCAATATTGTCAGTTACAGTTGTTTCGTTTATTTCATCATGGCTTTCTTCATTGATATTTTCAGTTAAATACTGTTCTACATATTTTTCTGTCTCAAAAGTTACTGTATCTTCTACACTTCTATTAGTTTGTTCTGGAGATTTATTTTCGTTGAGATTATTTTTACTTTTGTTTTCCTTTTCACTATCTTTTGTAGTATTAATCTTACTAACAGTCTCTTCCAAAAATACTACGTCACGGCTAAATAAATTTTTTAGTTCTTTTATCAACAAATCGCGATATCCTTTGGTGCATTTGCTGTATCCCACAAAAGTCAACTCACGTGATTTTGGATCAAATTTGTGACGCTTCTCTTTAGGGATATGCACCATTGCTTTGCATCCAAACACCTTCATGTGGCTTAAGTCAGGTTTTAGGTTTTTAGGTTAACGGCAAGGAGATCGATTGATGATATATGCAGCGGTAGCTACAGCTTCAGCCCAGTACTCCGTCTGCAATGAGGCATTAAACATCATACATTTAGCCTTTTCTACCAGGGTACGGTTCATTCTCTCGCTTGTTCCGTTCTGTTCTGGTGTGTACGGAGTGCTTGTCTGATGTTTAATTCCGAAGTGTTTCAGGCATTTATCAAATTTATTATTTTTATATTCTGTCCCGCAATCTGACCTCAGTATTTTGATTTTCATATCCAATTCATTTTCTACTCTATTTTTAAAATCCAAAAATTTATCTAATACTTCTGTTTTCTGTTTCAAAAAATAGACAAAGACTTTTCTTGAAAAACCATCTATAAATGTTAGAAAGTACCTTGCACCTCCGATAGACTGCTTCTCCATAGGACCGCAGAGATCAGAATGCACAACTTCCAGCAACTTCGTAGCCTGGGAACCTTCTGTCTTGAATGGTTGTCTGGTTTGCTTTGCTTTCAAGCAAGAAGTACATGCATCTGGTTTTCCCTGATGAGATAGCTTCACACCAGTTGTATAATTTGGGATTTTCTGTAAATCACTGAAATTGATGTGGCCCAATCGTTGGTGCCAGAGGTATTCGTCTTCTGTCGTAGCTGCCATTGCCTGGCCTTGTAGGTCGGTTACTAATTTATAGGTATTGTTTACCAGTTTTGCTGTGGCCACTATATCTCCATTGATGTTTAATACTGAACATCCATATCTGTCAAATTCAACTTTGTTTCCATTCATAATCATTTTACTGACAGATAGTAAGTTTGTCGATAAGCCAGGAACATACAATACATTTTTTACCTGAATATTGTCATACTGTCCTGTTGTTTCATTTGGTACCCGGATGGTCACTGTGCCGCTGCTTTGTACTTTAAGCATTTCATTGTTGGCAATCCTGATGTTCTGAACAGGTGGAGCTGCTTTATTTTCAAGCCATTCCTCATGCATAGTTAGGTGTGCTGATGCCCCGGAGTCTAAAAACCAACTGTTAGCATCATTGACTGTTGAGGCTGAGAAAGCGGCAACAAAACCATTTTTTGTATCCTTTTCTTCTCTTTTGTTATCTTTAAACCAACATTGCTTCCCCAAATGGCCATACTTGTTGCATTTGAAACACCGGGGGCCTTTTGGTTTCTCTGATTGATATTCTTTGCTTTTACTGAAGCGATTTGGGTTCTTGAATTTCTTTGACCTTGCATAAAAGGCGGTAGTAGTATCTGATTTAACTTCTTGCAGTAGCTTAGTCTTAATCAGATCTGCACTAATTTTTATGCCTGAGCTCTCAATACCCATTATCATTGGCTTGTACTCATCGGGCAATCCAGCCAACATGAGAGTGCCGAGCCATTCATCGCATACACTGAAGCCTATATTTCTTAGCTTGTGCGCCGCCGACATGATTTTATTTATATATTCTTCAATATTTGTACTAGATTCCAAGTTAGTATTTATCAAATCTCGTAGCAGCCCAACTTTTCTGAGTAGGCCGGAGTCTTCAAACGCTTTACACAAATTGTCCCATACCTGTTTTGCTGTAGTAGCTTCTTGCACATGTATATAAAGTTGTGGATCAATCGACAATATTATTTTAGACCTGGCTTTAGTGTCCTTTTTCTTGTCTTTATAATCTTCTGTTGTGACAGATTCATACAACTCTTCAAGTTGCAAATATGCTTCCATTGCAAACTTCCAGGTAGAGAAATCATCTCTTCCACATAATTTCTGAATAGATAATGTATTTGTAGCCATTATTTATACTAATTTTCGTAATAATAGCTGAAAAAAAGTGACTCGAAATTTTACTCGCGGAAAGTGAGGTTATATTTTACTTTTTTACTTATTTTCACTTTTAGCAAGAATACTTTTCAAAAACTATATCAGGCAGGGACAGCCCATAACCTGTTGTGAATAAATAACGCAAGATTATCACTGAATACTAACTTTATTTAATTAATTGTACATTTACTTTATAAAACTGTCTGGTCACGTAGACACGTATCGGCGCTAGGGAAGTAGGGGCCTAGCGATATCATGAGGCAATGTCAACGGGTGTGCGCATTGACATTGCTATCTTGTTTCTGTTAGGCGTCGCGTTTGCATTTACTCCCAACACCAGTCCATGACGGGGATGTTGGCTCCGTTCAAGAAATTTTTGGTGACCCGAGCGTTATGACAAGGGGCATTGTCTTGCATCAGGAGGAACCCCTCGCCCAAATTCCTAGTGTACGAGACCACATGCACTCAAAGCAGTCAAACCGCCGCCCCGGCCCCCACCAGGCACGAAAACGAGCTCCGTCCGTCCGCCGTAGGAAATGCCCGCCCAAAACATGACTGAACCTTCGCCATAGGCGACGGTCTCCCTGAAGCAGCATTGCGTATACCACTCTCTTGGTCTCCGGTAGACACGTCCTCTTCTGTCGCAGCCGTTCAAACACATCCTAGACTCGTCAGAGAAAAGAACGGGGTCCATTGCTCAATGGTTCAGTTCAGCAAAAAAAAAAAAAAAGTCGATCTTCACGGTGTCTTGGGAGCAGTTTGGGCCCGGTGGCAGGCCTTTTTGGAGTCAAGTTCGCTTCCTTGAGTTTTTTTCTAATAGTCCATGAGCTGGCAGTCACTCCTCGTACGTCTCGAAGCCGTTACTGGACTGCAACTCCTGTCAGGTGACGATTTCGGAGAGCGGTAGTAACGATGAATCGATTATCCCTCAATGATGTGCACCTCTGGCGGCCGGTCCCTGGTCTTCGAGCAAAGCTGCCAGTCTCTCGGAACCTCCGATAGACTTTTGAGATGGCAGACTGGCTCAAATTCATCCCGGCAGCAACAACACGTTGGCTATCCCCACGTTCCAGCAAAGTGACGATTTGGGCGGCTTCAGCTTCGGTGATGTCCATTTTTTTCAGGTACTGTTCACTGGGTAATTAGCGGAGATGTGTACTGGTCAACTTCTGATAAGCGACTGATAGCTCTCCCCTCCCCTACACCCTTTTTATACCCTTTAATGGTTGTTCAATTAGTGACCTCAGCAACGCGTAAATTTCGACCAATCGGGAAAACGTTTGTAAACTGAAAAATCCTGAACCGATTTTCATCATTATTAATTTATTTTAAAGCTAAATGTTCAGGAAATATATTTGCATGCACAGTTGAGAAAAAACTTAAATTTCAAGATACGACGGAAAAACTGAAAAATGCGAAGTGATTCCGTTTATTTGCTCTCGAGGTAGAGCCACTCAAAAAATCGAACTTCTGTGCAGGTATTCACTGGTTCGTCTTTTTTTAACTGAATTTTGGTACTTTGATATGTATCCTTCATGCAAACACATCATTCCCTCCCATTAGAAACCAGTCAAATCTATGGGCAGAGACCGATGAAGAGAAAGCTGAAGCATTCGCAGTGCATCTGAGCCATGTATTTCAACCGAACGAATGCCACTGCGATGAGACCGATCTGGACGGCATTCTCGACCAAGACATTCAACTGGGCTTGCCTCTCAGGCCAACGTCACCTAGAGAAATAGCGAGAGAGATCAAATTGATCGATACCAAAAAGGCACCTGGCTTCGATCTGAGGATCCCAAAAGAACTACCTAAAAAGTGCATCACATTCTTAACATGCATATCGTCGCTACTTTGAAAAAATCTCGCATCTGATTTTTTCAATTTTTTTGTTTATTTACGCATTAAACTTATAAAAATACATCTCGTATGCTGCACAAACTCCAACGTCGATAAATTGACGATATAATAAGTAATCGTTAGTTCAAAAATATCGTATCTAAACAAAATATCGTCACTACTTTGAAAAAAACTCGTATCTGTTTTATTTTTCATTTTTTCGTTTAATAACTCATTAAACTAATATAACTACACACGTGCACAAACTTCAACGTCGATAAATCGACGGTACCTATAATAATTGTATTGTGTATATTTCGATTACTTTCTCGTCGGTCAGGTTTTATACCTAATGCTTTTATTTACTTGTTACCCATAAAGATTGCTTCAACTTCAACTTCATGTGCCTGCCGATTTTGTAAAAGTAATAACAAAAAAACCGGCCATAAAGATTAAGTTTTTTTTTAACATGTTTATCATCTTTAAAATTTACATAAAGTAAAAAAAAAACAGAGAACTTCATGTGCCTGCCGATTTTGTAAAAGTAATAACAAAAAACCGGCCAAGTGCGAGTTGGACTCGCGCACGAAGGGTTCCGTACCATTATCTATAAAAAAAATATTTTATTCTGTGTTTTTAGTATTTGTTGTTATAGCGGCAACACAAATACATCATCTGTGAGAATTTGAGCTGGAACTATCACGGTATCAGTGAGATACAGCCTGGTGACAGACAGACGGACGGACGGACAGCGGAGTCTTAGTAATAGGGTCCCGTTTTACTCTTTGAGTACGGAACCCTAAAAAGAGGCATCTTTGACTAAAAAGTACAATGTAAAATATGTACACTGGTATTTTTTCAAAAAGGGGGGGGGGGGTACGTTGCAAAAGGTGGTGTAAAAGTTTTTTCTCAGACTTCTATCTATGATAATGCAAAGAACTGGTAAAAAACAAATCATTTAGCACAAAAAAAAATATTACTCCTTTGCGGCGGTATGGCGTGGCGGCCACTTGGAACCGTTGGAAAAGTATGGCATGGTGATTTTCGTGAATGGCTACTCAACGATGGTTAGCTGTGCAAAAATTAGCCTGGTACAAATGGTTGAATTGTTTTTTTCCGAAAACTTTACTGGATGATGGCAAGAAACTCAGTGCTCTCAGGGGATAACAAGCTTTTAATATACTCAGCTATTCTGAAACCCATCTGGTCATACGGCATCGCAATATGGGGAAGTAGCCAGTAAGAACAATATGGCTATACCTACAAATTACAAAGGGTACAAACCAACGTTCACAGATGCATCACCAATGCTCCATGGTTCGCGAGGAACTATGAAATTCACGAGCATGTAAAAATGCCAACAATAGCATCCGAAGTGGCCCGCTATAAGGAACAACACATAGCTCGCCTTACCTATCACTCGAATCCATTGGCATCTGGATTGCTCGACAATGACAATGTGGTTAAGAGATTCTTTAAGTAGTGAATGGGGTACTGGCCTCTAAATCTACAACCCGCCATCCTCCAATTAACTAATCTGATCATATTTTGTATAATGAAGTTACGCCTGCTAACGATATTTATAAACTTCAAATTAAAGGAAAAATTGAAAAAAAATAGGCTCCGAGCCGACGTTACTGACGATTTCTCAATATAATTTGAGACGTTAGTGCCGTTAAAGAAGCATATGTCTTCTAGGTAGATGTCGCCACACGCCTCCCTAGGGCGTTGTAAGAAGGAACTGATTGAAAGATTTAGGGGCTGAGACAGATTGTTCCGATAGCTCAGTTGGTTAGTAGCGACGGGCCATGTATGCCTGTGGTCGCCGGTTCAAATCCGCCTCGGAGCCTAAATTTTTAAATTTTTCCTTTAACTTGAAGTTTATAAATATCGTTAGCAGGCGTAACTGCATTATACAAAATGAATTTAGTATGGGGTGGCGCATCGTCACTGACGAGTTTTCAATATAATTTGAGACGTTAGTGCCGTTAAAGAAGCATATGTCTTCTAGGTAGATGTCGCCACACGCCTCCCTAAGGCGTTGTAAGAAGGAACTGATTGAAAGATTTAGGGGCTGAGACAGATTGTTCCGATAGCTCAGTTGGTTAGTAGCGACGGGCCATGTATGCCTGTGGTCACCGGTGTGATATTAGAGGTTTTTAGGTGGAAGGTGTGGTATGTTGCCAATAAGTAGTCAGGTGAAGAGTGGCTTATAGAGTCCTTTATTTAATATATTACCTATCTATTTATACACGTTAGGTTGCGCTGAACAAGCAATATGCGTTTATGTAGCAGTAAACTATTGTGTTACTGCTAAACACTAAATGTGGCCAATCGCCATACTACATCGGTTCAAATCCGGCTCGGAGCCTAAATTTTTAAATTTTTCCTTTAATTTGAAGTTAATCTGATCATAGTCAGGAGACTGATTGCAGATTTAACATAGAAAAAAAAAGTTATTAGATAAATATAATAATAAAAATTAAATTGGGTTCCTCCATAACAAAATGTATGGTACAAAATAGGTGATTTAAAAATAAATACAACAGAACTACATGTTTGGTCATAAGGACATGCAAATACAACAGAACTACATGTTTGGTCATAAGGACATGCAAATACAACAGAACTACATGTTTGGTCATAAGGACATGCAAATACAACAGAACTACATGTTTGGTCATAAGGACATGCAAATACAACAGAACTACATGTTTGGTCATAAGGACATGCAAATACAACAGAACTACATGTTTGGTCATAAGGACATGCAAATATATATAAGAATGTCATGTGCTGTATCGCATGTGTTAACAAAATTATGCAAAGAATATAAGCCGAGTACTAATGAATAACTAAAACATCATTTGATTCTATTTATTGTGGAAAAAGGGACATTGCTATGGATGACGAGTAAATTAAATCGAATAGAAACATAATATTTGATTAATATGTACTTATTTAAACGTTACTTACATTCAATTTCTGCAGTACTGAACCAAATTACACCTTTTACTTCCTTGAGTAGGATTTACACGAACAAATAACGAATCACTAGCACCATCAGACAGTCATCATGGAAGTGTGGGTAGATTTTAGTCGATATTATTTAGTAGACGGTTGACTCTTCTGTCGTTACCGAGCAAATAGTGGCCCGTCCAATGGCGGACACCGCTTTTTATGCAAACCCACCTCCATTCGAACTGCGTTTAACGTACTTCCGGTGATTTAGGTTTATTTTTATTAACATAATAGTTGTTTCTAATAATTAATCAAATAATCTATTTAAAATATAACACATATTTATATTATAATCTGACACATGCATAAGTTGTTAATACTAAAAATGTATGTCATTGAGGTATTCTTGGACAGAGTAATAATTGGCTTTGGATGCTAAAAAGTTATATAACGCAGTCTTAAATTCTTTTTTCTACTCGTCGACTTTAATCTTTGAATTAAGATTTCGTACACGAAACTAAGATCACATACTTTTTAATCCTGGAGCTCCACGAGCTCGTCGCGGATCTTGTGGATTCATAAGATGACCGCCAGCAGTCATCTTATGAATCCAGGAGCTGTATAAGATAACTGTGAAGACATCAACGCGCAAAGATACTAAGCTCGCTGCGCTTCATTTCAGCAGGGCGATTTTCAATAGATACCAAGTTTGTTTAATAAATTATTATTTCCGTTGACTCGTAGAAAAAGTATTGTATACAATAGTTATAACGATTGCATAAACTACTATTTTAAGTCTCGTACCTTAATTAGGCCACTCAGCAAGCTTCGTGGCCTAAACGTGGTACTCGACTTAAAAAGCATACATTATATAACGATTGCATAAACTACTATATTGCCTTCTAATTTCAAAATATTCGCTGGTAGTTTATTAGCGGGGTGACATACCTAATATGCTTTTTGATAGAAAATCAGTTTTAGAAGTATTATAATTAGGATTGCACAATTCCTATTAAGTTTAAAAGGATTTCGTTAAATAAAGTACCCTCAGACACATCAGCCTCTATGTTTTATGCAGGTCCAGAATGTGTTCGAGTTCGAGGAGCCGCCGGAAGAAGGCGTGTATATCTCGGGGCTGTACATGGAGGGCGCGCGCTGGAACATGGAGGGCTACTTCATCGATGAGTCGTTCCCTAAGGTGCTCTACGACACCTTCCCGCCGGTAAGAGCCACATTTTCATTATCTCATCTTCTCAACGACAGTGCGTTTACTGGGTACTTGTTTTTGTGAGGACAGAGGCCAAGTTTAAGTTAGATCGGCCCGGTCAGGTCTGCCTCATGCCGAAAGGGTTTTGTGGGATTATCATTGCTGGTTACTTACTGTCTTTCACCGCACAGAGGCAGACATGGTCACTTAAGAGGAGTTTTGATGAAATGTATTTGTGTTTTAGGTGTGGCTGATTCCTATGAAGAGCGCGGACATCCCGCAGGATGAGTTCTACAACTGCCCGTTGTACAAGACGGGCGAGCGGCGCGGCGTGCTGTCCACCACTGGCCACTCCACCAACTACATCCTGTTCATGCGACTCATCACGACCATGCCACCTGATCACTGGATCTTACGTGGCGTAGCGCTTCTCACACAACTGCCATTCTAGAAGATTGCGAGCGTATTTAAGCGATACTATATTGGAGCATTCCACGGAAAAGTCCACCGTTGTCCCGTACGAACACGAATTTTCAGAAAACTTGTAAGTTTTGTAGTTGGGTTTTCTGCGACAATAGAGTCAAATTATGGTCAGAATTATAATATTCCAATTAAAATTGCAAAGATAACTCTATAGACAGAGATATACACGCGTTTGTACGGGACAGCTCGTGGAATGCCCCTATTAAGCTTGTGCTCGTTAGTTTTTATACCTACGTTTCAGCATTGGTTCTTGTAATTTAGCTCTGAGTAGGTAGCTTTAACATATGTACAGTGATTAAGATGCATTGTCACCGTGATTAACAAGAACGATTAGCAGCAACACTATTATTATTTTTTCTCGTGACCATGCAAGGGGATACGGGGCTATTAAATGGACAATATTTATATTCATATTCATTTATTTCGTATTAATCATACATTGTCATTCATTACATTAAAATATCATAATAAGGTCATTAAAAACAATGTTGACAGGCATATATATAAGAAGCAATACAGTCAAAGTTATTTTATTTATAATTAAAATTGTTCGTCCAGGAATTCAGTTCAATAGTAGACGCAGACCTATTTTAGACCTTGTTTCACCCATAAATTTGACGTAAGTATCAAAAACGAGATCGATTTGATATGCTCGATCCTCATAAGCTGAACACGTATAAATTTCCTAAATCATATATTTGTCAGTTATTACAATCATGTATTTAGTATTGTTATCTATAATAATGTATCTTAACACGCCCTTTGGGGGAGGCCTATGTCCAACAGTGGATGTCTTTCGGCTGATATGATGATGATGATGATGATCTTGGCAATGATTTCATTGGCAAATTTATATCAAGTCTGTGTTATTTATTGAAAAGAGAGAACTATCCGTATACATGTAATGTAAGTAAGTAGGTTGTCCTTCAAAATATGCAAACCATTTTATCGCAATATGGTACGATTCAGCCGAAATTTGTAAATTCGGCGATAACGTTATTATAGCTCCACTGAACTGATCTGAATATGGAGACAGAAGGTGGCTCATAAACTACACAAGTAAAGCCCGTCATCTTTGGGCTCATTCAAATTCTTCTTATCGTGTATTACTCATTTCGCATTTAGTCTGCTGTTTCGGCGGTTTTAGACAATGCTATGATTAAAACAAAACAGAGACTTTTCGTTTACCTATATAGTATCTAAAACAACGTAAATTATTCGTTGACTAATCATGTATCGCTTGAAGACCATTATCATATCAGAGGCTCTAGTATAAGTTTTATCGATACAAAACGTTTTCGAACGCGTTTGCGTTTAGTTCCAATTTGTATGAATTCGCGAACAGCGCCCCTGGTGGTAACTATTAGGAACTACGCGTTGCCATACAAATTGAAACTAAACGCAAACGCGTTCGAAAACGTATATGTATCGATAAAACTTATACTAGAGCCTCAGACACTGCCGGTAGTGATTATTCGTAAATTAGTTATTATTTTATTAACTAATTTGTTACCTATTTACTATCATGACTTTCTGTATTTATTAAAATGTTTATAATGAACAGTATCTCTTTTTATTCGAAATAGGTGTGTTAAATGGTGATCCTAAGGACTGATTTACATTTTAGGAAGAGACGCGTGCGATCATGCTTTTCCACTTGTCTCTAGAACCAAAAATTTACAGTCTCAAAAGCATTTGCCATATGTTTATTTTATGGACACGCGTGGCGTCGCGCGTCACGTTAAGGAGTGTGGTTCGCTCTAAAGTTCTAACGTATGGTGATGGAACCTTCATGTGCACCCGCTGCATAACGCTACACAGGTACGTGCTCCTAAATTATCTGTTAAGTAAAGTTAAAAATTACTTCGGTGTTTTTTAGGGTTCCGTACTCAAAGAGTAAAACGGGACCCTATTACTAAGACTCCGCTGTCCGTCCGTCCGTCCGTCCGTCTGTCTGTCACCAGGCTGTATCTCGCTGATACCGTGATAGTTCCAGTTGAATTTTTCACAGATGATGTATTTCTGTTGCCGCTATAACAACAAATACTAAAAACAGAATAAAATAAATATTTTTATTGATAATGGTACGGAACCCTTCGTGCGCGAGTTCGACTCGCACTTGGTTTTTTCATCACCCCCCTAGCGTTATTCCCGGTTGTGACCCTAAAGGAGCCCGGGGTCCGCTTTGACACCTAATCCCAAGATTCGGCATAGGTAGGCACTAGTTTTACGAGAGTGACTGCCATCTGACTTTCCAACCCAGAGGAAAAACTAGACCTTATTGGGATTAGACCGGTTTCCTCACGATGTTTTCCTTTACCGAAAAACTACCGGTAAATATTCCGTACATAAGTTCCGAAAAACTCATTGGTACGAGCCGGGATTCGAACCCACGACCGCCGCTTGGCAGCCGTATGCCTGAACCGCTAGGCTACCGTGGTTTTTTCTTAATTATCTATACATACAGGGTGGAAATAGATTTTGGGTCAGTGAGGGCAGCTACCAAATCCCGTGTTGCTAGGCGTAAATAGTCTTAGGAGACCTTCCTTCGATTTCAAATTAATGGAGATTGGCGTGTACAGATCTTGGAAAATACATACAGGCAATCGATCGACATACAATCGATCCCATTCCTGTCCAGGATCAAAAGCTTGTATGGGACCAAAAAGAAATTTCCGGCTAGAAAAGCCATAAATTGAGAAAAACTTTCCCCATGCAATTTGTATGAAAATGAAAAAAGTTTTTTTACATGTATTTTTTTATGTCAATCGATTCCATTTCTATCCAGTATAAATAATTTCTTTGGGGTCAACTTTCGGTAATGTGCAAAAAAGCCAGAAATTAAAGAACTTTTTCTCCATAGTAAACAGTTTTCTTTTTGGTCTTAATTTATTTTTGGTCCCATACAAGCTTTTGATGCTGGACAGGAATGGGATCGATTGGCATCAAAAGAAAAGTTTGTCAAAAATTACCATTTTCTCGCAACCTGTATGTTTTTTCCAAAATCTGTACACGCCAATCTTCATTAATTTGAAATCGAAGGAAGGTCTCCTAGGACCCTTTTCGCCTTGCAACACGGGATCTGTTAGCTGCACTCACTGACCCAAAATCTATTTTCACCCTTTTTTGTATAATAAAGCTGAAGAGAGTCGATAGTCTGTACATGGAATAGATTCGAAAAAAAAATGGCTAGGGATACTTAGAATCGACAACAGAACACGTTCCAACAGTTTTTAGAATTTTTGTCTGTTTGTCTGTTTATGTGACCGCGCATCACGTAAAAACGGCTGAACCGATTTAGATGAAATTTAGTACAGAGATAGTTTGTGTCCTAGGAAAGGACATAGGATAGTTTTTATCCCAGAAATTATCCTCTAAGGGGATGAAATTGGGCGTGGAAATTTGTATAGATCTACTTAAACCGCTGCTCCGATTTCGATTAAATCTGGTATATTTATAAATAGTTTGAGTCCCGAAATAGGACATAGGATAGGTTTGATCCCGGAAATCATTCCCTAAGGGGATGATATGGGGGGTGAAAATTAGCATGTAACCCATTTTGATGAAATTTGGTTTAGAGATAGTTTAAGTCCTGGGAAACGACATAGGATAGTTTTTATCCCGTTAATCTTACCCTAAGGAGGTGAAATTAGGGGTGAAAATTGTATGGAACTCATTTGAATACAACTTGGTATAGAGATAGCTCACAAGGTGGACTGATGACCTGGTAAAGGTCGCGGGAGTCCGCTGGATGCGGGTGGCGCAGGACCGGTCACTTTGGAACTCTTTGGGGGAGGCCTATGTCCAGCAGTGGACGTGTTTCGGCTGATATGATGATGATGATGATAGAGATAGCTTGAGTCCTGGGACAGCACATAGGATTGTTTTAATTCTGGAAATCACCCCTAAGGGGGTGAAATCGGTGGTGAAAATTTGGATAGGACCCGTTTAGATGAAATTTAGTATAGAGTAGTTTGAGTCTCGGAGAATACAACGGATAGTTTGAATCCCGAAAATCATTCCCTAAGGGGATGAAATAGGGGGTGAAAATTTGGATAAAACCCATGTAGATGAAATTTGTAATAGAGATAGTAGGAGTCCGAGGGAACGACAATGCATAGTTTTTATCCCGAAAGTCATCTCCTGAGTGGGTGAAATTAGGAGTAAAACTTTTGGATGGAACCCATTTAGATGAAATTTGGCTAAGAGATTGTTTGAGTCCTGGGAAATGACATAGGATAGTTTTTATCCCAGAAATCATATCCTGAGGTGATGAAATTAGGGGTGAAAATTTGTATGGAACCCATTTAGATGAAATTTGGTATAAAGATAATTTGATTCGCGGGGAAGGACAGCGGATGGCTTTTATCCTTAAAATAATCCCCTAAAGGGATGACATAGGGGGTGAAAATTTGGATGGAACACATTTACGGTATTGCGATAGTTGGAGTCCTGAGGAAGGTAGTATACATAGGTTAGTGTTATCCAGAAAATTATCCCCTAAGGGGGTGAAAATTTGGACGTAACCTATTTAGATGATATTTGGTAAAAAGATAGTTTGAGGGCTTGAAAAGGACATAAGATAGTTTTTATTTCGGTAATCATACCCAAAAGGGGGTGAAATGGGGGTGACAATTTGGATGGAACCCATTTAGATGAAATTTGGTAAAGATATAGTTTGAGCTGCGGAGAATGACAACGGATAATTTTTATCCCGAGAATCATCTCCTGAGAGGATGAAATGAAGGGTAAAGATTTGAATGGAACCCATTTAAATGAAATCTGGCGGAGAGATAGTTTGAGTCCCGGGGAAGGACATAGAGTAGTTTTAATCCCAGAAATCAGCCGTTAGTGGGGGAAATTTGGGATGAACATTTGTATGGAGCTATCAAATTTCATGTAAATCCGTGGCTGCACCGATTTACATGAAATTTGGTGTAGAGACAGTTTGATTACCGGGGATAGGTCCCGGGAAAGGACATAAGATATATTTTATCCCGGAAATCATCCCCTAGGGGTGAAATAGGAAATTAAAATTTGGATGTTTGGCATGCCTTATATATGTCACCGTTAGATTGTGAACACCGTCAGTTTATAATCTTACCCGTTATATTGTAAACTGACGGAATATTGTGAACTGCCAAAACCGTTCACAATTTAACGCAATATTTTTCGTTAGTTTATAAACTTTCAATGTCGAATCGTCAAATTGTGAACTGAGATCAAATCGGCTTGCTACGGAACGTACACAAAGACTAGGTAGGTTAGGTTAGTTAGGTATCTTCAGTTGCCCGAAGGGCAAAGCGCCCAGAAATAGGAGCCCCGCGCAGCGGGGCTCCGTCGACACTGCTGGGTGCCGAAATAAATGGAAGAAAATGTCTGAATAACAAAAAAAAACAATCATGTTCTGACGTAAGTGGAAACTGATGCAAGTGGAATAATTCGCTCAACCAAACAGCGCACATGTTGCGTTCCAAATCAGGCAAATTTTATTCAGTTTACAATTTGACGATATGCCATTGTTAGTTTATAAACTAACGAAAATGAATGCGTAGGTAAAATTATGAATTATTTTAGCAGTTCACAATATTCCGTCAGTTTACAATATAACGGGTTAGATAATAAACTGACGGTTTTCACAATCTAACGCTGACATATATATATATTCGTCGGGTGACAAGCAAAAGTCACTATCAAATCTGTCACTGCTCTTCAAAACCTCGTATCTCGGGTACGTAGTCGATATCGAGATACGACCTTTGATTTAAGTAGGTATTTGTTACTTAGTGAGTTTTGCTTGTCACCCGACATTATATATACAACAGACGCCGGTGTCAAGCTAGTTTAACACATTTTCGATGCCTGGGAGGAATCACGGGATGCTTTAGGTATCTTCTGTGATTTATCCAAGGCCTTCGACTGCGTTTGTCATGAAACATTGATCAGGAAACTTGAATACTATGGAGGCAGAGGATCAGCACTGAATTTACTTAAGTCTTATTTACATGGTAGAATACAAAGGGTAGAAGTGAACGGACAGCGATCACCTGGGTCATTGGTCTCGATGGGTGTACCGCAGGTATCAATATTGGGACCTTTCATGTTCCTTATCTACATAAATTACTTGCCATACCTCGTAAAGACCCACAATGATATAGTATTGTTTGCAGATGACACCTCACTTATTTTCAAACTCAGACGAAAACAACAAGCTTGTAATGATGTAAACAATGCTATTTCTAAAGTCGTAAATTGGTTTAATGTTAATAATTTATTGTTAAATGAGAAAAAGCCTAAATGTATTAAGTTTGTTACGAATCACGTGAAGCACGAGCAAGCAAGTGTCATTGTGAAAGGTGAGGAATTGGAACTAGTTGATAGTACTGTTTTTATTGGTATAATGTTAGATTCCAAGCTTCAATGGGGCTAATCTCTCGAAAAGACTGAGTTCTGCAGCATTTGCAGTGAGCAAGATCCGTCACTTAACAGACGTGAATACAGCTCGATTAGTATATTTTAGCTACCTCCATAGCATTATGTCATATGGTATTTTATTGTGGGGCAGTGCTTTGGAGATTCATATGATTTTTGTTCTGCAGAAGAGGGCTGTTCAGGCGATATATAAGTTGAACCATAGATACTCACTTAGAGACAAGTTTAAAGAAATTAATATAATGACATAACATTGTCAATACATCTATGACAATATTGTGTATGTACATAAAAACATTGTACATTTTAGAAAAAACTGTGATGTACAATAATATTAATACTAGAAATAAGCATAAGCATGTGGTGCCCACCACTAGGCTCCAAAAAAAAAGAAATCGTACATGGGTAATAGGGAACATTACTGCAATGTTCTGCCGCCAGAGTGCAGCACTATCACAATTAGTAAACAGTTTTTTTGACAACTTTGACAAGTCCTTCAAAGCTCTGGATCAAATAGGGAAGAGAATATTTCAATAAATAAAATGCATCAGTGCTGCGTAATTGGATGCAAGAATGAAGGGCATCATCCATTTCCGAAGGAAACGATGATACGAAAACTATGGGAAGCCGCAATACGTCGTAAAGCAAAAAAAAGCCCCCATCCAGCTTTAAATGGCTATAGGATGCCGTTTAAATATCACAGTACAGAGGGCCTACCGCGAACGGCATTCGAAGTTTTCCCTCTCTGTCGCCCTTATGTACGAACTCTTAAGTATGACAGAGAGGGGAAACTTCGAATGCCTTTCGCGGTAGGCCCTCAGGTATTTTACACACGAATGATAATAAAACTATTTGTAGTTTAACGCGTTTTCATCAATTATTTGTTATTGTTTGTTAGGTTAATAAATATGACATTGTACGTCATGGCGGTTTGTTTACGGGTTGTGTTAGTGTCGCCCCCTACGCAGAGCTTAGCGTAATGTTCCCTATTGTGTAAGGTTCTACAACAAACTTCCAGGAAACGTTACTGAAATGTCTAATATAAACTCAAGAACCATGTGAAGCGTAAACTTATTTCGAAAGCTTATTATGATTATGACACACAAGACTACATGAATGATAAAACAGCGTAGGATTAATTGTAACAGATTTTTATTCTTTATTTGGAATTGATTATGACATTTGAGTTTTTACTCGTAAGTATTAATTTGGTTGTATTTCGTTTTGACATTTTTTTTTCCTAGAAACCATAGATTTATAAAGTAAAGATACGCCCGGTCCGAACAATTCGCTTGACATCTGTCCTTATTAAAAATGAGTGGCGCCATCTGTTATACGGACTGACCACACGTTCGGGTGGCCGGAGTAACCTTGTAAGGGGGACTTTTCTCAATATTAATGAAGTGGCTGGCAATGGCTGATGTAAACATCACATGTGTAGAGATAGTGGTACTTGTGTAATAAATAAGTAATTATAAATGTGAAAGTGAGTTTGTATATTTACCTATTTACTTTTACGGCTCAACTACTGAACGGTTTGTCATGAAATTTTGTCAGGGATGCGGTAGAGGATTTTTCCGTAACAAATGTAAGATTTTAATACACATAAAAACTACTTTCTCCAAATGATAGAAAACCACACGGACAATATCTCGGGCGCAATTTAGTGACTTAGGCCACAAAGGCTCACAATTATTACAACACAAATATGTATTCGTAGTTGCACACCACTTTACAATGTGGCAAATATATACCTACATTAGTAGAAGATACGTATAAGAAACAATAACAAATGTATAGCTATATATTATCAAACAATGTCCATAGTCAATGGTTCCTACACCAGTATAAAAAATGACGCCCTTACAAGGTTACTTTTGATTGACTAGCCGTTGCGAACTAACAAAACGTAATGGCGCTAGGTAACGAAATAATTCTTTTGAAAATGTGTTACTAAGCGATAAAAAAGAAACTGACGTTACTTACCGATGATAAGATATCCCATGTATTGTTTTTACTTTTGTATCATAATTTTTGCACCCTTTTACGGCGCAAATGGGTATTTTGAGACAGTCGGCTCCACAGACTACTAAGAGATACTAACGTATCAGACGCACAACTGTCATACAACCATTTTAGCCAATAGGGTTCCACTGAAATTGATGAGACCTTTATTTTTTTTTTAATTTTGATGCATGTTTTGTCATGAGAACTGAAACGAACAGCCAGTGTATGGCACAGTGGCACAGAGTACCTATTTTTAATGTATTGTAATAGAGATCTATGTCGGCGGCCCAAATGGGTAGGAAGCAGTGTCGCCCTCCTGCAGGAAGGTTTGGAACTATTACGATGTGTATATATTTATGATCAGCAATGCCCCATTTATGTACAGTAGGCACAGCTCGGCCGAAAAAACTACGGACCAGCCGTAGTTTTTTTTTGCCGACCTGTACCTACCTATTCGGGGCAAGTAGATATCCTGCAGGGTGCACCAGTTTTCTTAATAGACATATACATTTTCTAAGTTACAGAACAATTCTAAAAAAAACTTCAATTAAAAGGTATGTATTTTTATTTTAAAATTATGCAATAAGGATACGAATTCACTCAAAGACTTGGCAAGCTTGCCCGCGAGTCCCGTGACAATAAATTATGTTTACAATATGTAGGTATATCGCTCAAGCACTTTAATTAATCTAATATTATCTAAGACATTTAAGTATAATGGTAACATAATAAAATTTATAAAGAATTATAATTAAACTAAACCTATATTATAAACTAAAACTATAAAAAGTAAATGACCCCCAGGTCGCCGTCGTTGGCTATGGTGCCCAGAAGGCTGGCAGCGTTACCTCTTTGGATTGCCAGGCTAATCCTTTGGCCAAAATAGCTGCCAGCCCTCTCCGGATGTTTGGATGAGCCGCTCCGAAAGTTCCTTATACAGGGCCTTCACGCGCGGTCCCCACGGCCCCAGGGTTTCCACTCCAAACAGAACTTTAGTTTAACTAAGTATAAAAGCTTAGGATTTTTTCGTTCACACTATCCTAACTCGTTCACATAAGTACATACCTTAGGTAGGTAGGTACCTAAGGCGTCAACTTCCTGCATGGGGACAAATACATATAATATATGAATTATCCCTATTATGAGATCTGATATGGCAGGCTATACTTGCTTGATAAGGCCAAAGTTGCTTTTAAATACTCTATTGCACTCTAGTATCACGAGTTGGCCAAAGAATCCTGGTCTGTGTCTTTCTCTTACACCACAAATTTTATCCTACTATTTCCACCCATAATGAGTCTCTATCTCTGGAATATTCTAACTCAACACGTTCACGAGTAGGTACACGAAGAGATCAAATACATTAATTATAACGAAAAAGCTGCGAAACATATCGATATAGCAAGATAAATCCGTATTTTTTCTGACTTTTCAATCAAACTTCAAACATTTGAATTCAAATTTCAACTTGACATTTGCATATTTTTAATTTATTTTTTATGTCATAACATAATATTGGTTAAAACGCTCAAACAAATTCAAAAACAAGCGGCAAGAGTGACAGCTCGGACAGCTTAAAGATGGCAGTAGGTGCGGGGGTGAGGGAAGCGCGGTAAATATTTAGTCAATTGCATTAGCCAATCACGTGCTATCACGTGACCACAATACTAACGCCCGGATATTTTGTTCAAAGATTGCAGGCCGTGGTCGGCTCTGACACACTCTGACAGCTGAACGATACGGCGTCCTGCCACAGACTATTACTCCAGGCAAAATACGGTTTTGAAAAACATTAATTTATAATAGCGCTTTTTTTCTTTATATCATTTTAAAACATTATTCTAAGATGCTTTATTCAAGAATCCAACAAACTTTCCATCCGAAAGTATTTAAATGGATATAAATAAACCATGAATTGTTTTTTTTTATTATTTATTTTGAATATTATAGAGCAAACGTAAATGAACCAAAATAAAGATAAAACCATTTATTAATATTTTTTCTGACTTTTCAAAAGCTAGTTATCATTTTTTTGATGTTTGAAATTTTGTTGGATTTTGTCGCTAGGTAACTATTTAATTGATAATATATCCATTACAAAGAAAAAATCTGCTATTATAAATTATTTCCAAATTTGACATTTTTTCCATATAAGTTGTCAGTTCATTGCCTGGACTATAAGGCACGGTGGCCCTCCATTGTTTGTTTAGGGCCACCGCATTGGACGAATTACTCGTGCGATTTGGGCCTATCTTTACTTTATATATCTATGCTAGAAACATTCTAGGCTATTATTTTGTATACATAATTTCCTTTTTTACATTGTGACGATCTTATTGTGAAATTATTATTATTTATTTTGGCACCTACACTGTGCATATCAATTCAAAATATTTGACGCGTAACAATTAATAGCTCTAAAAAATTAGTTTAAGATTATGTTTCAAAAAATTGACGATTCGAAAGTGCTTGTACTAGGCCTAGAATAAAGAATATTTTGAGTTTGAGTTTGAGTATATTTGAGGAGTTCCCTCAATTCCTCATGGTTCCCATCATTCAACTGGAGTTTTGAAAACAATGGGACCAACCTGGAAGCATAATATACTTTCAATTAAAAAAAGAATGGTACGAATCGGTTAATAAATGACGGAGTTCTGAGGTAACACACATTAAAAAAAAATATATATATACAACCGAATTGAGAACCTCCTCCTTTTTTTGAAGTCGGTTAAAAGTCCCCTGGTGTTTCGAGATATTCGCACCTTTCGAAGTGTGAATTGTACCAAAACAAGGTGTTTAAAAGTGAACATTTATAGCAACATCTTTATTTGTAAAGGCGTAAATATCGCATGTGTTACACCATTTTAGAATCAGTATTAGATAAACTATTATATATTCACTTTTAAACACCTTGTTTTGGTACAATTCGCTCTTCGAAAAGTCGAAAACCAGGGAACTTTTCATCATATCAGCCTTCACTGCTGGACATAGGTCTCCCCCAAAGAGTGCCAAAATGACCGGTCCTGCGCCACCCGCATCCAGCGGACTCCCGCGACCTTTACCAGGTCATCAGTCCACCTTGTGGGGGGTCTACCCACGCCGCGCCTTCCGGTACGTGGTCGCCACTCTAGAACCTTTCCGCCCCAGCTGCCATCGGTTCTACGTGCAATGATGGGAACTTTTACTAAACCTCAAAGTCGATTTTCTGGACCAGTGTAAGGTGCCCTATTCGTGGTTAGAAGGTTGTCCATTATTTACCGGACATCCTGTATATACAAATATTGCTCGTTTAATAGTATAGGATAGGAATCATATCCTACTAGGATAGTACCTGTTTAGGCACTGGTACGACAATGAAATAAACCAGGTTAGATGGGCGAGCAGTTTATCCAGTGAGTTTAGGGTTGAATGCAGAGTAAGACAGGGGGTATCACGGAGGGGATTATTTTATTTAATACATTATTTATTATTTTCGTGCATGGGGTCAAGACTTCGAGAGTGACTCGGGCAATTGCAAAGTTGGCGGACAATACCTGCGGTCTGGTCTGACCTGAAACGCCATCTGTCTGCAATCACAAATCACCGTGTAAACGGTCGCGTTGCTTTGTAGATAGGTCATATCCTCTTTGGTGGATAGTAACATTTGATCGCCATTATTGCCATGGAAACAAAATAAAAACTTATTTCGAATTATTTACAGTCGACGTTTCCATAGAGACAGTGCCTTGTTATTCTGTCAATAATATTATGGTTATGTCATGTGTTTTTTGATTACCGATTCATTATTTATTTAATAAAAGGATAAGTCAATGAAGTGAAAAATATTGCGTGACAAGAAAATTCTTCACAAAACTTAAACAACAGCTCTTCTCTTTAGTTGACCGTTGACGGGTGAGAGAAACATTATAGAAACATGTTCTATATAGGAGCATCAATTGATTTATATCCGGTAGGTACATATTCTTAATTTAGCTTAACATAGTAACTACTTAATTTGCAGACATCATGCAACGCGGAAATAAATCAACACGAAAGAAAAGTCAGCCCGAATCATCATCTTCGGGCGCCAGTATGCCAAAAATACCAAAGGTACAGATGATGCCAGATGACTTTAAGATACGCGCGAATCCACTGTATTCGTTACCTAAAGAACTCCTAATATTTCCTTCTAAACCTACCAAAGCATCGAAAAAACAACAAGAATCCAAAGCGGTGGCAAAGAAACGTCCAACAGGTAACTAACCTTCAGTATAATAAATATTATATTCATTGTACATCCACCTTCATTAATTATCCAGTTGTCTATCATTATTTTATGATTTCTCTGGAGTTGCGTGTAGGAAGACAACGTAACCGACATACAACCCATCAGTATCAGACTCAGGATTCACATTCTTTTTGGATTTTGATGTGTTTGCACACTTGTTCTGGCTTCTTAGCTGGGCGCGCGCGGAACACTGATACAGCACTATAATTGACATGCCCTTATTATTATTATAAAAGAAATGGCAGCCTCGAGGGCCTTTGCCAGAGTCAGTAGGTTTATACATTAAACAGTATTATTAGCATGATGTACGGTAGAAGGCCTTCACAATGCACTGGGTGATAGCTGGAGCAGTACAAAGTATAATGGCGGCCGCGACCACGAACCGCCGAATGATGCCCGAGAATTGGTTATTCGCACTTCCAGGAAAATTCTTCATTAACTGTAGCCATTCACTGCATAATATGCTATCAAAATTATACTTTAAACAGCAGGATGCAGAAAATAAAAAACACTGTCTGGAGCACGATCCGCCATGTTCCATGGATCATTCGAAAGTCCTAACATGCCCTTACCTACATCATCCAATATTTGACAGCCGTCATCCCGGTACAATAAACGTCAATGATGAATTGATGACGAACAGCTATTAAATATTGGATCCCATTAAAAAACATCCCATGTAAAAAATAAGCCAAGTCTCGAAACTCTTCCACCGTAAAAAGTTGTGAGATGTTTCGTAGAGCCAAGTCTGGCAGTCTTATTATTTTTTATTTGCTTCAATACATACAAATTATGCATGCAACTGGGAATAATATTTTTGCATAGACTATATGGAAATGCTATTTTACCAACCGCAAATAACGTTTGTATAGGTTTTCTAGTGCATTGTACATCTAACACTAACTGCATGCAAATACATAGTATAGTTCACTTGTCACCTTGTTTTTACTACATATTGGCAGGAGCTACAAAAGTAACTTTGTAATCGCATGTATTTGAATAGGATTACAAACTTACTTATGGAGTTTGTATATCTCTGAAAAATTACTGAATTTGCAATATTTTTAGGTTTTTTATGAATTGATAAGCTAAAAACTAATTATTTTTAAAATTTGGAGCTTGTGGGTCTGCTAAGTACTTTAGAATTATGTTGATCATCATAAGTCAGTGAGTACGTCAGTAACACAACTAAAGAACTTTGTCGGAATTCGGGCAATACTTCTTAAACTAATAGTTCATATTGACTGCTATTGAGAATATATCTAAGCCATATTATGCCCTATATGTTACTGAAAATTCAGGGTTCTAAATGTTGAAAATGGTCTGAATGACTTCGAAAAAAGGATGGTACGGCCGTACCTTTTTGTTTTGTCCGACTTGGCGAGGGCACTCCCGTGCCCCCAGATGGAAGGGCATTTCAATAATAGCTGCCAACGCGGCCTATGCCAAGGTCCATTCTATGTACTGGTGAAATACTTTTAGAAATCGGATGAGCAGTTCCGGATCTTACCCCTACTTACATTACAAACTTCAATTACCTCTTAATAATTATTATTACTATAATTTGGAAGTTTACAGTGAAAGGTGAGAAGCGGAGAAGTCACTATATGATATTTTTTCTAGCAAGATTAGAATGATAATTATGCCAAACTGACGTGGCTAGAGGTGCTACCACACTGTTATGCAAACTATCGATACTATTCGAATGTAGTCTATGCCTAGTGCTAAAAGTATCGACGACGGTATAATATTGTTGGGAAATGTAACGGTATTAAAATAATCGCTCAGATGAACGATACATTCACGACACTTGGTTTTTTGCGTGCTTTTCAGCATCACAAAAACGTAACAGAGAACAGATTAACAAAACAAAACAGTTCAAATACTTAACAAACAAAATTAATAAAATCAGTAGATTAAGCATAACTGATTATTGTTATTTGACAAGCGGTGACATCGAAATACAAAGGCACTGCACGGAGGTCTTATGTCTGTTGCCACTAATACAATTTGACAGGTATGTTATTACAGTTATGAACTTATGAAAAACTGGTATTTATATTGCAATTCCTTATTTTGTTACACGATATTTCGTAGTTTTTTTCTTAATCGATAAGCACCCTCCGCTCTAGCAATCCAAGCGTATTGAAACAACATTGTAATGACGTGCACTTAAGAATATAAGTAAATATTACGTAGTGTTTTCACGGTAGACCTCTTATTAACTGATTTGAGATCAAATCTATATGAAATCCGCATATTAGACGTGATTTGATTTTTACAAGCAATATTTGTCCCTTGAAAAAAATATGAACTTCGCTTAGGTCCTTTCTTACAAAGTTACATGCTATCATGCAGTGACATCTATCATTCTAATATTCCTAGAAAAAATATCATACGAGTATATGACAGCTCAAAAATGCCAACATAATTCCTATATAGGCTCATGGCAGAGGTCATGAGCCTATACAGCGTCCCCAAAAGTCAACGCCAAGCCGCAAACGGGTGATCGACCAAGTCATAACAGTAAAAACAAAATAGAAAACATCCTGTATACGTCCCACTACTGGGCACAGGCCACCTCTCATGGATGAGAGTATGCAATACCATTTTATATTTTACTATTAGCTTTTCGGCGGAGGAAAACACCGCGAAAAAATTCAAAGGTGTATGTGAAGTCCCCAACCCAGCCTGGGCCTGCGTGTGGAGTGCTGCCCATGCCTTGTAATCCAAAGGAACACTGCTCTTATTAATGAGCGGATGACGATAACCCATTCGCTTTCTTCCATGATTGGTATTTTGATTTGTGAAGGTTCCAAAAAGGGTGAAAAAATTACTAAAAATATCCGTGTGATAATACGCGAAAGCACAGCTAGCAACCGCGACTAACTTCACAGAAAATAAAAATAATGGATCTCTTACAAATATTCGTTTACTAAGGTTAAACATGCCATATATAACCCCAATTAGATACCTACACACTTCGGGACCACTTGTTTGAAATGTTGCGCCATCCGTCGTTAATTACTGTTTCACACGAGTCTACTAACGGGTTAACTTTATTTCTGACGTTTTGAGACGGGTTGCACCCGGTCATGGTCGCAGATAACTGTCGTCCCACCAAGTTGTCAACAGAGATTGGGTGTACAATATTTCACTACGTTCCAAAAGCTACTTCATATCTCTGTTGACAACTTGCCGGGACGACATCGACAGGTTATCTGCGACCATGACCGGTGCAACCCGTCTCAAAACGTAAATAAAGAAATAAAGGAAAATAAATATCGCGTTAGACCCGTGTAAAACAGTAATTTAAATATGTGTACAAAGCGCGAGAGGGTGGTTTTCGTCGGGTAGGTTTCTTAATAATTTGTGATACATTATTATTATCTTCTTTATACAGTGATTCAAAGTTTTAACGCATTAAGAAAAGCTCGAGAAGAGTTTAGGAGTAAACTCATGAGCCTTATTTGCCAATCTACTCCTGGCGAGGATGGAGATGGTAGGCCTCCAACCGAAGAAGAAAATAAATTGCGATACTACTACTATATACACTACGGCCTAGACACCATTCACGTTGCACCGCTGGACAATAGGACTATACTGCGGTAAATATTCATGGCATTGTTTTAAATCTTCGCTTTTTTTAAGTAGGTACTAGCACGTACTATAGTTATTATAAAACTTACTTTCAATTATGTGTATTATTATCCTTAAGTGTACTGACCTATTTCTGATTCAAGAGTTCATAACTTGCTGACATTAAAACTGAGAAAATGGAAGGAAACTCTATTTGCGATCACCGCCGAAATGCGCGAAGACTTTATCATGAGCATGAAGAAGGCTATAGTTGACTTCGTTTTAAAAGATCCAGATACGGTATGAGACAATATAAACTCTCGTTTCCAAAAGCAGATGCATGGTTGCTTCGGTTGTTTCGGCAATCCGAAAGTTTGGCAACAGACTCCCAAACGTTCCAGACTGCCGGTGAGGATAACATACTTACCTAATCCAAAATAAGTTGTTCCTGAAGTGTAATTGAATCATAGTCTGGTTTACCTACTGGCAGTCTGGTCTGTATGGCGAGTTAAGGTAGAATTTCGTAATTTCAACTACTTAGGTATTCGTAAACAAATCGTATACACAATACTTAGGTACTGATTAGTGACTACTACCCATCACCGTATTACAAAATCGAGAGGATTAAGGTTTTCTATTTATTACAGAAAGATGAAACAGGAACTGAGGGAGAATTTAAAAATGAAGAGGTATTTCAAGACGGAACGTTGAGAGACCGGTATGCTGCTGCCAAGATGACTCTCACAAAGGACCTCTGGAGCGTGAACCCTTGCATAGCTCAAGTCTTACAGATTTGGTGGAAACAGTTCAAGTACACATTCGCTTATAATTTACTTCTGAATATTACTTTTATCCGTGCTTCTTCATTAACATTTCATGCTACATTTAAAAGCAAAGGATAGCGATACACTATACTGAAATTCGTACAAAGAATTTTGTTTGAACTTATATTACGACTTAGGTTTCACCCTGTATAATAACATACGGATGAACTTTGTTTTAGTGATCTTCGTTTGATAAGTATGAAAGACATAGTAACTATCAATGAAGCTTACGATTTGCAAGACTTCTGTTTCGTATGTAAAAGGCATATTGAAGCAGCGTGTAATGTCCTTACGCTTCAATGGATCCCCACGTTGCAAGCCGTGTTTCTGCAAGTATGGTCAACGCTCAAAGCTAATTCTATAAACTCTACACTATGTGCGGAGATTAACGTATGATATTTTTACAGGGTATAAAGAAGAAACATATTCCGGATACAAAACACGCACGTAAAATAAAGCATTACTACAACTGCTTGGCTTGCATAATGACGTATAATTTGCAAACTCTTTGTTTGAAATCAATGAAAGACTTCACGGAGTATATAACGGATGTGACGGTATCAAACGTGTATAATATATGGTTGTACCTTTGTTTTACCGACAAATGTTCCATCGAATGTATGTGTCGTTTTTCATTAAATCGAAAACCATTTTCTTCAGTATCAGTAAACTTTTCAGGATTGTCATAAAACGAACCTAACCTAATGGGTACTACAGAATGACCTTTTAGCTGTACCTAAAAACTAAACGGTTTCTGAGTAACTAAAATTCGGTGAAACAATGCATTTGGTGAAACGTTTTTCGGTGAAATAAGGGGACACCATAATATATAGATAATGAGATCGTTGTTACCGTATTCGTAACAATTTGGCACACGTAATAATTAACAACCCATTGTTGCCTCGGGTCTTTATGAGCTAGAGCTAATGATTAATTCCCACTACATATAGATTCTCTACCTAATCTCTTGCACTCTTTTCATTTCTTTTTATTAGTTGAAAATTTGAATGGCGTGAACGTGCTGTAAACATGAAAACCACGTGCAACCCAAAACTTCCATAACTGGGAATTTTTGCGTTGGTAAGGGGGAAGGGATAACTGTAACTTTCATGAAAAATTCCCCCCATAAAAAAGAAAACCCATTTTTTTGAGTATTAGCCTGAACATAATGTATTTTGCCCTGTATTTTAAGGATTTAGCCGAATAAGGTCGTAAGGAAACATTACTATTTAGGTATAAAAATGTCTAAATACTGGTTAAATAAAAAATTTAGTATTTTTCAACAAAAATTTTAAAAACGAAGACCTCATTGCAAATCTCCAGCGTGAGACGAATCGAATATATTATCATTTATCAAAATTAGACCTAGTAATTTTTCCTTAACGACTCGCCTAAATCATTTTAAGTAGTTACTGTATTTTAAAGTTGACTGGTTAAAGTAGACTCTTGACAACTGCAAGCTGGGGGCAAGTGCCTAAATCGCACATTAATGGTACAACCAATTCATACATATCTGTAGTTACTAGCTGTTGTCCGCGACTTAGTCCGCGTAGAACATGTTATCGCCTAAATGTTTGTTTAAGGAATGAATTAAAAAAAAAACTTTGAAATGGGGAACTTGCATGGGACTTCAATTTCGAATAAATTGCACTCAATTCAATTGATGTGGATATACGTAGAAATATCGTGTCATACAGAAGAAAAAAAAAGAAAAAAGAAAAACGATTGTATTAGTTTTATCGCACGTTAAAATGACAGTTACACAGAATATTGAATTAGAAATTATATTTTGTATGACAAGTACCTATAGACTTAAACGCAAATGTTCTGGATATAATTGCAAATTAATGACTTACTCCATAGTAAACGCGCTGCGAATATATGGTGTGACGTCTTAGCATAAGCCAGTTTAATATAGAGCGTTTTCGGGGGGTGCTGGCGCGTGCAGATTTCAAATGCATATAACATCAGAAAAAGTTATCATAAGAAAGTTTTACTGATTCAGTTGTTTTAATGCTGGATTATACTAAAACGATGCAAGTTCCCTATTGGTTTTGTAGTCTTTTAGTAAACAGTTTAAAACCGAAGATACAAATCCCTTACTTTAAAAATGTCTTGCTCTTCATACAAACTTTGAACACCCTATGAACCCTCATAGTAAACAGTCAGAAACCGTAGTTACAAATTTCTTACTTTAAAAATGTCTTGCTCTCTATACAAACTTCGAAGCCCCTTTTAACCTTCTTAGACGATGAATAAAAAAAAACGCTAAAATATGTTTTGTAGTCTTTTAGCAAACAGTCTAAAACCGAAGTTACAAATCCCTTACTTTAAAAATGTCTTGCTCTTCATACAAACTTTGAACATCGTTATAATCCCCTTTACGGGATGAATTTCAAAAAACCTTGAAATGAGTTTTGTAGTCTTTTAACAAACAGGCTAAGATCGAAGTTACAAATCTAATACTTTAAAATTTTCTTGCTCTCCATACAAAGTTTGAACCCCCTTTTTGTATTTTAATAAGTAATCTTTCTACAAAGTTTTAAGTTTCTACCTGAATAAAAGTTCCCCCCATACAAACATTGCACCTCTTTTTCCCCCTCTTAGGGGTGGAATTTTCCAAAACGCTGAAAGTACTTTATTTGTATTGTAATAAGTAATCTTTAAAAAAAGTTCTTAGTCTCTAGCTCAAAAAATAAAGTCTCCCCCATACAAACTTATGCACCCCTATTTAACCCCATTAGGAGTGGAATTTCCAAAAATCCCTTCTTATACGTTGCTTACGTTGTAAAAGGTAGTTCTGGTGCAAATTTCAACTCTCTAGCCCCAGTAGTTTCGGCTGTGCTGTGCGTTGATGCAGGACATAGGCATTTATATGTATAGATAGAAGATGAATTTAATAACTGACGAAGGTTTTCGTACCCCGACTGTACATTTAACGGGTAACGGCGAAAAATCGGCGCGTACTAAAGAACTGTCACTCAGTTTTTGACTGACTCAGTTTATTTAACCGACTTATCACACCGAATACGCACTGCCAGCCCAGAAAGTAGCCTTTCTGAATTGAGTTAACAATTAAATTAAAAAGTTTTAGTTGTGAACCAATTGTTTAACCTCTTTTTGCCGGTAGCACAAATTAAAAACTGGCGGTTCTGTGAGCTGTAGAATTCAAAAGCCTGTTTTTTTTTCCTAAAACCACGGCTCGGGCCCGGGTCGGGTGACTCGAAAAAAATATGAGATATAATTAACGAACCTGCTCACAAAATTTCACGAGAATCGGTTGAGAGATACGACACTTAGCGGCTTAACGGCTCGACAGCGTTCGAAAAGCGCATGTTTTCTATTAAATTCAGAAAATTTGTATTAAGTATTTGTACCAGCGTGTTTTCACTCGTATAAAACCTTATTAGCTAGTTATACTCACAAAGACAGTGTCACACAAAGTCTACAATATACATACTGAGATAGACAGGCAACTCGACCAAATTGAGAAGTCATTTAATGCTTGCGTATACAGGCGCCATCTCTTCTGCGATACTTAAAACTTTTCTTTGAATGTACAAAACATACAAAAAGTGCGTCGGTCACAGGGTTTGAACCCCGGCTCATCGACTCCAAATACCGCCATCTGTACCCCTAGGCTACTGATGTCTTATGTATAGGGTTAGGATTCTGGTGGCAGTTTAGCACAAGTAATGCAGTGGAGTCTAATAAATGAATAACTGAACGATAAATCTATATTGCAGTGCCGGCCAATAATATATCACCTTTGCGTTTTATTGTATGAACGTGTATAGAGTAAACAATTTAGGTTTGTTGAAACATCGCATATTTTACTAGTTACACAAATTAACATAATTTTTGACGACAACTGCAATGCAATACGGTTTACAATGATGATTTTATACTATAACATTTAAATAAATTTTACTTCTTTGCTAAACTGTTTAATGTATTCAAGAGCTTGAACAACTTGCAACTGGAATTAAAGTTTCAAAATCTTGCACATTATCTTCTTCTGATGTTAAACGGTTGTCAAGATTATGAAAATCATATACTATGGCAATTTGTTCCATATTAGCTGGCGTTATACGGTTTCTCGACTTGTGAAAAATCCATTTATGTGTCAAGAACGATAGAATAATAACGTCAATTATATAAGAGTTCGTTGCCGGGACTTTTTGGTCAACCATCCAGGTCAAATAGGTATGTAATATAAGTTATATTAGAAATTCTACATTAAATGTTTTTACCATTCAGTCATTCGTTCAATTATACGAGTAAAAGTGTATAACGGCGGATTTACTACATTTCTTGTGCTAAAGTGCCACGAGAATCCTGACCCTAATCATTATATCATTGTACAGTACAAGTGAAATCAAACAAGAATTAATATTGACGTAGTAAGAGAGGGTATTTCGAATGCATATTATATGCTACTACTGATACTGAAGTATCAGTAGTATACTGAAACTTATTCCAATGAAAAATTATTCAAAACCTTGAATAGTAGGTATAGCATTATACATTTCAACAATATATTATGTTTTTATTGATTTTTTATGAATCAATTTACTTGTATCAAACCAATAAATTTAATTGTACATTATTGGTTTAACAACCATTTATTCATTCATTCATTCAATCAAAAAAATATATAACAACGTCTCCTTTGTTCTTTGTTCACCTTTGCCACCAAACATCCTAAGTTATGTATGACAATACGGCGAATTTTGAAATACCTTGACAGCCTAGCCTAGCAAACGCTAGAGCTTCAGAGGGTGCGCCACCTATCAAGTAGGTGACGACACTATTTTCAACAAGAAACTGGATTTGCATAGCATACGATGTCACAAAAAATAAACCACAAGCTTTACAACAAGAAAGGCATTTTATTACTACAATAAAGAGGAAACTCAAGCTAGGCTAGGGAAACTTATACAAGCCTAACAGTATTCATGCGATTTAATTTCACCCAAATTCTAAAGGTGATAATTTTATTCAAGTATTTCAGTTATTTATACTTATTTGCGGCTCGGGTTAATATTTTTATAGTGGCAACCCACTTGTTTATACATTCTTAATCTGCGATTCCGTTTTAATACTTCAAACAAGGCAGGTAATTTTTATCATGGCACTTACATTTGCAGGGGACAAATCAGGGATTCATTATAAAGGCGGTGTTTCAAAATGATGCCGTTGAGTTTGAGCCACCATTTGAAGAGTTTATCGATCGATTATCTATTATATATGACTTTCTCATAGACGCATGCCGACAGTATCCGCGTTTAGAGACTGTACTGTATTACGACTACGTCTGTCCCAGTAGATCTACGCTTCAGGTACTTGAAATTATAACCGAAATGTTACAGCATTCTTTCGATCTCTATGATTATGCATTTTAATGAAACCATTTATTTTAGCCAAAGATAGATCTTGACCTGGTGGACAAATATAGAGAAGATATAAGTAATTTGATAAATGAACAACGAATTGGGCCAGAACTGCGAACAAAAGATTTCGCCAGTTACATTTGCTTGTTAAATGGCCAGGTTAGTACTTTGCCTAATAATAATAAACATCTAATTTTCGGCAGTTACATGTGTCTAAATGTATACATGCTTGTGATATTTCCTGATACTCGTAGATGGACTCGTGTATGTGTGTGTATCTTTAATGGTACCTAGTAAAGACAAAAATATTATCATCATGTTTTTGTATTTCATTAACAAGTTGCCAGAAGATGTACGAAATTGATATGTCAACAGAAATAACGCAAAAAGCCTAATAAACTGCATCTACTGAAGTCGAAGCTCACTTCAGCTTTTTTCTCTAATTTAATTACCTAGTGAACCTTTCCGTCCCAACGGCCATCGGTTCTACGTGCAATGTGCCCACTGCCACTTTAGTTTAGCGATTCGGAGGGCTATATCGGTTACCTTGGTTCTGCTGCGGATAGCCTCATTTCTGATGCGATCACGCAGAGAAACTCCCAGCATAGCCCTCTCCATTGCCCTTTGGGTGACTTTGAGCCTTCTTACGAGGCCCATTGTAAACGACCACGTTTCAGTGCCATATGTCAACACTGTTCAAAGACTCTCGTCTTGAGACACTGCGGAATATTGGATGAAAAGATGTGCCGTACCGGAAGGCGCGGCGTGGGTAGGCCCCCCACAAGGAAGACTGATGACCTGGTAAAGGTCGCGGGAGTCCGCTGGATGCGGGTGGCGCAGGACCGGTCACTTTGGCACTCTTTGGGGGAAGCCTATGTCCAGCAGTGGACGTCTTTCGGCTGATACGATGCAGATGAATTATTATTTAATCCATAAATTAAAAAAGAAATCCTAACTATGTCTATCGATATTTATTTCTAGTCTCGGATGAAAGTCGAAGCCTTCCTGAAATCAGAACCTGAAAAAACTTTTGAAGAGTTTTGCGACGAATCGGTTAAATACGTGGAGTTAGCGAGAGATATGACGTTGAAGCTGGAAGGGACAATTGTGATCGGGATGTTTCGAATGCAAAGAATGGATCTAATCGGCCTTCTCCGCCAAGCCGCTATCAGTATGGCAAATATATTGTTGAAAAGAATGACGGAAGACTTCCAAAAGGAGATAAAGTCGTAAGTAGTTTTTTTCTTTATAGGGTAAACGTCATGCGTATAGGCTAAAAGAAAAGTAGATACTCAAAGATTTCCGTATAACTTATTATTATTTATTAGCCGTTTGGTGTGATCCACTCGTGGACAGGTCACTCCCTGGAATCCCTCGTAATATCGTCGTTAACATGTAATTTTTTACCATCAATGAATAATGAGTATGCAATATTTTGTTTATACAAAACGCTTCTTGGTTTATCTGCTATTCGAGTTCAAGTTGAAGCACAGTATTTCAGACTTATTATTCAGTTAACTTAAGTAGCATGAGCGTCGTGAGTGAAAACCCGAGGTAAAACAATTATCCCGGAAATAGACCAGGCTAGATCGATTCTTTTCCCCTGTAACTGTTGAAATGTAGGGCATCTTTTTTACGAACATATATAGAAATGATGCTCGTTTAAATAAATAAAATAAGTAAATATTTAGGGACAATCTTACACAAATCGGCCTAGTCCCAAAGTAAGCTCAAGAAGGGTTGTGTTATGGGTACTAAACGAAGACATATTTAATAGATATAAATACTTAAATTCATAGAAAACATCCAAGAATCAGAAACAAATATTCATGCTCATCAGCTCATCACACAAATATTTGCCCTTGCCGGGATTCGAACCTAGGACCTTCTGCTTCGTAGCCACTATATAGGCTAACCGGCCGTCGTGTAAAAGTTTAGTATTTATAAAAATATGATCTGATATGACAGGATATACGATGAGTACTCCCATATTGCGGCCACCCTGCTGGCGCCCCCGCCGGACACGGCCGCGTTGATGGAACTCATAGACTACTGTAAGAAAGCGGAGGACGTTCTAGTCGATCAGATGGAAGACAGGCTACGTAATGTGATGCGATACATTTTGTTCCTGGGCGAGTATACTACGTTCACGCCGCAGGACATCAAAGTCAACAGCCAGTCATACCACTGGTAAAATTATATTGAAATATGTAGAGTAAACCCAATATTTAGGTAGGTATGCACAGATACCTAAAGGGAAAGAGGCTTTTCCCTGTCAGTCTCTTGACATTGACATAAAATAAGATCAAAGGAATGAAGATCCGAAAAAAGGGTTTCTTTCACTATAACTATAGGTACCTAATATTATTATTAGTGTACCTAGTAGGAGTAGTAGAGGCAAATCCTTAAAAACAGCATTTTGTAATAGTCGCTGGCGTTCATTGTAAAATTGTTTTTAGGTATGCGCGGTTGCCCGGCATTATTGAAGAGTGTAAGGTAATATGTGAGCAGAAAAAAATTGAGTACCAGGAACTGCTTAAGGTAGGCTGTTTCTTATAATACACCTACCTAACTTTTGTTGAACCGAAGATAATGCCATCGTATTAAATGTGTTTTGTTTTTCGTATATATAGGTCCGAATTTCGAAGTTTATAGACGATTTGGAGATATTTGCACTGCAATGCGATGAATTGCAATATTGGGGCGAAATTAATGAGTTGCCGACATACGTTGCAAAAGCAAAAACCCTCGATGAAAAGTGAGATATTATTCATATTCATATTCATTTATTTCGTATTAATCATACATTGTCATTGATACTCGTTTATCATAGTATATTACTTATTAACTTAACTCCTTCACTGCTACGCTATATTCATAGTGCTATGCCGTTGTCCGTTACAACCTAATCTCCACATGTCGTAATTATTTAGTAACACTAAATGTTACGTGGATTTCTTACTAACAGGTTATCCTTAGCGTTGACACGAATCGATCAATTCAACGAAGAAGAGACTTCTTTTCGGTATGAACTGTCGCAATATCCGAAGAGAAAAATTATATACGACAAACTTGTACCCTTTAAAAAGCTGTTCGACGCTGGTTATGAGTTTATCGAAAAACATCGCAGCTGGGTGACTTCAAAGGTGGAAATAATTTTAAATTTTACTCACAAGTAGAACTTCAGAATTATTCTTATAAAAAAACGCCGCCATTTGGGCTGCGTTTTTTTTTCTGCGCCATTTCGGTAAATATTAATATTGTTTGTTGGCTTCAGCGGGTGAATGTGTCTTACCTTTAACGGTTAAATTTAGCAATCTACCTACCAAGGACAACAACATTACCACACAACATACAACATTAACATTACAACATTTCCTAACAGTGTTTTAATTTGTGTTCTTTAGGTTGGGACTTATGACCCAGAAGATATCGAAGCAGACGTTGGATATTATTACAAAAACGTGTACAAATTAGAGAAGCAATTTCAAGAGGTACCTGATACGCACCAACTTGCTGTAGCCGTTAGGTGAGTATACTTGGTCAGATAAGTTGGGACTTTTATTTGAAACATGAAATAAATTAAATGTATTTTCCTTAGAGAGAAAATAGATGATTTTAAGAGTCACATGCCGATTGTCCAAACTCTTGGTAACCCTGGCATAAAACCGAGACATTGGGAGAAGATATCATCAATTGTTGGGTTTCCCATTATTTTGGACGACGAGTTAACACTGCAGAAGGTGATTGACTTCAATTTAGAAGGCTTCATCGAGAAATTCGAAGGCATCTCGGAGGCTGCTACTAAAGAAAACAACTTGGAAAAGACATTGGACAAGATGGTGAAAGAATGGGCAGACCTACGTTTCGAAATCTTGCCTTACAAGTTAGTGAGAAATATAAGAAATATTTTTTAGCTACCTACTTATTGTTAGAGCAAATAATGCGTTAAAACATTAGCATTTTTAGTATAAGACCGCCTGTTGTCTACCATCATTGTTTACCTCTGTTTCTATTATGTACTATCTGGTGAGCAATAAAGAATATATGTAAGTATTGTATTGTGTGATAATTTCAGAGAATCCGGTACTTATATTTTGTCCGGTGTTGATGAAATTCAATTGCTACTGGATGACCACATCGTTAAAACACAGACTATGAAGAATTCACCGTACATCAAACCCTTCGAAGAAATAATTCTGTGAGTTGATACGCTCTTATATAATACTAGCTGTCCTCACTGCTCCGCTCGCATATTCCATAAAACCCAGTCAGGGCCGGGGGATACAATAAGGTTTATATCCATCCCGAAGCTTATTCCATTCTACATATACCCTGTAATAGGAGCAAATATTCAAAGAGACGCTTCCTTACAGCATTTGCAGTAACCCCTTGTGTCCCATTCATTTAATATTTTTTTGGATTCGGAGATATTTTGTTCTAAAGTTATGATTATGACCTCCATGTAATGTATCTTGGCACCACGACATCATAGCACAGCAGTCACTACGGATTTTGAGGCAACATCATGTAACGAGTCATAATAGTTTTTGCATTTTTGTTTTCAAAAGATATTTTTGCGATTTTTTAATTTTTATTTCATTTTTTTTAGTGTCTTTAAACTCCAGAAGAGTAAAAAAATACAAGTAAACTTATTTTAAAGAGAAAAAAATTAAAAAGAAAAATGTCTTTTTCATATAAAACCATGTGGAAATAATTGTTACGAGTAACAAGCTCAATAATCTACTGTATAATTGTTTGCTCCTATTACAGGCCACACCCGGTATACATAATACACGGGTGATAGAATATTTTACATACAAAATTTTAGTTTCACAGTCTTTTCCCCTATATAATATATAATTTTATAGTTTAAATTGCGAGTTAGATTAAGAATAATTAGAATAACAAGGTGATCCGTCCTCCGTAGGCAACTTGAAATATAATAAAGAAACTCAAAATGTAATGAAATGATGCTTGGCATATTTTAGAGACTGGGAAAGCAAATTGGTGCTACTGCAAGAAATTTTAGATGAATGGCTAAAAGTACAGGCTACTTGGATGTACTTGGAACCAATATTTTCATCCCCCGATATTCAACAACAGATACCCGAAGAAGGTCGTCGCTTCGGAGCTGTGGATAAGGTAAAAATATGCTCATCCGGTCAAAATTAGGAATGTCTATAGTTAGTATTATGCTTTGGTTGTGATCTGGTTTTTACTAACAATTAGTTATGTCTATTGTACTACTAACACTTTTATGGGCTCTGCCTGAAATAAATGAATGATTACAATACAATAATGGCGCCTGGTCTGTCTCGTAACATAATGTTGTTTTATGGATAGAAATCTGGTATTAGAAATATTAATTACTAGCTGTTGCCCGCGACTTCGTCCGCGTATAACATGTTATCGTCTAAATGTTTTTTGAAGGAATGAATTTAAAAAAACATTGAAATTAATTTTGTACCTAGTCTTTTAGAAAACAATCTAAAACCGAAGTTACAAATCTCTTACTTTCAAAATCTCTTGCTCTCTATACAAACTAAGAACCCTCTCTGAACCCTCATAGTAAACAGTCTGAAACCGTAGTTACAAATTTCTTATTTTAAAAATGTCTTGCTCTCTTTACAAAGTTCGAACCCCCTTTTAACCTTCTTAGGCGATGAATTAAAAAAACGCTGAAATAAGTTTTGTAGTATTTTAGCAAACAGTCTAAAACCGAAGTTACAAATCCCTTACTTTAAAAATATCTTGCTCTCCATACAAACTTTGAACGCTTTTCTGGGAAAAAATAAAAATAAAACACTCGGTTTTTTATTGTAATAGGTAAGTACTTTTTCTGCAAACTATCAAGTCTCTAGCTAAAAAAAAGTGTTTCCCATACGAACCTTGCACCCCTTTTTAACCCCTTAAGGGGTGAAATTTTCCAAAACGCTGGCAGTAGGTATTTTTTTGTATTTTAATAAGTAGGTACTTAATCTTTCTACAGAGTTTTAAGTTTATACCTAAAAAGAGTTTTCCTATACAAACATTGCACCTCTTTATCCCCCTCTTAGCGGGTGGAAATTTTCAAACCACTGAAAGTAATTTACCTACATATTTGTATTCTAATAAATAATCTTTCTACACAATTTCAAGTCTCTAGCTCAAAAAAAAAAGTTTCCTCCATACAAATTTTTACCCGTTTTAATCACCCTTAGGGGTGGAATTTTCCAAAACGCTGAAAGTTCTTTATTTGTATTGTAATAAGTAATCTTTCGACAAAGGTTTGTCGCTTGCTAAAAATAGTACATTATGATACAAGTGAGGTATGTTGATCATTACATCAGAGGCGGAATTGTCACGCGAACCGCAGGTGAGCGTAATAATAGAGCCGAGGATGTAATTATCAAACCTCACGCGTGTCATACGACGTTTTTCAACACATTTGCGAGGAAAAAATCCTTTTCATAAAATGAACATGTTACAGGCTCCTAAGTTGTTTCCTTTAGTTATTGATGACAACAGGTTTTTACTCACATATTTGTACATCTCCAAGAATATACAGTGGCGTTAATTCTATTTATCACTTTTCTATTCACTACGAGTCAAAATGTTTAACAATAACCAAACACTCATCATCAATGTTTACAAATATTTGTGAAATTACCTATAATGGCGCGCAACTATTTATTTTCGTGAAGTTCGCGCAGTGCGCCCGCAGCGAGGCTTAGATGAAATCTCTAAACAGCCAATACAAAATAAAATAAATATTTTCTTATTCAATATAAATTCATGTTAAATGTTATCAAAAGTAAATAGTTTTATTAAATGAAACGTTTCTATATCATATCCAACAAGAAATAATCAATTAATCCACAAGAAGGATTTAATTTGTTTAGTCGAGTAAGAATCCATTTGCCGAGAATTAAAAACAAACCTGTATAACCCGGTCAATTGAAGAATACGCCGAGTCCATACATACACCTTGCTGCAAGGTGCCAACGTGTCTTAATCGGGATATAAACATAACTACACGATGTCGTAATGTTATTAAACACGCGTGTTTAATACCCTGGATTATGAGCCCAAAAGCGGCACAATAAGAGGTAACTTATGTACGGAATATTTACCGTTAGCTTTTCGGTGAAGGAAAACATCGTGAGGAAACCGGTCTAATCCCAATAAGGTTTAGTTTTCCCTCTGGGTTGGAAGGTCAGATGGCAGTCGCTATCGTAAAACTAATGCCTATGCCAAATCTTGGGATTAGGTGTCAAAGCGGACCCCGGGCTCCTTTAGGGGCACAACCGCGAATAATAACGCTAGGAGGATGATGATTATAATAAGTAATCTTTCTACAAACTTTTAAGCTTCTATCTCAAAAAAAAGCCCCTTTTTAACCCCCCAAGAGGCAAAATTTTCCAAAACGCTGACTTCTTTATTTATATTCTAATAAGTAAGCTTTCTACAACGTATTGAGTCTCTTGCTATAAATAATAAAGCTTCCCCCATACAAAATTTACACCCCTTGTTTACCCCCTTAGGGGCAGAATTTTCCTAAATTAAAGTACTTTATGTGTATTCTAATAAGTAATATTTATACAAATTTTTAAGTCTCTAGCTCAAAAAATTAAGTTTCCCCCATACTAACTTTGCATCCCTATTTGACCCCTTTAGGGGTAGAATTTCCAAAAATCCCTTCTTATCCGTTGCCTACGTTGTAAAAGATAGTTCTGGTGTAAATTTCAACCCTCTAGCCCCAGTAGTTTCGGCTGTGCGTTGATGAGTGAGTGGGTGAGTCAGTCAGGGCATTTATATGTAGGTATAGATAGATAGAAGATGACGAAAATCCCATTCAAATATCTCAAAACCGTTTTAATGTCGCTTGTTAGAGTGAGAAAACGATCAGGGACTGTGACGTCAAGATCCTCGAGCGTCATAGTAAAAAAACAATCGTTTCATATGAAGGTGCGTTTTGTGGAAAAGTGACAGAACATAAAACTTTGGAACTTAGTGATTACCTATATACATATAACCTCTCGCGTTGATTTTTTCTCTATTATCCTTTTTTCGAGAAAATACATTATGATTATTTTATTTAGTGTCTACCTACAGCCGGGTCCGCTGCACCAATGTTTTCCATGTTTTTAGACATCTAACATGTTTTCCGTCAGGTTCGGCAAACAAATAGGGTTTTGTATTGATTGGCAAAACATGTTTGACGTTTAAAAACCACGAAAAAATGGCACAGCGGACGCGGCCTACGGGGTGTAGTTTAGATTCCTGAGCTATAACCACGAACTTCGGAATTCGAAAATATTCGGGTATCTCTATCTCTATCGCACTAACAATACTCGAGTGACAGGGATGCAGTTATACGAACTTCGAGTTTCGGTATTCGTGGTAGCGCCGCAGGCACTTTGGCAGAATGCGCAAAGAGCGCGTGCCATTGCCATTCAAAAAAAAAACAAATTCGTGTTAATTATATTGTCCTTTGTTGATACATTTATTGAAATTACGCCATAATGCGACATTTGCGCATATAAGTTCTCATATGACAATCGAATATTTTTTTATGGTTTAACTTTTGGCATGTGTATCGTAAAGGTCTATCGTAGACTGGATTTAAATTATTAATAAGTGAAAGGCAAAGCAATTCCGCCATTTTGACGAAAATTTGACGTTTCTTATAGCTGACAGTTGGAGCAGCGTTTGATTTCAATAAAATAAATAAAAAATGAAATGAAGTCGTATATTTCGGAAAATTAATTAATTGTCGCAGTCGGATAAAAACTATCCTAAGTTGCAGCTAGAATAATAATGTACCTATATAAAATGTTTCATATTTTTCCGTTCATGGGATGCTGAGAACATTCGTAAAACACAAAGCTTAGTTTCAAACTGGCTGATTCTTTTTTTAACTTAGAGATTTATTATAAGTGGAGATAAAAAGATACAATGCTTCAAAGTTACGCAAATAAACATCATCATCCTCCTAGCGTTATTCCCGGTTGGGCCCCTAAAGGAGCCCGGGCTCCGGTTTAACACCTAATCCTAAGATTTGGCATAGGCACAAGTTTTACGTAAGCGACCGCAATCTAACCTTCCAACGAAAACTAGATTATTAGGATTAGACCGGTTTCCTCACGATGTTTTCCTTCACCGAAAAGCTAACGGTATATATTCCGTACATAGTTGCGTAAAACTCATTGTTACGAGCCGGGATCCAAACCCACGACTGCCGCTTGACAGCCACCACATACCTGAACCACTAGGCTACCGTCGCACGCCAAAAAATATATTTATTTTTTATTTTTATTAGACTATATTTTGTCCCACTGTAGGATGGCGCTGCAGTTGGGCCATGACATTGTATTTAAATTCGATCCTCGTATAAAACGGGATCAATTGGCACTATGAAAAGAATGTCGTCATGTTAAATGTCTGCTATACAATTTGCAAATGCGTAAAATATGTTGTGTTGTTTGACAGATGTGGCGAGAAATTATGAAAGCTTGTTTTGCGGAGCCTCGTGTTTTGGACGTGATCACGATAGAAAAAATGGCAGACAGGCTGAAGAGATCGAACAACTTGTTAGAGTTGGTCCAGAAAGGTCTCAACGCGTATCTAGAGAAGAAACGTTTGTACTTCCCGCGCTTCTTCTTTTTGTCTAACGACGAGTTGCTGGAAATCTTATCAGAAACCAAAGACCCTATGCGGTAATTCTAATTGCCATTTTTAATTCCTTACCTCAACTAATTTTCTTAGTAATGTCTTATTATTTTCGTAAGTGTTGTTGTACGACAAGGAACGTGAACGATTGTATTTCAGCCCTTTCATGTTATTTACAGAGTACAACCTCATCTAAAAAAATGTTACGAGGGAATCGCTAAGTTGTCGTTCACCAGCGAAATGGTTGTGACGCATATGCGGTCCTCGGAAGGGGAGATTGTGGAACTGGTTATGACTATTAACACGGTTGCTGCCAGAGGACAGGTCTGGCCTACATTACCAACTTATGACTTCTATCATAGATTGAAAGACGAAATCCTTTAATGTATAATAATGTGAAAATAATGGCGAAGAATGAATAGCGTGATCAATCCTGCTGTTAGAATTGACTGTACTGATCGTTTGTTTACACGAAGACGCCTTAACACGGTGTGATCGCATTAATGTTTAAAGAGTTACATTGCGGCCTGCAGGGATCTATGATCTAATGAAATCCTTGATAATGATAACCCCGGAAATGTATCTATCAAGATTTAAATAAATATATATTAGAGGTCAATGTTATGCCAATCGAACTACCCCTATAGTAAGCTCAATAAGGCTTGTGTTTAGGTACTAGATGACGATATATTTAATACATAGATATAATTACTTACATGCAATAGAAACCAACCAAGACTCATACACAAATATTCACGCTCATCACACAAATATTTGGCCTTACTGGGATTCGATCCCAGGACCTTCGATATCCACGAATTGATAATCACTGCAATAAAAGCTCCATAAACTTGTAATAATAACTTGCTTGTAACTTGTGATAAGACCGCATGTTGTCTACCTCTAGTTACCTACATGTTATTATATTGTTTCTCTTTGTAATTGCTTTTTTTGTGTGAGGTGTGCAATAAAGATTATTTGTATTGTATTGTATTATAATTATTAAGCGGACCCCGGGCTCCTTTAGGGGCACAACCGGGAATAACGCTAGGAGGATGATTGTATTATAACCAAGTCCTCAAAGTGATGGAACCACAAAATTCGTATAGGTGGAGAAATGGTTGCTGGAGCTGGAGAAGTCGATGAAAGTGTCGGTCCACAACGCGGTGGCGCGGTCCTACGATGACTACTTGACGCGAGCGCGGCAGGAGTGGGTGCTCATATGGCCGGGACAAGCCGTAAGCCAAAGCACTTAGATCCGTTGATTATTTATTTAGGAAACATATTAATTAATTACGTATATTTTTTATTAGACAACATCATCTCATTTGCCTATAAAGACAGCACAGCCAGTGTCAGTGTGTGAAAGTGAAGAAGAGAAGCATAAAATCACCATCTATGTGACCAATTTATAAGTTGGTAGAGATAACGCAAGAAGTTTTTCCATGTCAAAGTCTCTATGATTTTATTTATTTGGAGAACAAACCGACATAGCTGTACATAACAAAATACACTGTGCGTTACCGGCAAGTGCAGCCAGTTTTAGTGTTTCGCCTCGGCTGGCTGTGTTACGTTTTTAGTCACCGTACGGTCAACCTATTTGATTCCTAGGCCACCGTAGAACCCTGTCATTTTAACTGCTACATAGCGACGCAATAATCCTAGTAACCCGTATTGACATAGCATTTACAACGGCAAGGTTCTATGATGGCCTAGGAATCAAATTGGTTGACTGTACATACCTAGCTCATGCCATGTCAATATGTAGGTACTAATAGGGAACATTACGCAAAACTCTTCGTAGGTGGCGACACTAGCAGCGTTGACATTGTATCTCGTTCCCACTTGCGGTATTGTCTATGCAAGCATCCTTGTCTCTCATTTGACAATCAGATTCAGATTCAGATTCAGAACTTTATTGATAAAATGTCATATTTTACAGGTCAATATCATGCATGTCAAATACATTTTAAAATTTCTTATTGTCTTAGATGTTATATACCTATCATTATTGAATAATTTTGAAAGTGTTGTTGATTTATGAGTGGGTCAATGATATTTTGGTCATAAAGTCGTCTATGCTGTAGCAAGCCATTTTTATGAAGAGCTGTTTGAGCTTGTTTTTAACTGCTGCATCAGTTACGGCGTTTTTAATGTCAGGCGGTAGGACGTTGTAGATTTTAGCGCATAGCAGTGATCAATTGTGTATACTGGTTTACTATTTGTGGTATTGCTGCCTCTGGCGGCAGAACATTGCAGTAATGTTCCCTATTCTCTACTCGGTTGCAGTATCGGTCTGTCTAGCAAAGAGTTTGCAAATGTTATTAATAAATGCAGGTGCAATGCGTAGCTATGACATTTTGGACCTCGGAAGTAACAGACGCAATCCACATCAATATACCAGCTATGATGGAATACTGGCATAAGTGCAACTTCCAAATCTCCAAAATAGTAGATTTGGTTCGAGGAGAGCTAAGCCTGCAGAACAGGATTACTCTTGGTACGTAAACATTGCTTTATATCCATCACAAGGAAACCGTGATTAGGAATTACTCTAGGTACTTTTTCGGGCGAATAATAGGGAACTTGCATCTTTTTATTTTATTACGAAAATCAAAAGTATAATCCAGCATTAAAACAATTGTAGCATTAACACTTTCTTATGATTTATTTGTCTGATGTTTGCATTTGAAATCTGCACGCGCCGGTACCCCCCGAAAACGCTTTATATTAAACGGGCTTATGCTATGACGTCACAGCATATATTCTCGGCGCGTTTACTATTGGAGTAAGACATTAATTTGCAATTATCTCCATGAAATTTGCGTTTAAGTCTATATACTTGTCATACAAAATATCATTCCTAATTTAATATTCTGTGTAAATTATTTTCGTCATTTTAACGTGAGTTAAAACTATTGTTTTTTTTCTTTTTTTTTTCTTTTGTTATCTCTACGTATATCCGCATCAATTGAGTGCAATTTATGCAAAGTTGAAGTCCCATGCAAGTTCCCCATTATTTCGTTGCGGTTAAGAGTTGTTTTGTTGAGAGCCACTGTAATCGACCGGTAAAGCACGCAACTTTAAGTCTTGGAGGTCGTGAGTTCGAACTGGGTTTTTGCAAATAACTTATGTACGAAATATGATTTGATATTTAACAGTGGCTTTTCGGTGAAGGAAAACGTCGTGAGGAAACCGGTCTAATCCCAACAAGGTCTAGTTTTCCCTTTGGATTGGAAGGTCAGATGGTAGCTTTCTTAAAACGAATGCCTACGCCAAATCTTGGGATTAGGAGCCCAAGCGGACCCCAGGTGCGTAGGGCACTACCGGGAAAACGATATGTGAACGATGGTTGATGAACGTAGTTGCGATTGATGTACAGTGGCGGAATGAAAAGGTTGATCAGTTTTCAAATCAAATCATTTACGCGTTGCAAGCACATGTTACCTTTTTAGGGTTCCGTAGCCAAATGGCAACAAACGGAACCCTTATAGATTCGTCATGTCCGTCTGTCTGTCTGTCCGTCCGTATGTCACAGCCACTTTTTTCCGAAACTATAAGAGCTATACTGTTGAAACTTGGTAAGTAGATGTATTCTGTAAACCGCATTAAGATTTTCACACGAAAATATAAAAAAATATAAAAAAATTTGGGGTTCCCCATACTAAGAACTGAAACTTAATTTTTTTTTCATCATACCCATACGTGTGGGGTGTCTATGGATAGGTCTTCAAAAATGATATTGAGGTTCATAACATATTTTTATTCTAAACTGAATAGTTTGCGCGTGAGACCCTTCCAAAGTGGTGAAATGTGTGTCCCCCCCCCCCCCCCCTGTAACTTCTAAAATAAGAGAATGATAAATCTAAAAAAAATATATGATGTACATTACCATGCAAACTTTCAACAAAAATTAGTTTGAACGAGATCTAGTAAGTAGTTTTTTTTTAATACGTCATAAATCGTAAAATGCAATTTATTTAACGGAACCCTTCATGTGCGAGTCCGACTCGCACTTGGCCGCTTTTTAAACTGTGTATCAGACGTGACTGATGTACTGAAGATTATGTTCAACTGTTTTCCTTGACTATTACGAATTTTCCTTGACTATTAATAGTTGAACTAAAACCTTTTTTTTAGTTTGATCTTGCCATTACGTTGTGTCAAGTTTGATAAATGTAATGATTAAATCCTCTTCGCTTAAAATTATTAAAACTATAAATGTGAGTAACAGTTCCTGTCAATGTCATCATTGCTATTTCTTGTATACGTATTTTTTTCGTTTTAGGGTTCCGTACTAATTTTAACTCGTTTTCCAAAATTCAAAGAGGTGTAGTGAAATGACATTCATTATGACGGAATGTGTCTGACACTCGGTCGATAAAGCAGATACTGATAACTTATACTGAACAAGCAAAAACAGATCTTAAGGTGATCAACCTTTTCATACCCCGACTGTACATATTCTATTCAGTTTGTGTAAAAAAAATAATTACAGGAGCTCTGGTGGTGCTGGATGTGCACGCACGAGATGTTCTGATGCTTCTAATCGAATGTAAAGTGCAACACGACAACGACTTCAACTGGCTTTCTCAAATTCGGTACTACTGGGAGGTAAATTAGTGACATTTGATTGAAGCTTTTGCCAATCATTTTAGAAAAATGAAATATTTTGCAACAGTTATAAGTTCACTACATAGTATAAAACAACACATGCTTAGATCTTTATAACTACGCAACGATTGTGATACGGTTTTTTTTTAATAGTTAGAGTGATTCACGAATAAGGTTTATATGTATAATACATATTATACCCGTGCAAAGCTAAAAAACTAAAAGCTAGTATATAATAAATGGGACTCATGTTGACAAATAAATGCGCGTAATTTACAATGGTCGTGCAATTTATGTTTAAAAGAAAACGACATATTAAACATTATCGTCGCTTACAAGAGAACAATCCCGTGAATGATTCACGTAAGTTTCTTATGTCAATGTATTTAATTTACATTGCGGTTACAATGTGATCCTTCTCAGTTTTCAAATTTTGTAAGGTCGAAGTCGTTAGACGAATTATATATCTAATGGTTTATCTCATCCCGATATTTTACACAACGAATCTTTCGGTAATAGTAAGCGTCTTCGGTGTTCACAAGTTATAAAGGTTACGAAGAATGAAATTGTCCTCTAATTAGCTTTTTGATTAAAGGAACAAGATGACGAAGCTAAAAGTTGGCAGATAGCAACCCGAATGATCAACTCTCAGTTGATGTACGGGTACGAGTATCTCGGTAACGCAGGTCGCCTCGTGGTCACACCGCTCACCGACAGGTGCTTCAGAACTCTCTTCGGCGCGCTACATTTGAACTTGGGTATACTTTAAATATTAACTTCAAATTGTGAATTTGAGTCGTTATTCGACTGTACGGGCCAGTCCCGTACACTATTGAGATGATAGCTGATAATTATTGATAATGATAACACTGCAGTTTTCCACCATAATTATGATTTATTTGATAACGTAATAAAAAGATACAATTGATGTGAATACACTCCGTGGCGGTCGGACATGTACTAACTTAAAGGAATGAAATATATGCTACGTGAAGTAAAATGCTGACGGGCGGAATGCACACTTTTGTACAGACCGTACATCGACTGTACCGTCACATAAGACATAAGACATTTATTTAGCAGAATCGTTTACACATATATTTATAAGTACCAGTCCCTGCACTAGGCTTTGCCTGTATCGTACATAATTTGCTGTTTCAGGTGGAGCTCCGGAAGGTCCGGCTGGAACTGGCAAAACGGAAACTACGAAGGACTTGGCAAAGGCGGTTGCTAAACAATGCGTAGTATTTAACTGTTCAGATGGTTTGGATTATCTTGCGCTGGGAAAATTCTTTAAGGTAATGATACTATACAGTAGGTACAGAGATAACAAACAAAATGGTGCGAATTATTAACTTGGTTCGTTGCGTCATTGATTGATTTTAAATTAGTGCTGAAATATCTATAGTCCGACCGCTTAACTCAGTCCTCGCCTGCGTGGCGCGCGGGTGCAGGGGTATGAAGATAACGGGGAGCGAACGTTGTGCGGGAGGCAAAGCCGCGGGTGCCCTTTCGGTCGGATTGTTGTTAGTAAATTACATAAACATAGTACCTATGTATAACAAAGAGTTTCCGTCATTTAAGGGTTTAGCATCCTGCGGTGCCTGGTCATGTTTCGATGAGTTCAACCGAATCGACCTGGAGGTGCTCTCCGTCGTGGCACAGCAGATCATGTCTATCCAGCGCGGTATCAACTCGGGCGCCACAGAAATGGTGTTTGAAGGCACTTTGGTGCAACTCGATAAGAGTTGCGCTGTTTTTATCACCATGAACCCAGGTTATGCGGGACGATCTGAATTGCCTGATAACTTAAAGGTTAACGCAAATGTTTTAATGCCGTTACATAAATGAATTATATCAATATTAAAGAAAGTATCTAGTTTTACTGTTGAATGCATGTTTCAGGCTTTGTTCCGTTCGGTGGCTATGATGGTGCCCGATTACGTCTTGATTTCTGAAATTGAATTGTACGCGTTTGGATATTTAAATGCCAAACCGCTAGCCGTGAAGATTGTAGCAACGTATCGTTTGTGCTCGGAACAGTTGTCTTCTCAGAGCCATTATGATTATGGTAAGCAAATGACGCGCACAACCCGCTTTCGCTGACATCGATCGAAAAGGCCTTGTCAGTTTTCATTCTATTGTAACGTGTATATTATAAGGACCATTTTCAGTCGTTCCCTAGGGATCGTTCGGTTGTCTGATATCGACAACACATCGATGATGTTTACCTCATAATTAATTCATACGAGTTCGCAACGTTTGTTTGTAGGCATGCGCGCGGTGAAGTCCGTGCTGCGTGCGGCGGGCGCGCTGAAGCTGCGCTACCCCGACGAGGTGGAGGACGTCATCCTCCTGCGCTCCATCAAGGATGTGAACCTGCCCAAGTTTCTCGAACATGATGTTCCCTTGTTCATGGTAAGTCCGTGCTGCGCGCGGCGGGCGCGCTGAAGCTACGCTACCCCGACGAGGTGGAGGACGTCATCCTCCTGCGCTCCATCAAGGATGTGAACCTGCCCAAGTTTCTCGAACATGATGTTCCCTTGTTCATGGTAAGTCCGTGCTGCGTGCGGCGGGCGCGCTGAAGCTGCGCTACCCCGACGAGGTGGAGGACGTCATCCTCCTGCGCTCCATCAAGGATGTGAACCTGCCCAAGTTTCTCGAACATGATGTTCCCTTGTTCATGGTAAGTCCGTGCTGCGTGCGGCGGGCGCGCTGAAGCTGCGCTACCCCGACGAGGTGGAGGACGTCATCCTCCTGCGCTCCATCAAGGATGTGAACCTGCCCAAGTTTCTCGAACACGATGTTCCCTTGTTCATGGTACGACGCTCTTACCGTGAAGCCTCTACTCCAATATGTCCAACTATCTGTAGGGTCACTATCACTACAAAAGTGACATTACAGTCATCAGTCATCAGACTGTAATGGGAGTTTTGAGACAAAAATAGTAATATATCTATTTATTAGGTACTTACGCATGCGTGTCCTGATGTTCATGGTACCTACTTTATTTGTATCATTGTATGCTTGATATTACCTGATGTTGTTGTGATTTACAGGGCATCATTAGTGACTTGTTCCCTGGATTGCCTCTACCATTAGCCGATTTGCCGCACTTAGTAACCTGTCTGAAGGATGTTTGTGTCCCTCTTAATTTACAGGCAAATGAATTCTTCGTTGAAAAGGTATGTAATAAATAAAATAACCAGTTGCATTTAAAAAAAGATTATAATTCTATGGGCGTAGCTTTAAAAGACTTCTATCTTCGGGTTATTTAACCGGTATCTTTCGCGACTATTAAAATATACGCTTATACGATATAATTATAAGCAAGCTATTTTATTTCTATTATGTTTATCTCTTCATCAATAGGTACAAATATTATACAGAAAAAAAGTTCCTGTCAAAAATTTCATTTTTGGTACAAGCTTTTATTGCCGACTGTACTTTACTGTATACCGTCATTATCGTCGTCGTCTCATTGAGACGATTTTAACGAGCACACACTCAACGGGGTTACGTTGGTTAAGTACTGAATTCCCATGGGCACCTTCTGTCTGCATCATCAAATCAGCTCGATGGTACAGTCGCCATCACATACATCGTTACACTATAGGTGTTCAAAAATATCGGCACATGCACCCTAAAGCCTTGAAAATAGAGGTGTGTTCCGATGTTTGTGACGTGCTTGTTTGCTCCGATGTATGTGACGGTGACTGTACTATAATATCGAATTGTCATCCAAACTATACTTTTACCAAAAATTTCAGCTCAATCGGTTCAAGATATCTGCTTCAAAATTGAGTTACAAGATTCCACCCGAACATACGAGTCCATATAGTTGGTTAGGTACCTACATACATACATTGCAAGTTAATAGAAAGCTTGTATAAATTGACTAAACTCGCTCAACACTTTGGTGATCGTTTAATTAACATCAAACGCTAATTTTTTCAGGTCCTTCAGCTATATGAGATGATACTCGTAAGGCATGGCCTCATGTTGGTTGGATTCCCTTTTTCTGGAAAAACCAAATGTTACCATGCCCTCGGAGCAGCTTTAGGATGCGTGCATGATAAAGTGCGTAATCATTTGACTTGAACATATAGTTATAAATAATATTGGGTTTTCTCGGCTTATTTTTCCTGGATAATTTATGTTTGTAGGGGTTGATGGGTGAAAATCCAGTAGAGTGGACAGTAATCAATCCGAAATCGATTACAATGGGCCAATTATATGGTCAGTTCGACCCTGTCTCACACGAATGGTCTGATGGTATCCTCGCGGTCAGTTACAGAGCATTTGCAGTTTCTCCTAATGACAACAGGTAATTAATTAAACATTACACTTGTAGTACAGTCAGCGTCAAAAGTATTATCATATTCAAATTCATAATGTGACATGTATACAGTCATGGCCCCAGATAATTGAGAACATGATTTTTATCCCCATACAGTTGCATACAAATATGAATTTTCAAATTTGATGATAATTTATAATGTGTTTGATTAATTTTGTTTCTGATTATACGGATGTAACCGTGTTTAAACATTATTTAATATAGTGCAAAAGAGCTTCTGTAAAATTATAACTTTAATAAATACAGGCGATCAAATCAACACTTTTTATAAGTTCATACATTGTTCCTAATTACAGTATGAACTCGTAAAAACTGTCCATTTGACCATCAGTATTTTTTTAAGCACAACTTTTATAGAACTTTTATATAAACTAAATTAAATCTTATTTATACACAGATTTATTATTATTTATTTATTACATATATAAAAAAAAATACATTTGGTTAAATCTAACAGTGTCGTTAAACCCTATCGGGTTTGTATCGATACCTCCATATACTCAGAAATAAAATTGGCCAAACATATTTTAAATCATCATTAAATTTGAAAAGTCATATTTGTATGCATCTGTATGGGGAAAAAATCATGTTCTTAATTATCTGACCATGACTGTATGTGATCACACCAAAATGCCACTTTGAACTACCAAATCAACTTATCCAAAATAAGTGATAATTAGGTATGATAATCCTATCCTTCCTATATATACTATATAGGTAAATTAGAAAGTTTGGATGTCTGGATGTTTGTTACTCAATCACGCTTTAACTGCAGCACCGATTTGGATGAAATTTTGCACGAAGGTAGTTTATAGCCTGGATTAAAATACAGGATAGTTTTTATCCCGGGTTTACGCAGACGAAGTCGCGGGTAGAAACTAGTGTTTACTAAATCCGAATAAAGCGATTTGACGTTTCACAAAAACAGTGCAGACTTATCATTGCATTTGTCTGTCTCACGTTTTATATTGCGTAGTATGTCAGATGCTTGAACATAATAGAGGAAATCATCAAGCTGCCAATACTTTACTTTCTATCAGCGGAAATAAAAAGCAGGATATATTGTAGACTACAAAAATTATAAGACAATATAACAAGTTTTAAAAGAAAGTTTTTATATGCTATCTCACTTGTCAGCTTAACGAATGTGACCGATGCTAACCGACAATCCGTCTTGCGTTGTATAAAGAGCTCATATTATACCAATACCTCAGTACTTTAATCTCCACTTATAATAAATCTCTAAATTAAAAAAAGAATCAGCCAGTTTGAAACTAAGCTTTGCGCGGTTCGAATGTTCTCAGCATCCCATGAACGGAAAAATATGAAACATTTTATATAGGTACATTATTATTCTAGCTGCAACTTAGGATAGTTTTTATCCGACTGCGACAATTAATTAATTTTCCGAAATATACGACTTCATTTAATTTTTCATTTATTTTTATTGAAATCAAACGCTGCTCCAACTGTCAGCTATAAGAACCGTCAAATTTTCGTCAAAATGGCGGAATTGCTTTGCCTTTCACTTATTAATAATTTAATCCCGTCTACGATAGACCTTTACGAGACAAATGCTAAAATATAAACCATAAAAAAATATTCGATTCTGATATGAGAACTTATATGCGCAAATGTCGTTTTATGTCGTAATTTCAATAAATGAAATCAACAAATTTGAACAATATAATTAACACGAATTTGTTTTTTTTGAATGACAATGGCACGCGCTCGGCGCATTCAGCCAAAGTACCTGCGGCGCTACCACGAAAACCGATACTCAATGTTCATATATTTGCATCCCTGTCACTCGAGTATGGTTAGTGCGATAGAGATAGAGATACCCGAATATTTTCGAATTCCGAAGTTCGTGGTTTCGATTCCTGAGCTATCTCAGGAATCGAAAATATGGTAAATAATCATAATGTATTTTCTCGAAAAAGAATTTAAAATAAATATAGTCAAATGGAGAAAAAAACAAAGCAAGAGGTTATATAGGTAATGATTAAGTTATAAGAGTCCAAAGTTTTAAGAGGGGGTATGTTCTGTCCCTTTTCCGCAAAACGCACCTTCATATGAAACGATTGTTTTTTACTATGACGCTCGAGTATATTGAGGTAACAGTCCCTCATCGTGTTCTCACTCTAACAAGCGACATTAAAACGGATGTAGCTTCATAATTTTTTGAGATATTTGAATGGGAGTTTCATTATCTTCTATTTATTTATACATAATAAATGCCTATGTCCTGACTGACTTATTCACTCAATCACTCACTCACTCACTCATCAACGCACAGCCGAAACTACTAATCTTAGAGAGTTGATTTTTGCACAGTATGTTGCTTTTATAACGTGGGCTAGGGATAAAAAGGGATTTTTGAAAATTCTACCCCTAAGGGGGTAAAATGGGGGTGCAAAGTTTGTATGGGAGAACCTTTTTTTTTGAGCTATAGACTTAAACTTTGTAGAAAAATTAGTTATTAGAATACAAATGAAACACTTTCAGCATTTTGGAAAATTCCACCCCTACGGGGGTAAAATAGGGGTGCAAGGTTTGTATGGGGGAACCATTTTTTTTTTAAATAGAGACTTAAAACTTTGTAGAAAGATCAGTCATTAGAACATGAAAAATACTACATTCGGCGTTTTACAAAAATCATTCCCTAAGGGGGTTAAAAAAGGGTGCAAGGTTTGTATGGGGAACACTTTTTCTGAGCTAGACACTTAAAACTTTGTAGAAAGATTACTTATAAAAATACAAAAAAAAAGACTTTCAGCGTTTTGAAAAAATCTATCCCTAAGGGAGATAAAAAGGGGTGCAAAGTTTTTATCAGGGAAAGTTTATGTTTTTGAGTTAGAGACTTGAAACTTTGTAGAAAGATTACTTATTAAAATACAAAAAAAGAACACAAATCGTTTTAGAAAATTCCACCCCTAATAGGGTTAAAAAGGAGAGCAAGCTTTGCATGGGCAACACTTTTTTTTGAGTTAGACTTAAAACTTTGCAAAAAGATTACTTATTAGAATACTAAAAAAGAACTTTCAGCGTTTTAGAAAACTCCATCCCTAAGGGGATCCTGATCCTTAAGAAGGGTAGCCAGTGTTGTGTGGGAAAAACTTTTTTTTTACTAGACTTAAAACTATTCAAAATGTTACTTATTAAAATTAATAATAAAGTACTTTCAGAGTTTTAGAAAATTCCACCCCTAAGGGGGTTAAGAAAGCTTTGTATGGGCAACACTTTTTTTGAGCTAGAGACTTAAAAGTTTACGAAAAAAGTTCTTTCAGCGATTAGAAAAAATCAACCTCTAAGGGGGTTTAAAAGGGGGTTCAAATTTTAAATGGCGAGCAATAAAATTTTAAAGTGTGAGTAATAAATTTTTAACTTCGGTCTTATTCTGTACGTTAAAAGACTACAAAACTGATTTCAGAGTTTTTCCAAATTCATCCCCTAAGAGTGTTAAAATTGGTTAAAAGTTTGAGTATTTCAAGGCATTTTTAAAGTATGAGATTTTTAACTTTGGTTTTAGACTGTTTGTTCACAAACTAGAAAATGAACATCAACTTTTTTTTTAATTATCCCCTAAAAGAGGGTTAAAATTTTGTATTGAGAGAAATCATTTTCTAAGACGATAAAAAGTTCTACGCAGACGAAGTCGCGGGTAACAGCTAGTAATTTATAAATTAATGTTGTGTGTGTGTGTTGCGCAAAGCTGGGACGAGTGGAAGTCGAGAGGGGAGGCCTTTGCCCAACAACCACCGTAAAAAAAACTTGGTACGCTGCCATAGTGATATTTTTTTACAAATGATAATTTTTATTCCAACACATTTTCTGATGTGGAATGTACGTGCAAAAAATTTGGAACGTGCGAACATATTTGGAACATTTGTTTACAGAAAATGGCTAGTCTTCGACGGTCCGGTGGATGCTATCTGGATCGAGAACTTAAACACAGTGCTGGACGATAATAAGAAGCTGTGTCTGATGAGTGGCGAGATCATCCAGCTTGCACCCACTACCAACTTGATCTTTGAGCCCATGGATCTCGAAGCTGCTTCACCTGCTACGGTATGTTCTTTTTTAGTGCATTCTTTTTTTTATCTTTTTTCGGATTCTAACAATAGTTCAGTTGATTTAAATTAACAAAATTGTCATTGTCATGTAGTTCGTGTAATTATCACTTCCATGTTTCAAAATAAAGCGAGTAATACCGAATTCCGAACTGAATTGAATCGTACTGTTTAAGTTCTGTAACTGTGTACATACGTAATATGCTAGCTAGTTCTTTGCAAAATTCACGGCAGTAATTCCTATTTCGTATTAGGTTTCGCGTTGCGGTATGATTTATTTAGAGCCTAAAGGCCTGGGGTGGCAGTGCCTCATAGAGTCGTGGCTGAACACTTTGCCGCCCGCCCTGCATAACGTCAATCGCAATCTCATCAGAACACTATTCAAACGCTTCATGCCGCCTTTACTATGGCTCGTTGAATTATCCGGACAAGCAAAGGTATTTCCGCTGATTTTTGTTACCTTTTGTGTACTGAACTCACATTTGAAATATCAATAACTTTCGATATATTTTGATTCGGCAGCAAATGTACGTAACATCTCGCAGCAACTTAATCAACTCGTGTATGAATTTATACGATACGTTTTTGGATGACTTTTACAATGATAAATATATGGAAGCAATATCTGATCTTGACGTGAGAGCAGAATTAGAGGTAAATAATATTATGTAAGAAAATGTACAGATGTCAAACATATATTCACAATTTATTAACATTTTTAAATAACTTTCAGGGCGTTTTCTTCTTTTCCTGTATCTGGTCTATAGGGGCAACGTTAGAAGCAAGTAGCCGACCGAAATTTGATATGATGTTTAGAGGATTACTCGAAAAAGAATTTCCAGAACAGGTAAATGTATCAATGCATAAGCATTCTGATTTATTATTCCTATATCGAATACATCTGCTACATCACAACATTTCCTGCGGTTTTCAGACACTACAAGCTTTGAAATATCCCAAGAGTATAAATAAACCCGAAAAACAATACATACTTTCGATTCCAGCAGGCGGACTTGTGTATGATTATCGCTATATAAAGGAGGTACTAACTATTCATGATGTACATATTATAGTTATTTTCGTAAATATCTATTGAACGATTTAATGTGTGTGGTATGTCTAGGGCAAAGGTAAGTGGAAGCCATGGCAAGACGACGTTACCGCCGCGCCACCTATCAGTAAGGACACGCCACCCAATCAGATACTGGTGACTACCTTGGACAGCGTGACGTACCTGGCTTTATTCAGGCTCCTGGTCACCCATCATAAGGCTGTCATGATGGTTGGGCCAACGGGTACTGGGAAATCATCTTATATAATAGTAAGTCTATATTACCTACTCTGTTATGACTTATGATTATGAAAGTTAAAATCAGTATATTGGTAGTGAAGGTTTGAAGTAATAGGCGCATTCATTTAAATTTAACATTTTAGGATTACTTGATAAAGAGAGTTGACACAAAGGTTTATAAAGCCCTTATAATGGCATTCTCTGCTCAAACGAATTGCAATCAAACACAGGATATAATTATGGGCAAACTTGATAAAAGAAGAAAAGGTATGTTTTCCATTTAGATTTTCTATACAACACAGGTAGACACATCAAATTCTTAATGATACTAGACTTAAGAAACTACTTTAATAAAACACGTAAATTTTACAGGATTTTTCGGCCCTCCAGTAGGATGCTATTCCGTTGTATTTGTAGACGACGTGAGCATGCCACAATCAGAAACTTATGGTGCACAACCTCCTATAGAAGTTTTGCGACAAGGCATAGATTTAGGGTTGTGGTATGATCGCAAGATTAACGTTGCTATGCGCCTCATAGATGTCCAGGTCAGAATTTATTAAAAACCTGTTTACCCAGTACCTAAATAGTACTACACCAACTTCTATTTCGCTGAATGTTTTTCAGTTTATGTGTGCAATGGGCAAACCAACACCTGGAGCAAAACTGATTACTCCGCGGTTTTCGCGTCATTTCAACTTTCTCTGTATCGATGAATTTGATGATGATACCCTTAAAGTTATCTTCAACAGGATAATGGCATGGCATCTCGATACCAGGTAATTTTATATCGCCTTCGTAGAGATTTGTAAGCTGTTCGCTTTCTTTTATTCATCGATTTGTTATGATATTTTAGAGGATTTACAAGAGACTTCGAAACATGTATTGAAGAGGTTGTAAATGGGACTTTAGAAGTTTACAAGCAATGCCGATTAAATTTGCTACCGACGCCCTCCAAATCTCATTACACCTTCAATTTACGTGACTTTTCCAGAGTTATTCTGGTGAGAACTGTTAACTAATAAGGATTCCTGCAATAAATAATAAGATAAAAAATAATAACACAAACTATTTTAAACAGGGTGTGCTTCTGTCGGTACCGGTGGTGACACCGGATACTCAAAGCATAAAACGTCTATGGGTTCACGAATGTTTGAGAGTCTTCTCAGATCGTCTGGTTGAAGACACAGACCGGCAATGGATGGTAAAATGTTTGCGAGCAGCCACAGAGGAGTACCTCAACGAAAACTTCGATAACATGCTCTCAAGGCTTCTTAATGGACCGAAAGATAAAGTATAGTCTTTTGATGTGTCTTAATAATTGTATTTAATCAATTAAAAAATAGACACTCATTGACTTTTGATGCCCATAGATAACAGACCTTCACCTCCGTAACCTAATCTACTGTAATTTTGCCAATCCGAAAGTTGACACACGATTTTACATGGAGACAACAGACATGGAGCATTTGAATATCACAGTGGATGCCTTCCTAGCGGAATTTAATTCAATGTCCAAAAAGCCAATGAATCTTGTATTGTTCAGGTCTGTATTGAGTAGCAACTAATAGCAGTTATATAAACTGGTAGAATTATTGGAATTGATATTGCACTTATTTATTGATATTGTTAAAGGTTCGCTATTGAGCATGTGTCGCGTATCTGCCGCGTGCTGGCGCAGCCGTCGTCGCACGCGCTGCTGGTCGGGCTCGGCGGCTCCGGCCGCCAGTCCCTCACGCGCCTCGCGGCCAGCATTAACGAGTATGACCTCTTTCAGGTACCATAATCAGTAATCACCTTCTAATTTGTCCAATTTTAGGTTGTAACATTTTTGCAACATGCAATTCGATAAATGTCGGTTACCTCAACCGGCGAACCCCGGTCGAACCGGCTAATTTTATGCCAAGACCAAAAAAGGCCTATTCTATTCACTTTATAATTACTAATATTAAGCTAAGTATTACTAACAATAATGACCCATGTTGGCCCCTGAATAAATGAATAGAATTGAATTGAATAAATTATTTGTCTAACTAAGAAGTTCTACTTGGAGACAAAATTCCCTTTCTGTTCTCTTGCCACGTTTTAGCTTTCGCTTTCATGTTTTAGGTGGAAATGAGCCGTACTTACGGAAAGAACGAATGGCGAGAAGACTTGAAGACTTTGTTAAAAAAATCAAGTACTCCTGACTTATGCATGGTTTTCCTATTCATTGAGTCTCAGGTAATCGTAAAATTTTGTATCTTTTTTTTAAACTAAGAGGCTTAGCAGGTATAATTGTCATTATTTCTGTCAAAAGATAAAAGAAGAAGGATTTTTGGAAGACGTAAATAACATGCTGAATTCCGGAGAAGTGCCAAATATTTTTGGAGCAGATGAAAAAGCAGAACTCTGTGAGAAAATGAGAGTAGTAAGTACATTTAGCTTGAAGTTGAGAAGGCTGCTAGTTAAGGTGGTTCGATTGCCATACAAAACGTTATTTGACATTCGCAGGCTACCGGCGTGATATTTTAAGAAACTTATGTAACAAACTTTCATAAATTGGCTTCCTATATGCGCCAAATACCCCCTTTCCTAGAATAAACTTGTATAAACTAGATTAATTTGAGAAATTGGTTTGTCACGTGATATTTTGGGAAAACTATTTTTCTCAAATTAATCTAGTTTATACAAGTTTATTCTAGGAAAGGGGGAATTTGGCGCAAATGGGAAGCCAATTGAAGAAAGTTTGTAACATAAGTTTCTTAAAATATCACGCCGATAGCCTGCGAATGTCAAATAACGCTTTGTATGGCAATCGAACCACCTTAATTAAAAACTTTTTTGATGCGTGTTCGTTTGATGTGTTGTTAGATCGACCGACAAAGAGACAGGTCACTCCAAACGGACGGTAGCCCGACGGCGTTGTACACTTACTTCGTGTCGATCGTACGCGACCAGCTGCACATTGTGTTGGCTATGTCGCCCGCCGGCACATCGCTGCGTACGCGCATCCGCAAATTCCCATCACTAGTCAACTGTTGCACGATTGACTGGTTCATGGTATGTATCAAACCATTAGCTTTGCCAAATCTTTATTATATCTTATTTTCACTTTTCTTTACCATGATGTTCATGACGTTTTAAGGAATGGCCACCGGACGCGCTGCTAGCTGTGGCAACCAGGTTTTTAAAGGACGTAGAGCTGACAGATTTGGAGCGCGATACCGCGATCAAGCTGTGCCAAGTGTTCCACACGGACACGCAGGAGCTCACGCGCGCCTTCCTGCTGCGGCTCAAGCGATTCAACTACGTCACACCCACCGCGTACCTCGAACTCATCAATATGTTCAAAACGTTGTTGAATAAAAAGCGGATGTAAGTTCTAAATGAAATAAGTTTCTGTCAAATATTTCATTTTTGATACAAGCTTTTATTGCCGACTGTACTTTTCTGTATACCGTTATCAACTACTAATTGAGACAATTCTAACGAGCCCAATTTCAACAGAGCTACGTTGGTTAAGTACTAAATTCCCATGGACAACTTCTGTCTCCATCAACAAATTAGCTCGATGATACCATCTTTTTGTCGAGCCGGGCAATGTTTTTATTGTACTGCCGCCGTCCCTCTCCGCCCACACCTCCCGCACAGCATTTATTCGCTATGCTTAGCCAAGCATAGAGCCAAACATCGCATCTGCGACGATCAGAGTCCTGTTCGTTGTTCAGTTCGACAAATTTATAAACGGCGAATGCTTGATGTTCTGTTACGTTCTATCAGCACCTTAATTCTTAATAAGATTGAACTGGTTGAAAGATTTGTTGAACCAAGCATCGATTCCTATAGTTCAGGTGGTTAAGAGCGGTAGCTGGTTCGAATCCAGCTCGGATAAATTAATAATAATAATAAGCCCGCGGGGGCAGCTTGTGGCGAGCTGACGGTGAGTGGCGACACCGCGGACCCCTAACCTCCAGAGGGCCCGAGTGATCTGGCCCTCGCCTCTGTGCTTGCCTTAACCGGCTGGCCAGAGTGGAGTCGCAAGAGCGGAACCTATGCTCCAGGTTGGAAGTGTAAAATGTCATAACGCCGGCGGCCCTTGAACGGATTACCGGGATCTGGCGCACCGCAGACTCACCTCTCGATAACCTCACAGCCGTTCAGGCGTGTTGCTCCATTGTCGCACTGTGCGTGCAACTGTTTTGTGGGGCCCACTTAGCGAGTTGGCGAGTCACCGCCTGCCTTTTTACAATTTTGAGACTGATTGTCACGGCAGGTGTCCGCTAGTCTCCTCCCATAACCCATGTTCCAGTCCTCCCACCATTCAACCCAATAACCCATGACCTTAGTTTCCATCGCAGTCACAGTGCTGCACTGCAATAGTCCTTGCACCTGGCGGGGACCATAACCGGTTGTATCATGTTGTGCGGTCGGAAATGGTACCCGCCATGTGTATCCCTCGCTTTAGATTATTTTTGTTTTAAAGGGCCTCTGTGCTGTTGCTTCGGCCCCACGCATGCCTTTCAAAAGTCCGGGACCCCATGGTCCCGAGATATGGAAAAAACATACAAATAATAATAATAATAATAATTCTTTATTGGACAGGCAAGACACCCATAAAATACACAATAAAAGCAAAAAATATAAATGAAATAAAATACAGGAAAAATATGATTAAAAAACCTACCTACTAACACACTGAAATGAAACACTCACACTTGGCCGTTCTCAGACCGGTGCAATTTGCGCCAGTATGTGTTGAATACGTCACTGAAATCACGAGCCACCAACGATAAGATTTCATTTTTGGTAGCTAGTATTCTCGCCCTAAAGGCAGCAGATCTGGTTCTCAAGAAGGCGAAGAAATCAGGAACTCTCGCATCGGCGAAATGCCCTTCGCACTGCAGAAACGTGGCAATTTCAGCAAAATACGAAAGGCATTATTATACTGCACCCTTAGCTCGTTGAACGAGTTTGCGTAGCTCAGATTGTTAACACATACGTTACCAATATGGCAACCGACGTTGGAGCCTCTCAGCTCCTCGATAAGGTCATTGACATATAAGCATACCCCGGATGACGGGAGCAAAAATGCGTTGACAGCTTTATAGTGCGAGGACACACATTTTATATCATATAAATCGATGTCGATAAAAAGCACCTACTGGACTACCGCTTTGATATGCAGAAGTATTAATTATTGTTGAAAATAAAATTAAAACGAAATGTTTGTATTTTTTCAGTATTTTATATAGTTTTCGTAATATACAATTATATTTTTTTCTAAATTTTCTGATTTTAAACTCCTTCGCCTTGGCGATAAAATCCATTTCATCCAACTAAAGGACCGTTCTAAATCTACTGTAGTAATCGGAGCAAAATTAAATATTCATAGTGGTTATGGATTTCTTCTGTACAACGTACTTCCACTTCTTTACCAGATATCAAATTATTTAAGATGTTTAAAGTTAAAAAGCCAACGTTTTTCTTCAACACATCCTGATACTTGTTGTGAATAACTTTACCTTGAGGATGTAACCGTAATCTTGACAAGTGCACTTTCAACTGTACTATATTTAAACTGGCTTCCAGGCTTAAATTTTGATTTTGTAATTGTTTTATTGTATTATTGACAAATTACTGTTTATCCATTTTAGATCATTTAAAATATTTAAATCGTTCATTGCTCGTTTGACTTTCAAAATATACATTGAATCCCTATTAGGGAATGTTTGTATGACTCGCTTGATTTCAGGCAAATATTTATGATAGTAGCAGGCCGCGTTTATCCATGTTCCCCATCTTATTATAGTTGGCTGCGGTGGTAAAGGAACAGTTGGTAACATTTGACGAAACGTTCTTATTCTTTTAGGCGATTTTCGGAACACCTTTTTTGTGTATGCGATTAAATTATTCACAGAGCGAAAAAGTAATCGAACTTTTTCAGTCACCTTATTTACGCCATGAGCTAGACATGTAACATGAACTAAATTAGGAAAAAGATTTTTCAAGTTTTTTCCTGCCTTTAACATATAGGCTACGCCATCCGTAAGGAGTAACAAGACTCTGTCGTGTTTATTATGGTCTTTCCCCCATAGTTTCTCCAAGGCAATTCTAATGAGTGTTGATATAGTAACATTATTAACTTCGTCTAACCAAAAACTCGATATAATGTGTACTCATCTGTTTTTTTAATAAAGCTCCAACCATTACATTACCGATTTGACGTCCGTTTGCATCTGAGGATTCGTCTACGCTTACGTAAATTCTAGCATTTGCAAGTTCAGTCCTGATTTGGTGCATTTTCTCTTTATATGCAATGTCCAAAGTAGTTTTTCTCAGAAAAGATTCATCGGGAATTCGTACTTTACAATTTTTTCCGGATATGCAATTGCAAATGAAATGAGTGAAAATGGGGTTCTTAACCTGGGTCCAGGGGATGTTGCAAGTCAAAATAAACTTTAACAGTTCCAGATTGAATAAATTTTGTGTTTTTGTTGAAACGCCGCTGTGCCTTTTGCTTCTGATGTGTCTTTGTACGGAAAATTTCGATTTTGACATTGTGATTTCACATTTTTTACAAAATAAATGTTCACCTCGATCTTCTATATATTCCGCGTAATCGGCTATCCAAGTACGCTGTTTCTTCTTGCGTGGCATGGTGGCGGCTCGATATTATTAATGATAATGAATCAAATAAATGATAGTAAATTAGTTCGTCTCAATGTAATTTCTAAGATTGACACCGATTGACTTGAGTCAATGTCAGATAGCGGTTGTTTATAATTGCGATATGCAAATATGATATGAAAGAGGTCTGTAAGTTATGTGAAAAGTATCTATTTATAACTGTCATTTTACGATCATTCCCGTGAGTATGATATAATTATAGTACCAATGTAATTAGTTGACTGAAATGGTATCTATACTTACCTGATGTACCTAATATTGTGTAACAACCTGACATGTAAGATAATAAGTTTGATCTATAAATTTCTGATTCAATAATTTGTTCGTATGGATGTCGATAGAATAGTCGATATTTAACTAAGCACTAGTGACAAGTGCATTTTTGCTACCGTGGTCCGGGGTTTGCATATAAGTTAAAGAGGTCCGGAGATGTCAAACCCCCTTGGCGCAATCCACAGCCTAACCTATAATCATTAGACTGTGAGTCACCCCATCTTACATTATTTGTTTGATTCCCATACCAAAACTTCAACAGATTCACAATCTCGGGAGGTGTACCAGTCCTTAAGAGTTTAGCCCACAACACATTGTAATTAACTAGGTCGAAGGCGCGACTAAGATTTAAAAATCATGCGTATACTGATATGTCTCTCTATGTACATAGTAGTTTACAGTATACTTCAAACCTAGTATTGCGGAATTCGTTGAAAGCCCTGGACGGAAACCAAACTTAGCCTGATCTATTTTGAGATTCCTGGTCAATTCGGGTTGCAATAGCCTCTCGAACACTTTGCCAATTATGGTAGCCAAAGAAATAGGCCTGTAGTTGTTAAGACTGGACAGGTCGCCGGTTTTATTTTTTGCTATAGGAACAACTACTGTTTTCATCATGTCAGGAGGAACACAACTATGTGCAAGGCATGCATTGAAAAAATCTGCTAGAACTCGATATAGTTCGTCACTCGCGTAGAAGATGTGCTCCACACTCAGGCCGTCGTGCCCCGGTGACTTACTACGCTTCATCGATTTAATCACGTCTGCAATATGCTTCTGCGTAAATACGACATTTAAATCATGATGGGCCTCCGGAGCCGAGGGACCAGGCGCCGCGACAGTCTCCACGCTTAAGGGCGCGACCTTGAAGTGAGTGACTAACATATCAGCTATAAGCTTGGGATCGCTAATGTTATTGACTGAGGCAGGCAACCCCTGTTTATAGTTCAGCGACTTTGTTTTGTTGCTTTCCAAAATTGAAATAATTATTATTTGATCGGTTTAGTGTTAAAATATTCATCTTTATTTGTTCTTCGTTACGTTGGCACCATTTTAATTTATTTTTAAAAACTTTACGGCTATTTTGCATATTCTCGTAATAAATTCCTGTACGAGGGTTGCCAGCCTCAGCCCAACACTTAAAATGCAGTTTGGCAATCTCATGAGATTCCCTGACATGATGATTCCACCCCGCCACCTGTCTCCCCCGCGCTGCACCGGTCTGAGAAACGTGGCAGGTACTGACGGCAGCAGTCTGTAACGTAATTACAATTTCATTATATCGATGATTTAAAATATATTCATATTCCTTAAAATTATTAGTTTTATTACATACATCACAGACAATACAATGATTAGGAGACATAATATTCCTAAACGTACGGAAGCAGGTTTCACCATACTTAAATGACTGCTCTTTACACCAATTTTTCCAGATAATTTTACTTAAATTGTTTGACTGGGGATGTTCAAGTTTGTTAGTCATCACTGTCATGTATATTTCAAAGAATAGTGGAAAGTGGAATAAAATCCCTTCAATTTGAATTTTAGCATTAATAATTATATTATTATTGTAAATAGGGAGCTACTCACGGGCGAGAAGAGATACTTGACCGGATTGGACCAACTTGCCATCGCCGGCAAATCGGTTGCAGCGCTGCAGCGAGCTCTAGAAATACTTCAGCCAAAATTAGCCGCTGGTGCTGCAGCTGTGGCAGAAACCACCGCCAAAGTGGAACTGGAAAAAGAGGGGGTAGCCGTAGTGGAGGCTGAAGTGTTAAAAGATCAGGCTGCTGCCGAAGAGCAGGTATGAGGACACTTAATTTTTTTTTATTGATCTGCGGTTTAAGGTTCTTTTAGAGTTGGGTTCCTTTAAAGGAATAATGCTCGTAAAGTAGGATGAAGACTTCGTCACTTTTGATGTTTGTGTTTTAGGCCGCTGAAGCTCAAGGCATTAAAGAAGAGTGCGACGCAGACCTCGCTGAAGCCATGCCAATTCTCAATTCCGCTTTGGCTGCTCTAGATACACTCACACCTCAGGATATCACTTTTATCAAGACAATGAAAAGTCCTCCTAAAGGCATTAAGCTAGTCATGGAAGCTATTTGTATTTTAAAGGTAATTAATCCAAATATTATTTGCTCATTGACTTTGATTCAACCAGACTCTAAATGGCCGAAATTAATAAGTTACTAAAAGGTTAAAACAAAAATAATTAAAATGTGTTAACTGTATTATCTTTTTCCATATTTTACCCATGTGAATCCCTTAGCTTTTGTTTAATAATTATTTGTATTATTTTCTTACAACGTTCCCTTACTAATAGGACGATCCGGTAAGTCGAATGATTTTGATTGACATATTTATTTACTACCACTCTAAGCCATACGAGTATGATATGACAATTATGGCACCGCATAGTAAGATGTTTCACCAATTGAATCATACTGTCTAAGATGTTTTTTTTTATATTTTTAGTAACGATATTTATTTGATTGGTTTGGGCAACCTGTACCGAATTATTAATAAAATTTTGAACACCGATCGCAGATAAATATATCTGCTTAGTAATAATAATATATTTTATAGCATTAACATATTATTTAGGAAATGAAACCCGATAAGGTTCCCAACCCCTCGGGTGTCGGGACGATAGAGGACTACTGGGGTCCGTCGAAGAAGCTGCTGAACGACATCAAGTTCCTGGAAGGCTTGCAGAACTACGACAAGGACAACATCCCGCCTGCTGTGATGAACAAACTCATGAAGACCGTCATGCTGGACGAGGGCTTCGTGCCCGAGAAGATTCGGGCTGTCTCCAACGCTGCTGAGGGTGAACAATTACGCCTCTCTAACCTCATCTTGAGTGGTTACGTAATCACGCATCATTCTATGGAAGCATGATATAACTGCAAACAAGAATTGTTGCTTTGCAGGGATGTGCAAGTGGGTGATCGCCATGACAAAGTACGACAAGGTTGCGAAGGTGGTGGCGCCGAAGAAGCAGCGGCTCGCCGCCGCGCAGGCCGTTTATGACAAGGCCATGGCTGCACTCGCCGTCAAGCAGGCCCAGCTCAGAGAGGTAACAAGACACATAATTATATACATTGAGACTTCGTTATAATGGCATAATTGTCCCTACTCACTTTATAATGGTATTCTTTAATTATTTATTTTCAATGTTGGTTTGACTTCAATGTAATGCCTTTTCCAGGTCCAACTTAAATTAGCAAAACTAGAGGACGCGTTAGAAGAACAAAATCGCCAACAAAGGTATCTCGATGATGAGGTGATGGATTGCAGTAACAAGTTGAAACGAGCCGAAATGCTGATATCGGGATTGGGAGGCGAGAAGAGCAGGTGGACTCAAATAGCTAAAACTTTACGGGAAACCTACAATTCGTTAACTGGTTTGATACTATACATACGAAAAAGAACATTATTTAGCTAATTTTTGATAAAAGTTTTTCAGCTAATAATATAATTACGTTTTCAGGCGACATTTTAATTGCCGCGGGCATTATAGCATATCTGGGACCATTTACTGCAGCTTTTAGAATTGAACAAGTACGTGCATCTTAAAACTAAACATTATGAATAGGCTTTTATAACAATGACAACATATATGTATTTGTATTTCTTACAGATAAAAAAATGGGCGCTCGCATGTCACGGGTGTGGCATGGTGTGCAATCTCAACTACAGTCTGACTAAGACTCTGGGTGAACCAGTCACCATTCAACAGTGGAATATCCACGGACTGCCGGCCGACGACTTCAGTGTTGAAAGTGCCATCATTCTTATGTAAGTTAAATGATAAATGAATCAGTATGATTTACTTACGTAACTTTATGGAGATTCGTCATAAAAAGAACCTTTAAAACATAACGTTATTATTATACCTAGATATTTTTCTAGCAAGAATGATTTTCTTTAAGTGCTTGACAAAATAAAAACATCGACATTCCTGTTATCGATAAGTACCTTCATACTACTTTATCGACAAGGCGTACATACAACTACAGACTTATATCGGCTTCCTACCTAGACGACGCATGTCATCGATCTGGTAAAAAATTAATATATCCGTACACTTTTCATCCAATTTGCAGCAGTTTGCTTTTTGGCATTGCAGCTGGCTCTGTTCTTCCGTTAGGTCCATCCGGTGAGGACACGGTAGGTAACACATGAGCAACCAATAATAATAAATTAAAGGGAATACAAATAGAACATTTAAGGAATGAAAATAAAATCATATAAAAAAACTTATAATAAATATAAAATTAGTTGCAAATTAAGGAAACAAAAAATATAATAATTAAAACTAAAAACAAGCTAAATAATAACATAATCACATTAACATTTAGAGCAAAGAATTACCTACCTACATTAAATATATTTAACAGGACCGCCCGTCGTTGGCCGCTCACGATCGACCCGCAGGGCCAGGCGAATCGCTGGATCAAGAATATGGAGAAACCTAACAACTTAAATATAGTTCGGATGACGCAAGCAGACCTTGGCAGGGTATTGGAGAATGCTGTACAATTTGGACAGCCGGTAAACCTAACTACCTACCTGTACATTGTACATGTACAAGCATGTATGCACTTTCTATTCCATAAACTGCTCTACACATTTTTTTCTCCACAGGTATTATTAGAAAATGTTTTGGAGGAACTAGACCCTATGCTGGAACCTTTACTTCAGCAGCAAACATTTCGTCAAGGTGGAGCTCTTTGCATCAAAATAGGCGACACGATTGTGGAATACAGCAAGGATTTCAAGTAAGGGTGCCATGATTTCAAACACTGTAGAGAAGTGGTTTCGACTGTGGCTGTTCGTCCGTTTGGGATATTACTTGACCGGTGTTGGTGCCTTGTACTTTTTGCATACATGCATACAGTAATTATTGCATTGCACTAAAATCAGATGCGTCGATATAACACCGCTTTTCTTTTCTGCAATTTAAAGCCCACAAACAATATATGTACAACATAATATTGGCAAAAAATATTTTAAGTCACATCAGGGTTAATAAAATTCATATTTTAGTACAGTCAACCAATTTGATTCCTAGGCCATCATAGAACCTTGCCGTTTTAAATGCTATGTCAATACTGGTTACTAGGATTATTGCGTCGCTATGTAGCAGTTAAAATGACAGGGTTCTACGGTGGCCTAGGAATCAAATTGGTTGACCGTACGTTGAATTTATACTAGTTTATTTTTGTAGACTCTACATTAGTACAAAATTGGCAAACCCTCACTATTTACCCGAAGTGGGCGTACGAGTAACTTTAGTCAACTTCATGTTGGCTAAAGATGGCCTAGAAGCCCAACTTTTAGCGCGCGTAGTGGCTAAAGAAAGGCCAGACTTGCAGCAGGCCAAGTCAGATTTGACAACGCAAGGCGCTGAGCACAGAAGACTTTTGCAAGAGATTGAGAGGAAAATTCTTAATGTGCTGTCTACATCTGAGCATCTTTTAGAAGACGAAGAAGCTGTGCAGGTATACTTAAGACTTGAGACATGTATTTAGCAAATCGTTTACACGTAGTATAAGTTCATATTCCTGCACTTGGGTTTGCCTGTATTGCAGGAGACCAAATTACATTTTTACTTCAAATAAATATTAACATTGGGATTAAAAATTTGCGGTAAAGTCACCAGTAAGAACTTTAAAAATACAACAATACAGCAACAAGAATTGTGTGGCACAATTTTCGTTTTCAGATTTTAAACTCAGCTAAAGATACTTCAAATGAAATTAAAGAAAAACAAGAGGTAGCCATGGTCACTGAGAAGGCTATTGATACTGCGCGTGACGATTACGTGCCCATCGCAGTACATTCTACTAATTTGTTTTTCCTTATTGGTAAACTGGTTTGACGTATTTATTAGGTATCTGCAATTAAAATTATGTGACATGTACCTATTACAATTTATTCTTACCCCGCAGCATCCTTAGCAAACGTCGACCCAATGTACCAGTACTCTTTGGGGTGGTTTGAAACTCTATTCACAGCTGCCATCAACAACACAGAGAAGGTTGAAGATATACCAGAGCGATTAGCGATATTGCGTGCTTATTTTACGTACTCGCTGTACAATAATATCTGCAGGAGTTTGTTTGAGAAGGTTCGTAAATATATTCAAGACATTTCATTTGACGATGATCTCCTGAAAATCTTCTTTTCACACCTGCTATTCAGAAAAGAGTCATTGTTGCCCTGAAATTAAGGAGGTTCTACTTTTTTCCCTGATCCCGCTATTCAGAAAAGAGTCTTTGCTGCTTCAAATGCGGGATTTCAACTTATTTTCTAATAGAAAGTGTGTAAAAGTGTGTGTGCCATTCGGTAGCAAAATTATTTCCGTCTTGGGCGTAAACACTTGAATTCCTCGCTATGCTTGGGATTCTAATGCAGAATCTTTCACTTCACTCATGATTCAATATGCCGCACGCCGCAAATAGGTATATAGTTTTTTTTTTACCCTTGCGACTCAATTTACTATTGGACACTTAATTTTAATATTTATAAGTATGGTATTGGTAAGTTTTCGAATAAATTGATTTCTGATTCGTTATTTTACTTGTTCTTCAGGATAAACTGGTGTTCTCGCTGCTGCTCACGATTACAATAATGGTAGCCGAGGGCGAACTGGAGCAAGGCCACGTGTTGTTCTTGATGGGCGGGGCCCAGCCGCGGCACATCCCGCCCAATCCCGTCCAGTTCCTCAGCCCTCAGGCCTGGGCCGAGTTCATCGGGTATTTGTACAATACTTTTTATTGCAACACAACTTGACGCTTGCCTAATGAGTATCGTTTATTTACGAAAACACCCGTGTGTGGTGTAGGGTGAGAATAGCACCATTCCCTTTCTTGCCTTAGGCGTCGCAATATGGGAATCAGAGGGAAATATAATATTGACGAATAAACATTCTGAACATCTCACCTTTGTCAGTATCGAACAATACTAGTAGATGAGGGTATATATTTCTTATACCGGATCTATCACTAAGGGTGGGATGCAACAAACCGTCTGTGATTTTAAGCAGTGTTCGTTAAAATCTGGATGTATGGAAAGTTTGACAAGTCTTTTGGGATGACAGCTGGCGCCATATTTAACGTTGATCGGTCTGAAATCCTAAGTTGGTGCAACTGGTCCTAATAAGTCCTAATAAGTGTGTGATGACAGGTAAATGTTCGACTTGTGACTTGCAAACAATTCGCTTTTTGTTTTGATAAAGCGATTGCAGTTTTGGGGGGGAAACTAGAGTTCACTCGGGTTAAAATTTGTCTAGTCAATGAGCAACTTCACAGTGAAAAGTTGTATAATGTTAATGCTGTTATTTATTTATTCGTATGGCTAAATTAAAAATTAAAATCGTTCTTAGTTACAAAATGCATGCAAATTAGAGCAGTACACCCAATTGCTGGATCCATTGGGTTACGTTGTTATCTAGAGTGAACAAGTCGGTTGTTAATGCTGTTATTGCCAATATCACCGAGATAGCATGGAACCACTCAACGTAACCATCTAAGTGTTCAGTGGGTGGTCTCGTCGACAGACATTGCTTTACCTTTTCAATGTACGGGCGCCGTCGCTATGGGCTATGAGCGCTTCAGCCTTGATAGCAACTCCGTAGAAAACAGTACCACCGAGCACTAAGACAACACCATGATTGCAGATTGAATGAAATGGACAGTTTTCATGGGTTATATGACCACTTCATTGCTAATATACCCGCATGGAGCGAATATTGCAACCTAGAAGACCCACAGAACCAGCCTCTACCCGCACCGTGGGACAAGAAATGTACTCCCTTCGAGGTTCAATATTTATTCCTCAATTAAAGTAGGCATCATATAACTAAAACTACGAGTACAATACATCTTATTTCATTAATTTTCTTATTTTTCAGAAAATGATGATTCTCCGTTGTGTTCGCCTAGATATGATGGTACCAGCTGTTCAAGACTTCGTGGAAAGTATAAATATTATTATATACTATTAATATATTGCTTACAATATTATTTTAGCTGTTTTCTAATGTTTGTAGCATATTCTTTCTTATTAAAACGTGAAATTAATTTGCAGATAAGATGGGGCGAAAATTTGTTGAGCCTCCTCTTTTCGATTTACAAGCATCATACTCGGATTCACATTGTTGCATACCACTCCTGTTTGTACTAACTCCAGGATCAGATCCCATGGGAACTCTGCTTAAATTTGCCGATGATCAGGTAAATATAGTAAAACCAAAACGTTGTTCATGTACCTACTTAAATATTTGAGTTAGTAAATATGTGGCTACTTTATTTCGTTAGGGTTTTGGAGCATCTCGTCTTTTCACCCTGTCACTCGGCCAAGGTCAGGGCCCTATAGCTGTGAAGCTGATCGATGAAGGGATCCGAAGTGGCACTTGGGTGGTATTGCAGAATTGCCACCTAGCCAAAAGTTGGATGCCGATGATGGAAAAGGTATATTTTATTTTAAATAATTTTGATGACGTCATTTATGATCATAATATATTCTTTTTTTTTAGATTTGTGAAGGTTTAAAACCGGATACGACCCACCCGGATTTCAGACTCTGGCTTACTTCGTACCCCGCTGACCACTTTCCTGTATATGTATTACAAAATGGAGTTAAAATGACCAATGAGCCGCCCCAAGGTTAGAAAGTATAATATTGACATTTCGAGTAGTCTGTCTGAACGAATTTATATTAATCCGTGTAGAATGTAGAATGATTCCCGGAAGAAGAGTTCTTAACTTTCACCATATTATACAGGGTTAAGAGCAAACGTCGCTCGGTCGTACCAGAGCGACCCGATCAACAACCCGGAATGGTTCGAGGGCAACAAGCAGTCAGCGTACTTCAAGAAGCTGCTGTTCGCGCTGTGCTTCTTCCACGCGGTGGTGCAGGAGCGACGGCAGTTCGGCCCGCTGGGCTGGAACATCCGCTACGAGTTCAACGAGACCGACTTGCGCATCAGCATCACGCAGCTTAACATGTTCCTCAACGAATATAGCGTGAGATTTGTCGGCATTTTGCAAACATCTATTCGGTGACTTTTGATAATAGTTAAATGTTGATTCAAAAGGGTTTGTATTAGTGTTTTTTGTACCGCCCAAGTTAACCAATGCATGGAGCGTATCCATTTTACCAAATTTTACTTGCATTGCCTCACATCGGGATGGTGTCAGAGCGTCTTCGTCATTTGATGTCAGCTTAAGGGTGCTCAAAGATATCTGAACATGAACATACAATACCTTGATAATTAGACTCGTGTTCAGACAGTACGGCGTATGTACAATAAGTTGGAATATATTAACTTCATGCCTAATATCTCAGATGAATTCTCGTCATGCAATTTTAATAGGACGTGCAATTTGTGGCGCTGCGGTACCTGACGGGCGAGTGCAACTACGGCGGCCGTGTCACGGACGACTGGGACCGACGCTGTCTCAACACCATTCTCTTCAAATTTTATAACCCCAAAGCAATTTACGATAAGAAGTACAACCTTGAATCGACTGGTGAGATCTAAATAATCTTCCTACTTAATTATTAATTAAGTGTCTGAGCGTGAAATGCACCTCGATTTTTAATACGTTTTCTCCTGTTTCCAAATCTGTAGAGGCTAGAATTCGTCTAATTTGTTGAGGCTGGAAATATTTAATTGACGATAATTAAGTTCAACTTAAGGTCTGCTTATTTTCGCCAAAACGCCAGCACAATAACGAGATTACGAGACTGGTATCACTAAGTTCCGTTGACACAGGTGTTTACTACATCCCGGATTTGAAGGAGCATGGCGAGTTCATCGAGTACGCGCGCTCGCTGCCCGTGGCCACGCCTCCTGGCGTCTTCGGCTTCCATCCCAACGCGGACATCACCAAGCACTTCCAGGAGGCCAGCGAGCTGCTCAACACTGCCATACTCACGCAGGTATGCTACACTACTTTAGGCCTAAGATGGTTACCATTTTGTCACGATAACACATCCGTCACTCTGGCACTCGTCAAACAAAACGTGCACGGATCGTACGTGATAAAATGGGTAACCTGTCGTAATCACAAAATTTTCTTGAGCGAATATGTTTTGTCCGAAAATATTTTTATGACTTCTCCGAATATACAATTAATTACTTTTTCATTTACCATTTGATGTTATCCAAAGGTATCAGTTGTCCGAAAACACGATAACTTGATAAAACACGAACAGATTATCCACGGAATCGTTACGTCTGATAATGATATTGCGGGTATACTAATAATGGGGAATCATTGATTTGTCTAACAATTACAAAAGCGAGACCATAAAATAACCAGCTGTAAAAGTTCATAGTGAAATGTCGGACAAACGAGAAAAATGTGAAACGATGATTGTCGAACAGTTAAGGGCCAAATAAAAACTGGCTGTGACAGACGGACAGCCTCCGAGTGATCGCAAAAGGACATAAATCATTCGTGCTTAAGATAGGTAACCGATAAAATGTAACCAGGTTACGCCCGCTGGTCAACTGACTTTACTCAATTTAATTTGATATATTTGATTTTTATTTGGTTAAATTTTAATGTGGCTTTAGCAAGTAGGTACGGATCCTGACTAATTTGTCCCATTTATCATTGCTAGTAAAATAGAATCAGCATTTAAGTAGGCACATCAAACCGTGTAGTATTTAATTTCAAGAAGACTTTATGCCTATCTATTAGTTAGCAGTATCTAATATTTCTTATGTTTCATTAATTCACTTGTCGTCGTGCTCAAATCCAGGATCGTTTGGTAAGTAACATTTGTAAAAATAGTTTTTTTGTATATTCATGAAATGTAACAGTTGTATTATACCTTTTCCTTTTTTTTCACGCATATAGGATTTATTTAGAAAATATGCAGTAAGTAATGATAATTGGTAACAGCAATAATGATTTGAATAAATAAAATTACTAGCTACTATGTATACAAAGAACCTACGCGGAGCGACGGGATAAAATATAGCACAAATATATCCGAAATAACAAGAGATACGGAAATTTGCTCTTAGGAGTCACGAGACCGATTTTAGAAAAAATTAAAACTGCATTCAAAAATTTTCAAAAAAGCCCGGCCGGAAATGTGCCTATAAATCAGAGTATTTTTTTTTGCGTTAAACTAATAGTGCTGGATGTGGGGAACAATTTTTGTTAAGTAACTCTGTATCTATAATCACAGGAAAATGCCGGATTTCATAGTTTAATGTACGGTAGTGATATATGTATCTAATTAGTGTGATATGTAGGACACAATGGCGGGCGGAGGCGGCGGCGCAACGCCGGAGGAGCAGGCCATGGCGATCGCGGAGGACGTGCTCGCGCGGCTGCCCAACAAGATCCTGTCGGGCCAGTCGTTTGAGGGCGACCTCAAGCCGGCCGAGATGTCTCCCATGTCCATCGTGGTCATCCAGGAGGCGGCGCGTTTCGAGCGCCTTGTCAACATTGTCCGGAGCAGCGCTCGGGCCGTCATTGGCGCCGTGCAAGGTAATACTACTATTATCTCTAACAAACCCCGAGTGTGTTTATTGAAAGCGCTATTAACACATGTACTCGTTGAAATAGGTGTGAGCGTGCTAACGGACGTGACGGAGGAGGTGCTGACGAGCATGGTGCGCGGACGCATACCGGCATTGTGGGCTGGCAAGAGCTACCCTTCACTCAAGCCGTTCGCGGGTTACTTCGACGATCTTTTGGCACGACTGGACTTTTTACAGGTCAGTATCCTTTGTGTTCTAAAGTTATAAATTATTCAGTCATAACATAATGAAAATGCTCTGATTGCATATTTGACTGTGTGCAGCAATGGCACGCGAACGGGCCACCGGTGGTGTTCTGGCTGTCGGGCTTCTACTTCCCGCAGGCATTCCTCACCGCCGCGCAGCAGAGCTACGCGCGCAAGTACAAGATACCCATCGATCAACTCGCGTTTCACTATGAGGTTTTTTTTTGTCTATACAAGAGCAAAATTCTACTGACACTCAATATTAGATCTCCGACAGTTTTCAATGTTCTTGCATACAATATCAATTCACTTAAATCATCGTTGTCCTAGCGTTATTCCCGGTTTTGCCCCTAAATGAGCCCGGGGCCCGCTTTGACATCTAATCCCAAGATTTGGCATAGGCACTAGTTTTTACGAGAGCGTCTGCCATCTGACCTTCCAACCCAGACGGAAAACTAGACCTTATTGGGATTAGACCGGTTTCCTCACTATGTTTTCCTTCACCGAAAAGCAATAAAGAAGGATATTAATTTACTTACTTAAATACCTTAATAAGTTCGTTGATAAATAAATAATCCTTGTGTAGGTACAAAGCACGTTCGATCAGGAGGAACCACCAGAAGAAGGCGTATACGTTACAGGACTGTTCTTGGAGGGCGCCCGTTGGAACATGGAGTCATATTACATCGACGAGTCATATCCCAAGGTGCTCTACGACACCTTCCCGCCGGTGAGAAGATGTTTCTTCACGTTTCATTAGACCAGAGTTCAGTTCAGTACTGGATATGTCTTAGTGGAATAGTATAATCCGCCGTTTTACTTAAAAGCTAGCTGTTTTACAAAACAGCGGTTTTTTTTGTAAATTATTACATTACAGCTAGCTGTTTTGTAATGCGGTGGGTTGACGGTTATTACGATACGTTCTACAATATAGCGGCAATCCGCCGTATTTCATGACTGCTAGCTGTTTTACAATAAAGCGGCAATCTGCCGTAAAAAACGCCGTGAAATTGTTCGAGTAATATATGGCTTGTAGACCAGAGTTATACACTCTACGTTTCACTTCAACTGCGAGAAAATAGTTAAAACAAAGATTATTCATCCACTATCAATAATAAATTCCACGGCGAAAAGATTGTCCAATATGGTGGCATAATTTTTTCAATAAAATGCTTTGACTCCATGGACATATAATACTCTTATGCAGCTAAATTAAAAACTGGTTTAAAAATGGCTGATGGCTTACCATAAACCACCCACTTAATTTTGACGGGTAATGGTTTGTTGGGCACAACTTCATACTAAATCAAAGGGTCTACCGCGAACAGCTTTCGAAGCTTTCCCTCTCTGTCGCACTTGCGTACGAACTCGCAAGTATGACAGAGAGGGAAAACTTGGAATGCCTTTCGCGGTAGGTCCTCAGTTGTGCCCAACAAAAAAAATTGGAACTATGACAAGGACAACGAATGATATTTCTCTTTCTGTCACACTTATCGAGATTTGTATGCTACCATCTCGTTTGCACGTGCTATTATTATTACCATAGCTTGTCCTGAGTATTATACGTCCATGTTTGACACAGTTACAAAATATTGACACCAAGAATAAACGCATCTGACCGTTTATGGGCGCGTCCAAACGGCCGAACGCGGCGGACAGCATACAGGGCATGAGATAAAGCGAGATAGACAGCAGTCTATCCCGCTCAATCTCATAACTTATGCCATGTATGCAGTCAACCACGCTCGAACGTTTGGACGCGGCTATAGAACGGTCAGAGGCGTTTATTTTTTTTAATGATTGTTAGTTAGGGAATATAAACCGCCTGATGTTTGAAATAATTCTGTTTCCTGATTGATCGATAGCAAATACAAATGTTTTTTTAAAGGGTTGGTGGATTTAATACGGTGAAATTGGTGGATTTAATACGGTGAAGTTTTTTGATTGGTCAAATTAAAATGTTTTAAAATCATAAATATGTAAACATACATATTTTCCCTAGGGGCTAAATGTACTGGGTACTTTAGCCCCGCTTGCTGTTATTGCATTAGCCTAATATGACACATTTTTCGAGCATGAGAAGTGAAATAGTATTTTTCACAATCGTGTTATAATAGAGAGCTTTTTAGTCGAGTACCGTGTTTAGGCCACGAAGCTTGCTGAGTGGCCTAAGTAAGGTACGAGATTAAAAAGCTTGATTATAACACTATTGTGAACAATACTTTTTGTACGAGTTCATTAAAATTAATTTTCTACGAGTCAACTGAACTAATTTAACAAACTCGATACTGTTGAAATGAAGTGCAGCCTATCGCTCGTACGCTCGTTGATATCTTAAAAGACATCAACGAGTAAACTCAATAATCAAAGCGATTCTATTGGTCCAATTCATTACAGTTCGATAAAGCAGCCACGTGATTGGTCGAATTTATTTTAGTTCTATTTTCAATTTTTTTTCGGTTGTCTAGAGCGTATCGAAACAGTTATTTCGGTTGTTTCGGAAGTAACAGACTATTCAACGATGAAAAGAGTGACGTTGCAGTATTCTTTATGAAATCTTAATACACATCTTTTAATCGTCGAGTACAAAAAAATTGTTAACCTTTGTGTTAGGTTTGGCTGATCCCGATGAAACGCGAGGATCTCCCGGAAGCAGAGTTCTACAACTGTCCGCTGTACAAGACGGGCGAGCGGCGCGGCGTGCTGTCCACCACTGGACACTCCACCAACTACATCCTGTTCATGCGGCTGCCCGGCGCGAAGCCGCCCGACCACTGGATCATGCGCGGAGTGGCGCTCCTCACGCAACTGCACTTCTAGGTGATCATATTAACGTGACATCGGATTCTAGGGCTAGGTGGTACAACTGGTTCAAACGTCAGCATTGTTCTCAGTTCTCAAAACGTCCTTATGTCAACTGCTGGCACACCTAGTGATGTGCAAATTGCGGAAAGTTTCAAAAAAGTTGGAGAAGTTCTCGGAAATTTCTAGAAAGTTTCACAAGGAATTAAGGAAATATACGTACTGAGAAGCATAAAAATATAACTCTTATACACTATGTATACGAGTTACAGTTTTTTGCTTCTCAGTAAGTACGTAAATTTCCATGTTGGAAATGGAAAGTTTCAATTCACATACAAAAATTAGGAAAATTTCGGTAATTTTCCTATGTTATATTGCAGAAACATTTCGCAATACCTATAGGAAACTTTCCGCCGGCACATCAGTAGGCACAGCAACCCATAACAACACAATAACAATATAACTTAACAATGGCCGACAGACTTTTTGCTAGTATGAGGAAATGTCCACGACCACCAGATGTGGGCTCTAAGATGCCCTCTTGTCACTTATTATATAGTGTCCAGGATCCCTTATTGGCTAAAGACCTAAATGCTGAACATTATCCTATTTGTTGTGGTGGTGTGTCTGTTGTGATATACACCAGAACGATGGTTTACTCAAAAGGTGCAAAACTGATTGTGATATTGCTATGTATTGAAAGTCAAAGAAACATGTTAATAATAAAGTGGCACTACCAAAATTTCATATAACAATACCATTGTTCTTACATAATTTGATCTCATAACGCAAGACATGTTACAGTCATGACAAATAAGTGATAAGTAAGATTGACTTACTTATCACTAATTTGTCACGGCAAAATGTCTTGCCAGTGAATCCTGCGATCCCTACCTGACACGGCAGAGGGAGGCATAAAAATACCGCTGACGCATAGAGGAGGCACATTAAACATGTACTGCTCGTTGCCTGAAAGCAAATGACATTTAGTTTTTATACGTACGATACAGCCGCTTCTAATGTAATCTTCTTGTGACGGTTAGTTTTAGCTAAATCATGATTAGGTATGTACAGGGCTTAAAATACCGTTAAAAAGTTGGTATCGTTACCACTGTCAGACAGATTTAACGTTAAGTTGTAATTTAACGTCAAAACATGTACCGTTACTTATACTAATTTTACCGGTAAAAAAATTGTAACGTTACTATAGCTGTGCATTGAGCTAACGGTAAGTCAAAGGTACCGTTAAATCATTTTTAACGTTAGTGGGTAACGTTAATAGCAGCTTATTTATCTTTTGATTCACTGCCAGATACCATCGTTAATTCGTGAGTAATGCGTCGCCGAGTGAGGAATTAAACCGAGTTATTAAAAATGGGTAAGTGGACTACAATATAGCTTATTTATTTGGAAATTCAGTAGGTAACTGATGATGAACATTAAAGTATATTACTTCGCTTAAATTGGATAGTTTTGACTTCGACATATATTCCTCAAATATTTTCTTATTAACCTTTATTTGCTTGCTAAATAAAATTCCGCAATATTTTTTCATTTAAACTTTATTGCACATATAAAAAAGTACCTACTATTTTCGGAAATCCAATAATCGAAGTTGCAATTTTATATAAAGTTTGGCGCACCTGCACTGTACCTACTCTGTTATTTATTACTATTTGCAGGAACTACAAAAGTATTTTTTTTTTTAATCTTTTTTTAAGGAGCTTAGTCCTTAAACGAGATTGTCGCTCCATACGTCCGCTAGTGGAGATACAGCTATCTAATGCACAATTTGTAGGTCTTATAAAATGATTTCGCTTGCGCTGACTCAGTAACTTTGTAATCGCAGGTATTTGTATAGGATAACAAAGTTACTTATGCAGTTTATATATATCTGCCGTTTGATTGATGAATTGATAGGCTAAATACCATAATTTACTTTGAAAACAACGTTTTAACCGACTTCAAACTGGATTTTGGTGACAACGGGACCAATCTGAAAGTATATGCTTTCAAATAAAGACAAAAAATATCAAATTGGTTCATAAATTAACGAGTTATTGCGTAACAAACACACAAAAAAAAACCGGCCAAGTGCGAGTCGGACTCGCGCACGAAGGGTTCCGTACACGGAATAAAGAATCCATTGGAAGTGGCATTCAACCAATTTTCATAGAGAACCAGTGTTGCCGCACGCACACAACCGCACTTCAATAAAACACGAACACACAATTGCAATACGCTTTCGATTCGTTAAAACGTACTGTGGCAATAAGTTGTTACCGATAGCAAATTTTATATGCAAAAGGTACTTTAACCGTTACAAAGGGTGTAGCAGGATAAGCCTTCAAAAAATTGCCCCCAAAGCTTTGAGTTCAAAACTACCAGTTAATGTCCCGTCAAATTAAAATAATCCATACAAATTTTTAACCCTCTACTGCCACCTGGAACCCCACAATATTCATTTAACCCTAAAACGTTTTTACTTTTTTTCTTAAAAAGTGTAAATATTTCATAAATGTTTACACTTTTTGAGTAAGTATAATTGTCAAATTTTTCATAAATGTTGATGTGATCAATATAAACTATAAAAAAAAACTTCTTTTTTTTATTTATTTCTTACTCAAAAAAAATTACGATAAACTTAATCTAAATCTTCGCCAAACTGCATAACAGTTTGTTGGCGAATATACACTCTTTATAATTATGTTTTGGTATCTATATTATGTGTACAATCTACATATGATTTTATTTTTTATGCTTATTATTAGCGGTAACAAGGAATAGCAAGTGATGTAAACATGTGAACAAGTATTTCATCATAATTACCTACGGAGTCTCAGCCTTTCCTACCCTCAATGACAAAAAACTTGTTTACATTTCCACTCGCTTCGATTGGATCTCCTTATGACTATGTAATTTTTATTTTATATTCCTAATTGAAGTAACTATCTAACTACCTATTTTTAAAAGGAAGGCATCCATTAAACATGTTTTCAATTTAGATTTAAATATATGTATACTAACTAGTAACTAAAGTAAGATGGGTAGTGGAATCTGTTCACGGAATAATAAAACAAAAATATCATTTACTATTCTAATTCAATTCTAAACAAAAATCAAAACGATTTTTAGAAAAATAGGTAATAACATTATTTTTATGAGAATCAAATCAAAGTACTAATTATTACAATTTTTTTCTACGAACTTACGGCACCTGTCACCCAAGCCATGAAATTTGTTAATATAATGGCTTTACGTGTAAAAAAATAGTCGGATTTCACTTTTTACAGGATTAATGTTTTGCGAAACCGTAAAATGCTTAGACTATTACGCTCGAAGTTGTATAGACGATTATGTATACCTAGGACAGACTGTCCAGTTAGGTAGGTCCAACTTTGAGAAAGAGGTCAATCGTCGAATCCGACTCGGCTGGGCAGCATTCAGGAAGCTACACATCTTTTCGTCCAATATTCCGCAGTGTCTCAAGACGAGAGTCTTTGACCAGTGTGTGTTGCCAGTGATGACATATGGCACGGAAACGTGTTCGGTTACTATGGCCCTCATAAGAAGGCTCCAAGTCACCCAAAGGGCAATGGATAGGGCTATGTTGGGAGTTTCTCTGCGTGATCGCATCAGAAATGAGGCTATCCGCAGCAGAACCAAGATAACCGATATAAAGCCCTCCGAATAGGGAACATTACTGCCATGTTCTGCCGCCAGAGGCAGCACTACCACTTTCAGTATAGAATCAGTATCGAAATATAGGGATTCACACACACATGCACAATTGGTTGTCAAATGAGTGACAAGGATGCTTGCATAGACAAAACCGCAAGTGGGGACGAGATACAATGTCAACGCTGCTAGTGTCGCCACCTACGAAGAGTTTTGCTAAACATTAGTGGCAGTGGGCGGGGCACAACGCACGCAGAACCGATGGCCGTTGGGGCGGAAAGGTTATCAAATGGCGACCATGTACCAGAAGGCACAGCGTAGGTAGGCAGCCCACAAGGTGGACTGATAACCTGGTAAAGGTCGCGGGAGTCCGCTGGATGCGGGTGGCGCATGACCACTTTGGCACTTTGGCACTCCTTGGGGGAGGCCTATGTCCAGCAGTGGACGTCTTTTGGCTGATATGATGATGACTTCTAGCAGACCCACAAGCTCCATATTTAAAGACTCCAATTAGTTTTAAACCGACTTCAAAAAAGGAGGAGGTTCTCAATTCGTCTGTTTTTTTAGGGTTCCGTACGCAAAGAGTAAAACGGTTTGTCTGTCTGTCTGTCACCAGGCTGTATATCACTCATACCGTGATAGTTCCAGTTGAAATTTTCACAGATGATGTATTTCTGTTGCCGCTATAACAACAACTACTAAAAACTGAATAAAATAAATAGTTTTATAGATAATGGTACGGAACCCTTCGTGCGCGAGTCCGACTAACACTTCGCTGGTTTTTTTTTGTGTGTTTGTTACGCGATAACTCGGTAATGTATGAACCGATTTGATGTTTTTTTGTCTTTATTTGAAAGCATATACTTTCAGATTGGTCCCGTTGTCACCAAAATACAGTTTGAAGTCGGTTAAAACTTTGTTTTCAAAGTAAATTATGGTATTTAGCCTATCAATTCATCAATCAAACGGCAGAGATATATAAACTGCATAAGTAAGTTTGTTATCCTATACAAATACCTGCGATTACAATATATAACTAACCCTAAAAATTGGCTGCGTCCCTACTTCATGAATCTGGGTTTCGCGTTTTGCCTAATTTCGCTTTGCCTAACATTTTTACGTATACTTACGAGACGACCGCTTTGGTTAAGTTCAATTTGGTAGAGACCCTCCCTACGAAGCCGGGGGTCCCGGGTTCGAATAAGGGCATTTGTTTGTGTGATGAGCTGTAAAATTTGTTTCTGGGTATGTTTTCTATGTATTTAAGTATTTATTTATCTATATACTTAAGTATGTATAATATAGTCGTCATGTACCCATAGTACAAGCTGTGCTTAGTTTGGGACTAGGTTCGTTTGGGTAAGACCAACCATTATTACTATTTCGTAATTTTTATGTATGGATGAAAACGGGTGAGCTACTGGACTTCGAGACTGACAAAATTGTGATGGCTCTTTAGCACCTTAAGGACAACAAGGCCCCTGGAGACGACGGTATTACAACTGAGGAGCTAGAAGCTGGATAACGCCTAGTCCTAGACCAACTTTGGAAAATATTTGCTCGGTTGTATCGATGTAAACAATATTTAAAAAAAAACTTCTACACCACCTCTTGCAACAAATAATTACTCTACGGACTGGCCTAAATACACATACTGGCCGTAGGCTGTCAAAAAACCACGACAGCTGTTTTTTTTATTTTATGACAATATTTTATGGAGTATAACGGTTTGTAAAATATACAATGCTGTCAGAAAATTGGTGTTTTATATGCACAATAATAATTTTATTATTAATTCTAGTGACGTCATTTTTATACTTCAATTTAGGCGAAGAACTGATTAATTAAACACCAGAATAATGCACTGGTATAACAGGAAGTAACTTAAACTTAATTTTATTTTTTATTTCCCCTTTTTTCTGCCTTGTATATTTTAAGTTTTTATGGACAATTTAACAGATTTTTTTTCAGAACCCGTATACAAGATTTTGCAAAGAGGGCGGGCCATATTAAAGACGAACGATAAACATGAGTTTTATCTGGTCGATAAAGGCCCCGTCGTGTCGTCATGGCGGTGTTCCCGACACCATCAGGGGCATCGGGCCACCGCCGTCACATCCGAGAACTTAATATTGCGGCGCGACCATCACCACGACCACCCTCCGCCTAACAACAATTAAAAAACGTAAGTCTAATTAATATATAATTTGAACCCTTTACCAGGCAAAGGCAAATGTGTCCAACGGTGCCGGCTGAAAAGCATTTTTTAGGGTTCCGTACTCAAAGAGTAAAACGAGACCCTATTACTAAGACTCCGCTGTCCGTCCGTCCGTCCTTCCGTCCGTCCGTCCGTCTGTCTGTCACCAGGCTAGATCCCACATATACCATGATAGTTCCAGCTGAAATTTTCACATATGATGTATTTCTGTTGCCGCTATAACAACAAATACTAAAAACACAGAATAAAATAGTTTTTTATAGATAATGGAAAGGAACCCTTCGTGCGCGAGTCCGAATCGCACTTGGCCAGTTGTTTTTATACCACCGTGTATAGTGATGGCTGCCGATACCTTCGGCATTCAAACCCTAAAATTAACTTAATTTATCATAACTTAAGTTAAAAAACCGGCCAAGTGCGAGTCGGACTCGCGCACGAAGGGTTCCGTGCCGTTATCTATAAAAAACTATTTTATTCTGTGTTTTTGGTATTTGTTGTTATAGCGGCAACAGAAATACATCATCTGTGAAAATTTCAGCTGGAACTATCACGGTATCAGTGAGATACAGCCTGGTGACAGACAGACGGACGGACGGACGGACAGCGGAGTCTTAGTAATAGGGTCCCGTTTTACTCTTTGAGTACGAAACCCTATAAACTGTAACTAAATTTGATCCGTCATGGTACTAATTCCAGACCAGACCATAGGTGGTTTCAAATGTGTCCCGACAGAACACCCCGTTTTTGGCCATGTCAACCAAATCTAATCCACTCAGCGTCGCATGCAGCGTATCAAGCGCTGCATCATGCGACCGTTTATCATCGGCTGATTCAGAAGTGGCCATGCCTTTCTCGATTAGTCAATCGGGTATGTCTATCGAATGCACAAATTGCGCATAATGAACATCGATGGCCACATTCTCCATATGAATAAAGTATACGTCCTCCGGGAAGCGCGCGGTCTTAGTGAGAGGCGCGTGGGTATTCATTTGAGATAACGTAGTACGAATCTTATCCCTGTTAACCTTCAGATGAAGCTGGCTAACTCTACATTCGTTCACGAAACTCAAGCGTTCCTCATATATATCCTATCCAGCGCTGCGTAGATAGCAAGGTATATTTTAGTGTCCAATACGCCATATCCGCTAAATTACTGTCGCTAGACACGATTTATCGTTCGTCTTTAATATGACCCGCCCTCTTTGCGAAATCTTGTATACGGGTTCTGAAAAAAAAAATCTGTTAAATTGTACATAAAAACTTTAAATATGCAAAGCAGAAAAAAGGGGAAATGAAGATTACGTCCTCCGGGAAGCGCGTGGTCTTAGTGATAGGCACGCGGGTATTCATTTGAGATAACGTAGTATGAATCTTATCCCTGTTAACCTTCAGATGAAACTGGCTAACTCTGCATTCGTTCACGAAACTCAAGCGTTCCTCATATCCTATCCAGAGCTGCGTAGATAGCAAGGCATGTTTTAGCGTCCAATACGCCATATCCGCTAAATTACTGTCGCTAGACACGATTTATCGTTCGTCTTTAATATGACCCGCCCTCTTTGCAAAATCTTGTATACGGGTTCTGAAAAAAAAATCTGTTAAATTGTACATGAAAATGTTAAATATACAAGGCAGAAAAAAGGGGAAATAAAAAATATAATATAGTTAAAGTTACTTACTGTAATACCAGTGCATTATTCTGGTGTTTAATTTAATCAGTTCTTCGCCTAAATTGAAGTATAAAAATGACGTCACTAGAATTATTAATAAAATTATTATTGTGCATATAAAACACCAATTTTCTGACATCATTGTATATTTAACAAACTTCTATACTCCATAGAATATTGTCATAAAGTAAACAAAACACACATGTCACACATATTAAACAAAAAAAACAGTAATAAACATATAAAACATGGAACAAGTGTGTCTCTGCGGTAGTGAACAGTCAGTAGTCAGACACCAACAGCGTTGATTTTCAGCCAGCACTGTTGGACATATTTGCCTTTGCCTGGTGTAAAGGGTTCAAATTAGATATTAATTTGACTAACGTTTTTTAATGGTTGTTAGGCGGAGGGTGGTCGTGGTGATATTAAGTTCTCGGATGTGACGGCGGTGGCCCGAAACCCCTGATGGTGTCAGGATCATTTTTTTTTCACTATCTTTTTGCATTAGGAAATTATTAAAAGTGTATATTTTTAGAATTTGCATGAATTGCTCTTTATTGTTGTATTTTTTGTTTGATATTTTTTGTCACTATACAAAACTTATTAGCTCCCAAAGCAAAAATCTCCTACCAACATTTTTACCTTTGTACGTTTTTCTTGTAAAATTACTATGAAACTGAAAAAAACTAATATCAGCAATGAATTCTACGTCTTTGGTTTACACGAAAATGATACCAAACTTGCCCAAGTAGCCACGAGGACGAGAATAGATTTTTTTTAAAGACGACTGTTGGCGGCTATCTTTGTACCCCCCCCTCACGTTTTCCTCGTAAAAATGTTAGGCAAAGCGAAATAACCCTCTACAGCCTAAGCTTGTGAATACTTAAAATCAGGAAATTAAAGCCCATATAACGAAATTCAAAGAAAACTGTCACGCTTAAGTAGGCTTCATTGGTTCACGAGGTTATAGCCTTGTACTACCTACTGATACAACCTACTGTTCTTAAAAACACCTATACAAAAGAGTCAAAAATGGATAAACTATCTGCAGAAGCCCTTTAAGAGTAAGGAACCCTACTTTTGTACTTGTTCCGACAGCCACTTGGCCAGTGTTCTTATTGTTATCGAAACCGTATGAATAATTGATACCTATTAGTCCTAGTCAATATACACTCACGAGCAAACGTTTCGGGTCACCCTAAATTAAATAACCGCAATAGGTTTTTTTTAATATTATTCACTAGTCTTATTTACATAACATACTAGTCTTCGTAATACCCAAATGTATTAGCAATTTCCGGGATCCTATCATAAAGATATCAACATCCAAAAATGACGAGTTTATGTCTTTAGACATTCACGGTCGCGAAACACTGGATATCAAACTTGGCGCAGATGTGTTGAAGCAGGTGGACAAATTCCGCTACCTGGGTAGCGTAATAACATCTTCGTGCGACCTTGATACCGAGATCAACAGCAGGATCAGTGCTGCTGCTGCAGCGTTCGGTAAGCTAGATGCCAAGGTCTTTCGCTCGCATGACTTGAAGCTAGGCACAAAGGTCTCCATATATATGGCAATTGTGCTGCCTAATCTCCTTTACTCATCTGAAACGTGGACCGTATATCGTCGTCACACCCGCACATTAGATCGATTCCACTTAAAATGCCTCCGTAAAATCTTAAAGATCAGCTGGCCCGACCGTATACGGAACACCGAAGTTTTGCGGAGAGCTAACGTAGGTGGAATCGAAGCCTATCTCATGAGACGACAACTTCGCTGGGGCGGCCACGTTTCAAGGATGGCGGCGGGTCGAGTGGCAAAGCACATCTTTCATTCGGAACTTGAGGAGGGCAAGCGAAAGCATGGCGGACAACTCCTCAGGTACAAAGATGTGCTTAAGCGTCACATGAAAAATTGTGAAATTGACCCATTGCAGTGGGAGAACCAGGCAGCCAACCGCCAGAAATGGAGATCTTCAGTTAAAATCAAAACATCCACCTTTGAATCCCGTCGACGCATGGCTCTTGATTTCAAACGGGACGAGCTGAAAGCCCGACCACCTGCGGCGGTCAGCTATAACTTTGTGAATGGTGTGCTCACGTGCCCGTTGTGTACTCGGGTCTTCGTAAATAAGATCGGCTATGTGAGTCACACCAGAGCACATGAACGACATCAACGCCAGAGTTGAGGCAGTCGCCGAGGCCGAAACCGGTCAGGAGAGATTATTATTATTATTATGTTTTTGTTTTTATTTGTTTTTCTCTCCAAAGGAGGGTATTTTACTTCCATACCCGCGGGCTTTTGGCCAAACGAATATAGAAGGTAGGTATGTTACCTAAGGACTACCTAATGTTGTTCTAAAGCTAAAAATTTGCGTACTATTCTGCATGTGTTCATAATTACAGCTTTTTGTAGGAGGATGTATGTAAGTGGATGGACACCGAGGGTTTTGAGGCTGGTGTGGAGGGTGCGTGGAATAACACCTGTAGATGAAATTACGATTGGAATTGTCTTCACCGTATTTACTCGCCATTGGTTTTTTATTTCTACGGACAAGTCAGTGTACTTGCTGATCTTTTCAGTGTGAGTAGACGCTAGATTGTGGGTATTGGGTATGGCTACGTCAATCAGATACACAGTTTTTGCAGGTTTGTCGTGAAGTATAATGTCAGGTCTATTGTAATGCACGGTTTTGTCGGTGATGATAGTTCTGTCCCAGTATAGTTTGTGATTGGATGACTCTAAAACAATTTGCGGTGTATATTTATAGTAAGGGGTTCTGTTTTCAATAATATTATTATTATTATTACATAACATACTAGTCTTCGTAATACCCAAATGTATTAGCAATTTCCGGGATCCTATCATAAAGATATCAACATCCAAAAATGACGAGTTTCTTTTTTACTGTTATTTCTGCAGTTTAGATGTAAAATTTAATAAAGATCATGAAATAATTAAAAAACTGTAAAACATTTGGACTATTTTAGGAAATATGATGGTATTTCATCGATCAAAAACTTTTGCTCTTGAGTGTAGTTACAATAATACAGTGCAACCACCTGGTCCCTATTTACCTAACATCACAATTTTTGTACAAAATAAACAATGATTAGATTTCAGATTTTCAGATTTTTATTGCTATTTATTAGGTACTAAACTTCAAAAGTTTCTTACATTCGCCCACTAAGCAGGTTGCAGTACGGGTCTTCATGTAGTTCTTAATTCCTGTAAACAGCATTATTTTTTCTACGGCCCATGTTAAATTCCCGGCGATACCTATTATTTTTTTAAAATCAAAACAGCTGACGTTATTAATCGCAAGTCTCAAACTGTTACCATCAAATCGCACGACGCAATACCCTCCCGCACTTGACTTCATAGCGCAATGTATTGTAGGGCAAGTATACGATTGTAAGAAATACAACAAGGCTCACGGTAGCCAGTGTACGAAATGGCAACAACGCCAATCAACCAGCGCCGCGCCGCGCCGCGCGGTGCGCGTGCCCGCGTCTATCGGTAGCGTGGTGTGGCAACGTAGCATTACCGATTAAAATAGTGTTACTTTAGTAACGTTATAAATAATGTGAATTGGGTAACGTGAACAAGCTCTGCAATGAAAAGTAAAATTACCAATAAAAGTAACGTTACTTGGGTAACGTTATAATAATGATATGTTAATAAGTAACGTTACAATTTACTACCGGTACTAAGGTATTGTTATGATTTTACCGTTACGTAACGGTATTTCTAATGTGAATTTGGTAACGTTAACAAGCCCTGGGTATGTATACACTCTAAGCAGTTGATATATGAAGACTCTACTAAGGAACCTGTAGTAAAAACTAGAAACACGTTGATAGTAAACTACTGCTGATATGTTGACATCATTACCTACAAACCAGATACAAGCTCATGTATATTTACGATTTTTATACGTAACTAACGATTTCAAATACTATTGAAAGTTATAATAATTGGGAAAATGTCGAGAACCCTGGTGGTCTACTCTATATTAACTCAAACTAAACAAAATAAGGCATTAGGGTCTATCAGAGGGTGGATATGGGCCAAGTACCTGAATAGGTAGATTTTAATTGCCTTTTTATTAATTTTAACTAGTGGCCAGTTTTACGGGTTTTTTTTATTTCGATAGTTGGTATGATATATGCACGGAATACTTAAATAAGATGGAAGCATCGTGTTAGCTAGTTACTTCGGAATCCTGTGTAGCCAGCCCAACACAATCAACACTGAATTTGTACATATAGTTAAACACTACAGCAAAATGCTTCTAATTGGTTAAAGCTTTTAATTCCATTACGATTTCACCAGTTGTAATTTTTAGGACGAAAAGTAACTTAAAACTGCATTACTTGCGGTCTAATTTCCAATGCCAAAAAAATGTCACATAAGTTTTTTATCAATATAGGAGCCAATTTGGGGGGAAAGGGAAAGGGGGGTTTCAAATATGGAAATGATATGAGAATAGTCTTGATACCTGCTCTCCTTCTTGCATTAGAGCATAACTCAACGTGTGTGAGCGTGACGTAATTTTGACGGAAATTGACATTTACTTTTTGATTGCAAAATTGAGGCCCTGTTCAAATGAAGTTGACGTTTGATTATGTTCAAAACCAAAGGTCTTATGTTACTATGACACTCTATGGTGATACACCTATTTGAAAATTTGGAATACAAAATAGAGGTGAGACCAAGATCATAATTATCAAAATTTTATATTCTTGGTATATATCGTTTATATAGGATATCGTATGTGTATGTATATAGTTAAATCAATTTTAAATGCCCTTATTTCTTAGAGTAAGAGCGTTTGCGTACTACGGCCGATCCGAACCTGATTAAATATCAGTCCGAAGTAGCAGTAGGTATAGAGCTATTTTTGAGAAATTACGTCCGAAGAAATCGGGTAAGTATTAACGAAATTTTGATCTTGTACGCGACCTCATACACGCAGTTCGCAAACGCTCTAAATGGAGATGGTGCTGAAAGCAACTGTCGAGAAATCGTGTAACTCACGAAAACATGCTAACACTTTTTAATCAAAATACGTACAAGTATTAAATTAATTTTAATATTTACAAGGATACTAAGGACTCGCAGAGTAGGTATGACATATCATTATGATAATAAAATTGCACATTTGAATTTCTTGATGTACCGTGTGATTTGTTTTAATAACAAATATAATTTTTGTACTCGACGATTAAAATATGTGTATTAAGATTTCATAGAGAATACTGCAACGTCACTCTTTTCATAGTTGTAGTCCATGTTACTGTCGAAACAATCGAAATAACTACTTTTCGATACGCTCCAGACAACTAAAATAAATTCGACCAATCACGTGGCTGCTTTACTGAACTGTAATGAATTGGACCAATAGAATCGCTTTGATGTCGTACGCTCGTTGATGTCTTTTAAGATATCAACAAGCGTACGAGCGATGAGCTATATGATACTATTATTTGACATAAATAAATTCATAACGCGCTTCACGCTTACATCAGAGAAAACATTTTTGACAAAGAAATATTTCTTGTCTTTAGCGGGTCTACTAGCTTTTAATAGCTCAACTGGGTCTACTAGTCGATCTGTGTATTAATATTTTTCATCAGAATATTTAGTGTTTTTCCAGCAAGGTACTATAAATAGGCTTATTTTTAAACAATGATGACACTTAAGTTTTATGTATTACTGAACATTGGCTTAGACAAAAAAAGAAACACAAATATGTATCAAGAGCAGCACGAACTGCCAATCAACCGTCATGCAGTTTCGCAGTAGTTTTATTATTTAACCATTTAATGTGTCCTTTTAAGAAATAAACGATTTAATATTTATATTATAATTTTTGTCTTTGTGAATTTTAAATTAGTGTGTTTATCGATAAGTACATACATTCGGCATGCTACCACTCTAGTCATACTGGCATTCGCCCCGTTAAAATGTCAAACGCGAATAACGCGATACATTGCTGTGACATTACGGTAGTTCCTTAATCTGCGGCTTTGGCTATCAAGCAATGCAAAGCAATGGCGAATGTCATAATCGATTGCGTTTTTATTCAAAAAACTGTTATTTTAGTACTTACCGGTGATAGAAATTCGCTCCCGGAGGAACCTTTGGATCCTGGCTTGCCTGTCGGCACGACTAAATTGCAGAACGCGGCACGTTTTTATTTTTAATACGGCAAAAATCGTCACCCACGGTCAACAGACAACTGATCTGCGTTTTGACTGCGTTTGACAGTGTTATGAGTGTTCACTCATAACATCGGCTACACGCACCCCGCCCGTTACCGTTTCTATAGTATTTACTTGTTCTGTGGATATATGTAATTATTATGTATTGACTTTTGTTCGTCTTCAATAAAAATATAATAAACCAACTGTTTTTGTCTGCCTTTAACATCATATTAAATTAATACATTAAATGTGCATTATTGTGGAGCCGGGAAATAAAGGATATCCCAATTATTAGGATAATAGTACGAGGCAAGCAATCTCTAGTTCCGGCCGAGGTATATGTATAGTGATGTTCTCAAACATGCAATGACATTTTTAACGCATTCACTGCCACCGCCGCATATATGCGTCACCGTGACTTTCACGCAGTGCCTTCGACGCACAGACGCGTTCATAGTATTAAGTGACTTTCACCCAGTGCCTTCGACGCATATGTGAGTTGTAGATTTTGAAATGTTCCTCTTACGTCTAAAATGTTACTGGTTGGATCAGAAGGTATTATAAATGGTAGTAGAAATTATAAGTAAGTAAAATATAATGCTGATGAAAAGACTATAGGTACGCACTTGAACAAAGAGGTTTTGTTATCAATACAAACTTTAGTTAATGTTTCCTAGAGTTAAAATAATTATCTAGTACCAATGCGAACACACCACTGTCAAGTTAGTATGAACTCATATCTGCGGCGGAGGCACTGGGTAATAATCCGTTGAACTCACATATGCGTTTGAGGCACCCAGCAAAGTGCGGCACCTGGCGAATGGCAAGAAAAAGAGGGTGGCAGTGAATGCGTTAAAAAGCCTTACAATTTTATAAATGGCTAAATGCTATTGTTGTTTCACCAATGGGGAATGGATGAAAATCTTAGAAGTGCCTGATTTTTTTTTGGTGTTAAGAATAAACTTTCCTTGATTCACCTCATATTACAAAAAAAATTTTGAATATCTGACCCTGATAATGACAAATATAGCTGCTGCAGCTGTCAATATCATTGCCAGTGTCAGTTTACCACGGATTTTTAAGATATTTATTGTAATATGAGACGAATCAAGGAAAATGTCTCATTCGCCGTCCTAAACCCAAAACGTAAGTGAGGAAACTGTTTATATTTTTCAAAAATAATTGACGCACCTGAAAAATCTGCAACTTTTTTCTGGTGCTAAGGAAGGTTATTCCTATCACCAAAAAAAAAATCAGGCACTTCTAAAATTTTCATCCATTCTCCATTGAAGATAAAACAAAAGAAGATAACTTTTCAGGCCAAGACCTCGCCGCACCTGAAACGTCACACTTCGCATTTATAAGGAACGTAACGTCTATATTTCATGTTTGAGAAAATAATTTATATCGCCCTGTGATATTTGCGTTAATAATGGATTATAGTCATTTTAATAATGGATTACTGCATGATTACCGTTTCCAAAATAGGTTACTATAATGGCGAGATGGGGGAGCACAGCCCGTCATGCCATGACACGACAGGGTTGTCACTCAGGTTGCAAAAAAACCGTTAGTTATTTTGGATTCGAAACATAGACACAAACTCTGTGCTGTGTAAGAGGACCGTAAGTTGTCGCAAAATATAGGTAAACTCGTTTAACTTACTCGATAAAGAAAAAATGCTATGTCTTGGCAATCACATTGTCATTCATACCCACTTCCCGACTAAGTAGGGTCATTTCGCCGGTTAGCGACCACCTAATTTTATATGCTGGTTAGCGACCACTTAGCTGAGTTGGTGAACTGAAAGCATATTTTCTCGTTTTTTTAGTTAATTCCTATTCGATAACTACAAACAATAATGCATACGGCTAACTGTTTCAATAGGCTCTGTAGAATTGATGTTATCTTCAATTGAAAAAACCATGTTCTTCAGATGGTCGCTAACCGAAGGTGGTCGCGTAACCGGCGAAATGACCCTACTGGTTGAATAGATCCTAAAGCACTCTGTAGCTGTAGTGTAGCCTACATAAAGCCCGCGTGGTGACCCTAGCCGGCGACAATGGATCGCAACAATGCCTCCGGAATTAATTCATCCCCACGTGAACTATTGAGCTGCTGAGACAATGTGTTCATTTGTTACATTTTACTGATCACTGCTTATTGTTATTGCTGTCATCGTACCTTTCTGGAATTGTGATACAGATACAGTAGTACGGGTAGTCGTGCAGAATCTGAAGTGATGTTCATGTTACCAACACATGTAGATATATGTAGATTCATATATTTAACCATAGGTAGATCAGCCTCAAACTATGTTTAAGTGATTTTAATTACGCGTACTTACTAAACGCCATAAATGAGAATATTACAAGTAGTGCCCCTGTTTTGAACCATGCATGGGGGGCCAGTGAATGATCTGTAGGTATATGTATACCATTCGTAATTGTTCCCAGTGCAATTAACTTCATATGGCTACCTAATCTCACCTATTTACGCATGTTCAGGTACAGTCACCGGCATCAATATTATGATGAATCAAAGGCCGCAAAAATATCTGACATGACCTTACGGCTCTAGGAAAAGAGTTGTCATCAGATATTTTTGCGGCCTTTGTTCAATCATATATTGATGCCGGTGACTGTACAGTCGCCATCATATACATCGGAGCAAACAAGCACGTCACAAACATCGGAACACACCTCTATTTTTAAGGCATTAGGGTGCATGTGCCGATATTTTTGAACACCTATAGTGTACCTATGTATGTGATGGCGACTGTACGTACGTTACTTTTAATGCTGCGTAATATAAAGACCCGTTAGATATTTTGTCAGAAGAAATACTTATTAGTACAGTCAGCATCATACACATTTATACATTCTAGGTGTTCTAGGATCTTATTGATTAGAGATATGGTCGAAAAGAGTATACATGTGTACGTACGTAGTTAACTCAATACATTGTTTACACCATCGACAAAGTCAAACGAATCTTCATAAAACAATTCTTTCTTTGCTTAATCAAATCACCTACACAGTGTATGATAACAGTAATAGTCTGCTTTAAAACTAGGCCAAGTCGTAAAAGTAGAATTAATATCACAACCAGTCATACGACCTAAACCTAGTGAAAAATATCCAGTAACTCGAATTATTTGTACAATCGAACAACGGGAAGCTTGACTGGTGCAGATTTTCTCACAATTTATTTGGCAAGCCGTAAACTTGGGCAAACTCATCGGAACAAGCACACGAGGTGATTCCCTGCTGAGTTTTTATTGCTATGCGATCTGTTCGCTCGAGTTCTTCCAAAACCTATTTATTTCGTGATAATATTGAAGTGAAGGAATATTCGTTTTCATGGAATCCTTCGCAAAATTATAAGTACTCATTTTATGAATAATGTTTCGCCTCTGTGATTCTTTTGATCTGCAAATTGTGAATGAAGCTCAATAAACGAGTAGGCAATAAAAAGGCAAACAGTGTAATACAAATTAATCCAATATAACGGGAGATAGGTATATTTAAAGCCCCATACGTTCTGGTAATTGGAGGTTTCCTGGGTAAAGCCGGGGCGACGGCGGCTCGGCGCGCGGCCGCGCGGCCGGCTCGCGAGCTCCGCGCGCGTGCTGGCATTGCGACTACGTAATACTACGTATTACGGGGCTGTCATTTAGCATGAAAAAGCTTGCATCCTAGATACGTCATGTATTAAATAAGCGAGTAGTGGGCGGTGGTGGTGGGGCGGAGCGGGGTCGTAGTACGGGAGGCACTCGGTCTGGCGCGGCGTTGTCCCGGTAACGCAAGATATTGATCTGCGCCGCCCGCCCCGCGCGCAGCATCCCGCCCCCTCGCCCCGCGATGCGCGCCCTTGATGCTGCCGCTCGACCGCTCGCGCTGACACCGCCCCCCACCGCCCGCCACCCTCCGCCCGCGATACAAAATACTTATTACACTCGCACAACATACTCGACGTAATCCAATACAGAAATTTTACTTATGCCCCGTGATGCGGTGGAAAGCGTAATCCGACAGCTTGATTAAATTAAGAGTCCTCTGTGATATTACCTATGGCTTAACAACATTATCAACTAGGTACGCGGGGAAAAAGTGCTGTCGTTTATTAAATTTTGCTACCTTTTTACCATAGATTAAGATAAATGATACCTACTCTAACAAGCTTTTCGCGTGGATAAGACTTTATTGGTATTGGTCAATAACTAAGGGTGAGATAAGTATGCCATAACATAAGGGTGAGACGAGAATGGGGTGCACTTGGACACTAGTAGCTATATCAGGTCTGCGATGGCAGCAGTAGCAGTAGCAGGCCGTCAATAGCACCGGCTTGTGATTAATGGCGCCTTCCCTACGTGTCGTGCCATTAATTCAAATCCATGATATCTTCACGTGCATGGTAACGATTTCCACAAATTTGAGTAGGTATAAGCATTTTGCTGCATAAGTAGGTGGGTTTTTGAACGAGCGAGCGCAGCTAAGGAAGTTTTCCGTTTCAGCATGGGCCTAAAATTATTTTCTATGTTCCGCTGTTCTCCTCTACCTACAGCTCGCATTTCTCAACCGATTTTCGTGAAATTTCGTAAGCAGGTTTAATAATTATAGGTACCTATATATATATATATATATATATTTAAAAGCCTTATGTGTCCCACTGCTGGGCAAAATCCTCCCTATTTTCCTTCCACGTATCCCTATCCTGGGCAGTCTCCCACCAGTCTTGGTCAAAGAACTCAAGCTCGTCTCGCCATCTCCGACGAGGTCTACCGCGACGCCGTGTTCGGTTGTGTGGGACCCACTTGGTGGTGATTTTAGCCCACAAGTCTTCCGGCATGCGGCAGATGTGCCCGGCCCAGTCCCACTTAAGTTTGGCGGCTGCGTGAGCTATACTATAGGTACACTTAAAAAAAAGACTGACTCGGCTCAGCTCACAGAGCCACTAGTTAAGTCTAGTTCATACATCTATTAGGCGACCTACTCGTAATTATACTAATTAGTAGTTAATAATAAAACCTATCGTTTTACGTTATGATATTACACTAATAGGTAATCATCCTGCAGGAACTTGTGTGATGAACATGAATGTTTCTTTCCGAATCTACGATGTTTTCTATGTACCTATTTATTCAAGTATCTATGTCTAATAAATATATGGTCGTCTATTACTGACGACATCAGCCTTATTTAGTTTGATTTGTGCAAGATTGTCCCCTAATATTTATATTATATTTATTTTATTATTAAACTAAAGGCGTACAATGTAAGTCTATTTTATTTATTTATTTTAATAAGTACAATTGTACATACTTAAATGAAGCATTGCCCTACAAAACTGTGCATTGCCCCACAAAACTGTAGCATTGTCCCACAAAACCGTCTGCTTTCGAACTTCTTAGCAACGATTCCACATATCCCTGACCAACACCCCCTCTAACACACTCAGAGAACCAATAAAATCTGACTTGATTAAGTTGAACTTTCAACGAAATGTTCCACACGAGCTCGCTATGACTTGCAACAGGGGCGCGTTAATTAAATCAATCGGAAGCGTGATGCACTCGAGAATACGGAAGGTCTATCTGAATCAATACGTTGTACCTATACCAGTATGATGGCAATGTGTCGCTCGCGCTTGCACGTGCGCCGAGCTAACGGTCAGAACGAAAGCAAGCAATACATTCATATTATATAATTAAAATCATATTGATTTACAATATACCGAGTCAGATTGATCCTCAGTAGTCAGTACTCGTACGTGGCTAACTATTTCACGTACAGGAAAGCGGGAACGATCTCGAAATGGTTTCGTTTCACGTGCTCGCCCACAGCATACGTGTTCGCATCGCGTTAAGTTGACCTTTACCAAAAAAAAATGGCGTTTTGAAAGTAACTCATATTCTTATGGGAATAGAAGAACATTGTGATCGCAAACGATCAAGTACTCCATTCAGAATGTGGAACGCACTACTGGTGTATTCAAATTAGATTGCATTCCTTCTTCGAGGTAGCTCCGCACTAACTATTCGATTCCTGTCTAATCTAGATAATTAGTTAGTGGGATAGAGCCCCAGTAAAACAATAAGTATAGGTATTTGGGTCTTTTCATATTTACTTAGTTATACAATTTTATTTTTAGAAAATATTGCAGCGAGTAAGAATATTTGGGGACCGATTTTTCACTCGAAAACTGTCAAAAATTATGAAATTCTATTTTGAAATAGCGATAGAATATTGAATAACGAGTGGAGATAGGAAGTGCCTGCAATTTTGTCAAAAATGGGCCCCCAGTTGATGCATAGTAAACCTTTGTTTCGCCTCATTTGACCAGATTTAGGTTCTAACGAAAAATACCGAGAAAACAAATTTTCTCGGAAACAAGACCTGGCTTTCTCGTCCCCGTATATAGGGGTTTATTGAAAATTTCATCGAAATCGTTAGAGCCGTTTTCGAGAATGTGATTGCAAATATGCACAATAAATACACAAATATTTCTCGTTTAATAGTATAGATAGGACATTTCTCATTTAATAGTATAAGATCTATCTTCATTTGGTTTGGACTTTGCAGTATTGAAAACCCATAATTAGAATCTAATTTTTCTTAGTTGATAAGTCGTGATTGTATACTAACAACTTAGGGATATTAATGTCCGAAATAAAGAATTAAATTGAATTAAATACAGGCACAACGAGGTTGGGCCGCTATATGCGAATATAGGTCAGAAACTAAAATCTGATTCCAGTCTCAAGGACCAGGATACCTTCATCATCATCATTCTCAGCCTGTAATCGCCCACTGCTGAGCATAAGCCTCTCTTCGCGTACGCCACCCATCCCGGCCCCGTGCTAGGCTCATGACCCGCGGTCTCGGAGCAGGACACCTTGCCGGTCCCAATATTCAAATGGTAAAACATTCCAATTTGATTATGATTTGATTCCAATGTGTTACGCGCGCCAAGCTAACATGTCAAAACAAGCGCATGTAACATAAACATCAAATCATAATTTACTTTGAAAACCGACGAAAAAACAATCATCCCCTATTTTCCTACCCTTAAGGTTAGTTTTTTTTTCCAAATTTATATGGGACCAACTTCGGGGCCCTTTCCAATAAAAAAATATACGCGTCCACTTGAGAACCTCCTCCGTTTTTTTCGTCGGTTGAAAATCAAATTACAATGCGTAACGCACGTCTCGGATCGACCTCCTGACTATATTTATTCATAATATTACAGAGAAATTCTAGTCCCAGCATTAATCCTTTTACAATATCTAACTTAAAATGCGGTAATCCTCTTTGCGTAATAAATAACATTGTACACGAGTAATTTACGTAGCCGAGGAATTATCCAGCTGCGCGCCGCGACCACGGACGCCCCCAGACGTGCGAGCTACGTCTTGCACATTCGTAACTCCTGGATGTTACATATGGTTACTAATGTTTATAACATAGGTTAAACACAGATTGAACTAGAATGTACTTTACTTATCCTCCTAAGGCCCCACGTACAAATTTCAAAATCAAGTTTGAACTTTTACTAAATGTCAAATAGTTCCTAATTGAATGACACAAAATCGTAGTCTGGGCCCCAGGAGGTTAGAATAAGTATAGCTGCTTCTTTTTATATAACCTTCTTAAAACTACAACACTATTCGTTGGCTTACACAGATTTCTTGACTTAACTTACGTATCATCATCATCATATCAGCCGAAAAGGATTTTTTTTACTCATCAGATGATGGAATCCCAGGGAAATTGAGGGCAACCCTCAAATTTTATAGGCACGCGTGTATTAGTAATTCCGGTATTTTCCATTATAACTCGTCGCAATTTTGGTGAAGTGGAACCGATGATGAAGACCACAGATGACTTATGGAACTCCTCAAAGATGTAAAGTACGTCAAAGATTCTGACATGATCCCGTTGAAGTAGCAACTAATGAAGTGTCAATGCTGAGATCCTTAAGGAATCGACGGAACTCCTCAAATATTATCAGCCCACACTTAGCGACTTGGGTTTTTTCTGTAGGTAATAATCAACGCATTTGCTCTCGGAGAGCAGTTCATGTGGTAAATTGGAAAAGAAATGTGGAAATTTACATGTACATATGTGGCTTGGCGAAGTACTGAATTTAAGTCGGTTTAAACTTTGTTTTTAAAGTAAATTATTATTACAAGCTTTTATTTAACTTGCACTGTTCGTATGTATGTATGGGGTAAAGGTATAGTTTGGATGACAATTCAATATTGATTTGATTTTTTTTTGACAGTAAAAGCTTGTAACAAAAATTGAACTTTTGACCAAAACTTATTTCATCTTGAAACTATTTGAGATTGAAAAAAAATATTACAGTTTTTGTCTTAATATATCAAGTATATTGGGCTTGAAAGGTAAATCACAGCTTCAAAGCAGTAATCACGAAGGAATGCAATCGATAGTCCATTGTGTCGATCCGTCACTGTTCGTTAGCCGGCTCATTGTCTACCGGTCGCCATGACGAGAGACACCGTCCGCTGCCATGCCACTGCTCAAATTAGACGCTCAGGCAAGCATTGGGGATTCTAAATCAGTTATTGGGTAGTGGTAGCCATTAGTGGATAATGTTTTTAAGTTAAACTGATGGTCCCGGTTCTTGTCTATGGTAGCAGTAGGTAATTATGTAATTAAGCCAAGTTAGAGACCCTCGGGAGGCTTGAAAACTCCTAACAATCCAGTTGCCAACTTACTTGACAAAGCTTATTCTCATCAAGGTCTAGTTTCCTCTTTGGGTTAGACGGTCACAAGGCAGTCGCTTCCGCAAAAATCTAGTATGTACACCTACGTCAATATTTGGGATTAGGTAGCAAGCGGACGCCAAGCTCCTTTAGGATGCAACTGAAATAACGCTAACATGAGGAGGAGAAAACTAACTTAACTATTATATGGAATTAAAGAGGTTCTTCTGCTGCCTGCAGGAAAGGCCAATTTCTGAATGAAATTTCTAACACCTACTTTACTTTGACTTAACTTCTTTACCTTACATTTGAATGGGAAACCTCTAACCCCCGTCAAAGAAAGACTTCGATATTTATGGCGTAGCGGGAACGCTTGTAAAGAATTTCATTATAAATCCTACTCAGCAATCGAGGACTATTCGAGCTACGGTTCTTGAAGAGCGCAAAGTTTGTTTTGTGAAAAATAACAACCGTGAAATGAGAGTTTGAGTTGGTATTACGGTCGGCAAAAAGCAAACTAAGTCGCGCTGCGTGTGCCATGAATATTGTATGGAGTCTGAGTGGCTTTTTGCGTAATATTGCTTGTGTTTTTTCATATACGTTTCGTGAATGAAGGGCGTGCATAGTGTTTTATAATCCGTAAGAATAATTTACAGTAGGATAGGTACATAATCTATAGATGATACTGGTTAGTTTATCAAAAGACTTAATCGTATCCATGTCAAGCAAAAGTGATAAACGTTGTTATGAGGCTGGTGTATGGAGCATTGTTGTTATTGTCGGCGGCGTGTGGTGTGCCCGGTGACGCGGCGTAATGACTCGTGTCAACAGCAGAGCTCCCGCCGCACGCCGCCTATTCATCTTGCGCTGAATATTTAACCTCTGCCCGACACGTTCCGTCGTCAAAAAACAATATTGTGTGCAAAAATAATAATAATCCTCGCGAGATTACCGGCAGCCGCCGCCACCGAGAGCTAAGAGAATCTGTTTTATTAAAATTCAGCCGTTGCGCGCATTATCATTATCATGGGAGGCGTGTAGGCTCGCTCTCTAGCTTTAAATGCTGCTTCAATTTTTCAGACCGCGAGCAAACCGGTGAAAAAAACGGCACAATCCGCCCACAGCGCTATCTCTCGGCAAGGAGGATTTAATTAAAATGCAGCACTTACATCTGGCCACAGCCTCCCGCGCCCCGTCGTGCCAGGCCCGTGTCGCCGCCGGCCCACATACTTGGTAGCGAAACTGCCGGTGTTGCCAACCCTTCTAATTAAATGATAAACACTCGGTGGCGGCTTCGCCAGTGCTTCTCGTTTATTTTTAATTTGATTATCATTCCTTTGAAGTCCGCTCCATACGAGCGGAATATAAAAACAGCGATATATAGAATTGTTCAACTCCGTATAATTCGGGAAAGCGTTATTGGGGTGGCTGGTCAAAGTTTAGACTGTCTGATCCGTAAAAAGCCCGTTCGATCGGGTCCCCGGGCCGTGTTTATACTCGTATGGCGTACGTGGCTGTGTGGTAGCTATTAGCTCGGCCGCCACCGCGCAGAGCGTGGAGCCAATCGCTTATTGGGATTGGAGGCACAGCCTTTCGGGCGGCTGGGTCCGCCGGCGGCCTTCCAATTTTAATGTTATGTAACTGAACCGAATTAATTCGCGCTGCGCCCGCCGCCCACTAGTTCAAACACTCGCCACCGAACCAATTTCGAATAAATATTGGTTTTTTAGCAATGTAATAAGAGTTGCGGTCGATCTGTCGTAATTAAAAAGCCCATTCAGCTCGAAAATGGATTCGAAATTGTGGTTTCCGCCTGGTACATTTGAAAAGGATTCGTATCGAAATTAATTACATTCAAAAGAGAATTCATCCTAATGAGGTACTGCATAAAGCTGTGTCTCTCCAAGGTATCGCGTCAAAGCGATTCGTTGATAACTATCTATCCCCTGAGTATATAAAAAATACGATCCAACTCCATTTTTTTTGCTCGTTTTAGTGACGATAGCTTCGATACTATTATGAAACTCTGGACTTTATATGGTGAAAGGTTTATAACTTGGATTAAAATTGGGTAATGACATGGTCCTGAAAGCAAAAATCGTCTTCCCTGTGATGAATAGTTAAGGGCTTTTACGAGCATAAGTATATTATATGTTTGTAGCGCATACAAATATATAAGAATAGAATGCCGTTTATGCGGGTTTTAGAGTACAACCTATATAAAATTTGCTATTAAAGTTAAGGAACGCTGACGGCCCAGGGTTCGGATCCCGGTAAGGGCAAATATTTGTGTGATGAGCATGAGTAGTAGGTAGTCCTGACTCTTGATGTTTTCTATATACTTATTTCAATATATATATGTATTAAGTATATCGTCGTGTAGTTCCCATAACACAAGCCTTGGAGTTCGATTTGTGTGAGATGTTCCACTAGTATTTATTTATTTATTGAGCAATGTTCACATGAAAGACGCAGTCATAAATTTCTGTATGACTATGACCCAAATACGATTTTTTGTCGTAATTAAAAAAAAACAAAATCGGGCCTGAACATAGGTTTTTCTGCTCTTGCAATGTTTGTGAGAATTGGTAAGTACAATGTTAAGTATTTACCTAATGGAATGATCCCACACCGCTTTGATCCTGTTTCATTGACTTGTATATCATTTGACGCTAACCTGTTTCTCGTGTCTTCGGAATTGCGTAGAATATCTGGAATGGAGCGATCGACTATATTTCGTCTTTTATATGTATTTCGCAAACGTATATGCGTACATACGTACACACACACACACATAAAGGAGCTTTTGCGCTTAAAAATATCTAATTTTTAAGTCTTTATTATACTGTCTGTCTTTACACTTAATATTATAAAGAGGCAAAGTTTGGTTGTAACTTTTTGAGTTTGTAGTTTGTATAGGGGAAATCTCTGAACTATTCATCCGATTTCAAAATTATTTCATTTGTATATTTATTGCGGACTTTCGTGATAGACATCAGCTATATTTTATCCCACGACTGTGACGGCGTTCTTTGTAATACGCAGACGACGCCGCGCGGGTAGCTAGTCGTTTGTTAAGACGAAAGCTTTGTTCAATGTTGCTCGGCGTGGGGGCACGCGGAAGCGGCTGGCTCGGAGAGTCATTACGTGCGAACTCGTACAGACTTCTTTCACGTCGACCACAGCCTCTAATTAGTACAACTCGTTAGCGGTAACACCGAGAAAAACTTGTTTGTTACGACGTCAGCGGTGTCAAGGAAGAGGCCGGTGATTGTGGCCCGGGAGATCGCTGCAGGCCGGAGGTCGTGCGTGCCAGTCATCACTTTACGTGTGAATCATTGTTTAATTACGTGGTGGGGAGGCGCGGGCGCCGGGGCGGGCATCGATCGTCTCGCGTTGCCATGACGACGCACCCCGCGCGCCTCCCGCGCCCGATTCATTTGTAATCATTTGTTTCGCGGCCGTCGAATAATGGTGCTCGTCAAACGGCACGAATTTGATGGATTGTACTTGGAGAGTCGCACATTTATAGATAATTCAAGTATGTATGTTGGTTGTTCTCTGTCACGTGCTCGCGTCCCGGGAGGGTTCTTTGTTGGCAGTATATCTAGCGAGAGACGTAATACGCGTGTACAAGATCGGCTAAATTAATTGTGAGCTGGGACAAAGCACGCGACGCTTAATTCTCACTAAAACCCACCGCCCACGTTGAATTCCCTTCATAGAAACAGCCGAGTTTCTCTCGTTTGTTCAACAAATGCCTAAGCTTTTTTAGGATTCTGTATTTTATGGAATTTTACAGTAGCGGGTAGTTTAAAATATAAATTTAAATGTACTCTTTTAACACATTCCCTGCCAACAACTTCGTAGCGCTACGCTTTTTGAGCCGGTAACATTGTAAAAACCATTTGTAGAGGAAATAACTTACGAGCAGAGTGTTCACCTAACGACTGCCACTCAAATGTATATCATATATGTCACCCTTAAGTTTGCATTATTATTAGTATTATTACTCTCATAGCATTACTTTGTAATCAGGTCATCAATATAAAATCGCGAGATCAATCGAAATCGTTCAGAAATGTGTCTCGCAATGCAAACTCCACGGTTTCAGTGACTTGCCCCAGTAATGTATTACATCCATTACTTAGACGCGAGCTACGCGACCCGGAGCTACGGGTCTACGAGCTACGCCGTAGCGGACATGCAAGATGATGAGAATTTATACTTGTCTCGCAATATCCTCTCATATTACATCTTCCATGTTAGATAATAATATAACTGGCTGGGAGTAAACGCAAACGAGTAAGTACCTAGTTACGTCTTTCTAAGGAACATTTCTGCAGACTTTTAATATAAAGTTTGCAAAATTATAACAGCAATAAAAGTGCACGTAAATTTTACTGCAATTCGGTTAATTTCGATAGAACGACTAGTGTAGGTACCTACCTGTACCTACTGCGGTTTTAATCTGATTGAATAAGTATTCATATCGGACTATTGGGTGATCGATACTTTATAATAAAGGAAACACAAAAATCTTACGACCAATATTAATATTCATTTCAATTCCACTAGTTGGGGCTCTGTTTTTACGATTTCATAAGAGAATGTGTGTTATAATAAGTTTGTAAGTATGTGTATTGTAATTACCTACTTAAGCACTAACATTTATATGGACCCTGAGTCTGAAATAAATAAATAAATTAAATAAATTAAATAAATTAAATTAAAATTAAATAATAATAGCCTTTGTTCAGATAATTGACAATTCTCAATTAAATGATTAACACTATGTATCTCCCAACTGTCTCCATATATTTCTATTCCGAGCTGTCCTGGTTCACAAATTGCCTACCGTTGCCTTGATCTCATCAGCCCAGCGTTTGAATGGTCTGCCTCGCTTTCTTATTCGGTTGTAAGGGTACCAGTGAGTGATAGTCTAAATTAAATGTGTGTTAAGTCATGGTTAATGAAAGTGCCAGAGATCGTGATATTAGGAATTATTCAAGGAATTTAATTTCCAACCCTCCTAAGGTTCAATATCGTATAGCAAACCGTCACCATAAGAGCTAGCTAGAGCACGGCGGCGTTACTTTGACATATCGCATGTATTGTGTTTTGTTAGTAACTAGGCAACAGATTAACTACGTTGACATGGTGAACTGTGGTGAACTGAACTTTTGAACGTGTTATCTCATGAATCCCTATTCTTTCCTGGTGTAACTCCACTATTTGAGCTCTTAATAGTTTGCGGTTAGCGGAAAGCATTTTATTTTTCAAATGAATAACGTGAAATTTATTTTACAATTGTCTCGATTGACACTGACACATGACAAATGTAGAAAAAAAGCTAATGTGAACTTTTCGCAAAAAGGTTATCTGTAATATGAAGTGACAAATAATACGTATTGACATTTCAATACTATTAAAAATAGAAATTTCGACCTTATTGCATTGCGAATGTCTAACGACATTTTAAAGAAATGGGTAGGGAATTAAGTTCCTTGACTGTACCTCCGTCTCACCAGGTTGGTGATGTCACGTGCTGTCAAAAACGAATGTCGAATTACGCTCCATATAAGTAAACTGACTTACTTACGGCAAAGCACAATAAAGGTCTTCGAAAGGGTGTCTCAATAAGAGTTCACTATTAATTTCCCTAATAGTAATAATACTAAATTTAAAGGTTATTTTAGTGCACTCTTGTTGAGACACATATAATTTCAATGGAAACTTCTCCACATCGCCCGATCTACAAAGTGTTGGTTCTCCTCAAATTATTTTAATAGATGTCCGGTCGGGCGGGGGCGCGCGGGGGGAGGGTCGGCACGTGAAATGAGATTTCCTTTGAGCGCGAGAGCCAGTGACCGCGACACCAGCGCTAATGCCCCTTGAATCATATCTCCCACATCAACTTCACTTTCCTACCTACAATGCGAGACATATCTGCACGAAATCCAACTAAAAGGGGCTGGCAAATGATGTAGTACTTGGAGTGTACTTGAAACGAAGTTCGCACTATGGCTAAAAGTTAGCCCGTTGGAGGGTTTTCTCAGTCCTTATCTGCTGTGGAGATATATTTTCAATCTTATAATAGTCGGAGTCTCGTGATAGTGACAAAGTTTTATTCCGTAAACTGTGTAAAATGATCAGAAAGAAGCTTTGGCATTTGTGTAGTGAGGGCACTAATTGATCTGTAAGCACAAAGTGAAAGAAAATATAGTTTGTCAAACTTGTGTATTTATAAAATAAACGTAGCATTACGAGTGTTTATATAAATAAAATAAATATACGCGGACAATCTTGCACAAATCAACCTAGTCCCAAACTAAGCGAAGCTTGTACTATGGGTACTAGACGACGATATAGATACTTATATAGAGAAATAAATACTTAAATACATAGAAAACATCCATGACTCAGGAACAAATATTCGTGCTCATCACACAAATAAACGCCCTTACCGGGATTCGAACCCAGGACCTCTTGCTTCGTAGGCAGGGTCACTACCAACTAGGCTAAAGCGGTCGTCATATACGCTAAAACGGATGCGCGGTAGCAGCAACAGTATGCTGAGGGTGTTGGCAGAGCGCCTCGACTGCCCGCTCACCAAATATTGGGTTGAAGTGGTCATTGGTAGGACCAAGTAGGGAATAAAATATTCGCTACTTGGTCCTACCTTTCTGCCATAGGTAACCGAAGAGGTGCGTGCCTAAATGTAAATTTAATTAAAATTTTATTTAAACTTAACTTAATCGTGTAATACTAATATAGTCTTGTAAGCCCCATTTTGTTACTAACCCTATTATGGATCTCGGTCTGAATTAAACATTTTTATTTTATTTTTTTATTTTTTATATACTATATATGACGACCACGGTATATTGTTTTATATACTAGCTCAATGGTAGCTTCCAATACCTCAGAAAAGTCAAATGTGCATATATAAACGAGTCCTTAAAAAGCCCATTCATCATCATCATATCAGCCAAAAGACGTCCACTGCTGGACAAAGGTCCTGCGCCACCCGCATCCAGCGGACTCCCGCGAACTTTACCAGGTCATCGGTCCACCTTGTGGGCCCTACCCACGCCGCGCGAATCAGTACGTGGTCGCCACTCGAGAACCTTTCCGCCCCAACGGCCATCGGTTCTACGTGCAATGTGCCCCGCGCACTGCCACTTAATTTTAGCGATTCGGAGGGCTATATCGGTTACCTTGTCTTGCTTCTGCTATGGATAGCCTCATTTCTGATGCGATCACGCAGAGAAACTCCCAACATAGCCCTCTCCATTGTCTTGTGGGTGACTTTGAGCCTTCTTATGAGGCCCATAGTAAGTGACCAAGTTTCGGTGCCATACGTCATCACACACACTGGTCAAAGACTCTCGTCTTGAGATACTGCGGAATATTTGACGAAAAGATGTGTCATAGCTTCCCGAACGCTGCCCAGCCGAGTCGGATTCGACCATTGACCTCTTCCTCGAAGCCCGAAGGCAAACGCCCATTAGTAAGGTAAAATATAATATTCCGATAATTCTGAACAGATGTATAGTGCCCTGTTTAAATTCCAACAGTTCATCTAAATCTAAATGCACTAAATAAACAACCGAAAGGGAGACTAATGAATGCTTAGTAGTCCGGTAGCGAACAAAAGAACCGACCTACTGAGCCTAGTCGGGTAGGTACCTGTCATATTGAAAGGTAAAATTAACCGGCACGTAGAAATCCTACAAGCAACCTTTCATGACACTAAATTTTCTGTAAAAATTGGAGAAGAGGCGCTCTCGGCGGGGCTTCGGTACGTCAGCGTCCCCTTGATTTTAATTTCATCGCAAAACAAAACGAGCAAGCTGATATTGTAGACGCTCAAAGCGCCTCGCCTCCGAGCGAGAACAGCCCTCGAGTTACGAAACTTGGGCACGTCACTTCACTAGTTTACTCCTTTAGTAGATCTTGAATTGTCAAGAGATTCGTTACATTTAGATGTAGCAATTGACGACTGACTTAAGCCGGCGTCGTGTTTTATAAATATGGTCAACATCGAACATGGTTTTATAACATGTTTGACGTTAGAACTGATGTCATAGTTGTATCAAGTTCTTACAGGTGTGTTGTTAAGTAATAGTTTGTTATGAACGCGCTTGAAAACTAACGTAAGCATTAGGTAAAGCTAAGTAAAGAAAACAGGAACTCAAGGAACATACAATGTTGAAACGTCAGCCGCCTCCACCTCGCATCCTAGTTCGAGGCGGTTGCGCCTAACAAGCGGTCCAAACAAACCAACAACACAACATCAGCTCCTCGCCGAGCCACGCAATACTCCTCATACCCTACGCGATGTATGCACAAAGCTGCTAAAAACATCTTTAGCAAAACGAGCAAAAATTAAATTTACATCGAAATAGAAAATTCTGCAGCGCACACGTTATTTTAAAGTTGAGTGTAGTAAAATTTGCGCTTTAAAATCTGCATGACTAAACTTTCCCGGAACGCAATTTATTTGTCTATACTGTTTATACTTACGTCGATAGAATATAATAGTTTCAAATTAAGGTAACTAGGTGATGGCGTCTTAGGATCGACGACGGCTATAAATATATTGTGTAATAATTAGTCTCTGAGCAAACTGGTGTTAACGTCATAATCGCGACTCCCCAGCTGCTCTTTACGGCGGTCTCCGGGAGCATTACGCAAACCTCATTGATCCCGCCCTGCCCGTGCCCACAGCCCCCATTAGAGCCTGTATCGGGAGGCATCCACTCAATCACGCCGGACGTCCGTCAAGTTTTGTGTGCCACGGACCACCTCGACTCTTTTCAATATTACTCATGTCACCCCCGAGGCCATTGACTAAATAGTTCGGTAAATGACTTCCCGAAAATATTATGGCGGAGCGACGGAAGGTATAATTTGACGACTTGTGCGAAGATTACATGAAAGGGGCTGTTAGCAGTAATCATTTCCTTGAGCTCTTGGTGACGATATAATAATAGCGTTAAGGCATAATTGTGACACACACGGATTGAAATAAAATGCCCCTTCATATAATTCCTGAAAATTAAGGACTCTGAAAACCAAAAAAAAAGAAGAATCATCCGTTTATACTCGTAGCAGTCACAATACTATTTTGCTTGTATCACATCTTTTTTACTCATAATGTTTCCTTATTCTCAACGAATACATAATAATAATAATTAATTATATCCGAACTAAATTAATACCAACGTCAGACGGTTTAATCAGAAATGGATCAATTTAGAGGTTTGACGCTGATCTGGGAAAGTAGGTTTCGTAATACACCAGTATTTTCATATTCCATAACAATACTTGCGTGCATTTTGGACTAAATACGAATGCTAACTTACTTAAGATTGTTGAAACCCAACCATAACAAGCAATACAAATCCAGCTGACCCCGTGCAAGTTGGGCTCGCTCTCGCAGCTTAACTCGCCGAGTTGGGAGTTACGGGCGTCTAAAACTGTGTAGCTACTAAGTTTATCGGGTTTTATTCCCCGAACAACTATGCTTTGGGAGCGGTGCCGGCTTTGGTGCGCATTTTATAATATTATAATTTATAATTGACATTCTGTGCATTATAAAATTATATTTATCGTATACTAAAACTCGCGCAAATATTTTTACTTTGCTATTTAGTTCATCTACATATGTACATATAAAAGAAAAAGTCCTGACTGACTGACTAACTCATCAAAGCACAGCTGAAACTACTTATGTTAGAGAGTTAATTTTTGCACAGCAGGTTAATATTATAACGTGAGCTAGGGATAAGAAGGAATTTTTGGAAATTCCACCCCAAAGGGGGTAAAATAGGGGTGCAATGTTAGTATTGGAAACACTTTTTTTTAGCTAGAGACTTAAAACTTTGTAGAAAGATTACCTATTAAAATACAAAAACCGGCCAAGTGCGAGTCGGACTCGCGCACGAAGGGTTCCGTACCATTATCTATAAAATATTTATTATATTCTGTTTTTAGTATGTGTTGTTATAGCGGCAATACATCATCTGTGAAAATTTCCACTGGAACTATCACGGGATCAGTGAGATACAGCGTGGTGACAGACAGACAGACAGACAGACGGACAGCGGAGTCTTAGTACTAGGGTCACGTTTTATATATAAAAAAGTGCTTTCAGCGATTAGAAAAATTCGAGCCCTAAGGGGGTTAGAAGAGGTTTCAACAAGTTTATATGGAGAACGAGAAGATATAAAAAGTAAGAGATTTGTAGGTAACTAGAAAATGAATTTCAACGTTTTTTTTTATGTATCCCCTAGGGTTAAAAGAGGGTTCTAAGTTTGTATGGGGAGCAATATTTTTCCTAAGACTATAAAAAGTTCTACGTGGACGAAGTCGCGGGCAACAGCTAGTACCTACATTGTAAACTAGTGGATCTGTGAGCTGTAGAAATACCAAGACGGTCGTTAAAAAAAAACTATATAATTAACTATATTAATTATTGAAGCTGCTCACAAATTTTTACGAGAATCGGTTGAGAAATGCGACCTGTTTATAAATACGACAGGCCCACTCGGAGGCTCGACTTGCATTTCAAAATTGGATTTTGTGTGGTAAGCCGAATGGAGGATCTTTGCACAATGAAATGTTAGAGTCTAGGAAGGTTTTTAAACGTAAGCTTAAGTGGTGCCAAGATAACGCTGAACAAATTAAGATGAACATTATAGCGATGCATCACTCAAAAAAGGACTTTCCTAGTTTCTGGAAAAATACACGCAAATTGAGCCCCAGGTCGAGTCTTCCTGTGAGCGTCGGGGGTATTAGCGAGCCGTACCAAATTGCTGAACAATTCAGGACACACTTTAAAGTCGAGTCTCGAACGGGTACGGGAGGGGAGGTCCCGCAGGTAGAGCGGCAGTCTGGTGGGCCCTATATGCGGGTCACTGCGAAGGAGGTGGACACGGTGGTGAAGAGCATGAAGCGCGGAAAATCACCTGGCTACGACTCTCTTAGTATAGAACATCTACAGAACGCCGGAGTGCACTTGCCAAGAGTACTCGCCTTGCTCTTCACCTTCTGTGTCGGCCATTCGTATTTACCAGATGACATGATGAGGACCGTGGTAGTGCCCATTGTTAAGAACAAGACAGGAGACAACGCTGACATAAATAATTATAGACCCATTTCGTTGGCTACTATTGTGGCCAAAGTGCTGGACAGTGTGTTGGACAGAGAACTGGGGAAACACCTGACTCTTAATGATGCACAGTTCGGTTTTAGGTCCGGACTCTCCACGGAGACTGCAGTTCTTTGTCTCAAGCACACTGTCCGGTACTACACAGACAGGGAAACACCTGTGTACGCGTGTTTCCTTGATTTGTCGAAAGCCTTCGACTTGGTGCGTTATGATAAACTGTGGCAGAAACTGTACGAGGATACCAGCTTGCCCAGTGAGTTGACTGAATTGTTCAGGTACTGGTACGGTCACCAGAAAAATGTTGTCAGATGGTCCGACTCGCTTTCTGATTCGTACAGGCTGGAGTGCGGTGTAAGACAGGGGGGTTTGTCATCGCCCAAACTCTTCAGTCTGTATGTGAATCGGTTGATTGATGAGCTCAACAACACTATGACTGGATGCTCAGTGGATGGCACATTTGTGAATAACATTAGTTATGCAGATGACATGGTGTTGTTGGGCCCATCAGTCAATGCCCTTAACAAGCTGCTCAGGGTCTGCGAAGAGTATGCGGTGTCCCATGGGCTCAGGTATAATACTTCCAAGAGTGTGTTGCTGGTATTTAAGGCAGGGTGCAAATGCTATCCACGCGTTCCACCGGCTTATCTATACGGCACACCTCTGCAAATGGTAAAGGAGTTCAAGTACCTGGGTCACTGGGTCACGGAGACCCAGAGTGACAACAAGGAACGTAGGGCACTGTCAGTCAGGAGCAACATGTTGATTCGTAGGTTTGCAAGGTGTACCACCGACGTAAAGATTACCCTTTTTAAGGCGTTCTGCCAATCATTTTACACCTGCAGCCTATGGATCAACTATACGCAAAAGGCTTACAGTGCCCTACGCGTCCACTATAATAATGGGTTTAGGATGTTGTTGGGGCTGCCGCGCCATTGCAGTGCATCAGGGATGTTTTGCGAAGCGCACACGGATGGGTTTCACGCCATAATGCGTAAGCGGGTCGCGTCCCTGATGAGGCGCCTGCGCGGCAGCCCGAACAGCCTCCTGCTGACGGTGGCGGCGCGCTTGGATGGTCCCTTCCTGTTCCATTGGGATAGGTTGCATAGGCCATCCAACTGCTAATTATAAGTGTGAAAAAAATACCTACTAACATAGTTTTAAGATCACTGTTACTAACAAATTATGGAAATAATATTTCTGATGTAAATTATTAAATAAAAAAATAAAAAAATAAATGAGAACATCTGGACAGGCGACAGACATACGAGAGAATTTGTTCCAAGCTGAAATGGAGAACTTCGTTCGCTCCGCTCGCTCGTTCACATAGCCGACCAAGTGCGAGGCGGACTCGCGCACGAGGGTTTCGTAACGTACTCGCATGCCTAGTGTAACGTGAGCATCCTTCTCGAAGTGGTTATACCGGCTTACTTTAAAACAGTTTACACGTGTTACTTTCAAACAGTATTTTCATGCCAAATAAATAATTACAAATTTATATTTTTCGGAATCACTCCGTTACTTGTAATTGAATAACTTGCTTCTTGACAAGGTTATTGAGTGAAAACCTATAGAGCAGTTGACGTTGAGTCATACTCTATGTAGGAGGTATATACGACGGAGCGATCGCAATAGGGAACTTGCATCTTTTAATTTTATTACGAAAATCAAAAGTATAATCCAGCATTAAAACAACTGTAGCATTAAAACTTTCTTATGATTTATTTTCCTGATGTTATAATGCATTTGAAATCTGCACGCGCTGGCACCCCCCGAAAACGCTCTATATTAAACGGGCTTATGCTATGACGTCACAGCATATATTCTCGGCGCGTTTACTATGGAGTAAGTCATTAATTTGCAATTATCTCCACAAAATTTGCATTTAAGTCTATACTTCTCATATAAAATACAATTTATAATTTAATATTCTGTGTAACTGTTATGTTATTTATTCGAACAAATAAAAAATAAATTTCGTAATTTTAACGTGCGATAAAACTAGATAATACAATGGTTTTTAGTGTTCCGTACCAAAATTGGTCCAACTGAACACTTATGCGATCACTCGGAGGCTGTCCGTCGGTCATAGCCAGTTTTTTTTCTTTTTTTTTTTTGTATGATATCTCTACTATTCGAAAATATTATTCGAAATTGAAGTCCCATGCAAGTTCCGCATTAACTCACATGAGAGCTATAGGTATTGATGATATGCCAGATGTAAAACGAGCAGAGTCACTGCTTTGGGCTTTGTCAAAGGTTGCGTCAGGATCAGAATGTCATTAGGCTGTTGTGTGTTTGACGCGGACATGATTCCCATACTCCAGCCGACGTGAGACCGCCGACTGCGATTCGATCAATGCCAGCATGCCTCCCACGTATAATGCTATTAGTGAAGCAGCTGCAAAACATGGTATAGAGCCGACCATATGTAAATGGATAGGCAACATGCTAAATGGCAGACTGATAAAGTCATCTCTTTTAGGGGATGAGATAATGGCCACGGCCACAAAGGGATGTCCACAAGGTGGGGTACTTTCACCAACTCTATGGAGTTTGGTGGTGAACTCACTCTTGATAGAACTCAATAAAGGTCCCATCCACACGGTAGGATATGCTGATGATTTAGTGATACTGGTTAATGGGAAATTCCCAAGTACGGTATCAGAAATCATGAACAAGGCACTGAGGGAAGTGGAGAGATGGTGCGACTGTCACCAATTATCCATTAATCCAGGCAAAACTGTAGTAATACCCTTTACTAGGAAAAGGACCCTTCGCGGAATACAGCAGTTAAAGCTGTACGGAAGGGTACTAGAAATGTCCAATGACGTGAAATATCTAGGTGTCACACTGGATAAGGAACTGAACTGGAAGAAGCATACAGATCTCACCATTACAAAGGCCCTGAGGGTATTTGGAATGTGTAGATCAGCGTATGGCAAAACATGGGGACTGAACCCCAAGGTACTGAAGTGGATCTATACCATGATGGTGAGACCCATAATACTGTACGGTAGCCTGGTATGGTGGCCAAGGACTTTAATGAGCACATGCAGAGAGGCCCTGAGAAAGGTGCAGAGAACGGCATGCATGGCTATAACAGGGGCGTTTCGTACCACGCCTACAGCGGCGCTAGAAGTCCTACTGGACCTACCGCCACTTCACATGGTGATTAAGTCAGAGGCGCGCAAATCGCTCTACAGATTAAGAACTCTTGGACTGTGGAGCGATAGCAAGCCGAAAACTAAGCACACAAACATGGAGACTGATGGTTTCTTAGACAGAATAACAAACATGGGAAGCGACAAAATGCTACCCAAGTATGTATTCCACAGGAACTACACAACAAAAGTTCCAACCAGGGCTGAGTGGGCCGAAGGTCTAGAACCACCAAAGTCTGGTATCGAAGACAGTATATGGTACACGGACGGATCAAAAATGGGATCCGGTACGGGAGCAGGCATTTATGCAAATGACTACAGTAGTAGTGTAAGCATGGGTAGTTTGGCAACTGTCTTCCAAGCGGAGACATACGCCATAATTGCTTGTGTACAGGAGAATATAGACAGGCGAACCAAAGGGCGGACTATCTATATACTCAGTGACAGTCAAGCGGCCCTTAAAGCGCTTACGGCGCCGAGAGTGGACTCTAGACTAATTTATAATGGCGTCCAAGCACTAAACAGACTTGGAAGGCACAATAAGGTGCAACTAGTTTGGATACCAGGGCACAAGGGCTTCATCGGCAACGAAAGAGCAGATGAGCTTGCAAGAGGGGGCTCTACAAATCACTTTGTAGGTCCAGAACCATTTGTGGGACTCTCGCAGGGGACCATAATATCGGCCTTTAAAGCCTACGCCAAAACCAAACACCAACACGAGTGGAGGAATGAGGCTGGCTTAAGGCACTCTAAGCTCTTCATAGAAGGAGTGGACTCGGGCTGGACCAGAAAACTCTGGAAATCCAGTAGGAAGCAACTCAGAATCATATCTGGGGTGTTCACTGGTCACTTCGGGGTCAAGGATCTCTTGGCCAAGATGGGACTATCTGATAGTTTAGACTGTAGAATGTGTGGCGAGGAGGATGAGACTATGGAACACTTATTGTGTGAATGTCATGCCCTTGCCAGACAAAGAATGAACTACTTTGGTAACGGTTACCCGCAACCAAAGGAATTCAAGGTGCTCCCGGCGAACTGCATCATCCGCTTTGTGGAAATGATGGAGCAAGCCTGGGAGCAGGTATAAAGGAGAGAGCAAATGCACAAAAGATCCCACTGGGTCGAAGTGCATCCGAAGGGGCCCTCACCTAGATAAGATAAGATAAGATAAGATGCCTCCCACACGCACTGTGGATGTCATTTAACAGAAACGCAAATACTTTCGAGGATTTCCAGAGCAAACACTTTCCGCGACGACTGTCTTTCCCAATCTAAATGAGAAGCACTTCAAACAAAATTGAATTTCACCTTTGTACAAGAGACAGAATTTCCGATTTCGCTTTTACCGTCGGTACACCGAAATCCCATCTAGATAATTGCTTAATCCAGATTAAGCGATGTTTTAAATTATTGATTACTTTCAGTTAAGAGCTGGTTGGAGGGGAAATTAACGGAGATTCTGTTTACGTTGCAATTATCGGGCGGCCGGAGTCGGCAAACGCAGTATAATACAGCGGCGGCACGTTCGATAATGTATTTAGTTTGCGGACTGAAACCGTTATTGCATAAAGTCGAAAATTATTTATGGCTGACCTTTGACATTTGCTTTGAATGTTCGGAGATTTTGCCGGGTAATAACTATTTTTAAGCGGAGCGAAAGGGACGCGGGGTGCCGGCCGGCTTGTTGATGTTGATGGCGCGGCTGCGGTGAGCTTTTGGTGTTTGTTTATCGGATGAGCACACGCATTTCACACTCCACCGCTCACTGAATGGCCGCCGACCCTCTATCATATATAAACAGCCTCATAACACATATTTACGGTAAAAAAACTTTCTAAATTAGATCAATTAAACAATCCGGCCTTTTCGCAGAATGCTAATAAGATTCAGCAGGGTTTTGCTCGTAAAATAACAATTAAATAAAGAGATTAAGCCGCGTTTCGTAAATTTCATTTGGTCCCACCGCGTCAGGCGAATGTATTTAAATTTCGGTTGGCACATTCAAGATATTAGTCTCTTGTTTCTAATTTATAAAGACTCCTCATCCCTTCGTTAAGACAAAGCCCATGCTGTTAACATAATCGGCTTATATCCTTCCTCTTTCGACTCATTTATTCAGACGCGGGACTCCTTGTAATTTCGCCCCTGTCTAAAATGTATGACACACGTGTAACACGACTCGCAATAAAGTCACTACGATTGTGAGTCTGATTGCAGCGCACATGTTTTAACCCGTCACACCGGCGAAACATATATAATCTTACTTTGTATCGAGCTATTCAGTCGGGATTATTACGTTACAAATATGTAACATGCTGAAATTAGATTTAATTTAATCTAGGTTTGAAGTGTGATTTGATCTACCTACTGTTCCAAATCTCTTTATTCATTTGGCGGAGATCTAAAAAGCAGAGAGAAAATTATACCACAAACACAAAATAGTGCAAAATCCTGGAATATAAAGTTTCTACATGCTGAATCAATTTTGTTCATTTTCTGTATTTCTTGCCAACACATAAAACTTTGTTGCCGTAATGATCAATTGCAAATTTATGCATTGCAATTCTTAATGCTAAAAATAATTATGATTCTCAAATTTATTACCATAAACTTAATGACTTTTGAGACTTGATGCGCATTTAATCATTTATGAGTTTTATGACACAACACTTCATACGACAGCTATTATGACAATAGTTGTTACGAGAGAAGACGGAGGCACACGGCGGCCCGTCCAACACGCAAATAGAGATACATGCATGAGAATAAATTCCCTACATAGTGTACCTAATAATGTAGTCTGAGTTGATCCAACTCCGAGTTTTCTAGGTATATGAGACTTGAAACTAAACTGCAATGTTGGCAAACTACACTCTCTCTCATACAAAATTCGCATCAGGATCAGACAGGGTTAGGTCAGAACGCGCCGCTCTGGCCGGAATATTAACTAACGGCAGGATTATATTCGTGTTTGAGAGAGCCACACCGCCATGCCATGCTATTGATGGTTTTTGGTTTTGATGGCCACTCTGGCTTAAGTAATAGTGTCCCTACCTGCGAAGCTGGCGATTCCGGGTTCGAATCCCGGTAAGGGCATTTCATCATATTAGCCGAAAGACGTCCACTGCTGGACATAGGCCTCCCCCAAAGAGTGCCATAATGGCCGGTCCTGCGCCACCCGCATCCAGCAGACTCCCGCGACCTTTACCAGGTCATCAGTCCACCTTGTGGGGGGCCTAAACACGCCGCGCCTTCCGGTACGTGGACGCCACTCGAGAACCTGAGGCAAGGGCATTTATTTCTGTGATAATGACGAATACTCGATCCTTGTGTCTTGGATGGTTACATAGTATAAAACAAAGTCGCTTCCCGCTGTCTGTCTGTCTGTCCCTATATATGCTTAGATCTTTAAAACTGCGCAACGGATTTTGATGCGGTTTTTTTTAATAGATAGAGTGGTTCAAGAGGAAGGTTTATTATAAAACATGCATGTTATTTATGCAACTTTCTTTATGTATAAAAATCAACGTGCCACATGTAAAAATAATTTTTTATTGAGGTTTGAATGTCTATTTTGACCCAACGTACCCCATTTTACGGTACGGTTCCGAAAACTGGACTATAAAGCAACATCGAATAGATAAATTAAGAGCCTTTGAAATATGGATATATCGAAGAATGCTCAAAATTAAGTGGACGGACAGAATATCGAATGATAAAGTACTGTTCATGATGAAGAAGGAAATGGAATTCGTTAATACCATCAAAAAAAAACATATTTTGGACATATATGTATATATCGGAATTAAAAATACAAGTTGATACGATTAATCATTGAAGGGAAAATGGTCGTGGAAGAAGAGGAATATCTTCAACGAAGAATGTAAGAGACTGGTTGGAGGCTGAAAGCACGGAACACGAATTCGCATGACTACACATAGGTCGATATATGAGCAACTGGTCGCCAACCTCCGAGATGGAGATGGCACATGAAGAAGAAGAAGAAATACTGACACACGTTTGGACACGAAAAGCATTCCTTATTACAAATTCATGTCTAACCCTCATATTCATAATTATGTGCATACAAACGTATTAACAAACCTCTGTTAACAAAAATGATATTGTCCTTTTCTCTAAAACATAAATATCAAAGTAACAGATATCTCGTAGCGCTATGAAGTAGTCCGTAGCAGGTTTAACTCCATGTATAGTGACAAGAAAACTCAAAGGATGTTTCAAAAAAGGCTAACTGCTTTTTTCAAATATTATAGCCTATATCACTCCCACGATTATAAGTTATAAGAAATCCAGTGAAACCTGATATGCCAAGATCCAACAAGCCGTTTGGACTGCAATGCAACCTAAGGTTTTGGATATTTAAGCGAAAATTGTTATTTTTAAATCGTTATAAATCCTAAACTGTTATTTTCACTAAAAAAATATTACAGAAACCTTATGATGATTTTAAAATACCTATTCAACGATACCCCACATGACATATTTCATCGACTTTTTTTATGTGGTAGACACCACCCGGCGGTGGCTGACATTTTTAATTACTGTCAGTCTTCAGTGACATTGCTAGATTTAAGCGAATCTATTGACGCATGATTCATTAAAATTGACCCCCGCGTTTGATCTCTAGAGTGCCACAAAGGAACAAACAAATGCATGTGGGTGTTCCTTTGTGCACTCTAGAGATATGTATGAGTGTATGTGTATGTATGTATGGGTATGTATCTCAACTGCAGACGGTATGCTTGTTTGCAACATGAGTATAAATAAGTTTTTGTCAAAAAAATCATTTTTGGTACAAGCTTTTATTGCCGACTGTACTTTTCTGCATACCATCATCAACTACTCATTGAAACGATTCTAACGAGCCCAAACTCGATGGGGTTGTGTCGTTTTATTGCGGAGTTCCTATGGCCACCTTCCAGCTCCAGCATCAGATCAGCTCCAAGTCATCATAATATTGTATTATCATGCGATATACATATTCTTGCAAAATTTCAGCTCAATTGGATAACGGGAAGTGACTGAAAAATGGATTGCAAATTTTGACGGACCACTTACTTACATACATACCTACATACGAACAGTGCAAGTTAATGTAAAGCTTGTAAAAAAAATACTTATCCTTGTATGAATCCTTTCTTGTTGTGTTAATAATATGTGCACAGTGCCCGGATCCAGTGAAGGCAGCGCAGCGCCGAGAGACCGGGTGCCTACCCGCTACTAACTTTTTGTGTTTGGGACGTGATATTTTGGGAAAACCATTTTTCTCAAATTAATCTAGTTTAAACAAGTTTATTCTAGGAAAGGGGGAATTTGGCGCAAATGGGAAGCCAATTGATGAAAGTTTGTTACATAAGTTTCTTAAAATATCACGCCGTTAGCCAGCGAATGTCAAATAACGTTTTGTATGGCAATCGAACCACCTTAAGAAAAAAGGTGCCAAATAATGGGTATGTTACTATGGAACGTTTACACTGGACACGTAATAAAATGTGGCGTTGGACTTAAGTTTGTCATAAATACGAACTTATGGGATACATAATGAAGAGTAACCAATAGTAGGCCAGTCCACTTGTATGGTTGTATACACGACCGTAACGTGCACTCGACATGGCCTCGTATTTAACTCTTACTAACGAATAACCAACCTTTCATCCCCTCAAATACGGTTTATTTTTCTTTCTTCTCGTATATAATTCTCATAAAAGGACAGAGATTAAAATGAATTCTGCTCTAGATTAATATAAACTGTAATGCAACTTGCATTATGGACGGGATACTCAGATTTTAATAAAACTACGCGTATAATTATTTATCCTTAACATTTATTAAGTACATTTGAAAAAGAGGGTATATGTAGGTATACCTACTAATACTATAAAGAGGTAATATTTGTGAGTATTTATTGTAATATCTGAAATTTTATTATCTGCGTTCTTTTAACCTACCTACTATAATGTACTTTTAGTATACCTACTAAAGAGTCTGACTAACTGCATTACTATTATTTATTTGAATACCAACGTCGGTGGCAAACTAGCATACGGTCTGCCTAATGGTATATGTAAATTCCCAAATTAAATACCATTACTGCTAAGTAAATGTAGCGAATTAATTGTAAACATAAATAACACTAAACTATTATGCAAAAAATGTAAGCTTTAGGTTATTCTAAAGCTTACATTTTTAGGTTATCATTGGCTATAAAGCCAGCAGTTATAGCCCTAAGACGAAGAAAACATTTGCTTCAAAGCACTGTCCATCATTGAGAGCGATATAACCTGCCATTGGACAGCATAGGTTGATCCCGTAGCTACAGATAGCGTATGCAGGATATCCCCGTTACGTGCAACATGGCCGCTGCAGCGGGCAAAGCGCCCCTACCGTGGCTGAAAGTGCATTTCCATATAAGCCTCTAAACAGAAAACCGTCCGATAGAACGAAGATTATTTTCTCTCTCGATCACAAGCGTATGTCAATTTTGCACTTAACGGGGAAATCTGTTATTTAGAGAAATATACAATGTGCAGAGCGTGCATGGAGGCAGAAGAAACGACTAAACATATACTACTGGACTGCAAGGAGGTAGAAGTATACAGAATAAAGCACCTAGGTTCTCCAAACACACTACGGGACGCAGTCAGCAACACCAAGGCACTCACCAACTTTTTAGACGAGCTGGGGTGGTTAGAGTAGCGCCACACCGCCGTTTCACGCAAAATAGGCACAATGGATGTCGACTTGCGGAAAACGCCCAGTATAACTAACTAACTAACTAAATATACAACGGTTTAGTAAAATGATTTTGAATTATTCGTAAAGCTTACATTTTTCAACCTTAGTAAATTAAGAATATGCCTGCTTATGGTAAAGGAAACATATTTTTACAAAGTTTTCTAAACGTTTTTTCTTGCTTATGCTACTTCGCTGTATTTGATACATGTGAAGAACGATATGCCCTCTTGACCGTTTAGAAGATTAAAGGTAACCTGCGGATACCTGACAAATAACAGTAAGGCTTAGGTAACATAAACAATAAGGACTTAAATGAATCTATTAACTGAGATAATAATCTTTGACGAATATAATCCCTACCTCATCGTTGTGTAGTTGTATGTGATAAGTAGGTACCCAGATAGCCTTCTGCATATGCAGGTTTACCCGTCTGAAACCGTGACTGCATCGGAAGTTGCGCTCGACGGCTAGCGACTGGCCGCCCGCGCCCGCTCTCTACCCGGCCTTTAGCCGCTCGTACGAGAAAATCTGATTCAAATGTGTTCACGTTTCGTCGCTTTTAATCTTATCCAATGCTTTCCCTTGCTTCTAAAACATTATATGCGCTTGACTTCGCATAAATGCAGTTATTGTAAAATGTTAAGGTATCCCGTTGCTGGCAACCCTCCAACTCGCTCTCACGTAGGACCGTAATGGGTAAAAAAACGATCGAATGTTTTAAAATCTTACGTGTAAAAGAATACGATTGAGATTCCTTTAGTTTAACCGCAGGTGAAATGTTATTCAGATCCTTACATGGGAAACGAGCCACACTTATTACAGCATTATTTATGGTGCAATCGTAACAACGTCCATTTAATGCTTGTGTCGACGACGGGTGACGAAGGTCTAATAAATGGTTAGTCCAACATATTCTAATTACATTCTGATTAGAGAGTGAAATCGTAGGTATGATTACTTAATTAACTATAAAAAAACCGGCCAAGTGTGAGTCGGACTCGCGCACGAAGGGTTCCGTACCATTATCTATAAAAACGGCAAAAAAATCATGTTTCGAATCCTGGTAAGGGCATTTATTTATGTGATGAGCACAAATATTTGTTCCTGAATCATGGATGTTTTCTATGTATTATAAATGTAAGTATGTTTATCGTCGTCTAGTACCCATAGTACAATTTTGCTTAGTTTGGGACTAAGCCGATTTGTGTAATATTGTAAAAGAAAAAAAATATATAGGTATATTTATTCAGTTTTTTAGTATTTGTTGTTATAGCGGCAACAAAAATACATCATCTGTGAAAATTTCAACTGTCTAACTATCACGGTTGTTGAGATACAGCCTGGTGACAGACGGACAGACAGACAGACAGACAGACAGACGGACAGCGAAGTCTTAGTAATAGGGTCCCGTTTTACCTTTTGAGTACGTAACCCTAAAAAACCAACAAATAAAAATCATGTTAGAAATGTTTTGTATTTAAGTAGGGTAAAGTTTAGTATAAAAGTTACTAATAGTTACGTAAACGACCCCGTGCAGGCCCATTTCGTTGCACCTTAATAAATCTTAATGAATGTCAATAAAGGTGAACAATATATTGGGATGTTTGCCTTATAGTTCACCAACTACCGTGTTCAAATCTGCAATTGTTAAAATGTTTCTTGTGTAAGATTATTATTATTATATTGTTAAACTAGCTTTTGCCCGCGACTTCGTCCGCGCGGAACTCGTTTATAACTTTCTCCCCCCTTTCCACCTCCTTAGGTGATGAATTTCCAGATAAAAACTATCTTTAGTAAGGATTCTTTGGGAAGGCCCCGGAATTCAAAGTATCTCTAGACTACACCAAATTTCATCTCAATCGGTTCAGCGGTTTAAGCATGAAAAGGTAACAGACAGACAGAGTTACTTTCGCATTTGTAATATTAGTATGGATTGTATGAAGGAAAGGGTCATTATGTCTGAGTTGCATGATTTTATAGATTAGCTTACTCTGAACGCCTTTTTTTACAAAATAGACTCCGCCGCAAACTTGGTTTCTATGACCCGCCTCACCATAATAGATGCATGTAGGCTTTTTTCAGTATTATTTTGCACATTTTCATATCACACGGCCGTAAGGAACTTTTCTTCTAAACCGTAGGACTAAATAAACTGACTTGTAATTTAAATATTTTATATTAAAAATAAAGACACGTCAACAAAATGTTACATCTAATAGTTTTCAAAATAGCCATAATAAAACGTCTTTTTTACCCCGTTTTAGAAAACATCTTCGAAACTACCGCCATAAGGTACCTTTACCCTTGGAACGTCACATGCATATATTTACCTATGTAATGTTCCTATTCCCCAGAACTCCCAACTACCGCTATACCGTAAATGGGTTCCATCCAATTTTTCACCCCCTATTTCACCTCCTTGGAGAATGCTCCAGGACTCAAACTATCTCTATACCAAATTTCATCTAAATGGGCTACATCCAAATTTTCACCCTCATTTCACCCCCTTAGGGGATGATTTCCGGAATAGAAACTATCATATGTCCTTTTCCAGGCCTCAAACTATCTTTCAACCAAATTTTATCAAAATGTGTCACAAACAAATTTCCACCACCAATTACACCCCCTTAGGGGATGATTTTCGGGATAAAACTATCCTATGTTCTTCCTTAACCATCGCTATACCGTAAATGGGTTCAATCCAAATTTTCATCCACCATTTCTCACCCCCTTATTTCCTCCTTTCATGTGTTCCGGAATAAAAATTATTATATGTTCTTTCCTTGCACTGAGACCTCTCTCTATACCAAATCTCATCTAAATGGGTTGTATCGAAATCTTCAACCCTCATTTCACCACCTCAGGAAATGAGTTTTCGGGATTAAAACTATGCATTGTCAAATTTCATCTAAATGGGTTTTATCCAAATTTTCACTCCCTATTTCATCCCTGAGGGGATGATTTTCGGGATTAAAACTATCCGTTGTCATACTCCGGGACTCAAAATATCGTTAAACCAAATTTCATCAAAATGGGTCACAAACAAATGTTCACCCCCAATTACACCCCCTTAGGGGATAATTTTCGGGAGTAAACTATCCTATGTCCTTCCCCAAGACTCCAACTCACTATACCGTAAATGGGTTCCATCCAAATTTTCATACCCCATTTCACCCCCTTAGGAGATGATTTCTGGACTAAAAATTATGTTAAGTCCTTAAGTCCTTCCCCAGCACTCTTAACTATCTCCATACCAAATTTCATTTAAATCGGTTCTATCCAAATTTTCACCCTTCATTTCACCCCATCAGGAGATGATTTTTCAGGATGAAAACTATGCATTATCCTTCCCTGGGACTCCTCCTATCTCTATACCAAATTGTAACTAAATGGGATTTATCTACATTTTCATCCCTATTTCATCCCCTTGGGGGATGATTTTTGGGATTCAAACTATCCATTGTCATTATCCGGGACTCAAACTATATCTATACCAAATTTGGTCTAAACGGAGTCCATCCAAAATTTCACCCCCCATTTCACCCCCTTAGAAGAAGATTTCCAGAATAAAAACTACCCAATGTCCTTCCCCAGAAATTAAACTACCTCTAAACCAAATTTTATCAAAATGGATTACATCCAAATTTTCACCCCTCCATTTTACCCCCTAAAGGGAAGATTTTCGGGTTAAAAACTATCCTATGACCTTCTTTGGGACTCAAACTAATTTTATGTAAAATTTCATCCAAATCGGTGCAGCTGTTTAAGTAGCTCCATACAAATTTCCACCCCCCATTTCATCCCCTTAGGGGATGATTTCCAGGATAAAAACTACCCTAAGTCCTTTCCCAGGACTCAAACTATCTCTATACCAAATTTCATCTTAATCGGTTCAGCCGTTTTCACGTGATGCGCGGTCAAATAAACAGACAAACAGATAAACAGATAAACAGATAAACAGATAAACAGATAAACAGACAAACAGACAAAAATTCTAAAAACTGTTGGAACGTGTTCTGTTATCAATTTTAAGTATCCCTAGCCAATTTTTTTTCGAATATCTTCCATGTACAGACTTTCGACCCTCTTCAGCTTTATTATATGTATAGATAGATACCATTTGACATGTCAAAGTGCCTATTTGCAGAATAAATAATAGATTTTTTGATTTTGATTTTTAACATTTTTTTTAAATGAATCACTAAAATATACCTACCCGACCGAAGCCGACGTCCAAAGAAATAATTACTACGTTCCGACGTCGGTCATTTCCTTCTTGACTCATAAAACGTAATTCAAATAGTCTAAAGCGTTTCCGTAATGCCAGTGCCAAATACACGCCCGGACGGCCACTCTAAACCATTCAACGCCATCACCATATTTCACAAAAGAATCGTAGACTATGAAATAATAATGCCTACCTAGTATTACTAGTACTAAAGTATAGTTTTGCAGCTATTTAGACCCCTAATTTGAGTAAGTTCCCCCCATTACCTCCTGGCTTACAATGTTAGAATAGGTGGTTGGTCTTAGGTCTCCCCTGTCTATCGTACAATTCCAATAAAGAGGGTCATTGACTGATCGCGAATGCTTCGTAGTGGTAACACAGCACTTTTACGTAATACCTAGGAAAGCGGCGAAAACCATGGGACGAATGTAAAATAAAAGGATCACCCGTGCGTCCCTAAAAGCCTTATGCATAATCTGTCATGCAAGGTAAGGAAGACCTTCATTGAATAAGTAGTTATTGTGAATACCATATTTAACCCAGCATTTGGTCAACGAATATATATGTCTATGTCTATGTCTATACTTATATTACCAGTTTCGTATTTTTATCGGTGAAAATAAAATGCCGCGTCTCATTCGATGTTAAGGCCGAAACGCACTGACAATACCGCGCCGCGCCGCGCCGTTCTGTGCGGATCCTTTCATATTAGCTCGAACATTACAACCGTGCCGCGCCGCTCCGCCACCGCTGTCAGTGCATTTCGGCCTTTAGACGACGTCAAATCATTTATTTATTGTTTGATTGCCTTTTTGCATAGTAAGAGGTCTTGTTCATGAAACGACACTTTAGGTGTATAACCTAAACGTGTTAGAATTGAATAAAAAAATGATCTCATAAATCTGAGAGTTAGAATATCGGTTTCACTACTACCACTGAAGATACCAACCAAGTCAATAAAACCAATAGTCAGAAATCACATTGCACAATTATTAGCCTACTGCGCTGCGTAGAAGATAACAGAACAAATGCCCAGGTATATAACTTGAACGACAATTTGAAGCTTCCTATTAGATTCAAATTAGAAACACCAAAGCCTCTGACAACTTTAATCCAATCGGAGCGAATGCGAAATTTCTAATTTGGAAGCGGTCTTGCGGCCATATTCTTATTACGTGGCCTGCGAGGGCTAAGCGAAGATAAATGAAAGGAGCGGGTGAATATATTAGTAGCCTCTGTTATTGTACCTAACGGGCCGTTTATGGGTCTCGCGGGCTGCTCCGTCACCTGCCGACTTCCCTGTAACTGAATTAGTGACAGTTTTGAGGTAATTAGGGATCTGGGTAATAGCTGTTTATGGGCGATTAACTTAATTCGAGCTGCTGTTTCATTTTACGATTTCAATTAAAATTTCGATGATCTGCGTCCTGGGGTTGAAAAATACCTACTTATACCGTTCAATCCACGAAGATCTACCTTCTACCTACCTTATGTGTACGTTATGTAGAAGTGGGGCATTTTAAAAACAAGTTTTTTGTTTTTTTTATTGCCCTCTGAACGTTCATACACAACACAACAGTCATGGACTGCAATGCTTATGGTCGGGTTCATAAATGTTCAACAAACATATTTTAGCTAAAATGCTGTTAGGTACTATTCGTTTGTCTTTATCTTTCCCTTTGACTTTTATGTTTGTAAGATAGTGACAAAACAAAAATGTATTTATCAGAGGCATTGTTTTATGAATAAGGTGGTCAGGTTTCGGGACATTTGGCATGAACATGGCCTTCGATTAAAACGAATGCTGCTCTCCGTTGTTTTATTGTAACTATCCTATCCTGCAACATAAGTGCCTATAAATTTAATTACGGACATTACTGTGAACAAAGCAACATTGTTTAGAGCTTAAGCGTGTGTAACTATACACAAGTGTTATAATTAGTAGATAACAATGGCCGGGGCAAGTTCGCCCTAACGGCGTGTTCGAGTTCCTTTATGGGTCGTTCCAGCGCCGCTGTGTACATGCTTTAATACAATAAAGCCGCAAGTGAAATTGTACATCTAATTCAGTTATGTATATGGTCAGAATAATAGAATTTCCCTTCATTGCTTGAACTGGGCTTCAAGAAAGTTAGTTTTGTCACTTGCAACAGTTTAGATGTGAGTAGTTTCATTGTCGCGCACCTAAGTTTATAGCAGGACTGCGACTGCATTTAGCGCTGTATTTCATTATGCGAGTGCGCGCTGGAAGGGCTCTCAGCGCCGGCTGCACAATGCGCCCGACGTTGTTATTCAATTTAAAGATTTCCTTCAGTACCAGCAGCCAGACGAACTCCGTACAAGTGCCCCGCTCTGCAAAGCTTTACATGCAAACGAATACAAATTGACATAGCAAGAAGTAGTGTTTCTATTCAACGTTAATTTACATACAAACTATAAGTAGTTTTTACTCTGTAAGGCGTTAATAAAATTAACTGAAGTTCAAGCATTCTGTGGAAGCTTCCAAGCTAAGACTAGCATGTTGGATAATTTTGAACGCACAAAGAGAAGATCGCACGCACGAGAACGCTGTTTTGTAGAGAATTAATAAATGTAGAGCAACGCCAAGCCAGCCTCCGTAGAGCGGCGAGCGGGGGAGACGTAGGTTTGATTTATTGCAATGCTCGTTCTTGGCATTTTGACAAATTTACTGGCTTGCAGCGCCGCGTAAACACAGCCGTAGTGCGCGGCGGCGTTTGTGTAGCCAATACTAGGCTGGCAGGGGTGGAAAATTCAGATCTCGCGATATTTGAGGTTCGATTCGGAAGTAGCGGCGAGTCGGACAAGAGTAATGAGATCTATGATAGCTCGGTCGTAATGAAGAGCTCTCCTGGCGGCCAGGGCTCCGGCGAGATGCACCGAACAATCCTTAATTGAACAGCCCGGCCGGGGCTAATCAGGGCTCAGCTGAGCGGTGCAGCCCGGCCGGGGGAGCGGGGCCGGAGCCACGCGGGCTGGCCGCGCCCCCTGCGCGCGCCGCTCCGCCCCGGCCCGCTCATTCAAGTAGCGAGCGCGCCCCGTGCCAGCCGCCACCCTCAGGTATGTCCATTTTGCTTTTGGTGTTTGCACGTATCGTTGGCCGCGCGCTCCGCGAGTGTCAGTACCCAGTCGTGCTGTGAGTGTGCGCCAGTGTCCGCGACCGCCGCGCCCGAGGTACGTAGCATGCACGCACGCCACACTGTGTCACACTACACCTATTATATGTAATAAAGCACCCCCGGCTTAATCGTTCCGTGCGTACGAACCCCGAGTGAAGATATGGCCTTGTGATATGAGTAATACTCACCATTTCCGGTCAGTTGAGATGTTATATTTTACGAGCAAATATTTCAGTGCGGTGAAAATTTGTACTATCAATTAAAATAATCACGAATTTATTTAAAAAAAATAGATTCCCCCTAAAGTTGTACGTTTACCTATTACTAGCGACCCGCCCCGGCTTCGCACGGGTTTATATGTATATTACATGCATGTATTATACATATAAACCTTTCTCTTGAATCACTCTATCTATTTATAAAGCCGCATCAAAATCCGTTGCGTAGTTTTAAAGATCTAAGCATACATAGGGACGGACAGACAGCGGGAAGCGACTTTGTTTTATACTATGTAGTGATAACATATTGTCAATCAACTACAACGCTTGTAATTTTACAAATTAACTTTATCAAGTGTAGCAGTAATATAATTATTGTTATGCAATGATTTTTATGTCCAAATTACACAAAAAGCTGCATTAACAAATTAAAATAACTTATACTTTCCTATTTTAGAGAGGGTTTTGTTCCAAATAGCGAGTAAAGTGTTTTATAACCAACTTACACTCAAGAGCAAAAGTTTCGGGTCGGTGAAATACCGTCATATTTCCTAAAATAGTGCAAGGTTGTACAGTTTTTAAATCCTGTCATGATCTTTATTAAATTTTACATCTAAACTGCAGAAATAACAGCAAAAAAAACACGTCACCAGGTTTAAATCGGACTCGTATAAACTCATGAAAAAAAACAACGTTAACGGAGAGAGATATCGCACAAATCGTCATTTTTTGATGTTGATATTTTTATGATAGGATCCCGGAAGTTGCTAATACATTAAGGTATTACGAAGAATGGTATATTATGTAAATAAGACAAGTGTAAAATATTTAAAAATACCTATTGCGGTTATTTAATATAGGGTGACCCGAAACTTTTGCTCTTGAGTGTAATTTACTATTGAGGCTACAAATTATCGCTTAAAACCGACTGTCGATATTCGTTTAAAAGCAGTTGTCAGACGCTGCAAAATAACAAATACCAAAAAACATACGCGTTATCTTACATCCAATTTAAGTATTCAAATATTTCCAGCGCCTATAATTAAGATTGCGAACAGTCCTTGTATACTTATACTGCTAGTGTAGCTATAGCATCCACCCTCGCAGTTGCGTGGATGTCTAAAGCGTGGCTAGCAGCGGGAGGGTTGCCGACTTTCACTGGCGCCGCCACTTCACCTTGTCGCCTGGCACATTGCCAGCCTCCCCCTGTACCCACATCACCAACTTCGCCATCTAGATTCATGTTTTATCGTGACACTATAACGCACAATTCCATTAAGCTGTATCATAGAAAAGTCTACAATTTGAATTATTTCTATCTTCAAGTCTTCTAATAACACGGAGTCTAAATAAAATACCCTTTAAGCGCATTTGGGGTCCAATTAGTGGGATAATAATGACGTCATCAGCAATTAAAGATTGAAAAGACTTACGCATTAAAAAAAAACTACATTTATAGGTGGTTGAACGACGATCACGATCCTCTTTTTAATACTATTTTTCTCATTTATACATTACTCAACTATTGTTTTACAGCATAGTAAATATCCAGTTTGACGTAAACAGTTGCGTATACATTTTAATAGTCATGAATGTCATGATGCGTAGTCGTTCGTAGCGCGTAGCAGTCGCTACGCGCGGGCGGCGTAGGCGCCCGTCTCGACCACGGGCGGCCATGGATCACTTACAGGCTTAGGTTAACGCCACATTTACACGCGTTTTCGTCATATAGTAAAGAGTTAAGTGAATTAACTAAAACTAACAGTGGTGACGGAATCAGGTGAGAATTAGAAGACTAATTAAATAGCCCGACTGTAAAAATAATTATTTTCACATTACTAGTAAACAAAGCTTACTAATTTACTCGGAAAACATCTACCTTCAACTTATTTTATGGCTATTTTAAAGATAACAAAAAAAATTACGTTGTTTTACATGGACGTTAGTGACGTCACTAGTCTATATTTCCCTACAAACTTCATACTGATCATTTTGACGTTTAGCAACCAAAAAAAGTTACTAATTTGACTATCAGTCAAAGACCACCATGTTCATTAACGAATACCTATAGCCTAATTCATTGCTAATTCATTTAGTAACATTTATTGCTAAGTTGATCTGGCACTCTAGACCTTACTTTGAGCGTAACGATCACTTTTCCCACTATTTAGATTAATATAAAGAATACACTTAAATTCGTAGTGCACGTAAGCGTGGTGTGCGTGGGATTTGCGTATCCACATGAACACGTTTACGAAGTATCGATTGAGCGGGCGATAGTGCGTTATCTCCGTCGGGCAATGTGCGACATGCGATGTTTAGTAGCCTGTTCAACCTTTGTAACCAGCCTCAAAGCAACCACTTCTATAACAAAAAATGTAGCCTGAAAGGAATACTAAATATAGATATTATTATCAGTTATTAAATTAATCTGTTAATTTAGGGTCAATACCAACTCAACAATCCCCAAGCGCATACAATTGCAGCCTTCAATCGCAACTTTTTTAAGAATCAGTTTTAGTAGAAAAAAAAAACACAATAATTAATTGGATACTCAGATTTATATTCGGAAGCTTAAATACGACGCACTGCTTCTTTGTTTACTTAATTTATAATGTTACAAAACGGAGTTTGACTTAAAATTGAAGCAAGTATACGTTGGTCCCATGACAATGTATAAGCATATTGATAACGGTACTTTAGCAATACCTACTGTTAATAAGGCAGTATTCAAAAAAGTCTTGGGTTATGTTATTTAGGATGTTGGTCAATGAAATTGATAGGTAAGCAACCTTTAGCAAAGTTACGATACATTTGCGTTCTTATTACTTTTTTGTGCTGATACTTATAGAAAAGTACTTAAGTACTATACTATAAGTATCGTACAGTCAGCAGCAGAAGTAGCTACGCGGACCTAGCGCTCTAAACGATTAACACACGGACTCTAATGTCGAGAGAATAAGGGTTTGTGTACGAGTATATCGGCTGCCTACGGTAATTTTCAAAGTAGACAGTTATTGCTACTTTGTAAGTAGACAATGTATCCGGAAACTATTTAGTGAAGGGCAATATATATTTGTTCCTGAGTTATGGATGTTATATATGTATATAAGTATCTATATGTATGTATCTATTATATATATCATCGCCTAGTACCCACAACACAAGCCTTATTGAGCTTACCGTGGGCCTAGGTTGATTTGTGTAAGATTTGTCCCGTAATATTTATTTATTTATTTATTTATTTATTTATTCAATATGCCCATTTTTATTGCTCCTGACTATAAGTACATTATTTTGCCAATGCACCAACCAGTCGGTCGAAAGTAACAAGCTTTGACACAAATACAATATTCAGTTTTGAACACATGATGTTTTGTGATCAAGGTATTTTATATTGGTTTCGTAAGTTTTAGAGATTAGTAACAATAACTTACATATAGAGAGTAAGTGTATAGGTGTAGTTAGAAAAGCTTTCAGGCCAGGTTCAATTAAATCTTTATGTCAGTAAACGTTAAAGACTTTGAAAAGGAAGAAATTCTGTCACTTACCATTTCCGTTTTAATTAACGCAGAATGAATCCAAGCCTTTTTAGTTTTTAAGGTAATAAAAAGACTTGATACGTTTTCAAATGTTTTCATTATGTCAGAGATTAACGTTTTCCAGACAGTGAGTAGGTCTAAATGTAACACGATGGTTAGAAGATAATACATTCTTAGTTGAAAAAAACTTGTAACTGTATAGTAAACTTACTTGACTTTACCTTACCTTGCAAAAGTTATCGTGCTCAACGTTTTCGCATTCGTCGTTAACAAAGAAATACCTCTTTATTGAGACCTCGGGACTAATATATGACGTATAAGTAGTAGGTTGTGAGTAATATCTATCTAGTTTACATATTTATGTGTAAGCAGGAATTCAGTTATAAAAGGTTTTGATGGAACAATATTTGTTTTTTTACAAATACTCGTATGGATAGAGACCTTATAATAATAAACCAATAAACAAGGAGAGATATATGTATGTAGTGTGCTTGATACATTTTAACAGCGTTTATATACAAAAGACTAAAATGTCGTGCTAAAAAATGTAAGAAGGCCGAATGCAGCGGCCTAGTTTTAATAATAAAATATGTTGGTGTTCCATTGTGATAACCCAGTGCAAAAATACTTATTGTCTTACGTTGATATAATATGAAAGTTACTAAGTCTTCACATCCTTATTATTATGATATCAAATTAAAAAAACGAGCCAAATTCACCCTTATTCGAATGAAAGTAAATCGTTCTAAAGTGGCCGATAGGGCTTTATCACTGGATTTTAGGAATGTTGTACTTCTTTCGGAAACCCTCGCCTCGGTCTACAGAGTATGAATGCAAACACAATCTATTACAAACAAAATCTCATTTAGAATTTTCAATTGTTTCTTTGTGGTTGCTTTTACTGCTTAGTACGCCAAAATGCAATAGTAGTTCAACATGCAAATGTTTTGGTAGCGGCATGGATTAGATTAGGTTGGCGGCAATGCATCGATCGCTGTGCATGTCTCGAACATTTTAGTGGTTCAGTTAACAAATCGGAAGACGCATTTTGTTATGGTTATTGCAGTGAGAAAAATAGATAACCACCTCGAAAACGGACGCTCTCTTAGTTTATATTATTTCTCTTTCCTTACCAAAACAAACAAATTCGAGCAAAGTCATATCCGAGAAAGTGTGTTGTCGGCTCAGCTGGTCGATTACGTAACGCATTGTGCGCGCGTCAGGTAGATCTAAATGTCACTTTTTATAAGGAAAAATGAGAGTTAAATTGATCTAACGCGCGTTCGGGACGTTACGTGATTACCCCGTGGTCTAACTTACATAAAACCCGAAGGTAATTTAAAAAAAATCCTAATCAAACGCGCATTAGGTTAGGGCATTGTTTGATCAATGATCATTTTTGAAGTCGAAAATGATAGTTTATGTCCACGAACAACACAAACAAAATATACACGGTCATATTTAGTCAAAAGTGAAGTACGAATACCCCAGATGTCAAAGTGACATATAAAGACCAAATAACAATAAATCATTCATGTTACTTCGATGATATGAGTTACGAAACTCAACGTCCTTTATAGCGCACATTGCAGTACCTGCAGTAACTCTACCATAAGAGAAGTGATTTCAACATTCACAATAAATCATCGTAATGGTGCAAACTATCAAATCTACAGAGTCTAGGAGGATTAATCAGTGATTAAAGTGTATAATTAAATTAAGTAATTTTCGAATTGTATGATATGATAAGGCATAGAGCTTCCACAAACATTATACTTTTAATTTGTATCATTATTCATTAGTCAATTCGTAATACTATCGCTATAGAGCATATGAAAACTTGAAAGTGCCGTGCTAATGTGATATCATAAATGAATATGACAGTATAAAAGCTGTTCGCTTGTTTCACACGCTCCCCGCGCCATGTTGCGTGACGTCAGCGCGCACGCGCGCGACATGTGCGCGTATCAATTTGATCCGCGCCCGCGCAGCTGCGACCGACGACCCCTGCGCCTAGACCATTCAACTCTACGCCCAAAAAGACACCCCATATTTTGGGTGATTAATCCGAACCGCTTTGTCTAGCCAAACCCTTCGGCATTATTTGCACGCGCAAGCTATCTGCATAAGTAATACTGCATATTAAAATGCATCTATTGTATTCATTACCAGCATATGCGGCTAGCGACTAGCGTGATGCGAGTAATCCTCCCAACCGGTCGTCGGATAATTTATATTATTCTTTTCTAATGTTACTTTTAAAAACCACCTCCTCATTAACCATTCGTGACGTTCAATTAATATTAGTCAGCTAAGTATTCATGAATATTGTCTGCATAATTTATAACATTGTATTGTATCGCAGCTTCCAACTAGTTATGTGAGTTTACGTCGTCGACAGTCACCCCCCAGGTCCTGCAGACAGCCATTACCCAGTAATAATAGCAGATATTCGGCGCTTCGATCGGACCCGACAAAAGTCTCGTGACGTACAATCAAACTGCAGAACAATAAAAGTTCGTGAATCAAACAATCGATCCATCGACGAGTCCATTTATAATCGCGACAGCTGCGCGGGGTGGGGCTGCCAGGGGAAATTCTGACAGGCTCCCATCTCCCACGGTCTTGGCTAGCCCCTACTTCTTTTGTCGCAGTAACGGTGGCGCATCCAATGTCCCACGATACCGTGTTTGAGGCTAGCCGTTAGAATTGCATTAGAATAGACCAGGACCTGTTCCTTTTGAGCTATTCAGAGTAACCCTAAATGCGTGTAGACACCAGTGAAGACTCTATTGTACAATGCGCATACTGCCTTGTGACTTAGTTATCTATTTAACAATTATGCATTCACTCATAATTTTAATTTAATCACCTGGCACAGTTGCACTTTACATTGAATCCTTCGGCCTTCAGTTGAAAATAGCGTTTTATAAAAGGTCAGTGATGTTTAGCACAATACTTTTACAATAACAATTGTTATGCACAAAGCACGTGTCGGGTACCAATACAATCTGTGATTGATTGCTTTGATTAGATTGCACACTCCCTTCGAAAAGTGGGTCCCCATTCCTTAACCAATAACAAACTCATTCCTAACATAGACCTACCGCCAGTTCCTAAATGTAATGTGACTTACATCAAAACGTATGAGTCCTGGGTAATTTTCATATGTGTTAGAATGTAGTTCATACGCATAGTTCACAATATTATTTTTAACTAAATGGTGTTCCATGCAAACCAAAACTTTTTGCACATGCCAACGAAGGTACAGATTAGAATACACAGCTACATGTATGTCTCAAAATCAAACTGTAACATGAAATACAAGTGCAGCCCTTAACCATCCAGGCTGCCTGAATGACTAAACATGACAGCTGAACCCTTCCTCCACTTGCAATATGTAGGTATAGGGTAGCCGTGGACATTAGAATGCGTACGAGCGACATCAAATATTTAGCGATTAAAATGGAAAGTGCGGTTCAACGGCCCGGGGCGCCACGCGACGTGGGCCGTTAGTACTACAATACCAACATTGAAAAATAATAAAAAGCAGCTTTAAAGTGTGCTAAGGTCGTCCGGTTTTTTCCCATGATGGAAGGGTTCTATTGAATTGAGAGTTTTAAAAAATAGGTCGTGGATATATTGTTTTATTGGGTGGCAATTCGATGAGGGGTGCGTCTGAAATGCGAGGGTGTGGGAGCGTTCGCAAGTGTAACTGTGACGGTCTAAGGTACAAATACAAAGGTCCTTCGGCTAACGGCCCAGGATATGTCACACATTTATGCGCACTTCGTTGTCGCCAGAGAACTTAAAATACAGTTGTCGCTTCTATTGATGCTGGTGATAGTAATCAAGATGTCGAGTGGATGTCGATGACGCAGGAGACTGTCCAAATTAGCTTGTCCTATTATAACAATTTTATTGGTGACCTTACGAAAAAACTCTATGGTCGATTTACTTTATTTTAAATTAGGGATGCAACGATACCGATGCCGATAATCGTAAACTGCAGGTTATCGTTATTTTTGACGATCATCCGTATCGTAAAAAGTATTACGATTTATAACGATTCTTATAGTTTGATGTACATTTTTTTCGTGAAAAGGAATGCAAGACATCATCGATGTTTGCGCTGGCAACACTCATGACAACCATCTTTCATATTTTTGCCGTTTGACACAGACATTGACAATTAATTTGTGACATTTGTTTTTCGCGCCAGCTACTGTAGATTTAAGCCTGCATCACACTGGCGCGGCCTGCGGTGGCGGACCATAGTAAATGTGACAGCTAATGACAAGTTTTCTATTGTCCGCCGCGGCCAGGCTGCGCCAGTCTGTGAGAGGCCTTAGAAAGATTGTTTTCCACAGCTGCTTTAATCCGTACGGATATACGAAATAGACTAAAACCTGATAATTAAAAAAAATATATGTTTTCTTAATAACAATTTGAGAGAAATTCATTTTAATTATGAATTAGGTGGTAAATTGTCAAAAATTAAATAAATGTTTATTTTACTCAGTTGTCTTGTTTTATTAGATGTAAATTAAAGAACCGTAATGCATTCGTTATCGTATTCGCTATTACGCAGCATTCGTCATTTGTATCGGTATCAATAGACATATCGTTGCATCCCTATTTTAAATGTCAACGAGAACTAATAATTTAGTGTCATATTTCCTCACAATTTTAGTTAGGAGACTAAAAATATAGGATACAATGTGAAAAGTACATTTTAATCAATGTGATATACCATATTTGAGTAATTATAAAACGAAGTGGTGGTGCAATGTCCCCGCGGTGGTGTTGGAACGGAAGTGGAGCTTCCCTCTTGAGTCCCCATGTACCCGCGGCACGCTCACCTCACGGAAGTGATATACTCACTTATACTTATAATGTATTGACTGTTTTATTAGTGAGATATGGACATACTGCGAGGGAGTAAATTAGTGGAAAGTCACGATACACAAACTCGGGCGATTCGTAAGTTTTCTTTGAGATTTTGCTTTTGTAGAGAGTGATAGTTGAAACGTTGTTGAAATAAGGTTTTGACTCTATAATTTTATAGAAATTTTGATGAGTTTTGAGTTGATATTCCTCCGTCATAACAATATATATATTTATGGCACAAACGTTGATCGGTTCTTCAGTCCTTTATCTACTTTTGCACGAGAGTTTTTAAGAAAAATATATATATATATGTTTTTATGATTTATTAAAACATGGTCCAAAAATCTCTGTTTTCGATATTAGTATGTTGTTTATGCACTTTTATATATAAAATGTACATGTTACTGTTTCTTATTGACGTCTCTAACAACCCACGAGAGATTTTTATTTTTAACTCATTATCACAAAAACTGCTAAATTTAAGTGCCATATATCTCGAAAACGGTGAGTTTTGAAGTAAATATGGGACACTATTTCGGTAAACCTCGTTTTTGTTAATACGGTAAGCCACAAAAAACACGAAAAAACGGACAGTAACAGATCGAAGTTCATTGGGAGCTGTAAGCCCCTTAAGATTGAATTTCACCTGGCTATGGAGAAGGATTTCCTACCGTACCAGGAAACTCAACATGCTGATTTGCCTGCATACATACAAACAAACATACCTTAAAGGGGTAATTTAAGTGCCACTTCTATCACTTGCCTACTTACCGCTGATATGAAGTGGTCAGTCTGTGCACCGACCAGCATTAAGTACCTACAAGTCAGTGTATAGTCCATTTTAATATGGTGCATTCTTTACTTTTAAGTTCAATGTAATGGTCTGGATCAGTAACCAAAAATTCAGCAATCAAACGTATCCGAAGAGCGCTCGGAAATCTCATCCAAACCGGGACAACTATGCTATGAAAATCAAACATACAAACTAAAAAAATCGTGTAACGTGGACGCGGCGAGGTGGAAACGAGTAAATAAATAAAGTGTGTCGTTCAGTAGCTCCCCTTGGGGGTGGCTAATTGGCCAGTGTTTACATTCTTTCACCATGGAGAGTGCAGCGGGCCCGCGATCAATCACCAGGTGCTGCGAGTTATGATTGTCAAACACGCCGCGATTAGCTTGCGTAATCCGTGCTCCTTGACGCGACGTCGGTGAATTTTCAACATAAATGTAAGTGTTTGCGGATGACACCTACATAGAGATTTTGCCTTGTTATTCTTATAGATAGAAAATAATAAGAGGTCTTTAGAATTTTAACAATTTTGCACAACATTGTTTTGACTGAGGGTAAAAAATGCAGTGCGGAAATATAACTTTTCTGTATTAAATTGTTCGCAGTCAGTGAGCAAATGTACTTTCAATGGATTACTATAACTTCAGACCAGTACTCATTATAATATTCTACATCCTACTTTCAAGTAAGTTATTTTCATTTGGTCCGTGGTTTTATAATGCAACCAATGCCGGTATATATATATATATAGGGTTATACGTAAACATGAGTTCCAAGGTTGTTTCCAAGCTCGCCACCCACAGCTGATTGCGATCGATGGTACCTCTCCATGCCTGTTGCCGACGCATTCTGATTGTTTCCCGTCTCTATACCTAGCAGGTATTTACTTTGTAGACCCGGGGGGCAACGCACGCGAAGCATGAATGCCACTACCAGTTGATGCTATTCTTGTAACTAACAACCTTCGTCATGCTAGAACCAATTTGTCATAATGAGAGCTTTCCCGAACTGATAGCTATGGTTGAGAATATTTAATGTGGCCGACTTTTTTATAAAACTCATTGGAATTTGAATCTTCTACTTTGGACGGTAGAGTTGCTATTTGAATAGACTACTTTGATGAAATTCGGCCAACTCAAATAACCTCGAGTACAGTCAGCATCAAAAGTAGCTACGCAATCGAAGACGTCAAAAGTTCTTATTTCCTTTTAATAAAGACTTTTGACGTCTTCGTTTGCGTAGCTACTTTTGATGCTGACTGTACACCTGGGGTGTGTGCGATGCACTGATAATCAGGTTAGTTTTGAATTGAAGTTTATTTACAGAGGCCTTGAATTTTACAAACGGTGGTTTTATGCAACTTTCGTTCGTATTTTAAGCATTTTACACAGAAAATATCGTGTAGCATAAGAAAGAGTTTGCTTTCTTGTCCGTAATCTTAATTCTACACTTTTATAACTGTACATAGAGCTAATGGAATTATTATAGCTGTAGCTATAAAACCATTTAAAAGGCTTTTAATCTTATGTCGCCGATTTACGTGTCGATTAGCGTAATACGTAATATTTTAACGGCACGGGGTACGGTGTAGTATGCGTTCCACATGTTCTATCGATTCCCGCCGATTGTCTGGATATCAGTTACATCGGCGATTAATGTGAAGCCGGTGTGTGTTATACTTACTCGGTTACAATCAGTTTACATCTAGCTTCACGGCGCTAGATCACTGGGAATTAAAACCTATAGACACTCTAGATAGGTATTAACATAATCTAGTAGTACCCATACTGTATTGGTTTTCATCCATTCCTCATAGTCTTAGGTTATAGGATTAATTTACTACCGTGTTCAGTTCGAAGTCACTATAATAATAGACCTTAAGCCCACTCCCAATACGCCTATAGTATCCGCAAAACTATCTGGCCGGTAGGGCAATAAAAGTAACAATGAAACCTTTTTGTGTGTAATAATAGCATGCTTCTAGTATTTTACGACCTGACCGGCCAGATAGTTTTGCGGATACTATAATACGTCTCATGACAACACGATAAAATGCATGGCAGCAGGTCGAGAAAGTTGTGCTGAACAATAATCAGAAGATTATCGCAACCAATTCAGTTCATTTTGAGCAGCCAAAAGTGCTCAAAATGACCTGTACTCGACTCTTTGTCATAAGACTCATAAGGACTGTCTAGATAATTTTGAGCGTGTTATTGTGCTTTTGCTGGCTTTACTTGAAAAGTCTGAAACGTGGCTAATTAAAGTTAGGTCAACAATTTCAAAGTCATCGTTTTGTACACGTGAGGAAATTTGGTCACGTTTGTTGTAGAAGGGAAGCCTATTCACAAAAACTAGTGAAACATGTGTTTGCATAAATGTTGAGTAGGCGGGCGTAGCGGGCAGCATGACCAGGATAGACTGCCCGTATTGTTTGATGCATATTTATACCTACAGTTTTCGCCTTATTACAAAACAATACGGTGACGGATGAAAAGAGATTGTATGTTACGGAGATGAAAATGTTAAGATGGATGTTTGGTGTGACGAAGATGGACCGAATAAGAAATGTGTATGTAAGGGGAAGCCTGAAAGTAGCACCTATCGCGGATAAATTGAGAGCCTTGCGTGGTATGGGCACGTAATGCGGAGGGATGAAAGTCATGTGACCAAAAGAGTTAGGTATGAATGTGGAGGAAGTAAGAGACGGGGTAGGCCAAGGAAAAGGTGGATGCACTGTGTGAGAGACGATATGAAGAGAAAAGAAGTGAGTGATGAGATGACGGCTGACAGAGAGGTATGGAAGAAAAACACATGCTGCGCCGACCCCAAGTAAATGGGATAAGGGCAAGGAAATGATGATGACAAAGCAATACGGTGCAAAATTATAAACATATCTTTAACATCAACTGTTCAATGAAAAATTTGATTTCTGTTTACACACTGCTTGAATATGTGTACAATACGATTAAAATCAGTTAACAATTCTGATGTTAGCTTACTAGTAGCGCCGCAAAGGTGTCTGAGGGGTCGGGCGGGTATGCGGGAGGCGACTCGAGGCTAACTTCAGAATCGTTAACTGATTTTAATCGTATTGTATCATGTAATCCCGGCAACTCCACTCTCGTATATTTGTTCAAATGGGTCATTGTCAATCACAAAAACAAAAATCATCTTTCCGGTGGTCAATAGTTAAGGGCTTACGTTTACATATAATATGTTTTTATCACATAGAATTATAGAAGGGGCAACGCCGTTTATGCGGATTCAGAGTACAACCAAAAATTAGGCTTTATAGCCCTTAACTTTGGCAATGTCCACCGAAGAGACGCGAACCTAAATCTGACAATGACCCAAATACGGCTCTCAGCTTCTCTTTTGTTTGTAGTACGAAAGTAGATACAAAACTAATATTTTAGCTTATAAGCATTCATATAACATTCGTTGGCGCTAAATAGTCGGGAACCAAAATTAATAAAACTCGTCAAACGGCTGATCGGTAAAAAAAGAAATGTCAGTGCATACATTTTATCGGTATTTTCATACAAAAATATAATAAATGCATTTGTAAATAATAATGTGACAATTTATTGAGCATAAAAGAGCAGAGACAAGAATGAAATTGCGGACATTTTACTTAGAATACTTACATAATTCAACAAACTATAAATACAAGTTGCGCAATGTTGTAATAGAATGTATCATATGTTCGCGTAAAAGTATTACTCCGGGATATAGTCCGGGGCCACGATTCCCTCCGAATTAATTGACAGAAAGGACCGTCTCTCGAAAATCGCTTATTGTTTCTGTCTCGGTCATTCTGATGTAGAAAAACAGTACCAATCGCCAAGCCAACTATCCCTACTTTATCAGTTACCTTTTGAATCTTGGACTTGACTAGACTATACATTGGAGTACTTCGTAGCGTGTGCATGCGATATGGATACGGAACGCGTTATCAAATTAAGCAGCGATCGATGCGATGGCCGATTGCCGCCGCGGCGGCGACGAACTTCACTAGGCTTACAAATAAATCGCCTTAAGCGAACCAGTATAAGGCTGATATTTGATTATGTATGGATATAACGAATCTCTGGTTCAAGTTATACTAGGAATGACTGGTGAGCCGAGTCGAGATAGCTTGTGAATGGCATAGGGTAGGGGACACAGTTCCGCGAAAATAGCCGGTTAATCAATGTTGCATTATTCAGGGGAAGGCTCAAAACAACCCTTTTTGTACTCGTCGATTAAAATCTGTGTATTAAGATTTCATAGAGAATACTGGAACGTCACTCTTTTCATAGTTGTAGTCCATGTTACTGTCGAAACAATCGAAATAACTGTTTCGATACGCTCCAGACAACCGAAAAAAATTTAAAAATAGAACTAAAATAAATTCGACCAATCACGTGGCTGCTTTACCGAACTGTAATGAATTGGACCAATAATATCGCTTTGATTATTGAGTTTACTCGTTGATGTCGTACGCTCGTTGATGTCTTTTAAGATATCAACGAGCGTACGAGCGGTAGGCTGCACTTCGTTTCAACAGTATCGAGTTTGTTTAATTAGTTCAGTTGACTCGTAGAAAATTAATTTTAATGAACTCGTACGAAAAGTATTGTTCACAATATAGTGTTATAATCAAGCTTTTTAATCTCGTACCTTACTTAGGCCACTCAGTAAGCTTCGTGGCCTAAACACGGTACTCGACTAAAAAGCTCTCTATTATAACACGATTGTGAAAAATACTATTTTGTGTTTAATAATATCGTCATGATATTAAATAATTTCTAAATGAACTTAACAAAAGTGCTACAGCATGTGATTCTGATAGTTGGAGCGTTTTGTCTTTAAAAAGTAATCGCCAAACGGCGAAGCAATCGCAAGATGGGTGCGCTCTAAAAATACGACCCCATTTGCAAGCTATCGCAAACTGTGTTTTTCTGTATTAGCTGTTAGTGTTTGATCGATCAATGCTCACTCTGTAATGAAAATTCATTTTGACAACTACAAAACTACGAAACCTAGATACTTCAATCTTTATAAGGCATAGTATGTACACGTTCGGAACTGTAAAAAACGTAAGCAAAAAAACAGTCGTTTTGGTTTGCGTTCGTATGACAGAATTTACTCTTATAGTTTCGGATAAAGTAGGTAGGCATACCTAAAATAACAATATCTGACAGATCACCGATGACATGACATCACTACATTAAATTATTTAACTAATATGTAGCTTTATGGTCTCCATGTCACGAAGATACATTAAAAAGGTCGAAGATACATTAAAAATGTGTTTTTACCCGGGTGGGATTATTGTACCTACGCTTATTTAGTGCTACCTTCCTGTATAAATTAATTACTAAAATTGAATATTATCACTGTTCACGAATTGCTGTGTCGATACAAACCCGATAGGGTTTAACGACACTGTTAGATTTAACGAAATGTATTATCTTTTATAAATGTTATAAATCAATAATAAAAAAATTAAAAATGAGCCCCAGGGCATTCTCAAGCTCGTGTAAATTCAAAGTCATCATTTCGCATGGTGTGTTCATCGCAACAGCTCATTGGCTGATAATTAAATATTGGTCTTCATTAATGAGCCTATAGGTATGAACGTGGGTAAAACCACCCTCTATTTATTGATGTCTGTGATAGTAGAATGAATACTTTGATATATAAGGAGTACCAGTGGCGGACTCCGCCCATACAAGCCGATTCCAACCGGCTATAGCATATACTCTAAAATCTTTCATAACTTTTTGTTTCGGGTTGCCTTGCCAATCGAAAATTTTCTAGCGCCACCACTGTAAGTACTTACCTACTCCCGATTGGCATATAGAACTGTAAACCCTAAAGCCAATAGTAATTTTATTAGGACCAATTTATTGTGTGTCCTTATGGACTTGAAACCAATTACAATTGTGACAATGAGAACTTTGTTTTTGATAGCTAATCGTTATAATTAATTTTCACAAAAAGCTCACAGATACGAACCTATTGTCGACTAGTTTTCTCACCTAACACACTAAGCATGCTGCAACGAATGCAACGTGCGTTCTAAAACGTCGTAAGTGTTTAGGGATTCTAATAAAGTTAGGGCGCTTAGTTTATAGTTCGGGAGCTTGCGCCGGCGACCCCTTGCGCGCAGCTGCGCTATTGTCTGCGCACAATGCGCCCCCGATCTATGCTAGCCCCGCATCTAGCCACCGCTATCAAAAATGTATATTTCGTCTATTATTATTCCTAAAATCGCAGAGGTCAACGACTCGTGGATGTTTTGAACGTGCTCTGTGGCGAACGTTTTTTCTACATACTTATTCACTTTGTTAATGGTCCAATCTTTTTTAAGTTTTAGATATAGGTATGTTTATATTGTTCGTGTTTCTAAATTTAATACAGCATTGTGACAATCACAACTTTGAAATAAAATCGAGTTTGAATGTCTCTTAACAAAATTCACAAACATAGAAACAGAATATTTTTCCTAAAAAATGTACACAAACAGAAAATACAAAATTATACGTTTGCTGCCATCAGTCAGTAAAAATTATGAAATTATGAGTATAATCATAAATTGACAGTATTTGTGTTAAGGTGGTTCGATTGCCATACAAAACGTTATTTGACATTCGTAGGCTAACGGCGTGATATTTTAAGAAACTTATGTAACAAACTTTCATAAATTGGCTTCCCATTTGCGCCAAATTCCCCCTTTCCTAGAATAAACTTGTATAAACTAGATTAATTTGAGAAATTGGTTTGTCACGTGATATTTTGGGAAAACTATTTTTCTCAAATTAATCTAGTTTATACAAGTTTATTCTAGGAAAGGGGGAATTTGGCGCAAATGGGAAGCCAATTGATGAAAGTTTGTTACATAAGTTTCTTAAAATATCACGCCGTTAGCCTGCGAATGTCAAACAACGCTTTGTATGGCAATCGAACCACCTTAAGGACTAATACTAAATCACGGTGAAAGATAAGCTTTACGTAGGTACAACGATACGAGTAATAAGCAGGTAACTGACTACACACATTTATATTTAAAATAAAAAGTTAATTGGCGTAAACACGTATTTTTAGTTTGAGTATTTGGGGACACTTTTTACTTGAGACGGAAAGCATGAGAAAAATATTGAAAGGAGAGTGAATGCAGGGAATCGAGTGAATGGGGCTCTGAATGCCTTTATGGGCAGCCAGAAAATATCGCAAAAAGCACGCGTAGCTGTGCCCACACTTATGTATGGTAGCAAAAGTTGGGTGTGGCAGAAAAGACGTCAAAGTCGAGTGAATGCAGTAGAAATGAGAGCGTTGAGAAGTATGTGTGGAGTGAAATTGAGTGATAGAGTCAGAAACAGTGTGATAAGAGATAAGTGTGGAATGGATGGAGATATAGTCACGAACATTGAGAAGGGTATGTTAAGGTGGTTTGGGCATGTAGAGAGGATGGATGAAAGAAGATTAACGAAGAGAGTGTATATAAAAAGAGTGGAAGGGCAAGTTGGAAGGGGAAGACCTAGGCGAACTTTCTCCGATCAAATTGGAGAAATCTTACAGAAAGGCCAGGTCAAAAGTACCCTAAACCGACGAGCATGTATGAGAAATGTTATGAAAGTGAGTGAAGCGAAAGTGGTTTGTCAGGATCGTAGCAAATGGAGATCCGTGATCTCTGCCTACCCCTCTGGGAAAGAGGCGTGATTATATGTATGTATGTATGTATGTATAAATATCTGTACAGGACTTTATTGTCAATTTCATAAACGCGTGTACAACCTCGCTGGGAACTTCCAGTTCCCAGCGAGGTTCGCAGATATTTCGGACGAGTTATACCCACAGATATGTATGTCCTTATTAATGAAGGTAGGTAAGTATAGTAATACCCTTGACTGTACATACTTATACCTCATTATCATTACTGACAACATTAGATTTTTAATGGACAAACTCGTCTGCGTTTCTTGGTTTATCTAGAATATCAGAGGGAAATATTGTAAAAGAATACTAAATACTTATGTCGATCATTTAACTCGTAGTGCTTTTTAAACTTAACAATACAATTTTTTTCGTACGTTTCACAATGGTTTTTCTAGATGTGGTGAATCTTATATGAAACAGGGTATATAGTCCTACTTGTTATGAACAAAATGCTGCACTTTGTGAAGAAAGCAAGGCGCTTTGCACAGTGATAGTCGGGACCAAACTGAGTGATTTGACCCGCAGCAGCGGAAGTTTCACCCCTTAGGAACAGAGATGGCGCCACTTCTTTAAAAAATATTTCAAAAAATGCTACAAGCTAAACGAATGGACCAATTTTAATGTTTAATACCTCAAATGAAAGCTTATTATATTTATTAGTTACAAAAAAATACAAAAAAAATATATTCAGAAAACATTTAGCAAAAACCGGCATGTTAACTTTTTTTTTTCTTACTTGATTGGTAGTTTTTACTTGATTTCATTAAAACAATGTATGCAAGATGAATGGTTTAATGCATATATATATTACTGAGTAAATAACTAGTAATATAAAAAAAATCGACACCAATACCTTTCATACTTCGAAAAATATTAAAGTTTAAATGAGAGCGCCACTTCATTAAAAAATATTAAAAAAAATTGTACTAGCTAAACTAATCAACCAATTTTAATGTGTTATACCTCAAATGAAAGCTCATTATATATTAGTTATAAAAAAATGAAGATAAAAAATATTCAGAAAACTTTTGGCAAAAACCGGCATGTTAATTTTTTTTTCTTACTTGATTGGTAGTTTTTACTTGATTTCATAAAAAAAATTTAAACAACATTAATGGTTTAATGCATATATATATTACTGAGTAAATAACAAGTATTATAAAAAAAAACTTGACAACAATACATTTCTTACTTCACGAAATATTAAAGATTAAATCTGAGCGCCATTTCTTTAAAAAATATTTCAAAAAATTGTACAAGCTAAACTAATGGGCCAATTTTAATTACAAATACCTCAAATAAAAGCTCTACGCTCTATTATAGGTCACTCTACGAATGGGCGGTCAATTTATACCCAAAAACGCATAGGTAGATTAGGTAGGAAACTGTTATGTTTTTAATTTGAGTTTTTTTTAAATGCATTCGGTCATATTACTCTTCGGAATTATTTAGTGTAGGTGTAGGTACCCCATTATGACTTATTGTTTGAAATCAGTTATCATGTTTCTTAAACATTAACTACTAGCGCTATGGACAACTTGTGTGATGATTTGTTCCTGAGTTTTGATTTCGTTTATCAACCCTGAATAATTCAATCCGATGTCTATTTTCATGTAGGTAACTGTGTTCATTGAGATCACAAATTGAGATGTAGTATTCGGCAATGCTCGATTTGGAAACGTCGAACCTTTGAAGACCATTTTCAAAGGAAATGATTGGCTTCAAAGCCATTTTGTGCCTGTCACTCAATTGATTGTATCAAACGCAACAATTTCTTTAGCCAACTGACACATATTGAACACACTATAAATTTATATCATTTAAATATATCCAAACAATCGCAAAACGCCTTGCGGGGGGAAGAGAGCCTCTATAATAGAAGCACGCACCCAATATATAGCCGATACCTACGTCAGAAAAACGGTACTCCTCGTTTGACTACTTCGATCTTATGTACAGTCGCCATCACATACATAGGTACACTCTAGGTGTTCAAAAATATCGGCACATGCACCCTAATGCCTTGAAAATAGAGGTGTGTTCCGATGTTTGTGACGTGCTTGTTTGCTCCGATGTATGTGATGGCGACTGTACAGTAGTTAATATCGAAGGGCCTCCTTTAATTTCATACAATAGAGTTGTACAACATACCTACGTACAATAGACTTGACCTGTACTGTAGTGTAGGCCGTTCAGGCACACTACACGAGGTAAGGCTATGTATCTATAATATGTCAGGGCAGGCGCGCCAGTGGGGTAAGTGCAACTATGTAGGTACCTACCATAAAAAATATCGAAATCTACGGATATTATACACTAACTCCATGTAACAAACTTAGTTGCTTTAGTTCGTTGCACAGATGTTAGTTGTATACTAGGGGAAGCTGTTGTACGTAGGCCAGTTTTTTAAATTTTGAGTTATTAAAGAAAAATGGTGCTATCTACTCCTGTCGATATGCATATATGTAAAGATCATTTAATTAAATACAAACCCTGCACGTGTCCCCTGGGTGGTACTAAAGAGTGACAAACTCAAAGGCCAAAATAATGATTGCCATACGATTAAATAATTAAATACATAATTCAATCATAAAACTGTGTATATTTTGAAAAACCTGAGACCACTAGCCACTTGAAAAAAAAGGGAAAACTGTCCTAGGTACAACAAACCAGATGTACCTTGGACCGTGTCCGTTGTACCTTGGACAGAGCAGGTTTAAATCTTTAAAAAGATATATATTAGCTATTATTTATTCATTTTCAGTTGAAATAATATTAGTAATAATTAGTGAATCATATTAGCATTTGCAATTAACAATTTTTACCGTTATTTACAACAATATTTAAGGAAAAGTATTGTTTTTCAAAAAAGCCTCACTTATCTATTTCGTGCTAATTATTGTTGAAAATCTTTTTGCATCTAATCACGTAATTTTAACTTGCAACCTAACGTATTTTTTTCGTATTTCTTAACATAAATTCTATCAATACATAAATTCAAATAGTAGGATTAAACAAAAAAAATAATTGAATGACTTACAACAAAAATAAACTTTAAGATATTATTAAATTTAAGAAATTACAAAAAACATATTGAATACTTTTTTTAACTGCAAGATTTTCACGCATATATTGCACTGCTATGCAATTATTCTTTCATCAAGTGGCAGTAGTACCGTCTTAAGGTAGTTCGTGGAATGCGAAAATGCACGGAAGCATGAAGCGTAAATTTCTTCGCCTTCACTAAATTGACTGCATTTTCTTTAATTTTTTTGTCGAGAATTTTAATTTTTTCTTTGCTTTACGGCATTTTATCTATAACAATGTAATATGTATCTATAATACTATAAATTTATACTCATAATAATGTATGTAAATAATTGTTGACCTATTTCCGACCAAAAAGATGTACCTTGGTTAAAGACCGAGGTACATCGTAAGTTGGGTGGCTAAGGTACAGTCAAGGAATTTAATTTCCAACCCACCTAAGGTTCAATATCGTATAGCAAACCGTCACCATAAGAGTTACTAACAAAACACAATATACCTAGAGCACGGCGGCGTTACATTGACATATCGCATGTATTGTGTTTTGTTAGTAACTAGGCAACAGATTAACTACGTTGACATGGTGAACTGTGGTGAACTGAACTTTTGAACGTGTTATCTCATGAATCCCTATTATTTCCTGGTGTAACTCCACTATTTGAGCTCTTAATAGTTTGCGGTTAGCGGAAAGCATTTTATTTTTCAAATGAATAACGTGAAATTTATTTTACAATTGTCTCGATTGACACTGACACATGACAAATGTAGAAAAAAAGCTAATGTGAACTTTTCGCAAAGAGGTTATCTGTAATGTGAAGTGACAAATAATACGTATTGACATTTCAATACTATTACAAAATATAAATTTCGACCTTATTGCATTGCGAATGTCTAACGACATTTTAAAGAAATGGGTAGGGAATTAAGTTCCTTGACTGTACAACATCGCGACAACTTCACTTAACAATCTCTATGAACCCACTTATGATTGAGGTTAGGATCTGACATTCACGCTGTCTAGAGCTAGATATACTAAGATTAGATTCTGAATAAAACAGTTTTTACAAACATGCATCACATTAAATAAATTGGCATGAAGTAAAGCCCAAAAAACGTACTTTTGAGTGTAACATCATAAATTACCTTTTCTAACTATGCAAATACGGCGCCGGCGAATTGCAACTAATTTCACGTTAATGTTGACCAATGATGTTTCAAATGCCATAGACAATCGGTTCCTAAAAGCGCGGGATGTTCGAAAAAAAACTGATTGTCCTAGGTACAACTCTGTCTAAGGTACAACAGGTTCCCCTAGTATGTTTCGATATTCCTTATGTGCACTAACCGCATGCTTATTGAATTTGCTTAAGAGCCCGTTCACGTGCTCACTAGCGCCACTGGTAAATAATTGTGATTATTTAAATTTAACGATAGATATTTAAAAAAAGTAGGCCACTACACACCGTGTTTTGTATTTAAGTACCTTGTGAATACATCAAACTAATTTTTATGTTGCTGGATTGGTCGATCTATGAACTCAAAAGAAAAACGGGCGTTTTAACTTTGGACGCATAGATTAACGAATCCAGCAACGTAAAAACTATTATGAAGTGTTCAAAAGATACTTCTCTCTCACGAGTTTACTATACGAATCCAAATCTGAATGTACCCGAAAAAGGTACCTAACCGTTTCGATAGACATCGTCTTTTCATCCGGTAGGTATCCAATTTATTTAATAAATTAATATTTAATACAACACATTAATTAGTATTCAATTGATTTACGTATTCTAATATTTCCAGTGCAACAAAGCTAAAAAGACAAATATAAGAATAAGTACCTATTTCGCAGGTTCAACGACCTAAATTTATAGGAAGCCCGAAGTCAATTTATTCCATGCATGTTACCTCAGGAAAATATGCAATACCTACTTTAGATTTGTAAGTAGGTCAGCTCGAAAATATCTTGGCATAAAATATTATGTGATCTGACATGCATCAACTATAATCTAGCGACGTCACCTGGGGTGTATTACTGAACTTATTGAGTTGGAATAAATTGTGTACCTACTTGTCGCGCGCGCTCGGATATGTAGGTATACAAGATGGATATTCAAATCTAGCCGTTTGTTGGTTAACCGAATAGGTATTGTTAGGCCCGGTTTTATAAAGATCCATCATACCAAAGAAATGTCAAAAAAATTACTGAGTTACTAAAATTTGATCGGACGTATATACCAACAAACCTATATAAAACCCAGGCTTGATTATTAATCGAGTGTAAGTGCACGTTGCGTAAAAATATCGTGCGCCTACACAAAAGCTTATAGCAAACTAACTAGAGTTAGTTTTAAAATATATTTTAAAACAAACTAAGTGGCGTCAAAACATTTCATAACAAATAAATAAATATTACGGGACAATCTTACACAAATCAACCTAGGCCCAAGGTAAGCTCAGTAAGGCTTGTGTTGTGGGTACTAGGCGATGATATATATAATAGATACATACATATAGATACTTATATACATATATAACACAAATAAATAAAATTATATTATTAGTTCATTACCTATATGAAATTGACAAATTGACTTGTTTATACTAGGTTTATTTCCGCTTCTAAATAAGATCACTTAGGGGTCCATCTTTCACGTGAAGTGAGTGTCTTTTTTAGGGTTCCGTACTCAAAGAGTAAAACGGGACCCTATTACTAACACTTCGCTGTCGGTCCGTCCGTCCGTCTGTCTGTCACCAGGCTGTATCTCAAGAACCGTGATAGCTAGAGAGTTGAAATTTTCACAGATTATGTATTTCTGTTGCCGCTATAACAACAAATACTAAAAACAAAATAAAATATTTTTTTAAGGGGGGCTCCCATACAACAAACGTGATTTTTTTGCCGTTTTTATAGATAATAGTACGGAACCCTTCGTGCACCTTCCGGGTCATGGCTGTTCGTATGACTGAATGTCCAAATGGTTCGATTACCTATGTGCTAAATAATACGAGTGTCAAAATGCACAACAGACATATAATACGATTGTTTGAAAGATCGCTTGTTATATACCTACATTAATAGTCATAAAGATAATTTGTCAGAACGAGCCAGTATCTAATATACTAATTGTTTCAAAGTGCAAGTGTTAGAACGATCGAGTGTCAGAATGTATACAATAATAATGACATCTTTAATATGCCGAATGAGAGTCGAAATGTACAGTTTGTATCAGTGTCATAATGACTAATACTAATGATGTATTGTTTGTTATCATGGATTTAGTTATCCGTAAATAGTCATTAAAAACTCTTTGGACTACTGCTAACAATTTACTTCATGCCTATCCACTCACTAGCTTTCGGATTTTAAAATACTGGCATTTGGTTAATTCAGAAACCATTTCTGGGAATAGGGTTCTTATACCGCAATACTATTAAACGAGCAATATTTGTATATATATATATTTGCAATCACGTTCTCGGAAACGGCTCTAACGATTTCGATGAAATTTAGAATACAGGCTTTTACGGGGGCGAGAAATCGATCTAGATAGGTCTCATGTCCGGGAAAAATCGTTTTCTCTGTATTTTCTCCATTATCACCCGAGCAGAGCTCGGTCGCCCAGGGACTGCCGCAATAAACAATTAGATTGGGACAATATATTATTACACCTGGGAAAAGTTATTATTATTTACTTTATCGACTTTCATCTGTCCTTGCTGTTTTGCAGTCAAGTATTGTGTGTGACTCAAGTCAGTAGCTAGTCATCATGTACTTCACTACAAAATGCTTCCTAAGGAGAAAAAAAAATCTGATTGGCAATCGGATGATTGTTTTCTTAAGTTGGCCTATATTTTACGATTTTAACAAAATAATGGGGTCTTTTTATTATTTATAGTATATATCCCAATTATTCATAGGTAGGTACATAGATTTTTGCCATTATATAAGAATCAGTTATTTTGTCAATTACATGATTAGTCATTAAAATGTTGTTACATTTATATATTTTATCTCTGACATAATTTGACGTAAACACATTGTTAAATGTTAACATGCTGACACAAGCATGATGTAACATTAATACAATGTGAACTTCTGTCATTTTGTCACCGCAACATTTTAACCAATAAACTTTGTACATTTTGACACCTACACATTCGAACCATTTGGTCATTCAGTCATACGAACAGCCATGGCCCGGAAGGAAAAATCTTTTTGACGACCGCTTTAGCCTAGTTGGTAGTGACCCTGCCTACGAAGCAAGAGGTCCTGGGTTCGAATCCCGGTAAGGGCATTTATTTGTGTGATGAGCACGAATATTTAATTCTGAGTCATGGATGTTTTCTATGTATTTAAGTATTTATTTATCTATATAAGTATCTATATCGTCGTCTAGTACCCATAGTACAAGCTTTGCTTAGTTTGGGACTAGGTTGATTTATGTAAGATTGTCCACAAATATATATATATATATATATATATATATATATATATATATATAATACATAATCGGTGTTTCATTAAATGAACCAAAGTGCGTGTGATTGAAACCGCCACAGAACGTAGATATATCTCTGTTCATATCATGTCTAATTAATTAAGCAGCTGTGTGATGAAAATTCTGACCGTCGTTATCAAAAGTTGACTTGAAATTTTCAAAGCGTCTTGCATAATTTGTCATTTTCAGGTGATTCCGGCAGATGTTTTCCTGCCCGGCTCACAACACAAGGTCTTGTTAGAGTCTAATTAGAAGCATATTCCTAACGGTGAACTTCCAAGAAAATGAACCCTAACGACATTTTCACGGCATACTTTTTCATGGTTGAACCTAAACGAGTTAATACGACAAACAGGTATCTTACCAAAACACAACGTATAATCTCTTATAATCACAACAAGCAAACATTTTCTTTTTTATGACTTTTTAAAAAGACCGAACGTACTTACATGTAACTATGCAAACGTCGCCCATCGGAGGGGTCACAGTTTTAAATTTTTTTGCTGCCCTTTGAACAATGAATCGCTTACGCCGAATACTGGTTTATCGTCATATTCAAGTATTGTTAAACAGTGACGGAAAGTAATTTGTTGCGAAGTTGCCTAAATTCATCAGTTCTAATGGCAACTGTAAAACTTGCACAATTTACGATGGGGTTGTGGGCTCGTGGGTTGGGAACACTTTGGGAGATTTAACAAAGATTATACCTTGTCATAACGTGCTATCATACAAACTAAACGTAACTAACTGTAAAACTAGACAAACATTCGCCTCTAAATCCAACCTGCAGACTTCAGTGATATTTCGCGAAAGTTACCAAGCGAAAGTGACACAACAGACAGTGAAAATGAAGCGAAGAAAAGAAGAGAGAAGAGCGAAGATAAGTCCAACTCCTCGCGTTCACTGCCGGAGCCATTATGTGTGCTAACCGATCATAAGGCACGCGGTGAATGCCAAGAGCGGACTAATACTACGGTTACGAAGACGAACGAGCACGACGCCATCATTTAATTGCGGTCTGAACACTATCAGTAATAATGACATTACATAACCTTTATGAAATCATATTATTATTACTATTGACAGTGTAGTGGTTGGTGCGGAGGAAAATCGTCACGGAACTACAGAATTACAGTATTTCATGTCATTATTGTTGACAGTGTATAAGGCCGCATAGTTGAACTAACCCAACATGTTCTAATGTTACAGTCAAACCTTTAATGCCGTGTTTCATTTTAATTGTTTTTTTAAATTGTCAGAATACTGCGATAACCTTGTTAAATTTTAAATGTTTGAAAATAGCGGGCGGATATCCAATACTGTTCTCTATTGCTTAATTAATATGTAATACTTAGAAAATTTCAAATTGTTTTAATCACGATTTAAACGTCCATTTATTGCGTTTAAAACAAGGTCAAGAGAAATAGAAAGGCTGAAGAAATTTTCATTTAGTACCGTCTCGGATATACAATTCAAAGTTCAGGGGGAATTTTACGACTTTGGGGCGAGAGTAGCTAAGTACCTATTGTGAAACGTTGCTTGCGTGTTAAATATTCGCTACCTACGTTATTTGTACCAACAATCGTAGTATTTTTAGGGTTCCGTACTCAAAGAGTAAAACGGGACCCTATTACTAAGACTTCGCTGTCCGTCCGTCCGTCCGTCCGTCCGTCTGTCTGTCACCAGGCTGTATCTCAAGAACCGTGATAGCTAGAGAGTTGAAATTTTCACAGATTATGTATATCTGTTGCCGCTATAACAACAAATACTAAAAACAAAATAACATTTTTTTAAATGGGGGCTCCCATACAACAAACGTGATTGTTTTGCAGTTTTTATATATAACAGTACCTACGGAACCCTTCGTGCGCGAGTCCAACTCGCACTTGGCCGGTTTTTTTATTTTAGTTACCTAAACTTAAATGAGTAGGGTTCATGGTTGTTAAGTAATAATGTGTTAGTTACACCGTATTGAATAGTTTCGTGTTACGAATTGTGTTAGGTCAGTATTGGGATCTAAACAATCAAGGTACTTACTTTAACAGTCGTTTTAAATAAGTAGGTAATCTACATCATGTGTATCGTGGCATCTATTAGGCAAGCCGCATTATATTTTACTAACGTACTTGTACAAGATTTATAGAATAAGGTGCTCAATATTCGAATGGGTGAGCCGGTCGGAATCAAGTTCTATGGACGCAGTGCCACGGTAACTTAGGTATATTATAACTTTAGCTTTATAACTAAGTGCAGGGGACCGATTTTTGACTTTCGAGCGCTCGAAAATTAAGTAAAAGTAAATACGATTGTAGTGTCAAAATTGCAGGCACTTACTTTCTACCGATAGAATTGAATACGAGTGGTCAGTACCACTCGTTTTTCAATTTTCAACTTCGCTATTTTGAAATAGCATTTCATAATTTTTTACAGTTTTCGAGTGAAAGATTCGAGCGCTCGAAAGTCAAAAATCGGTCCCCAGTAGTAGGTGTGTTTGGGTCATACAGAGTGAATAAAACAAAAGTAGACGACTTCTGTGTCCTGTGGTCAATAGTTACGGGCTTCCGTGCATATGAAAAAACTAGCTTCTGCCTACGACTCCGTCCGCATGCAACTCGTTTATATCGTAGCTCCATACAATCTTACACACCCCATTTCACCCCCTTAGGGGCTGATTTCCAGGATAAAAACTATCCTATGTCCTTCCCCGGTACTCAAACAATCTCTATACCAAATTTCATCTAAATCAATTCCGCGGTTTAAGCGTGAGGTAACAGACAGACAGAAACACTTTCGCATTTATAATATTAGTATGGAAGTATGGATTGCATGAAATCACATAGGTCTTTATAACAATGTACACAGAAGAGACGCGAACCAAAATCTCTGTATGACCTGTTTTGTGTTGGTGTTATGTGGCGGATTTATATCACATAGGTTACAGTTATATATTTTTGAGTACTCCGGGAGACGGGACGTGGGCAACATATTGGTACAAGAATAAGTTGAGAGTGACATGTAGTATGGGTACAATAATACCAGAAAGGTGAAAAGCGTCTCATCTGCTACAGTGACGCCGATCACGGTGGCGACCAGGGATTGTAACCGGTTTTTTTTAAAAACCTCGAAATAACCACATATCTCGAACTATTTTATACTTCATATGTAGGACTCAGTTGTGTTTTGAAGTAACGAGTGCGTATTATTAGATTGCCCAATTAGAAAATGAAATAATTAACAAAGAACGAAAAAAACCCGGTCACAGTTCCTATACAAAAAATAACCGGTTACAATCCCTGGTGGCGACAAAACTGGATGGAGCGGGATCGTTATTTATTTATTTATTTAATCGTATGACATTTAAAACAGAAACATAATAACTATAAATTAATTCTAAGGTTTGTCAGCCACTTGATGGCCTTGTCGCCAAGGGTGATCAGGTCTTCTGGGGGTCCGTCGGCGTAGCGCGTTATGGGGCAATCCTCGATTATATGGCGAATCGTTTGTTCCTCGGCACCGCACGAGCAAGTTGGGGATTCCACCCATCCGCAACGGTGTTTATAGTGAGCGCAGCGACCGTGGCCAGTACGGAGGGATCGTTATGAAAATGAATTGCATTTATTTATTTATTATTATTTTATCTTTCAATATTTCACCTGCATCGTGACCTGGTACTAACTAAATATACTACAAACTTCGTAAATATAGTATCTTAGAATATGTACTTATGACGGAGAAAAAAAAACCTGGCTGTTATAAATTAATGTTTTGCTAAACCGTAAAATGCTTAGACTACTAGCAGAATATCAATGCTTGCTCACGCGAGCAAAGCAAAACTGAGCTAGTACCTTTTTGGCATTGTTGCAACGCACAGTAGGTAGTTATATCTTTAATTTTAATTTATATTTTAACATAATTGTTTTTACTTGTTCTTTTTTTCTGTGTTTCTTTTTTTGTGTACTTTTTATTTTGTTTGTTGGATGTTGCTAAATGCCAAATAAATGAAAAGCGTTCTAGGTAGTTATCTTCGTTCTGTTATTAGGTCCTCTCAAAATTTGCTTTTTATTGTACCATCTTCCTCAGCAAAATTTTATAACTCTTCCTTCACTTTTCAAGCTATTCGGCAGTGGAATTCTTTATCTCCTGAATTAAGGCGTGCTAAATGACTTGCCATGTTAAATAAATCTACAAAAAAATAGTATGTGTCTGTATCATGACACTTTTGCCTTATTGTGACGATTTATATTTATGGTTGACTCTATCTAAATGTATATGAAAATATTATTTATTTCATTAACATTTTCTGCTGTTTTGTCATTGACCTATGGTCAAGTTAGTTAAAAGTAATGTACATGTATATATATGTTTTTATGTATTATATTTAGGTACGTACATTATTCTTAATTTAGTATCAGCAGGTCGATCACGTAACGCATTGTACGAACGTCGGGTAGGTCTAAATGTCAGTTTTTATATGGAAAATTGACAGTTAAATTGTACCGACGCGCGTTCGGAATACGGAATAGGATTACGTGATTACCCCTCAGTGTTGTACTTACTACTAGGTTTCATAAATTATCTCTGCATCGCCTACTATGAATCGTACTGGTTAGATTTGCGCTACCCTGGTGGTCTGGACGAGGTCGATCAGCGTTAATACCGCCTGTTGTTTGCCTCTAAGTACTTGTATTGATTAAGTTCTGTACCTAGGTACAGTATTCTTTTATTGAGGTGTGCAATAATAGTACATTGTGCATTAAGGGCCGTAAGAAGGGAATTACTAACGAGAGTCTATTAGAAGCCCGACGCCAAAGACGGAGGGCTTTTAATGATTCGAGTTTGTAATCCCCTGTTTTTCATCACATTTGCGAGGAAATATTATAACTACAAAAGACAGAAAAATCTAAGTTTCATACAACCGCACCACTCAAAAATTTACGAAATTGACAACTTCACTTACAGATTTGAGGAGGGCGAGGGGGCGTGGCGCCACATGGCCCGCTAGTTTTTTTTCAACCAATCACAGAGAAGAATTCTTGTGACGCGCGGCCAACTAGATTTGCCAACCAATTTGTTAGATTTGTTTTTAACCAATCAGATCACACACAAGCTCATAACTCCCTCGGGTGTTATAAATCCATAACTCCCGTGGGAGGTAAATCGGGTATAGCTGCTCTATAAACTTGACTATAATACACCCTTTACGAGCAAGTGTGATGAAGTATTTGTATTGTATTGTAACTATCTACAAGTAATGCTGAATTTATAACCGTTTTGATCTAACTTGATTCATTAAGGTAAACATAAATATTCGAAGGCGTATTCTTTACCCACGACGGAACGGAGAAGCTATACATGCGATAAGGGTGAGGGGTTGTTTGTTTGTTCGATTGCTTGTTTGTATGTACAAAGGAATGCTCCCATTTATCTCTAAAACGGCTTCACTGATTTCGACGATAGTTAGATTTAAACGATTATTTACGAACGTGTTAACTCGCCAGGTGATACTGCAATAGGTTTACCCATTTACCAATAAGTAAGTATTCCTAATTATCTCCATAACGGTTAGATCGATTTATATTCAGTGTTTTGTTAAGAGTTAATTCAGTATTAGTTCTACTCGTATCTAAGACAGATGTTATAATAAAATTAAAGCTCGCCAGGGGGAGACTTCAGTGGAAAGCATGCAAATAAGCTGTCCTGTTAATCATTAGAAACTATCGATTATTTTAAGGGTCCCCTGGCTGTTTTTTGTATAGGATAATATTAGTAAGTACTTAAATGTTATTAATGGGAAAGCTTAAAAAGTATAAGTTGACTGTGCCAAAAACTGGCGGACAAAATTGACATTTGACTTTTTACGATACTTTAAATAAATAATAAATTGTAAGTCCTTTGAAATTGTCGTCTTAAAATATTAACACAATTAATAACATTTTCAATAAAATTATGAGATAGACATTGATTTTGCCACGTTTTAGCCAGGGGACTGTTTTTGGGACACACATAGGGAACTGTATTTTGGTTCTATAAAAATGTTGTTGATATAATAATAGTACATTATGATACAAGTGTGCTATGTTGGTCATTACACTCGAGTCGGTTTTTAAATACTTAATGGAGACGAGAAGTGTAATGACCAATGCTCACGTGTTTCATACGACGTTTTTCAACACATTTGCGAGGAAAAAAAGAAAAAAAAAATGAAAATGTTAAAAGATATGTAATGAAAAGGCACTAGTCCGATAATGTAATGTAAAAGTCACGGCATGGGTAATATTCTGCATTATTTTGCTAATATTTAAAAAGATATGTAATGAAAAGGCACTAGTGCGATAATGTAATGTAAAAGGCACGGCATGGGTAATATTCTGCATTATCAGTGTAAATACGCTGTAATAAGACCTACTTTACGAGCAGGTGTGTTGAAAAGTTTATTTCAGTGAGTAGGTACTGAACGCTTAGAACACTAATTATTATTATATTAATTATTATTAATTGAGTTAATATTTTACTCAGTTGTTTTTAAATTTGCCTGGACAAAGAATTTCGAGATAACAGGAGGATCGCCCCTAACGCAACTGAACGTTTGCTTGTATTGGTTTATACGAGGGCAATTTGAAGTACCCGTACGTTTAAAAGGTCTTATCTATATCATGCTGTAACTGGAATAGTTTCCTTACTGTTCATAACTTAAGATCGCATTTAGCAGTTGCGTTTCTAGTTATACGCCTTTTGAATACGCCTATTGGCATGTCGTAACTTCATACGAAACCGTTCCGTTGGCGTACGTGGGTTACATTCGGTACGTGATTAAGATAAGGCCTATCAGCACCGGTAGGGCATGTTCAAGGGGCTGCCTCTGATTATTGATAATCATATTTTACGTTTTGGCTAAGGCCTAGACTTCTTTTGTTTTCTAATTGTTTCAGCTTGGCCAAAATTCTTTCGTATATCCGTTTGTCCAGCTGTTCCTCTACAGGTCGCATTTCTCAACCAAATCTCGTGAAAATTTGTTAGCACGTTGAATAATTAGGTATAGTATTTTGTTTGTAGATTCAAATCTTCAAAATTAAAATATTAATAATAATAAGAGCAGATAGTGGGTGCCACACGATGGGCAACGGCGCCGTGGTCGGCCGAAGAGGAGATGGCGGGATGGACAGGGGACCGATTTTTGACTTTCGAGCGCTCGACTCTTTCACTCGAAAATTGACAAAAATTATGAAATACTATTTTGAAATAGCGATAGAAAATTGCAAAACGAGTGGTACTGACCACACGTATTCAATTCTATCGGTAGAAAGTAAGTGCCTGCATTTATGACACTAAAATCGTATTTACTTTTATTTAATTTTCGAGCGCTCGAAAGTCAAAAATCGGCCCCCTGGACGTCTTTCAAAGCGACTGGCCAGAATTGGCTTTAAATCGGGATAGTTGGAAATCTAGGGGGCAGACCTTTGCCCAGCAGTGGGACACAACATAGGCTAAGCAAAAAGTAAGAGCAGGCTAGCGAAGTTTACAGCTCACAGAGCCACTAGTTTTACAAGTCTTAAATATTTTTATTTCATCGTATATTTTGTAAAAAATGTTAGAGATGATGAGCGCTAGAAAATGTCTGTCAATGTGTCAATTAAATGTTCATCATAAATTTAAGAGTTAAAGACTAGTAGTAGCTCCTTCCATCTGACTCTATCGAGGACCACCTCCTTGACCTTTTTATAGGACGTGACTGCTACTTTTTCTTTTATTTGTTTCATGCACCTTATCCTTGGTCTTCCCCTTCTTCGCTTGCGTTCTACCTTTTCTTCCATGATGTCATTAATAAAAGCGTCATGTCGTATAAGGTGACCAATCTTTTTCCCTCCTGTTCTCTATCGTTTTTATCAGTTTCCTTTCGTCTTCCACTCTTCTCAGCACAATTAAATCTTAAACATTAAATTTTTAGTCACGGTGTAATTGACTCGTATTGATTTGATGTTTATGTAAAAAAAATTACGATTCAGACGGATGTGGAAATAGATTTAACACCGCCAGCTATAAGTGTAAAGGCATCAATGGAAAGTTATCGTTTTATTTCTGTCTGTTTTTCGCACATGTATTTAAAATAAAATCGGCAAAGTGCGAGTCGGACTCGCGCACGGAGGGTTCCGTACCGTTATCTATAAAAAACGGCTAAAATATCAGTTTTTTAGTATTTGTTGTTATAGCGGCAACAAAAATACATCATCTGTGAAAATTTCAACTGTCTAACTATCACGGTTCATGAGATACAGCCTGTTGACAGACGGACAGCGGAGTCTCAGTATATAGGGTCCCGTTTTACTCTTTGAGTACGGAACCCTAAAAACATCGTTTTATACACGCGCGGAATAGTCATTTTTACCCGACTGCCGAAAGAGAGGAGGGTTATGTTTTTACTAGCCCTAGTCGTCGCTACCCTAATATCTTAGCGGATGGGGCCAAGATAATTCGGGACTCGTGCAAAATGGCATACTTTCCGCGCTTGTATCAGATTGTATTATACCTACACCTGAACACAATAAACACGATAATAAACAAACTGAAAATTACGTGCAGTATTTCAGACAACACAGCCCTTGGCCAGTGTTCCAAAGCATAACACCTGTTGGTGTCTGTACGTTCTTGTAATGTAAATATGAAAGGATATTGACTGATAAAACAATACGTACAGTAGACGGCAAACTTCGTGCGCAAATGACCTTGCCTGCGCAAAGGCGAATTGTACGTGCAAGCTGCCCCCCCACTTCCCCTCATTTGCGCACGAAGTTTGCCGTCTACTGTAAGTAGGTACGTTTTTACTATTGTCATTGCATTGTTTTCTTCATGATACCTTAGATAAGATTTTACAATTAAGGTGCAACAACAAATCTTCCACCGAATTTCAGTAACTTTTTTTCTAAAACCATTAAGGATGACTCACGCTAGAACGGGCCGTGTCCGGCCCGGGCCGTTTCCTAATAAAAACGACGACGTTTTTGCGCGGCTGAGCTAAACCCAAGCCCGGCCGAGCTAGACCCAAGCCCGGCCGAGTTACGGCCGGGCCGTGCCGACACCGGGCAGCTTCCGAGCCTCGGAAGTAGCCCGGTATCGGCTCGGCCGCGCAAAAACGCCGTCGTTTTTATTAGAAAACGGCCCGGGCCGGACACGGCCCGTTCTAGCGTGAGTCATCCTTTACCTGTAGCTATGGTGGCAAACAAAACGCACTGCCCGTCAGAGTTGACACCGTAGCAATTCGAGAGGTGATGTGTGTTGCCGAATCTTAATAAATATATGAGGAGTCCTTCTTTTGGGAGCTTAAATGATAAATTCAAATGTGTAATAGAGTGTTGAGTTGAATAGTGAAGATCTAAATAGTTTACTAAGTATTCTAAGTGACAATCAACGCTGCATACTCAGTCTTTTTGACTGACATATAGGTATGATATGATGATGATAAGATGATGAACAATGATGGCAGCACGTATTGGTTGTATGTAATAATTATGCTTACTTATATGTACATCTAAGATTATAAAAAAAGAAGTCGAGTTAGTTTCACCATTTATAACTCAAGAACGGCTGGACCAATTTTTATGATGTTTGCTTTGTTGGATTTGTCTCCGCTCCGAATAGCAGAATAACTATTCAAATATGAAATATAGGGGAAAGTGTGGATCATTCGTGCAACGGGAGCATTCGTACATTAGCCATATCTCCAATACCAAACCTGCTGGAGCATCATATATGTTTATGGAAGACCTCCGCTTTCACGTATAGGATCCACAACGTCTGGAACCCACAGTAGTACAAGCCTCATACTGATAGGACTGAACGGACTCCAAAACGCTTCCTTTTTTTCTTAACTGTTCATCAAGTGAAGCTTCACTCGCTGCACTCGCAAGGCAAGCCTTAGGTAAGCATGTTGCATGAGGAGGTTATATTGAAAAAAAAAAAAAAATGAAAAGGAATAACCTAGGTTTAGCACCTAGAATTTATTATTTATATTTATATTTGAACTGTTTATTTCAATTGATAGACAACAAAAATTATTCAGGTACAACTTAACCCAATCTTAAATTTTAAAGATTATTAGCTAAGTTTAGTTAGTTATATATCATATCATTGACATTTTAATTAAAATTATTGTTAGTAAGTTTTTGTTAGTTAAGTTAAGAATTAACATTATTTTTTACACTCAGTATGGCTTTCTTAATTACATATTTGGCTTTATGCGGTTTATCCCTTATACAATTCATTACATTTTCCAATATATTTGTAGGGAAGCTGTTTAAGATAACAGGCACATAACTGGACCAGACCCTATGTCCATAAAAGTTTTTGCTGATTGGTACCGTAAAGGTTTTATTATTTGTTAGTGTCCGGAGGTTCTGTGGTCTGCTATACCTATTCAGTCCTCCTAGGCATTGCCTATATTCTAGAATTACTGCCATTTTAACTTTATCATATACATTAAGGATTCTACAATATTTAAATAGTTTATCATAGTTGTTTTTGTGCTTATATTTTACTTTAAGTGGTACAATTGTCTTTATCAGCCTTAATTGTAACTTGTATATACGCTGTAGGTATGTTTTATATGTTCTTCCATAGCTAGATATGGCATAATTTATCACTGAATCAGCCATGGCCAAGTATATTAGACGAAGTGTGCTATATGGCATTTTATTTTTAAGTATGTTTAGCTGACTGAGTATTGCTCTTAATTTTTTACATACATGGTCAATGTGTATAGAAAAAGATACAGACTTTTCAGCTAAGTCAATTATTTTTGAAAAATATAAACAAATTCCTCACTTACGTTTTGGGTTTAGGACGGCGAATAAGACACTGCTTGATCCGTCTCATATTACAAAAAAATATCCTTAAAATCCATGGTAAACTGACACTGGCAATGATATTGACAGCTGCAGCAGTTATATTTGTCATTTCCAGGGTCGGATATTTAAAATATTTTTTGTAATATCAGACGGATCAAGGAAAGTGTCTCATTCGCCGTCCTAAACCCAAAACGTAACTGAGGAAACTGTTTATATTTTTCAAAAATAATTGACGCAGCTGAAAAGTCTGCAACTTTTTTCTGGTGCTAAGTAAGGTTATTCCTATCACCAAAAAAATAATCAGGCACTTCTAAAATTTTCATCCATTCCCCAATTCCCCATTGAGGACCGATTTCGAATTTATTTTTTTAAATCGAAAGAGTATACTTCTGATGTGGTCCCATTGTCACCAAGTCCGGATCTGATGATGGGATCCCAGGAAAATTGAGGGCAACCCTAACATTTTATAGGCACGCGTTTAGTAATTTCGGTATTTTCTATTATAACTCGTGTATTTACCCTCGGAAATCGCAATTTTGGTAAAGTGGAACTGTTGATGAAGACCACAGATGACTTATGGAACTCCTCAAAGATGTAAAGTACGTCAAAGATCCTGACATAGCAACGAATTAAGCGTTAATTCTGATCCTTGAGGAATCGGCGGAACTCCTAAAATATTATCAGCCCACAGATAGTGACTTTTTTCTGTATATTAGTACGCATTTGGAAAGCAGTTCATGTGATAAATTGGAAAGGAAATGTGGAAATTTTCATGTACCTATATGGCTTGGTGAAGTACTGAATTGAAGTCGGCTTAAACTTGTTTTTAAAGTAAATTATTATACAGGGTGTTTGGTCCATCGTTTACCAAATTAAAACGGCAGGTAGTTTGTGTCATTTGTTATCATTTCCGGCATTCGAAAAAAAAATTGTGGCCACGGGTTTTTTTTTATAATTTTTGTAAAATTCTAAGGGCGTTCCAACTTGAATTTTAAAGAAAAGGAAGTGGTAGAGCCTACTATTTTTTTGACCAATGAAGATTTTTTTTATTAAGATTATATTTATTTAGAGTAAATAAAATTTGTTTCACTTAAATTGAAGAAAAGTACTTAAAAGCACCCATTACGGAGATCTATTTTTTTATTGTTACCTTCAAAGTAGAGTTGTAAAACAATTACGCATATACGCAATAGAACACACAGTACCTACGTATACGTGCCACACTTCGGTCAGTTTTATGACATATTTACCTTTCATATTTAGTTGTAAAATCCCACGTGCAGCATTTTCGTCATTTTAAGTAAAACAATAGCACGAACTCTATGACATGAGGATGGTTTTCACCACTTGTTCTGTGGTTTTCACACCTTCACCGCACTATGAAATTCCCCGTATGTGTTGATATATCTTATGGAGTATATTATTAAGAATGTGTTATGCCCCGTTTCTTCTAATCGACACAAACTTTAGTCCACGCAGTGCGTTGAGTGACGCGTTTTGCAGATTTTTCACAAGTGGGGCGAGAAGCATATAGTCATATTTGCCCATTTTTGTGACACGTCCTCGCGATACAGAACAGACTACAGTTGGGACAGCGCCTGACAGCGCGCTATGGAATGGGGCCCTGGCCCCGTCGCATGGATATCACGCGATAAGTGACATGATAGAGCGTCCGTCCCTGGCTGACACCGTTCGATAGAACGAGACGACGCTGTTATCTTGTCACTTATCGCGTGATAAGGCCATCCATGCTACGGGGCCTGGGCTGTTATTTTGTGCTGTTCTTCTTTACGCACTCATGCGCCTCACCCCACCCGTCACGCCTAACGAACGAAACTTGACCTCTACCTACGCTTAGTTACTACGAATCGCGGCGTCAAGATATATTTGTGGGTGAGCGTTAAGGTGAGCTTAAAACAAGTTACAGAATAGCGAGACTGAACGCGCTCATTCGCTTCACCTCACCCGTCGCCCCTAACGAAACTAGACCTTTGGGATGTAATTCTGTACGCGATCATTCGCCTCACCCCTCACGGCTTAACGAAACTAGACCTCTGATTACGCTTATTTACTACGAATCGCGGCGTCAAGATATAAATAACTATTAGGGGTGAGGTGAGGTTAAAATAGGTTACACAATAGCATAGCTTTTATCAAATCATTTTAATATGTATCGAATTGAACGCTGACTCTATCAGAGCCAAAGGTGTCAACAGATCTATTTGTAATAAGAGTTCTATATTCGTGGCCTTATATATGGCGCACGCACCGCCAAAGTCCTACACCTACAATAAGTAGTATTTAGTAGGTACACGTTAGACCTACTCGTATTCGTCGGCCTACTAAGTGCGAGCTCTCGAATCGAATACTTCCAATAACTGCGAAGCGTGCCGTGCATCCAAGCAGTTAAATTTCGCGACTGCATTGATAATTAGCGGATCCAGCGTCTGTTATCATTTTTGCTAAATGACCTTCCAGTTATTATGTGTACGTCTAGACATCTCACAGTTAATTTTATCAACGACCCAACCAAGTGGGTGTCCCAAGAACCGCAATGGGAATTTACCATTACGCATAATGCGACCCGTTGGCGCGGCCCATTTCCACAAGCGACCAGGCGGGTAACACAACACACCCATGAGTCACACACGCTGCAATTTTGGCCACAGTTTAGTCCGTCGCGTTGCGGGCATCTCCGTTGTCACTCAGCGATTAACGTGTTGGCCTCCGTCCAAAGCCAGTAGTACCTACTACCTACACGTTTACAGTGTCCCTTTGTAAGTATAGTATATAGACATTGTGACATGTATTTTCACATACTACGTGGGTTTTCCTGCTGCAGAAGTGGATGCCAGCGGGTTTAAGTATGTGCGCGTGAAAATATCGAGGGCGTTACTATTGTGAGTGCGTCAAGTCTCAAATTCCAATATGGCACCATATTTCGCTGTTGAATAATGAGGTAAACTAGAAACATATGATATGCTGATAAGCCCTTAGTAACGTTACACGTCATAGGTACATTTACAAAATATTACCTATTTACAAGACCTACTTCCAAGCAAAATGTGTATGTTAGTTATTATTGTGAGTTGTGCTTGCATCATTGCATATTGAACTGCAATTATTTCGATGACGAATTTACAGACTATGCATTATAATGATGCCACGTTTAATTAACATTTTTATGGGGCTAAAGATAATTGCAATCTATAAAATTGGTATAGGTACACATTGCGAAGAGCTTGTTATATTAAATGATGTCAATATAATTTTATATAATATGCTATACTATTTACCTCTACAGTATAACAGATTCCTTTTCATTAGTAGGTACACTTGACTAGGTATATACCGAGTCAACAGGTAAGTATATAAAATAAATTAAAATTTCCTTTTCAGTGAGGTAAGTACTCAGCTGAACAAAGGAAGGATCTAGATAATTAGGTGCGGACAAAAATAGTCGTCGCGTAGTCGGGCCCTGGCCAGATGACGTCACGGCCATAGCCGGCGGCGGGGCAAGACGGGCCCCGCGCCAGTGCCGCGCGCGCCGCCCGCCTGTTCGCACGTAAACGTACACGCCGCTGCAGCCACCCAGCGCCAGTCGCCCACCACTCCACCCCCCCTGCCGGCTGCCTGCGCGCTCCCGAATACGACTCCGGTGAGTACTACATCTACCCACTTCGCATGTCGCCCTAGTCCCCACGTCACACCCGCGCTAGGAAAGTTATTGTTCAACTGCAGCGAGCGATGCACCGTGGTGACAAGCCGTTGCAGATTTCTCCTCCCGGCTTTGGTGGGTGCAAAGATCCCACCTAACGTCAACATACTACGACTGTCACTAGTATGTAATTGCACTTTTTATTGTTAATTGGACGTAGTTTTAGTTTTCTTGTATAGAAGACCTTGGCGCATCGTGCATTGCAGCGGGGACCTTGCAAGTCACGCGTCACACTAACCTCGCCTCACGCCGTGCTCGTGCCTTTACCGAGTTTTCACTCGATAATGATTCCAAGTCAACTCCTATTTCGAGAACGCTTTCCATTGCTCCGCCGGCTTACGAAGTGGTGTGTATCAACAGGGCTGTTTACAAGAATAGCCCGCAATGGATTTTAACCAATTCCCTAAAGTCGTGTAGTAAAAGTATCTTGGTAAGAACTTGTGTTGATAGACGCGTTTGACGGAGCGGACGCTAACAGCTGACCGATGACGACGTAATTATTTTTTGACTGATAAAGAGTAAATGACGCGGTCGATCAAGGACGTTGGAGCATTATCGAGTGGTATTTCCCGTTTAGTGCTAAACTAACTTACTAATCATTCGCCCTCACAAACGACAGTCATTACCAAAGTTATTGTGTTAATTGAATAGGCCGTTTGGAGAAGTAAGCCACTTCTTTATTAGGGATAATACGGGTAAGTATTGTGGCATGCGTGCACACGCATACTTAGCTACGTTCGAACAAGGGGCCTCGGCGTTTCCCGAGTTATCGCACTGGAAAAACACGCCATACTTTATCGCAGCCGTGCTCACTATCAGCAGTGCAATTCGGCAAAACAGAACTTCAACGCAACCGCAACGCTCCACTGCCTAGAAGTTGCGTTCGTCTTATTTCTGTTAATGTATCAATTCCGCTGCAGTTGTAATAAAGTTTTGTTGCAATTTAGTTTGAAACAGTAGATGGTTAGCAACACATTCGTGAACAGATAGCATATTGCAGTACACACCATCCGCTCGCCTTCACCGGCGCCGGCGGTTTTATTGCATTTGCTTCATTTAGGGCACGGGACCAAAACGATAAAATTGAAAGGAGTAGGTACGTTGTCCACTTTTCCTCTCACCTAAAGTTGTCTTACCAATTGCACAGTACCCGCTCCAGTTATACATTACTTTCTTGAATTAAATGGTCTTGAAATATCCATAGCCATACACGCGAGTAGCTTAGTAACTTGCCATGCTTGGTATACGGTAATAACCGGTGCCGAATTTGGAAGACTTGAGTAGGACAATATTGGCAATTCTATAGCAAATTAGCTAGCAAGTTAAGCATAGTTTCAGTTTCAATTTACGTTTACGGTAAATATTTTTTTTTCGAATTTCCAGTGTCACAAAAATCATAATTCGTTTGCCTGTAGGTACATTCGTAAGTATCGTTGAGGCCCGGGTTGTACTTATATATTTTTCACCTCGAGTTGGCATTGAACGTGGTCCACAAAACCGGTAGGTTGCGGTTACCCTTCGCCGAACATTGAGAGACATCGGTGCGCGCACCGCACCGCCTATTGCGACTCTTGATCAATATACACTTCGATACTGTACTTAGGTACTAGGGTTTACTAAGCATTGAAATTTATGAGTATATTGAGGTACTTAAAAGTATAAGACACGTCAAAGTAAATGCATTCACACGCAGTATCGCCTTCAGTCACTTAGACCCCGCCGAAGTTTTGTCTATAATATGCGATGGTATCTAAATGAAAATATAGTGACATCAGTCACATAATTTAAATAGATCGAAACATGCCGATCGGCGTGGCGCACTGTTATCAAGCTGTTCGCAGTAAACGCTGCCTGTAGGTTGGCAATCTTCGCCCACTTGTGTTGCGCCCATTCGTGGTCACCCGTGTAGCCCCGGCGGCGGCACCGACGCGACATTGACACACATACTGTGGCCCAAGATTCACGTTACAACTTAGCACCTAGCAACATTATGAAATCGCTTGTAGGTATTGCTCTGCATCTGTAAACGGTTTCCTTGTCATAATTTTCCGCAATACAATTCAGTGTGGCTATGGTATTTAATTTACGTCAATTTATGTAAGTACCTAAAACATTGTTTATTATGAATGTCCTAAAGGTTTTATAATTTTTATTACAGAGTGAAATGGTCAGAAAATACGAAAGAATGAGCGGTCGCCAGTCCTGGAACGAGGCCGATATGGCGAGAGCCGTCGCAGCAGTAGTCTCGGGAAAGATGGGGTACAAATTGGCCGCCAGGACGTTCCACATACCGCGCTCCACCCTGCAGAGGCGCGCCAGCAAGATACGCTACCAGCAGCCCGATGACCCCAAACCCCTCATGGGACACTACAGGCGTGTCTTCACTGAAAGCCAGGAGAAGGATTTAGTCGGCTACATCAAGAGTATGGAGCAGTACTTCATGGGAGTGTCTCGCCGCGATATAAGGGAACTAGCGTATCAATACGCAGAAGACAACAACTTGAACCATCCCTTCGATACAAACTCGAGAATGGCCGGCGAGGATTGGGTCAGGAACTTCTTGAAAAGGAATCCTGAGCTTCTGCACAAGTCGGTAAAGGAGTTAGAGCTGGAGCCGGTTAACTTCGACCAATTCTATCACTTCATGTGTCAGTTCTCATGATTACCGGCTTACCAACGGTGCCACTGGTCAGAAGAGCACTAACCAAAAGAAAACGACCTATCTGAGAAACTTACCTACAATAATCAGAATGAACATCCACGGCACCCTGTATAGGCTACTTTACCCTACCGGTCAAGACAATCTACAGTGACATGACCACTTTGGACACGAAATTCAAACAATGAAAGCCATGGCAAACATTTGACAATTGAAGAAGAGCGTAGAGGAAAGGAGAATCTAATACAAGTCTATTTTTAATTAATGTAGGGAACAAGTTAACAACGCTCAAAAATAGTAGAATGTTTTAATGACTAAACTGTGTTGTAATAGGAATTACTTATTTTAAATTGTACTTAACGTTTATTGGGAACGATCTATACGTTCATTATTAATTTATAGTTTAAAATTCTGTTATTTAATGATAAATTTTATCTTGCTAAATTAAGGGCTGTGATAATAAAGAGGAATGTATATTTGTGGAACATATCAAGATATAACGAAGGATATATTGTAGGTATAACGAAGGATAATGGGACAGGAAATCATTGTTAAAGATATCGCATGCCAAGCATGAGACAAAGGTGCTCCAACCCCTGGAAGGATAGCTAAGTTATCAAAACTCGTTAGTATTGGACTGTTAAATTGATTATTGGAAAGGCAAATGTTATTTTATCAAATCATTAATTGAAAAGTTCGGGGGTGAAGATTATTTTGTTCGTTCAGTTATTGGCCCGTACGAACCCTTGCTGAATGCCAAGAGCAAGAGGTACTCACAAGCCATGCTAAGTAGGAGAATAACATTTTTATATATGTTTTAGACTCTTTATGAATCTACAATTGTTGTTTCTCTTAAATATCTTGATGTACGTCATAGCTGGTTGTATCCAAACCCCCCCCCCCCCCCCCCCCCCCCCCCCCCGGCGCGACAGCCGACGTCGACTATTGTGATAATTGGTGATTGGTGATATTAGTGGAAGAGATAATTACAGACTAACTTTTTGAACATTGTTCTTTAACGTAAAAGCAAAATATTTATTCTATAATTATAAGACATTAAGTACCTTATATTTTTTGTCGTTACCTGATTTAAGTTTTGATCTCTTAAGTTAGTTTAGGCACTAGATGTTATTTATTTAGCCTCAAAAATATTAAAATTGTTGAAGAGGTTTACTATGGGACCGCAGTCACCTACCTATATAAATGCCAAACCTGTTGATGATTTGAGATTTATTTTAATTTAACTCTTAAGTACTTAATGTAAGCGTAACTAAGTTCAATAAATATTTTAAAATTTTCACCGTAGTATATTTATTTCGTAACATGCAATACACTACAACTTTTTATCGGGAGCTGAATGAATCGAAACGATGCAATATAACAAAATTATTCATAAACCCAAAGTCAATTAAAACTGGAAGGCAAATAAATGTGAACATACGTTACTGGTTTACTGAATAACTCTTGTTGTTTAGGTACCTGTAACATGACGTCATATATCAACCCTTCGTATGTCTAAGCACTGATCAGTGCTATTTACTGAAAATTGACTCTATGTCAGATACGAAAAATTCGAAATCCTTCAGCAATGTCAGCGTCAAAGCATCCGAAAGTGTAATTGCTTTGCAGTTTAAGTTTTTGTAGTAAGTAGTTATAAGTTAAAAAAATAATATGTGAGCAAAAAATAAACAAAATGAAAAAGTGCATCACCATCCTACCACCGGAGCTACTCGTCCGATTTCACAAATAATTTCACCTATATATATAATGAATCCTCAGGATGGACATATAATACATGCATGTATTATACATATAAACCCGTGCGAAGCCGGGGCGGGTCGCTAGTATTTCTATATAAAGACTTCATGATAAAGAGATCCGAAGCACAGATTATATAATATTTCCGAAGGCACCCGACGCATGCAAATGGGGCGAACTGCATGAAATTGCATGCAAGAGCAGTAGCTTGCAGGAAGCGCCGGGTCGGGCCCTCGGACGTCCGAGTGCCGCCTGCTCTGCACAGATTGTGCTACTTAAACATGCTATACACAAATACATGCGCATATATATTATGTATAGGTACTAACTATGTATAAGGTCGCTACAGTAACAATGACTGTAATATTTAGTCAAGATTTCAATCATTCGTGTAGGTAGGTACGGGTTTTCAGGTACTCCAAGTATTTGGTGCAAATTCGTGTTGTTTCGTGATGTATGTCTATACATATAGTGAGTATGTTTCTTTAAAATATGTTTGCTATACCTACAGCAGTGGCGGAGCGCCCGTACTAGCTGATTCTCACCGGCTTGGCCCAAAATGTATTTTTAGGAAAGACCTACTACCTAGTTATATACTCTACAACATTTTTGTTCCGGGTTGCCCAACGAAATTTTTCACGCACCGCCACTGCTGTACAGACTCACATACTTACATAACAACTGGCAACATCAGTGAGCCCAATTTGTACTCTTAATGCATTTAGTCACATGGGAGATCCTTGAATTACCTACATTTTTTTTATAATAATTGAACAATTTAAAAATAATAAGTATACTTACCTGCAATATTTTCCTTAGACATCGGTTACACGCTAATTCTGGCGTCAGTTCAGTCCATTCTTTATTCTTTGTCATTCACAGCGGTTACACGATTATTCTCTCATCATACTGATGGACTGAACTGACGCCAGAATTAGCGTGTAACCGATGTCTTACGGATAAATAATATCTCCCATTTTTCGACTTAAGAGGCAATTTTCAGTTTTATAACTTTAAAAATAAGTATTACCTTTGCATGTTTAGGTAATACGTAAGAGCATTAACATCGCGGACAAGCTCTACAAGTACACAAAGCTGATGGAAGCTTATGAACCTAAACGTGCCACGTATATTATATGTGGGTAACGCGATATCAGAAAGTTGGCCCCTCACGCTCCCGGCGCTTGAGCCCCCTCCGGGACAAAGTTCCAACCCCCTCCGTTGGGGTTAGTTTTTCAACAGTGGGTATTCAGCAAAACTGCCAAACTTGTAGTTTGGCGAATGGGGATATGGTGAAGAGTTCGCGCATGTTCGAACATTTTAAGCCAAGTTTTGGTAGATTGATGCGATTCTGTACTTCGATAGTTGATAAGACACGTCTTAGAGTTTGAGGACGGAAACTTGTAAAAATTTAACTTAGAATTAAAATATTAGACGTATAAGTAATATTATAAGGACATCTTTGTTATAAATTAAAATAGGTACATCTACCTATTTATTGATGCTTAGTAAAGGAATTAGTTATAAGAAAATAGTTTAAAATCACTTAGTTTATTATTAATCTATGTGACGATTCTAACTTTATAAACACTTTGAATTAAATTCCACACTTATTCGGTTCGGTCTGATACAACCGCCTATTAGAATCGAATAGCAATAAATTATGGGACACGCGCACAGTGCAAACATTTTAAAAGTGCTGAAAAGTGCTATTAAAAGTGTTGAAATTTTAATCAACTACCGTAAGAAATAGAGTTGAATTTCGTTTGTTTCAAAATAGACCAAAACAAAACAAATGCAACTCTATTCCAACCCAAAATGGTTAAAATTCCTTTAAGAGAATAAGTCCTTCTAGTAGGCCCATGGGCCAATGTACCCAATTCTTCTACTTCTTCAGATTCGTTCGCTTCAATTAAGACGATAAGAATATCGAGTACCTACCTCGCAGTGATTCAATTTATATCTAAACTACCTGCCGGCGCGGCTCCGCTCACGTATTATAAAGAACCCAGACAAAGTCACGAAATATTCGCAATATATTGGACGTATTCGCAATATCATCTAGTATACAAGGGTACTTATAAGAAGGGTAAGTAGGGAAAGAACATGTCTAATTGTTTAGTCACTTTTTTTTTAATTTGGAGTTTAATGTCACTTAACAGTTCATAACGAGCTCTAAATGTTGAGATAAAAACCTAATATTCAGAAATTTTACTAGTTATGTTCTTTTCTTGCACCCATCATTTACTATTATTGAGAAGGACAAGAAAACTGTGAAGAATGAACTAAGATAGAAATTGGTAAAATTGGGCAAAATGCGTCAGTAATTTTGCAGACGCTTTTTCCCACAGCCAATTCTAGAAGTCGGAAACATTTATTATTTACTTTGATTTAATCAGGTGTGAATAGATGAACTCAGTGACAGAGAGCTAGATAGGTATGTGCGCATTTAATAAAAATGGTTATAAATACAGGATAATATGAAATAATATATGTAATTTGTTTCAATCATTAAATTTGAGTAAGCTATAAGGTGATTGTGTTACGGGAACGCAATTATCATATCCCATGAAAAACATTCCATGTAAAAAATAGGCCATGGCTCGACAGTAAAAAGTGGTTAGATATTTCGTAGAGCCAAGTCAGGCATTCTTATTAATCTTTATTTGCTTGCAAAATCTAATTCTGCAACTTGGGAATCACACAACTTTACTGCATTTACTAATTTTTGCATAGGTAGGGTCATTTCGCCGGTTACGCGACCACCTTCGGTTAGCGACCACTTGAAGAACATGGTTTGTTCAATTGAAGATAACATTAATTCTACAGAGCCTATTGAAACAGTCAGCCGTATGCCTTATTGTTTGTAGTTATGGAATAGGAATTTACAAGAAAAACGAGAAAATATGCTTTCAGTTCACCAAGTCAGCTAAGTGGTCGCTAACCGGCACATGAAATTAGATGGTCGCCAACCGGCGAAATGACCCTACCTAAAACTATGTAAGTGTGATTGCCAAGTCACAAATTGTTATTTAGCAAGCAAATAATCATCATAGACATAGACATAGACATAGAAAAACTTTATTCAACATCACATTTTATACAAAAGGAACAGTGTACAAATTAGACTTAGGAATAGACAAACACACTCAAACAATATCGTACGAGGCATTTACATTTTGTGATGCCAAAAAGGGGCTAGACTCAGCATACTGTTGCAGTGAGTACCTACTGAGTAACTACACCGCAACGCTGATTTTCAGTCAGACCCTTACATATAATAAGTTTTAATTCTAATTAATATTGTCGGAAGGGAATGAATATCTTATTGGAATGTGAGTAATGTTGTGTATATTTTAAATTATGTAATGACTGTGGTTTGGTTGTACTTGTATATCATCACCGACCGCTGTAGTATTAGACTGATTTGTTCACTTAGATTGCGCACCGTGTTGGTCTGCTAAGGCTATATATGAATTTCAAAATGGCCAATGGTTTAATTAAACACGATCCTTTAAAACGCCCTCTATTTTATATAATATATTAGTATGTATATATTTATAGTAGGTACTGACATTCGAAGATACTACGTACCTATAATGCTTACGCTCAGAATATAATACCTATCTAGTACATAATACTGGAGCAGAGGAATTCATCGAAGATTCCTTTATCTCCTAACCTGACAGATTATGAAGCCCGTATAAAACGCATCCGCTCCGGTTTCAAATTAGATCTCCTGCCGGCCGTCGGCGCGGCGGCAAAGGAACAGATGAGATTATGGAAATTATTTTTCTTCCTTACCTATAGCGAAGACATAAACTAGTCAACGAACTACTCACTTTTCACCAACCTCGAAAAGGTGGATAGGTGTCAAAAAAAAAAAACAAAAAAAAAAGGTGTCAATGTAAATTAGGTGTGGGAGGCTGTAGGTATCCCATGCAGAACATATGCAGCCCACCGTATACCTATCGCGTCATCGGGAACCAATCAGAGATGATATCAAGACATATACGGGCTTCGTGATTGGTCAAAGATTTCGCCACGGACCAAGCGAGTGACCACTCCGGACATTCACTATTCGCCTCATCATCTATGCACGCATATTTATGTGCCTGTTATCTTTTTAGGGTTCCGGACCAATAAGGTACAAACGGACGGAACCCTTATGGTGCGACTCCGTCTGTCTGTCTGTCACAAATTTAATTATCTCAGGAACTAAATACTAATGCTATCAATTTGAAATTTGGAATAAATAGTTGTAAACAATGCTAGTCCACGTGTATGGAAAATGAAAAATTTTAAAGATATATTTTAATTTCTATAAAAAAAGACGGATAAGAGGGGGGGGGGGGGGGGGGGCAAAAATTTAAAGTCTAGTTAGTAGGCCAAGTGGGGTATTATATGAAGGGGCTTGAATTGCACATTTTAAAAGTTTTTTTTTTTCTATAGTGCTATAATTTTGATTTACAAAGGAAAATGTAGATAAAAATACCATTCCCCCCCCTTATCTCCGAAGTATACCAAGCGATTTTTTTTTAAATAGTATATATTATTAATATTAACGTAAATATTACCGGAAAAGTATAACGAGACCTCTATATTATTATTTATTACGTATTTTTTTTGTTCTTCATAAATCATTTAATATTTAAGTTTGTAATTAAATACTTTAGTGTTGAATTGTTTTCCTTCTAATTTGTATAGAAGTATTCTCAAAGTACCTTCTAGCAAATAAAAAAGAATTATCGAAATTGGTTCACTTGAAAAATAATTATCTCTGAAAACCCAACATAGATTTTTTCTCAATAAAGCGTGGTGAAAGTTTGTACGGAACCCTCGGTGCGCGAGACAGACTCGCACTTGACCAGTTTGTCAATATGTTCTGTACCTAAACTTGTATGTACCTACTGTACTGTTATGTACTCGTAGGTATATTTCATTAAAAGTATTCTATGAAAAATCCGTTTTCTGCATTACTGCTGCTGCTGCTGACACTAATCCAGAGAAAAGCTACACACCGAACTAAAGCCATACGCACACGCCGACAATAGGTTCTATTAATAGGTACCAATGAGTTTTTCAGAACTGTAGGTACGGGATATCATTTGAAACTTACCATTCATCATCATCATATCAGCCGAAATACGTCCACTGCTGGACATAGGCCTCTCCCAAAGAGTGCCACAAAGGCCGGTTCTGCGCCACCTGCATCCAGCGGACTCCCGCGACCTTTACCAGGTCATCAGTCCACCTTGTGCGGGGCCTACCCACGCCGCGCCTTCCGGTACGTGGTCGCCACTCGAGAACCTTTCCGCCCCAACGGCCATCAGTTCTACGTGCATTGTGCCCCGCCCACTGCCACTTAAGTTTAGCAATTCGGAGGGCTACTTACCATTACGTAGCTATTAAGGCACCGGCACTGGGCCAGTGTGCGGAATATTGCCTATTCTCTCACATTCATGAGCGAAGGCCTGTGCCCAGCAGTGGGATGTACAGTCGCCATCACATACATCGGAGCAAACAAGCAGCTCACAAACATCGGGACACACTTCTATTTGCAAGGCATTAGGGTGCATGTGCCGATATTTTTGAACACCTTCTAAGTATAGTGTACCGATGTATGTGATGGCAACTGTACATACATATATTATATAGGCTGATGATTGTTGCATACTAGGTATATGGTGATGGATGCTTTTATCAGGCAACAAGGCCCATATTACAAATACCTCAAAGACTAACATACATATCAATATAAACTTATTAATAACTACAAAAATACACTATCACTGCGATGTGAAGCGCAATTTCGTGGTGTCAGGTAACCGACCGCGAAAACGCCGGAACTTGACGCTCTTCGGCCAAAATTCTTCCTTAGTGAAGGTCGATAGATGGTCTGTTGGAACTCTGACCACAATTAAAGTTTAGAGCGCCTTTTTCTCGTGGTCAGGCCCACTGATTTGTCCCATCCGAAACCACGAGGGGGAGTTGTTTCTGGTCCATGTCTATATATAGGAATGAAATTATATTTCCGGTATATACCTAATAAATATACTAGCCCTTTTTTTCTTTACCCGTAGTCTAGGGGACTACGGGTAATTGAAACAAAACCGCCTTTTACCCGTAGATAGTCCAATAGGTTATTCAAGAGTGCTGAGCAAGGCTCTTATTTCTACCTGTTTGCCCTTCGAGCGTCTGAAGTTACCTAACAAACCTAACCTCGTGATTCGCGAACGAAATAATAATACATGTTTAAAGTCCAGTGCCACCTATCTACCCCCCCAGCCTCTCTGACTGGTGTTGCCCTTAGGACATTTTTTAATGTCGCTATTAATAGGGGCCCATCTAGCAGTTGGCGAGTTTGACGGCGAGAAAAATGAGACAGTTTATTAGGCAGGCGTCCGATGTTTCACCCAATAGCCCGTTTTCTTTAGATTCCATCAACCAGCAATAGTCCCTATACACCCCAGCGGGTGCTTTCTCTGCGTGCGTCCCATGACACGGGCAGGGACAGCATCCGCTCGGTGTACTCCTTGCATTTCATTAAATTGTCAAAAGGGCCTCTACGTGTTGGCTCAGTTGGTACTTTGTAGGTACCTAGCCCCACGCACGCCTCCCAAAGGTCCGGGACATCATTGTCCCGTGAGCGGGAAAGACATACATATTAAAATAAATAACAATTCATTCATATAAAAAAGTTATACAAGGAGTCGAGAAATAGCAGTGTGACCACGAGAAAAAAGTCTTCCTCGTGGTTCCACTGGTGGGACAAATCAGTTGGGACCACGTCACCACGAGAAAACGGCGGCTTAGAAGAGACGTACAAATTGTAATGATGATCGCAAATCTCGGGCATCGAAAGGATTAGAAAAATTATGAAGATGGATATGGAGAGGTGTTTATACCTATCAAGCGGTATAGCCGCTATTTACAATGTATTAATAACCTTTTAGGTATTAAGTGTGTTTGCCACTTAATACCTAAAAGGTGTTCATTAATACAGCTCAGAAAGCAGCCCAAAGTCTAAGTACTTACCAGACAAACCACTAAGACTTCGCAACTGAAGCGGCCCTCAGCCGGGCTCTCGGTGTAACAAGATCTACGTCTAACGACCTAGCTGCTAACTTTACTTGTTATTCTAACCATTGTTTGAATAGTTATGCTGGCGAGATGCTGAATAGTTGCCAAAACCACGTGGACTCCGTGAGGCCAGGTTGAGACTATCGCGAACACAGACAGACAGTCTGTAAAAACAAAGGACTGGGGACTTACTCAATTTACATTACTAACATTCTTTATCGTTTAAAATTATAAAAATATAGGATTTAAAACGTTAGCTTTCAAATGGGATTTCCACTTGAGAAATGTAGCTTTTTTACAGAACGCGGAAGAGGGAGCTGAATTAAGGCTATTACAATTCCTTTACATCTTACTAAGCAGTGCCTACGTGATTAAGGAAATTGAAAGGTGAATTTAAAGTCGACTCGCCGGGAATTTTGCAAAATCAATACCCAACATAAAACCTTGCAAATAATTCACAGAAATTTCGAAATAAGAGGAGATTGTCTCAATTCCAAGTTTCTCGGTTTGACTTGTACAATAACGGAACAAAGACCAAATACCTACCATTTCATCTCCGCATCGTTGTCCTTTGTCGCCTGAAACTTTTACCGCTCTCAAAACAGTCGAAACATCTGCGGTGGAATTCAAAAGTACTGTGTCTTAAGGAATAGGCGAGGAAACTTAATAAAACTAGTAACTTACCTACGTTACAAATTATAAGTCAACGCAAGACCTCTTGCAACACCGTACTTGTGTTGAATTTCTTTTGAAACTCTAGCCTTTTGATGTGAGCGAGTTCATCGCGAAGCGAAGACTTGTGCGCCTTCAAGAAAGTTCTGAAAATATTTTTTTTCGATTTCAAAAGCTTTTCTATTTAAACAGCAAAACAACTACGTATAACACGATAACTGGAAAACTTGATTGAAAAATGTTTGCAAATATTAACATAAGTACATAAAATTCATCGGTTAAACCACGTTACATGAAAAATGTGAATATAAGTTTGTATCAAAAGCAGGTACAAAGGGCATAATTCCATATTACCTCATAATATTTATTGGGAGCTCTTTAGGGATAAAAATGTACACTTTTACAAGTTTATTACATTTATTAATCCATTTTCATAAGTCATGCTCTGAAAGTGGGTCATTGTTGATCTAAAAAGTGTGCTGAAAGTGATACGTTTCTGCTCTAGAGCAGAAAAGTGAGAAAAGTAGTGTATTCCAATTGGTCCTCGCCTTAGGTATAAGCAGTATGCGGGAACTTATTCTAATAAATATCAATACTTACCCCGCCACTGACGAAGGTAGGTAAATAATTTAATTCTTACTAGTTCATGGAATTTATTTTATTAAATATAAAATAAGTGTATGTTGTAAATTCATTAGGTACTTTTATTTTAGCTAAAATATTCACTAGGCTCTATGAGGTGGTGACAAATAGAATACACCCACAAACCTTTTTTTTATCCTAAAGTTGTGCATGTGAGCTAAGGCAGAAACGCATACAGCCAACCTTCAACTAAATACTACTAATAAATACAAATAGTATGAAAATGAGGCCGAGAAAAAGATATCTCTCTCTCGCTCTCATTTATGGGTGCGCCGCACGAAGTACGGTGGGGTAGTCTGTTAGGGCTTTAAACGAAGGCGACGTTATTAGAAGAAGAAATAATATGCTATTTAAGACACCGATTAATTCACCGAAAACGCGCGTAAAAAAAGTTTACGTTCATTATGGTACTTGAAAATAGTTAAAGGGCGGGGAAGCCAAACTAGTGCGAACTGCGAACTTTTTTATTGTAAGACGAATTTAATTTAAATACATGTTCGCGATTAAAATGAGTTCATCCAGTGATTTTGAAACCGCCTGTTTTGATCAGAACAGAAGCCCCATCTATCGTGGAAGGCCTTTTACCGCAAATTGCAAGAAAGATATACGAAATCATATACCGATTTTATAAAATGGCGGTCCGCAATGAGGGTTAAATCTTTCTCGGAAATTGTGATGCTAACTTATTTCAGTGATTTATCGATGAAATTAAAACTATCAACGGTGTGGAGTATATATTCAATGCTTAAAACCACTTTAAGCACCAAATATAATATAATATAATATAACGTGAATTTAAAGAAATACAGTAAGCTGACCTAGTTTCTAAAAAGGCAGTTGGATGGCTTTAAAAGCAACAAAAAGTCCTAGAGTTTTACTGCAAATGAGATAAAAACCTTCTTAAATGAAGCTCCTGATGGTGTTTATTTGGCAACAAAAGTAATAAAATAATCAATAAAATAGTTTTTGACAAATACCTACGTAATTTACAAATAAGTATGTCCTAACTAAAATTGTTTTGTTTTCAGATGGCGCTAATTTTTGGTATATAATGTGAATATTCCAGACAAAAATACTACATTTACATTCGAAAATTGCTCTACTTTTCCATTGATTTCAAGTAATTGTACCTATACTTTGAATAAACATATTGTTAAATTTTCCTCATCATAAATTTAAGAGCCAGGCTCTTGTCGGTGGAGTAATCGCCATTCTGTTCTTCTTTCTGCCACTGTTTTGAGCTCCTGATACGACATTACATTAACTTTCTCTTTAGCTTGGTCCATAAACGCACGTCTTGGCCTTCCTCTGCCTCTCCTTCCTTCAATTTTTCCTTCAATTATAGTTTTTATGTAATTGTCATGTCGTATCAGGTGCCCCAACATATTTCCCCTTCTGTTTTCAATAGTTTTTAGTAGACATCTTTGTTCTCCTATCAAATTTAGAACCTCTTCGTTTGTTCTTCTTTCTGTCCAACTAATACCTTCCATCCTTCTCCATGCCCACATTTCAAATGCGTTCAGTCTCTCTCTGTCACGCTGGGTTCTAACCCAGCGTGACAGAGAGAGACTGACTCTAGTCCACGTCTCACTTCCGTACAACGCTATTTTCCTATACTTTGAATAAACATATTGTTATAACACCACAGTTTTTTAACTTTCCTCGTATTCGATATGAAAAGTAGAGTGTTTAACTCGGGTGAAAGACTCATTTCTGACTCTCACTTCGTTCGAGCGCCAAAATATCTCGTCAGAAATGGATGCCTTTCAGCCCTTGGTTAACAATCTACTATTGATATTCTACCTTAACACAAATATAATAAAGGCTTTATAACACCCACCGACCAAATATGATCGCTAAGCTGACTATCAGTTTAACATTAACACCATCAGGCCCCGTAGCATGGATGGCGTTATCACGTGACAAGTGACAGGATAGAGCTTCCGTCCCTGGCTGACACCGTTCGATAGAATGAGACGACGCGCTTATCCTGTCACTTGTCGCGTGATAACGCCATCCATGCTACGGGGCCTGGTAATGTAATAAATGTAAACAGTCAATATTTTTCCACATAAAAGTATCTTACTCTACATAGAAGTTACCCAAGCGGAGAGGAGGATATCTATATCGCACTCATTTGGTACCTATTGTGGTACATACTAATATTCATTATTTATTACCTTTAAGTAAAGTCACAAACAATCAAAAGCACGTCATAATCAAACTAAAACCTACACCTAGTCCCACCTGAACGTCATACAATCCAAATAAAGTTCCCTTACTGCTTAGTGACTCGCAATCATAAAGAGCGAAGAGAAACCCATTTCTGCTCGTTCTTATTTGTTTTTAAAGGGAGCTGAAGCCAATTTACGAGGCAAGGATGGCGACGCGAGCAAAATAACGTTTGACAGCTTCCGCGGACGCCTTTGAAGGAGCCATTAGAAAGAGCGCTAAGCGTGAAAAATATTGTGCTGAAGTTGAGCGCACTTTCATCCGAGCTTACCTATATTTACTACTACCTTCTTATATACATTAGAGCACGGTCGCTGAGTTAATAGAGTATTTTAAGAGCTTCACGATTGACCCGTCGCTCAAGAACGGTACGTTCGGTGAAATGAATTTGGAAAGTATTTCTTTGATAATATTTGATTTACTCATAGAACGGACATAAAGCGGCGACTTAATTTATTAACGAAAAATGCCCGTTATGACTTCGGAAGGAACGATTTACCCGGCCGATTTATAACGGCCCTAATTTTTGGCTTTGAGGTATCACTACATAGTATAAAACAAAGTCACTTCACGCTGTCTGTCTGTCCCTATGTATGCTTAGATCTTTAAAACTACGCAACGGATTTTGATGCGGTTTTTTTCAATAGATAGTGATTCAAGAGGAAGGTTTATAAACCCGTGGGGGCGGGTCGCTAGTATCCATATACGCTTCCAACGTAGTTTTGGTCTGTACCAACTTGCAAGTTTTAAAAGTTCCCATATAATTAATTAACTTTCGGGGATATAAAGGTATTTTTTCTACATACGATTTATGACTCAGATTATATATATATAGATGTACCTAAGGAATATCTGTAGATCATTCGACATATTTAGAAAAATGCTTTGACTTTTATGAATGTCAAATATGTTGTTCGACCATTGATCACGTATAGATGAGATATGCACAACATATACATATATACATTGTTCATCAACAGAGCACAATTTCTTATGCTTTCATATAAGTCAGGCAGCTTAAAATTAAGGTCTACTTTTACTCAACTTTCCTACTCACTATACCTTAGGCTCACGGTTAATAAGCAATAGGTAATACGGAAAATGTCAGTATTCATAAACCATGTGTACTCATTATCTTAGTACGTGTTTCAATACCCTATTATTCCATACTCTAAACAAATTGCTACCGATTTCAATTAGATAGAAATAAAACATCGGGAAAGCACACAGTGCGGTACGCTGTACATAAGTAAGTATAGCTGACTACTGGTTCGCCGTTTGCTCTAAGAATCCCGAGGCAATCCAATTATATCGACGTTTGCTCTCAAAGGCGGTAAGGCTGCCGCTTCCGCGCCGCTGCACGCTGCGTGCTGGGCTAACGAGTGCTCTGTGGAGGGAGAACCCAGAACACATTTAACTATAGTGGCTCTGTGAGCTGTAGAACTCGAGGACCTGCCTTTTTTTTCTTCGATTAACTGAATTGCCAAAATATTTAACCTGCTCACCAAATTACTCAAGAATCGGTTGAGAAATGCGACTTGTAGAGGGCAACACCTGGACAGCTGGACAGCGGGACGAGAAATACGAACGAATTTTGGCCCAAGCTGAAGCATAGAACTTCGTTCGCTTCGCTAGCTCGTTCAACTATAGGTTATAATATATTTATACTTTATTACTGTAACAATACTTATTTTGTCACGACTAGTAGCAGTTCAGTTTCGTGGTAATCTAGTTGCATGAGCCACTTTGTCAGGAAAGATTTACTGGGGGGCCTTGTGACATGGTGGAGCTTACTAAAAGTTTTCAAGACTAATGGGGGATAAGAACTTTTGACGTCTTCATTTGCGTAGCTACCTACTTTTGATGCTGACTGCACTTACCTTGGCACTACCAATAGAAAAAAACTGTCAAAAATTAAATTTTGGTATAAGTTTTTATTGAGGACTGTAATTTTTTGTACAGTCGTCAACTACTTATTGAGTGTATTCTAATAGTCCATAAGCCCACTCCCGATACACCTAAGTCTCATGACAACACGATAAAATGCATGGTCAAGAAAGTTGTCGAAGATTATCGCATTTAAACTTTAAATGCGATAATCTTCTGATTCTTGCTCAGTACAACTTTCTTGACCATGCATTTTATCGTGTTGTCATGAGACGTCGGTGTAATGGGAGTGGGCAATGAAATAAGATTGAAGGTGCTAGTGTCAGGCAGTGAGACCTACCCCTACCTTTACCTTATAGTTCAGTCTCAAACGCGCTGAAGGTCATGCTCCCATGACTTCTAATAAACCTGAGAGACATCCCGAGACGCATCACATCACACGTGAATGTACTCAATCAGATAATTATACGGGGCCCCCTGACCTACCCGTTTCTTTTTATTTACGCTACACTTTATTACGACGCAAGCCATGAAAGGACGCCCTCGCATCAAAGGCAATGAAACGGACTCTTAAATAGACCCTGCACCGTTGCCTAGATACTACGACTACCTGATAACTCTTGCGCTCGTATACGAAACATTAGAACTGGATGAAAGTATTTGAGAACCAGACGGTATGAAACGTAAGTGGAGTGCAGAAAAGCAACTTTGGTGTAATGTTCAACGATTTTAATGGAAGTAGGACTCGTAATGTGGGAAGTAAATGCATTTCAAGACAATAATATGGGTAAGTCGTTAAAATGGATTAATATGTAGATTTGGAATATTTTAAACTACCTAACTACCTACCGAGTAATATTAAAATGCAGATAACAGAAACCTGCTTTTGCTAGCTGCTTTCAAAGGTTTGCAAGGAATCGCAGCCCGTCAAATCTAGTGATGTTGCCGTTGCCGGGAACATTCCACATTTTCCGGCAACGGGTGTCAACGTGTTCATGGCAACATTGCGGTGTCTGGCTACATAGCTGAGAACTTTGAGAATAACAGCCGCTGGTCACCGCATATTTTTATAAAATGGTGTTAGTCACCGAGCCGCGGGAACCGTTCACTAATTCTTTTTAAAAACATGCTTTCATTTTTAGCACTAAAAAGAACCGCAAGCATTGAAAAACGCTTATGAAAATCTATACACACCTTTCTTATTCCCAAAATTATTGCCATTTTGCCATATAATAAAAGTTAGGAGAGTCATAAAGCCCCTAAGGCACCTTAGGGTTTTTACGGACCCATTGGGGGTGTTCAGTCTGAAACATGCAAACAGTATATCCTATGATACCTTCAATGTAATAAATGGGTAGCCACCTGAAGGCAGGTGACTAGTAGTAACATTTTACAGACACCGCAGTAAATATACGTCGTCATAAAAGTAGTTTAGATATAGAAGGGTGTCGGAGCGAACATGAAACTGCATCCGGCCCCGCTGGCGACCGACGACGGTCGGCGCTGCTACTGACAGCCCTAATTGTGTTAAAGGTTACGAACAGCCAGTGCCGAGAGGGAAATTTTAACTTTTTTAATAAACAGGACTACACAATCATATTATGTGTTATGTATTATGTGTTGTTGTTTGCAGCTGGAAACACAAAAAAAAATCCCGCTAATACAAAGTCCAATACCGCGCTGTGACTCGTGCAAGTTTCTCGGGTTTACCATTGACACCACGCTTAAATGGAAGGAGCATGTAAACAACCTGTGCGAAAAGCTGAGCAGCGCTGTATTTGCGCTGCGTAAACTTAAGCCAGTTGTTTCCAGTGATGCATTACTCCAAATTTATTACTCGTATTTTTTTTCTCTGATGTCATATGCTCAACAGACTCGGACCGAGTATTTAAATTACAGAAACGAGCCTTACGTACACTGGCAGGTATAACTCCGATGCACTCATGTAAACAGCTTTTTAAACAATATAATATGATGACCCATTATTCACATTATGTATATGAAGTAATAATGTTCACACGTAGAAATATAAACTTATTTAAAAAAGTGAATATCCCCGGCAGAATCGGGCGATTACAGGTCGTGCCGCGGCGCCTCGCGCTCCTCGACAAGTCACCGCGCGTAATAGGCCCCGCTTTGTACGGAAGACTACCCGCCAGTCTCAGACAGAAATGAATCATCGGATGATGGTTTTGGACACCGACTGAAAGACTTTTTACTGTCAAAGTCGCTGTACTCAGTAAAGGAATTCACCACAGATGTATGAATATAAGGAGATCGGACATGGCGGCCAATTTGTATAGAGTGAGCCTGTCGCAAGTACATTAACCCACACAACGCCCAAGTAATTGACAAGACAAAGCACGCACACATCTAAAACACACACACTTGTATACCTACACGCTTATTTGACAATAAACGCGCATCATATCAGGCATTTTGGGAAAAAACGTAATATTCTCTGCGGTACGCAGTCCGTACAGCAGATGGCGCCACTCTTTTTTCTTTAGGACAGATGTCAAGCGAATTGTTCGGACAGGTATATCTTTACTTTATAAATCTATGATTTATATACACTAGCTACCCGCGCGGCTCCGCCGCGTATACAAACAATCTAAGCGGAGCGACGGTATAAAATATAGCACATACTTAATCCTATAGGCCCATTCTACATATCCCTTATATTCCCCCCGAGATCCCTTATAGGGATAAGTTCGCCTTTGTACCTACTTTACTTCATCTTACACATCATGTTTATGTTTTAACCTGTCTTGTGTACAATAAAGTGCTTACATACATACATACATATAACCTACCTACTGAACAAAGGGTTTTTAGAATAGGATGGGTATAGTTTCTGAGATTACCCCCAACATACAAACTTACATTTCACAGACATTACACCTGTTTATTATTAGTATCGGCACAGGCTAGTTATAGGTAGGTACCGTTAAATAGTTTAATATCTCAACTACGGCGATATCGTATATGGCCCAAGGCTTTTGGAGAAAACTAAAAAGTCCATCCAGCGCGTGCAAAATGCATGTACCCGATTCTGCTACGACATACCGAAGCGAGACTATATTACACCACACCTTAATGCCAGAGGAATATTAAATATGTCCAGCCGAAGGCAGATGCACCTTGCGAACACCGTACGCAGAGTAATCGAGTTCGAAACGCCGCGGTACTTGTTTGATGAGCTGAAGCCGATCAGATCAGCACACAGAAGACCACTGAGAAGCGACAGGGAATTTAAACTTGTTGTTCCGCAACACCATACAGCGCTCTACAGAGGGGGTTTTAAATTTGCCGCAAGTAAAATCTGGAATGACCTGCCGCCGCCTTTAAGGCAGCCTATGTGCTACCTTAAATTTAAAAAAATTACTACGGGCTCATTTCCTCGAACTGCAGAGGCAAATTTGAAACCCACGCAACACAACACAACACGCAACACAACACAACACGCAACACAACACACAACACGACACAAAAAAACATCAGCATACCACATAACAACAAACACGCATCACCCACATACCTACAATCTTATTATAAACGTAGGTAAAATATATATATATATATAGATAGACAAGCCATTTATTAAAATTATTAATATTAATACTGGTATTTAGTTGTAATTAGTCATTTGTAGTTATTCTATACCTATTCCTTATACATCTAAACACTCAACACAAGACGTATGATTAATATTATTGGGATCCACTGTATTGTACAAGTAGATAGACGTAGTGTTACGACCAACCCTGTCGAAGGGACTCGTCTGAAAACCAGCGCAAGGCTCCAAGCCTTGCACATGCTGAGACGAGCACCCATTGCCCAATCCAACGCAATTGAGTACTTTAAGTTTTAATTCTAAGATATTGTTTAAGTTTTTTAAATGTACTTATGTTAAAAGTTGTATTTTGTGTTCTTTTTGGCAATAAATTTATTTGAATTTGAATCTAGGTACTAATTTATGTTTTCCAGTATTAAGTCATATCGTTTTGACAAATTACAATTTAGTCCCTGGGCGACCGAGCTCTGCTCGGGTGAAAATGGAGAAAATACGGAGAAAACGAATTTTCCCGGACATGAGACCTATCTAGATCGATATCTCGACCCCGTAAACCCCTGTATTCCAAATTTAATCGAAATCGTTAGAGCCGTTTCCGGGAACGTGATCATTATGTACAAATATTGCTCGTTTAATTACAAAATTTATATAACCAACCTCCTACCTGTAATCAAAATATAATTATCTGAACCTGAAATGATTTGGAAGGTATTCAAGTCAGGTCAACAAAGTCGCCAAAAGAAAATTTTGTAATCAAGTTTCATTTTCTACATCTTTCTTTATAGTGGAAATCAGGCGGAGCCTATCGGCGCCTACGGCATTGTACTAAGTAAGGTTAAAAAAGCCGTCTATGGGGTCCACGACAATTAATGGATTTAATTAAACCTCATTCTACTCCCAACATCTCGAATATGGGAAAATAAGTTTGTATATAAACTTTTCTGAAGTAAAAAAGAACATGGCAAGTAATACTGACGTCTCTGTCAATAAAAAAAACCACATTTGACACAATACGTCTGTCAGTTTGTAAACGGCCTTTTGTAAATAAACAATATTTACAAAAGGCCGTTTACTTTCTATTTTTCTTACTTTTCTTAGTGTTTTATCCATATGTGGCCGACTCAACATTTATAATTTCTCATGCTGAAGAACTTAGTACAGGTTTGAGTTTAATTCTTGTTTATTATTTTACATTGTCATCTCGAGTCAAAACAGAAGTTACGCCACGTGATGTCACGCAGCCAAAGTCACGTGGTCAGCGCACAGTAGTTTCTTTAAATTTATATTTTAGTAACTTACCGATAAAAAAATAAAAAACGAAGACCTTATTGCAAATCTGCAGCATGAGACGAATCCAGTGACATTATCAAAATCGGACCATAACTGTAGATCTGATGGCATGTACAAAAATCGGGCTCGCGTAATAATAATATAGATTTCGCACTTAAAGACCACGTTAAAAGTCTGGTTTACCAAAGATACATAAAACATAATGTAGGTAGGTCAACAATGATAATATTGATAATTTATAGAGGTACGTACATATATATTTAAAACGATTGTTACAGCCAAGGTAGTTAATTAAAGGTATAATTAATTTCATAAGAGTTTATTGTAAATACTTAGTGTACAATATATTAATTAAAATAATAGGTTTCTTCTTGGTCCTAAATATATTCAAGCCTAAATATAAAACCATTTAAGTATTGAAGAAAAACACAGTGAAAATATTACAAAACAATTAGATACCGAAAACTAAAATGTATAATTGATGATGCTTTTTTTGATGTATATTAAATCATTTTAAGTCCATTTTGTCCTGACAGACGTTCTGCAACAGGCTGGCGCGGCAAGGCCGCGGCGTTCAATAGTAAACTTGTCATTAGCTGTCAAATTTAGTATTGACCGCCACCGCAGTTGGCCGCGCCGGCCGCGCCAGTGTGATGCAGGCCTAAAAAACTGTTGAATTGCGAATGTCATAGAGGTAGAATAGATAGAGGGACTCACCCACACATACACACATGAGTGACAAAGATGTATGCATAGGCAATACCTCAAGTGGGAACGAGATACAGTGTCATATTTTCTGTCCCTCATCGCATATACGGATTTTTTGTTTGCCACCGGCTTGTTTGCCACCACACCTGTCAAAATTTGTACTGAAACTGACACCACCATGACGTCACCGATATAATACGGCTAAATTATAAATGACATTACACGTCAAGAATGTATTAGCTTCTGATACTTCTTAATTTAGTAAGGTTAATTTACCATCGTCCCTTTTGGGTGTACGCTAGGACGTCATCTATATATCCTTTATCTATGGCGAATGTCTACAGAACACCGCCGCGCCGGCCAGCTAGCGCGTCGTCATAACGCCGCGAAGAGGCGTTAACAACGATGGACCAACAAAAAAACACTTACATGAGTTGTAAACCCTCCTCCTTCAACTAAATAATAATAAAAAATTTGAATTTATATAATAAATAAAATAGCTTGATCAGATACAAATCCAGATATTTATTTATAAAACACAATATTTTACATGTCAGATGTCAGGTACATAAAATTTAAATTCTTAGTGTTACATTTATAATTGCATGACATGAGGGAATTTCTTGTGTAGGTAGGTGTACATTTCCTCATAGTACTGTAGAGGTCGTCTATGTAACCTCTACAGAGCAGGCTGGACAGTACTATTCGGATTTCAAATTGTTCACCAATAAATGTGTTAATATTGGGAACATTACTGCTATGTTCTACCACTAATAGTAAACCAGTATAGGAATATAGGGATTCACACACACACATGTACAATTGTTTGTCAAATGAGTGACAAGGATGCTTGCATAGACAATACCGCAAGTGGGAACGAGATACAATGTCAACGCTGCTAGTGTCGCCACCTACTAAGAGCTTTGCGTAATGTTCCCTATTTTAACGTGTCTGCTGTCTGCTCTACCATCCCGCTCACCATCCCTACAGACAGTATATTATACCTATTAGTGTTGCAATAGATCGTAACAATATGAAAAAAATTGTTAGGTATTAATATAACAATTAACAAAAATTATAGAAATATCTCAAAACAGTTTCCAAGTTTTTCCACTATAATAATAATAATAATTAAGCCGTTTATTCCATATTTCGTATGTTTACATTCTAATGTTATTATGCTACTTATTCTAATATTAGTTAAGGTATATTTGGTTGTTTATTATAATGTTAGTATGGTTAGTAAATAGTTTTAATTTCATGCTTGAAATATGGATCCCTTTTGGGTAAAGGCCTCCTCCAGCTTTTTCCACTGTTCCCTGTATGTGCCTGCTTTCGTCCAGTTTCTTCCTGCTATCTCAATGATATCATCAGTCCACCGTTTTTTTGGTCTACTACTACTACTTCCACTATACACATATTATACTTAATTTTCTGCGCCACTTCGTAAGATAAGTCGTCTTACATAAGCCGTGTTCGATATGAAAATAAAAGGAGTTAAGCTGAGTTCGACGTCTGCTGCAGTACAGGATCACTGTGCGCGACAGAGTAGTTGAGATAGTCATTATGTGCTGGTGATAAAGGCTATTATTGTACGATTAGACTGTAGGTACGGATACCCTGGGCGGTGTAAAAAGCAGAAGGCACGTTTTACCTGTACGAGTACGCGTTTGACGCTCGCTGCCTCTCCGGGGCGCCGCGTTTTGCATAACAATGCTTTAACCGAATTTAGTGAACGTGGTTTTTATTTTTTTTGCTCTTATTGTCTGCCTTTGTAGAATTGGCAGGCCTGAAACGCTTTCGATATCATCTACCTACTACTCAGATCAAAGGCAAGGACGAAGATATAACTATACAATAATGCGTGAAAGAAATTACGAAATATTAGCTAGATACAAAAATTTAGCACCCTTGTAAAATTGTGTGTTGTAGAGCTAAATGTGACGCATGGTGTACCGCAGGGCAGCATACTGGGACCTACACTTTTTCTTGCCTATATTAATGACCTGTGTCAACTTCAGTTAACAAATGGCAAGGTCGTTTCCTTCGCCGATGATACTGCCCTAGTATTTCATGGAAACTCATGGAGTGAGTCCTTCCAGCACGCACAGAATGGCTTGAATGTGGTAACCAGGTGGCTGTCAAACAATGTCCTCTCACTCAATGTTATGAAAACGAAATATGTCACATTCTCTACTAAAAATTACAGTGACATGAATACCAACCCCCCACTTTCTCTAGTAGCCCACACATGTCCTAATTTCAACCTTGAAAACTGTCACTGTTTGGTGTTGGAAAAAACGCCACATGTTAAATACCTTGGAATCGTACTCGATAGTAACCTGAGCTTCCATCGCCACATTGACCTACTTGGGTCATTGTCAGTCACAAAAACAAAATTCATCTTTCCGGTGGTCAATAGTTAAGGGCTTGCGCTCACATATAATATGTTTTTATCACATAGAATTATAGAAGGGGTAACGCCGTTTATGCGGATTCAGTGATCAACCAAAAATTAGGCTTTATAGCCCTTAACTTTGGCAATGTCCACCGAAGAGACGCGAACCTAAATCTGACAATGACCCACTTACAGCTAGAACATGTAAGCTTATATTTATATTCAAGAACCTACGTCACATCGCCGATACAAACGTAATAAAAATGGTGTATTTTGCTTTGGGTCAATCAATCTTGTCCTATTGCATCTCATCTTGGGGAGGCGCACACAAAACGCACTTGCTCAATCTTGAAAGGGCACAGAGAAGTATTCTTAAAGTAGGCATGTTCCTTCCATTTCTTTACCCTACAACTGATCTCTATAAAAAATGTAATGTCTTAACTGTTAGACAACTCTTTATCCTGCAGATCATACAGAAAAAACACTCAACGTTAACCTACGATTCTAAAAAGGTAACTAACAAGCGCCGTAAAGATTTGTTATGTCCTCCCATTCATTGTAACACTCGGTTTGCGCAAAGATTCTTTGGCTTCCTAGGAGGCTTCCTGTATAATAAAGCTAATAACAAACATTCTATTTACTCAGTAACAATAAACCAATGCAAAAAAATTATCACGAAGTGGCTGCTCAGTCTCGATTATAATGATACTGAAAGGATGTTGATCCCAATCTCATAAGTGATTACCTTAAATATATTTAGTTATCTGCCTAAAAAAATAATATATTTATGTAGCAATATGAACACAACACACACACACACACACACACACACACACACACACACACACACACACACACACACACACACACACACACAGACACACACACACACACACACACACATTCTTTATTTTTCGCTACTAGTTAGTATAATAAGTTTATATTGGATTGTATAATTGACTTCCAAGACTGTGTTATAGATGTCTGAAGACTGGAGCCTGGTGACCCGACATACAGGTTTCCCCTAGTTCGGGCACCAGTCTCCGCGGCACAAGTAATGTGACTACTTATAATAACCATAATGTTAATCTGTGTAAACTGTGTACTTTGTGGTGGAGTTAAATAAATACTTTTTATTATTATTATTTTATTATTGTAGAAATCACCCTCTTTTTCAAGAGCCAATACAACCTTCTCTAAATACATCCAATTATTAATTAATTTTATGTTTAGGCACTGGTTCTATTGCTTACGCGATTGAATCCCATCATAAAAATGTTCTCGTCCAACTTTTTACAATAGCAACTTTATTCATTACGGTATTGGAAAACGGCCGGGCTTCGGTTGCAGAATGGCCGGCCGTTATTCGGTTTTATGTGTGGTGCTTATCTCTCCGCAGGGTATAGCTAGCTACTAGCTACGCTGCTGAATACTACCTACACTGTGCAATAAAATATTTAAACCTGGTCGCTCAGAATTTTCGATTCATAGTAAATGAGCGTCATAACTTTGGGGAAGAATAAGTAGGTAGGTTATTTGCAGGTAAACATCGCGCTGTAGATATTTATGAAGGACGATACTCGTAGATACGCGTTTAGCACTCATTATCATCATCATAAACTTAAGACGGGCTCTTGTCGGTGGAGTAATCGTCATTCTGTTCTTCTCTCTGCCACTGTTTTGAGCTCTTGATACGACCTTGTATTAACTTTCGCATGGGTATACTATGGGTATATGTATATGTTTTCGTCTGGTCAGAGCAGTTTTGTAGGTTCTCCCATTTCTAAGGAAATAATGTTTTCGATAAAAATTCAATACCGTTTAATACTAGTTCCATTATTTATGAAAATATTCCACATTAACACAATTAAAATATAAGGTTAACACTTTTAGTAGAAGAACCTTCTGCGTTTTTTTAACTATTTCGGTAACGAATTCAACAGGCGAAAAAAGGGCCATTACTAGGGAAAGCGACACGGCAAAGGTATATATGCTGACGGTTCTGCTTCGAGCCCATGAGTCAAGAAGTGCAGTTGGAGAACACAATTTGAATTAGACAATAGTTTTTAAGTGCCCTTTTTCTCTACATTTAAAACCTTTTAGGGTTTCTATTTAACAATGAAAATAAATTACATTAAACATTAACATTACTAATATTGTTCCTATTCATTGTAATTAATATCTAAATAAATGTGATAGTTGTTAATTACTGGACGAACTCTTCAGCATCGGGGCTAGAAAAAAAACTAGTGGTCTGTAAGCTGTAGAATTCGCGAACCTGTCTTAATTTTCATTTTTTTTTCGAACAGTGTATTGACAAAAAATCTGTATAATTATTGAGCCTGCTTACAAAATTTCACGAGAATTGGTTGAGAAATACGGCCTGTAGAGGAGAATAGCCTGAAAGACGCCGGACATACGAAATATTTTTTTGGCCAAGTTGAAAACAACCAAGCATATTTGTTGTGTTGACTATGTACACACGGATATATATAGGAATTTCTCCTTTTATGCCAAACACTGAGTCAAATTGCCTAATTTATAAACCTATTTTATTTCAAGACTCCAGACTAATTCAGTTCAGTTCGGTGAAGATGGAATGGATGTTAAATATGCAGCGATTTAGCTCGGCGCTGGTGGTTGGAATCGAATAGTCATAAGATAAAAATGAATGAGCGACTATATCGAGAATTATTCCATCAAATTTAAATAATTATTTCACATTTACTTAAATGCCGATGCAGCGCGATACACTTGTATGACGTTGCAAATTATATTGCAGGTATATATTCTCCTAAATTTGTGGCTGTGTGAGCTGTAGAACACGCGAGTCAGTCATTAAAAAAAATCATTTCAAAAAACTGATACGACATAAAGCCTATAATATAATTTTGAATAGGTAAGAATAATAATAAATAAATATTACGGGACAATCTTACACAAATCAACCTACGCCCACGGTAAGCTCAATAAGGCTTGTGTTGTAGGTACTAGGCGACGATATATATAATAGATAAATACATATAGATACTTATATACATATATAATATCCATAACTCAGGAACAAATATTCGTAATAAACACACAAATAAATGCCCTGACCGGGATTCGAACCCGGGACCTCCAGCTTCGTAGGCAGAGTCACTACCAGCTGGGCTACGGAGGCCGTTTGAATAAAGAATCAAGAAAGAATGTGGAGGAGAACAGCCTGACATTTGGACATCCAGACATACGAAACAATTTTGGCTCAAGCTGAAACGGAAAACTTCTTTCGCTTCGCTCGCTCGTTCAATAATTAATTTATCAGTTCTGTCCAGAAAGAAAATAACCACAATTATCGAATTAAGGAAAATAACCGTCTGGAAATTAAATAATAAACATTACTTTCCCAATAAAACAAGTCAACGCCTCCAATGGGGAATGGATGAAAATTTTAGAAGTGCCTGATTATTTTTTTGGTGATAGGAATAACCTTCCTTAGCACCGGAAAAAAGTTGCAGACTTTTCAGCTGCGTCAATAATTTTTGAAAAATATTAACGGTTTACTCACTTACGTTTTGGGTTTGGGACGAAGGAGACACTTTCAGATCCGTCTCATATTACAAAAAATATTTTAAATATCTGACCCTGGCAATGACAAATATAGGTGTTGCAGCTGTCAATAGCATTGCCAGTGTCAGCTTACCACGGATTTTAAAGGATTTTTCTAGTTATATTATATGAGACGGATCAAGCAAAGTGTCTTATTTGCCACCCAAAATCTAAGTGAGGAAACTGTTTATATTTTTCAAAAATAATTGACGCGTCAGAAAAGTCTGTAACTTTTTTCTGGTGCTAAGGAAGGTTATTCCTAACACAAAAAAAATAATCAGGCACTTCTAAAACTTTCATCCATTCCCAATTTCAGTTAATGAGTCCAGTGGCTTAAACTATCTGGGTCCGCCGGTCGATGCACTAACGTCACAGTATGGCTGACTCTCAAAGGGTCGCGATATGGGCATGACTGGATCAGAAAATGATTCTTAACACTTGGAAATAAGGTTCTGGGCCCGCGTCAAGGCATCTAAATTGGTTGTATACAGGGTGGAAAGTTAAAACGGGGCAGGAAGGGCAGCTACTAGATCCCTTGCCGCCACGCAAAAATGGCATAAGGATTTAATTCCTAACTTTTTAAGTGATGACAATCTACATTCACAGATTTTTGAAAAAAGGTACAGTCAGCGAGAAAATCATCACTTTTGACGAAATTTTTTTTTAATGCCATTCGATCCCATTCCTATTAAGGATCAAAATACTCTTCGGGACCGACTAAGGTTTGACTACTAGAACGCCCAGAAATCAAAGAAAACTTTTTCCATACAGTTAGTATGGGAATCCCAAAGTGCAATTTTTTTTAATGCTATTCGATCCCATTCCTATTAAGGATCAAAATACTCTTTGGGACCGACTAAGGTTTGACTACTAGAACGCCCAGAAATCAAAGAAAACTTTTTCCATACAGTCAGTATGGGAATCCCAAAGTGCAAGTAGCGTTATTAGTAGTGATCGTCTAGATTGTATGGAGACGGAGATTATACAATTTGATGATCGTCTAACTAAAGTACTACTTGCACTTTGGGATTCCCATACTGACTGTATGGAAAAAGTTTTCTTTGATTTCTGGGCGTTCTAGTAGTCAAACCTTAGTCGGTCCCAAAGAGTATTTTGATCCTTAATAGAAATGGGATCGAATGACATTAAAAAAAATTGCACTTCGGGATTCCCATACTAACTGTATGGAAAAAGTTTTCTTTGATTTCTGGGCGTTCTAGTAGTCAAACCTTAGTCGGTCCCGAAGAGTGTTTTGATTCTTAATAGGAATGGGATCGAATAGCATTAAAAAAATTTTTCGTCAAAAGTGATGATTTTCTCGCTGTCTGTACTTTTTTTCAAAAATCTGTGAATGTAGATTGTTATCACTTAAAAAGTTAGGAATGAAATCCTAATGCCATTTTTGCGTGGCGGCAAGGGATCTAGTAGCTGCCCTTACTGCCCCGTTTTAACTTTCCACCCTGTATATTAAAATCTGAATGTGCTGACTTGGATGAATGTGATGAAACGAACCCATGATTTAAGATTATTAAAAAAAAAGTATTTTAATACATTTAGCTCAACTGGAGCTCATTGGAGTAACATAATGTTGCATGCAGTCGATAAAAGTCTTTAAAAAATTTTTTATTTTTTATTTTGTAAAAGTGAATCGACAAAAATCCTACATCATTTTTACATCATCATTAATAATATGTATAATATAGATACTTTTATCGTTGTAACATGTGTATATATTTATAATTATATTTTATACGAGTATTAATAACATTATTGTATCATCCGACACTAGTCGCACAGTACGCTGTCCCGCACACCCCGCTGGCTCCACAGAAAACCAGCGCCGTTGATCACGCTAGCCGTGCCAACTGCATTGCTGAGTGGAGGCCATTTCAGGTTCACATCCCGATCTACGTCTTCGATGTATTTGTTAATGTGTTTTGTTTTTTGTTACTTATGTTGTGTCACCTGAATAAATATCATTCAATCAATCAATTTTTGAACCTGCTCACAAAACGTCACGAGGATCGGTTGAGAAATGCGAGAATCCGGACATACGAACGAATCCATTCGCTTCGCTCGTTCGTTCATTTATAGATAGATTTATCTGGATTAACGTAATGGGTTATTCAGTGTTTATAGATGTACATTTTGACTTGTAAAAGTGCCCTTGTGGCCTATTTGTAAAATAAATGTATTGATTTTGATGACTTACCTAAGGCTATTTCTTTTTAAGTCTTGGTGTACATAGGTCGAGAATACAATCGTCTCTAGCTGTCGAAAAATGTCAAATCACTAACGGCTCGGCACTAAAGGTAGACCCGAAACCTAATTCAAATGCTAAATTCAGCCTCAACTTGATTCATCTAGCCTCTTTAAGCTTCTATATGATAGCCTCAGTGCAATCATGTACGCCTGAAAAGACAAGATAAGTCAAAGCAAAACCGCGGGCAAATTGAATGAAAGCACTAGGTCGCGGCGCAGATGCTATATCATATTCCAATATTTCAAGATGGCGGCGATATGCGGCATACATTATCCGCACCTGCTGCGGCGTAGGGGATTCACCTGTTCCAGGGTTCTTGTGGACTTTAATGTTGGTATCGAAAATAATTTCGCCTGCTAAGTAGGAAAGTTGCTACAGAGTGAGTTGTACGCTTCTCGGGATACTTTTGTGTTGTACATTGGAAGCCTAAGGAGATGGCTGATTTATGTAATAATATAGATATGCACCGGGTATAAAACAAGTTTTTATGGCAACTAGACGTAATGGGGAACTTGGTACTTCAATTTCGAAAAAATTGCACTTAATCGATTCGGATATTACAAAAGACCAAATAAAAAACGATAGTATGCGTTTTATCTCACGTTAAAATAACAAAAAAATATTTTTTTCGTTAAAATAACATGACAGTTACACAGAATATTGAATTAGAAATGATATTTTGTACGACAATTACAACTAATTCAATAGTCAGTGTAATTGTTATGTTATTTTATCGAAGTCTATACCTACTTAAACACATATTTTGTGGAAATAATTGCAAATTAATGACTTCATCATCATCATATCAGCCGAAAGACGTCCACTGCTGGACATAGGTTTCCCCCAAAGAGTGCCACAATGGCCGTTCCTGCGCCACCCGCATCCAGCGGACTCCCGCGACCTTTACCAGGTCATCAGTCCACCTTGTGGGGGCCTGCCCACGCCGCGCCTTCCGGTACGTGGTCGCCACTCGAGAACCTTTCCGCCCCAACGGCCATCTGTTCTACGTGCATTTTGCCCCGCCCACTGCCACTTAAGTTTAGCGATTCGGAGGGCTATATCGGTTACCTTGGTTCTGCTGCGGATAGCCTCATTTCTGATGCGATCGCGCAGAAAAACTCCCAGCATAGCCCGCTCCATCGCCCTTTGAGTGACTTTGAGCCTATTTAGGAGGCCCTTCTTAAGCGACCACGTTTCCGTTCCATATTTCATCACTGGCAACACACACTGGTCAAAGTCTTGAGACACTGCGGAATATTGGACGAAAAGATGTGCCGTAGCTTCCCGAATGCTGCCCAGCCGAGTCGGATTCGACGATTGACCTCTTTCTCAAAGTTGGACCTACCTAACTGGACAGTCTGTCCTAGGTATACATAATCGTCTACAACTTCGAGCGTAAATTAATGACTTACTCCATACTAAACGCGCCGTGAATATAAGTTGTGACGTCATAGTATAAACCTGTAGAGTGTTTTCGGCGGGTGCCGGCGCGTGCAGATTTCAAATGCATATAACATCAGAAAAAGAAAGCATAAGAAAGTTTTAATGCTACAGTTGATATTCCTCTGGATCATACTTTTGATTTTCGTAATAAAATAAAAAGATGCAAGTTCCCTATTGGAGAAGCGCCCAACTGAGGAAGTAGCTCAGGAGACGGAGGCGTCTTACAGAAAACCGCAACCATAATAACAGTCGTATCAACGAATCCTCAAATCAACAAAGCGTGGGCAACGCGCTTGTGACTCCTCTCACAAGCGTCCATTGGCTATGGTATCAGCTTACCCCCAGGCAGGCCGTATGCTTGTTTGCAATCGTCGTGTTATTAAGAACTCTTCTAAGGCGACTAAAAGACAATTTTGTTCTGTTCTGTTCACAGAAGTGATGTCAGAGACGATAGGTCACCATTCACCATTCGAAGTGCCATATAATTTTACAGGTGCAGCGATAAAATATAATAATTTTACAGGCCAGTTAAAATTTAATCTTACATGACTATCATAAAAGGAAAAAGCTTGTCAGGGAAAAGCTTTTGTTACTTTATCTGTAAAAGGAGTTGTGGTGGTATTCCTGATGTCCGGAAGTTTTTGGTAAGTTTAAAATCTTAATTTTATTTCATCAATAATTGGCTGGAATCAATCGTGCAATGCGCAGTAATAACATTTTGATATCGACTAACACCGCACAATCATAAACCAAATGAATATAACCCCTAAACATAGATGGCTACAAAGATGGCATTTTAGCATAAAGCTTCCTAAATGATTACACAAAGAAATTAATTGAAACCCATAAAACTCATAGTTTGTATGGAAGTTCATAAAACGGTTCATGATGGTGTCTTGAGATGGAAATTCTCATCAAGCTCATGACTAGTCTTTAATAAAATACCTAAGCTTGCCTTTACTTTACGGGACTACAGTCTTAGATACACTTGCTTTTACTTTTTTCAGCTTGTCTCTTTTTCAGAGCAAGCTTTTACTATGCTACATGAGTAGGTCAGGGGCTAATTGACCTCAAGGTTAGGGGAATGAAAGCATTCAAATTACAACGCGTAGAATACGTGTTCGTCTTGTAGCACAAATGTATACAGCATAAATTACCAACGTTCTCCTATTATCTTGTTCAAACCTTTATACACCGCGTTCTCGTAAAATCAAGAGTCACTTATTTACGGCCAAGATTTTTACACAAAATCCTCGTTTTTTTGTAACGATAAATATCTGTAAACACATTAAATAAATTCCAGTCAAATTCTGACAAATGAAATTTTATGAATTGAATTTAAAAGACACTTTAGAACGTATAAAACGTATAGTATATGAATGAATTCGAATATAGATCTCATGTTTTATGCAGTAAACCCATTCCAAATGTTTATCATGACGATAACGTCACAAACGATAGAACAAAAAGGTTGACGCGGCCACTCAAATAACAAAGGCTATCTCATCAGAATAAATATTCAAACAAAGAAGTGGAAAACATTTGAATGTGAATTCTATCATTCGATATTTAAATCTGTGAGGCGGCGGGTGCGGGAAAGCGCGGGCGGGCGGGCGCGCGGCGGGCGGGGTAATTAGGCGGCCCGGCGGAGGCTGTATTGATCGCTGCGTCTCCTAGCAACGCGCGAGATGGCAGCACAGCCTGCCCTCCAGCCCCGAACAAGTTTTTTGTTCGAGACCACGCTAGGTGAGACCGCTTTGATGTAATCTCCGACCGAGGGGATCATTCGATTCGATTCGTTTACTATATTCAGCGGGAGATTACGGCTCTATTAGTTTCCTTGTAACGGCCGAGAGTTCGTGCGGGCGTTTTTATAGGGTTATGATGGAAAATCTGGTTTAATTTGAAATTCTTATTGAAGGTTCGTCGGTTTTATTGGAGGAAGGTTTTAAGGGGAATTTAATAAAGGGAAAGTGGCGGGTGGTATCCGGCGCGCGCGCCGCGAGCTGTGTGTAAACATAATTACGGTGTTGTTTAACCAGGCGCGAGCTCAGCCGGCGCGCCGCCTCCGCGGCACGCACCACAGCCTTATATTAAAGGAAATGAGCACAATCTCTTCTCGTTATTAACTTATATCCAGCAAATTATATAGACATCCAGCTACATATAAATCCGACTCAGATTTATATGTAGGTCACCTTGTACGCGTACATGTCTGAGGGCGTCCCAATGTCAGTAGCCGGGATTCTGATAAGCGACTACCTACCATTTGCGACACGAATTCTTCAAAGAAGGAGTAATGAATGGCGAATATTACATTTATATTAATGGTATAATAATGGAACGTAATACAGTAGCGTCTGCTAACGAAAATTATATAAGTTCCAAATGGCTTACGCGGCCAGAAGTTCGAAATCAACCATTATTTTTCAATGTTTTATGATAAAATTAATATAGCAAATTAACTGAAAACAAGGACTTAAGGTCTTCTCTCCCTCTCACTGAGCTTAAGCGTGAGCGAGATGGAAGTGCGTGTTCGAAAGCGCGGATATCATGTTTTTTCGGAATATTTCAGAAAACGAGGTAATTTTTTAAGAAATTTAAGTAAGTAAGAAAATAAAGTTATTGTTTATTACTTTATGAAAGAGATTATAAAATTTCATCTTTTTCTGATAAAAAATGGAGCAGTAAAATGGTTACAAGTGCAATTATAGGGTTCACTTTAGATTTTTTTTTCTATACTTTCTTTTGTTAAAATGGATTTCTACGAAAACTATATTTTGTTCTCATATCTTGCAGATTATGATATATTTTTTTCGACCTGAAAATTATTACGTTAAAATGTATAAAATGGTTACTAAACAACTCACAAAAATTTCGAAAATTTTGTGTCGAATTTTCATTTAAGGCTCCACAGCCTCAAATGAAAATTTGACACAATCATAAATAAAAATAAATAAAATAAATATTTGCGGACAATCTTACACAAATCAACCTAGTCCCAAACTAAGCAAAGCTTGTACTATGGGTACTAGAATCATAACTTCAGAACACTCCAGATCAAATAACCTTTCAAAGTAAAAACTCAGTTTGAGTGCAACGATTGCTCAAATAGATACATACCTAAACGTGTTCATTTATAACACCCCTCAGTTTGCGCCGGGGGTAAAAATAGCAGTGATTAAGTAGCACTCACACTCACACTAAGAACGTCAAAGAAAATTCACTTTAAATCGAATAACAGCTTATACTGTCGCAACAAATCCTCGTCACCATATCTACATAGGTAGGTATGTGTTTAAATTAAACACATTCAATGCGAACGTTTTCGAAACGCTACGTTCGTAATTGATACCATTTTTCTCGCCAAGAACCCTGAGAACTTTACGGTTTCGCTCTATGAAAACACAACAATATATCGATATCAGCCATATTTGTACACCAAAAAATAGGTTGGGTAATTTGACTAAATATTCATTAATAATCCACCTGAATTTAATACCGATACGGTAAAAAATTATGAAAAGTAATCTTCATTAATTCCGTAAAAATCAGGCGAAAATGGTATAAACTTTCTTTACTTTATAATTGACTACGTCTATATACGTTCTTTGGGATACGCTCATAATTCACTTATTTTTGTTAATGAATAAACCTTTCTATAGGCCAGATGAAATTCAATATTATCTCAAGGTCGTAAAATATTTAATTAAAATGCCGTTATTTCCTGATGCATATATTTTTGGATTCAGGTAGTAAGTCTCCAAATTTGTGTACTCAAACATGTTTTCATTATAAAAATACTGATAGCATTTTTGCTTGCGGGTTAATTTTTTTTCCTAACTTCCGGTCCATAGAATTATTGATGTCCATAGTAAAAGTTGTTTAAAATAACATATAAAAGCCGTATACAAATAATTAGCCGGATATTGAATTATTTCCAAAAAAACCGTAATTTTCTCAGGGTAAAGTAGAAGAAAGCCCTTACGAGAAAACCGCTCACCGGCTCCACACTGAGTGTAAAAAAAAATGTTCCTATTTTGTTGTTGTACCCATTTTGACAAACACATTTCATATTTCCCTTTCTTCAAATTTTGCTTCCAATTTCTTCCACGACGCCGGACGTTAAGAGATGTATGAATGCAAGGTATCCCCGCGATGCACCTCGCCCTCTTCACGTACGAAAACGACGTATGTATCCCCCCAGTTTATGTACTTTAAAGCTCTTACCGTACAGTAGTTTCCCTCGGATGCCGACGTCCAAAGGAAATGTAATAATGGGGAATGCTTGGGCACGCGCTGCGTTTTATGAGGCATATTACATCGAAAATGTGTCATTCCGCGCTCGCGCAAAAATTGGGAATTTCGCTGCTACATACCTGTGTGCTGAAAGGCTTTTAGGAATGTGGCATTATCAAACGTTCTGGACACTTGCTACTGTTTAAATATTTGTGGAAAATACTTAGTTTGATACTTTAGGGTCTTTGAAATGTAAAATTTGCTACTGCGCGCTGAATTCTGAATTTTGCTTTCAGCCATGCTGGCCACTAAACCACTTTCTTCATTGAGCTCATTAACCCTATTAGTGTAAAACCTGAGTGGACGCTCGGAGCGGAGCGTTCGGCGGGGCGTGCAGCGGGGCGGGCGAGCGTTCATTCGCTTTGTGCAGCGTCTACTCAGGACACCATTATGAGTTTCACGCCGCACGCCCGACTCGAGCCTCACACCTTGCACTCAGGCCTTACACTTAGAGTATAGATGGAGGTTTACGGTTGCCACCATAAGTGACGGAAAAGCTCTTATGCAGCTAAATTAAGAACTGGTCTTAAAATGGCCTCGGTCGTGGTACTATTATTACCACAGCTCCTCTGTACGGTCATTTTCAAATATATGTATCCAATTTTCAACTTTATTCCACCGACATATGTTCGTAAATGTATACATATTTATGATGCTGACTGTACAAATGTATATTCTAACTCTAAGTTAACCCCCGACGCAAAGGAGGGGTGTATTGAACATGTATATCTGTGTATCTATATCTATATATGTCTGCCTGTGGCATTGTGGCTCCGAAACGGATAGACCGATTTGAGTGCAGCTTTTTTATTGAATGTATAGTTTGTCAGAAATGGTTCTTAGCTATGTTTGTTGTGTCGGGGTTGTTAATTATAGAATTTGAAATTCTTCCAAAAATTTACTTCGTTTTACAAATAAACTTAAATTAATAAATAAATAAATATTTGCGGACAATCTTACACATATCTGCACATATCATATCAGTGTCCGGTTCACTGCCGCAGAGACACACTTATTACATGTTTTTTACTGTTATTTTTATTTATTTTTGCTTAATATGTGTGCCCTGTGTGTTAGTGAATAAATGTATCTTTCTTTCTTTATATCGACCAAGTGCCAAACTAAGCAAAGCTTGTACTATGGGTACTAGACGACGATATACATATTTAAATAGAGAAATAAATACTTAAATACATAGAAAACATCCATGGCTCAGGAACAAATATTCGTGCTCATCACACAAATAAATTCCCTTACCGGGATTCGAACCCAGGACCTCTAGCTTCGTAGGCAGGGTCACTACCAACTAGGCTAAAGCGGTCGTCAAATAAATTGTAGAGTTCCTATGGTCGGCTTTACTGCATTGTGACAATGACTTGCTTTAAGTGTGTATCAGAATTGGCTTGCGTGGTTTGTATTAAAAACACCTACATGGATATTAAACAAGAACTGGTAAAACAAAGATCTAAAGGCAGAATCAGAATTTTGTCCGCGATGCCATGGAGACAATGGTTAATCTTGAAATTCAACTATCTAATAATAATAATTGAACAAGCGATCGCTCGCTTGTTCAATTATTGTTAGCGAACGAAGTTCTATGCTACAGCTTGGGCCGAAAATCGTTCGTATGTCCGGTGTCCGATGACCCGCTGTCGTCCCGCTTTTCGACTATTCTCCTCGACAGGTCGCATTTCTCAACCGATTCCATGACATTTTGTGAGCAGGTACAATAATGATATATTGTAGACTTTTTTTGTCAATCCACTTTTTCGTTTTTTTTTTTAAAGTTTTGACTCGCGTGTTCTACAGCTCACAGAGCCATTAGTTTTAGGATCTGAATAAGAAAGCGGTTATTATCATTATATTTACTTAGGTAAATTACCTATTCACAAGTTGGGTAACAATTACATCTCTACTGCATTAACATCATTAATGTCTTTCCCGCTCACGGGACAATGATGTTCCGGACCTTTGGGAGGCGTGCGTGGGGCTAGGTACCTACAAATTACCAACAGAGCCAACACGTAGAGGCCCTTTTGACAATTTAATGAAATGCAAGGAGTACACCGAGCGGATGCTGTCCCTGCCCGTGTCATGGGACGCACACAGAGACAGCACCCGCTGGGGTGTATAGGGACTATTGCTGTTGATGGAATCTAAAGAAAATTTGGTTATTGGGTGAAAATGATGGACTAGTGGCCGGGCTATTGGGTGAAACATCGGACGCCTGCCTAATAAACTGTCTCATTTTTTTATCTCTGGCAGACGGTGACTCGTCAACTGCTAGATGGGCCCCTATTTATAGCGACATTAAAAAATGGCCTAAGGGCAACACCAGTCAGAGAGGCTGGGGGGGTAGAGAGGTGGCACTGGACTTTAAACATATAGCCAACTCGCCACTTAGGTGTCCACATCTACCCTCGAGCAACAGCTCTTGCGACTCCACTCTGGACAGCCAGTTAAGGCAAGCCAGAGGTGGGGGGCCTGTCCAACCAACCACCCGATCGGCTCAGCCTGACCACAGGACACCCCCAGGAGCACTCAGGTACGTAGGGTCGCTACTCCCTAATAGCCCGCCACAAGCCTTACGTTGTCATTAATGTTATTATTACACATTCCTTTTCTCTCTGTATTTAATTCATACATAACAAGCACAGCAAATTACTGCGAGTTTAACATTCTGAACAAAAAGGCGTTCACATAAAATGGCTCATTACGCCACCGTGCCGCCGGATAAAATATAGCTCAAGTTTTATAATCCACTGAAGAACTATTCAGCTCGTAGACGGCTACGGCTCGTAGACGTAGCTACGGCGTAGAACGTAGCAGCTTACGAAGCATTTGTTCAACCGAATTGTGGAACTTGCTAACTCATCAACAAGTGAATGGGTTGTTTATTGTGTTGAATAATAGTTAAACGTGTGTGAGTACGGTTGTGATGCTTGGGTAGCGCATACAAAAACCTATTTATCATATTTTGCAAGGGTAACCGCCCCAGGATATTTTATCAATAAGCGCACGACTACATACAACATACAAAGAATGAACCCTTGCCAGACAAAGAATGAACTACTTTGGTAACGGTTACCCGCAACCAAAGGAATTCAAGGTGCTCCCGGCGAACTGCATCATCCGCTTTGTGGAAATGATGGAGCAATCCTGGGAGCAGGTATAAAGGAGAGGGCAAATGCACAAAAGATCCCACTGGGTCGAAGTGCATCCGAAAGGGCCCTCACCTAGATAAGATAAGATAAGACATACAACATATAGATGCTTATCAACAGATTTATACTGCGCTTCAAGAATTGTATGGAAAACTATTTTTTTTCTAACCCATCAAAAAACAAGTCATCTTTCCTGCGGTCAATAGCACATTCACTGCCAAGAATCGCAAAGCGCTACGCTCGTAGCCGTTCCCATGGTTTTTCCCGTATGTAGCGGAAAGGGACTACGGCGTAGACGCCCGCTGGGCGGGTTCCTAGCAGTGAAAGGCCGGTAAAAGGCAGTCATATACAGAATACAGAATTTATTGAGTAACTAGTTAAATAAATTCATAATAATACATCAAATATTTTGAGGTTTTAAACATGCAACATATGATTTAGTCACAGATTTCCGTTGATTACGTTATTAATAAAAATTATTTCAGGCATCTAAGGCCCATAGTAACAAATACCTTAAAGACTAACATACATACAATACAATTATAAAATTAAAAACGCCATTTCTATTACGCCATAACAGTTATAATACTTATAATAAAATAAAACAAACCTGTTATGAATGCTACGAGTATAACCCGTTTGCGGCTTGACGTTGACTTTTGGGATATATATAAATGTCGATTTATGCAGATTAAGAGACAAATAAAAAAAACCGGCTAAGTGCGAGTCGGACTCGCGCACGAAGGGTTCCGTACCATTATCTATAAATATTTATTTAATTCAGTTTTTTTAGTATTTGTTGTCATAGCGGCAACAGAAATACATCACCTGTGAAAATTTCAACTGTGTTTTCTGTCATGGTTCGTGAGATACAGCCTGGTGACAGACAGACAGACAGACATACAGACAGACAGACGGACAGCGGAGTCTTAGTAATAGGGTCCCGTTTTAGTACGGAACCCTAAAAAATGTACAGCCCTTAACTGTGGCAATGTCCATGGAAAATACGCGAACCCAAATCTCTGTACGACCCAAATACGCAATTGCTTAAGAATTTACTGAAAAATTAATAAAGGTCTGCTGAACAAATTGTTAATACCTTTTACGCAAGTTATAATGTATAAGGCTAGGCTTTTCGGTACCCTTTTATACCTCAAACCACTAGGATAGCCTCGGGATTATCGCCCCAAAACCTATCCATTAGTCTGCGAAGGACTAAACTAAGCTAGGGCCTATTCCAGAAACGTTTTAACCGTATTCGAGTTTAGACCAAGCGAACGAAGCATGATTTTCCAACTTATTGTCACGCTAAATTAATAATTGGAAAAATTATCAACACAACCAGCATAGCTAAGAAGGACTAAGAAGACTTTTTATTTAAAAAACACTAAAAACTACTCGAATCGGTTCATCCGTTTGGGAGCTACGATGCCACAGACGGGCACACAGATACACTCGAGAGCAAATAAACGGAATCACTTCGCATTTTTCAGTTTTTCCGTCGTATCATGAAATTTAAGTTTTTCTCAGAATTCTAATGATGGAAATATATTTCATGAACATTTAGCTTTAAAATAAATTAATAATGATGAAAATCGGTTCAGGATTTTTCAGTTTACAAACGTTTTCCCGAGTGGTCGAAATTTACGCGTTGCTGAGGTCACTAATTGAAGACTCATTAAAGGGTATAAAAAGCGGCCAAGTGCGAGTCGGACTCGCACATGAAGGGTTCCGTGAAATAAATTGCGGTTTACGATTTATGACGTATAAAAAAAAACTACTTATAAGATCTCGTTCAAACCAATTTTCGGTGGAATTTTACATGGTAATGTACATCATATACTTTTTTTAGTTTTATCATTCTCTTATTTTAGAAGTTACAGGGGGGGGACACACATTTTACCACTTTGGAAGTGTCTCTCGCGCAAACTATTCAGTTTAGAAAAAAATTATGTTAGAAACCTCAATATCATTTTTGAAGACCTATCCATAGATATCCCACACGTATGGGTTTGATGAAAAAATTTTTTTTGAGTTTCAGTTCTGAGTATGGGGACCCCTAAAACTTAATGTGTTTTTTTCGATTTTTGTGTGAAAATCTTAATGCGGTTCACAGAATACATCTACTTACCAAGTTTCAACAGTATAGCTCTTATAGTTACGAAAAAAAAGTGGCTGTGACATACGGACGGACAGACAGACAGACAGACGGACGGACATGACGAATCTATAAGGGTTCCGTTTTTTGCCATTTGGCTACGGAACCCTAAAAAGGGTGTAGGGGAGGGGAGAGCTATCAGTCGCTTATCAGAAGTTGACCAGTACACATCTCCGCTAATTACCCAGTGAACAGTACCTGAAAAAAATGGACATCACCGAAGCTGAAGCCGCCCAAATCGTCACTTTGCTGGAACGTGGGGATAGCCAACGTGTTGTTGCTGCCGGGATGAATTTGAGCCAGTCTGCCATCTCAAAAGTCTATCGGAGGTTCCGAGAGACTAGCAGCTTTGCTCGAAGACCAGGGACCGGCCGCCAGAGGTGCACATCATTGAGGGATGATCGATTCATCGTTACTACCGCTCTCCAAAATTGTCACCTGACAGGAGTTGCAGTCCAGCAACGGCTTCGGGACGTACGAGGAGTGACTGCCAGCTCATGGAATGTTAGAAGAAGACTCAAGGAAGCGAACTTGACTCCAAAAAGGCCTGCCACCGGGCCCAAACTGCTCCCAAGACACCGTGAAGCTCGATTGATATTTGCTCAGCGACACAAGAACTGGACCATTGAGCAATGGACCCCCGTTCTTTTCTCTGACGAGTCCAGGATGTGTTTGAACGGCTGCGACAGAAGAAGACGTGTCTACCGGAGACCAGGAGATCGGTATACGCAATGCTGCTTCAGGGAGACCGTCGTCTATGGCGGAAGTTCTGTCATGTTCTGGGCGGGCATTTCCTACGGCGGACGGATGGAGCTTGTTTTCGTGCCTGGTGGGGGCCGGGGCGGCGGTTTGACTGCTTTGAGGTACATCACCGAAGTCATGGATTGGGCGAGGGGTTCCTCCTGATGCAAGACAATTCCCCTTGTCATAACGCTCGGCTCACCAAAAATTTCTTGAACGGGGCCAACATCCCCGTCATGGACTGGCCAGCTCTTAGACCGGACCTCAACCCAATCGAACACATGTGGGACTACCTGAACAGGAATGTTCGGAAGCGAGATCCTGCACCATCCGACATTGAGGAGCTGAAAACGGCGTTACAGGAAGAGTGGGCGACGATTCCGCAATGCTACGTGCAGAAATTGATTAGGTCGATGAAAAATCGTTTAATGTACATGTGTAGAAAGGGCTAGGGGTGGGAACACAAAGTATTGAATTTGTTAAATATTTTTTTTTATTGTTAAACTTATAACTCGTATGCGTCAGAGGATTTAATAAATCAACCTTAACACTTTCACTGACAGGAACAAGCCCAGCGGGCGCCGACGTCGTAGTCGCTTTCCGCTATATACGCGAAAAACCACGGGATCGGCTACGAGCGTAGCGCGCAGCGATTCTTGGCAGTGAATGTGACACTTTTACTGCCAGGAACCAGCCTTCTGCTACTTAACAGATAAACCACGGGATCGGCTACGAGCGTAGCGCGCAGCGATTCTTGGCATTGAATGTGACACTTTCACTGCCGGGAACCAGCATAGCGGGCGCCCACGCCGTAGGCGCTTTCTACTACTTAACAGATAAACCACGGGATCGGCTACGAGCGTAGCGCGCAGCGATTCTTGGCAGTGAATGTGACACTTTCACTGCCGGGAACCAGCCTAGCGGGCGCCCACGCCGTAGGCGCTTTCTGCTACTTAACAGATAAACCACGGGATCGGCTACGAGCGTAGCGCGCAGCGATTCTTGGCAGTGAATGTGACACTTTCACTGCCGGGAACCAGCCTAGCGGGCGCCCACGCCGTAGGCGCTTTCTGCTACTTAACAGATAAACCACGGGATCGGCTACGAGCGTAGCGCGGAGCGATTCTTGGCAGTGAATGTGACACTTTCACTGCCAGGAACCAGCCTTCTGCTACTTAACAGATAAACCACGGGATCAGCTACGAGCGTAGCGCGCAGCGATTCTTGGCAGTGAATGTGACACTTTCACTGCCAGAAACCAGCCTAGCGGGCGCCCACGCCGAAGGCGCTTTCTGCTACTTAACAGATAAACCACGGGATCGGCTACGAGCGTAGCGCGCAGCGATTCTTGGCAGTGAATGTGACACTTTCACTGCCGTGAACCAGCCTAGCGGGCGCCCACGCCGTAGGCGCTTTCTGCTACTTAACAGATAAACCACGGGATCGGCAACGAGCGTAGCGCGCAGCGATTCTTGGCAGTGAATGTGACACTTTCACTGCCAGGAACCAGCCTTCTGCTACTTAACAGATAAACCACGGGATCGGCTACGAGCGTAGCGCGTAGCGATTCTTGGCAGTGAATGTGACACTTTCACTGCCAAGAATCGCTGCGCGCTACGCTCTCGCTTGAACACTACTGGGCTATAATGAAAGCTAAACTACGTAAAACAGCCCGTAGTGCCGATACAGAGCAACAGTTTCGGTCCGATTGGAATAAGGTGGCTCGAACTTTTGACAAAGTCGCTGTCCGGTCATTAATGGGCACCAATGAGGCAAAAAATTAGAAAACTAGCCAGAAATTAATAATTTGGGCTTTTTATGGTACTATTCGAGTTGTCCATATTATTTTGTACATAGTTGATTGATTTTAGTATGTCAATAAATAATTTAAAAAAAGTTAACGCATTTTTTTCTTGTATTTATAACAAACGATACAGTCTTTAGAAAGAATAGAAGCACGTTCTAGAATAGGCCCCCAGGTAGAACATTAGGTGATTCCACTTTCAAATAATTGAGGAGCCTTTGGCCACTCGGCTGGATTATCTTCAGCCTTTGTAGTGGTAGACCTGCGTCAAGGTCTGAGAGTTAGGTAAGAGTCATATTCGGACGAGTCATAATTTTTATTTTATTTAATCGTATGTCGTACATTATTTGGCCTTTGAGTTTGAGTCATAATAACTGGTAAGGATCATCTGATTCATGTTATTTCACTGACTGTTGCTAACCAAGGAAAGATAGAATTTGTTTACGAATTCTACGTTTATTGGAAATACGGCTAATTTCAAAATATTTTAATAATTGACATAGATAACTATTATAAACACCGTGGGCGTTAATAACCCGAAATATTTTAACCACGCATTCCTTAGGTCATTAGGCGCAAAAAATGTTATTTGAACCCCAGTCAAATCCTGCTTAGTTTTGAAGATATTATCAATTATCATGTTAACTATTTATTGTGATTAGTAAAGTGCATTAAGCTCTTTTGATGGAGACGTTGCTACCGATGTTGCCAAGTTTCGAGTCGTTATTGACATACATCAAAGTGACAGCTACCACTCACTAAATTCATTCTTTTTTGGATAAATAATTGTTACCATTTTATTAAAAGGGATGATTTCCATTCAGGAAGCGATACTGATCCAAATTTTATTTAAAAACCGAAAAAAATACAGAAAAAAAAAATTTTTTTTTTGCTGAATTTGGATTGGATTCATATAACATTTTTTACTCCTAATGACCTCCGGAATGCGTGGTTAAAATCTTTCGGGTTATTAACGCCCACGGTGTGTATAACATTCTATATTGACCTGTAAAATTGTATATATTGGCTTTTTTTGTAGTGTGCGAAACACTTTTTAATTTTTCAAGAAAAGCCGCGGTCCGTAGAGTACGGTCAAAGCATATAGTTAGGAGTCAAAAATGTTATATAATATGAACTGAGTCAAACAGTGGCAGAAAGGAACGATGGCCCATTTCTGTATCACTGGAATAAATTGTATGTGATATCCTTGTAGCCAGGCATGCCTTTTATTTTGTCATACATTCGAGAGCTAATAAACGGAATCACTCTGCACGTTTGGCTTTTCCGCCCATTAACATTTTCATGCAATCCTGAACAAATTGGTACCAAATGATAGCTGAGAGTGTAGCCTACATGAAAATGCATAAATTTTCTTTGATATCGGGGTCAATGACCTAGGAAAACCCTTATTTCCTAAGATTGGGCAAAAACGCCTGGAATAATCGTAATACAAAAAATGAAAGACAGACATTTTTCTTAATAAAAAAAATTATTTAACAAATTATATGTATTAATGTTTAATGTATGTGGATAATTTTGTAAAGTGTGTTAAAAAAACAATTAAGTTATTTATTGTAGTTAACCAAATATGGATTTATTCCGAAATAAAATTATCGATTGATTGATTGATAACTTTTTTGTTTTCATACATAACCATCTTTTACTTCTCCAGTAAAAATGCGAGCTAGAAGAGTGATGCGAGCGAGTTAAGATACATATACCCCCTTCTAGATAAGATTCTTGCGAAATCGTGCGTCAATTGACGTGCGATTGTTATTTTTGAAAAGCACTCAATGATCGAAATAAGTCAAGCTAATACAATGTTTCCTTTTGATATCCTGAAAAATTTGTCCATTACAATTCTAATGTTATATACTTTGGAATTAGGTTTAAATGCATACAAAAAATGAGCCACATCCAGCTTAGTTAATGACATTTTATTATCTAAACATGGAATACTTACGTGAGTAGTTTTATGTGGATTCTTTAAGAGCACTTTTGTATAAGATTAAGTTTTAAAATGACAACTTCAACTTCAAACGTTACATAATCAATGAATCACCCTGGTGAATACAGAAAGGGAATTCGGTATCTATAAGCATAAACAGTTTTAAAAAAATTAGGTAGTTACCTACGGAAAAGTATCTGAAATATTTTTTTTTTCATACTAAAAAAGGTAAGTCACCTGCAACATAATTTCGAATCGATTGACACCTCATTTATCAAAATCGGTTCTGTAGCTGTAACGGCGACGAACACGTAAATACCAACATAGACTGCTAGAAACATATCCCTTGTTTCGGCTCTGCCGAACCGAAACCGAAAAAAAAACATACACTACACACTAACTACAGAAGAAATAAACTCAAGCCCTCGTTTGTTACTGGTACAATTATATTTATAACACTCCAATTTCCTGATTACGGATACCAAACCATAAAGTTTTATTCCTAAGAAAAAACTACCTACCAAGAACTCCGCAAAGCCAGCCGTTGACTAGAGAAAAAAGCTATTGAGTAAAAGGAAAAGTTTTTCAATTAGTGTGGGTATGTCGTATACCTACTATGTAGGCACAACCAAAGTAAAGGTTGCTAGTTACTTCACGTTTTGGCAGGTAGGTATCGATTTATGAATTTTATTAAAAACAGGGCTTGCTTGCGGCTTAAAGACTAACCCCTTTATTCATACAACTTAACAAACCTCTGTTAACTAAAATGTATTTTGTCCCTTTTTGTCTCAAACACAAATGTCAAAGGGAATAAAGACAAACGAATTTAAACTGAAATAAGTTTGGTGATCGTTTATCGAACGAGCGAAGCGGAGCGAACGAAGTTCTATGCACCAGCTTGGGCAGAAAATCGTTCGTATGTCCGGTGTCTGTCACGATGTCACGCTGTCACGATGTCCGGCTGGAATACCTCTACAGTACCCTTATTGTGAGATACAATCGTAACCTAACGTTACGTAACTAATACGAGATCGAATCAACGCGCTTCGAATAGATTTCGATCTCGCTACGGTATTCTTCGATTCGACCCGTCAAACTTGTAACTCACACTGCCGTTGGACTACGAAACCAACTGCAAAACGTTAGGCACTTTGCGTTTAGTTTTCGATGCGTAATTTAACGTTCGATTCGTACTACCAATCGGTAGTGTGAGACATTTCGAATCGAAGAATACCGTCGCGACTGTAGTTTACTATTTCACTTGCAAAATACTCGCCCGTGATGCCGTATTATTCCGTCAAGAGTTACCGTAGATCCGATCGAAATTTATCTCAAATTAAAGAACTTATAAAAATAAGGGTTTTGAATTGACAACATATATCCGCAAAATTCGGATTGTCGCGTATTTTGTATTTAAAAATGCAAATAAATGGCCCCCGCGCCGCCATATTGTATCGACACTGTCGACGTCGCGATGCGCGTATTCTGTAATGTCATAACCGACAAACATTTAAATTAAAACGATAAATGCTAGTGATAGTGAAATATTGGAAAATCGTGAACGAACGTGAAGTCGATCGCGAATTAAGTAATGTATAAGTGACTCACGTTACAGTTTGGAATTTTAGTTCTATGAGTGACCACCAGGGGCGGTGTATAGACTTTTCATACTAAATCTTGACGATAGGCGGTAGCGTCGATAGTAGACGCGACTCACTTCAATCCCAAGCTAAGGGTGCAGGTCGCATTTCTCAACTGATTCTCGTGAGCAGGTTTGTGAATTATATACCTAGTCTTTTTGTCGAGTCACATTTTCGAATTATTTTTTTTTTGTTAAGACAGGCTCGCCATTTCTACAGTTCACAGATCCACTAGTTTTAAATGAAACAGCGTCAAGCGATAAGTGTTCGACCTTTTTGCCGTGAGTGACGTGAGTTTCATTATAAGGGCCATTTCACACGAACCACAACGCAGCGACAAAAAGTGTTTTACGTGTGAATAGAACTATCAATTTTCATATAAACTATCGCCCAACGCTTAGAGACTGTTTACATCTCTAAGATCATTAGAATAATAATAATTAATTGTATCTGGACGCGCAGAGACCTAATATTACATCTCTGGGATATAAAATGATATCACAACTTCTTTTTAATTCTAATAGAGACCTTGTATCTAACGTAATGGATATTTTTTTGTAATATTGTTTTCATTTAGTGACATTTAGTTCTAATAAACTGTAAGTTCCTAATAATTGTTGTTGTAAGATTATATATTTTTTTATTGTAAATTATTGTTTGACATGTATAAGTGCCCTTGTGGCCTATTTGCAGAATAAATGTATAATTTTGTTTTTTTTTTTGGCCAAGTGGTAACCACCTGCTTAACCACGTTTGTCGCTGCGCTGTGGTATGGTTGTGGTTCGTGTGAAATGACACTAAAGCCTCTCACAGAATGTCGCGGCCGGCGGTGGTGGTCAATAGTAAATTTGTCACTTACTGTCAAGTTTATTATTGACCGCCCCCTGACCGCGCCAGTGTGACTCATGGTTTACGGATCTTCAGTTGTCTTAATGACAGATGGAGAAGTCTCTTGAATATCTCTTTTTTTTCATGTCTCCGTAATTCTGATTTTGAAAGACAAGGAAAATAAGTGGGTATACTCGTAATCCCCTCATGACATGTTGTAGTCACATTTTGAATCTCGTATTGAAGCCTAGTACTCAAAACTGTAGTTGGCAAAGGCCCCTGAGGCTACCACATCACTATTGACTAACTAACTAACCCTAGTAGCCTAGTACCTTACTATGGTTGTTGTAATTCACGAATGAGAGTGAGCGCGTTCCTATTATTGAATATGATATTACCTAATGTTTAAAGTCAAATCTCGTCAAATCCACTCGCATTCCTGGAACGCAATTTGATTAATTATGAGAGCGAGTTATTACGATTGTCACTCCTACCTGGAACACATCTATGAAGGAATTAATTAATGCCAATGATTTCGTAGCGCTACGCTACCATGCGAAAAACCGTTTGTAGAGAAAAGTGCCTACGAGCCGCACCTAGCGGGTTCTTGGCAATGAAAGTTCACACATTCACACTACCCTCCGCGTAGGCGCTTTCCGCTACTTAGCGAGAAAACCACGAGATAGGCTAAAAGGGGTGATCCATTTGCGAGCCGGCGAGCCAACGGTATAAGTTGTTAGCTCGTTGGCTCGCCGACGACTCTCGTAGTGATCCATTGGCGAGCAAAACAGTCGACTCTCAGTAATTTCAAGCATGCACAAAGAGCCAGCGAGCCAATCCGCCGGTTTTTAACACATTCACGGCCACGCTAATATCGTAGCGCTACGCCGTAGTCCGTAGCAGGTTAAACCTCGTATGTAGCGAAAAGCGCTCGTAGCGGTCTGACGCATATGTGTCGTCATGGGCCCTGAATGGGTTAAGACCGCGGACTTTTGGTGCTCCATTGGCGGTTTAGACCTTTGACTCGGGGGATCGTTGGAGCACCGGCAGTTTTGCTCGCAAATGGATCAGCCCCTGAGTGTAGCGCGTAGCGATTTTTGGCAGTGGATGTGTATAAAACAATCACAATAATTATACGTGTCACGAACCATCGCACACATCAATTAACAGCGTAAAACAACGGTATGTAAATACATATTCGGCAGGCTCCAGTCAGTGATCATAATTGCAGTGTGGAGTTGACTGCAATAAACAGTATTTACACATGCATCGCTGCACAGCAAGCTAATTAGAATTAGTGCACGCAGCGTGCGGCGCGGACCCAGCAAAACTCATTGGGAACCATATTTAATGAGTTGAATGTGGAATATAATACGTAAGGGAGATTGTAATAAATTTGTTGTGATCCTGTCTTAAGTAATCACGAATCCAAAACTAAAATCGGTCTCAATGGAAGTATTATGGACGGAAATCAAGGACTTAAGTAGCAAGGCATTTTCACGAGAAGAGACCTAAATAAATAATTATCTTACTCAATACTGTCATGACTCGTGTTTAATAAAATGTGCCAAAAGTGTAGACAACCTTTTACTATTTGAATCATTTTAGTATTAATGGCCTTAATGACCTTATGATATGAGTCATGCCTCTACGTGCTATGTCACCTACAGAGCGGAAAAACGCTGCTACGCGCTACGGTGTAGCACACGTAGCGTTGCATAGCCTCGAATGGAGGAGCTAGCTACAAAAGTCCCTTACCGCTACCCGCCCGGCACAGACCTGCCCTTTGACGCCTCCCCTCTTGCCACTGGCCTATAATGGTTAACTTAATTAACTTCTCTCGAATAATGACTGTTGCTACCTGACTTTAATTGCCATCCGTCATTTTCGTGTATACAATAATTATGTGTTTATTATGTGTCTTATGTTGTGTTGCGTTCCGTGGGTCACGTACGGTGCTGTCTGAAAACCAGCGCCGTCTGACACCTCGGCATAATGCTGATACAGCGACCGATTCATTGCCGCGAAGACACACACAATATGTGTCAAATTTTAAATGTGTGTCTACTCCCTTTGTCTCTGCGTGTCTTTTGTGTACTGAATAAATGTCTTCTTTCTTTCTTTTTTCTTTCTTTTCATTCTTAAAAGTTATCATTATTATTTATTAGTTAGTATTCATCTAAGTTACATATAGCATAATAATCAGACCGCATTACAATATTATCAACGATAGTAGGTACATGTAATTCAGGTAATTTTAAGACACGCTTTTCAGTAAATTAAAATGAATATCTCATGTTTGTAGTAAATCTCGCAGCAACAATGAAGCGAAATGCCGACCCCATTGTTCTCAGCATTCTTGCTTTCGCCTAGCATACTTCACATCTCTTGCGATATTAAGGCAACCCTACATTCTACGCAGAATGGCATTTTAAAATTAAATAAGCAAGAACCTTTGAATGAATCTGCGGGACCAATAAATTGTTACACATTACGCTGCCGTTTAGTGGCGATGAAGACTTGGTAATTTTTTATCAACGATTTAAAAACGGCGGTAAAGGAAAGCAATTGTTTTCCTCGGCGCTTTGCCAAACTGCATGAAATATATTCAAGCTTATCTACAGAAACGTGAGCAAATGGGTTTGTATGAAACATTCATAGAAACACAGCGGCAGTGAAACAAATCTATTGAATTGCAATGGATACCAAACAGAAAATGTGTAGAAAGCTCTCAACGGTAGGTACGAGTATCCTGAAATTGCTTTATAAACAGGCATATTTATGCAACTGCATGGTTCAGATTCAACGTGCGAACTATTAAATACTGACCAAATAATGTTAGCTGTCTACTAGTGTCTCTGATGTGAGTTGTAGAACTCGGGAGTAAGAGATATACTATATTTTCGAAAAATTCAATTGACAAAAAAAACCACTATGTAATTATCGACCCTGCATACAAAATTTCACGAGAATCGGTTGAGAAATGCAACCTGTAGAGGAGAACCGCTGGACATCCGGACATACGAAATAATTTTGGTCCAAGCTGAAACATAGAACTTCGTTCCCTTCGCTCTCTCGTTCAATAAATTTGAAATCCAAACTTATATGTCCAATAAAATACTCATTAACCCCGTCTTTTGCCGTCCACGACTAGGCTTAACCCTTTCCGGAATTAGTCACCCTACCTGTGTCTGTGTCCGTCTGTCCAATTAGGGGCCGTTATACCTAGCACTACCTATATCTTTCATTAATTAGAGACCGATATTGGAATCCCTCTGATGTCCCTAGCTAGGTATAAATAGGGTTAAAAGGACACACGCTGCTAGAGTAATTAGTGCAAGTCAACACTGTCGGATGCATCGCCCAAATGGTGGGCGTTCGTACTTATTTACTGAGAACAAAGCATATCCGTCTCCCGTTCGGGAACGCCCGGGGCTCAGGTGGCACCGAGGTGATGCAATCGACATTTAACTGTGCAACATCTTAACTTTTCGTTGTTAGTCGGGCGACTCTGGCCCGTATTATCAAGTAATTTGTACCCAGGATGGCGTGTTGTAAGACAGTCGGAAGCTACTCTGCACCGTTGCCAATAGTAACATCCGGATCGCGAGCGCGCCCCGGGCAACATGCATGCGCCGTGTGCAGCGACTAGATATGTATTTGACCAGTGATGTTCAGCGCATATAATATATTCGTACACATTATCGCGTAGCTTCTACGCCGCATCTCCAGCTAAATCAATATCAGCTTGTACTGACATTATTTTGAGCGTGACGGATATTGTAATTGAAGGAATAATTAACGGGCATCCTTAGGACGTCCCTCGCGGCGGCTCGTGAGGTTGAAGATGAGTTTTAGACAGTTCGCAGACAATGCTCCGCGAACATTAGACCGTGTATGTTCTCCAAGTTGTGTTGTGTAGAGGATGTTACCTGTTTAAAATAGGTTTAAGTAGGGTTCGGATTCGAATTTAGGTAATTAATACAAGAGGATACAGAAATACCATTAATATTCATTAAACTTATTAATACGTGCAAGTTGCAGCAGGAGTGACCAATAAAATATTTAATATTTATACATTTCGGTTTGGCGTTGCGAAATAGAGCCCTGAATTCCAATTTATTGAATTTACATAATTAATAGGTACGAAATCACATACTAGGTATCACGTACAATGAATTCCTGTCATTATTAATATTCGTACATGTAAACTTTCATCATTGCACGTAGAACCGATGGCCGTTGGGGCGGAAAGGTTCTCGAGTGGCGACCACGTACCGGAAGGCGCGGCGTGGGTAGGCCCCCCACAAGGTGGACAGATGACCTGGTAAAGGTCGCGGGAGTCGGTTGGATGCGGGTGGCGTAGGACCTGCCATTGTGGCACTCTTTGGGGGAGGCCTATGTCCAGCAGTGGACGTCTTTCGGCTGATATGATGATGTAAACTTTTGCGAAATTACAATAAAGAACAAAGGTACTTTGGACATTACCTATTTATAGGTGTCCGTGTTGTAGGCACATACATGCGAAGAGTGTGTTCTGGTTTAATAATAAAAGCTGTCCCTGACATGCCGTTAAGCCGGGCTGAATCACGTTAAGGTTACAGGGCTCTATTGCAAGCGCAAAATGTTGGGAATAGTAGGTACCTACGAGTTTACCGCTGTACCCTGGGAAAAATCCTGTCTCCGAAGCTCCGCTTATCGCACAGGGTTAGAACGATTCTGTTCAACAGTGACCCGACTCGGCTGCTAAGCAGCAGGGACTTTTATACAAGTATTCACAAAAAACATTCATCCCACCCAACAATGGTCCAAATTAAATGGAACATTACTAGTTAAGGTTCGCCTTTAGGGATGTAGGTAATTTAAGACAGACGGTTTTAATATAATACGGTAAATACGGTGCACTATTAATTTCTGCAATAAAATGATCTCCGATTTTTAGAAAAATTTGACCGGGATAGATTCATGGCCGTGTATGAGGCTTTTTAAATATTTGAATTCAGTTTTTATTACTTCTTTAATCGGCTTCGTGACTCCTAAGTACAAATTTCCCTATATCTTGTTTCAGATTTTCCCTCACTTCCTCTTTTAAATAATACATCATGTACTCGTATACTTAATAACATTAGCATTGAAAGAAATGAATAAGTTCTTTTGGACAGTAGACATCATAGCTGTTCTTTCAGAAGATGTATAGGTAGGGTAGGTAGTTTAAAGGTTTTGCGGTACTTAGCCGAACATCCATCAACTTGGCTCCACGTAATGTCGCTGATGAATCATGACTGACGTAAGCACCTAAAGGCCTGTATTACGTCAGCTAAATGCAGTCACAGGAAACAGTCATCAGGATTATAATTAATCTTTAAAGCTTTTTTGAGTTAGACTTAAAACTTTGCAAAAAGATTACTTATTAGAATACTAAAAAAGAACTTTCAGCGTTTTAGAAAACTCCATCCCTAAGGGGATCCTTAAGATCCTTAAGTAGGGTAGCCAGTGTTGTGTGGGAAAAACTTTTTTTTTTACTAGACTTAAAACTATTCGAAATTTTACTTATTAAAATTAATAATAAAGTACTTTCAGAGTTTTAGAAAATTCCACCCCTAAGGGGGTTAAGAAAGCTTTGTATGGGCAACACTTTTTTTGAGCTAGAGACTTAAAAGTTTACGAAAAAAGTTCTTTCAGCGTTAAGAAAAATTCAACCTCTAAGGGGGTTTAAAAGGGGGTTCAAATTTTAAATGGCGAGCAATAAAATTTTAAAGTGTGAGTAAGAGATTTTTAACTTCGGTCTTATTCTGTACGTTAAAAGACTGTTAGACTGTTTGTTCACAAACTAGAAAATGAACATCAACGTTTTTTTTTAATTATCCCCTAAAAGAGGGCTCAAATTTTGTATTGAGAGAAATCATTTTCTAAGACGATAAAAAGTTCTACGCGGACGAAGTCGCGGGCAACAGCTAGTATAAAAATAAGTATGTCTTCTTTTAATGTTAAAAACACCGCTCTTCTTATGTTTTTATTTCTCTATCGCTCTCTAAGCACGATGTTCAGTTGTTTCCGAGATAATGTTATATGCGTTACCCGTGGCAAATGAATGGCTGTTCATTATCGCTCCTTCGTCACGCTCCTTTGTTCCATTTAATTTATCAGCAGTATGAGGGCGCTCATTATTTCGGGGCGACTGTGGACCCTTTGATATCACGTATATTGAAATATATGTCTTCACGTGAAAATAATTCCGGGCTGTTTATAACTGGGACTTAATTCGCGAGCCCCGGATACAGGCAATAAAGACTGGTTATGGTGGCGTTCTTTTGTGAGAGCTATCTCCAGAAGATTTCGTCTTTCGGCTTATGATAATGAATGATCGTAAAAATTCAACGAATGTTCTATCATCGTCAAGTAGTTGTACTATATTCATGCATAAATAAGTGGTTTCTTTTTCGGGTTGTCGCCGAAGGCATCAGTTTTTAAACGATACATTATAACATTCAGCTTTTGCGTGGAAGCGAACGTGTGCATCAGTACAAAACCGATTCTTATTCAGTTGGGTTAGTGGAATAGATATATATATATATATATAGATAACTTTAGTATATTTAAAATGGATTCCTTCTTAATACATATCAAAATAACGTTACCTACCATTTGATCAGGTAACCTCGTCTACTACACGATGAAACGGCTAGAAACGTAAACGGTTTATAAAAACATCGTTATATTTTTATACATTAACATCCCCTTCCCTTATCTAAAATTAAAGGAGGTAAATACATTAAATTTGCTGCAAGTTGCGTCTTGACCCGCTATAACGCATAAAATTGTGGCAACCGCCGGTTGTTTGGGCTAAATGAGGCTTGAAAGTCGTCGGGCGGAGATAAACCAGCCGTAGCCTGCGAAGAATTGAGGCCATAAACTTGATTGAATATTTCTCGGAGGCTCAGGGCACAGAATCCTACTTATTTCTCGATACTACCTAAGGATTGAACACATTCACGGCCGGGCTAATCTCGTAGCGCTACGCCGTAGTCCGTAGCAGGTTAAACCTCGTATGTAGAGGAAAACGCTCGTAGCGCTCTGACGCATATGTGTCGTCACTGGCCATGAATGGGCTAAATACGGTTTTGATGTGCAATTGTTAAATTCTGATGTGTAAGTCAGTTGTTTTTTGGTGAACAAATAAAATTTTCCCAAATTTTCCCTAAACAGACAATTTTCCCAACAGTCTGCATGTTGATCGGACTCTCAGCGTTTTTTTATAACGTTCAGTCGATCACATACAAACGCATATTTGAAATTTGTCTACTCTAACTACGCACGCTCTTTGGCACGACTGGCTGTCCAAGTCCAATCCATGTACTGCGACTAGTGGGCTGTCGTTTTTATCCAAGCGTAGCTATACATATCCAGCCGATGACGGTCGATTCATCTCCGAAACCGGCTCCACACCGCCTTCCACTGAATTACTTATAAGTCGAGCAGCTGCTGAAAACGCTATTTCATCCTGGAAAATGTGCGCACATGACGCCGCCTTATATTGGATAGATCCATTATTTTGAGTTTAATGCAAGGCCTGTTTTTACCAGATGTGTTACTAGCAAGAATAAGCAGTTGTAACTATAACGAACTAGCCAGTAGCAGATGCTAGCATCTGCTCAGCAGATTCGACGTAGCCCCAAGCCACGCTGCTCAATGTAAGCATACCTGCATAATTTGATCTTGCTACCTACACAATCACTAAAGGTTTGCAGGGTAATTGCGTAACTTTTAGAACGAGCGTTAGAACATATTAACTGATATTTTTTGAAGGTGAAAATGTGTGAATGAGCCTATATTAATCAATTTAGAAGAATGAGCTATTCAATATAAAAATCCTATACTATTAAACGAGCAATAAATATTTGTACCTATATATATTTGCAATCACGTTCTCGGAAACGGCTTTAACGATTTCAATGAAATTTGGAATACTGTGTTCTACGGGGGTGAGAAATCGATCTAGCTAGGTCTCATGTCCGGGAAAATTCGTTTTCTCCGTATTTTCTCTGTTTTAACCCGAGCAGAGAGAAAAGCGAAAAATCCGTTTTACAATGTTTAGTATCCTACATATTTTGAGAGATGTTGCAAGCAAATTAATCTTATACTACATTGCATGTTTTTCAGTGAAAGTACTCAGAGGAGCACAAAAAGTGGCCCGTGCTTCATAACGACGCTCTGGCCAGATAAAGGCGTCCGAGCACAGAGCATAAATCTCGCCGCTTTGTTGCGACGCCGATCCTTCGCTCCTGCAAACTCATTATTAAGATTGATTACCGCTCTACGATATTAAAGAAGCGTGAAAAAGATTTTTGAGACCAAGCGCGCGTTGTTTTTTTTATCGAGGGATGGTATTTTGTTGTGATTAATATTTTTTTGCTTGTACCCTGCCGTGTACCTACCTAAATGATGTTTCTTTGTACCTAGTAGTCACCAGCATCAATAATATCTGCCATAACAAAGCCGGCAAAAATATTTGACACCTAGCGGCACTAGAAATAGTCTCGTTAGATATTTATGCACGCTTTGTTGTAGCAGATATAATGTTATTGACTGTAATTACATTTTAGCAGGAATACGCGTGTAACCTACCTATAGCAGTTATTTGTTTGCGGAATCGGAATCGCCTTGCAGTGAAAACTCTTTACGAAAAGAGAACTCGCCGAACGCGTTCTTGGGAGCGAAAGTGTCAAATGTATTTTTTCTTAAACTGGTAGAAAGCTGCTATGATAAGTGATGAGATAACAACGAACGATGTGAAAATTAAGGTTTTATGGTTTGTAATAATGTGCTGAGTCTACAAGTTTCTGGAATGCGAGCCAGCGTATCCTTGTTTGCAAGCTTCCGCAGCAATTTCCGGGACAGCGCAAACAAATTCGTAGTATACCCTCCATTAAGAGTCTATATAATATACGAGTATAACCTTTAAGGGTTCAGGGCGACTATCCACCAGATCTGTGCGAGGTTGTATGGTGCTAGCGGTACACCCCGAAATTCAGTAAAATGCGGCAAATGGTGTTAAAAGCATGAAAATCCGAGCGATTGATCTTTAGTCCATATAAATCAATTTAACCCGCAACATCAAAAAAAAAGCGGCCAAGTGCGAGTTGGACTCGCGCACGAAGGGTTCCGTACCATTATCTATAAAAACGGCAAAAAAAATTACGTTTGTTGTTTGGGAGCCCCCCTTAGAAAATATTTTATTTTGTTTTTAGTTTTTGATGTTATACCGGCAACAGAAATACATAATCTGTGAAAATTTCAACTCTCTAGCTATCACGGTTCTTGAGATACAGCCTGGTGACAGATTATCTATAAAAACGGCAAAAAAATCACGTTTTTTGTATAGGAGCCCCCCTTAAAAAAATATTTTATTTTGTTTTTAGTATTTGCTGTTATAGCGGCAGCAGAAATACATAATCTGTGAAAATTTCAACTCTCTAGCTATCACGGTTCTTGAGATACAGCCTGGTGACAGACAGACGGACGCGGACAGCGAAGTCTCAGTAATAGGGTCCCGTTTTACTCTTTGAGTACGGAACCCTAAAAATTAGAGAACTTATGACGTCATTTCCTTTTTGTATGGAAAAAAACATGTTCTGAAACCTATCGTGTGTCAAATGAAAGATTTCTGAGCCAGTTCTAAAAATACATATATTACATCATTACATTTCAGTCACTTTTTAGGGTTCCGTACTCAAAGAGTAAAACGGGACCCTATTACTAAGACTCCGCTGTCCGTCTGTCTGTCTGTCTGTCACCAGGCTGTACCTCACTGATACCGTGACAGTTCCAGTTAAAATTTTCACAGATGATGTATTTCTGTTGCCGCTATAACAACAAATACTAAAAACAGAATAAAATAATTATTTTTATAGATAATGGTACGGAACCCTTCGTGCGCGAGTCCGACTCGCACTTGGCCTGTTTTTTTTTTATTAAAATTAAAATCATACCAAGTTTGTGCTCCTCCAGGTAAGTACGATACCGTTGAATAATTTTTTAACCGACTTCAAAAAAGGAGGAGGTTATATGTCCCACTGTATGTATGTTTTTTTTTGAAATTATTTATACACTCAAGAGCAAAAGTTTCGGGTCACCCTAAATTAAATAACCGCAATAGGTTTTTTTAAATATGTTTCACTAGTCTTATTTACATAACATACTAGTCTTCGTAATACCCAAATGTATTAGCAATTTCCGGGATCCTATCATAAAGATATCAACATCCAAAAATGACGATTTTTTGCGATATCTCGCTCCGTTAACGTTGTTTTTTCATGGGTTTTTACGAGTCCGATTTAAACCTGGTAACGTGTTTCTTTTTTACTGTTATTTCTGCAGTTTAGATGTAAAATTTAAAGTGTATTTAGTATTTTATTTTTATTTTGTAGTATTACAATTTGTTTTTTTTTTCTTTGATTTTAAAACAAGTGACTAAAATGTAATGATGTGATATATTTTAGAACCGCTAGAGATTACTCAAAGGACGAGTGGAAGTCAAGTGAGGCGTTTCGAAAACAAAAATATATTCTAAACTACATTATGTACACTCCTTTTTTGCACATAACAGACTTGACTACTTTTGAGAGAGTGCCTTCGAGCCTAAACATGACGGACATCAAAAAAGGAGTAGGTACAGTGGGATATAAAGGTATGTTCAATTTTTTTTATAAATACATATTTCCAGATTCTACATTTTCTCGGGTAGACTACAACAGCAAATGCGGTCTCACGTAGGCGCGGGCGACCGCTGCCCGATAAATCACCAATAAGATTCATGCCTTTTGTTGCTTGCCCGCCCGCCCCGGGTCACGTTCGTTGGGCCTTTTTTACGCATATGTACAATAATATACATGGCTGTACACTTATATGCTACCTAATAAATAAGGGACGCGAACTGATAGAAATAATAATGCGTGTCCGTTGGCGACGTAAAATGTGCCTAAATATAGGAAAACGGTTTGTGTCACGTTTCTAACGGAGAACAGAATAAACATACTTTAAGGCAGGAGGATTTAAGCGTATACTAGTAGCGTTGTACCCGCATTGGGTTGCCATTTTGAAACATTTTCTGAGCTCCTTATCAATTAACCAAAAAGAAAACTAAATATTCTTTTCCAGCTGGAGATGTTTGACGACACGCCACTGGGGGCTGTGAAAAGCATAGATTTGTGGTTGAAATGCAGAATAGAAGTACAGTATAAAAAATCACATAAAAACATTCCATTTAAAATTAAGCCAAGTCTCGAAACTCTTCTACCGTAAAAAGTTGTGAGATACTTCGTAGAGCCAAGTCAGGCATTCTTATTAATTTTTATTTGCTTGCTAACTAAAATTCTGCAACTTGGGAATCACACAACTTTACTGCATTTATTAATTTTTGCATACCCAAAACTGAATTGTATTTAGCAAGCAAATTTTTTTGTAAGTAGGTTATTGAATGGTGCTGGGAAAAATATTTTTGTATTAGAATGTTTGGAAATGTTATTTTACCAACCGCAAATATCGTTTGTATAGTTTTCTAGTGCATTGTACATCTAATACTAACCGTATGCAATATACCTACATAGTTTAGTACACTGTACCTACCTTGTTATTATTATTTGCAGGAACTACTATTTGCAGTAACTGCAAATGTAATCGCATGTATTTTTATAGGATTACAAACTTACTTATGCACTTTGTATATCTCTGAAACGTGACTGAAATTGCAATATTTTTAGGTTTTTAATGAGTTATTAGGCTAAAAACTAATTACGTTTGAAATTTGGAGCTTGTGGTCCTGCTAGAAGTACCTTAGAATTAGCGTGATCATTATCAGTATATAAGTGAGTATGTCAGTGACAAAACTAACGAACTTTGACGGACAATAGTTCTTAAACTAAAAGTTCAAATTGAATGTTATTGATATTATATCTTAGCCATATTATGCCCTACATGTTACTGAAAATTGAGGGTTCTAGCTTTAGCCAGCACATAATTACAGGGTGTTGAAAATTGCCTGAATGGCTTCGAGAAAAGGATGGTACGGCCGTGCCTCTTTGTTTTGTTCGACTTGGCGGGGGCACTACCGTGCCCCCAGATAGCAGCCAAAGTAATGTGTAGTGTCGGTGTAAGGATGTGCATATGCAGCTGTATATGCACATCCTTACACCTACACTACAGTAGGTAACAAATATTGGCTACTTAGGCTGCTACTGGCTGTAAGATGCCGAGTGAACATTAATTTAACGGCCTCCGTAGCCCAGTGGGTAGTGACTCTGCCTACGAAGCTGGAGGTCCCGGGTTCGAATCCCGGTCAGGGCATTTATTTGTGTGTTTATCACGAATATTTGTTCCTGAGTTATGGATATTATATATGTATATAAGTATCTATATGTATTTATCTATTATATATATCATCGCCTAGTACCTACAACACAAGCCTTATTGAGCTTACCGTGGGCCTAGGTTGATTTGTGTAAAATTGTCCCGTAATATTTATTATTATTATTTATTATTATGTGATGATTTTATATTGTCATTCTCTTTATTAACATTTGCTCTCAGGTTAGGTTTGTACAATAATCATATAAAAAGTAAGATATAAAACTATACACACAAAACATAAAATCATTATAAAAAATCCTCAAGTGAATAAAGGGTCGGCAACGCGCTTGTGATTCTTCTGGAGTCACAAGTGTCCATAGGCGACGGTACCAGCTTAACATTAGGCAGGCCGTTAGCTTGTTTGCCACCGTCGTAGTATAAAAAAAAACCTACCTAGGGTGCCGCCGGCAGCGAGGCGGGGCCTAAGCTACCGGTGGTCCGGGCGACAGAGAGAGGAACCTCCTGACTATCCGCGCAGTATCCAGGAGTACCGCCGCGCTGTATCTGACCCTTGATCCAGCCATCTAGCGAGAGTCTCGAGGTGACGGTCGAGACTCTTCGCTATTAAACCGTTCGCCAAAACGACTATCGGGACGATGATCGTCGAATCAACATCCCACATAGCGGGTACCTCGTGAGCCAGGTATTGTTATTATTATTTTTATATTATGTAGTAGGTCGTACCGTACCTACCTATAACACTATTTTGTGAGTAGAGAAAAAAACTGCCTTAAGGTAAATAAGACAGCCCTAAACCAACAAATCACTCCGATATATATTTTTGAACCGATATGTAGGTATCTGCTTTTGTGTTACATTTTGTATTGAGTGTAATAATTTTTTTGTGTTATGTATGTATAACACAAAAATATCACAAAAGTAACACACCCAAAATAAAACGTAACACAAAAGCAGACATTGATTCAAAAAAACACATTAAATTTTGACCCAGACCCAGTGATCAATTTGCAAATCAAGTCATCGACCCTCAAAATAACCAAAACGAGCTATCATAGTCAAGCAAAACCGCGATCATAAATGTAAATGACGCGTTGGGATGTGATGGCGTATTCGAACAATTGAACATCGCATCACATCGCATTTAGGTGCGATGTCGCTTACACGAATGATAAAAAGCGGACTGCGAGGGAGCAGGCCCCTGTTTATGTGGGTTCCGTAGGTACCTACTGACCGTTTCTCATCACAATGCGGGTTTCTTGGGCCCTTCTCGCGCTAAAATAAATTTGAAAGATATATTAAGAAACCGCTAACGACTTGTTCCCGCCCGCCCACTTGATAATTACGTTTAGAGTTTAGAACTCCACATAGCTAAATATGTTATGGCAATGGCCTGGTCTAGATTCGCCGATCTAACAACTATTCAAACTAGGTCAAACTACTATTTTTATACCAATCATACATATCTTAAAGTGATGCGAAAGGCAATGTCAGATTGACCTGCAGGAAAGAATCCTTCATAAATCATGGTTTCAGTCACCACCGTGTTTAATTATCAGATCCAGATTTTTTTGCGTTTTCCTAAAACACCTACAGAACTCCAAGTATATTTCACATAGCGAGCTTTTCTTCTCTGTGCTTTGTAATAAAATCATGACATGCGAGCAAACGTAATAAATGTAGGTACCTACCTCCTTCACTTCAAAGGCAATATAAAGCCATATACCTGTAAACACAAAGAGCTGTTACAAACGTCAAATTACTGTTAAGTTCTATTTTATTATTTCGGTTTCAATATTGCGCGGGCGGACGAAAGTGAGTCTCCTAATATATAATTATTTTCAAGAACGTTTACCTAGTCAAAGAAAATGCTCCTCAGCATCCGGATAAAAAATAAATTGGCAACAATTACGCCAACGATGTTGAACATTATAAATTTAATAACATTATAATAACGAGCGTTCATTAACGAACAAAGCAGTGCGATAACGACAAGATACAAAATATGTTACACATTTTATTGAGTAATTGTTAGAATTAGAATTATATTATGCTCTCACAAAGGACGGTCTCAAACGACAAAGGTTTCCCGGCGACGAAGTTTCATTAAAGAAAATAATTAAAAGCCAGTCTCAGAAATAAGAGAGTGCGCGGAGCGTGGTATGGGCTGAAAATAAACCACGATGGCAGACGCGGCTGGCACCTGTATTAATGCAGCACATTTGCAGGCGCCTTTATTGCCCGCTAGACAAAAGAACTAATACTCCGCTCGGGAATTCTATAAGAGTTTACCATGCGCCGTTCCAGTGCGACGTCGATTAATCTATTCTAGAGACGGTAACGCTCAATGCCATTTCTCGTTTTTAAATTTAAATAGAGCTAGCACAATTTCTATTTTCTGCTTTAGGTAATTGTGTCACCGATACATCAAGCATGAGTTAGCTATGAACACAGAAACTCGTTTCCTTAAAAAACAGTGTTGCTAGCTGCCCCGATAGCTTATGTACCTTTTAAATGAGATTAGACGGAGATCAAGAGCAATATCGATCTCACCCACTCAACGCAAAAATCGGCGTATACTTTAAAATGCGATTTATTCATCGCTAAGTAATCCAGAGCCGCAAAGAAATATTAAAGGCGAAAGTTTGCGCACCCTCGTCCCGGGGAAACTGTGCCGCCGAGTCCCCGGGCCCCGGGCTCGAGGGACCCGCGGGGCGTCACTGATACCGCTCGCTCCCGGCTACTTACCTTATTGCATATTGCGTCCTTTTGATGTCCTAACAAACTGGATGTTTGAAAGCGATACGAACCACTCAAAAAGGAACATGTAAGTATCGTACGTACCTCCTAATTGCAAGATTTGATGCGCAAATTAAATGATTCGATAATAAAGACATACGTATTTAGTCCCGGCAATAAGTTTAAACTGAAATGGGTTTTCTTAATTTGTCCAATTACGGGGCTTAATTGGGACGCTACCATTATATTTGTACCTTCTGAATTATTTAATTGGCTGTTCGAGTTATGAATGCCTGGATTATTAAAAGCATCTCCCCGTTTTGAATCTGTCCGAGGAAAGTCTAGATGAAATAGGGGCTTAAAATTTCATTGCTACCCTTGGTAGAGATGGGCCATAATTTATCAGAAGAATTCTCGTTCATCGCCTACCTTTAAATAAAATAACATTAAAGGCACAGAAGCCATATCGTCAAATTCCACCGTCTCGGGTAAGCCGTGTTCAGCGATCCGGAATTCGCTTCGATTCAATACATCCTACATTAAGACTCCACATAGTCAGTGTGACGCGAGATGAAAATAATGTTAGAAGGGCTCACCGACGTGAACGCACTCAATTTGAAATGGCGTCATGCGGTCTGGCAACAGTGGCAACATGGCGGAGCGACACGCTCCGCCGTTATTTGCAGACCATCGCGTTTTCCACTTTTCGCAGACTTTCTTCTTACTTTCAAAAACAATGCTAACATCCATTATACCAATTCCTTTATCCATTTTACTGAATTCAAAGATCCTGGTAATTACTTTCGCATTTTTCTTCTGACGTTTACCTCGAAGATAAACCGTTTTTTGTCGGTTGTTTTATAGGTAACAGTGGAAGTAACATAAATCCATTAATAAGCCTCTTACCCTATCCGTCTAAAGTCAACATCGGTGTTCTGGAGAAGGCGGGTGGTGTCCCCTCTCGGGCGCGTTGCCTGGCAACGGTCGGGGGCGCGGACCCGAATTTTATCGATTCGGGTACAGACAGCAGCCGGCTCTCGCCTACACTAACACGATTCAACGCCCGTGTTTGCAGATCTCGGAGGTTTAGAAGGGCTTTGACATTTGGACTGTTTAAATATGTATGTGTAGCTAAACAGTCGGCTCGTTAAACAAATCGCTCCTGTCCGCTGCTGGATAACCGCCATAAAGATAGCAGTCCCATGGCGCTGCTTCGGCACAGCGGTTCATAGGCATCCTAAATCATCGGAGCCCTAATATATTCGGGTCTATAATCATTCATCCTACACATAATTTTCGATACAATGTTAACTCAGCTGTACTTTTTTTTTATAATTATAAAACACCCAAGTGCGAGTCGGACTCGAGCACGATGGTTCCATACCACTCGCATGATTTGTAAGAAGCTAATTAAACTTTATTTTGGAGATTTTTTAGTGTAACGTGATATCTCTCCACGAAGTATTAACCAGCGTCTAGGTGTCGCTTTACGCTGGTTACTATCAAACGGCATTTTTATAATTAGAAATTTTCTGTCAAAAACCTTATAGGGCAGTTCCCGTGGACCAAGAATCATGAAATTTGGCAAGAAGCAAGGTCTTCCATTATAATTTAAAAGAAAAATACCGAAAACTGTGAATTTGTAACTTTTTTACACAGCTCCAATGACCTGATTTGAAATGTGATACCCCTCCACACGTTCTCGAGAGACAGACTCACGGGCAACGAAGTGATCCTATAAGTTGATTTTCCTTTCTTTTAAGGTACCTACATACCAACGGAGCCCTAGTAACGCCTTCAAAGTAAGGGGAGTAGTGTAGTTATGGCATGTGGCAGAAGACAGTGGTTTCAAATCCTGACTTTTTTTTACCAATAACTGACAAATACAGTTCTAGAAATATGTAACAAAGCTAGTCATATGTTACTTAAAAAATATCATAACAGTGTAACGATTTAGTAATTATACAATTTCCTTTAATTAACTACTTACGACGTAAAAAATCTGCAGAAGCACAACTGGTTCAGTATTCTAATTGGAAAATTGGGTTAGAGTATGGCGGAACTAAACAACTATAAAGAAGTAGTAAGACTGTAATCTAGTCAACAATTATTAAATTTCAACATTACCTAATCAAGACCTAAGACAACCCTCTTCGGATCGAACTATCAGCTCGCAAGGAGTGAATTCAGTTGCTATATTATTTCGCATTTCCTGGGCGCTTATGGCCCAAATCCGCAAGTTAAAGTACCTACATTATACTTAGGTAAAAAGGTTAAATGTAGCCGCTCTTATATGTAGTTATAGCCTGTCCGATTAGATACTACATATTTAAAATCTGTAACACAAAACAAAAATGCCCATTCGAACAGTCCACAACTCAATAAGAGTATAAAAGTGCACTATTTCATTGCAAAATAACCCTTAAATTAGGTAGGTATTATTAGGGTGATTGATATTGCACTGTTATTGATGAGCTTTACTTAAGTTTTTTACTTATAGCACCGTTCATTCCGAGTTCTACACCATAGAGTAGGTATAGTACATAAGATTAGAACCACCCCCGATAGTGAACCGCGGCTGCCCGTGACTAAACTAACGCGATAGCCCTGCGACGTTGGACAGGATATATTACATATGCACCCTACTCGGATCTAAGCAAAAATTTTATAACAAAAAAATGGGAGCAGTAGTTACCTCGCGGAGCGAAAACACAACTCTCAGAGCGTTTTTTGAGAAGGGATAAAAGGAGCGCGGGGTCGCAAAGGGTTCCGTTCCGAGCGAGATATGAACTATTGCACCCTTCACACACCTCCCCTATCAATTGTTACCAGTTGCGCATATTTTTACCCACAAAAACAACCCTCCGGGAGCCATGAGTCTGCCGTATTTCGTGATAATATCATAGAACATATGAAGGTTTGGTAATCACCGCGGTATAATGTTAAGATGTTCTAGTCGTTAAAGAAGGACCTGCTTTCTTATATACGATAGCATAGCAAAGGTGGGACAGTGGGTGTAACGATTCTGCCAGCATTTTACCAATCTCTATTAATTATCTGTTCAGCAAGCGAAGAAGCTTGTAAATTGTCACCCGACAGTTGCAGTGGCAATTCGACGTAGGTATTCGTACATTGTTGAGTGCATAAGTAAAGAGAGTCACCGGGCATTATGGTTATTATTTACCCAAATTCTCATTATTTCATCCCATAACTTGGGACATTCGCAGGGCAATCGGTCAATAACTTTCATTTGTTTTTTGAATCTTGAAAACTTAAGACACTAACTACTAAGGCCATGTTTATCTACGGTCGATACATGCAGCGACACGTCGCGCGCTTTGAGGCGACAATGGAAACGCAATGTATACGCCAGTAGACCCTGCAGGCCAGGGTTGTTATACTTAGTGCGCCTATCGTATCGCCGAACTTGTCTTGCCTTTATACCCTGAGAAAATTACGGTTTTTTTGGAAATAATTCAATATTAGGCTAATTATTTGTATACGGCTTTTATATGTTATTTTAAACATCTTTTACTATTGAAATCAATAATTCTATGGACCGGAAGTTAGGAAAAAAAATTAACCCGCAAGCAAAAATGCTATCAGTAGGTATTTTTATAATTAAAGCATGTTTGAGTACACAAATTTGGAGACTTACTACCTGAATATAAAAATATATGCATCAGGAAATAACGGCATTTTAATTGAATTTCATCTGGCCTTTAGAAAGGTTTATTCATTAACAAAAATAAGTAGATTATGCGCGTATCCCAAAGAACGTATATAGACGTAGTCAATTATAAAGTAAAAAAAGTTTATACCATTTTCGCCTGATTTTTACGGAATTTATGAAGATTACTTTTCATAATTTTTTACCGTATCGTATCGGTATTAAATTTAGGTGGATTATTAATGAATATTTAGTCAAATTACCCAACTTATTTTTTGGTGTAAAAATATGGCTGATATCGATATATTGTTGTGTTTTCATAGAGCGAAACCGTAAAGCTCTCATAGTATTATAATATAATACCATGCCAGGCCATGTTTATATTATAAACATGGCCCTCTACTGAAGACAATAAATCACGTGGCGGTTTGACTTACAAACGCAACCAGTACCACTACCTACTATCCATACGAATATTATATATACGAAAATAACTGTCGGTATGTTACCTTTTCACATTTAAACCATTCAAAGCACTAAACCGGTTAAGATGAAATTTGCATGGCATGGTTTGAATACCGGGAAAAGGAATTAGGATAGTTTTTTATATTATTCCAGAATTCATCCCCTATATAAACGAGTTCCACGCGCATAAGTCGCGGGTAAAAGCTAGTTATAAATAAGTATTAGTGGACAATCTTGGGTACTTACATGAATCGAACTAGCCCAATAGGAGGCTCAATAAGGCTTGGGTTATGGGCGCCTGACGACGATAGATTTCATAGATACATATATACTTACAGTGTTTTTTTTTAAATGGGACAGTATGGGGAAATCCGAATCTAAAGGAGATAGAGGAAAAGTGTCCAAGGAGACATTAGGTGTTTTTTTATGTAAACAAAGTTGGCTCGTTAAAATTTTTGGTCAAGCGTGAGTTGTTCTTAAAAAATTATAAAGTTGGTCAATTTTTTTTTTGACGCGGGTCGACTCTGTTTCATGTAAGGATTATTTCATTGTATGGAAAGAAAAAAATCTGAACAGCAGAAGTTGGTCAAATTTAATGAAAACTAATCTTCATACAGTTGGTTTATTACTTGAGTAAATGTTCGATGTGGCCGCCGTCTTGTCTTATGCAGGTACGAGCACGCTTCAAGACACTTCTAGTTGCATTTAACAGAGACTTATGGTGTTTAAAGTGTTCTAAACAGCATCTTTTAATTCTTGTACGGAGTTGTATCGGGATTCATAAATTCGACCCCTGCAGAAATAACTTACGTTCCAAATTTGAATTCTTTTTTTTTATAATTTCAAGACTATCGCGTGCCATGATGTTTACGAAGATTAAAAAAAATGTTCTTCTCTTGAATCATCTGGAGCTCTTATCGATTATCGAAATTTAAAAATGGAATAATTTTAAATATTTTTTTACACGCCTAGGCACTTGTAACAATATTAAAAGGCGAATACTGCAATTGTATGAAGATTAGTTTTCATTAAATTTGACCAACTTCTGCTGTTCAGATTTTTTTCTTTCCATACAATGAAATAATCCTTACATGAAACAGAGCCGACCCGCGTCAAAAAAAAATTGACCAACTTTATATTTTTTTAAGAACAACTCACGCTTGACCAAAAATTTTAATGAGCCAAATTTGTTTACATAAAAAAACACCTAATGTCTCCTTGGACACTTTTCCTCTATCTCCTTTAGATTCGGATTTCCCCATACTGCCCCATTTAAAAAATGTATACTCGTACTTAAAACATCAGAAACAAATATCTCATCACAAAAATATTTGGCCTCACCTGGGTTCGAACCCTGAACCGTCAGCTTAGTAGCCAGGTATCTGAGGGCACGTAGCACTACCCACTAGGCTAAAGTCGGCTAAACCTATGTGAGTAGGGGACCGATTTTTGACTTTCGAGCGCTCGACTCTTCCACTCGAAAACGGTAAAAAAATATTAAATGCTATTTTGAAATAGCGATAGATAATTGAAAAACGAGTGGTATTGACCACTCGTATTCAATTCTATCGGTAAAAAGTAACTGTTTGCAATTTTGACACTACAATCGTATTAAATTTCATTGAATTTTCGAACGCTCGAAAGTCAAAAATCGGCCCCCAGTGGCGGAGCGCCCATACAAGCCGATTCCCACCGGTTGCCAAAAATTTCGACATATATATATATGTATATTACCTACTAAACTCGTAAATCCTCAAAAAACAGCCCTTTTTTGTGCTCCGTGTTGTCCAGTGAAAATTCTCACGCGCCGCCACTGGTAGGCGCCATCTATTCTTCAGAACAAAACGCAAATCGAATCTAAACGAAAATTACACGATTTTTGAGACAAAGGACAATCAAAAGCAAAAGACGAACGCCGGCATAACAGTTTTTCCAGGCGACTTCTGTAGACGTAATTCGTAAAAAGTATCGCAGGGTCCGATTAACACAGTATCCTTGAAGATGTCGCTCGCAAAAAAGGGCATGAGGGAACAAAGGCCTCTGAAACATTTCTCATTGAGGCGAGGGGTGGGCCCCCTCCCGCACCCCACTACGTGCAGACTCCGGCCGCGGTGTCCATAATTTATGCTTTCGAGCGGACCACGAAAAATAAATGAGCGCTAGTAACGAGAGGAAACGGAAAAATAACTTATGAGAACGGACGATGCGAGTCGCTGTGAAGATGCAGAGCAGAGTAACTGTCACTTTTAAGCGACATGAGTAAAAAAACATGTCTAGCTGTTGAATCGCATATATTGTAAGAGATCAAATTATGCAAAAAAAAGTGCCTTCATTGCTGCTGTGCAAGTCTTTAATAACTTATCCGTAGATTTAAAATCACTCAAAGGTAAAGAGTTTAAAATTGCTCTGAAGTGTTGGCTTATTAGAAAGGCCTTTTATAACATGAATGAGTTTTTCACAGACGTGCCGTAATTAATTATAAGTGCATGTTCCTACTTAATATTAGAAATACTCTCTGCTTTGTTAGGGTTCCGTACTCAAAGAGTAAAACGGGACCCTATTACTAAGACTCCGCTGTCTGTCTGTCTGTCTGTCTGTCACCAGGCTGTATCTTACTGATACCTACCGTGATAGTTACAGTTGAAATTTTCACAGATGATGTATTTCTGTTGCCGCTATAACAACAAATACTAAAAACAGAATAAAATAAATATTTTTATAGATAATGGTACGGAACCCTTCGTGCGCGAGTCCGACTCGCACTTGGCCGGTTTTTTTTTAATATTTTAAGACCGTGACGTATACTTAAACCGTTGTGTCTAAATATTTAGGTACATATTATGTCAAAACATCCTTGTACAAAGTTCAACAATTATAGTCGTAGCTAGGTGACAGAACAGCTTGTGACCACTTTAGGCGTCGTTTGGACATAATATATTTCATTGTTGACGCTCAAAGGTTTCATTAGTCGTTCATCAGTTTCATCAATCAATTAAAGTAATTGCGTTTTCAGCTCTATGCGTATCGCGGCGAATCTTGATCCTAATGACAGCTGTTATCTCAGTGCAATTTTACGTTTAAAGCTTATAAATTGTACGGAAATTACAGCTGTCATAGAATTCAAGATTCGCCGCGATGTAGTGAAGAAGGTATTAGTACCTACTACATGTCTGACACGACACTTGTAACGAATTCAGTTAAGGTGGTTCGATTGCCATACAAAGCGTTATTTGACATTCGCAGGCTAACGGCGTGATATTTTAAGAAACTTATGTAACAAACTTTCATCAATTGGCTTCCCATTTGCGCCAAATTCCCCCTTTCCTAGAATAAACTTGTATAAACTAGATTAATTTGAGAAAAATAGTTTTCCCAAAATATCACGTGACAAACCAATTTCTCAAATTAATCTAGTTTATACAAGTTTATTCTAGGAAAGGGGCAATTTGGCGCAAATGGGAAGCCAATTTATGAAAGTTTGTTACATAAGTTTCTTAAAATATCACGCCGTTAGCCTACGAATGTCAAATAACGTTTTGTATGGTAATCGAACCACCTTAACCGTCATAATGAACTGACAGGTGACACTCATGAATCTCATGATCATGATCAATTAGATAGTGAAAATACCTATTTTAAGTTAATTTTCATACTAGAACTAGCTGACCCCGCGAACTTCGTTCCGTCGTACAAAATTCATGAAAAAAAACTATTTTTCTTCCATTGTTTTATAGTTATTCTGCTATTCGGGGCGAAGACAAATACAACAAATCAAACATCACAAAAATCGGTTGGGCCGTTCTTGAGTTATAAATGGTGTAACTAACACGACTTTGTTTTATACTTATATATAGATAGATTTACCTACAACTCTATAAGTACCAGGCAGTAAACCAGACAAGAATTATGGATTCACACGCCTAGAGCACTCATGGCACGCCTTCCAGTACCTACCTAACCTTATTTTAGTCAGTTTACCATCTTTCCAAAATTGTGTTATAGCATTAAGAGATGGGAACATTCATATAGTTATGTATCCACAGCATTTGTAACATCGAAAGCAATTTTTAGACAAGGGAAGAGCTCTTTTGTAATCTCACAAATAACAATTGATTCTTACATTTCTTCATTTCCTTTTCAATAAATAATAAAGGTTGTCCATTGCAAATAATTGAAAAGGTCTTAACGTCTCCGCGGAACGTGGAAGGTCATCTCAGCTCATGTAATCGATTCCATCAACGTGGTCACCCTACGCAGGACAGTAGGGCTCAATAGAGTACCCATGCGATGCGATACATAATACATCATGATATTGTATTAATTTGTGCCTGGCTCGTGTCGGAGGGTTGCCGTCGCATTTTTAGGGAGTAATTAATGGGCCGGAGCACCTCTCGGGCTTATTTTGATTCCTTGTTTTCTTTCTCCCCGGGAATTGAAAAGCGACGGACGGGCCGGATAATTTAATCAATCCCGGTAAATTAAGGACACTCAAATATTTTTCAACCTCTGAAAACAGCCCTCCCTGCTTCAGCCCGGACAAAGGCCGCTCTGGATCAATTACGTGCTTCAAACAAGGAGACGTCGAGGAGACTTGAAAATAAATACGACTTCGATAAAAAAAATATCAGATGTAATACTATTACATTATTGTTATGTCAAAAATTACATTCTATTGTCTAGCAATAGTACATTACTTACCTAGGGCGGTTAAACAAAGAATGTCTCAGATCGCAGGTATTTGACGCCCGAGCCGAAGGCAAGGGCGATAAATATGCGCTCTGAGGCTTTCTTTATTACCGCCCGTGGTAAGTACAACATTTTACGTCTCTATCTGGCCAGGAAGTGGGGTTTTCCGCACGCATAGCGTGCGGTAATTCCTACTTTATGGCCAGGTATGACGTAAAAATTATTACTACACTGATTCTGGTTTTATCGCGAAATCATAATACAAATATTCTCTTTCGAATAGTTCAGTAATGTTCTATACTAACTATTGATTTGCTTCCGTTATTAATTAGTAGGCTATTATCTATGTTATAACTATTACATTATACACTTAGACACAGTAATACATATTACATAAATACAAACGGTTACACTACATCCTTGTAGTACTACATTTTGAGATTTGGAATGTCATATGAAATTGGGCAATACGGTATTTGACAAAAGTCAAATCGGCTTCTTTTTATGAAACGTCAAAAACGCTCCGTTAGTAAGGAATTTGTAGGGATTACTTTCTTGTGACGTCACTACCAAACAATGTCCTTATTATTAGTTTTTAAGAATTCAAAAATCTTAAAATAGCAAATATAAACGAAAGATTGATACTTTCCGAGTATTTTCGTAATGTTTATCTATTGCGAATGAAAAAACAATTTATTTTCACTGTTGTCAAGTACCCAACGTTTAAAACAACGTGTTTAATACAATACAAGCATATGAGCGATGTCACTAGCTCTACTTAGATGACGAAAAGAACTTTTCCAAAAAAAAAAACTAAATATACTTATATATTTTTTTTTTACAAAGTGATTACAACAAACAAATGGTGTTTAGTTTCGCGTCTTTCCTGTGGTCATTGTCAAAGTTAAGGGCTAGAAAGCCTAATTTTCGGTTAGACTCTTAAGGCGCTCTTATCAGACGATGTTTAGGTATTTGAGGGGGTGAGGCTGACGGAGCGGGAGACGTGAGACAGCCCGCTGCGCGTCGCGTCCCGCGCATCCCGCTAACGGCCTTATTCTGTTGGCATCCGTATTCGGCTCGTTTTTGCGGATTATACGATCAAATGTTTTTCATCATGATTTACCTATTGTTTTATTGGTCGAAGAAATTAATAACTGCACTCCTGAAGAAATTGTGTGAGTAGCAAAAGTACGAATAGAAAACTTGCTGCCTGAAAAGTTTAACTATTCTGTAGTCTGTTATTTATTTAAAATTTGTCGTAGAAAAAGTATTGTATGCAACGGTGTATAACTAGTCTAAAAACGCTCGTGGCGTCTTTAATTGCGATGCTCGCCAAGGCTCGCATCGCAACCCACGCCACTCGCGTTTTAAGATCTTTCTTATACAACAGTTGCATAAAATACTATTATTTACCGTGATAACTCTAAATAATTGCTGCAAAAAGTCGTATTTGCGAGCCAGATAAACATTCACAGGTCCGTCGTCGGCAGTGGCCACGGGCGTACTAAATCGTACTCGCCATCGCACATGCTTGACGCGGACGACACCCGGTTTTTCAGACAAATGACCAAATGTATTGAATTATCAAACATATTGAAATTATAAGAAGCAGGTAGATAGATCTACCGAAAAGCTACCTATCACAACAAATTTCATTGTAATATTCCAAATAACTTTTGAGATATTTCGAGTTTGGTAGTAAAACTAAAAAAGCACTGTTTTGAAAGGCAAAATCTACATAGGTTTTTGTAAGCAATCGTGTTTCTACGAAGCACGAATATAGCCAATGAACTGAAGATATACACATCAAAAATTTGGATCTCTAGCAATAGTACAAGTATACTATCGTTTTGGAAAAGGCACTTCTTCGATGCGCAGCTGCATACAGCGCCTTAATCCTCTTAAATGGCGTCTCCATAATATATTTTGATGTGTATAAAACATTATTTTTATATACACACAAGGTCAATAGTTAATAGCTAAGCCACAGGAAAGACGACTTAAGTTTTGATCACTACGTGTGACCCAAATGTAAACATATCGCTCGTATAGGATAAGTACTGTCGTTGGGACTTCTGAAGGCTGTCTTAAATACTACTTTAACAAGGTACGCCGGGAAGGCAAGTACTTCACAATCTAGGCTAACTTACGTCTAAACTTTACATAAAAACCAAACAGCGGTTAAAGCTAAATCGACCTGAACGTCCACACGCAAGGTCCAAATTCGGTCATCACGTTTCAGTTAAAATTTTTCTCCCCTCAAGCATGGCTAAAAACGTAGATAAATGCCTAAACTCTTTGTGTATGACCTCAAACCAGAGTTCATTGTCAGCGACGAGCATCATGGAGGAGTCGAGGGTCTCCAGCGCTAGATATGTATAGGAGGCGAAGGCGAGGTGGTTTTCTAAGCTGAGTGCCGAGTCTGCGTCAGGGATGTGCTCGACCAGTTTCCGCGCGACTTGGGGATGTATCCTTTGGAACACCAAGCCGTTCTGTCGGCCCGAGACACATGCCTCGTTCACCAAACAACGGACGATGTCCGATGTGAATTCTTTCAACGTTCTCTTTTGTTCGAGGTACCTTTGACTGTTCCGGTTCTCCTTGTTTGATTGCATCGCGAGCATAATTTTCTTGTATCTGAAAGAACGATTGTTACGTCAGCGGAAAAGCTTTGAAAAAACATTTGGCCTTAGGCGGATTCTTTAGTACTGGTTTATTTTATAGATTAGACTTTTTAGTTATTTATAGAGTAGTAGCTACTAAGTAAATAAGATTGATGATAAAAGTTATAATATAAATGTTACTTACAAAAATCAAGAAACTACAAAAATTAAGTTAATTCGTTCCATGATGAATAAGGTTAACACACGATCACTTTTAACTGAAAGATTTAACGGTACAGTCAAAACTGATTGTGGGTAACCTAAGATAACTGTTATGATATGAGTAAGAACCACCAAGAGTAACTTAGATAGAATAAGAAAACACAAATTGGTATTTAGGAGTTACATAGTACTAAGAACTATGTTAGCAAGTTACTAGAAAGTATTTGGGCCATTGCATACGAGTCAGTAGGATGTTATAACGCCATCTGTTGAAACTTGTAGTAACTACGGCGTCGAGTGAATTTGCCAAGCGAGACCACGTTTGGAACGAGACACCGCGTACATAGTTTTTCCATAGAGTAATTTACTCGTACCCATGGTTTACAACTTTCATTGATTTAAATGCCCGAAACATTTATTTAAACCGCTTTTCGTCGCGACTATGAGATTTTTAGTAAGTATTATGACTACAATCCCTTTCCATGCCAGGGAACGCTATGTGTGCTACGCTAGTTAGTCGAGCAGCATTTTCCGCTTTGCAACGGAAGTCGCTCGTAGAGGCATAACTCATATGCCTTAAAAGGATTAGTATTCCACACAAACTTGTACGGCGTAGATTTGGGGGTCAAAACCCGTTTTAAAATATAGTTTAAAGAAAAATGATTCGGATAGCACAAACTAAATTATACTCTTAATCTTCCCGACTACCTACGTCGCAGGTGCTATAAACGTTATCGCCGAGCAATACATTACAGTCCTGCGACTATGGATTTATCGATAGTCAAATTCGATTTAGAGTAGTCTTATTCAAACGCTTTTTCAATGTAACATATACAAATACAAGCGTCACATAGAAAACATTCCCGAGCTGAGAATGACATTTGACAATTTAACACATTCAGTGCCAACGACTTCGTGTCATTACACTCGTAATCAGTAAGAAATCCGTAAGTAGTGCCCACGAACAGAGCGCCTACTTAACGGTTCGTGGCAATGAAAGTGTTAATTGAGTATCGATTTAAACTTTAACGATTTTCGCACATTATTTGAACTACACGGGACTTTGGTATATAATTATTAATTAAAATCGTTTTTCTTTGAGGTTACTAGACATTTCAGATGTGTAACAACATCGGTCGCCAGTAGACTCTACTACCTAGCTCTTTGAGGTTACTCGAAGTATCGAATGTTTCAAATTTTTTTGGTCGCGTGCACAGTGTTTTATGAAAATGAAAATGAAAATGAAAAATCTTTATTTGGTTACAAAAATATGTACAATAGTTTAGGGTTGGAATCTTCTAGTAAGTATTATAAATACTTGTGGCAGAAGATCCCGCTCTTCCTATAATAGCAATAATGTAACCATTACATAAAAGTGATTTAAATGAAAGTAATTGTACACTTTTCCTTAATTTAAATTTATTAATCTAATATGTGTGTGTATATTTGAGTGTGCGTGTGTGTGTGTGTGTGAGTGTGTGAGTGTGTGTGTGTGTGTGCATGTATGTGTGTGTGTGTGTGTGTGTGTGTGTGTGAGCGCGGTCGCATGCGTGCATGTGTGTGTATTTGTTTGAGCGTGAGAGCTAAAATATGCAAGTACATGTGTAGGTATAATGTAGTTATTTCTTTTTATTTATAACTAGTATTACACTGCTTCTGTTTCATCATAGTTTAATTCTTTTATCCATTCCATCACAACTTTTTTACATTTAAACAATTGCATAGGGTATATAGAAATAATTTTATTTATGTTATTGTATAGGTAGGCAGATTGATTTGCAAATTGCCTTTTAGCAAAGACTGACTTAGTGTAGGGCGTCACAACTACTTTATCCTTCCTTCTTCGTGTTGATGTTGCAGGTTTAAAGGGTAGAGTCTTATGTAGTTTTAAAAGTGTGTTGAAGATGTAAAGTTTCCTCATAGTAAGGAGTTCACAACCCTTGTATAATTCATTTGTGGGATATCTATAAGGTTTCGAAAACATGACTTTAAGAAGACACCTTTGACTCCTTTCAGCATCAATAAATTTAGTTTTGTTTGCTCCGCCCCATATTGGTATACAATAAGACATAACGGACTGTGCTAACGTTGTGTAAAGCTGTTTAAGTAAATCTCTGGATGCGACATGTCTTAATATCTTAAATATCCATACTAACTTTCGGATTCTATTGCTAATGAACTCAATATGTGCATGCCAGGAAAGTCGTTGGTCTAGAATAATTCCTAGGTATTTGGTAAAAGTAACTTTTTCAATTTCCTTACAATTACAAGTAGCTGCATCTTTTGGGTTACAATCATGCATTTTTAACTGAAGTGTATTTGGTGGTTGCGTACTTTTATATTTAGTAAAACATATGTAGTTTGTCTTGGCAATATTCAATGTAAGGAGATTTGTCTTCAACCATGAGGATATTATTTGAAGACCACGCTCAGCCCTATTAAAGACGGATTCCCACGTATTGTCATTGAAAACTATTACTGTGTCTTCTGCATAGGAGAAAACCGTTCCACCATCAATAGCAAGATTCGTCAAGTCATTAATATACGTTAGGAAGAGGGTAGGTCCAAGCACGCTTCCCTGAGGTACGCCAAATGTTATTCTTTTCTCATCACTAACGTATTTACCAATTTTAACAATTTGACGGCGACCCCGAAGATAATCATTTAAGAGATTTAGAGGTTTTCCTCTAATACCTATGGTCTCTAGCTTGTGCACAAGAATGGAGAGAGAAACGGTGTCAAAAGCTTTTTGTAAATCAAGAAAGACTGCTAAACATTTACGACCTTTGTCAACTTGATGAGTTATTAGAGTGGTGAGGGCTAAAATGGCATCCTCAGTACTTTTCCCTTGTCTAAACCCGTACTGAGAGTTTGAAAGAATTTCGAATTTATTTAGATATTTAATGAGCCGAACATTAATCAGTTTTTCTATTATTTTAGAAATAGATGGCAACACTGAAATTGGTCTGTAATTATTGACTTCATCTCTCTCTCCACTCTTGAACACGGGTGTAACCAGGGCCAGCTTGAGTGGTGTAGGAAATATACCATGGGTAAAGCATAAGTTTGCCATTTTACATATGACTGGTACAATAGCATGTCTGACAAGCTTCAAAAATCTAGTGGGTATTCCATCACTACCGGAAGCACTATCACTCTTTAAACTCATCAAGATGATGTCCACTTCGTGGCAGTCAGTGTCAAAGAGTGCAAAAGATGATGAATTACAAGTTGTCAGCTGCGGCAAACTATGATGGTGGTTATTAAAGTTACCCTGTAAGATATTGTTAGCCAATTTTTTACCAGTATTAGCAAAGAATTTGTTAATTTGGTTAACGGAATCAATGGGAGTAAGCTCGGAATTTAGTAACTCAATTGGATGACTGTTTCTAGTTTTATAATGTGTTATTGATTTTATGACCTTGTAAAAGTGCTATACCGTGTATACTATGTTAATTTTATATCCAGGAAATCCGAATACTGGTAGTGGCAGCCCTGACCGGAAATTTTAATTGACTGTAGATTAAATGTTCCATGGAATTAGGACTTGTAAAAAATAGGGTAGATAGAACACGTAATAATTAAGCTGTCCTACAAATATCGCGTCCTACTACGGCGGAACATAGAAGAAAAAAAATAAAAACCAAAATCTATAAAATCATTAATATCTTTGTAACTAATGTACCTACAGAGGTCGTAATTGCCTCTAAATGTCTTTGTAGGGATTATCCAACATTTTGAACAACATAAAAGTTTATTAAATAATTTGCAATATATAAATGTTTTTCGTAATATCCGGGTGTCAGAAACAAGATTTTCAAAAATGTATTACTTAAAAACTACACATGTTAGAAACGCGGGAGTTTTAGTGTCGCATTTGCAATGATCTAAGCTACAGGAATTTGTAATAAAACGGGGATGCCACTTTTTCGGCTTCTATAAAACACTGTGGCGTGTAGATTCAGTCCCGATTATTAAAATTACGACAGTAGTGTGCACTCACAGCAGAATGAGTTCGGCGGTCTTGTCGAGCAGGTTTGCGGAGACGGCGACCAGTGGCAACAGCAGAGCGGGCAGCGGCGGCAGTGATGGCAGCGACGCCTCGTCACCTAGCGTAAGCTGTGCGCGTGCGGTGCGCAGTGCGTGGCACACGCAGCTGTATAGTGTGTACTCACAGCAGAATGAGTTCGGCGGTCTTGTCGAGCAGGTTTGCGGAGACGGCGACCAGTGGCAACAGCAGAGCGGGCAGCGGCGGCAGTGATGGCAGCGACGCCTCGTCACCTAGCGTAAGCTGTGCGCGTGCGGTGCGCAGTGCGTGGCACACGCAGCTGTATAGTGTGTACTCACAGCAGAATGAGTTCGGCGGTCTTGTCGAGCAGGTTTGCGGAGACGGCGACCAGTGGCAACAGCAGAGCGGGCAGCGGCGGCAGTGATGGCAGCGACGCCTCGTCACCTAGCGTAAGCTGTGCGCGTGCGGTGCGCAGTGCGTGGCACACGCAGCTGTATAGTGTGTACTCACAGCAGAATGAGTTCGGCGGTCTTGTCGAGCAGGTTTGCGGAGACGGCGACCAGTGGCAACAGCAGAGCGGGCAGCGGCGGCAGTGATGGCAGCGACGCCTCGTCACCTAGCGTAAGCTGTGCGCGTGCGGTGCGCAGTGCGTGGCACACGCAGCTGTATAGTGTGTACTCACAGCAGAATGAGTTCGGCGGTCTTGTCGAGCAGGTTTGCGGAGACGGCGACCAGTGGCAACAGCAGAGCGGGCAGCGGCGGCAGTGATGGCAGCGACGCCTCGTCACCTAGCGTAAGCTGTGCGCGTGCGGTGCGCAGTGCGTGGCACACGCAGCTGTATAGTGTGTACTCACAGCAGAATGAGTTCGGCGGTCTTGTCGAGCAGGTTTGCGGAGACGGCGACCAGTGGCAACAGCAGAGCGGGCAGCGGCGGCAGTGATGGCAGCGACGCCTCGTCACCTAGCGTAAGCTGTGCGCGTGCGGTGCGCAGTGCGTGGCACACGCAGCTGTATAGTGTGTACTCACAGCAGAATGAGTTCGGCGGTCTTGTCGAGCAGGTTTGCGGAGACGGCGACCAGTGGCAACAGCAGAGCGGGCAGCGGCGGCAGTGATGGCAGCGACGCCTCGTCACCTAGCGTAAGCTGTGCGCGTGCGGTGCGCAGTGCGTGGCACACGCAGCTGTATAGTGTGTACTCACAGCAGAATGAGTTCGGCGGTCTTGTCGAGCAGGTTTGCGGAGACGGCGACCAGTGGCAACAGCAGAGCGGGCAGCGGCGGCAGTGATGGCAGCGACGCCTCGTCACCTAGCGTAAGCTGTGCGCGTGCGGTGCGCAGTGCGTGGCACACGCAGCTGTATAGTGTGTACTCACAGCAGAATGAGTTCGGCGGTCTTGTCGAGCAGGTTTGCGGAGACGGCGACCAGTGGCAACAGCAGAGCGGGCAGCGGCGGCAGTGATGGCAGCGACGCCTCGTCACCTAGCGTAAGCTGTGCGCGTGCGGTGCGCAGTGCGTGGCACACGCAGCTGTATAGTGTGTACTCACAGCAGAATGAGTTCGGCGGTCTTGTCGAGCAGGTTTGCGGAGACGGCGACCAGTGGCAACAGCAGAGCGGGCAGCGGCGGCAGTGATGGCAGCGACGCCTCGTCACCTAGCGTAAGCTGTGCGCGTGCGGTGCGCAGTGCGTGGCACACGCAGCTGTATAGTGTGTACTCACAGCAGAATGAGTTCGGCGGTCTTGTCGAGCAGGTTTGCGGAGACGGCGACCAGTGGCAACAGCAGAGCGGGCAGCGGCGGCAGTGATGGCAGCGACGCCTCGTCACCTAGCGTAAGCTGTGCGCGTGCGGTGCGCAGTGCGTGGCACACGCAGCTGTATAGTGTGTACTCACAGCAGAATGAGTTCGGCGGTCTTGTCGAGCAGGTTTGCGGAGACGGCGACCAGTGGCAACAGCAGAGCGGGCAGCGGCGGCAGTGATGGCAGCGACGCCTCGTCACCTAGCGTAAGCTGTGCGCGTGCGGTGCGCAGTGCGTGGCACACGCAGCTGTATAGTGTGTACTCACAGCAGAATGAGTTCGGCGGTCTTGTCGAGCAGGTTTGCGGAGACGGCGACCAGTGGCAACAGCAGAGCGGGCAGCGGCGGCAGTGATGGCAGCGACGCCTCGTCACCTAGCGTAAGCTGTGCGCGTGCGGTGCGCAGTGCGTGGCACACGCAGCTGTATAGTGTGTACTCACAGCAGAATGAGTTCGGCGGTCTTGTCGAGCAGGTTTGCGGAGACGGCGACCAGTGGCAACAGCAGAGCGGGCAGCGGCGGCAGTGATGGCAGCGACGCCTCGTCACCTAGCGTAAGCTGTGCGCGTGCGGTGCGCAGTGCGTGGCACACGCAGCTGTATAGTGTGTACTCACAGCAGAATGAGTTCGGCGGTCTTGTCGAGCAGGTTTGCGGAGACGGCGACCAGTGGCAACAGCAGAGCGGGCAGCGGCGGCAGTGATGGCAGCGACGCCTCGTCACCTAGCGTAAGCTGTGCGCGTGCGGTGCGCAGTGCGTGGCACACGCAGCTGTATAGTGTGTACTCACAGCAGAATGAGTTCGGCGGTCTTGTCGAGCAGGTTTGCGGAGACGGCGACCAGTGGCAACAGCAGAGCGGGCAGCGGCGGCAGTGATGGCAGCGACGCCTCGTCACCTAGCGTAAGCTGTGCGCGTGCGGTGCGCAGTGCGTGGCACACGCAGCTGTATAGTGTGTACTCACAGCAGAATGAGTTCGGCGGTCTTGTCGAGCAGGTTTGCGGAGACGGCGACCAGTGGCAACAGCAGAGCGGGCAGCGGCGGCAGTGATGGCAGCGACGCCTCGTCACCTAGCGTAAGCTGTGCGCGTGCGGTGCGCAGTGCGTGGCACACGCAGCTGTATAGTGTGTACTCACAGCAGAATGAGTTCGGCGGTCTTGTCGAGCAGGTTTGCGGAGACGGCGACCAGTGGCAACAGCAGAGCGGGCAGCGGCGGCAGTGATGGCAGCGACGCCTCGTCACCTAGCGTAAGCTGTGCGCGTGCGGTGCGCAGTGCGTGGCACACGCAGCTGTATAGTGTGTACTCACAGCAGAATGAGTTCGGCGGTCTTGTCGAGCAGGTTTGCGGAGACGGCGACCAGTGGCAACAGCAGAGCGGGCAGCGGCGGCAGTGATGGCAGCGACGCCTCGTCACCTAGCGTAAGCTGTGCGCGTGCGGTGCGCAGTGCGTGGCACACGCAGCTGTATAGTGTGTACTCACAGCAGAATGAGTTCGGCGGTCTTGTCGAGCAGGTTTGCGGAGACGGCGACCAGTGGCAACAGCAGAGCGGGCAGCGGCGGCAGTGATGGCAGCGACGCCTCGTCACCTAGCGTAAGCTGTGCGCGTGCGGTGCGCAGTGCGTGGCACACGCAGCTGTATAGGACGCGATGATCTTCTGCAAAACAGAAGGCATTTAGAGCTAGTTCGCGCTAGGCGCACATACGAGGCATTGAGAATAACCGAGTTTCTATGTAGAAGTAGTGTAGAAGGAGAACAGTATGAGGTTTTTCAAGAAAGAGTGCTCGAGGCTCGTGACGTCACTAGACTCGAGCGTTATAGTAAATGACAATCGTTTCATATGAAGGTGCGTTTTGCAGAAAAAGGACGGAATGTACCCCCTCTTAAAACTTTGGACACTTATAACTTTGTGATTATTTAATCCCGTGCTTACCTTAATTTTCCATTTGACAATATTTTTAATCCATTTCGGGAAAATTCATCATTATTGGTTATTTTATTTGGTGTCTACACCCCTATTGTGAACTCGCACTAAACAAGAAAAGTTGAAGTTTAAGAAAAAATGGTGTACCCGGGTCGACCTGCAGTGCTCTGCTATACAAGGTGTTTAAAGTGGAAGCCACGTAGCTCAGCGCGTCCGTGTAACTTGCTTTCGGCGCGGGCGACACGAAGTACTGCCGCTTTCGTGTACTCGCGTATAGCTGAACAAACAATAATTTTCGGGTTAGGCACGTAAAAGACACTTTCCCGAAATGTGCACTTTCTGCAAAGGTGCACTTTCCGCAAAATGTACATTCCCAAAATGTACACTTTCCCAATTTGGAAACTTTCCCGAAATGTGCACTTTTTCAAACAGTGCACTTTTCCAAAACGCACGCTTTCCCAAAATGTACACTTTCCCATTTAGGGCACTTTCTCAAAAGTAACACATTTATTATTTAGACACATTCTTCACACACACACACGCACACACACACACACACGACACTCAAGCACACGCACACACGCTTCACACTTTTTTAAATCCACACGCATTTTTGTCTTTAATTTATTCTCATCTAAATTGATTGTGTAGAGCAGTGTTTTAAGTTAATTATAAGTCAGCTGTATACACTAACTTAAGTCTTATAACGCCTCGTAACCTACATAATTTTATCTATTTCCTGAAGCATTGACTTTGTTATTAGGTTGTTCAATGTAAAGTTCTACATTTTTCCAAAGCGAAGAGACTCTTATTAAAACCAAGGTGACAATATTATGTTATGATACCACATTGTATATCATTAGTTAAACCGAGAGGCATTGATTTAAATTCACCTGTGCCGCGGCACGGTAAGCAGACGCCAGTTTTGGATCTATCGCATCAGCTGCTACTCACCAGGTTAGGAGTTTCCGCTGCATGGTATATAGAAACCGGTTTTGCAAATATCTTACTCACCAGGTTAGTGTAGGTGGAGGTGAGGGTCCGCAGTATGGCCCACTGATGGGGTGGCTGCGCGCGGTGGTAGATCCGAGTCATGGGCTCCAGTATACGGGGCAGCAGTTCCGGGTCCGTTTCCACCCACTCCAATAACTCCAGGATCTGTCAGACGATATCAGACTATATAATATTAACACTAAACTTTTAGAGCGCCCGGACATCACAGCCACTACTGGCCGCCGCTAAACGCGACCACTAGTAACGAGCGCGAGCCACTCCCACAGCTTATGGCTCGGACGAGGCCACTAAACGCGACCACTAGTATCGAGCGCAAGCCACTCCCGCAGCTAATGGCTCGGACGAGGCCACTAAACGCGACCACTAGTAACGAGCGCGAGCCACTCCCACAGCTTATGGCTCGGACGAGGCCACTAAACGCGACCACTAGTAACGAGCGCAAGCCACTCTCACAGCTAATGGCTCGGACGAGGCCACTAAACGCGACCACTAGTAACGAGCGCAAGCCACTCTCACAGGTAATGGCTCGGACGAGGCCACTAAACGCGACCACTAGTAACGAGCGCAAGCCACTCCCACAGCTTATGGCTCGGACGAGGCCACTAAACGCGACCACTAGTAACGAGCGCAAGCCACTCTCACAGCTTATGGCTCGGACGAGGCCACTAAACGCGACCACTAGTAACGAGCGCAAGCCACTCCCACAGCTTATGGCTCGGACGAGGCCACTAAACGCGACCACTAGTAACGAGCGCAAGCCACTCTCACAGCTAATGGCTCGGACGAGGCCACTAAACGCGACCACTAGTAACGAGCGCAAGCCACTCTCACAGCTAATGGCTCGGACGAGGCCACTAAACGCGACCACTAGTAACGAGCGCAAGCCACTCCCACAGCTTATGGCTCGGACGAGGCCACTAAACGCGACCACTAGTAAAGAGCGCAAGCCACTCTCACAGCTTATGGCTCGGACGAGGCCACTAAACGCGACCACTAGTAACGAGCGCAAGCCACTCCCACAGCTTATGGCTCGGACGAGGCCACTAAACGCGACCACTAGTAACGAGCGCGAGCCACTCCCGCAGCGTATGGCTCAGACGAGGCCACTAAACGCGACCACTAGTAACGAGCGCAAGCCACTCCCACAGCTTATGGCTCGGACGAGGCCACTAAACGCGACCACTAGTAACGAGCGCAAGCCACTCCCACAGCTTATGGCTCGGACGAGGCCACTAAACGCGACCACTAGTAACGAGCGCAAGCCACTCCCACAGCTTATGGCTCGGACGAGGCCACTAAACGCGACCACTAGTAACGAGCCCAATCGATGGAACTTCAAGAAGGCGAACTGGGAATCCTTCCAAAGTAGACTTGATCACGACCTGGAATGCGAACATCTCGAACCAAATCCATCAAACTACGGAAAGTTCGCAAAAATCGTTATTACAGCGGCTAAAGCTACAATACCCAGAGGCTTTAGAAAAAAATACATCTCTGGCTGGAACGACGAGAGCGAGGACCTTTTCAGGGATTACCAAGCCTCTGGCAATGCCGACACTGGTGCACAGCTACTTAAGACTCTGGATGAAAACAGGAGGGCCAGGTGGACGGAAACGGTCGAGAGTATGGATTTTAAGACCTCAAGCAGGAAAGCCTGGCGCGTCTTGAACCGTCTCACGGGCAAAAAGAGCTGCCAAAAGTCATTTACCCGGGTCCATCCAGACGCCATAGCAAACAGAATGGTGGACCTAACTAGAGCAAAAAGAGACCCGTGCACCACGAGACGCATCCGCAAGCAGCTAACTCAACTCAAACGCAGCACGCCGGATAACGCTCATCTAGTTAGACCCTTTTCCGTCCATGAAACTGTCACTGCCATTAAACAACTAAAACCTGGCAAAGCGGCCGGCCGTGACGCAATTTATAATGAATTCCTCAAGAACATGGGCCCTCTAGCTGTGAGCTGGCTCGCGGCGCTTTTCTCCTGTATCTTGCTGAAAGGCCAATTACCTACCGAATTCAAGACATCTAAAGTCATTGCATTGTTGAAACCGGGAAAAAACGAACAGCTTCCAGAAAACTATCGCCCGATCGCTCTACTGAGTTGCGCATACAAGTTGCTGGAACGACTACTGCACACACGAATAATCCCATTCATCGATGCTGTGACTCCTCAAGAACAGGCAGGATTTCGACAAGGGCGTAGCTGTGCCGACCAGGTGTTAGCTCTTACCACTCACATAGAAGATGGGTTCCAGAAAAAACTTAAATCCACTGCGGTATTTATTGACCTCACAGCCGCCTATGACATAGTATGGAGACATGGACTCATCTTCAAACTCTTGTCAGTAGTACCCAGCAAGGAGATAGCAGGTCTTGAAGCAAAAATGCTGAGTGAGAGGCACTTCGAGGTTTGTTTGGGAGAAGCCAAAAGCAAGCGAAGGAAACTCAACAACGGCCTGCCACAAGGATCAGTTCTCGCACCTCTCCTCTTCAACCTGTATATCCATGACCTGCCCGAAACTTCAGCTAGAAAGTTTATATACGCTGACGACATCGCGCTGGTCGCCCGTTGTCGGGGATTTGTGGATGCGGAGGAAGTCCTGACATCGGACCTTAAAATCATGTCGAGTTTCTTTTCATCTTGGAGGCTCATACCTAGTGCCAATAAAACAGAGGTTGCATGTTTCCACCTCCATAACAGTCAAGCCACATACCAACCTGCTGTTGAATTTCAAGGATCAAACCTCAAATATAATCCCCACCCTAAATATCTTGGGGTTACTTTGGACCGGTCCCTGACTTATAAGGAGCACATCACCAAAACGTCCCTCAAACTGGGCACACGCAACAACATCTTGCACAAACTCAGAGGCACATCATGGGGTGCGTCTGCCGACGTACTTCGTTCCTCGGCGCTCGGTCTCGTGTACTCTGCAGCAGAATACTGCGCGCCTGTTTGGTGCGAAAGCGCGCACGTGCAAAAAGTCGACACGAGACTGAACGATGCGATGAGGTGTGTGTCCGGCACAATAAAATCCACGCCGACCCACTGGCTGCCAGTACTTAGCCACATAGCGCCGCCCCACTTACGTAGGAAACATGCGCTCTTGAGGGAAGCCGGAAAAATAACAGCTCGTCCGGACCTGCCATGCCACCGCGAATTCACGGATCCACCACCGCAACGACTCAAATCGCGCCGCCCTACGAGCGATGCTGCAAGGAAGCTGAGAGCTGACGGGTTTCAGCTAGAACAAGCGTGGAAGAAAGAGTGGGTGGAAGCGACTGGCGATCAGCGTTGCCCACGTATCGGAAACCCAACTCAGAAGCCGAAGGGCTTCTCGCTTCAGAGGAAATACTGGTGCCGCCTCAACAGAATCCGTACGGGTCACGGCAGGTGCAATTACATGTTGCACAAATGGGGATGGAGCAAAAGTCCGATGTGTGACTGTGGCCTTGAAGACCAAACGACTCAGCACATCGTGGAGCGCTGCCCAAAGCGACGCTATAAAGGCGACCCGGAGGACCTCTACACTAACCTGACATCTGACGCGATCGACTGGCTGTGCGACCTGGATGTTGATTTATAATAAAATAATAAAGCCTACAATATAGAATACGCCATACGATTAAATAAAATTGTAACGAGCGCGAGCCACTCCCGCAGCTTATGGCTCGGACGAGGCCACTAAACGCGACCACTTGTAACGAGTGCGAGCCACTCCCGCAGCTTATGACTCGGACGCGACCACTAAACGCGACCACTTGTAACGAGCGTGAGCCACTCCCGCAGCTTATGGCTCGGACGAGGCCACTAAACGCGACCACAAGTAACGAGCGCGAGCCACTCCCGCAGCTTATGGCTCGGACGAGGCCACTAAACGCGACCACTAGTAACGAGCGCAAGCCACTCCCACAGCTTATGGCTCGGACGAGGCCACTAAACGCGACCACAAGTAACGAGCGCAAGCCACTCCCACAGCTTATGGCTCGGACGAGGCCACTAAACGCGACCACAAGTAACGAGTGCGAGCCACTCCCGCAGCTTATGGCTCGGACGAGGCCACTAAACGCGACCACTTGTAACGAGTGCGAGCCACTCCCGCAGCTTATGGCTCGGACGAGGCCACTAAACGCGACCACTAGTAACGAGCGCGAGCCACTCCCGCAGCGTATGGCTCAGACGAGGCCACTAAACGCGACCACTAGTAACGAGCGCGAGCCACTCCCGCAGCGTATGGCTCGGACGAGGCCACTAAATGCGACCATAAGTAACAAGCGCGACCCACTCCCACAGCTTATGGCTCGGACGAGGCCATTTAACGCCCCGTGTGCCCCGATGCTATTTAGTGTCCTCCCCGTTTCTACTATTTGCTATTTAAAATGTGATTACAAGAAAATACGATGTCTGCTGCTGGTAATTGTTGTCGCATTCCTTACCCAATTAATTATAGCGTGTTACTACACGACAACTGTATTCAAAATATTAATTTGACCTCAATTTCACCGGTCGCTCAGTGGACATAAATTTGTATGAAAATTGTGGTTTGTCACCCGGACAATATGTGTTCGGGCCAAGCGGCTGCCCGCCACTTAAACGCCTCTCGTGTGAACGCGCCTCATTGGTTTGCAAGGTGGCAACATTGTTTGCCTGTCAAATGGCACCACGTCAGAGTTCGGGGGAACGGTGGCTTGATAACCTCACTTGTCGACACGAATGTCGGAGGTTTTTTGTTTGGATAATTGGTTGTTATCGCTCGTTTTGTGGACAAGGTCCGATTGTTTGTTTGTGTATTAGTTGAAGTGTTAAAAGACTCGTGTTGGTGGCTGGAAGGCCCGAGTCGTTTTGGTGAAAACAGAACATTTGGTGATAAAAGTGCCGGGATATTCGGCGCCTGGGATACGGACCCCGCATTGTTGCACAGCTCGGGGAACAACACGGCCCCGGAGGCAGCTTGGGAGACTTGATTTCAGATTCAGGTTCAGATTCAGATGATTTATTTGCTATTCGTACAAGTACATGCAAATACAATTAATACAATTTTAGGTACACTCAATAATACAATTATAGTTATAATAATACATTTTAACTTTTTTAATTTAAAATTTAACTTGACTTTGACTGGACCTTGACGGAAACTAGACAGAATTGACAAATATCGTGTCGCTGGGATTCCAGTAAGTTAACCTCAAATATTGTAGCCAGCATTACTAGCATAAGTAATCAGACCCACGAATTCGTGAGGCGCGCTCAGTCCATGTCATTAGGCGAGGACTGAACAATATGTTTTCTGCTAGAACACGTTTTATTGCGAGATGCAACATATAATTCATTTATTAATTGCTTTGTGGGTATATTATATACATTCAAATAGACTGTTTATCTGGCTATAAGAAATTATACATTTTATCAACATACACATAAGTACTGTTGTTGGGGTAACTGATAATGCAGAAAAAACAGAAGGGTCATTTAAAAGTTGATTGGCCCATAAGGCTTGTTCACGAAATAAAGTAGCCACCAAAAGTTGGGCCTTCATAATTATATAGAAAGCTTTTGCTATGCCAATGCATGATATTTTGACACATGTATTGTCAAGTTGAAGATAAATTTTATAATATATGTCATTGACTAGATAAAATCAAGATGCCGAGGATAAATTAAAAAACTCGTAAATTAATTATAATATCCTACTGTACAGAAAAGGGTATTGCGATGCGACAACTCTCAAAACGGTATCAATTATCTAAAAATGGTGTACGAAAAGTAATAACGCCGGTCCCCACTTAGCGAGAGTGTTGGCAATGTTCTTCAACCTATGCGTGACTCATTCGTATATGCCGGATGACTTAATGCGAACGATTATTGTGCCTATAGTTAAGAACAAAACCGGAGACTTATCCGATGTAAGCAACTATAGGCCGATATCACTCGCAACAATAATAGCTAAAATATTTGACAGTGTGCTTAATACACGATTAAACCACTATGTGCAGATAAATCACAATCAGTTCGGGTTTACGCGGGGACTATCCACAGAAAGTGCAATATTATGTCTGAAGCACACGGTCAAATATTATGTGGATAGAAATTCGCCTGTATACGCCTGCTTCCTAGATCTATCTAAGGCTTTTGACTTGGTTTCCTACGAGATTTTATGGAAGAAGCTTGAAGCCATTAAACTTCCGTCTGAGCTGATTAACATATTCAGGTACTGGTATGGAAACCAAGTCAACAGTGTTAGATGGGCGGATGCCTTCTCGGACTCGTACAGGATGGGGTGTGGTGTGAGGCAGGGGGGCCTGAGCTCGCCTACACTATTCAACCTCTACATAAATGAGCTTTTGGATGCGCTTGGAAGAATGCATGTCGGCTGTCATATTGACGATATCTGCCTTAATAACATTAGTTATGCAGACGATATGGTTCTTCTAAGTGCATCCGTAAACGGCTTACGCAAATTATTAAAGGTGTGCGAGGTATATGCCGAAGCCCATGGTTTAAAATATAATATACAAAAAAGCCAGTATATGGTGTTTGAGGTCGGACGAGGCAGAACAGCTGAAGTGACACCCATTAAACTTAATGGAGCTGTCCTTGAAAGGGTTGAGTCGTTTAAGTACTTAGGACACATCGTCACGTCGGACCTCAAAGACGATAATGACATGGAGCGGGAGCGGAGGGCCCTGTCGGTCCGTGCCAATATGATAGCTCGTAAGTTTGCTCGCTGTACCAGGGAGGTGAAACACACGTTATTTCAAGCTTACTGTACCTCCATGTACTCGTGCAGCTTATGGCGTGATTATACAAAACGGGCCTACGGGTCCCTCCGCGTCCAGTACAACAACGCGTTCCGGGTGATGGTGGGGCTGCCGCGCTTCTATAGCGCATCAGGGATGTTTGCGGAAGCGAGAGTGGATTGCTTTTATGCCACCATGCGCAAGAGAGCTGCATCCCTGGTGCGTCGGGTGCGCGCCAGCCCCAACAACATCTTAAGGATGATAGGGGACAGATTGGACTGTCCCTACTTGCTTCATTGTAGTCGGCTACATGCGCCGTACTCAGTGAAGTGAGCTGTGCAAAGCTTAATTTTTTAGTTTTTGTTTATTTATATTTATAGTGTATGTACTAACATAGTCTTTTTAAGGATACTACTAACAAATAATGGATCTTTGTAATCTGAATAAATAAATGAATTGAATAAAAATGTTTAGGGAATTTAATACTCTAGGTGATCTACCAGGTTGCGGTCGCAGAAAAGGCTGCGTGAAGCCAAAATTGGACACGGACATAGTAGCGTCTTTCCGTCGAAATCCATCGGCCTCTATTCGCGATGTAGCCAAAAAGTTAAAAACTTCGGTCGGGAACGTACAAAACGCCAAAAAGAGAAATTACCGTTACCGGGGCCCCAGTTTTACTCGTGTGCAGCTGGCGAGGACGTTCCAGAAGAACATAAGAGCGTGGCTTTTTAAAAATTCGCCCAAAAAATCCTTGTATGGCAAGCTATTTGCTCATGCGGGCTTAAAAGTACGAGCTTTTTCACTATCGGTACAATAAACGGAGATGTCTACCCACAGGAGTGTATTAAAAAGCGAATTCTGCCCTTATATCGGAAACATACACGTCCTCCAATATTTTGGCCTGATTTAGCTTCTGCTCATTACGCTCAAGCCACCTTAGATTTGCTTGATAACAAGAATAGTAGTTATGTCGCGAAAAACATTAACCCACCAAATTGCCCAGAACTTCGCCCGATTGAAAGGTATTGGGCAAGTATCAAACGATACCTGCTCAGGAAGGGGGCAGTGGCCGACAATGAAGCTGATTTCAAAAAAATATGGAACGCAGCCTCTCGTCAGTTCACAAAAAAATCAATAAATACGCTGATGGCAGGCATGCGAAAGAAAGTCAGACAGTTTGCCAACTCTTAGGGTTTTTACAAAAAATTGCATTGTACATTCTTTTTACAATGTTTAGTGATATAATTGACTGTTTTTTGTTTGAAGTGCTGTGAGAAAAACAAGATTTATTTACATTTTCTTATGGCTTCTTTATTTCGTGAACAAGCCTTATAATGTATGAAACAACCCGTCTGCAGCTCCCAATGACCTTCGATCTGTAACTGTCCGTTCTTTCGTGTTTTTATCGCTTATCGTATTAACAACAACGAGGTTAACCGAAATAGTATCCCATATTTACTTCAAAACTCACAGTTTTCGAGATATATGGCACCAAACTTTGGCAATTTTAGGCAAAATAACAGTTTTAATATAATAAATATAAAAATCTCTCGTGGGTTGTTAGAGACGTCAAAAAGGGACAGTTTTATGTAGATTTCATATATAAATGTTCATAAAAAACATACTTATATCGAAAGCAGAGCATTTTTGGACCATGTTTTAATAAATCATAATAATAAAATATTCAATTTTCCATCAAGAGAGAAAAGGACAATAATGGCTTCGCTGGGAACTTTCGGGGGAGGTGTAATGTAACAATGCTAATTCACTTATTTCTTACAGCTGTCCTTTTTTTTTATTATTATTTCCAAATACAAGTTACACGATATGTTACAAATATATACTCGCCAAACTTTTTTTCGCCTTTTTGTTATGTTAGCGTTGCTAAGGAGTCGTCAAAGCTTTTGATTGAAAGTGAAAAGTAAACTTTGACAGTGTTATTAAACAGGTGAGGGAGTTTTTTTGCATCGATACATCACCCTAAGTCTTCCCTTCCAGAAATGTAAAATTGCCTGCGTTGTTACTGCATACGTTACCTCGTTAAAATAGTGTGTCTCGTCCCACAGAGGCAGCATATACGCCAGGAATGCCGAAACAGGCCACAGCGGCTGGCATAATGTGCGCTGCAATACAGCAACGCGATGCAACGCGTCTCGTTTTTCTATCTCGCTATAGGGCGACACTTCGAGAAAACCTGAGTAAACAAACACGTTTCGTTAAATAACATCATATTTTATTTAACAAAACCGGCCAAGTGCGAGTCGGACTCGCGCACGAAGGGTTCCGTACCATTATCAATAAATATATTTATTTTATTTCGTTTTTAGTATCTGTTGATATAGCGGCAACAGAAATACATCTGTGAAAATTTCAACTGGAACTATCATGGTATCAGTGAGATACAGCCTGGTGACAGACAGACGGACGGACGGACGGACGGACAGCGGAGTCTTAGTAATAGGGTCCCGTTTTACTTATACTAGCCACTACTATATAAATAGCCATTGTTAGGATTCCGGAGCCAAAATGGGAAAAACGGAAACCTTATAGTTACGTCATGTCCGTCTGTCCGTCTGTCACAGGCATTTTACTTAAAAACTAAAATGTGAATTTAAATAAAATTTGGAGTATGTTTTTTAGGGGTGCACTCCATACACGTAACAGAAAGTCAAATGGAAAGTTATCATTGTAAGTCGACGTGTGTGTGGTACATCAATAGATAGGCCTTTCAAAATAAATATGCCAGCAAGCCTCGTGCTGTTGCGGAGCAGTGCGCGCTAACGTCTACATACACCTCTAGTGTCTAGTGTACACACAGCTGAGCATGTATTGCAGGTCGAGGCTCAGTGCGGCCTGAGTGCGTGGTTCGCTGAGCGCGAGCAGCACGAGCCCCGTGCCGTTGCGCAGCAGTGCGCGCAGCCGCGCCGGACGGACACCGCTAGTGTCTAGTGTACTCACAGCTGAGCATGTATTGCAGGTCGAGGCTCAGTGCGGCCTGAGTGCGTGGTTCGCTGAGCGCGAGCAGCACGAGCCCCGTGCCGTTGCGCAGCAGTGCGCGCAGCCGCGCCGGACGGACACCGCTAGTGTCTAGTGTACTCACAGCTGAGCATGTATTGCAGGTCGAGGCTCAGTGCGGCCTGAGTGCGTGGTTCGCTGAGCGCGAGCAGCACGAGCCCCGTGCCGTTGCGCAGCAGTGCGCGCAGCCGCGCCGGACGGACACCGCTAGTGTCTAGTGTACTCACAGCTGAGCATGTATTGCAGGTCGAGGCTCAGTGCGGCCTGAGTGCGTGGTTCGCTGAGCGCGAGCAGCACGAGCCCCGTGCCGTTGCGCAGCAGTGCGCGCAGCCGCGCCAGACGGACACCGCTAGTGTCTAGTGTACTCACAGCTGAGCATGTATTGCAGGTCGAGGCTCAGTGCGGCCTGAGTGCGTGGTTCGCTGAGCGCGAGCAGCACGAGCCCCGTGCCGTTGCGCAGCAGTGCGCGCAGCCGCGCCGGACGGACACCGCTAGTGTCTAGTGTACTCACAGCTGAGCATGTATTGCAGGTCGAGGCTCAGTGCGGCCTGAGTGCGTGGTTCGCTGAGCGCGAGCAGCACGAGCCCCGTGCCGTTGCGCAGCAGTGCGCGCAGCCGCGCCGGACGGACACCGCTAGTGTCTAGTGTACTCACAGCTGAGCATGTATTGCAGGTCGAGGCTCAGTGCGGCCTGAGTGCGTGGTTCGCTGAGCGCGAGCAGCACGAGCCCCGTGCCGTTGCGCAGCAGTGCGCGCAGCCGCGCCGGACGGACACCGCTAGTGTCTAGTGTACTCACAGCTGAGCATGTATTGCAGGTCGAGGCTCAGTGCGGCCTGAGTGCGTGGTTCGCTGAGCGCGAGCAGCACGAGCCCCGTGCCGTTGCGCAGCAGTGCGCGCAGCCGCGCCGGACGGACACCGCTAGTGTCTAGTGTACTCACAGCTGAGCATGTATTGCAGGTCGAGGCTCAGTGCGGCCTGAGTGCGTGGTTCGCTGAGCGCGAGCAGCACGAGCCCCGTGCCGTTGCGCAGCAGTGCGCGCAGCCGCGCCAGACGGACACCGCTAGTGTCTAGTGTACTCACAGCTGAGCATGTATTGCAGGTCGAGGCTCAGTGCGGCCTGAGTGCGTGGTTCGCTGAGCGCGAGCAGCACGAGCCCCGTGCCGTTGCGCAGCAGTGCGCGCAGCCGCGCCGGACGGACACCGCTAGTGTCTAGTGTACTCACAGCTGAGCATGTATTGCAGGTCGAGGCTCAGTGCGGCCTGAGTGCGTGGTTCGCTGAGCGCGAGCAGCACGAGCCCCGTGCCGTTGCGCAGCAGTGCGCGCAGCCGCGCCAGACGGACACCGCTAGTGTCTAGTGTACTCACAGCTGAGCATGTATTGCAGGTCGAGGCTCAGTGCGGCCTGAGTGCGTGGTTCGCTGAGCGCGAGCAGCACGAGCCCCGTGCCGTTGCGCAGCAGTGCGCGCAGCCGCGCCGGACGGACACCGCTAGTGTCTAGTGTACTCACAGCTGAGCATGTATTGCAGGTCGAGGCTCAGTGCGGCCTGAGTGCGTGGTTCGCTGAGCGCGAGCAGCACGAGCCCCGTGCCGTTGCGCAGCAGTGCGCGCAGCCGCGCCAGACGGACACCGCTAGTGTCTAGTGTACTCACAGCTGAGCATGTATTGCAGGTCGAGGCTCAGTGCGGCCTGAGTGCGTGGTTCGCTGAGCGCGAGCAGCACGAGCCCCGTGCCGTTGCGCAGCAGTGCGCGCAGCCGCGCCAGACGGACACCGCTAGTGTCTAGTGTACTCACAGCTGAGCATGTATTGCAGGTCGAGGCTCAGTGCGGCCTGAGTGCGTGGTTCGCTGAGCGCGAGCAGCACGAGCCCCGTGCCGTTGCGCAGCAGTGCGCGCAGCCGCGCCAGACGGACACCGCTAGTGTCTAGTGTACTCACAGCTGAGCATGTATTGCAGGTCGAGGCTCAGTGCCGCCTGAGTGCGTGGTTCGCTGAGCGCGAGCATCACGAGCCCCGTGCCGTTGCGCAGCAGTGCGCGCAGCCGCGCCAGACGGACACCGCTAGTGTCTAGTGTACTCACAGCTGAGCATGTATTGCAGGTCGAGGCTCAGTGCCGCCTGAGTGCGTGGTTCGCTGAGCGCGAGCAGCACGAGCCCCGTGCCGTTGCGCAGCAGTGCGCGCAGCCGCGCCGGACGGACACCGCTAGTGTCTAGTGTACTCACAGCTGAGCATATATTGCAGGTCGAGGCTCAGTGCGGCCTGAGTGCGTGGTTCGCTGAACGCGAGCAGCACGAGCCCCGTGCCGTTGCGCAGCAGTGCGCGCAGCCGCGCCGGACGGACACCGCTAGTGTCTAGTGTACTCACAGCCGAGCATGTATTGCAGGTCGAGGCTCAGTGCGGCCTGAGTGCGTGGTTCGCTGAGCGCGAGCAGCACGAGCCCCGTGCCGTTGCGCAGCAGTGCGCGCAGCCGCGCCAGACGGACACCGCTAGTGTCTAGTGTACTCACAGCTGAGCATGTATTGCAGGTCGAGGCTCAGTGCGGCCTGAGTGCGTGGTTCGCTGAGCGCGAGCAGCACGAGCCCCGTGCCGTTGCGCAGCAGTGCGCGCAGCCGCACCGGACGGACACCGCTAGTGTCTAGTGTACTCACAGCCGAGCATGTATTGCAGGTCGAGGCTCAGTGCGGCCTGAGTGCGTGGTTCGCTGAGCGCGAGCAGCACGAGCCCCGTGCCGTTGCGCAGCAGTGCGCGCAGCCGCGCCGGACGGACACCGCTAGTGTCTAGTGTACTCACAGCCGAGCATGTATTGAAGGTCGAGGCTCAGTGCGGCCTGAGTGCGTGGTTCGCTGAGCGCGAGCAGCACGAGCCCCGTGCCGTTGCGCAGCTGTGTGCGCAGCCGCGCCGGACGGACACCGCTAGTGTCTAGTGTACTCACAGCTGAGCATGTATTGCAGGTCGAGGCTCAGTGCGGCCTGAGTGCGTGGTTAGCTGAGCGCGAGCAGCACGAGCCCCGTGCCGTTGCGCAGCAGTGCGCGCAGCCGCGCCGGACGGACACCGCTAGTGTCTAGTGTACTCACAGCTGAGCATGTATTGCAGGTCGAGGCTCAGTGCGGCCTGAGTGCGTGGTTCGCTGAGCGCGAGCAGCACGAGCCCCGTGCCGTTGCGCAGCAGTGCGCGCAGCCGCGCCGGACGGACACCGCTAGTGTCTAGTGTACTCACAGCTGAGCATGTATTGCAGGTCGAGGCTCAGTGCGGCCTGAGTGCGTGGTTCGCTGAGCGCGAGCAGCACGAGCCCCGTGCCGTTGCGCAGCAGTGCGCGCAGCCGCGCCGGACGGACACCGCTAGTGTCTAGTGTACTCACAGCTGAGCATGTATTGCAGGTCGAGGCTCAGTGCGGCCTGAGTGCGTGGTTCGCTGAGCGCGAGCAGCACGAGCCCCGTGCCGTTGCGCAGCAGTGCGCGCAGCCGCGCCGGACGGACACCGCTAGTGTCTAGTGTACTCACAGCTGAGCATGTATTGCAGGTCGAGGCTAAGTGCGGCCTGAGTGCGTGGTTCGCTGAGCGCGAGCAGCACGAGCCCCGTGCCGTTGCGCAGCAGTGCGCGCAGCCGCGCCGGACGGACACCGCTAGTGTCTAGTGTACTCACAGCTGAGCATGTATTGCAGGTCGAGGCTCAGTGCGGCCTGAGTGCGTGGTTCGCTGAGCGCGAGCAGCACGAGCCCCGTGCCGTTGCGCAGCAGTGCGCGCAGCCGCGCCGGACGGACACCGCTAGTGTCTAGTGTACTCACAGCTGAGCATGTATTGCAGGTCGAGGCTCAGTGCGGCCTGAGTGCGTGGTTCGCTGAGCGCGAGCAGCACGAGCCCCGTGCCGTTGCGCAGCAGTGCGCGCAGCCGCGCCGGACGGACACCGCTAGTGTCTAGTGTACTCACAGCTGAGCATGTATTGCAGGTCGAGGCTCAGTGCGGCCTGAGTGCGTGGTTCGCTGAGCGCGAGCAGCACGAGCCCCGTGCCGTTGCGCAGCAGTGCGCGCAGCCGCGCCGGACGGACACCGCTAGTGTCTAGTGTACTCACAGCTGAGCATGTATTGCAGGTCGAGGCTCAGTGCGGCCTGAGTGCGTGGTTCGCTGAGCGCGAGCAGCACGAGCCCCGTGCCGTTGCGCAGCAGTGCGCGCAGCCGCGCCGGACGGACACCGCTAGTGTCTAGTGTACTCACAGCCGAGCATGTATTGCAGGTCGAGGCTCAGTGCGGCCTGAGTGCGTGGTTCGCTGAGCGCGAGCAGCACGAGCCCCGTGCCGTTGCGCAGCTGTGTGCGCAGCCGCGCCGGACGGACACCGCTAGTGTCTAGTGTACTCACAGCTGAGCATGTATTGCAGGTCGAGGCTCAGTGCGGCCTGAGTGCGTGGTTCGCTGAGCGCGAGCAGCACGAGCCCCGTGCCGTTGCGCAGCAGTGCGCGCAGCCGCGCCGGACGGACACCGCTAGTGTCTAGTGTACTCACAGCTGAGCACGTATTGCAGGTCGAGGCTCAGTGCGGCCTGAGTGCGTGGTTCGCTGAGCGCGAGCAGCACGAGCCCCGTGCCGTTGCGCAGCAGTGCGCGCAGCCGCGCCGGACGGACACCGCTAGTGTCTAGTGTACTCACAGCTGAGCATGTATTGCAGGTCGAGGCTAAGTGCGGCCTGAGTGCGTGGTTCGCTGAGCGCGAGCAGCACGAGCCCCGTGCCGTTGCGCAGCAGTGCGCGCAGCCGCGCCGGACGGACACCGCTAGTGTCTAGTGTACTCACAGCTGAGCATGTATTGCAGGTCGAGGCTCAGTGCGGCCTGAGTGCGTGGTTCGCTGAGCGCGAGCAGCACGAGCCCCGTGCCGTTGCGCAGCAGTGCGCGCAGCCGCGCCGGACGGACACCGCTAGTGTCTAGTGTACTCACAGCTGAGCATGTATTGCAGGTCGAGGCTCAGTGCGGCCTGAGTGCGTGGTTCGCTGAGCGCGAGCAGCACGAGCCCCGTGCCGTTGCGCAGCAGTGCGCGCAGCCGCGCCGGACGGACACCGCTAGTGTCTAGTGTACTCACAGCTGAGCATGTATTGCAGGTCGAGGCTCAGTGCGGCCTGAGTGCGTGGTTCGCTGAGCGCGAGCAGCACGAGCCCCGTGCCGTTGCGCAGCAGTGCGCGCAGCCGCGCCGGACGGACACCGCTAGTGTCTAGTGTACTCACAGCTGAGCATGTATTGCAGGTCGAGGCTCAGTGCGGCCTGAGTGCGTGGTTCGCTGAGCGCGAGCAGCACAAGCCCCGTGCCGTTGCGCAGCAGTGCGCGCAGCCGCGCCGGACGGACACCGCTAGTGTCTAGTGTACTCACAGCTGAGCATGTATTGCAGGTCGAGGCTCAGTGCGGCCTGAGTGCGTGGTTCGCTGAGCGCGAGCAGCACGAGCCCCGTGCCGTTGCGCAGCAGTGCGCGCAGCCGCGCCGGACGCGAAACCGACCGGTGCATGCTGTATTGTAGCAGGGATACTGGGCTGTAATATCAAATAAACAAATGTCAAAAAACTTTTCACAACCCTCCGAGGCTACCTGGCTTGTGTTATTTTATTTACAATTACATCAAGCAGTCAAGCACCTCCTTTGACATTAAAAGTTTTTAATAATAAATTGTCAAAAAGTACTTAATACTTGAGTAGTAAAATAAAAATATTAACAAAGATGAAATCTAATCTAAGGCAGAAATAATAAATGAGAGATATGACAATAAGTATTTATTTTTGAGAATTTGTCACATGAGATCATACTTACTCAGTGAAATCTAAATAATTCTTTTGCGGCTCTTTATCTTTGTACTGTTGCGATCCAATATTTAAAAATTCTATATTAGGCACCAGCGTTTCGCCATTTTTCGCATTTACACCCTGAAACCAATCAAACATTGAATTAATAGCTAACACAACACAACTAACACAACACACATAATGGCTTTTGTGTTTCTGCAGCTGTTGGCTCTCCAAATGTAAATTAATTAATTAATAATGAACATGGAAGTAAGTAAAAATAGTTTACAAAAATTACAGTGATATAAATATAAAAGCACTATAAATGTAGTTACCAGGCTAGGTTTTGTCCACTTCAAATGTTGTCTCTCACTAATTTCATAATTTCTTTGTTCCTGAAAAACAAGGGAAAAAATCAAGTTCACTTTTTTAACCGACTTCAAAAAAAGAAGGAGGTTCTCAATTCGGATGTATTTTTGTTTTTTTTTTTTTTTTAATGTTTGGTACCTCAGAACTCCGTCATTTATGAACCGATTCCCACAAAAAAAAATTGAAAGTATATGCTTCCAGATTGGTCCCATTGTTTCCAAAGCCCCAGTTGGATGATGGGAACCATGAGGGATTGAGGGAACTCCTCAAATATATTAGGCACGCGTGTAGTAATTTCGGTATTTTCTATTATACTCGTAACTCGTGTATTTACACCCGGAAATCATAGATTTGGTGAAGTGGAAGTGATGATGAAGATCAGAGATGGCTTGTGGAACTGCTCAATGATGTAACTTCAAACTATATAAGTACGTCACAGATTCTGATATGATTCCGTTGAAATAGCAAACAATGAAGTGCCAACGGTAATTCTGAGACATACAGCGATTTGGTTTATTGGTCTAAAAATCAACGCATTTGCTCTCGGAAATCAGTTCATGTGATAAATTGGAAAAAAAATGTGGAAATGTTCATATGACGACCGCTTTAGCCTAGTTGGTAGTGACCCTGCCTACGAAGCAAGAGGTCCTGGGTTCGAATCCCGGTAAGGGCATTTATTTGTGTGATGAGCACGAATATTTGTTCCTGAGTCATGGATGTTTTCTATGTATTTAAGTATTTATTTCTCTATATAAGTATCTATATCGTCGTCTAGTACCCATAGTACAAGCTTTGCTTAGTTTGGGACTAGGTTCATATGTGTAAGATTGTCCGCAAATATTTATTTATTTATTTATATGGCTTGGCGGAGTACTGAATTGAAGTTGGTTAAAACTTTGTTTTGAAAGTAAATTATATTTAAAACTGGCCCTTCAAAGGTCATGCAATACCTCAATACAACACTTGAGAGAAAATACAGTATTTACCTGCCATTTCTTAAACCTGGTAAGCAGGATGATGTTGCTCTTGAAAGTGGTGTGGATGGGAACTGCAGGGATGTGCTCTGGCACACATTCGGGTTTATAGGACTTGAACAATCCTAGCTGGACTTGAAGCTGCCGATACATGCTCTGAAAAACATTAAACAATACAGTAACAGACTGCGTTCATAAAAATATCACAAACTGATTGTATGGTCAGCCTCACAAGAGGCTCAACACCTTTGTACTGGGTCGCATTAAACGTCATGTTAAGGGGCTCCAAGCGCTAATTGACTAGTTTTGATGTGTTTTGATTTGATATTCCTCCGTCATAACAATAGATATATTTATGGTACAAACGTTAATCGGTTCTTCAATCCTTTATCTACTTTTGCAAGAGAGTTTTTTAGAAAAAAATTGTATACATATTTTTTATGACTTATTCAAACATGGTCCAAAAAAGCTCTGTTTTCGATATTAGTATGTTGTTTATGCACTTTTATATATGAAATTTACATGTAACTGTTCCTTATTGACGTCTCTAACAACCCAAGAGAGATTTTTATTTTTAATTCATTTTCACAAAAGTTACGTTCAAAAAACTGGTTTTTTGGCCTAAAACTGCTAAAGTTTGGTGCCATATATCTCGAAAACGGTGGGTTTTGAAGTCATTATGGGACCCTATTTCGGTAAACCTCGTTGTTGTTAATACGGTAAGCCACATAAAACACGAAAAAACGGACAGTAACAGATCGAAGGTCATTGGGAGCTCAAATGAGTGAAAACGACAAGGTAATTAGGTGTTCGGCAACTTGTGAGTCTGTACCCAGTCTATATAGTAATAATTATTATATGGGTGACGCTAGGGAGTTCAAGGGGTTAAAGGCCCATTTTAATTTGAATAACTTTAAAATTTTATACTTAGGTACACGTAATATTTTCTATCATGTACGATTTGTTTTCCATGTTTATAAAGAGTTTTGTTATCTTTACTTACTGAACTGCTTTTTACAAGCTTTTTATTAACTTGCACTGTTCGTATGTATGTAAATATGTAAGTATGTAAATATGTAAGTTGTCCGTCAAAATTTGCAATCCATTTTTCAGTCATTTGTCGTTATCCAATTGAGCTGAAATTTTGCAATAATATGATGACTTGGAGCTGATCTGATGCTGGAGCTGGAAGGAGGCCATAGGAACTCCGCAATAAAACGACACAACCCCATCGAGTTTGGGCTCGTTAGAATCGTCTCAATGAATACTTGATGATGGTATGCAGAAAAGTACAGTCGGCAGTAAAAGGTTGTACCAAAAATGAAATTTTTGACAGAAACTTATTTGTCTGACAGGTCAACATACCTTCTTATTGTCCCTTAGCTTGGCATAATCAAAGAGCTCCAACACCCTTTGTCGGGTGACATCTGCTGGCTTCGTCAGAGTGTACACCAGCTTCAGCACATGGGCACTCTGGGCATTGTAAAACAAACTGTTAAAAACTTCCTAATGCACATCCATTTTTCGTACTGTATGATTCTCCTGTAAATCTCAACTGGAGTACAACATGCATACGAGTACTTGCCTTTCTGCAATTAACACTTTAATATGACTAGGTGGGTGCTCAACTTGAAGGCATTCCCTTATCCGCACTGACTAGCGAAATATAAAGGTTCCGCTACCGAAACCACTATTTGACAACCGATATGACGTCATACCGTTAAAATAGAATACGGGTATTTTTCGGTTATGAAGTACCTGCTTGTTAATACAGCTTTAGATATGGTAGAAGGTGGTTGTGACCCCTACAGTCACAATTTAAGTAAAAGGTGGAACTCTGGCTGTTTTACTCCAAATTTAAGTTTATAAATAATACATATTTTCATATGGTGCATGCGGGTTCATATTTGGCTTACGCAAGTATGACCATGTCTCTCATTTTCACTCTCAGCTTAAATGGCTCCATATTCGTTATCGTCGTAACTCTTACGTCCTGACCCTTCTATATAATATTCTGTTTCACCCTACTCTCCGCTACCTCCAAGAACGATTAAGGTTTTTTAATTCGGCCAGGTCATGTCAAAATCTGCTTCTCACTGTCCCGCTTGTTTACATTACAAGCCATTCGTTTTTGGAATTCTCTGCCTGTAGACTTAAGGTGTGCTTAATCTGTCTCTACTTTCAAACACACTTAAAGGAACACTATCTGTCTGTGCCATGACACTTCACAGTTTCTACTTTTCTTTATTTATTTATTTTCCGTCTATGTTTTTTAATTAAATTTGTGTAAGTGGTATTTCTGTTAGATGCGGCATGTTTTGGGTTCACGATTGTCTTAAGCCGGGTATTCATTAGGCAACATTTGTTAATATACACTGTTTATAAACAGTTTATAAACCGTGTTTCACAATGTTTCATCATCTCTGTAAACAGTTTATAAACAAAGGTGATGACACATTGTTTATTAAACATGTTGCCATGTTCCCCACTTCGAGTGGAGAACAAGTGTTTATAAACTGTTTATAAGCAAAAACCAACAGGTGTGGACGTGTGTTGCGCGAGATTATAAACAGGACTTGAGTTTATAAACATGATTTTGAGTTTATAAACAACTGACAAGTGTAGACTGCGCAGTTTCAGAAACAGTCTTTACTTAAACTTGTCGCGAAACATTGTGATCAAATTCGTAAAAAGTTTATTGACAAATGTTGCCTAATGAATACCCGGCTTCAAGTTACCAGGTTTTATTGTCATATTGCGATAATTGTTCAAAATTTATTGTATTGCAATTTGATTCCTATAAAATAAGCTTTTTAATCATGTATAATATGAATAAGAAAAAGTTTATTGCTGAGTTTTATGTATCAAAAACCTTGTGACAGAACTTAAGGACCGACTAGGTATTTTTAAGTTTTTATGTCCTATATGTGATTCATGTTTTGAGGTGTGCAAAAAAGAGTATTTGTATTGTATTGTATTTTCCTTTTATCCCTCATTATACCCTTGATTTGGGTTAAAGAGTGTACTGATTCTGGCCAATATTTGAAGCAATCCAATGGAGTAGTCAAGTTTAATACTACATTTACACTATGCCGAAGTGAGCAGGGAAGTGGGAAGGGCTGACAGTGCTGACAGTGCTGACAATCAAGTGTCGGTTACTACCTACATTTGGTATGCCTGTCTACATAGTGTCACTGAATGTGTTAATCAAGCCCAAAATGTCAATAGGTACATTAAATAAAGAAATTAAGAAAAAAATAAGTATAAATTCCTAAATGAACTAAACAGAAAAACTAAAAATAAACTTACAAGTACTTCATGGGCCAGCATAGGAAAAAAAACTTCATATCCACAGTCTAAGGCTGCAATGTCTATAGACTCACAGTCCAGAGCAGCTGTGAAAATGATTCAAACACATTTGATAAATTTATAGAAAATCACTCTATACATTAAATGTTCATAAAATGTATCTAGTTTCTTAAAAATTCATGGACAAAAAATTAAACTATAAACCCAATTTTGCAGTTCACATAAAAAAAGAAGCAATATGAAAGTTATAACATTCGAAAATAAGTAAAGTTCATAATATGTTAGCAATCAGAAATTACCTGTGAGCCAATCTAAAAGGAAAGTTATCCTGGAGCGATAAGCCTGGTTGTATGCATTGGCGAGCAACCACCGCAGAGCATAACCAACAGTCCGCTCTGTCACACTATTCTGAGGTACAAGACACACGCCAATGCTAACCCATTTTGTTATTGCTGAAATACACAATATACTTCATGTTATCATTATATTCCAGGCTTGTAAGGTACCGATAATGGCTGCTTAGAAAAATATTTATTATAGCATACATGTTCGTAGCTTACGTATTGTTAAATTCAGCCAAACTTTAAACAAAGTGTGAAAGTCATCATATTCCAAACCAACTGTGTCAACTGCCTGAGCCAATTCATCGATCTTGCTTTGTAACAAATCTTTATCGAAGCCTTTCTTTAATGACTTTATGTAATCAATTATCTCGTCTACATCGGCCATCGTGAGTAAATACCAAAAAACGACACAAAATAATGGATACCAATATCACATCAAAATATTCAATCAAACAAAATACATCAAAATCAAATCAAGAAAACGTTACACTCTACACTGTTGACATTTACCACAGACTTAACCAATAAAATGAAAATGTCACATAAGGTCTCTCATAGAAGGGCGCGGCCTGGCCGCGGCGGACAATAGAAAACGTGTCGTTAGCTGTCAAATTTACTATGGGCCGCCACCGCAGGCCGCGCCAGTGTGATGCAGGCCTTACGAGTATGTAACGTATTTTAAACAAATACCGAGCTATTACCACGAACTTCGAATCTCGAACTTCGTATATCTCCGTCTCTATCGCACTTATGGTTTATGGTACTCAAGGGACAGAGACGGAGATGTACGAAGTTCGAGATTCGAAGTTCGTGGTAGCGCCGCAGGTTAGCCAAAATATTGATATGAATTGAAATTAGTGTTTTACGTTTATAACAAAAATTCGAACGCATAGTTGTTTAATTGACAACTCAATTGATTAAAAAGATGCAAAAAATTATGATTTCTCGTAAACATACAGAACATACAAATATCTTTGAGCGTAAATTCTAGTTGGTTATTATAACGTTATGATCTATAGCTGTTTTAAAAATATTGCGTTTTGTTTTATCTTGTATTTAAATAGCAAACTTCATAAACGCTAATATTTCAAACGCTAACCTGTCTATGGTCTAGCATAGTCAGTGTGGCAATGAAATAAAAATTTCCCAGCTTTAGAGAATTTATGTGCCTCATTCCTGTACTAATAACTAGGCATCGGAGTTTTTCTCGCATGGTAAGTCTAATAGCCAGCTATGGAGTCGACATTTGCCATAAATGTAAACTCTTCTTCATACTCATACTCATTTATTTAATTTATCATAAAATGCCTTTAGAGCGAGCGGTAGGTCGTCGTGTATCTTAGTCGAATTATATAAAAAAATATTTTTCTATTAGATTATGAATTCATAACTTCAACTTTTTTTTATTTACATATATATTACGTGTTTTGACTTAGAGTAAATATAATAATAATATTTACATTAAATGACATTAAAACTATACTAATAAAATTAAATAAGCCTAAAATATGGATAAACACAAGTAGTAAGTAAAAAATTAACTAGAAACATAATACAAAAATTAAAAAATTAAAATTTAACAAATAATGATAAGATTATAAATAAAAACTTTGGTGGTGGTGACTGTCGAAAGACACGTGGAACTTGCTCGCGTCCCTGTCGCTTAGCAACAGTGAGTGCTCGTGGGAACGCTCCTTATTCACCAACTTGCGGTGTCGTTACTTTGACTAGATAATGGAGCATAGTTATATAAATTAATTGCAATGAAGATAGAAGTTTTTACGAGATGATATTTAAAAAAAACTATAATAGGTACGCCATATTACTACATGGAAAACTGTAGATAATACAGTATGAATCCCATTCATCGTCATCATCATATCAGTCGAAAGACGTCCACTGCTGGACATAGGCCTCTCCCAAAGAGTGCCACAATAACCGATCCTGCGCCACCCGCACCCAGCACCGACTTTTACCAGGTCCCAAGGTAGCGAATCCCATTAGAATCATGCAAAAATGGAGTTCCTTCATAGTACATTAAGCCTCATAAGTTGCTGAACACCTAAGTACCTTGTCGTTATCACTCGTTTGACAGACGGCAGGGTGCCCAGGAGGCTGGCGGCATTGCCACGTTGTATGGCAATACTTATGCGTTGGGCTAGGTAAGCGCCAGCCTTCTGGTCACCAGAAGCGTCGACAAGGCGCTTAGAAATTATTTTATATAGTTTTAATGCGCTGGTGCCCCATGGCCCTAAGGTCTCGACGCCAAAAGGCTCAAACATGAAGCCACTGTCAATGTCAACATATTTGAGCCTTTTGTGTGACTCGACTGAGTCAGCAGCAGCACCAGCCCTAGTTGAGGTTCCAGGAAGGTGGGACGGCGCAAGGGTATCGACACAGATAGCGTCCCATACCAGTGGCCGACCCAAGCTCCAGGGCACGAGCGTCATGCCGTCGGGCCTCTTGCCGTCGTCCCGGGCAAGACCAGTAGGCTCTTAGACGGCCAGAGCTCCGGCACTAGCGAGAGCTCGACGGATGAGGTCGTTCAGGCTGGCGTGACGCGGGATGCGGCCTGTGCTCCTGTGGCAGGAGAGGCCATGGTGCCCAATTTTGTTGACAGTGCAACCGCAGTGACACCGATGTGGAACGACGCATGTCACTCCAAGACGCAGTGACACGGCAACCCTTAAAAAAAAAAAAACTTTATTTCAGAATTAGTGATCCATAGTGTGTTAGTAACATGTGACTTAATACTAAATTGGTTAGTAACAGCAAGTAAGTATAAAAAAATTCTTAAATAATAAATTGGGCAACACCCTTAATCTGTCCAATCCAATAAGATAGGATTGGACAGTCAAACCTCCACGATATTGCCTTTAGGATGCTGTTGGCGCTTGCTCTCACCCTGTCTAATAGTCAAAAGCCTTGTTATCTAATATTGTACCTATGTAATGTGAAGGGAGTGCCTGGAGCCAACCGCCGGATTCCCATCTAGCAGTGGCAAGGAGACGCGCGCGATCTGCGGAGCTGGAAGATGTTTCATAAAGTTTATCCCGTACCAGCTCATACAGCAGCCCATCCCATTGCCTCTGCGAATGGGGTTTGTTTGGTAGGTCTGCAGTTGGACATAGCTCTTTCCAACGGCACTCGGCTTCAGCGAGAAAAGGGATTACAAAATTGCCGTGTGCTGACGAGAGGAAAGCTGGGAGAGAAACGCTTGAAATTTTACGAATCCCAATGCCACCATGCCGAATTGGCAAAGAAGCTTGGGTCCATTGGATTTCATTCAGATCGATGTTAGCGACTGATGAGATGGTTTTTTTAATGATATCGTCAAGAGGTGCCAGAAGGTGAGGGAATTTCCAAAAATGACTACAACGAAGCATACAGGTGAACTGTGGAACAAATAAGCAAAATTTTATAATGGTATACGCCATATGCGTGTTTATTTGAAGCAGGCGATCCGACACTGAATTAAATTTTTGAATTTTTTGTTAATTTTGTTGTTGTAAATTTTTGAATTAATGAAATGATTATGAGTATGAATAAGAGTTTAGATTTATGGCCAATGTCGACTCCATAGCTTGCTATTAGTCTTACCATGCGATTAAAACTCCGATGCCTACTAATAGCAAACAGTGTGTTACAGTTAATATTTAAATAAAGGACCATGGGCATCTTTGTATGGAGCCTGATCCTCAATCCAACAGAACGGGGAGTTAAGTAAATAAATACCGCTGCTTTTTGAGGTAGCTTCAAGTTCGCGGCGTCTAAGTGCTGGAATGAAATCCCTCCCCCTATCCAAGGGGCGCTTAGCAGGTACACCTTTAATTTAAGCGTAAGCTTAAAGACTATTTGTTGAAGCTCCAAAAATCTTAATCCTAATCCTGCACTTTTGACGGCAAAAAATATGCCAATTGCCAATTTTTATCTAGTTTTTGTTTTTAGTTTAATAATTATGTTACACATTAAAATGTACTTTAATGTGTAACATATTTATTATTTTATTGAATCTGCATGTAGGTATTGAGTAAAGCTACGGTAGCCTAGTGGTTCAGGCATGCGGCTGTCAAGCGGCGGTCGTGGGTTCGAATCCCGGCTCGTACCAAGCGGAGCTTATGTACGGAATTACCGTTAGCTTTTCGGTGAAGGAAAATATCGTGAGGAAACCGGTCTAGTCCCAATAAGGTCTAGTTTTCCCTCTGGGTTGGAAGGTCAGATGGCAGTCGCTTTCGTAAAACTAGTGCCTATGCCAAATCTTGGGATTAGGTGTCAAAGCGGACCCCAGGCTCCTTTAGGGGCACAACCGAGAATAATAACGCTAGGAGGATGATGCATGTAGGTATTGCGTACATGTACTATCTTACTATGTATTTATGTATATTTCTCTTTCGCCTTTCACAATTATATAGTTGTGTAGATAATTATAATTGTATGATGTTTCCGTGAGTCACCAACGGTGCTGGCTGAAAATCAGCGCTGTAGGTCTCTGACTGACACCTCAGCACAATGCTGAGCCAGTGTCCGGTTCACTGCCGCAGAAACACACTTGTTACATGTTTTTACTGTTATTTTTTTGTATTTTTTGTCCTATGTGTTAGTGAGTAAATTTATCTTTCTAAGTTTCTAAATAAGTCTTTAAATCTACTTCATTTCGTTCTACGAGCTTGGTTAAATTTCATTGCAGAACTGACACGCCTGCGGCGCTACCGCGAAAATCGAACTTTGTATATCTGCACCCCTGTCACTCGAGTAATGTAAGTGCGATAGAGATGGAGATACCTGAATTCCGAGTTTTGAAATTTGTGGTTATAGCTCTGAGATATTTAAAACAGAATAATTATAATACGAGCATTTGTTCATGAGTCATGGACGGTTTCTATGTATTTAAGTCGGCAGCTGCACTGTTCCTTCTGAACCTCGCAGCGCACACTGTAACTCTATCAGCGACATCGATACGAATACATATATGTACCGGTGTGTAACCGCCATACGATAAATAAATAAATGTATTTAAGTATTCATTTCTTTATCTTCGTCTAGTACCCATAGTACAAGCTTTGCTTAATTTGGAACTTGGTTGAATTGTGTAAGATAGTCCGCAAATATAGGACCAAATATTCAGGACGAAATAAAAAGGCACTGGTTTTGGTTGAAGAAACAAAAGTATAATATTGTCAAAAATGACAGAAAAAAGTATATAAAAATCAAAGACAATAAAGATATAAAAAAAGGTTAAAATACTAAAAAAAGTTGTGCAATCTTGCACATTATTCTCTTTATTCATATTTCGTCTTAGGCTAGGTTTGTACAATAATTATATAAAAAGTAAAATATAAAACGAGACATACAAAACATAAAATCATTATAAAAATCTAACCTAGGTTGCCGCCGAAACGTAGCCAGTTCACCGACGCCAGCAGATCTACATCAGGCCCTATGAGGGCCTTGTAGAACCGCTCGTGAAGCTCCTTGCTCCTTCACACCGCCCTGCGGTCCTCGTCACTCATTACTTTATGTCTGCGCCAGTTCTCGTTTGCCAAAGAGAGCGGGGTGAAGTTTCCACCTACTGCTACTATGACGCGATGCATCCCACACTCGTTGTTTAGAAAATAATCCCTGAGACTGCACACCTCGCGGTTGCGAGCCGCGGCTTTGGCATTTAAAAAGCCACGACCTCCACACTTCCACGAGATGTACAGTCTCATAACAGACGAGCATGCGATGTGCAGTAAGCAGAGAACAGAACATGAACTCTTTGATCCAGAGCATTCAGCTCCGTCTGAGTCCACCTTAGTACGCCAGGCGTTGAAGGCGCGCACATTGTGGCCGCCCGACAAAAGACTATAAAGAACTTTTGTCAGACGACGAAAGAAGCGCTCCTTCAGCGCCCGTTTTACGCCTTCACCCTCAATACCCAATGACTGTGACATACCAACATACTAATAGGTTTCTGCTTCGGAGATAGATTTGAGGAAATTGTCTCAGAAAGTTGTAAATTTGCTGAATTTACAACTTTACCCCGCTGTACATGCATAACCGCACACTTATCGACACCAACTTCCATTTTGATGGCGTTACTTAAGGCTTCTGTTTCAGTAGTTCCAACAGTTCATGTCTATTCGGTGCAAATAGCTTATGGTCATCCATATAAAGCAGATGAGAAATTACCTCACCCTCTCTCCAAAGCCGGCAACCTAGCCCTGAATCCTTCATGAGGGTGCTGAGTGGATTCAGCGCTAGGCAGAACCAGAGAACCTTTATTATTAATAATTAAGTCCCTTAGATGACCTGCCGGATGATTAAATACAGAATTAGGTTTATTATCCAAATGAAACGCATTTTCTCATATACCATTAATTCCTTTTTCATACAAAAAACATACACTAAAATATGAATATTTATATGTTCTGCAATGGAATTCGATTTGGTGCCCATGGAATGAAACGAAGTAGATTGAAAGACGTATTTAATGACCTAACTCTAACTGCTGTTGGTTTTTAGACCATTTTGACGCATGGTCCTTTCATCATCATCATATTCATCATTATTTTTTCGTTATTGTTAGTATTACATGTCAAGAATTTATAAAAAATATTAGCTTTACACAAGTGTCTACAAATAATACATACTAGTTACGAATGCAATAATAGTTCAGTCTATATATATTTATCGAACCTGTTTACATAATTTCCACAGAATCAGTTGAGAAATATGACCAGTAGAGGAGAACAGCCGGACAGCGGGCCAGTGGGAACGAATTGTGGCCCAAGCTGAAGCATAGAACTTCGTTCGCTTTGCTCTCTTGTTCGAAAAAGTGCTTTTATTCAGAAAGTTTTAACGATCGTTTATTTTTTCACCACTTCTTCGATCTCGATTTGTAGCAAACTTGTCGGAAGCGTGTCTGATAGTGCATATTGCGTAAACTGCTTAAAATATTTACATGCTAAGTTATTATATTAAATACTCAGCTATACAAAAATAAAACTATAATTTCAATTTCAATCATTTAATTCGTGTAACTAAGTACATGACACATATATAAATAAAACTAAACTAAATACAACTTACATACTACAGTGACATTTACCATTCAATAACACTTGTGGGAGTGTAGCATAATGGCACAGTGCAGCATATCCGCAATCATTTTCAGAATGGTATTGGGTCTGCTCCGCACCCGGTGCACCCGGGATGCAGCGCGGCTGCGCATACTAGAATAAAAACAATCAACTCGTGCCTCCGCAAACATCCCTGATGCGATACAGAAACGAGGCAGTCCCACTATCACCCGAAACGCGTTATTTTATTTATTTATTCAAACAATTATAGTTATTGTACTGGACTTGAAGGGCCCCATAGGCCCGTTGCGAATACTGCACCCAGAGGCTATATAGGGATGTGCGAAAGGCTCAAAACATGGTAAACTTTACCTCCCTGGAGCACCCAGCAAATCTCCGAACTATCATATTCGCACGCACCGACAGAGCCCTCCGCTCCCGTATTTGTATTAAGTCTTTAAGCTTACCGAAAATATTTCTCTCCGACTATTACTTTGACGTGATAACGTCTTATAAATCGATGAACACCGGCAGCACGCACGTAAAAGTATAACTCATTGTCGCGTTCCGTCTGAGCCAAGCGTTCGGTTTTAAGACGTTATCACGTAAAATGATCGTCCGTAAACCGACTTTATAGCCAACCAATTTTGTATTGTGTCAATGCCTGTGAAAGATAATTCAACTCTTTTCTGATTACCCAATAATATTTAATGCGAGTAATTTGGTGGAAAAAACCTCAGAATGGATTTCAAATGAGCACCAATCTAGATCAGGTAAATTGCCTGCACAGGGCAGCATGAAAACCGAGAATACCCACAGTATTTAGCTGAACCGACTTAAACAATTAATTGTAACAGCGGCTTTGCTACTTTTGCTTGAATTAAATTAAATTTTAAACACTGAAGTAAGAGTCTGACCAGCGAGTCGTGACAGTAGCATTTTTATCAAATTATTTATATGGCAACAATTTTACCTATGAAATAAACTGTCAGTTATAAGTACTTATGACGGCTCCATACATTTCATGTTACCAGCATGCGTTTTTTTAAAATTTGCCGCCATTTTTCACTGTCACGACTCGCTGTTCAGACTCTATATCAGTTGCGTAGAAAGTATGTAAATCACTGAGTTTGATCACTGCTGTAATCTTTACAAATTGATATTTATTCGTATGAGTTTTCAAAAAGAATAATGTAAGTCTCGTTTTAGGAAAGTCTTTCCCGCTAGCCAATAAACAACGTTAAGTTTCTTGGAAAAAACCACAACACGGGCTTCTAACCTGCTTGAAAAATGGTTCATAGAAAAAGTGGTTAAATCGTTAACAAATCCCTATATTTGTTGGGCTGAAACTCATTCAATCACAAATTTAAAAAGTGTCCCAGGAGGCAACTTGCGACTGAAAAAAGTTGATAACGAGCCCGTCAATGTACTCACTAGCGCTCTGTAATTAAGTATCCTTTGAATACATCATAATCTTTTTTACGATGCTGGATTCGGCCGTTTTTCTTTTGAGTTTACAGATCGACGATTCCAGCAACATAAAAACTAGTTTAATGTATTCAGTAAGTACTTAAATTTAAAATATAGTGTGTAGTGGCCTACTTTTTTAAATATCTCTTCAGCTGTAGTTGCCCTTCTGCGGGCTTCACATTTTTTCCTGCAGGTCTGTGGAGACCGCTCAGAGGGCCGCAAGAGCTGTTCTTAATTTCTTAGAGAAATAACCGCCAAACGTGTATCGATCTCGTTTTAATCCGTTGAAACGTATAGCCAATGAAGCGAGGCAGATAGCAAGCCATAATTTCAATGGCCAATGGAGGGAAAATTTAATTTAGTCGTTGGTCTAAAACGGTCACGGTGCATATGACACGGTCGGTGTTCACGAGTGAAAATTTGTGGGTTTAGTGCTGAACTTTAGTGCCAGAAAGAGAACACTTGTGAACAGGTATGTAATCTATCGTTCTTCATTTAAAAAAATCAAAGTTCAGACCGTTCTCGGTACTAAACCTGTGACTAACAAAACATACTCAAGGTCAAAATTTGCCAACACGTTATTTTTGCGCTTTTCTAATAATTTGATATCATTAACAGCTATTAACATTACCGTTGTTTATCGTAAATTAATTTAAAATGAACGTAAACGTATGAACAATTGCCCCAAAGTAAATAAATCGATCGAAATTGGTAGCGATCATAACGAAGCCCTCAGAGGGCCGATTACAGTCCGGTAAAAGGCCCTCCGAGGGGTACTCACATCGCACTTCGTGACTTCATCGTCGCTGCGCACTCATACTAATCATGGCCTTGATTTGTATCGTGTTTAGATCATGTTTTTATGTGATTTTTGTTCAACTGATGATAAGATTATAATGTAAACTAAAAGTATATTTAATGGTAATATTTAGAAATTGTTGTGATAATTGCAGTCGATTGCAAGTGATCATTTTGAATGAAAGTAGATAAGCATTTTTTCATTTATCTCTAAAATAACGTCTAGTGCACCTACAATAAAAGAATCTCTGGTAACACCTAGTCAATGAACTTTGTTTACTGTTTATGTATGACTTGAATAAATTAAAAGCGGCCAAGTGCGAGTCGGACTCGCACATGAAGGGTTCCGTGAAATAAATTGCGGTTTACGATTTATGACGTATAAAAAAAAACTACTTATTAGATCTCGTTCAAACCAATTTTCGGTGGAAATTTACATGGAAATGTACATAACTAAATTATGTACATTACAATTATTAAATGTACTTAACTAAATTATGGAACGCGGGATGTACCGCGCGATCTCGCCAACTATTGCCTAAACCTTCCAGGTTTTAAATAGTGGCTTTATGTGTAACACAGTAACTATGTAAACATAATTGTATTAAATAAATAAATAAAAAAAAAACATCATTTATTTTTTTTAGTTTTATCATTCTCTTATTTTAGAAGTTACAGGGGGGGGGGGGACGACACACATTTTACCACTTTGGATGTGTCTCTCGCGCAAACTATTCAGTTTAGAAAAAGATTATGTTAGAAACCTCAATATCATTTTTAAAAACCTATCCAATATACCCCACACGTATGGGTTTGATGAAAATTTTTTTGAGTTTCAGTTCTGAGTATGGGGACCCCTAAAACTTAATGTTTTTTTTCGATTTTTGTGTGAAAATCTTAATGCGGTTCACATTATACATCTACTTACCAAGTTTCAACAGTATAGCTCTTAAAGTTTTGGAAAAAAGTGGCTGTAACATACGGACGGACAGACAGACTGACAGACGGACGGACATGACGAATCTATAACGGTTCCGTTTTTTGCCATTTGGCTACGGAACCCTAATATAGTAAAAACGTCCTTCAGAAATGAACATCTAAATCAAAGTCCATGCAAGCACCTTTTGAGTGTAGGTACCATTTTGGTAGAATACTTCAAATGATCTCCTGTAAAAAAATACTTTTGAGCCTGCCATTTTATGTGTTTTGAATGTGTATAACTCCAATATCTTAAAAATAATGCTGTTCATTAACCCAGAAAACTAATCTAACATATTAAAAATTACCAAAATATGTAGTTAATGTTGGTGCCCTGGTGATAAGGTCGGTTAGATAGCCTTAATACGACTATAGTGTAGTGAAGATACATAGTTGCAGTTAAATAATTTAATATAGATTGTGTTTTATCTAAAACCTAGCCTGTAATTAGTTAAAAAAACTGATGAAAATTCAATTTCACCAAATCACGTATCGCCAGAAACATTGTCTGTGAAGCGGCCCTCAGAGGGGTCCACAGACAGGGGTAGGTGGTCATATTTTTCGCCACAGTTAAAGGGATATCTAGCGTTAAATTTACATAATTACTATTATACACCAGTGGTGCTAGTGAGCATGTTAACGGGCTCATAAACTAATTTCATTATCGACGATGATAGTTTGTACATTACATATGAAAAAACAAATTAGATGCTGGTATCCCAAAAAACCATAGACAATACACAAGCCATCCGTTATTATTTCGCATCTACTTGCTTGAAGTGTCAAAATGAACGAAATTGTCGTTTGAAGTGAAGTAAACAGTATGGATATTTGCCAATTGAGAATATCTTAAAATATGGTTATATTATTATAATCAAACCCTGGATTAACCGTGTTTAATAAAACGGCCCGAAAATGTGGCCCATGCTTCTAAATATGACGCACGACGAATGTCGTCGAACGCTTCGCAGACTTGGTATATATTTTTAGTCTTATAAATGGCATTCATTTTCCCTCCTAACATTATCTTTCACTGTGAACGTATGGTATAAGCTTTTATTACTTGAAATATACATGTGTTTCTGTAATTATTTATCAGTACATTCCTTTGTTTTGTAGAATTGGAAGCCTACTCGAATATGATCAGTGTGTTTAGAGCACAAGGAGCATTGGAAGACAACAGAAAAAAGTTGCTTGAGGAACTGCGCGCCGTTTTGCATATTAGCAGCGATCGTCACAGCGCGGAGGCGCGACGCGTCTCTAATGACGAACTGTTGGCTACTATTGCACATCAGTAAGTTAATATTTAGTGTATATTTTAGCTTTATAGTTTATTTTTAAACACCATTGTACTGTGTCAAAGATGGCTGAGAGTAGAAACTATCATGGACCTTGTTATGATTGAAGGATTTTTCACTGAAGATCATATATTTTAACAATGATCTCTAAGAAATACTGTATTTTATTGGAATGATTTCCAGCCTTTGTGGCTGTCTTGGCCTCATAGATGCTAAGGTTCTTGACATTAATAACAATAGAGGGTGATATTGGATAATCATTTAACACAGATCTCAATGAGTTTTATGATAAAAATACATAATAAATTGATTTTGAAATTTGACAGGTAACCTAATTCTAAATGTCATTTTTTAATGTGAAACTAATTCATATTTTATAAATTAAAAGTTGGAGAAATATAAAAGTAGATAACTGGAAATATGTCTCTCATGTTCTCAATTGCCATTTCAGTGAATTTTATGTGTAATTTTTAGTATTTTTCAATTTAATTAAAATAATACTTCTTACTTATTCAAACAATATTTTGATATGGGTATGCGACTAAATACAGATATGAATTTCAGATAATATTGTTTATGAAATATTTTTATGGTTTCTTATCAGACTGCACTTTAAAAAAAAACCATTCCATTATATATCCTCTTGAAGTTTCATAAAAATTGTGTGGGTAGTTATTAGCAAATAAGTGATTTGTTGTATGTGGGCTAGAACAGTTTTTTGAAATTTATTGAACACTTACAAAATTATCTTGGTCATTCTAATTTTTAAAATTATACATTCCTGACCTGGTAGAGGTTGCGGGAGTCAACTGGAAATTGGAGGATTCACAAAAAGTACACCCATACACGTTATGGAATCAGAACTGGCCCTGCCACCACTGTCAATAAGGAGACAGTATCTAGCAGGTAAAATGTGGTTGAAGTCTAAATCATTCAGTGCAAATATATTAACCAGTCTGCTGCCTGTTCTTTCTAACTCCCAGGAAAATCCCTACTGGCGTCACAAATCAAAACCTTTACTTGGCCTTGTGCATAACCAGCTCAAAAATATCTCAATATATTCGAGCAATCAATTAGAAATGTTTTCTCTTGATACCTGGGTTACTAATATAGATTTGAACAATTGCCTTGTAACAAATATTGTCAAAATCGAAAAAGCAAAACGTAAGTACAACGGTGGTCAGTTGCGTACTATATGTGATACAATGATTAGCGACAATTACCAGGACTACTACAAAATCTTCACTGATGGATCAAAAGCAGGCAAAGACGGTGGGGCAGCTTTCCTGGATTGGCAAACTCAAGAAGTGGTACAACTACATATTGAAGAAAATACATCTATAATGGCCATTGAGATGGTTGCAATCGTGGAAGCGCTTTCATATATTGACAGTATCAATAATCAGGTGAATTTTGTAATTTTAACAGACTCCAGAAGTTCTATGCAACATTTGAACCGTTGTACTTATGTTTTTCGGGGCATTCCAGTGGCATACGCAATAATTCGTCTTTTGTTAAAACTGTATGCTAACAACAAAAAAGTAATTATACAGTGGATTCCGTCACACTCCGGAGTCACGGGGAATGAGGAGGTGGATCGGCTGGCTAGACAAGCGGTTGAAATGGGCGATTCACACGTAGTATACCTTGGTTTACTGATGCCCTGTAGAAGGTCAAAGTTATATGCCACGAAATGTGGACCGAATATTTCGATGAAAGATCCCACACTAAAGGTATTTGGTATAAAACCATTCAGCCAACACTACCTCGCACCCCGTGGTTCAGTCTGGGTAATTTTAGTAGATAAGATGTGACTGTTGATCTTAGACTTCGCTCCGGCCACATCCCATTAAATAGCTATGCATACATGATGCGGAAAGTTGAATCTCCCAATTGCACCATATGTGGGATGGTGGAAGATGTATACCACGTTACGATGGAGTGTGGCCGTGGCGACGCACAGTGGCGTGTACTAAATATAAATAACTATGATCTCGGTAGAATAAATAGCATATTAGCTACTCCGACCTCTGAAGAAGCGGAATCAGTGTACAACTTAGTTAAGAATATATTAAAATTAAGAAGTAATTAGAATAAGAGAGCCACTATGAGGGTGGCATTTGTAAAACCCTCGTTAAATAAATGAAGATTAAAAAAAAAAAAAAAACTGGATGTGGTTGGCGAAGGACCAGTCACATTGGCACTCTTTGGGGGAGGCCTATGTGCAGCAGTGGAGGTCTTTCGGCTGATATGATGATGATGAGGATGATGACGATGATGATGTGAATACATACCTTGTTATAGCAATGTTAAGAATCGTTTTTGATTTAAACTTCTATTTCTTTTCACTCATTGCTTTAACCAAATGGGACTTGTCACACATAATTTATGATTGGTGTTGCACATCCATGTGCAGAGTGTAGACTTAAATGAATATCATTATGTCTAATTTTGTCTTATTTCATTTTAACTAAACATCATCTTAAGTTGTTTCAACTGCCTGCCTGATAAATAAATAATCGGTTTATTTTCAATTGTTCACTGAAAAAGATTTCTTCCATATTTAGGTCAAACTTGCCAACAATTTATTCAGTGAAGAAAATTACTGTTTTATATAGTGTTACAATCTCATATTCCTTTTGATAATTTGTGAACTTATCAGGAAGCCTATCTACTAATTAAACTGTTTACTGAACATCAGAGAGTTGTCAATGTCAAAAAAAATGCCTTGCATATCAGTTTTACTTGGCAATCTTATATAATGGAAGTCGCAGCACCATACAAATTATTTGACGCTGCGGCCTTGTTTTCTTGACACACTATCTAGTAAAACAGCTTTTTGGGAATATAGATATTTATTTCCCAATTGCAGTCATTTGCAATTTTTACTGATTACTGATAGCCGTTTGCCTTAGATATAGACTGTTTTCTTTTGGCATAGGGCTCCCCCAAAGTCCTCCATCTGGCTATGTCTTCGAGTTCATCTTTTTTTTTTTTTTTTTTTTTTTAATTAATCTCATTATATAAATTTCTTCTGTCTCCCCTTTTATCCTTTTACCGTCTCTTGGAACATGGCATTCCATTTGCAATTATTGTCTACTAAACAAATGACTGTTGAAGTAAGCAAAGCAGAAAAAATGCTTGCAAATCATAGCAGGTATCCGAAGCCAAACAAGTTGCAGGCCTTTCTTCAGAGATTATGGCGTTCTAACCCTCCCTTGCCAATATATCATGGCATTAGTTATCTATGTACGAAATAATAAACACAAGTTTTTGGAAAATAGAAACCCCAGATTTAAATACCAGCTCCCCCAACCCGCTGCTAAAATCCAAATGTAGCAAAATAGCCCAGAATTTATTGCTGTTAAAGTATATAACAAACTGCCTACCTGTATTAAATCTAGTCATTTATAACTTGTTCCACAAAGAGGTGAAATCATTACTTACTATTACGAAAATGCTATTATTCTTTAAAAAAAATTTTTTTTTTAATTAATATAAATGTGTGATAATGAAACTAATAAATAATATAATGCTATGAAATGGAATTAATTCCTAGTCAAGTAGATAATAATAATTTGAATTGTATAAAATTTTACCTAAATTAATTTGTAATACCTAAATTGTTAATTTGTTTAATCACTAAGTTTTAAATGTAATTCATTCATATGGATGTATTGTGTCATAACTTAATTAGGTTAAGTATATTGCAATACCCAAAATGGGTGCATGTTGATACTCTTCACTCTATTTAACATCCTGTAAACACATGTAAGCAATTAAATAAATACAAATACAAAGGAAGACCAGAGATGGGCAAAATTTATTCGAATAAGAATAAATAGGATTATTCGCCAATGACGAATAAATATTTCGAATACTTATTCGCCAATATTTATTCTTGAATAATTTATTCTCGAATAACTTCTTCATTCGCATTATCATTCGTAATGCTTTTCGGAAATAATATCTTGAACGAGTATTGTAGGTATGCTTTTTAGCCATGTGCGTAGATTATGAGCTAATTTTGGAATATATCTCAAAAACGTAATATTTTCCTACAGACCGAACAGTGATACCTAGTTTTAAAATTAGTTAGAAAGAGGTGAACGCTTCATCAAGGGTACCAATTAACTTCGGCGCGCAAGGTGAAACGGATATTAAATAATTGTAATTATTTCACCTGTTTTTTTTTTCTATTTCGGCTTTACCACGGGTGACAATTTTTTTTTTTAAGGTGTATAATTATAATTAAACAACCTCACATGCGTAATTGCCTCTACTAACATAACATTGATGCACACAGGGGCTGTCCATATATTACGTCATTTCAAAACAGGGGTGGGGGGGGGGGTCCATTTAAGGAATTAACAGGATGATGATAGGGGGGGGGGGGGGGGGCAAGAATCGACAAAAAACGATGACGTAATATATGGACAAGCCCACACACATGACAAATTGAAAAAATCATACCTGTTAAATGCCCCATGAAGAGACTCATTCAACTCAGAGAAATATATAGTTAATTATTAGAAAAAGGTATTAATACTTGAAAATAGGTACACTTGTAGTGATCGTGTTAAATTCGTGTATGTGTTGTAACGGGCAACCACATTCTTAAATATTATTCGTGGATTATTCGAGGATTTATTCGAATTAAATGACAATAAATCATTCGTCATTCGAAAGTGTACTTAGACGAATAAATAAAATAAAAATAAAATAAATATTACGGAACAATCTTACACAAATCAACCTAGGCCCACTGTAAGCTCAATAAGGCTTGTGTTGTGGGTACTAGGCGATGATATATATAATAGATACATACATATAGATACTTATATACATATATAACATCCATAACTCAGGAACAAATATTTGTGATAAACACACAAATAAATGCCCTGACCGGGATTCGAACCCGGGACCTCCAGCTTCGTAGGCAGAGTCACTACCCACTGGGCTAGGGAGGCCGTTAATGTTTATACGAATAAAGAATCATTCGAATAATGCCCATCTCTGAGGAAAACTCATCATTAAGTACAATATGTGTCCAGAAAGTTATTAGAAACTCTGTGACCTTGTTGATTCTATTAGACTTCACTGTACTGGAACATCATCCTTCTATCCTTTGTGGGACAAATTCTAATATTTACAATGCAGTAGAAAATACATTAAATCTTATGTTGCACTTATTTCAGGTATATTAAAAAAAACAGGAGAAGTTGTTTATAAAGTACACACAATTTGGTGGAACAAATTTGTTCCACCAAATTGTGTGCTTGTACTTGTGTGTTGTAATTGTGTAGTGTGTACTTTATAAACAACTTCTCCTGTTTTTTTTTTCTTTGAATATGGAACCCTAAAAAATGTATAGAATATAATTATATTCTATAATTTTTTTAGGGTTCCATACTCAAAGAGTAAAACGGGACCCTATTACTAAGACTCCGCTGTCCGTCTGTCTGTCACTGATACCGTGATAGTTCCAGTTGAAATTTTTGTATTTGATGTATTTCTGTTGCCGCTATAACAACAAATACTAAAAACACAGAATAACATAGTTTTTTTATAGATAATGGTACGGAACCCTTCGTGCGCGAGTCCGACTCGCACTTGGCCGGTTTTTTAGTTTTTTCGCAATCTATATTATTGTAGTCAGACTAGGGGGTTGTGTCACAAGGTTTTTTTTCAATTTATTATGGATATATGGCAACAATTTTACCCTTCAAATAAGCTGTTGACTATTTGTCGGTATAGTGTTAATTTATTTATTTTTTTCAATTTTTGCTTTAAATTGAAATTCGGTATTGTGTTGCCTTGAGCTTAAGTTTTTCAAATTATTTCTTTTGCGTTATGATTTGCTAGTCAGAAGAGTTAGTTTTCTGTGAAAATTTCAACTGTCATGTCTATGGCTTGAACAAAAAATACAGATATAATTGTAGAACTGACATAGAGGCATTGACTTAGTAATTGAATCCTGTTGGATTTAAATTGAAGATTTTATTTCGATCAAAACCAATGTTTTTGAACTTAACTTTGTTACAAACGCTAAACATGAATTCTATTATTTCCCTCTTAAGAAATTTAAAAGACAATTTTCAGTTTACATTTTATGTTTCCTCTACAGCAACTCGTAGTACTACTATCTAATTTACAATTATATTTTTTTCTTTAGGTTAACAGGTCCAAACACAGGTTTAGGATGGATCAGCGAAGGCAGAAGAAGAGTGCCCCTGATGCCCCGTGGCATCCCGCAGACCGCCTACACCGAGATTGCGGATAAAGCTGCTGAAGCGATCAAAGAAGAAAACAAGGAAATATTAAAGAAATTGGAAGCGGAGAAGCTGGTTGCTCCCAAATCCAGCGAAGAGGAGATGCATGATCCTGAAGGGGAAACAGCCGAGAGTGCACTGCATACAAATGATATTATGGATGAGATGCTATACCCTCCTATTGCTATGGAAGATCAAACATCTAAAGTAAATACAAGCAATTTTTACATGTCTCTGTTTTATTTTTGTATGATTGTGTTCTATTATTACATGTTTCCTTTCAGCTTTGGGAGACTGAGCTCGTAAACCGAAAAAGAAAAATACCCGAAGGTGGATCAATACCTGACGACACCATAACACCCGTTAAAAACATGAGGAACATCCCAGTCAACAGCAATCAGAAGCATCTCAACCTGTCACAGATATATTCGAAATATTCACAGCCTGCTACAAGTAAGTCAAACAATATAGTTATTTTGCCATATTAATATGTTATCTATCATTAAAGTTGTCTATAGCAGGTTTTAACTTTTCAATTCTCTAACCAGGTAAATCATCAGGACAATCCAAACACTCGTACAACCAAGTGAGCAAAGTGTCAACAAGCAAATCAAGTCAACCGCACCAGCGGGCGCACAAACACAGGTCGCACAAGCAGAACAAGCACCCCAGCCTCTCCAAGCAGAAAAAGGCGCTGGAGCCCGGCTCGCCCGGCCAACGGTACCCGCCCGACTACGTCGGGACTCCAGGCACCTTCCAGGCCACGTATGCACAGTCAGTGCTCGGCGGCAAGACCAAACCAGACTACATGGACGAACTAAAGCCCAAAGTACTCTCCTCCCCCGGCATGCTCACCGATTCCCCAACCATGGCGCTCCTCACGCAGCCCGCCACCGTCCCGCACGAGTTTTGCGTCTCCGACAGCCCCGATCCCGCGTCCCTCCAGGCCCAGACCCTCGTCTCCAAACACGGCGTCCCCAAACCGCACCACCTCCTCATAAAGGGCCGTCGGCCGGAGCCGCCGACCGACAAAAGACATGAGATGAAAATATTACAGAAACCCGAGGGCATCAAGGTGCTCTCGAACCGGCAAGTGGTCGTCGCGCCGAGCTCGACACAGAAGGCGATTAATCCGGCTGGAAAAATCGTTACAACCAAGCTGATCGGGCCCGTCACCAAACCGGCGACCCCAGCTCCGCTCTCCGACAAGATGATCATCGTGTCCAAGCCCGCGACGGAGCACAAGAACTTGAACTCGAAGATAATCATCACGTCGTCAGCCATGCGCACGCCCAGCAAGGAGGTGGCACCGGCGCCCGCACCGCGCCCAGAAGCCTTCACGCCCAAGGGCATCCCCGCCACCGACCTCAAGGTCTCCGCCAAAACATTCGTCCTTAACCAAAAACCCGGCCAGAAGATGGTCGTCCTACCCGCGAAGTCCCGGACGAAAGCGGGATCCGAAGTGCAGCTGCCCCTCCTACATTTCAAAGGAATCCCTACTGGCATGAAGCTAGTTCCGGTCAGTTCGCAATCGCTCACTCAAGTCACCAAGTCACCAGCAGTCACGGTCGTCTCGAAGCCGGCGGCCACCGTCAGCACGCCGGCGGTGGCCAGTAAAGTAGTCGGTGTGGAGACCATCAAAACCGCCAACTTGGCCGATATCGTCCCAGTGAAGGGGCTGGCCCCCGTATCCACCACCAAAATATCCAATCCTATCGTAAGGCCAGCGAGCGCGAAGGGCAGCGTCATCGTCGTACAAAAAGGAGCGACGATAGGCAAAGCGTTATCCTTTACAAAAAACGGTAACGATATGTCTAAAATCATTATGGGTAAGAATGTGAACCAACTGCTTCAAGCGTCGAAACCGGAACAGACGGACGCGAGCAAGTGCCCGGGAAACGTGATCGTTCTCGAGCTGAATAATGATCAGCCCGGACGGACAACCACCATGTCGGAGATTTTAGACAGCCGAAGTAACACCGCGGCTCGCCTCTCTGACGAAAACAAAAAACAACTGGCGATAACCCAAGACACCCCCGTCTTATTCGACTCTCAAATGTCAGAGGAGACGTGTAATGCGAGCTTAGACTCCGCGTCAGAAAGTATAGGCGACATCGGTCCTATCGAGGAATCCGGATTAGCCATCATAGAGAAAGACGAGGACGCCAAATCAAGTTTTAACAAGGATTCAGAATGCGCAAAGGACTCGTCGAGCGTCACCGACTGGGAGATGGAGCTGGACACCGTCTCGAGGAAAGGGAAGGATGAGGAGGATAAACTGAACTCTCTACACCTCGACCTGGGCATGTCGAGCGACAGCGACAGCGAGTACATGGTCGACAACCGGAAGGCCAAGACGAAGCACTCGCAGGAGACGATACAACGGGCGACGCCAAGCGGTAAGATATCCGATTAAATCAATAATATACTCGTAACTGGCCGTTTCGCTTCTGTAAATAGTCATTTATTTTTCTTTTTTTTTCTTAGGTGAAAGGAGCGAAATGTACAGTTCTAGCGCGATGTCGAAAGCGACTCGAACGCTGCTAAGTCAGCTACAGGACGAGGGTTCGTCGAGCAACGACTCGTCGTTCGCGCTCAAGTCGAAAAGCGGTGTTAAACATCCGGTGGAATGCGACGCGCTCACCGTCGCGAAGGAGAAGTTGTCGGAGAAGGTGGCCGAGGCGCGGTCGCGGCACCGGCGCATCGACGTGTACAGCACGGCCATCAGCTCCGCCGACATGAGCCTGGACGAGTTCCCGTATCTCGAGGAGAGCATCATGGCCGACGACGAGTTCGACAAGCGCGCCAGCCCGCCCGCGCCCGCCGGGAAGCATTGAGACTGACTTTGAACCAGACTATGTGAAGTGTGTGATAGGCGTGGGGTAAACTTTGTATGTCGTTTTTTTGTAATTTATTCTGTGAAATCATTGACAGTTTTGGCCGGTTTTGTGACAATATATTACTGTTCCCTTGGAATAAAGAGGCTATGCGCTGAAATGCTTCGTAATCCTACGAAATCTCATTTCGATTGAACTTTGTAGCCTTCTATCGATGGAATGGGTTTACTTGTTCCTACATTTGGATTGTTTGATAGCTCTTGCATTTAACGGTATTTTTCAAAAATATATCAACAGCCACTATATTACATAAAATCGTGTTGGTATGTTTTTGGAGTAAACTATATACATAAGGGACATAAGGGTGGTATTCCACTCGTCCAAGATTTTTGTCCAATGTGTATTTGCGTCTCACATTTTGCTTGAAGAGTGAGTGAGACGCCGTGCAAATTGAACAAAGATCTTGGACGAGTGGAATACCACCCTAATTAACTGTTAATCTTTATAAATAAATATATGTTACGACTCGGTATACAATATGTATCGCAGCACTGCATGAAATGACTGACTTTCACCATTGACCCTGAAGAGACTTTATTATCCAATATCCATTGGTTGCAAATGAGGTAGGCAAACGCTTATTCATTGCCTACTGGAACTATTTACGTTACTTAATTACTATTCAAAGGGATTTAGTAATTAATGCATGTTGTTAGGGGAAAATACTTTACTTTCGGATACCAGCGCGATATTCTAGTATGTTGTTTTGCATGTCCCCTGGATTCCAAAACTGCCGGGAGACAATCTCTAAGGAGTCTCTAAATTACACTCAAACCTTGCAATGTACCTACATACACTATGTGGGGTACCAAATGAAAGCTGAATAAACTGTCAATAGTCAATGAACTATAATAAACTGTCAATATATATACATTATATTTCAATATATGTATATGCTAGTTTAATTACTATTAGCAAAAGTATAAAAAAGTCAAAGAAAAATCTAAGGATTTTCAGACTTTGCGGCAAAACTAGAAAAGATACACGAATGCAATGTATGACACAAATGATATCTAGTATTTGGTGCAATCTCTTGTCTTGAAATAAAAAACTAAAATGTAAAGCTGAAATAATATATATCATTTGTGTCATACATTACATTCGTGTATCTTTTCTAGTTTTGCCGCAAAGTCTGAAAGTCCTTGGATTTTTCTTTGACTTTTTTATACTTTGAACTATTGACAATTTATTCAGCTTTCATTTGGTACCCCATATGTGTATGTATGTTGCATGGTTTGGGTTAAATTGAGACTTTTCCAAGTGCGGCCGCGGCATTTTTGATGACGTCATTACAGGGGAGACAGACTCCTTAGAGGTTGTCTCCCGGCAGTTTTGAAACCCAGGGGACATGCCTGACAACATACTTAAATATGGCGCCGGTATCCGAAAGTGAAGTATTTTCCCCTATCAACATGCACTAATTACTATTCAAAGGGATTTAGTTATAGTAATTATTTAAAAGTCGATTTTTTCATGAATTTTAACATTCGTATTGTGATCTATCAAATTAAGCACATATATTGCGTTCGGCATATAAATTGAATATCAGATTAAATGAAGCGCCAGGAGCGTTAGTATCGAAATATTATTATATATTGCAAGAAATTGCTATCTTTCAGAAATAATGTAGACTATAGGCAGAGATGGGCAAAATTTATTCGAATAAGAATAAATATAATTAATCGCGAATGACAAATAAATATTTCGAATAATTATTCTAACTTAACTTCTTCATTCGCATAATCATTCGTAATCCTTTTCCGGAATAATATCTTGAACGAATATTGTAGGAATGCTTTTTAGCCATGTGCGCAGATTAAGAGCAAATTTTGGAATAGTTTCCTACATACAGAACAGTGATACCTTGTTTTTAAATTTGTTAGAAAGAGGTGAACGCTACATCAAGGGTACCAATTAACTTCGGCGCGCAAGGTGATACGGATATTAGTTGTAACTAGCTACCCGCGCGGCTGCGCCGCATATACAAAGAATCTAGGCGGAGCGACTGTATAAAAATATACTTAATCCTGTAGGTCCATTCTACATATAACCTACTGAAGAAAGGGTTTTTAGAATAGGATGGGTATAGTTTCTGAGATTACCCCCAACATACAAACTTACATTTCACCTGTTTATTATTAGTATCGGCACAGATCAAAGAATACTGAATCGGGGACCGTTAATAGTTTAAAATTATATTTTACCGGTTGTAGTTGCATTTGACTATTTATACCGCTAAATAAAAATATTTAAGTCATATCGGTTTGACAAATTTCAATTTATATAACATACGTTCGTAAATGTTTTTTTTTTGACATGACGCACCATGATTTTCAAAAATGTTTTTAAATGTATACGTAGGTGACAATTGTGGCTCATTAAGTAATTTTTTTATAAGTTGTGTCTCCGCGAGAAGTGGCAAAAAATGAAGCAAAAAAAAATTTTTTTTTTTTCATATAAGTTCAAGGATATGAATGTCTGTAAAAATATGCATTATGAACCCCAATTTATGCTCCTTCATTCTGAATTTATTTGGTTACTCTCGCTTGCTTGGTTTAGCTAAAATAACAGTTTAAAAATTACCTTGATTTTTTTACATTTTCGTGAATAAATCTGAAACAAAAGAAGATCGAAGGCTGATATTACGCATACAGTGTTCTTAGGTCCTGCCAGTACTGCACCTCAAATTACAACCAAATCCCTTGCGGGGGCCACTCTTGTTAGCTTAGCCTGCTAGACCCTTAGTGGCGAATAAATGTTTATTCGAATAAAGAATCATTCGAATAATGCCCATCTCTGAATATAGGTACATGGTATTTATGTTTATTCGGTCTAGTAGGTACAAAAGATAACACAGTAATATTTGAAACTTAAGACGAAAGTCACGGACTTTTATGAGGTTGACTTTTAACACATTCAGTGCCGCGAATCGCTAAGCTCGTAGCCGACTCGTGGTTATCCTCGTATGTAGCGGAAAGCGCCTACGGCGTAGGGACTCGGATATCGGGTTCCCGCCACTGAATGTGTTAAGGGCCGATTCAGACCGAAACGGCAGCGGCGCGGCGAGCACTTTCAGTGTGAAATAATTTTAAAGTTTATCTACATAAAAGACCCAGTATCGCTTGAAAAGCTCGACGAGGTCGCGCGGCGAAGCGCGGCCACTCGCGGCACCGCGGGCAGCCGCGCGACCTTCTCAAGCGATCCTGGTCTTTCAGAGTCCGCTGTAAGCTCGATTCTCCATACAAACGTAGTTACGCTCATATTTTAAAACGACTAGCTAGTTTGCTCTGAAACTTTGTACTTAGAATAAGTTAAGTACCATCCAGGTCTGTAATTAGTTTATGTAGCTTCAGATACCATAGTAAAAAAATACAGCAAATTTAAGTTTTCATACAAAACTTGTTTTTGCTGTGTTTCGTTTGTTTTATAAACTGGAGCCATATAAACTACTTACAGACCTAGATATACCTCATGTCATTGTATACGCAAAGTTTCGTTACAATCCAACACGTAGTTTTAAAATGAGAACGAAACTCCGTTTGTATGGGAAGGTGAAATTCGGCCGAGCTTACTGCAGACTTAAGTACCTGTGTAGGTAGATGAAGGGGGCGACGGGAGGCGGTGCGAGCCTGCTACTGCCGACCTCTGCCATTCCGGTTTGAATCGGCCCTAAATGTTCAGTTCAAGATATGTTTCCAGACATTTTAATCCTCTGACAGATCAATCATCTTAGTATATTTGCCTTGTATTTTTGAATGACATGAAACATATTTTCAGCAACTTCAAGTGGTACAATTAAGAGAAAAAGCCATTTGTCGTGTGTATTAAGATTCGATTACAATGCAATTTTGAACAAAGTTTAGTACATTGAAAAAAGTTTGTATTCAAATGTTTTTTTTTTCTAATTGATATTATTTAGCTTTATTTTCTGTGATCTAAGTATATTTGTCATCAATTCAATTCACAATATAACCTTTGTGAATTGAATTGAGATAAATAAAGATTCGACTTTGCATAAATCCAATAAATTCAAAATTATAGACAAAAGTAGGTAAAACTTTAAAAAAAAATTGAGCATCCCTTTTCATTGTTTAATTAAATTACAAACCATATTATTCATAGACTATGCCTGGATGCACAAACGTTCATTAAATTTAACGTCAGTTTGCGTGATTCTTTGTAATTAGGACAGTCTAGTCCAGACTTCAAAGCAAGTTTAAATCACGCAGATTATAGGTAATCGATTTAAGAAAAGACCGATAAACATAAACCTCATTTCAATCTCTGTTATGGTATGGCTTATTATATCAAACTCAAAACAATGTTTCAGTTACATTTTAATGTATAAGCGCTGTATCGCACAACCCATCTTAAATATGTTAAAGATTAAAATTAATGTTATGAATTCATTTGTAACCATGACTTTTTGTACATACTAGTGTGTATCGCTGATATAAAGCTCCATCCTTTTCTAATAAGACAAGTATAAGTGCGCTGTCATCGCACTTACCGGTTACTTTTTTTGGACGGTAAACGCTGGCCATCTGGGAGGATTTTATTACAGAAGTAGCATTTCTGTAATAAAATCCTCCCGGATGGCCTTTTAAACCAAATGCATGTTATTTGTGTTCCTACATACTGTATTATGATACGAGTTTTATTTATTCTTTTCATATATACCATATTTGTTACAGTTAAATTATGAACGCCCTTCAAATGTATATTTATAACCACGGCTGATTTCAAACGGCAGGTGATGATTCAGGCAACTACTTATAACATTAAATAAATATTACATCTGTTATTGTTCTGTAAATACGTAATATTGTTTACTCTAGCTGTGTTTGTGCAGGGTACTGGTGCAAAATGGTTCTATGTCTTATTATTATTGAACATAGAATGGAGATCTTAAGATAATTTTCAAATATCAATAAATATAACTTGCTGTAAGGTAACTTTTAAGTGAATGTTTATTTAATCTTGTACCGTTTGTGCAATAACTATAAGGTATCGCCTGCCGGCAGTACGCTGTCTGGAGTCAGCTAGCTCACTACCGTAAGTAGTAAAATTAATGTATTGTAGACCAATATAGGTTAAGGCAACCAAAATGTTTGTACATATAGTGCCGTATGTTTGTGTTTAGTTGTAACGATGGCCACTCAATTACTTATTTAACCAACGTTCGTCTGTAAGTTAGCGTGTAGCTGCGTCCGCCTGCTCGGGGTTCAGTGTCGTCGTCGGAGGCTGAATAAAAGGTACATATTTCGGAATTTCACTTGAATGTTGCAGCATTCTAAGAAATTGTGCCATGATTAAATCCTAGTTTATTCTAGGTATGACAAATATTGTACATAAAGCATAACGAAATATCATTGACTAGTGTCAACGCGTAGGATGTAGTAGTGTATTTGTATCATAATAATAAAATTTTACGAAACTCGCATTATATGGGCGTGTATGTGCGTATGTCCTATGAATAGGTCCACATCAACTTTTAGATGTTGATGCAGGTGAATATGGTTAAAGATTGTTGTCGACGAAGAACAATCAAATTGTGGATAAAATTGTGTTCCCAAAATTATATGAATAAGCAATTTCCTAAAAGGAATAGCACGTATAAGTGTAGAATTGGTAAGATACGCGTTTTATAAGTATTTAAATTACAATGTTAACAATTGACCTGCATCTGTTTTTAAACTCTAGCTTAAGACGTTCATTTGTTTGCCAGCTGTAAATATTCCGCATATATTTTAATTTTATTTCCGTCGTAGAATCACCGCAACGTGTTAATACAATTTCTGTGTTTTTGGCATCAAGTTTATTTTATCTACTTATTTTAACAATAAAACTTTTATCATATTTCTGTTGTTTGATGTTCTTCTCCGAGAAGTTCCACGTTTAAAAAGTTTTATAACGATCCGTTAGAACTGATTTCGGTAAGTAACGTTAAGGGGCTTACAGCTCCCAATGACCTTCGATCTGTTACTGTCCGTTTTTTCGTGTTTTTGTGGATTACCGTATTAAGAGGATTATGAACCTGTAAATTTTCATACAAAAAGCGATAACGTTTTTCATCCCGTAAACATCGTTCGATTTTTATATATTTTGGACATGTTGTAGATATGGTGAAATACTAGGTATGTACGTTTTGATTTTTAAAAAATATTGCTTACGTTAAAAGTTATTAGCATCTAAAAATCTATATTTTTGACTTTTTAGGGGGGTAAAAACGTTATCACCCGAAACCATATTTCAACAAGAAAATGTAGGCAATTACCTCCAGGACTTGCAGCTCTCTCTATCGCACGATACGGGTCGGGAGGCAGAGCGGTGTGAGACAGATAGATTTTTTTTAAATACCTACTCGCGCCGCGTATCGACACTTCACAATCCTCTTAACAACAACGAGGTTTACCGAAATAGTGTCTAATATTTACTTCGAAACTCACCGTTTTCGAGATATATGGCACAAAACTTTAGCAGTTTTAGGCCAAAAAACCAGTTTTTTGGACGTAACTTTTGTGAAAATTAGTTAAAAATAAAAATCTCTCTTGGGTCAATAAGGAACAGTTACATGTAAATTTCATATATAAAAGTGCATAAACAACATAGGTACTAACATCGAAAACAGAGGTTTTTTGGACCATGTTTGAATAAATCATAAAAAATTATGTACCTATGCATTTTTTTCTAAAAAACTCTCTTGCTAAAGTAGATAAAGGATTGAAGAACCGATTAACGTTTGTACGTCGACGCCAAAAATATGTTTACACTTTTGCACCTTATTCCATTGTAATAAGGCAAAAACTGTTAACATATTTTTGGCGTCGACTGTACCATAAATATATCTATTGTTATGACGGAGGAATATCAACTCAAAACACATCAAAACTAGTCAATTAGCGCTTGGAGCCCCTTAATTATTATATATATAAATAATAAATATTGTGGCCAATCTTACACAAATCGACCTAGCCCCAAACTAAGCATAGTTTGTACTATGGGTATTAGGCGACGATATTGCTAGTGTAATTTTAGCGACCTTACTTTTTGCACTTACATATTATTTAATCTTTTGACTCATTGAGCCTTCCTCCACTAAGTAGTTTTAACCCATTCATTGCCCAGCGCCAGATAAGTATCTCGGTCTTCGTCGGCTTCGCGGCCGAAGTAGGTACTTTGGCCGCGATGCCGACGAAGACACAGGGCGCCCATCGGTGTCCGCGGCATTCAGATAAGGCTACATCGGACGCCCATCGGTGTCCGCGGCATTCAGATAAGGCTACATCGGGCGCCCATCGGTGTCCGCGGCATTCAGATAAGGCTACATCGGACGCCCATCGGTGTCCGCGGCATTCAGATAAGGCTACATCGGACGCCCATCGGTGTCCGCGGCATTCAGATAAGGCTACATCGGGCGCCCATCGGTGTCCGCGGCATTCAGATAAGGCTACATCGGACGCCCATCGGTGTCCGCGGCATTCAGATAAGGCTACATCGGGCGCCCATCGGTGTCCGCGGCATTCAGATAAGGCTACATCGGGCGCCCATCGGTGTCCGCGGCATTCAGATAAGGCTACATCGGGCGCCCATCGGTGTCCGCGGCATTCAGATAAGGCTACATCGGACGCCCATCGGTGTCCGCGGCATTCAGATAAGGCTACATCGGGCGCCCATCGGTGTCCGCGGCATTCAGATAAGGCTACATCGGGCGCCCATCGGTGTCTGCGGCATTCAGATAAGGCTACATCGGACGCCCATCGGTGTCCGCGGCATTTAGATAAGGCTACATCGGGCGCCCATCGGTGTCTGCGGCATTCAGATAAGGCTACATCGGACGCCCATCGGTGTCCGCGGCATTCAGATAAGGCTACATCGGACGCCCATCGGTGTCCGCGGCATTCAGATAAGGCTACATCGGGCGCCCATCGGTGTCCGCGGCATTCAGATAAGGCTACATCGGACGCCCATCGGTGTCCGCTGCATTCAGATAAGGCTACATCGGACGCCCATCGGTGTCCGCTGCATTCAGATAAGGCTACATCGGACGCCCATCGGTGTCCGCTGCATTCAGATAAGGCTACATCGGACGCCCATCGGTGTCCGCTGCATTCAGATAAGGCTACATCGGAAGCCCATCGGTGTCCGCTGCATTCAGATAAGGCTACATCGGACGCCCATCGGCGTCCACGGCATTGCATTAAGGTCAAAAAGACGCCGATAAATGTGTTAATATAATATTTTTAGGAAACCAAATAAAAACAGACATTAATATAGCTTTTTCTATATTTTAAACAACAATCATACAAATTAAAATTAGAAAAAACATTCAAGGTTTACTTGAGTGTCATAGAAATCTCAAAAATTAATCGAAAATATATGAATAAATACTGTGTTCTTTCGGTACTGTATACAGATATGTATAAAAAAAACAAGGCTGTTGAAATATTTAGTGCCATTTTACGTGTCTGTAAAAATACTGATAATGATCAATATTTGACATTTTGTGCAATAATTGTACAAATTAATTACTACGTTCATGAGCTAGTTTTCGTTTTGTTTCTAAACTAACATAAGACGATCGCAAGTTTCAAAGTAATCATTACCAAAATGTTGTCTTGGTCATCATTAACTTTTATACAGTATACATACTATAGCACTACCTATTCGAACCTCGTATATAGCATAACCACCCTTATAAGGTTATAAGTTACATCAAACAGGCACGTATAATTTAACACAATATACCACCAAATTTTAAGGCTGTGAGTAAAATAGGACTCTACACACCGATCACAAAGGTCTATCAAATCAGGTATGTCTTTTTTATAAATATTCCTTTGATCTCGCTAGTAGCAGTAATCGGCTTCATACAATGAAAGCTGTTTCCGAAGAAATTGTTGTGGAGCCTTGCGTATCCTTTGGATCACTTAGCTGTGCTGCGTCTTAATTCTGGTTTCCGCGTTAACCCAACACTTGGCAGTATCTTAAAATGCACACATTTTTCAGCTTCTTGATTTCTTTTCCAGAAATATTGTTGTGCTCTATACAGTCTGACCGAGGCTTGGACGCAATATTTTTGACGTGACAACGTCTTATAAATCGATGAACACCGGCAGCACGCACGAAAAAGTACGACTCATTGTCCCGTGCCGCCTGAGCCGAGCGTTCGGCTTTATGACGTTATCACGTAAAATTATCGTCCACAAACCAACTTTATAGACATGTTTAGGGTTAATAGGTGATGTAACTTTATATCAGTAGTTGTACTGTAAAGGCGTGTGGCAGTAAGGCGATATGTTTAGGAGGTGACGTTGTGGATGGCTTCGGCGACATATTGCACGTTGTTCTGCGAGAGCCCCGCGACGGAGATGCGACCGTCTTTGGTCAGGTAGATGTGGTGCTCTTTGGTCAGCTTTTCCACCTGGAAGTAGAAAAGTACGTTTTTAATACAGTTGCTCAAAAAGTGGTACTTTTTGTAGCTGCAAATCGTGCGCAAAGTTGTATTTTGCGCACTAGTGCTTTTTACTTTTCCACGTATATCGAACGAAGCTTTTTTAATACAGTTGCGAAAAAATAAGAATAACAACAAGTAAGGAATTTGAAACTTTTATATTATTAATTCTGTAACATCATTGTTATACAGTTGAAAAATAAGTATGTTGTTCAAAAAAAAATTTCTTTTAATACAGTTCTTACTTGTTGTTTTTCTTATTTTTTCGCAACTGTATTAAAAAACGTCGTTCGATACACGTGCGGAAATGTCATTCTTCACTCGTCCCGAGTCTTGCCACGAGCCGTAGGCGAGTAGATATCTCGGCACTCGTGAAGACAATTGAATTGAATTGAATTGAATTGAATTGAATTGAATTGAATTGAAATGTACTATTATAGATAGGTCTTACAGTTTACGAAAAAAGCTGCACAGTAATTATTATTATTAAATCTTTATTTCGGACAATAATTACATCCATATATTGTTAGTATTTTTCTTAACCTTGGTATGTTAGTGTTATATACTAGTTACACATTATTTATAATATTAAATTTACTCTATTTGCACACCAATTGTGCGGGGTTGGGCAGATTAAGTCCGTTGGGACTTAATCTGCCCAACCCAGTGCGGCAAGATCGGGCAGTCATACCTGTCTTCAATGACACTTAGAATGCTGTTGGTACTTCCCCTGAGTCGGCCCAGCATCGACACGATTTTTTTGCGTACGATCGCGTGATCGTATGATGCCTACGCTTTAGCCTTTAGCCAAAACACAAACTGAGGAATGGTTCTTAACGTACATTCAGCAAAGCTGTTCGATATGCCCCCCCGCATATAAGTTTGTATGCGGGCAAGGTCACTGTTCTCTGGCGCTCTCTTCGGAATTGGCGACTTGCCTAAAAAAATCTATTTACTCCGTTAGTTAGATTATCTAAAAATATTAGACACGTTGTTTTATTTTGTCAATCAAACAAAAAAATATGAAGATATAGCCCGTTAAAATTGTGCATGACGCACATTATGGTACACTTAGCATAATATGACGTCACGCGGAACTTTAACGGGCTATATCTTCATATTTTTTTGAATAATTGACAAAATAAAAAATACGTGTCCAATATTTTTTTGGTTATCTAACTGACGGACTATAGTAGTTTATACAATCGTTACATAATGTATGCTTTTTAAGTCGAGTACCACGTTTAGGCCACGAAGCTTGCTGAGTGGCCTAATTAAGGTACGAGACTTAAAAAGCTAATAATATAACTATTGTATACAATACTTTTTCTAGGAGTCAACGGAAATAATAATTTATTAAACAAACTTGGTATCTATTGAAAATCGCCCTGCTGAAATGAAGCGCAGCAGCTTAGTAATCTTATACAGCTCCTGGATTCATAAGATGACTGCTGGCGGTTATCTTATGAAACCATACGAGTTCGTGACGAGCTCGTGGAGCTCCAGGATTAAAAAGTATGTGATCTTAGTTTCGTGTACGAAATCTTAATTCAAAGATTAAAGTCGACGAGTAGAAAAAATAGTTTTTTTTTACCCAGGGGAGTACCCAATTACATATGTAGTGTACTAATTTGTTAGAAAGAGCACCTTATGCCCGTAACCACTCTTGACTTATATGGGGAAGGCCGGTGAAAGCTAATTGTAGATGGCGCTCTTCTAGATTCCATACGATGAGAGAGAGAGAGAGACAAAAGATCGATTGTACCTAACTATGTACGGAAACCATATACAGTTCTGAGGCAAAAAAAAATCCCCATAGCTTTAATCCACAACCTTTTATTTTTAGCCTTTTCCAGAATGACTGGATTCCCACTTCGGAGCAATTTGGGACGAAACATAAAGCTATTTTCGCAAAAATAAATAAAAAGTACTTACCGCCATACAAATTTAGCTTTTTTGACCTTAAATTTGTTTACGATGCCATTCGAACCAGTTTTTGTAGATGAACAAATGTTTGTATGGAAGCAACTACATTTAAAGGACATTAATACCCTAAAAATCGAGTTAAAGACGGACCTCGCTGACAGCAGCCGAAACACTTCATACTGATTGGCTTTAAAGTATGACGTCACACCGTGCAATTTGTACTAACCGTTGCATGGAAAATGAAGTAAATTGTTACGGTCGCGAAATACCGTGTTTAGGTCCATAGTTGTCATACAAAATTGTTTCTATAAAAGCGTAAGGATTCTATTGGTACCTTTTAATTTTCTCTTGGACAATAAATAAAAAAACTTTTTTTTCTAAACTTTCAAGGTTCATATCTTTTTATGATTAGAATTATATTTTGTAATTTATACTTTATTACAATCATTTGATGTTGATGGTTTACTATCCATTTAGCAACACGACGTTATCAATGTTAACACTACCTACGCAACAAGCCTATTATTGGAGCTGTCAGTTTGACAGTTGCCTTCCCCATTGGGCAAGTATAGCTTTTAGCCTTAGAATAATAACGCCTAGAAGGATAGTTTCATACGGCCGACGCGCCAAGCGTGAGGCATAAAATGGATTCATGTAGTTGTGATCAACTCGTATGCACCAATTTTGTTCCACCGATCGGCGTACTGTAGTATTATTGTAAGGTTTTAGCCTACCTGGTCAGGCTTGAGTCCGGTGAAGCAGAACATGCCGATCTGGTCGGTGATGTGTTGCCACGGCAGCTTGTTGCCGGCGCCCTCGATGCGTTATTATTGTAAGCTGTTAGCCTACCTGGTCAGGCTTGAGTCCGGTGAAGCAGAACATGCCGATCTGGTCGGTGATGTGTTGCCACGGCAGCTTGTTGCCGGCGCCCTCGATGCGTTATTATTGTAAGCTGTTAGCCTACCTGGTCAGGCTTGAGTCCGGTGAAGCAGAACATGCCGATCTGGTCGGTGATGTGTTGCCACGGCAGCTTGTTGCCGGCGCCCTCGATGCGTTATTATTGTAAGCTGTTAGCCTACCTGGTCAGGCTTGAGTCCGGTGAAGCAGAACATGCCGATCTGGTCGGTGATGTGTTGCCACGGCAGCTTGTTGCCGGCGCCCTCGATGCGTTATTATTGTAAGCTGTTAGCCTACCTGGTCAGGCTTGAGTCCGGTGAAGCAGAACATGCCGATCTGGTCGGTGATGTGTTGCCACGGCAGCTTGTTGCCGGCGCCCTCGATGCGTTATTATTGTAAGCTGTTAGCCTACCTGGTCAGGCTTGAGTCCGGTGAAGCAGAACATGCCGATCTGGTCGGTGATGTGTTGCCACGGCAGCTTGTTGCCGGCGCCCTCGATGCGTTATTATTGTAAGCTGTTAGCCTACCTGGTCAGGCTTGAGTCCGGTGAAGCAGAACATGCCGATCTGGTCGGTGATGTGTTGCCACGGCAGCTTGTTGCCGGCGCCCTCGATGCGTTATTATTGTAAGCTGTTAGCCTACCTGGTCAGGCTTGAGTCCGGTGAAGCAGAACATGCCGATCTGGTCGGTGATGTGTTGCCACGGCAGCTTGTTGCCGGCGCCCTCGATGCGTTATTATTGTAAGCTGTTAGCCTACCTGGTCAGGCTTGAGTCCGGTGAAGCAGAACATGCCGATCTGGTCGGTGATGTGTTGCCACGGCAGCTTGTTGCCGGCGCCCTCGATGCGTTATTATTGTAAGCTGTTAGCCTACCTGGTCAGGCTTGAGTCCGGTGAAGCAGAACATGCCGATCTGGTCGGTGATGTGTTGCCACGGCAGCTTGTTGCCGGCGCCCTCGATGCGTTATTATTGTAAGCTGTTAGCCTACCTGGTCAGGCTTGAGTCCGGTGAAGCAGAACATGCCGATCTGGTCGGTGATGTGTTGCCACGGCAGCTTGTTGCCGGCGCCCTCGATGCGTTATTATTGTAAGCTGTTAGCCTACCTGGTCAGGCTTGAGTCCGGTGAAGCAGAACATGCCGATCTGGTCGGTGATGTGTTGCCACGGCAGCTTGTTGCCGGCGCCCTCGATGCGTTATTATTGTAAGCTGTTAGCCTACCTGGTCAGGCTTGAGTCCGGTGAAGCAGAACATGCCGATCTGGTCGGTGATGTGTTGCCACGGCAGCTTGTTGCCGGCGCCCTCGATGCGTTATTATTGTAAGCTGTTAGCCTACCTGGTCAGGCTTGAGTCCGGTGAAGCAGAACATGCCGATCTGGTCGGTGATGTGTTGCCACGGCAGCTTGTTGCCGGCGCCCTCGATGCGTTATTATTGTAAGCTGTTAGCCTACCTGGTCAGGCTTGAGTCCGGTGAAGCAGAACATGCCGATCTGGTCGGTGATGTGTTGCCACGGCAGCTTGTTGCCGGCGCCCTCGATGCGTTATTATTGTAAGCTGTTAGCCTACCTGGTCAGGCTTGAGTCCGGTGAAGCAGAACATGCCGATCTGGTCGGTGATGTGTTGCCACGGCAGCTTGTTGCCGGCGCCCTCGATGCGTTATTATTGTAAGCTGTTAGCCTACCTGGTCAGGCTTGAGTCCGGTGAAGCAGAACATGCCGATCTGGTCGGTGATGTGTTGCCACGGCAGCTTGTTGCCGGCGCCCTCGATGCGTTATTATTGTAAGCTGTTAGCCTACCTGGTCAGGCTTGAGTCCGGTGAAGCAGAACATGCCGATCTGGTCGGTGATGTGTTGCCACGGCAGCTTGTTGCCGGCGCCCTCGATGCGTTATTATTGTAAGCTGTTAGCCTACCTGGTCAGGCTTGAGTCCGGTGAAGCAGAACATGCCGATCTGGTCGGTGATGTGTTGCCACGGCAGCTTGTTGCCGGCGCCCTCGATGCGTTATTATTGTAAGCTGTTAGCCTACCTGGTCAGGCTTGAGTCCGGTGAAGCAGAACATGCCGATCTGGTCGGTGATGTGTTGCCACGGCAGCTTGTTGCCGGCGCCCTCGATGCGTTATTATTGTAAGCTGTTAGCCTACCTGGTCAGGCTTGAGTCCGGTGAAGCAGAACATGCCGATCTGGTCGGTGATGTGTTGCCACGGCAGCTTGTTGCCGGCGCCCTCGATGCGTTATTATTGTAAGCTGTTAGCCTACCTGGTCAGGCTTGAGTCCGGTGAAGCAGAACATGCCGATCTGGTCGGTGATGTGTTGCCACGGCAGCTTGTTGCCGGCGCCCTCGATGCGTTATTATTGTAAGCTGTTAGCCTACCTGGTCAGGCTTGAGTCCGGTGAAGCAGAACATGCCGATCTGGTCGGTGATGTGTTGCCACGGCAGCTTGTTGCCGGCGCCCTCGATGCGTTATTATTGTAAGCTGTTAGCCTACCTGGTCAGGCTTGAGTCCGGTGAAGCAGAACATGCCGATCTGGTCGGTGATGTGTTGCCACGGCAGCTTGTTGCCGGCGCCCTCGATGCGTTATTATTGTAAGCTGTTAGCCTACCTGGTCAGGCTTGAGTCCGGTGAAGCAGAACATGCCGATCTGGTCGGTGATGTGTTGCCACGGCAGCTTGTTGCCGGCGCCCTCGATGCGTTATTATTGTAAGCTGTTAGCCTACCTGGTCAGGCTTGAGTCCGGTGAAGCAGAACATGCCGATCTGGTCGGTGATGTGTTGCCACGGCAGCTTGTTGCCGGCGCCCTCGATGCGTTATTATTGTAAGCTGTTAGCCTACCTGGTCAGGCTTGAGTCCGGTGAAGCAGAACATGCCGATCTGGTCGGTGATGTGTTGCCACGGCAGCTTGTTGCCGGCGCCCTCGATGCGTTATTATTGTAAGCTGTTAGCCTACCTGGTCAGGCTTGAGTCCGGTGAAGCAGAACATGCCGATCTGGTCGGTGATGTGTTGCCACGGCAGCTTGTTGCCGGCGCCCTCGATGCGTTATTATTGTAAGCTGTTAGCCTACCTGGTCAGGCTTGAGTCCGGTGAAGCAGAACATGCCGATCTGGTCGGTGATGTGTTGCCACGGCAGCTTGTTGCCGGCGCCCTCGATGCGTTATTATTGTAAGCTGTTAGCCTACCTGGTCAGGCTTGAGTCCGGTGAAGCAGAACATGCCGATCTGGTCGGTGATGTGTTGCCACGGCAGCTTGTTGCCGGCGCCCTCGATGCGTTATTATTGTAAGCTGTTAGCCTACCTGGTCAGGCTTGAGTCCGGTGAAGCAGAACATGCCGATCTGGTCGGTGATGTGTTGCCACGGCAGCTTGTTGCCGGCGCCCTCGATGCGTTATTATTGTAAGCTGTTAGCCTACCTGGTCAGGCTTGAGTCCGGTGAAGCAGAACATGCCGATCTGGTCGGTGATGTGTTGCCACGGCAGCTTGTTGCCGGCGCCCTCGATGCGTTATTATTGTAAGCTGTTAGCCTACCTGGTCAGGCTTGAGTCCGGTGAAGCAGAACATGCCGATCTGGTCGGTGATGTGTTGCCACGGCAGCTTGTTGCCGGCGCCCTCGATGCGTTATTATTGTAAGCTGTTAGCCTACCTGGTCAGGCTTGAGTCCGGTGAAGCAGAACATGCCGATCTGGTCGGTGATGTGTTGCCACGGCAGCTTGTTGCCGGCGCCCTCGATGCGTTATTATTGTAAGCTGTTAGCCTACCTGGTCAGGCTTGAGTCCGGTGAAGCAGAACATGCCGATCTGGTCGGTGATGTGTTGCCACGGCAGCTTGTTGCCGGCGCCCTCGATGCGTTATTATTGTAAGCTGTTAGCCTACCTGGTCAGGCTTGAGTCCGGTGAAGCAGAACATGCCGATCTGGTCGGTGATGTGTTGCCACGGCAGCTTGTTGCCGGCGCCCTCGATGCGTTATTATTGTAAGCTGTTAGCCTACCTGGTCAGGCTTGAGTCCGGTGAAGCAGAACATGCCGATCTGGTCGGTGATGTGTTGCCACGGCAGCTTGTTGCCGGCGCCCTCGATGCGTTATTATTGTAAGCTGTTAGCCTACCTGGTCAGGCTTGAGTCCGGTGAAGCAGAACATGCCGATCTGGTCGGTGATGTGTTGCCACGGCAGCTTGTTGCCGGCGCCCTCGATGCGTTATTATTGTAAGCTGTTAGCCTACCTGGTCAGGCTTGAGTCCGGTGAAGCAGAACATGCCGATCTGGTCGGTGATGTGTTGCCACGGCAGCTTGTTGCCGGCGCCCTCGATGCGTTATTATTGTAAGCTGTTAGCCTACCTGGTCAGGCTTGAGTCCGGTGAAGCAGAACATGCCGATCTGGTCGGTGATGTGTTGCCACGGCAGCTTGTTGCCGGCGCCCTCGATGCGTTATTATTGTAAGCTGTTAGCCTACCTGGTCAGGCTTGAGTCCGGTGAAGCAGAACATGCCGATCTGGTCGGTGATGTGTTGCCACGGCAGCTTGTTGCCGGCGCCCTCGATGCGTTATTATTGTAAGCTGTTAGCCTACCTGGTCAGGCTTGAGTCCGGTGAAGCAGAACATGCCGATCTGGTCGGTGATGTGTTGCCACGGCAGCTTGTTGCCGGCGCCCTCGATGCGTTATTATTGTAAGCTGTTAGCCTACCTGGTCAGGCTTGAGTCCGGTGAAGCAGAACATGCCGATCTGGTCGGTGATGTGTTGCCACGGCAGCTTGTTGCCGGCGCCCTCGATGCGTTATTATTGTAAGCTGTTAGCCTACCTGGTCAGGCTTGAGTCCGGTGAAGCAGAACATGCCGATCTGGTCGGTGATGTGTTGCCACGGCAGCTTGTTGCCGGCGCCCTCGATGCGTTATTATTGTAAGCTGTTAGCCTACCTGGTCAGGCTTGAGTCCGGTGAAGCAGAACATGCCGATCTGGTCGGTGATGTGTTGCCACGGCAGCTTGTTGCCGGCGCCCTCGATGCGTTATTATTGTAAGCTGTTAGCCTACCTGGTCAGGCTTGAGTCCGGTGAAGCAGAACATGCCGATCTGGTCGGTGATGTGTTGCCACGGCAGCTTGTTGCCGGCGCCCTCGATGCGTTATTATTGTAAGCTGTTAGCCTACCTGGTCAGGCTTGAGTCCGGTGAAGCAGAACATGCCGATCTGGTCGGTGATGTGTTGCCACGGCAGCTTGTTGCCGGCGCCCTCGATGCGTTATTATTGTAAGCTGTTAGCCTACCTGGTCAGGCTTGAGTCCGGTGAAGCAGAACATGCCGATCTGGTCGGTGATGTGTTGCCACGGCAGCTTGTTGCCGGCGCCCTCGATGCGTTATTATTATAAGCTGTTAGCCTACCTGGTCAGGCTTGAGTCCGGTGAAGCAGAACATGCCGATCTGGTCGGTGATGTGTTGCCACGGCAGCTTGTTGCCGGCGCCCTCGATGCGTTATTATTGTAAGCTGTTAGCCTACCTGGTCAGGCTTGAGTCCGGTGAAGCAGAACATGCCGATCTGGTCGGTGATGTGTTGCCACGGCAGCTTGTTGCCGGCGCCCTCGATGCGTTATTATTGTAAGCTGTTAGCCTACCTGGTCAGGCTTGAGTCCGGTGAAGCAGAACATGCCGATCTGGTCGGTGATGTGTTGCCACGGCAGCTTGTTGCCGGCGCCCTCGATGCGTTATTATTGTAAGCTGTTAGCCTACCTGGTCAGGCTTGAGTCCGGTGAAGCAGAACATGCCGATCTGGTCGGTGATGTGTTGCCACGGCAGCTTGTTGCCGGCGCCCTCGATGCGTTATTATTGTAAGCTGTTAGCCTACCTGGTCAGGCTTGAGTCCGGTGAAGCAGAACATGCCGATCTGGTCGGTGATGTGTTGCCACGGCAGCTTGTTGCCGGCGCCCTCGATGCGTTATTATTGTAAGCTGTTAGCCTACCTGGTCAGGCTTGAGTCCGGTGAAGCAGAACATGCCGATCTGGTCGGTGATGTGTTGCCACGGCAGCTTGTTGCCGGCGCCCTCGATGCGTTATTATTGTAAGCTGTTAGCCTACCTGGTCAGGCTTGAGTCCGGTGAAGCAGAACATGCCGATCTGGTCGGTGATGTGTTGCCACGGCAGCTTGTTGCCGGCGCCCTCGATGCGTTATTATTGTAAGCTGTTAGCCTACCTGGTCAGGCTTGAGTCCGGTGAAGCAGAACATGCCGATCTGGTCGGTGATGTGTTGCCACGGCAGCTTGTTGCCGGCGCCCTCGATGCGTTATTATTGTAAGCTGTTAGCCTACCTGGTCAGGCTTGAGTCCGGTGAAGCAGAACATGCCGATCTGGTCGGTGATGTGTTGCCACGGCAGCTTGTTGCCGGCGCCCTCGATGCGTTATTATTGTAAGCTGTTAGCCTACCTGGTCAGGCTTGAGTCCGGTGAAGCAGAACATGCCGATCTGGTCGGTGATGTGTTGCCACGGCAGCTTGTTGCCGGCGCCCTCGATGCGTTATTATTGTAAGCTGTTAGCCTACCTGGTCAGGCTTGAGTCCGGTGAAGCAGAACATGCCGATCTGGTCGGTGATGTGTTGCCACGGCAGCTTGTTGCCGGCGCCCTCGATGCGTTATTATTGTAAGCTGTTAGCCTACCTGGTCAGGCTTGAGTCCGGTGAAGCAGAACATGCCGATCTGGTCGGTGATGTGTTGCCACGGCAGCTTGTTGCCGGCGCCCTCGATGCGTTATTATTGTAAGCTGTTAGCCTACCTGGTCAGGCTTGAGTCCGGTGAAGCAGAACATGCCGATCTGGTCGGTGATGTGTTGCCACGGCAGCTTGTTGCCGGCGCCCTCGATGCGTTATTATTGTAAGCTGTTAGCCTACCTGGTCAGGCTTGAGTCCGGTGAAGCAGAACATGCCGATCTGGTCGGTGATGTGTTGCCACGGCAGCTTGTTGCCGGCGCCCTCGATGCGTTATTATTGTAAGCTGTTAGCCTACCTGGTCAGGCTTGAGTCCGGTGAAGCAGAACATGCCGATCTGGTCGGTGATGTGTTGCCACGGCAGCTTGTTGCCGGCGCCCTCGATGCGTTATTATTGTAAGCTGTTAGCCTACCTGGTCAGGCTTGAGTCCGGTGAAGCAGAACATGCCGATCTGGTCGGTGATGTGTTGCCACGGCAGCTTGTTGCCGGCGCCCTCGATGCGTTATTATTGTAAGCTGTTAGCCTACCTGGTCAGGCTTGAGTCCGGTGAAGCAGAACATGCCGATCTGGTCGGTGATGTGTTGCCACGGCAGCTTGTTGCCGGCGCCCTCGATGCGTTATTATTGTAAGCTGTTAGCCTACCTGGTCAGGCTTGAGTCCGGTGAAGCAGAACATGCCGATCTGGTCGGTGATGTGTTGCCACGGCAGCTTGTTGCCGGCGCCCTCGATGCGTTATTATTGTAAGCTGTTAGCCTACCTGGTCAGGCTTGAGTCCGGTGAAGCAGAACATGCCGATCTGGTCGGTGATGTGTTGCCACGGCAGCTTGTTGCCGGCGCCCTCGATGCGTTATTATTGTAAGCTGTTAGCCTACCTGGTCAGGCTTGAGTCCGGTGAAGCAGAACATGCCGATCTGGTCGGTGATGTGTTGCCACGGCAGCTTGTTGCCGGCGCCCTCGATGCGTTATTATTGTAAGCTGTTAGCCTACCTGGTCAGGCTTGAGTCCGGTGAAGCAGAACATGCCGATCTGGTCGGTGATGTGTTGCCACGGCAGCTTGTTGCCGGCGCCCTCGATGCGTTATTATTGTAAGCTGTTAGCCTACCTGGTCAGGCTTGAGTCCGGTGAAGCAGAACATGCCGATCTGGTCGGTGATGTGTTGCCACGGCAGCTTGTTGCCGGCGCCCTCGATGCGTTATTATTGTAAGCTGTTAGCCTACCTGGTCAGGCTTGAGTCCGGTGAAGCAGAACATGCCGATCTGGTCGGTGATGTGTTGCCACGGCAGCTTGTTGCCGGCGCCCTCGATGCGTTATTATTGTAAGCTGTTAGCCTACCTGGTCAGGCTTGAGTCCGGTGAAGCAGAACATGCCGATCTGGTCGGTGATGTGTTGCCACGGCAGCTTGTTGCCGGCGCCCTCGATGCGTTATTATTGTAAGCTGTTAGCCTACCTGGTCAGGCTTGAGTCCGGTGAAGCAGAACATGCCGATCTGGTCGGTGATGTGTTGCCACGGCAGCTTGTTGCCGGCGCCCTCGATGCGTTATTATTGTAAGCTGTTAGCCTACCTGGTCAGGCTTGAGTCCGGTGAAGCAGAACATGCCGATCTGGTCGGTGATGTGTTGCCACGGCAGCTTGTTGCCGGCGCCCTCGATGCGTTATTATTGTAAGCTGTTAGCCTACCTGGTCAGGCTTGAGTCCGGTGAAGCAGAACATGCCGATCTGGTCGGTGATGTGTTGCCACGGCAGCTTGTTGCCGGCGCCCTCGATGCGTTATTATTGTAAGCTGTTAGCCTACCTGGTCAGGCTTGAGTCCGGTGAAGCAGAACATGCCGATCTGGTCGGTGATGTGTTGCCACGGCAGCTTGTTGCCGGCGCCCTCGATGCGTTATTATTGTAAGCTGTTAGCCTACCTGGTCAGGCTTGAGTCCGGTGAAGCAGAACATGCCGATCTGGTCGGTGATGTGTTGCCACGGCAGCTTGTTGCCGGCGCCCTCGATGCGTTATTATTGTAAGCTGTTAGCCTACCTGGTCAGGCTTGAGTCCGGTGAAGCAGAACATGCCGATCTGGTCGGTGATGTGTTGCCACGGCAGCTTGTTGCCGGCGCCCTCGATGCGTTATTATTGTAAGCTGTTAGCCTACCTGGTCAGGCTTGAGTCCGGTGAAGCAGAACATGCCGATCTGGTCGGTGATGTGTTGCCACGGCAGCTTGTTGCCGGCGCCCTCGATGCGTTATTATTGTAAGCTGTTAGCCTACCTGGTCAGGCTTGAGTCCGGTGAAGCAGAACTTGCCGATCTGGTCGGTGATGTGTTGCCACGGCAGCTTGTTGCCGGCGCCCTCGATGCGTTATTATTGTAAGCTGTTAGCCTACCTGGTCAGGCTTGAGTCCGGTGAAGCAGAACATGCCGATCTGGTCGGTGATGTGTTGCCACGGCAGCTTGTTGCCGGCGCCCTCGATGCGTTATTATTGTAAGCTGTTAGCCTACCTGGTCAGGCTTGAGTCCGGTGAAGCAGAACATGCCGATCTGGTCGGTGATGTGTTGCCACGGCAGCTTGTTGCCGGCGCCCTCGATGCGTTATTATTGTAAGCTGTTAGCCTACCTGGTCAGGCTTGAGTCCGGTGAAGCAGAACATGCCGATCTGGTCGGTGATGTGTTGCCACGGCAGCTTGTTGCCGGCGCCCTCGATGCGTTATTATTGTAAGCTGTTAGCCTACCTGGTCAGGCTTGAGTCCGGTGAAGCAGAACATGCCGATCTGGTCGGTGATGTGTTGCCACGGCAGCTTGTTGCCGGCGCCCTCGATGCGTTATTATTGTAAGCTGTTAGCCTACCTGGTCAGGCTTGAGTCCGGTGAAGCAGAACATGCCGATCTGGTCGGTGATGTGTTGCCACGGCAGCTTGTTGCCGGCGCCCTCGATGCGTTATTATTGTAAGCTGTTAGCCTACCTGGTCAGGCTTGAGTCCGGTGAAGCAGAACATGCCGATCTGGTCGGTGATGTGTTGCCACGGCAGCTTGTTGCCGGCGCCCTCGATGCGTTATTATTGTAAGCTGTTAGCCTACCTGGTCAGGCTTGAGTCCGGTGAAGCAGAACATGCCGATCTGGTCGGTGATGTGTTGCCACGGCAGCTTGTTGCCGGCGCCCTCGATGCGTTATTATTGTAAGCTGTTAGCCTACCTGGTCAGGCTTGAGTCCGGTGAAGCAGAACATGCCGATCTGGTCGGTGATGTGTTGCCACGGCAGCTTGTTGCCGGCGCCCTCGATGCGTTATTATTGTAAGCTGTTAGCCTACCTGGTCAGGCTTGAGTCCGGTGAAGCAGAACATGCCGATCTGGTCGGTGATGTGTTGCCACGGCAGCTTGTTGCCGGCGCCCTCGATGCGTTATTATTGTAAGCTGTTAGCCTACCTGGTCAGGCTTGAGTCCGGTGAAGCAGAACATGCCGATCTGGTCGGTGATGTGTTGCCACGGCAGCTTGTTGCCGGCGCCCTCGATGCGTTATTATTGTAAGCTGTTAGCCTACCTGGTCAGGCTTGAGTCCGGTGAAGCAGAACATGCCGATCTGGTCGGTGATGTGTTGCCACGGCAGCTTGTTGCCGGCGCCCTCGATGCGTTATTATTGTAAGCTGTTAGCCTACCTGGTCAGGCTTGAGTCCGGTGAAGCAGAACATGCCGATCTGGTCGGTGATGTGTTGCCACGGCAGCTTGTTGCCGGCGCCCTCGATGCGTTATTATTGTAAGCTGTTAGCCTACCTGGTCAGGCTTGAGTCCGGTGAAGCAGAACATGCCGATCTGGTCGGTGATGTGTTGCCACGGCAGCTTGTTGCCGGCGCCCTCGATGCGTTATTATTGTAAGCTGTTAGCCTACCTGGTCAGGCTTGAGTCCGGTGAAGCAGAACATGCCGATCTGGTCGGTGATGTGTTGCCACGGCAGCTTGTTGCCGGCGCCCTCGATGCGTTATTATTGTAAGCTGTTAGCCTACCTGGTCAGGCTTGAGTCCGGTGAAGCAGAACATGCCGATCTGGTCGGTGATGTGTTGCCACGGCAGCTTGTTGCCGGCGCCCTCGATGCGTTATTATTGTAAGCTGTTAGCCTACCTGGTCAGGCTTGAGTCCGGTGAAGCAGAACATGCCGATCTGGTCGGTGATGTGTTGCCACGGCAGCTTGTTGCCGGCGCCCTCGATGCGTTATTATTGTAAGCTGTTAGCCTACCTGGTCAGGCTTGAGTCCGGTGAAGCAGAACATGCCGATCTGGTCGGTGATGTGTTGCCACGGCAGCTTGTTGCCGGCGCCCTCGATGCGTTATTATTGTAAGCTGTTAGCCTACCTGGTCAGGCTTGAGTCCGGTGAAGCAGAACATGCCGATCTGGTCGGTGATGTGTTGCCACGGCAGCTTGTTGCCGGCGCCCTCGATGCGTTATTATTGTAAGCTGTTAGCCTACCTGGTCAGGCTTGAGTCCGGTGAAGCAGAACATGCCGATCTGGTCGGTGATGTGTTGCCACGGCAGCTTGTTGCCGGCGCCCTCGATGCGTTATTATTGTAAGCTGTTAGCCTACCTGGTCAGGCTTGAGTCCGGTGAAGCAGAACATGCCGATCTGGTCGGTGATGTGTTGCCACGGCAGCTTGTTGCCGGCGCCCTCGATGCGTTATTATTGTAAGCTGTTAGCCTACCTGGTCAGGCTTGAGTCCGGTGAAGCAGAACATGCCGATCTGGTCGGTGATGTGTTGCCACGGCAGCTTGTTGCCGGCGCCCTCGATGCGTTATTATTGTAAGCTGTTAGCCTACCTGGTCAGGCTTGAGTCCGGTGAAGCAGAACATGCCGATCTGGTCGGTGATGTGTTGCCACGGCAGCTTGTTGCCGGCGCCCTCGATGCGTTATTATTGTAAGCTGTTAGCCTACCTGGTCAGGCTTGAGTCCGGTGAAGCAGAACATGCCGATCTGGTCGGTGATGTGTTGCCACGGCAGCTTGTTGCCGGCGCCCTCGATGCGTTATTATTGTAAGCTGTTAGCCTACCTGGTCAGGCTTGAGTCCGGTGAAGCAGAACATGCCGATCTGGTCGGTGATGTGTTGCCACGGCAGCTTGTTGCCGGCGCCCTCGATGCGTTATTATTGTAAGCTGTTAGCCTACCTGGTCAGGCTTGAGTCCGGTGAAGCAGAACATGCCGATCTGGTCGGTGATGTGTTGCCACGGCAGCTTGTTGCCGGCGCCCTCGATGCGTTATTATTGTAAGCTGTTAGCCTACCTGGTCAGGCTTGAGTCCGGTGAAGCAGAACATGCCGATCTGGTCGGTGATGTGTTGCCACGGCAGCTTGTTGCCGGCGCCCTCGATGCGTTATTATTGTAAGCTGTTAGCCTACCTGGTCAGGCTTGAGTCCGGTGAAGCAGAACATGCCGATCTGGTCGGTGATGTGTTGCCACGGCAGCTTGTTGCCGGCGCCCTCGATGCGTTATTATTGTAAGCTGTTAGCCTACCTGGTCAGGCTTGAGTCCGGTGAAGCAGAACATGCCGATCTGGTCGGTGATGTGTTGCCACGGCAGCTTGTTGCCGGCGCCCTCGATGCGTTATTATTGTAAGCTGTTAGCCTACCTGGTCAGGCTTGAGTCCGGTGAAGCAGAACATGCCGATCTGGTCGGTGATGTGTTGCCACGGCAGCTTGTTGCCGGCGCCCTCGATGCGTTATTATTGTAAGCTGTTAGCCTACCTGGTCAGGCTTGAGTCCGGTGAAGCAGAACATGCCGATCTGGTCGGTGATGTGTTGCCACGGCAGCTTGTTGCCGGCGCCCTCGATGCGTTATTATTGTAAGCTGTTAGCCTACCTGGTCAGGCTTGAGTCCGGTGAAGCAGAACATGCCGATCTGGTCGGTGATGTGTTGCCACGGCAGCTTGTTGCCGGCGCCCTCGATGCGTTATTATTGTAAGCTGTTAGCCTACCTGGTCAGGCTTGAGTCCGGTGAAGCAGAACATGCCGATCTGGTCGGTGATGTGTTGCCACGGCAGCTTGTTGCCGGCGCCCTCGATGCCGCCGCGCAGCGCGGTGCGCATCGAGATGATGCGGTCGGCCATGTGCTTAACGTCCTTCAGCCTGAAATATTCAGACAATCTTTTGAAAACGTGTGCGGGAAGAGGCCTTGCGAATGCTTGCTTTGCGATGGAAGCGACCTTGTGTTGGAAATGTTGAAAAAACCGGCCAAGTGCGAGTCGGACTCGCGCACGAAGGGTTCCATACCATTATCTATAAAAATGGCAAAAAATCACGTTTGTTGTATGGGAGCCCCCTCAAATATTTATTTTATCCTGTTTCTTAGTATTTGTTGTTATAGCGGCAACAGAAATACATCATCTGTGAAAATTTCAACTGTCTAACAATCACGGTTCATGAGATACGGACAGACAGACAGACGGACAGCGGAGTCTTAGTAATAGGGTCCCGTTTTACCCTTTGGGTACGGAACCCTAAATAATACTGAGTCACTTAAATTTGATCTGATGTAAGGTCTAACGTATCTTAAAATTGGGCCTAAAGTCAACATAATCAATAATCTGTATGAACCGTAACATTTCATTGATAGCTGCTATCATCGTCATCGCTTGCTTTTAAGGCTAATCGTGCTAATATTGTAATAATTGAAGGGGTATAGATAGGTCATTACTTATTTACACTTATTTTGTTGAAATGGCCTAGAACTGAGCTCCATTGAATAACAATTCTACGCGCCACATGCGCGGCCCCCGGGCTGATATACCGCCGATTAAGCCGAACCACGCTTAAGTTAATTGTAGCAACGCGAATCTGTGGGACCGCGTCGCATCGGATATCTACTGTGATACCACAGTATAAGAAACTAGAACCGTAGGCAAGCTTCATTCATCTTACGAATTTACCCACCCGCTTAGCGTAACCGCTCAAGAGTCAGGGTTGTCGAAAATATGTTTGGAGAGATATTAATTTCTTTATAATTACTTGATTCATTTTCAAGCATTTCATAAGTAGGTATGTAGTTATTTTATAAACATTCTCTCACTCATATCTTTAAATAGAAATAGATAAGTTTAGAAAAGGCGGCCATTTTTTTTCGTTTTCATAATCGTTATCTAAGTTAAAAAAGCCCCTATTTTTATACGAACCCTAGGTTGGATTTTCAAAAAGTGGCCATCTTGATATTCTTTAATACGTCCCGATTTTGTTCAAAATCGATCTCTGAGGGTCCGACGGGCTTCTTAATATGAATCCGAGGTTAGATTTTCAAAAAGTGGCCGCCATCTTGAAATTCTTGAAATACGGTCCGAATTCATTCAAATCGATATCTGAGGGTCTGAGTGGCTTCTTAATACGAATCCGAGGACGGATTTTCAAAAAATGGCCGCCATCTTGAATGTTTTTAAATACGGCCAGATTTCGTTCAAAATCGATATCTGAGGGTCCGAGGGGCCCCTTAATACGAATCCGAGTTTGGATGGTCAAAAAGTGGCCGCCATCTTGAAATTCTTTAAATGCGGCCCGTTTTCGTTCAAAATCGATAACTGAAGGTCCGAGGGGCGTTTTAGCACGAATCCCACCTCGGATTCGTATTAAGAGGCCCCTCCGGCCCTCAGATATCGATTTTGAACAAAATCAAACCGTATTTAAAGAACTTCAAGATGGCGACCTTTTTTACAATCCAAGCTCGGATACATATTAAGAGGCCCCACGGACCCTCAGATATCGATTTTGAACAAAATCAGACCGTATTTAAAGAACTTCAAGATGGCGACCTTTTTTCCCACGGATTTATATTAAAAGACCTCTTGAGCCCTCTGATATCAATTTGGAACAATTTAAGTGACATTATTAAAAAAAACCCTAAACCTTGCCGATATTTAAAGTCGGTTTTATAAAGTCAAACTTGACACCCCTTCAGAATAGTTAGCGCAAACTCATATGAGTTTGCGCTAGATGTCCTCGTCTCCAGCTTCCCCGCGTGCCCCCCATCGTTGGCCCGCGTAGCCCCGAGCTTGCAGACTTTATGTAGTTAGACTGTGGTGATACTGACCACAAGCACTTGAGCTGTTCATCGGTTAGGATGGTCTGCACGATGCGCGCGCCGTACAGCGGCGGGTTGGAGTACATCACGCGGATCATGATCTTGAGCTGGGACATGATGATCTTGGCGGTGTCCTCGTTGCCGCAGCAGATCGTGAGCGCGCCGGCGCGCTCGCCGTATAGACCTGGAATTAGAAAGATATTTTTCACCTCACTAGCTCGGAAAGACCTTTTCTCAAAAATGGCCCGCAAAGTGAACATAACTCGCTACATATTGAAAGGTAAAGTGTATAGTTTAAGGCCAGATCAAAATTAAAAAATAAAAAACATTGCAGGCCGCCTGGAATGTTACATATAAATTCCTTTATTTGTCGAGTGCCAAACTTTTTAAAAAGTAGAAACTGGCATATAAAAGAAGGCACAGGCCGTATTCAGCCAAATCAAGTCGTATTTTTGTGTTGCAAACGCTACATTTTTGTACGAGTCTCAAATAGTTTGCGTTTTTCGGTGGAAAAATACACTTGCGATTCTGTTTAAAAAAAATATTATGACGTTTAATTTTATGTAATTTGTAGTATCCTCAATTTGTATTTAATAGTAAAGCTTGATTTCAATCTAGTCTTTTTTATTCCCCATTTTTGAGAAAAGCACTATATTAGCCTCAGCCGGAATGGCAATTGCAGACTTCGTATTATAATTAAACGGACTCGCAAGCTCGTCCGTTTAAACAAATACTTAGCCTGCAATTGCCTCCTTCCCGGCCACGGCAATAATGTACTATTTCACCTCACTAGCTCGGAAAGCCCTATTTGTATGTTTAATATCTAGACCCCGCTATCGGAGGTGCAAATTGGTAGCTGTCAAGTTCTTAGGGATGGGAAAATTATTTATGATATCGATATCGATACTCTTACCTTATTCTGTAGGTACATTTAGTTTTTTATCTATCCAAATATCATAAACCCTCCATGATGCGTTCAAGAACCGCACATTATGACCACATTTCTTATCTGTGAAAATGTTATTATTGCAAAATAATAATATTCATTTAATTTCATATTCTAATATCAGTCGAGATGACGTTTAGTTCGAAATGAATTGTCAATTTGCATACAAATTTGACAAATGTCGCACGTAAGTAAGATATCGAACGATATGATAGTTGGATCCGACTCTAGTTTCTCTGAATTAAAAAAAAAAAACTATGACAGCTGCCAGAAAACAACGCCGCGATGCCGGTCATAATATGCGGCTCCTGAATGCATCATGGAGGCTTATGATATGTGGATAGATAAAGTAGTGTATGTACGAGTAACTGTACATAATTATTAAGACACTCGTGTGATGTTATTATAAAACTCGCCTTCGGCTCGTTTCATAAACCCACACTCGTGTTTAATACCCTTCATTATGTACTGTCACATAAACTACTATTATAGGTTTTTAGGTTGCATCTTAATTTGATTATTTGTATCATAGCCGAAGAAGTTTTGGCTTTTTTTGCCGCATCTCGAATAGGGAACATTACTGCAATGTTCTGCCGCCAGAGGCAGCACTACCGCTAATAGTAAAACAGTATAGGAATATAGGAATTCACACACACATGCACAATTGATTGTCAAATGAGTGACAAGGATGCTTGCATAGACAATACCGCAAGTGGGAACGAGATACAATGTCAACACTGCTAGTGTCGCCACCTACGAAGAGTTTTGCGTAATGTTCCCTATTGAAAGGGCGGATTTTGTTTAAACATTCTTACGACTTTCTTTTCTCATGACAAGTCGGTTGTCCCCGGTTTTCTTCCAGATTTAGGCAAATCTTGGAGAGTAGGTACAGAAGTCACCAAAGAGCGTAGCCGTGTTTTGAGTAGGGCTTATTCTACCTAAATTTCATAATACCTTATTCACGATTACCCCTAATTTTCAAATTACCATGGGCTCATAATACCTAAATCTCAAATTGTCTCATTCTTAAAATGAACGAAATTCATAATGACTTTGACCCAAAACGTCATATTCTCTAAATACCTAAAGATTGAAATGCACAAATTCCTTCAAATACCGAATGACTTCTGTCATTTCTATGACAAAATATTAAAACTAAATTGTTTTGAAGTTTAGGCATTATGAGACTAAGCCAGGGGGGAGACAGTGACATACCCGTTGACGTTTGATATAGATAGAGCTACCATCTTGTACCGCACCTAAAAACTTACTATTCCGCAAAGTAGATTTTCGGTTACTAAAATAATGGCACAGGATGTCGCTATAAAATCCATGTAAAATTATGAGTTATAAAATGTTTTGGATATTATTCTTTAATAGTATTTTGAAATAAAATAAAATAACATTATTCAATAATGTAATTTACATGAATTCTACTGTTTGTTACATTAACTTTATTTTTCACTTGGCCACATTTGCCTAACCAACCCCTCTATGGTTTTGACGGCAACTGCTGTGAAGTATGGTGAACCAACTCTTTGGTTTGGTTTCTCTGTTAGATTTTTTTTATGTCAAATTGTCTTACGTATTTTTACTATAAATCAAACAATAAGTAACATTAAATATATACTGCTTTATTGTTGTCACGTGCTCCTCCTCTTCGCTGTTCAGAAGTAACTTCAGGTCCCTGCATTCTTAGTCTTCTTTTGTTGATGTGTTGTTTTGCGCATATACGAGTACTGATATACTGGACACACAAATGCCCAGATTATGAGCTGTTGGCTGTTAAACCGATGGTAAGTTTATATTTTACGTATTACGTGATTCACTAACAATAACAGTGAAGTGAAACTAGATATGTCAACTTGTCCTAAACATCCGTGTTCTTACTGTTTCAGATATACCAACCCATCGTTTCAAGAATCCCTACAAGATTCCTGAGCAATTCAAAGCTATACTCTTGTTGTTTGAAAGTTGGAGAAATCATCCGATTATGACTACTATAGGAAGAAGATCATTTGTGACAACTATTTTACAGATGCTGACAAAACCCATAACAACTGTACCTAGAAATAGATTAGCAGTGCCTTCGCTTTATTTAGCTGGTAAGCTTCAGCTAGATGTTCATTATGAATTATATAAGCGGAAATGTGAAGTACCTCTTCATTCTGCGGCTACTCTATGAGTACAAATACAAGACGATGATCTACCGACATACTTTACTGTTGAAAAAAAAAAACACTGAAATTCGTAGGAAACATATATATATTTCCGACAAACCTTCAAGGATATTTGTTAGTAAAGTCTTTATTAAAAGGGATTAAGAACTTTTGACGTCTTCGATTGCGTAGTTACTTTGATGCTGACTGTACCCTTTACTCCGAAATAAACATGATTATATTATATAATAAGTTTTGGGAATAAAGGCGTGAATCTACGTTTATGCATGTAGGGATGTCTATATATATTTTGTGAATGTAGGAAAAACAGGATAGAATAAAACAATCACCATAATAGGAATTCTGGTACCTAAGTTATTTTGACATTTATGCAAATATTGTAATTTTTATCGTGAAATAAATTATTATGAATCATCTGCTTGACTTGAGATTTTATCCATTATTTAATTTGATCGTGTTAAGATTTCACTTACACTGTTATTTTCGAATGCATTTTCTACTTTGGAGATAAGCATGTCAATTGAATTTCTTTCGCCCACAAAAAGATTTTTGTTTGCAAGAATTTAAATCGACTTGCTTAACGCCAAAGATTACCTGGGGCGATTTTTCTATCGTTGTCGATTATAATTTTCGTAAGAATTTTATAAAATTCGGTAGGTTCGAAGAGCTTGTGATTCTAAAAACCCCATTGAGTTAAGAATATCACGTTTTTCACTCAATGGAAAAAATGTAGGAAATTGTGCGGACATTGTACAGAATCACGAGCTCTTCCAACCAACAAAAGTTTTATCCAATTCTGACGAAAACAAAATCGACAACGATAGAAAAATTTGCCCAACTAGTAGTAAAGTATGCTTTGTATGTATGTGTAGGTACTGTTTCCACACGCACACATACATAGTTAGTTTCGGGAGCATTAAAAGATGGCGCTATCAAACAGGTTTCCATTAAATTCTTCAAGAGGGCACTCTTTAGCTATATACTTACTTTACTCTTTGGACTAAGCTATTTTGAAATTCGGCCATATTTAGAATATGGTGTTATGACAAAAAAAGTTAGGTATTCTGTGATTTAGGTATTTTGACACTAAGTTCTTTTGAGATCTAGGAGTATTGGTAAAAGGGTAAAATGGAAAATAGGTGGAATAAGCCTTACTCCGTGTTTTCATGGAAAATCGGCCCTTCCACCAAATGTTTACTGTATTTTTTTATTATTTATTAAGAGCCCTCATGGCAAGTATTATTTCCTGTGAGTTTCAGCTTCCTATCTTTGTTATTTTCTGTGATATGATTTTTTTAAACTTTTTTACGAAAACAAAAATAAACCCACACTGGCTAATGCGATTTACGTAAACATTTGGTACAGTAATCTATATGTAGAGACTCACGTATTCTTTAAATAATATTTTATTTTATCAAAAAAATCTTGGATAAATGTAGGAGATAAAACTAAAGTATTTTTTTTTCTGGCTTTCTAGAAAAGCGACACCAACAGTTCTTCGTTAGGTAATTGCTTATACTTATAAAGATCTGCAATGTGTATTTTTTTCAAAATAATCCAGTTGGTACTTCATACTAGAAAATGGAAAATTAAAGGATAAGGTATACCCATACCAGATATTTTAGTCGCAAAAGAGATTATGCACATTGCAACCTCTTTATTATTAACGTTATAGCTACTGGCAGATTACATTTTTAAGGGTATTTCGTGCAATCATTACAGTTTGACATTGACATACGTAATAAATACCCTTAAGAATGTAATCTGCCAGTACCTATCACGTTAACAATAAAGAGGTTGCAATGTGTATAATCTCTTTTGCGACTAAAATATCTGGTATGGGTATACCTTATCCTTTAATTTTCCATTTTCTAGTATGAAGTACCAACTGGATTATTTTGAAAAAAATACTCATTGCAGATCTTTATATAAGCAATTACCTAACGAAGAACTGTTGGTGTCGCTTTTCTAGAAAGCCAGAAAAAAAAATACTTTAGTTTTATTTCCTACATTTATCCAAGATTTTTTTTGAAAAAAAAAAAAATTATTTAAAGAATACGTGAGTCTCTATTATATAGAATACTGTACCTACAAAAAAAATACAGTATACATTTGGTCGAAGGGCCGATTTTCCATGAAAACACGGCTACGCTCTTTATTTATTATCTTGGGCACGCCCGCGGGACTCAACTCGTACTTTTTAACCAGTTTTCTAATCGTCATACCTTTTATTTTGCACCAATCGTCCAAAATATTTTTACGAACATGTAAGCTAATTCGCCCCATGTTGACAGTTTGACAAAAGTAGTAATTGCTTTTTGTTGCAATTAAAAGAAAAGAATATAGTTCGTTATTAAAAAAAAATATGCCGATTTTATGTACGTACCAGTTTTTAGAGATGCCTAAAGTTGTCTACTTTCTTTCCGATACGGTCCTTATTCGCAAAACACGACGGTTCAACGAATTTTTGCTATTAAAATGGACGATGTTTGACCACAGAAAACTGTGACGCCACTACTTATCCCTATTTTCACGCGAGCAAAGAGCTCGGTTGCCCAGGTACTAATTTATAAAACAAGCAGGGAAGCGGTTATTTTCAAAAGGACACTGTTTTTAGTACAATAGTCTGCCCCCCCCCCCCCCCCCCCCCCTTAATCTTGTTTCGTCATCAGGGGTTTAGTATTTTACTACATGTTAACTTTAACAGGTAAAATGATTACAATATGATCGTCTCAACGCAATCATATCAATAATTGCAATAGACTATACTTCGTTTTTTTTAGCATTAGAGAGACCTTTGCAGAACGAGATATAAGGTTTTTTATCGGGCACACTCTGCGGATCGAACAGTGAATACGAGTTAATAAATATCACGTATTTATTATCATGTTTAAGTAATACATACATTACTCAGTGTTGTGAATAGATAAGAAACATAATATTAGTTAATTTATATTCTAAGATGAAAAGATAAGAATTTTAATAAATTGCATATGCAATTTTTCATGGAAAGGTTGTACATTAAAAAACCTAAAGAGGCAGAGTTCTCACACAATGGTCTATTTTTAAACGTCACTGTCACTATCTGTAATTCACTCATGTGGGTTTTTCATTCGAGTTCATATTGTTTTTTTGTTTTTCATTCGAGTTTATTAGTTGTTGATCTATCTAGATATTTTGTTTGTTGGTGCACATTTACAATGTATGAAGCCGAGACTGGCCCGAGTGGGCTACAGAAGTCACAGCCGGTTCCGGCTAATGTTTATTCATCTCCAAAGAAGAAAAGGCAAAAGCAGAATCCTCTGACTGCCAGTGAAAAGCGGAAGCGGGTGGTGAATATTTACAAATTAGTGTCAGAAATGTGCCATGGAAAGGAGTATGTCACTTAATCAGACCGTGTGAAAAAGACTGCCGAGACTGCTGGCATATCGTTGGCTACGGTATACAACATTTTAAAAGAAAATATATGCGTTCAGCTATCGGTAAATATCAAATGATATGTACTCGTATGTAGGTACATAAGTTCCGAGAAATTTAGTGGTATCGGTCGAAATCGAAGAAGGAAGGTTTACGACCACTGCTTCTGTGTTTACCCGTTTGACAGATAATTCTAATCTTAAAAAAAACGAAGTATAGGTCAGGGAAGTGCAGTCTTATATAATCCACACTAAGTAGGCACTTCATTTTATCAGCGCGGTAGTTTCCATTTACAAATATTATGTTTTGTTGGTATGTTATATTTATATATTGCGTATCTAATTGTTTACTTCTTTGACCATGTTATCTTATTGACGTCACGACGTCATAGTAACAATTAAACTAATCAATGGGTCGAATTTTATAGTGATTTTGATATGAAATGTAGATGACATTAATAAAAGTTAAATTATAATGGGTTTACTTTTAAATAGGTACAACCATTTGAAATAGAAAGTACAACTAGGTCTATATTAAATACAACGTTTTTTTACGAAAGGAAAGGAAAATAGATTAAACGCATGCAATGTAAAATTAAATGCAAAAACACCTTCACAACTTAACCAAAAATGACGCTAAAAGCATTGCACACTTCATATGGGCAGCACGGCAATATGTGGCGCTCGTTTTTGCATCTTACAATACAAATATTCTTTATTGGTCACCAGAAATAGTACATAATAGAAAAAACAGAGGTAAATTAAACATAAAATGGTAGACAACAGGCGGTCTTATCGCTAAAAATCGATCTCTTCCTGACAACCTAGTATAGTCTTAGTAGTTGGAGTCTAAAAAGAACTGAATGAGTGACGGGCCGTCGATTGGACGCGAAAATTCATTCGCCATGGAAACCTGGCGGTCTTTAGGGTGGAAACAGTGCTCGACCGACGGGCAGCGCTGACGTCGGTTGGACGTAGCTATATCAATGAAAATGTATGATGGCATACAGTGCAGCGCTGATGGACTGCTACGCGCGTACGGCGGCCGTCGGTCGAGCTCGTCGGTCCGACGTACGTCGGTCGGCTGACGCGCGCGGTGTTTATATGCAAGCGTTCAGTGCGGCGCTAACCGAACGACCGACCGTACGCGCGTACGTACTATCATAAACAAAAATGAATATCGATACCGAACGTTTAATAACCTGTAGTACATCTTCATCCACCATTTTGGGAAGTTTAGCGAGTAGCTCGTCAAAACTTTTACTAGACATCAAGAAGTAGTAAAAAAAATGCCTCGTCTTCTCGTAATTTCCAAAACAGCATACAAAACTCTCCTTCAATTAGTCGATCTACAATTACTGGGTGAACATGATATCCTCTCTTTTGTTGTCTTTTTTGCCGTTTTTGTTTGCGTAAATAATATGCACATATTACTGAATTTAAAAATGGATTCATTTGTCTCTTTAACTGTACAGGTCTGAAGCACTTTGCCGTCAGTGAAGCACTAAACGCTTAATCACGACCGACGATCAGCGCGTAGGGTCAGCGCGTACGGTACGCGCTGACCGTCGGTCGAGCACTGTTTCCAGCCTTAGTGTCGGAGGTCCGTGAGCACTTAAGGGGGCTCCACGCGTTTTTGACTAGCTTTGATTTGCTCCACACGCTTTTTGACTAGTTTTGATAAGTTTTGAGTTGATATTCCTCCGTCATAACAATAGATATATTTATGGCACAAAATGTTAATTGGTTCTTCAATCCTTTATCTACATTTGCACGAGAGTTTTTTTACTAAAAAAATTATATATTTTTTTTTATGATTTACTCAAACATGGTCCAAAAAACCTCTGTTTTCGATATTAGTATGTTGTTTATGCACTCAAAAACTGGTTTTTTGGCCTAAAACTGCTAAAGTTTAGTGCCATATATCTCAAAAACTATGAGTTTTGAAGTAAATATGGGATACTATTTCGGTTAACCTCGTTGTTGGTAATACGGTAAGCCAAAAAAAACACGAAAAAACGGACGGTAACAGATCGAAGGTCATTGGGAGCTGTGAGCCCCTTAAGTGACGATAATGACTAACTCACCCATATTCTTAGCGAAGCTCTGCGCGAGCATGACCTGGTGGCCGTCTCTGACGAACTGGCGCACGGCGAAGGCGTCGTTGTCCACGTCTCCGGTCGCGAAGCCCTGGTACGCCATGTCGAAGAACGGGAACAGCTTCTTCTTCTTGATCAACTGCACAAACAAACACATTGCCAATGGGGAAGGCCGGTGAAAGGTAATTGTAGATGGCGCTCTTCTAGATTCCATACGATGAGAGAGAGATATATAAGATCGATTGTACCTAACTATGTACGGAAACCATATACAGTTCTTAGACAAAAATCTTCCCCATAGCTTTAATTCACAACCTTTTATTTTTAGCGTTTCTCGGAAAACGTTGCATTCCCACTTCGGAGCAATTCGAGACGAAACATAAAGCCATTTTCGCAAAAATATATAAAAAGTACTTGCCGCCATACAAATTTATCTTTTTTACCTACAACTATTGGAGCTGTCAGTTTGACAGTTGCCTTCCCCATTACAGCTAGGGGGAACGTCCCTTGATCGAAATAGGGGTGACTCAAAATTACTCCAAAAGAAAGAAGGCAAAAAATGTCCCATCTCAAAAAATTACGAAGCTACAACCGTTTTCATATTGCTCGTTAGAAAGAGAAAAGTCGTAGTAAATGACAATTGTTTTATTTTTTTAGTGGTCACTAGTTTTCCGTACAAAAGGAGGCCAATTCAAATCTTGCGTAAATCTTGGGACACCTTGCCAGAAGCGCCAGGTGAAAAACTAGCAGAAGCCATGACTTGGTATGTATATTTTCGTACCTAGTTAAACATTAGTAGGTAGATTTAAATAAGCGCTCCACAAATGACACACTAAAATTGAGTCAATTGCACCAACTTGCCTCAGTTTCGCGTCGTCAATGAAAACGTAAACGTGGAACGTGTCTCAGCTGTCAGATGTGCCTGGCCATTTTCAAACAGGGAATTTCGTATAGACAACATATCTCTACCTCTTTTTTAAATTACTTACATCATTGATGGATCAACTCACCTGAGACAGCTCTTTCCATTGCTCCTTAGAGGGGTCGACGCCGGTGGGGTTGTGTGCGCACGCGTGGAGCAATATAATAGAGTTCTCTGGGATTTTCTGCAATTAACAACACAAGTTAAAATTATAAATACTAAAATCGTACTTTATACGTACTGGATTATATCCGCTCGATGCGGGTGGTGCAAGACCGATCACTTTGGCATTCTTTGGGGGAGACCTATGTCCAGCAGTGGACGTCTTTCAGCAGATATCTCCATTCATACTCCACAAATTCATCGCACGTTTGTTTCCCTCGAGGCGTTTTTAAAAGCACTCGGCAATAATTATATTGTGAACACAGTTTTTAGCACGGATAATTTATAATGTCCTTACTAATAAATGGATATGTCAAATAGGAAAAGGGACTAATTTGTTTGTTTGTTTGTTTAATTTATTGGTAAAATAGATAGATTTACACGTCAACAATGAGTTTGCATTTCGACTGCATAGTTAATCTATTTAAGTATGTATTGGTAATTGGTACTCAAGTCAAGTATGGAGGTCGGATATTAGAAATGATGTTGATAAATTTTAAACTCGTAGGCATAAATGTTCCTCAAAATTAGTTTCACGTCTGTTATTGCTTGTTTGTCATAATCTTTCTGTACTGTCAAATCTTTTTTGCCCTCGCGATAACGACGTATGTTGATTACAGTATACAGAAAAGTACGGTCAGCCATAAAAGCTTGAGGCAAAAATGATTTTTTTGACAGAAAGTTTTCCAAATGACCTCTGCGCACACTTGAAGGCAGATAATACAATAATAGACTTCATACATTCATTAGCAACGACACCACTATCTTATCATAAAGGTACTATTAATCGTCGTTTACTGTTATTATTATTTCTGGTAGTGGCTTTCGGGCTGTCAAAGCCCTTATATCACTGCGACCATCGCTGATCTATTGTGATCGCCACTTACTACAATTCTTGGTCAAGTCCTGCAAACTCGAAGAATTGCAGGATTTTGTTGAACTCAAGAAATTTGATCTCCTCCGGGCACATGATGTGTTTGCCCAGGAAGGAGTTACGACTGCGCATGAGACAAGGGCAATCGGTTAGGATGTGTGTAGGCGTCTCCTCTGCTTCAAAGCAGAATCTGCACTGCCTTGTGTCACACAGTCCTATCGTTTGCATGTGCTTATTTAGGCGGCAGTGCCCAGTAAGCACCCTGACCAGCATGCGTAGACGGTTCCTACTTAGCGCCTTCGTTTACTGTTACTACCGTCAAAAAGAGTAACCAGGAAACGCTATGGATATTCCAATATGACATTAAAAGAACTTAATCTTAAACACTTTTTTTTTATACTATTTTACAGTTAAGTAGGATAAATATATCTACTGTTTTTATGTCACGCACTCGGGTGATAAAACCAGATTTCGAGAAGGTTGTTTTTTACGATTTTTTTTTGGCAGGCTTCCGTAATAATGGTTACAGGTACCCCTAATCTTGGACTAGCGTAAAATTTTTACTAAGAAAAGTAACTAATTGTAGTTCTGTCAGATTAAGCCATTTCCTATACTAGGGATACAGCGACAAAGTGCTAATAAGTGCACACTAGATAAGCAGTATGCAACTGCTCCTGCTAACATGTGACTACGTCATAGTGCAATTAGATCGCTATGCCTGACACACTTTCATAACTAACGTAACTATAGAACAAGGCTAGCCTCTCCGTGCTATCAATCATCCAATAAAACATTGTTGGGCTGTTTGAAAATATATAAGACACGTTTCAATATACACAAATAACCATTGTTTTCGTGGAGAAAACGTGCGAACTACACTGCCCAAAAGTGTCTAGTGATCAAGTATATTTTTAGCTTTTTTTTATCATACTACAATCACTGTAATACCAGCCCATCCAACCGATGCGATAATGGCAACACCGAACTAATTAAAGTTTTAAGATCCACAATAAAAGAGAGAGAGAGAGAGAGTAAGTTATTTTGTTAGCAACTCCAACACAGATAATAGAGTGACCGGAACGCCTATCATTCGATCCATTCGTTCCAGTCGCATCTATAGTTCTATACATTCATTCTTTCTCTCTCTAATAAACCAACCATGTAATTTAACGTGTTTTTGGGCATAAAATATAATAATCTTCTCTACTGAACAAGCCGACTTTTAATTACCTGGATTCCAACGAGAAACAGCGCCTACAACCACTGCATCACTGTTCAATTTTACTACAACAAACCTCTATTGCAGCAATACTCTAAAACGTACTTTTAATCCCTAGACACTTTTGGGCAGTGTAGATATAGTTAAGATTATATAGAGTGGGCTCATGAATGGTTCTTTGTTAGCCAGGTACACAATGCCTTTATCTGCTTTAGTTTGCGAACGCGTGCCATTTTTTGCAAGAAAAAGGTTAACGCCACGTAAAATATTCATTGAATAATGAACTCTGTCATCTTATTCAATAGATTCAAAATAGACTAAATTATTTAAAAAAAACTCTTTCCCAGCATGCCAGCTGTAGCTAATTTGGAATCTATTGTAAAAGATGACAGAGTTCATTATTCAATGAACATTTTATGTGGCGCTAACTTTTTTCTTACAAAAAATGGCATAAACAAAAGCAGATAAGGGCATTGTTTAACTGGCTAATAAAGAGCCATTCATAAGCCCATTTCATATAATCTAAACTATAAATAGCACTGAAACTGTGATAGGTGATATTTCCACCCGTTAAATCCTACAACGTCGATGATGCGGTAGGCAGGAGCACAGTAAGTAGGCTAGTGTTATAGTAACAGTGCTAGGTCGTCTCATACAAAAATACAAATACAAAATTCTTTATTTTCTTAAATTACAGACTAAATTTATGATAGGGATGGAGCCGCCCGGTAAGCAAACAATGCCTGTATTGGGAAGCTCCGCTCATAATAGCACAATCATCTTCTGTACGAGATGGGCGCGGTAGCCGTATAAAGCAGGGAATGCCATAACAGCTGTGTGCCATATTTTAAAGAACTGAATATCTTAACTCTTCCCTGTCTTTTTATCTTTGAAACAGCTATATTTGTTAAAACAAACCCTTCTAATTTCAAACAAGTGTCTGAGGTATCCAATAGAGACACCTATCGGGCTCACAATCTTTGCATAGTGTTCTCACGTACTGCACTGATGCAAAAAAGCGTGTTCTGCTTAGCAAGTAAAATATATAATAAAATACCCTTGCCTCTAAGACTGGCACCACTCAAGTAATTAAAAAATAATTTATGTAAATTACTCATCGAAAAATGTTATTATTCCTTGACAGACTTCTTTGCGGACAAATTTAATTGAATTCTTTTATTTCATTTATTTTTGCCTTCTTTTGACATATGCATGATTAATATGATTATTTAATAATTTTGTTGAATGTATTTTAATTTTTTTGTGTCATATGTTATGATTATGACTGTTTGTATGCCTTATGGCGAAGACATAGTGAGACCTGTAAAATGTTCATAAGACCTCTGTATTTACCTATGTTTTACGAATAAATGATTTGATTTGATTTGAATGCATAACCGAAAAATACCGGTATTCTATTTTAACGGTATGACGTCATATCGGTTGTCAAATAGCGGTTTCGGTAGCGGAACCTTTATATTTCGCTACCGAAATATAACGGTACCTTTATTTTTTCCGGTACCGTAACCGCTATTTAAAGGTACCGATATATCGACTTTGGCCTGGTGTTATTGCCAACCCGCCGGCAAAGGCTCTGCCACTTTGTATTTTTGTCTTTAAATGTTTAGTAGCCAATGCTTCCTCTGTAGAGTGCCAGCTTGCTTACTTTTCTCGATAACCTTTATAATACCGGTATTATAAAGGTTACGGTATCGTTTAAAACTGATACCGCTAACCGTTATTTCAAAACGGTTACGGTACCGTTATATTCGCGCCGCGCGCATAACCTTTATGACATAACGGTACCGTAATGGAATACCGGTTTCATACCGGTATAACCGTAAGCGAAATCAGTCCCTGGTATAAAGGTGAATCTACCTGAGATGTGCGACCGGCGTCCATGCATACAGAGTGGAGTTTATCTCCAAAAAAGTATGGGAGAATGAAAAAAGAAAAGCTGAAATGTGTGAGCTAGCGAAGCGGTATGCGAGGATAAAATCCACCAATACTATAGTATGGGCCAAAGGAATCATCGATAAGCAATATCGACGTTAGCCGCATCCTTGTTGACAGCTCGGTTTATTACCCCATCGGAACGTTTCTTTGGCCCATACTATAGCTTCACTACGCTTATCTACCTATACTATAAATTCCATCACAGTTTACAAAACATGTCTTTAACGCGTTTTGTTAAATAACATGCACAATCAGTTCGTAAAAATCAAGGTTTTGATTATCTTCCTATAATCCACCATGAAATATTCTGTAACTTATTAAAGATAAGAAAAACACGGTTTTGTCAAGACAGGTGTGAATTAGATAAGATATAATATGACAACAAAGCATAACTTAGTTTCGATCAAATAGGAAAATTTAAAAATTATTCGCCACGAGCGGGATTTGAACCCGCGACCTCTGGAATCCGTCCATTGCTCTTATCCAACTGAGCTACCGTGGGTCCCGCCAGTGCCCACGAATCTTTCAATCCCTTCACTCTTCTCATTAACCTTAAGGAGATCAGATAGGGGGAGATTTGATCGAAACTTAGAATTTCGTTAGCGGACGTTTCTGCTTAGTATAAAACTGTTAAAATGGAGTAGCGCGTTGTTACTAACGATTCTCAATGTAACTTGGGACGTTGGTGCCGTATCAGAAGTTTGTAACAACTTCACGGTAGATGTCGCTACGAGCCTCCTTAAGGTTAATTAGAAGAGTGAAGGGATTGAAAGATTCGTTGCCACTGGGGGGACTCACGGTAGCTCAGTTGGATAAGAGCAATGGACGGATTCCAGAGGTCGCGGGTTCAAATCCCGCTCGTGGCGAATAATTTTTCAATTTTCCTCTTTGATCGAAACTAAGTTATGCTTTGTTGTCATATTATATCTTATCTAATTCACACCTGGTACCATACTAAGTACATTAGGTAAATGAATAATTTTATTATTCAAACCTAAAATAATAATTATAAAAACGACTCCATACCTTTTGTGTGAAATTTGCCACCGGTACTCCGCCCTCTAGTTATCAGTGACATAAGAGCTTACGCGACTGCAAGATGGGGGTGTTACGTAAGACCCTCCTTTATATTATCACGCAATGGCCACGAGGGAGTACCGTGGTCTTTATCACAACCGGATCGAATTGGTTTTACATCAGCTGGGCTTATAAACATGTTGCCATGATAAAGAACAACCGCTTATTGTTTTTTACATCTACAAGTGCACCTAGGCAACTAGATTGACGTAATAATATACTAGTTTAATAATTACGTTTTTGGATTATTTGTTACGTTATTGCACGAATAGATTTATAATTTTATTTATATTTTTTGAAACTAAGTTAGTATTACACTAAATAAGTGGTATATTAACGCTGTGTAAATGATAAAACGTATTTTTAACGACAAGAGCTAATAACGCGTTATATTCAATGATGTCTATGGAAACAGCCATCCCTCACGCACTATACTCAACAGAAAGAGAAAGAATATTTATCTCGTGTCAAAGTCCCAGGGACAGTTTTATTTTAGTTAAAGCACAAATTAAATTAGATCACTTTATGTGAAGCGACAACCGCACTGCGGAAACTAAATATACTCAAAGAAAGACTTTTTTATTTTAAAGAAACTGCCGAACATACTCCAAAGGCGTTATGATTTAAGGAATTTTGAAAGAACTTGGTATCCAGTAAAATATCACTTCTTTTATTAGGGAGCTCTAAAGGCGTTATGGTTTAAGGAACTTTGAAAGAACTTGGTATCCAGTAAAATATCACTGCTTTTATTAGGGATCCCTGTTACCTCAGTATTTATCTTGGAAGTTTCTTGTTAAGAACTTGGATTTCTTTCACATTTTAGTTTTTGTTGGCATTGAGTTTGTGGCGGTGCCACCTATATGTATATACTAATAAATACATAATATTTACTTATATACATAACTATGATAAACTTAATTATATAAAACTCAACCTTACAACTATCTATACTTAACATGTAAAAATAAACTTATATATATTATACACACATACATAAGCATAAATAAATACATACGGATAAACAAACAGTAAATATATAAATATTAAAAAGCTAATTATCGACACAAAGTACTCACCATTACCGGCCGTGTCGATTCCAATGCCAACGCACACCAACGGGTCTTCGTGACGTCACGCACGCTGCAATGATGCGCCGGCGCCCGGCGGCTTTGAGCCGCCGCCTCCGGCAGTCCGCTACCGCATTCAACGCTAGACGCACGCCGCCTTGCGCTCTAAACATTTCGCTTGCCTTTCGCTTTTCTTGTGCTTTCTTTTACTGTGTGCCTACCTATATGCTTGTGTGTGCTTATAGAACTATTATACCGCTTAAGACAACAACTAGTGTGTGTTATTTGGACCTGCAACTCCCCGAACCCTGCACGTAAGTTTGTAGAACATAATACAAAGATTGTTTACAATCACATCTACACTGGTGACCCCTTTGGTTGAACTTTAAACGTAACCTTACTGAAGAGTGCAAATGGTTGACGGGGTAGGAAATAATGTTGCTCAAGGCGCACAAATACCAACGCAAGCACTGGTAGCGCCACCCGCTATGGAACTTCCCGCGGCACAGCCACCGCCGCCCGCCGCGCAGTTGTCCAATGGTGCCGACACATTCCGAGTCGGAGTACGAATGCCACCATTTTGGCCACAAGAACCAGCTGTTTGGTTTGCACAAGTAGAAGGTCAGTTTGTGTTATCCAACATCACAGCCGACGCGACAAAATTTTACTATGTACTGTCACAGCTAGATCATCAGTACGCCGCGGAAATTAAGGACATTATTGTCAACCCGCCTGCTACTAACAAGTATGAAAAGCTAAAAACCGAGCTCATATCCAGGTTGTCAGCGTCCCGAGAGAAGGAACTGAAGAGATTGTTGATCCACGAAGAGTTAGGAGACCGTAAACCATCACAGTTCCTGCGACATCTCCAACATCTTGCTGGTCCACAGGTACATGAAGATCTATTAAGAACAATATGGATTAATCGCTTACCCATGAATATCCAGGCAGCTATAGCTTCACAGCCGACGCCGCAGACACTCGAGACCCTGGCAGGTACCGCGGACCGCGTTTGGGACCTCACTCCTCCTAGCCCGCAGATAGCAAGTACGTCCACCAGCGCTATGACACATAATTCTACCATTGACTTCATGGCTAATCAAATAGCCGAATTAACTAGGCAGATGCACGATATGCGAGCGGAGCTGAACTCGAGATCTCGGCCCAGGAGTAGGCATAATGGACCACAGAGGGACAACCGCAGCCGCAGTCGTGGGGCTAATCAAAATCGGTCCCAATCAAGCTACCGCAGATGGCCCGTATGCTGGTATCATTCCAAATTTCAGTCACAAGCAACGAAATGCGTCAAGCCTTGCGATTTCACTTCGGGAAACGGTCAGAGCAGTCGATAATGGCGGCCAACGATTGCTCAAGCTCCGGTCGCCTGTTCGTAACAGACCGTCGTACCAAAATGCAGTTTCTCGTTGACACAGGTAGCGATCTCTGCGTTTTTCCACGGACATCCCTACGAGAACACCGACCTAAAACCAAATACCAACTTTATGCTGCCAACGGTTCTGTCATCAACACCTACGGCCACGCACAACTACATTTGGATCTCGGCCTCCGTCGGGAGTTCAGTTGGCAATTTGTGGTGGCTGATGTCACAAAAGCAATAATAGGAGTCGACTTCCTATCTTTCTACAATTTAGTCGTCGACTGCCGACACAAACGCTTGATGGACAACACGACATCCCTCTCTACGATGGCAGTATCATCCGCATCGGCAGATATCATATCATCCATCAAGACATCTTTTGGTGAGTCGAAGTATAATGACTTAATGCGAGACTTTCCAGAGATCACACGTCCACCAGGAGTACACCGGGAAGTCAAACATAGCACGGTCCACTATATTAAAACCACCGATGGCCCACCAATCCACTGCACACCCAGAAGGTTAGCACCGGATAAGCTCAAAATAGCTAAGCAGGAATTTGAGTCCATGCTCAAATGTGGAACATCAAGACCGTCGTTGAGCCCTTGGTCTTCACCACTACATCTAGCACCCAAAAAAGATAATGGTTGGAGACCATGTGGTGACTATAGGCAATTGAACGCACGAACAATACCTGATCGTTACCCAATACGCCACATTCACGACTTCGCTCATCAGCTCGCCGGATGCAAGGTCTTCTCGACAATCGACTTAGTAAAGGCGTACAACCAGATTCCGGTCAACGATGAGGACATACCGAAGACTGCTATTTCGACCCCGTTTGGCCTGTACGAGTTCCCATTCATGACGTTTGGACTCAGGAATGCAGGTCAAACGTTCCAGCGCTTCGTAGACGAAGTCACACGAGGTATGGATTTTATTTACGCCTACTTAGACGACTTTCTCATCTTCTCGCCTGATGATGAAACACATGAAGATCATCTGCGGCAGCTCTTCACGAGGTTGAAGGAATACGGGATCGTGATCAATCCATCCAAATGCGTCTTTGGAGTTCCTGAAGTCAAGTTCCTGGGGTATCACATCTCAGCTGACGGCACGAAACCCCTGGAAACTAAAGTTGAAGCCATCCAATCATTCCCTACGCCGAAAACTGTCAAAGAGCTAAGAAGGTTCCTTGGGATGATAAACTTCTATCGTAGATTTATCCCTCAAGCTGCTCAACTCCAGGCTCCACTACATAAACTGCTCACCGGATCCGTAAAAGGATCACACCCAGTCGACCTGAAAGACGAAAAACTAAAGGCTTTCCTCGACTGCAAAACTAGCCTTTGCCACGCAGCGCTCTTAGCCCACCCAGACTGCAATGCTCCCCTAGCCTTGGTAACAGATGCCTCTGATACAGCTGTGGGTGCGGTGATCCAACAGAAGATAGAAGACTCTTGGCAGCCACTTGCATTTTATTCCAAGAAGCTAAGTACAGCACAGCAGAAATACTCGCCGTATGATCGAGAACTGCTGGCTATATACAATGCGATCAAGTATTTTAAGCACATGTTGGAAGCGCAAGTATTCACAGTTTTCACCGATCACAAACCCTTATGCTTCGCGTTTACAACAAACAAGTCAAATTGTTCACCGAGGCAATTCCGACATCTTGATTACATTTCCCAATTCACAACTGACATAAAACATATCTCAGGAAAAAACAATGTTGTCGCGGACACGTTATCAAGAATTGAGGAACTCGAGGTGCCAGTCGATTTGTCACAACTCGCCGAAGCACAAGACTTTGATCAAGAGCTCAAGAAGATCTTAAATGGGGACAGAAATTACAACATCAGCTTAAAGAAACTGACGATACCAGGGACAACCACAACACTATACTGCGATGACAGCACTTCGACTCTCAGGCCATACGTACCACCCGAGCACAGACAACAAGTTTTTAATAGCCTGCACTCACTCAGCCATCCAGGGATTAAGGCATCCGCAAGACTCGTGGCTGAACGATTTGTGTGGCCGAGCGTAAACAAAGATTGTCGCGACTGGGCTCGCGCCTGCGTACCCTGCCAGAAGTCGAAGATCAGCAGACATGTCCAAGCACCTTTGGGTACTTACCAGTTACCTAAAACTAGATTTACCCATGTGCACATCGACATCATAGGACCAATGCCTCCATCTCAAGGTTTTAAATACTGCCTCACAGCCATAGACCGCTTCACGCGCTGGCCCGAAGCTATACCAATGATGGACATAACAGCAGAGACTGTAGCAAAATCTCTTCTACTTTCTTGGATCTCCAGATTTGGATGCCCTATTGACATCGTAACGGATAGAGGTGCACAATTTGAGTCTGCTCTTTTCAAGTATCTGGCGAAGATATCTGGTTTCAAGCATCGACGCACCACCGCATATCATCCGGCCTCTAACGGATTGATTGAGCGTCTACACAGGCAGCTGAAGGCAGCAATCACCTGTCATGCACAAGAAAGCTGGACAGAAGCCTTACCTTTAGTCCTGATGGGCGTAAGGAGCGCCTACAAAGAAGAGCTGCAAACTTCATCCGCAGAATTGGTATATGGCGAACCACTCAGACTGCCTGGGGAATTCTTCCATCCTAGCACCGACACAACATCCGATCTTACCGACTTCACTGCCCGCCTAAAGAATATAATGCAGAAGCTTCAACCTGTGCCTACCTCAAGGCATGGTTCGAAGAAGACATTTATATTCAAAGACTTAGCATCTTCCACCCACGTTTTCTTAAGAGAAGACGCTGTGCGTGGTGCGCTAAAGGCAGCATACACGGGACCACATGCAGTGCTAGAAAGAGGAGAGAAGTTCTTCAAGTTACAAGTAAAAGGAAAGACTAACACCGTATCTATTGACCGCTTGAAGCCGGCATACTTACTTACCGAGACGATGCCACGGCCCGCGACGAAGCAAGTATACCCTGAAAAAGAGAAGGAGAGAGAACCTGAAAAAGAGAAGGAGAGAAAACCAGAAAAAGAGAAGAAAATACCTCTAAAAGAGAAATTAAGAGAAACAGAAAAAGATAAAAAGGTAATAAGGCAAACCAGATCAGGCCGAAAAGTTACCTTTCCAGATTATTATCGCCCGTGAGACGGTCTCTGGAGGGGACTGATGTGGCGGTGCCACCTATATGTATATACTAATAAATACATAATATTTACTTATATACATAACTATGATAAACTTAATTATATAAAACTCAACCTTACAACTATCTATACTTAACATGTAAAAATAAACTTATATATATTATACACACATACATAAGCATAAATAAATACATACGGATAAACAAACAGTAAATATATAAATATTAAAAAGCTAATTATCGACACAAAGTACTCACCATTACCGGCCGTGTCGATTCCAATGCCAACGCACACCAACGGGTCTTCGTGACGTCACGCACGCTGCAATGATGCGCCGGCGCCCGGCGGCTTTGAGCCGCCGCCTCCGGCAGTCCGCTACCGCATTCAACGCTAGACGCACGCCGCCTTGCGCTCTAAACATTTCGCTTGCCTTTCGCTTTTCTTGTGCTTTCTTTTACTGTGTGCCTACCTATATGCTTGTGTGTGCTTATAGAACTATTATACCGCTTAAGACAACAACTAGTGTGTGTTATTTGGACCTGCAACTCCCCGAACCCTGCACGTAAGTTTGTAGAACATAATACAAAGATTGTTTACAATCACATCTACAAGTTTACATTCATAGTCTCTATCGCTGTAGTGTACGCGAAACTCAATGCATCTCCACGTGTACATATTATGATTGTGATTATTTAATGAGCCGACTTTTCATAAAACTGTAATTAGAATCTTCTATCTTGGACGATATAATTGCTTCTTGAATGGACGCAATTCGGCCAACACAAAATAATCTCAAGTATAAACTGTGGCCCCATGGGGGGGTATATGCCATAATCGCCACGCTGGGCCTCATACGAAGGCTCAAAGTCACCCAAAGGGCAATGGAGAGGGCCATGTTGGGAGTTTCTCTGCGTGATCGCATCAGAAATGAGGCTATCCGCAGCAGACAAATAAATGATTTGAAGTTTGAAGTTTGAAGAATCAAGGTAACCGATATAGCCCTCCGAATCGCTAAACTTAAGTGGCAGTGGGCGGGGCACATTGCACGTAGAACCGATGGCCGTTGGGGCGGAAAGGTTCTCGAGTGGCGACCACGTACCGGAAGGGTGGACTGATGCCCTGGTCAGGGATTGTAACCGGTTTTTTGCAAAAACCTCGAAATAACCACATATCTCGAATTATTCTATACTTCATATGTAGGACTCAGTTGTGTTTTGAGGTAACAAGTGCGTATTATTAGATTGCCCAATTATAAAATGAAATAATTAACAAAGAACGAAAAAATGATGGTTACCTTCCCATACAGAAAATAAACGGTTACAATGTCTGACCCTGGTAAAGGTCGCGGGATTCCGCTGGATGCGGGTGGCGCAGTACCGGTCACTTTGGCACTCTTTGGGGGAGGCCTATGTCCAGCAGTGGACGTCTTTCTGCTGATATGATGATGATGATGATAAACTGTGGGCAAGTCACGATTTACTTACGTTGATGTCTTCAAGCGCGCCCTGGAAGTCCAAACCGCAGGTCTTCGGGTCGTAGTAGCGGTACTGCTTGTGTGTGATCTTGAGCGTGTTGCAGATCTGTGGGTGGTTGCCCCACGTGGGTAACGGCATCCACAGTTGCTTGTCGCCGTAGTGCTTCGTGAGGAACTCGAACCCGAGACGCAGAGCTCCCGTGCCGGATAGGGTCTGGAGACAAGAGTACCTTCAAACTCACATGGCATGGACCAGGGACCGGAACCGGTTAACTTTATTAGGGTTTTCCATAAAAAAAACTCTTTATTGTAACTGCAATGTAAGTACATGATAAGTTAAACCATAGGGTTATTTTAGAAGTTGTTTTTAAAACCCTATCCATAATGGTAACCCTATCTCAATAGGGTTTTGTTAGGGTTACCTTATGGTTACCACATCCGATATGCTTACCATAACAATAGGGTAAATCTTACCATATTTAAGGTTACCAAATTGATTAAGTGTAATAGTTTTAAGTGAAATTGGATACAGGCTGACTGGTAATTCGACCTATTCCTTGAAAGGGGTTATACTAAAGCTAATTTGCAACAATTTACGTCCAGTCAACTAGTTAGGGGTGGTCGCTAACTGAAGCTGGTCACGTAACCGACTCAATGACCACAGCTTCAACATCTCTTCTAGTGTAAACCCATCAGATTTAGTTGATGTTGAATAAATAGGGGTGTAGATGCCAAATAACATAACCAATAATGATGAATTTTCTCGAAAAAGGATTAAAAATATTGTCAAATGGAGAAAGTAAAGCAGAGGATTAAATAATCACAAAGTTATAGTGTTCAAAGTTTTAAGAGGGGGTATATTGCTGTCCCTTTTCCGCAAAACGCACCTTCATATGAAACAATTTTCACTATGACGCTCGTGTATCGTGACGTCACGATCCCCTAGCGTTTTCTCTCTCTAGCAAGCAATATTAAAACTACAACCACTTCGTAATATTTTGAGATATCTGAATGGGATTTACGTCCCTAGGCATATTATTACACTTGACACCCTTGTACTTGGTATTACCCACGCCCTAGAAAGAAAGAAGACATTTATTCACTACACAAAAGACACACAGAGACAGGGGAGTAGACATCAATACAAATTACACATATTGTGTGTGTCTTCGCGGCGGTGAATCGGTCGCTGTCTCAGCGTCATGCCGAAGTGTCAGACAGACACCTACAGCGCTGGTTTTCATACAGCACCGTACGTGACCCCAGGGTAGGTTACTGATGTTGGGGGGCGTCATGGTGACATGTTCGCGATCCCATGGCGCTCCCATTAACGCCAGAGACGGAAACGCCGGAGCGGTTTTAGTGGGTACACTCCGTCCCCCTTATCTTTAAATAGAGATGGCTGGAGGGTGCGAGTCCCACATACCCCCCATTATAGCTTCCCGGCTGGGGGGATGCGTAAGTGCATTTCCACACCGCCAAAAAAAAAGGGGTAGGTTACTGACCTGCACTGTGGCGTTGGACTTGTCGGCGAAGACGGAACTGTCATCGCCGAAGGCCAGCCTCGCGACGGCGTCGGTGTACGCCGCCTCGCCGCCGATCGGCGCGTACTCGTGGTTCCCGTGCTTGTTGAATACCACCTCCTCGGCCTGTTGACAATTAATCACGTTGATATATTATAAGAGTGCCAAAGTGTTCGGCCCTGATAACTTTAGCACTCTTTGGGGGAGACCTGTGTCCAGCAGTGGACGTCTTTTGGCTAGTAAATTGATGAATATTATAAGATAAGGATGAGTGTCCAGACCAGAGGCTGTGCCCTTGCAGCATTGCTAGACTCGCTTGCGTATCTCTTTATATTGGTGGATTTTTCCACCACTTATTGCGGCAGGGATCCCCTTCATTGGCATAATTTTTTTTTGACTAATATAGTTTTGCATAATTGATTTGGCATAATTTATATTGGCATTGTAATACTGTCGCATAATAATACTTTGGCCTACTCCTTTTTTGGCATACTACGCTAATAGCATAATTTCAGTTGACCTAATCTGTATTGGCCGAATACACATTACGCATACTATTGTTTGGGCTAATAATTATTTAGTATACCTATCTCTCATTATCTCATTAATCTCATTATCCATTATTTTAGTTTTATAAATGAATTAAACTCAGTTTAGTTATTGTCATATTATTAGTTTTTCCGCTATTTTATAAAAAAAAATAACCTCGAAGACTCCCTGTTCTCTGAGATCAATCAATGCCAAACTAGAGGTGTATCGTAGCGTAAGCACAAGGGAACAGGGGCTTAGTGGCAAAACCGACTCGGATCGCAGATAGGTTAGAAGACTGAAGCGGGAGCCTTGCTCCCGCTTTCGTCTTCGAGGTTATTTTTTTATAAAAGAGCGGAAAAACCTTTTTATTAAAACGTACTACTAATGACATTTAGGCAATTTACTACTATGAAAACCATTGGCTAAAATCAAAATTTTAGGGATTTTGAACGGGTACGTATCACTTTATTACTATATGAGCCATTTGTACATAACTTTGTTTTGTTATGCATTTTGATATGATGCCAATTGATTATTATGCCTATTTGTGCTTATACTATTTGACATTAGTTTTCATGAAGATTATGCTTTCAGTATTTATGCTTTTTAATGTTATGCGTATATAATTATGCGTAATGAGAATTATGCACATCACTATTTCGGCGAAAAGCAATTATGCGTAACAATAATAGTACAAATGACTTTATGCCTTCCAATAGAGAACCATTGCGGCACTAGGGTGCGAGGTGCTAACATGCGAGGTGTCAAATATATGAAAATACATCTTCGCACATCTCTGGCTTGCCGCTGGATGCGGGTGGCGCAGGACCTGTTACTTTGGCACTCTTTGCGGGAGGCCTATGTCCAGCAGTGGACGTCTTTCGGCTGATATGATGATGACATCTGTGGTGGATATTGTCCCTAAAAGGTCTATTATAACTAAACAACTGTATTGATGACTAGCTGTTGCCCGCGACTTCGTCCGCGTAGAACTTTTTATCGTCTTAGAAAATAATTTCTCTCAAGAGAAACTTTGAACCCTCTTTTAGGGGATAAATTAAAAATAACGTTGATGTTCATTTTCTAGTGTGTGAACAAACAGTCTAAAACCCAAGTTAAAAATATCATACTTTAAAAATGTCTTGAAATACACAAACTTTGAACCCCCTTTTAACACTCTTAGGGGATGAATTTGGAAAAACTCTGAAATTCGTTTTGTAGTCTTTTAACGTACAGAATAAGACCGTAGTTACAAATCTCTTACTCACACTGTAAAATTTTCTTGCTCTCCATTTAAAATTTGAACCCCCTTTTAAACCTCCTTAGGGGTTGAATTTTTCTAATCACTGAAAGAACTTTTTTCGTATTGTAGTAAGTAATCTTACTACTAACTTTCAAGTCTCTAGCTCAAAAAAAGTGTTGCCCATACAAAGCTTGCCCCCTTTTTAACTTAAAACTATTAGAAACATTACTTATTAAAATACAAGTCAAAACCTCAAGTTGGTTGCAACAACGACGAAAAAGATTTATTTTGGGGAAATCTAGAAGACCTTTTACAAAACATACCTTTAGAGGAAAGGAAATTAAATAGCAGGTGATCTGAACGGCCACGTAGGATCGAAAGCACCAGAGAAGTCAGCGAAACTTTGGGTACGGCACTCCTAACAGCCAAGGCCATGACATAATGAATATAGCGACCCAGTTTGCCCTCCCAATCGTTAATACCTATTTCCAAAAAAAGGCGGAACATCTCATAACCTACAAAAGTGGTGGACGGGCCTCACAAATAGACTATTTTCTGTGTGACAGGGCAATTCTACAAAATTTCAAGGACTGCAAAGGTATACCGGGGGAACCCCTAACTACCCAACACCGACTTCTTGTGGCCTGTTTGAGAATCCCGAATTGGAACCAAAAACCGAAATATCAGAACCAAGCACCCCGCATAAAATGGTACAATATACCCAAGTCAGAAGGCGTGATATTTGTTGAGCAGGTCAATGCATACTTGAAAGAATCCTAACAAGACCACAAAGATAGCAACACTATCTGGAACGACTTCCACATGTTTTGCCTAAAAACCGCCAAAACAACTTTAGGCGTCACTGAAGGAAAATTAAGGATTAATAAGGATCCGTCCTGGTGGGATGAGAATGTAAAATCTCATTTAAAGGAAAAGAAAGAATCTTTCAAGAAATGGCAAGAAACTAAAATGGACAACGATCGCCTACAATATAACGTAATTAAAAAGAGCGCTAAGAAATGTGTCGCAATAACAAGAGCTCTATCGAACGATCACTTTTACAAACAATTAGAGGACGCAAAAACTGACGAAGATATTTTTAAACTGGCAAAATGTAGACATAACCAAACAAAAGATATTAAACGTAACAAATACATTAAAGATTCATCCGGCAAATTATTAACCACAGATAAAGAAATTTCCAAAAGGTGGCAAGAATACTATCAAATACTTCTAAACGAGGAGTTTCCGCAGGAGCCGATGATGATGTTGCCATGCACGGAAGGACCGGCTGACGCAATTCTACCACAGGAAGTTAAAGCGGCCATTCAAAAAATGAAAAATAAGAAAGCAGCCGGACCTGATGAGCTTACAGCTGAGTTGTGGAAAAGTTTAGGTGATACCGGAGTAGCATGGCTGACAAAACTGTTTAACGTAATCCTCAAAAGCACAAAAATACCAGATATGTGGAGATCAAGCAATATGACACCTTTATACAAAAATAAAGGTGATGTCGCGGACTGCGGAAACTATAGAGGAATAAAACTAACATCCCATACCCTTAAAATCTGGGAATGTGTCCTCGTAAAGAGATTAACAAAAATAACTAAAATCACACCGAACCAGTGCGGGTTCACCAGCGGCGTAAGTACTACGGACGCCATTCACTCAGTAAAATTACTAATGGAAAAGTACAAGTCTCGCAAACATGACCTCCACCTAGTATTCATCGAACTTGAAAAGGCGTTCGACCGCGTCCCGAGAGAGCTTATCTGGCAAGCATTGAAAGCACATCTGGTACAAGAGCAATATATAGAGCTACTCAAAAACCTATACCACGATGTAACCACAAGAGTGGTGAGTCCAGCAGGAACAAGTGAACCATTCGAGGTCAAAGTAGGTGTTCATCAGGGCTCGACTCTGAGCCCTCTTCTGTTCAATCTGGTAATGGACTTTATTACTGCAGACATACAAAAACCAGCTCCGTGGTCAATACTGTACGCCGATGACGTGGTTCTTATAGCCGAATCGTTGGCAGAAGTGCAATCAGACTTAACATCATGGCAGGAGTCACTGGAGCGAAGAGAGTTAAGAATCAACAGACAAAAGACCGAGTAAATGTATTGTTATTTTTCCGGAAGCAACCTGGACGTAATCTCATGTCCATCCATTGAAAACAGATGTCTTAACAGAGTTGAAGAGTTTAAGTACCTTGGATCCATCGTAGCGCTTAGGGCCTGTGTAGAGAAAGACATACAAAACCGAATCCAGACAGCTTGGTTGAAATGGAGATCTCTGTCTGGCATCCTATGTGATTCTCGCATGCCGGTCAAAATCAAAGGCAATGTGTATAAAAGAGCAGTAAGACCAGCTCTACTTTACGGCTCAGAGTGCTGGCCCATGAGAAAAGCTGATACACAGAAGATGCACGTCACAGAGATGAAGATGCTACGGTGGTCCGGCGGAGTAACTAGAATGGATAAAATAAGAAATGAATATATCAGTGGCACTCTTAAAGTTGCCCCGATACACGAAAAACTGCGAGAGAATCGCCTACGCTGGTACGGATACGTAATGAGACGAGACGATGACCATATGACCAAAAGAGTTCTAAATAGAGGGGCCGCGGACGACCACAAATGACCTGGCTACAAACAATAGACAATGACATGAGAGATACTGACACACGCAAAGAGACAACCTACAATCGCACGATGTGGGGCAAGAATACTAGGAGGGCTGACCCCAAATAAATTGGGACAATAGCCAGGAGAAAGAAGAAGAGACTTATTAAAATACAAAAAAAGTACCTACTTTCAGAGTTTTAGAAAATTCTACCCCTAAGGGGTTAGGGGTGGAATTTTCTAAAACTCTGAAAGTACTTTTTTTGTATTTTAATAAGTAATGTTTCTAATAGTTTTAAGTCTAGTTAAATAGTAGATTGTACAACAAGTGCATAAAACGCACCATTTTACTCGAGACGTTTATCCATCCGAGCGAGCTTGCGAGCGAGGATAGATATAAAGTCGAGTGTAAAATGGGTTTTATGGACGAGTTGTACACTCTACTTTTCACTTCGATTGCGAGGAAATGAAACAGCAACACGTAAAATAATAAATGAGACGAAATACAAATTATAAGTTTATTTCATGAAGTTTTATTGTGTACTTTGGCTGTTGGTATCTTTGCCTTGGTCTTAGAATACGAACGAAACGAAATAAAATAAAGAGGTTGTTGTATGAAGTTAAAGATGTTCGTGTGGCTGTTGCAGCGATTGCCTTGGTCTTCGACGAAGATTTTACTTTATGCTCTAGTCTAGAGCATAAAAAGCGACTTTATGTCGCCTACGCACGACATAAAGACGAACTTTTAGAGCATGAGAAGTGAAAGAAAAATTGTTTCCCACACAACACTGGCTCCCCTTGTTAACCCCCTTAGGGGTGGAGTTTTCTAAAACGCTGAAAGTTCTTTTTTAGTATTCTAATAAGTAATCTTTTTGCAAAGTTTTAAGTCTCTAACTCAAAAAAAGTGTTGCCCATGCAAAGCTTGCTCCCCTTTTTAACCCCCTCAGAGGTGGAATTTTCTAAAACGCTTTGTTATTTATTAGGAGTAACGAGTAAAACGGGACCCTATTACTAAGACTCCGCTGTCCGTCTGTCTGTATGTCTGTCTGTCTGTCCCCAGGCTGTATCTCACTGATACCGTGATAGTTCCAGTTGAAATTTTCACATATGATGTATTTTTGATGCCGCTATAACAACAAATACTAAAAACAAAATAAATATTTTTATAGATAATGGTACGGAACCCTTCGTGCGCGAGTCCGACTCGCACTTGGCTGGTTTTTTGTATTTTAATAAGTAATATTTCTAGGGATGGAAGTTTCAAGTGTCTAGCTCAGAAAAAGTGTTCCCCATACAAAATTTGCACCCCTTTTTAACCCCCTTAGGGAATGATTTTTGTAAAACGTTGAATGTAGTTTTTTTCATGTTCTAATAAGTAATCTTTCTACAAAGTTTTAGGTCTCTAGCTCAAAAAAAAAGTTTCCCACATACAAACTGCACCCCTATTTTACCCCCTTAGGAGTAGAATTTTCTAAAACGCTGAAAGTACTTTATTTGTATTCTAATGACTAATCTTTGTACAAAGTTTTAAGCCTCTATTTAAAAAAAAATGTTTCCCCCATACAAACTTTGCACCCCTATTTCACCCTCTTAGGGGTGGAATTTTCCTAAACGCTGAAAGAGCTTTATTTGTATTCTAAAAACTAATTTGTCTACAAAGTTTTAAGACTAAGTTAAATTTTAGAGACCTCAAAAAAAAAGGTTCTCCCATACAAACTTTGCACCCCTATTTTACCCCCTTAGGGGTAGAATTTTCAAAAATCCCTTCTTATCCCTAGCCCACGTTATAAAAGCAACCTACTGTGCTCTCTAAGATTAGTAGTTTCGGCTGTGCGTTGATGAGTGAGTGAGTGAGTGAGTGAATAAGTCAGTCAGGACATAGGCATTTATATTTTATATGTATAGATTATCGTCTTCAGTCCAAGAGCGACTTTAGAATTTAGAATCATCTTCGTTGTACTCCTCTGAAGAGTAATAAGTACACCTACATTAGTAACTTTAGTTATCTATACTATAGTATAAAATCCGTAAGAATTAACTTTTGACAGTTATGAATTGACCCTTATATATATGAAGCTAAGACCTATCGTTCAACTGGTAGCCTTAGGTTCATACATATAAGGGTCAAATCATAACTAAGTTCATTCTTACAGATTTAATACTTTAATATTAGAAAACATACTTTTTTGACGGCAGGCAGCACGAAGGGCTGTCCGTTCTCATCGCGGTAGGCGCCCACGCCGAGGTTGACCTTCCTCTTGTCCGTGTCCCGCTTGTACGCCTCCGTGATGCCCAGGATCACGTCAGGCGGGCCCATCTTCTCCTGGCTCCTCCAGTGGGTGGAGTTATAACGTTAGTTATCTATACTAATATTACAAAACATACTTTTTTGACGGAAGGCAGCACGAAGGGCTGTCCGTTCTCATCGCGGTAGGCACCCACGCCGAGGTTGACCTTCCTCTTGTCCGTGTCCCGCTTGTACGCCTCCGTGATGCCCAGGATCACGTCAGGCGGGCCCATCTTCTCCTGGCTCCTCCAGTGGGTGGAGTTATAACGTTAGTTATCTATACTAATATTACAAAACATACTTTTTTGACGGAAGGCAGCACGAAGGGCTGTCCGTTCTCATCGCGGTAGGCACCCACGCCGAGGTTGACCTTCCTCTTGTCTGTGTCCCGCTTGTACGCCTCCGTGATGCCCAGGATCACGTCAGGCGGGCCCATCTTCACCTGGCTCCACCAGTGGCTGCAGGTGTTATATCAGTTATATGAAAGTCGAACCACAAATACCTACTAAGGTTTTCTGATGAGAACTAAATAAATAGGTACAATAAATAGAAGTAATTGTTTTACGTGATATATTGCAAATTTAATTGGGTGCTTTAAGATACAAGTTGGAACCCGACCGCAGACAGCAGCAGCAGACGACGTGTCGCTGCGACACGACTGGTTTGTATTTTATTTAATCGTATGGCATACATTATTTTAGCCTTTGAGTTTGTCACTCTTTAGTACCACCCTGGGGACACGTGCAGGGTTCCCCTAACAGTCGAGTTGCCCACTCACTTGACAAAGAGGGGACAACTGTCACTTGCGTCCGCAGGAGCTACCTACGACTGTTTTGTTTGTATTTCTATGACGGCGACGCCCGACGGGTTCCCCCTGTTTTGGCATATTTTTTTTAGTAAGAATTATATTTGCCTTAATCTATGAAGCCATAAATTGTTGGTGAATGCTGGTGTAGGAGTGCAACTTGGATGGTTATTGAATAAAAGAGTCAGTCAGCAGGCCCTTTGCTACACGATTCATGATAGTTAATGTCTTGTTAATACTGGTCATTTACTGCTTCATTCAAAATTTGTCACGATTAAGTTAGCAAGCAAATCACTGGACGTCATGATGCAATTCATATTTGTGATGGAAATTTTGTTGAACCACAATTAGTTGTCCATTATGATAACATTAATGCCAATCCATGACCATGATAAGTAATGTCTTGTTTGACTTCGAAATAAATAATTGTTTGGTTATCTTGTATTCACTTAAAATTTTGTTTACCCACAATTAGTTGTCCATTATAACCTAACCTACCTTATATGTAATTATATAAATAAACGGGCAAAAACGCATATGCTATGGGCCATACTGCTTCCCTCCTCCGTATAACTAGAACAGTAGCAGCTCCAGTAGCATTTATACTTTATATATTACTTTTATACAACATGTTTTTCGCATACATAAACGAAGTCCTAGACAACCTTAAGTCGAAAGACTATAAGGTATGTGCTGCGACAACCTACAACCGACCGTGTAGGAAATATACGCCAAATAAACACAGGTACAGTCACCGGCATCAATATAATGATGAATCAAAGGCCGCTAAAATATCTGACACGCTGTAATGGCTCTAGGAATAGAGTTGTCATCAGATATTTTTGCAGCCTTTGTTCCATCATATATTTATGCCGGTGACTGTACTGTGAGGTGATTGTCTTATGAGAAATACTGCGGACACATCAACATAGGTTTAGACGAAATAGACGTACAACAACTAAAATTACCTTTTGTAGTCGATAAGTTAGATTTAATGTCTTATTTCAAAATTACCAACAACTATGACTATTTAATAGGCATGTAGATTTTTGAAAACAAACTAAATTTAACTTATTATAATAAGAAATATGGATTTTAGGATCGATAAAAATGTATTTTGTAAATTACATACATACATTACAACACACAGAATAAAATAGTTTTTTATAGATAATGGTACGGAACCCTTCGTGCGCGAGTCCAACTCGCACTTGGCCGGTTTTTTTTACAATAGATTCCAAATTAGCTACGAGATAAAATACACACACACACCAGCGTATATATACCTGGCTCGCTGAGAGTGGTTTTTTTTTAATCTTTTAGCCCATTTTGAATCTATTAGAGCTCATTATTCAATGAACATGTTATATGGCGCTAATCTTTTTCTTGCAAAAAATGACACGCGCTCGCTCGCAAACAATGTCTATTCATAAGCTCAGAACAAAGTCAATTCATGAGTTCCGTTCAAATAGTTTTAACTATACACACGGCGACATTCCGCAGCGATACAAAAGCGTGTTTTATTATTTAAAAAGAGACGGATCTTGACGCGGACGGGACTCGCGCGGTCTTGTGCTAACCGTGCAGTATCGATACTGTCTAGCCAGGAGCGACACACGGCGACTTTAAAGGCCGAAACGCACTGAAAGCGGTGGCGGTGCGGCGCGGTGCGGTGCGGAGGTGGTACCGGTTGTAATGTTCGAACTAATGCGAAAGGGTCCGCACAGAATACCGCGGCGGGATGCGGCGCGGCGCGGTATTATGTGCGGACCCTTTCATATTAGCTCGAACATTACAACCGGTACCGCCTCCGCACCGCACCGCACCGCGCCGCCACCGCCGTCTGTGCGTTTCAACCTTTAGCAGCGCTGCTAAAAGTCGCCGTGTGTCACTCCTAGTGCTAACACCAAGTCAATAATTTTCGTGTAATTAAGTTTTGTAGTTTAGAAACATACAGTCAACCAAAATGATTCCTAGGCCATCATAGAACATTGCCGTTGTAAATGCTTTGTCAATACGGGTTACTAGGATTATTGCGTCGCTATGTAGCAGTTAAAATGACAGGGTTCTACGGTGGCCTAGGAATCAAATTGGTTGACCGTACATACATGCATAAACTTACGTCTATATTCACAAAATGGGTAGCAGAGAACATGTTTTTTAAACAAAGAATGTATCAGATCGCAAGTATTCGAAGCCTAAGCGGAAGGAAGGGCGATAAAAATTCAATGGGTGGCTTCCCTTATCACCGCCCGTGGTGAGTAAGTACAACATTTTATGTCAATGTCGGATGTAATTTTTTTTTTTCTTTTAACTTAGAGCTAGGATACAATTGTCGAGCCAATGACAGGTCTCCCTAACAGATACAGGAAGACGCAGTTGAGACGAGTTGTGACGCAAAAAAAATCGGACTACAAACAGAGAAGCCCATAAAATCAGCACTTTGGTGTCTGACACCTCAGTATAATGCTGAGCCAGTGTCCGGTTCACTGCCGCATGACAAACTTGTTTCATGTTTTATGTGTTTTTTGTTTAATATACGTGTCCCGTGTGTTTGTAAATAACTGTACTTATCTTTTTTTATATAATATATGTAAATACTATTCTTATTCTTATTAAATACTTACGGTGTTTCATCCTGTGTCTTGGAGGTACGACCGCCGCATATTACTGAGTATTGGGCTTTGGCTGTTTGTCCACAGTACTACAATATACATATCGGCTTGAGTGATATATTGACTATAATTTAAAATGATTTGTCAAGTAAGGTAATCAACGCTACTTTTATCCATATCATCATCTATCTACAGTGCGTAAGATTGAATTTCGCCTGCCATGTATGAAAAGTGTTCCACAGAGTTCCACTACAGCAGGGAATGATTTCGGTTACGGTTATACCGGTATTCCATTACGGTACCGTTATGTCGTAAAGGTTATGCGCGCCGCGCGAACATAACGGTACCGTAACCGTTTTGAAATAACGGTTAGCGGTACCAGTTTAAAACGATACCGTAACCTTTATAATACCGGTATTATAAAGGTTATCGAGAAAAGTAAGCGAGCTGGCACTCTACAGAGGAAGCATTGGCTACTAAAGACTAAAAGACAAAGCAGCAGAGCCTTTGCCGGCGGTTTGGCAACAACTCCAGGCCACAGTCGATATATCGGTACCTTTAATTAGCGGTTACGGTACCGGAAAAAATAAAGGTACCTTTATATTTCGGTAGCGAAATATAAAGGTTCCGCTACCGAAACCGCTATTTGACAACCGATATGACGTCATACCGTTAAAATAGAATACCGGTATTTTTCGGTTATGCAGTCCCTGCACTACAGTGGAAGAGTCAAGTGTAAAAATATGGGTGCATACAACTTACTCATAAATATGTCCCATCGATCGCTCTTATGTAGCAAATTAAGGTTTCGGTACATATTTATGAGAGGATTAAATTGATACATATTTTGACTTGACTGTACTACAAGATCCCTATTATTTATTATTATTATGGTAGTGGCTTCCGGGCTGTCAGAGCCCTTGTATCACTGCGACCTTCGCTGATCTATTGTGATCGCCACTTACCATTCATGGTCAAGTCCTGCAAACTCAAAGAATTGCAAGATTTTGTTGACCTCAAGTGATCTCCTCCGGGCACATGATGTTTTTGCCCAGAAAGGAGTTTGCCCAGAAGGGCAATCGGTTAGGATGTGTGTAGGCATCTCCTCTGCTTCAAGGCAGAGTCTGCACTGCCTTGTGTCACACAGTCCTATCGTTTGCATGTGCTTATTTAGGCAGCAGTGCCCAGTAAGCACCCTGACAAGCATGCGTAGTACCTACTTAGCGCCAGGGCATCAGAAGACGCCTTTTTGCTAAAGGCCCTAATAAGCGCCTCGGAATGTTTCAGTCCTGGGATAGCTCTACAGGCTTGAATGGTCTTGTAGAAACAATAGGCTTTTAGAGTGAGCTTGGTCAGACTTTTAGGGATACCACAGAACGGCTCTGGTCCGCAGTGTGTCCCCCGCCCCCGCTCGTGCAAGCTCATCTGTCTTCTCGTTTGCCTCGATACCTGCATGCCCTGGGACCCAACGTAAAATTACCTTGTTTTTGGCGCCCTGGTCATTCAATAACTGTTCCGGCAGTACTCGACCAGCCTTGACGTTGTGACGTTAGAGGTTAGAGCCAAGAGAGCCGCCTCGCTATCCGAGTGGATATAAATAGTATGATTGAGGAGTTTCACAGAGTAGTTAATCTGCGTGCAAAGTTTTGGGGGCACTGTGTCAAGGGGCATCCCTAAAACAGGAATATCGTATACTGAGTCCTTGAGTGTTCTCAAGGATGTGGATAGCCAGTATCCTCTCCTTATGGTCGCTATTCTGAGCATGCTGGACTTCGCCTCCTTTTCCAAATGGAGGGGCGGGAGGTTCAGCACGGCTTCCAGAGCAGCTGTTGGAGAGGTTGACATGGCTCCAGTAACGATAATACAAGCCGTCCGTTGCAAACTGCTGAGCTTAGCTATTGTTGTTTTCTGTGTCGTTTTCCTATACCAGACCACAGAGGCGTATGACACCATCGGCCTCACAATGGACGTGTATAGCCACAGGTCAATTTTGGGTTTTAGACCCCATCCTGTTACCCGCTAAACGACAGCAGAATGAGAGGGCTACTTTAGCCTAGTGCAAAATTCCGTTAACGTGCGGATTCCAGGGGCCTATTTCATAAAACTTTACAAGCGTACAATTTGAAAAAATTGTCAACTTTTTCTATGGAAAATTGTACAATTTTGTCAAATTGTACGCTTGTAAAGTTTTACGAAATAGGCCTAGGCATAATTTGTATGCTTTATTGTCATCACAAAACTGTCATGAGTTATTTTTTTTAAATACTCTCACTAATGGGGAAAACTATTTTTTTTAAATGCCCACAAACTAAGTGTGTTAGTGTTTTCTACTCTATTTAGATAGTTAAATATCTTCCAAGGTCTAAAACTTACATTAATCTTTGAATATCTTGATGTGACTATTGGAATAATTGAAAAATGGTTTTTTATTGTCATTTTTATTATTTCTCATCAGCTTTGGGGCAAAGCTTCCAATGCAGCATGCATGTTATTTGTAGGCTATAGTAAATAAAAATATGACATTAAAACTGTTTCCGCATAGCTCAAAAATATTTTTTTCAAGATTGCTAGTATTCAGTGTTAAAAAAACAAGTAATATTTCAGGTTTTTCCAGTTTGCATACTGTAGTGACTTAATAAAAGGCCATTTTTAGGAGCACTGACCGTTACATATAAGAGATCATTTATATGTATAAATACACAAGTTATGATTATTATTAACTATGTTTGGGTGGAATCTTGCAACTCAATTTTAAAACAGATATCTTCAACCGATTGAGATGAAATTTTGGGTAAAGATATAGTTTGGATGACGATTCAATATTATGGTACCATCCAGCTGATCTGATGATGGAGACAGAAGGTGGCCATAGGAATTCAGTATTTTACCAACATAACCCCATTGAGTTTGGGCTTGTTTGAATTGTCTTAATGAGTAGTTGATGACGGTATACAGAAAAGTACAGTCAGCAATAAATGCTTGTACCAAAAATTAAATTTTTGACAGAAACTTATTTTAAATTATTTAGATAGACCATGTTGAGGGTGACTGACACTACTGACTAACTAGACAAACACAGTGTACGGCTTTCCGTCTTTCCCTATTGTCTACTTCACCAGTTATAGCACCATTTTAAACTGTTTAAGAAACATATTCACGGTCTGCTGCCCTAATGAGATCACTTTTTTTTGGTAAATTAAAATAATATATATATTTAACAATAACTATCAATTTGACAGTGTGAAATAAAAAACATAAAAATATTAAAAATGACAGTAAAGTAATGAGTTAATGACATGAAGATAGCAGGTTTGATATCTTGAATCATTTAACAAACAGGTTTATGTTTATAGATGGCAAGTTTACACCCATTTTATTAAAAAAAGATCCGTGTTTGCAAAGTGTACATATAGAAAACACCCTGCAATGCAGTTAGGGGAATAATTCGCTTAACCTTGACAGGAATTATGATTACATTTTATAGCAGTCTATGCCGATGGATTCTGGATACCGAAAATAGAATGTGTATTCAGTTTATATTAGTTTTATTCTAGTTGAAAAACTTTCTAATAGGTAATAAAAGTAAGTAACCTAATAGGACCAAGTTAGTTAGTTAGTTAGTTAAGTACGTAAGTATACTATTTCGGTAAATAGATTTCATTCGTAATTACTAACGATAGTCTCTCATTACGTAAATAACCGCATAGTGCCGGCTGGGTCTAAATTACCTGCATCTCGCCGCAGCCGCGCCGATGGCTTCCACATTGTTGTTTTTAAGCACTTGAACTGATAAATTCTTTAGCGTGTGAGCCATTTTGCGGCGTTTGTACGGCACGTGGAACCCTGTGATCAACTGGCGCTTCGAGCCGGGTTCGACACTTCGATTCGAGCGCTGCGCTTATCTCGACAGCAAGATTAGGGTCCCCGATAAACTGCAAAAAGCTGGAATTGATAGGGTGCCCCTTCTGAAATACAATTTACCCGGAAATAAGCTCATATTTTTTATTGGAATAGAATAGATTTGAGGCACTTATTCAAAAATTTAAATGTATTGTATGACGTCATTGTTTCATGCATTGTAGTCTTTGGTTTCATGTACAGTCAAGGTCACCAATATGTATATACCCAAAGTTGCAAAAATATGTATACAACAACCTTACTTCTGTAGTAATAAGGTCTGTATACATATTTGTGTAACTTTGTGGTGTTTACGTATTGGTGACCTTGACTGTTCTTACATTATGAGATTTTTACATTTATTACTTTGTTGCAATATGTTCAGCTTGAATACTGTAACGGATTTTCCCTATTGCGGTCAAAATTGCAATTTATGGCAACATTTTGGCTAAACGTCACGTTCTGCAAATGCGTCACAACGTCAATGTTACAGAAAGGTCAACTTTCAAGGTTCCGTAGTAAATATTTATTTTAGATGACCGATTATTTTATTTGCCCCGCGCCGGGTGTGGGTCGGTAGGTATGTGGCAACAGGGACGATAGTTATATTAGTTTACTGCAAAGAGTATAAGTTTACTGGTAGTGCAAGTAAAATGTAGTTCCCTTAATAAATATATCGCGTTTTTAAGCTTCTGCGTTTCAATTTTAAAAACTATAGGTTTTTACCGACTTCAAAAAAGGAGGAGGTTCTCAATTTGTCTGTATGTCTTTTTTTTATGTGTGTTTTTTTCATAATTCGAAGTTCATGATTTGACTAGCTCCTTGTATTCTACTCGAAAAGAGGAACACGCTGGTAGTTTTATATTTCCAGTCTTATTTATGTTCAATTTTCAACGTATTTTTAAAAATGCACTTTAGTCTTGTTTACATATACCAAAAAATTACTTTTAAACTTTTTAAACGTTTTCGTCGAAACGGGACTAAAGCAAGGTGCCTATTCTGCAGTAAAATTGGATTTGCTACTAAACATACGTCCGTCACAGTGATTATATTCTCTTTGGTCACTGTCATGGTCGGTACACTTGGCGGTGTTTGCCCAAATATTCGAGTTGCATCTTTTTCCTTCCTACGGCAAATGAAAGAGAGGCAACGACGCAACGCGAACACGAACTCCCAACTGTGTGGTGCGACCATAAAACGTCAATCGATTGTTATGGTCGCACCGCAAGTGTAGTGCGACCATTAGGACTAGAGCAGACAGAAGGAACGCAGCGCAGAGGGCCTACCGCGAAACTAAAAAAGCCCCTCAGAGGTTTCTACGTTAATTAATCAATATTATATGCTAAAACTATTGGAATTAGGTATTTTTAAATGCTTTAGACTGAAGTCGGAGCATCGCGGGTAATTCCCAACGAGTTGCGATGACCAATAATTGACTTTCAAAACAAAGTTTTTACCGACTTCAAATCACGACCGTCAGAGAGTTTGAGATTTCGTGACAATTAAAATGTCACCTTTTATGTATATTTTTTTATTTCCTTGCATGATGCATTGTAAAATGTTGTATGGTATACGTGCGGATAGGTAATTCCCAACTCGTGTCAATCAAAAACACTCCCTCACGGTCGTGTTTTTGGTCGTCGCCGCTCGTTGAGAATTACCTACTTTCCGCACTTGTATCATAAATAACTATTCCATACCACACCCGAGAACGCCGAGATAGCCATACCAGACATTGCGTAGAATGGAACGAGTGCGTAAAGGGGTGCATTCTGATAACCCACGATATATTTTATTTACATAATGATATTGATGATTAAGAGTATCATTGAATTTAAAGAAAGTAAAAAATGCAATAAAATACTGAATATTATATTATTGAATGATTTTAGGACTCTTACTGTTACTTATTACAATTTCTCATTTTATTCACAGAGATTTTCATACGCTTCAAGAATAGCATCCCTAAACCGGAATGTCAAAATATAATGACGTTATTCTTTCTATGTGAGGAGGTGGATAGAAATTCGTATTTATTTGTTGTTTAATATAATTTGTAATGGCTGCTGAAATCAAGCCCGCACCCAGGACGCCCAACGACAGGTTCTCGACGACGAAGAAGCCGGCCCTGCTGAGTAAGCTAGAGGGATGCACCGACGACGTCAACGCAGCGGTTGTTATCCCTGGCGAGGATGGAGTAATTAGCGTCTGCGATGATAAGTAAGGCTTTTGACTCATTTTAATTAACCCATATCACTCTTTGATAGTGCTGCCCAATATTTGGGTGTACAATATTAACCTACAGCTCTATCATCTGAAGTTAAACATACCCCCAATGTTGTCTACAATTTTCGTGTAATGTGCTTAACCATCTGTTGTTCTATTGTTATTAGATCGATTTGTATGATAGTTGGTGCCATATGTCCCACTACTGAACAAAGCCTATTCATTCTTGATACTTGTGAGTTGCTGACGTGATACATTTCTTACAATGTTGTTAATTGACTCCTTGTATGGCTTGTCATTCTTGGTAAGGGTGGGCTTGAAAATGTATATGTCGTCTTTACTTCCTATTAGACTTAAACCTAACATACTATGTAACATGATTCATACTATTGTGCCATTGGGTGTAATATTAAGGTCTGTTCATTTATTCAATGGAGTAAAATGAAGTTTCATGTGTTGTCAGTTTTTTACATATCTTAAATAATGATGTAATACAACCGATACTTACCGAAAAGTTTTAAGGGTTAGGTATCTACCTACCTATGTATTGAAAAGTCCTCATAATGTTGTAGCCTTTCACAGACTGGCCGCGGTGGTCAATAGTGAACTTGTCATTAGATGTATAATTTACTATTGACCACCACCACAGGCGGCGCCAGTGTGATTCAGGCCTTACGCTTTATTTTATTTATTCCGTATTGGTATATTCTTGTAAATGGGTCAATCAACTATTTATTGTTGCTCGTTGCCATGGTTACGTCTTCTGGGTCACTCTTTAAAACTATGATTTATGGGGTTTAAATCCACTAAACACGTGTTTTTGTTATATTGGTTAACCCATTCCATGGTGGGGCATCTCCTTAGCATGATAGGAGTTGAGTTTATAGTATTTTTTCTAAGAAAGTCTGTTACTGTTGTCTCTTGGCTTACCGGGACAGAATAACAACAAGAAAAAGTTGATTGACCCAAATAACTTGTTTCACCACGGCTATCACGGGCCGGCCCGCACTGACATAGACTATCAGTCTCTTTCTAGTTTCCCCTCTGGGTTAAAAGGTCAAATGGTAGTCACATTGCAAAACTAGTGCCTATGCCAAATCTTAAGATTAGGTGTCAGAGTTTGAGCACTACCGGGAAAAACGCTAGGAAGATTTGATAGCCGTCCAAAGTAGGGAAAGTAACAACAGATATCAGATGTCATTTATTGATTTGCATGAATTATGGTATTTTACTTAGTATAATAATATTAGGTAGGTACATCATAATTCTACCCGATTAAGGCATGCAAACATTAGAGATTTAAATAGATAAGTACCTAATACAAAAAAATATATATGGCTTTGTTTCAAATCTGTTATTGTAAATAATTAGTTATAACACTTATAACGTTATAAGGTGTGTTGTGCAAAATTATCGCATTGGGCCTGTAATGATAATTGTATGCAAAGAAAAGAAATAAATAAATTTATTCCACCCATAGTATACAGCTGGGGATTTATGCATAAAATAATAGGGATGAAGATATCCTTAAGGATGAGCTGTATGTTTTTATCATGTCATTGTTTAAAGTTACCAAAGTGTTCATGCAATGATGTCTAAATTGTTTAAAGAGATAAAAGCATATTGGGCTTTGAAAAAAAAAACTCAATTTACAAGTTTGACTTCTTGCTTTCAGCACTGTTAAAAGGATCGTATGAAATATAGAAAACTAGCTAATTCTGTTCACCACTCTCACAGACTTTTCTCATCAATGCAAAGAACCTGTCTGCCTATTATTCTTGAATTATTCTCTTTCATTTTGCTTAGGTAAATGCACCCTCCCTTCCTAGTATTTCAATATATAACAGTTGTAGAATGACAATGATGCACGTTACGTGTTGTCATGATGATTTTAATAGAGGGCACAGAAAGCAGCTCATTATCTCCAACATACAAATAAGTATTTTGAATTGCAGGACAGTCCGAGTATGGCTGAAGCGAGACTCTGGGCAGTACTGGCCGAGTATCTGCCAGTACATGCCCTCAGGCTGCACCTCCATGTTCTACACCCCGGAGACTCGGCAGCTTTTCATTGGACAAGAGAACGGCACTGTCTCGGAGTTCACACTGGCTACAGATTGTAATAGAATTAATCCCGTAAGTATATCAACTTTTATTAAATGTCTTATGTTTGGTTATGTTGAATGTGGAAATACACTACAATATTGTGTACTAGTGTAATTACTAATTATTCTAGCAGAACAGGCCCGGAATCAAACCCGCGTCTTTGAATCGTGAAACCAACAACCATTCTCATAGATTTGTGCTAGCATGGTCCAAGCATGGTCGGGTTTATGTCGGACATAGAGCATTCGTCTCTTACTAGCAAGTATGTAAGTGCAAGAAGGACATAATAGACTAGCTAGGCTGGTTAACTCATTAAATATAACTGGAATTTGCTTTATTGTGTACTTGTGTAAATAATGGTCACACTTCGAAAATCCATCGCCAATATTCTTGCTTAACATCATGTGGGCTGTAGGCTTAAAAGCCCACACCGTGGTAAAAAAAAATCTCTTATCTACACCCATATTATAAATCCTCTATAATGTGTTCGGAAACCATATATAATGACCACCATTATTGCAACCAGTAATGTAACGTAACGTATTTGTATGCCATATGGCAAAACATAGTGGTACAGTCGCCATCACATACATAGGTACACTATAGGTGTTCAAAAATATCGGCACATGCACCCTAATGCCTTGAAAATAGAGGTGTGTTCCGATGTTTATGACGTGCTTGTTTGCTCCGATGTATGTGATGGCGACTGTACATAATTTTAAGTTTTTTTAACAATTAATATTCCTTATAAGTCCTTATAGTTTGAATGATTTTTTTAATAATGTTGATGATGTGTTATGAATTGTTATTATCTATTGTCTCGTTTAATTTATAATGTTGATGTTAGAATTTATTTAGTATTTACAGGTATTTTGACATTTATTATTTGAGCTCTATGAAAGCCGATAAATTTTGACATTGTGACTATTATTATTATTATTAAGTTATTACTCACTACTATTTATAATTTCCTGTGTATATTGATTATTTTAGCTACACCCTATGGGTAAAATTGTATATTCAATTTAAAAATAAAAAAAAATAAATGAAAAAAATATACCTATGTTTACAAATAAATCATTTTGAATTTTGTAACATCAGCGTTTTATTTGTGGCGGTGTTATTATAATGTATGAAAAATCATAATAACATCGATATTGATGGGTAGATAATAGTTATTTATGATACAAGTGCAGAAAGTAGGTAATTCCCAACGAGTGGCGATGACCAAAAACACGACCCTGAGGGAGTGTTTTTAATCGACACGAGTTGGGAATTACGTATCCGCACGTGTATCATACAACATTTTACAATGCATCATGCGAGGAAATAAAAAAAATATGCATAAAAGGAGAAATTTTAATTGTCACGAAGTCACGAAATCTCATTCCCGCATAGTGTGCGGGAATATTGTCCCTGCGGCCGCCATGCAGGCATCGAGCACTTCCCGTGTTTATGTTGAACCATATAAATTGGCACATTCAGAGCAAGTGCATTGCAAACTTCTATTACAGACTAAGGAGTACCTAGCGCACACCGCTCGCGTGACGGGTGTGCAGTTCTCACTGGGCTGCGAGTGGGTGCTCTCTGTGAGTCGAGACAAATTGTTCTCGTACCACTGCAGTGAGACTGGCCGCCGGATCGGCGGGTACTCCTTCGAGGCTTGGTGCACGGCGCTACAGTATCCTTTATTTAAGAGGGCGCTCGTTTTTTGGTCAGGAATAAGCGAGAATGACGGATTTTTGACGTTGTAATTCTAAGAAACGGAGAGCTTTTTCTAGATCCTGATTACTTATTTGCATAGGTAAACTCCTCTTATTGGTCCTAGCCGCCTCCAATTTACGAAGAACTGAATACTTTAACCGAAAATACCCGATTACCGACAGTAGTTTTCTGAAGAGAGCGCAGAGTCATAAGTTTGAGCCCCTAATACTCCATGATGTTATATGAGAACCTACTTGTTTTATTCAATTTTCACTAGCGTAATATGTTGCCATTGCGCCTAGCCGCCTCGAATTTTCCTTATTCTGCACGTATATATATGTAAACTGTTCTCAATTACACCATATTTGTCAACAAAATCTTACTGAAAACTCAAGGATTTTCTCATTATTGTTGAATTATTTGTGTATTGAATCTTACACAACATTAAAGTTCATGCTTGTTCCAACAAGATCCAGTCCAAAAAATATAACTTTAGTCAAAATTTATATTTATAAATAATTATTCAAAACTAGTATAAATTTACCGTCGCGCGGGAATATATCTCAGTACCGGCTGAATAGCCCTCCGAGACAGACGTGTACTCTGTTTATTTGTGGCTATTCACGAAGCTAACCGGCCACTCTTCAGATAAAATAATATTATTTTGATCTCCGACTAGGCATAGTTGTTACCAACCTCGGGGTCAAACTATACTGGGGATACATTCGTGAGGCAAATCGAGACAAGTTATGAATTGCATAGCTATCAGATATGACGTAGTGTAGCGAAAAGGCTCAAACCCACAGGATATGTAACATTTAAAATTGAACCTTCTACCTAAAACAAAAGTCATACATTTCAATGGTGATATCTTGTGGGTTGGATCCTTTTGTCTAAACTACGCGTTCTATAGTCAATTATTATTGTACGAGTGATTGTGATACTTGATAGATTTAATTTATTTACTTGTTACTATCAGTCCACCTTGTGGAGGGTCCGCTGCAGTTTCCGGTACGTAGTCGCCTCTCGAGAACCTCCCTGCCCCAACGGCCATTATGATTAGTTAGTATGTATGTATGTATGTTAGTTTGGGCAAAATCTTCAAATTAGGTACAATTGCGTATCTTCGGTGACAATGCCATAATATCATAGAGCTGGTCTGATGATGGAGTCGGAAGGTGGCCATAGCAACTCCTAAACTCAACAAGATAAAGCCATCGAATTTGGGCTCATTTATTTGGTCATGGCACGGCAAGACTTTGGTGCTGGATGATTTTCAGAGTCTGATAATGGAGCTGGAAGGTGGTCATGGAACTCCTAAACTAAACTAGATAAACCCATCTAGTTTGGGCTCATCTGTTTTGTCTTGGTAAACACTTTGGTGATGGATGATTTCCAGGATCTGATGATGGAAGTTGGTCATGGGAACTCCTAAACTAAAATAGATAGACCTATCTTGTTTGGGTTTGTGTGATTTGTCTGTACAAGTACCCACGAACCAGCGACATAATATGCAGGGTTATTGAAAATAACAAGATGAATAAAAAACTTTTTAAAAAACAAGCTTATATGGCGTTTGTTAAGTACAGCACGATCCTACCTTGCATTTAGTTATTATTTTCGTTTATATATAATAATAACACACACCGGGGGTTTACACTGGAAAGGGAGATTTTTACGTGGTTTTATTACATTTCCGAGTCATCATCATCATCATCATCATATCAGCCGAAAGACGTCCACTGCTGGACATAGGCATCCCCCAAAGAGTGCCACAATGGCCGTTCCTGCGCCACCCGCATCCAGCGGACTCCCGCGACCTTTACCAGGTCATCAGTCCACCTTGCGGGGGGCCTACCCACGCTGCGCCTTCCGGTACGTGGTTGCCACTCCAGAACCTTTCCGCCCCAACGGCCATCGGTTCTACGTGCAATGTGCCCCGCCCACTGCCACTTAAGTTTAGCAATTCGGATGGATATATCGGTTCCCTTGGTTCTGCTGCGGATAGCCTCATTTCTGATGCGATCGCGCAGAGAAACTCCCAGCATAGCCCTCTCCATTGCCCTTTGAGTGACTTTGAGCCTTCTTATGAGGCCTATAGTAAGCGACCACGTTTCCGTGCCATATGTCATCACTGGCAACACACACTGGTCAAAGACTCTCGTCTTGAGACACTGCGGAATATTGGACGAAAAGATGTGCCGTAGCTTCCCGAATGCTGCCCAGCCGAGTCGGATTCGACGATTGACCTTCCCTTCGACATTTCCGAGTATCACTCTTTATTTCGAAATAAATGTTAAAAAAACCGGCCAAGTGCGAGTCGGACTCGCGCACGAAGGGTTCCGTACCATTACCTATATCTAAAAACGGCAAAATATCTATATCTAAAATCACGTTTGTTGTATAGGAGCCCCCTGTAGCCTAGTTAGTAACTTGGTAGTGACTCTGCCTACGAAGCTGGAGGTCCCGGGTTCGAATCCCGGTAAGGGCATTTATTTGTGTGATGACCACAAATATTTGTTCCTGAGTCATGGATGTTTTCTATGTATTTAAGTATTTATTTATCTATATAAGTATGTTTATCGTCGTCTAGTACCCATAGTACAAGCTTAGCTTGGGGCAAAGTCGATTTGTGTAAGATTGTAAAAGAAAAAGAAACAAATAAAAACTAAAATAAAAATAAAAAGATGTATTCTGTTTTTTGTATTTTTTGTTATAAATAGCGACAACAGAAATACATCATCTATGAAAATCTCTATCTATCACGGTTCATGAGATACAGCCTGGTGACAGAAGGACAGACAGGCATTCAGACAGACAGACGGACAGCGGAGTCTTAGTAAGTACGGAATCCTAATAAGTGACATAGGTTTTAGGCTCAGAACATAAAAAAGGGAGAAGTGCCGTATTGCTTAATTCCAATGTCCCCAGTTTTCTCCCACCGCAGCGCCCATAGGCACACACATTGAACCGTGTAAAAACAAAGACTCGGGCGTTGCCAGTGAGTCTACGGCAACATGCAAACAAGGGCTGTGATTGGCTTAAACGCACTACACTAGGGGGGCGACAAACGTTAAAATTATGTTTTATCGACATTGATATTAAAATTGGGGTCCCAGCGCACTCAACCTAATCAAAGAGCTCGCCAAAAAATTAGCCGACACCACCGGGGACCGAAGAGCTGGCAGCTTCCTCGCTCAACGCATTAGTATTGCGATACAGCGGGGAAATGCTGCCAGCATCTTCGGCACCATGCCGCGGGGAGACCCCTTAGTTTAGTCATAAGTAGTTTTATTTAGTTTTATTTATTCTTTTTTTTTCTGGTTTTTAAGTTGAATTTGTTACTGTACCTAGTTAATTACATTATTAAATGAATCGTTTAAAACCGAAAAAAAATAAATAATGCATAGTGGAAAAAGTCTAAAGTGGAACGCACTAATCTTCTAAATTAATATTATGTTATGATATTGATAGGTAACAACTTCAACAACATGGTAAGTTTATGTGGTGGTATTTAAATTTTTAGCTACAAGTTTAAATAACACGGGTTGTTAACTTACCATAAATCGCAAAAGTAAAAAATATTGACGAATACCTACAGAGTAATATAAACAGCTTTTTATAAGTTCGTGTTCACATACATTTAAAACTCTGGTCACATCGATATTTTTGACCTGTAGGTACCAGGCCGATCCGTATCGCATTTTGGCGCGAAATAATATGTCCATTACTCATATTACGAGATTTAAGGCTAAGGGCGAGTATCCACCAAAGATGTGCGGAGATGTGTTACCATACATTTTACACCTAGGTTTCAAGCAAGCGAGGTGTCAAATATTCGAAAAATGTACGGCTCTTATTAAGTGGTTGGAAACATTTTTCTTGAAAATGTTACGAACACATTAACTCTTCTCTGTACAGGAAACCAGTTAGGACCTCTGCCAGTAGCATCTATCCATTTTTTTAGTACCTACTCGGATTCTTTGGAAAACTGTAATAAGAAACCGAGATTTCTTCTTCAATTATCACATTTCAAATGAAAGTAAAAAATACTCATTTAAAATAAATTATTGGTAATAATATCACATTTTAAGTTGTTCTGAAGCCATTTGCAACTAAATTGTATACACAATTTTAATATGTCTATTTACCGTTCATACTGCAACTTAGTGAAAATCTTATTAGTAGGTACCGTAAACATTTTGTGCCTTTTAATCTTATTAGTACGTTATTAGTTACCTTTAAGATAGGCACCCAACCAAAACAAATAATTAAATAAAATAAAACAGCGAAAGTAGTCGAAATAAAATAACTAGTATGATATCGTACTTCTATTTTATCGATTACGCGTAAATTGTAACTGCACTTTGGCACCGCTCTAGTTTGCGACGCCAAGCAGCGGCCGTACCACAAAAAAATTCAAGCATCGTCCATATCCATAGTGGTTTAATACATTGCGCCGTGGTTTACTGTATTGAACGTTCAATGTACAACGCATAGAACAAAAATATGCTTTTTCGTTCGATATGTTAGTTCGATCCCGAGAAATGATGCGGCGTTGCGTTTATTTATTAAAATATTACTTTTTACTGACTTAAGTGAAAATACTAATACTCACATGTGGTGCGTGACTCCACCATTTATGTAGGTTTTAGTTTCATTCCTATTTTTGCATGTAACCACGCTACAATTCGGCATTTTGAGTAAACGTGGATAAACATTTCAGATTCACGGCAAATTGCGACTAACATGCGGTGGGCAGTGACATGCCCATTTGGCCATGTCGCACCGACACGCGCCAAGCCCCCGTTTCATATCTATTCCTTTTTATCATCTGAGGTTTTAGGCTTTTGAATAAAATCACGCATTAATTAATTGTATTCTAGATAAAAAGCTGTGTTTGTATAATTTATAATTTTCAGTTCCTTTGGTAAGAAACGGACATAGCAATTTCTATGAAGGGCAGTTTTTTTTTACTGTCCATAACAAAAAAAATTCTTCAAGAAATGAATACGTCAGTACCCAGTAATTTCCTAGTAGTGGGTCGACTGGTATAATTTCATTACATTACTATATATAAATAAGACTCAGATATCATGCAAACTATTAATATCCGTAAAACAAATTATTATTCTTATTACTGACAACTTTAAAACTCGTTAGTATATTTTATTTTATTTTATTTTTTATACTAAAAAAACGAAACTAAATATACTTTGTCATATCATAGTATTTTAATACAAATAGAAAACTTGTGCTCAAAAATCAAATACTTACTTTATTCAAGTTATCTAACTTCGCTAACATGATGTTCTAGAACATCATGTTAGCGAAGTAATCTTACCACTTTTTAGTGCAAGTATCAATATCGGTCACGGAGTGAATTCCAACGGTGCGCTATACAGCTATTTGCATCGGCAAGCTCCGCGGTTAGTTCTATCCCGATCGCACTTACATATAGCTAGAAAGGGACGGCACCCGCGGCTGGTGCGATCTCGCTGTGCATGTGGGGGTTAGGTACGTTTGTGTGGGTGGTAGTAGTATTTACACACACAAACGCACTACGCGTGTCAAAATACCGAATTCTGAGCGAGCGCTTTTTTGAAGAGCACTCTTAAAACAAATACGTATATATCACTAACAAAAAAACGTTTAGAAAATTTGTAATTAACTCATGAGTTAATTCACATTTTACAGTGATAAGGTTTTAATCTTATTGTTTTAAGATTAATCAGCTCAAGTAAATCATATTATTGGATTTAGGGCTGAAAGCAGTTGTCACTGACAATTATAAGTGAGATATGGAAGCTTTATCAACAGTCAATATATTGGCAAATATGTTGTGTGATGAAATGTGTCTACTAATAAGGTTGTGACTGATGGTAACTAATAGTTGAACGTTTTATCCTTACATTGTATATCCCTTGACTGGTAATGACTTAGTAAAAAAAAAGCGGCCAAGTGCGATTCGGACTCGCACATGAAGGGTTCCGTGAAATAAATTGCGGTTTACGATTTATGACGTATTAAAAAAATACTACTTATTAGATCTCGTTCAAACCAATTTTCGGTGGAAGTTTACATGGTAATGTTCATCATATATTTTTTTTAGTTTTATCATTCTCTTATTTAAGAAGTTACAGGGGGGGGGACGGGACACACACACACATTTTACCACTTTGGAAGTCTCTCGCGCAAACTATTCAGTTTAGAAAAAAAATATGTTAGAAACCTCAATATAATTTTTGAAGACCTATCCATAGATACCCCACACGTATGGGTTTGATGAAAAATTTTTTTTTGAGTTGCAGTTCTGAGTATGACCTATGAGACCCCTAAAACTTAATGTTTTTTCGATTTTTGTGTGAAAATCTTAATGCGGTTCACAGAATACATCTACTTACCAAGTTTCAACAGTATAGGTAGCTCTTATAGTTTCGGAAAAAAGTGGCTGTGACATACGGACGGACAGACAGACAGACAGACGGACGGACATGACGAATCTATAAGGGTTCCGTTGTTTGCCATTTGGCTACGGAACCCTAAAAATTGCAATGAAGTACAATGAAAGTAAAGTAATAGTAGGTATTTGAAAATACTCCAATGAAGATGACACACACACATGAAATTTCAATGCCTTTTTTACAAACATTCCGTTTATTGTATTCGCGATGGTAGTGTCAAAGGTTATATACAACTTTTTACCTCATTAAGGTGGTTCGACGACCATACAAAACGTTTTTTGACATTCGCAGGCTAAGGGAGAGCTTGAGAAATTAGTTTGTCACGTGATACTTTGGGAAAACGGTTATTCTCAAATTATTCAAGTTTATACAAGTTTATTCTAGGAAATGGGGAATTTCGCGCAAATGGAAAAACAATTTATGAAGGATTGTTACCTACAAAAGATTCTTAAAATATCACGCCATTAGCCTGCGAATGTCAAAAGACGTTTTGTATGGTCGTCGGCCCACCTTAAGCAACAAGTTACAGAATTTACCGTTGCAGTCTCAGAGCATAGAATACTAGAGAGAGGACAAGCCGCCGGCGGCCGTGTCGCAGCTGTATGCTCAATGGGCATACACTGCCATACTGTGCACGCGTGCTGACCGCAGAGAATATTACGTTTTTTCCCAAAATGCCTGATATGATGCGCGTTTATTGTCAAATAAGCGTGTAGGTATACAAGTGTGTGTGTTTTAGATGTGTGCGTGCTTTGTATTGTCAATTACTTGGGCGTTGTGTGGGTTAATGTACTTGCGACAGGCTCACTCTATACAAATCGTCCGCCATGTCCGATCTCCTTATAGTCATACATCTGTGGTTGCAGTCTAACTCGCATACAGAAAAAAATAAGTTCCTAAGCAGCATGCAGGTTCGACTCCCAGTCGAAGTACGCGTTCGTGGGCGACTACAGCGGGCAGATAACCATGCTCAAGCTGGACAACAATGGCGCCACACTGGTCACCACGCTTAAAGGACACACCGGGTGAGTTTATATCGTTCGTGGGCGACTACAGCGGGCAGATAACCATGCTCAAGCTGGACAACAATGGCGCCACACTGGTCACCACGCTTAAAGGACACACCGGGTGAGTTTATATCGTTCGTGGGCGACTACAGCGGGCAGATAACCATGCTCAAGCTGGACAACAATGGCGCCACACTGGTCACCACGCTTAAAGGACACACCGGGTGAGTTTATATCGTTCGTGGGCGACTACAGCGGGCAGATAACCATGCTCAAGCTGGACAACAATGGCGCCACACTGGTCACCACGCTTAAAGGACACACCGGGTGAGTTTATATCAAACCGTGAACAGGATGAGTATCCACTACCTCAGGTGAGCTAGGAAAAAACCGACCAAGTGCGAGTCGGACTCACGCACGAAGGGTTCCGTACCATTATCTATAATGAGTTTCTGTCAAAAATGTAATTTTTGGTACAAGCTTTTATTGCCGACTGTACTTTTCTGCATACCGTCATCAACTACTCATTGAGACGATTCTAACGAGCCCAAACTCGATGGGGTTGTGTCATTTTATTGCAAAGTTCCTATGGCCACCTTCCAGCTCCAGCATCAGATCAGCTCCAAGTCATCATAATATTGCATTGTCATGCGATATACATATGCTTGCAAAATTTCAGCTCAATTGGATAACGGGAAGACTGAAAAATGGATAGGAAAATTTTGACGGACAACTTATTTACATACATACACACGAACAGTGCAAGTTAATATAAAGATTAGATTAGATTCATTTATTGCTGATTGAAAATTGACATAATATTTTACAAATTCTCTTTGTACATAAATAAAATGAATTCACAGAAAGCTCGTCAGGTAAATACAACAAATTTTTTACAATAATTTCAAGCAATAATAATTAATTTATTTATAAATACTTAGTTACAAATTTAAAACAATATTGATCATATGTAATAATGTCAAAAAATATAATATAATGTCTGAACTAGAAAAACAAAAATAAAATATACGTACTTATGTCAAAACATATCAATTTCATGTCAAATAAATGTACAAAAAATATACTTAAATCAGAAATTACAGGCATAATAACAACACAATAAATAATTTATCTCTAGGACATCCTAGATTACGAGTATGATAAAGTCAGAAAAAAAAAGCTTGTAAAAACGGCAAAAAATTCACGTTTGTTGTATGGGAGCCCGCTTAAATATTTATTTTATTCGGTTTTTTAGTATTTGTTGTTATAGCGGCAACAGAAATACATTATCTGTGAAAATTTCAACTGTCTGATTATCACGGTTCATGAGATACAGCATGGTGGCAGACGGGCAGACAGACAGAGGGACGGACAGCGGAGTCTTAGTAATAGGGTCCCGTTTTACCCTTTGGGTACGGAACCCTAACAACCAATAGGAAGCGATGCGCGAGCGTGGCCAGCCACGCTATTGGTGGATTAGATCCTCCCTCACCGCCTCGCAATCTCGCACAGTGGAGACTCACCCTTAGAATGGGATTGGGGTTGGCAACTTTGCCAAATAAATACGTCAAAGTTTAATGAACTGTAGCTCTAGTATAAACTTTATCGATTCATATACGTTTTCGAACGCGTTTGCGTTTAGTTTCAATTTGTATGGCAACGCGTAGTTCCTCATAGTTACCACCAGAGGCGCTGTTCGCGTTGCCATACCAATTGAAACTAAACACAAACGCCTTCGAAAACGTATTGTATCGATAAAACTTATACTAGAGCCTCTGACGGCTATTCCATTCCCATACTCATCGCGGTTGAATAATACGCGATAACGAACTTCCTGGCTTATAAACACTATTAGATAGTTGACAAAATCCCAGTGTATATAGTAAAGCCGGAAGATTATTCAGTTTTTTTTAAAAGGCGGCTAAACTGTGACGCTTTGACAACTTATTTTCTTAACATTTTTGTCATTTTTCTACCCCATCCTAGCAGACCATACAGATATATATTATTTTATTTATTTAAAATTTATTGCACAAATAAAAAAGTACAAAGGGCGGATTTAATGCCACAAGGCATTCTCTACCAGTCAACCGTAGGGCAAAACAGAAACTTGCTAAGACCATTTTCAATCTACTAAGTATTGTTAAAAAATAGCAAGCGAAAATAACAGTATAGTTTTAGATGGTGTTCTCAGAGTACCTATATCTGCCACGTAAGGAACATGAGGACTCTTTATTGATTTATCGTGAATTCCATGATTAGATTTCAGTTCAGCCTTCATTCAAGAGATTTTCGAATTATAAATGACGGAATTCTTAGCTCGACATACCCTTTTCTTGGCAAATTAAAAAAAAGACTGTGTGTTCGAGCCTCGTTTGTAGAGCAAAAAGAAATGTCTGTAAAAATAATGCAAAAAACCGGCCAAGAGCGTGTCGGGCCACGCTCAGTGTAGGGTTCCGTAGTTTTTCGTCCGAAGTGTGTGAAATTATTTTGTAATTTTTCTCAAAAACTATTCAACCACCTATCAAGTTGAAAATAATTTTCCTAGAAAGTTTTTATAAAGTTCTACTTTTGAGATTTTTTTCATATTTTTAAAACTTATGGTTCAAAAGTTAGAGAGAGCGATTATCTCCGAAAATATTAACATTATCAAAAAAATTATTTTAGTAAAACCCTATTCATTTTTAAATATGTACCTACCCAACAATATATCATACGTTAGTGTTGAAATGAAAAAAAAAACACTCCCCACGTATAGTAGGCACCTTAATAGGAGGTACCCTGATAAGAAAGAAAGAAAACATTTATTCGTGGACAAAACAATGGGTGTAAAAAACAATAAAAAAAAAACACTTTTTATTATACCACTTTGTCGCCGTGATTGATATACATATTAGTACTTACCACATTTCAGCTTTCTAGTGCTAACGGTTACTGAGATTATCCGCGGACGGACGGACAGACAAAGCGAAACTATAAGGGTTCCTAGTCGACTACGGAACCCTAAAAAGAGCATTAACATATGTGTATCTTCTGAGATACAATGCCAAGAAAAGACCTACCCAACAATATATCACATCACACGTTAGGGTTGAAATGAAAAAAAAAAACACTCCCCACGTAGAGTAGGTACCTTAATAGGAGGTACCCTGATAAGAAAGAAAGAAAGAAAACATTTATTCGTGGACAAAACAATGGGTGTAAAAAACAATAAAAAAAAACACTTTTTATTATACCACTTTGTCGCCGTGATTGATATACATATTAGTACCAAATTTCAGCTTTCTAGTGCTAACGGTTACTGAGATTATCCGCGGACGGACGGACAGACAAAGCGAAACTATAAGGGTTCCTAGTCGACTACGGAACCCTAAAAAGAGCATTAACATATGTGTATCTTCTGAGATACAATGCCAAGAAAAGGGTTAAAGAAACGGTCGAATTGAGAATTCGAGAACCTCGTCTCTACCCGACTATTTGAAATAATGGTACGAGTAATCGGACCTTCTAGGCTGACTTTCCTTCTATTCCCAGGTCCGTGCGTGTTTTAAACTGGGCGGCGCAGCCACAACTGTTGTTCAGCGGGTCCTTCGACCAGACCATTATCGTGTGGGACATCGGCGGGCAGAAGGGCACGGCCTATGAGCTACAGGGCCACAGGTAACCGCCTAGACTTCTCATTGACGGGGTATGGGAGAGGGGGACGACTAAATAAGTGCTATTGGTTCTCGAGTGCCGACCACTTACCGGAAGGCGCAGCGTGGGTAGGCCCCCACAAGGTGGACTGATGACCTGGTAAAGGCCGCGAAGTCCGCTGGATGCTGGTGGCGCAGGACCGGTCGTTATGGCACTCTTAGGGGAAGCCTATGTTCAGCAGTGGACGTCTTTCCGCTGATATGATGATGATGACTTGAGTTACCCTTTCTATATGTCCCTTCCTATATGTTAGGCACATTATAACCCAGAATCAATAGGGGTGTAGACTCAAAATTTATTATTTCTTCAAAAGAAAGAAGGCAAAAAAATATGCCTAATGACGAAAATCCCATTCAAATATCTCAGAAAATGACGAAGCTACAACCGTTTTAATGTTAACCGTTTGAACGTTTGCAGCATAAGATCTGTGCTCATCCCTCAAAAACTGCTCTTTTATCCAAAAGTGTTCTGGGTATGGCTCCTAGAATCTACAATAAGTTACCTGAGCGGCGGAGGATAATATGTGACATTGTTAAATTTAAAGTTCATGTGAAAGAATACTTGATTAAAAAGGCTTACTACTCCTGTAACGAATTCCTGTCAGACATCGAATAAATGTATCATATTTTATTGTACTAGTAATACGCCTTTTTTGACATTAATTATAACAAAATTATTTATTTGTATTAGAATCTTCGTAATTTTTTTTTTAATTGACATTTTAAATTGTGACTACTGTAAATAAATTAAAATTTAATGCATGCCTACTCTTATCACTCAGTGAAACATGCTTTCGTATGCCTCCGGGTACGACATAGTGAAACAACACCGCATTTACCACCGTCTGCAATATTATGTTATGTGTACCTATGATCGAAGAATAAAGTATTTGTATTTGTTACTTGTTAGAGAGAGAAAACGCTAGGGGATCGTGATGTCACGATCCCCAAGCGTCATAGTAAATGACATTCGTTTCATATGAAGGTGCGTTTTGCGGAAAAGGGACAGTACATACCCCATCTTAAAACTTTGGACACTTATAACTTTGTGATTATTTAAGCTCTTGCGTTGGTTTTTTTCTCCATTTGACTACATTTTTCATCCTTTTTCGAGAAAATACAACATTATTGGTTATTTTATTTAGTGTCTACACCCCTATTATGCCGCGATAGGTTTAAAAGTCCTAGCATATGACAGCAGTACGTACTATATTTTTCTTGGGTTAGAGCGGTGGATCTGACGATATGACTGGTCTGACTAATATGGTCTGCAAATGTATCCATATTCCAGCAACAAGGTGACCGGCCTGTGGTACGTCGGCAGCTGCACGCGCCTGGTCTCCGGCGGCGAAGATGGCGCCCTCGGCGTCTGGGAGATGGGCGTGCGGCGCCGCGAGACCCCCGCGTGGCGCGAGGCCGACCTGTGCCAACTCTGTCGCGCGCCATTCATATGGAACGTGCGCGCCATGATGGAGAAGAAGCAGCTAGGTTAGTCTATAGTTCCCCACAGATGGCGCGAGGCCGACCTGTGCCAACTCTGTCGCGCGCCATTCATGTGGAACGTGCGCGCCATGATGGAGAAGAAGCAGCTAGGTTAGTCTATAGTTCCCCACTGATGGTGCGAGGCTGACCTGTGCCAACTCTGTCGCGCGCCATTCATATGGAACGTGCGCGCCATGATGGAGAAGAAGCAGCTAGGTTAGTCTATAGTTCCCCACAGATGGCGCGAGGCCGACCTGTGCCAACTCTGTCGCGCGCCATTCATATGGAACGTGCGCGCCATGATGGAGAAGAAGCAGCTAGGTTAGTCTATAGCTCCCCACAGATGGCGCGAGGCCGACCTGTGCCAACTCTGTCGCGCGCCATTCATATGGAACGTGCGCGCCATGATGGAGAAGAAGCAGCTAGGTTAGTCTATAGTTCCCCACAGATGGCGCGAGGCCGACCTGTGCCAACTCTGTCGCGCGCCATTCATATGGAACGTGCGCGCCATGATGGAGAAGAAGCAGCTAGATTAGTCTATAGTTCCCCACAGATGGCGCGAGGCCGACCTGTGCCAACTCTGTCGCGCGCCATGATGGAGAAGAAGCAGCTAGGCTAGTCTATAGTTCACCACAGATGGCGCGAGGCCGACCTGTGCCAACTCTGTCACGCGCCATTCATATGGAACGTGCGCGCCATGATGGAGAAGAAGCAGCTAGGTTAGTCTATAGTTCCCCACAGATGGCGCGAGGCCGACCTGTGCCAACTCTGTCGCGCGCCATTCATATCGAACGTGCGCGCCATGATGGAGAAGAAGCAGCTAGGTTAGTCTATAGTTCCCCACAGATGGCGCGAGGCCGACCTGTGCCAACTCTGTCGCGCGCCATTCATATGGAACGTGCGCGCCATGATGGAGAACAAGCAGCTACGTTAGTCTATAGTTCACCACAGATGGCGCGAGGCCGACCTGTGCCAACTCTGTCGCGCGCCATGATGGAGAAGAAGCAGCTAGGTTAGTCTATTGTTCCCCACAGATGGCGCGAGGCCGACCTGTGCCAACTCTGTCGCGCGCCACAATGGAGAAGAAACAGCTAGGTTAGTCTATAGTTCCCCACAGATAGCGCGAGGCCGACCTGTGCCAACTCTGTCGCGCGCCATTCATATGGAACGTGCGCGCCATGATGGAGAAGAAGCAGCTATTGGGTTAGTCAATAGTCCCCCACACGTGGCGCGAGGCCTATCTGTGCCAACTCTGTCGCGCGCCCTTCATATGGAACGTGCGCGAGCAGCTAGGGCAGTCACTAGTCCCCCCACAGTTGACCTCCTTAAACCGATTATTTATGCACGTAAGCGTTAGTATTTTGCATCGTACAATGGCGGTACTGTCGAATAAGTATATTTATTTTAACTGTACGCCAAGATTGAGAAAGAGCGGTCTGTTAAACTAGTTGTTACACAATAATTCCATATCATGACCACTTTTCACCATAAGCATCTGTCGTGACTCCTGTGAGTAAGTCTTAAAAGCCTTGATTCAAGGGAATGTTTATGTTTTTAGTTTGAATTAAATACGTTTGGGAATTTATTATATGACAAAAACCATAAATCTCATTGTCGACATATACTACTCAAAAGAAAATAAGGGCCACTTACATATTTCTGTTTTTGAGTAAATTTTTAGATGTAAACTAATTAATAAGTGACTAATTAATGATGTCCGGCCTCCTTCAGTATCCAACCTCTTTAATGCTGGTGTTTAAGTCTTACAGCTGGCCAGAAATTGAAGCAAATAAAAAATACGAGTTTCAGGTCAAATTCCTTTCAGATGGAATCACAATTTTATTCTGTTAAAAAACTATTTCTGTCCATCTTTTGCTTCTTTTAACATCTTTTGTTAATAATGCCACGTCAACGAAGGCATATGGATACCATTACTGCCACCAGAGCCGTTACATTGATTGCTGAAGGTCATTCACAGGCGGTCTGTAGCTTTTTCGTTGGGTTTCTCTCGCCGAGCCATCCAAAATGTGTGGGATCGGTTTAGGGTTGCCAACTTTTTTTGGGGGAGATATAGTATTTTCCAGAAAAATACGTCATAAATATAGTACACTCTAAAAAAATATAGTACTTTAAGATATAAGCCTTAAAATAGGTCAAAACTATGCCTAGTTATACTTACTAGCATTCTGTGAACAACTCCCTTGACATAAGGCTACTCTTGGCTTCTATGCATCAACCTTCTCTTGAGTCCAACCACTTTCATGTTATTTATGTGATCACACATCACTCACTCACTCATCACCTAGTCAGTTTTGTGAGAAATGACAATCAATACAGGTTAAACAATAAAACCAGACTTAAGAATCATAAAACAACATTTATTTATTGTTTAAATTTATATATTTTTTCACCTTGTGCACTTTTCAACAATTTTTGATTGGACATAAAAAGTGTGAAGGACTCACTACATACATGGTCTATGTTGGCATAAATAAGAAGCTCACTTTTGATTAAATTTATATCAGCCCTGTTCCTTTCTTCCCTCCATTTTAATTTCATTATTGAAAAAATTCGCTCTGTGAATGCAGAGGAAGCTGGAACTGACAAAAGAGTTGACACTATTTTCGATAAATTCGGCAGTTGTTCGCATTTTTTTTAAATATGTTGCCATTTTTTGTCTGTAGCCTTTTCATTGAATATATACTACTCGAAAGAAAATAAGGGCCACTTACATATTTCTGTTTTTGAGTAACTTTTTAGATGTAAACTAATTAATAAGTGACTAATTAATGATGTCCGGCCTCCTTCAGTATCCAATCTCTTTAATGCTGGTGTTTAAGTCTTACAGCTGGCCAGAAATTGAAGCAAATAAAAAAAACGAGTTTCATGTCAAATTCCTTTCAGATGGAATCACAATTTTATTCTGTTAAAAAACTATTTTTGTCCATCTTTTGCTTCTTTTAAAATCTTTTGTTAATAATGCCACGTCAACGAAGGCATATGGATACCATTACTGCCACCAGAGCCGTTACATTGATTGCTGAAGGTCATTCACAGCGGTCTGTAGCTTTTTCGTTGGGTTTCTCTCGCCGAGCCATCCAAAATGTGTGGGATCGGTTCCAAGAGACTGGCAGTGTTGCAAGAAGGCCTGGATCGGGCAGGGTGCGAGCGACTACGGCACAAGAGGATCGCTACATCCGATTGAGTGCCCGTCGAGAGCGCTCTGTGACGGCACGTAAGTTACAAAATCGCCTACGGTTGACAACGGGGACTCGTGTTAGTGACCAAACGATACGTAATCGACTGCATGAAGACCAGCAAAGGTCCAGACGCCGAGTAGTACGAATTCCTTTATCTAGGGTTCAACGTGGAAATCGTTTAAGTTTTGCCGCGAACATTCAGATTGGAGCATGAATCAATGGGGTATGGTGCTCTTCACAGATGAGTGTAAAGTGAAGCTTTGTAGTGATGATCGGCGGATTAGAGTATCAAGACGACAGGGTGAGAGATTTTCCGATGTCTGCATCAAGGAAATTGACCGCTTTGGAGGTCCTAGTGTGATGGTTTGGGCTGGGATTAGCTTACAAGGCAAAACTGAGCTGGTTTTCTTAAATCAAGGCACAGTAACTGCACAACGGTACATCGATGAAGTCATCAGGCCTCATGTGATTCCATTCTCACAGAGAGTGGGGCCAGGGTTCTGGTTAATGCATGACAATGCCCGCCCACACACAGCTCGGGCCACTCAGACTGTACTGGATGACTCCCATATTCGTATCCTACCATGGCCAGCGTATAGTCCGGATTTAAATCCAATAGAACATATGTGGGACCAATTAAAACGAAGGGTTAGGGAGCATGAGCAAGAGGTTCACAACCAGCAACAGCTTATGGATGCTCTGAAACGTGCGTGGGAAGAGATACCTGATGAAAACATCAGAAACTTAATCGAGAGTATGCATTCAAGGCTCCAGGAGTGTGAAAACAGAAGAGGAGGACACACCCGTTACTAAACCATTAAAAAAAACAGCTTGTGTCAGTTTTTGTTTTGTTTTGCAAAGAGTTTCTGTTTAGTTTTTGCTGTTGACAATGGACTAATTTCATGTTAATAGGGAACATTACTGCAATGTTCTGCCGCCAGAGGCAGCACTACCACGAATAGTAAAACAGTATAGGAATATAGGGATTCACACACACATGCACAATTGATTGTCAAATGAGTGACAATGATGCTTGCATAGACAACACCGCGAGTGGGAACGAGATACAATGTCAACGCTGCTAGTGTCGCCACCTACGAAGAGTTTTGCGTAATGTTCCCTATTGAAATAAGTGAAACAATTGACTTTAAATGGTTATTAGCATAAGTTAAAACAAAAGCCTTGTTACATGTTATTTTAATAAATATACATTACTGTTTACTATATTTTTCACGTAGCAATCAAAATACTTAGTGGCCCCTATTTTCTTTTGAGTAGTATACATTGCTAACGGCTAACGGGACTGTAAAATCTTCGATCCTACTTATCAATCAATCAATCATTTATTGCAGCTAACAAAGATCCATACATTACAAAAAATCATTAATGTGTTAGTAGGTATAGAACATGGTACTACAAATATTACATTACATGGAGTTGGTCCCAGTGCTTCATTATGGGACAGTCCAGTCTATTTGCTATAATAGGGGCGTAGACTCAAAATGTATTATTTCTTCAAAAGAAAGAAGGCAAAAAATATACCTAATGACGAAAATACTAGCTATAGCTACAACCGTTTTAATGTTACTTGTTAGAGAGAGAAAACGCTATGACGTTCATTTACTATGCGCTCGGGGATCGTGACATCACGATTCCCGAGCGTCATAGTCTTCTCTTTTTTTTTGGCGTTCTGGCCAACTGTGTCGCCTCAATTTGACAAATGACAATCGTTTCATATGAAGGTGCGTTTTGCGGAAAAGGGACAGAACATACCCCCTCTTAAAACTTTGGACACTTATAACTTTGTGATTATTTAAGCTCTTGCGTTGCTGTTTTCTCCATTTGACTACATTTTTGACCCTTTTTCGAGAAAATACATCATTATTGATTATTTTATTTAGTGTCTACACCCCTATTGCTAGTTGCTTGGCTTGACTTGCCTAGGCTGTTGGGGCTGTCCTGTACGAGTACACGGCGCTTCATGCCGCATTGTATGAGCTGTTGTTTGTCCAGGACTGAGGCAGCACCACTGCCGCTGGTGCGGCGCGGCGGTGTGCGCGGCATGCTCGCCGCACCGCCTGCCGCTCCCCGTCATGGGCTTCGAGTTCCCGCAGCGCGTGTGCTCAGCCTGCTACGACACGCTGCGACACGAGCCGTGAGTATTGTGAGATGGTTTAAACATGTCCGAATGGTCATACACAGCGTATCTCTAGAACAAAGGTATTGTTCCCTTTAACTTCGACCTTCGACCACCAAAAATATAGTTCATCAAGAAGGCGATTTTTTTGAAAAATTTGGCACGCGCTCGCAAACAATGTCTGTTCGTAAGCTCAGCTCAAAACAATGACCACTCATGAGGTCAGTTCAAATCGTCTGAACTATACTAGCAACGACTCGTGGGATATTTTGCAAGATTCATCAGTGATTTGACCTTGTTTTAACGTGACTGACCTGGAATCAACGTTTTATCACTCTTGAATATCTTATAGGGGCCAAGTTCTGTGATCCGTAAGACCAAGACGGTAACAAATATTATTCAGATATGAAATAAAACAGGGGCTCGATTCAAGAATAAATGGGTCAATCAACATTTTTTTGCTGCTCGTTGCCATGGTCATCTCCTGAGTCACCCTTTAAAAGCAGGGACTGCATAACCGAAAAATACCGGTATTCTATTTTAACGGTATGACGTCATATCGGTTGTCAAATAGCGGTTTCGGTAGCGGAACCTTTATATTTCGCTACCGAAATATAAAGGTACCTTTATTTTTTCCGGTGCCGTAACCGCTATTTAAAGGTACCGATATATCGACTTTGGCCTGGAGTTGTTGCCAAACCGCCGGCAAAGACTCTGCTGCTTTGTCTTTTTATCTTTAAATGTTTAATAGCCAATGCTTCCTCTGTAGAGTGCCAGCTCGCTTAATTTTCTCGATAACCTTTATAATACCGGTATTATAAAGGTTACGGTATCGTTTAAAACTGGTACCGCTAACCGTTATTTCAAACCGGTTACGGTACCGTTATGCTTGCGCGACGCGCATAACCTTTACGACATAACGGTACCGTAATGGAATACCGGTTTCATACCGGTATAACCGTAACCGAAATCAGTCCCTGTTTAAAAGTATTTAGGACTATGATTTTATGGGATTTAAACCCACTAAACACATGATTTTGTTGTTTTAGTAAACCCATTCCATGGTGGAGCCTTAGCATCATAGGAGTCAAATTTTTTTTTTCTAAGAAACTGTCACTGTCTCACTGTTGTCTCTTGGAGTCTTAGCTTACCGCGACCGAATAACAACAAGATTAAAGATTTTTATTGAACATAAAAACAAACATATTTAAAACAATAAGATCGTAAGCAGCTGCTTTAGTATTAAACTGTGTCGCAAGAAAAAGTTGATTGACCAATATATTGTAATGTTTTCTCAATTCTCTTCCAGACGCGAGTCCCTAGCGTCGTTCCACGACATGAAGCACGCGGTGGCGTCGCTGTTCGTGGACGAGGCGATTGGCCGCATGGTGACCGCGGGCAAGGTAATAAAATAAAACTTAAAAAAGTTTCTTGCAGACAATCTACACAGAAAAAAAAATACAGTAATAATAAATAAAAATAAAACTAAAAAGAAAACTTGCGTCATAAGAATGACTAGTCCCGCGTAAAAAGTTAGTTAGCTGCATATGCTATGTAAGCAATTTTCTGTTCCCATCGCGATCGACGGAAGACCAGTACCGGTAGATAAGGCTACATAAGTTTTCCGAAATGGTCTTCAAAATACGGTTGCCGGAGTTCCCCAACCTACCCCAGAAATCTGCAATACGGCTTCTGATGTATTAATGGTTCCTGATTCATGGAGGCGCGTGGCCAACTAGATTTGCTTAACCCAATCAGATCACACGCAAGGTCATATCCCTCGGGAGTTATAAAAACCATAACTCCCGCGGGTAGTAAATATATATACATATATAGCTATAGTTGCTCTATACGCCTGCGTGTAATAACATCCTTTACGAGTGTGATGAAAAAGTATTTATTGATCTGTATACATATAAGTAGGTATATCACCGTCTAGCACCCATAGTACAGGCTCTGATTTAGTTCAATTAAATTGATTTATTTTTCGCTTAGCTAGTTAATTTAAGTACGTCATTTGGTTACATATATACTATCCCCCTTATTCATAAGTCTTAAAATGCCTCTGATAAATAAAATGTGTTTTGTTCCTTTTTTACGAACACAAACGAACTTTAACGGCATTTTAGCTGAAATAGGTTCGTTGATAAGTTTATGAATAAGGCCTATGCTTGGTTTGGGACTAGCTCGATTTTTGTTAGATTGTCCTATTTATTGTTTATTTAAGGACCGCGTCATCAAAGTGTGGGACATAGCCGCGCTTTTGGCGCCCGCGCCGCGCGCCGGCACCAGCGACCAGTAGCCGGCTCCCGGCGACCAGTAGCCGGCTCCCGGCGACCAGTAGCCGGCTCCCGGCGACCAGAAGCCGGCTCCCGGCAACCAGAAGCCGGCCGATGGCGATCAGTAGCCGGCTCCCGGCGACCAGTAGCCGGCTCCCGGCAACCAGTAGCCGGCTCCCGGCGACCAGTAGCTGGCTCCCGGCATCCAGAAGCTGGCTCCCGGCGACCAGAAGCTGGCTCCCGGCGACCAGAAGCCGGCTCCCGTCAACCAGAAGCTGGCCGATGGCGACCAGTAGCCGGCATCAGCGACCACTAGCCGGCTCCCGGCGACCAGTGACCGGCACCAGCGACCAATAGCCGGCCCCCGGCGAGCGGTGAGGTACCGTGCCGAATAATCCTCTTTAGTATATTCTATCCGGAACAGAAGAGTAAATTTTGTTAACCGAACCCAAGCAAAAAACGACTTTGTTCTCCGACTGTGAGGTAGTTTATTGCATTTGTTTAACAGGATTTATTCTTACAGTTTCGGACATACTATACACAGAGTTTGTGTAGAAGATAGCTAAGCCGGTCATGACTTCGAGCGATGTCGTTGCGGTATCCACAGGTACTGATGTGCCGACGCAAAGTTTCCTAAATAGTGTTTTTTTTAGATTTTTGTATGGGAGTTGTAACTTTCCAATACCAAAATGGAAACTTCCTTTATTTCTTGTGAAACTTTCTAGAAATTTCCGAGATTTTTTCCAACTTTTTGGAAACTTTCCGCAATTTGCACATCAGTATCCACAGGACCGTGTGATCTCTCTTAAACGTGTGGCGCAACGCTGCCGTTGTCGTTCGAAATGGCGGCCGAGCTGTAAGGCTGCATTTATGGACAAGATGACGGTCGACGGCGCTTCGGAAGTCGCCTTAACATATGCTGTTGCTCAGGAGTGTTTATGTAGGCGTAAGGCCGCTCACTAACTGGCGCGGCCTGAAACTAGAAAACTTGTCATTAGCTGTCAAATTTACTATGGTCCGCCACCGCAGGCCGCGCCGGTGTGATGCAGGCTTTAGCGTTTCCATACTCACCTGACAGCTCGTTTGTCGTGCCGCTGTACGATCTATCCATAAACAATGCCTAAGGGTAATCGTCTTGTCGTTGTCTAGCAAAAGAGCATTATTCTCTATACTAACACGCCCTCGGCTGGTCGGACATCTATCAAGTAACGGAGATTTACGTCGGCGTAAACGGTGCTACTGGTGCAGCCCTATCTAGATGGCTTCTTACATATTCCTAATTTATAGTCACTCACGAGAGGGATATTGCTCTAATATATTGCACCGTCTCTCTCGTCAGTAACTAATTGAGTATGTAATATCGTCGGGTGACAATCAAAACTCACTAAGTAACAAATACCTACTTAAATCAAAGGTCGTATCTCGATACAGACTACGTACCGAGATACGAGGTTTTGAATAACAGTGACAGTTTTGGTAGTGACTTTTGCTTGTCACCCGACGATATGTTCTTTACACTAAGAGGCTGGTCCTTGATTGTGAACTGTCTGACTGCCTCTAGGCAAACGGCCAACTTATATGTGTGAGACTGATATAAAACGTCCCAAAAATAGTGAATGGATGAATTTATAATATACTCGCTTCTTATTTACTAATCCATCGAAAAGGCTAAACTTGGCATATGGAAATTATTAAATACTAATATTCTATTATAAGTCTAAAATGTCGTCTCTATTTACGTAACGATTTTCAGGTAATCTTTTATATCTGAAAATCGTTACCGTGTGTTAGATTGTTGTGGTGATGTCACTTTCAAATTATTTCGCTAATATTTAGGTATCGTTTTGCGTAAAAACGAAAACTTTTAAAAAGAACAAAGTATTGTTTTCGCCATTCTTGAAATATTAAACAAAAAAATTCACTATTTTTGGGACTACACTAACGCGCATCTATCAGGTACACTAATCCCCATCCGGACATATTCCGGCCTTTAACACACTAGCGTTTATTATCGACATAAGCATGTGTCCCTGTCTAACGAGTAGTGAATGTATACAGAAAACGGTCAAACTAAGCCCCTATAGAAGATGAAGTTTGTTACTCAATACCAGCTTACCCATGGTTATTGGATGGATGAATAATATTGAGCAATAAAAATTGCACTTAGAACCGATGGCCGTTGGGGCGGAAAGGTTCTCTCATGATGACCACGTACCGGAAGGCGCGGCGTGGACTGATGACCTGGTAAAGGTCGCGGGAGTCCGCTGGATGCGGGTGGCGCAGGACCGGTCACTTTGGCACTCTTTTGGCTGGACGTCTTTCGGCTGATACGATGATGATGATGATGAATAGAAATGATCCGTCCATGAAGGGGCTTGGCCAAGACATCCAGTGGTAGCGGAGTTGGAGTGAGAGGCCGTGCTCCGATGTCTCGCTCCCACGGATAACTCTGCCACTTCAAGTCATAGCCGAGGTTTTTCACATTGCCATATTTTGCAGCGATGCAGTAACGATTCGGCAGTAGGATGCAGCCGCATATCATATACAGTCGTGGCCAGTTGCATACAAATATGACTTTTCAAATTTGATGATAATTTATAATGCGTTTGATTAATTTTGTTTCTGATTATACGGATGTAACCGTGCTTAAACAGTATTTAATAGTGCAAATACAGCTTCTATAAAAACTTTGCCTTTAAAAAATACAAACGATCAAATCAACACTTTTTATTTTCATACATTGTTCCTAATTTAATTACAGTATGAATATGAACTTGTAAAAACTGTCCATTTGACCATCCGAATTTTTTAAGCACAACTTTTACAGAAGCATTATATAAACTAAATTATATCATATTTTAAATCATCATTAAATTTGAAAAGTCATATTTGTATGCAGTTGTATGGGGGAAAAATCTTGTTCTTAATTATCTAGCCACGACTGTATGAAATAATGCCAATAACGATTCGCGATTAATGGGTGGAATCACCCTTACTCTCTGTCGCCCGAACTCGCATTTTCATTGATCGATAAGTCTAGTAATACAGGTTAACATGTCCATAAATCTGCGACTAACCACTGTAAAAGTTACTATGTATTGGCACTTATAGTCAATAAACGCTGGTGTGTGGAATGTATCCTTAATCGTACTGAATATATTAGTATAATAGCATAAATGTATTAGCGAATGTCGTGATCTGTCATTAAGGGAGCGTTCGAAAATGATCCTATCGATTTTATCGCATATCCTACGAAAGGCCTTAAGGAACCGGAACTCACGTAGATATCCCAATCTGCCCCAAGGTTCAATCGCTTCAGAATTGCCTTTGTAAATGTAAGGGCACTGTGTTCGTATAGTCTATTTTTTTTAACTGAGCTCATGACTCGCCATTGTTTGTTGGCAGCGCGTGCAAAATTTTGCAAAAAAAGGTTAGCTCCGCCACAGAATAAGTAATAGTACTACGTACAGAAGGTTCTCTGTTAACAAATTCCCTGTTTAGGTACGCCAAACGTGCCTAAATGTGGCCATCCCTTTCTATCGCATGCAACGCGCTGCGACCCGTGCGAGCGTCCCGTACCAACTCGCGGCAACTACTAATGGACCGCCAAATGGCGGCCGGCCGGCATGTACTTGTAGCGGCGCGACGAAATCACAGAGTGAACCGCCCCTGGCTCCGCGTAAAATGTTATTCAATAGATTTAAAATGAACTACGAAATTAAATACCACATACAGCGTGCCAGGTATAAACAGAGAAATGTTAAATTCTTTGTTTTTTTGTACATTTTGAATCTTGGGATGGACGATAGACTTCATTATTTAATGAACATTGTATGCCAGGCGGTAACGTTTTTTTGGCACGCGTCGACCACAAATAATGGCCAGTTGAAAAAATAGACTATACAGGGTTGGATTTAAAAATACGTAGTTGACTTCTCTTGTCCACAATTTCATTGATTGCATTTGGTATACGAAAAATATTCGTACGATATTCGATCAAAATTATGTGAACACAAATTTATTGTTAAAGACTAGGTTGCTCAGATATTTTAGAACTTTTGGGAACGTACATATATCTATCAATTCGATTGTACAAAGTATATAAGAAACTTCCGTTACACGAACCTGTTGTCTCCCGATGACGCGAATTCACGGCATCCTCCCTTCAAAGGAATTTATATCATTTTAAATTAGAACAGAGTTGCATTTGTTTTGCATCATTCGATTTTAGAAACAGAACAAAGTCTACTCTAGTTTTTATTTTGATTTGATTCAAATTTCACTGCCTATTTTCCTGGTATGGCGGGATACCTCAGGTTAAATTAATTCTATTGTAGGCGGAAGACTTATTATTTTGAAATCCACACATGTATATCATGAGAATGTATAGGTATATCTTGTCATACTTACCCACACATAAGCAAGCGTTAGGTTGGTTCGATGTATCTATCTATCTATACTTATGTATGCTAAAACGTCACACAGAAGGCGCCATTAATGTCATAATTAATCTATTATTGACCACACGAGTTTTTTCGATACTGACTGAGAGAGTAAATTATCGTTCATTGTGGGAAATTGATGAATGAATGAGTTGGAAAATCCTGAGTAAGAGACTGATTCATTCGTTTGAACACTGTACTTGTCCGTGACATTGTAATCTGAGCTGTAAAACCTAACGTTTTAGGTTACTTTTACATTGCGCTGGACGACACAGTTGGATATTGAAAGGACAATGTTCTTTTGTTTACTCGGACTAAACCCTATTGTTAAGCCCTTAAAGACCAGATTCGCTAAACAAGATTGTAACATATTAAAAAAACTGTAATAAGAATAAGAGCTGCTACGAGAGACTTTTGTATTGAGGCCAATAGAAGCAATGGGCCTCGATCAGTTAAAAACCAGAGAGTAGAGAGAGTATATTTAGAGCGCTACACTACCGGTCAAAAGTTTAAGTTCACTCTTTGTTCTAGGTACAAATGAGTACTTTTGGACAATATTTTTTTGCAGTTCGGAAGCCGAAATTTGTTTCCAACTGATCCGTTATTGTTTCCAGAGATTTGTTTGATTAGTCAGACACAATTCACGTACATTTCTAAACAACGCATTCCCTAAATTCTTATAGGAATGACGGCAAAGGCTGGGCCATATATGGCCTTGCCACTTAAAACGTACAATGATCAGATACAATGTTGGTTTTTAGGGAATCAGTTGTTTAGAAATCTACGTAAATTGTGTCTGACTAATCAAACACATGTCTGTAAACAATAACGAATCAGTTGGAAACAATTTTCGACATCTGAACTGCAAAACATTATCGCACAAAAGTACAAATTTGTACCAAAAACAAAGGGTGAACTTAAACTTTTGACCGGTACTGTAAGTCATACAAATATAATGAACATATGGGGCTTGATCATACAGCGATTTAGGTTCTTTAACTCTGTTTGGTATGACTAGCCCCATATGGGACTTCACTTCTTCCATATGGGACTTCACTAGGACTTCAAGGAGGGAAGCCACATTTGGTATACAGATGGATCAAAAAAAGGTGATGATGTTGGATGTGGTATCTACGGTGAGAGGCCAAAGTTCAAAGCTAGCGTCAGCATGGGGAAGGAGGCCTCAATCTTTCAGGCTGAACTCTTCGCATTAAATAAATGCGTGGAGATAAATCTTGAAAGAAACCTAAGGAACCAACATATCTACATCAACTCGGACAGCCAAGCTGCTCTGCTGGCACTAGAATCACTAGAGTCCTACTCTAAACTAGTCCAGAATTGTAAAAATAATCTAAACACCCTGGCGAACTCCAACAAAGTCATACTTAGATGGGTACCAGGGCACTCCGACATTGTAGGAAACGAAAGAGCAGATGAACTTGCAAGGCAGGGCGCAGACACGGCCCTAGTCGGCCCGGAACCGTTCTGTGGCATCACAAAACGGAAAGCATATTCTCTGCTAAACAACGCGGAAAAATCAGAGGCAATCAAGCTGTGGAAGTTCACCAAAGGACAAAAACAAGCTAAAGCCCTGATCGAAGGGTTCAATAGTAAGCTGTCTAAAGAGTTATTACAATTCAAAAGGCACAAAACCTGCGCAGTGACAAGAATCCTGACAGGACATTGCAAATTGAACAAACACCTGTTTCAAATGGGTATGAAGCAGGACACAACTTGCAGGTTCTGCCAGGAGACAGAGGAGACTGCAATGCACATTCTCTGCTCCTGCGGACCACTCATGCATAAAAGAAGTACCTACCTAGGGCGGCACATAATGCACCCACAAGAAGTACAACATATCACCGCCCAAAGAATCTGGAATTTCCTGGAGGCAACGGGACTTAACGGTGAACTCTAAAACAAGGGCTGCCACAATAGATCACTTGCTGGTCGAAGCGGCATATTAAGGCCCACAAAATAATAATAATAAATAATAATGACTAGCCCATTGGTATTATGACTTGGTCTCTCTACTTTATCTCGCTACTTTTTCAATCAATGTATATTATGTGTTCATAGGTGGTTATGGCGATTGAAAAATCTAAATATAGTTAGTGTAGGTTATGGATAAAGTTAGCGCATGTATATGGTTACTTTAGCTAACCAACTGAACTAATTTTAGTATAAAACCTTCTTTCCAACTAGTCAAGTGAAAAAGAGCGCGATTATAAACGGTGAAAGCTAACTAGCACCGCGAAAGAAGGTATATTAAATATTTGCCTTCTAGAATTTATTAAATAAAATATTTATGGAATTGTCTTTAATAATTGTTACTATTATTTTTTAATATATCTTATTAATGGTCGAACGAACGTTTCACTGATTTCTCCAATGCGATTAAGACTGAACCTTTCCCCTTCAGAGCTACTTCGAAGTTGGACAGTGTCTGTTCAAACGGGTAATTCTTCTTATCTCTACTTCAAAATGCGACTTTAAGGTTCACTTTTCAAGTAGTGTCAACATTAAAAATGTACTTTTGGAAAGGCCTGTTTAGGGACTGGGCTGCTAGTTTTTGTTTAGATAGGCCTTAAGGTCAATCGATGTATCTCTAATCTGAGCGTTGTTTGATATTAATCAGTATTAGTATATCCCCCTTTACTTATTAAACATTTTTTTAATCTTCGAAGGCCCACCAAGAGATTTAACCCAAAGCAGATACTAGATCTAATTGGAATTAGACTTTGACAAGTGTGAAGGCATATTGGCTGTTAAAAGTCCATCGAAGTCCTATAGCTCGCTTTAACGACTGATGTCAAAGACAACAACCGAAATCACAGCACAGATACGCTCGCTTTATAATCTCTCAAGCCGTGATTCTTCCAGAAACTAACCGCGGTCGGCGTTGCTTAACTCGCACAATCGATGATTACTCCTTACTCAAGAGTTCACTCAGACCAAAATAAAGAACAAGCATTTTGACATTATCTGTCAAGTCTTAAAGCCGGTTGCACCAACTTACGATTACAGACCGATCAACGTTAAATATGGCGCCGGCAGCCGTCATTCCATACAAACTTGTCAAACTCTTACGCATCTCTCTAACAACATCGCTTACGTTTACAAACATCAACTGTTAACAGAGTTGGGCAAAAATTATCTATTTACGAAAAACCGGGAAGATAACTAAATCATCTTTTATTTGAAGTAACTAAATAATCCGTCATTTGTTATTTTGAATTTATCTAGATCAGTTTCATTTTTATCTAGATAAATTAGTTTAGTAGTGTGACGGTTTGACCCGACGTGACATTCTGTATACATTTATTATTATAATCTTACTTCAATAACAAACGAGGCCGGTTATCTTCATCTAGATAATTTATCCAAATAAAAAAGTTGTGATTGAATTTATCTTCGAATAGATTTATTTGAAATAATTATCTAGATAATTAATTATCTAGATAACGCCCAACTCTGAACTGTAGCGCAAAAATGCTCATTCATTAGACCAAAAGAACGCTGCATAGACACTTCGAAAATGTAGATACCACGTATGTTTTACGTTCAAAGTTTATGCAGGTAAACCTTTCCAAATAAACCAATGTTGAGCATTGAGGTATAATGTACTAACGTACTAGAGAAGACAACCCGATCATTATCTGTGCGCCGGCCGGCAAGGGGGGGGGAGGGTAACTTGTCACAGAATACACTGAGACGATGCAGCCCATGGACCGCAACGCGTAGCGCAAACTTCTTGTTCGGCGTGTCATCTCTAGTACATTATACCTCAATGATGTTGAGTCCTGAATAAAACGCAAGAGGCTGTAAATTGGTAAAGTCAATGGATATATTCGCGCAGTTCAAGGCTTCATGATTAGCACGATAGTTTTAATGATTATGTAGGGTAAACTAATCTGATATGGGCATTTTAAAACCTATATCAATGATACGGTTTGTGAGACCCCTGCCTCATCTTTGCATTATTCTAGTTGCATCTTAAGGACACTTAATACCAATAACGAACTTACACTAGTTTTTATCGAAGCGAATACCATCTGAACCAGTAAGAAAACTAAAGCACATAGGGATTAGGCTCTTGAAGTGAGGGAGCATATCTTCTTCTTCTACCGGCCTTCTCCCATTTTTAATTAGGGTCGGCTCTCCTAATCATTTTCCTCCAGAGCTGGCGGTTCTGGGTCGTCTTTGGGTCAATATCATTTCTCTTAAGGTCGTTATCCACGGTCTTTATCCATGTGAGTCGGGGTCTCCCACGTTTCTTCGGTGCTGACTAAAGCTCGAGAATTTTTCTGGTCATGTGGTCCGCCGGTCTCCTCATGACGTGGCCATACCATCGCAGTCGTGTTTCTGCTAGCTTGTCTTCAATAGTCTTCAAAAGTGAGGGAGCATATCGAAATAAATAATTGACTTTAAAAACAAAGTTTTAACCGACTTCAAATCAGTAGCCAAATTGCTTCAAGTTTGCCTATACAATTTGAAGAGTTCCCTCGATATCTTCAGAGTCCCATCATCAGAACTAGATTTTGGTGACAACGGGACCAATCTGGATGCTTTCAAACAAAAAAAAAATTTCAAATTGGTTCATAAATTACCGAGTTATCGGGTAACACACAAAAAAAACAGACGAATTGAGAACCTCCTCCTTTTTGGGAGTCGGTTAATAAAAGCTTGTGTATGAATTACTCAAAATGCGTAACTGAATTAATGATCGCCTGGAAGCTCGACTCTCGATACAAGCGTAGTTTAGTTCTCATTTTAAAACATACTAAAATATAATGAAACTTATACAGGGTGTGGCCTGTAATAGGAGCAAATATTCAAAGGGACGCTGCCTTAGAGCATTTGTAGTAACCCCTTGTGTCCCACGCATTTTTTTTTTTTTGGATTCGGAGATATTTTGATCTAAAGTTATGACCTCCAAGTAATGTATCTTGGCACCACGACATCATAGCACAGCAGTCAATGCGGATTTTGAGGTAACACCATGTAACGAGCCATAATAGTTTTTGCATTTTTGTTTTCAAAAGATATTTTTGTGATTTTTTGATTTTTATTTCATTTTTTTTGTGTCTTTAAAATAAAAAGTTACTGATAGCACTCCAGAAGAGTAAAAAAATACAACTAAACTTATTTTGACAAAAAAAAAATTCAAAAAAATGTTTTTTTTTTTTAAGTTAAACCATGTGGAAATAATTGTTCACAAGCTTAATAATCTACCGTTTAGTTTTTTGCTCCTATTACAGGCCACACCCTGTATACACAATGTTATCCGCCATATACAGGGTGTTTCCTGTAACAGGAGCAATAAATTAAAACGAAGATTCCTTGGGTAATTAGTACTCATAATAACAATAACTTAATTTTCCAAAGTTCTTAAATTTAGAGAAAATAGCAATTAAAGTTAAATTTAACAATCAATGGATGCCGACTATCGCAATACGATCGCTCAACGGTGGTTTAGTGTCGTGGTACCGGGGATGCTACTTCAGAAATAATCTTAAAACAATCGATAGTGAATTAATGGTTGCCCAGCGTGGCGGGTGTACATTGCTAGTTCGATTAATTGTGTAAGAAAATAACAGTGTTTTTTTCCTCATTTTAATTAATTAAAACCACTTGGACTTAATAACTGATTACTTAAGAGTTCGCAGTAAGCTCGATTCTCCATACAAACGTAGTTACGCTCTCATTTTAAAACTACGTGTTGGATTGTAACGAAACTTTGCAAATCCAATGAAATAAGGTATATCTATGTCTGAAATTAGTTTATATGGCTTCAGATACCATAGGGAAAAAAATACAGCGAATTTAAATTTTTCATACAAAACTTGTTTTTGCTGCATTTCATTTGTTTTATAAAGTGGAGCCATATAAACTAATTTCAGCCTTAGATGTACCTCATGTCATTGTATATGCAAAGTTTCGTTACAGTCCAACACGTAGTTTTAAAGTGAGAGCGTAACTCCGTTTGTATGGGAAGGTGTAATTCGGCCTAGCTTACTGCGGCCTCTTAAGGGGTCTATATTTTAATTTATTGCTCCTGTTACAGGAAACACCCTGTATAGGACAGAGAATCAAACTACGTTCTCATGGAGAGTCGAGTCTGGGAACACTTAACACTTGGCTATACAGGGTGTTTTGCACATGAACCGTCAAATTTTTTTGGCGTGCTGGTAGGGTAATTTCCTACCTTTCCACCCTTGGAACCCAGGGGGACCCAGGGGGGTCCTAAGAGTTACGGTCAAGAAGGAACGATTTTTTTTTATTTTTACCTAAATTATCCAAAATCTGACCTTCGAATCCCCATAACTTGTTTTGTGTATGTTTTTACGTGCATAACTTGCTTAATTCTCTTACGTGTACGTAGTGTGTGTTTAAAAATATATTTTTTTTGCAACAAATAAGACCACAAATGAACACGTGGGGCTTTTTGTTAACAAACAAAACGAATGTACAAAAACATCTTCACTTCAAATTTTTTTTTTTTATTAATTAGGGTCCAAGGGTGGAAAGGTAGGAAATGACCTTGGGGCTTTAAATGCAAATATCGATTATGGTCCTGAAAGTCCTGAAACTGAACCACTTTTGTTCCGCAACTTTGTAAAATAACTATTATTCATATAATTTATTTGTGTTTGAACTTTAACTGTACCATCAATGTATTGCAAACACGGCCTCATTATTTGACATCCATGACACTGACAAGTATGAAAACTAACTAATGGATGATGTACATTGAAAATTTTATTTAATTTGTATGGAATAATGAAAATATAAAAAGAACGTATTTTTGAAAAGTTGTAGATTAAAAGTAGTTCCATTTCAGGAGCATAATCGACATTTGCATTTATAGCCCCAAGTTCAGAAATACGCTGTATGTAAAGAGAAATAAGGCTTGTGCAGATTTTGTAACTACTTTTGCTGTGGACTGTACATCGAACTCCGTTAAAATAAGGTGCAAATTAGATTGCTTATAATCGTAGTCTAACAGCTGATGTCTTTATGTCTCTGTTCTTTGCTTTGATATCAGTATTGACATTACCAACTAACACTAATCAATCCGGAATTTGAAAGGCAACCTGATCTGAACCCTAACTCAAGTGAATGCGGTTGAGATTCCATTATTAAAATATGGCTGTTTTTTAAATTGCGTAGTCATCGCGGCAAAGAGCGGATTTGTCATTCGACCAGTTACTGACCGACCGAGATTTGAGAAAACAAAAACTGGTATTTCCTTATGAAGAGAGATTCCAGCAACTTGGATGTGTATATGCCCAAATATTTGTGTAGATTGCAACACTTAACGAACTGTTTGCTTAGTATAGAAGAGCAAAAGAGACGCTAAGTAATATTTGAGCAAATACCTACGGCCAAGCCGCCAAGTCCAGCCTTACCTATACTTTCCATTAATGTTGTTGGATTAAAACATAATTACCTATATTAGCGCACTATATCCCACTCCATATAACAATAGAATATATCTATCTAGGATTCGTACGTCCGATGCGAACGTAGTGGAGTATAGGTATCTCCAAAAAAGTTTGGGAAAATTAAAAAAAAAAAAAAACTATCTAGGATATCAAAGAGAAATATTGTACTAGTTTTGTTTATTACGATCATTAAGTGCTTTCCGAACATAACAAGGCTCTTTTTTTTCAAAATGGTTTACCTTAAAATTGCATGACGATTAACACACGATTTTTAAATCTTATACGGAATAGGGTATATTTGAGACTCCTTCAACCAAAAGATAGGGGGACGAACTATTGAAAAATACCGGTATATTTCGTATTCGTAAATGAAATGGAATTTTGGACAAGCGTTGTACTCGGTGAAGACACGGTGTAATGTGTGACTGAATTAATAAAAATGTGTTCATTGGATGTTTGGCACTGTAGCGTATTAAAGTGCAATTTGGAATATGTCTAATTAATATTAATGTTATACATAATGAATATACACGTTGCGTCGCCGTTTGACAGATTATTCGTTAGATTCGAATGGATGCGATTTGCTTTCGTTTATTCAATTTCATATTATATTCATTATAAGTATAATTTATTATTACTCTACTAATGACTTCAAAACCTTAAATTTAAATGGCTAAGGCCAAATAGAAATAGTGTATTTATATAATAATGCCGTTTTATTTGGTGTATTTAATTAAATGATTCGGTCTCATGTGCACACGGCTTTATATAAAAAAATAGTTAAGCTAAGTAGTTGATGTATTAAAACTAACATGAGATTTGTTATATTTAATGTAAATTTCGTATAAAGTAATTTACTTGTTCAAGAACAAAATGTTATTATAGAGTATTAAAAACAATTCTAGTAAAGAATGTTTTTACGAGTTTTGTTAACTTTAACATTATATCATGTTAACCTACTTTTGGCAGAGATTTTATGATCCGTTCGGTCTAGGCAGCATGTGTTTATTTACTTATGTACGTTTATATTAGGCTCTGTATGTTGATAAGTTGACTGGGTCAGTTTGAAGTTGCTTCTCAGTTGTGCAACAACGTTAACAGAATTGCGTCCGCTAAAACGTCTTTTTGCTGATGTTGTATGTATGAAAAGATATGCCAAAGATGTAGTTTCTTGTCAAAATTATACTGGTCAGACGGGATTATTTTACTTTAGGTAGAGTCGGTCTTGATCTGACCTTAAAGCTTGTAATAACTAAGCGCTGTATAAAGTCCCTCATGCGTCTCAGTTTGTTGAGCGATATCTGTTACTTGTCTCACTTGCTGTATCAAATGTGATGGATGGGTGATATTGGATTTAGATGGATGTGTGATGGGCCTAACTCTGTGGACAATAAATCCTCCTGTAGAGATAGCAGTAATCCTTTACGATAGACGACTTATCCTTACTTAAAGTGTCAATATTTAGACGATGTAACTAGGAGTTTACGCAGATCCGCCTGAAGCATGTCGCGCCAGCGATACCTAGGCCCAAGAGGGCGTCGACCCAGACGACCCACGATGACCCAGGTATGCTGTAATGTATGTATATGAAGAACGGAGACTGTGAGCTTTTGTTTCCCCTATGACATTCGGTTCAATCACCACCTCGAGGTTCTTCAGGACTCTCAAACTTCCGTCCGGTCTTCGTTTTGGACCAATTAGTAAGATGACATTGTTTTGGAATGACATAATGTAGTCCGAAGTTTGCTTGTATGAAAACGGTACCGTGACGTTGATACTTCGGAGACGGACAGACGGACAGTCGCACCATAAGGGTTCCTTTTTTAACTTTTTTGTACGAAACCATAACAACCTAGCATATTACTACATGTATGTAAATAAGCCGAGTAAGGATGAGTCGCCTGTATTAATAATTCCTTTCGTCCCCTGTAGGGTAAAGTGGATTGTAAATATGTTAAAACCGGCAGCACGCACGAAAAAGTATGACTCATTGTCCCGTTCTGCCTGAGCCGAGCGTTCGGCTTTATATATCACGTAAAATTTATCGTCCGTAAACCGACTTTATAGACAACCAAATTCTTTTTCGTATTAGACCGTGTTCTCAAACTTTTATCTATTAACTTTTACAACGCCGTCGTCTGATAAATACGTCTATTTATGCGTAGAATTATTTAAGGGCCTAACTTCTGCTACAAACTTTAAGTACTGAAGTATTCAAACATTACGTTGGTATGGTATTATATCTTTTCATCGCTCGCTCTTTCACATTTCATTCCGTGTAGGGCAAGGGCGCTTGATAAAACTACTATAAAATACGTATGATTAAGATTATTCAATTGAGGCCGATTTTTATACAGGGTGGGCCCTGTAACTGGAGCTAAAAATTAAACGGTAGATTATTAAGCTTGTGAACAATTAATTCGAAGTGGTTTTATGCGAAAAAAAAATATTTTTTTTGAAAAAAAAAATTCTTTAAAATAAGTTTACTTGTATTTTTTTACTCTTCTGGAGTGCTATGAGTAACTTTTTATTTTAAAGACACAAAAAAAAAAGAAAAAAATATGAAAAAATCACAAAACTATCTGTTGAACACAAAAATGCAAAAACTATTATGACTCATTACATGATGTTACCTCAAAATCTGCATTGACTGCCGTGATATGATCTCGTGGTGCCAAGATACATTACTTGGAGGTCATAACTTTAGATCAAAATTTCTCCGTAACCAAAAATTTTGAAAGTGAATGATACACAAGGGGTTACTGCAAATGCTCTAAGGAAGCCTCCTTTTGAATATTTGCTCGTGTTACATGGCCCACCCTGTATACAGCCTGTATGTTTAATATTACCTCAAATTGTAACCATACATAGCTTTTAGTACTATAAACCGATATTGTAAGAAAATTGTAAGTTAGTCCTAACTACCAAACGTAATTAATTTTTGAAAAATAGTTGGTAGTTAAGGAAAAAAATCTTGCAATATCGGTTCATTTCATAGCCCTAACACCTACCTCTGGTTACAATATGAGGTAATATTAAAAATACACGTATAGCTGTAATTGGAATGTTCTACCTTGGACGGCAGAGTTGATTTTTGAATAGTTAAACTACTTTGATGCAATTTTTTTTTGTGTGTATGTAGCAAACAAATAAATGATTTATCTATTTATCTATCAATTCGGCCAACTCCAATAATTTCAAGTTTATACTTATATTATAGCATAGTTTGGTCGCAGAAAGCAGATCCCGTGCAATTCAAGTACAGTACCCAGCATTAACATCTGCCGCAACAAAGCATGCATAAATATCTGACACGACTAATGTCTAGTGACATAAGCACGTGTCAGATATTTTTGCCGGCTTTTTTGTGACAGATATTGATGCTGGTGACTGTACGATGATCATTTGAAGGTGGCGTTGTAATGATGTTGACCTTTACTTACTAAGTAAATGTGTTGCCATTCGGAAATTGTTTAACATCATAATGCACTGATTCACTCGTCTTCGGTGTGGACCCAATTGAAATATAAATTATAGTAAAATTTGTGTAAAAAAAATAAAACAAAGTTTTTGTGTGAATCATTCAATGTTTTTTCATATAAATGTATAAATACTTATTTTTTTACAAAAACGTTTGCGTGACGAGACAATTGCTTGTTACATACGTTAATGAAATATACAAAATTGTATAGAAATGTCATGCTTTTAATAGGTAATATTGCCAAATGTTATGTTAAGCTCTAGGAGGATCATTGTATGATGATAAAAGCCCTTATTTCAAAGCAGTAAGATCTGTAATCGCGCGGCACGTTATCATATAACCGTGGCCAGAGTGTACAATTTCATACATATTTTTAATCTCAGACAACAACTGTCACCGTTTTATGAATGTGTAAAAAATACGATTCAAAACAGTTTCGCTTTTTATTCTAAGCGTACCAATTAATTGTTATTAACATGATTTGTCTTTTATTTGCAAGGCCACGAAAGCTATATATGTAAAAAGGTGCGTTATTTTAAGTCGTATTAAAAGATTTTATTTTTTTATTCACAAAGCTTACATAAGTACTTTGTGTTTGTAAAGTCATCTTGTAAGATAGTCACTGTGTAATTAACATGTATACTTAGGTCGCTTAAAGTTTCTATGCCAATAAAAATATAGATAAATATTTTTTGTTTATGTATCAACCTTTTTATTATGCTTAATAGCCTTGTCGTGTTTCAGTAAATTCCCCAAATATCAATCTAAGTCAACTTAAAACATATGTAAATAGGCATAGGTACATGTTACGCCTTAAAATTACTTATTGTGCAAAAGTGAAAACGTATATTTGAAATCTGTACGTTCAAGGTATCCTTAACACTGATGAGCTGACATGTTAAACCTACGAGCATTTACTATGAACCCTCCCAGCTTAAATAATTCCCAGTTCCAAAAACTTGGTATAAAATGTAATGACATCACATTTAAAAGGTTAATACGAACTCGAGGTAGAATGTACTATACCTAAACATTGAGTGAAAGACTATGGTACTAAATATTCACAGCCTAATCTAAATAAATATCAGTCAGGTACTTGTCTCCCTCGCTCGTAGCGCTGAGTCCCCGGTCTCTTTCACCCGTCCATTCATCCCGGGCAGGAGAACTGGGTTTCCGGGACGCATACCTGTCCGTTGAAGAGTTTTTGCGTCGGGCAGGTCAGGTGAGTACGTTCACCGGTGACGCAGAAGTAGTATTTCCTGCATTCTGTGCCTGGTTGGAGGAAGAAGCCGTCCTTTTCGCAGCGGCTGCCGCCGTTCTCGAGGGTGGCTGGGCGGGGGGCGCCGCAGTTGTGGTGGCTGGGGTCGACGCAGGCGCGCCCGTCGAAGATCTTGCCCCCGAGACAGGTGAGCGTAGCGAGGCGGTCGCCACCTTCGCAGTAGAAGTAGCTGGAAGTTAAGTATGTGTTGTATTATAGGTATCAGTGGCGAAATTAAATGAAATTAAATGAAAGTTTATTCACGAACATATGGTAAGTTCAATAGATGTTATAAGCAAACGTCGGACTATGGGGGCAGTTTGAGGGCAAGGTAAGGTTTACAAAAAAATCTTAACTTACGAGTATTATAATGTATTATTTGTAACATAGTTAGTTTATTTAAAGGATATAAAAAAAATAAACACCTAACTAACGTACAGCCTTAGAGCCGTGTTCATAGAACTTGACATTGTCCAGTTAACTCGATCATTTGTGTTTTGTTCCTTTCTCACAGCTGCAATTGTCTGAGTGACGGATAAAGCCAAACGAACTTTTTCGCCATTTTGACTTATGTGTAGTCCAACTAGGGTCATTTCGCCGATTACGCGACCACCTTCGGTTAGCGACCACTTGAAGAACATGGTTTTTTCAATTGAAGATAACATCAATTCTACAGAGCCTATTGAAACAGTCAGCCGCATGCCTTATTGTTTGTATTTATGGAATAGGAATTTACAAAAAAAACGAGTAAATATGCTTTCAGTTCACCAAGTCAGCTAAGTGGTCGCTAACCGGCACATGACATTAGGTGGTCGCCAACCGGCGAAATGACCCTACGTTTATAAATAATGCAGTTAGTTGCTATGCTATTTGGAATTTCACATTATAAATACTAGTTACCAAATACTAAGTACAAATACTCGAAAGTGAATTGATTGATTTGCGAACCTTACCTATCATTCTGACATGCCACGAAAATGCCCGCTGGAGTCCGACGTTTGGTTATAAGTGTAGTTATATTGTTGACCCTTAATACATTCTGCCTCAAGGCATGTGAAAATAATTATTATGACATGACATAGTCAGTCATTCATGTCAAAATTAAAATTAAGTTTAAATTGCGTGCATATATTATTCATGTCAAAATACTAATAAACTAAAATATAAATTAAATTAAATAACTGTCAATTGCCTAAGAACATGCTTAACATAAATACAAAAAAAATTATTTGGCTTTGGAATGTCATTATTATTAGATTAAAGCGAAGCGCCCATACAAGCCGATTCCCACCGGCTTGCCTAAAATGTATTCTTAGGCAAGGCTATAGGTATACAATAAGAAGGCTCAAAGTCACCCAAAGGGCAATGGAGAGGACTATGTTGGGAGTTTCTCTTCGTGATCGCATCAGAAATGAGGCTATCCGCAGCAAAACCAAGGTAACCGATATAGCCCTCCGAATCGCTAAACTTAAGTGGCAGTGGGCGGGGCACATTGCACGTAGAACCGATGGCCGTTGGGGCGGAAAGGTTCTCGAGTGGCGACCACGTACCGGAAGGCGCGGCGTGGGTAGGCCCCCCACAAGGTGGACTGATGACCTAGTAAAGGTCATTTTGGCACTCTTTGGGGGAGGCCTATGTCCAGCAGTGGACGTCTTTCGGCTGATATGACGATGATAGGTATATACTCTAAACTCTTTCATAACTTTTATGTTACGGGTTGCCCATCGAAAATGTTCACGCGCCGCCAGTGGTAGGTATGCAATCTTTATAGGCTGCATTGCGGCAACCCCTGAGTTAATAGACGTAGGAGGGACATACGCAACCCCTGAGTTAATAGACGTAGGAGGGACATACAATAATCATGTGTTTAAAATTTATTTTTAGTGTAATTTTTATGTGTATTTTAATAATAGGTAAAGTCAAAATGTTACTAACCGATATGGAACTTGTTCTGAGATAAATATTTTCATTCATTCATTCAAAACATTTTGGTTAAAAGGACAGTTTAGTTAGACCATCTTCAAATTAGTGGTATTGTGTCAGAATTAAAATTCAGTGACTTTCTGAAAAAGGGTACCTACGGTAAGTAGGTAGCTAACCGTATAATTGTTTTTTTACATTGTAAAAGGATGGCATGCTCGATCAAGCAAGATCGTGTTTTTGTTATGTTTTTGGTTATTTTATCACAACCTTGAAAAATAGTTTCTCCGAATGAGTCATTTGCCAAAGTTAATGATTTTTTTCAAAGACTGTTAACCTTCTAGTATTTTTATAAAACAAACCTAACCTAGCCTAATGGGTTCTATAGGTACGGTACTAAATAAAATAAATATATTTTCAAAAGTTGGGATTGATAACAGAAAAAAATCTTGGGACAAATGAAACTTACAATTTTTCAAGGTTGTGATTGGTTATATTGATATTTTTGCGTGTCACAAATAGTTAAATAAAAAAATCTAACTCAATGATATCAATTATTTAAATGACACTTAAAACAATTTTAAATATATAAGTTCAGTTTGTAAAAATTGGTGGGATCTCAAGGCGCACCTACAGGCCAGCTTCGACCTTATTCCATCTGTGTAAGGAACAAATTCGGACTTCGACATTATGATAAGGTCAAATTTTACGCATACCTGTTGCAATTGGTTTCGAGGTCGGCGTGGTATCCGTCAGCGAGTCCGCTGCAGGAGTAGTCGTCCGCGTCGCAGTGCGCGCGCCGCGCGGGCACGCACGCGTCCCCGTCGAACGCGCTGCCTGCGGGACATGCGTACGCGGCCTTCTCGCCGCCCGCGCACGCGTAGTAGCCGCGGCAGCCTGCACCCCGCGCGCGGTAGCGCCCGTCCGCGCGCCCGTAGCACCCGTCCGTGGCCAGGCTGGGGCAGTCCCGCCACGCCGCGCCGCCCGCGCACCGCGCCCCGTCGAACACCAGCCCCGGCGGGCACGACATCATCGTCCGCAGCCGCCCCTGGCAATGGAAGTAACGGGTGCAGTTGGACTCCAAGTCTTGATAGGTGCCGCTCGGGCGGAGCTCGCATTCGCCAGCCGGTTCGGGGCCCTCGCACGCGAACGCGTCCGGCGGTACGCAGTTCGTGCCGTCGAAGACTAGCCCGCCACCGCACGCGCCGCGCGACACGACGCGTTCCCGCCGGCACTCGAACCACGATGAGCAGTCTCGCCAGTCTCGATGGCGGCCGTTGGGGCGGTTGTAGCACGGGCTGCGCGCCGGCGGCGGGCACTCTGTCTGATCGGCTGGCAGGCAGCCGCCCGCGCTGCCGGCGCCCGCGGCGAACAGCAGCCCGGGCTCGCACACTCCGCGCCGGATCACGCGCCGTGCCTCGCAGACGAAGTACTCGCGGCAGCCAGTTGAGCGATCCGCATACGCACCGTCCTCCGCGTGTTGGCACAGTGAGGAGCACGTCTCGTCCGAGCAGAAGTCTGCATCCCCGGCCGGCAGAGGTATGGCGGCCGAGCGCGGCGGAGGGCAAGAGGCTGTGTGATCACACACCCCCCCGCATGAGACGACTGCGCTAAGTTCAGCACCACGGCAGCGCAGCGTGCGCCGGCACTCGTGCGAGGAGTCCGGGTAGTCGCCGTCGGGTAAGCCAGCGCATAATGGCTCGTAGCACGTGCCGGCGCCGCGCGTGCACGCCTGCCGCTCCAGGTCGAACCACGCGCCCGAGGGGCAGGCGTGCTCGACAGCCGTGCCGTTCTCGCAGCGGTAGTAGTGCCGGCAGGCGGTGTCGGGTGTGGCGTACGCGAGGGTGTCCCCCGGGGCGCAGACGCGGTGCACGCAGGGCTGCTGCCTCCGCGGCACGCACGCGCCGGCAATTTCGCTAAAGGCGCGTCCAGGCCCGCACGCATAACGTCCCGCAGCCACGCCGCCGGTGCATCTCACATATTCCCGACAATCCGTATCATAATCAGCATACAATCCGTCTCTGCTGCACGAAATATCTCGACTGACTGGAACAAATAATCATGATATTAATATGGTTCTAATTTGAACTTGTATGCTACATTCATAGAAGGAAGTGTTATGCTTACTATCGCTTCTCGCGGCGGCCGCGACCGCAAGGATCGCGACGAGCCGGCAGACGGCTCGCGAGGCTCGCGCGCGGGCAGACATGTCGACGGCGGGTCTGCGACTGACGGCACCGCGTCCGCGCCGGGGTTCCTTGACATTCGCACGCCCCCGCGGTAACCAGATCCCTGCGAACCACGGCCCGGATGCAGTCTCCGAGTTAGGAATCTAAACACGCCATGTTTGTCCAACGCCTCTGCTGCTCGAGTGAACTTGGCCGTGAACTTTGACTTCTCATTACGTAACAATGAGCAGAATACGCAGGCCCGAGATCGATGAAGAGTTGTCATGTCCTTATCAAGCAGGATGTTTCTGAAACACAAGGTCCCCGCATGCTCAATCGCCATTCATTTCTAAAGTAGACGGACGAGAACCGCAGCTCCATTTTATTTATATCAATTGAATCGCACAATTACTATGCCGCGATTGCCGCGATACTACCTACCCGTGGGAAACTATTATAAAAAATAAATAAAAAAGACGGATCGTGTCGAAACGCAAATACGTAATATACTTACGCGGTACTGAGGCGGATTCTCTGAGAATCGCGCGGGCATACGAATGAGGCTCGATCGGCATGCATCGGATAATAATAAGTATAATAACATTTGTGTAAGGTAAGGTAATCGCACACTATGGTATTTGACATTGCGGATGTTCTACGTAAAAGGATGTGTTCGTTGTTATTGTTTACGGATGCATAGGTGCTTATTAGGTTTGGAAAAAATACGTAAAGCAATTAGGAAACACGTCATTGTTCTTGGTAAAAAACTGGTCATCAAATAGGTAATAACGAATGATTGCGTGCATGCCTTTTAGGTTCGATAGAAGTCGCTCTAATTCTGCCATGACAACGGATGACCTTTATGGACCTACACCTTGATGAACATCCTGATCGCGTAATAAAACGACCGGCCCTGGCGCCACCACAAGTCAAAGGTCTCATCAAAGTTATGTAAGGAATGCGATATATCGATGGCACCGCCGCGGGGGGCGCTCGCCGTCCCTCTAATTGTAATCGATTACTACTCGATCATTATCTCGCCTCAATTATCATAATACCCACAGCCTCGAGCTTAGTTCCGCATCCACGACGGCGCTTGACCGTTACCCGCACGAGGGTCATGCGAGGCGAGATCGAGATGCTATAGTATTGTATGCCGATGACAGTTCAACTAGCTTATTGAAAAGCAAGTCAGCGTTCCTGATTCGTCTAGATGATAAGTTTATCTCTAACGGTAGTTTTAAGAGTGCTCTTCAAAAAAGCGCTCGCTCAGAATTCGGTATTTTGACACGCGTAGTGCGTTTGTGTGTGTAAATACTACTACCACCCACACACACGTACCTAACCCCCACATGCACAGCGAGATCGCACCAGCCGCGGGTGCCGTCCCTTTCTAGCTATATGTAAGTGCGATCGGGATAGAACTAACCGCGGAGCTTGCCGATGCAAATATCTGTATAGCGCACCGTTGGAATTCACTCCGTGACCGATATTGATACTTGCACTAAAAAGTGGTAAGTATTACTTCGCTAACATGATGTTCTAGAACATCATGTTAGCGAAGTTAGATAACTTGAATAAAGTAAGTATTTGATTTTTGAGCACAAGTTTTCTATTTGTATTAAAATACTATGATATGAAAAAGTATATTTAGTTTCGTTTTTTTAGTATAAAATAAACTAACGAGTTTTAAAGTTGTCAGTAATAAGAATAATAATTTGTTTTACGGATATTAATAGTTTGCATGTTATCTGAGTCTTATTTATATATAGTAATGTAGTGAAATTATACCAGTAGACCCACTACTAGGAAATTACTGGGTACTTACGTATTCATTTCTTGAAGAAATTTTTTTTTGTTATGGACAGTAAAAAAAAACTGCCCTTCATAGAAATTGCTATGTCCGTTTCTTACCAAAGGAACTGAAAATTATAAATTATACAAACACAGCTTTTTATCTAGAATACAATTAATTAATGCGTGATTTTATTCAAAAGCCTAAAACCTCAGATGATAAAAAGGAATAGATATGAAACGGGGGCTTGGCGCGTGTCGGTGCGACATGGCCAAATGGGCATGTCACTGCCCACCGCATGTTAGTCGCAATTTGCCGTGAATCTGAAATGTTTTTCCACGTTTACTCAAAATGCCGAATTGTAGCGTGGTTACATGCAAAAATAGGAATGAAACTAAAACCTACATGAATGGTGGAGTCACGCACCACATGTGAGTATTAGTATTTTCACTTAAGTCAGTAAAAACTAATATTTTAATAAATAAACGCAACGCCGCATCATTTCTCGGGATCGAACTAACATATCGAACGAAAAAGCATATTTTTGTTCTATGCGTTGTACATTGAACGTTCAATACAGTAAACCACGGCGCAATGTATTAAACCACTATGGATATGGACGATGCTTGATTTTTTTAGTGGTACGGCCGCTGTTTGGCGTCGCAAACTAGAGCAGTGCCAAAGTGCAGTTACAATTTACGTGTAATCGATAAAATAGAAGTACGATATCATACTAGTTATTTTATTTCGACTACTTTCGCTGTTTTATTTTATTTAATTACTTGTTTTGGTTGGGTGCCTATCTTAAAGGTAACTAATAACATACTAATAAGATTAAAAGTTACAAAATGTTTACGGTACCTACTAATAAGATTTTCACTAAGTTGCAGTATGAACGGTAAATAGACATATTAAAATTGTATGTACAAGTATATAATTTAGTTGCAAATGGCTTCAGAACAACTTTAAATGTGATATTATTACCAATAATTTATTTTAAATGAGTATTTTTTACTTTCATTTGAAATGTGATAATTGAAGAAGAAATCTCGGTTTCTTATTACAGTTTTCCAAAGAATCCGAGTAGGTACTAAAAAAATGGATAGATGCTACTGGCAGAGGTCCTAACTGGTTTCCTGTACAGAGAAGAGTTAATGTGTTCGTAACATTTTCAAGAAAAATGTTTCCAACCACTTAATAAGAGCCGTACACTTTTCGAATATTTGACACCTCGCTTGCTTGAAACCTAGGTGTAAAATGTATGGTAACACATCTTCGCACATCTTTGGTGGATACTCGCCCTTAGCCGTAAATCTCGTAATATGAGTAATGGACATATTATTTCGCGCCAAAATGCGAGTCGGATCGGTCTGGTACCTACAGGTCAAAAATATCGATGTGACCAGAGTTTTAAATGTATGTGAACACGAACTTATAAAAAGCCGTTTATGTTACTCTGTAGGTATTCGTCAATATTTTTTACTTTTGCGATTTATGGTAAGTTAACAACCCGTGTTATTTAAACTTGTAGCTAGAAGTTTAAATACCACCACATAAACTTACCATGTCGTTGAAGTTGTTACCCATCAATATCTTAACATAATATTAATTTTAATATCAATGTCGATAAAACATAATTTTATCGTTTGTCGCCCCCCTAGTGTAGTGCGTTTAAGCCAATCACAGCCCTTGTTTGCATGTTGCCGTAGACTCACTGGCAACGCCCGAGTCTTTGTTTTTACACGGTTCAATGTGTGTGCCTGTGGGCGCTGCGGTGGGAGAAAACTGGGGACATCGGTTTTGGTTGAAATTAAGCAGTACGGCACTTCTCCCTTTTTTTATGTTCTGAGCATAAAACCTATGTCACTTTTTAGGATTCCGTACTCAAAGAGTAAAACGGGACCCTATTACTAAGACTCCGCTGTCCGTCTGTCTGTCCGTCTGTCACCAGGCTGTATCTTATGAACCGTGATAGACAGAGATTTGAAATGTGATGTATTTCTGTTGTCGCTATTTATAACAAAAAATACTAAAAAACAGAATACATAATTTTATTTACGTCATACCTGGCCATAAAGTAGGAATTACCGCACGCTATGCGTGCGGAAAACCCCACTTCCTGGCCAGATAGAGACGTAAAATTTTGTACTCAGCACGGGCGGTAATAAAGAAAGCCTCAGAGCGCATATTTATCGCCCTTGCCTTCGGCTCGGGCGTCAAATACCTGCGATCTGAGACATTCTTTGTTTAACCGCCCTAGGTAAGTAATGTACTATTTTATTTTAGTTTTTATCGGTTTCTTTTTCTTTTACAATCTTACACAAATCGACCTTGCCCCAAACTAAGCAAAGCTTGTACTATGGGTACTAGACAACGATAAACATACTTACATAGATAAATAAATACTTAAATACATAGAAAACATCCATGACTCAGGAACAAATATTTGTGCTCATCACACAAATAAATGCCCTTACCGGGATTCAAACCCGGGACCTCCAGCTTCGTAGGCAGAGTCACCACTAAGTTACTAACTAGGCTACAGGGGGTTCCTATACAACAATTTTTTTGCCGTTTAAAGATGTAGATAATGGTACGGTATCCTTCGTGCGCGAGTCCGACTCGCACTTGGCCGGTTTTTTAAACTTTTATTTCGAAATAAAGAGTGATACTCGGAAATGTCGAAGGGAAGGTCAATCGTCGAATCCGACTCGGCTGGGCAGCATTCGGGAAGCTACGGCACATCTTTTCGTCCAATATTCCGCAGTGTCTCAAGACGAGAGTCTTTGACCAGTGTGTGTTGCCAGTGATGACATATGGCACGGAAACGTGGTCGCTTACTAAAGGCCTCATAAGAAGGCTCAAAGTCACTCAAAGGGCAATGGCTCTCCATTGCCCTTTGAGTGACTTTGAGCCTATGCTATGCTATGCTGGGAGTTTCTCTGCGCGATCGCATCAGAAATGAGGCTATCCGCAGCAGAACCAAGGTAACTGATAAAGCCCTCCGAATTGCTTAACTTAAGTGGCAGTGGGCGGGGCACATTGCACGTAGAACCGATGGCCGTTGGGGCGGAAAGGTTCTCGAGTGGCAACCACGTACCGGAAGGCACAGCGTGGGTAGGCCCCCCGCAAGGTTGACTGATGACCTGGTAAAGGTCGCGGGAGTCCGCTGGATGAGGGTGGCGCAGGACCGGCCATTGTGGCACTCTTTGGGGGAGGCGTATGTCCAGCAGTGAACGTCTTTCGGCTGATATGATGATGATGATGATGATGATGACTCGGAAATGTAATAAAACCACGTAAAAATCTTCCTTTCCAGTGTAAACCCCCGGTGTGTGTTATTATTATATATAAACGAAAATAATTACTAAATGCAAGGTAGGATCGTGCTGTACTTAACAAACGCCATATAAGCTTGTTTTTTAAAAAGTTTTTTATTCATCTTGTTATTTTCAATAACCCTGCATATTATGTCGCTGGTTCGTGGGTACTTGTACAGACAAATCACACAAACCCAAACAAGATAGGTCTATCTATTTTAGTTAAGGAGTTCCCATGACCACCTTCCATCATCAGATCCTGGAAATCATCCATCACCAAAGTGTTTACCAAGACAAAACAGATAAGCTCAAACTAGATGGATTTATCTAGTTTAGTTTAGGAGTTCCATGACCACCTTATAGCTCCATCATCAGACTCTGGAAATCATCCAGCACCAAAGTCTTGCCGTGCCATGACCAAATAAATGAGCCCAAATTCGATGGCTTTATCTTGTTGAGTTTAGGAGTTGCTATGGCCACCTTCCGACTCCATCATCAGACCAGCTCTATGATATTATGTCACCGAAGATACGCAATTGTACCTAATTTGAAGATTTCACCCAAACTCCCATACATACTAACAAGGTGGACTGATAGTAACAAGTAAATAAATTAAATCTATCAAGTATCACGATCACTCGTACAATAATAATTGACTATAGAACGCGTAGTTTAGACAAAAGGATCCAACCCACAAGACATCACCATTGAAATGTATGACTTTTGGTTTAGGTAGAAGGTTCAATTTTAAATGTTACGTATCCGGTGGGTTTGAGCCTTTTCGCTACACTACGTCATATATGGCAGCTATGCAATTCATAACTTGTCTCGATTAGCCTCACGAATGTATCCCCAGTATAGTTTGACCCCGAGGTTGGTAACAACTATGCCTAGTCGGAGATCAAAATAATATTATTTTATCTGAAGAGTGGCCGGTTAGCTTCGTGAATAGCCACAAATAAACACACTACACGTCTGTCTCGGAGGGCTATTCAGCCGGTACTGAGATATATTCCCGCGCGACGGTAAATTTATACTAGTTTTGAATAATTATTTATAAATATAAATTTTGACAAAAGTTATATTTTTTGGACTGGATCTTGTTGGTACAAGCATGAACTTTAATGTTGTGTAAGATTCAATACAAAAATTATTCAACAATAATGAGAAAATCCTTGAGTTTTCAGTACGATTTTGTTGACAAATATGGTGTAATTGAGAACAGTTTACATATATATACGTGCAGAATAAGGAAAATTCGAGGCGGCTAGGCGCAATGGCAACATATTACGCTAGTGAAAATAGAAAAAAACAAGTAGGTTCTCATATAACATCATGGAGTATTAGGGGCTCAAACTTATGACTCTGCGCTCTCTTCAGAAAACTACTGTCGGTAATCGGGTATTTTCGGTTAAAGTATTCAGTTCTTCGTAAATTGGAGGCGGCTAGGACCAATATGAGGAGTTTACCTATGCAAATAAGTAATCAGGATCTAGAAAAAGCTCTCCGTTTCTTAGAATTACAACGTCAAAAATCCGTCATTCTCGCTTATTCCTGACCAAAAAACGAGCGCCCTCTTAAGACCAAGTATCTTTGTAAACCAATTGAATAGCGGTTCAAACTCAGTTGAGTAACCGTTTAATAACATTTTATGTAGGAAGCTTTATGGAGCTAGGATAAATAGTATGGATATGCAACTATAGAATTATCAAATCAGGAAGTTTGCAAGCCAGTCAAGTTACATTTAGCACGCAATAACGAAATAAATGTCCAAGTGTTAGTTCCGTGACATATTTTATGAAGTTTATGGCTGATGTTGCCTTTTCTAGCGCGGATCGGTCGGCGTTGCTTAGATCTTGAGTTTAAAAATACGCTGGTAAGTGTAGTCTATTTAGTACGATAACGTAATACATTCCATGGTTGGTGCAGACCCATGCGTTGTTGTGTCGAAGGTGCTAGAATGCACACGTGCAAAGATCCGGTTGGTGCGCCACATTCTTATGCCACATACTCCTCGGCATTACGAGTTCACGTGTAGCGGACGCTAAAAAAGATGGAGTTAGAGCGAAGCTTCTGAGGGGTTTCACTTTTCAGGTTCCGTACAGTTAAAAAATAAATAAATAAAAATAAAATAAATAATACCGTATAACTACATATTATGATTATTCTGGTGTTCAATGATGTTATGGTAGGCATCGGAGTTTTTGTCGCATGGTAAGACTAAGCAAGCTATATGGAGTCGACATTTGCCAAAAATGTAAACTCTTATTCATACTCATACTCATTTATTTAATTAGTTAGGTATTTTTTTATAATCAAGGACAACAACGTTGACGAGTTTAGAAACGATTATTTAATGTTATCTTTCGAAAATAAATATTACAATAAAAATAATTACCATTTGTATACTGATTTAATTACGAAAATTCATAAACAAACAAAAGATAGGTATATTAAAACACGTAAAAAATATGTAGGTATATAAAAATAGTTGAAGTTAAATATGAATTCACAATCCAATAGTTTTTTTTTTAATATAATTCGACTAAGATACACGATCGACCGCTCTAAAGGCATTTTAAGATAAATTAAACAAATTAAATACTTATAGTATGAATAAGAGTTAACATTTATGGCAAATGTCTACTCCATAGCTTGCTATTAGTCTTACCATGCGACAAAAACTCCGATGCCTAGACTTATGAGTATGAGACAACATATTCCGTTTTCCTTTTGAAAATTTCTAACGCCTTTGATATGATCGTCAAAACACCCCTGGATACAAGATATAAAAGACGAAATCGGGGTCGAACAACTCAGGACGAAGGCAAAATATAGGTTCCGTAAAACGGGGCTAATTAAAACATGCGAGGCTATTTGAAAAAAAAAATATATAAGTTTTGAGTCCATATATTTTTTGTCCTGGCAATGACCATCTTTTTTTTCAACTAGTGCGAGAGTACAACCGTACGTACCGTAATTGTCGGAAGGGAAAAAAAACAACCCTTCACGTCATACCTATACCCAAGAATTAAGCATTGGCTAATGCTATGGCCGACGTGGCAGCTCCGTCTTTGGCAGAAGCTGACGAGAAACATAATTTAAATTACGACTGTTTTTGATACTGCTAATTATGCCTCTTGTTATTTAAGTAATATGTAGTTTTACCAAATATAGTTTAGTAATTTTTCCATAAACATTTTATAGGTACTTAAGGAAATAACAAAGAAACATATATTATTCACATCTAAAGTTGACTAAGATTTTTTTTTACATATATAATTATAGTTGATTTACTGTTGTCAAGGACGTTTATTTTATGTTCATATAAAAGAGCACATTTTGGGTTAATATAAATGTAACTACGGGTCCTTAAAAGTGTGCTACAGATAAAAAAAGATTTTAATAAAACTTGACTTTGTTAGTATAACTTTGTGATTTTTTTTCTCCCGTTTTTTTTCTGAAAATATGGTAACTTTGCTTTTAATACCTTCGGCGGTCGTTCCTAAAGCGTCCTAAATATCATTTGTTATGTTTTAAATAACAAAAGCCTCAAAATTCCGCCAAAACCAGTTCGAAACCCGTCGATTCCCATAAAACCCCAAATACGAGGTTATTTAGAACACCTCTTAAAAAAAAATACTCATCCTATATTAACAATTGAGACACGTGCAGTATATAGAATGGTGGAGCATTAAGCGTTTTATCTTAACGGCCTCCGTATCTTTTAACGGCCTCCGTAGCCCAGTGGGTAGTGACTCTGCCTACGAAGCTGGAGGTCCCGGGTTCGAATCCCGGTCAGGGCATTTATTTGTGTATTTATCACGAATATTTGTTCCTGAGTTATGGATGTTATATATGTATATAAGTATCTATATGTATGTATCTATTATATATATCATCGCCTAGTACCCACAACACAAGCCTTACTGAGCTTACCTTGGGCCTGGGTTGATTTGTGTAAGATTGTCCCGTAATATTTATTATTTATTTATTATTATTATCTTCTAAAAATATTACATGTATGATAATCACATAAAGCATGGATTTACTGATGTTTTAGTCAAAAAATTGTCCCAAATAGCCACATTTTACGGTATTAATAACCCTGACTGTACTTATCTCCAAAAAAGAAATATCGATATTACCTACTTCACACTAATAATAGCCAGCGAATATCGAAGGGTCATCTTAATGGACCATCAAATACCTGAATTTTAAAAGTTAAAGTGTTGTAAGGATTTGAAATTATCAAAATAAAAAAACCGGTCAAGTGCGAGTCTGTCTCGCGCACCGAGGGTTCCGTACAAACTTTCACCACGCTTTATTAAGAAAAATCTATGTTGGTTTTTCAGAAATATTTTTTTTCATGTGAACCAATTCAACCAAGTCCGTCCGTCTATCTGTCACCAGGTTTCACTGATACCGTGATAGTTCCAGTTGAAATTTTCACAGATGATGTAGGTATTTCTGTTGCCGCTATAACAACAAATACTAAAAACAAAATAAAATAAATATTTTTATTGACAATGGTACGGAACCCTTCGTGCGCGAGTCCGACTCGCACTTGGCCGGTTTTTTTATTTGCTAGAAGGTACTTTCAGAATACTTCCATACAAATTAGAAGGAAAAAAATTCAACACAAATACATTAAATCAAAAACTTAAATTTTAAATGATTTATGAAGATTAAAAAAAATAGCTAGATAGAGGTCTCGTTATATTACTTTTCCGGTAATATTTACGTTAATATTAATTATATTTTCTTATTCTTAAGTACTTAATTTGCATTGCTGCTATTAATTGTCCATCTTGTGCGCTTAGACACCGGAGGAATCACTGACTCCCGAGTCACAGGCGCAAGCCTAGTTTGGGAGACAGAGGCTCACCCCCTGTTAACTTGTCACAAACCTGAACACATGTTTCTTATTATTAATAATATTGAAATGTAATGTTAGGTTTAAACAATAACGATTATTATCGTATTTATTATTTTCAAATTTTTCGCTGGGTAAACTTCGGAGATAAGGGTATTTTTTTCAACATTCACTTTGTAAATCAAAATTTTACTATTATAGAAAAAAAATAAAAACTGTTTTAGAATGTGCAATTCAAGCTCTTTCATATGGTACCCTACTTGGTCTACTAACTAGACTTTTAATTTTTGGCCCCCTCATATCCATCCTTTTTATAGAAATTAAAAATATATATTGAAATTTTTTATACACGTGGATTAGCTTTGTTTACAACTATTCCTAATTTCAAATTGATAACATTAGTAGTTCCTGAGATATTTAACTTTGTGACAGACAGACAGACGGACGGAGTCGCACCATAAGGGTTCCGATTTTACCTTTTTGGTCCGGAACTCTAAAAACTTGGAAAACACTGTTGTAATTTAGAGGCGCGCTGTATTAGTACATTACTTACCTAGGGCGGTTAAACAAAGAATGTCTCAGATGGCAGGTATTTGACGCCCGAGCCGAAGGCAAGGGCGATAAATATGCGCTCTGAGGCTTTCTTTATTACCGCCCGTGGTAAGTACAAAAATTTACGTAGAGACGTAAAGCTGGCCAGGAAGTGGGGTTTTCCGCACGCGTAGCGTGCGGTAATTCCTACTTTATGGCCAGGTATGACGTAAAATATTTAACAAGACCTGGTCCTTGCTCAGTTAAGAAAAATTACGCTCTACACTGCAAGGTTAAGGGAAAATGAATGAATGATGAATGCAATTTTTATTTCGTGTAACCATGGACACATGTTGTTAGCAGTGCCCAAACAAGCCGATTCCTACCGACTTGCCTTAAATTTCTGGCTATATATTACCAAATTCTTTAATAATCAAAAAACAGCTCTTTTATGTGCTCCGGGTTGTCTAGTGAAAATTCTCACGCGCCGCCACTAGTTGTTAGTATAGAACTTACAAAACTAGGGGGTTAGTAGTTACAGCTAAACTTACATTTAAAACAAAACAACACAGACAGGGGAGTGTAGTCCCTCGCAGTGTGACATGTAGACACAGTGAACCCTGTCCGCTATCATGCGCAGAATGCTGTTGGGACTGCGGCGCACCCTGCGCACCAGGGATGCTGCGCGCGCACGCATGCTCGTATAAAAACAGTCCACGCGCGCCGCCGCGAACATCCCTGATGCAAAGTGATTAGAAAATTAGTAGTCCCTGAGATATTTAACTTTATGACATCGCACACCATAAGGGTTCCGTGTTTACCTTTTTGGTCCGGAACCCTAAAATTTGCTGTTTATGGGCAGTAAGTAGATATTGACATTTGAACACTGCAGAAATCAAATTAAACAAGCGAGTTTTATCTCCATCTACTTACTACAGGGCCGTAGCTAAGGGGGGGGGGGGGGGGCTTGTGGGGCAATGGGCTGGGGTGTATAGGGACTATTGCTGGTTGATGGAATCTAAAGAAAATGGGTTATTGGGTGAAAATGATGGACTAGCGGCTGGGCTATTGGGTGAAACATCGGACGCTACCTAATAAACTGTCTCATTTTTAGGGTTCCGTAGCCAAATGGCAACAAACGGAACCCTTGTGGATTCGTCATGTCCGTCTATCTGTCTGTCCGTCCGTATGTCACAGCCACTTTTTTCCGAAACTATAAGAGCTATACTGTTGAAACTTGGTAAGTAGATGTATTCTGTAAACCGCATTAAGATTTTCACACGAAAATATAAAAAAAACAATAAATTTTGGGGTTCCCCATACTAAGAACTGAAACTCAATTTTTTTTTTTCATCATACCCATACGTGGTATCTGTGGATAGGTCTTCAAAAATGATATTGAGGTTTCTAATAAAAAAAAATTCTAAACTGAATAGTTTACGCGAGAGACACTTCCAAAGTGGTGTAATGTGTGTAGAAATACACATCTACCCTCGAGCAACAGCTCTTGCGACTCCACTCTGGACAGCCAGTTAAGGCAAGCCAGAGGCCTGTCCAACCAACCACCCGATCGGCTCAGCCTGACCACAGGACACCCCCAGGAGCACTCAGGTACGTAGGGTCGCTACTCCCTAACAGCCCGCCACAAGCTGCCTTATTTTTATTTATTTTTTTATTTTATTCAGTTCAAAAGACAACATTTGGTCCACAAATTATTAGTATTTACTTAATCTAATGTTAGTAGCTTAAAAAGTAAAAAATAATAATAGAAAATACCAAAATTACTACACGTGGACTTATAAAGTTTGAGGTTTGCCCTCAATTTCCCTGGGATCCCATCATCCGATCCTGACTTGGTGACAATGGGACCACCTCAAGAGTATTTACTCGTTCGATTAAAAATAGAATTTTGGAAATCGGTCCACAATTGACGGAAAAATTGGCGAACATACATAAAAAAATAAAATACATACAGTGGAACATATAACCTCTTTACTTCGAAGTCGGTTAAAAATACACTCTGGTTGCCCGCAAATATTAATGTTATTATTTGTTATTTATTGAATCTTTAATCATGAATTGTCTACATACTAACAAAATTATTTCTGAATGTGTATCTACTAACAAAGATGTGGATTTTAATCTGAAATGAATATTTATTTATTTATTTAATTTGTTTATTTCGAACCACATATAGTTCATATACAATCATTAAAATAAAGTACACATTAAAAATAAAAATATAATTCATTCATTCATTCAATATTATGAGAAAATAAGGTAGATCAAACACTACGCACCCGCACTGTCAATTTACTCAAATTTACACCTGACAGTTCATAGGTAGTACCAATAGGTACCTTGTGTTTAAATGAAAATTCCGACGAGGCTTTTGTTTTTAAATTTTCATATGCTTTATGTATGTGGATCTACCTAGTACCTACTTATTGTGACATTGCAAATATTTTTTATTTTTTATTTTATTTATTTCCACACTTACAACTATCTTTACAGGTACTAAACCTAAGACAATAGTGTAACTATTTGTACAACCATGTTACCATTTATATCTAAGTATTATTATAACATAATATAAACAATGCTGACTTTGTGAATTCATTCAGAGAACACGAAAACAGGTCTATGTTATCTGCTATTAAGTTGAGGGTGCATAGGGCGCGGGTCATCGGCGCCATACCGAGCAGGTTGGTGCGCCCGCGCGGCGCGGACAGCAGCTGCGGCCGGCGGCGGCGCCATACGTATCTATCGGGGACACTCAGACTCACATAACTGAACACCTGACTGTTGCATATTTTGCCCCTAATTAATTTAAATACGTACGTGGCCAGACATAACTCTCTGCGCACCTGCAGCTTGTTGTACCCCACCATACCCAAAACAAACAGAGTTGGATACATGAGGGGGTAAAACGGATAGACGCTATACTTCTTCAAATACAAAAATCTAATAAATTTATTTTGTATACGCTCCACCATAAGCTGATATTTGGTTTCGTGTGGAGCCCATATGACTGAGTTGCACTCGAGGCTACTTCGGACCAGCGCGTTGTACAAAGCAATGATTGATCCTATACTGGTAAAATCCTTACAACTACGAAGTACAAATCCAATTAAGCATTCTGTAGGCTTTCTTACACATATTGTTGATATGATCCCTAAACCTCAGATCATATGTAAATTTAACTCCTAAATCTCTAACTTCCGTCACTCTTTTTAATGTTGTGCCCTTAATTTCGTAATCATGGACAATGTGGTTGTGCGCTCGAGTAAAAGTAATAGTCAGACACTTCGACGTATTAAAATTTAGTTTATTAACTTCACTCCATGAAACTACTCCTGGACAGAAATTTTGCAAAGAGCCGAAGCGGGCATGTGTAGCATAAAAAACTGGTTAGACAATAATCTTCTGTCTCTAAACCTAAAGAAAACCAAATATATTTGTTTCCATAAAACTAAAAGCTCTGAGCCTAAACACGCCACAAAGCTCTACATCAAGAGTACTGCTAACCACCTCACGACAGATCCCTGTAATGAGATTGGTCGCACTGATTGCATTCGCTATCTGGGTATCGATATTGATAAGCACTTCTCCTTTAAGCAACATGTGACCTCTCTCTCACAACGTGTGAGAAAACTCACTTATGTAATGCGTCTGCTCCGCAACTCCGCCGACAAAAGTGTCCTACGCTTAGTTTATGTCTCCTTATGTCAGTCCATATTGGGGTACTGTATTTCGGTTTGGGGCGGAACATGTGCGTCTACAATGCTGGTACTAGAAAGAGCCCAAAGGGCGGTACTCAAGGTAATGACCAAGAAGCCTTACCAATATCCAACGAAACAACTTCTTACCGAAACTCAGACGCTCTCGGTCCGCCAATTATTTATTTTTAGGGTTACCACAATTATGTACCGAAAGACGCCGAACTCTCCCAATTACGCGGTGCTCCAAAGCAAAAGGGTGTTCCGTGTTCCACAAGCGTTGTCGAAAACGTCCTTCGGACGCCGCTTTCCACGATTCCTGCACCCATTTATTTACAATAAAATATCGAAGCTAACCAATATTCAAAACTTGTCTCACAAAGATATTCAGAATATCCTTAGAAAATGGCTGATCTCTCTTTCTTATAAGGCGACTGAAGACATGCTGAAACCCTTACAATAAATAACACATCATCATCACTCATGGACACACACAAACATTCACTAACACACAGACCAACACTCGCACACATACAGAGCATCCCTCTACAGTTTTAAATAAAGTATTTAACTAGTTTCCCTAATGTAAGCTTATTGTATTTTACGAATGTACCTATGTTTAACTTCCTACCTCTCACTGTATTATTGCGCATCACGTTTGGTTTAAATTCTTCTGAAAATACCTTACAGTTCTCACGACAAAGGCTCGACCTAGTGTGAGGACTATAGCAACCCTAATGTTAAAAATCTTAAGCTAAGCTCTTTGTAATTCTTCCTGTCTGTAACTCATTAGGTAAATAAATAAATTTTGTATTTTTTGTATTTGTATTGTACTCGGTCTATATCTTTTTGAAATTGTTCACAGTCTGCTTTACTTTTGATAGGTAAAAATAGTTTCAAGTCGTCAGCAAATAATAAGCATCCGGAGTTTCTGATAACCTGAGGTAAGTCGTTGATCATGATAATGAATTCCAACGGGCCAAGGTTGCTTCCTTGACTTACTCCAGATCTTACAAAATAAGTTTCTGACCTATATCCCGCGTAATCAAAAAACTGACGCCTTTCACTCATGTAACTTACGAAGAACTTTAAAAGATGAGGGGTAAAGCCGGCACCTACAAATTTTCTTAGTATGTATATGCATTACCAATCGATAACCTTATTATCGTGTTTCCATGAAATTAAAGATCGGAGCGTCAGGTTATTTCAATTAGTCAAACCTGGAATAGAGTTTACCTCTAATCTTATTCCAATTTAGCACAATCGCGCGTTAATCTTGCTTTAGTATATCGAGCCTCAGAAACTGAGATAAATTTGTTTTTTTTGTTTCTATTATGCTACCTATGATGCTATATGCTTTTCTTTTGACAGGGAAAACCAAAACGTAAAGAAAAAGGTGTACCTAATTGCCGCGACCGACAAAAACTCGCTCATCAAGCAGCAAAGATTAGCTGTGCCTCAATTAAACCAATCGTTCATAGCATGATTTGCTGGGATTTCCTAGTAGGAAACCCTTGCACGGTGAAGCCTCCCCCAAAGAGTGCCAAAGTGGTCGCGGGAGTTCGGCTGGATGCGGGTGGCGCAGGACCGATCACTATCGTAAAATGAATAATGACAATTATTTCAGTACCTGACTACTCTTAAATCAGTGGCGTGGAGTGAAATATTTTCTTAGTAAACCTGGAGCAAAACATTATTTTGCCCTCACTAACTCTATCTTCACGCGAGTTTTTTCAGGACTGCATAGCTCAGCCATCAAGGCTCGGCCGCACATTCAGTGCCGCGAATCGCTACGCGCTACGCTCGTAGCCGATCCAGTGGTGTTCCTCGTATGTAGCGGAAAGCGGCTACGACGTAGGCACACGATAGTCGTGTTCCCGGCACTGAATGTGTTAAAAAAGCGGCCAAGTGCGAGTCGGACTCGCACATGAAGGGTTCCGTGAAATAAATTGCGGTTTACGATTTATGACCAAAAAAAACTACTTACTAGATCTCGTTCAAACCAATTTTCGGTGGAAGTTTGCATGGTAATGTACATCATATATTTTTTTTAGTTTTATCATTCTCTTATTTTAGAAGTTACAGGGGGGGGGGACACACATTTTTTACCACTTTGGAAGTGGAAGTGTCTCTCGTGCAAACTATTCAGTTTAGAAAAAAATGATATTAGGAACCTCAATATCATTTTTGAAGACCTATCCATAGATACCCCACACGGTATGGGTTTGATATAAAAAAAAAATTTGAGTTTCAGTTCTGAGTATGGGACCTCTAAAACTTAATGTTTTTTTTTGATTTTTGTGTGAAAACTTAATGCGGTTCACAGAATACATCTACTTACCAAGTTTCAACAGTATAGCTCTTGTAGTTTCGGAAAAAAGTGGCTGTGACATACGGACGGACAGACAGACAGACAGACAGACATGACGAATCTATAAGGGTTCCGTTTTTTGCCATTTGGCTACGGAACCCTAAAAACAACATTATTTTCACTCCCTTTTAAGGCTAGGCAAAACGTTCGGTTTTCGGATTCGGTTTTCGACTTGCAGCCCTCTAGCTAGATCGATAATTATTGTTCTGTAAACGCCTGCGAGCGCTATAAGACGAGAACCGAATCCGGAAACCGTTCGCGAAAACAGAACGTTTGCGCCCAGCCTTAACCATGTTTGGGATCTGATATCCTATTATGCAATCTGATATGTTAACAAAATGTATATCAGTTCGCTGACTTCTAAAAATATTATTTTTCCATACAAACTTTCAACCCCCATTTAACTTCTACAGGGAATTAATTTTCAATATCACTGAAATCAATAGTCTAGTATCTAGAGAGAGTCTATTACCGAACCACCGTACCTCTCACACCGAAAAGATATTTCTGTTCTTGATAATATTTCAGAAGAGCTTTTTTTTTTTTTTTTCGTGGGGAAATGCTTTACGCATTTCGCCTGGCTGGGGAACCAGGATGGGTATGACGGACTCCCGGGAACCGCCCGGACTACCGTCTAAAACCCCACGGTGTTCTGCGCGCTGCTCTTTGGCGGAGCGGAGCCACGGGAACGCTTGCGCACACTTCCGCGCCTCCGCCAGCAGCTGTCTCCATATGGGACCCGTCACGGGGGGAGGCGTAAGTTAGTGTGGGTGGCAGACGCCCCCGTGTCTGTCACCCGGAGGTCCTCATTATGGCGGTAAGCGCCGAATTTCAGAAGACCTATTCAAGTTAAACAGACACAGACACGTAAAACTAACACACCTCTTTTTGCGTCGGGGGTTAAAAGGGAGTTCTCATAATAAGCAACTATAAAGTACAGTTGGAGGCCCTAGCACACTAGGTTTTATCACCACGTTTTACGGCGAAATTGTACTGAAACGTCACGTAAAACGTGACATAAAACCTAGTGTGCTAGGGCTTCAGGCAGGGATTGATACATAAATAAGGACATCAATATCTGAACACGCCTTTATGACATTGACAATAAGAGTCCTGAGGCCCTAGCACACTAGGTTTTATGTCGGCGAAAATGTACTGAAACGTCACGTAAAACGTGACATAAAACCTAGTAGTGTGCTAGGGCCTCTGTAGTACAGATATTTATGCCCTTATTTATGTACCCACGTACATATATTATTAACCCTGACTTGACCTACGAAATTTGAAATTACATTGATGGGTAGGTGACCCTACTATTGGTACCATTATTTATCTAATAACTATATACCTAATAACTCATCATTCGGATTAGAATTCCTCATATGCAAATTGAATAAAGTCGTGACTCATGTGGCAATGCACACGTGAATTAATATTTGTGCAGATCACCGATATATGTAGATCAAATCCTAATCGTGTAACTATGTGATTAAATAATTAATGATGACTCATGGACCACCTATATTCGAAAGGTCAACATACTGTTTAAACAATTACTTGCAAATAAATGGGAGAGCATGAACACCTCGTATGGTATTTAACTGCTTCATATTGAATTTAAAAAAATACTCTTACTTAATTATAATACTGTTCCGACGTACTGAAACTCCTTGATAATCCAGGCCACGCTTCAGCGATGCATCATCTCATCTACACATTCCAAAACACATTCTACCTACCCATCACAATTCTGCTAATCGATTTTTCAGTTGTCACCGTCTTATACGGCGGCGACATACAGCAGCTTTTCGCTTGACTGCACGACGGTGGACAAACCTTCATGAAACATTGTCATAAGAGGTCAGATTCGATATTAGATGTGATGACAACATTTAGTTTAGAGGCTGGATTTAGATAGATAGATGTCATTTATTGTTAATATCTTCTATTTGTGAGTTAGTAAATGAAAAGAAGGAGTTATTTGACTGATACGGCGGTGACATTTAGGAACTTTTCGCTTGACTGCACGATGGTGGACAAACCTTCATGAAACATTGTCATAAGAGGTCAGATTCGATATTAGATGTGATGACAACATTTAGTTTAGAGGCTGGAGATAGATAGATAGATGTCATTTATTGTTAATATCTTCTGTTTGTGAGTTAGTAAATGAAAAGAAGGAGTTATTTGACTGATACGGCGGTGACATTTAGGAGCTTTTCACTTGACTGCACGACGGTGGACAAACCTTCATGAAACATTGTCATAAGAGGTCAGATTCGATATTAGATGTGATGACAACATTTAGTTTAGAGGCTGGAGATAGATAGATAGATGTCATTTATTGTTAATATCTTCTATTTGTGAGTTAGTAAATGAAAAGAAGGAGTTATTTGACTGATACGGCGGTGACATTTAGGAGCTTTTCGCTTGACTGCACGACGGTGGACAAACCTTCATGAAACATTGTCATAAGAGGTCAGATTCGATATTAGATGTGATGACAATATTGAGAGGCTGGAGATATCCTTCTGTTTCTGAGTTAGTAAATGAAAAGAAGGAGTTATTTGACTGATACGGCGGTGACATTTAGGAGCTTTTCGCTTGACTGCACGACGGTGGACAAACCTTCATGAAACATTTTCATAAGAGGTCAGATTCGATTTTTGATGTGATGACAATATTGAGAGGCTGGAGATATCCTTCTGTTTCTGAGTTAGTAAATGAAAAGAAGGAGTTATTTGACTGAAGTATTTCTATTAGATTTTTTATAAGTATTATACGCTAAAATTCATAGGTAAGCAACTGATTGGTATAACATATAAGACCCCCAATTCCCCACACTTGCACTGTGACTGCAATTCTACATATAGGTACTGTTAGGAACTTTGACAGTGACTTTGTGCTGCCTAGCTTAATTTGTCATAAAGGACCACGTATTTTTTTATTCCGAATTTAGTCATATGCAACGCCAATATTCAAAATATACAAAACTTTAATATGAATAAGATGTTAACTGTACTACATTATTCTGCTTGTGTGTTGCTTGGGAGTCGCCATCACATACATCGGTACACTACAGAGTGTTCAAAAATATCGGAACATGCACCCTAATGCCTTGAAAATAGAGTTGTGTTCCGATGTTAGTGAGTTGCTTGTTTGCTCCGATGTATGTGATATGTGTGATGTAACTAAACGGTTTGAATAACAAGTAAGATTATCCAAAGCAGATTTTAACTTTGGATATAATATTCGGCTTTATGGCATCGGACGTTGAAGCCTGGGTTATGTTTGTCTTAATCAAAAATAATAAAACTTTAAAAAAGATGAGCTTTAGAGCGAATGGACTTTAGATCGTTCTTGAACTAACGTTTGTTTTCTTAAGTTACCTTCACTAAGAAAACTTGATGAGTTAAGAATGCGTATGAAAAATTTGGAGCACATACGTTTGAAATTATAAGGTAGGTACCTACAAACGCCAACACAGTTAACTGACCAACCTGTATTTATATTGAACCCTACACGGATGGTCAGTCAGCTATGTTGTCGATAGTACAGCTAACTCCTTGAGTTAATAACAATGTTTTATGTAGGTAATCATAGTGGTTGGCATATCGTGCGCGTCTTGTTATAGGATTACAGATCCTCTTCTGGTCGAAATATTACGGAACTGGCGTTTTTGCGCGCATTCCTCACTAAATATTGATGGTTCGCGTCCACGCCGTGACTATCAACAGTTGATCCGGGTCGGATCTCGACTCACAGTATATCGTATCACAATCAAATTTGTAATTGCAATACGAATCTTATACATGAGAAGGGGAAGTTCATATTTGAAAACGAATGAAACTAATTTTATGAGGATGAGCGGGCGAGAAGTTTGCTCAAGTAAAAGCTTTGGCGGTTTAGCCAGCCTTCAATTGAAACTGATACGAAAAGATTTGATTATTCGTATTACCTATGGTGGATTATTCGTATTTTTCTGGATCGTAGCAAATGGTGGAATTCTTGGACCGTTACTACGAACTATGCACTATACACTCTAGAACGTTAGTCATCAGCGTTAAGTAGGATTTTTTTTATTTACATACAGTATCTAAAGGGTCAGTCTGATTAAGGTCTATTTTCTTACACATTCGCGTAACCCGTCATTGGATATTTTTATTATAGCTACTTTATATAGTTAAGTAGGAATAACGTCCATTTGTATGATTTTATAGCCTTATATTGAGGCTCAATATAAGGCTTTAAAATCATACAAATGGACGTTATACCTACTTAACTATATCTCAATTTGAGACAAAATATATTTTAAAACATTAAATATTCGTCCGACAAGTAGGCCTCTCAATGACTCTTTCCAATGACTGACGTCTGACTCTACATACGAGCACTTCGTAAATTAGGTAATTAATTAGGTACGATAATTACGAATATCGTTCGGATATCTCACTCACACAGATCTCTATCTCACTCACACAGATTGAGGAGAAGCGCTACAATAAACTTACCAGTAGATGACAATATAGACATAGACACTCCTCACATGAAAATGCAGGTGGGTACCTTCAGGCAACTCTGACACATCAGAAAATCAGGTAAGAGGTACGTCTATCTAAGTACGCTACTTGCTCGATGAGGATAATTTACAAGGTAGGAAAACGGCATAATTGAACGAGCGAGCGAAGCGAACGAAAATCTCAGTTTCAGCTTGAGCCAAAATCTTTCGTATGTCCGGTCGGATGTCCAGGTCGCTTTCCGGACGTTCTCGTATTTCTCAACCGAATCTCGTGAAATTTTGTGAGCATGTTCAATACATAATTATACTTAAGAGTCCGCAGTAGGCTCGATTCTCCATACAAACGTAGTTACGCTCTCATTTTAAAACGACTAGCTAGTTTGCTCAGAAACTTTGTACTCAGAATAAGTTAAGTACCATCCAGGTCTGTAGTTAGTTTATGTAGCTTCAGATACCATAGTATAAAAAAATACAGCATACAATATCTAATTACAATTCACACTTTAAAACAATTTTTATTGTTCTCATTTAAATATTATTTCGAATGGAATGCGGTAATTAAAATTCTTTGTCATTATAAATATTTGAAGTATCAGATTTCTTATGTTATTGATATATTATACAGGAATGACGTATTTACTGATAGCTGTTTATAATTCACGATGGATTTTCCAACAGTCGTAGGTATATCAAAATTGTAAAAGGCTGTTTTTTTATTGATTCTAAGTTATATGTACCTACAAGGAATTATATTAGCATATGTTATTTTAGTACTTTTAAGCGTATCTAATCGTATTTACCTCCGTTTATCAGGCTCGAAGGACCAAGTAATGTTCGATGATTAGTAGGTTTGGTCCTGTCATCCTGTCACAAAATTAACACATTTATAAAGTTCACGAAATTTAAACAAATGGAATCTCACAGTAAAAAACATCTAATTGTCACAGAATTAAGATATTGCAACGTGGGGCAGCAGTAGTGTTTGCCAATAGACTACAATAGAGAAAATTGTTTTATTATTTCGCTGCTATTATAAAATGAAACTTAATTATAATACAAAAGTTCAGGGAAAAATCAAACTAAAACTTATGTATGTATATGCTGCTTAAATATGTATTTTCGTACCTATGCGCATGTTTAAATCAGTCAATCCGTTTATTCGTACTTATATGAAATACATACATGTCAAGTAAATCCCAAATCGTTGCGATCGTCGTTGCTTCGCCAAGTGCGTACAGAAACACATATGTTTAGGCACTCACATAGCAATGATAGAATCCGCAACAGGCTTCGTCAACAATAAATTCTAGCCTTAATTAACAAAGGGACCGCCCCGGATGGTTGGTGGCCCGAAAGCCGCCGACCCAAATCCCGTATAAAATTTTTAGCCTCCGTACCCCCAAGTTCCCGCAGTCTCCACCGCCCCTAATTTTCTTTTCTTTTTTTTCGTGGAGAAAACATACGAACCAGCAAGAACCAGGAACCCAATCATCGGGGGATGACTGGGTTATGTGGTATTTCTATCCACTAAAAACTCCACGGCGGCCGGCATCTGCGCTCTCATGCGGAGGACTCCAGGATCTGATTCTGAACGCACTTGTGCCGCCCTCGCGCCTCGCCACATTTGGCTCGTCCTAGGATGTTAGTCGCCTTCCCTGGAGTTTTTAGGTGAGTTCCCCGGCCCCCGCCAGAAACACTGCGACCCCGATGACCCCCTTTACTCGCCTTCTACGACAGGCGGGGGAGACTAGACCTATTCTTGTCCGAGCCTACATGGTTGTCTCCACCGCCCCACTAGCACAAAATCGTACATTGGCTCCAAGGCAGAGTAGGAGAGGTAAGTAGGTAGGTACCTATACCTACCTATGTTTAAAATGACATATAGTCTTATATAGATAGATAAACTCAAAAACTTATATAGATAGATAAACTCAAAAAGGTGACAGCACAATACTAACCAAGCAGAAACTAACTAACTAATTTAATAAAAAAGTAACTAAGTGCAATTATGATCAACACTTAGGTTTGGTATTCACTAAAAAACTTTAATATCTTATTGATTTTCAAAATTGATTATACATACACAAAACGAATTATTACATTCATATACATACCTAATTTATAAAATCATTAATAAATCTACATTCAACGACCATTGATTTACGTCACTAGGATCTTCTAAATATCGTCAATGACACACCAACAACACCGCTGGCGCCACCTCTGGGATCATGCCGAAATTGATTTAACAACGATCTAACTCAACTTAGTTAACAGGTAAGCTACCTGGTTAACGTTGAACGAATGCTACAAACTGATCTATGACTTGCAATAGCATAAACAACAACTGGTACGACATTCACAAAACTAATTAAATTTTGTTATCCGTAAATATCGTACTATGTGGCGTAATTAACCTTTAGAGTTAACACTAATTTAACAATGTACAGCCTTATAGTTAAATAGTTACTAGATATAACGTTAGATGGCAGCACAGTGCGTCGGTAATGCAGTTTAAGGCTTTGACGCTGAGTTTATCACAGAAAATAGGACTTATTGATGTCAAAATCTGTATTATAATGTTTCTTTCGAAATATTACGCCACATTAAGGTGACTCATTTTATTTTGATGCTGAATATCAGAAGAAAAGGTGGTATAGACAGTGAGTATATTAAATATGGCGGCAGGCACGGTCGGTAAAGCAGTCGCCCCGGTCCGGTGGGTCCCACGACACGCAAGCGCAACAGGTAGGCTAAGATTCACGGTCTGTCGCATTTGGCTGGCCCGAGTGCTCCCGTCGCGGCCCGTGCTCCGCGCGACATGCTGAGGATCTGTGTGCCAGTGCAGTGACAAAGTGCCTGTGACGTTAGTGCCGTGACATGCCTCGCAGCCCCTAGCCCGCCACCCTCACTGCGGATCTTAACGGTAAATATCGACGTGACACTGTGACCTATCTGTGTTTGTGTGATCAGGTGACTGATGCTGTACGCGATTATCTAACGGTACCATTGGGTCTGATCGATTTGAATTTCATAGTCGCACGCGCACGCTCCACATCCGAGGGGATCGCGAGATGTATTTATCTTCCACGTCGCCGTGGCCGTGTTTACTCGGCTGACTTTACTCCTGAAGCGGTTTACTCCGCGTGACTGACACTAGACAGCTAATAACTAACATTTACTTGCTAAATTACGAAGAAAGTAGTTTAATTTATCACGCTAAAACGTTTGTTAGTTAAAATTTTATGGAATTAGGCGCCGGTTTACCGTTGCGGAAGAAAGTTAAGTGACGGCAAATATGTTAAATTCTTTACGTTCTAAAATTGCTAACTGGTAAAAGAGTCTTATTAGAATCGTTTGATTGTCATTGGATTTTAACGCACGTCTCGTACAAACAACCGGTTGTATATAAAAAGTGGGTTTCGAGTGTTCGTTAAAATTAAAAATAGTTCGAGTAGGTAGGTTTTAAATTTTCGCCCCGTCATTCAAAAACTCGGGTAAACATGCATATGTATAAGAAAGGCAAGTTGCCACAGAGAAGTTTACGTTTTGGTAGCTCTCGTCTCGACAATAGCGAGGTGAGGTGGTTCCCATGGAAAGTAGTAAACACATGGTCTCCACGGAACCATTGTTCGAGGAAAACGCGATGTTTGCAGTTCGCGTCGCGGTACTGCACGTAAATATGTGTGAATGTGTGCGGACGCCGAATGTGTTTCAAAATTATCGTTGACTCTCTAACTCGACTATTTGCTTCTTTACTATGTACCTAGTGTTACTCACATACGATACGATGTACATACATAGTTCGTATCAATCGAGAAATTACATTGTTTTAACCCCTTTTTAACATGAATTGAATGCTAATACTAGTCTTGGTTGCTTTTTTCTTCCTTTTTGCTTGCGTCTATGTTTGTACATGTACAATCAGCAGCAGAATTGGTCAGGGCACATTGAACTAGAGTTGAGCTCACAGTCGAGTATAGGTGTTTTTTTTTTTTTTTTTTTTTATACTACGACGGTGGCAAACAAGCTTACGGCCTGCCTGGTGTTAAGCTGGTATCGTCGCCTATGGATACTTGTGACTCCAGAAGAATCACAAGCGCGTTGCCGACCCTTTATTCACTTGAGGATTCGCTGTGTTGGCAGATAGAGACATGCAGGTCCCTCACTCCCAACACAACGCATCCTAGGGAGCTCTGGCGACCATAGTTACATATGTTTAGTAAATAGACAGGCTGCTTGCTGCTCTTTTCTTTGCGACTTTATAAGTTTGTGTGTAGGGGATAATCTTCGGAACGACTCATTTCAATAAATCTTTCTACAGAATATAAAATATAGTTTTCGGGATGGCCAGACAATTATTATCCCGCGACTTTACTTGTATTCTTAGTAATTAGGTACTTGTACAGTCGCCATCACATACATAGGTACACTAATATAGGTGTTCAAAAATATTGGCACATGCACCCTAATGCCTTGAAAATAGAGATGTGTTCCGATGTTTGTGACGTGCTTGTTTGCTCCCATGTATGTGATGGCGACGGTACTATTATCTATTCTGTGGTAATACGCGGACAGAGCCGCACGGGCAGCTATAGTTTATCTACTTATAGTGTGTCTCTCTTGCATCACATTTAGGGTGATTCTCACTTTCCAATGTTTCATTATGAAACCTGGGATCCAACCCATGTCGGGGGCGTCGTGGTAGAATGCTCGCGATCCCACTGCGCCCCCATTATGGCAGGGACGGAAACGCCGGAGTGGTTTTAGTGGGTAGACTCGCTCTCCCTTATCTTTAAATAGAGATGGCTGGAGGGTGACAGTCCCACATACCCCCCATTATAGCATACCCTAGGCTTGGGGGATGCGTAAGAGCATTTCCACTCCGTAAAAAAAAAAGGTTGGATATGTTGGAAGATGGCAATCACCCCACCCCACATTTGCTTAAGGGGATCCCATACGCCAATGACCTTCGATCTGAATTCCTTAGTTTTCTAATGTTTTCTGTAGCTTATCGTATTAACAACAACAGCTTTAAGCAATATAGTGTCCCATATTTACTTCAAACATAACCGTTTTCGAGATATTTGGCATCAAAGTTGAACAATTTTAGACCAAAAAACAGGTTTTTAGGCCATAACTTTTGTGTTAATTAGTTTAAAATCAAAACCCTACACTCGTTTATAGAGACATCAAAGACGAACCTAAATATGTAGATTTCGTGTATGTTAGATCTATCACAGCAATTTTATAACAAAAAATGTGTTTTTTTAGACAATGTTTAAAAAAATCATAAAAAAATAACTATTCAATCCTTTCAAAATATGGTACACCAAAATGGAGATTAAAGATTGAAGAATCGATAGCCGTTTGCCTCATAATTCTATCTGTAGTGCAAAAGTATTTGTATCAATTCAAAACTAGACAAAAATCGATGAAAACCTCGGGTAGGCCCTTAATATAATGATTGTTTAGATCGTGTTATATGCAACCCAATTATTAGTGACGAGAGCGTTGTTACCAATACTCATAATAATTCAAATTCAATTTTTATTCGATTTTTATCGGAAGGAGAGAGAGCCCTTTATCTCTTTATTATTAGTAGAGATGCGCCGAATATTCGGTAAATATTCGGTATTCGGCATATTCGGCACGTTTTTCAAAGTTCGTTATTCGGCCGAATTATTCGGTTCAAATGCCGAATATTTACCGAATAATTTTGCAGGTTTTTTGTCTGCAAGTTGTAAGAATGTAACATAGTCATTGTCGTGTGAAATTATTATTCTAAAACGGATTCTTATTGTTATTTAACTACCTTTAGAATAAATGTTTCACTTAAAAATCAACAAGATTTTTACCACTGAAAAATGAGTCTGTTTTGGAACGGCTGATTAAGGCATAAGGCATTCCTTTGAACCGAATTATTCGGCCGAATATTCGGTTCGGCAAAAGCTGGACTGAAAATTCGGCCGAATATTCGTATTCGGTAAAACCCATATTCGGCGCATCTCTAATTATTAGTATCGATAGTAAAATTATAAATCTAAGCAGTAACCTGTACTGGCTGTACTTACTAACGGGCTGTTTACACTTTGGTCAGTGATTAGTGCGAGTAGCTTTTGTATGGACTCGCACTAATCACAAATCGATGTGTAAAACCGGCCCTAACGCGACGTGACTATTTGATCTAAATGGACGAATCGAATAGTTTCAATTTTAGATCCGACAAAGATAAGTAGGTAGTTGCATCAACGTTAGCGAAATTTTCCACGTACATATACGTTACATAAATAAAGTTTAATAGGATATTGCTAATAATAAATGCTTTAGTACCCTGGCAAAAAGGTAAATGCCTATTGTGGGATGCAACATGCGTCAGCACGTTTGCAGCATCCCACCTGGGCCGCACGATACGAGTGGCAGGAGCTGCTGCTGAGTGGGCGGCTGCACGTAAGAGGGACAAATACGCAGTGCTCTCACACTACTTATTTGTCCCTCTTGCCGCAGAGACCACGGGATGCTGGTGCTCGGAGGGAAAGTCTTTCCTTAGGGAGGTGGGGCGCCGCCTGCGGGAAAGAGGCCTCGACCCCCGCTCCGGGTCATTCTTATTGCAAAGGTTGTCCATCGCAATCCAACGCGGCAATGCGGCGAGCGTGATGGGCACCTTTGCACCGGGAGTGACGCGGGGTGGGTTGTTTGAGTAGTTTTAATTTAGTTTAATTTTTTATTTCCAATTTGTTTATTGCTTTTGTTCCTATAAATACTTTTTTACTTAGCAAATGTTATTTTAATTTATTGTAGTTATCATTAATATACCGTTAAGCTATTGAAAATAAAAAAGAAAACACATATAAAGGTCCAAACTTAGAAACGAGTTCTTACGTTGAATTTTTATTAATAATGAAACTCCTAAACCGGCTACCTATTTCGAGTCCTAAACACTAACATCGTTTTTATTATCACTAATTGCGAGAATTAGTTAAGTAAAAGAGCCGTGCCAATGAATTTAGTTACCTCCATCAAATAAAAACACTCAATACATTGTCACATCACAATAGATGAATCATCTGTCCATTGAAATTTGATGAAATTATTTCAAAAACCAAACAATTATGAAAAAATAAATATAGGTAGGTAAAAAAATAAAATAAAAATAAAAAATTAAAATATAGGTAGGTAAGGTACCTAAAATAAGTTTTTTAGCCTAGCCAATGTAGCTATCCCACTGCTGGGCAATGACCGCTCCTCTTGGTATATCCATGACTCAGGTTAATTGCCGAGGAAGACGTTATACGCACTATATATTGAGTCTACTTGTGTGGAGGTGTACAAAATTGATTGACACAAACTCACAATTCTCTGTCTTTTAAGCTAAGAATACACATGCCTGTAAAACGGATCAGTAGCTTGCATATTGGGTAATGGTATGTAGAAGTAACTGATCCACAGTGAATACATTTGCAAGTTGAACTTGCATGCAATTTCAAAGTTTACATGCAAACCGGCATGCCTGTAACTGTCACGTACGTTCACACGTGCTAGTTTTGCAGCCCCCCCGCGTCCCTTCTTCATGTTGCATGCCAGTAAATCAAATTGCTTGCAATCTACTTGCTTGCCAGATACAGGCATGCCAGTTAGTGTATACACATGACAATAGCTGGCACGTGCAAGGAGCTGGTATGCAAGTGTGCCAGTTAAAGGCATGTGTATTCCCGGCTTTATTTTCGTAATTGACGCTATTTTAGTTACCATGGAAAATTGTGATTTGTGACGTCACCAGTCTGTACTTCTCTACAAACTACAATTTCATTAGAAGTTGCTGACTGGGCACGTGTTGGAAAATAAAACAAACACTTTTAATGATGAAAGCCGGTTAAGCAGATGCGTAACGTTCGCAGGTCGATCACGTAACGCATTGTACGCGCGTCAGGTAGGTCTAAATGTCACTTTTTATATGGAAAATTGACAGTTAAATTGTACCGACGCGCGTTCGGAACGTTACGTGAACGCGCGTTAGTACAATCCAACTGTCAATTTTCCCATATAAAAAGTGACATTTAGACCTACCTGACGCGCGTACAATGCGTTACGTGATCGACCTCTGTGTGGGTCGATCATGTAACTTTTCTTACGCGCGTCTGTAAGGTCTAAATGTCAATTTTATATGGGAAAATGACAATTAGATTGTGATTTTACTGTCAGACGCGCGTACAATGCGTTACGTGATTGACCTACTGCTGGCCGCCTACAATAGGCGCTTGTTTTTTCTGTTGATTGATTGTCATTGAAGAAATATGTAAACAATGTTTTATTTTACTGTCTTAATATATCTAATAGTATCAATCCTGGTTTAAATCCACTATAAACATAATAGGGTTCATAATTCTGGCGCCTAGATTTACTATTTTAAGTGAGCGGTGAGATGATGAAACAAGTTGTGAATACCATAGCAGAAGTGGTGATTAGCGCGCCAGTCATCCGTGTCCATGCCTGCTCGCAACTTGTCATCATCCACACTCCACGCACGAATCTCTACAGATAATTGGGTAGGCATTTCCGACATCTATGACCATTTTCCTGCTGAGAAATTAGCTTTATCAAATACCAAAACACCTCGATTTCGCGCGATCTGCTAAGTTTTCATATTAGTCATGTCTCAAAAGAAGTCACGTATTAGTCTTGCCAAAAATATCGTGAAATAGCAACTAACCAGTTTTTGTAGCTAAGTTATCAATTATAAGTGATCATTTGGTTTGTGATAGAGAAATCTGTCAATTTTGTCTTTAGATAGATTCTCTATACAAAAGACTTCAACGACACCTAGCTTGTAGAGTGTCGAAATTAATGGCATTGAATAGATACATTATGCTTGGGTATTAAATCATACGAAGTAGTTGCGTTCGATTGCTAATAGATTAAAACATCCATATTGGAGGTATTTAGTGCTTCCAACCCCCTTACTCTCCGGATCTGAAGAGGTTTTTTCTTATGAAAAAATATTAACTAAACGTATTATTAAACTTTCTTATCGCTAACGCAATCTTAAGCACCTATTACCAACCCGTGATTAGAATAGTCTGGAGGTGACAGTTTTGTCATATAAATACGTCAAAGTTAATATGAACTGACAGCTATTCCAAGTGTAATCTCATCGCGTTTGAATAAATATTAATACCATAAAGCGAAAGTTTCCCTTCAGAATAAAACAAAAGAAGATGCTAAAGTGAACGCAGGGTCAAATGCCACGGCTTTGTCTCTCTCGCACTAAAAAAGGGTAGCATCGCCTACCTATCCATTACCATTATATTCTCAACAATTGCTAGGAAGACAATGAATACACTGATACAACCAAGTTTTAGTTCCGTAGTTAAGTCTTGAAATTTACAGGTACTTGGTTAGGAACGCGCGCTAATTTCCCTAATATTTATTATTTATTTAAATGACGCCGACAAGATTATTTTTTGGTAATTCTCGACCTGCTTGTATTAGTTAGAGCACCTCTAACTCCTGCTGTGATGGACAATGGCCTTGATCAACACCTCAGCCGACTGGTCCTACCACAGATGTATGAATATAGTAGTATTCTATGCTCTGAGGGTCCTACGCATTTGATGCAAAAATGCCCACAGTACAAGGTTTATTTTTACATTTACTTCAAGTATCGTGTATTGATATATTTATATGTTACCCAGTAATACGCAATACTAAAAATTAAATAACACAATAACACGTTATAGCCAAAACTCATCATTCATAAAGATTGATAGTTCATCAGCTGGCACTCTCACCATAAATTATTGCAATTCACTTTATGACAGTATGAGCTGTTATGAGTATCGCTAGCGCTTTAGTCATATCATATCCAATTCACGTACCTACATTCGAATTGATGTCAAAATTAAAAACAATAATGAAAAATGTGTAGTTAACTAAGTAGTTAGGGATACTTACATTATATTTATAAACCACAAATTAGATTACTTAAAAACATTGTACCCAAAAACACAAGGAAAAAAATATCCCCAAACTATGAGCGTTTGTTTAATTATTGTGAAGTAATGTCGGTGTTCAATAAAGTTAAACTATGTATTTTAAGGGAGGAGTATGCGTACATAGAGCATTTAGTATTATATGTAAGAAAAAGCAACCTTAGACAAAATTTACCAAAGCAAGCTATGTTCAAATTACCTAATTTTGTCAATGTGCATGGGAAAAGAAACGTCAGATATCTTCTTCCTTATATAATAAACCAACTACCAAAAGAACTACAGCATAAATACGTAAATAGCTTACAATCGATACCTAGTATCAAAAGGTATCTGACGTTATCTGAACCCAATACGAGTGTATTGTAATAATTATGAGTCTATAACGGTGATGTATTCAAGTAAGTTAATGTACCATAGCGAACTATTCATCAGCATATAAACCCTAGAGGTTTCCGCTGGTGAAAAAATGTATACCAAAATGTACTACTCAGATATAAAGATTATATTGGTCAATAAATTAAAAAAAAAAAAAAACATAAGTATTTATATTTTATTTATCCCGCAATGTTTTATTTTAAGCCGCAAGTAGATTGCATCGTTTGCGGTTAGAGTTTTGTAAAACCTTAATACTAAGTAGTTTAAATTAACGTATCTCGCAACGCAACGGCACAAAACAATTTGCGGGCAAAAGCATAAAAGGTAGGCACATTGTTTTCATGTGTAATCGATCACTGACCGTCTCAATTTCGCACACGAATGTAATAAATTGCGCGTGTAACTTTTTTGCCTATATGTTTAAACATCGTTAAGGGCCTGCCATTAACAATTCGGCGGCGTTTTTAAAGGGCACAGGAAACACTTGTGTTCGGAATATGTCCTAAAAACGTGGCGAAACCGACGCCATGACTTGAATTATAATTCACGGGCACTTTCACTGAGGGTCGCTGCGCGTGCGTGCTAGGTCATCATATATTGTTAAGCTTTGTTTTTGAGCGGAACCACCTGCCTTTGTACACGTAGGTACGCGTGACGTAAATTATGTTATTACCTACATCATGGTTCGTAGTGTGTATTTCATAATGGGATTTATTTTGCAATGAAATACTTATCTGTAGACCCAGAGGCTAAGGAGCTAGGAATTATTCTATTAATTAACTAGTACCTACAACTTAATTTACGATATGGTACCTACTTATTTACCACGTACAATAGACTAATGCATACGTCGAAAGATTTACGTCATAGACTGGAAAACTTTTAAACGAAACGAAATAAATGGATCCTTCTCGTATGTTATGTATTAAATACATACCGACTTTTCGAGCCTTTTCTAGTGGTAAAATATACCAATGCGATAAAATCCGTTTAAATCGTTACATTTAATGAGCAAAATCGCGGGAATCAAAGTCAATAATATGAGGGACTAGCTTTTGCCCGCGACTTCGTCCGCGTAGAACTCGTTTATATCGTAGCTCGATACAAACTTTCACCCTCCATTTCCCTTTTAGGGGTAGATTTCCGATATAAAAACTATCATATGTCCTTCTCCGAGACTCAAACTATCTTTATCATTATCATCATCATCATCATATCAGCCGACAGACGTCCACTGCTGGACATAGGCCTCCCCCAAAGAGTTCCAAAGTGACCAATCCTGCGCCACCCGCATCCAGCGGACTCCCGTGACCTTTACCAGGTCATCAGTCCACCTTTGGGGGGTGGCTACCAACGCCGCGCCTACTAACTATCTATATACCAAATTTTATCTAAATGGGTTGTATAGTAGCTCCAAACAAATATTCACCCCCCATTTCACCCCCTTAGGAGATGATCCCTGAGGAGGATTCCAACTATCGCTATACCGTAAATGGGTTCCATCCAAATTTCCATCCACCATTTAACCCCCTTAGGGGATGATTTCCTCCTTTCATTTGTTCCGGAATAAAAATTATTATATCTCCTTTCCTAGGACTCTACCTCTCTCTATACCAAATTTCATCTACATGGGTTCTATCCAAATCTTCAACCCTCATTTCACCACCTCAGGAGATGATTTTTCGGGATAAAACTATCCTATGTGCTTCCCCAGGACTACAACTCGCTATACCGTAAATGGGTTCCATCCAAATGTTCATCCCCCATTTCACCTCCTTAGGAGATGATTTCTGGACGAAAAAATATTTTATGTCCTTCCCCAGGACTAACTATCTCTATACCAAATTTCATCGAAATGGGTTCTATCCAAATTTTCACCCCTCATTTCACCCCCTCAGGAGATGATTTTTCAGGATAAAAACTATGCATTGTCCTTCCCTGGGACTTCCATCCCTTTACCAAATTTTAACTAAATGGGATTTATCCACATTTTCACCCCTATTTCATCCCCTTAGGGGATGACTTTCGGGATTCAAAAGTATCCGTTGTCATTCTCCGGGACTCAAACTTGTTCAACTGTTGTTTGACTATACCAAATTTGATCTAAACGGAGTCCATCCTAAATTTCACCCCCCATTACACCCCCTTAGGGGAAGATTTCCGGGATAAAAACTATCCAATGTCCTTTCCCAGAACTTAAACTACCTCTAAACAAAATTTTATCAGAATGGGTTACATCCAAATTTTCATCCCCCCCGTTTTACCCCCTAAGGGGAAGATTTCCGGGATAAAACCTATCCTTTGACCTTCCCCAGGACTCAAACTATTTATGTACCAAATTTCATCCAAATCGGTGAAGCGGTTTAAGTAGCTCCATACAAATTTTCACCCCCCATTTCATCCCATTAGGGATTGATTTCCGGGATAAAAACTACCCTATGTCCTTTCCTAGGACTCAAACTATCTGTATTCCAAATTTCATCTAAATCGGTTCAGCCGTTTTCACGTGATGCGCGGTCACATAAACAGACAAACAGACAAAAATTCTAAAAACTGTTGGAACGTGTTCTGTTATCGATTTTAAGTATCCCTAGCTATTTTTTTTCGAATATCTTCCATGTACAGATTTTAGACCCTCTTCAGCTTTATTATATGTATAGATGTACCTATAGATAAGTACCTACTTTCATTTAGAGTCGTTAATTAGAATCATGCGCAGGAACTGAAACCAATCAAACAATTTGTACCCAAAAATGTCTACCTGGGCCTATGGGTATATGAAAAAACTCAGCCCCATATCTGAGCTTTGCGCTAGGCGCAGCAAAATCATCATTATTTATCTTGAATGGTGTAAAGTATTGCACAGATGCACACGCGACTCGTCAAATAAGATAATGAGTAGGTAGTCACGTAGCGAAGGTCGCACTTTCTAAAATTTCCATTCCCCAATAGAAACTTCTGAAAGGTGCAATAAATTCGTTGCTATTCGCAGCAGAACGCAACTATTACGTATGATAAGTTTGACACCAAAGCATAATATATCTCCAATCTCGTATGTTCACTTGAATTACTTCCAAGAAGTTCTTGAACGTTCTCACTTGGGTTTACTACAGAGGAAAAAATCCCTCCTGTTTCCTGAAGTTGGCCGCAATTTTGGTAGGTACCATAAAACGAGGAGCTAGGGGATGTAATTATTCGTCCACTATTAGATCCAGTGCCTATAAATTTAATCTGCATCTGTAGTCAATTATTACTCTTATTAAACTATTAGCTTTTGCCCCCGACTTCGTTCGTTCCTTTTGTTGGACTTCCGAATTCAGGCTATACAGGGTGGGTAGGAGTATACCGACAGATTTTAACCATGGCTTCCTGAGGTTATTAGGAGTAAAAAATGTAAAATGAACTCAAGTCAAATTCAGCAAGAAAAAAAAAAGAAAAATACTAGTTATGTCGGTTTTTGTAAATAAAAACTGGATAACTATCGCTTCTCCATGGAAATTATCCCTTTTAATAAAATGGTAAAGATAATTTTTCCAAAAAAGGATGAATTTAGTGAGTGGTGTCTGTCACTTTGATGTCTGTGAATAGCGACGCGAAACTTGGCAACATCGCAATAAAAAGAGCTTATAATGCACTTTAGTAATCACAGTAAATAGTTTACATGAAAATTTATAATATCTTCAAAACTACGCCGGATTTGACTGGGGTTAATCTAACATTTGATGCTCCTAATTACCTCGGGAATCCATGGTTTAAATCTGTCGGTATACTCCTACCCACCCTGTATTACCTACTTTATTTGTATACTAAAATGAATCTTACTCCGCTCAGCCGTTTTTGCCTGTTTTAGTAACACACATCAAAAAATTCGCATTTATTATATTTATTTATTTATTTATTTATTTATTTATTATTATCCACACTTACAACTATTTTTACAGGCATCGAACCTAAGACAACAGTGTAACTATTTTATAATACCTATAACATTTTTTTTACGTAGTACTCTTATAACATATTACGAGCAATGCTGCCTTTGTGAATTCATTCAGAGAACACGAAAACAAATCAATATTTTCCGCTATGAGATTGAGGGTACGCGCTGCTCGCGTCATCGGTGCCCTACCAAGCAGGTTGGTGCGCCCGCGCGGCTCGGCTAGCAGCCGCGGCCGGAGTCTACGCCACACGTACCTATCGGGAACACACACACTCACACCACTCAATACCTGGCTGTTGTATATTTTACCCCGAAGTAATTTAAAAATGTAGGTGGCCAGGCACAGCTCTCTGCGCACCCGCAGCTGGTTGTACCCTACCATGCCCAGGATTTCAGGATGCCAGGATTTGTGCATTGATATCCTTTATTTACGGGGTTATCTATAAGTCCATATTTATTAAAAATTCAATTTTTTACAATATTTATTGGGGTAAACTTAACATTCTTCCCCCATTAGGATAGTTTTCCTGTAGTCTCGATTACGTAGATTTACCCACACACTCTTACTTTTTCAATGCCATCAGTAATTAAGAGATGCCTACACTACATGCAAAACCTGATTTCGATGACGTTGAGAATGAGTATGATGCTCAGATGGATTACCCAAACGGGTAGCAGCCTTTCCATACCTTGAACTTAATCTATACTTAATGTTATAAATAGGAAATGTATGTGGGGTAGATATGGGCACGGCGCCGGCGCGCCGTGAGTTCGCGTCGACGCGCCGCCGCTGAGTAAAGCAGGCGGCGCGCCGCCGCCGTCACGATAAGTAAACAACAACAAAAGCGTAAATTCTCATTTATGTTACATTTTCTGAAATGTAATTGCACTAAAAAACCTAAAAAGAAATATCAAACAGGAATTTTGATAATCTTCTTCTTCTTCGTGACCACCAAGAGCGCAGTTCTTTACAAGCATTTTCTAAACCCTTTTATTTGGGCTAATAGTATTGCGCCCTAGATAACTGACTGGATAAGGAAACTTGGTGGTGGAACGACACAGTCCAGGAGGAGGTGGGGGTGAAGAAAGCTCTCTTTCAAAAGTGGCAAGCGGTCGGATCTCCCGAAGACCGTGACGCATACAGGTCTGCCAAACTTACCACAAAGAAAGCTGTTGCCAGAGCCAGACGAGAGTTACAGCCGTTATACGACAAACTGGAATCGTCTGAGGGGCAGAAGTTTATTTATAAGTTGGCACGTTCGAGAGTCAAAGCGGCACAGGGTATTTCTAAATTCCGCTATGTCAACGACTCTCGCGGCAACCTGCTATTCGAGGCCTTCGACTGTGTTCCCCGCATGATGATCTGGTGGGCACTGAGGTCCAAAAGGGTACCGGAAGCCTTTATTGACATTATCAGGGACATGTTCCGTGATTCCGATTGTCTGGTGAAGACCGCTGTTGGTGACACTAAACCCTTCCCCATCACAGTGGGTGTTATCCAAGGTTCGGTCCTTAGTCCTTTTCTTGTTCAGCGCAATATTAGACGAATTGTCAAACAGCATCAGAGATGCACATGAGCAACCTCCAAGTCTGCTCATGTATGCTGATGATATCGCGCTGGCTGATGCAAACAGGGGAAGATTGGTGCGACGTGTGAATGGGTGGAAGGAGTCGCTTGAGAACGGTGGTCTGAAGCTTAATGTGGCGAAGACAGGGTACATGGCCTGCAACACTACAGGGCCCCTATCCGTACGCATAGGCGAAGACGTGGTCGAGCGTACGGACCAGTTTAAGTACCTGGGCTCTGTACTTCACGCGTTCGGGGATATCGACTGCGACGTCACAGCCCGTATTGCAGCAGCTTTGGCAAAATGGCGAGAGGTGACTGGTGTCATTTGTGACCCCAAGATGCCGGTCAAGCAAAAGGGGCAGGTCCATAAATCCATCATTACGCCTGTCCTTTTGTATGGCAGTGAAACGTGGCCCGTTGCCGAACGGCACAAGCAGGAGCTGCGTGGAGATGAAGATGTTGGGCTGGATGTGCGGCATAACGCGGAAGGACCACATTAGGAACTCGCGTATCCGCGGCAGCTTTCGTGTCCGTGATATAGCGGACAAACTGCAGTCGGTGGTACGGTCACGTTTTACGAAAACCGGCAAGTTACGTGGGTAACAAATGTCTTGCTATGCCGCCTTTGCCAGGGCCCGCTAGAAGAGGGAGGCCCAATAAATGTTGGCTTGACGTCGCCAATGCACATGCGTGCCATGCCAATAGTGTAATACAACCGAGGATGCCCAAGACCGTGCTAAGTGGAGGAGTAAATGCCGGAAAGCGGACCCCGGGCTCTGAAGCACCTAGCTGAAGCTGCAACTGGGAAAACGCTCAGATGAGAGAGAGAGAGATTATTGCGCCCTGGATGTTGACGCCCGTGACATCGCGGTTTGCATCAATCCATCGTGTGGGTGCTCTACTTCTCTTTCCTTCAACGCAGCACTCAACCATTATCATATTCTCTAAGTCTTCCTGTTTCTCCATATCTTTTCCAAGCGCTTTACTGCTGTTTTAGCAATTTGCGATCTTCTGATGACGATGAGGTAAAAAAATACTGAAATGATTATTTTTGTAAACGTGATCATCACTAATTGTTTTTTAAGACTGAAATGGCAAATGCTACCTAAATAGCTTCTAATTCATAAATAATACAAAGCAACCAACAATATGGTTTTCTATAAGTTTTGTTAAGAAATCAATCCCTTCAAAAATCTAAGCCACCCAAGGCCACGCCGCCGCCGCCGTGGAAAATTTCACCTCACGCCCCGCCGCCGTGCATTTGGCCATCGGCGCCCATATCTAATGTGGGGTAGTAGGGCTGTGAGTTGGGGGTAATCTCCGGAACTGCTCATCCGATTAAAAAAAATCTTTCATCAGAGGCTCTTGTATAGGTTTTATCGATACATATACATTTTTGAACGCGTTTGGGTTTAGTTTCAATTCAAAGCGAACAGCGCCTCTGGTGGAAACTATTAAGAACTACGTGTTGCCATACAAATTGAAACTAAACGCAAACGCGTTCGAAATCGTATTAGTATCGATAAAACTTATACTAGAGCTACAGCGTGGCTACAGCATATATAATGGACCTTCATGATGGACAAACGCCATTTTTTTTGCTCGTACCTGGGTTCTCTGTAATATGCGGGCGGAGCTGCTCCGGCAGCTGTAGGTACTGCAGGCAAAATACGGTTTTGAAAAACATTTTATAATAGCGTTTTTTTCTTTACATCATTTTAAAACATTATTCTAAGATGCTTTAGAAGAAGCCAACAAACTTTCCATCCCGAAAGTATTTATATAGATTTAAATAAAACATGAATTGATTTTTTTAAATTATTTATCTTGAATATTATAAAGCAAATGTAAATGAACCAAAATAAAGATAAAACCATTTATTCATATTTTTTTTCTGACTTTTCAGAAGCTAGTTAAGTTATAATTTTTTTGATGGCTGAAATTTTGTCGGATTTTGTAGCTAGGTAACTATTTAATTGATAATGTATCCATTACAAATAAATAATCAGCTATTATTTATAAATTATTTCCGACATTTTTTCCATAGAAGTTGTCAGTTCCTACTACTGCCTGGACTACTGGTATTATGACTCTTTCCAGGTTATAGTAATTCGTCATATTCTTTGCTATAAAATACGCATTTTTTTTTAAATATCGCCAATATACAAGTACGGATATAGCAGTAAGGTTATTACCTGCCATCACGATGTTGCTAATAACCTTACGCGCCGGGTCATTGCAAGAAGCCCTACTACACGTGGATCGATGTAGCTACGGTGAGTTTTCCGCTACCTTGTTGCCACAAATCTCTGTTCTGAATCTATATGAAATTAACATGAAATCAAGGAACTTTTCGTACGTCATCTCAATACAGGATTCTCTCATGCTTAGTAGGTACATTACAGACCTCTACCAGTAAAGCCTTAAGTCTGTCCTGAACTGTACATGAGGATAAATCATTAAGCGTTTTATTAACATAGTCTTTCTTAATAGGCATCAATTACCTGAAAAAAAAGAGATTTAACAGAAAATCGTTGAACTAGTACCCCTATAGTGAGAGCCACAACTGCCACAAGAAGCAAAATCAACGAAAGGTTCGGAAAATGCAGCAATGAACGTAGGCATAAGCCCTTCATTCGCGTAGCAATTTCTGACATTTACTATACATCCTCAGACAGCATAATTATCTAGGAATTAAAGCAAGGTCGCATTACGAACACAGGTCAGGTAGAGGCACGGCATTCTTCGACAATTGCTGTGCCCTTTCCGCCAGCGTTGTGAGGCCCTTACTTTTATTTTACGTGAGTGAGACTATGGACCATGGTTGTTGGATGATACTTAGGTATATAGCCGTGTTTACCTACACTGCGTCATCCGGACTGTTGACTTAATGAATTAGAGGTTTTGTTATTTAAGAAAGGTGGCCTTGATGACATCATAATGTCATGCAAGCAACTCACAAAACAAACACGTGGAGAATGTCACACGTATTTAAAACAATACACGCTAAGTCTAAAAGTAAATTTGAATAGACCTTATATTTAAACTTATTTTTTTATTTTTATTAAATACCCTAGCTTTAAGAATGTTGCCTTTACATCAATTTAAAAATAAGCTTTGTAAATAACTTATTAGTAGGTAAGTACCTACTAAGTCCTACTATTCAATATCGGAATATAATAGACGACATAAGTTCACGCATAAATCGGACATATTTATAACTTGGTTATTAAATTAATTGGATTGAATTTATTAAGTAATGTATTCCTGAATTATTTTGACATTTCACATTTATTTTCTCATTAAACCATGTTTTTTTTTTGGTTGTGATTGTTATGTTTACAAATAAATCGCTCTATCTACATATGTAAGATATTTTTGTAGTGATAAGATTGACTGATAATGGACATACCGCATAATTTACCGAATATTTTATATTATTATAATTTATTAATACCAAATTCCAAAATGTACCTTTGTCATTTGCTAATGACTGTTTGTACGCCTCATGGCCACTACATAATGATTCCAGACTGATTCATATAACACCAATGCATTTGTACCTATGTTTTACAGACAAGTAAATGAATTTAATTGAAAAAAAAGCAAGCGTTCCTAATCCAAAGTCCAGATTTTAGCACCGCAAGACAATGATCACAAAATGAACACAGTTCTCAGTGAGCGAGGATGGAAAAGATTATAATGGTATTGACACCATTCCGCGCTGGTCAATTATTCACAATCAGTTTCGCAGACTATTGTAATTAAATCGGTTCAGTTCTTTCTTAGATGAATTTGCATAATTTGCATTTTCAATGTTCAGTTGATCCCGCAAATCAGTGGCTCGATCCGGTTGTAGTTATAAAAAAAAAGGATTTTTAATTGGGCATTGGGTTGCAATTAATGAATGAACTCAGAATCATTGTAACTACTATAAATTTTTATTTTTTAATTATCTATTACTACTGTTTTTTGATACAATATTTGATTGGATCAATGCAATAGTGTGAATATTATTATTGGTTTAATAACACAACCATATTTTTCTCGAATAGGTAGGTAGGTTTTACTTACAAATCGAGTTACAGTTTTTTTTTACAAAAAGTATCTCAGCATATTCAGCATGGACGTCTAATATGACTGTTGTTGGTCAATCATTTTAGCTTAGCTAGCTAACTACGTTTAGATATTATAAAAGGTAATGAACATGATCATTTCACACCTTTCACAATTTGTAAGAGAAATACGCAACGACAACCCGCTTCAAAAGTTTAGAAGATTTATCTATTCATTTAATACCTATGATAATCGTTTTTCACTACTTACCACATCGGTAGAAGGTAGCGGATATTAAAGTGTGTGTAGTAGTTATAAGGCATTGATTAATTAATATCAATTTCTTATTTCGGTTTATACCTAAGTGGTTAATTGGATCTGGAAATTAATTATACATGGCTACGTAACTTTTAAATTAAGAATGTGTCGCTAGCAACTTCTAATCAACTGAAACAGGTTCATTCAGAACAGTTTATCTCATTCCACTTTTCATTTGCCGACTCACTATAAGATATTTTGTGATCTTCAATTAGATTCTCTAAGGAGAATTTGACGCTAACTTTATTGTAAATAAACGGCTGGATGAAGTTGGGAAATCTTTGGGCAAAGGTCGATTTTGTTGGAGGCACCGGGATTCTGAAGTTGCGTTTTTGCAAAAAGGTGTTATAATCAGGTGACTTGGCGACAACTTCAAGCATTTTTGTAACCACACGGAGAACAAATAAACCACGGATGCTGAGAACCTGCAAGTCACCGTACACAAGCTTGGACGAATTCTAATTGGTTTTTGGAGTATGACCTTAAGCAGGGCACGCTGCGCTCTTTCTAGCACAATCATGAGAGATTTGCACCCCCCCCCCTTTCCCCTGGGGGGGGGGGGGGCGCAGGCGGTTATACAGTACGTTAGAACCGATTGGCCGATACAAGTATAAACCATCCTCAACAATTGCTTACTAGCCGAGTTGCGCAGGTTTGTAAAGATGTAGATGAGCTTTCTTATTCTTTTTGCTTTAGCCTCTAGGTGATCTCTGAAGTCCAGTTTTTCGTCTACACCGAGGTATTTGATATTTGGAGCCCTGTTAATTGATTCGCATATACAGGTCTTGTGGAAGCACATAAATTTTGTTTTGGAAACACTGAGTGTCAGCAAGTTAGTGTTCAGCCAATCAGCTATAACACTCATGCCTTCCTCCGCATTTTTAGTCGTCTCAGTCCAATTGCTTCCATGAAAGAGGATTGCGGTATCATCAGCATAGCAAATGACATCAGCGTTGACGAGTTTATTGGATGCAATGTCATTGATATAAATTATAAATAATATTGGACCTAGAACGGTTCCCTGAAGAACACCGAAAGCAATATTCATGCTTGCTCATGTTTAGGTCAACTCTAACTCGTTGAGATCGTCCTAAAAGATAGCTGGAAAACCAGCTCAAAGCACTTCCTCTTACACCAACAAGGTCTAGTTTCTTAAGAAGTATTGGGATGGAGACGGTGTTAAATGCTTTTGCCAGGTCTAAGAATACACCAAGGCAGAACAAGCCGTTATCCAAATATTCTGAAATTAGCCGAGTCATAAGCACGACTGCATCTTGAGTCGACTTTTTTGCACGGAAACCATATTGACGCTCTGAAATGATGTTATTTTTGTCGAGGAAATTAACAAGACGCTTGCAGACAAGTTTTTCTAAAATTTTGGAGAATCAAATTTTCCAAGCAAAGAAATGGGCCTGTAGTTCGCGGGTTCCAGTTTGTCTCCTGACTTGTGTATTGGAATAACAGTTGCTTGCTTCCACTCCTCGGGAAAGGTTCCCTCTGACAAACTAAGGTTGTAAATGTAGGTTAGCGGTGTAATAATGTGGTTATTTGCCATCTTAAGCAACTGATTTGTGATTCCATCAGGACCAGGAGCACTGTCGAGTTTCAAACCGTTTATGAGAGATTCCACCTCTGATTCATTTGTGGGATTTAAGAAGAGGGATTGCAGGGGTGAAGAGTTTACGGTCACTCCCTGTGCAAGAGCTTCTTGGGTGGAGTTTGTAGTTGCAAGGATGTTGTGTGCCAGTTTTTCACCAACACCTGCAAAAATCGGTAATAAAATAGGCAAAGTTTCGATATTTGTAGCTTACACTTAATAACACTAGCTCAAGAAATACGGGATACATTTGCATACTAGCCGCGCTATGAAAATGTTTATGAAGCGCAGGATTAGGTAGTAATGTTTTAGCGGTAACTATAGTTAAATTATACTCAATAAGCCTTACTGAGCTTACCGTGGGCCTAGGTTGATTTGTGTAAGATTGTCCCGTAATATTTATTATTATTATTTATTATTATAATATCTTGGCTTTATATGAACCGATCTAGAATCTCCTTATATACTCGTGCCTTCACTTATAAAAACAGTAGCCATAGCGATAATTTTTGACAAAGTATTTAGTTTAACCGTTTAAATTCTTAAACTACTAAGCTTAAACGCGAAAGTAGGTAACTCTATCTGTTACCTTTTCTCGCCTGAACTACTGAACCCATTTCGATTATTGGTATAGATGGACCGTGGAAGAGGATATTTATAGGCTACGTTTATTTGGGGGGGAGGAAGGGGAATTGACACAGAAGGAATCTCACACCGACGGAACCTCCGATACAGCTAACTAATATGCATATATTAATGAGATTTATGATAACGATTTTTCACAATTAATGATAACGAGTAGTTCTGAGCTGTTTATGTTACACATGAGTGAGTGTTTGGTAAGCACTGTAAGCGGAGGTGCGAGCCGTGATAGAATGCTGATTTTCTGCACATGTGGCGAAATTCTTGTTGACGACGAATTATATACGTTTACTTATTTAACAAAATGTGCACATTTTGGAGATTTTGGTAATGAACTAGACATTAGGATATTCCCAGTAGGTTAGCCAATTACCACTATAGGCTACCAGTTAACTGAGTTTTTCGCCAGTAGTTACCATCAACATGTGCATGCAACCATCTTGGTATATTTTAATCTTTTTCAGTTTAGGATTTAATCATAATATTTTTAAAACCAAAGGTTGTGAATATCTTATTTTTTGCTCTTACTGCTTTCTTTAGATATTTAATTTTCTTTAACAAATATGTATTTGTATGAATTGTAAAACAGCTGACTTGCAATAAGGTACAATAATTAGTCGCCGTTGAAGCGTGTCACCGGCGCCGCAAGCGCCTGCCCGTCAGCCCCTGTTCAAATACCAATAAAATGCCCGGTAACGTATCTACGTACAATCAATGATAAAATGTAATTCTCGGTATGAACTATGAACGGTCGGCACGGCCCGGCCGTGGTTTGGCCGGGCTTGGGTATGGCTCGGCCGCGCAAATACGCCGTCGTTTTCTGAGAAAACGGCCCGGGCCGGACACGGCCCGTTCTAGCGTGAGTCATCCTTTAATAGTTTGTTAAGGTGGTTCGATTGCCATACAAAGCGTTATTTGACATTCGCAGGCTAACTGCATGATATTTTAAGAAACTGATGTAACAAACTTTCTTCAAATGGCTTCCCATTTGCGCCAAATTCCCCCTTTCCTAGAATAAACTTGTATAAACTAGATTAATTTCAGAAAAATAGTTTTCCCAAAATATCACGTCCCAAACCAATTTCTCAAATTAATCTAGTTTATACAAGTTTATAAGTTTAGGAAAGGGGGAATTTGGCGCAAATGGGAAGCCAATTTATGAAAGTTTGTTACATAAGTTTCTTAAAATATCACGTCGTTAGCCTGCGAATGTCAAATAACGTTTTGTATGGCAATCGAACCACCTTAAGGCGAGGCCGGTTCACGATCTGACGAAAAAAATGATTTTTGAGCTTCCAGTGTGAAGAAATAATGAAGAATTCTACTACAGAAAAATTACTGTAGACTGAAAAAGAAACAAAAAAGATTTATAACCGAACATAATATAAAAAAAATGCTTGGTAACTCTGTAAAAAATCTTGAATGTCACCATAAAAATAAACTTAAACGTTCGAGATCTCGTAATTTTCAACGACAATCTATGTTTTTTTTTATAAAAAGTATGGCTTTTTTATTAGTCTAGTTTAATAACCGGACAGATTTTTAATAAATTATCCAATATTCCAAAAATCTATTAATATATAGGTACTAAAAAGTGAGGTAAAACACTTCCGAACACGCACTTCCATCTCGCTCACGCGTATGCTCAGTGAGAGGGAGAGAGGACCATGGACCTGCCTCGCCTTAAGTTAGCACGGCTAGCACAAGACCGGAAGATAAACTACCAGTCTCTTTCTAAGTGGTCTAATTAGAACGGCCGGCCCAACGGTCTTGTGCTAGCCGTGCCGACCCAATGATGGTATGGCCTATGGATGAATGGTAAACATTTTAAATAAATAAAGATAGAAACGTTAACATACAAAATTAGACCCTATTGTATTGCTAAAGGCCAAAACGCACTGACAGCGGTGGCGGAGGCGGAGGCGGTACCGGTTGTAATGTTCGAATTAGAACTAATACGAAAGGGTCCGCAAATAATACCGGCCGGGATAAAGCGTTCTGTGCGGATTCTTTCATTCGGCCTTAACAAAGTTCTTTATTATATCATGCGTGCGAAGTTACGCTCTGGATTCCATGTGTCGATAGGAAGACATTACAAGAGTTATAGTAGTTTTGCAGGTGACAGTACGGTGTGCTCACCGACCGGACGGAAGCCTCAGTGAGCCGCGACCGACAGGTGGAGGGGTCACGGCATAGACAGTAACCGCACATATTGCAGTGCCTTGGGATTAGAAATTGTTTAAACCTATATCTACATTAAAAAAACTACTTTTACGTTCCTTTAACCTTAACCTTCCTTTAACGGCCTTGTAACTCTGCCTACGAAGCTGGAGGTCCCGGGTTCGAATCCCGGTCAGGGCATTTATTTGTGTGTTTATCACGAATATTTGTTCCTGAGTTATGGATGTTATATATGTATATAAGTATCTATATGTATTTATCTATTATATATATCATCGCCTAGTACCCACAACACAAGCCTTACTGAGCTTACCGTGGGCCTAGGTTGATTTGTGTAAGATTGTCCCATAATATTTATTTATTTATTTATTTAACCTCTCTATGTGCTAAACCCACTCGCCCCATGTTCGGCTATTACCTTCTTGAGTTATTGTGCAATAAGTTATAGAAATATCTAGCTGAGTATAAAGTTCGAGGAAATGCGAAACATTCTTGCTTCGCAACATTTCAACTTGCGCTTTAAAAGTGGACTGAGCAAGTGCTCAGTATGTATCGCCTGGTTCCGATAAAATCCATACATGGCTAGCTTAGTGGACTTTCACAACGTTCAATAAACCTAATACTACATCCTGCACCATCTATCCATTATCATCCTCCTAGCGTTAGTCCCGTTTGTGCCCCTAAAGGAGCACGGGGTCCGCTTTGACACCTAATCCCAAGATTTGGCATATAGGTACTAGTTTTACGGAAGCGACTGCCATCTGACCTTTCAACCCAGAGGGAAAACTAGACCTTATTGGGATTAGATCGGTTTCCTCACAATGCTTTCCTTCACCGAAAAGCTAACGGTAAATATTCCGTACATAAGTTCCGAAAAACTCATTGGTACGAGCCGGGATTCGAACCCACGACCGCCGCTTTGACAGCCGCATGCCTGAACCACTAGGCTATCGTAGCTTAACCATCCAGGCCCCGTAGCATGGATGGCGTTATCACGCGATAAGTGATAGGATAAGCGCGTCGTCTCATTCTATCGAACGGTGTCAGCCAGGGACGTTGCTCTATCCTGTCACTTATCGCGTGATAAGGCCATCCATGCTATGGGGCCAGCCTGCACCACCTGGAAAATAATGTCACAAGCTTTGTTTATTACCGTCACCGCTCGTGGAGAGTTCAACATTTTACGTGTCCCTCTGACTACTTAAGACGTGAGATTTTCCGCACGTGCTTTTTTCCGCTTTCCCACTTTATGGCCATGTGTGACGTAATAGTAGATTGTGACTTAAGGGAGCAAAATGATATACTTACAGCGAGGGCGGCGGTTTGTCCAATTCTGAAGATTCTACAATACAAGCCTGAGCGCACCGATGGATTTTAAAGTAGAATCTTGAGCGTAACGAGGGATTCAAGTTTTTAAGCCCAAGGTGGAAATAATTTTGCTACCGAGTGGCACATACAGCTTTTCAAACCTTCTATGAGGAAATGTGAAATCCCTAGTTTAAGGGCAACAATGACTATTAACTGTACTTGTAGCAGACTCAGGGAAGAAAAGTACCTACAAGTCTGATTCCTAATTTGAGGGTAGTAATGACTCTTTTCTGAATAGCAAGTGTGAAAAAATACTTAGGTAGGTACACTATTATCATAGTAATAGTTCATTACTTAAGTATTAGGAAGTAAAGCTATTAAAAAGATTACACTATCAGAACAATCTATGATAGTGCTCGAAAGAAACTAACAAAAGCGTTTAAGTGATTTCATCACGTAGTTGAGGACAATGTAGCAGCCGTTACGATGACAGATAAGATAAGTTCATCCAGCAGAGTTCTCGTAATAGTCTTATGTTCAACGTTTACTATTCAAGAGCTGGCGTCATCTATCAAGATATTTGTATTGGAATACCAAGCACAGAAACTAGATTTGCCTACGGTTCAAGCAATTGTGAACCTTCTGTTAATAGTCGTAAGATAGTGATGGTTTATCATTTAGGTGGTTTGCTGTAACTGTGGGATCTCATCAATGGACGGCCACGTAGTTCATAGCACGACCCAGTTTTGAAGGGTTTCTTTTGTAGATGTGTACGGATGTTTGCCGTATAAAACGTCAAAAAACGTTGAACTCTAGGTACTTTTTTGGGCTTAATAGTATCTCTTCTAAACTGTCCGTGGTTTATTGGACTAATCATGGTGAAATAAGTACTGTTTTTCGTTTGAACGAACTTTCCTATAAGGTTACCAAAATCGAGTAATGTAGCTTTTGTGTAAAGCGTTCTATACACCTATGTACACCTATTAGTTTGTCACAATCGCAACAACCGCCTTCAAAGTAAATGAATTGAATATTTGCTATCCCTTTCCATCTTAAGTTCTATCTATTCGTATAGTATCTGTTTTAGTTTTTGAGCAAGGCCATATTTTATTGTTTATAATAAGGTCTTATTTACAGTTATTAATTAGCGCAATAAATTTGAATGATACAATAATTATTTAAATATGCTTTATAAACACCAGATAGATAAGAGAGGTAGGGCACAGCGGAATGTCATCTCGCTCATATGTGGAGCAGCCCAACTGGGGAAGTACCTCCACCTTACAGAAGACCGCAGCCATAATAGCACCACTGCGTTGTAGTGTGGCTATATGTAAGCATGCTATGAAGCATGTGGTGTTGTGTTCCTGGTGGTGAGTAAGGTCGCCAGAGCTCCCTAGGGTGCGCTGTGTTGGGAGTGAGGGACCTGCATGTCTCTATCTGCCGACACAGCGAATCATAAAGTGAATAAAGGGTCGGCAACGCGCTTGTGATTCTTCTGGAGTCACAAGTGTCCATAGGCTACGGTAACTGCTTAACATTTGTAAACAATTGACCGCGATTATTGTGCTCCATCTCATTCAGCCAGCCCTACAAACCATGCCCGTATATCTAAAGCCACTTGTCGCCTGCCCGCCGTTATGTAGCGGGATCTCAACAACTCATAGTCTGCAGAAACATACCTGACGGTTCTTTAAACAATCCGACTTGGGAGCACACTGTGGGAACGCGCGGATATAAGCCGTGAATGGTTATTGAATGTTTGTTTACATGTAGCCGGTTATGATGAAGACAGTGGCCGTTTAATGTATACTAAACCGATCCGATTATTGCGTTACGCTAACGCTATTGAGGGGCGATTATAAATCGCTTAGGATGCGTGCAGATGAAATCAGAGTGCTCCGTGCTTTGCAGGGTCACGGTGGATTTAAGCTTAAGTTTGGTTGAAATCTCAGTACAATAGACATTCCGTTGAACTATAATTTATTTTACACTCCGGAAAATGTCAAGACGACCAAAATGTTATATTTATATATTACTATGCGTGTTTAGGAAATAAACCTAGATTGGATATCATTAAAAGACTGCGCAATGGATAGTGTTTCGTCATGTCTATTAGTAGGTAAGTCCCATTCAAGTTAGGTACCTCAATTAAGCGCACTTAACTTCACTTAATTTCGACTTCATTGCGACGTCTATAGACGTTGTTAACCTGCTGAACAGGTTGGATTGCGTTACGTATCAAAATAACTTTAAGGCATGTCAACTATCATTTTTAGCTTCAAAAATGATAGTCGATAGGTAAAATTAAGTTGCAGGTGAAATGTGACACTCCACCGACTAGTTAAGACCAAACCATATATCATTAATATTTCGTCATAAGTAGCTATCGATAATTGGTCTGAATTCCGGCATCAGGTGTGGTGGGATGAACGGCCGCGATTAAACCGGTCCAAATGCAAAACAACCAATGTCTCTATGAAATTAGTATGGAAATACAACTGTTTGATTTAGCAGGGCAGAATAAAGAGCATCCGGCACGATCAGTTCCGCAGCGCGTGCGCCGCGACCCGGCGCGATCATGTTTGCGATACGCGACGACAAAGTTGCTCGGATCTTGTACAGTCAAAGACGTACTTAAGTATTTAACCGTTAGTAGACCTTACTGTGATCATATCATTATTTGGTTGTAAAGAGACAGCAATGGAGTCATTTGTTTTTCTTTTGCGTTTGGTTAGCTAGCCGGTTAGTTACGAATATGTACCTACCTAATGCGGGTCAATCTGCATGCACGGCCTTATGAGCTTCGCCGCAGGGGAAACGGAGAGATTTGTTGACATGTACCCTGGGGAAAAAGTCCCATAAGATCTTGTTGGAATTTTGGTTAGAATTTAAGTAAGAGAAATGTTAAACGTGACTTACAGTTTTATACTTTACTTATATCTTTACCTAATATTAGTGTAGTTACTTGCATGTCCTTTGCTTTGAAAAGAACAGCGTAAAAAGCAATTTAGCTCCTTTGTTTCACTCCCTTCATTAAGGCGTAAGGGTTTGTCGACGTAAAAAGATTACTGCCTTTTGAGCAAAGTGTGAAAAGCATGAACGGCGAAACTTAGCTTAAAACAATGACGCATTTAGCACCTGGACGTTTTAAAATGCCGGCCGAGTGCCCGAGCCCTTTGTGCATTCCTATTTCAGGAGAGTGAGTTCAGTAAACAATGATAAAGGCGTTGAACAAAACGCACGTTTCTGTTTTAAATCATGCTTGAGTCCTTTGATTTCTTTCAATGACGTTGTGTTTAAGTAACTTAAGACTTGAAGGATTATTTTTAAACTTATTGTCATATCTCTATGAAGGATATATCGATCGAAGCGATGAGTAAAAATATGTTTATACTCGTATTTTGTGTTTTAAGTCATACATACAGCGTGACATAAATAGCGGTCTACTCTACACACGTTTTTGCACTTGGGATCTAACTATGACTCTGAGATTCAACTGAGCTGGTACAACCTTGGTATGAGGTCGGTGTCACAATCATAGTTGTATGCGGAGACAACCTTTAGTATCGACTATTTCCATCACTATCAGTATCAGCAATGTCATTCGAAGTGTCACAGATCTTTTTCTAGTCCATGTGCGCGATTATCCGGCTTCATTATTTTTATAATGAATGTACTTTAGCTGTATTTTGCAGAGAATGATTCTACCTTTACACTATAACCAATTTAAGACTCCTTCACACAAACCGGTCTCAAACCTGTACTCAGTTACGCAGAAAGATTTTATTACAAACACTTTACAAACAAAACAAAACTGGGAATCCGACCTTCATCTCAATAAAGCCGTACTCACCTGCAAACATTACTCCTCATTTAAATCTAAAATGTACTAAGTATCTTGGGCTGGATATAGGCAGGGGCTCTTTTCGATTAGTGGGAGTGGTACAATGAGAGCATCATAAAGAGAGACAATGGGTGAGTTGCGAAATATCGGAGAGTTCACTCCCCGTGACCGCCGCCGCTGATGAATCGAGAACGTGGCTATTGCGCCGTTCTCGGAGAAACGCAATATTGTAAACTGAAATGAATTATTTTACCTACTATTTTTTATTTGCAACATTTTCCTAGTGCATAGTCAGAGTAAAAGATGACTCACGTTAGAACGGGCCGTGTCCGGTCCGGGCCGTTTTTTAAGAAAAACGACGGCGTTTTTGTACGGCCAAGGCATACCCAAGCCCGGGCGAGCCACGTCCGGGCCGTGCCGGCACCGAGCCCCTTCCGAGCCTCGACCGTGGCTCGGCCGGGCTTGGGTATGGGTCAGCCGCACAAAAACGCCGTCGGTTTTCTTAGAAAACGGCCCGGGCCGGACACGGCCCGTTCTAGCGTGAGTCATCCTTTAATAGGTATGGCATAAGAAATTATTCATGCAATGCCTTAGGTATGCCTTTTAACGTCTAGGTACCTAGTAATCTGTGTGAAAAATATGATCTGAAACACTGCAATTGAAATCGATATTCTGAGTAGCACAGCACATTTTTTCAGTGATACAACTCTGGGTAAGGCCGCCGTCAGTAGGTATTAAGGTGGTTCGATTGCCATACAAAGCGTTATTTGACATTCGCAGGCTAACGGCGTGATATTTTAAGAAACTTATGTATCAGACTTTTATCAATTGGCTTCCCATTTGCGCCAAATTCCCCCTTTCCTAGAATAAACTTGTATAAACTAGATTAATTTGAGAAAACTAGTTTTCCCAAAATATCACGTCCCAAACCAATTTCTCAAATTAATCTAGTTTATACAAGTTTATTCTAGGAAAGGCGGAATTTGGCGCAAATGGGAAGCCAATTTATGAATGTTTGTTACATAAGTTTCTTAAAATATCACGCCGTTGGCCTGCGAATGTCAAATAACGTTTTGTATGGTAATCTGGTTCGATTACCATACAAAACGTTATTTGACATTAACCTTAAGGTTTTTTTTTTAAACCAATGTCTGCTTTTGTGTTACGTTTAGTTTTGTGTTTGGCGTTAGCCAACTTCGTGTGTTTACATACCTATTTTAAGAAGTGCACCATGGATACAATTGTATTATTTTTGTCATGCATGATAAGATGATTTCATCAGTTATTATATGTTATTAAGTTATTATGATAAAGATTTCCAAATAATGATGTCACTTGTTATTATGTCATGTCGTCAGTTTTTGTATCGTAGGTTTTATTTTATAGAAATGAATAGTCGGTATATACGTAGGTCCGTATATCTTTCAATTAAAATGAATGTAGAGATTGTAGAGTGCATGCAGTGTCGACTAAACAATATTTGCTACACATTAATACATATGGAAAAGAATCGTAGTTCGCTAACATAAATGTTATCAATTCATGTGATTCAAATTTCAAAGCCGATGACAAATCTCATTAGCGCTTTAAATCCTTTCGTGTTCAACTTCTTACTAAGGAAATAATAAGCAATGTGTTGTTAATGAATTCAGAATACTTCACTTAGTAACTCCGCCATGGCCAATCAATAGTTATTTGTTATACAAGGGTGCAAAGTTGTATTTTACCTGCGAGTGTTTCAACACACGAGAAGTAAAATACATGCAAAACAACTTTATTTAATGCAAATAATAAATTTGCACCCTTGTATAAAAAAAAATATCAAATAAGTAACTATTTTTTTTTTGAATGTTGGTCAAGTGCGAGTCGGATTTTAGTTTTCCCATACATTTTGCCATCAGGCGGCGGTCTCAAAATATATGGGAAGATTTAATCAGAAGGCAACAAGCAATTCTGAAAAGTTTTTTTGTATGGGAGCCCCCTTAAATATTTATTTTTTTCTGTTTTTTAGTATTTTTTGTTATAGCGGCAACAGAAATACATCATCTGTGAAAATTTCAACTGTCTAACTATCACGGTTCATGAGATACATGAGATACGCTCCAAGGTCAAATTACTTTGCCCACTAGTGGATAAAATGTGATTTTGCTCACTGGTTTTAAAGGATAAAAGACGGCTTTCCGAGGCAGTGAGGGGAAAACTCTTACTCTCAGTCGTTTCTATCGACTTCCTTAATTTACAATAGGTGTCCCTAAGTGGAATAGCGCATTATTAACCGATTTTAAAATTTATTAACTCTAGGAAAATATCATTGTCGACACGGTCAAAAGCCTTTTGAAAATCAAAATATACAACGTCTACTTGGGAACCTTAGTCTAAATATCGGGATATTGAATCTGTAAGGGATAGTAAATTACTGTTAACCGACCGCCGCGCATCACGAAAGCCATATGCTGACAGTCAGTTAGATGCGGGCTTATTGGAGGGAAATTTTGTGATAATGAAAGAATAGCAACTGGTAATTTTCAGCTTTTCAGGAGTCTTTGGACTTCGGTATAGGTTTTACACGTAGGTTTTATGTATGTTCCCCGATTACTCGAACACACCTCGACCGATTTGGAAAATTATTTTCTTGCATAAAAGGTTATCCTTCTGAGATGGCCCCATGGTTATCAGGTCAGGCTCTGATGATGTGATCGTGGAGAAATCGAGGGAACTCTTCAAATAAGGCGAAGTACTGAATTGAAGTCGGTTAAAACTTTGTTTAGTAACCTGTCTAACACTTAGCGATCTAGAAAATGATGCGATGCGAAGTTTCATAAGTAAACATGACTAGTAATTAATTATTATAGAGCGCGCATGAGGCGATTGAGAGCGGCGAGCATGTGTGGTACTGGTGCCGTTACGCGACTAGGCGTTAGCAATTAGGGGCTAAGTATTTTAGCTGCTGACTTAAGTAATACTGAAATGGCTGGGTACGCGTCAAGGGAAAAATAGTTGGACTGGCGTGAAGTGGCGCAGAAGTGAAGAGGCGTGACGAGTGTTAGTCGAATGAAATTCGTAAAAGAGTTAATACGTTTGTATATTTACGGCTAGGTTTTATCTCCAGCGCTGTTATTCTTTACGCGCTCATGCGCCACACCCCACCCGTCACGCGTAACAAAACTCTACCTAAGTATGATTAGTTACTACGGATAGCGACTTCAAGAAAAAATTGTGGGTGAGCGTTGATGAACAAGTACAGAATAGCGGGGCAGTAAGAGTTCTTTCGGTCGATCAATTCTGTCTGAACTTCCGTTGTTAAGAGCCCGTTATCGTGCTCACTAGCGCCACTGGTAAATAATTGTGATTAAATTTTAAATACAAAATACAGTGGGTAGTGGCCTCCTTTTTAGGGTTCCATACTCAAAGAGTAAAACCCTATTATTAAGACTCCGCTGTCCGTCCGTCCGTCTGTCTGTCACCAGGCTGTATCTCACTGATACCGTGATAGTTCCAGCTGAAATTTTCACAGATGATGTATTTCTGATGCCGCTATAACAACAAATACTAAAAACACAGAATAAAATAGTTTTTGATAGTACGGAACCCTTCGTGCGCGAGTCCGACTCGCACTTAGCCGGTTTTTTAAATAAAATCTTTGGTTAAATTGAAATAATTACAATTATTTACTAGTGGCGCTAGTGAGCACTTTAACGGGGTCTTATACATTAATTCAGCTCGTAATCTATCTTGTATCTGTAATGTCAAATAATTAATGTCTAAAGGTATATAATAGGTATAGGGTCATTTCGCCGGTTACGCGACCACCTTCGGTTAGCGACCACTTGAAGAACATGGTTTTTTCAATTGATGATAACATCAATTCTACAGAGCCTATTGAAACAGTCAGCCGTATGCCTTATTGTTTGTAGTTATGGAATAGGAATTTACAAAAAAAAACTAGATAATATGCTTTCAGTTCACCATGTCAGCTAAGTGGTCGCTAACCAGCACAAGAAATTAGGTGGTCGCCAACCGGCGAAATGACCCTATGCCGCTCCCGCATTGACTTACACATCCATGAAAGACGTTGTCTCCTGTCTCCCTTCATGACACTGCTTGATATAATACTAACATTACCTTTAAGTTATTTATTGTAATTAACCAAATATGGATTTATTCCGAAATAAAATTATTGATTGATTGATATAGTCTGTAATAGACTTAAAGGCCGTTGATGACGATGACAGCTAATTGTTATATTTCTTCGGTAAAACGACACTTACCTAATTGTCAGTTAAAATTTAGATTCGTATGTAAAGCCACACGTTGCAGATATGATATGAATTACTTCTATTTACTGAATGTAAATGTGGGCGACTGGGCGTGTTATAAATTTAGATTCGTATGTAAAGCCACACGTTGCAGATATGATATGAATTACTTCTATTTACTGAATGTAAATGTGGGCGACTGGGCGTGTTATAAATTTAGATTCGTATGTAAAGCCACACGTTGCAGATATGATATGAATTACTTCTATTTACTGAATGTAAATGTGGGCGACTGGGCGTGTTATAAATTTAGATTCGTATGTAAAGCCACACGTTGCAGATATGATATGAATTACTTCTATTTACTGAATGTAAATGTGGGCGACTGGGCGTGTTATAAATTTAGATTCGTATGTAAAGCCACACGTTGCAGATATGATATGAATTACTTCTATTTACTGAATGTAAATGTGGGCGACTGGGCGTGTTATAAATGTGGGCGACTGGGCGTGTTATAAATGTGGGCGACTGGGCGTGTTATAAATTTCACAAGAACGTTAAACGTTAAACATTATTAGCACATTCATTAAACGTCATGTCGATCGTGAATTCGTGCATACATTATTTACAATACGACAATTCGATCATTTATTAGCGACTCTATAAATGTTCCTAAAGTGGTTCGTCAGGTTTAAAGTGCAACTTTATGTTTCCTTGTCTTGAATACTTTAATACTTATTATCTAAACAAATTCAGTAGAGAGCTAGCTGGTGAAACATGCACCTGAGTTAACGTTGCGTTAACGGAAGAAGGTAAATGTAAGAGAATTATGACATTCATAGCCTTACGTCGCATCACAAACATTATTTATCCATCGCACAGAAGGTTGTGTGGAAGAAAACAATATTGGTATTATAAAACAGGTGTTGTATTAAACAAAGAACTTTTAATTGATAATCAGTAATTGATTGTGTGAAGAATGTAAATTCGATCATAGATTAGTCCATACAATGATGACGTATAACCTCAGAATAAGTTCTTATTCTTGTTTGGTCCAATCCATCCTGACTTTGACAGACTTAACCGTATCGGAATTCGGAAGTGATATATAAGATTGATAGAGATTCTTGCTGGACCTATTTCGAAAAGAGAAAATGTGCGGTTTAAGTAAACAGATCCGAGAATCTGTTTAAAAAGGTAAAGTTATTTATTTGCAGAAAATAGTGTGGGTACAATTTAACAAGATAACACTGATTGATAACATATACAATATTCGATCAACTATTTTGCCACATTGCATCATAAATAAATAACCAAATACTAGGGGACAATCTTACACAAATCGAACTAGCCATATAAGTAGTAAGCTCAATAAGGCTGTGTTATGGGTACTACATAGACGGCGATATATTTCTATTTAATGGATATAAATACTTAAATACGTAGAAAACATCCAAGACTCAGAAACAAATATTCATGCTCATCCATCACACAAATATTTGCCCTTATAGGGATTCGAACCCAGGACCTTCAGCTTCGTAGGCAGCGTCACTAACCACTAGGCCAACCGGTCGTCATAAAACAACTATTAGCTATTATTAAATAAACATCTTTTGCATTCGTGCTTCGTGTGAATGTATGTACACTAGTTAGAGCAGCAAAATACATGTAGGTATTGTGCGTCCACAGACTGGCATTATTTATTGCAGCGACATAAGCAGGCACGGAAACGCCGGCATATTACGGTCATTCGACATGTTGCGTCCACCATGCAACTGCATACGGTGATGCAATCGGCCCGGTATAACCAGCATTAGCTAATGAGCGGCCTTTGATGGTATATAACATGTGTGTAATGTAATGTTATGTCCGGCTACGTGTTAGCTCAATGTAATTAGGATTATCACGAATTTGTTATTCATGTTCATGACATGACAAAGTTGTATTATTTTTACTAGACTACTCTCTCTCTCTTCCTAGCTATATATCCCACATGGTGGTGAGGTCAGCTTTCCTCGTCTTACTTCTCCACTTCGCTCTGTCCTCGTCATCGGTTGCGGATAACTTGCTCTCTCTTATATCTCTTAGCACTACATCTTTCCATCTTGTTCTGAGCAGACCCACTTCGACCAGAGACGGAAAGTTGTAGTGCCAAGTTACCAACATAGTTTGGTGGCCTCCTCTTCACATGACCATACCCAGGGGCGTTTTTACCCTAGGGCCAAGGGGGCCATGGCCCGGGGCGGCCCTTCATTGACAACCATTTTTTACATATAATTTTCAAAAATCAATCTCATCAATTTTTTGTTACATTGAAAAGTAATTTAAAACATTTTCACAAAAAATACTAGTTATACGTTATGGTACGGGCGAGTAAGACAATAGTATTTTATGCAACTGTTGTATAAGAAGGGTCTTAAAACGCGAGTGGCGTGGGTTGCGATGCGAGCCTTGGCGAGCATCGCAATTAAAGACGCCACGAGCGTTTTTAGACCAGTTATACACCGTTGCATTCAATACTTTTTCTACGACAAATTTTAAATAAATAGCAGGCTACAGAATAGTCAAACTTTTCAGGCAGCAAGTTTTCTACTCGTACTTTTGCTACTCACGCAATTTCTTCAGGAGTGCAGTTGTTAATTTCTTCGACCATTTTAAAAGAAACACGTGTACACTTTTGTTTGCATAAACACGAATCAAATCTTAATATTTTAGGACTAATAGTTTATCATCATTCGTCTTTTCATTTTGAACTGTATTTTGGCGGGATTTTGGAAATGTGACAGCTCTTGCTTATGGTTTGTTTTGTTTTTAATTTGTTTGCACTTGCCATCCGAACCAAACCGAATCCGGACCCGGACCAAATTCGAACTGTTTATTTTTATAAATAATACCAAGAATTTATAAAACATGTAATTTAAAACACAATAGATGATGATTTATTATTATTGCATTAAATAATTTATAATATACAAATGATAAATCGTAAATAAATACTTTTATTTCGAAATATTTGTTTATGAAGTTGGCACAACAGCAATATAGCGGCCGATTTAAAAAAAAGTTAAACAGTGCTTTTATGAAAAATTTATGAACCAAAAAAGTACGCTAAACAGTGCGTTTTTGGGCTATAGAGCATAGAGTTTTTCGACGACTTATTAGTGGTGTCATTGTATTTGAGCTACAGCCTATATAAATGACAGATAACGGTACAGGAGTAGAAAAAGTCTAATAGCGCACATTGTACGTCAGCGCTATCTAGTGATTCTAGTACATAAATATTAGGTTTGACCGGCCCTACGCGGAGCTCGCCGCTCAGCTTCAGGGCCAGCTTGAGCGCTTCAGGCCAGGTTCGCTTGAAACATGCTATGGGAAATGACCAATGTACCAAAAACAGTTTTTCCTTAGATAGACAAGTTGAGTTTTGAAAGACCTGACCTAAATAGTAAAAACCTAAACATCAAATTTTTTTTCTCAGACATGCAATGAAATATTCTTTTTACGTTCCTTATAATAGACTCGGAAGTATCCTTTTTCGGGCGCAGCATCTCGAGGCGGCCTGAAATGGGATTTCATATAACTTTTCAGGCCTAGGCCTGCAAAGTAACTTTCTTTTGTTTCAACGTCCAACCAGACAGCGTCAACCAGAATACAGACAGCGTCAAATGTGGCGGCAGGTTTTACGAACAGCTGATTTTAATTTTTTTATTTATTTCATTGCATGTTTGAGAAAAACACTAGGTATACATGCCTCGGCGTGAAAACGGATTCCCGGCCTCGTGTCTCTATCCGTGTTTTCTCGGCCTCTGACGTAATGTACTACTGCGCGCTTTGACGGTCGAAATAGAGGCTCTGGGCCTTTGGCCGAGCCCTGCGGCCTTGCAGCCTGAAGCTCACCTTCGGGCTCGCAAAAAATACTTACTCGAAAATTTATCAACGGCCATTTTTAATTTTTCGTAAATTTCTTTTTCGTGTTAATCTTGTGACCCCAATTGAAAATTTTGGTAAAATAATTACTTTCTGGCAAAACCATTTTTTTTTTAATCTTCTTGGGACTCTCTACGACATTTGGTCGAGGCGTGTAGTCTTACCGTTTGGCCGCAAAATGACGAAAAAAATACCATACCATTTATATTATCAGCTTTTTTTTTGTTTTTTGATATTTCAAGATCCATAGTATTCTATCCTACTTACATGTCAAATTTCAGCTCTCCAGAACCATTTTTAAATTTGTGTCAAATACAAAAAAACCTATTTTCCAAAAAAAAATATTTGCAATTCGCAACCCAACTGCAGGCAGATCCCTATTATGACATTTGGTTGAGTACTCCTGACGGTAAGACCTAGTTATCAAGTTACCGTTTTCGGTCAGGCTGTGGTGGTCTAATTTTTAAGTTTTCGCACTTATCCCAAATGTAATTTTTTTTTGGAGGTCACCTTTCCAACCTCTATACTTTTCCCATATATGATACACATCCACTAAGTCTCCTTCTAGGAGAACAATAGGGAACTTGCATCTTTTTATTTTATTACGAAAATCAAAAGTATAATCCAGCATTAAAACAACTGTAGCACTAAAACATTCTTATGATTTCTTTTTCTGATGTTATATGCATTTGAAATCTGCACGCGCCGGCACCCACCGAAAACGCTCTATATTAAACTGGCTTATGCTATGACGTCACAGCATATATTCTCGGCGCGTTTACTATGGAGTAAGTCATTAATTTGCAATTATCTCCACAATATTTGCGTTTAAGTCTATACTTGTCATACAAAATATCATTTCTAATTCAATATTCTGTGTAACTATTATGTTATTTTATCGAACAAATATTTTTTTTTCGTTATTTTAACATGAGCTAAAACTAATACAATCGGTTTTTAGGGTTCCGTAGCCAAATGGCAAAAAACGGAACACTTATAGATTCGTCATGTCCGTCCGTCTGTCTGTCCGTCCGTATGTCACAGCCACTTTTTTCCTAAACTATAAGAGCTATACTGTTGAAAGTTGGTAAGTAGATGTATTATGGATAGGTCTTCAAAAATGATATTGAGGTTTCTAAGATATTTTTTTTCTAAACTGAATAGTTTGCGCGAGAGACACTTCCAAAGTGGTAAAATATGTGTCCCCCCCCCCCCCCCCTGTAACTTCTAAAATAAGAGAATGATAAAACTAAAAAAAAAATATGATGTACATTACCATGTAAACTTCCACCAAAAATTGGTTTGAACGAGATCTAATAAGTAGTTTTTTTTTAATACGTCATAATTCGTAAACCGCAATTTATTTCACGGAACCCTTCATGTGCGAGTCCGACTCGCACTTGGCCGCTTTTTTTTTCTTCTGTATGATATTTCTACGTATATCCGCATCCATTGAGTGCAATTTATTCGAAATTGAAGTCCCATGCAAGTTCCCCATTGTGTCAGGAGAAATCTGTGGTAATTCAGCTTTATAAAGCATATAAATTAAGGCACCATAATTATTTTGAATAATAGTGGCGATAACAGTTCTAAAATGTTGCGATTCGATCATGTTTGTCATTGTGTTTTTTTGTTGTGTTAATACAATTTTTTTATGATTTTTTTATGGCTATATTAAATTGTATGGCGTAAATTGTATTTTGTAAGTTTTGCAAGGGAAGGGGTGGCAAAACATACTGGCCCGGGGCGCCAAATCTTTAAATACACCTCTGACCATACCATCGCAGCCGGCTTTCTTGGATCCCACGCCCAGGCTTCCTCGTACGTACTCGTTGCGAACTTTATCAAGCCCGCACCTCACTTACGCCGCACATCCACCGTAACATCTTACTTTCGGCAACTTGGATGGTATATCCATACCATGATTTTGATGAGGACATGATTTTGAGTTAACGCCCACGTCTCGCTGCCCTACAAGAGAAGCGGCTCTTGTAGACCAAACCTTTAAGTTTAACCGGCATTCCTTTGTCACATGTAACACCAGTCACTTCTCGCCATTTTAACCATGCAGCGGCTATTCGGTGCATGTTCCCTGAATTGTGCATAAGACTACCCAGATATTTGTATTGATCGCACATGCCCATCGATGCCCATCAATTATTGAGAAATTGAGTCATGGATGATTTCTATGTATTTATCTTTATAAGTATGTGTATCGTCGTCTAGTACCCATAGTACAAGCTTTGCTTAGTTTAGGACTAAGCCGATTTGTGTAAGATTGTAAAATAAAAATAAAATAACACAAAAAAAAAACTGGTTTTTGTATTTGTTGTTATAGCGACAACAGAAATACACCATCTGTGAAAATGACAGGTGTCAAACTATCACTGTTGTTGAGATACAGCCTATGGTGACAGGCAGGCAGACAGACAGACATACAGACAGACGGACAGCGAAGTCTTAGTAATAGGGTCCCGTTTTACTCTTTGAGTACGGAACCCTAAAAAGTAGGACACCTACTTGTTGGAATTTCGTAGTCCAGGATTGAAAAAAAATCGGTCAGGTTCGCTCGCAGAAAATCCTGATCAGGGGAAGATATAAATTTTGTACGTAACAATCTTAGTAGGTTGGATAGAGTCGAAGGCAAGGGTTATAAAATCGTGGTGTATTGGTATACACCACGGTTGTATAACCCTTGCCTTCGACTCTATCCACACGATATACAACACAGATAGTTACCTACCGATTAAACATTACCATCATTCCTGCTCCGAAATTCAATAATTGTGTATCCAGCTTCTTTTAATTACACTTGAACTAGATTAAGATTATGTAGGTAGGTATATCGGCAGACACTACTCTGACTTTGTTTGGGCCTGAATGGGGAATGGATGAAAATTTTAGAAGTGCCTGATTATTTTTTTGGTGATAGGAATAACCTTCCTTAGCACCAGAAAAAAGTTGCAGACATTTCAGCTGCGTCAATTATTTTTTTTAAATATAAACAGTTTCCTCACTTACATTTTGGGTTTAGGACGGCGAATGAGACACTTTCCTTGATCCATTCCCAATTGATGGTAATTCCGCCGGATTAAAATCCGTTTGTATGGGAAGTTTGACAGTTCTTTAAGGGATGACAGCTACCGCCTCCAAGTTCCATATTTAACCTTAACCGGCCCTTCAAAAGTTGGTGCAACCCGCCCCTAATATCTGTGTGATCCTACTGCAATGTTTGTAGCCAATGTTTGTAACCAATGTTTTCCTGTTTCAGATCGGGCCGGTGAACACATGCCGTCGTCATGGTGATCGTTACCAGGGTAAGAATTAACTATCTACTTATATTGTAATATTTTGGAACAACTCTACTAAAACTCGTACATTTCAAAGAATCCCACTTGCAGAAGTGTGTGTTTATAAGTTAGCTACACTCGGAGTTGTGCGATAACTCGATAAGTGGTCGCCAAAAAGGGTGATATTGAGTTGAAAGTCGTTTCTCTTTTCCTGTTTCGGATGTAAACTACATGTAGCAGTATCTACATATGCTTGTAAGTTTGTATATTTGTACTAAACAAAGTCTTCAAGTATTTTCTTTATTGACATTTGTAAACGTGCGTGCTTGGCAAGTTGGCATACTAATGTGTTCAATGCAGGCCCGTGCTAGGCATAACTCATATGAAGCAAACTACTTATTTCTAATAACTGGCCATGTCAAACTTCACGTGTAAAAAAAACCGGCCAAGTGCGAGTCGGACTCGCGCACGAAGGTTTCCGTACCATTATCTATAAAAAAACTATTTTATTCTGTGTTTTTTAGTATTTGTTGTTATAGCGGCAACAGAAATACTTCATCTGTGAAAATATCAGCTGGAACTATCACGGTATCAGTGAGATACAGCCTGGTGACAGACAGACGGACGGACGGACGGACGGACGGACGGACGGACAGCGGAGTCTTAGTAATAGTAATAGGGTCCCATTTTACTCTTTGAGTACGGAACCCTAAAAACTGAAATTCTAATTAAAGTGAGTAAACATTATTATATGTCCATAGCTGGGGTTCGAACCGGCCGATGGCGAACATATTTAGATGAATAAGTGTGTTGAGGTGAATGGCCTCACGCTGAGACGAGCTGACGGAATGTGGTGTTGGTGTTGCCAAATGCACCGATCGGCACACAAAGAGATACTGACCACTTCGAGACCTTTATTGGGTAGGTAGCGTTAATATAGGTGGACTTTTGTTTGGATCTAAGGATGATCAACACTGTAAGCCGCAGTCTTGTTTTTAGGGTTCCGTACTCAAAGAGTAAAACGGGATTATTACTGAGACTCCGCTGTCCGTCTGTCACCAGGCTGTATCTCATGAACCGTGATAGTTAGACAGTTGAAATTTTCACAGATGATGTATTTCTGTTGCCGCTATAACAACAAATAGGGTCGTTTCGCCGGTTAGCGACCACTTAGCCGAGTTGCTCACTTTAGATTAGTAAATGTATACCTATTCAATGTACACACATAATATATGGTATTCGTATAGGTTCTGAGTATAGTCAAGTTTTGAAACCTACAATAAAATATAGCACTTTCATCCATAAATTAGGAAAAAATATGGAAAAGGTTTCAAAATAGCGAATTCGCTGGATAGCGACCGCTTTAGTCGGTTTGCGACCACCTGTTAGCTAGTTGGCGACCACTCTTGCAAATAGTGTTTAAGTAGTTAATAAAACGATTTATCATCATCATCATCATATCAGTCGAAAGACGTCCACTGCTAAACATAGGCCTCCCCCAAAGAGTGCCACAATGACCGGTTTTGCGCCATCCGCATCCAGCCGATTCCTGCGATATTTACTAGGTCATCAGTCCACCTTGTGGGCGTCTATCCACTCTGCGCCTCCCGGTACGTGATCGCCATTCGAGAACCTTTCCGCCCCAACGGCCATCGGTTCTCCGTGCAATATGCCCCGCCCACTGCCACTTAACTTTAGCGATTCGGATGGCTATATCGGTTACCTACCTTGGTTATGTTGCGGATAGCCTCATTTCTGATGCGATCACGCATATAAACTCCCAGCATAGCCCTCTCCATTGCCCTTTGGGTGACTTTGAGCCTTCTTATGAGGCCCATAGTAAGCGACCACGTTTCAGTGCCATACTTCATTACTGGCAACACACACTGGTCAAAGACTCTCGCCTTGAGACACTGCGGAATATTGGACGAAAAGCCATAGCGTAGCTTCCCGAACGCTACCCAGACGAGTCGGATTCGACGATTGACCTCTTTCTCAAAGTTTGACCCACCTAACTGCCCTTATACCACTACAAATAGGAGTGTAGACTAACCATTTATTATTACTCCAAAAAAAAGAAGGCTAAATAATAAGCCTAAGTGACGAAAATCCCATTCATATATCTCCAAAAATACGAAGCTACAACCGTTTTAATATTGCTTGTTAGAGAGAGAAAACGCTAGTGGATCGTGACGTCACAATCCCCGAGCGGCATAGTAAATGACAATCGTTTCATATGAAGGTGCGTTTTGCGGAAAAGGGATAGAATATACCTACCCCTTCTTAAAACTTTGGATACTATAACTTTGTAATTACTTAATCCCCTGCTCTTTTTTTTCTCCATTTGACATTACATTTAATCCTTTTTCGAGAAAATTCATCATTATAGGTCATTTTATTTAGTGTTACTCTTCTAAATCTACTTTACATTGCTGTGTCAATAAAGAATAGAATCGAAAAAAGCGCGCCATCTGGCTCACACCATAGTGCTATTACAGTCACACATGTCATTCATAGTAGGTATCTAAATGCCACCTTTTTACAAGCTTTTATTTAACTTTTAGATTATATTCTACTTACACTAGCGTCTGCCCACGACTCCGTCCGCGTGGAAATCGTTTATATCGTAGCTCCATACAAACTTTCACCCCCTTAGGGAATTATTTCGGGGATAAAAACCATCCTAGGTATAGGTCTCTTCCCGGGGCTCAAACTATCTCCATACCAAATTTCATCAAAGTCGGTCCATCGGTTTAATTGTGAAGAGATAACAGACAGACAGACATACACACTTTCGAATTTATAATATAAGCATCTCATATAAATTATGTATTATTAATATAATATATAATTATATATTATTATTTTATTATATATACTATAGACAAAGCATGGATTGCGCGGCTTAAATACCGACTCAATAAATATCGCGGGTGCCGCATAAGAATCCATAAGGAAAGAAAAAGAAAACGATGTGGTCGCTATCCGACTTCTTTGGTAATTATGTATTTGGGTACGCGACCACCCCATTTTATTTAAATCTATTTTTAAATATGCCGAATTTCAACGAAATTATTACAACAGCTAAATCTTTTAAACGATCAATTAACCAATTTCAGCATAATAATAAAATTTAGTGACGTAACTAAAGTTTTCGCGCCAACTGTCGCGTTATTTTTTTGACAGATTCACTGCACGTCAACACTCCACGGAAGCAATGTGTGAATTGAGGTTATTTTTTCTTGCTTTGGATTGAGCTTTCGGTTTTAAATTGTATATATTCTTATTCTGATACTATTCAAGAATAGTTAATAAGTTATTATTTTTCTGTTGGGTGTGTAGAAATGTTAATATCTTTAATTGAAGCAGCCTAGTCGGTCAAGTGGTCGCCAACCGAAGGTGGTCGCGTTACCGGCGAAACGACCCTACTCAAAACTGATATTTTTACCGGTTTTATGGATAACGGTACGGAACCCTTCGTGCGCGAGTCCGACTCGCACTTGGCCGGTTTTTTTTATGTTTACGTGTCGAACTATGTTTGTATCAATCTAATCAATCTTGCAAGTCGGTTTTTATTTTTACCCACCAACTTTGCAACTAGTAGGTATGTAGAATACAATACTTGGTACCATTACGTAGATGTGATGATGGAGCCAGAAGGTGGAACTGGTACTCTTTAATGACAAGTACCAATCCCAATGATTTGTCTAACTGTTGTCAAGTGCAAGCCTTGAACTTGAAAGCAAATTATGCGGTCAGCGGCGAGTAGCGCGGCTGGAGGTTTCTTTTCCCATAACATTATACATGGGTCGTTTGATGACTTTGGAATAGTTTACATAAAAGTGTTACAAGTAGCTGTATGACGCGGCGTTATAGAGATAACAAGGTTGTATATAGATCTTATTTAAAGAGTTAGGTAGTGAAATAAATGGGTCAGCAATGTGAGCATTTACAATTCAGGGGGCTAGTCTGTGTGGTGGTATTTAATGGACTTAAATATCGATGGGATACTCGTTACTATAGGTAATAATACAACCGAATCGAGAACCTCCTCCTTTTTTTTCGTGGGGAAATGCTGTTATGCATCCCGCCTGGCTGGGGAACCAGGACGGGTATGATGGACTCCCGGGAACCACCCGGACTACCGTCTAAAACCCCACGGTGTTCGCTACCCTTTGGCGGAGCAACGGGAACGCTTGCGCACACTTCCGCGACTCCGCCGGCAGCTGTCCACCTGGCACGCTTTCCAACTCGAGGACCTGTGGGACGCCCCCGTGTCTGTCACCCGGAGGTCCTCATTATGGCGGTAGGTGCCGATCATGCGCCGCACGCCTTCGTCCGGTTCTGCGGCGGCGCAGTGGGTGAGCCTCAGCACAGGCTTCCCGCTCACGCTCTGCCGCCTCCTTCTCGGCCGTGACGTTCTCGCAGAAGTCCAGCATCGCCTTCCACGCCACTTTGCCGAACACCATGGCCCGCACTACTGCTGGCAGTGACAGATCTTGCCCTATTAATCGGGCTACGACCTCCTGTCGTTCTGCTCCCCATACCGAGAATTTCCTCCTCCTGTTTTAAGTCTGTTAAAGAATTATATAACGCACTGTTATTTTGTCACTCAATTATCACATTTATCACTAGGTAAGTACCCAGTCGGTGATGATTAAATCTCGTTGCCAACAAAGATGTTGACAACTTTTTGCACCCTTCGTGGTTAGTAAAGTGGAAATGTACCTATACCTTACCTACACATCTTTGGTGGCGCCCGAACTTAGAATAATTCTTGAAAATAGTTAATAATAAGTAGCACAGATATTTTTTCGGGGAGATCCTTGAGTATGGATTCAAATTCATACAGAGAGATACAACTTCTAGAGGACCAAAATGGTATAGGTTATTTGCCTTTAAATCTGCACCCGAGCAAAAATATAGTAACTGTTAACCAACTCTCATAGCTACATAGTAAGGATCCTAAATCTAAATGTGATTACACCTTCCTGCATCAGCTTCCTAACTCATTCAGGATGCTAAATTCAGGACAATGTACAACTCGACCAAGCTAAAATGCACCTCGCGTTGAACAAGTTACACTGAGCGAGGTGCATTCTTAGCTTGGTCGAATTGTAATACCCACTTACTGCGTTTATCTTCTGAATATCACAAACGGAACGGAGGTGCCACAGGCCCGGCCGAATAAAGGCCGAATGAGATCGAAAGTGCGCCGGGTGGGCGGGGCTAGGCTAGGAGTGACCGGGTTTGAGGTCACATTGTTTAACAAGAAGCTTTTAATAGTATAATCTGTAATTCTATAATGTGTACATAATGATATTTGGTTTAAAAATTCGATTTCAGCTTTGTAATAGACGATCATCTGTCTGGTATCATGCATTTGTGTAAGTAGTTAAACATCGATCAGAAAATAACAGTAGGTACTAATGTTATGTTAATATATTTGATCGCATTCAGATTTATTGAAGACAATAATAATTCTCACCAAAATGTGACCAAAAGAGTATTAGGTATGAATGTGGATGGATGTAAAAGACGAGGTAGGCCAAGAAAAAGGTGGATGGACTGTGTGAGAGACGATATGAAGAGAAAAGAAGTGAATGATGATATGACGGCTGACAGAGAAGTATGGAAGAAAAAGACATGCTGCGCCGACCCCAAGTAAATGGGATAAGGGCAAGGAAATGATGATGATGAATAATAATTCTCACAAAAGTAATTAAGTAAGTATATATGTTATACAGAACAACTTCTTTCGAAGTTGATTGAAAGTACAAAACAATGCACGAAAAATACACCGACGATAAAATGACCACTTAAACATACTTACCTACAAGATTTACGTGTAAGTACTCGCGGAACATTTTTACTGTTATTTCAACGTAAAGTTTACCGGGCTGTCCAAGAATTTGACATATGTGCGTGATTTTTTTGATGCAGAGTACTTATAACGTATTTGTAACAAGTTATACAGCATGTAATACAACGAAGGACTGGTGTTTAACCTGTTGAATTATGGATGGAATGGAGTGTTATGGCACGTATCTTATTAATATTACAAAAATATGTGGTACGATTACACAAAAAAATCCGGTTGGAAGGACCATATATTTGTATGTAGGTACATGAGTTATCGTTTGGCATGCTTGCTGTACATTTTACATACTTTTTAGTAAATTTCATGCATTATGTAGGCTTGGCCATAAACGCAATGAGGCAGCTGGTCAGGGGACCGATTTTTGACTTTCGAGCGCTCGAATCTTTCACTCGAAAACGGACTAAAATTACGAAATGCTGTTTTCAAATAGCAATAGAAAATTGAAAAGCGAGTGGTATTGACCACTCGTATTCAATTCTATCGGTAGAAAGTTAGTGCCTGCTATTTTGACACTAAAATCGTATTTAGGTACTTTTATTTAATTTTCGAGCGCGCGAAAGTCAAAAATCGGTCCCCTGGAGGATTCAGATTTTCGATTTATTTCGTACGTAAGTAAGTACTGTTGGTATGTGACAACTATAACTACTATGACTAAGGTACCTACTAGCGAAGATAATATTAATTATGGTAATAGTTTTTATTTAGAAAGTAGGCACGACATAAGCAGACTTAAGTTTGGGCGCGCAGTCGCACGCGCAACTTGCGCGACCGGTATCGAAAGTCCCAAAAGAACGCGGCTGGATTGGCACTCTGAATTTATAACGATTAGTTGTCATCGCATTTGAACATATATTATGTCTGCGGATCACAAAACTGGTTGAACCGGCCCCCTCGGTTTAGTTAGGATGTAAGAAAATTATATGTTTAGACCGTAAATGTCTTTTGAAATGATTAAGTAGGTACTTTATGTTTATTGCTTTCACATTCAGTTGAAGTTCCAAGTGAATCATTTTTTGTCCTATGCCCTGCTCTCAACAACAGTCATTTGAGAAAAATGCCTGTGACATATATAAGGAAGACGGACGTATACAGACAAAATGTATATAATCACTACGTTGTATACAGACATGCCATTCCTACACTATATACTGATGATGATAGTTGTGTTGGAGTAGGTAGGTACCTAATATAGACATTTCCTTAAGACATGGTCGGAAATTGTCAAATAGCACAATTAATTGTGAAATCATACTTGCATTGCAACACTCACATCTACTGATGTGCCGACGGAAAGTTTCCTATATTGCGAAATGTTTCTGCAATTTAACATAGGGAAATTTCGGAAATTTTCCTCATTTTTGTTTCGGAATTGAAACTTTCCATTTCCAACATGGAAATTTACGTTACAGCATAAAACTGTAACTCTTATACATAATGCATAAGAGTTACATTTTTATGCTTCTCAGTAGGTACGTAAATTTCCTTAATTCCTTGTGAAACTTTCTAGAAATTTCCGAGAACTTTTCCAACTTTTGGAAACTTTCCGCAATTTGCATATCACTACTCACATCTGTTGCCCACTTGTTTTTTTCGCCCCAAATCACAACAACAGGCTGCTGTTGAACGGCGCCACAATATACTCTTGGTTGTGAGTAAACGTTGCCGCGTCGAAACAAAAGATCCTCCACCTGCATTCAAACGTCCGTCAATTGTTTTCGCAATCACTTGGATTGTTCGGAAGAAACGATAGCATGCATTCACCTATCTTCATTCATTACTGTAACTACCAACAAGCGAGCATAAACGATAACTTAACCCGATCGAATCAATCATAGCCGACCTTGTCGAGAATCGGGTCAGTTTTTGTGATAAACTCATCGGGCATTTACTTAGTGTAATTCAAAGCTATGAGAGCTTGAGAAGTGCGATATTTAATTAACTCTCAGTGAGTGAGAGTAGTGTTTATGACTTATGTGTGGTAATGGAGAACTGCTGGGCTTTCGAGGTAATTTTTGTGTCGTGTGAATGATGGTCTGATAAAATTTACTGTCACGTACGAGCCGAGCAGGTTGAAAAGTTAATTAGCTGACATTTTAACAGCCTTATGAAACATAAACATTGAGATTTTTACGATCGAGATTTTTGTAGTAATTCATTCCCCCCGCGGATCAAGTCCGATTAGGTAATGAGCTAAAAATCAGAATAAATTTGAATAATTGTCAATTTTGAGTTGTTAATTAGAAGTACACGTTCACGCTCGATCAGCCTGACGATTATTATTTACATACATACCAATATATGTAGGTACAGTAGACGGCAAACTTCGTGCGCAAATGAGGGGAAGTGGGGGGGCAGCTTGCACGTACAATTCGCCTTTGCGCAGGCAAGGTCATTTGCGCACGAAGTTTGCCGTCTACTATACACACATATAATTTGAAATTCGACATCGCGGATTAACTTTCACGAAGCCAAACCCAACAGAGTACTGACTGATGTTTATCTCGGAGATTTAAGAACTTTCTATTAAAAACAATTGTCTTGGAATAAGTTCCGGCCATTGCGTGTGATAAGCATGCAGCCACGCAACCATCGCCTACTTCCAAGTGTGATGACGTACCGATATTTATTTTATGTTTTTGTATTCCGATGAGAGTTGAATGACACCGACATTTGATGTAAGATGATAGTCTCGGCGATAAGCCGCGCGCAGTAGCAAATGTGATTAAAGGTGTACGAGTAATACCTACACGTAGACCTGGTACAGTAGACGGCAAACTTCGTGCGCAAATGTGGGGAAGTGGGGGGGCAGCTTGCACGTACAATTCGCCTTTGCGCAGGCAAGGTCATTTGCGCACGAAGTTTGCCGTCTACTGTAGGCCACGTACGCGGTATTATGTTACAAAACAGACAATACGGTGCTTAATGAACGTAATTCCGAATCAAATTACGCATTTAGTGTCACATTGATTCTGGAGAGGAGATATGCACAGCTCAAATGAAAAAAACTTTCTAAGCCTCAATTCATTTAAAAGATTTATTAGATAGGAGATTTACCAAAATACCTCTCGATTTCATCATGAGCGGTCACGATCAAATAAAACAATAATCTTTGTTGTTATAAATAAAGAACTATATAAGTAATGGAAATTGTCGTAAAACAAACAGTTAAATTTGAAGCTACAACCTCCCTACGTTTTTGCCCCGCCTCTCTTGCCGTGCCTAATTTTCATCGCAAACGATGACAAAAATTGGTTTCCCTTAGGCAACATTCTGATTTGTCGGTGCAGAGTGTGGTGCAGAGGCGGTACAATACGATTAAAATCAGTTAACGATTCTGAAGTTAGCCTCGAGTCGCCTCCCGCATACCCGCCCGACCCCTCTGACACCTTTGCGGCGCTACTAGTAGCTAACATCAGAATCGTTAACTGATTTTAATAGTATTGTACGATGTCCGCAAGCTGTCAGCTGAAAGTGTCTAGTGTCAGTCGAGTAGATACCGATTCCTAACTGCTCGCCTACATTTTTTTAATTATAAAGAGTGTATATTCGCCAACAAACTGTTATGCAGTTTGGCGAAGACTTAGACTAAGTTAATCGTAATTTTTGTTGAGTAAGAAAAAAACAAAAATGAGTGCGGGTTGCGCGGAAGCGGGACCGTACGGATGGAATACTGCAAGCCCCGCTGCGAAAATATTATCTAATATTGACAGTAGGTATACCGAGTTTAGTATTACCGACAAGTCAGCAAATCTGTGCGTCATCAGTAAGCTCACGTCAAATTACAAAATACCGCATAACGATCCCGCCCCCCACGTCACGAAGTCACCTAACTTTGCAAGGAGGATAAAGTAATCTGTAAAAAGTGCATACTTAGCTGTACCATCGCCCAAGTAAGTCGGTACGGGTTCACACTTTCTCAACAAAATCGTCTGCACGCACACACATACAGTTCATTCGAAAAATGACCCTAGACCCTAGAGGGGTGTACCCTTAGAATAATAACGCATAGAAGGATAGTTTCATACGGCCGACGCGCCAATAAGCGTGAGGCATAAAATGGATTCATGTAGTTGTGATCAACTCTTATTCACACGCGCCAATACGCACACAAACGCACCAATTTTGTTCCACCGATCGGCGTACTGGGCCATTTATGGCCGAGTTTTAGTAGCCTCACCGTTGCGCGTGAACTGCGTTTCTATTAGGCGTTATTATTCTAAGGGTGTACCGTGTACCCGTACCCTTGGGCGATAGCACCTAGGCATTGCCCTGCCCTACCCACATGCCATGTAGAAATTCATCACATTCGATTTACGTATATTTTTTATCTGGTATGGTTCCGGTAGCCCCGATCTGTCACAAGCCTTCAATGACTTCAATCTCGTTTGCAGGGTGACTACATATGGATCGAGCCGGTCTCCGGTCGGGAGTTCGACGTCGCGATCGGCGCGCGCGTGCTCGCGGCGGAGGGCCGGCGCATACGAGTGCTAGACGACGACCAGGAGGAGCAATGGCTGCCGCCCGAGCGCCGGATCAAGGCCATGCACGCCACATCCGTGCATGGCGTGGAAGACATGATCTCGCTGGGAGATCTACACGAAGCGGGGATACTGAGGAACCTGCTTATTAGATACATTGAGAACCTAATTTATGTGAGTATAACTGTATTTTTTATACGACGGGGTGGCCAACAAGCATACAGTCTGCCGGATGGTAAGTAGACACCGTAGCCTACGGACGCTAGTCAACCCTTTATTGAATTGAGGATTCGCTGTTTCTTGATAGCTAGAGACGAATCCGATCCCTCACTATCAACACAACATGCTCGGAAACGTTGAAAAACTTGGGCGTGGGCAGTCAAGTGCAAAAATATGGATGCATACTACTTTCCCAAAAATATTGCCTATGGCTCTTAGTTCGGAGAACTAAGGTTTCGGTGCATATTTATGAGAAGATTAATTCGATAGGTACCTATTTATTGTGGGTGTCGTAAGTTGTATTGGTTGTGCATGTTTACAACGACTAAGCTAGGTAAGCCACAAATCACAGACTTGTGCTGCGCAGCGTGCTGCTCAGACGAAAGTTTGTTGGACTTCTGTTGCATGCACTGAAGATAAAACGCGCAGACATGAATAGGTATGTGTTCTGTGAGCCCGTCGTTATTTTCTAGTCTTCAAACTCGACATGAGGCAGCTCAGAGAATAATGTTTATTGCAAACTGTCAATCAAATCAAATAACTGAAAACACTTATTCACTTGCGTGTTATTTTGGAACAGCGCATAACGAAGCTATTATGAATGCTGATCTCACAATCTTAATATTGATGAGTCACCCAATCTTATTTGGCTCTAGTAGACACAAACAAACAAAATAAAATATGGGAAAATGGTTGTACCTATTACGTAGGTTGAGTAAGTCTAAAGTTCAGTTTGTCTTAAAACTTGGATTTAAGTTAAAGTTATACCTATAGGTTGTATACAAGACTTCAACAAACCAAGTATTTACTTGCATCGTAAACATAGCTATTGACATTGCAATGTCTTGATTGAGAAGATAGTCGGGTTGTTCTGTGCTCTGAGTAAAGGTTAACGCACACTTATCGCCCTGGCTCCAGATCGGCTGCTCTTCAACTAGAGCCGCTCTTTGTATAAATCTCCATATTGCAACAGCGCGTGGGCAACTCCCAGGCGAGACGGTTTACGTCAAACGTAGATAGACGGGGTTCAGTGTTCGCCTCGCTGCAAGTTACGTTTCTTCCCAAAATGCCTGATATGATGCGCGTGTATTGGCCAATAAGAGCGTAGGTATACAAGTGTGTGTGTTTTAGATGTGTGCGTGCTTTGTCTTGTCAATTACTTGGGCTTTGTGTGGGTTAATGTACTTGCGACAGGCGTACTCAACACAAATCGGTCGGCATGTCCGATCTCCTTATACTTATTTATACATCTGTGATCGGAATGGTAATCGGAATTCAATATCAACGATAATTATATATTTGAAATCGTTACGTTTCAGACATACACCGGATCAATATTAGTAGCAGTGAACCCCTACCAAATCCTGCCCATCTACACGGCGGACCAGATCAAGTTGTACAAGGAGCGCAAGATCGGGGAGCTGCCGCCGCACATCTTCGCGATCGGCGACAATGCGTACGCGCACATGCGGAGATACGGGCAGGACCAGTGCATCGTCATAAGTGGCGAGTCTGGCGCGGGGAAGACGGAGTCAACGAAGCTGATTCTGCAGTATTTGGCTGCTATCAGTGGGAAGCACTCTTGGATTGAACAACAGGTCTGTTGGGTTCCACTTTAAGAGCGGCGGTTTTATATATGGCGACGTTTTCCAGCAAAGGCTATACAATATCGGTAGTTATACAGATGATGGTGATCGGCTAGTGTCTCGCGACAGTCGCGCGTTCGCAAAACGCGCGTATTGTTTGGCTGCAAAAAGTCGCCGTTTGTAACCTCTCTAACTATTTAGCATGGCGAGTTGAGTGTGATACTTGTGATATTCCGTAGCAATTAAGTACCTATCTAGATATATTTTATTTAGAGTCAATTCAAACAACCAATTAACAATGCGGCTTATGTTATTTTATTGACTAGACACAGTAACTTCCACATCTAATCTTAAATTAAGCCTTCGATCCAGATGGTCTTACATATTTGACCTTATACTATTTATGTTGCCACTCTATCATTTTATTTCTGGTACAATAATATTTTTCTAAATATTTTATCGTCTAGGATTTTCTCAATTATTTAACCTTTTTATAATAATCCGTGTGAAATGTTCTACTCAGTAAGTCTAAAAATAGACCTCATAATATATTTTTCTTTCTCCTTTCCAGATCTTAGAAGCTAACCCAATTCTCGAAGCCTTCGGAAACGCGAAAACGGTCAGGAACGACAATTCTTCGCGCTTCGGAAAGTACATCGACATACATTTCAACAGCGGCGGAGTCATAGAGGGCGCCAAGATAGAGCAGTACCTTTTAGAGAAATCCAGAATAGTTTCTCAGGGAACTTCTGAAAGGAACTACCACGTGTTCTACTGTCTACTGGCTGGCTTATCTAAGGAAGAGAAGAAGAAATTGGAGCTGGGAGAACCAAAGGAATATAGATACTTATCTGGGGTAAATAAATTACATAACTTTGGAATAACAGCCCCAAGAGAACTACGTACTTACTATGAAATTCTGTTTTGTTTCAGGGAGGTAGCTTCACTTGTGAAGGCAGAGACGATGCAGCAGAATTCGCCGATATACGGTCAGCTATGAAGGTGCTTCTCTTCACTGAACCAGAAATATGGGAAATTCTGAAACTACTAGCAGCAGTGCTTCACTGTGGAAATATCAAATATGAAGCGACAGTAGTAGATAATTTAGATGCAACAGAAATTATTGAACAAGCAAATGTCAGAAGAGTGGCCACCCTCTTAGGAGTGCCCATGCAGTCATTAATTCAAGCACTCACGAGAAAAACACTGTTTGCACATGGCGAGACAGTTGTTTCGACTTTAAGTAAAACCCAGTCGGTGGATATCAGGGATGCCTTTGTTAAAGGAATCTATGGAAGACTTTTTGTCACCATCGTCAAGAAAATCAACGCAGCTATATACAAACCCAAAGCAACGACGCGCACTGCTATAGGTGTACTCGACATATTCGGGTTTGAGAACTTCGATCAAAACAGTTTTGAACAATTTTGCATTAATTTTGCCAATGAGAATCTCCAACAGTTCTTTGTGCGACACATATTCAAACTGGAACAAGAAGAGTATAACCACGAGGGCATCAACTGGCAGCACATTGAATTCGTCGACAACCAAGACGCGCTAGATTTAATAGCTCTTAAGCAATTAAACATTATGGCTTTAATAGACGAGGAATCTAAATTCCCAAAAGGCACTGATCAAACGATGTTAGCAAAATTACATAAAACGCACGGACTGCACAGGAATTACTTGAAACCAAAATCGGATATTAATACAAGTTTCGGCCTGAATCATTTCGCCGGTGTCGTCTTTTACGATACGAGAGGATTTTTAGAGAAAAATCGTGACACATTCAGTGCCGATCTTTTACAACTTATTCACGTATCGACCAACAAATTCTTGCAAAACATTTTCCAAGGTGACATAGTAATGGGTTCGGAAACCAGAAAGCGAACTCCGACGTTATCCACGCAATTCAAGAAGTCGTTAGACTTACTGATGAGAACGTTAGGGACGTGCCAACCATTCTTCATTCGGTGCATTAAGCCAAACGAATTTAAAAAACCCATGTTGTTTGATCGAGGGCTTTGCTGCAGGCAGCTGAGGTACTCCGGGATGATGGAGACGATAAGAATCCGAAGAGCAGGCTACCCAATCCGGCACAGCTTCAAAGAGTTTGTAGAAAGATACAGATTCCTAATATCCGGTGTACCGCCAGCACACAAAACTGACTGTAGAATAGCAACAGCGAAAATCTGCGCTACCGTTCTCGGAAAATCTGATTATCAACTAGGTCACACCAAAGTGTTTTTGAAGGATGCTCACGACTTGTTCCTCGAGCAGGAGAGAGATAGAGTGCTCACTCGAAAGATCTTGATTCTTCAAAGGTCTATTCGCGGTTGGGTGTATCGTCGTCGTTTCTTAAAGATGAGGGCGGCAGCCGTTCTGATCCAGCGGCACTGTCGAGGCAAGCTGCAGAGACTGCGGTACAACAGGATGAAAGTAGGGTACGCCAGGTTGCAGGCGTTGATCCGGGCTAGAGTTCTGGCGCACAGATTCAGACATCTTCGTGGTCATATTGTGTCCTTGCAGGTCAGTCTAAAATTCACGATAAAAGTAGGTAGTTTAGTTAGTAATTGAGTCCGTTCAGCCCTAAATCTCTCTAAAAAGTGTTATGAAAACTGGACTTACCTACATATCTACATTATGGTGTTACGTTAATACTAACAGCCTTGCCATAAACAAATAAATAAAAATGTAATTAATTTAATTTTAATATGTGTAAATATGGGCCTTTGTTGCCAGATTTAAATGAATAAATAAAATAAATAAATGCAAGTATTGACCTAACCTAAACTTTTATTCTTTAGCTATCACGGACTACAGTTGTGACCTGTGGGAAGTTACAAGCTACAATTCTACGAGTCTAAACTGACAACACTGGAGCGCTCGACCAATAACTACTGGCCATTTGACCAGTGCTGCCAGGTTATACTTGTAATTTGTGTAAGTAAAGTTCGCTCTGAAACCGAAATAACTTAAAAACCTTGCATTGCAGGCGGCAGCCCGCGGCTACCTGGTCCGCCGCTCGTACGGACACAAGATGTGGGCGATCGTGAAGATCCAAAGCCACGTGCGGCGGCTGATCGCCATGCGGCGCTACAAGCGGCGGCGGCAGGACGCGCGCGAGCACACCGAAGCGCTGCGCCTGCGCCGCGTCGAGGAGCAGCGGCTGCAGCACCAGGGCAACACGCGCGCCAAGGAGATCGCCGAGCAGAACTACCGGGTCAGTCTCTCATGTAAAAATAAAATTTTCTCACGGGCGTAGCCAGGTTTTGATTTCGGGGGGTTCGAGTAAATAAAACAAGAAAATGCATAAAATGACACTAATATTCAGGTTAATCTAATATTTTGAACATTTCGCGGGGGGTTGGAACCCCCAAACCCCCCACCCGACCCCTTGGGTACGCCCGTGTCCCTGGCGTTTTCCCGGTTACCCTAAAGGAGCCCGAGCGGTAGTTTCACGAAAGCAAATGCCATCTGACCTCTAAATCCAGAGAGGATTAGATTTCCTCACGATTTTTTTCAGCACCGCAACTGGTCAGTCTCTATTAAACGAATATGCCATCTAATGGAAGAGGAGTAAACTTAGTAAATAGAATCTCCTATTTGTCGACGCAACACACATCCGTAGCCTAGGGATGCCGTACCTACAACTAGCTAGTAGTTACTGTCCTGTTCACCCTAATTGTTCCGTCGGTAAAGTCAAACGTACCTGTGACCAATTAATTTGTTAGAAAACAACAATTACATAGTTTGTTTGTTAGGAATTTGATATGCAACAGCCAGGGAAAAGTAGCGAAAGATTTGTCAGGCTTATTTTTTCAACTTATTTAGTTTTATTTTCCCCTGTTCGCCTCGCTGTTCCGTTCTCAGAAATACAATTTCAAATTCAAATTATTTAATGCAATAAGAATAGTATACTAATCAAACAAGAAGAAGAAGAACAATAATAACACAAATTTAACATTAATTACAGGTTAAAATTAAAAAATACAATATAAATAAGATACAATAGATATATAATAAAACTAGCTGTTGCCCGCGACTTCGTCCGCGTGTCTAAATGTTTGTTTAAGGAATGAATTAAAAAAAACATTGAAATTCGTTTTGTACCTAGTCTTTTTTAAGTAACTTTGAACCCTCATAGTAAACAGTCTGAAACCGTAGTTACAAATTTCTTAGTCCTTTTAACCTTAGGCAATGAATGAAAAAAAACGCTGAAATAAGTTTTGTAGTATTTTAGCATGTTTGTTTTGTCTAAAACCGAAGTTACAAATCCCTTACTTTAAAAATGTCTTGCTCTCCATACAAATTTTGAACGCCCTTATAATTATGAATTTAAAAAAACGTCGAAATAATTTTGGTAGTCTAAACAGCCTAAGATCGAAAGTTACAATTCTCATATCTTTAAAATTTTCTTGCTCTCCATTCAAACTTTGAACCCCCTATTAACGCTTTTCAGGGAAAAATAAAAAATAAAACACTAAGTTTTTTGTTATTGTAATAGGTAAGTATTTTTTCTGCAAACTATCAAGTCTCTAGCTAAAAAAAAGTGTTTCCCATACGAACCTTGCACCCCTTTTTAACCCCTTAAAAGTACCTACTTAAACTTTCTACAGAGTTTTCAGTTTTTACCTAAAAAAAAGTTTCCCCCATACAAACATTGCACCTCTTTATCCCCCTCTTAGCGGGTGCAACTTTCCAAACCACTGAAAGTAATTTACCTATATTTGTATTCTAATAAATAATCTTTCTTTACAATTTCAAGCCTCTAGCTCAAAAAAAAAAGTTCCCTCTATACAAATGTTCACCCCTTTTTATTAGGGGTGAAATTTTCCAAAACGCTGAAAGTACTTTATTTGTATTGTAATAAGTAATCTTTCTAAAAACTTTTAAGCTTCTATCTCAAAAAGGAGTTTCCCTCATACAAATTTTGCAACCGTTTTTAACACCCTTAGGGGTGGAATTTTTCAAAACGCTGAAAGTGCTTTATTTGTAGTTTAATAAGTAATCTTTCTACAAAGTTTTAAGTCTCTTGCAGAAAATATTAAGTTTCCCCCATACAAAATTTGCACCCCTTTTTAACCCGCTTAGGGGCAGAATTTTCGTAAACGTTGACAGTAGTTTATTTGTATTCTAATAAGTAATCTTTATACAAAGTTTTAAGTCTCTAGCTCATAAAATAAACTATCCGCCATACAAACTTTGCACCCCTATTTAACCCCTTTAGGGGTAGAATTTCCAAAAATACCTTCTTAGCCGTTGCCTACGTTGTAAAAGGTAGTTGTGGTGTAAATTTCAACGCTCCAGCCCCAGTAGTTTTGGCTGTGCGTTGATGAGTGAGTGAGTCAGGACATTTATATATTTTTTTCCATAATCCTAAACTAGTAAACGAGCAATATTTGTATATATATATATATATATGTATGTATGTATGTATATATACACCGTGGGCGTTAAAAACCAGAAAGATTTTAACCACGCATTCCGGAGGTCATTAGGAGTAAAAAATTTTATATGAATCCAATAAGAATAAGAATAAGAATTTTTTTTCTGTATTTTTTTCGGTTTTAGTAAATAAAATTTGGATAAGTATCGCTTCCTGGATGGAAATCATCCCTTTTAATAAAATGGTAACAATTATTTCTCCAAAAAAGAATGAATTTAGTGAGTGGTAGCTGTCACTTTGATGTATGTCAATAACGACTCGAAACTTTGCAACATCGGTAGCAACGTCTCCATCAAAAGAGCTTAATGCACTTTACTAATCACAATAAATAGTTTACATGAAAATGATAATATCTTCAAAACTAAGCAGGATTTGACTGGGGTTCAAATAACATTTTTTGCGCCTAATGGCCTAAGGAATGCGTGGTTAAAATTTCGGGTTATTAACGCCCACGGTGTATATGTATTTATATATTTGCAATCACGTTCTCGGAAACGGCTCTAACGATTTCGATGAAATTTGGGATATAGGTGGTTACGGGGGCGAGAAATCGATCTAGATAGGTCTCATGTCCGGGAAAATTAGTTTTCTCCGTATTTTCTCCTTTTTCATCCGAGCGGAGCTCGGTTGCCCAGGGACTATAGTTAATTAGTATACTTTTTGCTGCCAATCCGTACAGTTATTTTTCCTGTAGGTATCTATTTCTTCACATGACTCATCTTATTATATAGATTATTCTTTCCGCTTGTCTTCCAAATAGGGGAGTAGACTCAAAATTTATTATTACTTTAAAAGAAAGAAGAAACGAAAAACCTATTAAAATATCTCAAAAAATTACGAGGCTACAACCGTTTTAATATCGCTTGTTAGAGTGAGAAAACGATCGGGGACCGTGACGTCACGATCCTCGAGCGTCATAGTAATGGTCGCACCACACTTGGGAGTTCGTGTTCGCGTTGCGTCGTTGCCTCTCTTTCATTTGCCGTAGGAAGGAAAAAGATGCAACACAAATATTTGGGCATACACCCCCAAGTGTGGTAGGTACAACCATAAAAAAACAATCGTTTCATAGGAAGGTGCGTTTTGCGGAAAAGGGACAGAACATACCCACCCCTTTAAAACTTTGGACACGTCTTATAACTTATTGATTACCTAATAAAACCTCTTGGGTGTTTTTTTCTCCATTTGACTTCATTTTAAGTCCTTTTTCGAGAAAATACAACATTATGATTATTTTATTTAGTGTCTACACCCCTATTTTCGATCTATCCGACATATTCGACATTCTTTTAAACCACGAACTTCAGAATTCGAAAATATTCGGGTATCACTATCTCTATCGCACTAACATTACTCGAGTGAGAGGAATGCAGATATACGAACTTCGAGTTTAGGTTTTCATGATTTGGCTGAATGCGCAAAGAGCGCGCGCGCGTGCCATTCAAAAATAAACAAAATCAAATTTGTGTTACGTATATTGTTCGAAGTTGTTGAAACATTTATTGAAATTACGCCTTAATACGACATTTGCGCATATAAGTTTTCATATCAGAATCGATTAATTTCTTATGCTTTAATTCTTGGTATGTGTCACGTGAAGGTCTATCGTAGACGGGATTTAAATTATTAATAGGTGAAATTAAGGAAAAGCAATTCCGCCATTTTGACGTTCATAAAGCAGACAGAATAGATGTGGCGGCGATTTCCCTCAAGAAAAAGAAATTCAATATTCAATGAGGTCAAATGTTTCGAAAAATGAAAATGCAGTCGGATAAAAATTATCCTAAGTCGCAGTCAGGATAATAATCTACCTATAAAAAATGTTTCATGTTCTTCCGTTCATGGGAAGCTGAGATCATTCGTGACAAAAAAAGTTTGAAATGTTACTGGCTGATTCTTTTTTTAATTTAGAGATTTATTATAAGTGTAGTTTATTTATTTATTCGTATGGCTAAATTAAAAATTAAAATCGTTCTTAGTTAAAAAATGCATGCAAGTTAGAGCAGTACACCCAATTGCTGGATCCATTGGGTTACGTTGTTATCTAGGGTGAACAAGTCGGCTGGGTTGCCCTGGTACTTGGTGAGTGGGCACTCGCGGATAATATGGTCCATGTCCTGCACCGCAGCTCCACACTCGCATGCTGGAGACTCCCTCCATCCACATTTGTGCATGAACTCTCGGCTCCTTTTTTTTTTTTTTTTTTTTTTTTTTTTTTTTTTTTTTTTTTTTGACGGTGTGAAAATGCTTTACGCATACCCCCGGCCCAGGGAAGGGTTATTTGGGGGTTATGTGGGACTCTCTCCTCCCGCCGCCATCCGACTGATGGTGACTGGAGGAACATACCCACTAAAAACACACCGGCGTCACCCGCATTCCCGTTAAGGGGGCGCCATGGGATCGCGAACATTTCACCACGACGCCCCCCGGCGGCCCTGGCTAACCAGGACACCCGCGCAAAAGAAAGGGGAGGGCCAGGACGCTTGACCCTCCCACTCCACAATGTAGAGCCGTGCAGTGTGGGTCCCCTACCCACTGGCTCTACTGGGGGAGGACGCGACCAGCGGCCGCAAACCGCGCGCGTCTTCTACCCTGCCGTCTGCGCCGGAGCGGGAGCGCGTCCGCACTGTCTTCGCGCCCCCTCTCCGCGGCCTCCTTCTGCGAGATGACTGTTTCGCAAAAGGAGGCCACCGCTTCCCACGATCTCTCGCTGCCCAGCATGGCCGCCACGACACTGTGCAGCGAGAGATCATCCACATTGAGGGCTGTTACCATAGTGCGGCGCTCCTCGGCCCACCTGCTGCACCACTCCAGAGTGTGCTGGGCCGAGTCATCCTCTGCGCCGCACTCATGGCAGGCAGGGCTTCCCTATGAACTCTCGGCTCCTACCCCAGCCGGTCCGCAGCCTGTTTAACTGGCACTAATTTCGCCTTGATAGTGAAAAACCAGTGGGTTTTTTTGTGGGGTCGATATTAGTCCCTAGGCTGGTTGGGGAGTCCTGTTTCCATTCTTGGGCCCATTTCTTGGTTATATCGAAGGGAGTATTTAAAAGGGTGGATGCAGTCTTATATGGCGGATGGCGTGATTTTAGCCGGTGTGGTGGAGGGTTTTTAAACTCCTTGTAGGCAGGCAATTCGGGTTTGGCCAAGATCTTCTGTGCTTCTCGGACTAGAGCATGTTGTCTTCTTAGGTGTGGGGGAGCTATATGACTGAGCACAGGTAGCCACCCTGTGGGAGTGCTCGCGATAGTTCCCGATATGCATCTCATAGCTTGTCTCAGTTGCACATTCACTTGATTGACATGTGCACTGTTAAGCCAGACTGGCGCGCAGTATTCTGCTGTTGAGTGAACCAAGCTGAGGCAGGTGTTACGAAGAACGTCAGCATTTGCTCCCCAAGTAGTTCCCGATAGCTTATGTTCGTGTACGACTCTGTTTATCGCCCAGATGGACGGTGAATTCGCGGTTGCTCAGCATATTGTTGATCAATCCCACCATTCTTTTACAGGGCACCACCTTCATAAATTTGTACATAAGGCCTTTTTTCCACACTGTATCGTACGCAGCTGACAGGTCAATAAGAACTGCAATGGTCTTTTGGCATTTTTGAAAGCATGTCTCTATGTGAGTTGTTAAAGACAGAACCTGGTCTGCGCAGTTTCGTCCACTACGAAAGCCTGCTTGTTCGATGGGTGTGATATTATCTATAAGCGGCCTTATGCGGTTGTAGATCAGCCTTTCAAGGAGTTTATACACACAGCTTAATAGCGCGATAGGGCGATAGCTTTTCGGGTCCTTGGGGTCCTTTTCCGGTTTGAGTATTGCTATGATTTTTGACCGGTTGAAATTAGGTGGCAATTTATTTCGGTGTAGGATATCCGAGTAAAAGGCCCCAAGCCATCTCCTGCATTTTGGCCCCAAGTGTATCAAAAACTCGTTGTAAATACCATCGGTACCGGACGCCTTCCCAAGAGGCAGTTGTTTGAGCGCTTGATCCAGTTCGTCCTGCGAGAAGTCACCCGATAGGCTGTTGTCGACCTGTAACGTAGCTTTAAGTCGTGATGCATGAAGGTTGATTGTTTTCGTTTAGATTATAAGTGTAGATAATGGATGACATTCTTAATTTACATTAATCCGATTTTCGTAAAACTACTTATTGGTCGTCATCGACTTGCATTATCGCTTTATGTAAGGATTTGTAGCGCGGTTCGAAAGATAACTTTGATTTTTTAGTCCATAAGTATTTGTGTGATTGACTAATCCAATGATTATCTACTCGGTGCAATCCAAATTATATACATATACTAAAATTCATCTTAATCCGTTCAGCCGTTTTTACGTGATTTAGTAACAAACATCCAAACTTTTGCATTTATTAATATGTATTCATTAATATTGATGGAGAACGCACTACATTCTTTGTTTAGTCGGATAAAATAAAAATACATTATCACGTTTGTTAAATGCACTGCAGTAGCATTTGCATTTGTCACTGAAGATTTTGTTAAATATCAAATGCTTCTACCTACGTAAATACGAACGATTCGAAATGCTTCCGTTCTGATAAGTGATTTTGGCTAAACAATATAACACGTTTATCGATTTATCTGTACCTACATTATTTTGCACAATAGGGGTGTAGACACTAAATAAAATAATCAATAATGTTGCATTTTCTCGAAAAAGGATTAAAATTGTAGTCAAATGGAGAAAAAGGCAACGCAAAAGGTTAAATAATCACAAAATTACTTATAAGCGTCCAAAGTATTAAGAAGGGGTATGTTCTGTCCCTTTTCCGCAAAATGCACCTTCATATGAAACGACTGTTATTTACTGTGACGCTAGACGATCGTGACGTCACGATCCTGGAGCGTTTTCTCTCTCTAATAGGCAACATTGAAACGGTTGCAGCTTCGTAATTTTTTGAGATATTCAAATGGGATTTTCGTCATTAGGCATATTTTTTTGCCTTCTTTCTTTTGAAGTAATAATTTTTTTTTAGTCTACACCCCTATTAGGTAGGTATTCAATTATGTTGTTGTGTACGTGGTTGATATCGATTCCGCAAGGCTATAATAAGATTAAATAATATAAAAATGCATTCAAATGGTAGGTATTCTGGGGAATTTTCTCTATTAAGTATATAATTTACGTCATAGTGTCCGTGGTATTTTTCGTTAGTCTTATTGTAAACATCTCAGGCTCTTTTGTTTGAGTGTGCGTGCGGCGACGTATAGATAGCCGCACGCGGTGCGTTTGTAGGAAGATAACATACTTTGCCCTCTTTATACTATGGTATCGCTATACGTAGGCATACAGTACCTACTGCTTCCGGCACTCTGATTGCTAAGAATATACGTAAGAACGCACACTCTGATAAGGAAATAAATTGCTTTTTTTTACAACTGTTAATGAAGCAATAAAAGAAATAAATGGTTAACAAGTTGTAAAATTATCCTATACTGTTAAACGAGCAACATTTGCATACTTTTTGTTAGATAGAAAATTTACCATCGACGTGACAATTAGGGTAGCAGCCAGGTTGTGGGTCAGGAACTTGTCAGGTTGTTGTCTGGGATAAAAAAATACTAACAGTCCAGTCGGTTGGAATGTTCGGTTGTTCGGATTGTAATTCAATTCAAATATTTATTTCAGGCTTAGCCCATACAATTAGAAGTTACAAAAACATTAAAACTATTGTTAGTACACTAGTGGCCAGTAAAATTAAATTTTAATAAATTAGTAACAATAAGAATTATATTTAACTTTTTATATGATTATTATACAAACCTAGCTTAATAATAAAATAAAATAGTTGGTATTCATTATGTGAAATCATCAATATTAAATTAAAGAATTGCTAGCCGTCAAAATTTACAAAACTAGAGTGCATACAGTCACAGACGCCTTATAAAGGCTTGCATAAGTAGTTAGATCATGCCTGCATCGACCACTGCATATCACCTACGAATTCTGAAATTCTTCGGCCACATCTCAAGAAAAGACCAATCTATGGAGAGGCTCGTGGACCAATGATCTGTAAAAGTGGAAAAGATCACGGGGCCGATCGACATCACGCTGGACGGACATAATAAATAATTTACTTTAAAAACAAAGTTTTAACCGACAAAAAATCAATCATCTCCTATTTTCCTTGAGGTGGTTTTTTTTTTCAAATTTATATGGGACCAACTTTGGGATATATACCCTTTCCAATAAAAAAATAATTATCAAAATTCGTTCTACTCTGTAAAAAGTTATGCGTGGTCATACATAAAAATATATATATATACGCGTTGACTTGAGAACCTCCTCCGTTTTTTTCGTCGGTTGAAAAGTCCACGTAGACCAGCATAGTCCAGTGCTCGCGCATACAAACTGTCTGAAGTGGCGCGTCTCAAGTCTCAACTAAAGCCTTGGTCAGACACACGGCGCGATATCTCCGTACAAACACGCTAGCGTGGTCAAACAGGCCATGAATGGAAATGTCGCGCCGTGTGTCTGACCAAGGCTTAAAGCGGCGACCATTGGCAAGAGGCACAACACCTTTGAGAGCCACCGAGTACATTATAAACGTGCCCACGACCACTCTGACAAGCATAGGTATCATTGCACACTTCGGTACTTTTGTTGTGCAGCCAAATAATAACTGGATTTAGAAGTTGCAAAACAGAATACTTTTGAATGTAGTAAGATATCACCTAAATGGACTAAATTAGTAGTATGTCGTGTACCAAATTAAATGCTTCTGAGATATTTCTTCAGATAAACGTCCTCAATTCTTATCTTTAAAATCTAGGTTTATTTGGTGGTCATATGTTTTTAATTACCTTATGATTAGCTTAGCTACGATCTAGATTGTTCTTAATGTCCATTATCGTTATCATATAAAAATAATGTATTTAATGTATCTACTAATGTAATTCCTGTTCCTAATGATATTTTCATGTTATTATTCATGTTTTTGCTTGATTATCAGTAGGTATTCACTAGACATATTATGTAGATGTATTTAGTACCTACCTACTTACTCGTACATCGAAATAATAAGTACCTCAACCAGGTAGTTTTTTTATGCACATAGTTAATCAGTAAAGTCCATTAAAATATTATACTCGTAGTCTCGTTAGATATCACTTATTCTTTATCTCCTCTGATTGAATTATTAATCAAAATGCGAGATAACAGTATAAACAAAATCACCGCGTTTTTATTACCTATCTGCATAGATAATCAAAAGTCCAAAATCGCAGAACATTTCACAGTAGGTACTCATGAATTCAGTGTCGCTGTGAACTGTGTGAACCAACGATGTGTGTTATTTTTAAATATTTATATTTGTCGTAACTACCCTAGAATACCTACGTACCTATAGTTGCAGGTAATTAGCACATTCGAATTATTCTCAGCTAATTTTCCGTGATTTTAAGATTATCCAGGCGCCAGTAAAACAAAACACTTCTTTATGCAATTCAATACTCATGCAATGTTAACTAGCAGTGTGAGCAGAACCGTAACGTTACACAGCTTGGCGCCATCCGTCAATTATATCACTTTATGGTCAAATATTCGCTAGCCGCTGACACCGACGGCGATCAATCAACCATACAATGTTGTGCAATTATCACACACGGCTCGGTTGTATAACGCTGTCCAGTTGAACCACATCGTAACCCGAGCCGGCAGGAGCAATAAGTAGAAACTAAACATTGCTGAATGCCGGTCGTGTGCGGTTTTTAACTCGCGAAAGTGGAAACCCGATCATGGTTACCTGTTTCAGACGCGCTCGCGACGATTTCTGGGATTTACACTATGTGTGTTTTAGCATTTTTTTACTTAGTAAATAAATAATTATAAACGATCTCTAATAATGTAACTTATTTAAAGTCCGGTGATTAATAATTGCATGTGCACTGTTGCGGTTAGATACAAATGTTAATTAAATGACTTGCATTCCTCGGCTCAATTTTCTAAATAAACCGCGGATGTTAGCCGTAGAGTTATGACGTTACAAACTTTTGACGGAGACAGCGAAAACGCAAATGTACCTATAACTTTTTTTTCGTCGTACAGGAGCGCATGTACGAGTTGGAGCGGCGTGATGCTGAACTAGCGTTGGAAGAGAAACGACAGCTGGAAGTGAAGAGGGCGCTCGTCCAGGAGGCGACGAGGAAGCAAGACGAGCCGGTGGACGACAGCAAGCTGGTGGAAGCCATGTTCGACTTCCTGCCCGACTCCAGCAGCGAGGCGCCTGCGCCGAAGGACACCTCGATGTTCAGCGATCTGCCGCAGCCTAGAGCCGACCAGCAAGAGGTAAGGAATCCATTTTAAGCTAATACATAAATTAGAGTTGTTTAAGTGCGACTTTCTAGTAGTAAATATTTTGGGTCGAGTCAATGGATTTCCTCAAACCAATGAGTGATCATCATTTGCTGTTTATTAAGATACTTGTTGGTCGGTAGAGGAAGAACACGCACTCACTAGTGCTTGCGTTGGGACACATTCTCTCTCCATAGGAGAAAACCCGTAGTACGAATAGTAGGTACCGTACCTAAGTGCATAGGTATACTTAATGATAGAAATCGTATCATGCTGTTTTTGTTTTATCAATAGTACTTACCGTCAGACCTAGTTGCTACAGCGATGTTCATAAAACCGAGTTGGACTATTTTACTACGCCCGTCCTGCTCGACATACATATGATAAACATAAAACTGTAATTCTAACTGTATGATTGCAGATGGTGACACCAATGCAAACAACGTCGGAAGACGAAGAGGATCTCTCGGAATTCAAATTCCAGAAATTTGCAGCTACTTATTTCCAAGGAAATGTTACTCACCAGTATTCGAGGAAGCCTTTGAAGCTTCCATTATTACCGCTACACACACAGGGAGATCAGTTGGTAAGCAACCTAATATATAAATAAAACCTAATTATCTCATTACTTAAGTTATGAAAACTAACCTGTAGCTACTTGTTCCAGGCCGCCCAAGCATTATGGATAACCATTCTGCGCTTCACGGGTGATCTCCCAGAACCCAGATACCACACGATGGACAGAGATAATACTTCAGTAATGTCTAAAGTAACCGCGACGCTTGGTAGGAACTTTATTAGGTCCAAAGAGTTCCAGGAAGCGCAGATGATGGGCGTCGACGCAGATGCGTATCTCAACAAACAGAAGCCAAGGTCCATCAGGCATAAGCTGGTATCTCTAACTTTGAAGAGGAAAAACAAACTCGGCGAAGATGTCAGACGAAAATTACAGGTGAGGTTTAAGATTGCAGTAGCTGCTACTTAAGCTACTCTAAAATGTTGATGTTAAATTGTAGATGCCTAATATTAAACCATTATTTCAGGATGAAGAATATACGGCAGACAGTTACCAGTCATGGCTGGAATCACGTCCCACGTCTAATTTAGAAAAACTACACTTCATCATTGGTCACGGAATCCTTCGTGCGGAACTGCGAGACGAGATTTACTGTCAAATATGCAAACAATTGACTAACAACCCGTCAAAATCTTCTCACGCCAGAGGTTGGATTCTTCTCTCGTTGTGTGTAGGATGCTTCGCTCCAAGTGAGAAATTTGTGAATTACCTAAGAGCTTTCATCAGAGAAGGCCCACCCGGATATGCACCGTACTGCGAAGATCGTCTAAAGAGGACTTTCAACAATGGCACACGAAACCAACCACCTTCGTGGCTAGAACTTCAAGCTACAAAATCTAAAAAACCAATAATGTTGCCAATTACATTTATGGATGGTAACACGAAAACCTTGTTAGCAGACTCCGCTACAACAGCCAGAGAATTGTGTAATCAGTTATCTGATAAAATTGCTTTGAAAGACCAATTTGGTTTTTCTCTGTACATTGCTCTGTTTGATAAAGTTAGCTCACTGGGTAGTGGAGGTGACCACGTGATGGATGCAATTTCACAGTGCGAACAGTACGCCAAAGAACAAGGGGCACAAGAAAGAAACGCACCATGGAGGTTGTTCTTTAGAAAAGAAATCTTTGCACCTTGGCACGATCCAACTGAAGACCAAGTGGCCACGAATCTCATTTACCAACAGGTAGTCAGAGGCGTTAAGTTCGGCGAGTACAGGTGTGATAAAGAAGAAGACTTAGCGATGATTGCGGCTCAGCAATATTACATTGAGTATGGCCAAGACATGAACACAGAACGGTTATACACACTGTTACCCAACTACATACCGGATTACTGTCTAACAGGAGTTGAAAAAGCAGTAGACCGGTGGGGTGCTTTAGTGGTGACGGCTTATAAGAAAAGTTATTATGTGAAAGAGAAAATTCCTACGTACAGAGTGAAGGAAGATGTGGTCAGTTACGCTAAGTTCAAATGGCCACTATTGTTTTCTAGATTTTATGAGGCTTATAGAAATTCTGGCCCAAATTTACCCAAAAATGATGTTATCATTGCTGTAAACTGGACAGGGGTGTATGTTGTAGACGATCAAGAGCAAGTGTTGTTAGAATTATCGTTTCCAGAAATTACTACAGTGGCGAGCCAAAAGACAAATAAAGTGTTTACGCAGACCTTCAGTTTGTCTACGGTTCGAGGAGAAGAGTTCACATTCCAGAGTCCAAATGCAGAAGATATTCGAGACTTGGTCGTTTACTTCTTAGAAGGGCTAAAGAAGAGGTCTAAATTTGTGATAGCGTTGCAAGACTACAAGGCTCCTGGCGAAGGTTCTAGTTTCTTGACGTTCCAAAAGGGAGATCTCATAATACTGGAAGAGGATAGTACAGGAGAGTCCGTACTGAACAATGGTTGGTGCATCGGGCGGTGCGAGAGGACTGTGGAGCGAGGCGATTTCCCAGCAGAAACAGTTTATGTTCTACCAGCTCTGACCAAACCACCACCTGACATATTGGCACTGTTCTGTTTAGAAGGCGCATCACATGGTCGTCGTGTGCCGACGGCGACGCTGAACGGAACAGAAACAAGAGACAAACCTCATACGTTAATAGAATACGCCATGGATCACTTCAGGTTGCCACCGAAACGTACGGTTTCCAAAGCACTCACGCTATCAACAGCCAAGAGAGGAGGGACCGAGGAGTTATGGCGACATTCCAGAGAACCTATTAAACAGCCGTTGCTTAAGAAACTGCAGGCGAAAGAAGAGCTAGCCGAAGAAGCATGCTTCGCTTTTACTGCAATTCTAAAGTACATGAGTGACCTGCCTTCAAAGCGACCTCGAATTGGGAACGAATATACTGACCATATTTTCGATGGCCCCCTGAAGCACGAAATCTTACGAGATGAAATATACTGCCAACTAATGAAACAATTGACTGACAATAGGAACAGAATGTCCGAAGAAAGAGGCTGGGAACTGATGTGGCTCGCAACGGGCTTGTTCGCTTGCAGTCAGGGACTGCTCAGAGAGTTGACACTGTTTCTTAGGACTAGAAGGTATCCAATTGCTCAAGACTCACTCCAAAGACTTCAAAAAACTTTAAGAAATGGACAAAGAAAATATCCTCCTCACCAAGTGGAGGTGGAAGCCATTCAACATAAGACTACTCAGATATTCCATAAGGTTTACTTCCCTGATGACACGGACGAGGCTTTTGAGGTAGACTCGTCGACGCGGGCGAAGGATTTCTGCCAGAATATCGCGCAGAGACTGAATCTCAGATCTAGTGAAGGCTTTAGTTTGTTCGTTAAGATAGCTGATAAGGTGATCTCCGTGCCGGAGGGCGACTTCTTCTTTGACTTCGTGCGGCACCTCACGGACTGGATCAAGAAGGCACGCCCGACTCGTGACGGCATCACTCCACAGTTCACTTATCAGGTGCGTAAATGCAGCTAAAAGTTGCCAAGTCCTATTAGTTATCTGTAGGCTGATAACAAATATTTTCGTTGTTATCAATGCTTTCTTACTTACGCAATTTTTACGTACTTAGGTCGAAATTATCGATTTGAATTTATCGTGAAGTCCTGATCGTATTCTAGGAAACTGATAAATATCAACTAAGATAAACGATACTTACACAAAGAGGATAATTTGAAACTTTGTAAAATTGACACAAAGAGTCCAATTTACTGTGTTGATCGCGACCTTGGTACCAATTACCCATCCTTAAGTACTTTTCCTTGTGTTTAAACTTTAAAGCTGTAAATAAACTTTGCTCCGAATAAAATTTTTATTTTTGGTAACGTTACGTTTGACTTCACTTTAGGCCATCCATCACACATTCGCCTTACCAATTCCTCCTGCCTCCTCAGGTGTTCTTCATGAAGAAGCTATGGACGAACACGGTCCCGGGCAAGGACCGCGCGGCGGACGTGATCTTCCACTTCCACCAGGAGCTGCCGAAGCTGCTGCGCGGCTACCACCGCTGCGGCCGCGAGGAGGCCGCGCGGCTGGCCGCGCTCGCCTACCGCGCCCGCTTCGGGGACAACAAGCAGGAACTGCAGGCTATACCGTAAGTGCAACATACAGCATTTATTTTCCTCTTCCTCTTTCCCTATGACGTACTATTCAAATCGGAGAAGTTATCCATGAACTGCAGTTGATACGCGTACCGTCAGTAAATTGTAAACATTACCTTACCTGCATGTAACATGTTGCATTGCGACGCTACTGACATGTTAACTACTCAGTAATACTTTTTTACTAAACATTAAGGAAAGGAGAGCGCTAACGTATCCAGCCTACTTCAAAGACAATAAGCATAAACTGGTGATTGCGTGGTGGTTGGATTGGAGCGACTATTACATCGCACTTTGCGCTAATGTTAATTGATAATGTTACTGTTAGAACGAGTTTAGTTTAAAGATACAATTTGTACCTTTCACATGCCGTAAAGCGTAACTAACAGCGTAGGAGAAAACTATTTGAATAAAAAAATGTCCTGGCAGAGACGTTAAGGCTTGTGATTAATTCTCGTAGTCAAAGGTATTGCGATAAAGTTAACACTGTTATGTAATTTCACAGACAAACCATTATTTTTATACGGCGTTACATTTCAGGCAAATGCTCCGCGAGCTAATACCAGCAGACCTGATAAAGCTGCAGAGCTCAGCCGATTGGAAGCGCGCCATCGTGGCTTCGTACAACCAGGACGCCGGCATGACTCCAGAGGACGCCAAGATCACCTTCCTGAAGGTCATCTATCGGTGGCCGACGTTCGGCTCCGCATTCTTCGAGGTGAAACAGACCACGGAGCCAAACTACCCGGAGCTGCTGCTTATTGCCATCAACAAGCACGGCGTCAGTTTGATCCATCCGCAGTCTAAGGTAACCGTAGTTTTATATTTGTTTAGTATACACTGCGGCTGCGTTTTACAGATAATACACCTAGCATATTTGTCACTCCTGTTTAACTGTCTCACTCGAAGGCCGCGTCTTACAAATATAACTTACATAAATCCTGGAGGCCTAGCACAACGTGCTGCCATAGTCCTGTCTCACTCGAACAAACAAAATGTTATACATATCTTCTTTCAAGGTTTTTTCCTGTACCACATCTCTGCCATATTCTGGCACGAATCAGATATCGCGTCATATACATAATAAGATAAAGCGTTCATCATATATTGACTAAATGCTAAATATTGGTTTTTCACCGTAGAGCGTGTAATTACTGTATAACACGTTCCGTTTAGTTAGCATGATCGCATTTATGACGAACGTAAAATCTTACCTATTCATCCTTCACTAGCAAAATATGTAGTACGTACGGTCAGCCTCACAAGACGCTTAACACCTTTGTATACCGTGTCGCATTAAACGTCATGTTAAACTGCCATATAAAGTTGTCAAACGAGTGAAAACGACAAGGTACTTAGGTGTTCAGCGACTTATGAGGCCGACTGTATGATCGACCATTTTTAAACTGGTACACAGTAGGTACGTGGCACAAGAGTGTGCGTGTCTGAAGTTAGCCTCGAGTCGCCTCCCGCATACCCGTCCGACCCCTCTGACACCTTTGCGGCGCTACTAGTAGCTAACATCAGAATCTTTAACTGATTTTAATCGTATTGTACAACGCTGTTTCCCAAAACAAATCCATGATCTCCCTGTTTTCTATTTCAGGACATCCTGGTGACACATCCATTCACCAGGATATCCAACTGGTCGTCCGGTAACACGTATTTCCACATGACGATTGGCAACCTCGTCCGCGGCTCCAAGCTTCTCTGCGAAACTTCTCTTGGCTACAAGATGGACGACCTGCTAACCTCCTACATCTCGCTTATGCTCACCAACATGAACAAGCAACGGTCTATGCGCGTCAAGTGAAAAAGTTTCGGTCCAAAGACAGTGCTATCGCGGAACTGAACTGCTTATACTAATAAAATAACGAATGGTTGTCTATGTCTATGCGCGCGAAGTTTGGTGTGGAACTTTTTAGGTAGGTGTATTTAATTTTGGAAACTGTAAAGAGGTACTTTATTATCGTAGGTGCATGTTATGGCTTCTTGTTAGGTGCGATTAAAGGATGTGGATATATAATGCTTATAAATATTGTGTATGTCGGTACGTATTAAGAACGTCTAGCATGGTAATAGTAGTACATCACAATCATATTGTCAACTATATGATGTATGAAAAGTGGTAGGTAGGTAGTAGGTAACCGAGAAATATAGAAAGATGCACAAAGTAAATAACAATAGCAATTCAGTTCATTAAGTATAGCAACTAAATATGATAACTAAGATCGTTAGGAGGGTTGTAATTAATAAGTCGTATCCGTCCATAATTTATTTTTATACCTATAGTAGGACTTGGGTTCTCTAATAAATTAAAGTCTTGCAACAAGTAACAATTTTTGGCTCGGGACAATATAAATAGTACGTACAAGAAACAATGTAATGAGGTCTAAAGTTGGCAACTGCTGTTTTTTGCGCACATCAAATATTGTCCAAATTTCATCAAATATTTTAATGCTACTAGACCAACGATATACTCGGTCTCTTTCTAATTAAAATACTTAGAAAGAGACGGGTAGTTTATCACTCTCGAAAGAGATAGCTAGCGAACGGAGTTGGAATGAATATTTTTATGTTATTTTCTTTGGCACTTTTCTGTGTTCCTTTTCGACTGAAAGTCGCGTAATGTCTAGCAGCTTCGCGTAGCTTTTAGATTTAACTAAAGATCTGTTATATCATATTTATATATTCGTTACTTGGTAGGTAATTTAAGTTAAATTAGTTCATAATCCATATTACATATACATATAATGTTTGTTAATCAAATGCCTTGCTTGACGTAGCCGAAAAATTGGTACCGATAATAATTTTACTTTATACATTTTCTAATCATATGAATTAACCTTTATTTTAAATAGTTATATTCCAAATTTATTTTATAGGCAATGTAATTAATCGAGTTAGTGTCTAAAGGTTATGTTGAGCTAAGTATTGTGTTAAATTGTCAATATTATGCCATGAGTACGGAGAAAGTTCTTCTGTTTGTTTATTTGCTTTAGTCAAAAACGTTGCATTTGTGAGTGGTATAAACAAGAGTCACAATCACCCCTGTGTTTTATTTCACTGATCTTAAGTATGTCGTTTATTAATTGTCGTGGTTGAGTAAGATAATGGTCGCAGCCATGTTATGAGAATAATTGGATCAAAGGATCATACCTAGATTCGCTGCCATTACGAATGTCGTATGCATTTATTTCCTAGATTCATTAGATATTACATAAACAGGACTGGCATTCAGTAGGGACGTTACGAATATTCGCATATGCGATTGGTTCGCATTATTTGAAACATTCGCATCGATTCAATATGATATGTGCATGTTGCGTTATGGTCGCCCGTCGCCGTCGAGTCACACATGCGCAATGCGCGAAGTTCGGTATCACGTCGTGATTTGTTTTGATCAATTATTATTTGTATGTCTGTGCCATATCACGGGACCATGGGGTCCCGGACTTTTGGAAGGCATGCGTGGGGCCGAAGCCAACAGCGCAGAGGCCCTTTAAGGTGGTTCGATTGCCATACAAAGCGTTATTTGACATTCGCAGGCTAACGGCGTGATATTTTAAGAAACTTATGTAACAAACTTTCATCAATTGGCTTCCCATTTGCGCCAAATTCCCCCTTTCCTAGAATAAACTTGTATAAAATAGATTAATTTGAGAAATATAGTTTTCCCAAAATATCACGTGACAAACCAATAATCTAAAGCGAGATTAATTATTTATTTGTATTACCCCGACTTGTGTTGTTTGAGTTTTTGTCAAGTTAATTTTTTTTTCTTTTCTTTGACATTTGCATCCTAAATGTTCGCATTCGCGAATGTGTTAAATCTGAGATGAATTCGTGACATACCTTTCAGGTCTTAGAAAAATATCTTAGATGAACAAACACTTACCTACGCTCGGTTGTTCCAACCGTCGTTGTCGGTAACCGTAAGTTACCTGCGTCCGTTAAACAATTTAAAAATTGTTTGAATGGGAAATTTGACAGTTCACTATAGTTGCCGTCGCCATATTTAACGTTTACCGGCCAGTAAAGTTTGACAGATGCAACCCGCTCTTCTACTACCTATATAATAAAGTAGGTAGGTTTAAATATTATTGAATTTAAAAAATTAAACATTATTTTTGGGTACCTACCTATACACTACATAATTCCGAAGAGTAATTTGTCCGAAAGTATATTATACTTATGTCTGCGTCCAAATTTAATTTTTTGTATAGTAGCGTTAGGATTTTTTAAAATTTCGGGATGATGGTTTCAGACTTTTTTGGTCTTCCCCTTATTTTTTACCGACTTCAAAAAAAGGAGGAGGTTCTCAATTCGGATGTTTTTTTTTTTTTTTAATGTTTGTTACCTCAGAACTCCGTCATTTATGAACCGATTCGTACAATTCTTTTTTAACTGAAAGTATATGCTTCCAGATTGGTCCCATTGTTTCCAAAATGATGGGAACCATGAGGAATTGAGGGAATTCCTCAAATATATTAGGCACGCGTGTAGTAATTTCGGTATTTTCTATTATAACTCGTGTATTTACACCCGGAAATCATAAATTTGGTGAAGTGGAAGTGATGATGAAGACCACAGATGGCTTGTGGAACTTCTCAATGATGTACTTCAAACTATATAAGCACGTCACAGATTCTGATATTATTCCGTTGAAATAGCAAACAATGAAGTGCCAAAGGTAATTCTGAGATCCTTGAGGAATCGACATAAGTCCTCAAATATTATCGGCCCACATACAGCGATTTGGTTTATTGGTCTAAAAATCAACGCTTTTTGTTCTCGGAAATCAGTTCATGTGGTAAATTGTAAAAAAAATTGGAAATGTTAATGTGGCTTGGCGGAGTACTGAATTGAAGTCGGTTAAAACTTTGTTTTGAAAGTAAATTATTCATAAACCTAACCATCTTACTTATTTTGTTTTTCGATTCATATTTTTACCAACTCTTAGAAATAAAGGTATCATTAGTTGCCTAATGCATTCGTCATACATCTGCGCAATCGACAGCGCAGCAGGGGCACCGAGTAAGCGGTTAGGTAAGTTCGAATCGAGGGTACCAGTTGTTACGGAGTGATTGCATGCTTCGTATCCACACAAAAAGTCTGAAATTACCGCAAATTAGACACAACAGCACAACGCTACCATGATTACAGTTTAACTGTCCAATTTTACAACTAGTCATTATATATTATTTAGATTTGAGTAACTGCGTTTGTCGATGTGTATTTAGTTTCGTGGCGTCTTAAAGTAGGTAGATTTCAATGTCTCTACATTTGGATTTTATTTTTTATGATAAAAATACGTTTCAAATTCTCATAGGTTGCCAGAGAAAAAAATGTAAATGGAACAAAATTCAGATCGGAATTATGACTCGAGTTGTATACAATTAACTAAATCATCGAAAACTTAACAGTAACTTAAAGTCGTGGCACATATTATCTTGTAAAGGTAGGTAGGTAACCTATACGCCAGAAAATAAACAACAGCTCACAATAGTACGGAGATATGGTCCTTCTAACCGGATTGTGTTAGTGGTGAATACGGGAAATACTTTTCTGATATGAACAAGATGTGCCACTACGTTCTTTTCTACTCATTTTTCAATGGCTACATATTCAGTATTGGACTTATCTAAATAAAAAAAAAGTTAGATATAAAGATCGATTGTTTTGCTCTATACGGCGCGACTGAGGCTTTAAACTCAGTCAGATTTTATAATACCGTCACATAGACCAAGAAAGTATTCAGCATTTTCCAAACCTGAAGTTTGAATAAGACGAGTAATAAATACATCAGTATTTATCGCTAAAATACCAAACCAAAACGAATGAACGGTAGCCCACATTCTAACAATTAAAGAAAAAGCAGCCTATTAGAAAAACTGTTAATTGGAACAAAAAATATATATATCCGTAATAAAGTCGTGGGATTTTCTCACGGCACAGCCTATTCTGGCAGAGAGGGAATAATGACGCGCTATTGTGAAGCAGGAAGTCATTTATCTACCATCAAGAATATGAGTGTGTTTACAGCAATTTCGTGTCTGATTTCTCATCCTAAAGTGCGCAATTTTTGGTGACGAGGTTCAGCCCAAATGACGGTGACTGACATTTCGATTGTTTCGAGGTTAGCGTTCGTTTATTGGTTATTAGAAATATATTAACGTGAAAATATATTAGGAATGTAGGTACACGATGCTCTTATCAAAATGTGCATATATGAAGAAATAGAAAGATAGGTATAGGGAAACATATAACTATAACAGCGCATTTTTTTTATAAAGACTGATCAGTGATTGGCCTAGTCTCACCTCACCATGGTAAGCGACAAGTGAGCTTCATCTTAAGTTGACAGAACTTAAGATGAAGCTCACTGGTTCAGTAATAGCCACTATTGTTTAGAACGCACCTAGACCATAATTGTCAAAAATATAGATGCCCGGAGCGAATTCCATTCCTTAGCAGAAATCGCTTCGTGCGAATTAAATGGTAAGTTGACAACGTAAGGATGCATTGGCTCCCACCGCCTGGAAGTTGGGTGATGAAATGGGGAAGGTGGAATAAAGTCGTGTCGTATACATTTTGGATAGTGTGCGCAGGACACACTATCCAAAATGTATCCGATAGAACACCGACGGGCAAGCGACTCGTCGGTGTTCACAAACAAAAACACAGTCTACACAAAAATTGCCATGCTTTCAGGATCTCAATCAGCTTCGTTATAAGGACTAAGTAGATATAGTTTCATACTTGATTTAGGAATTATAACCAGGCGACATTTATAGTTTAACTAAAGTACTTACCTATTACACCATTTAATCAAGTTTAAATTAGGTCCCCCATTAACTGTAGCATGTCAACTGGCATGCAATCTAAACTATGCGTGTGTTTAATTAAAAATCCTCAAAGATTTGTCTTGTAAGCGAACAATGGGCGCATACCTAGCTAGCTACAAGCAATCAAAGTATCATTAAAGAAATTGCCTTCCTGCTTATAGCGCTAAAATTAGAAAGATAAATGACATATAATACGTAACTGTAAATAATCAGCTCCAGAACTACTTCACTCATGGTCATCGGCACAAACATGCGTTTGCGAAACTCTTCGCTTATTCAAGTCTCACCTTATTTTACTCTCTCTTTTTTTCGAATGTATCGTCGCCGAATGGGGAACGAGACTGTTGCTGTTGCGACTTCGGCGTACGATAAGTTTTTCAAGAAGTTCTCTGAATACGTCGACGTTAGATATACTTTTTGCTTACCGCTATTGTATATCCACCTATTTATGCGTATCGATTGCGCTGCAACTGTACTACTACAGCTACACGGAAACACACTGTACTTATTAGCAGGCATATATCTTGACACCATTAATTGCTTCCTCCCATAAGCCCGCAGATCCCCGCTTCCGTCAAACGAGATGATCTAACCTCGCCACACAATACATAGATTATCTAGTCACCTAGGTACCGCGTGCTTGCATCTCCACCTATTTATACGTATCGATTGCACTGCAACTGTACTACTACAGCTACACGGAAACACAGTGTTCTTATTAGCAGGCATATATCTTGACACCATTAATTGCTTCCTCCCATAAGCCCTCAGATGCCCGCTTCCGTCAAACGAGATGATCTAACCTCGCCACACAATACATAGATTACCTAGTCACCTAGGTACCGCGAGCTTGCATCATGAGTGAGATGTAATTGCTGATATAACAATGATTCCTTATTCAAGTCTGAAGGAAATAACGGCAATCACAGCTAATCTTCCTTCATGGAAAAATCACTCGACATTTAGGATCTTTTTGATTTGTGAGATTCATTAAGCTGTGTTACCTTAGTACCTACTACATTATATTTCCATGGCATGATAAGAGTAAGGGTCTGACCTCACAGAGAGAGGCTTCTTATGTAAGTGTTTCTGGTATCGACTATAATATGACAGTACGTACTAATAGTTTTCTGCTGTATTGTTGTCAGCACGTTTTCGACCTGTAAGTACCACATATTACTACATTTCGACTACAGGTAAATTTAGTCGTACCCACCTATATCACAAGATTCACAAGTTACTTAAGAAGGCCCATGAGTAGGTAGTGAGGTGGACGAAGATATCTTTCTTCTTAATTACCAACGTGTAGATCTGCCAATCCCACAATTAGGTACGACAGGTAATTGCATTTTGCTCAGTCATCAAGTTATGTTTTATGATCTTATCGCGTGCAATCAAACAACCGCTAATCCGACTTTTGAAACAAACGAATATAAAATATTTTAATTGCTAATTCGATGTTGGTGCTTCCTGCCTCCGCTCCCACGGTCGGAGATGACATGTTGGAAAACACGAGCAACCCGCGGTTCCCACACTCTGCATATCTCGGCTCCATAGATCAAGCTGGCAGAATGTAAAAAGCACAGACAATGATTCAATTGTCTACACATTGCTCGGCTTTCTCACAGCCCCCGGTGTAGCGCACTTAATTAGTAAGGTAAATGACCAACATTCTGTTCCGGGATCGAGTTTCGGTAAAGGACGTCTGACTCCTTAGTGAAGTTTTTCGAAAAAGCGTTCCCGTGGCTTCCTCTTCGAACATTATCATCCACTAGCGGCACAACCTAAACAGATTTCAGAATCTTCCAGGTACCTACATCAGTTACATCCTGTATCATTTCTGCTTCAATTGACATTAATTGAAAGTTTTCCCCGATAATCATGTAGCAGGATGCGTTTTTTCAGGCCATGAATGAATGGTTACGTGCTCGTTCTGGCGTCATGGTTTCTTGCACGTCACCGATGACAATAATGGGTGCAGTCACGCCATGCGAGAGGCTGGATGCAATTAAAATGAGAACATGCCGCCGAGGTGTTGGGAAAGGACAGCAGGAGTTTGCAAGCGATTGAGGACTTGACAGCTGTACCTACAAGTAAAAAGGTATGATAGAGATATGAAATACTCGCACGTTCACCTGTCAAAGACAAACACGTATCTATAAAATAATAGGTTAATCAGACTAACGGTTACAATATTAAACATACACCAACATAATTTAATAATTGATACCGGTTTGGTAGTCAAAGTGCACACGGTTTATGAATTCCTCCTGTTTCCATCGGTTTCTGTAATCCTATGATCTGCATCTGGTCTGCTATGCATCAGCCTGCTCACGGTTTCCAACTCCATTCTAGGTGGCCAAAAATCTCTGATGATGGGATGCTTATAATTGCCTACCTTACCTTTAGCTGATAAGAAAAATTGTTGCGAAAACTTGTCTACACCCCCAGGGGTTGGTAAATGTCACGAAGCTACAAATTACAAGTCTCAATGAGGTTGGCCGGTGAAAGCTAATTGTAGATGGCGCTCTTCTAGATTCCATACGATGAGAGAGAGAGACAGAGGATCGATGCCTAACTACGTACGGAAACCATATACAGTTCTTAGGCAAAAATCTTCCCCATAGCTTTAATCCACAACCTTTTATTTTTTAGCCTTTTTCGAAAAACAGTGGATTCCCAGTTCGGAGCAATTCGGGACGAAACATAAAGTCATTTTGGCAAAAATAAATAAAAACTACTTCCCGCCATACAAATTTAACTTTTTTAAGGACCACTCAGTTTGACAGTTGCCAGCCCCATTGGCAACATTGAGACGCTAATAACTCCTGGCTATTTTACCTGTCTGGCTTGTTTAGACTTGTAAAATGGTAACTTCGCAACTGCTAACCTGGTCAGACTATCAACTAGCAAAGTAGTCATATAAGATTGAGCTTATTCAGCTAATAAATCATATAAAAGTTATGTAAACGTGAATTATACAGCACGTGTCGTATAAAGCCAGCTTATGCAGCTTTTTAGTTAGTCAGCATATCAGTCATACTATGGTGCTGAGTAAACGTTTACTCGACTTGCTTAACCTATACTATTAAACGAGCAATATTTGTATATATATTTATCTATGTATATTTGCAATCATGTTCTCGAAAGCGACTATATATATTTGCAATCATGTTCTCGGAAACGGCTCTAACGATTTCGATGAAATTTGGAATACAGGGGCTTACGGGGGCGAGAAACAGATCTAGTAGATAGGTCTCATGTCCGGGAAAAATCGTTTTCTCCGTATTTTCTCCAATTTCAGCCGAGCAGAGCTCGGTCGCCCAGGGACTATGACTAATAAGTCATATAAGAAATGCAGAATAAGTCACTTTTATACGACGCTTATATGACTATTTAGTCGAGTAACAGTCACCTATATATCTGAAAAACGACATGTCAAGTGCAGTCGAGTAAAATGTAGTTTGCTATTATATGACATCATGTAACTTATAGCTTAACAGCTACATGCTGTCATATAAACGCGAATTATAAAACATGTTATATATCTTATTCAGCGATTTAGAGTCATATAAGATATTGCTGAATAAGTTACCTCTAAATGTATAATGGAGCTTGGACCGCTAAACTTGCTATATAAGATGCGATATAATAACTAGCTTACTAACTGGATAAATGCCGTATAACCGCGGCGTTCGAGAAAATCAACAATATTGATTAAATTTATATTTAATTAACTAAGAATTATAGTGGGGCATTAAATATTTACTATTAAACACAGTTTACCTCATCAATAAACTTACCTTCGCAATACATTCTACCATACGCTGAAGTTATGAGTATTCTTAATAAAAACAATAATAATAAATATACTTACCGTCATCCAATGCAAACCAATTAAACTCATTTTTCAACAATTCTGTTGTTTAGTTGCCTACGATGCGATTACTCCACAAATATGTCATATAAGTGGAAGTTATAGATCAAATCAGTCATATGAAAGTCATATAAGTTGCTAATATACAGCTAAATTGTCATAAGATAGTCACGTCGGTGATTATTATAAGATCTATAAGTGGCGGTGGTTGAAGTTATACAACTTTTATATGACTGAAATGCTGAATAAAATGGGCCCAAATCGCGTTAGTTAAACGTGCTGATTACGTTTATATGACTAATAGTAAGAGCTAAAAGGTTGCCGCAGAAACGTTGCCGCAACCATTATATGACGAAATTTTCTAGTTGGGAACTTCCATGTCGCTAGTAGGCTTAAATCTGACTACCGATTACGCATACTCAGAGTTGTTATGAATCATGAATCAACCACCCTTTTAGTATAGTAAACCGTATAACTAAATGTTTTGTATACCGATAGGTTGACAAGGATCGGTCATCACTTGTCAGAGTGTGTAAATATGGACGCTATAATGTCGGTTATTCGTCTGCCAGAAATGTGAAAGATCATGCCGGTCGCGTATTGGCCTCTACAGTCACCAAAAACGATGTCTCCATGGCAATGTTTAAATCGTCTGGAATAGACGCAAAGGCCTGTGATGATGATGATGATGATGAATGTCGGTTAACTTGATTTTCTGAATTGCGGATAATACGAATATTTGCAAACTGCATTAGGTGCAAGTTAGGTTCACAAAGACAAACATTTGAAAAAGTCCAAGAGAAACAGGCCTAATAAGAACTTAGGACATCATTATTAATAGACCCATTAACTCTGCAAATCTTAAGGCGGAAAATCTCAAACCGGATATTATCAAGTCATAAAGGTTTAAACCTCTTATCTATATAATTAATTACTTATGTAGGAGGATGCAGGAAAGTCCGCGACTATGTTATTATCTGATAATGGGAGATGATCAGTGGGAGTCGTTTTTGCGCAGATTTCTTTCGTCTAATGATCGATTATGTCCACGCATCTCTAGTGTGACGTCATTAGGTGTCATTGGTCGCGTGGTGGGAAACACCATCGCCATGGGGACTGGCATCGAGGCAGTTGTGAATGGATCATTCTAGTTTGCCGACGGTGTGAACTGTTAAGACTACTTGGAATATCAAGATATTATAGAGCATGTTAGTTTTGTTGCAGCTGACTGTTCAATGTACAGATGTAGTGCATAATCCGTATAGCCATTGCTAAAAATATTAACAGCCCACTATGGAGGCACTGGAACTCCATCCACATGGAGTCCAGAAATAATATATTTCAATTAATTAATTAAATTTAAATCTTCATTTATAATCTAATTTAATGTTTATTTATCAATATCATTCATTATTATTATTTGACATTTTTATTTCTATTTTATTTTATTAATTAATGTTTAAATGTAATACACACTGTGATTGTTTGAAATTGTTATTTAAGTTATGATTGTGTTATATATAATGTTGTATGTTTGTGTTGTGATATGGGCAATGCCTGAAATAAAGTAATAATAAATAATAATAATAATGGTTTCCCATCGTTTTTTCACGGAAACGTACGAACGTGTCTCGCTATTTCAGTCGGTCAACGATACAAAAAGTACTGAGGTTGAATGATGTAGCATGACAAATACGAACATTTCCGAGATAAATTACTTTAAAAACAAAGCTTACACCGACTTCAATTCAGTACTTCGCGAAGCCACATGGTAGATGAATATTTCCACATTTCCTTTCCAATTTACCACATGAACTGCTTTCCGAGAGCAAATGCGTTGATTATTACAGAAAAAACCCAAATCGCTACATGTGGGCTGATAATATTTGAGGAGTTCCATCGATTCCTCAAGGATCTCAGAATGAACACTTCATTAGTTGCTACTTCAACGGAATCATGTCAGAATATTTGACGTACTTTACATCTTTGAGGAGTTCCATAAGTCATCTGTGGTCTTCATCATCAGTTCCACTGTACCAAAATTACGATTACCGAGGGTAAATACACGAGTTATAATAGAAAAAAAAAAAAAAAAAATACAAAACCACTACACGCGTGCCTATAAAATTTGAGGGTTGCCATCATCAGATCCTAAATTGGTGACAATGGGACCACCTCGGGAGTATACTCTTTCGAATAAAAAAAGAATTTTGGAAATCACAATTGACGGAGAAATCGGCGCACATACATTAAAAAAAAAACATACAGTGGAACATATAACCTCCTCCTTTTTTGAAGTCGGTTAAAATACGATGGGAAATGATTATTCACTACATCTTTAAAGTCATGTGGGTATTAGGTGGTGTATAAAGCGTTTAATCCACAAAGATGCGCCCCATTACCTACGGTACAGGCAAAACAAACAAATACGAAATGAGAAATTGTTGGGCATTTGAATGAGGGATCAAAGGAGTACTTTTCTTTCCTGATATTTCCTGTTAAATTTCAATTTTCCTTATAGGCGGTGTGAAAAGCAGTAGGTATGTGTCACTTCATCCGGTATCTAAATTATTTCCGTCTTGGACGTAACGTGAACACTTGAACCTTAAACCTTCGTTACGCTCAAACTTGTACTGACTACTACTCGCCGTAAATAAATCATTTCGTTCACTTGAGCCACAATCTACAATTTCTGCAATGACGTGCACTAGTGGCCTTAGACTAACATTTATGTAATGGTCCGGTATCAATCGACTGATACTGGAAATAACTTCGATCTAAATGGCAGCTGTAAGATGCCAAATGCAAACATCTGACCTTCTGTTTTTGTAGGACCATCATTTAAACTCCTTCATAACTGTGTCCTTCAGATATTAAGAAATAGTCTAACCGTAGGTAATCGTTTAACTAACCAGTCCTTGGCCGACCGAGCTCTGCTCGGATGAAAATGGAGAAAATACGGAGAAATCGAATTTTCCCGGACATGATACCTATCTAGATCGATTTCTCGCCCCCGTAAACCCCTGGATTCCAAATTTCATCAAAATCGTTAGAGCCGTTTCCGAGAACGTGATTGCAAATATAATTATATATATATACAAATATTGCTCGTTTAATAGGATAGAATAATATCGAAACGGATTTCAAATAAAAAAAAAAAGTCATTTTTATTTAAAAAAAAAAAACATGTTTCATACTTGTACAAGTGACTGTCCCCTTGGTCAGATCAGTCAGATGACATGCATTCATCTATTTCTTATTCGTAAGCTATCAATTTAAGTGCAAATTATAAATAAAAACGTAATAGCGTAAACGATTTAAAAACTGGTTTTACTTTGTAGGTATCAAAGTTTTTCTCAGCGGATTTTTTTTATTCATCATAAAAATCTATAATTACTTTATTAATTATTATGTAAGAAGTTTGCTTGTTAATTGTTGTTTATTAAATATAATTAGCCTATCAGCTACAATGTAATGTAGTAAACAATTTCTAAGCAATTTCCTATTGATTACTTGACTGGAACTCGCAAGCCGCGTAACATGAAATGACCGCCCCATCCTTCAGGCTCTTTAGCTGCCTAACGAACCCCGGAAACAAGAGTTCTTATAAATATTAGTGTATAAGTTACTCTGAATCTCAGCCACGAACAATGGCAAATGGGTATAAACTTATGATAATTATCTGAGGTCAGCCCCAGCCAGGCGGAACGGTATGTAGGGGAAGACGCTTATTATCATGTGAAGAGTTTTTTGAAGACGTTCCCACAGCGAGCACTGATTCCTCGATTAACGCCGATTCATAATTACTTGACCTCACCGCTTTAATTAGACAATAGGAATTAATTTAGTGCTCCTACATGAGTTCGTGGGAACAACAAAAAATAACTGTTGTTTGCGCTCGGTTTTTCCACGCCTTCGTGTTAAATAATAACATTGCATTTTATTTAAATTCAATTTTATTAAAAATATTCATATTTCAAATCCACCGCTCTGTCCAATATCTTCGATTCATAGTGGGTACTTATTATACACGAGCAGTTCGTTTAAACACGATTTTTTCAAATATATAAATACCAAATGTAAAATGATAAAAACTCACGAGTAAACGGCATTTTAAAAAGACAACTTCTCGACCATCTCATACAAATTGACGACATAATTACTGCGTATTTAATTATACCAATCTCTAACACTAACGTATTTGTAATACTGCAACTAGACCAATTCCATAAAATTATCTTGTTAATCAAATGTTGTGCTACAAAAATATTGTTATTTTTTGTACTTCAATATTACACTTTCCGAATGGAATGTTTGAAATCACACTTTTGCTTAATAATACATATTGAATGAAAACTTTCAAAACCACAACATTCCTACAAAATTAGATTGGATTAAAAATAAATATAATTTCATTTTGTGTTTTGTAAACAATACGAAACTGTACTATGTACTAAAGCTAGCTTAACTATGTATTTGTTCTTTAGTCTCGGTTATTATACATGACGCCTGGCCCGACGCGTCGCTGGCGAGCCATTAGCCCTTTCAGACCGGAAAAATGGGACAGTGCCAATGTAAAATGAAATATATTGACATATGATTTTGATTTGACATTTAGTTATAACTAATCAACCCGCACAATTGCCGGGTATTTGCCGGGTCTGAAAGGGGTAAGCAGTGGTGCAAATAATTTAACAAACCGATAGTCATTAAAATCTAATACAAGTATTCTTACAGCATTGTCACATAACAACTAGCGGTCGCCGTAAAATGAGTTATCCAGTGCACTAACGACAAATATTGCAAAACTCCGGCTTCTTTGAGGTTGCTGAATTACAATATTGTATTTAGAGGTTGCTGAATTACAATATTGTAGTAAAGCATCTTAGCAACTAACGTGAAGTGGTTATAATTGACTGAACATAAACAGATTGTGCATGGAAACAATAAACTATATGCTAACTGAGCTTATTTGGCGTCGTATTATTGTTGTTATACTACGGGTCTGCAGTAAGAAGCGTGCACATTCCATTCCCCGTCTCATCACAAGTACTGTTAAAATTACATAATACTAATCAAAATTGTTACAAAATACAAACTGAATGACTTGTCATGGATTACAGCTATTTGGCCTCGGTGAAACAAATCTAAGGGCAGAGAGATCTTCCACGTTTCGATACAACACGAACATTCCCAATTTTATATTGGCAAATATTAAATGCCAGTGTAGGAACTAACTCCCCGATGCAAGCGACCATTTCATTGGCTTAATATAAACGTGGACTATGCAATAAATTGACACGTCTTTTGAAATGTCTTTACGGTATCAGGGATTGCCTTCCGCGATGGACGTAGAGTGAGCCCACGGTGAAGTCAGCGAGAAGTAATTTCAAGCCACTAATGACTCGAGCCTATTAGTTGCCAGATATCTTAACATTGTATATTACAATATCTTTGAGACTCCCTTTTTTTAATTTGCCAAAGGAAGGTTTTACTACCACTTTGAACGCTGGCCTCTAGGTTTTAAGAGCAACCGTTCTCGCTAACTTCGTCCTTATCATGTCACGATTAGCGGTTTACAATATTAGTAGCTCAACCCAGTCTCACAGAGATATTGGTGACCTTAACATATCATTTTGGTGTAATAATCTCGATAAACAAATACAATTCAGGCACGCTGTCGTTTCACAGTCGGCAAAGCGTTCGACGTGGCACTCGTATTAATAATAAAGCTTTCTAGGCACTATCAAACCTAACTAAAGTAAATTCCTTCTTACATGTCTCATTTGATTGGTAAACAATATCTAAAAATATCGCTTTATCGATTATTTTATCGTATCGCAAATAAAGCTGTGCCAGCAGCACGATACGACAAATAATAAACAATTAAAAATAATGAATTCGAGATTACTGAACTTGTCAGAAAAAGAAGTTAGTATACATGAAAAAGCAATGATGCAAACTGCAGACGAATATTGGTGATATGATTGTCCAAAACGTCTTGCGAGGCTCAAAGTAAGCTAGCTTAAAGCGCATTTAGAGATTGTTTACCAAATAAAACATGCAAAACGTAACGAACTCTATAATTTACTTTCGCAATTCACTCACCGAATCGAGAATCGGGTCTAGATTCTTTGGTTGGTGTCGTACACCGATGACTGCAGCTGACCTGCAGTCCATGTGCTATTGGAGCGCATGGGTCGTGTGGGCCGCGTGGGGCGCATGTGGCTCGTGGTGCCAGGCCGTGGCCGCGGCCTCGGGCCGCATGACGTCATCGACGGGGGCGCAGGGGGGCCGCGGGCCCGGCTCGGGCGTGTACGTGAACGTGAGCCCGGTGGCGTAGATGATACCGTCGTTGCGGACCAGCGACACGGGTACCTGAAGCAGAGGGAGGCTTCTGTTAACTGCTGCGGCCCTGGTACTTGGGCGCACAAGAGCGTCAACCGTGGTAGTTGAAGTTGAGCGTATTATAGAGGTTTTAGGGTCGGCAACACATGTCATGCTCCTGAAGTTGCAAGCGTCTATAGCTTCCTGAAGACCTGACAAACAAATTGCCAAGGAGTCGAAATAGTAGATTGTACAACAAGCGCATAAAACGACCCATTTAACGACTCGCCGGTGGCTCTGGTGGACAGTTAAATCGAGGGGTTAAATGGCTAATTTATGCCCGAGTTATACACACTGCTTTTCACTTCAATTGCGAGAAAATAACAAATAATTGCAAAACAAAATAAAATAATAGCTCATTCCCGTCACTTAACTTTTTAAAGTTTTTATGTTTAATTTTCGACACGTGATATTAGACTTAGGTACTTCATACTGCCAAGTAATTTAATGGTTCAATAAGTTTTAAAATAATAATTGACTCATATTTTGTCTGGTTTTATTAATTTAGTAATAGAAAACACGGATGTGAAATTTATTAAACAAATCAAATCAAATGACACGTTTATTCGACGAAGTTTTATTGTGTGTGTGGCTGTTGGGCCCGATTATCTTAGTCTATAAAACAATTTTACTTTGTGCACTAGAGCATAAAAGTGGCATTTTGTGCAGCATACATCCAGCACAAAGGCGAACTTTGCGAGCATGAAAAATGAAAACATAATTGTTGCTTATACTATGCATAGGACGCTGGTCGTCAGGACAGGATCAGGCTTTGGCCACTTGTTTGCCACCGACGCGACGCGACGTGGTGTAAAAAAATGATAGAGAGAAGGAGAATATCGTGAACCTTCTTATGCAGCTAAATCCCGTATAGGTACAATAGAGATGATGACTAAGATTTTTTTACGATGCCTTTCGAACCAGTTTTTGGAGAGGAACGAATGTTTGTATGGGAACAACTACAATTAAAGAACATACATACAGATTAAAGAACATAAAAATTGAGACAAAGATTGACCTCGCTGGCGGCAGGCGATACGCTTCATACTAATTGACATACGGGTATGACGTCACAACTGTTATTTGTACTAATCGTTGTACGGAAAATCAAGTAAATTGCTGTTTCGGTCGCGAAATACTGCGTCTATGTACATAGTTTTCTACAATTTTGTTTCTATAAAAGCGTAAGGATTCTATTCGTAGCGTTAAATTTAGTCTTGGCCAATAAAAAATAAAATTCCAAACTTTCAAGGTCCATATCTTTTTTTTTGATTTTAATTATATTTTATAATTTATACTTTATTACAACTATTTGATAGTTTACTATGTTAGCAACACTACTCGTAAGTTGCTGAACACCTCTAAGTACCTTGTCGTTTTCACTCGTTTGACAACTTCATATGGCAGTTTAACATGATTTTAATGCGACACGGTACAAGGTGTTAGGCCCCTTGTGAGGGTGACCGTACCTGCCCTGTATCCATTTCTAATTACGATAAAATAATGTTTCTATCACTGGCTAGATTACGATAGTGTTTTGTTTTGCCGTGAAAAATCCGGGCTAGTAATTACCTATTATTTTCTTTCATCTAACACTTGTCACATGCCATAGAATCGGTACTAAATCCAAAATATGTCTGTAAAGTGTACCTAATAAATAAATAAATATGTGTTTTCGTTTTAATTCAAATATAAAACTTATATCAAGTACAGCATCAGTTGCTTCGTAATGGAACAATTTGCAAATCTACTCTTACGAAGTCTTACATTAATTTCACTTGTAAATGTGTAATAAAACTATGAAAGTTGACTTTCATACCTTTGGAACTATCGGCAAATCGGAATAACTGATATTTGGGTGAGCTGTAAAACTTGTACAGTCGACGCCAAAAATATGTTTACAGTTTTCGCCTTATTACAATGGAATAAGGTGCAAAAGTGTAAACATATTTTTGGCGTCGACTGTACCTATATTTATTTTTTAATTAAGTAAGTTCAGTAACAGCTCATGACAACTACAAAACCCACATTAAATGATAATGAACATAACAATGATGTTGTCGAATGAACTACCAATGTGTCAATTATAAAGTCTCAACCTCACTAGTCAACTATAATCTATGTTTAATCCGACTCGTCCGTCACTCCGTCGGATGATCGTCACGCGTGGGAACTGGATCCCGTGACGTGCGAGTTGCGACGAATTGGCTATAAACAGTATATTACCGCTAATGGCCGCGGGAAGGGCCGCGTACAGGCAGCGACACACGCTGACCGTGATACCTTATCTCGTTGGAATAAGGTTCACGATTGATCAAACTTCTGTTGCCGATGTTCACTGCTTGGCTTGCGTTTGAAATGGCATCTAATCATCTTTGTTCGAGTAAACATGTAGTAGGCACGAAATGAGTACTATGATGTCTGTTGTACATCTAATTGTAATGAGTAATAAATATACAGTCACATTAACAAAAATATTATGTTTCAAATATATAGGCAGGTACAGTATACATTATAGTAATCCTCTAATGTACCCAATTTTATAGGATAAACGTAAAAATATAACCCGATGTCTCTTGAAGTAGGTATTTTGAATATAAGGGGATGAAATTTTTTTACTGAACCATTGGGAATCTTTCCAACTAATGATTGCATTAAAAAATCTTTGCATAAATATGGAGATTTTTAGTGAGCCCATTGATTGGGAAGGTTCCCAATACATTTTCTCTTTCTTCCATGTCGAACAGACGGTTTTAAGAATTCAACATTCCCTTCGATTCACATTTCGATTATGAGACCTACATATACATATATGCGATTAGTATAGGCGTTTTCAATTAGGCATATTATCAGTTCCTCTTCCCGTTACAAAAAAAGATCTAATTGGAGAAGATTTTAATAGTTAATTCTAGTCCTCGAACAAATCGCGATGTTAAATTGTCATTAGTTAGCATAGAATATAGTCGCACCAATCTGATTCCATTGTCGGCAAAGTGCTGGATAATGATTTCCGCCGATGCGACGAATGCGTCATGGGACCATGGTAGTTGCCGCGAGTCTCTCGCAACTATGACCGCTCATCACTTAGCACTTTTTCATTATTCCGGCCTTAGGATAACTTTTTGGTGCTAGTTGGTGGAATTCGGCAACTTACCTATGACGCTCGCGTTTATAAAGAAAAGATAAAACATTTGTTACTTTCTGAAACGAATTGATAGAACACTTCTCAGGATAGTATATTGTGTCATAGCTTCCATTCAATTGAAGGAGTATGCCATGGTTCTTACCTGCATCGGCTACCGTACCCACAGCAACTCCCTCTTAACTGCGATATGTCGGGTACAACTCACAGCATGGACTCAACGCATCGATACATCTTCTCGACCTCCATCCACCACGACCCTCACATATTGCTTCGTGTGTGCGAGCTGTGCGATTAAGAGTATTTGTAACGTATTGTAGCATTGACTCTTACCTGCGTCGGCTGTCGCACCCACAGCCACTGCCCCCTGAACTGCGATATGTCGGGCACAACACACAGCATGGACTCGGCGCATCGGTACATCGTCTCCGCCTCGACGTCCCCGAACCACACTTGGAGGGACGGCGTGAAGTTGTCCCCGGCCAGTTCTAGCATTGCCACGTCCCCGCCGCCGTTTAGGTTGAGCGAGTGGACAAGCGGGACAGGCGTTACTGGGGACCTGTTGGAGAGAGAGGTCATTAGTATTAAGCGTAGCGTAGCGTATACTTAAATGATAGCTTTAATCTGCAATAATGAACATGTTTAGTCATAAGATCTTTGAATGCCTTGAGGCAGAACATAGCCGGACTAATTTATATGTATACCTACCATCTAGCCTAGCATAATTACATTATGTGCATACCTATTGTTCACAAATTAATGATTTGAAGTTTGACTAGCCACCTAGAACATTTTCTTAATGTCTTCCATCGGGCCGCTATTTTGGAATTTAGTACGAGCGCCCGCCGCAAACTTATGCTAGGGGATGTCTGCTCAATACTACGAATATACTTAAACTCAATTCGCATACTAGATTCACATACGACTGACCTTTTTTAAACATTGGTAAGACGGTAGTTGAAAACCGTAAAAAAACATTATTCTAATTTCTTTAAACAAAACACTCGGAAAACATCACGGTCTATTTTTATTTGCTATTTGAAAAATCGTGACGACATTTGTTCCTATTTCCCTACAAACTTCATAATCACAGAGCGTTTTTCACGTTTCGTAAAAGGTTGCTGACATGATATGACTATATGTCTAGTAAGTACCTAAAAATTGTGTGACTGACTTAATTTTTTACCTACCTATATTTTTTATGTGTTAATTTAGTTTCTCGGCGAATCTATATCTAGTCTATCTGTAATGCCGTGTAAATATACTTATAGCAAATAAAATTGGTAAAAAGGTCGGATATATAAAGTTGTAGCCACGTTTATTCTGTCCGTTTATTATTTACCCTGTCAGTAATGATGATGGTGATGATGTCCTCCCAGACGTATCCGTCGACGGCGACATCCTGACAAATCGATTGCATAAGTTATTATTTGCGTGCATGGGCGCGAGTGTGACTCGCTAATCCAAACTTGGTTTTGAAGCCCCTGTCAGTAATTATACAGTTTACTAAAGGCGAACTTTCATTAGTTGCCAGCATTTATCACGATTTTTGATAGAAAACAGTCCAATGAGCATAGAACAGTGAAGTCAGTAGTTTATCATTTTTATCAAGTTTGGAGAACTTTTGAAAGATGAAGACGAGATCAGGTATTCATTCACATTCCTCATTCTAATGCTATTTACAGTAAATCTTAGGTTTTATGCGTTCAACAGAAACATTTGCTATCGCAAAATCTTGCCGAATAGAGATGTTTACAATGTTAAAGTTTGATAAATATCAGTCGCGCTATCTTTGGGAACCGTACATTCATTTTTTCCCACACTTTGTTTAAGTAACATCGCGTTTCCGCTACATTAGGATTGGTTCTAAATAATAGTAACAAATACGCCTATAAAATAATGCTAATAAATAAATATGAATATCTTGAGCGGTACCGTTTGGGCGTATCAGTTTGGGAATAAAAAAAATAAAAAAAAGTGTTTATTTCAGACCAGATGTGATCCATAGAGAGTTAGTTAGTACAAAGAAAAAACTAACAACAACTGTCATTTCATATAAGCTTTGACGTATTTGGTTCATACAGACCTACAGCTTGAGTAAAACAAAAGTCGTCTTTCCTGTGGTTAATAATTAGGGGCTTCCATGCATATAAAAAAAATATTACATTGCATAAAACCATATAAGAGGAGACGCGGTTTAAGCGGATTAAGAAACCAACCAAAAATTTGGCTTCGTGGCCCTTAACTTTGGCAATGTCCACAGAAGAGACGCGACCCAAAACCACTGTATGACCCATTTTTATGGCAAAACTGTCACGTTCAATCCCATTCTAATCGCAGTTTGATAATATCGATGCAGGTGATAATGACAGGTCTAGTCTAGCGGTACAGTCGCACCTATGTATCGCTGGAAAACGTTGCCGTGTGGAACCGCTCATAAACAGCGTTTTCAATGTTTTCTGAAATAGGTATCTGCTTTGTGTGTAGGCTAGCTTATATTTGGGAAAGCTCTGTTACCTACTTAACAGACCTTTTCCATCCATCCAGTTATTAAATTAAAATATAGGAAGTAACTTATTGAAATATTCCGCAATTATCGATTATTATTCGATAGACAGCATGTTATCAGTCATTATTTATATAGTGATACAGCGAGTAGTCTAAATACGAGCGTGGGAGTGTGTGATGTTTTCGTAATTAGGCATGGCCTGGGAATATCGGGACGCATGTGGTGGCAGGGACAATGCGCCCGCGGCCGGCGCGCGCGCCGATGAGATGCGTTGAAACGAATTGACACGTTGCTAATGAGGTTGCAATATTTTTAAGTGATCGATTCATCTATTCACGTCATTTTTTGTCCCACGATTCAAATAAGGGCGCCTGTGGTACCGTAGCTCTTATACGGACGAACCGATTTGAGAGCTGATTTTTTAATCGAAATTCTTGGCTGTCGATATTGATCTAAGCCGTTGTGTCGGGGGGTTTTATTTATTTATTGGTTATTAGACCCGTCATTATTATGTTATTATTCATCTTTTGTCATATCGCAGATGCAATCGAAGCTTTGTTTATCACCGCCTGTTGTATGTCTATCCCTATCCCTGGCCAGATAGCTTGCCAGTGCTGCGTATGAAACACAACATTGTATTTGCTCTTGAAAATTGTGTCTAAAGTTATTAGTTTAGATGTATTCTATAGCGATGCAATGGGGATGTTGACTGATAGTTAAAACAGCAATTTTAATGATGAAACCATAAACAACGCTCGTTTGCATGAAGTTTGTAGGGAAATAAGAAGTTAAGATTTTCTATGGTCAAACTACATCCATTCTTTAAATTTTTTATATTTAAAAATCTTTAAAATAGCAAAAATAAGTTGGAGCGCGATGTTTTCCAAGTTTTGCTCATTGGTAATATAAATAATTATAATTTTTTACTATTGTTGACTACCCTAATGAATATATAATACCTATTATATATCTTGGGAAAACAACGAATTGACGCAGCCTCACCTGACAGGTCCCATGCCTTCATAAAACTGGTACTCCGCCTTATCCGTAGAAATGATAGTCCAGCAGGCGCCATCATTGATCATTTCCTTGTTGGGTTCCTTCGGACAGGGCGTGGCTTGAAACTGGATGATCCGCTCCTGCGACAGGCACAAGTACATGCGTTCCGTGTCCTTCATGTAGAACGCGCACTTGTGCAGCTGCGAGACTGGGTCGTCGGCTTCCAGGAGGGCCATCTGCTTGTCTACCTAAAGGACAAAGGGCGTAGTTGGAGATAAGGATTTCTGTATGTGCGAAAGATACCTACTATAGAAAATATTCAAAACTTAGAAAGAAATATTTAAGTACACACAAATAATTGTCCTGTTAGTCGAATGCGTTTTGTACGTACGTTAGGTCAATCTAAATGTCATTTGTTGTATAGGAAAAACAACAAACGACAATGCCAATGATGACTCGGTGAAACAGTTACGTAATGGGCTTGTTATCAATTTTAACACCAAGCAACAAGCCTATTACCGGGTTTTGAACCCAGGATCGTAAGCTTCAGGCAGGGTTACGTTCCACTAGGACACGCAAATAGATACATACCTATTGCAAGTATTATTTTGTTATGCTGTTCTGCAAGATTGTATTTCCCTCTGCTTGTCTACCTAGAGGACAAATTGGGCGCAAGGTTGGAGGATTTAATATGGATTTCTGAATGTGGGAAAGATACCGGGCATACTTGGAGTTGGTAATGATGTTACGAGATCGATAGCTAGCTAATGACATCTTTTCTACCTACACAAATGTTTATTTTGCAGGTAATTCTATCTTTCGACCTACTGTAGCCATGACCCATCGCATGGACAAGTTTGAGATCTTGACCGGTTTTTAGGGTGAAAACCGGCGAATTTACAATAAGATTAGACTCTAATGTCGAGGGGTCAGGTCCAACATCCCATCAGTGTCCCTCTTTCCCCGGTGCTCCTCTTACGCTCTTGTAAAATTCCTTATTGTGTGTAGCCCGACACGCACTTGGCTGGCTTTCAGACATTCTCGTTAATCGATATGAGCACTCACTAATCTTTACAAAATCGAGCCCATCTGTTATATTGACGACGAATACTTAAAAGGAGTAGGTATTTTACATACTATAGTACCTAGTAGCCTTACTTATTTAAGTAGATATCGTTTAATGTAGTTTTGAGAAGGACGCCTTTGTTCATGTATGTGAATCAATAACATAATAAATAGGTATATCTAGTCCGAAGCTAATTTCACGATCAATATTAAACTAGATACTTTGTTGGAATGTCACAACTTGCAAAAAGTGGGAGTCTGGGCTGATATATTCGAACGTCGGAAAAACAGATGTGAGAATGAGAACATACACGATACTTTTTCCATAGCACAATGGTGGCAAATGAGAGTACGGCCCGCCTGATGGTAAGTCTATGGAGACTCGCAACTCAAGGGGATGTTGATAGTTTAGGGCACCGCCGCCAACTCATCTCATCTATCCTACAGCGCATACTACTATAGATTTGAGGTAGATGATATTCCGCCTCCAAATCAAAACCTTTACTGCCGTCGCCGCAAATGCCTGCTGCATACCATATCATCGCATAAAGAATGATGTAAAGAGGCATCATCACAGGACCTTATCCTATCCTATTCTAGACATTCTACTTCTGTCCGAATGTGTTCGATGGACGGAAGATAAAGATATAAAGTTTTTGATATAAGGTTTTTCTATGTCTATGTCTAATGTGACATTAACTCAAAATAAGGAAAAAACTATCAAAAATAAATTAATACATGTTTTCTAAAGTGGACAACGAGTTGTTGATGACAAAAGTTAATACTTATAGAATAACGAATTCGTCAGAATCCGGCTTGAGTTAGGTATAAGCGGATATACTTACAGCAGATATTTTGACAGTGTTTTTTCTTTTGGTTCTCAGAATTCTGGAGCGAGACACCGTGGGGGAACAGGCTTCAGTGCATTACTCACCCGCGATTTAGTTCCCACATCGTCAACAACAAAGTCGCTTCCCGCTGTCTGTCTGTCCATATATATGCTTAGATTTTTAAAACTACGCAACGGATTTAGATTCGGTTTTTTTTAATAGATAGAGTGATTCAAGAGGAAGGTTTATATGTATAATACATGAATGTATTAAACATATACACACGTGCGAAGCCAGGGCGGGTCGCTAGTAAATAATATATCTAAGAGTAGCCACTTTATAAAAAAAAAGCAAAAAACAAAAATGCTTAGAATACCTGCCAAATTTCACCCAAATAGGTTCCGTATTTAGGCGCGAAAAGGTAAACAAAAGGTTAATTTCGCGTTTATAATATTAGTCTAGACTCTAGAGATAGTTTTAAGACGTACACGTATTCCAGCTGGCGAGGGGGCGAGTCCTCCAGAAGAACATTGGATAGTTTCCATTTCGGAAACCTTTTCAAAGGGTGCAAGTGGAAACAACGTCTAATAGAATGTAATTAACGAGTTCTGACCGGGGTAATCTTTTGTTTAAACTTATACGAGTATTATAAAGAAGAAAAGTCTATAAGGCTGTAACTTTGTAAGAGGTAGGGGGTCATCTTCAGAACTACTCATCAGATTTAAATCAAAATTTCACTTCGGTATGGGCACAGGATATATTTTATCCCGCAGTTTGGCTTGCGTACTGTATACTACGCGGGGGAAGCCACACGGGCAGCTAGTATCTTGCGTATATACTTCTATTGCTGACTGTACCTGTAGATCAGCAGTAATCCGATAAAATGCGTACACTTGGAAAGATCTGTAACGTGATTCATTATTATACCTACTTATAGGTATGTTTGCAGATTTTATCAAGAGCTTGTGCGGTTGGATCTCTCGAACGTCTTCACGTAGGTAAAGGTTGATAGGTAAATAAAAATACATATTCGAATTTCGATCAGGTACTTACCTACGATTGGTTCACCAATCTAAGTGAAGTTATACCTATTTACCGACTTCTAGGGTAACTATGTTTAGTGTGGGATAATCATCATCATCATATCAGCCGAAAGACGTCCACTGCTGGACATAGGCCTCCCCCAAAGAGTTCCAAAATGACCGGTCCTGCGCCACCCGCATCCAGCGGACTCCCGCGACCTTTACCAGGTCATCAGTCCACATTGTGGGAGGCCTACCAACGCCGCGCCTTCCGGTACGTGGTCGACACTCGAGAACCTTTCCGCCCCAACGGCCATCAGTTCTACGTGCAATGTGGCCCGCCCACTGCCACTTAAGTTTAGCGATTCGGAGGACTATATCGGTTACCTTGGTTCTGCTGCGGATAGCCTCATTTCTAATGCGATCACGCAAAGAAACTCCCAACATAGCCCTCTCCATTGCCCTTTGGGTGACTTTGAGCCTTCTTATGAGGCCTATTGTAAGCGACCACGTTTCAGTGCCATATGTCATCACTGGCAACACACACTGGTCAAAGACTCTCGTCTTGAGACACTGCGGAATACTGGTCGAAAAGATGTGCCGTAGCTTCCCGAACGCGGCCCAGCCGACTCGGATTCGACGATTGATTTCTTTCTCGAAGTTGCACCTACCTAACTGGACAGTCTGTCCAGGTATAGCGTATAGCTTCGAGCGTAAAGTGTCCGATTGTAATGGGAGTTGGTACTACATGGACATTTGACATGATTCACATGATCTTCGTCTTATCCATGTTCATTCTTAGACCAACTCGCTCGGAAGCTATACTGAGGACATCGAGCATCGTACTTAAGTCCTCCATGGTCTCAGCCAAGACTACTATATCGTCAGCAAACCGAAGGTGTGTGATGTACTCGCCGTTGATGTTGACGCCTAGTCTTCTCCAGTCCAGAGTCTTGAAAACATCCTCCAGTACAGCGGTGAAAAATTTGGAGAAATAACATCTCCTTGCCTGACTCCCTGCTGCAGCGGAATAGGTTTCAAGCTCTGGTCCTGGAGTCGGACTGACATAGTGGCGTTCTCGTACAAACACTTCAGAACTTCGATATAGCGGTAGTCAACTTGGCACTACTGGAGAAACTGTAATACAGCCCAGGTTTCGACCGAATCGAAGGCTTTCTCGTAGTCCACGAACGCTAATCAGAGAGGCAGGTCTCTTTCAGTCTTATTCTGTATAACTTGGCGGAGCGTGTGGATGTGGTCTACGGTACTAAACCCTCTTCGGAAACCGGCTTGTTCGGGAGGCTGGAAGTCATCTAGCCTGCGTAATAGTAATGCGTGTGGGATAATACATGACTATTTTCGTCCCATATTGCTTTTTTGGTTAAAGGGCCAGGGAGGTTTAAATTCGGTTATGATCTGATGATGGTATCCGTGAGGAAACGTCGGAACTCCTCAAATACTCAAGCATGCATACGGTGATAGGTATGGGTATTTTACAGTCAGCATCTGATAAATAGTAGCAGACATAGTAGCCAAATATATCGCTACACATCTTTGTTACTATTGGGGGAAGGATTTGTCCATTTTGGTTGCTACAATATTTGTCGCTGACTGTACATATATATTTGTTTTTAGTTCAAAAACAATACTGTCTAAGGAGCACGTTTAGGGGTCTGCAATCATTAGTCCATTTTAAAAAGACAATAACCTAACTTCAATTTCTAATTAATGGTTACCTATCTGAATCACTAAATTTCATTTCCCAACTGTATTGTTTGTCCGAATTTTCATTTGTCCTAAAAGCCGTTTTTCTCTGACGTCATGACATTTTCAGGATGATTATAAAACAAACCTAACCTAACATAATGGGTCCTACGCGATAAGTATAAAAAAAATATATCTTAATTATCTTATCTTATCTTAATTGGCGTTTTGGCGAAATGAAAATTCGGACAAACGATACAATTGGGAAATGAAATTTAGTGATTGCGATTGGTAGGTTACCCTAATTAATACCTAAGTAAGTATTTACCAATCTCTTGATTTATTTTAACATCATGACTTGCTATCTAGATGTAACGTTATTTTGTGACGTTACCAAATAAAGAAACTTGAAACATACCTATTAAGTAGCCAAGTAACATAAATCGAACAAGTGTAGGTAGAATATCTGCATTACTTATATACAATACATAATATACCATACACCACTATATGAGGTAGGTGCTAAGCAGGATGTCACGAATTGACAAGTATTTAAGAAAACCGGCCAAGTGCGAGTCGGACTCGCGCACGAAGGGGAACCCGGTACCATTATCTATAAAAATATTTATTTTATTCTGTTTTTTAGTATTTGTTGTTATAGCGGCAACAGATATACATCATCTGTGAAAATTTCAACTGTAACTATCACAGTATCAGTGAGATACAGCGCCTGGTGACAGACAGACAGACGGACAGCAGTCTTAGTAATAGGGTCTCGTTTTACTCTTTGAGTACGGAACCCTAAAAAAAGCGGGTGCCATCAGGCAGTAAAATTAACTAGTTACTGACAAAAACACTTAATAAAAATTGTAAGAAAACAATAAAAATACTTAAGAGGCTGACAAGACCAAATTTGTTGAAATTGATATTATTTGAGCAGTTGTATAAGAAAAACTATTTGTTCTAGCACATCAAAAAAAATATAAGTTAATATTCATCATATTTCCAAGACCGTAGACGGACTCGAAACATAATTGGATGAAATCGGCTCGATAGAAAATAATTGCAAAGATTGGTCTTAAAATCATCTTAAACGGTTCTATGTCCTTATTTTTTTGACGTATGGGTCTGCAATTAAAAACACGAAGTCCACATATTCATACCTAAACCGTAGACGAGCCATATTTCACAAATAATCCACACTTTTTTTTATTTCAATATTTATTCATTATTTTCGTCTAAAACCTGGCCGCTCAAGTAACATTCGCTCTCGCTTACTCCGATACTAATAGACAGTGTGCGAGTTTTAGGTGTTGACAGCGCCTTAAGTATAAGTATGTAACTTAATTGAAATCAAGGAATAACAATTGAAATACCTATTTCACTTTTAACTCTCCTCTAAAAATATTTTTACGTCATACCTGGCCATAAAGTAGGAATTACCGCACGCTATGCGTGCGGAAAACCCCACTTCCTGGCCAGATAGAGACGTAAAATTTTGTACTTACCACGGGCGGTAATAAAGAAAGCCTCAGAGCGCATATTTATCGCCCTTGCCTTCGGCTCGGGCGTCAAATACCTGCGATCTGAGACATTATTTGTTTAACCGCCCTAGGTAAGTAATGTACTATTATGGCATTGGAGTATTTTGATGATGATTTGATGTTTAAAACAATACACTTTTTGTTTTCTGTTGCAATATAATATTGAATTGGGACCATTACATTTTAAAGCTTATGACTAACAACTAAGGTTCAATTTGCCATAGGAATTACCTGACACTTTTGACAAGCTTAGTCAGGCAGCTAAGGGGGGATACTACTATTATATTTCACTATTCACTACTATTATATTTTATGAATGGTTGGGTATATGGAGTGTGATCTGTATGTATAGTAGCTACAAAAATATGTTCAAATAAATACATTATTTTGGCATAATTTGATACATTTTACACACCTAAGGAAAAGCCAAAAGGAAGTGTAATTTTATTAATGTTATTTTGTGCATAATGTGTAATAAATAAGTTACTATAATGTGTCTGTAATATCTGATTTGTTTTATGGCACGAAAGGTTGACCCTCCCGATACCTACTATATGGATGTTTCTGATTATTCTGTTCATTATGGCTATCTTTATAGTGAAGTTTACACATTATTTAGAAATAAACTTACCATTTCATAGCATGTGTTTTGTGTAACATTTTTAAAATATTTGTGTGGCGCAAAAATTTCAATACCAAAACTTTTTATCCTGTTATTTCCAATGGAGAACAGTGATATTTAGTGCAAGCCCAATATGTTTTTTCCTTTCCTTATGAGGTTAAATAGAGAGATGACTATACTTCTGTCAACTATTTAATGACATCATCTCATGTTAAGTTATATTATAGCTTAAATTTGGCTCTAAAGTTATCATGGTAATGATAATATGAGGCTTTTTTTTGTAAGTAAAGGACAGTAGGATTTAGAGTGCTCTCTGGTGTAAAAAAATGGTCTGTATTACCAATATTTTATCTGACACATCTCACAGATCTTTTTAACAAGACTATACAATTGTATATTAATATTGTAGCAATTAGAGAAATATAAGAGCCTAAAGAAGAGATAATAAATAATAATATTTCAGGATGTATAAGTATCCGGGTAATCAGAATATCGTCCGAGTATACCCGCTAATCCTAAAAAATGTTGGGGGAAATTTTTTAAATTTACTCCAATAAATATTGTAAAAAGCTGAACTCTTAATAAGAATGGGTTTATAGATAATCCTGTAAATAAAAGATATCAATGGACAAATCCCCCTATACAGTAAAGCAAATACAGCCCCCATAGATAGAACATAATGAAAATGGGCAACCACATAATACATATCAAGTAAAGTAACTCAATTGTCGAATTAGCTAAAATTACCCCAGTTAATCCCCCAACTGTAAATAAGAATTCAAACACTAAACTTCATAATATAGAAAGGCTGTAATTAATATGAGTACCTACCATGTAAAGTAGCTAATCAACTAAAAATTTCAAAATAAAAATAATCATTATCAAAATAAAATTTGGTGTTCTTACCTTTCTAATTATTAGCCTGGGCAAAGCCATGCCTGTGACGGAGCACACAAGCTTCACTGTGGACCCATAATGGACATATCCATCCCTCACTGCAAACTCCTCCGATTCACTCTCATTGTCATCCAGCAAGTGTATCGTAAATGCTCCCCACTGAGTTGAAGATGCATGGAAATTTCCATTCTCTACATGCAGATATCTAGTCGACACTGTTTGGGACCGTAGTCGATTGAACAAAGCTACCTTTGTCCCACTTGCTATACATAAGTCTGCATTCTTCAATGACTGCTTCTTCTTAGATGGCTTAGATATTACTTTAATTCTCTTACTATTAAATATACCGATGTCGTGTCCGTTTCCATAGAACATCTTAACAGACAGCATAAAGTGCTTGCGTTTGTCAGAGTCTGATATGTACAGGGTTTTAGCTGCGCAATACTGTTTGCCGTTGTTGAGGTCGAGTTGCTGCATGTCCTGGTCTGAGTTCCCGATGCCAATAAAGGCGCAGAGCTGAGCCGCCTGTTCCGTCTCGCCCTCGCGCAGCATGCGCTCGCGCCGCAGCCGCCAGCCATCGCCAAACAGGTATATACAGGGCGGAGGGCAGAAGAAGCGCTTCTCGTTACCGTACGACTTCTGTGCGACCTTAGCGTGCAGTATGACGACGATCATGTCGGCGCGGTCACGCAGGTAGCGCTCCATGGCCTCGCGCGTGAGGCGGCGCTCCTCGGGCCGGTAGGCACCGGCGCCGGGCCCGGCCGCACTGGCGTAGCGCGGGAACAGCGCGCCGTGCTGCGGCGGCGGCGACCCGCCCGTCGGCGCACCCACCGCGCCGCCCAGGCCGCCCGCGCCGAACTGGTGCGGCATCCTCGCCACGGCGCCACCTCACCGGTTGCCCGCGGTCCTCGCCTCCCGTCTGCTCAGAGGCATCACCCCGGCCCCGGTACACTAGCTGGATCCCGCCGGCCTCGACCGCCTCATCGTGTAAACGATCAAAGGAGACAGAGTGGCGTCCCTCCTTATCTACGTTAGTTGTTTACGTCCGTCGAATGCGATGTTGAGTTCGTCGTTCCTCCGACCGAACCAAAATAACGAACGAGCGGGCGATCCGTCCGACGCGGATCGATACACTTTTTATTATTCACGACACTAAAGATTAATAACGATGGGAACTGCAACACATTTCTTTCAAAAACACCTGTTCCGAGTCAGAATTTTCGGACAGTACAGCCAACATTCCACGAATTGTAAATTAATAATTCCAATCTGTATGCGAATTCTGACTCGCTGCAATCTTTTTTTTAATAATATCCAACTAAAATTTAGTAAAAAAGAGTTAACAAAACTTGTGTTTATCTCGTGATAAATTCGACAACGCCAGAAATGTGAACATTGTGAACTGTCAAATAACCATAGACTAAATAATGCCGAACACAACTAACACAAGCGTGTTGTCGGTGTCGACTGCACGCGCACAAACGAATCACAGGAATGATCGCAGGGGTCGGCCGCCGAATCGCCTGCGGAGCGCCGACTGATCTGACAGCCGGTCGGTCGGTCATAGGATAGATAGGATGTGGGGTTACGCATGGGGCGTGAGAAAATAAAGTGTGGGAAAGAGTGGGCGTCTCGACGTAGTAAAACATTTGATACGTTGTAGTGAACCAAACACATATTTATGAACGTGATGCACCAGTAGGTAGCATTTCAATTGCACCTGTGTGCGTGATAAATACACGGAGTTTACGAACGAAGCGAAAAGGTTGCGATGAGTGAGGAAGAGACCGACGATTGACCGGAGATCTCGTGGGAAACGACCCGTGTTATGTTCTAATACATGTATTTTGTTAGTTGAGCATGTTTATGAAACAAAAAGTGTGTTGTGGAATTTAATCGCGTGCGATGGGAGTCACCGGGCTGTGGCGGCTGGTGGAGCCCGCGGGGAAGCCGGTGCCCGTCGAGACACTAGAGAACAAAGTGCTGGCTGTCGGTACGACCACTTTATTCAACTACCGACACTGAACATACTGTATAAATATGTTGTATGACAGTTTTAATTAAATAACATGATTTTCCCACAGATATTTCAATATGGTTGCACCAGGTTGTGAAAGGTTACCAAGATGCCAAGGGAGCCCCTTTGCCGAATGCCCATCTTATAGGCCTCTTCCAACGTCTCTGCAAATTACTTTATTTCAGAATAAAACCTGTGTTTGTTTTTGATGGTGTTTTTCCAGAGTTGAAAAAAGAAACAATTGTAAGTCTTATAATCACTCAACTGGACAAATATTTGTGAACTTTGTGATGTACTTTTATTTTCCATAGTCTTGCCCCTGATTGCCTGTGATGGTCATATTTTGTGTCTAAGGATAAATATTCATTCCCTCAACTACAACTTCCATTCATTAAATATTTTTGTCTAGTCATTAGACTAATGCACATTTGAATAACGGTCTTGGTTGTGAAATGTTTAGTCAATAGTAGTCAATACCATACGGCCATACCACACTTTTCTTCAGCTTGAACAATTTCAACATGTGCATGCTGTCATGGCAGAATTAAATTAAGTATTGAATGTTTTAGGCAAAACGGCAAGATAGCAAAAACAAGTATCATTCAGAGTCTGAGCGCTTAAAAAGAGAGCTGGCTGTGTTACTCGGTAAGAAAACTGCAATTGGCAGCTTGCTGGGGAAGCAAATATCTCCCACAAAGAAAACCAATCCAGCCAATAATGATACTGATGACTTGTTCAAGCTGCCAGCTCTGCCACAGAGAGAGGAATCTGAGTCAGAGTATGTAGCATATAGTTATATCACTAACTTATTATGTTACTACAAATAATTGACCAATAGACATGAACTTTATAAAAAGGTCCACATAAATCATCTTTCCTTAGGTCATCAGATGATGGAGACACCTCCAGTGGCTCCATTGTTGATTTACATTCTGTTGATCTTCAATCGGACAATTTCAAGACCTTGCCAGCGAAAGATAAATATGACTTGCTTCTTGAATTGAAGGAAACAAGGAAAATGAATTCATGGGGTAAACTACACACATTGCCAAAGAAAAGTGACAACTTTTCTGATTTTCAAGTGAGTAAATTAACAAAGAAAATGTGCATTAAGGAAGTGAAAATGTAATCTACTTTTCTCCGATTTTCTGGCAGTGCTTTTCACAGATAACTACATTTGCTAGTGAATATGGCTGTTAACTGACAATTTGATACATAATTCTATGGATAAAGGTTAAATTCCTAACTATTATTTTAGATGCAGAGATTACTGAAGAGAAGAAAGGTGCAGGAGTGTATAGAAGAAACAGAAAAAGAAATGGGAGATGTTGGAATGTCAATGAATGATTTAGAATCATTGCTAAATGCAGAGGGCATTGACACGAAGATAGAGAGCCTACCCACTCGACGCATTGCGTCCAATAATAATACTAGGTATTTGCTCATAAACAATGTTAGAGAAGCTTTGGCAAAAGCTAAGGAAAGGAAAGAGGCCGAAAATAAACCACAGACAAGCACTAGTATTCAAAATAATGTATCTCTTCCTGCAGAAGAAAAATCTTCAGCTACAAATGATGAATTAGAGGATGACCTACAGAGAGCTATAGCTATGTCTTTAGAATGTGTTGATGAACCTAATTCCAGTGCTTGCCAATCTAAGACTGATGACTCTTGGACGTCAGTTTTAACAGATACAGATTACTCAGATGCGAGTGATTCTGAAGGCGAATTAGAAGAGCCTGACATATCCACAGCAAAGGCTTATATATTTCAATATAGTGATTACACTCATTCAGCTATTGAAAAAATTATCGCTCCTCGATTGAAACGTGGAAAAACTAAACCAAGAATTAACCAAGTATTAGAAGAAATTAATAAAGAAAAGTCTATCATTATTGATAATATAGCACTGTCTTCTAGTGACGAAGAATCTCGACCAGAAATTCGTCACTCTAATAATGCCATTACAGCAAGTATTGAGAGTGAGCAGCAGGTGGAAATTGATGATGAAACAGAGAATGTAGAGTCTACTCAAGCTTCAGTTTTGTTTATTGAAAATGTGGAACGAGATGTAATATCTTTAGACTCTAGTATAGAAGAGCTCATTGAGGAAAAGAGTAGAATAATTGTTACAGAGAAAAGTATCAAAGCTAAATATGTAGAATCTAGTGATAATGATGAAATTGAAGAAGTACATGAAAAAGTAAAACAAGCAACAAATGCCACAGAAGAAAGTATTTATGTTAAGGGTTTAGAAACTAGTGATACCGATGATGATTTTGAAGAAGTTCCTGAAGTGGAAGATAAATCGCATAAGCCTGTTGTAGAACTTACGCTAAACGTTGGTGATGTTCTGAATGATGAAGATGATATATTTGCTGATGTTTTCTCACCGTCCACCGGCACTAACGAAAGCAATATCACAAAAAATCCTGCAGAAAGTATTTTAGAGACAATTGTACCAAAGAAGGAACTAGCCGATAATCAAGATGAAATCATAAATCAGCACGATTCAAAGTTAGATGATTGCGCCGTGCAAGAAAAGAAAGCAGCGGAACTCGTAGGGCTTGAGAACAACGATTTAACTACTAAGGATCATGTTTGTAATGCTAATGTTAGTTTGGCACGAAAAGAGCCAGCATTGAAACTGTTACAAGACTTACCATCAACTCTACAACCAGATAAACAAATGGATAGTATGAGTAATAGTACAGTCAACAATACAGTTGAAATAGGGAGTAACGCCATTACCACTAGCAATGAAGAAACTAACAAGGAATCTGTTGACAACAATAAACTAGTGGAAACAAACAAAGAGCCAAAGGCAACTTTAACTACCGAAAAACTGACTTCAATGGTAGAAGAAATTCGAAATGAAGAACAAGATTTGATCAAAGAAAAGGGTAGACTGGATCGCATTGGTAGGAATATTACAGAACAAATGACTAAAGAGGCTCAAGAACTGCTTCAAATATTCGGAATTCCATACATCGTCGCACCAATGGAAGCTGAAGCGCAGTGCGCATTTCTGGAGAGTGTGAAGTTGACAGACGGCACCATCACAGACGACAGCGACATTTGGCTATTTGGAGGGCAAACCGTTTATAAGAATTTCTTTAATCAAAAGAAACATGTATTGCAGTATATATCAGAAAGGATAGAAAAGTCTTTCAGTGAGTTTTCAAGTCTTGATATTTATTCATACTAATGTTGTAAATCTTTATATCAATAATGTGTTGTATGACCTTTCAGATTTGAACAGGGAGCAGTTGATATTGCTGGCGCTTTTAGTTGGAAGTGATTATACGACAGGAGTAGCCGGCGTGGGCCCTGTTACCGCCATGGAAATTCTGGCTTCTTTTCCTTTCAACAAGAAGCAAGTGTTCGCAGAAACATCCAAACAAGTCAGATACGCGAAGTTATTAGACGGGCTGAAGGAATTCAAACTATGGGTCAAAGCAGGAAAGAGAACTGATAACACAAGTTTGAAGAAAAAACTAAGAAATGTTACTGTATCAGATGACTTCCCCAGTGTGAGAGTAAGTCTAATACGTTTCTAAATAGGAAGAGCTAATTTCTGGCTTTTGCAAGAGTACTCTTGAGCTGTCCGATTCATGTTATTGCCGTCCACGTATTACCTACTTGACCTACTTCCAAATAAATAGATCTTATACTGGTATTTTATGTGCTTATCTTTTTAGGTGGTTCAAGCATACCTGGAACCAAATGTTGAGAAAAGCGAGGACAAATTTACATGGGGAGAATTAGATGTAACTGTGTTGAGGGACTACACCAAGAGCAAATTTGGTTGGTCTCAACAAAAATTTGATGAGATAATTAAACCTGTTTTGGCAAGAATGAAAGAACGGAAGAATCAAAAGACTGTGCATGATTATTTCAAAAGGAAAGTTGAATTCCAAACATTGGAGGATCAAATGAGTAAGAGAGTGAAGGCAGCTGTGCAGAAAATGGCTCCAGGAGGGCCGACTGAGGAGACAAATCCCAGTGAACTAGACATTGTGAAACCTACTAAGAAACGAAAGAAAGTTGTCAAAAATCCTACGGAAAGCGAAGCAGGGCCTTCCAAACCAAAACAAAGCAAGAAACAAGGAGTAGATTCAAATGTCGTCAAAGTCGTATCAGAAGTTAACAATGGTGAAATGGGTATCGAAATAAACATACCAAAGACCGATAGATTCCAGGAGATTATTCCACAAAGAGAAAAAGATAAACAGCATCTGCTCGAAAATAAGATGAAAGCTATTGAAATATTCAGAAAAAGTACAATAGACCGTAAGCGGAAGCCTAAGAAAAGGAAACCTAACTTGCCGAAAGACAAGGCAGATCTCTCAGAGAGCAGTAGCAGTGATTGAGTTGGGCTTTGTTATTTCCATACTGCAAGTACAGTCACAGTCAAGGTCACCAATATGTATATACCCAACGTTGCAAAAATACGTATACAACAACCTTACTTCCGTAGTTAATAGGGTATGTATATAGTCTATTCGGAAGTGTAAGAGTAAATTCGGTCATACAAACGCATTAACGCAACCAAAAATCGACTTTATGTTCTAAATTTAAAGTAGTTTTTTGCTTACGTTTTTATGGCACGATTTACATGTTTCTGTAAGTTTGTGGTGTATACATATTGGTGACCTTGTCTGTACACTCAGCGTCAAATACTCTGTAGCAGTCAAAGTGGCCAAATAGTTCGGTACACCATACTAAACATATGGTGTACCGAACTATTTGACGCTAAGTGTACTTATTTATAAAGGTAAAATAAAATATATTTTTATAAAATAGTCCATTTTATTGTTTACATCAACTTTTTAGGTTAACTTAGAAAGGTTTTTAAAACATAATTGATTAATTATTACATTTAATGACGATTTGTAAACACACAATATAACGCGATAGATAAAATTAAGGTCACTAAATCATTACCTACAACGCAACGGTCCAATTTTAATTTCGAATTGGTATTTTTTATTGCCAACTATACAGGAGCGACGGCCTACGCTGCTAATTTGGTATAATTTTAGATATGTTATAAGTACTTATTCATTATATTTCTATCTGTTTGTCGCAGGGATAGATTGAAACCCAAAAGGATATTATCAATTCGCTGCGTGTTAAAATGGCAACCCCATGATTACACCCTAAAACAATCAAGTGATTTGAACAAGGGGTTTGTGAAAAGACGGCATTTGTTACTTTTGACGTATTTCCATTTTTTTGTACCACGTCGGTGGCAAACAAAGCTTACGGCCCACCTGATGGTAAGTGATTACCGTAGCCTATGGGCGCTTGCAACTCCAGGGGTGTTACATGCGCGTTGCCGACCCTTTAAGAATGTATACACTCCTCTTTTGAAGAACCCCATACTGTGTTCCATATACTGATCAGTTATTTGATCAATTTAAACTGGTTCAATGAAACAATGAAAATTACACTGAATTAATGCACTGAATTCTAGGCAGTGTATCTTTAAATGTACACATTTTATAGCCACCTTTTTTGTATTTATTGTGCTCTATACAGCGCGACCGGGGCTTAAGCGACCCCAGGACGCTCAACACAAGTCGGCTCTCCATACAAACGTAACTTGGTTCTCATTTCCCAGATCGGATCCCAGTTTTAAACTATCCCTACAACATAATATCCATCTGTTGCCTTTTTACAGCTTAACCATAGGTAGTTCAGGACCATGGCTATTATAAAACTGTAAGCGCGTCTTACGAACAATAAATAAAACTATAACATGTATAAGTTATGAGTTGCAATCATCCATGAACAAAGTAATAATAAAGATTAAATTTAACGAAAAAATATTGTGTGTGGAATAGAGCGTGTCTAACAAAAGACAGCTACAATAGAATAGAATCCATAGATTTACTTGAGATTATTTGAGTTGGCCGAATAGCATAATCTCAAATTTGCAATGAAATAAAATTAAAAAGTAGTGAATTTGTTTTATTCATAGGTTACCACAACTAAATAATACGTTTCTGAACAAAACATTAGCAATGATAACAAGTGTCAATCAAGCAGGGAATGACAGCTGTCAGTGCTGTCAGATCATAACCTATAATTTTTTGATGTTGAATGCCAAGACGTTGTGTCACAATTTGATGTTTATAAACAAAAGACGGTTGCTGTACAGGCCTAGGTGTTCAACATTTCATTGCAAGTTTGAGAAAAAATAATTTTAACTAAAAAATAGTGTGTGGAATACAGCGTGTTCAACAAAAGACAGCTACACATAGAGTAGAATCCATAGATTTACTTGAGATTATTTGAGTTGACCGAATTGCATCAAAGTAGTCCATTCAAAAAGCAACCCTACCGTCCAATGTAGAAGGTTCCAATAGGGAACTTGCATCTTATTATTTTATTACAAAAATCAAAAATATACTACTGTAGCATTAAAACTTTCTTATTATTTATTTTTCTGATGTTATATGCATTTGAAATCTACACGCACCGGCACCCCCCGAAAACGCTCTATATTAAACGGGCTTATGCTATGACGTCACAGCATATATTATCGGCGCGTTTACTAATTTGCAATTATCTCCACAAAATTTGCGTTTAAGTCTATACTTGTCATACAATATATCATTTCTAATTTAATATTCTGTGTAACTGTTGTTATTTTATAGAAAGAATAAAAAATAATTTTTCGTCATTTTAACGTGAGATAAAACTAATAGTTTTTTTTTCTTTTGTATGATATCTCTACGTATATCCGCATCGATTGAGTGCAATTTATTCGAAATTGAAGTCCCATGCAAGTTCCCCATTCCAATGAGTTTTATAAAAACTCGGCCATATTAAATAATCCCAACCATACAACCGTCACCAGAAATGGCTGTTAGACTAGATGACATTCCAATCGGCGGGTATAATCCCCGATGCGTAAGTAAATCTAAGGGCCGGTTGCACCAACTTACGATTGCAGACCGATTCAACGTTAAATATGGCGCCGGCAGCCGTCATTGCATAGAAACTTGTCAAACTTTCCATACATTCAGAGTTTTTGACCATAACGCACACTACGCGTGCGGAAAATCCCACTTCCTGGCCAGGGAGAGACGTAAAACTTTATACTTACCACGGGCGGTAATAACGAAAGCCTCCGATCGCAGTAATGTACTATAACGAACACCGCTTACGATTAGACAGTTTGGTGCAACCCACCCTGAGGGACTTGGCACACACGGAATTTTCATTCGGTTTCCGTACGGAATGACATGTGCAAGTGAGACCCGTTCCCACCTGTCATTCCGTAAGGAAACCGAATGAAAATTCCGTGTCTGCGGCCAGCCTTAGACGGTTGCCAGTTCATGTGTGTCATGTTTAGATACGGAATTTATTACTATTCCAATATAACCTTTATGGTTATGTCTCTCGTTTTTCTATACCGAGGAAATTGCCACACTAACGGGTCACTTGACTGGTCTAAGAAACGTATACTGATGTAGTTCATAATGGTTTCCCATCGTATTTGTCATGCTACTTCAGTCAACCTCAGTACTGTTTGTACTGTGACCGACTGAAATAGCAAGACACGTTCGTACGTTTCCGTGAAAATACGATGGAAAATAATTATGCACTAGGTATATCTGTAAATACATTCGATCGATACTAGTACGCCAGATACACAACAGCCCAAACAATATTTCCAAGAAGGTAGATTGTGCAACATTTCTGAATTTAACCCGAATTATTTATATAAAACCATTCTCACCTCCAAATGTTACAAAAACATAATTGCGAATACAATTAATGTGGTAAACAATTAATAACGCACATGACATCATGACAATGCAAGCTAGACACAGACAATAGCGTGATGCAAATTCAAAATACACAGATTGTAAAAATAATGGCTTCGTCATCGCCATTCGTTTAAACTTTATACAAAATAAAGACCTTATAAAGTAACTGGCTGAATACAACAATGCAGTAGACAGAATATATACTAAAAGTACAGAAAGATCATTCTTGAGGATGACTTTAAACCCGATGGTCGACACGAAAATTTACCTTTTTCTCTTATAACACATGCTCCTTGAAGCTCGCTAGGGTTATTTTGTCATCCATGACTCACAATAGCTCATTCACAGACTTTACTTGGGTTAGAAGGTTAAGGTTCGTTTTAGGTATGAATGACTGGTATCACAAGTCCTTACATCTATTCTAATGTGCGAGCAATATTATTGAATAGAGACCTCGATATATCGACAACAAACAGGTTCAAACCAAATCTAAACGAAAGCAGAAGCAGCAAAGTTGACTACCTTGTCTCAATTACTAACATAACTTTAAAATTAGTTTTACTGTTATTTCAATTAGTAGGTACCGAATCTCGTCCAGTGGCCCTTTCACGAAGGTACTACTTACAATGTAACAAATCTGAACAGGCAACACAGATCAAATGGGAAGTACTTACTGGCGAAGCACCCCAGTATTGCCAATTTAGACTTAAAATTGTAGCTTCATTAAACCGGCCACAGCTGCTTCTGTATTCGCCATTATATTCAACTCATAGATTGCTATAATTATCTCGCTTACCGCCCCTAGTAACCATCAAACTCACCGAACATAACATTAAAAAGTACTGCCATCCAAGTGACCAAATACAATACAAGTAAAGTAGTTATTAATTAAATTGGATAATCTAATGTACATTCACTGAAATTTTGAGATCCGGCCGTAACTTTACTCATTTTTAGGACGTTTTAATGTCATACCACATAACTTTACATATATATTTATTTACTATGTATACCCGCAGTCGCACGTGCGACCAAAGCGCAAAACGCCCTGAATGTACATGAATCCAATTTTACACTTGAGATGGTTATTATTCAACTGCGATGAGTTAGGGATTGGAACAGGCAGTTCATATAATCTTTGAAGTATTTATGGCCTCCAATTCCACTAATCGCGGTTAAATAATAATGTTAAGCGTGCGCAGTAAGCTCGATTCTCCTAACAAACGTAGTTACACTCATTTAAAAACAACTAGCTAGTTTGCTCTGAAACTTTGTACTTAGAATAAGTTAAGTACCATCCAGGTCTGTAATTAAATAGTTTATGCAGGTTTAGATACCATAATAAAAAAATACAGCAAATTTAAGTTTTTCATACAAAACTTGTTTCTGTTGTATTTCGTTTGTTTTATAAACTGGAGCCATTTAAAACTAGATATACCAATATGCAAAGTTTCGTTACAATTCAACACGTAGTTTTAAAGAGAACGAAACTCCGTTTGTATGGGAAGATGAAATTCGGCCGAGCTTACTGCACTCTTAACGGATCGGCAGACAGCCTTACGAGACGCGCACTGCATCAGACTAAGCATCGCTTAGACCAACCAGCCTAATCTACCTTAACTACACTGTAAATCTTCCGCACAAACCAGAAGCAAGCCATGAAGCCAATGGTCCCCGTCAGAAGGAAGAACAGGAATACCATAATGAGTGTGTACCCGAAATACAGGAAGGTGGATGCGGCGTCCTCTATATTAAGTTTGGTGAGGAAGTAGTGGCAGCAGTAGACGAACAGATAGCCGGCCGTGGAGCCGGACGAGAGGAACGCGCGCCACCACCAGTGGTAGTCCTCGGCGCAGAGATGGAAGTAGCACAGCAGGATCGTCGTCTCCGAGCACGTGATCACCAGGATCACGAACACGAGGAACAGGAACCCGAACATGTAGTACATCTGGAACATAATCCTTACCTTACCTTAATATAGACAGGGACCTCTCAACAACCTACCACAACTACTAACAAAAAGATGAATGACGTCCAACTGCTCAAATTCAGCATCAAATCTGACAAGTTCTGACAAGTGACAAGTTTTCTATCTGTAATTTATTGTATCAGGCGTTACTTTGCGGAAGTTTATGATATATTACGAGAACAATATTCCTTTGCTGTTCCGCTAAAAAACGTGCTGGTCGATCAGCGGAGATCAAATGCAATTATTTGCGTATAAATATGCAAATAATTACAGCAAACCACCACCAATAATGAAAAAACCTCGACACGTGTTTCGCCCCCCTACGAGGCATCATCAGGAGATGCTGGCAGGAGATGTTGCGTGCGCCACGTCCACTGAGCAATTGGCAAAGTGCCTAAGCAGCAAAAAGCCACATACGGAAAAAAAAAGTCCCCGTCTCTTATTTATATTCTCTTTGTCAACAACATCACAGAACACTAAATAGTATAGGCGCGCGATTTGCATCGGGACCGGTGTCGCCACCTCGTCGTCTCCACCGAGCCTACAACACGGCGTGAGGGTGACGTTGGTGCGAAAGCTTGAGCGCATGCTCACACTCTAGTGGCGCGCGTGCCACGCCCACATCGCCATTCTATAATATTAAGTGTTCTGTGAACAACATGCAATAGTTGGAGTGAGACCGCAATACATACACAGGCAAATATTGTCTCAAACCCTTCTAAAGTAAGCGCAAATTGAAAACGAAAAAAAATTTAAACAAACAATGTATTGAATTTGACATATTCAATATCAAATTAAATAGGTACATTGTTTGTTTACATTTTTTTCGTTTTCAACTGGTGCTTACTTTAGTCGGTGTGAGATAGCAATGCATGTTTTCTTATGCTTTTTTTAGAATATTGCTTCTGAGCGTTTTTCAAAAAAGTGTACAAAGCTATTTCTTTTTCAGAATTCGTTTTTTTTTTGTTTTCTTACTCAGAATCTTTGATACTATCGATCCTCATACAAGAAAAAAAGTGTCCATTCCAGATCGTCACATTTTTGTATGCAGGGTTTTTTTATTTATATGGTCGAGACGCACTGGAAGAAAAAACTTACATAGTAAAATCTGGGACACATTTTTTCTTGTATGAGGATCGATAGTATCAACGATTCTGAGTAAGAAAAACCAAAAAATTTCGAATTCTAAAAAAAAAAAGGTTTGTACACTTTTTTTGAAAAACGCCCTTCTAACTTTAGAAAATTGGTGTGATAAATTGCATCGTGCCGTTTGTTATAGTGTCTTAATAGACACTATCGTACCTGGCTGGACCACAGGGAGTTGAGTATGAAGAAGAGCTGTATGAAGATGCAGCCGAACGGCAGCACGCCTCCCATCACGACCCCGGGCACTGCCTGAGTGTACAGCGACTGTTCCGGGATCTGGCGCGGGATCTGGTTAGTGCGCACTGGGTGGTCCAGGATCTACAAATTACGGGAGCATTCATCAGTACAAAATCATACACGTAGGTTTCAAAAGCAATGCACGGTGGTATTTAAGCCCACTGGTTTTATGCATGGACTGTAACTACTGTAAGGAATCACTGGTGTATTATTTTTGGCAGTAAGCCCTCAACAACTTGCGCATTGAAAGAAAAAGCTCAAAGCCCCTTCAACGAAATTCAGAAACTTGTACGTATGCGTACATTTTTCGACAAAATAATGCGTAAGTACGAGAAAAGTCGAGGGGGCCACTTGCCTCTTGTGTTACTCCATACATAACCCTATACAGTGAGCTTTTTGATTCAATAACAAAATATACCTGAAAAGAACTGTTTCCTTCATAGTTCAAATTTTGCGTGACTTATGGAACAGCCTCATCATCATCATCATCATATCAGCCGAAAGACGTCCATTGCTGGACATAGGCCTCCCCCAGAGAGTGCCACAATGAGCGGTCCTGCGCCACCCGCATCCAGCGGACTCCCGCGAGCTTTACCAGGTCATCTTATTCACAATCTCGGGAAAAAGTGCCAACTGAACAATAAGTGTAACGCGTACACAACAGCTAATATCCTTCTCTGTATAATCTAGGTAAATCTTTCATGTATTACCAACCCTAACAGAAAGCAATAGAGTTGTAAACAGCTTACCCTCTTCCTAAAGCCGAAGTAAGCGCCGATAAAGGTGAGCGGTACAGAGACGCCGAACCACAGCGCGAGCAGCGCCAGCAGCGTCGAGAAAGGAATGGCGGCCGACGAGCCCTTGCCCCACAGCACCAGGTTCATTATGTAAACAGCTTACCCTCTTCCTAAAGCCGAAGTAAGCGCCGATAAAGGTGAGCGGTACAGAGACGCCGAACCACAACGCGAGCAGCGCCAGCAGCGTCGAGAAAGGAATGGCGGCCGACGAGCCCTTGCCCCACAGCACCAGGTTCATTATGTAAACAGCTTACCCTCTTCCTAAAGCCGAAGTAAGCGCCGATAAAGGTGAGCGGTACAGAGACGCCGAACCACAGCGCGAGCAGCGCCAGCAGCGTCGAGAAAGGAATGGCGGCCGACGAGCCCTTGCCCCACAGCACCAGGTTCATTATGTAAACAGCTTACCCTCTTCCTAAAGCCGAAGTAAGCGCCGATAAAGGTGAGCGGTACAGAGACGCCGAACCACAGCGCGAGCAGCGCCAGCAGCGTCGAGAAAGGAATGGCGGCCGACGAGCCCTTGCCCCACAGCACCAGGTTCATTATGTAAACAGCTTACCCTCTTCCTAAAGCCGAAGTAAGCGCCGATAAAGGTGAGCGGTACAGAGACGCCGAACCACAGCGCGAGCAGCGCCAGCAGCGTCGAGAAAGGAATGACGGCCGACGAGCCCTTGCCCCACAGCACCAGGTTCATTATGTAAACAGCTTACCCTCTTCCTAAAGCCGAAGTAAGCGCCGATAAAGGTGAGCGGTACAGAGACGCCGAACCACAGCGCGAGCAGCGCCAGCAGCGTCGAGAAAGGAATGGCGGCCGACGAGCCCTTGCCCCACAGCACCAGGTTCATTATGTAAACAGCTTACCCTCTTCCTAAAGCCGAAGTAAGCGCCGATAAAGGTGAGCGGTACAGAGACGCCGAACCACAGCGCGAGCAGCGCCAGCAGCGTCGAGAAAGGAATGGCGGCCGACGAGCCCTTGCCCCACAGCACCAGGTTCATTATGTAAACAGCTTACCCTCTTCCTAAAGCCGAAGTAAGCGCCGATAAAGGTGAGCGGTACAGAGACGCCGAACCACAGCGCGAGCAGCGCCAGCAGCGTCGAGAAAGGAATGGCGGCCGACGAGCCCTTGCCCCACAGCACCAGGTTCATTATGTAAACAGCTTACCCTCTTCCTAAAGCCGAAGTAAGCGCCGATAAAGGTGAGCGGTACAGAGACGCCGAACCACAGCGCGAGCAGCGCCAGCAGCGTCGAGAAAGGAATGGCGGCCGACGAGCCCTTGCCCCACAGCACCAGGTTCATTATGAAGAACAGGGAGAACACCACACTGGAGGGAACAGAACAACATTACATAATGACCACTAAATAGTACATTACATCAGAGGCCGGGAAAACACCTCGTATCTCTATCTTATCGCTACGCTCGGCCGTCTATACCTACTTGGCCGGAAATCCGTTTTCACGCCCAGGCATGTATAGTGCTTTTCTCAAACATGCAATGAAATACATAAATGAAAACTCCTCAAATCAAACTTATTTTCATGGCTGAATGCCGTGATGCTGTTCCACAAATAGTGGAATGAAAATTAAAACGTTCGAGTCGTCTGTCGCGCGGCGTTGCGTGCGCACGGTTCATTGTGTACGCCGCGAGGTGAACTTGTTAAAAATGGTTTCGAACGTACTTATGTGCAAAAATTGCAATATAGTGATCTGTGAGGTGCTGGCATTTATCCAGAACAAAATTCAGGTGATGGGAGAGGAGAGCTTGGTGCGGATCTGTACCACGGCCTTCACCGCCGCGGACATCGATGCTGCTAAAAGCTTATTGTTTGACTCAGTGCCATCTAAATTGCGCAAGATTACCAGGAAACGCGAAGGAAAAACTCAAAGAGATCTAGATGACATAATTTGTTTATTTAAACAAGTGGACCCTGAATGTATTCCCATTTTTGTTGCTCGGGAGCTTCACAAGTTACCTCCACTAACTTTTGATCACATCGATGCGACAAGGCTTCTTAAAGATATTGTAATCATTCAGAGTGAGCTAAATAATATAAAACAGACTTATGCGACCATAGAGGAAGTTAACCGGGTAAATAATGAGATAGACATGTTAAAGGCCGCATCGATCGTTAACAACTTCGACTGCAACGTTAATACCAGAAGAGGAGCATATTTAGCCCAAAGCATAAGCTATGACGGTGGCAGCGGCCCCATGGGTTTGACTCTTATTAACAACAATGATAGTGAAACGAGTATGCATAAATCACCTGATCATAATGAGTCATTATTGCAACGGTCGTTGTCTCAAGCCGGCGACAATGACATAAATAAGAAGGAGGGTAGTTATATATCTACGCGAGCGGATATGCCTGCGCTAACGGAAAAAGTCGCGCCGTGCACGGCCGCTACTAAGCCAGGCGCTGTGGCGGGGGAGCGGGCGGCGGGGGAGCCGGCCTGCACTACGAACGAAGTACCAACTGACAACGCGCCGGCGGAGGAGAGCGCTCGACCCCGTACCATGAAACGGCGTAGAAATAAACGCCCTCGTACCAAGCCATTACAGAATATTGAGCCTATGTCACCTGTTACTATAAACAGTATAAGCAATAATACGCGTTCCAGTGCTCGGACTATGGCTGAAGTTGTGAGCTGTGGTGAATGGAAAAATGAAAATGTAAAGCCCTCGGACGACTATATTTTAATCCAGAGAAAACGATTAAAAGATCGTTTTGTAGGAAAGTTGGGAAAAGCTCAAAACGACAGCAATTCTAAGTTTAGGGCTGCTAAAAATCTGATCGAACTTTTTATCACGAATGTGCATAAAGACGCTACAGAGGATGACATTAATGAGTATATTTTAATGAAAACACAATTGAAAGTTAAGTTGGAAAAAGTGTCCATGGTGAGAGATAAAGGTCACAATGCCTTCAAATGTCATGTTCCTTATGCCAAGCTGAAGTTATTCATGAATGACAACTTATGGCCAGAGGGGATCTCATTCAGACGGTTTGTGAACTTTAGTGTGAAGCGAAAGGAGGTAGAACTACCACAAAATGGATCATAAAATAATATCATTCAACTGTAAATCGGTTACTAGATCTGTGGAGTGTATCAGGTCAATGACACAATCAGCTGATATTATCGCTATCCAAGAGCATTGGCTGATGCCACATGATATACCGTTTCTTGGTTGCATCAGCCCGGACTTCAGCTATACCGGAAAATCAGCGATGGATACGTCTGCTGGGATTTTGCGAGGAAGGCCGTACGGTGGAGTGGCGATAATGTGGCGTAAAAGTGTGTTCACGAACGTCTCGGTAATCCCGTGTAGTAGTGTGCGTATCACAGCAATAAAAATTGCGATGTCAGGTCGTTCAGTTATAATTGTTTGTGTCTACATGCCTACGGACTGTGCGGATAATTTTGTACATTTTACGGAGTGCTTGAGTGAAATAAGTGCATTGATTGAGAGCGAGAGCGTAGAATCCGTTATTATTTTGGGAGATTTCAACGCGCACCCAGGTGGGCGTTTCGGAAACGAACTGGTGAGTTTTTGCACTGAACAAAAGTGGAGGTGCGCAGACTTAGACAAACTGGGTGTGGACTCTGCAACCTTTACATTCTATAGTGATGCCCATGGCACTACCAGCTGGCTCGACCATTGTCTTGTAACGGAGGCTGCGTCGGGTTCTGTTATTGACATTAGGGTTAATTATAATGTGTTTTGGTCGGATCATTTTCCACTTGAAATAAGAGTTAATTTTAATATTCTAAAGCGGAAAATCAGTGACGTTCCATCACTTAGAAACAAAGTCATGTGGGGAACAAGGGAGCAATGTCAAATAGCTAGGTATACTGAAACATGTAACAAGTTACTTGCAGGCATAGATTTCCCATCTGAACTCGAGTGCTGTGATACTATGTGTAGTGATGTAAACCACAGGAAGTATATATGTGAGATATACAATAACATAATATCGGTGTTAAGTGAGGCAGCTTTGCTTAGTTATGACTGTAAAAAACCTACTCATGGTCGGTACATCACTGGTTGGAACAAACATGTCAAAGATGCTCATGGAGAGGCTCGGCTTGCTTTCCTTGACTGGGTTAGTAGCGGTAAGCCTCAACATGGCCCTACCTATCAGGCAATGTGTTCTACCCGGAAACATTTTAAAATGAAGCTGAAATGGTGTCAAAATAATCAAGACCAAATTCAAATGGATATTTTGGCGTCGCATCACGATGCCAAAAGGTTTGGATCTTTCTGGAAAAAGACCAATCGTCTTGATCCTAGGCCGAGCCTACCTGTGAGCGTCGGGGGTGCGTGTGAGCCGGTGGATATTGCTAATCTTTTTAGAACTCATTTTGAGGTTCAACCTCGGCATAACAGTTTAAGTGGGACGCCTACCACTGAGGAGCCATGTGGGGGCGGTTGTCACCGACCTATTTATTTTTCCGCTACAGATATAGTTACTGTCATACGGAATATGTCGCGTGGCAAGTCGCCCGGGCATGACAGCCTCGGTGTGGAGCATCTCAAGTACGCCGGTCCTCATCTGCCCAGGGTACTAGCCATGTTCTTTGCATTATCCATCGGACACTCTTATCTGCCCGACGAGTTAATGAAAACCACTGTAATACCGATTATTAAGAACCGAACGAGTGATGTATCGGATAAAAACAATTATAGGCCCATCTCTCTAGCGACTATAATTGCAAAAGTGCTGGATAGTCTGCTTGATCAACAGTTAAGTGCTCACGTAAAGCTGAATGACGCTCAGTTTGGTTTCAGAGCTGGGGTGTCGACTGAGTCAGCTATTTACTGTCTCAAGCACACTGTCCGGTATTATGCAAAAGAACGGACCCCTGTGTATGCTTGTTTCTTGGACCTTTCTAAGGCCTTCGACCTAGTGTCGTACGATATCATGTGGTCAAAATTATCTGAAGAGACAAGTATACCCAGGGAGCTTGTATCAATATTTAAATATTGGTATAGGCACCAAACAAATGTTGTGAGATGGGCTGGTTGTTTGTCGGACGTATACAGGTTGAAGTGCGGAGTCAACCCACCCTGGGTTGACGTCTCCAAAGCTCTTCAACCTGTATATGAATCGACTGATCGAGGAGCTCAGTAACACCCCAGTGGGTTGTTCTATTGGTGGAAAAGTTATTAATAACATCAGCTACGCGGACGACATGGTGTTGCTGAGCCCTTGCATCAGTGCGTTGAGGAATTTGCTAGCCGTATGCGAGCGCTATGCTGCAGCCCAAGGCCTCAAGTACAACGCGACGAAAAGTGAGCTGTTGTTGTTCAAGGCGGGCAATAAAACTTATGATATTGTCCCGCCAGTTGTACTTGACGGCACGCCATTAAAAAGAGTCTCACAATTTAAGTACTTGGGGCACTGGGTAGTGGAGACGCTATGCGACGATCTCGACATAGAGAGAGAGCGCCGGGCCTTGGCGGTCCGTTGTAATATGCTGGCTCGTAGGTTCGCACGGTGTAGTGAGGGTGTCAAAGTTACCTTATTTAAGGCATTTTGTCAATCCTTCTACTCGTGTGCGCTGTGGGTTGGGTATACGCAGCGGGCCGTCAATGCCATAAGAGTGCAGTACAATAATGGTGTCAGGGTGCTGTTGGGTCTGCCCCGCTATTGCAGTGCGTCCGGCATGTTCGCGGCGGCGGGCGTGCCGGGATTCCACGCAATAATGCGCAGTAGGGTGGCATCACTCATGCGGAGGGTGCGGGGTAGTACCAACAGCATCCTGCAATCGCTTGTTGAACGGGTGGACTGCCCGATAATGCGGTACTGGGACGAGGCGCATGCTCCGGTGCGTGCCCCCTCACGCCGATATTAGTTTTTCTAAGTTACTTGTTTTGTTACTAACACTAGTTTTTAAGTTAATATATTGTTACTAACAAATTATGGATGAATTAGTCCGAAATAAATGATTTTTAATTTAATTTAATTTAAAAAAAAAAAAAACTTCCCGGCCTAGGTCTTCAATTTCGTGTGAAATTCCTTTACAGTTCTCTCGAGTTGATCCGCCCGAAACGTGATACTTTGAAGCCTGATATATTCCACGTAATGACGACATTTCATTGCATGTAAGAAAAAAAAACTTTTTTTAAATGGCTGAATGCCATGATGCTGTGTGTATCACAAATTGATATTGAAACGAAAGAAGGTCGAATAATATTAATGAATGAATAATTACTGGGCTTATTTGACTGTGTCCATACTGTCCATGTTACCCAAGAATAATTTTAGCAAATTAACAAACTGGTACCCAACGTGGCGCCAGCCTTATTTCTTATTAATGTTTAAAGAAATAAGTAAAGATAAACTATTTATAAATTTCCAATTAAAGGGAAAAATTAGAGCTATTTATTTATAACTTCATAAATAAGCGTTTAACTAACTTGTTGTTTTATGTTGTAAAATCTGGGTGCAGTTAAATCTTATAAACGAGATTGTTGAATTATACGCACACATGGTGAATCAAATTTTATCAAGTGAAACGAATAAATAACATGCTTTGAGCGTGGGAAATTTCTAATAGTCATGATATACAATCTACGCTAGTAGAATCAACACAAAAACAGGCTAAAATCGTAAAGAATGATTTAGTCCTGGTTTTTTGGTATGTTGTATGGACCAGTTAGGGTAGTGTGGACACAAATTTGCAACTTCGAAAAAGTTGTGCTAGCTGCGCAACGCGCGAAAAACTGCGAAATATTAGGTGTTTTTTTCGTTTTGGTCTAAAAATCATAAACTATGCATTTCTGACAAACACGAAGTTTAATAAATTTGCTACAATTTGTGGCTAAAAACAGCTCTGTAGGTTCAATACTTACCGAGATAGAGCTGTCCAAAAAAAAATGTTAAGCCAACATTAAATCGTTATAAATCCTTTTTAAAGTTATTTAAAGTAAAATAAAGAAACCTAATTCTTTTTTACATTTCGGTGTGTAGTGGCCGCTATCGCCATTTTGATTTTTGATTACTGTTATGTCTTTAGTGACACTTGCAAGATCGATTGAATGATTCATAAAAGTCGACCCACGCGTTTTATCTCTAGAGTGCCACAAAGGAACAAACATAATATAAAACTTACATACATAAATACATAAACAGGAGCTGAAACGATTGTCATTTACTATGACGCTCGTTGATCGTGACGTCACGATCCCCTAGCGTTTTCTCTTTCTAAGAAGCAATATTAAAGCGGTTGTAGCTTCGCAATTTTTTGGGATATCGGAATGGGATTTTCGTTTCTTTTGGAGTAGTAATAAAATTTGAGTCTACACCCCTATTAGCCCACAAGTGGCCGCCACTAAACGCGACCACTCAGCCGCACATTAAGCCACTCCCGCAGCTTGTGGCTCAGACGCGGCCACTAAACGCCTGCGCCTGCGCTGATGCTATATTGTGGCGGCCACTGAGGCGCCCCTAGTGGCTCAATGTACGGCGACCCAATGCGGTCTAACATTGGGAGTGTTTGGGTGCATGAGCCATGGCGCGAGTTAATAATATGCTTACCCAGAGCAGACCAGAGGTCAGCAAGATCCAAGATCTCTTCCAGCGTAGTCCACGCGCGCAAGTCATAAGCGCCCCGCGGTTGGCCGGAGACAGGAAACCGAGGCATGACTAGGGTCATGCCGAATACCTGCAAATGTGTTGTTGCCTTACCCGGGGCAGACCATCGAGGTCAGCAAGATGTTGCTCTTCCAGCGCCGTCCGCCGAAGCTCTTGTAGATGCGCGCGCTGACGTAGCCGGCGGCGGCGCCGAGCAGCACCCACGCCACCAGCGCGCACGTCATCAGGGCGCCGCGGTTGGCCGGAGACAGGAAACCGAGGCAAGCGAACGCGAGCGTGACTAGGGTCATGCCGAATACCTGCAAATGTGTTGTTGCCTTACCCGGGGCAGACCATCGAGGTCAGCAAGATGTTGCTCTTCCAGCGCCGTCCGCCGAAGCTCTTGTAGATGCGCGCGCTGACGTAGCCGGCGGCGGCGCCGAGCAGCACCCACGCCACCAGCGCGCACGTCATAAGCGCCCCGCGGTTGGCCGGAGACAGGAAACCGAGGCATGACTAGGGTCATGCCGAATACCTGCAAATGTGTTGTTGCCTTACCCGGGGCAGACCATCGAGGTCAGCAAGATGTTGCTCTTCCAGCGCCGTCCGCCGAAGCTCTTGTAGATGCGCGCGCTGACGTAGCCGGCGGCGGCGCCGAGCAGCACCCACGCCACCAGCGCGCACGTCATCAGGGCGCCGCGGTTGGCCGGAGACAGGAAACCGAGGCAAGCGAACGCGAGCGTGACTAGGGTCATGCCGAATACCTGCAAATGAAAGACACGTAAATTATGTTACGTGGGCTTTACTGCACTTTTCTTTCGACATTCATTTTTAGGGTCCGTACCCAAAGGGTAAAACGGGACCCTATTACTAATACTCCGCTGTCCGTCTGTCTGTCACCAGGCTGTATCTCATGAACCTGGAAGGTGGCCATAGGAACTCCGCAATAAAACGACACACGCAACAAATCGTCTCAATGAGTACTTGATGATGGTATGCAGAAAAGTACAGTCAGCAGTAAAGCTTGTACCAAAAATTAAATTTTTGACAGTAACTTATTAAATGTAATCCTAACTTATTTAATAAATAAATATTTGCGGACAATCTTACACACATCAACCTAGTCCCAAACTAAGCAAAGCTTGTACTATGGGTACTAGACGACGATATATATACTTATATAGAGAAATAAATACTTAAATAGATAGAAAAACATCCATGACTCAGGAACAAATATTCGTGCTCATCACACAAATAAATGCCCTTACCGGGATTCGAACCCAGGACCTCTTGCTTCGTAGGCAGGGTCACTACCAACTAGGCTAAAGCGGTCGTCACTACTCGCTTACAGTACCAAAACAAGTTACGTGGTAAAAAGTGTAAAACTGCATTAGCCAGCAAAAGTTTATTAGGAATAGCGCCTAAAATTTATAATAAAATACCGGTAGACATAATTGAACTGGAAAAAAAACCTTTTAAGAAAAATTTAACGAAATTACTAGTTGAAAAATGTTACTACTCTAATCAGGATTTTATGAATGACACAGATCTATAATTTGTAATATAATTGACATTGTTAAAGTAGATACTTATATTTTGCTCATGTTTGATTATTTTATTAATTTGTAATTTCTTTGACATTGACAATTTATATGCCAATCGGCAAAACATAGAGATTCATGTATACCTATTATGTAAGACCGCTTTTGTATTACCTATGTTACACAAATAAAAAATCTGAATAAATCGGAATAAAAATATTTAAAGGGACTCCCTTAAATACAACAAACGCGTTTTTTTGCCCATTTTATAAATAATGGTTTTTAGATCTTTTATCTTTTTAGGGTTCCGTAGCCAAATGGCAAAAAACGGAACCCTTATGGATTCGTCACGTCTGTCTGTCTGTCCGTCCGTATGTCGCAACCACTTTTTGTGGAGTACGAGTATCTATGGATAGGTCTTCAAAAATGATATTGAGGTTTCTAATATAATTTTTTTCTAAACTGAATAGTTTGCGCGAGAGACACTTCCAATGTGGTAAAATGTGTGCCCCCCCCCCCCCCCTGTAACTTCTAAAATAAGAGAATGATAAAACTAAAAAAAATATATGATGTACATTTACATTACCATGCAAACTTCCACCGAAAATTGGTTTGAACGAGATCTAGTCAGTAGTTTTTTTTTAATACGTCTTAAATCGTAAACCGCAATTTATTTTACGGAACCCTTCATGCGCGAGTCCGACTAGCACTTGGCCGCTTTTTTCTACCTAGCGTTTCGGCTTTCCTGCCCATTCACCTCCACTGGGCATTGTCTTCCGTGATTCTGTTTCCACTCATGCCTTCACGATGTACACGCTTGTCATCTACTGTGATCATATTTGGACCTAGTATTCGACATGTTTTTTTTATACCAGGTTATGCTTATTCTTCCTCGCATAACACACCAGGGCATGTGTTATGCATCAAGTTAGTCACGTCTAAAATAGGTGCACTAACGCTTGACAACTAAGTTAAGTTACGAAGCCGCTTACTCTCTACAGCCAATCAATAGGGTATTTTCATCTATCAACATTAAATTATCAAAGTATTTTGTTTATATAGTCCATTATTGACATCATATCTCGAGAATATTGTTCATCTGATATATAGGCCAGTCCGTAGAGTAATTCTTTGTTGCAAAAGGTGGTGTAGAAGTTTTTTTTTATATTGTATACATCGATACAACCGAACAAATATCAAAAATGGTTACACGAGATATCTTGGGACAACTTTTGGCAGCCACAAATCCTGGAAATTTTGGGACCTATTTTGGTTTTTCACTCGTAGCTTCTATACGGTGCATCCTAGCGAAAAGTTATTCACTAGGAAATTAAAGAACGTCCCCCCCGTGCTTTGAACCCCTACGGACTGGCCTAATAATCCAACCCCAAGTTATGAGGGTTCAAAAAAACGACGAAGCGCTTCGAGAAAAGGTAAGTAGTGCCCTTGCGCTTCGCTTGGCTCGTCTTGGCGAGGGCACTACCGAGAACCCAGATTTTTTTTAATTTGAAAATTAAAATCGTAGTTTTATTATCTGTATGTCACGTAACCGAAAACGGCGACCGCCATCTTGTCTTCTGTGACGTCAGAACAGCAAATGAAAAAATCAGAAGGCGTAGATAAGAAGGACACGCACATTTGACGTTTCTATATTTATTTCTAGTTATGACGTCACGATAATGGCGGCTGCCTTTTTGGCGCGAATATATAACGTTCAAATTTCAACCATTATTTATTTGCATAAAACGATATTATTTTGAGGAAATAGAAATACCAGTTGACTATCAAATCTATACGAACATTGTAAAATATATTTAAAAAAATCGTAGAATAGCCTATTGGAATTGCAACTTTTTTGTTAGTGTCTGAAAGTGTTTGGTTTTCGGTGGAAAAATATACTTGCGATTCTGTTTAAAAAAAAACGGGTGGAAAGCATTAAAGCCTGCATCACACTGGCGCGGCCTGCGGTGGCGGACCATAGTAAATTTGACAGCTAATGACAAGTTTTCTATTGACCGCCGCGGCCAGGCCGCGCCAGTCTGTGAGAGGCTTAACATTTTCACGTTTAGGATTGTGTTTGAAATTGAGCTGTATACAGCTCATTTCCAATGTACTCTATATTCAAGGTAGGTCTATTGTCAGCCGTGATCATGTGCCTACACTATTTCAATAGAAGGTTCGCGCATATGCAACCTGTCATTACAGTACAATTAATCTAAAAAAGTAATTAAATTGCATTGTCAATGCACTGGTAAAATGGGCGTATGGTACATTTCTCCAAATTATATGGGACCGTTGGGTCGTTATCGCGTCTCGACCTCTAATTAACGGCGATAAAATCTCGCGGCCGCGGACTGGGTCAACTGTGTAACCATTAAGGTCGAAACGCACTGACAGCGGTGGCGGTACGGCGCGGTGCGGTGCTGTGCGGAGGCGGCACCGGTTGTAATGTTCGAGCTAATATGAAAAGGTCCGCACAGAATACCGCGCGGCGCCGCGTCCCGCCGCGGTATTCTGTGCGGACCCTTTCGCAATTGTTCGAACATTACAACCGGTACCGCCTCCGCACCGCACCGCCACCGCTTTCAGTGCGTTTCGGCTTATATTGTTATGGTTACCGATTATCATGCATATCCAAATCGCAAACAATAGGACTTGTACAAATATGTATTTACTAGATTTTGCCCGCGAATTCGTCAGCGTGGAACTCGTTTATATAGTACCTCCATACAAAGTTCCGCCCCCATTTCACTTAGGGGATGACTTCCGGTATAAAAAGCATCCTATGTTTCCCGGGGTTATCCCGGGATTAAAACTATCCCCATACGACATTTCATCTCAATCGCTTCAGCGGTTTCAGCGTGAAAGGTAACAGACAGACCGAGTTACTTTCGCATTTATAATATGAGTTAGGTATGGACAAAGAGAATATAAGAATAAGAGACGGGACTTCGAGCAAGGTTTTGGATGACAGTGACATTGTCATTTGATTTTGACATGACAACTCATTCGAACTTTAGCTAGTTTGAAATACCACAATACAAATAAATATAAACTCTAGTCTAGTACGGAAGTAGACTTACCAACCTAACGAACGAGGACGATAGTCGGGTTGTAGTACTTAAAGTTATCGATATCGATAATATTAGGACCCAACGTTATCGATATCGATAAATTATGATTAGGGACGTCGTTGGGCCCACTGCATGAACAGAAAATTGCTTTACAAAATCTAAAACTAATCCGATTTAGGTATGAAATAATAAAAGGAGAACAAATATTTCATACAGTTTATTTCACACTTATTTCCAAATCACAGTATATTTACAAAAAATCACCAATCTGTACACATATCTTTGCGGGTCGCAATGAATTCTTCTCGAACTAAGAAACCTCGCGCTTGTAGGTTTTATCAAAGTACCAACCGTTGTTTTTCATAAGTAAATCAATATTGGCGCTTGATATTTCGTTATTAATACTTACGTGTTTTATTTTAAGATAATTATTAATTTCATTTCGTCAAAAGCATATATTTTTGTTCCTAGTTGCGCTACACTGGGTATGGATACCGTCGACCGACTCCATCACACTGTATTCGATTGTACGAAATTACATATTTCTCTATTTAACCTCTACCCATACAAGGAAAATTGCCAATGTAATTTGAGTCAACTATAATAGGAAATAGAGCAGAATTTGTTTTGTTTTAAAATCAAACGAAACGAAACGAACGCAAATCTGTTCCAATTTAGAATGTTATAAATTCCGTTGAAGATACAGAGACCTTTTAATTAATAGGCCTTTAGGCGGCTACATAATAAAAAAACCGGCCAAGTGCGAGTCGGACTCGCGCTCGAAGGGTTCCGTGCCATTATCATAAATATTTATTTAATTCTGTTTTTTAGTATTTGTTGTTATATCAGCAACAGAAATACATCATCTGAGAAAATTTTAACTGTCATACTATCACTGTTGATTATATCTCATCAGCCTGGTGACAGACGGACAGACAGACAGACAGACAGACGGACAGCGGAGTCTTAGTAATAGGGACCCGTTTTACTCTTTGAGTACGGAACCCTAAAAAATACTGTTCGTTTGTAAGTGCATAACTTGAGATAATGCGTAACGTCAGACCATCGCCGTATGTCAGTCGAATTATGTGTACAAGTATGTGTACGTTTTTTTTGGATTACTGATTATAAACCGAATCATACACAAAAGTTCTACCACCAACCGAACATAACCCCGCGACATCACGATAACAACTGTGTACCTGAGAACCAGAGTGGCTCGAGTCCATGTGAATTGCGACGCGAATTTGAGCTATGAGCAGCTAGTAATACGTGTTATAATCGCATGTAATCCAAACGTACGCGTGAACTGATAAGGATAATATACACGAATATACTGCAGTTCTAATTACTAAGTACTGGCTGGGTTGTAGCCTGACCGGAGGAAAAAAACCGATGGTAAAATGACGTCATTCACAAACAACGCTGTCCATAGTTTTTGACGCTTATGTGATTCTACATATATTGATTTTCTCGTCGAATAGGGTTGCTGCGATAAAAGTTAGGTACCTAGCCTAAGGGCCAATTGTATTTAGTATCAAACCGCCAGTAGGGGAAGTACGTACAAAATGACATAATATATAGTTTTGTTTTTGTATCATAACTTTTTATTGATTGTACACAACACAGCTATAGTTTACATCAATCATCTTTGGTCCTTAGATTATCGAAACGAATAAACATTTTTAACTAAGAATCAACAGGAAAAAAAACAAAAATGATTTTACTGAGATCACCCATAATCCATTTTGTCCATAATTATGCTTCGGACAAAATTACATATTGCTAATGGACAAAATAACATATGCATAAAAGCTATATAATTATAGGCATAGTTCGCAAATGAAACGCTTAGTTCTTCTTGGAATATCTGCTAACATTTTACGCACTGCAACCACAATGTCAAAAGCTATGGATAAAATGACATAGGTACCTATGTCATTTTGTCTTTTCATTACTAAGACTCCGCTGTCCGTCCGTCTGTCTATCTGTCCGTCTGTCACCAGGCTGTATCTCATGAACCGTGACAGTTAGACAGTTGATATTTACACAGATGATGTATTACTGTTGCCGCTATAACAACAAATACTAAAAAACAACATAAAATAAATATTTAGGGAGCCCCAAACAACAAACGTGATTTTTATGCCGTTTTACTTACTTAGAAAATAGAAGAGGGAAGATGATAGGGCACCTCATACGACATGACAACTTCGTACTTAACATAATTGAAGGAAAGATAGAGGGGAGGCGAGGAAGAGGAAGACCTAGAATAGACTACATGGAGCAACTCAAAAAGAGAGTTGATGTTGGGTCATATCGTGAGGTCAAAGAAATTGCGTGGAATCGGAGTAAATGGAGGGCCTACTTTGAGCTACACCGACAAGAGCCTAGCTCTTAAGCAAGAGAAGAAAAAGAAACCGACTTTATACAAAACCGATTTTTTTTTTACCTGTGCCCCGGAGCCGAGGAACACCGACAGCAGCATGCCACGTCGCGGCGGCCGGAACACGTCACCATGCACCAGTTTCCAACCAAACTCTTCCTGTTGGACAACCGGATATATTATGTGATTTATTATCGCTCTTTGATAACGTATAGCTGAATTGTATGGCTGAAATTGCAAATTGAACCTTCTTGTTTTGGCATTAGAATCAGATTTAAAATTACGGGGAATTTTGATTTCAGTATTTCGCATTGATATATATTTAATGAACTATAAAATAAATAAAATAATGAATATGGTTGAGTACAATATAAACTCAAAATATTTCGTTTACTTATTTAACTTTTTTGCTGTGCAAGTGGTAATGTAGGAAAATAGATGCTATGAAACTCTTTTCTGAAAACTATAAGTAATCGCTGTTATGATTATGATTCATTGTTATTTTACTTAAACCATGATCAAGTAATAAACCAAAGTATAAACTTTAATTACCTGAGCGTCCTCCCCGCACTCCATCTGATTGTATCTCGCAATATCCTTATGAAGAGTCCTCAGTAGTATCATAGCGACCATACCGCTGAGGAACAACACAATAACCAGCGAGTTCAGTATCGAGAACCACTGGATGTTCGTATGTGGCATGGACTCCAGTATGTAGTCCCAGCGAGACGACCATTTGATGGTGTTGTTCCGGTGGAAGGTGACCCGGTATGAGTAGATGATTTGGAAGGTCTCGTCTCCGGTGAGGGTGCTGGGTATTTCGAGCGGGGCTCGGGTGTTGCAGTCCAGCTTCTCGGGGTTCGTGTGACGGATGCTGGCTGGTTTGATCTGTACAAACAAATAATTTACACTATATGATTCACACCTAAAATGTGGCAGTCTCTTCTTTACTGGGATAGATTCATATCTCGAATTGTGAAAAAAAAACATGGCAGTAGTAGGTACATATAATGACGTTAAAAGGAAAACTATCACAGCTAATTAGAAATTACAAGTATACGAGTAATAATCGATCGACATAAAAAATGTAGGTACTTCGAAAGAAAACTTTTGTCCAAATTCCATTGAAAATTACTTAAATGGAGTTGTGAGTTGTGTAGAACACATATTGAAAACCCTTTTTAAGTCCGCATTCTGTGACGGGCGGGCAACTACGGAACCCTACACTGCGCGTCACCCGACACGAACTTGGGCGGTTTTTTATCCTCTATTCAAGAGAAGCCACGGGCAACTACGGAACCCTACACTGCGCGTCATCCGACACGAACTTGGGCGGTTTTTTATCCTCTATTCAAGAGAAGCCACGGGCAACTACGGAACCCTACACTGCGCGTCAACCGACACGAACTTGGGCGGTTTTTTATCCTCTATTCAAAAGAAGCCACGGGCAACTACGGAACCCTACACTGCGCGTCACCCGACACGAACTTGGGCGGTTTTTTATCCTGTATTCAAGAGAAGCCACGGGCAACTATTACGGAACCCTACACTGCGCGTCACCCGACACGAACTTGGGCGGTTTTTTATCCTCTATTCAAGAGAAGCCACGGGCAACTACGGAACCCTACACTGCGCGTCACCCGGCACGAACTTGGGCGGTTTTTATCCACTATTCAAGAGAAGCCACGGGCAACTACGGAACCCTACACTGCGCGTCACCTGACACGAACTTGGGCGGTTTTTAATCCTCTATTCAAGAGAAGCCACGGGCAACTACGGAACCCTACACTGCGCGTCACCCGACACGAACTTGGGCGGTTTTTTATCCTCTATTCAAGAGAAGCCATGGGCAACTACGGAACCCTACACTGCGCGTCACCCGACACGAACTTGGGCGGTTTTTTATCCTCTATTCAAGAGAAGCCACGGGCAACTACGGAACCCTACACTGCGCGTCACCCGACACGAACTTGGGCGGTTTTTTTCCTCTATTCAAGAGAAGCCACTGTTGCAGCCGGGTGGTAAGGCGCTTTCAACCCGGAGGTCGTGGGTTCGAACCCCGGCTCGTGCAGTCAGCATCAAAAGTAGCTACGCAAACGAAGACGTCAAAAGTCTTTATTAAAAGGGAATAAGAACTTTAGACGTCTTCGATTGCGTAGTTACTTTTGATGCTGACTGTACCACTGCGTTTTTAGGGTTCCGTAGCCAAATGGCAAATAACGGAACCCTTATAGATTCGTCATGTCCGTCCGTCTGTCTGTCTGTCTGTCCGTCCGTATGTCACAGCCACTTTTTTCCGAAACTATAAGAGCTATACTGTTGAAACTTGGTAAGTAGATGTATTCTATGAACCGCATTAAGATTTTCACACAAAAATCGAAAAAAAACATTAAGTTTTAGCCATACTCAGAACTGAAACTCAAAAAAATTTTTTTCATCAAACCCATACGTGTGGGGTATCTATGGATAGGTCTTCAAAAATGATATTGAGGTTTCTAATATCATTTTTGTGTACATTACCATGCAAACTTCCACCGAAAATTGGTTTGAACGAGATCTAGTAAGTAGTATTTTTTTAATGAATGAATGAATAAAATAAAAATAAATATTATGGGACAATCTTACACAAATCAACCTAGGCCCACGGTAAGCTCAGTAAGGCTTGTGTTGTGTGTACTAGGCGATGATATATATAATAGATAAATACATATAGATACTTATATACATATATAACATCCATAACTCAGGAACAAATATTCGTGATAAACACACAAATAAATGCCCTGACCGGGATTCGAACCCGGGACCTTCGGCTTCGTAGTCAGGGTCACTACCCACTGGGCTACGGAGGCCGTTATAATGAATGAATGAATATATTTTATTTCAGGTCTTCACCGACCCATATAAGAGGTGTTAATACGTCATAAATCGTAAACCGCAATTTATTTCACGGAACCCTTCATGTGCGAGTCCGACTCGCACTTGGCCGCTTTTTTTCATATTATTTGACATTTAAACAGTGGCTTTTCCGTGAAGGAAAACATCGTCAGGAAACCGTTCTAATCCCAATATTTAAGGTCTAGTTTTCCCTCTGGGTTGGAACGTTGGAAGGAAAGATGACTTTCGCTTTCGTAAAACTAGTATCTACGCCAAATCTTAGGATCAGCTGCCAAAGTGGACGCCGGGCTTGTTTAGGGCACTACCGGAGAAAAAAAACTGTAATCTAACTACGGAGAAGTAACTGACAATAAAAGCTTTTTTTTCATACAAAAGGTAGCCGATTTCACCCAGAGTATAATTTCGAATCGATTGACAACTTATCGCTCTGCCGTAGTCGGGCAAAACCGTTAGGAGGATTATGGTTCAATTACCTTGGCGGAGATGATCCTGCCGCCATTTTCGCCGAAGCCGACCCCCCACTCCTCCTCCGCCCCGCTGTGGTACGTTATCTCGATGTCCACGTGGTTGAACAGGAAGTACGCGCCCACCGGACTCTGGGTGGTCGAAACGATTGGCGTGCACGTGTCCTGGATAAATCATTGCATTATGAATACAAAATAAATACGGGACCACCCTAGCATGGAACAAAAAAGTAATTATCAAATTAGTGCCACATGGAAAAGATTTCTCGCTGAACGTAAGTACATAAAAAAAATGCAAACATGAAGACAAACTGAGAACGTCTGAGAAGTCGGTTAACTAGTATATGCCATGCCATAATCCGCTACAGGTTCCTAAATACCTTCGTACGAAATAGTAGTTTATGTGACTGTACCTACATAATAATGCCTAATTATGTACAGTTACATACACTACATTATCTACCCACATATTATAAATCCTCAATGATGTGTTCGGGAACCATTAGAATAACCGCCATTGCACCGCCATGGTCGACTAGATTTCAAATCATGACCAACTTAATGTCACAATTGTTATCTGTCTACTCAACATGAAAGCAATAAAATAATTGAAATTGAAAGTAGATTTCCATAACAACGTCGATATCGATGTTATTGTGATATTTAATACATTATAATAACACTGGCACAGATAAAACGCTGATGTTACGTTACTGGTTGCAATAATGGTGGTCATTATATATGGTTTCCGAAAACATTATAGAGAATTTATGATCTGGGTGTAGATAATAGTAGTTAATGTGACTGTACATAATTCAATTCAATTCAAATTATTTATTTCAGACTATGTCCATATCATGTTAATAACAATAAAAACTTATAGAACTTATGAAGGGCATTAAAAACGAGAGTGGGTTTATAACGAGCCGAAGGCGAGTTTCATAATAACATCACACGAGTGTCTTAATGCCTAATTATGTACAGTTACATACACTGCGTTATCTATCCACATATCATAAGCCTCCATGATGCATTCAGGAGCCGCATATTAAGACCGGCATCGCGGCATTGTTTTCTGGCAGCTGCCATAGTTTTTTTTTAATTCAGAGATAAAATAGAGTCAGCTCTAAATATCATATCGTTCGATATCTTACTTACGTGCGACATTTGTCAAATTTGTATGCAAATTGACAATTCATTTCGAACTAAACGTCATCTCGACAGATATTAAATCAAATTCTATGTTATTCAGAGACGTTCGAAATTTGAATGAAATAATATTATCGAAATCGATGTTATTATTTAGCAATTAATAACATTTTCACAGATAAGAAATTTGTTCTAACAAAATAGTCTATTTTATGGTTGTCATAATGTGCGGTTCTTGAACGCATCATGGAGGGTTTATGATATTTGGATAGATAAAATACCAAATAATATTAAAGTCAAAAGACAAAGTTTATTCTTTAATATTACGTGCAACTATTAATGTTAGGAAACTTAGTGAGAAAGTTTTTTTTTCAAATCGAGCATTATATAATATCTCAGGATTATAAAATTACAATGCTTCAGTAGGAAACCTATTATTTGCGATAGATTACTCGTAAAGGATGCTGTCACTGCCAAACATCCCTATTGTGATGTAATTGTTTACCTTATAATATGCTCTTGACATAACTGTTTGTTTTACGACAGATTTGAATTTAAAGTCGGTAAATTCGGTAAATCATACTAGTTTAATTAGTTAATTTGTGTTTTGTTTAATAAATGTAAGTTTCGATCAAAGTGGAAAATTGAAAAATTATTCGCTACGAGCGGGATTTGAATCCAACTGAGCTACCGTAGGTCCCGAGGTTAATTAGAAGAGTGAAGGGATTGAATGATTTGTTGCCACTAGCGGAACCCATGGTAGCTCAGTTGGATAAGAGCAATGGACGGATTCCAGAGGTTGCAGGTTCAAATCCGTTTCTGCTTAGTATAAATTTAATAAATGTGAGTTTTGTAGAGGTACCATATTACAAATGCCTGCCACCTCTGCGGAAGACAATGCCGCTCCCGCATAGGACTCCATAGCCATTTTAAAAAGTGCTCTACTACCTATTCACGAAGCGCTGTTTGAATCGTCTATATGTAATATACACACACATCTATATGTGTATAAATAATATATATGGGTGAATCAACTTTTTTCTGTCACTAGTGGCATGGTTACGTTTTCTGGGCCTCGTTTTATGACTGCGAGTTTGCGGACTCAAATCCACCATGTGGTTTCTTGTCATTTTCGACCCCTTTTTGTATCTAACAAGCTCCATGTTGTAACATTTTTTCAAAAAAACTGGCATATTGGCTTTTGGCTAACGGGACAGAATAACAACAAGAAATATAGTTGATTGATTGATATAGCTCGATCAACTTTATCTCACAACGTCAATAAGTATGTGGAACTTTGCTGTTTTCCCTCACACTGCAGGAATGATAACAACACAAACTATTGTTTGCTGAAACAGCCACAAATTCGGTCTATCTCACACAGTCCATGTTTGTAATTAAACATTTACTAATCATACATACAATACATTCCACTTTCCCGTAAATTATGCTAAATTCTAAAAATTAAAATCATGATAAATTCAGGACAATGGAAGAGGTAATGAAGGACAAACCACTTGATATAGCTACCCAAAGCAAACTTTTTAATACCTGCATAATTACATTAATTACCTATTCATATGTATAGATGTCAAACTTAGTCCATGTCCCAAAATTATATGTACAAACTCACTACCCTGCCAACAAGCTATGGAGAGGAGTACGCTGGGAAAAAGAAAATCTAATAAACTAAAATTTGAAAATATACATTAGAAAGAAAACAAGTCTTCGACATTATCAACTAATAAAATAAACATTAGAAAGAAAACGAGTCTTAAACATTATCCAAAAAATAAGGAGATCCAAGTCGCGTTGGGCAGGCCATATGAGGAAAGGTACCTATACCAGGATATATAAGAGGAAAAGAAAAGTGGTGCAGGATTATTACAGAATGGTACTCAAGAGAAGGACAAAGGAGAGGCAGACCGCAGAAGAGATGGGCAGATGATATATGCCAGATGGCCGGAAAGACATGGTACAGGGACGCACGTGACAGATATGAGTGGAAGATGCTGGTGGAAGCCTGTGCCGAAGGGCAATCAGACTTGCAGAAGAAGAGCAAGACACTAATAGTAGAATGGGGGAATGGATGAACATTTTAGTGCCTGGTTATTTTTTTGGTGATAGGAATAACCTTCCTTAGCACCAGAAAAAAGTTACAGACTTTTCAGCTGCTACAATAGGGAACATTACGCAAAACTCTTCGTAGGTGGCGACACTAGCAGCGTTGACATTGTATCTCGTTCCCACTTGCGGTATTGTCTATGCAAGCATCCTTGTCACTCATTTGACAATCAATTGTGCATGTGTGTGTGAATCCCTATATTTCTATACTGGTTTACTATTAGTGGTAGTGCTGCCTCTGGCGGCAGAACATTGCAGTAATGTTCCCTATTATTTTTGAAAAATATAAACTAGTAGGTACATAGAAAAAAATTATTGACTATGATGTATTTTAGTGATGAATTCCAATTTTGTAAAGTAAAGTAAAGTAAAGTTTATTATTTGTAAAGCATAGGTAACAAAGATAGTACAATGATAATAATCTGTATCACTATGTTTGGCCATTTAGGCATACAAATTTGCAAGCAGCATGCATTACATACCTATAATAGATAGTCTTAATTATAAATTATATTTCGCTAATTACAGTTTAAGTACTCATTGACTGAATAAAAAGCTTTATCTGTTAAGAGTTTAAATAATTTTGATTTTAATTGGGGCATGTCAGTTTCTGTTTTATTTTATTTTATTTATTTCCACACTTACAACTATCTTTACAGGTACTAAACCTAAGACAATAGTGTAACTATTTGTACAACCATGTTACCATTTATATCTAAGTTATAACATAATATAAACAATGCTGACTTTGTGAATTCATTCAGAGAACACGAAAACAGGTCTATGTTATCTGCTATTAAGTTGAGGGTGCATAGGGCGCGGGTCATCGGCGCCATACCGAGCAGGTTGGTGCGCCCGCGCGGCGCGGACAGCAGCTGCGGCCGGCGGCGGCGCGATACGTATCTATCGGGGCGCCATACGTATATATCTACACTCAGACTCACATAACTCAACACCTGACTGTTGCATATTTTGCCCCTAATTAATTTAAATACGTACGTGGCCAGACATAACTGTTATATATTCCGGTAACTTATTGTATAGTTTCGGTGCAATGCCGAAAGCAATTTTTCCTAGTAAAGCTGGTTTTAGAGGCCTTGAATTAATTTTATGCCCCTGGCGCATACTTTTAAAAACAGGAAATTGTTTGATGTTGCACTTGATATACATAACTAACTCGAAAATATATAAACATGGCAGGGTCAATATGTAAAATTGGATAAAGAAAGGCTTGCATAAATCTGTTGGCCGTAACCCACAAACAGATCTCAAGCACTTCTTCTAAGCCCTAAACATCAATTCTCGGTCAGTGGAATTGCCCCAGAATATGACGCCGTATCTGAGTGTAGAGGCGTACATAGGCGTGGTAGGCGGTGAGTACTGTAGGCCGATTCACTACTTTATTCAAGTTATATAGTTCATAAGAGTACTTATTTAATTTTTACATATAATGTCCATTTGGTTTTTCCATGTTAACTTATGATCTAAATTAAACCTAAGAATTTTGTGCATTCTGTTTCCTCAATAATGTTCCCTTTACTGCCATGTTCTGCCGCCAGAGGCAGCACTACCACTAATAGTAAATCAGTATAGAAATATATAGGGATTCACACACACATGCACAATTGATTGTCAAATTAGTGACAAGGATGCTTGCATAGACAATACCGCAAGTGGGAACGAGATACAATGTCAACGCTGCTAGTGTAGCCACCTACGAAGAGTTTTGCGTAATGTTCCCTATTGTATGATTCTTATATGTCACCATTAAATTAGTCAAGTTATTAATCCCCTGATAAAAATTCATTACTTTAGTTTTGCCTAAATTTATATGTAAGTTGTTGTGGTTAAGCCAGTCAATTATATGTTCTAGTGAGTTTTTATATTTGCTTGACATATTTGTCGATTTTCTCCAGTTAATATGACTGGGCTGTCATCTGCAAAAAGAACCATGGGGTGGTCAATGGCCTGGGGGCGATCATTGATATAGATCAGAAACAAAAGGGGTCCCAGTATGCTCCCTTGTGGCACTCCATAACGTGTTTCTCTGAACTCAGATGAAAGGGTTATTTCGCATTTTGTTTTTAAACATATATGATTAATTTGAACCATTTGATTCCTACCAGCTAAGTATGACTTTAAAAGGTCGTAAATATTGCCGCGTATCCCGTAATTATGTAATTACGTAAATATTATGGTCAACGAAATCAAAGGCCTTAAGCTTCAAGGAACAGATAAAGTCAGAAAAGCTTTTCCATGTGAGTCTTTATGACAATCAAAGTCAAAGTTATTTATTCTTCAATTTAGGCATATTACAGCATGCACCTATGAATATCCATTAACTACCACCAGCTCGGAAAGAAAATCTCTGCCTCTTGAAGAATCGGCGTAAAAGAACTCAGTGAGGTATAATTTTTTCAAAGCAGTATATAATTTTAGTATCAGAGTATTATAAATTTACATTGATACAGTAGAAAGCCTATTTATTAATTTTGTGATACATTTCTAGTGCAGGACTTTATCACTGCCAAATACCCCTATGCATGATGTAATTGTTAATTCTATAATACGCTTTTGAAATCAGTGTGATTTGCATTTAGAGTCAGTAAGTTCGGTAATGTGTTTTGGATAAGAAAGCATGATGACATATTAGATTGAATTTCACCTGGCCTGTGGAAAAAAAATCTTAACTCACCAAATCCTTCCGGACTTGGCAGCCCATGGGGAATCCAGTGCTGCAGTATGTCTTCTCCTTATCTACCAGGTAGCACCAAGTCACCGGCATGTTGTCCAGGATCCAGTGGTGCTGGTAGTACAATGCCATACCCATCTTAAGCAGGTTCAGTTTCTTTAGTGACTCCGCATTTGACCCTTTGTATGTCTTTGTACAAACAGGTGCACAATCCACATTCTCCATAAAGTTCAACTTGTATGGACTCGGCCTAATCCTTTCCCCGAACACAACTTGACCGAGGTTCTCAACTGGAGACTGAGTTTCGTCTGTTGTGCAAAAGTCAAAGTGGTGATATTCAAATGGTATCACTGATTCTTCCGTGTTTAATCTGTTCACATACAATGGGATTTCATTCTGAAACAAATATACACAATGTAATGAGAATAATTAACTAGTATAAGATTCACCATGAACAAACGAGATTACTTTGTAAATGTTTCAGTTTGGTAATTAAAGCTGTTAGAAAACGATCGAAAGCCGTTAATTTAGCGCTGTGAATTCGTTATCACGAAGTAAGCTAAGTAATTAATCGCGGCATGGAACCATGGTCAACGTGCGGTTCCCAGGGCGGATACCAGGAACTTCACAAAATATAGCATTGTACTCACTTTGCAAGTGTTCGCATTATCTTCGCCGGTTTTACTGCAATAATTTACCGGGGCTAAGCCGGGTAAATAAAACGATTTTGCAGTTGTCAAAAGCGATAATGCGCAAACGAATAACGACAGCGTAGACATGACGAGATGTTATTCCTTCACTGACACATCCAATAAGCAACTAAAACGTAATAATACTTCTTATTACACTCCACATAATCGACATCTACGTTTAGCACATGAAATATTTCTCGAATCGTATTATTTTCTTCCTTTTTCCGAGAATTTCCGGAGTTCTTCAGCAAAGGCACGGTACTGGAAAACGTCACCACAGTGAGTGTTGCTAGTCGTGGAAATAAATATGTCACAATATTTTTCCGTTCCACGCAAGAACTGTTTTGATAAGTCTATTGTTTTGAATGATCTGTACACTTGGAAATATATCATTCACTGTAGTGATTATTTTTTTTGTACAGACTTTGTTGCGGATGCAACCTATTTTGTACCTTTTTTTGTCTATTATTTTTATACTTTTGGAATGTTTTTATTTTGTTTTATCAGTTGTCAATATATTGCTGTCGAAAACAGATTGAGTCGGCTTGGTTTTAATATATTTCCTATAAATAATCACTCCAGCTATACAGTCCATCAGAAGTCCTTTATATTTGATCCTTCTCCCGTCTTATAATGAATATGCGAAGTAGAACCAAGCAGCTGGCAACGCCGGCTAAAAGTCGTAAGGCGACACGTTCAGAACCAGGTGCACCCGCTGTGGGTGGGGTCGGTCGGTCCAAAAGTCAGGGCCTCACGAAGACTGATGCCACAGAAACACCCGCAGCTCTCGATATTGTTCGCGCGTGTCCCGCAACTACCACCACCGGCGGCTGCGGCTCCGCTGTTGCAGCCGAACATTTTGACGTTTCTCCTAGTTGCAGGTCGCACGTATCAGGGTCTTCGCGGTCATCAGCTACTATAAAAGCACGGAGGCTTTCTGCGGAGGCCGAGTTGGCCCGCAGAAGTATGGAGCGAGAGCAAGAATTGATGATTCGTGAGCAAGAAATTGAGATTGCTCGACAAAGAAAACTACTTGAGCAGGTAAAACAAGTAGAACAATTAGAAATGGAAGCTGCTCTGGCCGCTCAAGAAGCCGAAGAACGTTCCGCAAAGTCGGCCAGTAATGTTCATTCCCGGACGGCATCTTGGGTTCGCGATATAAACCAGGGTAGCTGCCTACGCATGACGAATGAGCCAACTGTCGAATTGCATCGCAATACAGGAAACGATGGAATTATACTCAAAGCGATTGCTGACACTGCAGCTGCAGCAAAAGCTTTGGCTTCAGGTCGTAGAGCCAACATAGAACTCCCTACATTCTTCGGGAATGGTTCCCAATGGCTACAATTTAAACGTCAATTTAGTAGTACTGAGTCTTCTCATTCCCCCGCAGAGAACGTTGCGCGTTTACAGAACGCGCTTCGCGGACCCGCGCGTGAGGCGGTCGCTTCGCTGCTCCACACGGCAGCTGCCCCCGAGGAGATCATGCACGCACTCGAGCGAACATTTGCGTGCCCGGAAATGGTCGTCTTTGGTGAGGTACAAGTGTTGAAAACGCTGCCGCGGCTTGGCGCCGAGCTTAAGGAGATTGGTATTTTTGCCAACAAGGTACGAAACAGCCTTTCTACTATGAAATTACTCGGTCTACGAGAATATTTACATTCACCTGAGCTATTTCATAGTATTTTGGGCAAATTTAACCCTTTAATGAAGATGAGGTGGTCTGACTATGCGTCAGAAATGTCAAACCCTCTCATGTCAAAGTTAGAACTTTTATCTGATTTTCTAACTCGTGAACACGAGCGTTATATTAAATTCGCATTATCTCCTGAAATAGGTTTTATTGCTACACAACAAAACATCATTGTGCCTGTCAATAAACAATTCAAACGTGAAAATATTCACGCTGTGACACATGACAATATTAAAACAGGTGACAAAACCGAATGCATTTATTGTAAAAAGTGCCATGATATAAAAAACTGTTCCGAATTCACAAGGTTATCAGTTGAAAACAGGTGGTGTTGGTTGCGTGAACACAAAATATGCTACAAATGTCTAAAGAGTAAATCACATCAGTGGAAGTTATGTAAAGTGAACCCTTGTGGTGTCGACGGTTGTACTTTCCGACACCATCCACTTTTACACGGCAGGCAGGATACATTTACATCACCGCAAACACACCATACACAGGCGTTCCATAATACAGTGTGTACAGCTGCGCTCAACCATGAGTGTGAAACAGAACTAAACAATATGAACAATACGGGGTGTACGGCACCGCTAAACAAAACTGAGTGTACTGCGTTCAATAATATTGGGTATGCGAATTTGTCTGAAAGGGATGCCAAACACACGCCGTGCTGTTCCAAGACTACACAGGAGTTGTCAAAAGAAAACGTCATGGTTTCTAATACAGGTATTTTAAGTCAACATGTTGGAACGACAACCAAAACACAACCACACAGCGCATTATTAAAAGTGGTACCAGTTATTGTGTCTGGACCAGCTGGCAGTTACGAAACCTTCGCACTCCTAGACGATGGCAGTACAGCGTCGTTAATTGATTCTAAAGTGGCTGCCCATATCGGGGTGTCAGGGCCAGAGGAGGTTATTACTGTCAATGCTGTAGGTGGCTTACACAAAACTACTAAGATTTCTTATGTGGACTTTTACATACAGGGTAAACACGAATCTGACAGGTTTTTAGTCAATCGTGCCAGGGCCATGCCCTTACTCAGCTTGAGCACGCAAACATTGTCCAAACACACCGCACAGTCTTACGATTATTTGAGTGATTTAACCGATTATTTGACGTACACTGACGCTATGCCAACCGTGCTGATTGGTGCCGAGCACTGGCATCTGTCAATATCTCGTGATATCCGCGCTGGTAGTCGTAATGAGCCGGTAGCTTGTCACACCTGGCTTGGTTGGACATTGTATGGAGTGGCTTCTAGTAAAACGAAACCGGTTGAGTTTGTCAACCACTGTCACCTAGACCGTATTGAGCTTACTGAACATGAACGTTTAGAACTGCTAATAAAGGAGCAGTACAAATTGGACTCACTGGGTATTACCAAACATGAGAAACTTCATAGTAAACTGGATGCTCGAGCTGTTGAGATCTTACACAATACTACCACACGTTTGCCAACTGGTAGGTATGAGGTAGGACTTCCATGGCGGGATAATATTCAGTGCGTTCCCGACAGTTATCCGCAAGCCCTATCTCGCTTCTTAAGTTTAGAAAGACGTATGTTTCGAGAGTCCGATTTTGCTGAAGCGTACAAAAGGTTTATTGACAATATGATTGCCAAAGGTTATGCTGAAGAATGTGATCCTGTCACTTATTATGGTCATTCTGTCAGTAATAGGAACGGTACCAATGTTATCAACAGTAAACACAATTTAGTGGAATGTCCAAATAAAAATAACACTTCGTCAGGTTACATTCAATATGGTACAGTCAGTCCGAATAAAGTGCAACCAAAATGTCATGACTACATGTCAACCACAGACATGGATAAAATAAACTTAAAAACGACTTCTGAATCTTCTGATACAACTCAAAGTGAAACCAATACCGAAATAAGGTGGTATTTGCCTCATTTTGGGGTGTATCACCCACAAAAGCGTAAACTCCGTGTCGTCCATGATGCAGCCGCAATGAATCAAGGCGTTTCCTTAAATTCGTTGCTTCTTCAAGGACCAGATCTCTTAGAAAACTTATTAGGCATACTTTGGCGTTTTAGAGAGGGCGCTGTCGCAATGACAGCGGATATTAAGGAGATGTTTCCCCAAATACGGATCCGTGATCAAGATAGGGACGCATTACGTTTTTTATGGCGCGACGTTAGGTCAAAGAACACAACTCCCATAAAAGAGTATCGAATGACAGCTGTTGTTTTCGGGGCGTCATCCAGTCCATTTACTGCGCTGTATATCAAAAATAAAAATGCAATGTCACATCAGGATTTGTATCCCAACGCAGCCAATGCAAGCATTCACAGTTCCTATATGGATGATTTTTTGGACAGTCTTGATGAGGTAACTGAAGCTGCGCAGCTGGCATCCGATGTGGTGACTATCCACCGTAACGCCTGTTTTGAAATGTGTAGTTGGATTTCTAACAGCCAGGAAGCGTTGCGTCTTGTTCCAACTGAATTGCACGCTGCACAGCCTACTGAAGTGTCTCTTGGTAGTGAATCAACTAACGTCAGAGCCTTAGGTGTCTCTTGGGATCCTATATCGGATACCATTGGTTTTAGGACTGGTTTAGAAGGGCTCAAGTTACATGGTGTTTTTACTAAGCGTAAAGTTTTGTCCCACCTCATGAAAGTGTACGACCCACTAGGATTGCTTGGCCCTATAGTGGTCAAGGGCCGTATACTCCTTCAGGAGGCATGGAGATCCAACATTGACTGGGACACGGTTTTTCCACCTTCACAGGTATTAAGGTGGAACGAATGGTTTAAAGAACTGTCAGATATATCTAATATTAGAGTTCCACGTTGGTACGCTAAGGTAAACGGCGAGCCTCTGCACAGGGAGCTACACGTTTTTGCGGATGCGAGCGAGCTTGCCTATGCGACTGTCGCTTATTGGCGTTTTTTGTACGCAGACGGTACAGTCAAGCTTGCTCTCATATCCAGTAAAGCAAGAGTATCGCCATTGAAGCCCACTTCAATTCCACGCCTAGAATTGCAGGGTGCTTTAATAGCTTCACGCCTTGCTATGACCATCAAGGAATTTCACAAGAAAAAGCCTATTCGGACGTTTTTTTGGACAGATTCGAGAACTGTCCTTAGCTGGCTAAGAAGTGACGCACGAACGTTCAAGCCCTTTGTGGCCCATCGGATCGGCGAAATAACTGAAAATTCATGCGTTCAAGACTGGAGATGGGTCCCAACTGACTTGAACGTCGCGGACGATGCCACGCGAATCAAACCTCTCCATATCAACCCTAACCACCGATGGTTCACCGGCCCCTCATTTCTTCTGGCTTCTCCGGAAAATTGGCCTGTGGAACCAGCTGGCCAGCCTCCAGTTCATGAAGAGTTTAAGCATACTCCTACACTTGTGGTTGGGCATCTGGTTATCACCGCGGATTTCAGTCGTTTTAGTGACTGGTTGCGCTTACTGCGCGCCACTGCTCGCGTTTTGCAGGCGGCTTCTAAATTTCGCTCACTTTTGGACCGCGTTAGACACATTGATCACACTGATCCTAGCACCGATTTTAGGGTTCGTCAACGTACAAACGCGCCTACGTCCACCGCTCTATTACCCCTGACAGCGGAATTGATGCAAGCCGCAGAAAGGCACGTCCTGCAGAAAGTACAGTCCGAGACATTTGGAGAAGAAATTCTGCGGATTGAACGAGGAGAGTTATTGCCCAAGAGCAGTCGCTTAGCAAAGTTATCACCCAAGATGGGAACGGACAATTTGCTACGTTTGGTCGGCAGAATTGAGGCTGTAGAAGACGTCGGTACCGAAGTCAAATCGCCCATACTGTTAGATGGTCATCACCCAGTCGTGCGCCTTTTGGTTCTCTTTTACCATCGCAAGGCTGGACATGCGAATAATGAGATGGTCGTCAATGAGCTGAGACAGAGATACTGGCTTCTTCCCTTGCGCAGCACCATACGAAGCGTCGCCAGCAAATGTTTGTATTGTCGGATCAGGAAGTCAAAACCGATGAATCCAATGACTGGAAACCTTCCTCCGCAGCGGCTTGCCCACCATCGCCGCCCATTTAATTTCACTGGACTTGATTATTTTGGCCCGATTAACTCCACAATCGGACGCAAACAGGAAAAACGATACGTAGCCCTATTTACCTGCTTGACTTCCAGAGCCGTCCATTTGGAACTTGTGCACTCCCTGACGGCTGATTCAGCGATAATGAGTTTACGTCGATTTATTGCAAGGAGAGGTGCTCCCGAAACAATATTCTCTGACAACGGAACTTGTTTTGTTGGTGGTGACCGAATATTACGGGAGTTTTATCAGACAGATGTCAACGATTTTGCTGCCAGCCGAGGAATCAATTGGAGCTTTATTCCTCCCGCTGCTCCTTTCTTTGGTGGATGCTGGGAACGGCTAGTTCGCACCGTCAAAGTTGCACTGAACGCCACCCTACGCGAAAGGGCACCTAACGCAGAAGTACTCGTGACCCTCCTGATGGAAGCTGAGGCCATTGTCAACTCCCGGCCCCTAAGTCACGTTTCTGTGAGTCAAGATGACCAGGAGACGCTGACACCTTTCCACTTTCTAATTGGCACATCCTCGAATCAAGTCCTACCTGCAACCCTTGACGACCGAGACCTTCTTCGTAGAGCAGACTGGAGGAAGGCCTTGAGGTTAGCCGACCATTTTTGGAACCGTTGGGTGAAAGAGATTCTACCTACAATGCAACCACGACAGACAGGCGAAAACAGGGAACGCGACTTAAACATCGGTGACCTGGTACTCATCGTGGACGAAAATCTTCCAAGAGGAACTTGGCCAAGAGGCCGCATCACTGCAACCTTCCCTGGCCGAGATGGCGTAGTCAGGGTGGTGGACGTAGCCACACAGGGAGGCCTTCTTCGTCGGCCCTCCAAAAAGTTGGTCAGGCTAGACGCGTAGGGCTCCTTATTGGCTGGCCCGGCTAGCTTCGTGTGCTTTCGCACACTAGGGGGTGGGATGTTGCGGATGCAACCTATTTTGTACCTTTTTTTGTCTATTATTTTTATACTTTTGGAATGTTTTTATTTTGTTTTATCAGTTGTCAATATATTGCTGTCGAAAACAGATTGAGTCGGCTTGGTTTTAATATATTTCCTATAAATAATCACTCCAGCTATACAGTCCATCAGAAGTCCTTTATAGACTTGAATATTATTATGGTGCTAAAGCAATGGGAGCTGGCGACTCCGCAGCTAGTTTTTATCTACGTCGACCAGTGTCGTCCCGTTTTTCGTGAAACGCTTGACCAATAACGGCTGGCCATTTGCTACCAGGGGAGTACTATTATTTTACTTATCCTGTGCCATGGGGCCTATCGCGAAATGAAAACGAACTTCGTTCGTGTATCTCCCTCTCGACGGCGCGGGATCGTATCGGGCGGCAAGGACATGCCGCCCGGTACTTTTTGACGTCTCCCCTTTTCTTGCTCCCGTCCGGTCGCAGACGCCAACTCAGTTAAACAATAGTCCCATACAAGATGGCAGGTAACTTGATGTTCTGGGCGCGGGGCACTTGATGGCGCCGGCGCTAGACCTCATCCTTGCTATCGCCTGCGGCGTGATTTTAGCACACTACAAACTATGCAATTTGTCACACCGACTTCATATAGAATGAATAATAAATTGCTGTCTCATTACAACTTGATTACAACTTTTGCAAGTTGTTGTGACAAATTGCTTAGTGCGTAAAGGCTTTTTGCACAACGACACTAAGGGACTACCGCAGCGATCGGTAGGGGTAATGGTCCCTATGGCGATCCTATCTCCCAGTAGAGACGCCTCTAAGGGCTTCAACCATGATCCTGCAGTTTATTACAAATGCTCTTATTCACAAATGTCCATTATACCTATTTTAGTTACAATGCCGTTTAGAATCGTTTGTCCTTAGCTTTCACTTTGACATTTATGTTTAATGACGTTAACACGTAAGGGAATTAACCCATTTTAGTCAATAGAGGTCTTAACTGAGGTCTGCTGTGACGGCTTGGCCATGAAGTATTTATATTAAATGCCTCTGCCACGACTTCGAGCGGCGGCGGCAGTGGCAGCGGTGCACCGATGTCGCTTGTAAGTAGGTATGGCACACCATACGAGGGAGCGAGATTAGAGCAAGGCCTCTCGGTGCCTCCGACACCGCTGAGGCCGAGCCCTGCGAACAACATCGTACAGGTATTGTCGACATAAAGCATTCGTCTTCTTTATCATTTACAGAAGTACAAGAAGAACGAGGAATTAGAATTAGGAGGTTGGAAATGTTTCCATCAGCAAAAAAACTTCAACACCATTACTAACCTACTGATTTATTGAGACTTTTGTATAAAATACGACAGGAAATACAGACAGCGCTATTGCACCGGGAGCTGTCGGCGCCGCAGCGACTTTTTTTCCTCATCGACCAGCCTGCCAGTATCATCGTCTAAAGTCAGGCCGCGGGCGAAGGCCGAGATGAGGCCGAGCGCAGGCGCCGATTTGTCGGCGGGAACCATGTGTCCCGCGCCTAGGACCATCACCTCCGTCAGGTTCCCCGCTGTCTTCACGTATCTGGATCAAGAAAAGGGTATTGAATTGCAATCTTAACGTCATGATGATTCATGTTTTTTTTTCATTCGTTCAAATTTCGTTTAAATATTGCTAACACGTAGGTACTGCAGACTAAATATGTAGGTACCTGTATGGGTTTTTATTTGGTCTCGTAGTAAGTAAATCTTACCCAGCTAGTTGGTCATTGTGGTACCAAGGCTTGCGCTTTGCGGTCTTGAAGTCTTTGGCACTGGAGAAAACGAGGGAGTTGTACGTGTTCACAGACGGATGGTATGCCACGATGATGTCGAGATGTCCACTGAAACACGAAAACCAATTATATACCTAAATGAGTAATGGTGACATTAAGTACCAACTTACTTACGCAGGGAACTAGCATAGGTGGTCATAAAACGTGATTTAATAGTTATTTGTTATACAAGGGTGCAAAGTTGTATTTTACCCGAGAGTGTGGAATTGAAACACGAGCAAGCGAAAGGATTCTATAGTTGAATCCTGTTTTATTCCTGGTTCTAAAATAGAATCCTGAGCATAGCTAGTGTGTAACACAAAACAGAGTTAAACTTGGCAAATGGTGTTGAACTCAAGTTGAGATATGGAAGGCGCGCAGTAGTTGGTGGTTCCTGCAGCGCAATTATCTAGTCTTCTTCTTCTTCTTCGTGTGTAGGGATCAAATAATTATTATTATCTAGTCTACAAAAATTACATTCGTCTCTATATGATAATGTAAAGTCATACACCTAAGCACAGTGCGACCATTGACGTGGCAAAGTACCGCAAGCAGCTGGTCGATTGCGCAACGCATTGTACGTATGTGAGGTAGATCTAAGGGAAAGTGACAGTTGAGTTGTCCTAACATGCGTTCGAATAGTTACGTGAACACCCCTCAGTACTTAAGTGGCATTTCAACTTCAAGAGTAGTCAGCGGGCACACGTTCCACCTTCGAACCAATAGATAATACCTAATCCATTGTCTGGAATGGAAGGTATACAAATGATTGGCTGAACTTGACTCACTTATAAAGCATAACCCTGTAGTTCTCCAGCAACTCCTCAAGCCACATCTTAGCGCTGTTCATGAAGTCAGGCACGAGTTTCCTGTACACCACGCCCACCGAAGTGAAGTTGGTGTTGCCGACGTGTAATGCTCGGCGCACTTCACCCCGTTCGAGGTATTCTATGTGGGGCCCGCCGAGACCGATGTCCGTTTGGAGGAAATTGTACAGGTTGTCCAGTTGGGATTCGCGGAGGAATGTGGTTAGGAGGTAGTTGTAGTACTGCGAAAAGAGAAAACGATGTTATTGGCTATGTTTTTGGCACTTCGACATAATCGGGGGAAAAGGTCCCATCCACAACAACAATAGCTGTCCGTGACGTGACACGCCGTTATCTATATTGCAAATAAACATAATGAGCCTGAGCACCAAATACTTACTAATATTTGCCGAAGATACACGCACCCAATAGTGGTCTACCAAATCGAACGTACCTAGCCAAATTATACAAACTCGTGAGGTCGCATCCGATGAAAACGAAATTAGGTTTCTTTATTTTGGTCTTACTTGAACTCTTTGTTAGTATTTAAACTTACATATGGGACAGGTAGGAAGTACCGCTTACCGCATAAGCCTTGACCATCTCGCCGTTGTTGATGAACTGTGTAACGGCCAGCTCGAGGTGTCGCATGGAATCCGCGACGCTGTCGTCAACCAGTCCGATCTCACGCACGAAGTAGCTGTAGCGCTGGAGCGACAGCGGGTCGATGAAACCATTGCCGATAGCTAAGCCCTGGGAATATATTAAGCCATTCTTTACATCTGCCCAGACATAATTGAACAAAATGATACCTAAGCTACAGATAAGATATCCATTATGCGGTGTTTAGGAACCTACATGTTGGCTGAGGCTTGGCAAGTCTACTAAGACGCAGACATGCTTGAAAGGGAACACGATACATATTCATCTTATTCTACCGTACAACAGTGTCCCGCAGGCTTGCCGAGGTTCGCACAACTTTAAATACATAAATGAATAATACTTAACTAAAACCTGTGAACGCCGCTGAAGAATAGAGTTTTCGCAAGCTCTTGAGCTAAGTACCTACTTGTCTCTGTATAAAGAAGACTAGCTGTATTCTGCGCTCTATCAGTGTTGTTATTTTATTACAAGCTTGAGAGACTTATCTCTTTACATGAGTGTTTTCAACTCTTCAATGCAATAAAGTTGTTCAATCGACTGGTCGTCTTTCTGTAACGCCTCTAGAATTTAAGGTGATCCTGATCAGTGGTTTTTTTCTATAAGCTGTTAGTTAACTTGGTCAGTAGGTAATCATTCCACTTAAAACGGTTATTAGCGGAATATTTCTTTTTTTAGAAAAATAACTGCCAGGAGACATTGCACTATTTCCTTGTGTGAAGGTTAATGGGCTCGTTTAGTTTACAATACCGACGATACTTTAGGTGTAATTAAGTATAGTTGTTTTAAATAAAAAGTCTTAATAACTGTAGTTGGACCTTAATAACTATTTGTTGTTGTTGGAAGTCTTAATAACTATTTACTCTTTACATGTAAGGTCACATTTTTTAGTTTCATAAGGTACACAGTAGGTAGGGTTTTTGGTTCTTAGATACGAACGCGAGATTCATTAGACAGAGGGTAACGATAGTTTTATCATTCTAAGTGCGATACTGACGAAGGAAGAAGGTGGTATGTGGTGGAAGGTGTTTTTAAGACAACTAACTACCAACCTCTTTTTAAATGGCTCTGTCTGGTGCCTACCTGTAGATTAATCGGCTGATCCTGGTCCTTTTCTCTGTTCCACAGAATCTGGATCCCAATAGACGGGATGTGCTTGCCAGCATACGACTCGCCGGCGATCGTCAGCGGTGCCTTCCGCAACTCGGGGAACAAGGTCAGGAACTGCTGAAGGGCTGTGTAGAGGTTCTCGCCGATCTAAAACAAATGAAGAATACCTACCTAAATATTTGTTATTTAACAATGGGGAAGGCAACTATCAAACTGACAGCACCAATAATGGTACCTAAAAAAGCTAAATTTTGTATGGTGGGAAGTACTTATTATTTATTTTTGCGAAATTGGCTTTATGTTTCGTCCCGAATTCTATAGGGAAGCTATGGGGAAGATTTTTGCCTAAGAACTGTTTATGGTTTCCGTACATAGTTAGGTACAATCGTATCGATCTTCTGTCACTCTCTCTCTCTTTCATCGTATGGAATCTAGAAGAGCGCCATCTACAATTAAGTAGCTTTCACCGGCCTTCCCCATTATTCATCATCAGTGCAATGCCAGTGAGTTCTTTAAAGGAAAAGGCAACCGGAACTGTGGCGAACAGGGACTATGGCGACTACATATGGCCAGCGGCGGCGGAGGGGGGAAATTCTTTCGGACAGCTCACGCGGCGGCGAGTCGCAAAATAGTAGTGGCAGCAACTCAGAACATAGGCAGCAATGTATGGAGCAGTCTGCACTTTTGTCTCAGGCGACGCCGCTTGGCACGAATGTTCCTTGGGTCAAACTAAGCTGATTTAGCGTCCTAGCCACGAGATCAACCTCTGGCTAGTATCCAAAAAGAGGGGGGGGGGGGGGGGGGAAAGGCCGTCTCCCAAGGCCCGGTTTCAACTATATTTCTGCCTAACCATAGCTACTAGGTCAAGTTTGGTATCATTTTTTGTATAATTCAGGGATGGCGCTCATTTGTGGATTTAACTTTTTACCTTTCGTTACAAAAAAACAGAAAAAAGCGGCCAACTGCGAGTCGGACTCGCACATGAAGGGTTCCGTTAAATAAATTGTACATCATATATTTTTTTTAGATTTATCATTCTCTTGTTTTAGAAGTTACAGGGGGGAGGGGACACACATTTTACCACTTTGGAAGTGTCTCTCGCGCAAACTATTCAGTTTAGAAAAAAATGATGTTAGAAACCTCAATATCATTTTTGAAGACCTATCCATAAATGCCCCACACGTATGGGTTTAATGAAAAAAAAAAATTTTGAGTTTCAGTTCTTAGTATGGGGAACCCCAAAATTTATTGTTTTTTTATATTTTTGTGTGAAAATCTTAATGCGGCTTACAGAATACATCTACTTACTAAGTTTCAACAGTATAGCTCTTATAGTTTCGGAAAGAAGTGGCTGTGACATACGGACGGACAGACAGACAGACATGACGAATCTTTAAGGGTTCCGTTTTTTGCCATTTGGCTACGGAACCCTAAAAATGGTATCATAATCATCATCATCATATCAGCCGAAAGACGTCCACTGCTGGACATAGGCCTCCCCCAAAGAGTTCCAAAAATACTCCTTTTTTGAAGAGCCCCATTCTGTAATCTCTCGAGAAAGTCATGACTGCGAAATGCCCAGGATGTGCTATTGCTACGAATTATTCGAACCGTTCACTGTGGCGCTCTTTGTGAGGCGTAAGTCCAGCAGTGGACGTCTTTCGGCTGATGTGATGGATGATGATGACGTCAATAGGGACCCTAAATTGTTCGCCTCACCGTGGTTTGGTTGGTGGCATATCCTCGGTCGTCCGAGGTGAAGCTGAAGCCTGTACCGACGGGGTTGTCTATGAACAACAACGAGTGGTTCTTGCCCCACGAATATTTTATTTCTGAAACAAAAATGTTACACGTTGTATTAAAACAAAATTGTTAAGTATGTAGGTACCGTCGCCATCAAATACATCGGTACACTATAGGTGTTCAAAAATATCGGCACATGCCCCCTAATGCCTTGAAAATAGAGGTGTGTGTTTGTGACGTTCTTGTTTGCTCCGATGTATGCGATGGCGACTGTACTACCTACCTAATTCTAAATTAAACATGTGTTGCCTATCCCATACCCTCATCATCATCATCATCATCATATCAGCCGAAAGACGTCCACTGTTCGACATAGACCTCCCCCAACCAAGGGGTGCCAAAGTGACCGGTTCTGCGCCACCCGCATCCGACTCCCGCGGAACCTTTCCGCCCCAACGGCCATCAGTTCTACGGTGCAATGTCCTACATTCATTAAATGTATTATATAATGCAGATCGTTTTATAATAATGATCGTAGTCGGTAAACAAGCGTACGGCCCGCCTAGTATGATGACGCCGTCTATGCACGCATCGCATCACATGCGCGTTGCCAACCCTTTATATATATTTAAGGATTCACTACTTTGACAGCCTATGTCACTAGTCCCACCAAGGGCGAAGAAGCGATTAGCTATCGACTATTTTCTCGCTCAAGAAACGACGAACAAAAGATCCACCCCCGTGCCCCGTTCCGTGTTGCTAAAAGAGACATATAGGTATGTTTATAGTTGATCGCTGGCTGTTCACACTTCCGGCGAGGAATCTCTCTTCACTAGTTGATCGCAGCGATAAAAGCTATCAAAAATAAAACTCGCCCCGCGGTAGGTACTCGCTCACCGATGCTCGCTTGGCAGGACTGCATGCTCGGCCGCCCCGCCCGAGCGAGTGGTGCGAGTAATCGCCCGTCGCACTCGAACACTCGCCTATAGCCGAGCGACAAAACTATCGGAACTACACACTCGCTTCTCGCTGCTCGCCAACTAACTCGCTAACTAACGAGTTGAGTATGAGCGAGAAGCGATTAGAGCTAGGAACTAGAAACGTCTACTTTCTAGCTCTAATCGCTTCTCGCTCATCGTCGGCGGTGGGACCAGTGCCTAAAGGAGCACTTTTAGCACGATGCTTTAGTCTCCCCCTAATGACGCATTTGGGAATTAAAGCATTCGTCCTGCTAGCATTAGCAGGACGAATGTTTTAATTCCCACATAAACGCGATCATGCTAAAAGTTACCTAATCAGGAATATTTTTTTCACCTCACCGGCTCGAAAAGGCTTGCTTTGTCGCTCAAAATCTGCGTGCAAAAGTCCATTAATATCCGCTAGCATGGAAAGAGTTTTTGAATTTCGAACGAGACGCTCTATAGCGAGATCCAACTTTTTTCTATAGGAATGAGAGCTCATTATACTGCGTTCAGAAACTTATGGTGTAATGCTTATAATTCATTATTTCATAAAATAATTTAATAATACTTAGTCTTTCTTAATTAGGTACATATGAAATATAGACTGACTTATAATAATGCAATACAAATAACTAATTTTCAAAATGTACTTAGTTTTACATTTCAAAATTTTACGCTTCGTGCAAATTTGGAACGCACCGTTTAAAAAGTTAATTTAAGAAAAAACTCGTGTATACCTACACTTCATTGTTTTGTTTTGGTGTAAAGCCACAGTAATATCAAAATAATGGAAGTTATTTATAGATTTTAGCGCAGAAGATATACATAAAATGAATTTTAATGCCTGCTGAGTCAGCGGAAAAAGTAAAATATGCGTATTTGAGCCTAAGTTTACCCGTGAGTACGTAGTATACCTACCCAAAAATACTTTGACTTTTTTAATGTAAGCGTGAAGTCTATTTCAAGATGCGAAAATGTTTATGTTACTTTTAATAATTATAAAATGCTTTGATTTTGATGAGATGTAAACAAACGTTTATTGAAAATGAGTACCTACCTATAAGGTCCAAATTACTTTCAATACATTTATAATTTTCCTCGAGGCGGTGAGGTGAAAAGTTGTGTGTTTCGCTCGGCAGCAAAGTTGTTTGGCGTCTCGTACCTTGAAAGCCTCGCTATGCTCAGGATTGTACTTTTGAACCATTCGCTTCGCTCATGATTCAATCTAACAATCCTTCGCTAGCTCTGCTTTCAATACAAGCACTTGCGCCAAACAACAACGTTGCAGCCTTGCATACCAAATAACTAATGTTATATAGGTACCACAGTAATTATCAATTATTTTTTACATAAAAGTTTATCATATTATGTGTATAGGTACCTACACAAGGACGGAACCGTTAATAGCAACAGCTCAATGCAGTAATTCAGATACTTACGGTAAAAAACTATTTATCTAAACTCTAAAAACATCCTGTTCGCACCAACATGTTACCTACTCGCAAACTCATTCAATCAATATTTTCGAAGGAGGTCTTTAACCTTTTCTATTTAAGTAGGTATTTTAACTAGGTACATATACTAGGTAGTTATGTGAGTACGTGCGTTAAGCAGTCAGCAGTAGTATAACCACACGGGCGAGGCGCTCAAAATGATCTAAACAAACTCTTAATTCCTTTTAACAAAGATATGTGTATAGTCCGCACCAGTAGAAAACGAAAAAAATTTAAACAAATATGGCTGAAAATAACACTTTTCATGTCCCATCACTACGAATTAAAGTTTTTTCATAGATTCAGATGGATCAATTGATAAGTACCTAGTCAGCCATATTTGTTTACATTTTTTTCGTTTTCTACTGGCGCGGACTTTGGATGACTTCATTAACCTCTTTGTTCTGTCACCGGCATCAATATATTATGATGGATCAAAGGCCGCAAAAATATCTGACACGCTCTAACGGCTCTAGGAATAGAGTGGTCATCAGATATTTTTGCGGCCTTTGTTCCATCATATATTAATGCCGGTGACTGTACCTACTCGTAGCTCCTACTAATCTGCTGCTGACTGTACAGTTACCTGCACTGTTATTAACGTTACCGCTTTTAATTATGAAATCGGAATAGGTAGGTAACTCGCGGGCATACACCCTGGTGTACGCATTTGGTTTTTTCCTTGCATGCATTGGTAAAATACATTACCACCGTATTTACCATGTTCGTAAATGGTTTTCCTCAATCTTGCAGGAGGAGATAACGAGACCACGTAAATCCTGAGTAGAATAGAATAGAATTTGTTAAGAGCTGCCCGTGTGTTACAAAGAACGCAGACAGATATTAAACGGCGGTAAAATATAGGTAAAGTAATTCTTCTTCAGAATTATATCCACGTCTACAGATTCCCAATACTACAGATTCCCAATAATACAGATTCCCAATTCTACAGAATTTCAATTCTACAGATTCCCAATATTGCAGATTCCCAATAATACAGATTCCCAATACAACAAATTCCCAATAATACAGATTCCCAATACAACAAATTCCCAATACTACAGATTTCCAATAAAATTTCGAATTATGTAAACAAACAATGTATTGGAATTGACATTTGAAATGTCAATTCCGATACATTGTTTGTTTACATAGTTTGCAAGTTCTATTGAATGACACTTTAGCCTATCCACCCGGAACGACAGATACTAACGGTGGTAAAGTAATTGATCGAGCGAGCGAAGCGAACGAAGTTCTCCGTTGCAGCTTGGACAAAAATGATATTGTAGGTACCTACATATGTGCGGCTGTCCGGCTGTTCTCCTCTATAGGACGCATTTCTCAACTGATTTTCGTGAATTTTTATGAGCTGATTCGATAATTAAATGTAGTTGGATGTTTCTAAAAAAATATAACAGTTTCTCGAGTTTTACAGGTCACAGAGCAACTAGTTTTTAAATTCGATTTTGTTTGTGATAAGTTTTGTTTTGACTGTTTTAAGAATCTGTTGTAATAAATAAAAATTGGATGTCGTATTTGCGCTGATTACCTAGCCATAACATACAAACTCCCAAACATTGCCTCTCCATAATATTAGTATCAGACTAGTTTACTTAGTCTAGTCTTAGTACGAAGGTTTATGACTTATGACGCTGAATATAATGCGTAAAAAGATGAAAAAAGTACGAGCGATAACCACGATAGTCTTCTAACTTGTATGGTAGAGCTTGATGTGTTGTGTCCTAAAGAAAAATCTATATTATTTTTCTCAAACATGCAATGAAATGTCGTCATTACGTGGGTTATATCAGGCTTCAAAGTATCACGTTTCGGGCGGATCAACTCGAGAGAACTGTAAAGGAATTTCATACGAAATTGAAGGCCTAGGCCGGGAAGTAATATTTTTTTCATTTTCATTCTACTATTTGTGGCTGCTGTGCCACAATCAGCCATGAAAATTAGTTAATTTGAGGAGTTTTTATTTATATATTTCATTGCATGTTTGTGAAAAGCACTATACATGCCTATTGCCTGGCCGTGAAAAGGGCTTGCCGACTTCGTATCACTATCCGCGGCAAGCCCTTCTTTCCTGGCGTCTGCAGTAAATAATGTACTATTTCTCAAACATGCAATGAAATATTCTCTTTACGTTCCTTATAATAGACTCGGAAGTATCCTTTTTCGGGCGCAGCATCTCGAGGCAGCCTGAAATGGGATTTCATACAACTTTTCAGGCCTAGGCCTGCAAAGTAACTTTTAAATTTTCATTCCACTATTTTTGGCACAGCATCACGGCATTCGGCCATGAAAATTAGTTTGATTTGAGGATTTTTAGTTATTTATTTCATTGCATGTTTGAGAAGAGCACTATACATGCCTCGGCGTGAAAACGGATTCCCGGCCTCGTACTTTTTTCATCAGATATTTTTGCGGCCTTTGTTCCATCATATATTAATGCCGGTGACTGTACCTACTCGTAGCTCCTACTAATCTGCTGCTGACTGTACAGTTACCTGCACTGTTATTAACGTTACCGCTTTTAATTATGAAATCGGAATAGGTAGGTAACTCGCGGGCATACACCCTGGTGTACGCATTTGGTTTTTTTCCTTGCATGCATTGGTAAAATACATTACCACCGTATTTACCATGTTCGTAAATGGTTTTCCTCAATCTTGCAGGAGGAGATAACGAGACCACGTAAATCCTGAGTAGAATAGAATAGAATTTGTTAAGAGCTGCCCGTGTGTTACAAAGAACGCAGACAGATATTAAACGGCGGTAAAATATAGGTAAAGTAATTCTTCTTCAGAATTATATCCACGTCTACAGATTCCCAATACTACAGATTCCCAATAATACAGATTCCCAATTCTACAGAATTTCAATTCTACAGATTCCCAATATTGCAGATTCCCAATAATACAGATTCCCAATACAACAAATTCCCAATAATACAGATTCCCAATACAACAAATTCCCAATACTACAGATTTCCAATAAAATTTCGAATTATGTAAACAAACAATGACATTTGAAATGTCAATTCCGATACATTGTTTGTTAGATGAAAAAAGTACGAGCGATAACCACGATAGTCTTCTAACTTGTATGGTAGAGCTTGATGTGTTGTGTCCTAAAGAAAAATCTATATTATTTTTCTCAAACATGCAATGAAATGTCGTCATTACGTGGGTTATATCAGGCTTCAAAGTATCACGTTTCGGGCGGATCAACTCGAGAGAACTGTAAAGGAATTTCATACGAAATTGAAGGCCTAGGCCGGGAAGTAATATTTTTTTCATTTTCATTCTACTATTTGTGGCTGCTGTGCCACAATCAGCCATGAAAATTAGTTTGATTTGAGGAGTTTTTATTTATATATTTCATTGCATGTTTGTGAAAAGCACTATACATGCCTATTGCCTGGCCGTGAAAAGGGCTTGCCGACTTCGTATCACTATCCGCGGCAAGCCCTTCTTTCCTGGCGTCTGCAGTAAATAATGTACTATTTCTCAAACATGCAATGAAATATTCTCTTTACGTTCCTTATAATAGACTCGGAAGTATCCTTTTTCGGGCGCAGCATCTCGAGGCAGCCTGAAATGGGATTTCATACAACTTTTCAGGCCTAGGCCTGCAAAGTAACTTTTAAATTTTCATTCCACTATTTTTGGCACAGCATCACGGCATTCGGCCATGAAAATTAGTTTGATTTGAGGATTTTTAGTTATTTATTTAATTGCATGTTTGAGAAGAGCACTATACATGCCTCGGCGTGAAAACGGATTCCCGGCCTCGTATCTCTATACCTACTTGGCCGGAAATCCGTGTTTTCCCGGCCTCTAATATTGTTCAATCGCCACTGCAAATCTATTAGGTTTCCTTAAGCCCGTCAACAGATGGCGCTAGTGGTACCCAATTATAGTATTAATTTCAACACTTGCAAGGAACCTAAATCATTCTAACCTTAGTTACAAAGGTTACCCCTAGATGTCGCTGTTACATCGGGAAACTGGGTAACGATGGGTTAACCCAAAGTATAGGGATCCAGAGCATACATTGTCTTTTTAATCTTAAATGTAATTTTGAGACATTGTGCGAATACAGTTATATAAGAGAGCAAGTAGTATTATTTTGGGATCACCCGTGTACAAATATAATGCACTATTTCTTACCTTCCAAATTGTGGTCTTCATTGACAACGAAAGGCCCGATTTCCGTGAAAAGGCCGTACAGCGAGGAGACGCCAGGGCCGCCCTGCAGCCAGATGATCCAGGGAGTGTCTTCCACCTTCCTGTCGGTCACCGGGAAGTACCAGAACCAGAGGTTCGCGTTGTACTCCTTGTTTACCTAAAAACAGGAACAGGGTAATCAGTGGGTAAGGCTGTCACTTCATCATCATCGTCATCATATCTGATGAAATAATACGAACTTTGTTTATAACAAAAGGATTTAGTTTATTAAAATAGAAAATACAGATTACTATGAACGTGCTACTGCGCTTACAAGGGCGAGAGTGCGAACGTCTTTAAATAAAATATCGAGACAGTTGTCGTGCGTGTTTGCCCACCTACATCTATCAGGCGCTGTAGTTATGCGTCCCAATTCCAACACCCTCCTCTGGACGCAAACCCATTGCCATTGCAAAGGTCAGATGCTTTGGCCGGTGCAATCCCTTTGTGAACACATCAGCCAACATGTCTTGAGTGCTTTTGTAGCGAACGGATATTTGTTTCTTGGATATACGCTCCCTCACGAAATGATAGCGTATATCGATATGCTTGCTTCTGGCATGGTAGATGTCATCACCTGAAATGCTGATAGCACTTTGATTATCGCAAAACATAACAATTGGTATACTTGACATTGTAGGACAAAAGTCCTCTTCCAATTGCTTGAGCCAGATAGCTTCCTGTGTTGCCGTAGATAGTGACATATACTCTGCTTCGGTTGTTGACAGAGCGATTGTAGGTTGCCTTTTAGAACACCAGCTAATGGCAGCGCCCTGAAAAGTAAAAACATATCCAGAACATGATCTTCTATCTTCAGTATCTGTAGCCCAATCGGCATCACAGTAGCCTACAATGTTTGCATCATCTTTCTTGAAGGTAAGTTTTAGATGCTGTGTTCCTTTCAGGTACCTTAATACTCTTTTTGATACCATCCAGTGCTGTGTTGTAGGTCTATTATTAAATCGGCTTAGTTGATTTACAATATAGACTATGTCTGGTCTGGTTCCTTGTGATAAATATAAGAGACACCCTATTAACTCTTGATATGGAACATTTTCTAGGACCTCGTCGTCTTTTTCAGCCTTTTTCAGTTGCAGGTTAGCCTCGCACGGAGTATAGACTGGATTGCAGTCACTCATATTGAAACGAGTAAGTACTTTTTCGATGTAAGCAGCCTGATCCAGAGAAATTTCTTTCGTTGAAGTGTTATGCATAATTCTAAAGCCAATACAACACTTTGCTTCACCTAAGTCCTTCATATGAAATTTGGTGCTCAGTTTTTTCTTTATCATCTTGACAGTTTCTTCATCATTATAGAAACATAGTAGATCATCAACATAGACTGTAAGGATCAGTATATTTTGTTCGTTGACTATGCGGTGATATATACATGGATCTACTTTTGATCGTGACATTCCTATTTCTAGTAAAGCTGCATTGAGCTTTTTATTCCATTGCCTGCTTGCCTGTTTTAGACCATAAATGGATTTTTTTAACAAGCACACTTTATCGCCTTCCCCAAAATACGGTGGCTGCGACATGTAAATGTCTTCCTCAATGTCACCTTGCAAAAAAGCTGTTACTGCATCCATCTGGTGAATTTTCAAATTATATTTTACAGCCAAGCCAATCACATATCTTATGGAGGTATAGCGTACTACAGGGGCATAAATTTCATGATAATCTATACCTTTTTTTTGTTGGTAACCTTTCACGACAAGTCGTGCTTTCATTCTTGATACATTGCCATCTTCATCTGTTTTAGTTTTGTAAACCCACTTGCAAGGGATTACTTTTTTATTTTTCGGCATGTCAACTAATGTCCAGGTATTGTTAAGTAGTAATGATTTATATTCTTCCTCCATGGCATGTATCCACTGATCTGCCTTATTGCTCTCTAATGCTTCGGAAAGGCTTTGTGGATCCTTGTCCAAGATACTCATAGCTGATTCGCCATTCATACACATAAAAGATGCATTTTCTTGGGGAGGATTAGCTTCGTAAAATTCATTTCGACGACGTCTTGGACGAAGATTCATGTTAATTTCTGGAATATCAATGCTCTCTTCAGGATTGTAAGATTCATCGGCAGGATCTGAATCAACCGATGCTGGTGAAGAAAACGAATCGACATTTAGAGACGTTGTATTCAACTCGTCGATTATAACAGAGTCATTATCCTCTCCGATTTCATCTTTTTCGTCATTGGTATTTTCTTTATTAGCATCTCCGATATCATCTTTTTCTTCATTAGCATTTTCTTCAGAAAAAGGTAAGTAAACTATTTTAGATTCAGGTAAGTTCAATTCCTTTTTATTACAAGACATTACTTTACTATCTGATTCATGCGTACTGGTTTGTCTTTCATTAATACTTGTTTCTTCTTTTTCAGGTACATACTCATTATTAACAATATCTCTTTTTACAGTGTATACGTGTACTTTACGTGAAAAATCGTCGATGAAAGTGACAAAATACCTGGCACCTCCAAGTGATGCAGTTTGCATCGGTCCAAACACGTCGGAGTGGATGACTTCTAGCAACTCGGTTGCTCGGGAGCCCTCACTTGGAAATGGCTGTCTAGTCTGCTTTCCTTGGATACAACTTACGCATGTTTTATTTTGATTAGACGGAGATAATTTTACACCGGTAGTACAAGTTGGAATTTTATACATATCGCTGAAGTTCAGGTGGCCCATTCGTTGGTGCCATAAGTAAGTATCATTTTCAGTAACTGCGGGCATGGCTTGAGCTTTTTCATATGCTATGTTTAGCTTATACATATCATTTATTAAGTTGGCATCGGCTACTTTTTGACCATTTTTATTTGATATTTTACAGCCATTGTTTTTGAATTGGATATTGCAACCACTTTTTATCATTTTGCTTACTGAGATAAAATTTGTCGATAATTCTGGCACATAAATTACATTTCTTACCAGAATTTTATTGATATTGCCTCGTGTGTCTGGTACGCTTATAGTTACATTACCGCAACTTTCGACCCTGAGTATTTTATCGTTAGCCTTGTATCGTTAGTTTTGTCAGCCTTGCCAGTTTCTGTTTCGATACATTCCCACAAATCTTCTAATTGAAAGTAGGCCTTCACTGCAAAACTCCAAGTGGCATAATTTTCTCTTCCAGATAACTTTTCTATACTCAGACCACTATTTGAAGCCATTATGATCACATATACTTGAAATTATGCTGAAACAAAACCTACGTGATTTCGCGAAATTTGAGGTTATAATGATTTGTACTTTTACTTTAAAACACTTTAACTTTAACTTGTTTTACTATTTAGGCATGGGGCGGCCCATAACCTGATGAAATAATACGAACTTTGTTTATAACAAAAGGATTTAGTTTATTAAAATAGAAAATACAGATTACTATGAACGTGCTACTGCGCTTACAAGGGCGAGAGTGCGAACGTCTTTAAATAAAATATCGAGACAGTTGTCGTGCGTGTTTGCCCACCTACATCTATCAGGCGCTGTAGTTATGCGTCCCAATTCCAACAATATCAGCCGAAAGACATCCACTGCTGGACATAGAGTGCCAAAGTGACCGGTTTAGCGCCACCCGCATCCAGCGGACTCCCGCGACCTTTACCAGGTCATTAGTCACTTGTCGGGTGTTAATTAATGTCCAAAAAGTATGTGTTCAAGATAAAGAGTCAGCTTTATTGGATAATATAACCAGTAGGATAGGGAGGAAATGACAAAATAACTTTTATTTAGGATTTTTTTGGGAGGCTCCCGTTGCTTAACCCACCAACGGTGTCCTAGCTGACGTCCACGGGGCTACATGATACAACTCTCTGAAGCATCTTTCAAGCAAGGACCGGAAAACCCCTTTTCAGGCTTAACCCTATCAATTTGATAACCTTATGATAAGGTAACCTTACTGATAGGGTAATCCTATTGTTATGGTAAGCATATCGGATGTGGTAACCATAAGGCAACCGTAAACAAAACCCTATCATTTGTTGGGGTTTTATTAAGGTTACCTTATGGTTACCACATCCGATATGCTTACCATAACAATAGGGTTACCCTATCAGTAAGGTTACCTTATCATAAAGTTACCATTATGGATAGGGTTTTAAAAACAACTTCTAAAATTACCCTATGGAAAACCCCAATAAGGGTAACCGGTTCCGGTCCCTGCTTTCAAGCAAGGACCGGAAAACCCCTTTTCAGACTTAAGCCTATCGTTTTGGTAACCCTATCATTTTGGTAACCTTATGATAAGGTAACCTTATATATATATATATTATATTAGGAAACCATAAGTTAACCCCATAAGGATAGGGTTTTAAAAACAAGCCTATGGAAAACCCTGATTAGCATACAACCGGTCCAGGTCCCTGCAGTTGCAAGTTATCCCCGGAAATAAATAAATTACTGACGTGAATTTTAGCCAGGCGCGGGGACGAAGCTTTATTAATCTTACTAAGAGGCTAGTTCGATTTGTAAACTGTCCCTGATATTTACTTATTACCATCTTACCGTCAAATACCCAGCATAGCTGTCCATGTCAGGCAGTATATAATCGGAATCCACTTTGGCTGCCTCTCTTGCCTCCTCCAGCTTGTTCTGTTCGATGAACGGGGTGAGGAGTAGGGTTTCCCCGGACTCGGAGCCGTACTTGCCCCGGCCGGTCTTGTACGTGTCCTCCATGAACTTGAGGATGCGATCCGGGGCCTCGCCTGGGGGCAAGTCCGGCAAGGAGTGCCGCTCCGAGCATGATGCTGCGCAACTAAAATATCAAGAATGATAAATTAATGTCATCATCCTTTTAGCGTTTTCCCGGTAGCGCCCTATACGACCCCAGGGTCCACCTAAACCCAAGAATTGGCGTAGGCACTAGTTTTACGAAAGCGACTGCCATCTCACCTTTCAATCCAGAGCGAAAACTAGAACTTATTGGAATTAGACTGATTTCGTCACGATGTTTTCCTGATTTTGGAAAGTGACAAATTAATGTGTCTGTGTGTGTGTGTGTGTGTGGTAAAATTTTTAATTGTTATAGGACAGATGGCAGTGGATTTCGTAAAACTAGTGAGTGAAAACTACCGAGAAAAATGCTAGGAGGATAATGATGTTAAGGGGGTTCGATTGCCATACAAAACGTTATTTGACATTCGTAGGCTAACGGCGTGATATTTTAAGAAACTTATGTAACAAACTTTCATTAATTGGCTTCCCATTTGCGCCAAATTCCCCCTTTCCTAGAATAAACTAACATAAACTAGATTAATTTGAGAAATTGGTTTGTCACGTGATATTTTGGGAAAACTATTTTTCTCAAATTAATCTAGTTTATACAAGTTTATTCTAGGAAAGGGGGAATTTGGCGCAAATGGGAAGCCAATTGATGAAAGTTTGTTACATAAGTTTCTTAAAATATCACGCCGTTAGCCTGCGAATGTCAAATAACGCTTTGTATGGCAATCGAACCACCTTAAAAGCTAATGGTTCTAATCCAATTTTGAGTTACATTACGGCTTTAGGTAGGTACAGTACAGCCATTTATTAGAGCTCACTTTATGCTGGACACTTCAAAGCTTACTATGAAATCCAAAATTAGTTGACACCTAAATAGCTCAACTGTTGAAACTTTAGCTACATATCTTGGTAAAATTATTGCAATTTTTACCATAAATGACGTAAAAAAAATTACTGTTTATCAAAGTTTAAGTAACATTGTAATTATTTTAAAGCCAACTTAATCGACGTATGCCTTATAAATTGAGTAAATGAGATTAATAAATAAAAAACTTCAAATTTACAATGATCGATAAGCCAATTGAAAATAAACAATTAACACTCAATACTCACACCAAAGTAAATACGCAAATTAACAACATTTCTGGTCCGTGTTATTATGAAAGCCTTTCCAGAGACGGGATTCTCGCAGTCACTTGTTTGTTCAGTGTCGAACGTCAGCCAGTGTCAGCGCTGACGATGGTACCGTCCTAGTAGCCGCGGTGGACTGGTAGCGCGCTCCTAGCGGGTGGAATCTTGTACCCCGATCCGCGGCGCGCCTTGAACTTGGATTATTATCTCGATGATATACAGGCTGATGTCCGAAAGTTGTTTCCGATCTGAAAAATTGAATTTTGCTGTTACAAGTTTGAACCTTTGATGTTACTGATATTAAAGATTACTTATACATTTTTGTTTTTTTTTGTTTAGGTACTAATTGGTTAAATTAAAATTTGCTTTTTTTAAATGATTATTGTGTAAGATTATTAATATTATATTGTAGAATACCATTTGACATGTAAAAGTGCCCTTGTGGCTTGTGGCCTATTTGCAGAATAAATAATTGATTTTGATTTTGATCTTGAAAGCATTAGTTATTAACCCCCGACGGAAAAAGAGGGGTGTTATATGTTCGACGTGTCTGATGTGTGTCTGACTGTCTGTGTGTGTGCTGTGGCATCGTAGCTCCTAAACAAATGGACCGATTTGAATGCGGTTTTTTTATCCGAAAGCTGACTTGATCGAGATGGTTCTTAGCTACGTTTCAATAAAATCGGTTCAGCCGTTTTTGAGATATTGAACTTTGAAATGAAAAAGTCGGGGGTTTTTCAACTTTTCTAAGGTGTAAGTAGTTATTTTGTCCAACTAAAATGGTAATTAAAAAAAAACCATATACCTCCCACTGCTGGGCACCGGCCTCGTCTCATGGATGAGTGGGAACGGGCAGTAGTCCCCACGCTGGCCCAATAATTAATTGGTATATAATCTGATAATAATTGCCAATTATAGTTTTTCCAGTTATCGACTAAATGCGTGTTGTTGTTGTTGTAGGTATACCTACATATCGTCGGGTGACAAGCAAAACTCACTACGTAACAAATACCTACTTAAATCGAAGATCGTATCTCGATATCGGCTAGTACCGAGATACAAGGTTTTGAAGAGCAGTGACACTTTTGCTAGTTACCTCATCCGACGATATGTGTTGGTTGTGTGAAGTAATCCGGCATAGGTACTGTATAGGTACTGTGTGTAGCTTTTATTGCACCATATTATAAGTTCATAAGTTCTAAGGGTATCAACAGTAGCTACACTATGTACACACCCATGTGCAAACTGAATATACTTAAGGTGGTTCGATTGCCATACAAAGCGTTATTTGACATTCGCAGGCTAACGGCGTGATATTTTAAGAAACTTATGTAACAAACTTTCATCAATTGGCTTCCCATTTGCGCCAAATTCCCCCCTTCCTAGAATAAACTTGTATAAACTAGATTAATTTGAGAAAAATAGTTTTCCCAAAATATCACGTGACAAACCAATTTCTCAAATTAATCTAGTTTATACAAGTTTATTCTAGGAAAGGGGGAATTTGGCGCAAATGGGAAGCCAATTTATGAAAGTTTGTTACATAAGTTTCTTAAAATATCACGCCGTTAGCCTACGAATGTCAAATAACGTTTTGTATGGCAATCGAACCACCTTAAGTATAAAGATTTTTTCATACGGCCCGTGCAATAAAGACAAGTCCAGGTCTCTCGACGTTAAAAATCGTAAAAAGTAAAATGTAAACACGATATGCAATATTCCTCTTTAGTACCTAGGTACCTACCATAGTGCTGCTGTATATATACAGGGCGTCCCACGGCTATGCCACATGGAGGGGAAGTCCCTTGAATATTGTAGATGGAACATTTTACTGAAAGAAGACATTATTTTAATTTAAAAAACAATTTAACTGCATTTATAGATTTTTAAATAATTACATGGTTAAACCGGGAATCGAACCCGCTACACGAGATAAAAAAAACCCTGTAGTTTTATCGTACCGATCGAAAGGCTTCATCATAAGGATTATTTTTTGCTAAATAATATAGTGTCAGAAATAAAAGGAAGACCATGACTTTTAACATTTTTAATTCAAAATTAATCAATTTAATTTATCAAATGCTCAAAATGGGTCCCATTCTGTTGAATACAAAGTCGCACTCTTTTGTTTATTCGCAATAGGTACTTTAAAATGATAATGTCAGTTGTATGTCCTTACGGCAATGTCAGCTTTTCATTTTTCTGAACAAAATTTCACATCAAATGTTAACATTCATGGTCTTCCTTTTATTTCTGACACTATGTTATTTAGCAAAAAATAATTCTTATGATGAAGCCTTTCGATCGGTATGATAAAATTGATAAAGCTACAGGGTAAAAAAAACTCGTGTAGCGGGTAATTATTTAAAAATGTATGAATGCAGTTTAAATTGTTTTTTAAATTAAAATAATGTCTTCTTTCAGTAAAATGTTCCATCTACAATATTCAAGGGACTTCCCCTCCATGTGGCATAGGCGTGGGACGCCCTGTATATCCCTACTAGCTTTTGCTCGCGACTTCATTCATGTCACGCCAGGACGCCTTTTGTTGGACTTTTACTGGGATAAGAAGTAGTCCCTGGGCGACCGAGCTCTGCTCGGATGAAAATGGAGTAAATACGGAGAAAACGAATATTTCCGGACATGAGACCTATCTAGATCGATTTCTCGCCCCCGTAAACCCCTGAATTCCAAATTTCATCGAAATCGTTAGAGCCGTGTCCGTGAACATGCTTGCAAATATATATATAAATATTGCTCGTTTAATAGTATAGGATTCTATACTATAATGTTAATCCAGGCTATATATAAGTAGTTACTAAATTTTACGGCGTGGGTAGGCCCCCCACAAGGTAGACTGATGATCTGGTAAAGGTCGCGGGAGTCCGCTGGATGCGGGTGGCGCAGGACTGGCCATTGTGGCACTCTTTGGGGGAGGCCTATGTCCAGCAGTGGACGTCTTTCGGCTGATATGATGATGATTCAGATTCAGATAATTTATTAATAAATGCACATTTCATGTAAATGTCAATTAATTGATGAGTGATTTAGTAACAAACATCCAAACTTTCGGCACTTTCGCATTTATAATATTATTAGTTAAGTGTACCTTAGGATTATAATTTATCTTTATTGTCTTACGGTTGTTATAGCTTTTGTTACCTTTTTTCTATTATTTTGTTGCAATAATAAGAAAATAATGACTTCCTGTTGCTTTGTAGACGGTTTTATCCACATTAGCCTACGTTTGTTACAAGCTTTAATTTATATTATTTTGTTGAATGAGAAATAGTACTTACCTACTCGTTAGGCACAAATGTTTCCTCACGATCGGTCTTCCCAACTCTACCAGAGTTGGGAAGACCGATCGTGAGTGAGTCAACGTCAATAATAATTATGAGTACCTAACCACTGAACTGACATGAAGTTTTTTTTATATCACTGCGGTAACAAACCAGCATACGGCCTACCTAATATTGATTTTATTACCATTTATTACTTAGGTAAAACAAACCTTTGTTAAAATGGTGGTTAATTAGGTTTATGTTATTTAAATTACAGTTAGATAGTAAGATGAGTAAATAAAATTCAAAAAAACTTTCACCTCGAGAGTGTTATCGAACCAGCGACAAACACCGTGCCGCGTCTCTTGCATCTCTTTCTTATACAATACAATACAAATAGGTAGTTGGTACTCTTTATTATACACTTCGCACAAACAGAGTAGTTACAAAAATAAACAAAACAATTGGTAGAGGTAGACAAAAGGTGATCTTATCGCCAAAGAGCGATCTCTTCCAGTTCCAGACAACCTTATTTTTTACTAGCTTCTGCCCGCGACTTCGTCCTCGTAGAACTCGTTTATATCGTAGCTCGATACAAACTTTCACCATTCATTTCCTCTTTAGGGATTGATTTCCGGGATAAAAACTATCCTATGTCCTTCCCCGAGACAATTTTATCCAAACTGGTGCAGCGGTTGTATAGTAGCTCCTTACAAGTTCACCTCCCATTTCACCCCATTAAGAGATGATTTCCGGGATAAAAACTATCCCATGTCCTTTCCCGGAAGTAAAACTATCTCTAAACCAAATTTCATCTAAATGGGTTTCATCCAAATATTCATCCCTCATTTCACCCCCTTATGGGATTGATTTTCGGGGCAAAATCTATCTCTATACCAAATTTTATCTAAATCTTCAGCCGTTTTCACGTGATGCGCGGTCACATAAACAGACAAACAGACAAAAATTCTAAAAACTGTTGGGTAACGTGTTCTGTTGTCGATTCTAAGTATCCCTAGCCATTTTTTTTCGAATCTATTCCATGTACAGACTTTCGACCCTCTTCAGCTTTATTATTATGTATAAGTAGATTTAGACAAAATAAGATCACTCTGTGCAAGGCCGATGAACAGGTACGCGCGCGGGGTACCAACGACCTGTTTAGCATAAACCCGCTCCCACGCTCGCTCGCGAATCTCGATAGATTCTTGCACGCCGTGATTTGCTCTATATTTAGGATGCTCGTAGTAAAACCATCGATGTCCATAACACCAGATCACTCATTCCGTATTCCTACCATGTAACACGACCAGAGCTCAGGGCCGCGTACAAAATGTAAAGGCGGTTGAACCCCGGAGTCGTAAAAACCTTAGGTATTAATGACACAATGAGGAGCACATTATGTTCCCACGGTGTAGAGGGATAAGCCGTTGGTGATAAATCGCGATTTTTTATGTAACGACGTATCCTGGAAAGTTTTATTTTTTATTTTATTATTGTTCGGAGGTATAGGTAAAATACTAATACTAAAAGTAGCCATGTGCATGTTCGTTTTTAATCGATTACGATGAAATTACAATCGATTATTTTATTAAGATCTGTGTTCAATTGGCATACTGCGTAAATGATACATGAAAATGAATAAATAAAAAAAACTGGTCAAGTGTGAGTCTGTCTCGCGCACCGAGGGTTCCGTACAAACTTTCACCACGCTTTATTAAGAAAAAATCTATGTTGGTTTTTCAGAGATAATTATTTTTCAAGTAAACCAATTACGATAATTCTTTTTATATTTGCTAGAAGGTACTTTCAGAATACATCCATACAAATTAGAAGGAAAAAAATTCAACACAAAAGTCTCGTTATACTTTTCCGGTAATATTTACGTTAATATTAATAGTAATATATACTATTTTCAAATTTTTCGCCCGGTAAACTTCGGAGATAAGGGGGGGGGGGGGGGGGGGGGGGGATGGTATTTTTTTGTACATTTTCCTTTGTAAATCAAAATTTTTCCACAATAGAAAAAAAAAAGTTTAGAATGTGCAATTCAAGCCCTTTCTGATGATGATACCCTACTTGGCCTACTAACTATAGAGACTTTAAATTTTTGCCCCCCCTCTTATGCGTCCTTTTTAATAGAAATTAAAAATATATCTTTAATTTTTTCTTTTTCCATACACGTGGATTAGCTTTGTTTACAAATTCCAAATTAATATCATTAGTAGTTGCTGAGATATTTAAATTTGTGACAGCTGGACAGACGGACGGAGTCGCACGATACGTTTTTACCTTTTTGGTCCGGAACCCTGAAAAGGAGCTTGAACAGAAAAGTTGCATTTTCACCCCTCTCGTCGTGGAGCAAAACTTACTTTTCCGAATGAAAGGTGTGAAAAATAAGTAGGTAGGTATATTATAGTCCCTAGGCAAAGATTATTAAGAAAATTAATTATTCTTAATTATCTTTGTCTCTGGACGACCGAGCTCTGCTCGGGTTAAAATAGAGAAAATACGGATACCATTTAACTCCTTTTAATTGAAATCGATTAAAGCCCTTTTCGAGAACGTGATTTCAAATATATATATATAGTCATAGTCATATATATATTTATATACAAATATTGCTCGTTTAATAGTATAGGATATATTACCTACATTCGGAGGGTATTGACCGAAGATAGCGAAAACTACGACGTCTAAAAAAAACTTGACTAAAGCGTCTAAATCATCGTCTATAGGTGGTTCTTTTTCTCCCTGTACCTAATCATCATTAGGTACCTGTTGTTACCGGCTTCACATAAAGTTTGCAAACGAGCTCGAAATGCTACGCCATCATCTCATACGATTTGATAGGTACTCTTATTTATTTATTACGTTTAAACGTTAGAGGCATTTGGTATTTCTGACTCACGAAGCGACACCTTGCCGGCTATACGGCTATATTAGTGTAGAAATAAATAACATCAACCAAACCAGCATTTGAGCTCCGATGTAACATTTGAAAAAAAGGAAGTAAGAATGAAACTGAAATTCTAAGAAGCAGATTTATTAAGTAATTGAAGCATAAAGCCATAAACATAAAACGTTAATAGTACATTACTTACCCAGAGCGGTAAAAGAAAGAATATCTCAAATCGCAGAAGGCAAGGGCCATAAATATGCTATCTGAGGCTTTCTTTATTACCGCCCGTGGTGTTTAAAATTTTACAATTTTATGTCACTCCCTGGCCAGGAAGTGGGATTTTCCGCATTCGTATTGTGTGGTAATTGCTACTTTATGGCCAGGTATGACGTAATAATGCATTATTCACCTAGGGCGCAAAACCAAAGAATGCCTCAGATCGCAGGTATTTGAAGACCGAGCCAAAGGCAAGAGCGATAAATATGTGAACTGAGGAATTTTTAATTACCACCCGTGGTGAGTACAACATTTTGTGTCTTCTACGGCCAGGAAGTGGGATTTTTATGGCCAGATGTGACGTAAAAAAATAGCGAGTACAAAAACATATATACTTCGACACATGATTCGACACTAAAAAACTCTTTAATGACTCGTAATTAGGTCGATAAAATAATCATTAACCATTTGCATCACTAAAATATTAGGACTAACTCTGATAAACTAATACTGATTGTTCCTTTATTCAATGTTCGTTTTATACAAAATGTCAAATCACAAAGAAACTTCCTCCAACGATCTTGATACGAACTTAGCGTAAGTCACACGTCGTCGTTACAGTAGACGGCAAACTTCGTGAGCAAATGACCTTGCCTGCGCAAAGGCGAATTGTACGTGCGAGCTGCCCCCCCACTTCGTCCCGCATGTTCAAGTTGTTTGCCGGGAACTGTACCATAATATACGAACCTAAATCTCCCTGCACCTCTATCTTACCGTGCTAATATAACATAACTGTAGCTCTAGTATAAGTTTTATCTATACATATGAACGCGTTTCGAACGCGTTTGCGTTTAGTTTCAATTTGTATGGCAACGCGTAGTTCCTAATAGTTACCACCAGAGGCGCTGTTCGCGCTGCCATACAAATTGAAAATAAACGCAAACGCGTTCGAAAACGTATTGCATCGATAAAACTTATACTAGAGCCTCTGTATTAACGTATCGCAGAATATGGTTACATAAAGAACACTCATTTATACAATTTCATGCTAATTCCTTCATTGTTTGTGGTTGAATGGTAGTGGTACCTATATAATATGATGGCCGATGGCTTATAGTAGTTATAGTATTAACAATAACCACGTTTACCGAAATAGTATCCCATATTTACTTCAAAACTCACAGTTTTCGAGATATATTGGCAAGTTTTGGCCAAAAAACCAGTTTTCTTAACGTAACTTTTGTGAAAATGAGTTAAAAATATAAATCTCTCGTCGGTTGCTTTTTGTATATAGTTATATTATGTAGATTTTATATATAAAAGTGCATAAGCAACATACTTGTATCGAAAACAGAGCTTTTTTGGACCATGTTTCCTGACTGACTGAGAGGTCCTGGGTTCGAATCCCGGTAAGGGCATTTATTTGTGTGATGAGCACGAATATTTGTTCCTGAGTCATGGTTGTTTTCTATGTATTCAAGTATTTATTTCTCTATATAAGTATGTATATCGTCATCTAGTACCCATAGTACAAGCTTTGCTTAGTTTGGGACTAGGTCGATATGTGTAAGATTGTCCGCAAATATTTATTATTTATTATTATTGTGTTTGAATAAATTATAAAAAGATAAATATTACCGAACCGATAAGTGTTTGCGCCATAAATATATCTTTAGTTTTGACGAAGGAATATCAACAAAAGCACGTGGAGCCCCTTAACTTTTTACTTTAATGATAATTTTGAATCTTTGTGACAAATCAATTATTAAATCAGTAGGTACAATACAATTGTAAAGTAAAGTATAATTCTATTATAAATATTACATGCCAATTCATATAAAGTGATCTTCTTCAAATAGGTATATAAAAAACTAGTCAAATAAATCGCCTCTGGTGCAAAGGTTCCATTATTAAATAATACTTACCGTTACGTAAACTGGTTGGTTATATATAACTTCTTGTAAATAGAGTCAGATTAATAGGTAAGTAGGTACACGAAACTCATCTACAAGTGAAATTCACGAATTTCATGATATTACCTACCTTCTTCTTCCCTTCTTCTTGTTTAAGAGCTAGGCTCTTGTCGGTGGAGTAATTTCCAACTTATTTTACATTCCGCCTTTCTTTTTATTTCTCGATCTATACAATGAAGCGTTTATTTTTTATTTTGCTCCATGTAAGGTATCATCAGCCTTCCCCTTTTCCCTTTTATTTTTCCATCTTTTACTTATAATAAATTATAAAAAGTTATTGCTTTAAACTCTTTAAACTAAAGATTCGCCAAACTGCGAAGCAGTATAATGGCGATGCGATAATTTAATAAAAATAAAAAAGCTAGCGCGGTACAAGTAGGTATGTACCTACGCTACACCGAAACACTAAACTACCACCCCAGCCAAAAGGCCGCAGGTCTCTCCCCTACAGAGTTCGTATGAAGTTACGACCTGCCTAGCTAGCACATTAGGTTTTATGTCGGCGAAAATGTACTGAAACGTCACGTAAAACGCGACATAAAGCCTAGTGTGCTAGCCCCCCTGTTGGCGGCACGGAAGTGCAGTGCTTTATGTTTTACCTTAATACGGTTTTTTTTTAATCTATATTTTTATTTATTTACAAACGAAGCGAAGTTTTATCATGCGAACTGTATTTAGTAATATTTAATGTACCTATTATGTAACCTATTTATTTGTTTTATTTATGCTAACTATATTTTATACTTGCTAAAACATGGCAGGTTCACAGCCATTTTTATAACACTCTTTATTGAGGTAGGTAGGTACTTACTTATTTTTGACTAATCGGTTATTTTGTGAACATTAGTGAATCATAGCTTAGTTCTTTGTGTTATTTAATTATACCTAATTTAGTAATAGTTACCTAGACGGTGATAGATACGTGATAGTTATTCATATGTATAACCAATAAGGGCTTGTGCACAAATCACGTGAGGTTTTTTCGGCTACTTTTTGACCCCCCCCCCCCTCCCCCTTGGTGATATTTGGTGAGGTTCTTGGCTACCCCCCCCCCCCCCCCCCCCCCCCCTCCCACATAACCTCACGTATATTTTTTTCATTCGACCTAATTGTAAGATAAATAGTATTTTACATAGTAAATCTTGTTTATTTTTCTATCTTAGTAAAAAAAACTCGCTATTTGCTAGTGCTAAGTAAAGATTTATGTTTAAAGAAGCCGAGAAAAAGTATCTACTCGTGTGGTAGATATTTTTTCTTAGTTTCGTTCTCTGTAGAAAAATACACGTGAGGTATCCTTATACCCCCCCCTCCCCCAACGTGCTGATCTTTCGTGATTTTTTCCTGCCCCCCCCCCCTACCATATATATATAACCATCTGTACAAAAATATAAAGTAAGTACTGACTGTGACTCGTTTACTCGTACTTAATTAACTTTTGAAAAATTACGATACGGTCATTTCAGCCTATTGAAGTGGATACTTCTTTGCTCGCGTTCTTGTATAGGGGTACAGTTCAAAATGTATCACGTGACTTCCGGAATAACTTTTTGTAGTGAAGCCTAATCTGATTTCAAATAATTGTTTGTTACATGTTTTAATCCTTCTTTATTTGCCATTAGTTGTTAATCACAAAATGTTATGTAGTTTATGTGGCGTGGCGGGCATGAAAATATTGCTGAAATGACCGCCATTTTCAATGTATCGCGAGTCAAATGAGCTACTTTATGTTACTCAATGTTGCCATATATACCTACCGATTTATCTGTACTTATACAGATTTTAATTAATGAATTCAGACATATTAGGGTTCCATAGCCAACACAGAACTATCCACTTAAACTTAATTAACGGTTGTATCTCCGACACAACCCGCTTCTTTTTTGAATTAAATTAAGTAGCTTAAATTATCCCGTTTCAATAAACACGTGGAATTTTTATTTCTAAAAATATACATTTTCATTTTGCATTTGGAATTTCCGCTTGAAAAAGTTGGCCACCATATGGTAGTGCTAGCGCGTGAAATATACACATACGACCCTGAAAAGGATGGATATTTTGCATTGAACGCTAACTTTGATCCAATAAATAGATCAGACAAGTACCTAAATTTAATGTGTATATACGTGTGTATTAATTTAGTTATACACGACTTTATTGTTTTACGCATTTTATATACCAAATTCTGCAAAACTGTGGGAATATTTGAATGGAACTAAAATAAATTAATGAAATTACTTCTACAGCCAATCCGTGAAACGGTCCGTTTTTGTTCGTTGACGTCACTAAATACATTTTACGTTTTTGATTAAACAGAGACAAATTACTAAACTAAACTACAACCGACAGTGACACTGCTATAGGTATTGGGAGACACCGACCACTCGAACTATAGCTAAATTAATTTCAATGTTTGCAAAGGTCTTTCTGCCCAGCTAGCATGTTCGCGTATATGACGGACATTAACCCATTCGTCGCAACTGATTTGAACTCAAGTTTGTCACCGTTGCCCACCTGCCACCGACTTCACACGAAGTCCAAAAACAATAGACTTAAGACTTGTGCCACCTCGCATTTTATTCTGTGACTAGTAAGGGAAGAATGCTTTATGTCACTCGTAAACGCGATCATGCTATAGTACCTATCTATCAGCTTAGGCTGTAGTCCTCAAACTTACGGTAAACAACAACCTTTCAAATGCAACAATTAAGTATCTTCTGCTGTCAATAGCGGACTATAATAAACGCGATGGCTATCATTACGACCTCTCCCTCTTCTCCATTTTATAAAAAAACCCAAACCTAGAAGTAAAGTAAACGCTAAGATCACATTCATCACAATACTGATCACCAACATTCCATCAGGGCCCTTTGTTAATTTATCCATAGACTGAGAGTATTCGGGTTTATCCTCGTATCCAGCACTTGCAAAATTTTGTCTGATGAATGAGTTGATAAGTTGGTAGGCCTGGGCGGGAACATCTCTTGGAACTAGGTGGCCTGATGCTCGGACTAACACCTCTGTGAGGCCGCCGCCTTGCTTGACGTAGCTGAAAAGAATTTAGCTTGATTACCTAATTTTAAAGCACGATCTGTTGAACACTCATAATAAGACTTAGTTATATATTTAAGTACCTACATGTGATGTTGGTATAGATATTATAGTGACCACCTATGACCCAAGATATAAGATTGAGTGAAAGTTATTTAATTATCCGGACTAATCCGTTTTCCAACATCACTGGTGATTTACTTATTGTGCATTTATTTCTGCTTGGGGTGAAATATTTCTAAAGTTTTATCTTGCATCTGATCCACCGGCCGGTAGCTGATCATGTTCTTCTATTTTTGTTAAGACTGCAGATTTGATGCAACTTTTGCTAAATATTTGGGTGAATACGCACCAAATAATTATTGAAGTACTGAACGTCCTTTGACATGAGCAGCAGTGGTCAACATGATGCACGCGATAGCACGTACTCCTTAGTAAGAACGATAAATGATGATGTGTAATGTCTATGTCTACCCACTAACTAACTAATGAATGAATTAATTTAAAAAATAATCCGCGTCATGGCACCAACAACAAATAATTAGGTTATTACCAGTGGCTGCGCGTGAGAATTTTCCGGACAACCCGGAGCAACCCAAAAGGCTGTTTTTTGATGATTTACGAGTTTGGTAGGTACTTATAGCAAGAAATTTTAGGCAAGTGGGTGGGAATCGGTTTGTATGGACGCTCCGCCACTGGTAAGTACCCAAATATAAATAACTCAGAGTTTGTCCAAAAACATTTGCTTGATTTTTTGTAGCTTTTTCGTGAACGAGTATGTTTTAGCTTATTATATTAAACCTGATACATTTATATAATACTTATGATCTGGGTAATTATCATCGAACACCAATAAAACAAAGCAATATAGGTATTTAAAATTGTATATTTTTATAAAATTTTGAAATAACAACGATTATCACTTATTGTAATATTTTTGGCTAAACCGATTACAAATTAAAATATACATAATAAAACAATAACAAATACAAGCACTCGTCACGTCATTGTTAAAATACCATCAGATATTGAGTCCTCCACGGTGCTGTAGAAGAATGCCTCACTTCTTCTTTTGTATTTCATATATAAGAGGACGCTTCCAAGAAGACAGATCAGAAGGAGTACATTAAGGACGACTGACGCTATAAGTGCGTCGCTTTTCTTCGCTGTCGGTGTAGTAGGCTCATCATTGGTGTATGGAGGGGTGTATTTTGTTTTGTTTACGTAGTCGTCGGGTGCGTGTAACTCGTCGCCTGAGATGAAGTGAGCGAGTAGCGCGCGTGCCGCCGCCGGCGCGTCCAGTGGAACTAGGTGTCCCGCCCCGCGGACCAGAACCTCGGTCAAACCGCCCCCTTCTTTCACGTAACTGAAAGGAAATGGTCGGAGTCACAAGGTGCTTGGTTTTTCTATCTACCGTTCTCAGCCACCATGGGCTATTCAGCTAACTTATTTTGGTTATGAATTTTATACGTTCCGGTTGATGTCATGATGAAGTATTGAAACGGAAAGAAGGACTAAAACACCTGTGCTGGCGGGTGCTCGTTAGTTTCATTTCCATACATCTTTGTCCGTGACGTCAAAATCTGTGAGAACTAACTGCCTATTTTAGAGATTTTGGGTAACTTTAATATGACTTACCCAGCTATTGTTCCGTTGTAGGTCCACGGGCGTCGCGGGGCCTTGAGGAAGTCGTCGCGATGGCTCCAGTACCAGCGTTTGCGCCGCGAGTCCGCGCCCAACTCGCACGGTGCAGTCAAGTCCAGTTGGCCACTGAAACAAGTATAGTCGCATGTTTAAAGCTTCCTTAAAACGGTCCACGTGGCGTACACACGTCAAGCATGTCCCCGGGCCATTCAAGATCATCGGGGGACGAAGTGTGATGGAGTATAAGATGTATGTTCTCTATTACTGTTTTATTATCCCACTCCGTGGAATATTTGCGTCTATTTCTGGACGCCGGTTACGTCCGACACGTATAATTTCAAAGTTCAACGTTCAAAATATTTATTTGTCAAAACACAGGTTATAAAGATGTTATAAATGCAGCTTGGTATCGCTATGTCTTACCCGAAGGTGTAACAAAATATAGGCTTCATTTAATGGTCAATATAAACATAAATTTAAACATAAATTTTCATGCAGCGTGATTTTTTTTTAATACATAATGCAAGTTCAAAATTTATCTTTTCTATATTCGTCAATTGAATAGTATGCCTTTTCCACTAGAAGAGCAAACAGTTTCTTTTTAAACATCATCAAATTTTCTGCGTTTAAAATGTCTCTTGGCAACTTATAATAACTTATATAAGGCATTACATTTTTGGGCAACATGCCCCATACCATAGACAAACAAATTAAAATAGTAATTGTGATTCGAATATGTCGTAGGTGCAGTGATTTTGAAAAATGAACTAGATTGCGCTGCTTACCATAAAGAAAGTTATACATACTTACAATATTTTCTATCTAACGAACTTTTCTCTGCGCGATCGCATCAGAAATGAGGCTATCCGCAGCAGAACCAAGGTAACCGATATAGCCCTCAGAATTGCTAAACTTAAGTGGCAGTGGGCGGGGCACATTGCACGTAGAACCGATGGCCGTTGGGGCGGAAAGGTTCTCGAGTGGCGACCACGTACCGGAAGGCGCGGCGTGGGTAGGTCCTCCACAAGGTGGACTGATGACCTAGTAGAGGTCGCGGGAGTCCGCTGGATGCGGGTGGCGCAGGACCAGCCATTGTGGCACTCTTTGGGGGAGGCTTATTTAGTGGACGTCTTTCGGCTGATATGATAAACTTTTAAGTGCCTAATCGTGTAACCATCATGTAGATAGTTTTACTACGACTGGAACGCTAGAAAATGGAACCGAGAATTCTAAAAAGGCCTGGGCCGGGCCTATTTTGTAGACCTATAGCTACAACTTTTCATGTCACTAAAGTTGTCGTACAGACAGCAGCAGACGTAGCGGTTGGTGCTAAACATTATGTAGACATGCTCTTACTGCATTATTATAAATGCCTTCGCAGATTACTTTTGTTCCGTCTTCCAGAGCGAAGTGCCACAGCTGAATGCAGAAGCGGCCACAAGTGGCGCGGATGCTAACGTGACATGCGTGGCGGTTGATGAGGTAAGCGCGACGGAGATAAGACGTGCAGCTAGCAGGCTCAAACCGCGCTCTGCGGCAGGGCCTGACGGCATCCCACCATTCATAGCCAAAGACTGTGCATCTGTTCTTGAGCAACCCCTGCAGCAAGCCAGGTATCCTTTGTGCTGGAAAGTGTCCAGAGTCACCCCTGTGCCAAAGGGCAACGCTGGCACGGATGTTACACAGTACAGGCCTATCGCAGTATTGTCCGTTTTTGGTAAAATATTTGAAACTGTGATAGATCAACGCATTAATCAACAGATTGCCCACTCTCTTGATGAGGCTCAACATGGTTTTCGTAGTGGAAGATCTACAACTACTAATCACATATGTTTTGTGGACTGTGCTGCTGCAGCAATGGATTGTCGTCGGCAGGTTGATGTGGCATACTTTGATTTTAAGAAGGCTTTCGACCTGGTAGACAATGATCTGTTGTTGCAAAAATTTGCGAAAATAGGCTTCGCACCTGAGCTCCTTCGCTTCTTCGCCGACAATCTGAGCAATCGTAGTCAATATGTGAAGCTGGCGGGGTTCCAGTCAAAACCATACTACACGCGTTCAGGAGTTAGCCAAGGTAGTACACTTGGACCTACCCAGTTTCTGATACGATCTCCCCAGTGTCGTAAGAGAAGCTATCTGCCTTATGTATGCGGATGACCTAAAGCTTTGTTTAGACGTAGGACAAGGAGACGATTGCCTTAAGCTCCAACATGATATTAATGCCGTTGCCGAATGGAGCGTCAAAAACAAGCTTCACTTTAACGTGTCTAAGTGCAAAGTTATGACATTGTCTAGGGCTAGAGCACCCATTGAATTTCCTTATGTTCTCCAAGGCGTCCAACTGGAACGAGTCTATGAAATCCGTGATCTGGGACTTACCTTGGATGTGCATCTTAACTTCCGACAGCATATCATAAATATTTGTAAAAGTGCGTCAAAAACCCTTGGTTTTATTATTAGGATGACCACACTGTTTTCTAATGTAAGGGTCGCGGTGCTGCTATATAACGCATATGTACGTAGCAAACTCGAATTCGGAGCTATTGTATGGGACCCCTACGAATTTAAGTATATTAGCATGGTAGAAAAAATACAAAAGAAGTTCGCTAGGTATTTATACAGTAAGTGTTTTGGGTATTATCCCTATCTGTATCCGTCACTTTTTGTCTCGGGTATGTTAGGGCTTGACACTCTAGAACTGAGGCGAAAACTGTTGTTGATGGATCATTACTACGGAATCATTAATAACAGGATAAATAATTCGTCTGTTTTGTAGCGAATGGGTCTGCACGTACCTAATTGGCGAGGGTCGCCTCAGCTGGCGTTGCCGCCGCGGCGCCGTCGCCGCTTGTTTGCGTGGCTGTGCGCGCGCACTCGCCAGGCCGACAACGCGCCCACACCCAGGGCACTGGCGCTACTAAATGCGATGGCTGTCGAGGGCTATGATATCGACATATTTGTGGATAGTGTTGGTGGATTGTGGAGTCATATTTTTTAATTTATTATTGTTTAAATGAGTTCTGTTGACATAATTATTGCTGCGTATTGCTATTCATTTATTTTTTATTCGATGTTTTTAATTTTTATTTTATTTTATTATATTTTACTTTGGACACTGACATTTATATGTGATGAATTTGTAATTATATTTTATTTTTACTTTTATTTTTGACACAAATATTTTATAATTTTACTTTTGTGACTTGTGTACAATGTCTGAAATGTTAGTGAATGAATTTGTTTATGTAATTTTTGTAATTAATTTTGGTGTAAATGTATTTTGAAATAGCATGTTAACGACTTGGTGACCGCACTGTAAGTTTATTATGTGACTGAATAAAATGAAATGAAATGAAATGAAATAAAGACGTAGATCATTTTGACCGCTGGCAAAACCCCATAATGTTTTGATAAATACAAACAAACATGACGAAGAGGCCTGTTGGGCTATGTGCCACCAGGAGCATAATCATGGAAGTATTAGGTACTAGGTCTGTTTTTAAAGGCAGGTTTTTAAAGGCAGGTTTTTAAAGTGGCCAATATGGAACTTTGAGTCAGTAACTCTGCGTCCTGATGTGGGCACCAGACTCTTCTGGGATGGACACGATCCACCCGGCTCCGTCCTAAATTCCTAATGCCCATGAGCATAATCAGCAAACACTCACCAGTACACCATAATCTTGTAATGCTCCAGCAGCTTCTCCAGCTTCGGTCTGACGGGTCCGAGGAAGTCCTTCATCAGAGCCGTGTCCACCGAACCGTTGTTGAACGTAAACTGGATGCTGCCCACATGGAGCGCCTCCCTGATCTCGGACATATTGAGTAACGTCTTGAAGGTTTTGAGGTCGCCCCTATCTCCGAGAATGTTGTAACGATTGGTGTGGTAGGTGATGTCCCGTAGTAGGTTTTCTAGTTGATCGCGAAGCTGTGGAAAATGAAAAATTTGCAGTGAGTATCGTCGCTCACCTCCGATTATTTGTTTAAGGTATAGGTAAGTAAGAAGACAATAAAGGAAAAGCGGCCTAAGGAAATACCAGAGTGGAGTTGGAGCACTTGGAGCGTTGTTCCATAGGGCGAATTTTGGGAAAGAAGACTAGTTTTGTCGATTTTAATTTTTATTAACCAACTTAAAAATAATGTAATAAAAAGTGAGTACATGGTGTTTAAGGCGGGCGGCAAGTGTCCATCATATGTCCCACCCATACTTTTAAACGGACAGCAGGTGAAGAGGGTTTAAGTATCTTGGACACTTGTTGACTGACGACCAACGAGACGATGTGGACATCGAGCGAGAACGCAGAGCATTGGAGATTAGGGCTAATATGATAGCGCGCAGGTTCAGCCGGTGTGCAGTGCGGGTTAAGTTAACATTGTTTAAGGCGTACTGCACATCGCTGTATACCTGTAGCCTATGGTGCAAATACACACAGCGATCGCTCAATGCTATGCGTGTGCAATACAATGATGCGTTCAGGGTACTGTTGCGGCTGCCGCGACACTGTAGTGCGTCCGGTATGTTCGCGGACGCTCAAGTGGACGGTTTCCAGGCGACACTGCGCAAGCGCTGCGCCGCGACGCTTCGCAGGGTGCGCGCCAGCCGCCACAGTCTCCTGAACGTGGTGGCCGACAGATGGGACGGTAGCCTACTGAGGCACTGGTCCTCCCTACATATAAGTTTAAGGGCTAACATAGTTATATAAGTCTTCTAGTATATGTATACTAACAACCTATGGATCCTTTTTAAGTTCTCCGAAATAAATGCATTTTATTTTATTTTTTTTTTAAAGGAGGAGGTACCTACTATGTTCTATATATTTATTTTTATGTATGTTTTAATTTTTATTAACCGTTTCTAAAAAAAGGAGGGCGTTCTATGTTCCACTGTATATGTATTTATTGTTATTATTATGTTCATATGTTCACCGATTTCTCAGTCAATTGTGGACCGATTTGTTGAAGTTATTTGGTGAAGTGAAACAGATGATGAGATGACTTATACATTTCCTCATTGATGTAGGCCCGTCACAGATTTTAATGTTATTCTGAGATCCTTGATTCCTTGAGGAATCGGTGGATTTCCTCAAATATTATTGGCCCACACAAAGCGATTTGGATTTTTTCTTTAATATCCAACGCATTTGCCCTCGGGACACAGTTCATGTGGCTTAGCGAAGTACTTACTGATTATTTTGAAGTAAATTATTAAGATTTAAAGACAAATCTACAAACATGTGTGTGACATAAGATATATACGTCTATGAAAATTCAATGACGACCGTTCGGAACTCACAAATTGACAAATGCACAAAGAGAGAGAAAGGAGTAAAAGCGGATCGTTGGACCGTACATTATGGGGTTTGGATTTTTTTTTATTTTTTTTTTATTTAGGTAAACAAACAGCCACTACAAGGGAGTTTTAAATTATTAGCCTTAAAAATAAATACAATGTGTGGCCAACACCGTTCACCACTTATTACTTATTTTATATTACATCATCATGCGGAGTAAGTCAGGGGTGCAGCCCCTGAAGTGTTGTGAATCCGGGGGGTTAAATACTAACAAAATATAAAAAGAGTAAGAAAAATAATAAAATAAAAACACATGCCCGGTGACATTAAGGTTCTAGGTTGATTTGTGTAAGATTGTCCCGTAATATTTATTTATATTTATTTATTTATTTATTTATTAAGAGCGATAATTGAGTATGTACGTTAATATGGTTAAACTAAGTGCTTAAACAACATCAAAGTGTTTCAGTTACTTTGTATTGTTTTTGAGTACATCTGTTATTTGTTTTTTGTATGAACTTATACTAAAGCCAAATATATCTATGTGATTAAAATGTACATTGTAATTGTGAACGAGCCTGCGCAGAGGAGCGCGCTCACCGGCGTTGGTGCGGCAGCGGCCTGTCACAAACCGATAATACCGACTAAGCAACGGCGATTCAACTCACATTCCATGCTTCAGCCAAGTTGTTCTGCTCCACCGCTTGTCTGTATTTATCCTGCAGTGGTTTGGCGGCTAGCAGGCCTTGTTTGTCGAGCAAGCCCCAGTGGTAATACACCGTCGCGAGGTCCACAGCGTCGATACGGTCGATGATTGGGTTGCCCATCATTAGGCCCTGTCGGAAAATCATGGAGTCAAATTAGAACGTGTATTACGATTGAGATTGTCTTACTATCTCAGTCCATGGCTAAGGCTAGGACTTTTGGCACCATGCAGTGGTTCTTAACTCCATTGTCCATCCATCAAATGTTAAATCAATATAGCTATAGGTATATTCTTTAACATCCAATTCTTTTTTAAATTAGACACTTTATTACGGCATACTATGTTTGCAATAAAGAAGTGATATTCCCAATATCCAACATCATTGCTTCTTTTCTTGGCGGAAAATCAACCTTAAAGGCAAGCATTAGTCCGCACCGCGGACATCCGCAATTTTCTCGCAGTAGTCCGTACAGCAAACTGATTGGACGATACATTTTCCATAGTCCACACAAAATGTCGACGGTGCGAACTATAGTTGATATAAAACTCAGTAGTTCCCAGTGCAGACTACTGGGAATTATTCTATAAGTGAAGTGGTAGAAGTTACGAGACGTTCAAGTCAACCAGAATTACCTTCAAATTGACGGTGTCATTTCCAGTGGGGTTTTCCTCTAAAATTTTGAACCCGAAAGCCGGTACGTAGCGGCCCGCGTAGGACTCGCCGGCAATGTACAGCGGCGCCTCTCGTAGCTCGGGGAAGATCTTCAGGAACTGTTGTAGGGCGCTGTAGAGATGCTTGGAGCACTGGAAAATCAACGAACTGTTTTAGTTTTAGTAAATATACACACTGAAAGGCAAAGGTCTCTCCTGGTATTGAGAGTAAAGGACGACCTTAATTTCTGTCTGCGAATGTATATTGATATAATTCATATAATATATGGTGTAACTGACTAATTGGGAACAGCAAAGACTTAATTTGTAACTATATGCAAAAGAAAACTTGTATGTCAATACGTTGGGACCCCAACCCAAATTTGTCAAGATGGTCATGGCGATAACCACGATGTATCGGTTGATCGGCGCTATGGCGGAATGTCTGCTCATTGTCGTTTCGTTTGATACCCCTGTTACACAGTGACATGGTAGTGACAATTCGACATACATTGCTGGCTCGACAGGTTAAGGTAGCAACGTTACTTATCGATCCAGCCAGATGGCTGGATCGATAAGTAACGTTGCGCTGGCCTTGCTTGGGCTGGCTTTGGTAGCTCTAGCTCTAGGTTCTATGTCACGAACATGCTGCACAATTGTTAGCTGTCGATCACAATTCAACGTAGTTAGGTAGATACCTAACTACGTTGAATTGTGATCGACAGCTAACAATTGTGCAGCATGTTCGTGACATAGAACCTAGAGCTAGAGCTACCAAAGCCAGCCCAAGCAAGGCCAGCGCCATTGGTGTAGTCTAATTTATGGACTACGGCCTCCGAAAACAAACAATCACCTTGGGGTGGACCCCAATTGGAATACTAAGGTGAATGGCGAACAATGGGTATACCAACCATTTCCATATTCTCAACGAATCCGTCTTTGCTATTGGTGAAACTGAACCCGGCGCCCACCGGGTTGTCCACGAACAGCATCGAGTAATTGTCGCCCCACGACCACTGGCGTCCTGTAATTTCAAATACAGATCTGACATAATATGCATACACAAAACGAAAAACAAAATTTAACGAAACAACAAACAAACGAAACATAAAGGAAATTTAAAAACTTTTCAACGAGCCGATGAAGTTCATAACTTCAACACTCGAAATGCATATTGGCTCATAAATATTCGAAAAAAGCTAGCGGTTTTCACGTTTTTCATCACACAATTTTTGCATACCTAAAACTATGTAGGTAAGTGTGATTGCCAAGTCACAAAATTTTATTTAGCAAGCAAATAAAGATTAATAAGAATGCCTGACATGGCTCTACGAAATATCTCACCACTTTTTACTATGGAAGAGTTTCGAGAGTTGGCCTATTTTTTACATGGAATGTTTTTATGGGATCTCATTTCTTTTTTGTAGGTTAACTTTGTATGGATATGTTATTTTACCAACTGCAAATAACGTTTGTATAGTTTTGCAGAAAGAAACTGCATAAATAACTTTGTAATCGCATGTATTTGTATAGGATTAGTACATAATAATATGCAGTTTGTATATAACTATCTGAATCGTGATTGCAATATTTTTAGGTTTTTTTATGAATGAATAGGCTAAAAACTAATTATATTCAAAATTTGGAGATTGTGGGTCTGCTAGAAGTACCTTAGAAATACGATTATAAGTCAGTGAGTGAGTGAGTATGTCAGAGACAAAACTAAGGAACTTTGACGGTCTTAAACTAAAAGTTCAAATTGAATGTTATTGACAATATATGTAAGCCATATTAAGTATGCCATATGTATAATTGTTACTGAAAATTCAGGGTTCTGACTTTAGCCATCACAAAATTACAGGATGTTGAGTGGCCTGAATGGCTTCGAGAAAAGGATGGTACGGCCGTGCCTCTTTGTTTTGCTCGACTTGGCGGGGGCACGGTAGTGTGAGTGATCATATTGTTACAACCGTGTGTTGCTTGACACCGTTTGGCGGGAGGGGGTTCTTGGCCTGGCTTTTTTGTTGGCAGATGCTTTGCAGGTTGCAGGTATTGTAGTTTTAATGATAAATCGCCGGATAGGTCGTATAAATCTTGTTGGAAGACGAACATGAGTCTTGCTTGAAGACGAATTTTGTTTAAAATTCAGGCCTGGTCCTTTGGGAAGTGCGGGGACGGTATTTACTATCAGTCGTCGACACAATGTGCGCACACGCGGACGCGCTGTTCTCGTGGGTGATCGTCCCAACTTAATTTTTGACAGTGTTCGTAGTGTCCGTCCCGTAGATGGTTGGTGGCCAAACAATATCCACCATGTAACATACAAAACTGGCTAAAACTTAACCAGATAATTATTACGGAATCTTACCGAGCTCTGCGTGTGTTCCATTAAGTTAAGTCCAGTCTGTAGGTATAAAGTGTTTGTTTACACTTCACGTGGCATGCAGGAAGAATCGAGTCAATATTAGTTGAAGCGGGACGGATGCATTGTTAAATTACTATGGTTGATGGGAAATTGTTACTCAACAATGGAATTGATAGGCGTTTTCCCTAAGATAAATAGGTACACGAGTAAAGTAGGCACGTAGGTATAAGATAATGTTATCTGTTACTACGTCAATAAAGCCCCTGCTAGACGGTCGCCAACACGCCCCTCCGACCGAGCGACCTTGGTCCGCACCGACCGTGTAGACAGTTGTTTGGAGCAAAATTTCATACTACAGCGGTCGGTGCAGACCAAGGTCGCTCGGTCGGAGTGGCGTGGCGTGTTGGCGACCGTCTAGCAGGGGCTCAAGGCCAAAGGCCGTCGGGTTTTTATATAGTGCCCTACGCCACAGATTAAATAGTACCTAGTGTACATATATATAGTAACGCGTCCGCAGCCCGTAGTCTGCACGGCGGGCTGTGAGGTGCGGACCACCGGAAATACAGAAGGTACAACCTCCCAAACCAAACCAAAGTGTATATTCTGACACGGTTCAGCCACAAACTATTTGTATCCATTAAATATATCGTCGTGTTGATGTTGATGTTGATGTTGTGAAGGGACGCCTGGCCGGAAACAGGCGGGCAGTCGACCACTCGTCGCGGTCATTCAGCCCAATTCCCTGAGGTTTGGGCTCAAGGTTACTGTCCCGGCAGCGTTCCCACATCAAATTCTTCCATTATTCTTGTTTTCCTGCAGAACAGAAGGACATCTTTAAGGTTGATATCCCTCAATTCCCGCTCCTCTAACGTATCTCTACCAAATGTGTTAAACCGCGGTGCCGCGTACATAACACATTCCGCTAGTACATGCTCACTTGTTTCTTCCTCCCCACAGTGTGGGCAACAAGCGTCGTTACTTATACCTATTATCTTTAAGTGTCTATTTAGAGTATTGTGACCGGTAATGATACCAGTCAGCAATCTCAGATTGCTCTTACCCAGTTTCAGCAGATACCTGGTCCTTTTGTGATCCATACCTTCTATCATCATCTTTGTCTGTCTACATCCAGATGCTTCCCTCCATTCTCTCTCCCCATCTTGTTCTTTTAGCCTTTCTATGACCCCCTTTGTGACTTAAGCCGAGAAAGGAAGGACCGGTTCTGGGCCTATAAACTCCCTTCCCGCGCCCTTCCTAGCCAGCTCATCCGCCCTCTCATTGCCCACTATCCCCTGATGTCCTGACACCTGTTGATTTTCTTCTTGATCCATCTGTGAAGCAGATCGTCATTGGGTGTTCGACGTCTACCTTCCAGTTGTCTCTTTCTCCTATGTGTATTCTATACTTCTTGTCAAATATCTCCTGCCTCTTTATAAGGTCGTTATTGGCTATCATCATTTGTAACTTCGATAGCACCTCCTCCTGTATCAGCGCGTGTCCTTTGTCCACACAGCTTTCTCTCCATTCTTTACATGCTTTCATTCTGTACCACTGTTCCATGGCCCTTTTCTCCACCTCAATCCGCATTGTCTTTATGCCTAGCAGTATTTCCATGGCTTCTGTCGGGGTCGTTCTCATAGCCCCCGTCACCATCAGACATGCTAGTCTCTGCACCTTGTCGTGTAGTACCTACCCATATTAACACAAGCCTTATTTAGCTAACTATAAGATTTTTAAAAGAGGTAGGGCACAGCGGAATGTCATCTCGCTCGTATGTGGTGCTCCACATACGACATGCTAGTCTCTGCACCTTGTCGTGTAGTACCTACCCATATTAACACAAGCCTTATTTAGCTAACTATAAGATTTTTAAAAGAGGTAGGGCACAGCGGAATGTCATCTCGCTCGTATGTGGTGCTCCACATACGACATGCTAGTCTCTGCACCTTGTCGTGTAGTACCTACCAATATTAACACAAGCCTTATTTAGCTAACTATAAGATTTTTAAAAGAGGTAGGGCACAGCGGAATGTCATCTCGCTCGTATGTGGAGCAGCCCAACTGGGGAAGTACCTCCACCTTACAGAAGACCGCAGCCGTAATAGCACCACTGCTTTGTAGTGTTGCTATTTATATTATTGCATGCTATGAAGCATGTGGTGTTGTGTTCCTGGTGGTGAGTTAAGGTCGCCAGAGCTCCCTAGGGTGCGCTGTGTGATGGCGCTGGGGGAGTGAGGGACCTGCTGTCTCTAACTGCCAACACAGCGAATCCTTAGGTGAATAAAGGGTCGGCAACGCGCTTGTGATTCTTCTGGAGTCACAAGTGTCTATAGGCGACGGTACCTGCTTAACATCAGGCAGGCCGTAAGCTTGTTTGCCACCGTCGTTGTATACAAAAAAAAAAACTATGGGGTTAGTTCGATTTGTGTGTTTTCCCATAATATTTATCTATTATTTATGTTCGCTCTTTTATAGGTAAGGGCGACTTGCAGCAGACACAGTCGATCGGCTAAAAGTTTCTGTATGTACCCCGCTCTACAATATGGAATGGATCGTTTATTAGGTAGGTAGTTATAATTATAACAAGGTATTGAGCTGCGAAAGCAGTCCCAAGATAAACAATGATAGTCTTTAACCTCTAAGTAGTGTCTAGTGTCTCTCAACTGTTTTCTATATCAAAGTTCTGAGAACTCAGGGCGTATTTACTTTACACCGTCGACTTCCGCATTCGACTCGGTGTATCTACTCGTAAGCACACCAAAAACCCATAACGGCACCTACTTACAACTCATTACTTTCACTTTTGCTATGAACGGAACAAAGCACATCTTAAATCTTTTTTTTTAATTCCACGACAGAGAATAGATAGAAGATACGTGAAGATAAGCCTACCTGAAAGTAAGATACTTTAAAAGAAAACTACTTAAAACGACATTACCTAAGGCATAACTGTATGCATTCAATGGAACATGTATTCAACCTAAACCTATTTACAAATTAATTAACGCTGTACTATGTTCACACATACAAACTGTTCCGACCGTTATTATTATTAATAGTTTTGTGAGACCCAGTTAATTATTAAGTTTACATACTCTATTTATTAATAGTAGTTTATGTGACTGTACATAATGAAGGCCATTAAATACGAGTGTGGGTTTATGTATAGGTATTATCATAATAACATCACACGAGTGTTTTAATGCCTAGTTATGTACAGTTACATACACTGCTTTATCTATCCACATATCATAAGCCACCATGATGCATTCAGGAGTCGCATATTAAGACCGGCATCGCGGCGTAATAGTTTTCTGGCAGCTGTCATAGTTTTTTTTAATTCAGAGACAAACTAGAGTTAGCTCTATAGTATTTTATGCAACTGTTGTATAAGAAGGGTCTTAAAATGCGAGTGGCGTGGGTTGCGATGCGAGCCTTGGCGAGCATCGCAATTAAAGACGCCACGAGCGTTTTTAGACCAGTTATACACCGTTGCATACAATACTTTTTCTACGACGATTTTTAAATAAATAGCAGACTACAGAATAGTTAAACTTTTCAGGCAGCAAGTTTTCTATTCGTACTTTTGCTACTCACGCAATTTCTTCAGGAGTGCAGTTATTAATTTCTTCAACCATTTTATAAGTCCATCAAATATTTTGTCTTCACAAACACGAATAAAATCTTAATAGTTTAGGACTAATAGTTTATCATCTTTCGTCTTTTCACTTTGAACTGTATTTTGGTGGGAAATCGGAAATGTGACAGCTCTTGCTTATGGTTTGTTTTATTTTTAATTTGTTTGCACTTGCTATCCGAACCAAACCGAATCCAGACCCGGGCCGAATTCGAACTGGGGACCGATTTTTGACTTTCGAGCGCTCGAAAATTAAATAAAAGTAAATACGATTTTAGTGTCAAAATAGCAGGCACTAACTTTCTACCGATAGAATTGAATACGAGTGGTCAATACCACTCGCTTTTCAATTTTCTATCGCTATTTGAAAACAGCATTTCGTAATTTTAGTCTGTTTTCGAGTGAAAGATTCGAGCGCTCGAAAGTCAAAAATCGGTCCCCTGTTTATTTTTATAAATAATACCAAGAATTTATAAAACATGTAACTTAACACACAATAGACGATGATTTATTATTATTGTAGTAAATAATTATAATATACAAATGTTAAATCGTTAATAAATACTTTTATTTCGAAATATTTGTTTATGAAGTTGGCACCACTGCAATATAGCGGCAGATTTAAAATAAAGTCAAACAGTGCTTTTATGAAAAATGTATGAACCAAAAAAGTACGCTAAACAGTGCGTTTTTGGGCCATAGAGCATAGAGTTTTTCGAAGACTTATTAGTGGTGTCATTGTATTTGAGCTACAGCCTATATAAATGAGAGATGACAGAACGGTACAGGAGTAGAAAAACTATCATATCGTTCGATATCTTACTTACGTGCGACATTTGTCAAATTTGTATGCAACTTGACAATTAATTTCGAACTAAACGTCATCTCGACTGATATTAGAATAGAGGTCAAATCAAATTTCTTTGTTTTTCAGATATGTTCGAAATTTAAATGAGATAATATTATCGAAATCGATGTTATTATTTAGCAATAATAACATTTTCACAGATAAGAAATTTGTTCTAACAAAACAGTCTGTTTCTATGGTGGTCATAATGTGCGGTTCTTGAACGCATCATGGAGTGTTTATGATATTTGGATAGATAAATAAATAAATAATAATAAAATCAAGGCACCCTCCACAATGAATGTAGTAGCCCATAGACGCTTGTGTTTCCAGAGGAGTCACGAGCACGTGGCCGATCTTTTATTTTTTATATTTAATTACGACTACCTACAGAATGTAATTTGTATTTTTTTAATTCAGTGTGAACAATGAGCTTGTTTCATTTAAACTAGTTTTGCAAACTCTCCAACATAATGGGAATATGAATTTCTACGTTCATTAAATTATCCGATGAAAATTCTTAAATAATTTGAAACATGCAAGGAAAAGATTCAAACTTCAAATTTTGCAATGATGTTGTCCATAATTTAGATTTCGCTATAAATCCATAAATTTCATCTTTTGCTGCAATCATGTTTTCGTTCCTTCCTTGTAGATTTTTGTTCAATCCATTCAAATGGTCGAAAATATCTGCATGATAATTATGCTGCTTTCAACTTTCTTTGTACTGTTCGTGCTTAGAAGTAAGATGCTGCACCAATTTGGATGGCTTCAGACATTCACGAGATAACAACAAATAACACACTGTGGTTTGTCGTCCATAACAGTAAATGATCCGTATTTTAAATAGTTTTCGTCATATTTTCTATTTTTCTTCTTTTTAGGCTCACTTCCAGATGTTAATCCGGACGTTGAATGTTCTTTTTAGAAACTTATCCATTTTGTTGTGAAATAATCCCCAAAACTACAGTCGCACGGCTAAAGGCCTCTCACAGATTGGCGCGGTCTGGCCGCGGCAGACAATAGAAAACTTGTCATTAGCTGTCAAATTTACTATGGTTTGCCACCGCAGGCCGCGCCAGTGTGTCGTGGTGACATGTTCGCGATCCCATGGCGCTCCCATTAACGGCAGGGACGGAAACGCCGGAGTGGTTTTAGTGGGTAGACTCCCTCCCCCTTCTCTTTAAATAGAGATGGCTGGAGGGTGTGAGTCCCACATACCCCCCATTATAGCTTCCCGGCTGGGGGATGCGTAAGTGCATTTCCACTCCGTCAAAAAAAAAAAAAAAGGCCGCGCCAGTGTGATGCAGGCCTAAAAGAGATTTGCTTCGTTTTATATTTAAAAAGCGGTAGGTTGAGGAACAGTAAAACTACCTTCAGATACCTAAATACAGGTTGCGTTCTAAAACGCATGACTGGTTGAATAATGATAGAAGGTGCGTTCCAAAACGCATGACTGATAATAATTGTAGTTGTGTTAATAATTGGGTTTTAAGTTTAATCGTACAAATGGGGTTTTGGGGGGTCGCGAAGGAATTTTGATGGCCATGAAGGGCCGTGACACCAAAAAGTTTGAAAAACACTGTTTTATAGATTAGAGTTAGATGATTCAGTGTGTCGAACACTGATTGATGGTGCATTTTTTTACAAGCTTTACATTAACTTGCACTGTTGGTATGTATATATGCAACCTGTGTTGATACCCTGGCACCGTCCCATCTAGCCTCCACGTCCTTATCTGGGATGCAACCTGCGTTGATACCCTGGCACCGTCCCATCTAGCCTCCACGTCCTTATCTGGGATGCAACCTGCGTTGATACCCTGGCACCGTCCCATCTAGCCTCCACGTCCTTATCTGGGATGCAACCTGCGTTGATACCCTGGCACCGTCCCATCTAGCCTCCACGTCCTTATCTGGGATGCAACCTGCGTTGATACCCTGGCACCGTCCCATCTAGCCTCCACGTCCTTATCTGGGATGCAACCTGCGTTGATACCCTGGCACCGTCCCATCTAGCCTCCACGTCCTTATCTGGGATGCAACCTGCGTTGATACCCTGGCACCGTCCCATCTAGCCTCCACGTCCTTATCTGGGATGCAACCTGCGTTGATACCCTGGCACCGTCCCATCTAGCCTCCACGTCCTTATCTGGGATGCAACCTGCGTTGATACCCTGGCACCGTCCCATCTAGCCTCCACGTCCTTATCTGGGATGCAACCTGCGTTGATACCCTGGCACCGTCCCATCTAGCCTCCACGTCCTTATCTGGGATGCAACCTGCGTTGATACCCTGGCACCGTCCCATCTAGCCTCCACGTCCTTATCTGGGATGCAACCTGCGTTGATACCCTGGCACCGTCCCATCTAGCCTCCACGTCCTTATCTGGGATGCAACCTGCGTTGATACCCTGGCACCGTCCCATCTAGCCTCCACGTCCTTATCTGGGATGCAACCTGCGTTGATACCCTGGCACCGTCCCATCTAGCCTCCACGTCCTTATCTGGGATGCAACCTGTGTTGATACCCTGGCACCGTCCCATCTAGCCTCCACGTCCTTATCTGGGATGCAACCTGTGTTGATACCCTGGCACCGTCCCATCTAGCCTCCACGTCCTTATCTGGGATGCAACCTGTGTTGATACCCTGGCACCGTCCCATCTAGCCTCCACGTCCTTATCTGGGATGCAACCTGCGTTGATACCCTGGCACCGTCCCATCTAGCCTCCACGTCCTTGAGGGCAGGCGGTGGAAACTCTCGGCTTTATAAACCTATTAAAAAGAAGATGATGGAGAACTCGGCAGACTATAGGGCTGGCTACTTCCTCGGTCAACGCATAGGAATAACTATCCAACGAGGAAATGTGGCCAGCCTTATGGGCACCCTTCCCACTGGCAGCGACCTCGGGGAGTCTGTATATACTAGTTATTACGTTATTAGTTTTAAGTGTATAGGTTTAAGTTTTGTTTTTGTTAATTAATATCTTGCTTGTATAATTTCGCTTTATTCAAATAAATAAAACATAAACAATCGAAATAAAGCATTAAAATCAAATATGTAAGTATGTAAGTTGTCCGTCAAAATTTTCAATCCATTTTTCAGTCACTTCCCGTTATCCAATTGAGCTTAAGTTTTGCAAGCATATGTATATCGCATGACGATGCAATATTATGATGACTTAGAGCTGATCTGATGCTGGAGCTGGAAGGTGGCCATAGGAACTCCGCAATAAAACGACACAACCCCATCGAGTTTGGGCTCGTTAGAATCGTCTCAATGAGTACTTGATGATGGTATGCAGAAAAGTACAGTCGGCAGTAAAAGCTTGTACCAAAAAAATAATTTTTGTCAGAAACTTATTTTATACAACGACGGTGGCAAACAAGCTTACGGCCTGCCTGATGATAAGCAGGTACGGTAGCCTATGGACACTTGTGAGTCCAGAAGAATCACAAGCGCGTTGCCGACTCTTTATTCACTTGAGAATTCGCTGTGTTGAACATTTCGCATTTGAACATTTAAGAAGTTAAAAATACAGATTGTAGGTAGGTACTTACTCTTTAATTTTCCGTCAACGTACTCAAACGGGCCTATTTCATCGAACAACCCGGCCAAGCTGCTAGCTCCGGGCCCTCCTTGCAGCCATATGATCCAAGGGGTCTCATTAACTGGTTTATCAGCCACAGGGAAGTACCAGAAGTACACATTTGAGTCGTATTTCTCGTCGACCGTGAGGAACCCGGCGTGGCTTGTGATGTTGAGGAAGAGGGAGCTATTCACTAGAGACTTATTCCTCGCTTCTTGGAGGCGGTTCTGTTGTATTAGTGGAGAGAGAATCAATGCTGGTGTGACGTTGACCGCCGTGCATAATATTGGGATGAGCCTGAAATAGAACAAGTTCAGGCTGTTAAGTTGTACAGTCAGTCAAGAAGTGGTACACCACTTTTGAACCAACACTCAAATAGTGGAGTCGAAAAGTGGTTAATCAATAATGGATGTCGGGCCCCTATCTCGATGCCATTTATCGTCGAGGAAAATGTTGTTGATTTTATTACCTATATTTTATTGTACAAAAATTAACATATCCTGTAAATAAAAGGTAAGTAATTGATTTGACTAGTTTGTTGAGGGAATGAATGAGACCGATTGATTGAGTGAATGATTAGTTCAATTCATTCTCTGTTCAGCTCTTTTAGTTAACAGCGCCATGCCTCACTCCTCACTTTGATCCAGCCAGACTGTGCTCGTAGATAGACGTGTCCTAGCTTCCAAGTATAAAGTTAAAATCATAATCAAATAAATAAGAATTATTGAACTGCTATTAAAGTATTTAATTTAAAATAAATCCTGAACCCTTACCTATCTATAAATTCTTCCTGTCTTGCAGCACGGCTATCACAAGACGGCCAGAGAGCTGTGTTGCGGCGAGATAAAGCTATCCGTCTCTTTCTAATTAGAACGTTTAGAAATAGACAAATAGATCGCCGCGACACGACAAGGGACGAATGCTTTATGTCTGACATAAATGCAATCATGCTAGCTAAGCTGTGTTAGTCACAACTTGTTAGTAACGCTTAATATGTAGGCTGGCCATTAAATTCACCATGTGACATGTCTAACCCCCGCGATTCCATATGTGTTTTTTAATGGTTATGTTATTGTAAGTATACGGATCTAAAACATGATATTTCTTTGCCCTTTTTTGATGTTTCAAATCAAATTGCACCGGTTATGGTGGCTGCTGCACAAAAGACACCAAAAAAATACGTCTGCCCATCGATGCGTCTACCTCTTATCAAAACCTAGTATCAGTGAATAAAAATAAATGTTTCTAGTAAGTTTACAGCCAATTTACAGAGACATCAGCTTAAAAATCGTCATAATTACGGAGATTTTAATAGGTACCTCGAAACCTAGCAAGTGCCATTACATACATACAACTATCAATCACTTACCTACCAACTTACCTTAGCCGTTTCAAAACCTAGTAAGTGTCTGAAACTTGCTAGGTTTTGGCGTGGTCAAAATGCCTTACCTACTAGGTTTTTGAATTGGGAATCGTCTTGCGATGGGGTGGGTCGGGTCATGCATGACACGGTGTACACCTATATATAACCTATCTAGTAAGTAGCTAGGACGTCGTCATGACCTCCCTCATCCCAGAAAATATCAATAGGAACGATTCTTCCCCGCGTTTTTCTATTCCCTGTTGACAAGCCAACCCCGCCAACCGCTCGGGAAGAGGGGGAAGAGAAACGGAAATATTTCAATATATTATTCCTATTTTTCCTCTTCGTTTTTGTACCTACTTCATTTTGTTTTTTTTATGAGTAGCTACTAATACCAAAATGGAAAACAGATATAATTTCCTCATCCATGAATTATACGAAAAGGACATCAAACTCGTTATAGTAGCTACAAATTATCAAACATTTAATAAAGAATGCAGTGCAAAAGGTGAAATGTCCACCCTCTCCTCCAGAGGGAGGAGAGGGGGGCTACCCCGTGTAGTGACGTTTTTTGAAACAAAATTGCAAAACGCCCCTTACAAAGTTGCCATAAAAGCTCCCAGTAAAGTGCACTTACTAGGTTATGAAGCTAACTTACGCAGGGAACTAGTAACAAAGTACTTTGTGGAACTAACATGGGTATACAGGGTGTGGACTGTAATAGGAGCAAAAAATTAAACCGTAGATTATTAAGCTTGTCAAAAAAAAATTCCACGTGGTTTTATTTGAAAAAGAGAATATTCAAAAAAAAAAAGCTTCAAAATATATTTACTTGTAAGTATTGTTTTACTCTTCACGAGTGATATCAGTAACTTTTTATTAAAAAAAAAAAAAAAACCAGCCATGTGCGAGTCGGACTCGCGCGCGAATCGTTCCGTACCATTATCAATAAAATTATTTATTTTATTCTGTTTTTAGCAACAGAAATACATCATCTGTGAAAATTTCAACTGGAACTATCACGGTATCAGTGAGATACAGCCTGGTGACAGAGAGACGGACGGACGGACGGACAGCGGAGTCTTAGTAATAGGGAGGGTCCCGTTTTAATCTTTGATTACGGAACCCTAAAAATCACAAAAATATCTTTTGAAAACAAAAATGCAAAAACTATTCTGACTCATTACATGATGTTACCTCTAAATCTGCATTGACTGCTGTGCTATTATGTCTGTGGTGCCATGATACATTACTTGGCGGTCAAAACTTTAGATCAAAATTTCTCTAAATCAAAAAAAAAACATGGGACACAACTGCAAATGCTCTAAGGAAGCGTCCTTTTGACTATTTGCTCCTATTACAGGCCACACCCTGTATATTACATTAATTTTCAAAGTTAGTAAATTAGTATAAAACGTGTTTTAAAATAATATACTTATTACATTATTCGGGTGTATACATTCCTTGGTTAGTAAGTAGGTATTCTATCGATTTTTGTAAAAAAAAAACTAAACATACAATTTCATTAGAGGCTGACACGTTTTCACTCTCCTGAAAAATTTGGTCTGAAGCAGATACTTACTCGGTTTTAATATAAGGAAGCCGAATATAAGTAAAGGCATAAATATCACGATCTCAATCTGTGCTGCATTAAAATAATACCTAATAACCATTTAAAGAATATCGCATTCATTATGTATAGGTGGCCATAATATTATTTTAGAATCTGTTACTATTTGATCTCTGACCTCTTGATGACTGTTCGCAATTAGAGGTCATGATGCTGGTTATTCAGCACCGTGATATGCCACAAGAGGACCAACGTATTTAGAGCTGCAGTTCTAGCAATTAGGTTTTCCTGGGTCAGAGTAAATCTCGAAATTAGCGAATTCCCCCTAGATATAAATATACTTAACTACAGACAGGGTGAAATTTAAGAGTCCGTTAACGTGCTCACTAGAGCCACTGGTAAATACAATACAATACAATACAATACAATCATTTATTGGTAAAAATGTAATTTTACATGTCAACGTAATAAATGTAATAATAATATGTAATACCTAGCTATTAGGTCACACAGTTACATAATCATAAGCAATACAATGCAACAATGTATTAAGATTTGATATATTATATATATTTATTGGGCTTGCGAACCAGTTTGGTTTGTATACTAGGTCATATTATATATTTCTTTAGTGATCGGTCTGTCACTCGAAAAAGGCATCCAAAGAGTAGTAGGCGTCTCTTAATAATTTTAATTTAGTGACGAAGGAGTGGTCGCTAGTGGCATTTTTTATTTCTATAGGAATTGCGTTGTAGATCTTTGGCCCCACCGTGTGCAGACATTTCCTCGATTTGGCAAGCCGCGTATGTGGTGGTCGCAGTTCGTCTCCCCTCCTGGTCTTCATACCCCGGCCAAATGCACGGGTAGGAAAGTTTGGTAGATTATGACGCACGTACTTTGCCACTTCGAGAACATATATGCACGGTAGGGTCAATATACTATTAGTTCTAAAGAGTTCCTGCGCTGGATGGCCCCATGGGACCCCTGATATGCATCGGATCGCGCGCTTTTGCAGCTTGAATGGTCTCAATCTATCCGTGGCATCGCCCCATAGGTCAACGCCATATGTCAGCAGGGAATGGAAGTAGCCGAAATATGCCTTCCTGATGTTAGTAAGGTCAAGTCTGGGTTGGAGTCTGCTCAGTGCAAAGCATGCAGACGACATGCGGTTGCATAGACTATCTATGTGCGGGGTCCAACATAATTTGCTGTCAATAATGAGACCAAAATATTTAACCTGTTCAACATGAGGGACGAGTTGACCGTTACAAGTGATATTCAGCGGGTGTTCTTTTTTACAACGCAAAGAGAAATGAACTATATTGGTTTTATCTACGTTAAGTGTCATACCGTTGACTGAGAACCAAGATGCTACTTGACACATAACTTTGGTAAGCTTTGTTACAAGCAGGTCCTGGTTGTCAGCCACAACAATCACACAACTGTCATCGGCGAATATCACCATCTCAGCATCGTCGGTGGCAGTTGTGAAATCATTCATCAATATTGTGAACAAGTTGTGTGAAGGAGCCCTGCGGCACCGCAATGTCCCCCTGTTCCATCAGGTCTGATCTCGCACCCAGGACTTACGTCAGTTGCTTACGACCCTTCAAAAACGAGGCAATTGTATTTAGGAAGCTACCAGTGACGCCATAGTGCTCCAGTTTGGCTAGAATTAGAGGATGACTGACGAGCTCGAACGCGCGCGACAAGTCACAGAATATAGCCGCCACCTGCCGCGCACCATCGAGGTGGTCAGTCACCCTGGTCACTACATCACGGGCCGCGTCAATTGTCGATCTTCCGCGCTGATACGCATATTGCTGCTCATTTAGTAAATTATTGAGGCGGAAATGTGACATCAACTGGTCGCTTAGAAGATGTTCAAAGACCTTGGAGAAAAGCGGAATTAAGGATATGGGTCTAAATTTTTTAAGGTTATTCATGTCACCTTTGTTTATTATGATTATTAAAATTAAACGATAGATATGTAAAACAGTAGGCCAGCACACACTGTATTTTGTATTTAAGTATCTTTTGAATACTGGACTTTTTTTATACTTAAAGACTTTACTTTTTTAGGGTTCCGTACTCGAAGAGTAAAACGGGACACTATTACTAAGACTTCGCTGTCCGTCCGTCCGTCCGTCCGTCCGTCTGCCCGTCCGTCTGCCCGTCCGTCCGTCCGTCCGCGTGTCTGTCACCAAGCTGTATCTCAAGAGCCGTGATAGCTAGAGAATTGAAATTTTCACAGATTATGTATTTCTGTTGCTATAACAACAAAAACTTAAAACAAAATAAAATATTTTTTTAAAGGGGGCTCCCATACAACAAACGTGATTTTTTTGCCGTTTTTATAGATAATGGTACGGAACCCTTCGTGCGCGAATCCAACTCGCACTTGGCCGGTTTTATTGCTTCATTGCTTTGCTATTAGCTCAATAAAATTAGCTGGAAATTTGGCAAAATGAATGGAGAACTTTTATCTATCAGGATATGTAGATTATAGAGCAAAGTTACATTTTTTTCACTCTCCCCTCCCATCCGGGGCGAGCTTCACCCCCCCCCCCCCCCCGCGCCCTTGAAAGTGTCCCCGAGCGCGGTATTTTCCATTTTAAAAGAAAACCGTAAACGATAAATAAAAAGTGTGTAACAACGAAATAACCCTTGATAAATTTACTATAAACCTTTAATACATACAAAAGCGATATCACTTATAGTTTTAGCGCAATCTGCCACCAAATACGAACGTTTTTAATATTTTTTTATATTTTTTCATCTGAAGAAATAATTTTATTTGTAGTTAGTTTTTGGCATGAAGTACCAAAGCTAATAATTTGAATATTTGTACTAAAGTTTCAGGCAATATTTTTTGTAGTGATGGGTTTTATTATGTTGTATAGTTTACCAAAAAATCAAATTAATCGCAAAGACCGAATTCAAGAAAAAAAATAAAAAGTGAAAAAAAAACAAACCGCCATATTACGAAAACTGACAAGTGTACATGGCTCTTCTTTGGGGAACAGACCTTTGCCTACAAGGAGTATCTAAAAATGAAATTACTAGAACATTTGACAGAAAGGCAAATTTTGTATAGAAACACGGCTATAGCCTTTCAAATTGAAAGGCTATAGCCGTGTTTCTATTCAAAATTGAAAGTTTCAATCATTCGGCCATTCAGCGAACTATAAATATTCGTACTGGTTTAACGGTGTTACTTTAAATACCATAGACTTTTTATAGGTTTTCCTGCAATCTATACTACTACTAAGGTAAAGAACTCAAAAAAAAAAAAACTTAGAAAGAGACGGATAGTGCGAGAGAGAGCGAGAGAGCTCGCGCGCCTTCTTGTGATAGCCGTGCTGCTGGGGACCTACGAACAGCTATTTTTTTTGGCATAATACAAAGTTGTCCATAGTAAAAGTTGTTCAAAATCATGAATAGATTCACATTTCGCTATTTTGTATCACGAAAATTAAACATTACCTACCTAAAGACCTACGTATTATTTATGCACGAACCGTCATGTTAACCATTAATATTAATCATTTTGTCATACTTTATTTCTATTAGGTACCTACTCCTATATTTGTATCGAAGGACACACCTTAATGTTAATATCCACAACAAAGGTATATACCTAGGTCGATAGGGTGTACACCTCCACCATGTTTACAAACAATAACATGAGGTACCTAGGTAACTAGTTCCTTCCCATTAGTAACGCCAGGTATCTGATAAAACAAATAAGTAGGTATTCAACAATGCACAAATACTACGCTATCAAAAGTATTTATTGTACAATGCATTAGTCCACAACCTTTACCGGCATTAACCACGCCACTCTTCAGCCACTTGGTAAACATTTGCGTTCCAACATAATGTGAGCATAACCTTACCTTAAACATAAAATTACTATCACGATTCTTATAATCATATTGTACTTTCGATACTAATTCACGTTTTATCTTTGGAAGCGTAATATAAATCGTACACGGTTTAAATATAGCATTTAGAATAGTGCAAACGCGCGTCGCGGACACGCACTCGATTCATGGCTCGGCGCGCACTGACCTGACGTTGCGTCTGAGTCTAATCTGCATTCGTTGGCAAACGTAGTCGTCACTAATGCAAGCTGACTCATACGTCGGCCGCTCGGCTCCTCATTATTAATATAGGAAAAAACAGCTTAAAAATGTAGGTACGTAAGTGATATTAAAGATAGAAAGATAGACCTTGAAACAAGGTGATTGGTAATTATCCTAGCTGATCCAGGGGAAGCTGGGTGATTAAGTCGATTACCGACTTACCGTATAGGGTTGCAAACTTTCGTTCATGTTTTCCTCTTATTACACAATACCTATACCATATGACATAATAACTGCATTGGCTAGTTTTGAATGAGGAAAGCCTTTACTAATGAGTAGGTGGTACTACATTAGGTAGCGTTGTTTATTTAAATACTTAATAGTTTTTTTTATGAAAAAAATACTTAACGGTACCTTCCTAGAGTATGCGGGACTTGTGAACGCCATGTGTGAATCCACACCGGTCTCACCAGTCCAGCCCGGCTAGCACACTAGCAAAATGACGACTTTTATGCACATGTTTTATGTCCACAACCGACGTATAAAATTTTACCGTCATGAGCTAACATGCTATACCATCATTTACGTAAAATGTGACCATTTATATGTCTTGCACATAAAACTATTTGTTTTACGTCAAATGCTAACATGCTCTTGATTTTGGCACATAAAACTTGACGATATGAGCCGTTGACGGACGAAATTTTATGTAGGTCACTCGAGACCCCGGATAAATTTTAACACTATGAAAACAATATAATTTTCGCAGGATTTCTCCGATTTCTGTCACGACACATACGGTTTCAGTTTCAAAACTCCTATCGTCTCCTGAAACAATGATCCAGCATTTTTAATTTTAGCTAGATCATGATTACTAACTATAAATTAGTATAAATAACGCAATGATTATGATTTTTTGCTTGTGTTGTAATAAAGTATATTACACAAATTTACAAATATTATTGATTCAATTATAAACTAACATGTGTTTTGGTACTCGCTAAATTACAAACCACTACTTTTAGTGGGGTGGGAGTAACGTAAATAAAAACAAAAAACTATAATAGTTTTTTGTTTTTATTTACGTTACTCCCACCCCACTAAAAGTTTTACGTAGTGGTTTTAAGTAATTTAGCGAGTACCAAAACACATGTTAGTTTATAATTGAATCAATAATATTTGTAAATTTGTGTAATATACTTTATTACAACACAAGCAAAAAATCATAATCATTGCGTTATTTATACAAATTTATAGTTAGTAATCATGATCTAGCTAAAATTAAAAATGCTAGATCATTGTTTCAGGAGACGATAGGAGTTTTGAAACTGAAACCGTATGTGTCGTGACAGAAATCGGTGAAATCCTGCGAAAATTATATTGTTTTCATAGTGTTAAAATTTATCCGGGGTCTCGAGTGACCTACATAAAATTTCGTCCGTCAACGGCTCATATCGTCAAGTTTTATGTGCCAAAATCAAGAGCATGTTAGCATTTGACGTAAAACAAATAGTTTTATGTGCAAGACATATAAATGGTCACATTTTACGTAAATGATGGTATAGCATGTTAGCTCATGACGGTAAAATTTTATACGTCGGTTGTGGACATAAAACATGTGCATAAAAGTCGTCATTTTGCTAGTGTGCTAGCCGGGCAGAGGGGTAATCACGTAACGTTCCGAACGCGCGTCGGTACAATTTAACTGTCAATTTGCCATATAAAAAGTGACATTTAGACCTACCCGACTCGTACAATGCGTTACGTGATCGACCTTCAGGGCTGTTATTCTTTAGGTGCTCATGCGGACATGCGCCACATTCCAACCATCACGCCTAACGAAACTAGACGTCAAGATATATTTGTGGGTGAGCGTTGAGGTGAGCTTAAAACAAGTTACTGAATAGCGGGGCAGTCCATATCTAGTTAGAGTACATACCAGTGTCCACATCAAGGGGGGGTCATTTTTAAACAGAAAAACGGTCATAAAACTGCCATCACGAGCTAGGAATTAAAAAAAAAACAAAACACCACCAAAACATTTATTACCCTAAAGATACCCAATCACGTTATCACTAGTAACATTAGTCAGCGCCGTGTCCAGTAGATATTTCTGCATGGCCAGTAGCGTCTGCTCGTACATCAGGCTTCTCGGGCCCAGTGGCAGGCCGTGTGTGAACCGGGTCACCAGTGCCTGAGCCGGTCCTGGCACGTCCTGCGGGACCATGTGGCCCGCGCCGCGGAATACCACCTCCGTTAGATGGCCGCCGGTTTTGTGGTAGCTGGCGAAAGATGGGTTAAGAATAAGAATAATTTATTATTAGACAAGAATGATTACAAATTAAATTATGCAGACATTATCCGATGGGCTCCAAACTAGGCTCAGCCTGTATATTGGGACCCACTGAATCGGTTAACAAATCACTTTAGTCACTTTAGACACACGTCACAAGAAGTAGGTACGGCATGAAAGTAACAAAGTGAAAATTAAACAATGTGGAATGCATGAAAATTTTAGAAATGCCTGATTTTTTTTGGTGATAGGAATAACCTTCCTTGCACCAGAAAAAAGTTGCAGACTTTTCAGATGCGTCAATTATTTTTGAAAAATATAAACAGTTTCCTCACTTACGTTTTGGGTTTAGGACGGCAAATAAGACACTTTGCTTGATCCGTCTCATATTACATAAAAATATCATAAAAATCCGTGGTAAACTGACACTGGCAATGATATTGACAGCTGCAGCAGCTATATTGGTCATTGCCAGGGTCAGATATTTAAAATATTTTTTGTAATATGAGACGGATCAAGGAAAGCGTCCCATTCGCCGTCCTAACCACAAAATGTAAGTTTTCTGTTTATATTTTTCAAAAATAATTGACGCAGCTGACATGTCTGCAACTTTTTTCTGGTGCTAAGGAAGGTTATTCCTATCACCAAAAAAATAATCAGGCATTTTTAAAATATTCATCTATTCCCCATTAGATGAGCGGCGCTGTTAACATATCAAAGGGAACACATGATTAAAAACAATATTTAAGTATGCAGTTTTTTTTTGTACTAAGAGAGTTTGTGTATGAGAGTGTGTGAATGTGTGCGCGTGTGTAAGTGTGCGTGAGAGGGAGTGGTTACGTGTGTTAAGTGTTTGTTACGAGTGTATGTTGAATTGTTAGGTAAAAGCAACCTTAGATGCAGGGACGTAAAATCTCTTCCGTATCACTATACGAGAGTTCAGCAAACCATTTCCTTAGGGTTGTTAGTAGGATTGGATGGTTTCATCGCCACATCCAAAAATGGCACTGTTATAAGTTATAGAGGACTAATGACCTAAATTACCTTCCTTGTCAATTAATAGCTTGACGGTTATGCAGAGATTTAGGCTGGACGGAACATAATGCATATTCTTTGTTGGGACTCATAATCCGTATAAACAGCGTCCTCTTATATTATTAAAAAAAATCCATTCATTTCGGACAGCTGTAGTTCCCTGGATATAAATCAAGAACAAGATGTGTGACCGAAGAGCTGGCGGCTTTCTCACGCAACGCAACGCATCAGCATTCCAATATTTACAATTCAGCGAGGAAATACCGCCAGCATTAACTTAGTTTTAATTTAATTTTAGTAATGTTAATTATCGTCTTATAATATATAGGTAGTTTAGAAAAAAAAAACAAATTGAAATCTGTATGATTAAATCATAACTTACATGTTGCAATATAAAAGCTCTTAACTGTTGTCCACGGAACGTTGGGTGTTCTTGGCGTTGATCATCAAACAAATGAAAGATGGATCAAAGACAATGTAATACTTACTTTTTTTTTTTTTGAGCTTGTTCTTCGCAGCCGCCTTCTGGCGTTTGCTGCTTGTCTGGTCTGGCTTGTGGGCAGACACCTCGTTGGGGCTGCCCGACTGCCGAATTTTAAAACTAACTAGTGTTTTATCGCGGGCACTCAAGACGCGCGGGCGTCTTGAGGCAGTGTGGGGGCGGTGGTCGTGTTTAATATTACATTTAAATTGTCATTATTCAAAGCAAGTGAGGAGTGTACTGGACTGAAGCGTCCCGGTACATGTCTGTACCGGGACTCGTGGTGTGGTCTGGTGGAGTAATATTGTGCAGAGCGCGGCGGCGGCGGTGTGATTTGTCGTGTTCTGTCGCGTCCCATTCGTCTATGGTCTTCGTGATGTGGTCAGGAGGGTCTGTCAGAATATTCTTAGGCCTGCGTATTGCGCGGATGGCGCGCGTGTGTTTAAGTTTGGCTATTCGCCGAGCCGGCGAAGGAGGGGGCGTGGTCAAGGTAGGCGGGGAAAACAGGGTCAGTTGGATACCCCTTTGGGTCTGGTGCAAGGTCTGTCGGGTCTGTCGGGTCTGTATGTCTGTCTGTGTGTCCGTCGGAGGTTTGGGATATTCTACCATTTTTCGTACAAGCGGGTTGGGATGGTGGGGGGCGTTATCAAAGTAGTGTCTGGAATATTGCTGCATGAAGGAGTGAAGGGTGGGGAGTCGTGAATCATAGTGGAGGGTAATACTTACCCTGCATTTCTGCTGTTATAAATGTAAGGATACCGCACGGCCTCCAAGAACTCTTCAGTGCCGTTCCACTTCCAGGTTCGATAGAACCTGGAGGTTTGCAGGCATGGCAGCATCTGGTCCAAATGTCCGCTGTGGAGAGAATCGGTCTAAATTAAGTTTGAAAGCCATATTAGGGTTTTGCAATTTACAAGCCTCGATCAATTTACAAGATCATAAGTATGCGTAAAAGTAAGCCCGGTAAAAGAAAATATCGTGAGGAACCAGATCTAATCCTAACATGGTCTAGTATGTACCTATTCCTCTGGGTGGGAAGGTCAGATGGCTGAAAAGTAGTGCCTATGCCAAATCGTGAGATTACGTGCCAAAGTGGACCCCGGGCTCCTTTAGGGCAGTACCGGGAAAAACGCTTAGAGGATGATGAGCGCATACGTTAGTAAGCTGTAGAGAATATCTACGAAATCACCTGTGTGCCTTTTAAACTACCTCTAGTTTAAATATTCATTTAAAATAATCCATACTACAGGTGTATCTCTTTTTAGCAAAAGAAACATTAGAATTGAAGCTCCATTTGCTACAAGTTTTGCAAGCATAAAATAAAATCATTGTCATAGTCTTACCAATACATCAACACCCTGTAATGGTCCAACAACTCCTCGAGCATCCACTTAGTGCTACTAAGGAACTCGGGCGCCAACTCCATATTAACCGTCACATTCACCCGACTGAAGGAAATATCCCCCACATGTAGCGCCCTCTTTACATCGGTCTTGGCCAGCAAGTCCACGTATGTCCCGCCGGACATGCGGTCGCTAAGGAAGTTGTAGGCGTGCTTTTGGTGCGACAACAGGAGCAGCGCTGAGACGAGACTGACCCATTTCTGTAAGAGAGGGTATTGTAAACTGAGGGGTGATCACGTAACTTTTGGAACGCACGTTAGGGCAACTCAACTGATAAATTCCCTTACAAAATCTGACAGTTAGGTCTACCCGACGTACGTACAATGCGTTACGTGATTAACATGATCGACCAGCTGGTTTTGGTCGAGGGGATGGCGCGAGCTTCTGTGTATTAATGATGGAATCGAGAAGTCAGAGAAGAAAATAGTTTTTCGTGGATAGAAATACCACATCATCCAGCTTTAAATTATAGTCATGATAACCATCATAAACATAAAAAACCCAGAGCCAAATAAAAGGGCTGTTTTGTGATGATTTACGAGTTTGGTAATATATAGCATGAAATGTTAGGGAAGCCGGTGGGAATCGGCTTGTATGGGTGCTGCGCCACTGATATGCAGCACCGCGAACTAATGTAATCACATACAGCCTTAGCCTGGGTGCTCCTGTTGTGGGCGATGTCCTCCTGGAACCCGTCCACCAGCGGTTTGATGAGTGCCATCTGCGTCTGGTCTACTAGCCCGAAGTGCTCAAAAGAGTCCGCCATATGAGCGATTTCGTCTGGGTCCACCATTGCGTTGCCGAGCATCACACCCTGCGGATAGGCAATTAATTTGACCTGGTGACCTGACATACAGGTTCCTTCCTAGTTCAGGCACCAGACGCCACCAAAATAGTTTTGTACATAGATACATAAGAAATAATGTTTTTTTTTTGTGGTGGAGTGACTAAATACTTATTTTTAATTTAAATTTAAATTACCTTTTAATAAAATGGTAACCGTGAGGCCATGACAACACGTAGGTAAGTGAGGGATCTACATTTGTAGGCCCCGTAGCATCGATGGCCTTATCTCGCGATAATTGACAAGATAGAGCATCCGTCCCTGGCTGACACCGTTCGATAGTAAGAGACGACGCGCTTATCCTGTCATTTATCCAAGATTTTTTGTTGAAAAATAAAATATTATTTAAAGAATACGTGAGTCTCTACATATAGATTACTGTACCAAAAGTTTACGTAAATCGCATTAGCCAGTGTGGGTTTTTTTTTGTTTTCGTAAAAAGGTTAAAAAATCATATCTCAGAAAATAACAAAGATAGGAAGCTGAAACTCACAGGAAATAATACTTGTCATGAGGGCTCTTAGTAAAAAAAATACAGTAAACATTTGGTGGAAGGGCCGATTTTCCAAGAAAACACGGCTACGCTCTTTCAGCTCAATCGGTTAAGGTTAACTGGTTCAAAATTCAGTTCCAAGATTTTGTCCCACACTAACAAGCAAACGAACAGGTCAAGTTAAATAAAAGCTTGTAAGTAGGTAACATCACCCAAGGTACGGGTTCACACTTTCTCAACAAAATCGTCTGTATGTGTGTATACATTTCATTCGAAAAATGACCCTAGAGGGGTGTACCCGTACCCTTGGGCGATAGTACTTAAAGGTAAGTAGGTTCAGCTTCCTTGAAGGTCGTGAGTACCATCATAAGCTTTCCAAGTCGGGACTTCTGAGTTCCTTGCAAAGCCTTGATTTTTAACGGTTGCAGCGGGTAATAGGTACTTTTGTTAAGTTTTTTTTCTACCCCCCGCCTGATGGTAAGCGGTTACCGTACCCTAAGGACGCTTGCAACTCCAGGGGACTTGTATGCGCATTACCGACAGTAGCTACGAGTAAGTATATGGTTTGGGCGCATAACGTGCCACTCGCAAAACGTCCCTCCACCAAAATTACGTCCCATTCGCAAAACGTCTTCTCTGCAAAACGTCCATTTCTCAAAAGGTCCTCATAGCCTCTTTCGCTGAAAGTCCCTACTGCATAACGCCCCTTTCGCAAAACGTCCCATCTCGTCTGCGAAATGACCCATTCGCAAAATGTCCGTCTGGAAAAAGCTTGTTTAAGTAGAGACCAGGAGTCTTCTCATGGGATAAGAGAGGGCCAATAACGGGTCTTTTTGAGAAAGGGACGTTTTGCGAACGGGGCTTTATTTATGTGAAGGTACGTTTTGCGAACGGGACCTTTTGCAGAAGGGTCGTTTTGCGTAAGAGACATTTCGTGAAAGCGACAAAGGGACATTCTGCGAGTGGGACGTTATGGGCCCTAACCAAGGATATTACTTATGTGCATTAATGGCAAGTATAGTTACCTACCTGCAAATTGAAGTGCGGTGGTTGGTCCTGATGCCGGTGAATCTTGTGCGCCAGGGCCGGGACGTACTTCCCGGCATACGATTCCCCTGTGATGTACAATGGCGCGCTTTGCAGCTCGGGGAAAATCTGGATGAACTGGTTCATGGCTACGTGGAGGTGGGTCGCGTACTGGAATTGAATATTCAAATATTTCAAATTAATCCTATAGGCTTCAATGATTCGAACGTAACCTAAGATATATACAGGGTTATTTGTAATTTAATGTATTCCTGTTAAGGCTCGACCTTTCAAATTTTCGTAAAAATTAGTTGTTTAGTAACCATTTTATATAGGTACATTATGTCGTAACAATTTTTAACGTCGGAAAAAATGTATCATAATCTGCAAGATATGAAAAGTACCTAACATGGTTTTTTTTTTAACAAAAGAAAGTAGAGAAAAAAAATACTAAAGTGAACCCTATTATTTCACTTGTAACCATTTTACTGCTCCATTTTTCTCAGAAAAATATGAAATTTTATCATCTTCTTCATAAAGTAAGGAACAATAACTTTATTTTCTTACTTACATAGATTTCTTTAAAAAAAATCTCGGTTTCTGAAATATTCCGCCCAAGTTCCTCTGATGTGGCTTGGTGGAGTACTGAATTGGGGTCAGTTAAAACTTTGTTTTTAAAGTAAATTATATAGATTTAACTTAGTTTCAATTTAATTTAGTTAATTTACAAAAACAATTAAATAACAAATAGTAATAAGATTAAACTAAACTAAAACTAAATTACGTCTCCCAGATCGGGCCCCTGCGGCGGGGTCCCCATTAGGCTGGCTGCGTTCCCCCTCTGGATCGCTATGCTGATCCGTTGAGTGAGGAACGAGCCAGCTCTGTGGTCTCCAGTGGTCTGGACGAGCTAGAAAAGTATGTCTGCTACGGCGGAATTGGAGTGCAAAAATTTCAAGTGTTTCACTACAGGCGTTCCTATCGTCCGTCCACAGCTCGTCCGATCTCATCGGCAAAATCCGTAGGGCTTCCCCCTCAAGACTCTGAGATCGCGGGTTCGGATGAAACGCCTGGTTTTCTGCCTGCCCGGAACAAAATGTTCCTCGGAATTCGAAATTCCAAAGGAGCTGGGATGATGTTATTTCCAAATTGTCTTACTCTAACCTTTTAAGCCATAGTTCTGGAGTCGAACGCACCCGCCTGGCCACCGAAGGAACTAAGGAGGCTGGTCACTGGCTCAGTGCTTACCCCTAGGCAAATACAGGTACTTTTTTAGGGTTGGAGACACTGCGACTAGCAGTTGGCCTCCGCCTAGGCGTACCGGTATGCGCTCCCCATAAATGTCTCTGTGGTCACGACGTCGACCAACTGGGGCACCACGGACTGTCTCGCCAGAGGAGTGCGGGGCGCTTCTCTCGTCACGCCGCGCTTAACGATGTCATCCGACGGTCTCTTGCCAGCGTGAATGTACCGGCGGTACTTGAGCCGGTCGGAATCGCCAGAGACGACGACAAGAGACCAGATGGCATCCCATCCCACTACTTCCGTGGAAGATGGGACGAGTGCTAAAATGTGTCCCAGCCGCACAGGCACTCTACCGTGAATTAGCACAACGGTTGGAGGGTGTCACAGGGGATAGAAGAGCTGGCAGCTTCCTCGCTCAACGCATACCTAAGCATTGCTATTCAGCGAGGAAATGCTGCCAGCGTCCTCGGTACCTTGCCACAGTTTTATTATTTTACTTGTATTTATTTTTTGGGCTAGCTTAATTTTATCTATTTAGATTTAATTTGCAATGTTTATGTAGTTAAGACCTAGTTACTATTTGTTTCTTAAGACCTATTTTGTTATAATTATCATTATTAATTTATTATTAACAACACAAAAGCCCGGTCATTTGGAAGGCGTGCGTGGGGTGGGGATATAGATCCAACATGTAGAGTATAGGCCCTTTGAAGACGAAGTATTATTATTATTTTTATCTTAAAAAATATGTTTTCTTTTATTAATATTTGCATACCGTTTCTAGGTCTTTGGCATAGCCGTTTGGGCTCTCCGTGAAGCTGTAACCGGTGCCCACCGGGTTGTCGATGAATAGAAGCGAGTGGTTCTGGATCCAGCTGTGGCGGTTCTCTAAAATTACATTTTAAATATTATTTATCTGTGTACAGTATGTCACACACGAAACGACTCTTGTTACACTTAACGAGTTGCTATTCTGGCGAGCAGAAACTCTATAATACCATAAAAAACACACGTTGGCTTACCTTAAACCTTAACACTTTTTGAGCTGATGAGTTAACACCTATCCACTCAATCGCCTAGTCTTTATTGCACACCTCAAACAAACAAAGCAGTTACAAAGAAAAACAATATAAAACATGTAGGTAGAGATAGACAACAGGCGGTCTTATCGCTGAAGAGCGATCTCTAACGAAGAAGATATTAATAAACTGGGTACAAATAGGTAGGTACCTACATACTGTGGTCGAATGTAGGTACAGTCAAGGGCACCAATATGTATACACCACAAAGTCTCAAAAATATGTACACATACCTTATTTCTGCAACAATAAGGTTGTAGTTTACATATTTATGAAACTTTGAGTGAATACATATTGGTGCCCTTGACTGTACCTACTGTCTCACCACGGCACTCGTTACGTGTGATAGGTATTGTGATACCCAAATACTTACTTTTTAATGTCCCATACGGACTAACTGTTATAGGTCCCACTTCATCGAAAAGCCCCGCCAAGCTAGAGGCACCCGGCCCACCCTGCAGCCACACGATCCACGGCGTCTCATTCACAGGCTTATCAGGCACCGGGAAATACCAGAAGAACAGATGAGACTTCAAACTCTCATCCACAGTCAGGAAACCGCTGTAACTCTCGAATCCTAGGAACAAATCGGAGTCGACTCGGCAAGCGTTCCGCGCCTCAGCAATTTGACCTTCTTTTATGAACGGTGTGAGAAGCAAAGCTGTGCCATTGTCGACCTTAGGTTCAATAGTTTCGCTTGAGCTGGTTGTATCTTCATAATCGCTTATAATGTTCAGGAAGTCAACGTCCAGGGTGTTTTCAAGTGGATCCAGCTTGACAGGCGTAGGCGTGGTGATAGGCACGGGTTTTAGTGTGTTGGCAACATGGAGGACGCTCAGAAAATCTACGTCGTGAGCGTCAAGCGGATTGGCAGGCTTGGCGGTGGTCGACGACACGGGGTCGTCATGGCCAAGTTGGACAGTAATTAGGAAATCATCGTCAGTTCTATTTTCTTGATACATGCTAAGTATATTAGCGACCTCTGTGTTTAACACCGGATCGCCGTGTGGGGCGTGCTCATTTACGTCAAGAGTGTTAAGTAACTCGGCAGGCTTAGTGGTCGACAACACAGAGTTGTCATTGCCAACTTGAACAGTAATTAGGAAATCATCATCTGTAATAATTTCTTCATCCTTGCTAGATTTAACGGCGTCTGTGTTTGACACTGGATCCCTATTTGAAACGTGTTCCGTTGAGGAATCGTGCGTGCATATAATTATATCGGGGTTCGCTTCAGTTGGAACAGCAGAAGCTGTGATGTTTGGGGTTGAATCATCTTTACTTATCTCGTTCGCGTGGACGGGTTCGTCAAATACTGCAACTTTTCCAGATGTGCTGTAAAGTGTAACGTTATTTACCTACATTTAAAGCAGGGACTGCATAACCGAAAAATACCGGTATTCTATTTTAACGGTATGACGTCATATCGGTTGTCAAATAGCGGTTTCGGTAGCGGAACCTTTATATTTCGCTACCGAAATATAAAGGTAAGTACCTTTATTTTTTCCGGTACCGTAACCGCTATTTAAAGGTACCCATATATCGACGTTGGCCTGGAGTTGTTGCCAAACCGCCGGCAAAGGCTCTGCTGCTTTGTCTTTTTATCTTTAAATGTTTAGTAGCCAATGCTTCCTCTGTAGAGTGCAAGCTCGCTTACTTTTCTCGATAACCTTTATAATACCGGTATTATAAAGGTTACGGTATCGTTTAAAACTGGTACCGCTAACCTTTATTTCAAAACGGTTACGGTACCGTTATTTTCGCGCGGCGCGCATAACCTTTACGACATAACGGTACCGTAATGGAATACCGGTTTCATACCGGTATAACCGTAACCGAAATCAGTCCCCGATTTAAAGTGGCTGTACTTCTTAATATCCATGGTAAAACTTATATTAGGTATGTACCTAGGTATATCATACGTCCCACTTCTAGTAGGTAGGTGCTTCTGTATTTACTAACCAATTGCTCAAAAAGATAAGTTCACCTTTGCACTTAACTTTTCTTTCTTCAAATTGATATTGTGTTGTTTAAATTTGTACAATAAACAAGTTATATTACTCGTAAACAATTAGGAATATTTTTACTGCATACTACCTTTATTTATACCCTATACATATTTAAAGAAAATTAATTCTAGATTCTATGGGTTAAAGTTCAAGTTTGTATTCCGCCGGAATTCCGTGTTATGGTTTATGTTATGAGCCACATGTAATCTTGAAAATAGTAGATAGGTATGTGATACCTACAATACAATTTGCGTAGCTACTTTTGATGCTGACTGTACCAGTTACCGACATTATAGTTTTGTAAGTAGGTACCTACCAAAATTGTGCCTATTGAATCTTTAACTATCAGGAACTATAAATACAGTATATCTAATTTTGCATGTGAGACAATGATACTGTACTAATATTAAAAAAAAAACGAATTCTGGATAGGTAAATAAATACTAAGTAAATACCTACCTACTTTGTCTAAATATTATGGTATCTATCTTTTTTTAGGTTTAAGTGTATAGACAATAAGCTGACGTGGGAAAACCAAATAGAAACTAAATTGGAAAAAACTTAACAAATACTCTCATGCTCTGTATAACGTACGAAAAGTAGTAAGTCAGTCAGCGGTTCTTGTAGCATATCATGCATATGTAACTTCGACTTTACGATATGGAATTATGTTTTGGGGTAATTGCACTGACCGTGAGATAGTTTTCAGATGTCAGAAGAAATGCATTCGCGCCATTATGTAGTATCCCGCCAACGGAATCATATACGAGTAACATTTCATTAGATAAAAGGCAAAAATTCATTAGAAAAAAATGGCAGGATCGATATACTTATTGACTCTGGCATGCTTATATATCTACAAAATTGCTTGTTATGTTAAATGACATGTAATATTTATAATATTATAAACATTAAATTAAAAACAACTAATATGTTAAATTGAATAAAAATAATTGCCCTAGTTTTAACAGTTTACGTTAACGGGGTAAGATCTGCAATATCCTATCATATGTAAAACGGCCATGCTCTCAAAAAGTGTTCTTGGATGGCTTCAATAGTTTTCAATAATTTGCCAACAAACATTTAAAACGCTGAAAATTTGATGTTGTTTAAAAATAAACTGTGCTCTTCTAGTGGAAAAGGCATATAGGTAGGTAATATTCAATTGACGAATATGGAAAAGATAAATTTTGAACTTGCATTATGTTCTTATGTATTAAAAAAAGCACGCTGCATGAAAATGTATCCCCACTGATGAGTGGATAACGTGTTTTGACAAATAAATAAGTACTTTGAACTTATCTTGATCTGAATTCGGTATTTTTTGTTTAAAAATATATGTTTTTTAAACTTAATTGGCTTTATTGCACAACAAACAATAGGTACCTAATGTACAAATGCATTTCCTACCAGCAAATGATTGAGCTACACAGAGATTTATAAAAATACGCAAAGAAAAATGACTTCACTTGCAAATGTATAAGCACAAACTCATTTAGATTTCACCTAAGTAAGTAACTACCTACCTACTCTCTCTGTTTCTTCTCTTTTCATGTTTTCCTGGTTAGATTAAATATTATCAAAAATACAACAAAATATACTCACGTGCCCACTATAATTAGTAGCAAATAAAATATCTCCATTTCAAAGAATGAAACTACAATAAACACCAGATCACAAGTGTGGACACTTCTGATTCAGACACACTGCGGAGTGTGGCTAATATCAGCAGTTATCTGTATGAACTACTGAACTTTACGCTATAATCGCGCATGTCTTATTTTACGATATTAGAATTCGTGTAAATTAAGTACCATTGTTATGAATTCCTTGAATTACAAGGCAAGTTCAAGTTTGTTTGATGATAATGGATCCTGATTATTACTTAGGTAGGTCCCTACATGTTAATTTAATTTCAGTACCTACCTATACAATAAAATTTCCCAAAGAGGCCCGCGTGGGGCAGTGGCAGCCTATAAACCTATTGGGAATTTTGATGACGATGACTCTAGTTAGATCTATTACGCGTTGGGAAATGACGTACCATCGTGCCTAATATAAACAAAAATATTCGTTAGAAAATGTTCAATAAAAATAAACAATAAGTATTAGAAAGAAATATAAAATTTACCTACGTGTAGAGAGAAAAATGCAGCGAGTTAGAATCTTAACTAAATGGTTGTACATAGGTAGGTAAGTAATGAACTAATGAAGTTAAAAACAAATGAAAGTCTTTTTATAAACTTTAATGCTTAAAATTTCCAGCCGACATAAATGTCTGTCTTTCATGCAAAAATATAAATCCCAACCTTTCCGACAGTTATTAGATTTTTAACATATTATCATAACACATCTCATACACTACACACAAGTCACATAGTGAATAAATCACGTGATTAAACTGACGTACATTAAAAATAATACAATGTAATAATAATAACGTTTTTCGACTTGCATTTCAAGTCTTCGGTAGTATAGTGGTAAGTATCCCCGCCTGTCACGCGGGAGACCGGGGTTCGATTCCCCGCCGGAGAGATTATTTTTGCTTTTTATTTTCACTTTTTTTAAACGTATTATTCTCCTCTGTGGTTCATAAGAATATCTTTAATTCTAGTCATAACACCTACAAGTTTTCCCATGTGGCCAGAAATTTCTTGAGTTGTTTCAAGAAATTGTTTTGTATATTCAAGTTTTTCTCTCTCTAGGCGGATTAATTCTGTAGCACTTTCGTCTTCATCTGTAATACGAAATATTAATAGTTAAGACTTATTAATTTTGAAAACAGTAAACATCTTGGGATTAGGTGTCAAAGCGGACCCCAGGCAGGGGGTTAGGGGCACAACCGAGAAAGACGCTAGGAATAAGAAGATTTTTGAAAACAGTAATTTACTTAAAAAGGTACTTAATAAATAATACATATACGATTTTCTTGTTTTAATAATTTTAATCATGGTCATAGGTTTTATTAATTATTGGTTACCTGCCTATTGTAATATCGATTTTAAATTTCTTGATTCTGACTCATTATTGTTACTATACAGGACTTAATCGCATTTCGGTTGTCCCGTGACCAGTGACCATGGCTGTTGTGACACGTCCTAAACGTCGGGAAACCTCAGAGAGGTAAATAAATTAAGTCCCGTTTACTAACAATAATGTGTTGGTTACCTATTTATCCAGAATGTAGGATGTTTCGTAATTACATAAAAAAATACGCCAAATAACAGTTAAGTACCTACCATGCTATACGAACTTAGAACTTAATGCAAATCCAGTTTTTTTATTGAAAACAGTGCCACCTTCTTGATAGATTGCGAACTCTTTGAAGCTGTAGCGATTGCTAGGCTTAGGCTGTCAAGGTATTTCGAAATTCGCCGTGTTGACATTATACATCCATAGCATAGGGGTAAAGACGGCGGTATTTGGAGTCAATGAGCCTGGGTTAAAACTTTGCGGCCGACGCACTTTTTGTATGTTTTAACAGAAAAGTTTTAATATCGCAGAAGAGATGGCGCCTGCTGTACGCAAGCATTAAATGCCTTCTCAATTTGGTCGAGTTGCCTGTCTATCTCAGTATGTATATTGTAGTCGTTGGTACCTACAACCAAATTTTCTCTCCCATTGATGAGATTAATAGAAACCCAAAGATAAAGAAAAATTGGTAAGTAGTCACATGGAGAACTTACCAGAATCTTCTGGCTTTACAGCAAGCTTTCGTTTCCTCTCGTGAGGGCTGCTGGTACCCACCTCATCATCAGCATCAGAGATGTTCTGTGTCGAATGCCTCCGCTTTTTCCCTCTTCTTGGCTTCGCAGCAGCATCTTTCATGAAAACAAGCAATGTTACGTTCAAAGACACATTGCTATTTTTTTAAAGGCAATTAAACGGCATTTAAACGAGTATTACATTGTCCTGAATTTAGCATCCTGAATGAGTTAGGAAGCTGATTTAGGAAGGTGTGATCGCATTTAGCTAGTAAAGGATCCTAAATCTTAATGCGATTACACATTCCTGAACGAGCTTCCTTACTCATTCAGGATGCTAAATTCAGGATAATGTAATACCCGTTTTAGTCGTGTTTACCTCTAGGTACCTACTGAATATCAAATTTCTGAGTTTGGAAATTATTCATAGCATTCAGTAAACTATTAAGTATCTAAATAAAATTATAGTGATCTGAGGTTTTAAAAACATAGCAATGTGTATCTCCATTAAATTAAAGTATGTGTGAAACAAAATGGATGACAAACACGCGCCTCGCAATAATCAAGTCCGGTTCGAAGGACCAAATGTATATAGTACACCTATTATAAGCTTGTATTAGCGTCTGGCGTTAAATGGGTTAAAATATTTGCCTTTTGTTGTGTTTTATACTGTACATACGTACAGTCTTCTTTATTACGAGTAGGTATTATATAACAGTGCAGTAGTAGGTATGTTTGTACTTATTAAAGATTATGGACATTATTCACAATCACAAACGACCATCGAACCTATTTTAGTTACAATGCATTTTTCTTTATATAGGTTCACTTTGTATAGGTAAATGTTTCGCCCTTTTACAATAGAGTAGGGTGCAAATATGTAAACATAATACATACCGGTGGAAGTAAACATAATACATACTTTGATTTCGGGGGGCGACTGGTCAAATTTGTTTTTCTCCGAAATCATTGTTTTTACTTGTGGGTGAACTGTGGCAGTGAATAACTATATTAGTTATCTAATTTGCGGTATACTCGATTAAATCTTCTTAATTTCAAATAGTTCTACTTTTATACTACATTCTGAATGATCAAAGTAGCCCCATTTTTTCCTAAAGTACCCCATTCCACATCTCTGACGTCGACCGGTACAAAGCGACCCTATGTCGTCATAGGTTTAACTCAAAGATAGAAAAAAAAATTGATTGTAGTTTTATTTTTTAAATCGATGTCGCGAGGTCGCGACTCCTAAAAGCAAATTTCCGTATCTCTGATATGTTTTAGATATTCATATTCATATGCATTTATTCCATGCCTTATCCCTCACTGCCTTGTTTGAATAATACACCCTGTATAAGTAATGAAGCAATAGGGAGTAATACTGCAATGTTCTGCCGCCAGAGTGCAGCACTAGCACAAACCGTAAACCAGTAGTGAAAGATAGGGACTCACACACACATGCACAACTGATTGTCAAATGAGTGACAAGGATGCATGCATAGATAATACCGCAAGTGGGAACGAGATACAATGTCAACTCTGCTAGTGTCGCCCCCTACGCAGAGTTTTGCGTAATGTTCCCTATTGGTATATAGCTATAGCAAATGCAAAACTAAAAGCCAGTGTGGAAAGCTGTCATAGGAGACGCGACACCTACGAATTTTTCGTAAGGCCAAGCAAGGTCACAGAAAATTTAGTATGGAATGACCTTGATTTGGCCGGCCGCCGTGCTTCCGACATGTATCCACACGGGCTGAATCACGCGTCGGTCTGCATGCAGTCCGGCCGGTATCGGCCCGTGGAGCGTCTCCTTCTCACTTGACCAGTTTTTGAATGTGGGTAACTCACCATAATTGACCGGTGCCTCCTCACTGTTGTCTGCCATATAGGATTCTTCTTCATCTGAAAACTAAAATAAAAACCTATACCTATATTGTTTGTTTGTCTTGAGGTGTGTCTGTGTATGTAACTGACAACTAATAAAATGATATAATGAAGTACTAAATCTTAACATAAGAAATAATTTGAATGAAATACAATATTGTATTTCATTTGGAATCTAAGACTTGTAATCATTTTTGTAAGGACATTGGCCTTAATGATTGACGGTAGCGATGTATGTAAGCATTACACCTGCTCTTTTATATATGTTTATTAAGTCTGTATATGTGTATATGTGTTTACAGTCTCCTGAACGTGGTGGCCGACAGATGGGACGGTAGCCTACTGAGGCACTGGTCCTCCCTACATTTAAGTTTAAGGCCTAACATAGTTATATAAGTCTTCTACTTAGTACATACTAACAACCTATGGATCCTTTTTAAGTTGTCCGAAATAAATGCATTTTATTTTATTTTATTTTATTTTATTTATTTATTTTTATTAATTGCAAAAGAGTTTAAATAAATAAATCACACGTACACTAACCCCCTCCGCCAGCGGGTCACTTTTAATAACAACACCGGAGACCACACTCTCCCCGATGATCTCCAAAATGGTTTCCTCCATCTGGCTGAGGCTGGTCACTCCATCAGGAGGTGGCTTGTTGCTGTCCCGGGCTGCCTTCAGCTCCAGCGCCCGGCGACGGACTCTATACTTCCAGTCACACCAATACTGAAGATTTAAGTAATTAATCTTTTATAATAAAAAAAAATACTGTTTATTTTTTCATAAAGAGTAAATAATTGTTTACAGACATTTTACTTAACTAAATGAATCTTTTTATTTTAAGATTATGCTTAGATAAGGAGTGCGGCGTGCGTGTTGGCGGGAATTTTTATTTATCAGGACGGTTCTTTGTAATTTTATTTGATTATCTAATGCACTTTACAATGTTTTTGCCTGTTAGGTACTTACTATTTACCTACCATACTTTTGCAACTTTGAATTACTAAAACTTCAAAAACTCATCCTCATCACAGTCATCATCATCATCAGCATCAATGATTAGGTAATTAAATAAATATTTGAAATTACTTATTTGTCTTAGATCGCAAATTGGAACGTCAAGTCTGACCGAATTTGGGTGTGTTTGAAAGATTGGCAACACTGCTCAAAATGTCATTTGACTTAAGGCTCAGAGTACCTTTCCATCACATATGTGCTATGCTATGTTTTCATACATTTGACACGTAGCTGTAGCTGGAGCTACGTGTCAAATGTATGAACTCTGTTGGAAACGCACCCTAATGGTGGGGAGTTGAGGGTAGTTGTATACAAATGTCTGGCGGCCATTATTCTGGACATTCTCCTTCGAACTGGCAAACAGAACGGACGTTTTGCTAATCCTCGTAGCCAACCTCATCACGTTCTGATTGAATCTGTTTATATCCGAGCCATCGTGCATTTAACTAAAGTTGGTTACCTACTGTTTAATAATTACAATAAAGTGTGATACGTTCAAAACAAGTATTATTTCGGTTCCGCGACGATGATTAACGAAGTTCCACCCGAAGACTGCTCGCCTTCCTCGCCATATTTATGTTTTAAGCAAACTTATCGCGTATTAATCCAAAAGAAAAGTATTTCGCACCTTAGACCATCCTTTTCCATCTTTCACAGCACCGTCCCTTATTGCATTTAGTTTTTTGGCACAAACATTCCATAATTTCACTGAGTGAAGCTTCCCTCTGCGGCCCCTGGTCAATCCTTTAGCCAAGTCCTGGTGTTCGTTCAGGTAATCCAAAAGTCCTTTCAGTTGCTCCAAAGTCACTTGCTTTCGGGCCTTTAAATCTTTAAAAAGAGAATATTACTTTGGAGGACTCACTAAGTAAGTAAATAAATTAAATTAGGAATCGAGTAAAATAAAAAAACAAAACACGAACAAAAAACCGGCGCGGTGCGCCTGACATTTCTAATCAGCCAAACACTTGTGCGTGCACTTATTCGAACAAACGAAAAAAGCAGAGACCGAACGAACCTGTATCCATTTTCTTCAAGTATTGTGTCCTAAGTAATTGTTAACTTGCATATTTTTTATATATTAGCTATCAAGTAACCTAACTTACTAATACACAACATGATATGTGTTTATTTTGATTTTATTTATACGCCGTAGGTGAACAACGGTATCGTTTATAAAATCGCGTAGATATCGTTCCGATCGATGATTGAATGGCTGGTAGCCTTGAACTAAAATCGGATAGTCTCCATCTGTTTTATCGCCGCGCGTTGGCGGGAATTCGGTGCGCGCGCATATTCGATTTTCCAGCAAACAGACCCCCTACAGCGCTTGAATCAAAGCCTTTAAGGATTACCCATTCATGTTCTACTTTATATATCAAATTGTTAAATAGGTACGACATTTTAATGATTTGCTTATAATATAAATAATATTTAAGATGCTAGCTCTAACTAAAGGAATCAATAAGTGTTTTACTCAAATTCAGGTTATTCTACTACTCAATTGTTTTCCGAACAATAATTAAGATGAGTGTTGTGTTTCGCGTATTCATTATTTTACCTAATCGTTTATTTTCAGTGTCGAAGCACGTAATGAAAAGTTGATTCTTGATCATATTCAAGTCAAAATTGATATTGCCTAACCGGGGAAAAGCGCTGACATCGCTGATTTTCATAATTTTCTTCCACGCAAATATTTACATCTCGCCCCATACACTGTGATAACGCGAACAAATCAAAATGTATATCCAATCTCCTCAATTCTAACTCAAAAGAGGCATTTTTAATTTAGTCCGGCCAAAAATCGTTGACGGCAATAAAATTGACAAGTGATATGATATCGGCTTCTCTTTGATTTGGTTCCTATTTTAGATGTGTCGATGAGAAATACGGTAATGTACGGTGACAATTAAACAGATTGGTTTAAATAAAAAAAATGGTGATGGCGCTGCGATGGCGATTTCAGCGGGTAAGTTTTTATTTGATTGATTAATCATTGAGCATTAAAGGTATGAAACCTTTCATACCTTTAATGCTGGCCGTCGTTTGAAACCGATGGTCGATGATTCGTTTTCCGTGAAAATTGTTAGGCATATGAGGAAAGTCATGGTAGGTTACTGGACAATGTCAAGGACATAGTGTGAAAAGGAAATAAATCTCCGACACGCCAAAATCTACTCAAATAAATGTGATTATATGATACCTACTCAGCTGTATGAGATATGACATGACGCAGTAAGCTTTGCCAGTACCTAAGTAAATAAACTTTACATTATGAATAGGAAAATGTGATGAACTGAACGAATCTTACTAACTAATGCGTTCAGTTCAAGCCCAATCAATCAGTGCGTAATAATAATAATAAACCAATTATTTAAGGCATCTAAGGCCCATTGTGCTTGTTGCTTATATAGATAGGTCCTCTTAATTTCGTCTTATTTTTGTGAAGGTGATGATTGAGTGAGGTTTGCATTTTGAGTGGGTAGGTAAATGATAGTTACGTGGAATTTTTAACGCATGTTTAGCTCACAATTATTTAGGTTAGTTAAAGTTATTATTTGTACCTATATAGAACTCCTAAAAACTGGATATAGGTAACACGCTGAAAGATTTCCTAACAAAAAAGGAGCTTCGGCTGCAGGATAAACCATTTCAAATATCCTTCACAAGGACTTACTTGATATTTTCCACAAAAAAAAAATTATAATTGCAATTTACAAAATAAATAAAAAAAACCGGCTAAGTGCGAGTCGGACTCGCGCACTAAGGGTACCGTATTTTATTCTGTTTTTAGTAGTTGCTGTTATAGCGGCAACAGAAATACATCATCTGTGAAAATTTCAACTGGAACTATCACGGTATCAGTGAGATACAGCCTGGTGACAGACAGACGGACGGACGGACGGACGGACAGCGGAGTCTTAGTAGTAGGGGTTAGTAATGAAACCTAAAAATAAATAAATATTAGGGGACAATCTTACACAAATCGAACTAGTCCCATAGTAAGCTCAATAAGGCTTGTCTTATGGGCATACCTGCACATACTCGGGGCACTTTTTAGGGATTTGATATCGATAAAAAAGATGTCGATATATATTAACACATGTGCTTATTGAAATTTCTCGATTACTATAAAAAGCTTCGATATCATATCTGAACACATATCATATCTGTTTTATATTGACTCAAAAGTCAATAGACATATCTTAAGATAAGATAAAATGCCCCGTTGACCACAGTGGACGTTAAGAGAACGTATATTAATTTAAAATGGATATTTTCATCTAGACGGCAATCTTTACTACCGACGAATAGGGAAAAAATATAAATTGTATACTATGAAAACTATTTTAAAATAAACAAATAAATGCACGTTTTGATTTGTTTATTGTTTTTATTTTCAAATGAAGAGAAAAAAAAATATGTATTTTTGTTGATTAACATTTAGATGTTCGATATATTTTTTTGTCGATAAAATATTTTGCTACATCACTTTAGTATAGGTGCCCCGAGTTAGCACGGTACTAGACGAAGATATATATAATAGATACTAAATACCTACGCACGCGTTCATATATTAAGCGCGCATGTAAACTGTACAATGAAAAATGTATGGACGCAGATTTGTTTGGCAATTCGTATATTTTATTTAAAAGATTAGTTTTTTCTTTAATCTAATAATGTTAAAACGCAGTTAACTTAACCTTTTCATAAACTTTTTAGGATTCCGTACTCAAAGAGTAAAACGGGACCCTATTACTAAGACTTCGCTGTCCGTCCGTCCGTCCGTCCGTCCGTCCGTCCGTCCGTCCGTCCGTCCGTCCTTCCGTCTGTCTGTCACCAGGCTGTATCTCAAGAACCGTGATTTAAATTTTCTAGAGAGTTGAAATTTTCACAGATTATGTATTTCTGTTGCCGCTATAACAACAAATACTAAAAACAAAATAAAATAATTCTTTAAGGGGGGCTCCCATACAACAAACGTGATATTATTGCCGTTTTTATAGATAATGGTACGGAACCCTTCGTGCGCGAGTCCAACTCGCACTTGGCCGGTTTTTCTTTCTTTTTTTGTATTGTATAATGGTGTTAGTTGTAAATGTACTTAACTGTCATAAGTGTATTTACAACACGTATATACATATATATACATATTTTATGACATTTGGTCTTAATTTAAACATATTTTCCATTTTTTTAATTAACTTGTAACATTGTAAAAAAATATGAAACTATAGGTCTGTTATAGCATTACTCACATAGCCATAGCTAAGTTACTTATGTGTTTTTTAAGACTGTTTGTTTCTCAATAAAAAAATATTGATATAAATACTTAAATATAGAAAACATCCAAGACTCAGAAACAAATATTACATTATTATTATATTCGGCTACTACTGAGCCAATAATGCGAGCCGCAACCCTAGATCAACCAGGGTTAATAAGCGACTTACTAATCGAAAGTGTATGGGAGCCAGCGAGGAAGGCGTTATTTGACATTGCATCGTAAATGCCGACGCCGCTTCGTATGGCTTACTCACATGGCCCACAATCGCACAAAACCACGCTCGCGAAAAACATCGCAAATACGGCTGCAGAAGATCTTAGAGCCTCATTTACTCCCCTTGTGGTCTCCTGTGATGGCATCGTCGGAATGGAATATGAATCCTTTATAAAGAAAACATCTCTAAAGCTATGTGAAAAATGGTCCAAACCATACTCACAAATAATAAGCTGGATCAAAGTCAAAATACAAATATCTATCATCAGAGCAGTCTCTATGAGAATTAGAGGAACGAGAAGAAGCATATTAGGAAGATTTGGATGCGAAGACGGCTGCGGAATACCCACCATAGAACACTAGATTCCTCTTCTTTTTTTATGATATTGTATGAGCTAATATTGTATAATTTAACGCAATAAACTATTAGTCAATCTAAAAAAAAAAAAAAAAAAAGAACAAATATTCATGCTCATCACACAAATGTTTGCCCTTACCGGGAATCGAACCCAGGACTTTCAGCTTCGTAGGCAGCGTCACTACCCACTAAGATATACGTTTCTCAGATCGTGTCTCATGTTTTTTTATTTAGGGAACTCCTGTAGTGTTTTCGGTATTTTTTATAATAGCTCGTGTTATTAGGTACTTCCGGAAACCACTAATGACTTATGGATCTCCTCAATGATGTAGATACGACACAGATTCTGTTCAGATTCCGCTGAAGTTAGCAATAATAAAGTATCTACTCAAGGTTATTCTGAGATCCTTGAGGAATCGACGGAAGTCCTCAAATATTATCGGCCCAGACATAGCGATTTGGGTATTTTCTGCAATATCTAACTTCTGTAAGTTTATGTGGTAAAGTGAAAAGGAAAATGTGTGGCTGGGCGAAATTGGTACTAAATTGAAGTCGGTGTCTTTTAAAAGTACTTAGGTAAATACAATTATAACACATACGTACGGACATATACGAAACTGAAATATACTTTTCTGGGGACCGATTTTTGACTTTCGAGCGCTCGACTCTTTCACTCGAAAACGGTAAAAAATTATGTAATGCTATTTTGAAATAGCGATAGAAAATTGATAAACGAGTGGTATACCACTCGTATTCAATTATATCGGTAGAAAGTAACTGTTTGCAATGGGGAATAGATGAAAATTTTAGAAATGCCTGATTATTTTTTTGGTGATAGGAATAACCTTCCTTAGCACCAGAAAAAAGTTGCATTTTTGAAAAATATAAACAGTCTCCTCACTTACGTTTTGTGGTTAGGACGGCGAATGAGACACTTTCCTTGATCCGTCTCATATTACAAAAAATATTTTAAATATCTGACCCTGGCAATGGCCAATATAGCTGCTGCAGCTGTCAATATCATTGCCAGTGTCAGTTAATCACGGATTTTTATGATATTTTTATGTAATATGAGACGGATCAAGGAAATGTCTCTTTCGCCGTCCTATTAACCACAAAACGTAAGTGAGGAAACTGTTTATATTTTTCAAAAATAATTGACGCATCTGAAAAGTCTGCAACTTTTTTCTGGTGCTAAGGAAGGTTATTCCTATCACCAAAAAAAAATCAGGCGTTTGTAAAATTTTCATCCATTCCCCATTTTGACACTACAATCGTATTTACTTTCATTGAATTTTCGAGCGCTCGAAAGTCAAAAATCGGCCTCCAGGGGACCGATTTTTGACTTTCGAGCGCTCGAATCTTTCACTCGAAAGCTGTCAAAAATTACGAAATGCTCTTTTGAAATAGCGATACAAAATTGAAAAGCGAGTGGTATTGACCACTCGTATTCAATGATATCGGTAGAAAGTTAGTGCCCGCAATTTTGACACTAAAATCGTATTTACTTTTATTTCATTTTCGAGCGCTCGAAAGTCAAAAATGGGCCCTTGGCCTTTCTTTTGTGCCACACACAGTATCCAAAAATAAATTCGGACAAGGTGATTCAAAGTCGGGCGACGAAGATTCCGCACTATCGGGTATTTTTATGGAAATACCTTTTTCACACCTACTAAATATTTAGAATTCCAATGAGGGATTTATAGTTGTACTTTCCCTGTTCAATATCAATTTTTGTCATAGAATGTGTGAAAAGCAGGTATTAAGGTATGTGCCACTCGGTACCAAACTTATTTCCATCTTGGGCGTATCCCTCGTGCTTCTAAAGTAGAATCTTGTTCTACTTTCGAAGCAGCCCTGCCGCTTCTTCAGCTTCTTCGAATGAGTAGGGGTCGGTATTTTTTTCAAGTCTCAGAAAAAACAGATGATACTACCAGAACCACCAACAGATGAACCAGATGATGGTACTTTAAGGGTTATTTTATTTAACAATTGATTATTCAAACACATTCAGTGCCGCGAATCGCTACGCGCTTCCAATGGTGTTCCTCGTATGTAGCGGAAAGCGGCTAAGACGTAGGCACACGATAGTCGTGTTCCCGGCACTGAATGTGTTAACTGACGGCGCCGACAGCTGTGTTATTCTATAGAAACTTGCCAAACTTTCCGTACCTAAGCGCAATTTACACATCCAATAAATTGCATGCAATTTTAACTACATTGCGGGTTTGATAGACCAATCGAATTCAGCATATCTCGGTAACCCGCAATGTAATGTAGGAGACGCTTTAGATAGGTACATTCAGATTTTAACAATCATCGCTTACGATTACAGACAGTTTGAAGCAACGTGCAACTGCAACACATCCTATCCTAAGTTCGGCTGCTATATTGGTACAATTTCATTTTGCTAAAGCGCAAAATACACAATGCAAGAAATTGCATACAAGTTTAATTACATGCGGAGTTTGATAGATCGATTGAAGAACTCGGTAAACTTTCATGTGTAAATTGCGCTTAAGAGCTACATATTTTTGGTTGAATAGTAATTATGATTATTTCATAGGAGCGCTTTGTTGGCACTGGGGTACCTACCTTAACAGTAGCAAATAATGACACTGTGCTACAAGTACAAAGATAACTTGAAAAAATGTCCAATCGTGTATTTTTTTAAACATTTAAAAGTCTTAATTTTTTTTTCATCACTTGAAAACAACACCAAAATTACTAAACTATACCTATACCTACAATGCCTCACTGCTAAAGTGGATGCGAGGCAGCAGCAACAGTATGCTGAGGGAGTCAGAGCGCCTCGACTACCCGCTCACCAAGTATTGAGTTGAAGTGGTCATTGGTAGGGCCAAGTAGGGAATAAATATGAATGAATATTGTACGTCCGAAATGGGCAAACTGTTGATTCTATATTTTTTATTTTTACACCACTATGTACACAGTTCTGACAATAAAAAAATATCTTATCTTATCTTAAAATATTCACTATTTGGCCCTACCTTTCGGCCATAGGTAACCAAAAATGTAACGAAACTTAAACTAAATTTGACGTGTAATACTTATTAAAATTGTTTTAGCAATAACAAAATAATTGTCTATGGTGTGTCGGCGGTAGGTGGAGATATAATATAAAATATATGTCACTCTGTTCGCACTATGTTGAAGTTTTATTAGGTTATGGGCCCAGTTAATATAGTATTGTAAGTCCCAATTGTTACTAACACTATTATGGATCTCGGTCTGAAATAAACGATTTTAATTTTATTTTATTTATTTATGCAATTCTTGAAGTAGGTAACCGATTTTCCACCAAAAAATTCAATCCGCTGATGGGCATGCTACGATCGTTATACATACCTACCTGTGAATATTCTTATATAGGTGTACCTAAGTAAGCCTTTTATTTATTTGCTGGTAGTGAATTACTAAGTAAGTACCTACTGAGTTGAGTAATAGAGGTACACTTCACTATGCTACGATACTTCGCTACGCTATAGGGTAGTAGCAATATAATAAAGCAATGACGCGTAGTTTCATTGTCCAAGAGGCAACCGGTGCCATATGCCACAATACTTACAAGTGTACAATTCGACAAAATTGTTAAATTGTAAACAAAAAATGTACCACAATTAATACAAATTCGTATAGTAGCAAGAGGGTGTGACACACGTTTAAAGAATTGTTAACTTGTATTGTAGTTAAAATTCTACATATATGTATAATTATCACTATAATTTATGGTAGCAAAAAAACAATTGTCAGTTACAAATTTGTACATTTTCCGGAAAAGATATGTATCTTATGCAAAGTTTTGTGATACAATAAATTGTAGACTTGTCGATACAATTTACATATTTGTAAGAATTTTCCACTACAAATTTGTTACTTGTATATATTTGTGATACGCACACTTGTATTTTTACAAACTTGTAATTTGACACTTGTAAAATTGTAATTGTAAGTTTTGTGGGATAGTGCACGGATGGCTCGCGGTATTTGAGCTCCCGAAGCGTTGTGGAACCGCCCGCCGCAACCCGAACTGAGCCAACTTGGACTGGAGCAACTTGCTCTTGGTCATTGCAACATTTGCAACTACGCGTCATTGCTCTAAATATAGGTTAAATGCACAGTTTTCAACCCTTCAATATGTTTACAAGCTTTATATTAACTTGCACTGTTTTTTTTTTTTTTTTTTTTTAATTTATTTATATATATAATTATTTTACAATACATGGCCAGACAGCGGACAAAACCCAGCAGGGTTTAACTGCCACTGCATTCACTCAATTAATATTTAGTTTATACATAGGATAACAAGCTTATAAAAATAAAGCGCACACGGCGATTCGTATATGTATGTAAATATGTAAGTATGTAAATATGTAAGTTGTCCGTCAAAATTTGCAATCCATTTTTCAGTCACTTCCCGTTATCCAATTGAGCTGAAATTTTGCAAGCATATGTATATCGCATGACAATACAATATTATGATGACTTGGAGCTGATCTGATGCTGGAGCTGGAAGGTGGCCATAGGAACTCCGCAATAAAACGACCAACCCCATCGAGTTTGGGCTCGTTAGAATCGTCTCAATGAGTAGTTGATGATGGATGCAGAAAAGTACAGTCGGCAATAAAAGCTTGCACCAAAAATTAAATTTTTGACAGAAACTTATTAAATGTAAGTTCAACATTGCAATACGTAATTTCTTTTTCATTGTGCTACACCGACAAGACCAGAGTCTGACTCTGAAATTTATGATTTGCGTCCAAAAATAACCCTAATAGCGTTCCTAGAGGCTTTGCGTTTACGCTATTATTAGTATTATCACACCGTGAATCGCCGCCTTAAGGACATTAGGCATACACTTTGAAGGCGGTTGTTGTGACAATAGTTGTATAGAACGCTTTAACAACGGCGCCTACTGGCTTACTGCGATAAGGTCCTTTTAAGTATGAACTGTATTTGCTCCTAGGTCTAACAGAGTAAATGTAATAAATGAACAAAAACAAGAATGATTACATAAAAATAAAAGTATTTTCTACGCAGAGGCTTCGTCACGTGTTTACATAATTTACTTTTCAAAACAAAGTTTTAACCGACTTCAAATCAGTAGCCAAATTGCTTCAAGTTTAATAATAATTAATAATAATAAAAAAAATCAATATTTAATCATCAGAACTGGATTTTGGTGACAACGGGACCAATCTGGCAGTATATGCTTCCAAACAAAGAAAAAAATGTTCAATTCGGTTCATAAATTACCGAGTTATCGCGTTACAAACACACATTAAATAAAATACAGACGAATTCAGAACCTCCTCCTTTTTTGAAGTCGGTTAAAAAACACATCTCCCTAGGCATTGTTAGGTAGGTATAAGACAATGATAGAATCAGCAACAGGCTTCGTCAACAATACGTACTAACCTAAACAAACAAAAACGACCGCCCCGGATCGTTGGTGGCCCGAAAGTTCCCATGACACTGCGGTGTTGCCACGCTGGATGGCCAAAGAAATCTGTTGAGCCAGGAACGATCCGGAACGAGGATCGCAGCCCCTATCCCTTCCTTATGTAAATGTGTAAATGTAATTAGTTGGGAACTGCTAACACGCCCATGTGTCATATTGTGTGCCAAAACGAAACGTGTTTTATTCGTTCCTAATGTAATGAGCAACCGTCACCGCCTCAGTAAGGCGTAGTCCTGTGAAATAATTAAGCCTCATTAAAAAACCGAAACATTGATATAGTTGAAGTTTAAATAAAAGACAAACGAATGCTTAAATAAAAGAAAACCCTTCAGGCATTACAGATTTTCACCGAAGCCAACTTAATTTCAAAGTAGATTTCTCGGAGAAAATTGTTTTCCAGCCCTATCTCAAACTGACACTGGTAGGTATTTATTGAGCAATAAAATTGACTTTCCACTCAATTCAATTCAACAGGCAGTCCACGCCTGTTGTTTTGTTCTGTCCGTGGAACTAGCTTCAAGTTTCAATCGAATGAAACAGTGGCACAATAACTTCCGGCCGGACCGCACGCGTGGAGAATCGCGGGAATTTTTTATGGTTATCAAAACTTTTTTCGAACCTAGTTCCATAGACATTTGTGAGTGTATATAGACATTTTTAAAAGTTGGCTATTTAATTAAAGCGCGCAATTAATGCTTTTAGTTGCCTACGAATGAAAATGGAAGTGAAAGTTGACGTGGTAAGTATTTTATATGGATACTGAAAGCGTAAAATTTCGTGTTAGGCGGTTGTGGTTTAGCTGGTGACCATGTAGACGTTTGAATATGGAGTACCTACGGTATTTAATAAAAATGGAATGGACGGTATTTAATAATAATTTACTTTCAAAACAAAGTTTTAACTGACTTCAATTCAGTACTCCGCCAAGCCACATTAACATTTCCACATTTTTTTTTCCAATTTACCACATGAACTGATTTTCGAGAACAAAAGCGTTGATTTTTAGACCAATAAACCAAATTGCTGTATGTGGGCCGATACTATTTGAGGACTTCCGTCGATTCCTCAAGGATCTCAGAATTACCTTTGACACTTCATTGTTTGCTATTTCAACGGAATAATATCAGAATCTGTGACGTACTTATATAGTTTGAAGTACATCATTGAGAAGTTCCACAAGCCATCTGTGGTCTTCATCATCACTTCCACTTCACCAAATTTATGATTTCCGGGTGTAAAATACACGAGTTATAATAGAAAATACCGAAATTACTACACGCGTGCCTAATATATTTGAGGAGTTCCCTCAATTCCTCATGGTTTCCATCATTCAACTGGGGTTTTGGAAACAATGGGACCAATCTGGAAGCATATACTTTCAGTTAAAAAAAGAATTGTATTAATCGGTTCATAATTATGATAGGGCACCTCATACGACATGACAACTTCGTACTCAACATAATTGAAGGAAAGATAGAAGGGAGGCGAGGAAGAGGAAGACCTAGAATAGACTACATGGAGCAATTCAAAAAGAGAGTTGATGTTGGGTCATATCGTGAGGTCAAAGAGATTGCGTGGGATCGGAGTAGATAGAGTAGCCTAGCCTACTTTGAGCTACACCGACAAGAGCCTAGCTCTTAAGTAAGAGAAGAGAACTTATAAAATAAGTTATTTTTATTTTTAGCTTTTGCCCGCGACTTCGCCTGCGTGGACTAGGGATAAAAACTATCCCATATTAAATCCAGGCTATAACATCCTCTTCCTGCAAAATTTCATCTAAATCGGTTGAGCCGTGTGATTGAGTAACAAACATCAAAACACAAACTCAAACATTTATTAGTGATAAACAAACAGATAAAAAAAAATACAAAAACACATATGTAAGACATTGTCACGAAATTGACCCAGCTCAGCATGTTGCTAGCTTTACAGCCAGCGCTGGTCTTCTACAGGGTCCATTCGGTGAAAGCACGATCTAAATATCTAAACATCCAAACTTTCACGTTTATAATAATACTAGCTGTTGCCCGCGACTTCGTCCGCGTAGAACTTTTTATCGTCTTAGAAAATGATTTCTCTCAATACAAAATTTGAACCCTCTTTTAGGGGATAATTAAAAAAAAAGTTGATGTTCATTTTCTAGTTTGTGAACAAACAGTCTAAAACCAAAGTTAAAAATCTCATACTTTAAAAATGCCTTGAAATACTCAAACTTTGAACCAATTTTAACACTCTTAGGGGATGAATTTGGAAAAACTCTGAAATCAGTTTTGTAGTCTTTTAACGTACAGAATAAGACCGAAGTTAAAAATCTCTTACTCACACTTTAAAATTTTATTGCTCGCCATTTAAAATTTGAACCCCCTTTTAAACCCCCTTAGAGGTTGAATTTTTCTAATCGCTGAAAGAACTTTTTTCGTAAACTTTTAAGTCTCTAGCTCAAAAAAAGTGTTGCCCATACAAAGCTTTCTTAACCCCCTTAGGGGTGGAATTTTCTAAAACTCTGAAAGTACTTTATTATTAATTTTAATAAGTAACATTTTGAATAGTTTTAAGTCTAGTAAAAAAAAAAGTTTTCCCACACAACACTGGCTACCCTTCTTAAGGATCTTAAGGATCCCCTTAGGGATGGAGTTTTCTAAAACGCTTAAAGTTCTTTTTTAGTATTCTAATAAGTAATCTTTTTGCAAAGTTTTAAGTCTAACTCAAAAAAAAGTGTTGCCCATGCAAAGCTTGCTCTCCTTTTTAACCCTATTAGGGGTGGAATTTTCTAAAACGATTTGTGTTCTTTTTTTGTATTTTAATAAGTAATCTTTCTACAAAGTTTCAAGTCTGTAACTCAAAAACATAAACTTTCCCTGATAAAAACTGTGCACCCCTTTTTATCCCCCTTAGGGATAGATTTTTTCAAAACGCTGAAAGTCTTTTTTTTTGTATTTTTATAAGTAATCTTTCTACAAAGTTTTAAGTGTCTAGCTCAGAAAAAGTGTTCCCCATACAAACCTTGCACCCTTTTTTAACCCCCTTAGGGAATGATTTTTGTAAAACGCCGAATGTAGTATTTTTCATGTTCTAATAAGTAATTTTTCGGCAAAATTTTAAGTCACTATTAAAAAAAAAATGTTTTTCCCATACAAACTTTGCACCCTATTTTACCCCCTTAGGGGTGAAATTTTCCAAAACGCTGAAAGTACTTTCTTTGTATTTAAATAATCTTTCTACAAAGTTTTAGGACTCTAGCTAAAAAAAATAGTTTCCCACATACAAACTTTGCACCCCTATTTTAGCCCCCTATTTTTAGGGGTAGAATTTTCTAAAATGCTGAAAGTACTTAATTTGTATTCTGATGACTAATCTTTCTACAAAGTTTTAAGTCTCTATTTAAAAAAAATATTGTTTCCCCCATACAAAATTTGCACCCCTATTTTACCCCCTTAGGGGTAGATTTTTTTAAAACACTGAATCTAGGTACTTTATTTGTATTCTAATGAATAATTTCTCTACAAAGTTTTAAGTCTCTATTTAAAAAAAAAGTAGTTTTTCCCATACAAACTTTGCACTCTATTTTACCCCTTTAGGGGTAAAATTTTCTAAAACCCTGAAAGTTCTTTATTTGTATTCTAATGACTGATCTTTCTACAAAGTTTTAAGTCTCTATTTAAAAAAAAAATGTTTCCCCCATACAAACTTTGCACCCCTATTTTACCCCCGTAGGGGTGGAATTTTCCAAAACGCTGAAAGTGTTTCATTTGTATTCTAATAACTAATTTTTCTACAAAGTTTAAGTCTATAGCTCAAAAAAAAAAGGTTCTCCTATACAAACTTTGTACCCCCATTTTACCCCCTTAGGGGTAGAATTTTCAAAAATCCCTTTTTATCCCTAGCCCACGTTATAAAAGCAACATACTGTGCAAAAATCAACTCTCTAAGATTAGTAGTTTCGGCTGTGCGTTGATGAGTGAGTGAGTGAGTGATTGAGTGAATAAGTCAGTCAGGACATAGGCATTTATTATGTACTAGCTGTTGCCCGCGACTTCGTCCGCGTAGAACTTTTTATCGTCTTAGAAAATGATTTCTCTCAATACAAAATTTGAACCCTCTTTTAGGGGATAATTTAAAAAAAAGTTGATGTTCATTTTCTAGTTTGTGAACAAACAGTCTAAAACCAAAGTTAAAGATCTCATACTTTAAAAATGCCTTGAAATACTCAAACTTTGAACCAATTTTAACACTCTTAGGGGATGAATTCGGAAAAAACTCTGAAATCAGTTTTGTAGTCTTTTAACGTACAGAATAAGACCGAAGTTAAAAATCTCTTACTCACACTTTAAAATTTTATTGCTCGCCATTTAAAATTTGAACCCCCTTTTAAACCCCCTTAGAGGTTGAATTTTTCTAATCGCTGAAAGAACTTTTTTCGTAAACTTTTAAGTCTCTAGCTCAAAAAAAGTGTTGCCCATACAAAGCTTTCTTAACCCCCTTAGGGGTGGAATTTTCTAAAACTCTGAAAGTACTTTATTATTAATTTTAATAAGTAACATTTTGAATAGTTTTAAGTCTAGTAAAAAAAAAAGTTTTCCCACACAACACTGGCTACCCTTCTTAAGGATCTTAAGGATCCCCTTAGGGATGCAGTTTTCTAAAACGCTTAAAGTTCTTTTTTAGTATTCTAATAAGTAATCTTTTTGCAAAGTTTTAAGTCTAACTCAAAAAAAGTGTTGCCCATGCAAAGCTTGCTCTCCTTTTTAACCCTATTAGGGGTGGAATTTTCTAAAACGATTTGTGTTCTTTTTTTGTATTTTAATAAGTAATCTTTCTACAAAGTTTCAAGTCTCTAACTCAAAAACATAAACTTTCCCTGATAAAAACTTTGCACCACTTTTTATCCCCCTTAGGGATAGATTTTTTCAAAACGCTGAGTCTTTTTTTTTGTATTTTTATAAGTAATCTTTCTACAAAGTTTTAAGTGTCTAGCTCAGAAAAAGTGTTCCCCATACAAACCTTGCACCCTTTTTTAACCCCCTTAGGGAATGATTTTTGTAAAACGCCGAATGTAGTATTTTTCATGTTCTAATAAGTAATTTTTCGTCAAAATTTTAAGTCTCTATTAAAAAAAAATATGTTTTTCCCATACAAACTTTGCACCCTATTTTACCCCCTTAGGGGTGAAATTTTCCAAAACGCTGAAAGTACTTTCTTTGTATTTAAATAATCTTTCTACAAAGTTTTAGGACTCTATTTAAAAAAAAGTAGTTTTTCCCATACAAACTTTGCACTCTATTTTACCCCTTTAGGGGTAGAATTTTCTAAAACCCTGAAAGTTCTTTATTTGTATTCTAATGACTGATCTTTCTACAAAGTTTTAAGTCTCTATTTAAAAAAAAAATGTTTCCCCCATACAAACCTTGCACCCCTATTTTACCCCCGTAGGGGTGGTTTTTTCCAAAACGCTGAAAGTGTTTCATTTGTATTCTAATAACTAATTTTTCTACAAAGTTTAAGTCTATAGCTCAAAAAAAAAAGGTTCTCCCATACAAACTTTGCACCCCCATTTTACCCCCTTAGTGGTAGAATTTTCAAAAATCCCTTTTTATCCCTAGCCCACGTCATAAAAGCAACATACTGTGCAAAAATCAACTCTCTAAGATTAGTAGTTTCGGCTGTGCGTTGATGAGTGAGTGAGTGAGTGATTGAGTGAATAAGTCAGTCAGGACATAGGCATTTATTATGTATAAATAGATAGAAGATAATGAAACTCCCATTCAAATATCTCAAAAAATTATGAAGCTACATCCGTTTTAATGTCGCTTGTTAGAGTGAGAAAACGATGAGGGACTGTGACGTCAATATACTCGAGCGTCATAGTAAAAAACAATCGTTTCATATGAAGGTGCGTTTTGCGGAAAAGGGACAGAACATACCCCCTCTTAAAACTTTGGACTCTTATAACTTAATCATTACCTATATAACCTCTTGCTTTGTTTTTTTCTCCATTTGACTATATTTATTTTAAATTCTTTTTCGAGAAAATACATTATGATTATTTACCATATTTTCGATTCCTGAGCTATAACCACGAACTTCGGAATTCGAAAATATTCGGGTATCTCTATCTCTATCGCACTAACCATACTCGAGTGACAGGGATACAAATATATGAACATTGAGTATCGGTTTTCGTGGTAGCGCCGCAGGTACTTTGGCTGAATGCGCCGAGCGCGTGCCATTGTCATTCAAAAAAAACAAATTCGTGTTAATTATATTGTTCAAATTTGTTGATTTCATTTATTGAAATTACGACATAAAACGACATTTGCGCATATAAGTTCTCATATCAGAATCGAATATTTTTTTATGGTTTATATTTTAGCATTTGTCTCGTAAAGGTCTATCTTAGACGGGATTTAAATTATTAATAAGTGAAAGGCAAAGCAATTCCGCCATTTTGACGAAAATTTGACGGTTCTTATAGCTGACAGTTGGAGCAGCGTTTGATTTCAATAAAAATAAATGAAAAATTAAATGAAGTCGTATATTTCGGAAAATTAATTAACCGTCGCAGTCGGATAAAAACTATCCTAAGTTGCAGTTAGAATAATAATGTACCTATATAAAATGTTTCATATTTTTCCGTTCATGGGATGCTGAGAACATTCGAACCGCGCAAAGCTTAGTTTCAAACTGGCTGATTCTTTTTTTAATTTAGAGATTTATTATAAGTGGAGATAAATAGATAGAAGATAATGAAACTCCCATTCAAATATCTCAAAAAATTATGAAGCTACATCCGTTTTACTGTCGCTTGTTAGAGTGAGAAAACAATGAGGGACTGTGACGTCAATATACTCGAGCGTCATAGTAAAAAACAATCGTTTCATATGAAGGTGCGTTTTGCGGAAAAGGGACAGAACATACCCCCTCTTAAAACTTTGGACTCTTATAACTTAATCATTACCTATATTACCTCTTGCTTTGTTTTTTTCTCCATTTGACTATATTTATTTTAAATTCTTTTTCGAGAAAATACATTATGATTATTTACCATATTTTCGATTCCTGAGCTATAACCACGAACTTCGGAATTCGAAAATATTCGGGTATCTCTATCTCTATCGCACTAACCATACTCGAGTGACAGGGATGCAAATATATGAACATTGAGTATCGGTTTTCGTGGTAGCGCCGTAGGTACTTTGGCTGAATGCGCCGAACGCGTGCCATTGTCATTCAAAAAAACAAATTCGTGTTAATTATATTGTTCAAATTTGTTGATTTCATTTATTGAAATTACGACATAAAACGACATTTGCGCATATAAGTTCTCATATCAGAATCGAATATTTTTTTATGGTTTATATTTTAGCATTTGTCTCGTAAAGGTCTATCGTAGACGGGATTTAAATTATTAATAAGTGAAAGGCAAAGCAATTCCGCCATTTTGACGAAAATTTGACGGTTCTTATAGCTGACAGTTGGAGCAGCGTTTGATTTCAATAAAAATAAATGAAAAATTAAATGAAGTCGTATGTTTCGGAAAATTAATTAACTGTCACAGTCGGATAAAAACTATCCTAAGTTGCAGCTAGAATAATAATGTACCTATATAAAATGTTTCATATTTTTCCGTTCATGGGATGCTGAGAACATTCGAACCGCGCAAAGCTTAGTTTCAAACTGGCTGATTCTTTTTTTAATTTAGAGATTTATTATAAGTGGAGATTACTGGTGACCCGCCCCGGCTTCGCACGGGTACAGTCAGCATCAGATAGTTAGTAAGTAGCAGCCAAGGTAGCCAAATATATCGCAACATGTCTTTATTACTATAGGAGTAAGGAAGTGTTATTTGGCTACCTTGGCTGCTACTATTAACTATCTGATGCTGACTGTAGGTATAACAGTGGCGGAGCGCCCATACATAATATTGGGATAGTTTCAAATATCTGTTTGTAACAGTTCCAACGCTACAATTTAAAAAAAATTGTATGTTTTTTTTTTATTTTTAGATTTCTACCTACGCTTAAACACAATTACCGAGCTGGATTCCAAATTTCATCCTTCTAGGTCATCTGGAAGGTAGGTCAGGTTTAGGTACCTAGTATATGTCAATCAGTCAGTGCAAAAATTTACGACTTTTTGACCTTCATATCTTTATAACCGTTTGAGCTAGCTTCATGAAATTTGGGCTTCTAGATGTCCTTATGAATATAATTAAACACACGTAGTTTTATGTGTTTACGTTAAAGAGGTTTTGAGTTATAGAAGGGTCAAAAGTGGTTCCAAGTGGTTCGTGTAATATTACACTTGGCGCTGGCTAGCCAGTTCTTTTGCTTGAACTTGGCTTGACACGCTGTCGCGTGTCTAGATAGTCGCACGCATTCTTGCTGACATGTAAAAGTTCGGCGCTCGTTAACCGAGCGCGCATGATAAATACGTAATCGTTGTCAATTGAATACGTTTAGTCCAATATACCCCACAACTTTGCTTATAATGTCTAAGTACTTGCAGTGTTGTTGTAGCAATAGCAACACTGAGTAAATCTACCGCTAACCCATTCAGTACCGGTGCCCATCGGCGTCAATTATTGCCTACTTGGAATTATGTCAGGTTTAATTTTAACACTTTAAAAAAAAATGTAATCAAGTAGGTACTAGTAATTGGATCTTTCAACAGTCATCGGACCGATTTTTTGTATATACATTAATCATAACACCGCCCAACGTTAAATCTATAACATTAACTCTTCTTCTTCTTTCTCCTGGCTATTGTCCCAATTTATTTGGGGTCAGCCCTCCTAGTATTCTTGCACCACATCGTGCGATTGTAGGTTGTCTCTTTGCGTGTGTCAGTATCTCTCAGGTCTTTGTTTATTGTTTGTAGCCAGGTCATTTGTGGTCGTCCGCGGCACCTCTTCTTTTCTTCTATATTTAGAACTCTTTTGGTCATATGGTCATCGTCTCGTCTCATTACGTGTCCGTACCAGCGTAGGCGATTCACTCGCAGTTTTTCGTGTATCGGGGCAACATTAAGAGTACCACGTCTTATTTTATCCATTCTAGTTACTCAGCCTGACCACCGCAGCATCTTCATATCTGTGACGTGCATCTTCTGTGTATCTGCTTTTCTCATGGGCCAGCACTTTGAGCCGTAAAGTAGAGCTGGTCTTACTGCTCATTTATACACATTGCCTTTGATTTTGACCGGCATGCGAGAATCACATAGGATGCCAGACAGAGATCTATAACATTAACTGTAACTGAAAAACCGCAGCCAATTAATGAAGACTAAACTCAACACGGCTAATAATTATTAGGTCAGGGACGGACAGAAAATAATTAGAAAACAGCTAGCTACCAGTAGGTATAGAACTTCGTTAATATGATTGATTTTGAACATTAACGCAAAAGGTGCGTTGTTAATGGCATAACTCCTAAACGGACGTATTGATTTGAGGGTCAGTACCTCTCTACCTACCTAACAACCTATAGCTCTATCTAGTTTCGGATCGAGGATTTTAGTTGGGGGGAGGGCTTGAGCTTGACCCTACTAAAATTAGATTTGAATCGTAGACGAACGTACTACTCGTCGGAAATATGTGCGAACCTGGCTTGAGCATACTATAAAGCTGCAATACGACTGATAGAATTGATCTCCGGGAAGGAGACATGGTGGGGGTAAGATTTTGATGGGGTCTTATAGAGGCCGGCAAGGTGACCACCAGAAAAATCTGACAGCTTGGGATTTGGCGAAGCGAGGTTCGCAGATATTTGCGACGAGTTATACTACGACAGCTTGCTACGAGCAGTTAGGTGTCTTCTAACAGTTCTAAGAATAAAATAGAAATTGCCATTTCCAAATCTATTCGCTTGTATTTACAATGTATCCTAATACATTTAAGTAAATGCTTAGGTACCTATACCTAAGCATTTACTTAAATCTTAACTTATTTTATAAACGTCCAGCTGCCCATGCGGCTCCTATTCAAAAAAATACAGCGAAAGCCACAGGATAAAATATAGGCTCTGTCCATCGCTAATATCCATACTTGTAAAGGTTTTTAGGGTTCCGTACTCAAAGAGTAAAACGGGACCCTAAAGACTTCGCTGTCCGTCCGTCCGTCCGTCCGTCCGTCTGTCTGTCACCACGCTGTATCTCAAGAACCGTGATAACTAGAGAGTTGAAATTTTCACAGATTTTGTATTGCTGTTGCCGCTATAACAACAAATACTAAAAACAAAATAAAATAAATATTTTTATTGATAATGGTACGGACCCTTCGTGCGCGAGTCCGACTCGCACTTGGCCGGTTTTTTTTTAATCGGATGTGCAGTTTCGGAGATTCCCTCCTGTTGTATGTATGTACTTACGTATCTAACGTACCTACAATACAAAGCTACAAACTAGCATTTCACACACATTACCTACCTATTTATTATTACTTAGTATAGTCAGAAGCAGAAGTTGCTAAGCGGTCCTAGTGCTCAAAATGATCTACATACAAACTCTAATGTTAAGGGAATATGGATATGTGTACGTAATTTTGAGCGTGTTACTTTGCTTAGCTACTTCAGATGCTGACTGTACTTATACGGTTTCAGTACATTTTCGGGCTACCAGAATTTTTCAAACAAAAATAAAGCACTATTAGTCTATGTTGAGTTTCAATATTATTCAACGTATCCTAAATAATTACTCTACCTTTTCATTACCTACTCAATTCTTTTGGGCTTTATTCAATCTACTAATAACTAACCGAGATCTTATCGCTACGACTTCGTGAGCCCTAAAGAAAGGGTTTTAAGTAAATTAATTGAATTGAAAGGACTAAAAGCAAACTTTTGTTACATGCAAGGTGTTGGAAACTGCGCGTGCGACAAAATATCAAACTGTTACCAACTCAATTTTAGTCAAGTAGCCCCAAGTAAGTGTAAAGTAAATGAACTAAGTAATTAGCAATTAATCACTTTGAGCTAATAGTCTATTAAGGTTTGGGCTAATTCGTTTCATTACAATGTTTGAACAACATTGTCATATAACCAATGATTGATGGCGTCGAATATTTCGTACTTCCCCGTATTGGTCTTGTGGTCTATAATTTGTTTGGGCAGACGGTACTTTCTTGAACCCCTACTATTACTATTTGACTCGATACATTTGATGTCGATCTGTTGGAATGGAACGTTAGGGTCAGCATGCAGGCTTGGAAGCGCGCGCGCTACAAATCGCATACCGTTAGATAATATGTTAACCGATGCTGATGACATTTTGTGAGTAGGTTTGTTATTATAGCCTCGTAAGGCCCATGCTATTTTTAGGACAAATGTAATAACGGCCCAGTGTCCTGAAAATAGGTCATATTATTTTAAAATTTCGAGTCCTTTAAATAGATTTTAAATTTGATTACAATAAGCTAATGAGTTGGGCTGTTAAGCCTGAAATTCTTTGTCCTAAAATTAGGCCAATGGGCCTTACGAGGATAAGTATAGATTTTTTTTGCCGTAATAAAAAAAAAAGTTTTTTAAGAAGACAAGTTCGCAAATTCTATAGCTCACAGAGCCACTAGTGAGTAAGTAAAATATTTTTTTAGGCATAGATTGATAAGTTTAATTACTTTTTTCCATTGGATTAAAACCTTAAGAGACATTGGGTGGTTAAGTATGTCAAAACTGATCGTGGATAACATAACTGTCTACGTAATTGTTCCGTTTATTGTTTAATATTTAACTACTACTTAGGTACTTAACGAATTGGCTACTGTCTGCAGAAAAAATAACTTTGAAAAATAGGTAGATATTGTATTATTATTGTTATAAATGTTATGATCGTTAGTACTTATGTACCTGCTCACCGTTTGAGTACCAATCGGTGCCTCAAGGGCGTATGAATTAGCCTCCAGTCGATGCGATTTGAATACCAAACTGCCGCTGAGTGCTTTCCTTCTGCGGGCACGAACAATTCTTCATTAAAGACACTTTATGACCGCTACAGCACTGCCAGGTACTAAGAATACTTACGAAGCTGTTTTAACACCAATAGGCTATTAAATATCAATGTGTTTTGTAGTGTTACAGTACGTACAAATAATGTGATAGCAAAACTAGTGTATTCATAGAGACAATACTTAATGTTAAGTTACACGCTAACAACTTTTCAATGTTTCAAACTTTTCGAACGAGCGTCAGTTTGCAATATAGTGGCATCTGTTCACGACATAAAAGTGCAATATACGGCGTTTGATGGTTAAAAGGTGTCATTTGGCAGAGTGAATCCCCTGAACCCCCAGACCGTTTTAAGAAGGGGAGCCATCTTGATTTTTGATGCAGGAAGATGGGGGGAGGGTCCGTTGTCAATAATGTGTTAATTTTATAACAGCTTGTGTTTAGGCTATTGCATTAAACTTGGTGTCGGTTTCGAATAAACGAAAGATGACAAATTCATTTATGGAATAATATTTACACCATTTTATATTAAAAACCCCCGTTCCAAAATTTACATCTGAAATTTTGATGGCTCCCCTTCTTAAATCCATCTTTGAGTCGCAAGGACCAACTCAGCAAAAGGAAATCTCTTAATCACAAATCGCCGTATACTGAAAGCAACTAATACAAGAAATGACATTTAGATCTTCCTGACGTACCTACGCACAAATCGTTACGGAATCGGACAGCACCCTTCTGGACTAACATACATCCGGAATCCGTGCCCCTCGCCACCGCTGCTTGGTTTCAGAGCTGGTGAGGCGGGAGGGGATAGGGATACGGATGCATGTAGTCAGCCTAAAACCCATACAGTCGGCAACGCACAAATACTGAAGTTTGTTTTAGGGGGCGTGCAAAGGAAATCGATTACGTAACTATCCATGCCTACAGTGAACTGTGTAAAGTTGGTTCTGGACTCGACTCAGTTGTTATGTTGGTCCGGTTATAGATACAAGATATGATTTATAGACTTAGGTATATGGGGAAGCACTTGTCAACAAGCGTAGCTGTCGGATATCAATCGGCTAAAAGGAATAGAATAGCCAACAGCCTCTATAGTGGGGCGGAATACTAATAATTCTATTGTTTACGACTTCAATAAAAAGGAACGTAAAATTAGGTCGTCGCGGCCGTTGAAATCTCGTTTAGTATACCGTACCTAACATATACAACTAGATAGATTGTCTATATATTATGAGGACGGTCCGGTCTTTAGTGATTGTATGGAGCTCCTACAGCGAGGCTTTGACCGGTTTATGGCGATATTAATTGCTTCAGTTATTAGTCGTTTAAGCCCGTTAAGAATATGGTCGTAAACAACAAATAGCCGGTGCTTATCTATTTTGCGGATACTTATAGTAAGGTTTTGCATCGATCGATTGTTAGGTTTTCTAAACATTTACTTAATGTGTTAAAACATGCGAAATTCCACCCTGTAAACAGTGCGAAATAAATAACATATTAAGTATATCTAAGGTAGAATAATAAAATAACGCTTCATTAATATCATCATCCCAATAAATATAGTCCCAAAGTTTGTGCATTCGGGTTATTGTAAATTTGTAGATTGGAGGAAATCTCCGAAACCAACTATCCAAAATCAATCATTCTTTCATATAATATTTATATACCGCGAGGATGGACATTTAAGCTATATTTCATCCCCTGCTATGCCAGCTACGAGGGGCGGTCCAAAAGTTTCAGGCCTAACGAAGAAAAGAAGTCTAGTAACTTTTGGAACGCCCAACATAAGGCTAACATAACATCTGATAATAGACAAATTTTACCTAAAAATAAAATTTATATTAAGTTATTTACCTTATTCCAAGCCTATACAATTGAGATGGCAACATCTATTTCCACAGGCAACACTGCCTAGTTCCAAGTGACAGCTGCTATAATTCAGGTTTTCTCCCCACCTAACCACCTTTGAACCAGCAACGGCTCGACATCGGCTGCGCGCCGCGGAGCCATCATTGGATTCTCAATTGAGTCTACCGTCCAATATGAAATAGGTGGACGGTAGGTAGCCACTGTAATTAGACAGGTGGCGATGTAGCCACGGTCGGCAGACCGGTGGCAATACTATGTTATGTAAACAAACACCGCATTGGGTGTAGGTGGTTGGTTTTGAAGTACACAAATTATGGTACTTTATAGGTACCGCTGAAATTAGAGCTTAAGTACTAATATGTTATCCTGAAATACAAGCTTAAAAACTAGGTTTAGTGGCTGAAATATAAGCTTAATTACTAAATTGTGTAGCTGAAAAATAAGCTTAAATACTAAGATATACCTTTGAATGTTATAAAACATAGAAGGGTATTTGAGCATTCGCCAGCAGGCAGCAATGAAATTAGGCTTGGAATAAGGTAAATAACTTAATATAAATTTTATTTTTAGGTAAAATTTGTCTATTAAGTATTGTACCTTATTCCAAGCCTATACAATTGAGAAGTGTTTGTTATCGGCTGCTGGTTCAATTAAGGATTAAAAATAGGTAGAACTGTATAGATTCGTTAGAACGCCAATGTGAAAAAGATATTAGTTAGATTTATTACAAGAAAATTTGTACAGCAGTAAAAGTTTCATATACAAACTCAGGTAATTTCAATTATCAATCATCTTGCATTGACTAACTTACAAAAATATCAAACTACGAAATCGGATATAGATTGGTTTTAAAAGCCGAAAGTTTTCTTATAAACATCCTGAAATATAGCAGCATTGAGCACCTATTGTAATGACTTACCTCGTTCCAAGACGATTAGGTACCTACTAATGAAATAATAATACGACTGTCAAGAGTGTCAAACCAGCTTGACTATCGCGTAGGTACCTATTGTTCACACTACTAGATATGTGCATTAGCATTCTTAAGAAAAGCATGAATGGATTGTTCATGAAACTGGCTTAACAAAGTCACATGTTCATAACTTCATTATCTTTATACGAGTATCCTCATTGTACCAGGGACAAATAACGTCAGTCTATGTTTTGATAAGTGGGTCGATATTTGGATTAAACACGTGTAGCTAGCTAATTTTTGAATAATTATGTAATTCATAGGAAACCCTAGAGCCAAAATCGAGTCAAAAATGTATATGATCAAATTCATTGTTACTTCCACCTAAAAGTCTCAACTATCGAGCCACGTCAATATTACCCACTTGGGATAGTTGGGATGATGTAACTTTGAAAACAAAAATGTTCAGCCAGGAAAAACTATTGTGGCCGACAATAAAGTGTGAACTAAACGGTGGGTCCGTGTTCGGCCACAGAACTACATGATAAAACCTGTGTAGGTATTGTATATATCTGAGCGTAATTTAATCCTTGAGCTAAGAAATCATCTTTGGGATTGGATGGCCCACTACTCATCAGCCAGACTTTTACAACTATCTAATAAATAGATTAGTGGTAGGTATCTCTCACAAACAAAGTGTGTAGTATTATGACTCTCCATGGGATAATTATATGCGGGCCGCATTCCACAGGTCACTGAGATAAAACGCCAAACTAGCTAATAGGTATGCAAACATTCAGATCAGATAAACCGTGATGTTTCGAGTAAGACTGAGTAAAGGACTAGTCGACGCCAATAGTACCTAGGTACTTACATCTAACTCTGATTTAAATTACTAACTTTAACTAACGTTGAACTTGTTACTATGTACCAAAACTACTTGGACTTTCTTCGACGCGAAGATATCTGACAAATACTAAATTCATTATATGTTGAGCCCCTTGTTGAATAGAGTGGATGCCACTCCTACTGACATTAAAATCTTTAAAATCGATCTACCCTGGTGGTGTATGACCTACGACTGTAATATATGTAGTAGGTACCTACGAAGGCTACCGGCGGTTTAGCACGAGATACTGAATGTGTAGGTACTCTGAACTCTTACCGCTTTTGTTGACTAAGTACGATACAAATGTTTGATTATCTGACACGATCTGATAGCGATGAGTTTGTCAGTCTATTAATTTCCCTTAGGTATCGGTACTGGCAACATGTCAGGAAGACTAAAGTATCTGCAAGATTCACTATAACTTGCATTAGCAGCCGTTAACATTTCTCCTTTTGGATAGGACTCTTGTCTAACAGAACTGACGCCAGTAAAAATGGTGATATTATTGAACGATAATACAAGTGGTAATCACAAGGTCGCCCAGCTCGAGAACTAGAATTACAAACAGCTTTAAGCTTTGTTGGATATTATTCATAAATTACACTTACTCGAAGATTGATGCTTTGCATATGCCGAGTCTGTAAGGTAACCGTCCCAGTGCTCGACACGGGGCCAATGCTTGGTCTTTCAAACTTATAACGTACTAAAGGCGAGCAATATGGGACTTATTAGAATAGAAGATGTCCAATATTGGGACGTTTACCTTATAGGTACTTTCCACTCATCTCGTGAAAATCTTGTGCTTTGTGCTAAATCCCTTCAGCTGAGAAGGACTTAATGTTAATCGCCAGATCTCCCTGCAATCCCAGGGACTCCATGGATCGCTAGCCCTAAATCGTTCAGCTAACCTTTAGCTATGCAGCAATCTTCAGTTCTGGCGTGCACAGGCAACGAGCCTGGTACTTTGAGATCTGAGGACCTCAACTACCTGAATGATGAGCGAAGCTGCCGCCGAAAATTTGAGAGACTAAACAAATATCTAAATCGAAGTATATTACCTTCAGCAATTGTCGTCGTATGTTGTACGACATGAATGTACATACATGAAGTATACATACACGCCCAGTCTCACCATCCAATCACGTGATCAAAATCGGGAACCTTGAAAAAGACCCACGTATACGGACATGAAGAGTCGTTTCAATAATTAAGTACTCCTTCAACATGCCCTTTTTCAAGACCAGAGAAATTATAGTCCTGGCCCACCCGGCTCCAATAAAAACTCATGGTTCGCAAGGTCTCTCGATATCTTCCGTCAATGATTCTGACAACATTTGTGAAGGGCAGTGTACTGGAGGACAGCATTTAGACTGTCCTGATTATTACAAACTGCTCCATGTTGGAAACTGCGCAGTATCCCCACCTTCAACCTACCTTGTTTGCTTGTACGTAGCGTGTACCTACGTAATTTTGTGTAACTCGGCAGAGCCAGCGGGAACTTTAAGCTGCGGAAAGTACTCGACACAGTCAATTTCCAGCCGGGAAGGATAAACAAGGACATCTTATTATGCTTTGACTGTAACATTCGCAAAAGTGTGCTTTGTAGCAACTCCTTGTGCAGCAGTGACTGCTGAACGGGTGGTAGCAACTCCTTGCGCAGGAGAGACAGCTGAACGGGTGGTAGCAACTCCTTGCGCAGGAGAGACAACTGAACGGGTGGTAGCAACTTCTTGCACAGGAGAGTTAGGTGATCGGGTGGTAGCAACTCCTTGCGCAGGAGAGACAGCTGAACGGGTGGTAGCAACTCGTTCCGCAGGAGAGACAGCTGAATGGGTGGTAGCAACTCCTTGCGCAGGAGAGACAGCTGAACGGGTGGTAGCAACTTTTTGCACAGGAGAGTCAGGTGATCGGGTGGTAGCAAGTCCTTGCGCAGGAGAGACAGCTGAACGGGTGGTAGCAACTCCTTCCGCAGGAGAGACAGCTGAACGGGTGGTAGCAACTTTTTGCACAGGAGAGTCAGGTGATCGGGTGGTAGCAAGTCCTTGCGCAGGAGAGACAGCTGAACGGGTGGTAGCAACGCCTTCCGCAGGAGAGACAGCTGAATGGGTGGTAGCAACTCCTTGCATAGGAGAGACATCAGCTGAACGGTTGGTAGCGCGTAACGTAAGCTGGAAAATGTCTTATAGCTACTGAAATTCAAACATATGAAACGTGTCAAAACGGAACTCGAACAAGCGTCCGCTGCGTAACAGTCAACACATGGCTGCGCACTCATGATTATATAATTAAGTAGTAACTCTTCATTAGATATTATAGCGGAATATACGCAACAGTTACTCTCAACGTCTGTCTACGCGACGACTAAATATAATTTGTAGGTTTGTAGGTACTAATTGAACCGGGAAATCGGATATAGATTGGTTTTAAAAGCCGAAAGTTGAAAATCAACCAGCAATACTTGCATCGATTCACAAACACTTGGTTAATAAATATAATTACAAGGCAAGGTAATTTGAATAAGAATTGCATCGGCAAAACCGGAACATAATACGAACTTATTTTTTATGTAGGTATTTCATTTAAATCGACACTCGTATGGCAGCTAATTCGTAAGCATGTAAGCACCGCCCAGAATATTAATTAATTTAGGTTCGGTTAGATTGACATATATATATATAACGACTTGAAAATAATAGTCGAAACTGAAATACGGTAATCACACTACGTACCGGTGTGCTCCTTAGAAAATGGCAGTACCCGATGAGTTGAGGGTAGTTTCAAATTTGAAATCAATTTCCTTCAAATGAGCACTGGCATGGGTAGGCGGTGCCAGTTTTACTGGAGGAAGAACTTAAGGGGGCTTCCAGGTCATCGGGTACGCAAATTGACAAAAACCTTAATCATCAAAATTGCCTTCATGCGCGAGGAATAAACGACATTGAAGCACTTACCTCCTGCATGAGTACTACTCACGATTTTCTCCAATACAGGCATCCGTCCGTTGCCAGGCGGTGAAGAATTCTCGCTACTCGCGAGCCTTTGTTAGCGGAGCACAATCCTGCACCTTCATTTCGTTGATTACTACCAATTTTGTCACTATCATGGAACATTTCAACAGAAAATTGCAAGGAATTTTCCGTTTTATAAGCATATTATATGTAGTACTGCCGAAGTTAGTACTACGTGTTGCCTCTGCAAGAAAAAGAACGCCAATGATGGCTCCGCGGCGCGCAGCCGATGTCGAGCCGTTGCTGGTTCAAAGGTGGTTAGGTGGGGAGAAAACCTGAATTATAGCAGCTGTCACTTGGAACTAGGCAGTGTTGCCTGTGGAAATAGATGTTGCCATCTCAATTGTATAGGCTTGGAATAAGGTACAATACTTAATGTAACATTACTATCAGTTGACTATCAGGCCGACTCAAAGTGTCAAAATGTTGTATTTAACGACCGGTTAGCCTACTGGGTGCCTACGAAGCTGAAGGTCCTAGGTTCGAATCCCGGTAAGGGCAAATATATGTGTGATGAGCATGAATATTTGTTCTGAGTCTTGGATGTTTTCTATGTATTTAAGTATTTTATATCTATTAAATATATCGTTGTCTAGTACCCATAACACAAGCCTTATTGAGCTTACTGTGGGACTAGTTCGATTTGTGTAAGATTGTCCCCTATTTATAACCGACTTCAAAAAAGTAGTCAATTTGTCTGTATGTTTATTTTTTATTTTTTATGTGTGTTTGTAACGCTATAACTCGGTAATTTATGAACCGATTTGATTTTTTTTTGTTTGGATGCATATTATTATACTTCCTGATTGGTCCCGTTGTCACCAAAATCTAGTTTTGATAATGGGATCCTGGAGAAATCGAGGGAACTCTACAAATTTTATAGGCAAACTTGAAGCAATTTGGGTACCTACTGATTTGAAGTCAGTAAAACTTTGTTTAGAAAAGTATTTTTTTTATTAAAAACATCCTTAATATTTTATTTGTTCCAGCATGTGGTTCACCCTTCAGCGCCCAGCAAGCCGGTGGTGAACCACACCGGGCCGCCCAAGCCATATGGCTCGTGGTGCACCCCGGAAGCCTCTCCGGCCCACACAACGTGAGTACAGACAACATACTTAAGTAATTAATGGAATCAGCGACGCTATCACGAACTTCGAATCTTGAACTTCGTATATATCCGTCTCTGTCGCTCGAGTACCATAAACCATAAGTGCGATAGAGACGGAGACAGCTCAGGCGTTACGTTGCGGAATTCCATTAGGTTCTAGAACAATATTATTCCTTTGCTATTCCGATAAAGAAATGTCCATTGCTCTAGCGGAATAGCAATGGAATATGTTGTTCTTGTACAGACTTATCCACTTATCATAAAACTTGACTTGAAATTTTGATCACCATTTTTACTAAAATAGATTTGTGTACGTACGCTTACGAATAGGGACATATGCCTCTATTCGACAAGCGCAAAGACATGTCCAGGCTCTATATTAACAGTTTGTTTGCGTTTACAAATCATATTCGATTATTAATATACATTTTTATGTAATGTGTCATATGCAATAAAATAAGTTATATTCGTCTTTTTCAGCGTGACCCACACCAATTCTAATAATGAAACGAAAACAGACTTTCGTGATTTGAACAACATTCAAAGTAAAGGGTAAGAACATTACATACGCCATTCATAATACGCAACTAGTTTGATACAAAGGATTAACAATCTTCGTGGAAGTGGTCGCAAACAATAACCCGAACATCTCCAAACACAGTTATTAGGGTGAATATCCATGCACCAGAGCTATGCGAGGTAGCAGCGCATTGCTAGATTGAATATCCATCCACCAGAGCTATGCGAGGTAGCAGCACATAGCTAGATTGCTAGTCTCGCACACATCTCTTCCTATCGGTGTATTGTTTCCTAGAACAGCGTTTGGTGTATACTCACCTTTAGGCTGCTGCCTTCTGCATCCATCTTATATTTGTTCTCATTGTAGGTACATGATTGAACTTATATTATTTCAACGTTATATGTTTTTTTTTACAACGACAGTGGCAAACAAACTTACGGCCTGCCTGATGTTAAGCGGGTACCGTAGCCTATGGACACTTGTGACTCCAGAAGAATCACAAGCGCGTTGCCGACCCTTACTCACTTGAGGATTCGCTGTGTTGGCAGATAGAGACATGCAGGTCCCACACTCCCAACACAGCGCACCCTAGGGAGCTCTAGCGACGTTACTCACCACCAGGAACACAACACCACATACTTCATAGCATGCAATAATATAGCAACACTACAAAGCAGTGGTGCTATTATGGTGCTATTATGGTATTAAGTTTAATGATGTTGCAGCATTTTACTCCCCGTGAAGAAAGTCCGACTGTTCCCGTCGACTCCCCCGCACGAGTATAAGGCACACAACGTGATCTTTGAGGATGATGAGACCGAGCTGAAAGACATCAAGCGTTCCGAGATCATAGGAGAACCTCCGAAATGGTATTACTCACATCGAATAATAGCTGTCACTATACCGTTGAGCACTAACGTAAATATTTTTTTTTATCCTACTTACCTTGGTATTGGTAGCTTTTACTCTATAGTCGCTTGGAATTTGTTAATCTATAAATATAAAAAAAAGTAGTATTTTTTTAAATTTAAAAATGCAGGTAAGTTACAAACACAAATCTGCTTCGGATTTTTGGTTGACATCGGTCTATTCAAACTATAAGTAGGTATTGCATTTGTAAGAGAATTAAAGAGTGTATCCGCTAATACTTTTTATTTTCCACTAGGCCTCCTCAAGAAAAGACGCCTCCTCCAGTGGAAACCCCGCAGAGCCCGGTGCCTTCTTCACCTTCCCGTGGCAAGAAATGCAAGGGTTTTCTACGGCTACCCGACTGCTGCGATCCCTTCATTACTATCGATCCTCAAGGTAAGGACAAGTCGGTTCAAACTGGGCTCTTTCTTCTTCAAAACGTGTCTATGAAACTGTGAAGTAGGTACTCTAGTTGCTCTGGATCATTCCCAAGCATGCCTTTATACTTTACAAAATATACTACCTACTTAATCAAGGTGGGATTAGGTATCAAAGCGGACCCCGGGCTCCTTTAGGGGCACAACCAGGAATAACGCTAAGAGGATGATGATTACCTACTTAATCAAACTAAAACAGTGAACATAAATAAGGAGTTTTTGAATTTGAGTATATTTTTGCCTTTTGGCTCTGCCATAGTCGGGTAAAAAGTAACTGAGCACTCTGCGGAGCTATTACAACTGGCAGCATAACAATAACGCAACGCGACACGAGAAAATCTACCCGAGCCGCGCGACTTGGCAGCAAGTTGTTCTAGCCCATCTATAACTCTAATCTGGTCCTTCACGCATGTTGTTCCCAGGACGACTCTACATCTGCTGGCTCCTTCTAGTAACATTCTGCTACTGTTACAACTCCTGGTGCGTCGTCCTGCGAGCCACCTTCCCTTATCAAACACCAGAAAACACTGTGTACTGGATGGTGGCCGACTATTGCTGCGACCTGGTGTATTTGCTGGATGTGGCCTTTATAAAGCCCAGGTTGATGTACCTGCATGAAGGATTCTGGGTTGACGATCCAGGGGAGACTAGGAGGAATTATAGGAAGAAGATTCAATACAAGGTGCGTTACCTTTGCCGTCATAGTTCACCGCCTCAGTTAATTCTTGCTGCCAGGAGCCAGTAAACTTTGGAAATGTTCCGTAAATTCTGTTCAGTTCTACGTATTGGTGCCGGAAAATACAACCCGGCTAAATTAGTGGCTCTGTGAGCCGTTGAAATCGCTAGCAAGTATAAAAACACACACACATCACATTATTTCTCGACATTTTGTATCCTACGCGATTTTGACGGGTATTAAATTATCGGCCAGCACATGGAAAACTCGGTGACCGAGTACTGGCTGGCGCCAAGACCGGACTCTGCACGTTGTACTGTGAGTCATCCTTAACACATCCAGTCGATAGCCTATAGCATAACTCCGTATGTAGAAGAAAGTGCAGAGCAGCACCCACCTAGCGGATTTATGAAAGTGTTAAATCGACACATATATCCTATATTTCAGTTCGACGTGATTTCCCTGACACCGTTGGACCTGCTGTACCTTTACTTCGGAACGCACATGGTCGTGCTGCGGTTTCCGCGACTGCTGAAGCTGCAGACCTTCTGGGAATTCAACTTGGCCGTCGACAGAGTGCTGTCCTCACCTTATGTGGTAAGAAGCGTCAGTTAGCAATAATGTTGTCTTTGTGATTTATTAGCATCTGTTATAGAAACCTTTTATAGTAGGGCATTCTTTTTTGACACTTTATTTAAAATGGTGTCCTTACATTTTGTAGTGTCGTACAAATCGACTCTGTTATTTGTGTGTTACGGTTCAAAAGTGGTAGAATATTTTCTTGAGTAACGGTCAAGTCAAATCAAATTATTTAATGCATAAAAAGGCACATGTCAACATACACACAGAAAAGTAGCAGTACAATAAAATAACACATTAAATTATATCAAATGGCTTAAAACAGTCCGTTTTTAATTAATACTTTTGAAAAGGCAACGGAGCTGTTTAATGGCGTAGTAACAAAAATAAAAGCTTTCGACATAATTAAAAACTACACGTTTGTATGCTTTCAACAGGTCCGTATAGGCAAGACCTTGTTCTACATCTTCTATCTGATCCACCTGAACGCATGCGCGTACTACAGCATGAGTGCGTACGAAGGACTCGGCATCAACAGCTGGGTGTACGACGGAGAGGGCAACGCTTACATACGGTGCTTCTACTTCGCCACCAAGACTGCTACCTCTATAGGTACGTAAATGGCAGTTTTTCGGTTCTCCCTTGTTAGACCTAAGTAATATACTTTAGCCCTAAATGCTTCATTTTACCTAATGTTCATAAGACCTAATGCATTTTTTGCTTAAATAGTAAACTTTATAGGATTATTGCAAAACAAACCTAACCTAATTTAATGACTTCTATTTGATGAAATTCAAAGAAAACCCATAAAGTTCACTGTTTCGAAGAAATATGCATTAGGTCTAGTGAAACAGGTCTAATGAAACATTAGGGTAAAAGTTAGTAGGTCAAGTGACAGGAACCTCAGCTTTGGTAACCTATCGCAATCACTAAACTTCATTTCGGCAAAAAGCCAATTATCTCGAAAACACAATAGCTTTTCAATTTTTTTTTATACTTAGGGCGGTTCCCGGGAGTCCGTCATACCCGTCCTGGTTCCCCAGCCAGGCAGAATACGTAAAGCATGTCCCCACGAAAAAAAAAGGTTTGTTTTATAATCATTCTGAAAATGTCATGGCTTCAGAGAAAAAGGCCTTTAGGACAAAAAAAATCGGACAAACGATACAATAGGGAAATTTTTAGTGATTAAGATAGGTAAATAACCCCAGTTTTTCCTATCAGCCACTATGGGCAAGAATCCAGGGTCCCGTGACCCGTGATGACTAATAGAGTCTTAATAGGCTTGTTGCGTGGTGTTAAAATTGACAACGTCGTGTTGCTAAATGGATAGTTAACCATCAAATGATTGTAATAAATTATAAATTACAAAATATAATTCAAATCATAAAAAGATATGAACCTTGAAAGTTTTGAAAAAAAAGTTTTTTTATTTATTGTCCAAGAGTAAATTTAAAGGTACAAGGTCCTTACGCTTTTATAGAAACAAAATTGTACGACAACAATGGACCTAAACGCAGTATTTCGCGACCGAAACAGCAATTTACTTCATTTTCCATGCAACGGTTAGTACAAATTGCACGGCGTGACGTCATACTTTAAAGCCAATCAGTATGAAGCGTTTCGGCTGCTGTCAGCGAGGTCCGTCTTTAACTCGATTTTTTGGGTAATAATGTACTTTAAATGTAGTTGCTTCCATACAAACATATGTTCATCTACAAAAACTGGTTCGAATGGCATCTTAAACAAATTAAAGGTCACAAGCCCATTGAACCCCCTAGCTCCTACCAATTAACGGACTAAACTACTTAGTAGCAGGGGCTCCATATCCTAAAACGCCCAAAGCACTCGATCGATTAAAAACGACCCTGGGCCACTAAAAATGTTTCACTGAAAAAGTGAACGGTTTCTTGCTGTCTAGACCAAAACTTTTAAACTTGCTAAAGTGTAATAAAAAGTTTAACCAATACAAACAATTTCCTTGTTTGCTTGCAGGCAAAAACCCAAAACCAGAAAACCCAGGAGAATACATGTTCATGACTGTGGCGTGGTTGATGGGTGTGTTCGTCTTCGCGCTCCTCATCGGCCAGATTCGAGACATCATCGCTACAGCTACCAGAGCTCGGGTGAGTCAAACTCAAACTCCTATCTTATTCAATCCAACCCAAAGAAAAAGTCTTGGCTTCCGATAAGAGTTAGCACCGATCTCGATCCTAGGCGGTTTTGTGGCTATTAAACGCTCGGTGGTCGCGCGAATTTCGCTTGACGTCACTCTAGTGGACACACGCCTCTAACCAAAATCTTAATTAAAGTAATCCTAATCATAAATGGTTACTCGTAAATCCACGAAGAAGCAACCCACTTCCGCCTATGCTTTGGACAAAACAAAGGAGCTGGTACGCAATACGGAGGAGTGGGTCGCATCCTCGTGAATCTACACGTAGAAAACGTTGTGTTCCTCAGGGATAGTTAACAGTTTTGTTGATTTCAGACTGACTATCGGAAGAGGGTGGACGGATGCACCCGTTACCTGCGGAAGCTGAACATGCCCGTGTCTCTGCAGCAGCGGGTCACCTGCTGGTTCAACTACACGTGGAACGAACAGAGGTGCTTCGGTAAGCAAAACGCTGTTTATGAAATTAGATTAAGTATTTCACGCTTTGCCTGCCTTGGCTGACACTTGACCTTACTTTTATGAACACAGAGTATCAACTTTACATGAAATAAGCGAAATAAGTTCAGTTTAACTATAAAAGATGTTTTGAGAATCTCGAGTCAAGATAGCACTTTCGTAAGACTCAAAACTTATATCACGTGTGGTTTTTGGGAGATATTTCACAGTGACGAAAATAGGTGTCCAATATGTGGCCAGTCGGTCAATCACGTAACGCATTGTACGCGCGTCTGACAGTAAAATCACAATCTAACTGTCATTTTTCCATATAAAATTGACATTTAGACCTTACAGACGCGCGTAAGAAAAGTTACGTGATCGACCCACAGTACAATATTCTCACTATAGGTAATAATACTTAGATATCCCACTGGCCTAATGTTGGGCGCCAATTTTGGCCACTGAAATATCTCCCAAACTATTCGAGAGTCCAAGTAAAATGCTGTTTTTTTACAGATGAGTCTAATATATTGAACACGCTTCCGCACAACATGAAACAAGACGTTGCATTAGAAGTGCACATGTCTACTTTGAGTAAGGTAAAGATACTATTTGTGATTTTAAGTTTCAAGATAGGTAGGATTCACGTTTTTCAATTAGCTGTTGCTGCTACATGAATTTGTACCTACTTATTCACTTACCCTTATTCATAAACATCCATCAAATATATTTTAGTTAAAATGCCGTTCAAATTCGTTTTCACCTTACTAGTTCACCGCTTTTGTGCGAAAAGGAAAAACATGTTTTTATTTAAAAGAGGTTGGTTAAGTTTTATGAAAAATGGGGTCTGACTCGAGTCGCTATTGAAAATCCTCCATAAAACAAATGAAACATTGACGTAAAGCCATTGATGATGAAATAGGTGGAGCTATTCCGCGACTGCTCTGACTCGTTGCTGCGCGACCTGGTTCTGAAGCTGCGGCCCGTGTCCTTCCTGCCCGGGGACGTGGTGGTGCGGCGCGGGGACGTCGGCCACCAGATGTACATCATCAAGTCTGGACAGTGTTACGTAAGTTCTAATAAGTCACGACATTAATCACTTTACATGGTCTATTTTGGTTATGTCATGACCACTAGGTACTCGTGACATGTGCTACGTAGCCAATTAGGTCGACGAAGGTTCGTGAACATGTGATATTGCCGCAGAGGTTTGACAAATTTACACCGATTTATACAGTATTTTTATTCATTTGCTTTAACTTTGACACAGTGCTATTCACAGAAACAAATTAGCATAATTATTTCTTGAGAATTTTTTTTTTTCGATTTTTGTACAAATTCATTTAATGTAGCATTAACGGTTACACATGAAATAAAAAATATGTATGTAAAAAAATGGTTATATCGAACGAACCCACTCTGTAAACCTTCTTGTAATGTATTGAAGCTGTTATAAAGTCACAGTTAAGAGCCATTTACACCGATTAAATCTGCAAAACTGATAAAATAAACATTGAATATCTTGATAACAGTAAGTGTTAAGATACTACTTTCTTGGAGAAATTAACTTTATTTGATCTAAACTATGCCCCCTTGTAATTAACGGAAATTGTCATGAACACGTTGTATATACCCCCTGGTATAGACTAACAGTCTAGGGTTCACATATATGAAAGGAGAGGATTAGGTTCTTTCGATTTGCCTTGAATTAATCTACTTTGTTTTTTTGTTAACAGGTGATGTCGCAAGATGAAACCGAAGTGCTGGCAACTCTTGGCGAAGGCGGTGTGTTTGGAGAAATCAGCTTGCTTGGCATTGACGGCATGAGGCGACGAACCGCTACTGTCAGGTTGGTATCTGCGCATGATTGCTTAGCCTCACTGGCATTTCAAACTTAGCACCGCCAGTGAAAAGGCTTATTTATAATAATTTCCTAAAAGAAGCCGCATGTTGGGCGCCATTTTTATGGTTCGTTAACCCAGTGAGACATCGTTGTAATTTTTTGTGTATATTTATACCGTGATATTATATGTACATATGTAGTGTAGACATACAAAGTTACAATGTATTTATTTGTGCTAGCTATTGATGCTTGTAACGTTGGGGGTGTATTAATAGAAGAAGTGACCCTCCAATGAAAAATGTATATTCGTCTCTTGAGAATCGCATACTGCATCCACATATTCCACATACACAAAAAATTGTGAAATGTTATCTTCATAAGACACGTAAATTGAATCGTGGATGGTTTGGGATGCATTTCACTATGAACGAAATTGGCGCCCAACATGGGGCCAGTAAGATACCTACCTATTATCAAATTATCATATTAATCGAATCGCAAGTCTCGTCGATCAATGCAACATTGTTATTCCATTGATCAGATCCCGCGGCTACTCAAACCTATTCGCGCTATCCCGCAACGACCTGTACGGCGCTCTGAGGCACCACAAGGAGGCCGCGCTGGTGCTGCGCCGCCGCGCTGACAATATCATCCGACAGAACGCGGCGCGCCAGGCGCAGCAGCGGATGGCTGACCGACAGGTACACTCTTGCGATACTGTGGCCAGGCACAGCACCGGATGGCCGACCGACAGGTACACTCTTGCTATACTGTGGCCAGGCGCAGAAGCGGATGGCCGACCGACAGGTACACTCTTGCTATACTGTGGCCAGGCGCAGCAGCGCATGGCCGACTGACAGGTACACTCTTGCTATACTGTGGCCAGGCGCAGCAGCGGATGGCCGACCGACAGGTACACTCTTGCTATACTGTGGCCAGGCGCAGCAGCGGATGGCCGACCGACAGGTACACTCTTGCTATACTGATGCCAGGCGCAGCAGCGGATGGCCAACCGACAGGTTCACTCTTGCTATACTGTGGCCAGGCGCAGCAGCGAATGGCCGACCGACAGGTACACTCTTGCTATACTGTGGCCAGGCGCAGCAGCGGATGGCCGACCGACAGGTACACTCTTGCTATACTGTGGCCAGGCGCAGCAGCGGATGGCCGACCGACAGGTACACTCTTGCTATACTGTGGCCAGGCGCAGCAGCGGATGGCCGACCGACAGGTACACTCTTGCTATACTGATGCCAGGCGCAGCAGCGGATGGCCGACCGATAGGTACACTCTTGCTATACTGTGGCCAGGCGCAGCAGCGCATGGCCGACCGACAGGTACACTCTTGCTATACTGTGGCCTACAACCAGTAGGCAAGCTTCATTCATCTTACGGTTCTACGTGCAATGTGCCCCACCCACTCGTCAAAGTGGTCAATCGTCGAATCCGACTCGGCTGGGCAGCATTCGGGAAGCTACGGGCACATATTTTCGTCCAATATTCCGCAGTGTCTCAAGACGAGAGTCTTTGACCAGTGTGTGTTATTTATAATTACCTACTTGATTCATTTTCAAGAATTTCATAGGTAGGTATGTAGTCATTTATAAACACTCTCTCACTCACTCAGATCTTTAAACAGAAATTTATAAGTTTAGAAAAGGCGGCCATTTTTTTTTCGTTTTCATAATCGTTATCTAAGGTTTTGAGGGGCTTTTTAAACGAAACCAAGGTTGAAATTTCAAAAAGTAGCCGCCGTCTTGATATTCTTTAAATACGGTTCGATTTCCTTCAAAATCGATATCTGAGGGTCCGCGGGGTCTCTTAATTTGAATCCGAGCTAGGATTGTAAAAAAGTTTCCGCCATCTTGAAATTCTTCAAAATCGGTATCTGAGGGTCTGAGTGGCGTCACTACGAATCCAAGGACGGATTTTCAAAAAATGGCTGTCATCTTGAAATTCTTTAAATACGGCCAGATTTCGTTACAAAAACGACATCTGAGGGGCCTCTGAACACAAATCTAAGCCTGGATTAAAAAAAAGAGCCGCCATCTTGAAATTCTTTAAATGCGGCCCGATTTCGTTCAAAATCGATAACTTAAGGTTCGAGGGGCCTTTTAACACGAATACAACCTCGGATTCGTACAAGAGGCCCCTCGGACCCTCAGATATCGATTTTGAACGAAATCAGAACGTCCCATACGTTGATGTATCCATTGATCTACATAATCTATAGCATTAGCTCGCGAAGGCAACTGGGCAAGGCACCCCACATGTTTACACTTATACGGCCTGACTCTCGGTTCGGAACAAAATGTTCTTCTGCATACCGCGTCCTGTCATATTTCCATAAACTCAAACGTCCGTCTTGAGAAGAACGAAAGGTTTTTTCATCTGTGAATACGAGTATATCACAGTGCTCCAGTCAAAATTTTGGTATCTGCGTCCAAAATTTGCTCTTGAATTTTTGTTTGCTTCAAGTCAATGCTACTTTTCTCGCGTGTTATGCAAGTCTGCAAAGTTGTTGTTTGGCGCAAGTGCTTGTACAGTCGCTATCACATACATCGGAGCAAACAAGCACGTCACAAACATCGGAACACACCTCTATTTTCAAGGCATTAGGGTGCATGTGCCGATATTTTTGAACACCTATAGTGTACCTATGTATGTGATGGCGACTGTACAATGTGTTCCATGAGGAAACCGAATAATTTTAACAGCGTATTCCTGAGGTCGTAAGAAGCAAAAAAATTTATATGAACCCAGGTCCAAATATATTTTTTACTTTTTTTTATGTTTTCATACATAATAAATAAATACTGAAGATATCAGTACAATTTATTGAAACTAAAACGCAAATATCTCAAAAACCAACTCCCAAAATATTCAAAATGTTATCAGGCGCGGAAGTCAGCTAGTCTGAACGAGGAGTCAGGGCTGAGGCGGCGCCGCAACTCCAGCCTGTCCAGCGGGAGCGGCGGCGCGGGCGCCGGGGCGGGGGGGACGGCGGCGGGGGGGACGGGGGCGGCGGAGGCGCGGCGCCTGCGCGCCACCAGCGCGCTCTCGCGCAGGAAACTCTCCGTCGTGTCGGAAAACAAGGTACCTATTATTCCCCTGCGCGTCCAATATAATAATGGGTTCAGGATGCTGTTGAGACTCCCACGATATTGTAGCGCGGCAGGTACGTTCTGCGAGGAGCGCACAGACGGTTTCTGTGCGATAATACGCAAGCGCGTGGCCTCCCTGATGCGCTTCATTCATGACAGTCCCAACAGCCTCCTTGGAGCCTTTTCGGAAAACATGAACAGCCCACTATGGAGGCACTGGAGTCAAGGAATAATTTTCAATTAATTCAACAAATTTCAAGTTTATTCATTAATGTAGTACCTACGTTTAATTGTTCTAATTGCTTTGTGTTTTGTGTGTTGTGATATGGGCAATGCCTGAAATAAAACAATAATAACTTTTATACGACTACTTGGGTTTCGTTTTAAGCTACACGTGGTGAACTGCCCAAAATTGCCAAATTACGATTCAAAAGTGCACTTACACGGCCACTTTTTAGAGCCTGCAACTGTTCAGGCGCCCTGCTAGCCGAATCCTTAATCAGGTTTTCTCAAGATAACCAAAAATAAAGTCGTTATTTATTTGAGTATGCCGATTTAAAATTGCATATTTGGCACTTTTTAATTTTGGTTATTTGTGTTACAAAAGGACAAAATTAACTCATTTTTGTCCCGCAAATCTTACTTTTCCTATATTTTTGGCAATTTGAAACCGGAAAATTTAAAATTTTGAATTTATATCAGTCTATAATATCATTTGTTGATTGGAACATTTGGAACATAAGGATTTTGGGAAAAAGTAGTTTTTAGAATTATTTCTCAAAAGTAAAGTCAAAATAACGACCGTTATTGTTAAGAATGAGCAAGTTTAAATTTAGGATTTATAGTACATACCCAACCAAGTCAATATGTGAACCTAAAGTAATAATTATTGTTTCTTCTCAGCCTTGTGGTGAATCCTCCGAGAGTCGTGAAGAGGAAACAACAGTAGAGGTTCAGCCGCGGGGCCCCGTGCCGATGATCACGTTTTCCACCTCTACAGATTAATTGAATACACATATGATTCTCAGGAAAAGACATGAAGCTACGCTATGGCTGGCTATGAAGGATTCAACAAATATCAAAAGTTTATCCACTGGAGACTGATTTGAAACTTGGAAAGGGGTTATGGTAGATGACCATGCGCTATAGCATGTTATAGCTTCAACGATGTATAACATGTGAAGCAGTATTTTATGTTTTAGAGTAGTTAATCTGTGTCAAACTACGTCTAGTAAAACGGCGTCTAATTTATACTATCTGTGATTTCTTCTAATAAGTGTAACTAAAATGTAATTTTTCGTAGGCCCCACGTTGGGCGCCAAGCTTAATTTTATTTATAAGTAATAAAGTGTCTATTCCGTTATATTCCGTGGTTTTGTAGTACGTGATAAGCATTCTGGATGTGTCAATGTCAATCAAGCTCAAATTTCTTTAGATTATGTGATTTTAATCTATATTCAGTGTCTACGCTATTAAATGAAAAGAAATACGTATAACGTATACCTAGTTGTTAGATTCTAGTCAAAAATACAAATTTACTTTTGATCTTATTTGAAGTTTTGTCAAATAATATGAATAATACCTAATTATACAATATACCTAGTATACTTAAATTACATGTTAGGCAAAAAGAAGTAAAAAATTCGGACAAATAAGATAAATTGAATCTGATTCCATATTTTTACTAAATGTCTATAACGATCTAATAAAGAATGTTAGCATCAATATATTGTTTAATTTTCTTTCCTCGTCAATTGAGAGTAGTTGCAGTTGTCTTTAAGATAGGAGCGTTTTAAATAGGTACCTAGCTGTTTTAGCAAGTTATAATGCTAGTAAAAAATCGAGGTCATCTCGTGACACTGCCTTTGTGATTCTAATTACCATTGTAGAGCGAAAAAGGTACCTACCTGCATCAATATCCCTGACAAACTGATTATACATTTTTATATATGCTACGTACGCGTCGTAGGTAGGGTCATTTCGCCGGTTACGCGACCACCTTCGGTTAGCGACCACCTGAAGAACATGGTTTTTACAATTGAAGATAACATCAATTCTACAGAGCCTATTGAAACAGTTAGCCGTAAGCATTATTGTTTGTAGTTATGGAATAGGAATTAACTAAAAAAACGAGAAAATATGCATTCAGTTCACCAACTCAGCTAAGTGGTCGCTAACCGGCACATAAAATTAGGTGGTCGCTAACCGGCGAAATGACCCTACAATACATAAATTCTCCGTGACAAATATCGACACAATATCACCTAAAATTGCCCTTTTGCTATCGTAAATCAACGAGCGGCCGTTGATCAATTCCCATTTCCCCCACATAACTACCCTGATCCCGCAAAAAGGCCTAAAAGCTATGATGTAACGAACTTGTATAGGCCATTATGGCTTGCATGGTAGATTATGTCTCTACCATTAATTACGGCATTGTGCCATCGCTTGCGTGCATTCGGGCCACGAAGAACTTCGGCAGCAATGTTACTTAAATAGTTCAGTTACAGCTTAACTGAGTAGGATAAGAACTATTTTCGTTTGACTGAATCGTTGAAGATCAGCGATATCGCAGCGCATAATGGATCCAATATTATTACATTTATAACTGTAGATTAAAGGACCTACCAATATAGTGCTCATTTTGGAACGTAGAGTATTGAGTTTAGATTGGAATCATTTTAGTGCGCTCGCATTCTCACACCCTTGGCTTAGCAATTTGCACGAGCAAGTGTACCAAAACAATACAATTCCATACTTATCTCAGCATGTCTGTTCAGTAGCGCGTTCTAGAATAGATTTCTTACATTTTCTATGTGGATAACTGTACAAGTATCATTCGTTATAATCGCTTCAATGGATTAATGGCCCTGCGTGTGCGTTTACCATACCAAACACGTTCAAAACAACTGAAATAACAAAGAAAATATCTAAGACTTGCCGAAATAATAACGATAATTTCCGAACTGTAGGTAACTCACTTTGGCATTTGTTTTACACCGAACGTTGATGTTAAAAGGTTAAAACTATCATTTGACAACCAAACAAGGTGATTTATTTCGCAATTCATGCACGCTTTATTTTATTTTCAGATAAAAATGTGTTTGGAATTATTTTTATCCTTTCAACAGCGAAACCCACAAAATAAGGCGACCACAATAGACTGCGTGACAAAATTCATTTTACGAAACGTCACCAAAGTAATGTTAGCAAAAGAAAAATGAAAACTGTAATTTAGTAAAGTTGGCAGATATTATTTTTTATTTGTTTTGGTTAGTTCGATACGAGACTAATGGAGGGCCATAATTCAGTGGTTATTTACGGATCGCATGTCGCCGAGGGCCCTTTACGACCCACGTCACGTCCGATATCACGGTGTCACCTTGACCGTCGAGTCGTTGGGTGTCGTCATCGCCACCATTACCTTCTGCACTTACTGTGACTAATGAAATATATGTTATGGTTATAATACAGAAATTTCCGGTTAATTAAGACCCTTTAAAAATCATTTGATGCTTAGTTGCTCCCGTAGTCTATGGTTAAGGTCGTTCATACAAATGAATGTTGTTTGCCTGCAAACAGTGAAAACACAAATAAATATCATTTACTATAAGTACCTCGTGTTATGATTTTTAAAATAAATTGCACTGGTAACATTAAAAAGATTGAGATGAACCAATCACGTGTAAGAATCCGATGGCCAATCCGATTCGAGTTCCGGTCCGGTAGTTTATTGCACCATGTCGGTCAAAAATGGCTGGCATTCTGTTAACGGCACTGGAAGCGAGCAGTTGTCTTACCATCAAGAAAATAATGAATGCATAGCATAAGCAGTCATTTTGTGGAAGTGATAATAAAGTATTTTAATAACAGTGATCGAGTTTAAATTATAAAATCTCAGAAGCGGGGACGAACAGTTTTATAAGAAGGTACGTGATTTTGATTTGAATTACTGTGGTACGTTATTTTGATATTCATTTGATTTCGAGCATTAGGATTATGGTGTGGTGTTAAGTATGGTAGTAAAGACAGAAATTGACCCAATGACTATGTGTGTTGCTGCTACTGGTGGGCCATGTGAGCCTATGGTAGATTACTGTAATTAGATAGCTAGTATGCGACCATGTGTGTCGTAACTAGTAGGCCATGTGTGCCTAAAGTAGAACAGTTGACTAGTATGCGACCATGTGCGTTGCTACTAGTGGGCCATGTGCGCCTAAGGTAGATTACTGTAATTAGATAGCTAGTATGCGACCATGTGTGTCGTAACTAGTAGGCCATGTGTGCCTAAAGTAGAACAGTTGACTAGTATGCGACCATGTGCGTTGCTACTAGTGGGCCATGTGCGCCTAAGGTAGATTACTGTAATTAGATAGCTAGTATGCGACCATGTGTGTCGTAACTAGTGGGCCATGTGTGCCTAAAGTAGAACAGTTGACTAGTATGCGACCATGTGCGTTGCTACTAGTGGGCCATGTGAGCCTATGGTAGATTATTGAAATTAGATAGCTAGTATGCGACCATGTGTGTCGTAACTAGTGGGCCATGTGTGCCTAAAGTAGAACAGTTGACTAGTATGCGACAATGTGCGTTGCTACTAGTAGGGCCATGTGAGCCTATGATAAATTGGTATGCCAGTAAGCTAGTGTGTGTGACCATGTGCGTTGCCGCTAAAAGGCTATGTATGCGTACAGTGATATGCAGTTAGTGATTATATGCGTAATAATGACGATTATCATTTCTCTTGACTGGCTGAGTTGTAGGTTGAATGTGTGGACGAAGTTTAGGGGATTAACTGAGCAGATATTTGATATGGATTTGACATAGAGTTTGAGATATAGTTTGAGAAATAGTTTGAGATACAGTTTGACATGGAGTTTGACATGGAGTTTGACATGGAGTTTGACATGGAGTTTGACATGGAGTTTGACATGGAGTTTGACATGGAGTTTGACATGGAGTTTGACATGGAGTTTGACATGGAGTTTGACATGGAGTTTGACATGGAGTTTGAGATAGAGTTTGAGATAGAGTTTGAGATAGAGTTACAGATAGAGTTTAAGATAGAGATTGAGATAGAAATTAAGATAGTTTGAGATATAGTTTGAGATATAGTTTGACATGGAGTTTGACATGGAGTTTGACATGGAGTTTGACATGGAGTTTGACATGGAGTTTGACATGGAGTTTGAGATAGAGTTTGAGATAGAGTTACAGATAGAGTTACAGATAGAGTTTGAGATAGAGTTTAAGATAGAGATTGAGATAGAGTTTGAGATATAGTTTGAGACATAGTTTGACATGGAGTTTGACATGGAGTTTGACATGGAGTTTGACATGGAGTTTGAGATAGAGTTTAAGATAGAGTTTGAGATATAGTTTGACATGGAGTTTGACATGGAGTTTGACATAGAGTTTCAGATAAGAGTGAGATAGAGTTTGAGGAAGAGTTTGAGATAGAGTTTGAGATATAGTTTGATATATAGTTTGAGACATAGTTTGAAATAGAGTTTGGAAAAGAGTTTTAAAAGAGTTTGGAATAGAGTTATATATATATAGTTTTATGATGGATAAATAGATATAGATAGTTTGCCACTAGCTTGAGTTTTATTCTGCATTTAAATATAACGCTAATATGTAGTTTTGTTATTCCGAGATGATGACAACCGATACCGAGAATGAGACGCCAGATGAAACACGAGGCGTCATACAGAAGAGGAGTCATCAGAAGTCATCTTCACCCCGGAGGCACAATAAGAAGGCGCGTAAACCTGTTCAAACGACGACACAGGAGTTGTCTGCGAAGATTTCACCCTCTGCAGCGCCCAGCGGTGTTCCAGCCCAAGGAGTAACGTTTAACGAGGTACTGCAGCTTATCAATTCTTTGCATGGGGGGAACAAAGATAAATCTCAGCAATTTAACAACAGTCAAATAAATAACGTTGTACCAGAGTTTGATCCCTCCAGTAAGACGCAAAGCATTGATAGCTGGATCCGCAAGGTCAATGAATGTGTAAAAATCTACGATTGGAACGAGAAGCAGACCATACATTTTGCACTTCAGAAACTTGTAGGACTCGCAAAAAAGTGGTTTGAGGCCTTACCATCCGTTGTTTATAGCTGGGAAGAATGGCAAATGAAACTCAGAAAGGCCTTTCCTAATGAACAAAATTATGGTCGGCTTCTCGAAGAAATGCTTGCTCGTACTTCGCGTAGCGGGGAAAATTATCGCGAGTATTTTTACGATAAACTGACTTTACTGATCAGATGTGAAATAAGATCGAAGAAGGCTGTGCAATGTGTAATACATGGCATTCTTGATAAATCAATTAGGAATGGTGCTCAAGCGTTAAATTGTGAGGAACCAGAAGACCTATTAGATTATCTTAATTCCCAACGACCACCTGATGCACCTTTTATTAAGAAACGTACCGACACCTTGCCTCGGCCAAATGCTTCCGCTACCACCGAACGTGCCATGACATGTTTTAACTGTCGAGGAAAGGGACATGCTTTCCATAAATGTCCCAACCCTATCATCAAATGTCAAAAATGCCATCGGGTTGGCCATGATTCCGCAATCTGAAAACTTAATCCCTTGCATCTTAGGACAGATAGCGAACCAGTTAACGATGAGCGTTTTTTAGGAAGGCTAATGTAAATGGAATTGACTGGGTAGCATATATAGACTTTGAGAGTGAGAGTAGTCTGATGAGCGAAACTGAAGGCAAAAAAATTAAATTTAACTAAATGCTTTACTGAGTTGCCTGTAATAAAAAGATTTGGAAATTCTTCGGTTTCGCCTTTCTATAAAAGTATTGTCTCTATAAAGCTTGATGAAGTTGAAGCTTCTGTTGAAGGACCTACTAGTAGTTGGTGGTGAATTTATGCAGATTCCTTACTGATAGGGCAGGATTTCACAGAGTTGCCTTTCGTGACGGTATTGAAGGACAACCATAAGTGGTTGTTTTTACAAGTGCCCGTGTAGTGAAATGCAACAGCAGGATAGGTCTGTGAACTTATTGACGCTTAGTTCTGTAAAAGTTCAGGGCGTAGACGTTATCGATGTGTATGCAGAAGATTCCTCCTTTACTGGCGATGTTTATGTTGAATGGCATAGTTGCGAAGAGCCCGGCAAGGAGTATCATTTACACCAGGGTGCCTATATGCACATGTAGGGTGTCATCTTGTGTTGACCAACCTAGCTAATGGCACCTTAGTACTGGACACAAACACTCTTGTGGCTATGGCTACACCCTTTGTAGAGAGAGAAGTGCGTCAGGTGAATAGGATTTCTTGTTATTTTTCATTACTAAATAGAACCGATTCAAAGTAAGAATATCAGCAAAAACTATGTCTTCTTTAGAGACCATAAGGTTTATTGGAAGGTAGGACGATAAGTTCCGTTTAGTAGTCCCACGGAGTGCCCGGTTTCAGATTTGGCGCGCAAACCACGACGATATCGGGCACTTAGGTATTTCTAAAACCTTGCATTTGTTTACCAAACTACGCCGCTTCGTGAAGAAGTATGTTGTGAGCTGCATCCCTTGTGCGTATAATAAAGATATTTCAGCAAGGCTAAAGAAAGGTCAGTTATATCCAATCCCGAAGGGCGACAAACCCTTTCACATAATTCATGTAGATCACTTGAGCCCATTTGTAAAGAGTGTGAATCTTAATACCTATATTTTGACAATTGTAGACAGTTTTACTAAATACGTTTTTATAAAACCTGTAAAGAATACAAAGACAAAGACCACTTTTAAGGTATAAGAAGATGTTTTCCATCATTCTATGTATCCCTCACGAGTTATTTCGGATCGCGGCACATCGTTCACCTCTGCGGCTTTTAAAAGATTTTGCGATTCTAATTGCGTTAAACATATTCTAAATGCAGTGGTGTGCTCCAGAGCGAACGGCCAGGCCGGATGGTTTAACCAGACTATACTAAATTCACTGATGAGGCATAATTAAGATCAAGATGAGCGTAGTTAGGACGTGTGTCTCAAGAAAGTACAGTAAGCTTTCTTTGGCATGAAATCTCGTGATGGCCTTTCGAATAAATTGGGTGTTCAAACTGACGTTGCTCACAAATCACTTAATGAATTAAGGAGAGACGTGAGTGACAACATCCAAGCTAGCCAAGTAAAACAAAAACATAGATATGCTTCGGGTCGAGCTCCCGTTGCAATCTTCAAGAAAGGAGGTTTGATTAAAATAGCCGGAACAAATTTTTACAATAATCAATACTTAGTACAAAACTTTTATCTAAATTCATTGGACCTTATAAAATTTCATTCATTCATTGGACCGTGTAAAAGCTTTGGACAATGATAGGTACCGTATCGTGAATATACCAGGTTTAATTAAAAATAAAAGGTCATTTGAGACTGTAGTAGCAGTTGACCTTGGATTAACATAAAGTCTCTAAATCTTTCCTCGGATAGGTCTTCTAGTAGCTCAAGTTAATCGTCAGATTGTGAGACTGACGATAATATTCCGTTGTCGGAATTTCGACAAAATTCCAAACACACGTAAATGATTATTAATTGCGTATTTGTTATTATTATTTAGATTAGATGCAAGATCCGCCGAATGTTATGATTTTGTAGATTTATACAGAATGTAAATAATACATTGAAATACTACATACATCATTAAATAGTGATAAACTTAAGTAAAAATATGCATTTCTGTTTATTTCTACTGACATTTCGTTATATAAAAATAATATATGAATAACATGTCAGTTGAAGTAAACATAAATTAGTGCATTTTACGATGTAAATTTAGTCTGTCAATTTTATATGTACGTAGTTGAATATAATATGTATCTCAGTATAAGGATAGTAAACTTAATATAACTATGTGAGGTGCGTGCACCGGGACGTTGCACGAGTCGGATGGCCGAATGTTATGATTTTTAAAATAAATTGCACTGGTAACATTAAAAAGATTGAGATGAACCAATCACGTGTAAGAATCCGATGGCCAATCCGATTCGAGTTCCGGTCCGGTAGTTTATTGCACCATGTCGGTCAAAAATGGCTGGCATTCTGTTAACGGCACTGGAAGCGAGCAGTTGTCTTACCATCAAGAAAATAATGAATGCATAGCATAAGCAGTCATTTTGTGGAAGTGATAATAAAGTATTTTAATAACAGTGATCGAGTTTAAATTATAAAACTCGCAATAAGGATACTTTTAACTAAGTACATTATATCGTCATAGTAAAGTTTCAAAATGTGCGAACGCATAACACCCCGTTGCGCTGGATTTCGGCACATGTGTTCTGTGCCTTTAATATATTCCAGGCCTAAGCGCAGTATTTTTGTAGTCGTGCGATATGCTGAATAGGGAACATTACGCAAAACTCTTCGTAGGTGGCGACACTAGCAGCGTTGACATTGTATCTCGTTCGCACTTGCGGTATTGTCTATGCAAGCGTCCTTGTCACTCATTTGACAATCAATTGTGCATGTGTGTGTGAATCCCTATATTTCTATACTGGTTTACTATTAGTGGTAGTGCTGCCTCTGGCGGCAGAACATTGTTGTAATGTTCCCTATTAACTCTGATGATCTATCACTTGTTATTTTTTTTTATTTCACGATGACGTGCATTGTAAACATCCCTTTTTCATTAGGGTCGGTAAGTCAGAACTCGTCCACTAGTTGCTCAGTCTGAAATCAACCCCCGCGGCAGCGCATCTTTTTTTTGCCAACGAATTAATAAAATTATATTTGCTTGCAAAAAGTGAAAACACAAATACATAGGAAACTAAATTTTGTGCTTTTGGATAACATTATTTAATTAAGGTAAGATTTCTAAATCTAGAGTGGTAATTAAAACTAAGCTTAATTAAGACAAAACCATAATGCGATATATGTATAATCTATACCTGCGTATACGCCTACGGGCTTAAGTAAATAGGTACTAGCGACAAGGATTAAGTAAGTAATAATAAGTAATAACCACTTAGGTACGCCTTAGGCCTGACAAATATGACCTGCCCATCCATGTTACTTAATTACTTTTTTCAAATATCGAAAGTCGCAACGGAAGAAGGACTTTTTAACAGTGAAGTTCTCAAAGTCTTCATAATTAGGTACGTCTGCAACGACGAGTAAATACTTATCAAGTATTAATAAACCGATAAGTTTATGTCTAATCAAAACTATGAGAAACATTCGTACCTACGTGACTTTACGATAGATGCCATAAAATACTTCACAAGCACATAATCTCTAATTTGATTATTTTTGTGGCCGCGGAGTCACGATAGCGTGGGGTGGCGTGACACCCCATCCTAGCTCCGAATCCGATATAACTACATAGATACATTTAATCAAGCCCATTTCCCACAGGGGTAGGCAGCGATCACGTATTTCCACTTGCTACGGACAGAGGACATGTACCCAGAGAGCTTTTTGAAAAAATTGTATTTGTAAAAACTATTTCCTTGGCTTGTGTCCATTTTTTTACGATGCCATTCGAACCAGTTTTTGGAGAGGAACAAATGTTTGTATGGGACCAAGAAGAAAGAACATAAATATCCAAAAAATTGAGTCAGACCTCGCTGGCGGCAGGCGAAACGCTTCATACTAATTGAAATTAAAGTGTGATGTCACATTTTAGGGTTCCGTAGCCAAATGGCAAAAAACGGAACCCTTATGGATTCGTCATGTCTGTCTGTCCGTCCGTATGTCACAGCCACTTTTTTCCGAAACTATACGATTATACTGTTGAAAATTGGTAAGTAGATGTATTCTGTGAACCGCATTAAGATTTTCACACAAAAATAGAAAAAAAAACAATAAATTTTGGGGGTTCCCCATATTTTTTTTCATCAAACCCAAACTTGTGGTCTTCAAAAATGATATTGAGGTTTCTAATATATTTTTTTTCTAAACTGAATAGTTTGCGCGAGAGACACTTCCACAGTGGTAAAACGTGTCGTCGTGTGGAAACTATCATATTAGGGGTTGTCTCTGATGTACGTAAATCATCAATGTGTGTGTGTGAGGCCCCCAGTTTTCTAACTTTGAAATTTCCAAATCTATAGGCTCAAGCCTGAAAGGCGTTTTCCAGCCTGAAATGCAACCCCTTATTTGAAATGGAATTTAGACTTGTTTCAACTATCTTCCTGTATACGAATATGCAAAGCAAATACCTACAGCCTACAATAAAAGCTTGTCTCAATCATTTCTGTAACAATAATAAAGAAAATTGTGTTTTATTCATTTGACTAATCTGGTTTAAGCTACACATGGGGGATTAATAACGTCACGGTGACTTACAGGACCGTGACGTGTCACACATATCATCCAGTGACACGTGTAACATTGCAGGCGTGACAAAGCCACGATGACTTTGCACTGTGACTTTTGGAACGGGATCGTCCAGTCACTGATATCAAAATGTAACGCTTTTCCCCATACCTATCTAGTTTAAAATGCTGTGTTTTGGCTGTAGAACTAATCTGACGCATCATCTCAATGGCAGTACGTGTATGGGGCCAGTATACACAAGAGGTATTATATCAATAATACCTCTTAATAAATAGGTTTACTACGAAGGATAAGTGTATAAATATAGTCTAAACCCCCCTCCCGGATATTCTTCCGTGTATAGAGCGCGAAAGGGACAACTGCAGCTCAGGCCGATCAGACCTTTCAAAAACCAGGCGAAAACGGGTTTCGTAGTACCCTATTTTCTCTTCCAATTATGGACCAATTTTAGTATTTTTTTCACTTCTGTTATAAAAAAAGCTTTGGCTATGTCTCTACGTTTTCTGTTTCTCTTCTGTATTAGTTAAATTAGTTTACTGAGCGCCTGTTTATAGCGCCGAAAAGCGGCGAATTTCGTAGTTTTTAAAGGTCTCCAATTATTAAATAAATAAAATAGGGCCATGTCAGACGTAAGTGTACATTGTATGAATACAAAATATTTACTATTATGTTTATTATCCAGGGAGAAAACGGGGGATTACGTTTGTATGAAGAAATGGCCACCCGCGCATCGTCTTAAGATAAATTCAACTGTCATTTTCCCATATAAACGTACACAATAACGTGCGTATATTACGTAATGCTTTGTTTACGTAATATACCAGCCGGTAATTAATGTCATTCATTTGTTTCACAACAAAAAAATATGATGTTATTGTTTTTAATCTAAGGAAGGAAGGTCAGATGGCAGTCGCTTTCGTAAAACTAGCGCCTATGCCAAATCTTGGGATTAGGTGTCAAAGCGGACCCCGGGCTCCTTTAGGGGCACAACCGGGAATAACGCTAGGAGCATGATTGTTTTTAATCTAAGTAAGTTCATTGCGCCACCAGTTTACTGCATTACGAGTATGATGTCGTGATATTTCATGGCGGGCCTGCATGAATAATGCGCCGGTAATGAGCTCCATTACCGAAGTCAAAGTTATGGTGCCCCCACCCTTCCCCCCCGCCGTTCGTGCACAAGATAGGTACTGTTGCGTAATTTATAATCATAATTATGAATACTATTTATACTTATATCACCCTAGCGATTTTCCAGTTGTGTCTGTGTCTGCCCCAAAGTAACCTGGGGTCCGCTTTGACAGCTAATCCAAAGATTTAGCGTAGGCACTACTTTTACGAAATCGATTGCGATCAAAAGGAAAACTAGACCTTATTGGGATTAGACCGATTTCCATAATTATGATTACTACGACAGTGTTTTATTGATATAGGTAAAATCAGAACGAATCAAAATCAAAAAGGGAATTTTGCTAACGAACTTAACCTATAGGAACCTTTACTCATCACGATCATCAGATTGCTACGAGCTACGCTACGGGGCTTTTTGCTACATGGACTTAAGTTGCTACGGACTACGGCGTAGCACTATGAGCGTAGCGTGGCGGTGGTCTACTTATATGTAATTAATAATTATGTCTTCCATGTCGCTGTCAAGCTGGTCATTCAGCACTCGGCAGAGTGCCAATAGGATATATTTAAGGTCGCGTTTCTCCTGAATGGTTTTGTCTACCATCACTTGATGCCGCCGAATACAGTCCTAGGAATATGTACTCCTTAGTGTGGCAAGTTTGCAAAATGTTTTATGAAGTTACTGAGATTCTCTGAATTAAGTATATATGCAACTCCGTCAATTTAGTTACATCCTCAAATTAACTATTTTATCTTCTAACTGACAATTATTACGGACGGACCAACGTCGCTGTAACTAAAGGAACCTTAGCCTGTCGAACATCTCATGTGATGCATGAATTCATACTAAAATATCCTTATATCATATTTTGGACAAGACAATAACAATCGAAATTATTAATTAAAGTTAATTAACATCTTTAACGCTAATTAAACATGCGATTGAAATTGTTTATACCAATTCCCTTAATGGTCTACGCTGCATTGAAAATGCTACAAAATTAACGATGTCTGGTCATGAGTCATGATTAATTGATAGTTTAATGACAGGAGTACCTAACAATTCAGCACAGGAAATACTCGCAGGCTAAATTAGAATCTTCTTCTTACGTTCTTCTTGAAATAATAATGTATGTCTAATGTATGTATAGGAATAATTTATACAACTTCCCAACGAACACTGATAGGCCCAAGGTTACCAGAAGCACGAGGAAGCTCAGAACAACTTATTACAGACTAGAAAAAGCGAAAAAGTCTTTCTTGGGATATTGTACAAAATTCTACAATAAAATTCCAAAACACATTACAGAACTTACTTACTCTAAATTCTAATCTGCCGTAAAAAAATACACTTATATCAAAAGCATATTATAAGACTAGCTGTTGCCCGCGACTTCGTCCGCGTAGAACTTATACTTAGAAAATATAATGCAAACAAACTTCTACCATCTTAAGGGATGATTTCCGAGGCAAAAACTATTCTTTATCCTTTGAAGGGTCTCAAATTATCTCTATACCAAATTTCATCTAGGTACATGGATTTTATCCAAACTTTCACCCCCTATTTCATACCCTTTTAGGGAATGATTTTCGGGATAAAAACTATCTAAGGTCATTCTTCGGGACTCAAACGACCTTTATACCTAATTTCATCTAAACGGGATTCATCCAAATTTTCACCTCCCATTTCACCCCCTTTGGGAGTGATTTCCGGAATTACAACTATCCTATGTCCTTTCCTAGGACTCAAGCTACCTCTATACCAAATTGTATTAAAATGGGTTCCATCCGAATTTTCACCCCTAATTTCACCCCCTGAGTTATGTTGAGATTGTAGAGGGATGAATTGTTGGTTCTAAGTAAAACCAGACATAGTTTCACCGAAGATGTTGTATTCTCGGTAGATCAAGTATAAAGAACAAGGTATACATTAGCTTATAGTACTTATAGATATTACTCAATTACGTGCGTCAGATGTTGCAGGGCGTAACGTTAAGTTACCGTTAATGTGTTAATTAGGCACATAGTACACCTTCCCCGGAAAGCTACTCTTCACCCCCGCAAACAAGGAAAAAAATGTGACAGACGTAATTTCGTTTAACATTTTTTTTTTATAAACTACTTACTTCTAATACTTAAACTTAGGTAATTATTTATTTTCAAAATACAATTTAGTGTTATTCTTATGAGTTATATATATTTTATTGCATTTTATAATTTTAACATTTGGTGACATATCTTCTATCACCTTATAAGGTCCAGAATAAATAGGGTCTAGTTTATTCCCTACTTGGTTCTTTAAAAGTACAAAGTCACCTGGTTTATATTTTATACAATTAACTTTCTTATCATATGCTATTTTCCTATTAGTTTTACTTAACAATAAATTATTTTTTGCATCTAAATGAGCTCTTTGTAACCTATACTTAAATTCTTTAGGATAACTTTCGTAGTTATAGAGAGGGTCGACAGAGGAAATAAATTTATTTGGTAATGTACATATCTTGCCGAAAACTAGTTCATATGGCGTGTATTGTGTCTCTGAATGTACGGTTGTATTGTATGAAAAACACCAATAACCTAACCAACTGCTCCAGTCGGTACTATTATTACTACATTGAATCCGGAGGTACGCTCCTAGGCTCTTGTGCGTGTTTTCAAGCGCGCCTATAGTTTCGTGATGATAGGCTGTTGAGTGTAACTTATTTACTCCTAATAACCTACAGATTTCAGAAAATACACTAGACATAAATTCAGTGCCTTGATCCGTAATAATATTTTTCGGTACTCCATATCTTAGAATAAAATTATTTACAAACGCTCTACTTACAGATTCAGTGTCTTTTCTTTCCAAGGGGTATGCCTCGACGAACTTACTTAGTTCGCACTGAATTGTTAATACGTACTTATAGTTATAATTATCTACATCTAATGGTCCTACTATATCTAAAGATATCCTTTGGAACGAAGTATCTGGGGTACTAGTTATCATCATTGGTTCCTTAATATATTTGTTAGTATGTTTATTGTATTGACAATGTGCACATTTTTTTACATATTTGATGACGTCATGGCTCATGTTTGGCCAGTAATAATATCGTTTAATATTATTAAGCATCCTGTTTACCCCCGCGTGGCCACTGGTGGGTAAAAGGTGAAAGTCATTTAAAATAACTCTAATTTCGTCTCTATCATATACTTTCGTGACACCTTTTGTTACTAGGATCCTAGGAATATCACATTTATAATTAGCTAAGAATGCATTCACTTCCTTTTCATTTTGTTTGTCTTTTATTAATATAACTTCCTTTATATTTAACTTTTTGCAAAATACTTCTAATTCCCTCGCTAACACGCCTACGGTAGATAACGATCGGGTTATTAGATAAATACACGATTTGCTTGGTACGTACACAAAATTTCCTTTATCGCTTATAATTTCATTTTGACTTATTTGAGTAAACTTGTAATTTGCGCTTAATACAAGTTCTACACAATCCTTAGTGCGCTCAACGTGTGCTCTAATATATTTTAATTCTTCACTATTCCTCGGTAAACGACTCAATGCGTCTGCAGCTACATTGTGTCGTCCCGGGATATATTCAATATCAAAAGTAAATTCTTCTAATGATAACCTGAATTTGGTTAACCTACTCGTGGGATCAGTCATTCCGAAGAGATATATCAATGGTTTATGGTCAGTTACGATTTTAAAAGTTCTACCATATAAATACGGTCTAAAATGTTTTGTAGCCCATACAAAAGCCAAAAGTTCTAATTCAATAATTGGGTATCGAGTTTCGGCTGGCTTCAAATTGCGGCTGGCGTACGCAATTACTTTTCCGTTACTATTTGAGAGCACAGCTCCTAGACCAGTTTTGCAAGCGTCTGTGTGTAAGGTAAAAACGTTACTACTAGAAAAATCTGGATAATCTAAAACTTGTGGACTTGTAAGTGCTCCCTTTAACTTCAAAAATGACGTTTCACATTCTGGAGTCCAGTCAAAAATTGCGTTTTTCTTTGATAATTGATTCAATGGATAAGCGATATTCGCGAAATTAGAAATGAACCGTCTGTAATAATTGGCGAATGCAACAAACCTCTTGACTTCATCTGTATTTGTTGGTCTTGGGTATTTATTTAACGCTTCTACTTTTGCTGGGTCGGGTTCTACTCCTTTTGATGTAATTTTATGTCCTAAATACATTATATCCTTACGTAAAAATTCGCATTTTAAGGGATTAAGCTTGAGGTTAGTGCTCCGAAATCCTTCTAATACTATAGTAAGATTCTGATTATGTGACGTCATAGAATTCCCTATAACAATGCAATCATCTAAATAAATAAAACACTGTTTATAATTTAAACCTGACATGGCTATGGTCATCAGCCTGGAGAAGACACTGGGGCTAGTCCGGAGACCCATAGGAGTTCTCTTCATCTGGTACATCTTGTCAGTCGTGAAAGCTGTGTACTTTCGAGAATCCTTGTCTAAAGCAAGTTGATAATAACCTTGTGAAAGGTCAAGCTTTGAAAAATATATGCTACCTGCGAGAGAATCTAAAATTTCTGTAATATTTGGCAGCGGGAACTTGTCATCTTGAATTTTATTATTTAATTGCCTATAATCCACAACTAATCTCCACTTCTTTTCACCTGACTTGTCACTTTTTTTGGGAACAAGCAAAACGGGGCTGGACCACTCGGAAGTAGCCTCTTCAATAATGTCGTTGTCAAGCATATTTTATATCTGAGTTTTGAGTTCCTTGCGTAAAGCATGTGGTATCCTGTACGGCTTGACGTACACGGGATTTACGTTATCTTTTAATTGAATCGTATGCTCTAGCAAGTTAGTGGTGCTGAGCTTATCACCTGGCAGATGGAAAACATCCGCGTATTTGGCACAAATTTGCTCTATGCTCAACTGTTCTTCTTCATTTAGGTAAGCTTTTAAATTTAGTAAACCTAGCAAAGTCAAACTCGGCGAAGGACTTCAAAGGCTTCTGGAAGAACACCAAGAAACTTAACGTAGGACCCGGGGTCCCTGTGAGCATCGGTGGCGTGGTTGATTCGAAGGACATAGCCAACAACTTTAGAGAGCTGTTCACAGTAAAATCACCTCTTGTAAGTGGACCGCAGGAGGTTTTTGATGGTGGGACCATTGTGGGAGGCAGTACCGTTAGAATATCTGCCAAAGATGTGGCAGTGGTCATTAAGGCTATGCAGCGCGGTAAGTCTCCGGGGCACGATGGTCTCAGCATTGAACATCTCAAATATGCTGGAGTCCATCTTCCTCGCATGTTGGCTATGTTCTTTACGTTGTGCCTGCGACATGCGTATCTGCCGGATCATCTCATGAGGACGGTTGTTGTACCTATAGCCAAGAACAGAACGGGGGACGTGTCTGACATCACAAACTATAGACCCATATCACTAGCTACTATTGCCTCTAAGGTGCTCGATAGCCTGCTTAATGAACAGCTTAAAGTTCACATAAAACTGCATGATGCACAATTTGGGTTTAGACCCGGTTTGTCCACGGAAACGGCGATTGTGTGTCTTAAGCGGGCTGTCGGGTACTACAAGGACAGGAAAACACCGGTGTATGCCTGCTTCTTGGACCTGTCCAAGGCGTTTGACCTGGTTGCCTACCATCTGTTGTGGCAAAAACTAAGCCGTACGACCGTGCCAGCAGAATGTGTTACACTTTTAAAATACTGGTATGGTAACCAGGTCAATCATGTGAGATGGATGAATACAATGTCCGAAGAGTATAAGCTTCAGTGTGGTGTCAGACAAGGGGGGCTGTCGTCGCCTATTCTGTTCAACCTTTATGTTAACCAGTTGATCGAGGAGCTCAGCAGTACGCATGTGGGATGTCATATTGACGGTGTCAGTGTCAATAACATTAGCTACGCTGATGACATGGTGCTGCTGGGTCACTCCATCAATGCAATAAGGCAGCTGGTAAGCAAATGCGAGAGCTATGCAGAGCAACATGGCCTGAGGTACAACTCTAAAAAGAGTGAAGTTGTTATATTTAAAACAAGTAAATATAACCCGACAGTTGTGCCTCCGGTAGTGTTGGGCGGCGTTGCTCTAAAGGTGGCAGACCAGTTTAAATATCTGGGGCATATGGTCACGCTGGACTTGAGAGATGATACGGATATAGAGAGAGAGAGGAGGGCCTTGGCCGTAAGAGGCAACATGATAGCCCGCAGGTTTGCTCGGTGCACGAAAGAAGTTAAAGTCACATTGTATAGGCCTTATTGCCAGACCTTCTACACCAGCAGCCTGTGGGTGAGTCATACGCAGCGTACGTACAATACGCTCAGGGTCCAATATAATAACATATTCAGGATGCTGATGAAACTGCCGCGACACTGTAGCGCGTCGGGTATGTTCGCAGAGGCGCACACTGATGGCTTCCACGCCATCAGAAGGAAGAGAGTTGCGTCTCTGTTGAGCAGAGTGCGCGGCAGTTCTAACACCATCCTGAATATGTTTGCTGAGCGCCTGGACTGCCCGATGACAAAACACTGGGTAAAGATCATCACTGGCCAAATAAGGTAATGATCTTTGCCCAGTGTTGCAAATATGTAATATTAAGTGAGTGTTTGTGTCGATTGTTTTATTATTATTATTGCTTTTGTTTCCTTGTGTTAAAATATGGGTATTTGCCTGAAATAAATCAATTTTATTTTATTATTTTATTTAAAGTGGTTACCCTCTTGACACTATTTTTTCCTGAGTCAAAGTTGCAAATATCAAAACCACCTAAACTGTGCACCTTTAAACTTGATAAGTCTAGATCAACTGTCTCGTCAGACGTATTTAATATTCGTACTGGGATACGACCTTTTTCTGGTTTCGAAATTATACCTGCGACGTAGACACCAGTCTGTATTTCTTCCGCCAATACTACGCAGTCTTCACGCAGTCGTGCGGGTACGTATAGTGTTTATATTCTCTTTGCGGGTACGCGCGTGACAATTTCACAACGCGGAGGAACGCTATGCACATAGTTGTACGAACTCCCTTCAATCGGTATTAAAACGGACTGTTCTCGTTCCTCCAAGGTCAAAATATTGTCTTTATAACTTATAGTTGCATTATAACGCTTAAAAAATGTTTGACCTAAAATTCCATCGGAAAAACACGTCATATTCCGAAAAACATAAAACTTTTCTTGGCAAATGAAATCGTCAAAGTTAAGAGTTAAATAAATAAATCCCTCTGAAACTAAATCTCCACATATGCCTTTGATGGTAATTTTATCTGTCTGTATTTGCCTAAGAAGGTCAAGCCTGTTTTGTAAACATTCGTACTTTATCGTGCATATACTCGCACCGCTATCAATCAACAGACTTAATTTTTCCGTATTACCTATCCTACAGCTAACTGTACTAAAATTATTATAACTAAATATACCATTATTCATGTTATTCACGAAAAAACTGCATGTTATCATTATCGTTGTTATTCTCCGTCGTAGTAGGTGCAGTGTCATCGCATACGTGCTGTACACGTGCTCGCGGTCGCTGTCCGCCGCGCGCTGGCCGCGCAAAATATTGCGGAGGACGTTGTACTGGATCGGGTTGCGAAACATACGGTATATTCGATCTATTTTTAGAATTTGAATAATACTGTGTTCCGTATGTATTCCTACCTCTATAAAACTTAAAATTACCTCTATAATGGGGATAACGGCCATTATTGTTCCTGTAATAATTAAGAGGCTCATCAATGGCTGTCCTAATGGCTTCTGGCAGTGACGTAAACTGCCTAGAAGATATTATGGTACTCAACTTGGGATCTGAGAGTCCATCAGCGAAACGCTTGATAGCTGACTTCTCGTTTATTGGACGTAGTATGTCATACCTACTGTCGTTGCCATCAGCCTGAGATATAGTCAAATTGACAAAAAGATCCTCTATCTCAGCTCCGTACGCTTCTACAGATCGCCGTCCTTGCCTAGCTCTATACAACTGAGACTGAATTGATTCGGCTGACTTTTTGGGCAACAAAAACTTACGCATGTCGATGACTAAGGCTTCTACGCTCAAGTATGACGTTTTTAATCGGAGTTTAGCGCTAGATGAAACTCTTGTTTTTATTACAAAATCAATGAGCGTTTTCTGAGATTCATCGTTAATTAAGGAACTGTACATTAATATACCATCTACTAATTGTTTGGTAACGTCTTCTTGTCCCGTCATGATGGGCAACAAGGCGATAGCCGTTTTGATATCGAACCCTGATTTAGCCATCTTATTCTCCGTTTGAGATTCCGTGTCAACAAAGGCTAATAACGTCTTGATCCTAATATAAATTTAATTAATCTCGTCTACTAATGAATTACTTAACTGTATTTCCGAAGGACTTAACTTTCATTTTTGTTCTTTTAATAGAGACACAATACCCGCAGCTTGGCTAACTAATTGACTTGACTCGTCTAATTTCTTTCTACCGATTTCTTTCTGTCGCCTCTCTGGGCCTAACTTAACAATATTCTCCTTTAATTTATTCAATTGATCACGTAAACTCTGTAGTTCTAGTAACATACTACAAGCCTACACTGCGAAATGGCTATAATATTACATCTCGTATCTAAATAACTCAATTACATTACAATAATAATCTATATAAAAACTTACATTCAAAACGGGCAATGTACCGCGGTAAGTAGGTCATGCTGACGCTGCTCGACGACGTCGGCGCGGCTGGCACGTGTCGCTGGCTCGTGGAACTCGATGTGGCTGCATGTGGCTCCGAGGCTACTACTGCTCTCGATGATGGGCCGGGCTTACCCTGGACACCCCGGAACATGGGCCGGGATAACCCTGGACACCACTTGAAATGGGCCGGGATAACCCTGGACACCTCTTGTTTTGCGAGCCGGGAAACCCTGGACAACGCTCTTCTTTTTATACTGATCTTCGTAATATTTTTTTTCAAGTTTCTTCTTTAATAATTTTCTTGGATCTTCTTAATTTTCTTGCGTCTTCTTAATATGGGATCTTCTTTCTTCAAACAAAACTTGTTACGAAATTCTTCATTGATAATAAGTCTTCATTATTTTATCTCTTCCAGTAACTTCATTCTACTGTTCACTCGTTGTAGCTGTTTCAATTTTTCGTCTTAATTTCTCGCTTGACAGTATGCTTCATTTTCCTTGGTCCGCTGGTAGGGTCGCCATGAGTTATGTTGAGATTGTAGAGGGATGAATTGTTGGTTCTAAGTAAAACCAGACATAGTTTCACCGAAGATGTTGTATTCTCGGTAGATCAAGTATAAAGAACAAGGTATACATTAGCTTATAGTACTTATAGATATTACTCAATTACGTGCGTCAGATGTTGCAGGGCGTAACGTTAAGTTACCGTTAATGTGTTAATTAGGCACATAGTACACCCCTTAGGGGATGATTTCTGGGGTAAAAACTATCCCATGTCCTTTCCCAGGACTTAACCTATATCTACACCAAATTTCATCAAAATAGATTACATCCAAATTTCAACCCCCCCCCCCCCCCCTTTTCACCCCCTTAGGGGATGAGTTCCGGGATTAAACCTATTATATGTCCTTCGCCGGGACTCAAACTATTTATATACCAAATTTCATCTAAATCGGTGCAGCGGTTTAAGTAGCTCCATACAAATTTCCACCCCCAATTTCAGCCCCTCAGATATAAAAACTACCCTTTGTCCTTCCCCGGGGCTCATTTTATCTAAATCGGTTCAGCGGTTTAGGCGTGAAGAGGTAACAGACAGACACACTTTCGCATTTATAATATTAGTATGGAAGTATGGATTATTAGTATGGATAGTATGGATTATTTCCGCTTGTCTTCCAAATAGAGGTGTAGCTGTAGACTCACTTCAAAAGAAAGAAGAAACGAAAAACTCATTCAAATATCTCAAAAAATTACGAAGCTACAACCGTTTTAATGTCGCTTGTTAGAGTAAGAAAACGATCAGGGACCGTGACGTCACGATCCTCGAGCGTCATAGTAAAAAACAATCGTTTCATTATAAAGGTGCGTTTTGCGGAAAAGAGACGCAACAAACCCCCTCTTAAAACTTTATACACTTATAACTTAGTGATTACCTATATAGCCTCTTGCGTTGTTTTTTTTTCGAGATAATACAACATTATGATTATTTTGTTTAATGTCTACATCCCTATTTTCGATAAGATAAGATAAAATAAGATTTCTTTATTGTCAGAACTGTGTACATTTAGTTGTTTTGGGTAAAATAAAGTCCAACAGCTTGCCCATTTCGGACGTAAAATATTAAACTTAAAGCTAGTCAAATATACTAAAACAATAACAACAATAGTATTTCCAAATAATTTTGACCATATTCACACATAAAATATTAATTTAGATCTATCCAACATCCGTATTTTCTTTTAAACCACGAACTTCGGAATTCGAAAATATTCGGGTATCTCTATCTCTATCGCACTAACAAATGACAGGAATGCAGAGGGCCTACCGCGAAAGGCATTCAAGGTTTCCCCTCTGTGTCATACTTACAAGTTCGTACATAAGTGCGACAGAGAGGGAAAACTTCGAATGCCGTTCGCGGTAGGCCCTCAGATATACGAACTTCGAGTTTCGGTTTTCGGTGGTTTGGCTGAATACGCAAAGAGCGCGCGCGTGTGCCATTCAAAAAAACCAAGTTTATATTGTTCGAATTTGTTGTTACATTTGTACAAATTACGCCTTAATTCGACATTTGCGCATATAAGTTCGCATATCAAAATCGATTAATTTTATATTTGCTTTTGGTACCTATGTGTCTCGTCAATGTATATCGTAGACCGGATTAAAATTATTAATAGGCGAAAGAAAGGCAAAGCAATTCCGCCATTTTGTCCGTAGTATTTCTTATTACTGTGATTTTGACGTTTCTTTTAGCTGACAGATGTGGCGGCGATATACTTTAAGAATAATAAATGAAAAATTAAATGAAGTCGTATATTACGTAAAATAAATTAATTGTCGCAGTCGGATAAAAACTATCCTAAGTTGCAGCTGGAATAATTATGTACCTATATAAAATGTTTCATATTTTTCCGTCCATGGGATGCTGAGAACATTCGTACCACAGAAAGCTTAGTTTCAAACTGGCTGATTCTTTTTTTAATTTAGAGATTTATTATAAGTGGAGATAAACGATTACATCATGCATAGGGATATTTGGCAGTGATAAAGTCCTGCACTAGAAATCTATCGCAAAATACCTAAGTAAATAGACTTTCTACTAGCAATGTAATTTTATAATACCTACTCTGATACTGAAATTATATATTGTATAGGTACTGTTTTGAAAAAATGATACCTCGCCGAGTTTTTTTACGCCGGTTCTTCTCGAGGCAGAGGTTTTCTTTCCAAGCGGTCGGTGGTAGTTTATCGACATTCATAGGTGCATGTAATATGCCTAAATTGAAGAATAAATCACTTTGACTTTGACTACTCATTGGATTACGTGTGCACATCATTACCTACTACCTAGTACCTATGTACCAATATAATCGCAACAGCTACCTATATTGGTGTGTGGCGAACAGGGGCACTGAAACTAGAAGCCAAATGCATCCATTGGCGATGGAACGATAACCTCCAAATAGTCCCGGCTCACGGAAACGGCTTCGTTTCAACCATCGTTAAGGTTATCTGATTATGGCAGTCGTGGTTCAATTTGTTACGGTCGAGGGGGGATATTTGGGCGGATATTAGAGGTTAGTTATCTGTAAAATATAAGTATATCTAATAACTAGACGACGTCACCACTGCAGGATAACTACCTAGTTGACAACTGCTAAGAAAAATCAAATTAACCGGCTCATGATCTGATTGCTGCTAAAGTAAAAGTATGTCACCAATTGGAAGGCCTAGCTGGTCATTGATGATATATGTCATTAAAATAATGACTAACTAAACTAATACCTACCTGCTGCAAGATTATTTTAATTTAATTGATAGAAAGAAGTCTCTATATAAGCTTGGTAAAATCGGTATGAGTAGAAAGTTCTGTCGTTTTAATGGAGTGCCATCAAAATAGCAGAGTTCCATTCGATTAGATTGGCGTACTCGTATAGGTGCCAGTGGCGTGGCATCCGTAGAACTCGGCTCCCACCAGATTGATTAGGTATTCTAGAGATTTGAGCAAAATCCAAAGCGCCCATATTAGCTACAAAGATCTTGAAGAAAATGTAAACATAGTTAACACCATCTTCCCACATATGTTTATGACGCCACGCCACTAATACTAGTAGGTTAGTTATCTACCTACTATTAAACCTATAGTTTGTTTTTAAGAGACTGCGGACCCCTTGGCTACTATTTAGAACGTTTACAAAATAGTCGCTTAAAACCAGCCAGTGTAATTCTGACCTCCGATTATACGTTGTTTGTTACAAATCTCGGAGTCAAGATATATTAGGAACGAGCTGACGATCCGTTAAACTGAAGCAGATTGCGAATGGCTGTAGTTATAGCGGTTTCATAGACGATTTATCAGTAACTTTGACAAGCAAAACAAGGTATCTATGTCATAGGCCTGCCTTTAGTCAACATTTACCTAATCTGTAATGTTCTATTCTGAATTTTTGGCAAGGTTGGGTTGGCACTTTACCAAATTTATGTATTATGTAAACCTCAAGACGTTGATTCCACTGGTAAATCCATAGTTCCGTACTAATAAATAGTAACTTTGTCTGTCGGTTACTTTTTCAGGCTTAAACCGCTAAACTGCCATCAATACCCACTTGTTGTCCTAACTACTTTGCTAATTATTATTAATAAATACAATAGGTACAAACTAGAAAAAACTTTTGATGATGAACTTGAATAAGAGTAAGATATACTAAGTGAAAAAACTCTAGACAGCGAAAGTAAATCAGTAGGGCTTCACATGAACTCAAACAAAACTAAAGTCATGCTCATGACAAATCACGAAAGAAAACAGATATGCATATCGGGAAGGCAGATAGAATATGTAAATGAATATCTTTACCTTGGAAAGCAAATGTCTTTCAACGCAAATTGCAATGAAGACGAAGTAGCTAGAAGAATCAACTGCAGCTGGAAGAAATTTTGGGCACATAAAGAAATCCTTAAAGGAGCCTACCATTTATAATTCAATAAAACCGTAATGGATACATGTATTCTACCTAGCCTGACATATGGGAGCCAATCCTGGACATACACAAACAAAATTAAACATAAAATTACAACATGTCAACGATCCATGGAGAGAAGTTTATTAAAGTTAAGGAGAATACACAAAACCAGAAATGAAGATATAAGAAAACGTACAAAAATAACAGATGCTCTTCAGCAAGCACTGTGTCTTAAATGGAAATGGGCAGGCCATATCGCCAGAAATAAGGAGAAAAGATGGGCCCTGGAAACAACAAAATGGTCAGGGCCGAAAGGCAAAAGAAGGAAAGGCAGACCACGAAGACGTTGGACCGATGACATATCTGAGATCGCCGGACCTAGCTGGATGCAGTTGGCTAAAGACCGAGAGAAATGGCATGACATGGAGGAGGCTTTTACCCGAACGGGGTCCATATGAATTCAAAAAAAAAATACAAATAAGAAAGAAATTGTTGTATAAAACATAAAATAACACAACTTTTAGATTTAGTACATATGTACTAACACTAACAATATGGAATAAATAAAGCTTAAAAAAAAAAAAAACTAAGTGAATTCAAAATATCTACTTTATATAACTAGGTAGGGTATACTTAAAATTTTGTTTGCTCCTGGGTATGTAGTAGCTTAGATGACGGCGGAGTCGGGAAACGCAATAGTCGCGGTGTGGCGCGCCTGTAAACGCGGCCTAAGAGCGACTGCCCGGACTGGCAGAAGGTCATAGGATAGAATCCTGTTCGATTGGATTATTCCCCTTTGATTAATAGGTAAAGTTGGTGACTTGTTAACAGTTGAAAACCACCGCGTTCTAATAAAACCTTAAAAAATGCTTCGTGTGTTAAGTTTATGTGCCTGGGCGACTGAGCTCTGCTCGGGTGAAAACAGAGAAATGACGGAGTAAAGTAATTTTTCCAGACATAAGACCTAGCTAGATCGATAATTCGCGTCCGTAAACCCCTATATTCCAAATTCTATCGAATCCCTATATTCCAAATCCTATATAACGACGTAACCTTAGTCGTTAGGTTAGACGTATTACCTATATTTATATACAAATATTCAATTCAATTCAAATCATTAATTTTTGAAACACGAAGGTATGGTAGGGTATCAAAAAAAAGGTCTCACTGTGTTTTTCCACAATTGGCATAAATAATTCAATTGAACTTAAAATTACGACATCAGTACGATCAAAATTCTTATACTTACATTAAAATTAAAAGTCAAATACCTAAAAAACTAATCCCCCCCCCCCCCCCTCTGCTTCTATTCCTGACTGTACCAATTTATTTTTTTAGAGTACGCTGGCATGGGGCGTGGCAAGGAGCCAGAGATCCCCACAAGCAACCCCATCGAGGCCAAGAAACATCGAGATGAGTCATCAGGGCATCTCAAGAACGGACACTACCAGAGGGCACTCAATTCGCTGAACAAGGTAGACAATAATATAAAATACAAATACTCTTATACACACCGCCTAAAATGAAAACGAGGTATATATACAGGCTGTCCATCATCATCATATCAGCCGAAAGACGTCCACTGCTGGACATAGGCCTCCTCCAAAGAGTGCCACAATGGCCGGTCCTGCGCCACATCCAGCGGACTCCCGCGACCTTTACCAGGTCATCAGTCCACCTTGTGGAAGGCCTACCCACGCCGCGCCTTCCGGTACGTGGTCGCCACTCGAGAACCTTTCCATCATACTACGTAATAAAGAGCGATCCCTCTCAGACAACCTTTGGGTAAAAATGTCTATAAGTAATTAACCTTTGGCCTTCAAGAAAAATTGGCAATGATATTGAATCAATTGTAATCTCAAACATGGTCTAATTTTCCTTTGGATTGGACGGTCAGATGGCAGTCAATTTCGTAAAACCAGTGCCTACGGTTAATCTTGGGATTATGTGATAAAAATGACCCCGACACAACACGGACAACGCGGAAACAAAACAAATGCAACCTGTTCCAAATTAGAATGACTGAAATTCAATTGAAAAGGATACATAAAATAAAAAACCGGTCAAGTACGAGTCTGACACGCGCACCGAGGGTTCCGTACAAACTTTCATACACCATACCCGTCATGTCAGGACCCCATTCATTCTTGAACAATCTTAAACAGCTCATACCTAGTAAAAGTTACCGTTGCAAAGCGCCTTCTGCATTTTGGTACTAACAACTTATACTAGTAATGTTTGTTTATCAGCGATAGCTTTTTATCACGCGTACCGATTTCAATTATTTATTTTTTATTGAAACAAGGAACTTTAACGATAACTTGATAGGAATTTGAAGATATAAAATTTCATACAAAAGTAAGTAAATTACAAATTGAATTAAGAAATTATTTTTGATAAATAAAAAAAAATAAGCTAGATAGAGATATCGTTTTATTTTTCCTGTATTATTTATGTGACTCTTAATCATATTTAATTATTTCAGAATTTTCGCTTCGTGAACTTTGGAGATAAAGGGGGAGGTAATTTTTTTTCTACATTTTCCTTAATAAATCAATATTTAACAACTGTAGAAAAAAATAAAAACTGTTTTAGAAATTGCAACTCAAGCCCTTTCATATGATACCCCACTTGATCTGTTTACTAGATTTTGATTTCTTAACCCCCCTCATATTCGTCATTTAAACAGAAAATAAAAATGTTTATTTAATTTTTTTAATTTTCCATACGCATGCCTTAACCCTTCAAATTGATAGCTTAAGTAGTTCCCGAGATATTTAACGTTGTGACAGATGGACGGACAGACGGACAGAGTCGCACCCATAAGGGTTCCTTTTTTACCTTTTTGGTACGGAACCCTAAAAACGTAACTAAGCGTTTCAAAACTCCGGCAGCACCTCGTCGTCGCCACAAATACATTACTTTGAAATAAGGTGTAAACCCTAAATGAGCTAGAGGTTCACTTTGTCACCTAATCCAAAGAATTGGTGTAGGCATTCGTTTTACGAAAGCGATTGCCATCTGACCTTCAAACCCAGAGGCAAAACTAGACCTTATAGGGATTAGACCAGTTTCCTCACTGTGTTTTCCTTCACGGAAAAGGTGAAGGTAAGGTGTAAAAGTGTAACAAACATAATATTAGGGAGTTGCATATTAGGATATCTTACCAAAGAAAGGTAAGGTGTCAGTTATTGTGAGGTTAGTGTTCAATGCATGAAAAGGATTAAAACATGATTAAAAAAATTAAATGGCGACGTTTGTAATTTAACTACCTATAACTTGTGTATTTTTATAAACCGTTAGTTATAGGAAACGACTTTTAGAATGGTTATAAAAATAATACTTAATCATTTTAATGTCTTTCATGTATTCATATGTGCATCTAAATAAGTAACTTGAGTGTATTTTTATAAACCGTTAGTTGTAAACGACTTTCACGAGGGTTATAGCATTTTTATAATCATCTGAATGTCTTTTATGTACCTATTCATATGTGTATCTAATGCCCCATTAAATCAGTTCGTTTTTATTACCTACTCGTAAAGTATTTTAGGATCACGTTCAGATCATACCGTCGCTGAAAAATAAGACCGCCATACGTGCTCGCTTCGGGCTCCCGCATGGCCCACTAGCGAGTGGCGAAGTGGGTGCGAAAACACATTTAGTCACTATGGCGACAACAGCTCAGGCGTCAATACCATCGCCTATCCACACAATCCGCGTTACGTAAGGAAAATGGACAGCAACGATAACGCCAAGGCATTGGCGCGGTCCATCCTTGGACCAGCCAAAGACGCTGATTTCCTCGCAAGCTTCGTCCGAGTCGGCATAGCTGACGAGGAAGAAGAGGACGCAGCTCCAAAAGCATCAATCAGTAAAAGAGCGCCTCAATCCGCTGATAAGAGCCATGAAGCAGTCGAGGAAGAGAAACACTCGGCGAAGGAGAGGAAATCCTCCCCTAAACCGAGAAAAAAGAGTGGTAAACGCAAGCCGAAGCGCGAGAGAAGGAAACGAGAGGAAGAACTATACACGGACAAGGATCGAGCCGCAGCTGTCGTGATGGGCTCCAAGGATATCAAGCAGTCTCTGAGCATGAAGGACAAGGCGGAGAGAAGCAGCGCTTTACAACTGCCAGAAGAAGCCGATTCTGGGACCCTTCTTGCCCTTGCTAGAGCTGAAATGACTAGGGAGAGATTTAGAACCGCCATCACTTTTGTGAACAAGGTATAATTAGGCTAGGTAAAATTTTCATAACACTCAGGTACCTACTTATTCTACAGGTTAGCACTAACTGATCGCCGACTGATTATTACACCACATAGCCACCACACTACATGTCAGGCTGTTCAAAAGGATTAATCATTACAGCTCTGTTTTGTGAAAGTAAAGGGCTTCCAAAATGTGGAGATAAAGAATAGTGCAGACCGGAAAATCTAATTAGGATTTTTCTCTTTGACAGGCTATAGAACTGGCTCCAGAGGAGAAGGCAGCGTACGTAGCCCGCAGCAAATGCCATCTGCTCCTGGGGGAGCCCCGGTCCGCCCTGGCCGACGCCGAGACCGCCCTGGCCCTGGACCCGAAGCACGGGAAGGCGCTGCTCCATAAGGCCGAGGCGCTGTACTACTGCGGGGAGTTTGAGATGAGTCTGGTGCATTACCACAGGGGCTTGCGCGCGAGGCCTGACTTGAACGAGTTCAGGCTTGGAGTGCAGAAAGCACAGGTATAAGTTTGTCATATTTTAAAGCTTGCTTTTTGTTGCGCAAACGAGTGCGGGGTGAGGCAGGGGGGGTTGAGTTCGCCTCGCCTCTTCAATTTGTATGTAAACCGGTTGCTCCAAAAACTAACTGCTACCAGGGTCGGCTGTTCGGTTGATGGTGTTTTTATAAACAACATTAACTATGCGGACGACATGGTCTTGTTGTGCCCTTCGTTCAGTGCGCTGCGTGACTTGCTGCGAGTTTGTGAGTCATATGCGGAGGCTCACGGACTCAAATACAATGTAAGAAAAAGCGAGTTCCTAATTTTCAGGGTTGGTAAGAAACCTTACGAGGATGTGCCCCCGGTGACTTTGTGTGGAACTCCCTTGACTCAGGTAAAACATTTTAAGTATTTGGGTCACTGGGTCTCTGAGGACATGAGTGATGGCATGGACATAGAGAGAGAGCGCAGAGCGCTGTCCGTGCGGTGCAATATGTTGGCTCGTAGGTTTGCACGTTGTAGCGACGAGGTTAAGTTGACGTTGTTTCGAGCCTACTGTCAGTCTTTCTACACGTGCAGCCTATGGGTCAATTTTACTAAGCGCACGTACAGTGCACTGCGCGTGCAGTACAACAACGCGTTCAGGGCGCTGTTCCGGCTGCCGTGGAGCTGCAGCGCGTCCGGCATGTTCGCCGTGGCGCGCACCGACGACTTCCACGCTATCATAAGGAAGCGTTGTGCCTCCGTGCTTACCCGCCTGCGCACGACCACAAACAGCATCCTGAACGTGTTTGCTGACAGGTGGAACACACCCGTGATGAAGAGGTGGTTGGCCCTTCACGGTCCTAGTTATTAGTAGTTTAGTTAATTCTTTTAGTTATGTTTATTATTTTAAAATTCAAAATTTCCTTTGTTATCATTTTTGCTTTTATGTATATACCCACCTATGTGTAATACCTATGGATATGAATGTCTGAAATAAATTGCTATATATTTATTATTTATTTAAAACAAACCCGATTAAAGAATACCGAAAAAATAAACCCACACATGACAGTCACTGTAAGACCAAATTCGAATGAGACTGGTCATTGTACCATGGGAGCTTTGAGTGGTTGCTGAAACTGAAAGTTCCGTTTGGAAGGCAGGTTAAGCCATAGCTTTGATTTTTTACGTGAATTCTAAATATTCAATTTATTTCAAGTTACCCATGCTCAGTCATGGACAAAGTCTCAATCCTCCTAATCCTAATACGGTCTAGTATCCTAAGTGAGAAGGTCAGATGGCTGTAGGTAATTCTTGGAATTTGATGGCAAGCGTATCCCTGGGTTTGAAGCAATAGCTAAGGATGTCACCAATAAAACGATACAATGAAATTGCAAAGAAATCACTCAGAACCATAATCACTTAATTTCAGGAAGCCATAGAAAACACGATAGGCGCCGTCAAACCCGTGAAGAAGCCGACCAAACGCGCCCGCTCCAAGTCCGCCCGCCCCGTCCTCGGCCAACTCATGTCCGACAAGCTCTACCTCGAGAACCTTCTGAAGAACCCCGACCTGGCCATCGCATATCGTAAGAACAACATCGTGACGCAGCAGGCAGAGGAAGCCTTGCGGTTCTTGGAGAATAGGGAGGAGTTCTGGAGACAGCAGCAGACGTTGTAATGATACAACCATAAATTTGACTACAATAACGTAAACCCTCATAGATCACACCAGTTGAGCGCCTGGTTCTGTTAAAGAAACCAAGGTAGTCTTCTGCTCCAACTCCGCCCGCCCCGTCCTCGGCCAACTCATGTCCGACAAGCTCTACCTCGAGAACCTTCTGAAGAAACCCGACCTGACCATCACGGATCGGAAGAACGACATCGTGACACGACAGGCAGACGAGGCCTTGCGTTTCTTGGAGGGAGGAGTTCTGGAGACGCTGCTTTCTCCAGAACGTTGTAAAGACACAACCATTATGAACAGTTGGCTACAGTAACCTATACCTAGATCGCCTCAGTTGAGCGCCTAGTTCTGTTAAAAAAACTAAGATACTTAGGTAGTCTTTCGCTCCGCAAGATCCGCTAGTGCAGTGCCGGTAGCGTTCAGCATTGGAATTCAGTTTCAATCACTTTTGTATACATTGCAGAACTATTACACCTACTCGTATAGCTAAGGTAGAGAAAATGCTCGTATACATGTAACTTGAGTTTTAGGATCACTATTAACTAAGTAAATATACGAGTATTACTCGATTCTCGATTTCGATACTAGAAAAAGCTCATCACATTATGTTAAGTATTACGTAGGTATTTTTAAGTTGTACTGTATAATTGTTATGCTGCAACGACAGGGGACCAGGCCCTCTCATTAATATTGATGACTAGCTGTTGCCCGCGACTTCGTCCGCGTAGAACTTATACTTAGAAAATATAATGCAAACAAACTTCTACTTACCATCTTAAGGGATGATTTCCGAGGCAAAAACTATTCTATATCCTTCGAAGGGTCTCAAATTATCTCTTTACCAAATTTCATCTAGGTACATGGGTTTTATCCAAACTTTCACCCCCTATTTCATACCCTTAGGGAATGATTTTCGGGATAAAAACTATCTAATGTCATTCTTAGGGACTCAAACGACCTTTATACCAAATTTCATCTAAACGGGATTCATCCAAATTTTCACCCCCCCATTTCACCCCCTTAGGGAGTGATTTCCGGAATTAAAACTATCCTATGTCCTTTCCCAGGACTCAAGCTATCTCTATACCAAATTGTATTAAAATGGTTTCCATCCGAATTTTTACCCCTAATTTCACCCCCTTAGGGGATGATTTCTGGGGTAAAAACTATCCCATGTCCTTTCCCAGGACTGAACCTATATCTACACCAAATTTCATCAAAATAGATTACATCCAAATTTTCACCACCCCTTTTTCACCCCATTAGGGGATGATTTCCGGGATAAAACCTATTATATGTCCTTCCCCGGGACTCAAACTATTTATATACCAAATTTCATCTAAATCGGTGCAGCGGTTTAAGTAGCTCCATACAAATTTCCACCCCCAATTTCAGCCCCTCAGATATAAAAACTACCCTTTGTCCTTCCCCGGGGCTCAAACTATCTGTATACCAAATTTCATCTAAATCGGTTCAGCGGTTTAGGCGTGAAGAGGTAACAGACAGACAGACACACTTTCGCATTTATAATATTAATATGGAAGTATGGATTATTAGTATGGATAGTATGGGTTCTTCCCGCTTGTCTTCCAAATAGAGGTGTAGCTGTAGACTCACTTCAAAAGAAAGAAGAAACGAAAAACTCATTCAAATATCTCAAAAAATTACGAAGCTACAACCGTTTTAATGTCGCTTGTTAGAGTGAGAAAACGATCAGGGACCGTGACGTCACGATCCTCGAGCGTCATAGTAAAAAACAATCGTTTCATTATAAAGGTGCGTTTTGCGGAAAAGAGACGCAAGAAACCCCCTCTTAAAACTTTATACACTTATAACTTAGCGATTATACGAGTATAGCCTCTTGCGTTGTTTTTTTTCGAGATAATACAACATTATGATTATTTTGTTTAGTGTCGACATCCCTATTTTCGATAAGATAAGATAAAATAAGATTTCTTTATTGTCAGAACTGTGTACATTTAGTTGTTTTGGGTAAAATAAAGTCCAACAGCTTGCCCATTTCGGACGTACAATATTAAACTTAAAGCTAGTCAAATATACTAAAACAATAACAACAATAGTATTTCCAAATAATTTTAACCATATTCACACATACAATATTAATTTAGATCTATCCGACATCCGTATTTTCTTTTAAACCTCGAACTTCGGAATTCGAAAATATTCGGGTATCTCTATCTCTATCGCACTAACAAATGACAGGAATGCAGATATACGAATTTCGAGACCTTCGAGTTTCGGTTTTCGTGGTTTGGCTGAATACGCAAAGAGCGCGCGCGCGTGCCATTCAAAAAAACCAAGTTTATATTGTTCGAATTTGTTGTTACATTTGTAGAAATTTACGCCTTAATTCGACATTTGCGCATATAAGTTCGCATATCAAAATCGATTAATTTTATATTTGCTTTTGGTTGTCTCGTCAATGTATATCGTAGACGGGATTAAAATTATTAATAGGCGAAAGAAAGGCCAAGAAATTCCGCCATTTTGTCCGTAATATTTCTTATTAGTCTGTGATTTTGACGTTTCTTTTAGCTGACAGATGTGGCGGCGATATACTTTAAGAATAATAAATGAAAAATTAAATGAAGTCGTATATTACGGAAAATAAATTAATTGTCGCAGTTGGATAAAAACTATCCTAAGTTGCAGCTGGAATAATATTATACCTATATAAAATGTTTCATATTTTTCCGTCCATGGGATGCTGAGAACATTCGTACCACAGAAAGCTTAGTTTCAAACTGGCTGATTCTTTTTTTAATTTAGAGATTTATTATAAGTGGAGATAATGACTGTACCTACATAAGTAAATAAATATGAAACATTCTAATTTTGCCATTGTGGAATATTGTGCCCAGTGAGACCCACATAACTATTTACTTCACGAATATTGTTTAGATTTCGTTCGCTTCGTTAGAAGCGTCAAGATATCGAAATAATGCTATCAAATACACTCGCGGACAATGAATACGGGTCGGTAAAATACTGTCATATTTCCTAAAATAGTGCAGGGTTGTACAGTTTTTTTAATCCTGTCAAGATCGTTATTTAATTATACATGTAAACTGCAAAAATAACAGTAACAAAAGAAAGTACCAGGTAACTTAAATCGGACTCGTAAAAACCCATGAAAAAAACAACGTTAACGGAGCGAGATATCGCATCGTCATCTTTGGACGTTGATATTTTTATAATAGGATCCCGGAAATTGCTAATACAGTTGGGTACTCGTATTAAAAATACTATACTATGTTAATAACTAGTGTTAAATATAAAAAAAAAAAACCTATTGCGGTTATTTAATTTAGGGTGACCCGTACTCATTGTCCGCGAGTACATGTACATTGAATGAAAATTGGTCCATAAAAAATATATCAAACAGCGTGATGATGATTTGACAAGCTCAATTTCCTCGTAAATTAGCTATTCTAAATGGGGTAACATTGTAGCAAAATTAAATGATAGTTTTCGCAAAAAAAATGTCGATCACGAAGTGTAGGTATAATGATAATGTTTACAGCCGTATATTATGAGATGATTACCTCAGCACAGGAAGTGCGCGTTTTTGTTGGGTACATATAAAATATCGGTCTGACGGGCGTGCCCCGCAGTTAGCGTCAGTGCTGCAAACATGGTTTACTATATTTTCACCGTGTTCGTTTTTGCGACATCCCGAGTAAGTACACTACCTAAGTATTTATTTACAGGATAGGTGTATATTAAAAGAACTGAAACTAAACTTAACTTGGGACGGGTTAGGTATCTTATCTTATCTAGGTGAGGGCCCTTTCGGATAAACTTCGACCCAGTGGGATCTTTTGTGCATTTGCCCTCTCCTTTATACCTGCTCCCAGGCTTGCTCCATCATTTCCACAAAGCGGATGATGTATCACCGGGAGCACCTTGAATTCCTTTGGTTGCGGGTATTCTTTGTCTGGCAAGGGCATGACATTCATGGGTTAGGTACAGTCGCCATCACATACATAGGTACACTATAGGTGTTCAAAAATATCGGCACATGCACCCTAATGCCTTGAAAATAGAGGTGTGTTCCGATGTTTGTGACGTGCTTGTTTGCTCCGATTTATGTGATGGCGACTGTACCTACCTACGTAAAGCACATTTTACAGGCGAATAAACGGTAAATATGGCGTCGGCAGCTGTCATCCCATGGAAAAGTGACAAAAACCATGAAATCATATCAAAATGATATAAGGCACAAAATAATACTTCGTTTAAGGCCTACAAGAGTCTTTAGACAATTTGCTCGTATGGGTCACATTCGTTACAAAAAAAAACGTAGATGATGTAAGGCCTTTAACGATGGACATTTTGTTCCACCCATAAACGCACATAGGTAACTTACGATACTTAGGGACCAATTTTATCTCTTTTTAATGCTAGGACTTTTACCCCAAAGAAAGCGACGAGAATCTACCTATGTTTTAACGCACCATTCTGAAAATTGTGTGCATATAAAATGCATACAGTTTTTGAATCACGGTTTTGTCAACAAATGTGTACAGTAGGTACTTATTGGTCATAGTGTAACGAAAATTTGAAATAACTGGGTCAAATCAAATAGCCTAACTAGTCTAAGCCAGTTGGAATCAGTCCGCCACTGCGCTGACCCTGGTCGAAATCAATTGAAACGGCGCGAATAAAAGCCTTGTTATTATAGATGCTCGCGGCCGCGGAGGATGACATAACGTCGTGCTTGGAATTGTTCAAACCCGAGGTAAGGACCATTTATTTAATCGTACGGCAAAACATAATTTGAGAGCAATCAGAGTATAGCTTTGAGGTTGTTAAGCCAGGCAGCTATGTCAGGTGTCAGAGCGTGCAAATCTTCAGCAAGTCCAGGGTAGGAGTGAAGAGGACAGCGCCGGAAGATGTGCTCAGTGGTTTGATCTTCCTGTCCGCACTCGCAGAGTGGAGAATCCTTCCACCCCCACTTATGCTATTGAAGGTATTGCAGCGTCCATGCCCAGTTCGCAACCTGTTCAGGCGGCACCAAAGTTTGCGAGGGAGATCGAACCCTTTTGGTTTGATGTTGGGTTAGTAAGGTCAGAGACACCTTTCCCTGCCGTGACTGAGGCCCATTCAGCTTTCCACCTCTCTGTGATATTAAAGCCATTTAGAATTTGGGCTGTAGCACAGGGCGGGTTATTCGTAAGGACCATGAAGGTGGCGAACAAGCAAACGACCCGCTGCTGCTATGCGGACACCGTAGAACCCTTCCAAATTCCAGAGTCACACGCCCGTTGAGAGGCATATGCAGGTCACTCTCAACAGTCTCTTGCATTCTCAAGAGTCATCTTTCGCTCATCTCCGAGGTATCAAAACACCCGATCACGCTCACACAAAGGAAAGGAACTCGTGCTATGCGGCGAGCTCTTGAGCAGACATCGATTTTGTTGGATACCATACTTAGCCATTATTTATTCTGTGGAAGATGTACTCGTACCTACAGTAGGTAACACTGCTTTGAGACAAGCGCGGAGGCGTGGTGCGGCATTCACAAATCTTTGCTTACATTAAGGCACCGTAGGTTCATGGTCTTCTCTCCCTCTCGCTGAGCATAAGCGTGAGCAAGATGGAAGTGCGTGTTCCGGAAGCGCGGATATCATGTTTTTTGACTTTGATTTTTTGTGAGTTTAAATAATTAAAAAAAATAATCACTACTTAAGTTCCCTCATACATGACATTGCCGATTTTTAGAACTAATTTCAATAGGTTTAGCTTTAGTGCTTAATTTGTTACTAATGTTTTATCTATTTCAGACTTATGTTCGTGATTTTTTTCTATCGAGCGAAAATTGCATGGTCATGTTTCGAATCACTAATCTCCCTGCAGAAAAGCCTCAAGACTATTCGTATTAATTTGAAACCATATTATTATAAACAGACGCATTATATTGTTTCAAAACTCTGTTCGCTTAACTTCGCTGAAACTACGGCGCCTTAACTTATCACCATAGCTTATGGACGCCCTCGACTAGAGAGAATTATTTATTAATTTAAGAATATTTAAGTCATTTTACCTACTTAAGTTCCTATTTATTACTATTCGTAAATAACGTGTACTTACTTTCCTCACCAGAATATAGAACAAAACTGCTGCGAAATCTCGGATATCTCAGAGAAAGAACACTTTGAATCCTGTAAGACCGATGGCGAATGGGAGGTAAGATAACATAGCACAAAAAATATTGTACCGACCTATCTGAAGTGAGTATAGTACGTTGCTCTAGACTCTCTAGAGACTAGAGGCTAGAAACTAGGCAATAGACGGACGAGTGAGTTCGAGGTCCAAGCCGAAGTAGAGGATATCGAAAAAGACGAGTCCATCTGTTGCATTTTTCACACTTTTATAAATTTAGATTAAGTGAAATTGTGATGAAGAGTCATAATACTACGCCGGAGCGCGGCGTGCTCTGATTGGTCAAATAGCGGTTCCAACTAAGTAGGTAAGTAGGTAGCCTTCTAAAACTTGTTGGCCTGTTCAAATTCATAGAAGTCCTATTTGTACACTCAGCGTCAAATACTCTGTAGCAGTCAAAGTGGCCAAATAGTTCGATACACCATACTAAATATATGGTGTACCGAACTATTTGACTACTTTGGTTGCTACAAAGTATTTGACGCTGAGTGTACAACGTACAGCTAATTATATATTTAGACCATCTATCGCCGCATTTCCGAGCAGTGGCGTGAAAATTGTATTTTATTTGTAGAAAACAAGTGAATGTAATATTGATACATAATATAACCCGCAAGCGTTAATTGAGACCTCATTCGTATGACGTTAGTACGCGCTCGAGTCTCAAGTTAACTCTTGCGGGATATACCGTCATATTTTTATTGCACTCAAATCCATCCATCCAAATAATTTCAGTGCGAAAACGCTAAATGCGTCTTAGAGAAGTCGGGTATATTGAGTGGCGACACTATAGACGACAAGAAAACCATAGAACTGCTGGAGAAGATCAAAGAGAAACGTCCGGAGAGCAAGGCCATGGTCGACCGCGTGAGAGCGGAGTGTCTCGACGGGAAATACGAGGATTATCCGCCGAAGGAGACCTGTCCCCTCATCAGGTTCCAGATATGCAGCTACATTAATGCTGTTGTGGTGAGTTTTTAACATTTTCACAGCGTTGTCGTGTCAAAATATTCCACTCATAATAAGGTAAGGGCTAGACGAGCGAAATCGGCAGGACTACCAAGCATCAAGGTCACTGAAAATCTAGTATGGAGTGACCTTGATTTGGCCGGCCGCCGTGCTTCCGACACGTATCCACACGGGCTGAATCACGCGTCGGTCTGCATGCAGTACTGCCGGTATCGGTCTGTGTAGCATCTTCTATAGGTCCAAGGGGTTTTTTACAAGCGTGACCGCTGTTCGGTGCGTATGTCAGCTGTGCGTGTCAAATAACGAATTTGACTTTCGACAAAAAGTACAGTCGACCGTTAATTTCTTCTGATAACATAACGATGCTATTTACTTTGTAGACATAAGAGCTCTTGAGGCATACCTTCTTGTATAATCATCATCATTGGCCTCTACGTCTTTATCAGACGATTCAAGCAGCGCTTTGCGAATGCATAGTAGAGCACTTTTTTAAATGGCTGTGTAGCCCTATGCGGGAGCGGCATTGTCTTCCGCAAAGGTGGCAGGAAAATTGTGCATTAGGTAATGGCGGGGTGTTTATTTGTCTTCTCCTTCTTTTACCTTCGAGAAGGTCAAACCAGGCCCCGTCATGTTTCTTGCGTCCGTCCGTGAGAGCCCTTCGCCACTTAATCCTATCTTCCACAATGTGCTCCCAACATTGGTGATTGATACCGAATGCTATCATATCCCGCTTGGCACAATCCTTAAAGCGTAGCAGAGGTCTACCTATACCTCTTTTAGCATTTGCTACGGCGCCAAGCAAGGTACGGCGTGGAAGACGAGTGGGTGGCATACGATGCACATGCCCCAACCATCTCAACCTTCTCTGTTTGAGCAGAGCGGTGAGACTGGGCAGCTGTGAGATTTCCAGCACCCTCTCATTAGTCACTCTGTCCTTCCAGCTGATGCCAAGGATGTTGCGAAGACAGCGCATGTAAAACGTATTAAGCCGGCGTTCTTGTTTTGCATACGATGTCCAGGTTTCTGCTCCGTACAAGAGTATACTCAAGATGCATGTTTGGAACACGATCATCTTAGTTCTTGTTGTGAGATGCCCGTTATTCCATACTCTTATACGGAACTTCCCAAACATTGTCGCCGCTTTGCCGATACGCAAGTTGATCTCTGCGTCTAACGAGAGATTGTTCGACACGGTCGACCCAAGGTAGCAAAACTGCTCGACTACATCTAGGGGTTTGCCATCCAGTATAATCACTGGTGGCTCCGCACACCCCTGCGCTAGAACTACCGTCTTTTTGGCGTTAATGCTCATGGAGAACAGAGTGCAAGCATGTGCAAACTTGTCCATCATCACTTGGAGCTCCTGCGAGGATCCAGCGATGAATGCTGCGTCATCGGCGAAAAGAAGGTTGTCAGCGTATAGATCTTCACGGTTACGTTTGGACTTGAGAAGAGATATGTTAAAAAGCTTCCCATCAGCTCTAGTGTGAAGGTGGATACCCTTCTGGTCGTCGCCGAAAGCGACTTTCAGTAGCAGCGAAAAAAATATGCCAAACAGAGTAGGTGCCAAGACGCAACCTTGCCGGACACCCCTGCGCACTTCGAAAGGATCCGATTGGTCTCCATTAAAAGTGACGGCGCCTTTCATTTCGTCGTGGAAAGATTTCACGAGGCTGAGCAGTTTCGGGGGGCATCCTATACTTGCGAGTGCAGTGTAGAGCCCCTCTCTGCTTACCGTGTCGAAAGCCTTGTTAAGGTCAACGAAAGCGATACACAAAGGTGTTTTTTGCTCACGACACTTCTCCTGCATCTGACGTAAGGTGAAAATATATCTTGTATAATATAGAAATTTAATTAAGGGTGTTTCGCATTGGCATTTGTTTTTATTTTATATAGGGCACTCAAGGTTTGTGCCCGCTACTGACGTGGTCTCCAAGGGCCTTCCAGTTGCTACCAGAGGGGTAATCACGTAACGTTCCGAACGCGCGTTAGGACAATTTAACTGTCATTTTTCCATATAAAAAGTGACATTTAGATCTACCTGACGCGCGTACAATGCGTTACGTGATCGACCTGCAGTCCACGGACTAGACTATTTACCTACCAGTGGCCCGTTACTCCAAGCTACAGGTTATAAGTCTCGGCAACACAGGTCACATGCCCAGCTAAGTTTTCTAATAAGAGAGAGACGGATAGTGCGAGAAAAATCGAGAGAGTTCGCGCGCCGTCTTCGTTATTGATCAAGCGTCTTGTGATAGCCGTGTAGCCGTTATTGATCAAGCGTCTTGTGATAGCCGTGTAGTCGTTATTGATCAAGCGTCTTGTGATAGCCGTGTAGTCGTTATTGATCAAGCGTCTTGTGATAGCCGTGTAGTCGTTATTGATCAAGCGTCTTGTGATAGCCGTGTAGTCGTTGTTGATCAAGCGTCTTGTGATAGCCGTGTAGTCGTTGTTGATCAAGCGTCTTGTGATAGCCGTGTAGTCGTTATTGATCAAGTGCCTAGATGTGTTGCATGTTTACACTTGTAAAATTGTAACTTCGATGAGACGTCCGCCACGTTCTGACAAGTATGTGAGTGCGAGAGTGACGGATGTCTTATCTACAACGATAAGTGATAAAATGGCAACCATGCTACTGCTGCAGGTTGCCTAACATGCTAGACGACCCTGGGTATTCAAATAATTACATCCGATCAATTTAAAACTCATCAACATAAAACTACCTCATCTGAAACTAACAACAAATAAATAAACACCTACTCCTCTTATTTACATTTGAAACTGAAACACTACAACTAATTTAGTCGCAGCACGCTATCATTACATTTTAATGGAAAAAAGGTCACGATCACATCGTGCAATCATCCACATTTATGTTTGTAATGGATTATAAACACGAATCATTATTTTTTTCCTCAATGCATTCGATGTTTATCTTGTTGTGATCATACAGACAGCCTTTGTACGGTATACATACTTTACATACTAAAATATTTATATTGAATGCCAACTTCTAAAGGTACTGCCGAACCGACTGAATGAAGGGTATTCTACCTAAACGCCCGAGCGTTTTTCAAAAAAAGCGTAAAAAACTTTTTTTTTCAGAATTCGTTTTTTTTTTGTTTTTTCTTACTCAGAATTTTTGATACAAGAAAAAAAGTGTCCTAATTATTCCATTCCAGATCGTCACATTTTTGTATGCAGTCTTTTTTTATTTATATGGCCGTGACGCACTGGAACTACTGGAAGAAAAAACTTACATAGTAAAATCTGGGACACTTTTATTTTTATATGAGGATCGATAGTATCAACGATTCTGAGTAAGAAAAACAAAAAAAAAACAAATTATAAAAAAAAAAAAGTTTTGTACACTTTTTTTTAAAAACGCTCTGGCTAAAAGTATAAAGGTTCTAATGAAGACTTTATTGTATTGGTGTTGAGGGTTGAGGAAGCGCGACTACCCGATCTAATATAATATTGGTAAACTCGAACTAGTATTGTCCTTCAAAGCCAACGACTACTTTGCACGAACAATCAAGAAGTACATTGGTCGATGCTCATGCTACAGTACAGTTTGTTCCTTAAAGCTAGCATTAGCTATCATAATGTAAGGCCTGAGTGGACGCTCGAGTCCGGGCGTGCGGGCGAGCGGGGCGGGCGGCGTGCATGTTAAACAAATGAAACGCATACTGGGGACCGATTTTTGACTTTCGAGCGCTCAAATCTTTCACTCGAAAACGGACTAAAATTACGAAACGCTCTTTTCAAATAGCGATAGAAAATTGAAAAGCGAGTGGTATTGATCACTCGTTTTCAATTCTGCTATTTCGACACTAAAATTGTATTTACTTATATTTAATTTTCGAGCGCTCGAAAGTCAAAAAAGCGGCCAAGTGCGAGTCGGACTCGCACATGAAGGGTTCCGTCAAATAAATTGCGGTTTACGATTTATGACGTATTAAAAAAAAAACTACTTACTAGATCTCGTTCAAACCAATTTTCGGTGGAAGTTTACATGGTAATGTACATCATATATTTTTTTTAGTTTTATCATTCTCTTATTTTAGAAGTTAAAGGGGGGGGGGGACACATTTTACCACTTTGGAAGTGTCTCTCGCGCAAACTATTCAGTTTAGAAAAAAATGATGTTAGAAACCTCAATATCATTTTTGAAGACCTATCCATAGATACCCCACACGTATGGGTTTGATGAAAATTTTTTTTTTGAGTTTCAGTTCTGAGTATGGGGACCCCTAAAACTTAATGTTTTTTTTTCAATTTTTGTGTGAAAATCTTAATGCGGTTCACAGAATACATCTACTTACCAAGTTTCAACAGTATAGCTCTTATAGTTTCGGAAAAAAGTGGCTGTGACATACGGACGGACAGACAGACAGACGGACGGACATGACGGGTTCCGTTTTTTGCCATTTGGCTACGGAACCCTAAAAATCGGTCCCCTGGTAGACGCTGCACAAAGCGAATGCACGCTCGCCCGCCCCGCCGAACGCTCCGCTCCGAGCGTCCACTCAGGCCTTACACTTACCCTAACTTTTGAATCGGACGTCAGTGCTTCGACTGTTTGAATGGAAACGATTGTCAAACGTCATAGAAGTCAAATATGAGTGCAGTTTTAATTTTAATAACAGTTCATGGGCATGGATGTCCAGTTCAATACCTAGTACTTAGTTACGCAAGTATTTATTACCCACCGATATGTCATTGACATTGATTGATAGGCCCTGTATATGTGGGATACAGGGCCTATCAATCAATGTCAATGAAAAATTTAAAATAAACTTGTTCATCATAATGTTTGCAGGAGTGTGATAAATGGAAGCAGGACGACTCGTGCAAAGCTTTCTCAGACAACGACAAGAGCTGCAAGTCGGTGCTCGACAAACTGAAGGAATAACCCCCAAAGCAAACAACAGGATATTAAAAGATAACGTTTTATTTGTTCAGACCACCTCGATCTTGTCGCCACGTCAAAATAATAAAATCAGCAATCAATACGCACTAGCGATAAAAATAAAAATTGTCACTCTATCAACTTGAACAGACATTAAGTATAAGTGTTTTATTTACAATATTTACAGCACTCCTCGACCGACGTCGTGTTTGCGTACCACGCCTTTGGGAAAAGTGCAGTTATAGTAACTTAATATTTCTTTGATATACATAATACCGAAACTTATTGAAACCTGCAAGCGAGAACCAACAATGATGTTTTAAAAACACTGACATCTTAAAGTTACTAAAACCCACATTCCCTACATAATTCCACTTTTGGTGTTTTCAAATTTTTCTAAAATAACTTATCAGTGTAATTTCACAGGTTTACTCAAACTATACTCACACATACATAATTTTTTCTATTCAGAAAATAAAAATACAAAAACAAATAAAACAAAAATTGATCACATAAAAGATTTACGTTAAAGATGACTAAAATTTGCGATTTCCCAGTGAATCAGGTTTTAGAGTTCCTTTCCTAGCCACATTATTGTATAAATTTCAGTCACTATCACTACCGCAAATATAAAGATCCAGAATGTCGAACAGTTTTCTTTCTCGGTAGAAAATAAAGGATAATATATATATTTCGCTTACAAATAATATCTCTTACCTATTTCAGCGTGGCATTCATCAGCACTACTATAGCTTACTTCAACACATTCATATAATCATAATACTGTGTATGTACTTGAAAAACATTATACAGCTATAGTGAAAAACCTCAACTAGGCCTGGCGAAATTCAACCCTAAACTCATTGGTTTAGGGTTGAATTTCATAAAGACGAGTGAAAGTTTTTCTCTGTACGCGGATTATTGTATCTCATATTCGAGTAACCATACAGAATTTATTAATTCTAAACATCCCAGTCGAGCTAGAGATCATTGTAATAAATACCTTTAATTGCATTTAACACACGAGAACACATCGTCTAAACTGCAGACACCAGAGGAAGTTGTTAGAACTTAAGACTGGTACATTTTCAGTTAAAATGGGACCGATCATCAATTCATGAACCGATCTAATAAAAATGCTTAGAATCTAGTTACTCTAATTAATATACGACACTTAGGAAATGAGGAGTGACTTAATTCATTATAAATTATCCAAGCATTTATTTTCTTCTATGACACATGCTGACACTTTTCTATTCCTTAGTCACAAAGCCTGACTCAAAATGTCACACGCGTCAACTCTATATCATAAATAACAGAGAATGTATTAGAAGAAAATAAATGCTTGAAAGTTGTTTAATAACTGTAATAATATTTACAAATTATGTTTTCACGTAATATGATCGAATTTTTCGATCGACTTGTCGACATTTGTCCCTTTCACATTAGATTCGGTAAAGTGGGACATAAATCGTATCCATGTTGTACATGCCTGTGCCTCGTTACTTCAGAGGCTGTAGTATAATTTTTATCGATACATATACGTTTTCGAACGCGCTTGCGTTTAGTTTCAATTTGTATGGCAACGCGTAGTTCCTACTAGTTACCACCAGAGGCGCTGTTTGCGTTGCCATACAAATTGAAACAAAACGCAAACGCGTTCGAAAGCGTATTGTATCGATAAAACGTATACTAGAGCCTCTGGTACAATCGAGGTCATAGTAGTGTCAGAAATACAGATAAAGTGAAAAATCCTTTTCCCAGGCCAGGTGAACTACAAGCTTACATCATTGCCATAAAGACTTGGCAGGGGAAAACTTTTCTCACTCTCTCTGTATGTTCATGCATGAGCTTTTATTCCTATTCTATTCATATGTTTGACCCATTTCTGTGATTTAAATGGTATCCATCCATTCCGTCGTCTTATAGCCAGAGACATTCAAAATCATACCATCATGTCTGATAGTAATATTTATTCCATCCATATTTAATTAGTTACACTAAACCTAATAGTGGTTTCATTCGTCTAAGATGCTATTAGAATAATTTGCCTAAAAGCATCCCTCTGCGCACTGGTGGCTACGACCAGGGACTGATTTCGGTTACGGTTATAAATACCGGTATGAAACCTGTATTCCATTACGGTACCGTTATGTCGTAATGGTTATACGCGCCGCTCGAACATATTGTTTTAAATGATACCGATACCTTTATAATACCGGTATTATAAAGAAAAATAAGCGAGCTGGCACTCTACAGAGGAAGCATTGGCTACTAAACATTTAAAGACAAAAAGACAAAAGGGCAGTGCCGCTGCCGGCGGTTTGGCAACAACACCAGGCAAAAGTCGATAAATCGGTTACCTTTAAAAACCGGTTACGGTACCGGAAAAATAAAGGTAACCTTTATATTTCGATGGCGAAATATAAAGGTTCCGCTACCGAAACCGCTATTTGAAAACCCATATGACGTCATACCGTTAAAATAAAATACCGGTATTTTTCGGTAATGCAGTCCCTGGCTACGACATAAAAATAAAAAAAAACCTTTTTGATTAGTTTAAATAATTTATTATAAAACAGCGCTCACAGGCGGGATGTTTCTCTCGAATTTAAAGTTTCCGTTTTAACGTTTATGGTTGTATAGTTGTTTTATTATTTTTACGTCATACCTGGCCATAAAGTAGTAATTACCGCACGCTATGCGTGCGGAAAACCCCACTTCCTGGCCAGATAGAGACGTAAAATGTTGTACTCACCACGGGCGGTAATAAAGAAAGCCTAAGAGCGCATATTTATCGCCCTTGCCTTCGGCTCGGGCGTCAAATACCTGCGATCTGAGACATTCTTTGTTTAACCGCCCTAAGTAAGTAATGTACTACATATTATCATACACCAAACAGTGCCAGATAATTACACTCACAATAGTCACAATTAGGAACTAACGTACAGATCATTAGTATTTTTGTACGATGTATATTTAGAATAAAAAACGCGATATGGATTAAATCAGTTCAAACGTGCAAATATGCTGCCACACAAAACATCTAATTTGAAAATGAATGTATACCTAATATTTTTGATATACATAGTATTTTCCTTTTTCGTTTAAATAGCGTAACTAGTAAATATGTATAATCAATCAACATAAGAAAAGCTCATTTTCTAGTGAAACAGAGTCTGCCAAGCGAAAAATGAATGAACCCATTAGAACTATCACGCAGCAACACTGTATTTCAAAATGTAATGACGTTTAGTGTTGCCGCGTAATACGGTATTTGACAAAAGTCAAATCAGCTTCTTTTTAAGAAACGTCAAAAACGCTCCGTTAGTATGGAATCTGAGCTATGACCACGAACTTCGAATCTCGAACTTCGTATATCTCCGTCTCTATCGCACTTATGGTTTATGGTACTAGAGCGACCGAAACGGAGATATACGAAGTTCGAGATTCGAAGTTCGTGGTAGCGCCGCTGTAGGGATTACTTTCTTGTGACGTCACAATAAATCAACGTCCTTATTAGTTTATATGAATTTAAAAATCTTAAATTAGCAAACATAAATGAAACATTGCTACTTTCCGAGTGTTTTGTAATGTTTATCTGTTGATAATGAAAAAGCAATTTTCACTGTTGTCAAATACCCTATTTAATCTAGTAGGTTAAGTTTCGTTTGTTAGACTACGTATCAGTAACATAGCCTCGTCCGTACTCTTTCAAAGTGTCAATTCATTAATCGTACTTCAGTACGTCATGATACTCATGATTTAACTGGCTACAATTTAGAACGGTTACATTAGTTCATTTCTTTGATTTTCCTAAAATATTGGTGTTACGATTCTCTTTCAAGTCCAGTCTTAAATAACATTATGCAATATCACACCAGGTACTTTACCGACATTATCTTTCGCATCACTTTGTTCCGCACCAGTCTTAATTCCAGTTACCATCATTAATTTATTACCGACACAAATTGTTCGTATTTATCGTCCAACATTCGCAAACATTTGATCAAACTATCCAGACAAATATCCAAGTCTGGGTAAACGCCGCTCTTTGGCATCCTAATTTATCGGCACATTCGCTTCCATTTTCGAAGCCGTAGGGTTCATCTTCAATTAGACAAAGAGAGGCCATATTGTCTCATAAAGTGCCAATAAAAGTATAGTAGAACCACAAATATAAGTTACATCGACATATCCGTTTGAGGATAAAGGTAAGCTAACGCCGACTGAAAAATCGTCAGTGACATGAAAAAGCAGTAATAGATAGTTCAACTCTTTTGCGCTTGGCTGTATGTTTGCGGGAGCATGTTACAATCATAATATGCATGAATCCTAACATTTTTTGACGTTGCAATTCGTACCTGTTTTTGGAGAGGAACGAAGGTTTGTATGGGAGCAACTACAATTAAAGAACATAAATACACAAAACAAGAGGCAGAGACAGACCTCGCTAGCGGCAGCTGAAACGGTTCATACTATACATAGAAGTATGACGTCACTGCCGTTTTCTATTTGTACAGTCGACTTCACAAACATCATTACAAGCCAACCTCCCAAAAATATGTTTATTCGACCTTATCTGTCTCACAATAAGGTCCAGTAAACATATTTTTGGGAGGTTGGCTTGTCATGATGTTTGTGAACTCGACTGTACTAATAATTGTATGGAAAATCAAGTAAATTGCTGTTTTGGTCTTGAAATACTTCGTTTGAATGCATTCTTGTCATACAATTTTGTTTTAACTAAAGCGTAAGGATCCTATTGGTAGCTTTAAATTTACTCTTGGACGATGAATAAAATCCATATTTTTTCTAAACCATTTCTATGATTTTGATTATATTTTTAACCAACTTCAAAAAAGGAAGAGGTTCTCAATTCGTCAGTATGTTTTTTTTTTATGTGTGTATGTATGTTACGCGATATCTCGGTAATTTTTGAACCGATTTGAATTTTTTTTTTCTTTGTTTGAAAGCATATACTTCCAGATTGGTCCCGTTGTCACCAGAATCCAGTTCTGATGATGGGATTTTGGAGAAATCGAGGGAACTCTTCAAATTTTATGGGCAAACTTGAAGCAATTTGGCTACTGATTTGAAGTCGGTTAAAACTTTGTTTTGAAAGTACAATTATATAATTTACTCTTTATTGCAATAATTTGATGGTTTATTTGACTACTTTATGAATTTTATCATGACGAACCGACCCTATTATGCGAGTTTGATTTTGTGTGGTAGAGGCACGGTGGTCGTTACAGGCGCACAAGACAAAGATGAGTTGAACTGTCTGTAACGGTTCTTTCTGTGACCCTTACAACGATATAAAGTCTGATGGTCACTAAAGAGTTGACCTTGCTTGTGCTCACAAGGTACCATACAGGGCCTCCATTCTTCCCAACTAAAGTGACACTGACAAGCCAACTTTTTTCATAAGAGTGTGAATACCTTTGCTTAAGTGTAAGGCCTGAGTGGACGCTCGAGTCGGGCGTGCGGCGTGCGTGTTAAACAAATGAAACTCCTGGTGTCCTGAGTAGACGCTGCACAAAGTCAATGCACGCTCGCCCGCCCCGCTGCACGCCCCGCCACACGCTCCGCTCCGAGCATTCACTCAGGCCTTACACTAAGGTGACTTTGAGAGCGTACGACATAACACCTATAGTCGTCACTTTTAGGTGTTTTCGGCGTTAAAAGCCCCAGTATATCGAAGACCAGCGACTCACTGACAATTGTAGTAAGTAGCAAGTGGTGATGTTTACCGTTTATTCCCGAGGCGCGGCGCCCCGAAGCAGGCGCTAGTCGGCCTCTTCTGCCGGCCGGCGGTACACCTTGCCGAACTTGGCCATGTACTTCTTGACGAACTCCTTGGCCTTCGAGCGGACCGACTCGGTCACCACTAGCTCGTCTACGGAGCGGCAGTGCTTGAGTTCTTTGAGCATCACGAAGTGGGTTAGCTGAGGAACAAAAAGATTTGGTTGACGTTATATTCGTTATTAAACTCTCTGCAGTCTTAGATCTCGTTTATGGACGGGCGTACAGTCGCCATCACATACATCGGAACAAACAAGCACGTCACAAAAATCGGAACACACCTCTATTTTCAAGGCATTAGGGTGCATGTGCCGATATTTTTGAACACCTATAGTGTACCGATGTATGTGATGGCGACTGTACAATCGCCGTGTACCCCCTTAGGGCGATAATTATTTGAACTTCTCGCGTTATTTGTAGGACAGGCCTGAGTTTAGCTCGTTGCAAGGAACAAGGCCATTTTTGTTAAGTGGATTGCCTGGGTTGTGGGCCCGTGGGTTATACGCACTCTTTAACTACTATTGCATCATGGAAGTGACAACCACCGAATAAGTTTCCCAAAGGTTAGTTGTAAAATATGTTAAAGAATACTAAAACAGTATGAAACTTCAGTCAATGACGATGAGTTCATTGATTTTAGGCAGGAGGAGGTAGAATAAGTTTCTGTCAAAAATTTCATTTTTGGAACAAGCTTTTATTGCCGACTTTACTTTTCTGTATACCATCATCAACTACTAGTGTTGTGGATAACGCTCATTTCGAGGCTTATAGACTCGAGCCTTAAAGACTCCCGAGGCTTAAAGACTCGATGCTGTTTAAGAACCGTGTTGGTTTATTTTACGCATATGAATGCTAAATATTGATTTTCGTCACTTGAGTCTTTAAGCCTCAAAATCAGCGTTATCCACAACACTGTCAACTACTCATTGAGACGATTCTAACGAGCCCAAACTCAACGGGGGGTTATGTCGGTTAAATACTGAATTCCCATGGCCACCTTCTGTCTCCATCGTCCGATCAGCTCGAAGGTACCATAATAATGAATTGTCATCCTAACTATACTAATACCCAAAATTTCAGCTCAATCGGATAAAGGCAAGTGACTGAAAAATGGATTGTAAATTTTGACGGACAACTTACATATCGTCGGGTGACAAGCAAAACTCACTAAGTACTTAAATCAAAGGTCGTATCTCGATATCGACTACGTCCCGAGGTTTGGAAGAGCAGTGACAGTTTTGGTAGTGACTTTTGCTTGTCACCCGACGATATTTACATACCTACGAACAGGTGAAGTTAATATAAAGCTTGTAATAAAAATATGTATAAACGAAGTGGATGGCGAGTGCAGTGAGAATCACACGTATTGGTCGTAAAGTCCAAGGGCGCTGGTTACTGTAGTTTGGGAGGAGACACCGTTCTAGCCAGAACAAAAGAGTATACAAGAGTGAGTTACCTTTCTAGCCAGATGCTTGAAGTCGGCCGTGCATGTGATCCGTCCGGCCGACGCGTCCGAGTGCCGGTACGGGTTGAGGTGGTGCACCATGACGCGCGCCATGCTGCTGCGGAACTGCTCCTTCAGCTTGCGAGCCGTCTCCTCCGCGTCCAGCGGCGGGGAGGGGGAGGGGACGGGGACGGGGACGGGGACGGGGGCGGGGGCGGGGGCGGGGGCGGGGGAGGGGACGGGCGAGGCGGGGACGGGCGAGGGCGGGGCCGCCGGCGCAGGCAGCACTTCTTCAGCGGAGGCTTCCGAGTCGGAGTCCGTTTCGGCCAGGTCCACGATCTAGATGAAGTTTGGAAAAGATTACTATGCGACACTCATAGCATTTACAGTGGATTCATGCACGTCGATTTCTCCCGTTTTGGCGCTGACGGTTAGACATAATGTTTCGCTAATAAATAGATTTACAGAGGTTAAATTGAACAGACCAAAAAGCCAAACATACATTTAGGCAGAGGGAAATACGGCGAGCCGCCAATGGCCTGATTGGGGCCTTATCACGGTTTTAGCCTTAACTAAAACCACAGTAGATATATATATAACTTAACGAGTTTTTTACCATGATACCAGGCCGCTGTTTTGACTTTTATTGAGTCATATTTTCCTAGGAAAAGCGAGTAATTGAAAATCTGCTATCAGAAGCGAAAAGCGGGAGAGAGATCTATAAGCCAGATCTCGCACTCCATCGTCTTGCTCGTGAACGGGGAAAGTGTGAGTGTCCCCTCGGGCTCACGTACAGAGCGCGCTCTGAAGGGACGCTTCGAGCCTTCGACCCCTTTTTTTTTTTGACGGTGTGAAAATGCATTACGCATACACCCTGCCCAGGATGCCTTACGGGTGTTATGTGGGACTCTGTCCTCCCGAAACCCCCTCTGCTAGGCAGAGGGAGGAGTCTACCTACTAAAAACACACCGGCGTCACCCGGCCTTCGGCCTTCAGGTTCGCTTGTACAGTCGCCATCACATACATCGGAGCAAACAAGCACGTCACAAACATCGGAACACACCTCTATTTTCAAGGCATTAGGGTGCATGTGCCGATATTTTTGAACACCTATAGTGTACAGTCGCCATCACATACATAGGTACACTATAGGTGTTCAAAAATATCGGCACATGCACCCTAATGCCTTGAAACTAGAGGTGTGTTCCGATGTTTGTGATGGCGACTGTACCTATGTATGTGATGGCGACTGTAACACACTCAGAAGTAGAATATCCAAGAGCGCGCTCGGATGAATCACTACGGGCCTTCGGCCCTACGCCCTTGCATACTTAGGAATGGTAAAGTGTCAGCGTGGGCTTGTCCTTCAGGCTCACGTAGAGAGCGCGCTTTGAAGGGACGCTTCGGCGCTTCGCGGGAGACCTCTGGCCTCGCGAGCCTCGCCGCTGACTATCGGGCCCTCGGCCTTAAGGTTTCTCTTGTAAGATACACGGGGATAGTGAGTGTCTGCGTGAGCTTGCCCTTTGGCCCTCTGGGTCGCGTAGAGAGCGCGCTCTGAAGGGACGCTTTGGGCTTTCAGCCCTACGCGGAGCTCGGTGTACGGCGCGTTCCTTGCCGCTCACCTTTGGTCCTTGGGCCCTCAAGTTTCGCTTGTAAGACACTTAGCACTAGGAGTAGTAAGTTACCTTGAGGTCGGGTTCGGGCTTGCGGCGCTGCGCGAGCTGGCGCACCTTGTGCAGCAGCTTCTCGCGGCGCCGGCGCAGCTTCTCCTTGGTCTGCTTGTAGCGCTTCACCTCCATGCGGCCCGCCAGCTTGTCTTCTTCCGTCCGGGGCTGTCAACAATACGTTACGTCAGTGAGGGCACAACTGTAGCAAGCATACGGATGCTCAGCCGCACGGCTCGCCCTAGCGTGTGCGCTCAGTGTAGGCGTGGAGGCGTGCGGCCGAGCATACGGATGCTCGGCCGCACGGCTCGCCCTAGCGTGTGCGCTCAGTGTAGGCGTGGAGGCGTGCGGCCGAGCATACGGATATGCGGATATGGAATATGTGTGTCCTGTGTGTTAGTGAATAAATGTATCTTTCTTTCTTTCTTTCTTTTATCTAAAAGTGGGTATATAGTTTATGTAGTTACTTACACTGATAGGTCGCTCCGAGACCAGCCCCGGCCGCCGCTTCCTCGGCCTCACGACTAGCGCGTGGTCCGGGATCAGACAGTTGTGAGAGTTCGCTTTAATCACTGCAACACAAAATTAACATTACTATAAGATAAGATTCATTTATTGTCAAAAACTGTCTATATAATATCGTCGGGTGACTAGCAAAAGTCACTACCAAAACTGTCACTGCTCTTCAAAACCTCGTATCTCGGTACGTAGTCGATATCGAAATACGACCTTTGACTTAAGTAGGTATTTGTTACTTAGTGAGTTTTGCTTGTCATCCGACGATATATATAAGTATAAAAAAAAGCTTTTGGGGTTTACGAGATAATTGGCTTTTTGCCGAAATGAAAATTGGGACAAACTATACAGTTGGAAAATTAAATTTAGTGATTGGGATATATTACCAACTAGTAAATAAGATGTGTCAGTGTCAGTATGGTTACCTTCATAAATGCCGTTGACCCCCTCGACGAACTTGCCCTGCCGCCTCTGCGTCGTGTTCACAGCGTTTATCGGCTCTGCCTCCTCTTCCGATGAGCTCTCGTCTGCGAACAAAACACACTCATATATCGTAACCATTATTTCGTTCCAAACGAAGTTTTAAGAAAAAAACTATCAAAACTTTGTTAAAGTTGTGAATGAAAATGGGCCAATTTGCTTCTGTCAATGCCATGGATACGTCTCCTGGGTCACGTTTTAAAACTGTGATTTTATCTACCAAATGTAAGGATTTGGCGATTTTCTTGAACCCATTTTGCCACAAGGATTTAACAGTCGAAACGGAAAAATAGTAGTACTGAGAAGAGCTACCCAATTCAATGAAAACTACTATGTACAGAAAAAATACTCAAGTTCAGATTTCCGGCTGAAATTCTCCTGTTTATATTTCACAAAAATAATTGGCACAAATATCATCAGATTTGCAACAAGTAAATCTAGCTTTCCAGATTAGTTAACGGGTGTTTAAGTGTACTCTCCATACAAACGTTTGTATAGAAAGTTGACGCTGTCTTTCTCCCTTAAGCTGTACACCGTAAATGAGCAGTAGGGTACATCGTTAGTAGCTAGCCACCGTCCAATAACTGGCCAACTCAAATTAAAATAAACTTTATTCACCTTCATAGATTTAATTTTAGTATAAGGTTTCAATTACTGGCAAAGGCCACGTGATACTAAATTGCAGGGGAACATAGTACATTTTTAGTATGAGGGCTACTGGCGATTTACCCTACCTGGTTGTTGGTCGGGCGGCGGCGGCAGCCACTGCGGCTGGCGCAGCTTGACGTGGTAGTAGTAGGTGCGGCCGCGCGCGTCCTGCGCTGAGCGCCACTGCGACGGCAACACCACCTCTTCTGGCGGCTGCTCCGCTCCTGCCAGCTACTGGCGATCTACCCTACCTGGTTGTTGGTCGGGCGGCGGCGGCAGCCACTGCGGCTGGCGCAGCTTGACGTGGTAGTAGTAGGTGCGGCCGCGCGCGTCCTGCGCTGAGCGCCACTGCGACGGCAACACCACCTCTTCTGGCGGCTGCTCCGCTCCTGCCAGCTACTGGCGATCTACCCTACCTGGTTGTTGGTCGGGCGGCGGCGGCAGCCACTGCGGCTGGCGCAGCTTGACGTGGTAGTAGTAGGTGCGGCCGCGCGCGTCCTGCGCTGAGCGCCACTGCGACGGCAACACCACCTCTTCTGGCGGCTGCTCCGCTCCTGCCAGCTACTGGCGATCTACCCTACCTGGTTGTTGGTCGGGCGGCGGCGGCAGCCACTGCGGCTGGCGCAGCTTGACGTGGTAGTAGTAGGTGCGGCCGCGCGCGTCCTGCGCTGAGCGCCACTGCGACGGCAACACCACCTCTTCTGGCGGCTGCTCCGCTCCTGCCAGCTACTGGCGATCTACCCTACCTGGTTGTTGGTCGGGCGGCGGCGGCAGCCACTGCGGCTGGCGCAGCTTGACGTGGTAGTAGTAGGTGCGGCCGCGCGCGTCCTGCGCTGAGCGCCACTGCGACGGCAACACCACCTCTTCTGGCGGCTGCTCCGCTCCTGCCAGCTACTGGCGATCTACCCTACCTGGTTGTTGGTCGGGCGGCGGCGGCAGCCACTGCGGCTGGCGCAGCTTGACGTGGTAGTAGTAGGTGCGGCCGCGCGCGTCCTGCGCTGAGCGCCACTGCGACGGCAACACCACCTCTTCTGGCGGCTGCTCCGCTCCTGCCAGCTACTGGCGATCTACCCTACCTGGTTGTTGGTCGGGCGGCGGCGGCAGCCACTGCGGCTGGCGCAGCTTGACGTGGTAGTAGTAGGTGCGGCCGCGCGCGTCCTGCGCTGAGCGCCACTGCGACGGCAACACCACCTCTTCTGGCGGCTGCTCCGCTCCTGCCAGCTACTGGCGATCTACCCTACCTGGTTGTTGGTCGGGCGGCGGCGGCAGCCACTGCGGCTGGCGCAGCTTGACGTGGTAGTAGTAGGTGCGGCCGCGCGCGTCCTGCGCTGAGCGCCACTGCGACGGCAACACCACCTCTTCTGGCGGCTGCTCCGCTCCTGCCAGCTACTGGCGATCTACCCTACCTGGTTGTTGGTCGGGCGGCGGCGGCAGCCACTGCGGCTGGCGCAGCTTGACGTGGTAGTAGTAGGTGCGGCCGCGCGCGTCCTGCGCTGAGCGCCACTGCGACGGCAACACCACCTCTTCTGGCGGCTGCTCCGCTCCTGCCAGCTACTGGCGATCTACCCTACCTGGTTGTTGGTCGGGCGGCGGCGGCAGCCACTGCGGCTGGCGCAGCTTGACGTGGTAGTAGTAGGTGCGGCCGCGCGCGTCCTGCGCTGAGCGCCACTGCGACGGCAACACCACCTCTTCTGGCGGCTGCTCCGCTCCTGCCAGCTACTGGCGATCTACCCTACCTGGTTGTTGGTCGGGCGGCGGCGGCAGCCACTGCGGCTGGCGCAGCTTGACGTGGTAGTAGTAGGTGCGGCCGCGCGCGTCCTGCGCTGAGCGCCACTGCGACGGCAACACCACCTCTTCTGGCGGCTGCTCCGCTCCTGCCAGCTACTGGCGATCTACCCTACCTGGTTGATGGTCGGGCGGCGGCGGCAGCCACTGCGGCTGGCGCAGCTTGACGTGGTAGTAGTAGGTGCGGCCGCGCGCGTCCTGCGCTGAGCGCCACTGCGACGGCAACACCACCTCTTCTGGCGGCTGCTCCGCTCCTGCCAGCTACTGGCGATCTACCCTACCTGGTTGTTGGTCGGGCGGCGGCGGCAGCCACTGCGGCTGGCGCAGCTTGACGTGGTAGTAGTAGGTGCGGCCGCGCGCGTCCTGCGCTGAGCGCCACTGCGACGGCAACACCACCTCTTCTGGCGGCTGCTCCGCTCCTGCCAGCTACTGGCGATCTACCCTACCTGGTTGTTGGTCGGGCGGCGGCGGCAGCCACTGCGGCTGGCGCAGCTTGACGTGGTAGTAGTAGGTGCGGCCGCGCGCGTCCTGCGCTGAGCGCCACTGCGACGGCAACACCACCTCTTCTGGCGGCTGCTCCGCTCCTGCCAGCTACTGGCGATCTACCCTACCTGGTTGTTGGTCGGGCGGCGGCGGCAGCCACTGCGGCTGGCGCAGCTTGACGTGGTAGTAGTAGGTGCGGCCGCGCGCGTCCTGCGCTGAGCGCCACTGCGACGGCAACACCACCTCTTCTGGCGGCTGCTCCGCTCCTGCCAGCTACTGGCGATCTACCCTACCTGGTTGTTGGTCGGGCGGCGGCGGCAGCCACTGCGGCTGGCGCAGCTTGACGTGGTAGTAGTAGGTGCGGCCGCGCGCGTCCTGCGCTGAGCGCCACTGCGACGGCAACACCACCTCTTCTGGCGGCTGCTCCGCTCCTGCCAGCTACTGGCGATCTACCCTACCTGGTTGTTGGTCGGGCGGCGGCGGCAGCCACTGCGGCTGGCGCAGCTTGACGTGGTAGTAGTAGGTGCGGCCGCGCGCGTCCTGCGCTGAGCGCCACTGCGACGGCAACACCACCTCTTCTGGCGGCTGCTCCGCTCCTGCCAGCTACTGGCGATCTACCCTACCTGGTTGTTGGTCGGGCGGCGGCGGCAGCCACTGCGGCTGGCGCAGCTTGACGTGGTAGTAGTAGGTGCGGCCGCGCGCGTCCTGCGCTGAGCGCCACTGCGACGGCAACACCACCTCTTCTGGCGGCTGCTCCGCTCCTGCCAGCTACTGGCGATCTACCCTACCTGGTTGTTGATCGGGCGGCGGCGGCAGCCACTGCGGCTGGCGCAGCTTGACGTGGTAGTAGTAGGTGCGGCCGCGCGCGTCCTGCGCTGAGCGCCACTGCGACGGCAACACCACCTCTTCTGGCGGCTGCTCCGCTCCTGCCAGCTACTGGCGATCTACCCTACCTGGTTGTTGGTCGGGCGGCGGCGGCAGCCACTGCGGCTGGCGCAGCTTGACGTGGTAGTAGTAGGTGCGGCCGCGCGCGTCCTGCGCTGAGCGCCACTGCGACGGCAACACCACCTCTTCTGGCGGCTGCTCCGCTCCTGCCAGCTACTGGCGATCTACCCTACCTGGTTGTTGGTCGGGCGGCGGCGGCAGCCACTGCGGCTGGCGCAGCTTGACGTGGTAGTAGTAGGTGCGGCCGCGCGCGTCCTGCGCTGAGCGCCACTGCGACGGCAACACCACCTCTTCTGGCGGCTGCTCCGCTCCTGCCAGCTACTGGCGATCTACCCTACCTGGTTGTTGGTCGGGCGGCGGCGGCAGCCACTGCGGCTGGCGCAGCTTGACGTGGTAGTAGTAGGTGCGGCCGCGCGCGTCCTGCGCTGAGCGCCACTGCGACGGCAACACCACCTCTTCTGGCGGCTGCTCCGCTCCTGCCAGCTACTGGCGATCTACCCTACCTGGTTGTTGGTCGGGCGGCGGCGGCAGCCACTGCGGCTGGCGCAGCTTGACGTGGTAGTAGTAGGTGCGGCCGCGCGCGTCCTGCGCTGAGCGCCACTGCGACGGCAACACCACCTCTTCTGGCGGCTGCTCCGCTCCTGCCAGCTACTGGCGATCTACCCTACCTGGTTGTTGGTCGGGCGGCGGCGGCAGCCACTGCGGCTGGCGCAGCTTGACGTGGTAGTAGTAGGTGCGGCCGCGCGCGTCCTGCGCTGAGCGCCACTGCGACGGCAACACCACCTCTTCTGGCGGCTGCTCCGCTCCTGCCAGCTACTGGCGATCTACCCTACCTGGTTGTTGGTCGGGCGGCGGCGGCAGCCACTGCGGCTGGCGCAGCTTGACGTGGTAGTAGTAGGTGCGGCCGCGCGCGTCCTGCGCTGAGCGCCACTGCGACGGCAACACCACCTCTTCTGGCGGCTGCTCCGCTCCTGCCAGCTACTGGCGATCTACCCTACCTGGTTGTTGGTCGGGCGGCGGCGGCAGCCACTGCGGCTGGCGCAGCTTGACGTGGTAGTAGTAGGTGCGGCCGCGCGCGTCCTGCGCTGAGCGCCACTGCGACGGCAACACCACCTCTTCTGGCGGCTGCTCCGCTCCTGCCAGCTACTGGCGATCTACCCTACCTGGTTGTTGGTCGGGCGGCGGCGGCAGCCACTGCGGCTGGCGCAGCTTGACGTGGTAGTAGTAGGTGCGGCCGCGCGCGTCCTGCGCTGAGCGCCACTGCGACGGCAACACCACCTCTTCTGGCGGCTGCTCCGCTCCTGCCAGCTACTGGCGATCTACCCTACCTGGTTGTTGGTCGGGCGGCGGCGGCAGCCACTGCGGCTGGCGCAGCTTGACGTGGTAGTAGTAGGTGCGGCCGCGCGCGTCCTGCGCTGAGCGTCACTGCGACGGCAACACCACCTCTTCTGGCGGCTGCTCCGCTCCTGCCAGCTACTGGCGATCTACCCTACCTGGTTGTTGGTCGGGCGGCGGCGGCAGCCACTGCGGCTGGCGCAGCTTGACGTGGTAGTAGTAGGTGCGGCCGCGCGCGTCCTGCGCTGAGCGCCACTGCGACGGCAACACCACCTCTTCTGGCGGCTGCTCCGCTCCTGCCAGCTACTGGCGATCTACCCTACCTGGTTGTTGGTCGGGCGGCGGCGGCAGCCACTGCGGCTGGCGCAGCTTGACGTGGTAGTAGTAGGTGCGGCCGCGCGCGTCCTGCGCTGAGCGCCACTGCGACGGCAACACCACCTCTTCTGGCGGCTGCTCCGCTCCTGCCAGCTACTGGCGATCTACCCTACCTGGTTGTTGGTCGGGCGGCGGCGGCAGCCACTGCGGCTGGCGCAGCTTGACGTGGTAGTAGTAGGTGCGGCCGCGCGCGTCCTGCGCTGAGCGCCACTGCGACGGCAACACCACCTCTTCTGGCGGCTGCTCCGCTCCTGCCAGCTACTGGCGATCTACCCTACCTGGTTGTTGGTCGGGCGGCGGCGGCAGCCACTGCGGCTGGCGCAGCTTGACGTGGTAGTAGTAGGTGCGGCCGCGCGCGTCCTGCGCTGAGCGCCACTGCGACGGCAACACCACCTCTTCTGGCGGCTGCTCCGCTCCTGCCAGCTACTGGCGATCTACCCTACCTGGTTGTTGGTCGGGCGGCGGCGGCAGCCACTGCGGCTGGCGCAGCTTGACGTGGTAGTAGTAGGTGCGGCCGCGCGCGTCCTGCGCTGAGCGCCACTGCGACGGCAACACCACCTCTTCTGGCGGCTGCTCCGCTCCTGCCAGCTACTGGCGATCTACCCTACCTGGTTGTTGATCGGGCGGCGGCGGCAGCCACTGCGGCTGGCGCAGCTTGACGTGGTAGTAGTAGGTGCGGCAGCGCGCGTCCTGCGCTGAGCGCCACTGCGACGGCAACACCACCTCTTCTGGCGGCTGCTCCGCTCCTGCCAGCTACTGGCGATCTACCCTACCTGGTTGTTGGTCGGGCGGCGGCGGCAGCCACTGCGGCTGGCGCAGCTTGACGTGGTAGTAGTAGGTGCGGCCGCGCGCGTCCTGCGCTGAGCGCCACTGCGACGGCAACACCACCTCTTCTGGCGGCTGCTCCGCTCCTGCCAGCTACTGGCGATCTACCCTACCTGGTTGTTGGTCGGGCGGCGGCGGCAGCCACTGCGGCTGGCGCAGCTTGACGTGGTAGTAGTAGGTGCGGCCGCGCGCGTCCTGCGCTGAGCGCCACTGCGACGGCAACACCACCTCTTCTGGCGGCTGCTCCGCTCCTGCCAGCTACTGGCGATCTACCCTACCTGGTTGTTGGTCGGGCGGCGGCGGCAGCCACTGCGGCTGGCGCAGCTTGACGTGGTAGTAGTAGGTGCGGCCGCGCGCGTCCTGCGCTGAGCGCCACTGCGACGGCAACACCACCTCTTCTGGCGGCTGCTCCGCTCCTGCCAGCTACTGGCGATCTACCCTACCTGGTTGTTGGTCGGGCGGCGGCGGCAGCCACTGCGGCTGGCGCAGCTTGACGTGGTAGTAGTAGGTGCGGCCGCGCGCGTCCTGCGCTGAGCGCCACTGCGACGGCAACACCACCTCTTCTGGCGGCTGCTCCGCTCCTGCCAGCTACTGGCGATCTACCCTACCTGGTTGTTGGTCGGGCGGCGGCGGCAGCCACTGCGGCTGGCGCAGCTTGACGTGGTAGTAGTAGGTGCGGCCGCGCGCGTCCTGCGCTGAGCGCCACTGCGACGGCAACACCACCTCTTCTGGCGGCTGCTCCGCTCCTGCCAGCTACTGGCGATCTACCCTACCTGGTTGTTGGTCGGGCGGCGGCGGCAGCCACTGCGGCTGGCGCAGCTTGACGTGGTAGTAGTAGGTGCGGCCGCGCGCGTCCTGCGCTGAGCGCCACTGCGACGGCAACACCACCTCTTCTGGCGGCTGCTCCGCTCCTGCCAGCTACTGGCGATCTACCCTACCTGGTTGTTGGTCGGGCGGCGGCGGCAGCCACTGCGGCTGGCGCAGCTTGACGTGGTAGTAGTAGGTGCGGCCGCGCGCGTCCTGCGCTGAGCGCCACTGCGACGGCAACACCACCTCTTCTGGCGGCTGCTCCGCTCCTGCCAGCTACTGGCGATCTACCCTACCTGGTTGTTGGTCGGGCGGCGGCGGCAGCCACTGCGGCTGGCGCAGCTTGACGTGGTAGTAGTAGGTGCGGCCGCGCGCGTCCTGCGCTGAGCGCCACTGCGACGGCAACACCACCTCTTCTGGCGGCTGCTCCGCTCCTGCCAGCTACTGGCGATCTACCCTACCTGGTTGTTGGTCGGGCGGCGGCGGCAGCCACTGCGGCTGGCGCAGCTTGACGTGGTAGTAGTAGGTGCGGCCGCGCGCGTCCTGCGCTGAGCGCCACTGCGACGGCAACACCACCTCTTCTGGCGGCTGCTCCGCTCCTGCCAGCTACTGGCGATCTACCCTACCTGGTTGTTGGTCGGGCGGCGGCGGCAGCCACTGCGGCTGGCGCAGCTTGACGTGGTAGTAGTAGGTGCGGCCGCGCGCGTCCTGCGCTGAGCGCCACTGCGACGGCAACACCACCTCTTCTGGCGGCTGCTCCGCTCCTGCCATCTGCTGGGAGGTCCATACTAATATTATAAATGCGAAAGTGTGTCTGTCTGTCTGTTACCTCTTCACGCTTAAACCGCTGAACCCATTTAGCTGAAATTTGGTATAGAGAGAGTTTGAGTCCCGAGGAAGGACATAGGATAGTTTTTATCCCGAAAATCATCCCCCAAGGGGGTGAAATGGGGGGGTGAAAGTTTGCATGGAGCTACGATATAAACGAGTTCCACGCGTACGTAGTTTACAATTTGTACTATATTAAAAACACACTTTTAGGGTGGGTTGCACCATACTGTCTGTAAGCGGTGTTCGTTAAAATCTGAATGTATGGAAAGTTTGACATGTTTTTAAGGAATGGCAGCTGCCGGCGCGATATATAACGTTGATCGGTATGTAATCGTGTGCAAGCCCACCCTTAGTCCTAGGATAGCGCAAGGCGGGCGCTCTGCTCGCTTTCCTCTGCGTGGTTTATCGTATGTCAACGACAACGAGCGTAGCGCTACGAAATCGTTGGCAGTGAATGTGTTAAGGGGATCCCATACGCCAATGACCTTCAATCTGAATCCCTTAGTTTTCTTATGCTTTTTGTAGCTTATCATATTAACAACAACAGCTTTAAGCAATATACTATCCCATATTTACTTCAAACATCACCGTCTTCGAGATAATTGGCATCAAAGTTGAACAATTTTAGACCAAAAAACAGGTTTTCTGGCCATAACTTTTGTGTTAATTAGTTTAAATCGAAAACCGTACACACGTTTATAGAGATATCAGAGACGAACCCAAATATGTAGATTTTGTATAATTTAGATCTTTCACAGCAATTTTATAACAATAAAGGTGTTTTTTTAGACAATGTTTAAAAAAATCATAAAAAAATAACTATTTATTTCTTTCAAAATATGGTAGACTAAAGTGGAGATTAAATATTGAAGAATCGATAGCCGTTTGCCTTATAAGTCTATCTGTAGTGCAAAAGTATTTGTATTGATTCAAAACTAGTCAAAAATCGATGAAAACCTCGGGTAGTCCCTTAAGTAGGTTCTTCTATCACCGATTTTGTATTGTTACAAGCTTTTATTTAACTTGACCATTGCACCAATTTACGATTACCGATCGATCAACGTTAAATATGGTAGCTGTCATTCCCTAGAAACTTGTCAAACATTCTATACATTAAGATTTTTATCTATCCAAATACGAGTATCATATAAGCCCTCCATGATGCGTTCAAGAACCGCACATTATGACAACCATAAAAACAGACTGTTTTGTTAGAACAAATTTCTTATCTGTGAAAATATTATGATTGCTAAATAATAACATCGATTTCGATGGTATTATTTCATTTATCTATCCAAATATCATAAACCCTCCATGATGCGTTCAAGAACCGCACATTATGAACACCATAAAAATAAACTGTTTTGTTAGAACAAATTTCTTATCTGTGGAAATGTTATTATTACTAAATAATAACATCGATTTCGATAATATTATTTCATTCAAATTTCGAACGTCTCTGAAAAACAAAGAAATTTGATATAACCTCTATTCTAATATCAGTCGAGATGACGTAGTTCGAAATGAATTGTCAATTTGCATACAAATTTGACAAATGTCGCACGTAAGTAAGATATCGAACGATATGATAGTTAGAGCTGACTCTAGTTACTAAAAAATACTATGACATCTGCCAGAAAACAACGCCGCCATGCCGGTCTTAATATGCGGCTCCTGAATGCATCATGGAGGCTTATGATATGTGGATAGATAAAGCAGTGTATGTAACTGTACATAATTATTATGAAACGAGCCGAAGGCGAGTTTCATAAACCCACACTCGTCTTTGATGCCCTTCATTATACGAGGGGCGTCTGATAAGTTCTAAGCCTAAGACATAAATTGAAAGAAAGGTCTAAACCAAAAATTTTGATTGAAATATATATCTATCCTCGAGTAAAATACACTTAACACATCAAGCATATAGTACTTCATATACCCAAAAAATATTTTTTTAGTTTTGCCCTTAAAATAGCCCTTCAAAACTACTATGTCAGCTTTTTTTTGGAAGCGTAACTCGTTTTTCAAATTAGTTAACCGAATATTGTTACCCGAAACCAGGACCCTATGGTCGGGTAGGCGATTAATATTAGCGCATCAAGTCTATTTGATGATCTGCCTGGCAACTCATGACAAGTGAACAGACGTGGTGTCCTATGAAAATATCACTTTGGATACGAGTTTACCACGTCGTTCCTGAAAACTGGCTTTGCGTACTGGCCTCAACAACTTTGTGCAATAATGACAAGTCCCTGTATATACCTTCATCGAACGAAGACACGATTATAGAACTCTTTTAGACGACTTTTATTATTGGAATTCTTCGGCAGACATTTAAATTTTTTAAATCGCAGCATGTAGATTTTTTTTACAATCGGGTCATACTGGCATGCGTAAATTAAATATAAGAGACGATATAATAGAAAACTTCATTAGAATTGCTATTGCCTAATTCTAATGAATGTCCCAACTTTATAGTCAAGATTCTTTATAGAGCGCCCTGGCCATTTGTGTAGCACACAGTTCAAGGATGTTATTACGTTACATATCCGTGTAAAGTTTATTTTGTCCATTTCTTACGAATTTTACTCAGGCTTAGAACTTATCAGCCGCCCCTCGTATACAGTCACATAAACTACTATTTATAGCGAACACCGCTTACGATTACAGATTGTTTGGTGCAACCCACCCATAGTGTGGGACAAATCTTGGAGCTGAATTTTGAACCAGTCATCCTCAAGCGATTGAGCTGAAATATTGGGTATAAGTATAGTTTGGTCGACAAATCAATATTATGGTACCATCGTGCTGATCTGATGATGGAGGCAGAAGGTGGCCATGGGAATTCAGTATTTAACTGACGTAACCCCGTTGAGTTTGGGCTTGTTAGAATCTTTTTTGCCGGAACTTTATTTGTTAACCGACTTCAAAAAAAAGGAGGAGGTTCTCAATTCAGATGTATTTTATTTTTTTTATGTTTGTTACCTCAGAACTCCGTCATTTATGAACCGATTCGTACAAATCTTTTTATAATTGAAATATGCTTCCAGATTGGTCCCATTGGTTTCAAAACCCCAGTTGGATGATGGGAACCATGAGGAATTGAGGGAACTCCTCAAATATATTAGGCACGCGCGTAGTAATTTCGGTATTTTCTATTAACTCTTGTATTTACACCCGGAAATCATAAATTTGGTGATGGTGGAAGTGATGATGAAGACCACAGATGGCTTGTGGAACTTCTCAATGATGTACCTACTTCAAACTATAAAAATACGTCACAGATTCTGATATGATTGCGTTGAAATAGCAAACAATGAAGTGCCAAGGGTAATTCTGAGATCCTTGAGGAATCGACGGGAGTCCTCAAATATTATCGGCTCACATAGATACAGTGATTTGGTTTTTTTCTCTAATAATCAACGCATTTGCTCTCGGAAATCAGTTCATGTGGTAAATTGCAGAAGAAATGTGGTAATGTTCATGTGGCTTGGCGGAGTACTGAATTGAAGTCGGTTAAAACTTTGTTTTTAAAGTAATAGTACATTACTATAGAGGCCGGGAAACGAAGGGTTGCAGGCCAAGTAGATATAGGGATACGCGGCCGGCAACCCCGTTTCTGGCCGAGATTTGTATAGTGCTTTTCTCAAACTTGCAATGAAATAAAAAGTAGTCAATTTGTTTTATTCGTACAACTAAATAATACGTTTCTGATAGCTGTCAGTGCTGTCACATCATAACCTATAATTGTGTCCCACATTGGTTACTAAAAAATATTCCGCTTATTTCCTAAATTAAGTATTAGTTTATAGTTACATGAACTTATATCTAACTATATAGACGAGGCGCTACAACAAAGAAAACACTTGTAATTTTTATGAAATTTTCATACGCCATAATTTTCGTCCGAACTCATTTCGAAATCGATGGCTTTTATTAGAAAGTTTCAAAATAATTACGAACTATTGACAAATCCGGTCAACAAGAAAAAAATTCTTTTTTCAATTTACGCGCCTAACTTTTTTTTAACCTGTTTGAAGCAACGTTTTACCCGGTGACATTGACATTAGTCCTAATCTTTTTTTTTAATTTTTGGTGATTGAATGCCAAGACGTTCTGTCACAATTTGACGTTTATAAACAAAAGACGGTTGCTTTGCAGGCCTAGGTGTGTAAGGTTGTATGAAATTCCTTTACATATCATCTTCACTAGTCGCACCGGATACGTAGTATTTCCGGTCCTAATTTGAAGTAAGTCATGTCAACATTTCATTGCAAGTTAGAGAAAATGATTTAGAAACGTGTTGAACTAACCGGCAGCATGTCCGCGGGCTGCGGCGGGAAGCCGGCCAGCTGCTGCCCGAACATGAAGCCCGGCATGCCGTAGCCGCTCATGCCCATGAGACTGGAAAATATACATTACGTTACAGTTATTATGTACTAGCTTGTTGCGTACAGCAGATACAGATAACCCAGGCGGAGCCGCCGGATAAAACATAGTCGATGTCCATCATGAATAATAGTAATAAATAAGCCTTTTATTTCCCATTATCTAGTGTTGCATGTGTGTGTATTTTTATATATTAATTTTCTTAGATAGGAACCGCTATAGGCTACCTCCAGTTTCATCAATTTTTTCCTGTCTTTAGCTCGTTCCATCCACTCGTTTCCTGCTGTAGCTATGATGTCATCGCTCCTCCTTTCCAGAGGTCGCCCTTTTCGTCTTTTTCCGCTAGGACCTTTCCATCTCGTCGATGCTATTGTCCATCGTTTATCATTGTATCGTGCCAGGTGGCCAGCCCATCGCCATTTTAATTTAAAGAAAACAAAAATGGCCATCATGAATATCCGATCTATATCCCTTTGTCAGTGACGAGACCCGGTTTTGACATTTTGTCAACCGTCCGCATCTGTCGCGAAACCCGATTCGGATATCTGTGACAAGATCCGATTCGGGCTGCACCTTTTCGCCATTTTTGTCGCCACCGATGAGGGATTTATCCCCTTAAGGTTTAAGAATTTTTGAAATCGGATCAAGTAGTTCCGGAGATTACCGCCAACTTAAAGTTACAATTTAAATTAGTGATATATAATACGAGGGTCAAACTGAAAGTTCTTAGAAAATCAAAAACTGAGCAATCAAGCAACTTATTACTTTTATTATATCTTTTCAAAATAGCCTCCCTTCACATCAATACATCGCTGCATTCGATAGAACCACTGAGAAAAGCACTTTGCCCACTCGTCCTTAGGGGTCTCTTCGACGGCCTTTTGAAACGCAGCCACTGCTTCGTCGGCGTCCATAAAACGTTTTCCTCGAAGTTTTTCTTTAATTTTTGGGAATAAATAAAAATGACCTTGTGCAAGGTCGGGGCTATAAGGTGGGTGACCCAGTAATTCCACGTTTGCCGTCGCCAAATAGTCGATCGTTTGCTTGGCGGTGTGCGATGAGGCGTTGTCGTGGTGAAGCAGGATCCTACTGCGAGGCCGTTTTTCTCGAACTTTTTCCAAGACAAGTGGTAAACAATTGTTAGTGTACCACTTCGCAGTAACTGTTTTTTGATCCTCTAAAATAATTGTTGCGTAATGACCAGTCCTTCCGAAGAACGAGGCCACCATCTTTTTTCCCACACTTCGACCTCTCTTCACTTTAGTAGGCAACTCCTCGGAAGGAAACACCCACTCAGCAGACTGTCTTTTAGTTTCAGGATCATAACAGTAAATCCAGCTTTCGTCACCCGTAACTACGTCGAACACAGCATTTGAGTCACCTCCGTTGAATCTTTGACCCATTTCACGGCACCAATCAACACGACGGACTTTTTGGGCTTCTGTCAAATTATGAGGTATCCACCGGGCACAAAGCTTCCTCACCGCTAAATGTTCATGGAGGATTTTGTGGACTTGACTCATACCAATGGCTAAGCTTGTACGAATCTGCTGATAGGTTACTCTTTTGTCAGTCTCTATCATACGCCGCACAACACTGATGTTATCTTCAGTAGTCGCCGTAGAAGGCCGGCCCTCACGCAGATCATCAGTGAGATCAGTGCGGCCACGTTTAAATTCATTAAACCAGTTGTAAATAGTAGCACGAGATGGGGCTTCATCGTGAAAGGCCAATCGAAGTCTATCATAACTTTCTTGTTGACTTAAATTACATCAAAAGTCGTAAAAAATCATTGCTCGAAAATTTTCTCGCGTTAAATTCATGCTCACGTAGTACACACAATTTTCAATTTGCCGCCAAATCGTAAAACAAATGACAATCGAGTGGAATTCGTACACAAAAATATTAAGAAAGAGTTCTATTTTCAAATTTTGAACTTATTTTTTTATTATATTTATTACAAGTGGCCAGTTCTAAAGACTTTCAGTGTCGCCCTCGTATAAGTAGAAGCCCATTTTACGAAGTTATCATTTTACAATTGAAAAGCAGCAACACTGCATTGATCTAAGAGGCATCCTTGGCCAAATGATTGGCAAATTAGACTTGGAAAAGAAACGTGAAATGGACCCCAGCTAATTAAAATTTATCAATCCAAATTCAATTAGAGTACAAAGAAAATTTATTTTAAAATTGAGCAAATCTACTAAAGCAAGCTAGCACTTAGCTAACTAGAATATAACAAGTTCATTATCCACCTTTCCAACAACTACTACTTAGAAAAGTTGAAAAACCCCCAACATTTTCATTTCAAAGTTCAATATCTCAAAAACCGCTGAACCGATTTTGTTGAAACTTAGCTAAGAACCACCTCGATTACGTCAGCTTTCAGATAAAAAAACAGCATTCAAATCGGTCAATTTGTTTAGGAGCTACGATGCCACAGACAGGCACACACCCACACACACACACAGACAGACTGACACACAGATACGTCAAACTTATAACACCTTTCTTTTTCCGTCTGCCGTTATTTATAATTTTAATTAACACTATAACCAGCAGTGCAATTGCACGTAGCGCTGGAATCAGTGTTATTTGTCGGTTTCATCTAGCAGCCGAAAATAAAGTTAAAGGTTATTCATTACGGCGCAAATAGAATGAGGGTTTCAAAATCCACCAATCAATTAAAATTCGTGCCGAAACACCCAGACCACTCACCACATTGCCGCTAGCCTGTGAGATAATGTATTGGAGATGCTTATTGAAACAAATGTAAAGCAGACTTTGATACTACTATAGTAACTTACTTCGCTTGCGGCATACAGAACTGCTGCGGACCGCCAAAAGGCGGGCAGAACCCGGGCGGGCCCTGGAACTCGCCCGCCGGGCCGATCCACTCGGGGGGCATGTCCGGGGGCATCCCAGGCATCATGCCCGGCGGCATCCCGGGCATGCCCGAGGGCAGTCCCGGCGGCATCCCGGGCATGCCCGCGGGCAAACCCGGCGGCATCCCGGGCATCCCCGGGGGCATCCCTGGGGGCATCCCCGGAGGCACGCCGGGCGGCAGCATGTTGGGCGGCGCGCCCAGCATGCCGGGCGGGAACATCTGAGAAAGATTATTATGATGTTATCCTATTTGTCTGCTTTGGCTAAAGGCTGGTAGAGTGCTTAAGGCATTCAGTGCGCATTTTGTACGACAACTTCTTTTGCGTAATAAAGATTAAATAAATGTACACGCTCCGTTTTGACTAGAGATGCGATTTAGCACTCGGCCGAGCCTCGAAGACTCAAGCCCTTAAAGTTATGCAATACTGAAAAGTCTCGTGTTAGCCCAGGCTACAGTTACACTAGTAGCGGCAGACATGAATAAAGACCCCAACCTAAACTATTACCTATAATATCGTGTACAGGAGAGACGCATTTGTGTGACATTTGCTCACCTGTGGGAAGCCCTGGTCGGGCCAGTAGTGCGCGTAGTGGTCGCGCTGCCGGCGCGAGTCCTCGGCCGCGGCGGCCGCCTCCGCGAACGCGCGCCGCCGCTCCTCCTTACTCATTGGTGGTACGGCTGCCAGCACGCGCCCGATCCTAAGATCATAACATAATAGTGTACTTTAATAAATATTCAATCACTTCATTAGAACAGATACCATGAAAACCACCTCCGCGCCTCACGGCCAAGCGTCTGGGAGCAAACGCTATGCGCCAGGCCCCCATACAATAGTATTTTATACAATCGTTACACAACGAGGGCTCTTAAAGTCGAGTACGCCGAGTGGCCTCAGTAAGGTTCCAGTATTTAAGAGCTAATTGTGTAATAATTAAACAAACTTGGTACCTATCTATTGAAAATCTAAGCCCTGCTGAAACTAAGCCGGTGGCGGCTTAGCGTTCGTTGATTTCTTTTCTTCTATGGCCAAGGCGACGTTCTATTCGTCAAATGCATTATAGTTCAGTAAAAGCGCCACGTGATTGGTCAAATTCATTTTAGTTTTCTAAAGAGTTGTAAAATAATTAATTTCAGTTGAGTTGGGAGATCCATAGAAAAAAGTATTTAATTATAGCTTAGTGTACAAAGTCTTAATTCAAACATTTAAGTCGACGAGTATATAAGATAGTTATTTATGATACAAGTGCGGAAAGTAGGTAATTCCCAACGAGTGGCGATGACCAAAAACACGACCGCCAGGGAGTGTTTTTGATCGACACGAGTTGGGAATTACCTATCCGCACGTGTACCATACATTTTACAATGCATCATGCAAGGAAATACAAAAATATACATAAAAGGTGAAATTTTAATCGTCACGAAATCTCACAGTGTACGGGAATTTCGGCCTGAAATCCATTCCCGCACGGGCTGGCTCCGCCCAGCACCGCCGTGCCGACATAGACGACTTCCCGTGTTTATGTTGAACCGTATAAAGGGGCTCTTTCAGAGCAAGTGCATTGTAAATAACTATTATCTACGCACATATAATTAGTGCTCTAAAATGAGTTCAAAAACCGTAGGAAATGACCAGCATTATTACAACCAATTTTACTATGACCATACGTCGGACTATAGGGGGCAGTTTGAGGGCAAGGTAAGGTTTACAAAAAAATCTTAACTTACGAGTATTATAATGTATTATTTGTAACATAGTTAATTAAATTAGTTACCCGTTATCATTTATTTATCTTTAATGCGTAAATACTCTTTGAAGTGATGACTGATAGCCCACAGAAGTGGCCACTTAAAAAACAAATAAATAGCTGACATGCGTCATTATGACTGTTGTTCATACTTATATTTGTTGGTAGAGTGCCGTCTAATGAATAGAAAGATTTGCTTTATTTGTTAATTTGCATATCTATGTATTGCAATGGATACGATACTACGACGGCACTCCGAACTGAAGTCACAGAAAGGTCACATTATTGGAATTTCACATTATAAATACTAGGTACTTACCAAATACTAAGTACAAATACTCGAAAGTGAATTGATTGATTTGCGAACCTTACCTATCATTCTGACATGCCACGAAAATGCCCGCTGGAGTCCGACGTTTGACTATGAATACTTTCTTGTCTGTGGTAGTAGGTAAAATCTGTACAGTAATGTTATTACAGTATCGATTTTTCTATCATTATGAGTTTTATCTACACCCATATCATAAATCTTCTAGAATGTGTTCGGAAGCCATATAATATAACGACCACCATAATTGCAACCAGTAACGTAACATCAGCGTTTTATCTGTACCAGCACGGCTATTACAAGACGGCCGCGACATACTCTCGAGCTCTCTCGCACTATCCGTCTTTTTCTAAGTGGTTTAATAAGAGAGAGACGGATAGTGCGATAGAGCTCGAGAGTATGTCGCGGCCGTCTTGTGATAGCCGTGCAGTGTTATTTATTATAATGTATGAAAAATCATAATAACATCGATATAATACATACATACATATAACCACGCCTCTTTCCCAGAGGGGAAGGCAGAGATCACGGATCTCCATTTGCTACGATCCTGACAAACCACTTTCGCTTCACTCACTTTCATAACATTTCTCATACACGCTCGTCGGTTTAGGGTACTTTTGACCTGGCCTTTTTGTAAGATTTCTCCAATTTGATCGGAGAAAGTTCGCCTAGGTCTTCCCCTTCCAACTTGCCCTTCCACTCTTTTTGTTTTATATACACTCTCTTCGTTAATCTTCTTTCATCCATCCTCTCTGCATGCCCAAACCACCTTAACATACCCTTCTCAATGTTCGTAACTATATCTCCATCTATTCCACACTTATCTCTTATCACATTGTTTCTGACTCTATTACTCAATTTCACTCCACACATACTTCTCAACGCTCTCATTTCTACTGCATTCACTCGACTTTGATGTTTTTTCTGCCACACCTAACTTTCGCTACCATACATAAGTGAGGGCACCAACACTCCCCTATGCACAGCCACGCGTGCCTTTTGCGATATTTTCTGGCTGCCCATAAAGGCATTCAGTGCCCCGTTCACTCGATTCCCTGCATTCACTCTCCTTTCAATATCTTTCTCATGCTTTCCGTCTCCAGTAAATAGTGTCCCCAAATACACAAACTCTTTTACTTGTTCCAGTCTTTCTTCACCAATCATTATTTCGCAGTCTGTCATAATTTCATCTTTTTCAAATACCATCACTTTCGTCTTACTTACATTCATTTTCATCCCTTTCCATTCAAAAGATTCATTCATCTTCGTTACCATCATGTGTAACTCCTCAGCGGACGACGCAAGTAGTACATTCGATAATCGATGTTATTATGGAAATACGGTCCGGTGTTGGGGTGGTGCGGGTCCGGTGGAGTTGGTTATGATTTGAAATCTAGTCGGCCATGGCGGTGCAATGGCGGTTATTCGAATGGTTCCCGAACACATCATTGGGGATTTATAACATGTGGGTAGATAAAAATAGTGTATGTAACTGTACATAATTAGGCATTAAAACACTCGAGTGATGTTATTATAAAACTCGCCTTCGCCTCGTTTCATAAATCCACACTCGTGTTTAATGCCCTTTATTATGTACAGTCACATAAACTACTAAAAATTTGGAACAGGTGTCAAAACTCACGTGGGTCTATATTCTAGTTATAGATACTAGAATAGATATTAAAACAGTTATCGATACGAAACGACAATTGATATGTTTTTTTAATATAATACCGCACGATATTTGATCTTGAGTGACATGAGAATAGGGACTTCATTCGTTTGTCTATGATTAAAAAAAAACATTAGTCTTGACGGAGTGTGACTAGGTGTCAAAGCGGGCCCCGAACTCCTTTAGGGCACAACCGGGAATAACGCTAGGATGATGATGATGATTCGTCTTGACGGATCATCGAATTGCCACCACTACGTACAGGTCGATTCACGAAAGCTGGCACGAATGAATTGAACGAGTGAATGATATATAATGTATATGTGTGCATCACATAATTATTAAATACTGGTTGATGCAAAAAGTGATTACGATAATTGTGTTTCAGAGATTCTGCATTTATTAAATAAATAAACATATAATTATAACCATGTTTTATGCACAATCACGATGCCGTGAAACGCGATAATATGTAGTTTCCTGTATGACTGTTTGTGTTCATCATCATCATCATAAATTTAAGAGCCAGGCTCTTGTCGGTGGAGTAATCGCCATTCTGTTCTTCTTTCTGCCACTGTTTTGAGCTCCTGATACGACATTACATTAACTTTCTCTTTAGCTTGGTCCATAAACGCACGTCTTGGCCTTCCTCTGCCTCTCCTTCCTTCAATTTTTCCTTCAATTATAGTTTTTATGTAATTGTCATGTCGTATCAGGTGCCCCAACATGTTTGTGTTACTTGAAATAAATGTTTTCATTCATTCATTAAAAATAAGTCAGAAAAATAAATCTACGATTTATTTACAAAGGACTAATAATAATTACAAAAAGGATTAACATGACATCATACTCGTACTTGGTGCAGATTATTACCGGCTGATGGAATTGGCCGGCTCTTTCGCGTTTAGTCTGGTTTCGACCGTGAGACTTGTTGGTTGTCAGATATGTCTAAATGTTCAGTCAAAAAGTACGTAAATACCAACAAAAAAACAATAAAAGAAGTAAGTAAGTAAGTTCTCTTGATAACGTTACGAAATTTGTGTAAACTCGTAGTAATTGAATAGTTTTAAAAATGTATGAAATAATTAGTTTTGTTAGTTCAAATGATATACGTTGCGGAACATTAATCTAAGGAGTCGGTATTAGATACTTTTTTTATGACGTCGTTACCTACGTTATATGGTTTTCATTTTTAAGAAATAATCCTCAGCGACGTGCAATATGGGCTGCAGTCATAGCACGCGACAGTCGAGACAATTTATTTAAACCAAACGACTTTAATATAAAAAGCGAAGTGAATCATCATTGTGAGCTGTAAATTTGCTACATAACATAAAATAAATATATAGATGTTTAAGACAGATTACATTAAGGACACACCCGTTTATCGGACATGATTGTAACACCGAAAAGAAAAACAATAAAGAACTGTCTATTCTATTCTATTCTATTCTGTTCGTGGGTTCGTTTGTTGAAATTATCAATTAGCTTCTGCCCGCGACTTCGTCTGCGTGGAACACGTTTATATCGCAGCTCCATAAAAACTTGCGCCCCCTATTTCACCCTCTTAGGGGATGATTTCTGGGATTCAAATTATCCCATATCCTTCAAACTATTTATTAAGTCCGCCTTTTGTACTTTTTGTTTGTGCAATAAAGTTTAATAAATAAATATCTCCATAGGAAACTTTATCTCAATCGGTTCAGTGGTTTAACCGTGAAAAGGTAACAGACGCAGAGAGAGTTACTTTCGCCTATAGTATGAATATTGGGCATATGTGTCGGGTATATGATTGTGTCAGTGTCAAGTGTCAAGCGTTTATCTTAAACTAATTTCTGCCAGCGACTTCGTCCGCGTGGAAATCGTTCATAACATAACTCCGTATAAAAACCGGGTGATTTCCGGGATAAAAACTATCCTATGTCCTTCCCTGGGACTCAAACTATCACTATACCAAATTTCATCGAAATCGGTTCAGCGGTTTTCAATTCAATTCAATTCAAATAATTTATTTGTCAAACACAGGTATACAAGGTATGGTAGGGTATCAAAAAAACATGTATCACTGTGGTTTACGCGTGAAGAGCTAACAGACAGACAGACAGACTTACACACTTTCGTATTTATAATATTACTAGCTTCTGCCCGCGACTCCGTCCGCGTGGAGCTAGTTTATATCGTAGCTCGATTCAAACTTTCACCTCCTTAGGGTATGATTTCCGGGGTAAAAACTACCCTATGTCCTTCCCCGGGATTCAAACTATCTCCATGCCAAATTTCATCTCAATCGGTTCGGCGGTTTAAACGTGAAGAGGTAACAGACAGACAGACAGACAGACAGAAACACTTTCGCATTTATAATATTAGTATGGAAGTATGGATTAGTATGGAAGTATGGATGGTATGGATAATAGTATTTCGTTATATTTCATTTGAAGCTGTCATAACTGTATCGGTGAAAAACTTAAATAAAGCCGCTCTTACATGTACCTAGACTGAATTGGCATTTGTTTTTAACTACCGAGAAAAAAGAGGGTCTGTGTGTCTGTCTGTGGCATCGTAGCTCCTAAACGAATGGACCGATTTGAATGCTGTTTTAACAAAATCGGTTTAGCCATTTTTGAGATATTGAACTTTGAAATAAACATGTCGGGGGTTTTTCAACTTTACTAAGTTGTAGTTATGTTTGTGATACAAATCTTAAATACTTTTGTAATGTCTATTTGAAATGACCATAGAAGAAGGGCTTCACTCAAGTTTTTTACCTATATACAGCAGCAGTGATTAAGGATAATATAGTGAAACAACAAATTGAGAAAAAAATATGTATTAGAGAAAAAATTACAAATGTTTAATTCTTAAGTTTACAGATTAAAAACATATTGAGCACCTTAAAATGCGTATAGATATGACCTCAAATAAAAAAAACACATCCAAGTAAAACAGAATTACAATGGAGTGTACACAAAGAGAGAAAATTATAAATCAAATTTGGAAAACAAACCATTATTGAACGTTACTGTTTTCATTTTGTCCATATTCGTCTTCACTACACGGTAATGAAACTATAGGGTCTGAGTACCCTTGGGCGCGGAGTGCTTCAACCACTTGTTCGTTCAAATTGATGTCAGGCAAATAGTGGTCCGAACAAGCCACGATCTTCTCGATCACTCCGTTCTTGACGACTATCTCCCCCGCCCCGGACACAGGGTTGCCGGCGAAGAGACTTGACTTATACAGCAGTCCATTCGAATGCAGATTCGACAACAGAACCCGCCCGTCGGGTCCCATGGCGAAGATGGCCGCCGCTCCGGATCGACCCTCGTCCGCGTCACTAGTATCAACCAACAACCCTTGGGAATTGTATAACCTGCCCTCTTGCACGAACACTTCAAACAAGGCTCTTTCTTGCTCAGTATAGTAGGTTACAAATGGCGGGCACTTGGATTTACTCTGCCAAGTGCAAGCCGTGTTCTCGTTTTTATAGCGCTCTTGCATTTGGTACGTGCCGTATGAAATCGCTATACTTATCGTGTCTGTAAAATTTCCATAGTTAGTACACGCAGTGTCATCCGCCCATTGGCAGGCGTAAATACCTCCGTTGATTTGAACCGAATAGAAAACGCTGTTGTGAAATGCAAGGCCCGACTGCAATTGATGGTTTAAAGGTTTGGCCACACAATAATTGGAGACATTATCGGATTTTTGGGTGCAGTTCCACAAACTTCCATTCAATGTTGCTGCGAAAATACTATTACCCAGGGTTGAAAGGCCCATAATTTGTGTATGCATATTGTACAACGGTATGCAGCTATTAATTTCGCCTGAAGTACAGCGCATCAAACGTCCATCATCTAAGCCGAAGTACAGGTGTTTCTTGAATTGAATAGCAGAATAAACGTTGCTTCCCAGGATATAAAAGGACTGGCAGCTGTTAGACTCATGCATCGGACAGCGCAAAACTGTTTCATTGCCAAGACCTGCATAGAGGAACCCACCTACACTTGTCATAGATTGCACATCAGATCTGGTCGTTTGAAACGTCTTGCATGACTTTTTTTGATTCAAGTTGCATTTTAAAACACCAGAACCTGAGCCGATATAAAGATACTCCCCTGCAACGTGCAAGGACCAAACCTCCGAACCAGAGTTGTACAAAACTTCGCACACGGCGGGATCGTCGTGCAGACATCGCCAGATCTCACCACTCTTCTTGCCAATCAGCACCACAGCGGGGGTAGCGTTTATGGATGCAGTCGTGACCGTGACGACGCGTTGGTGGTGTATTGTTTCCACAAATGGTGAACTTCCTTTAGAGGATGAGGAACTGTCGTTGTTTCGTTCGGGCTGGGTTCCACAAGAACATGTCGCGGAGGCCGTCGTCACCAGCAAACTCGCCAAGAGGAAGATGTACATGATGTGATGTGGGCGCGATGCGAAATTCACCAACTGTAATTATCTCTAGACCAGCGCCTAAATAGCGGTTGAATGTTGATAAGAGCCGATTGTCGGAGTCAGAAGGTCGCAGTGGATAAAAGCCATATAAAATGCATACCCATTTACGTAAACATTCTGTTGACATACGTTTTTATTGCAGGACAATTGGTACATAATTAGAGATTGGTATTTTAGGAGAAAATATTTCTTAAACCGAGCGCTCGCGCAGACGCCTAGCTGTCATCGACCCCCAAAGCCTAAAACATGATACCTACAGGTCGATTCACGAAAGCTGGCACGAATAAATTGAACGAGTGAATGATAATGTCTATGTGTGTATAGTTCTGGCCTGATTTGTAACAGATTTGCCAAGTTCAAAATGCTGGCACCTAGCAGTCATGAAACTTATCTCGTTTTTGTTTATAGCATTGACATTGCCAATGTCACCAAATTATGTAGGCATCGTTTTTTTATGTGTAAAAGCTGATAAAACGAAATAAAAATGAATGAACGTGAACGCCGTGAGCAGATAGTCGCCAAATGGATGGAAAATACACAGCGTCCTAACCATTTCATCGCAAGAGATTTAAAATTCCCAAGAAGAACCGTTGATACGGTCCTGAAACGATACTTAGAGACCTTGTCTACCGCTCAGAAGCCTCGAACCGTAGAACATGGTGGTGCTCGTGATCCTGGGCTAGATAGGAAAATCATTACGACGATTTGCAAAAAACGCAGCATGTCGGAGCGAGACATAGCTAAAAAAAATTCTACAAGTCAGTCAATGGTGAGACGTGCAAAGGAACGGGATAGTATGAAGACAAAGAAGAAACGGAAGGTGCCGAAAACTTCGGAAAAACAAAGATGCACTATCAAAACCAGGGCTCGAAAGCTGTATGACTTACTGGGTACCGAAAATTTTCATTTGATTCTGGATGACGAAACCTATGTGAAGGCAGACTTTTCGCCACTTCCTGGTGATCAGTTTTATACGATAGCTGATGCAGAAACTCTTCCAGATTCGGAAACCACCATAGGAATGGAGAAATTCGGCTCCAAGTATCTGGTTTGGCAGGCAATTTGCCCATGCGGTGATCGCAGCCGTACATATGTTACAACTAGCACAATTAATAAGAATATTTACATCAATGAATGCTTGAAAAAACGGCTACTACCGTTCATTCAAAAACACAATAATTCGGCCTTATTTTGGCCAGATCTGGCTACAGCCCACTATGCGAAGGATACCCTTAACTTCCTCAAACAAAATGATATCAAGGCCCCGTAGCATGGATGGCGTTATCACGCGATAAGTGATAGGATAAGCGCGTCGTCTCGTTCTATCGAACGGTGTCAGCCAGGGACGGATGCTCTATCCTGTCACTTATTGCGTGATAAGGCTATCCATGCTACGGCGCCAGATCGTGCCTAAAGCACTGAATCCGCCGAATATTCCACAGTGCCGTCCTATAGAAAGATATTGGGCTCTCGTCAAAGGAATCTTGCGTAAGACAGGTAAGACTACCAGCAACCAGCAAGACTTCCTGAGAAAGCGGAATTAAAGACATAGTTCTGGGCATGTATGGGTTAAGGAGAAGGGGGTCGGAAAGTAATACGAGTACCTACCTCAAATCGGAGAGGCCGTATAGAAAATGACTTCTGTGAAACCTCAGCAAACTGTTTTACCGATACAAATTTCCTTTTGTTCAAATACCCCTTATTGATCGTGCCAACTATCGAATTCTAAACATCACAAGTTTTTACACTGCCATAATTATTATCCTGATACAATACTGACACAAACAAATCTCTTTAAATAAGTTAGAGTAGTTCAGACAAGTTAACTTAACTTGTCTGAACTACTCTAAAAATGGTACTTATAAATTGTTCATGACTTTTTTTTTAATAAATTATCGCAATTTACTTTTTCTGGTTAGAATCCCAGCGCCTTCTGGTAATTGTCTAAATGGATGATATCCTTGTTACAAACCAATGGAAGTGGTCAGGAAACAGACGCATGCATTCATAGAAGTGCATGGCTTTGCCTTGACCGGCATAACAGACCTGCATCTAACCGTAAGTGAGAAAGAAAGACTAGGAACTATATTGTGTAGTGTTGTGCTACAAACGGACAACCGGTGGGTAGTAGTATGCATGACTTTCCCTGCTGTCCCATACTACCTGCAAGATCGGTAGCGCCCAGAAACCACCGGGAAAGAAATACCAATCCGCGGGTGTGTCTCGCCCATCGCCCGCGCCCTCAAGGTCACCTCCAAAAGCACTCACTTTATGGCGATAAAGGCTGTCCACGAAAAAAAGTGGTCGGTGTTATAACGACAAATTAGAAAAAAAAACTAAGAAAAACAATTTCATGGGCTATTTAAATTAAAGTTTTATTAGTGTTCTTTAAAATTAATCCTGTTTAACAAATTAACACTGGTAAAATACCCTGACTTTGCTTCGGACTCCTTCCATCAATCTCTGTACATCACTTTCGGTCACCTTTTTACATGTCGTACCCCACATTATTTTGAACTGTTGCTCATTTGTAGCAATTTTACCACTATTTTTCAATTTTCTTTTCATTATTGCCCAATAACGCTCTACCGGCCGGAGTTCTGGGCAGTTTGGTGGATTTGCTAATTTCGGTACAAAGGAGATATTATTTTCAGTGTACCATTCTAAAACAGATTTGGCATAATGTGAGGACGCTAAATCTGGCCAGAATAAGACAGGCTCTGTGTGGTTTCTTATAAACGGCAATAAGCCTTTTTTCAAACACTCTTTCGTGTAAATGGATTGGTTAATCGTACCCGTAGTAACAAACGATTTGCTTTTTTGACAACATGTACAGATGGCTTGCCAGGCAAGGAATTTTTTTGCAAATTTATCAACTTTTTTGTAGTAATTTTTTTATCGGCATTCCCTCTTTGATTTGCTACATAGAACTGCAAACCTGGTAATTGCTTAAAATCTGCTTTCACATATGTTTCGTCGTCCATCAAAATACAACTAAATTTCGTCAAATATTTTGTATTCAACTTTCGAGCCCGGGTTTTACATAATTTATCCTTTGTAGCATCGCGATTAGGAACTGTAGTTGCCTTGTACGATCGTAAACCTGCACGCTGCTTGATTTTTTGGACATACGATTTCGATACATTACATACATTTTCTGGCAACGTCACGGACAGAGAGAGTTGGATTCTTCTTAAAATGCTCGATTACTTTTTTTTGCCTTAGTTTTATCAGCAGGACCGCGGTTTCTACCCGAACCACATTTTCTTGAAACAGACAATCTGGACTGATAATTAGCCAATACCTTTTGCATGGTTGACTTCGGAACTTTTAATAATTTGGCTAACTTTCCTTGCGATATACCGATATTTTGGCTGTAGGTGTACAGTGTACACGATCTTTTTTCGGATGTCCGGTTGGCTAGACGACATTTTATAAATGTTACGAATTTATAAACTCCAAATACCCCTAAACGATAGTTTATTCTTCCCGCTATTTAACAATCAAAGTGACAGATGTCAGTTGTCTTTTATTTTTTTTTATTAAATGCTGACCACTTTTTATCGTGGACAGACCTTACGTCTCGATCGACACGCAAGTCTCGAGCGCCTACTGTCACAACGTGTTCAACTGCTTCTGGTGTTACGACATGACCTACGCCTACCTTCCAGACTTCTGGCTCGCGCTCCACATCACCTCGAAACCAAGATGAGCCTCTTCAACATAATGACTCCCAAGTGGAGCAGTCTCTTCTGTTGGCCAGAGCTGAAGAGGCAAGCCGTAGCGAAATCGATGGAGGTTCACAATGTGCAGGCATTCCTGGGTGCACGACCACGATCCGAGCGCCGGTTGGGACATTTTGACACGAGGCATGTCGGAGCAGAAATGACTCCTCCGAGCGTCACACTGGCGCTCACCTATTATCGGGACATACACGCTTGTATGACCAAATGGCCGCCATGGCCATGGCGCGCCAGGTACAAGATCAACAGCCAGGTACCTCGTACCATGCGCACTTAGTTATTTCTGTCGAATGTGTTCGCGTACTGCATTCAGTACGACTTATTATTTTTATTCATAAATCCGCAATGACCGCTAGTGTGTGAGCTACTTTTTGGTCACTAGGATATCTACGATGCCTCAGTCAAGACAACCTTCAAAACAATATTCTTGTGAATACCACTGCCTCCCAAACCACTGATTAGGAATTTCCCGCATTCCAAAGAATGCGAGAAATTTAGATGATGAATTACCTAAACACAACAATCTTACTTCAATAACTTATATGGCGTATCCAGAAGATCGGCTGCACTTTTACTGTAATAGTTTTCAGGCTTCAGAGATCATGGCTACACTGTAGCCCAGACAAATAGACAAATCTTGCTTTATAGCCGAAGTCTGCTCCTAAATAAGATCAACAGACTTATCGAAGGCTGTTATAACGATTGAAGAAGGTGTAAAACTTCAATAATTTACTCTAATTTAGTCGAATCAACTAGAGTACCCCCAAGCCAACCTCAACCACGCTTATCAGAGACGGAGTTCAAAGTACATACATACATATATATACATCTTATCTACTCTTTTATTTATGCTAAGTCTTCGGACAGAATCGGGCCTTCAAGTAACATCTGAGTAACTTTTTGACCCGTGGTATCGTCGTTAAAACTGGCTTGAAATCTATCCAATTAACGACATTTTAGCAAAAGCTATTTGGCAACTTGAATCTACTCTCGAATCTATTTAACGTATAATTATTAGTGCCCGTCAGAAATCGAACGCTAATCTAATACGAGTAGTTTTCTTTTGTACGAAAATTATTTTTTTCTACCGGCGCGTAGGCGCTTGCTGACCCGCCACCAGGAGATAATAGACAGATCTCAAGTTAACTGATGGTGTTCGTCGAACGGAACACATAATATTAAATTTTACTTTCCAATAAAATTGTTATTGTTTCCTGAGACGAACACCATCAGAATAATGGCTTCCTGGGGGCTACCAACGGCATTTCCTCCGCAACAATGAGGAAACCAATATGGCGGCGGGTGCACGGGCGCCGGTTCTAGAGTTTACAGGTTGGCGAAGGCGGATGTGATGTCACAGCGAAGGCGCGGAGTGTATTGTTTGACGCAATCGGCTACTTCCGGTCGTGCGCAGTGGCTCCCTCTCAAGTTAACTGATGGTGTTCGTCTCAGGAAACATAATAACAATTTTATTGGAAGGTAAAATTTCATATTTTATCGACATCGACTTATAAAATGTGTGTCCTCGTACTATTGAGACCTCAACACATAATTTCTCCCGTCATCCGGGCTTTGCTAATCCCACCACCAGAAGAGTGGCAGGAAATTATAGGAGTATAATGATTTATGTCAATTAATAAGTTAATTATGTGCTATACTTAAGTGATATCTGGAAACTTAAGGGGAAGGTGTCATGTAGGTAGACTGTAAAATTTATATAAAATGACAGATTTGATTCTACCCATGGTTGGTTGGAAATTGTATCTTGTGGTGAATAAACATGTGCAATCAGTTAAGTCTCGTTTATTATTCAAAACATAATACTAACAAACTAAGAAAATTATTATTATATTTATTATTTATTATATTTATTTTTACAATACTAAGGAGTTAACATCGGAAACATCATTAGGTAGTCACGTACTAAGTTTCGAATATAATCCTTAGAAGCACGGCTTTGTTTTACTTGAACAGCTTCTACTTGTAGACATGCACTCATTGTGAATAATTTGTATTTTTATTTATTACTTATTAGTTGCAAAAAAATACCGAGAAAAAATAACTGCCAATCGTTTCAAATGTTTCAAATGTTTGTTTGTTTTTCACTTTTCGAGCATGAGAAGTGAAAAAATATTTTACAGGCAGCACTAGTAAATAGCACTCGCTCAGGCTCGTTTCATAAAACCAAACTCGTCTTTTAAGGCCTCTCATTATGTATCAGTTGCATAAACTACTAATTTCGCTAAAACGTATGACGAAACTCATGCGTCATGGGTCCGGCGTGCCCTAAACTAACCGCCGCTTGTCGTACCGGCAAGTGTTGTAAGTTTATGCAACATATTTAGTAGCCAACGTCTCTGCATAATTTTTTGTTTTATTATTGTACCAGCGACCCGCCCCGGCTTCCGTGAGTTTATTTTTATTTTATAGAATATTATATACAGATTACTAAAAAAGATACTGCTTCATACTTAGTAAAAGATAATAAAATATGCCAGATAATTCACTGCTACTTTTTCACTGAACCGCTCCTTAGAACTTTTTTTTTTAATTTTACGTTTATTTGAAGTATAACAAATGCCCATAAACAGAATACTAACCGTATACTTCTCCTGCCGTCGGGGCTGCTCCCTCTCCTTTTCCTTCGGTCTCGCTCGTCGCGTTCCCTCTCTCTTTCACGCTCTCGCTCCCTATACCTAAAATAAGTAGAAACTTTTAGAATGAAATATGTTCCAAAAAAAATAAGATTCAAAATTATTTATTATTTAAGTTATATTTTCTCAAACATGCTCGGAAATGTATGCGTTAATGTCACGAAATGAAGACATGAAGTTCCTTGTTTATGGCTGCCTACATTACTTCTTGGCCTAGGCCAAGAAGTAATGTATGAAAACCCTAACTAAAAACATTATTGGCCGCTACTCTAACTTTTTAAATTTGCTTACTGATATTAAACAGACAAAGGAAAAAATACATACTGCCAACCACCAATACTTTTTTTAATTGTTTTAGTTTTGTGTAAAAATTTTGTTATTTTTCGTTTATTTTTTAGTGTTGTTTATCGTTTTTAATGATTTAAAAAAAAATCTTTTCTTTTCTTGATGTTTGTCTATTTTTTAATGTTAAAATTTTTGTAGGGTCTTTTATGTTATTTTTAAGTTTTTTTTTATCTATTTGTCCTTTTTGTTTTACTTTTTTTAATGTTTTTTTGTTTTTTTTGTCGTTTTTTTTATTTTTTCAAGTTTTCCTTTTTGTTTTACTTTTTTTAATGTTTTTTTTTTCCTTTTTTTTTGTTTTTTTTTAAATGTTTTTTGTTTGTTTTTCTTTTTTTTCGTTTTATTGTTTTTTTTTTGTTTTTTTTCCTTTTTTTTTAGTTTTTGTGTTTTTTTTTGTTTTTTTTCCTTTTTTTTGTTTTTTTTTAAATGTTTTTTTTGTTTTTCTTTTTTTTTGTTTTTTCCCTTTTTTGTTCTTTTTTTTAATGTTTTTTGTTTTTTTCTTTTTTTTTGTCCATTTTTTTGTTTTTTTCCTTTTTTTTTTTTGTTTTTTGTCTTTTTTTTGGGCGTTTTTTTGTTTTTTTAGTTGTTTTTTTTTAGTTGTTTTTTTTTAAATATTTTTTTCCTTTTTGTTTTACTCTTTTGTAATGTTTTTTTAATATTATTCTTTTTTAATGTTTTTTATTTCTTTTTTAGATATTTTTATCTAGAATCTTTCTCACTTTAGTGAGGTGAAAAGGATTCTATTTTTAAACCACTCACATTCGCTAGCTCGTGTTTCAATTCCACACTCGCGGTTAAATTATAACTGCACCCTTGTATAACAAATAACTATTTATTATTTCCTCACATCGTTTGAGAAAAGCACTATACAAGCCTCGGCCGGAACAGGGATTGCTGGACTCGTTGTATCCGGCCACGTCTACGACTCGGCCGTCTAGCCCAAACTCATCCATCAATCCCTTACTTCACGGCCTTTGCAGTAATGTACTATTTAATACAGATATGTGGAACCTCCTTTTAAGTTAAAAACTTGTGTTAGGAGGTATTCGCTCTTTCATATACAAGGTACTTTATGTTTATTGTGTAACAAAATGTATACTATTTATACCAATAAAGAAACAATTAAGAAGTAAAATTTTGGGAATCACTCGGTTGCGTGATTTCGGCATATTTATGTCGGCATATTTATGTCGGCATATTTATGCGCAACCAATTTTTTTTACAATTAAATCACGCAGTTCTCGCTTAGAGTTTCGATTGCGCTCTCTCTATGTCCCTCTTCCTCCGCTCTCTCAGTCGTGGTCGCGGTCTGCGGTCATCACGTCACTCATTCCAGTCTCGTTCGCCGCATTATCAGTCCAGTCGTTCGTGCTCTTACATCTGCTGGATGCACCCTTCTAAAGCCCTTCGAGTGTCAATACCTGTCTCTGTCCCGCTCCCGCTCTCTCTCCCGGTCCCTCTCGCGCTCTCGCTCGCGGTCGCGCTCTCTGTCGCGGTCGCGGTCGCGCTCGCTCGCGGTCGCGCGACCCGCTCGAGTCGGCGGCGCGACGCTCCACGTTCGCCTGACGTTCGTGCTCTTACATCTGCTGGATGCACCCTTCTAAAGCCCTTCGAGTGTCAATACCTGTCTCTGTCCCGCTCCCGCTCTCTCTCCCGGTCCCTCTCGCGCTCTCGCTCGCGGTCGCGCTCTCTGTCGCGGTCGCGGTCGCGCTCGTCACGACGCTCTCGCTCGCGGTCGCGCGACCCGCTCGAGTCGGCGGCGCGACGCTCCACGTTCGCCTGACGTTCGTGCTCTTACATCTGCTGGATGCACCCTTCTAAAGCCCTTCGAGTGTCAATACCTGTCTCTGTCCCGCTCCCGCTCTCTCTCCCGGTCCCTCTCGCGCTCTCGCTCGCGGTCGCGCTCTCTGTCGCGGTCGCGGTCGCGCTCGTCACGACGCTCTCGCTCGCGGTCGCGCGACCCGCTCGAGTCGGCGGCGCGACGCTCCACGTTCGCCTGACGTTCGTGCTCTTACATCTGCTGGATGCACCCTTCTAAAGCCCTTCGAGTGTCAATACCTGTCTCTGTCCCGCTCCCGCTCTCTCTCCCGGTCCCTCTCGCGCTCTCGCTCGCGGTCGCGCTCTCTGTCGCGGTCGCGGTCGCGCTCGTCACGACGCTCTCGCTCGCGGTCGCGCGACCCGCTCGAGTCGGCGGCGCGACGCTCCACGTTCGCCTGACGTTCGTGCTCTTACATCTGCTGGATGCACCCTTCTAAAGCCCTTCGAGTGTCAATACCTGTCTCTGTCCCGCTCCCGCTCTCTCTCCCGGTCCCTCTCGCGCTCTCGCTCGCGGTCGCGCTCTCTGTCGCGGTCGCGGTCGCGCTCGTCACGACGCTCTCGCTCGCGGTCGCGCGACCCGCTCGAGTCGGCGGCGCGACGCTCCACGTTCGCCTGACGTTCGTGCTCTTACATCTGCTGGATGCACCCTTCTAAAGCCCTTCGAGTGTCAATACCTGTCTCTGTCCCGCTCCCGCTCTCTCTCCCGGTCCCTCTCGCGCTCTCGCTCGCGGTCGCGCTCTCTGTCGCGGTCGCGGTCGCGCTCGTCACGACGCTCTCGCTCGCGGTCGCGCGACCCGCTCGAGTCGGCGGCGCGACGCTCCACGTTCGCCTGACGTTCGTGCTCTTACATCTGCTGGATGCACCCTTCTAAAGCCCTTCGAGTGTCAATACCTGTCTCTGTCCCGCTCCCGCTCTCTCTCCCGGTCCCTCTCGCGCTCTCGCTCGCGGTCGCGCCCTCTGTCGCGGTCGCGGTCGCGCTCGTCGCGACGCTCTCGCTCGCGGTCGCGCGACCCGCTCGAGTCGGCGGCGCGACGCTCCACATTCGCCTGACGTTCGTGCTCTTACATCTGCTGGATGTACCCTTCTAAAGCCCTTCGAGTGTCAATACCTGTCTCTGTCCCGCTCCCGCTCTCTCTCCCGGTCCCTCTCGCGCTCTCGCTCGCGGTCGCGCTCTCTGTCGCGGTCGCGGTCGCGCTCGTCACGACGCTCTCGCTCGCGGTCGCGCGACCCGCTCGAGTCGGCGGCGCGACGCTCCACGTTCGCCTGACGTTCGTGCTCTTACATCTGCTGGATGCACCCTTCTAAAGCCCTTCGAGTGTCAATACCTGTCTCTGTCCCGCTCCCGCTCTCTCTCCCGGTCCCTCTCGCGCTCTCGCTCGCGGTCGCGCTCTCTGTCGCGGTCGCGGTCGCGCTCGTCACGACGCTCTCGCTCGCGGTCGCGCGACCCGCTCGAGTCGGCGGCGCGACGCTCCACGTTCGCCTGACGTTCGTGCTCTTACATCTGCTGGATGCACCCTTCTAAAGCCCTTCGAGTGTCAATACCTGTCTCTGTCCCGCTCCCGCTCTCTCTCCCGGTCCCTCTCGCGCTCTCGCTCGCGGTCGCGCTCTCTGTCGCGGTCGCGGTCGCGCTCGTCACGACGCTCTCGCTCGCGGTCGCGCGACCCGCTCGAGTCGGCGGCGCGACGCTCCACGTTCGCCTGACGTTCGTGCTCTTACATCTGCTGGATGCACCCTTCTAAAGCCCTTCGAGTGTCAATACCTGTCTCTGTCCCGCTCCCGCTCTCTCTCCCGGTCCCTCTCGCGCTCTCGCTCGCGGTCGCGCTCTCTGTCGCGGTCGCGGTCGCGCTCGTCACGACGCTCTCGCTCGCGGTCGCGCGACCCGCTCGAGTCGGCGGCGCGACGCTCCACGTTCGCCTGACGTTCGTGCTCTTACATCTGCTGGATGCACCCTTCTAAAGCCCTTCGAGTGTCAATACCTGTCTCTGTCCCGCTCCCGCTCTCTCTCCCGGTCCCTCTCGCGCTCTCGCTCGCGGTCGCGCTCTCTGTCGCGGTCGCGGTCGCGCTCGTCACGACGCTCTCGCTCGCGGTCGCGCGACCCGCTCGAGTCGGCGGCGCGACGCTCCACGTTCGCCTGACGTTCGTGCTCTTACATCTGCTGGATGCACCCTTCTAAAGCCCTTCGAGTGTCAATACCTGTCTCTGTCCCGCTCCCGCTCTCTCTCCCGGTCCCTCTCGCGCTCTCGCTCGCGGTCGCGCTCTCTGTCGCGGTCGCGGTCGCGCTCGTCACGACGCTCTCGCTCGCGGTCGCGCGACCCGCTCGAGTCGGCGGCGCGACGCTCCACGTTCGCCTGACGTTCGTGCTCTTACATCTGCTGGATGCACCCTTCTAAAGCCCTTCGAGTGTCAATACCTGTCTCTGTCCCGCTCCCGCTCTCTCTCCCGGTCCCTCTCGCGCTCTCGCTCGCGGTCGCGCTCTCTGTCGCGGTCGCGGTCGCGCTCGTCGCGACGCTCTCGCTCGCGGTCGCGCGACCCGCTCGAGTCGGCGGCGCGACGCTCCACGTTCGCCTGACGTTCGTGCTCTTTCATTTGTTGGATGCGCTCCTTTTTGGGGATTTTAAATACCTCCTGGAAATAAAGTTTATTGTTAAGTTTTATTACGCAGCCAAATTTGTCGAGATTTTGTCGAGCATATATTTATTTTGTCTAACTATGCTCAAGGGCAATTAAATTCGGTAGACTTAATAAATAATAACAAAATTCCGTACATCAATTTCCGTGCGCGTTCATAGTTCTGGAGTGTATATATCTTACCTGTTTTCCCCTAAACTGTTCTTTTTTACTTTTTTTTTAGAAACAAACGGTTTTAAATTATATTCACATTAAATTAGCTAGAAGCTATTCAGTAACATTATTACTAGACCTATAGTTTCCTTATTTTTATTAAATTAAACAACTAAATCACTAGGTATAACCGTTATCATTAATAGGTATTCCTTTATACCATTTTACCTATAATCTTATACAGTATTACTCGTAACAACCTTAAGTATAGTAAATCAGTAAAGAAAATACACGTAAAAAGCATTTTTTGACAAAATACATTTTTTTTTGAACTTTTACCATACTCTAATGTTTTATATTACACACTATTATTCCAAATTTGTTTTTTTAAATGTTACTAGCGTACTGCCGAATAAATTTGCATTCATACACTTTTTATTGTAAAGCTGGCATGCGCGTTTAATATTATGAATTTTGTGCGTGATTCGTTCTGCTATATGCAATGCTGAACAATGCTTTACTGCGGCAACTACGTTCTGTTCTACGAGGCACACGAAAGTCTATATTGTATAACAATTCAGGGGCATCTATAAAGTTGTTGATTATTTTATACAAGAAAAGTAAATCAGCACACGAGCGTTTAAGTGAAAGCCCTTGAAAATTGTATCTTTTAGCTGAGGAAGCAAAATCATCGTAATTTCCGCCTACTCAAAATTCAAGTGCTCTAATAAACTTTTTTTGCAGTCTTTCGATCCTTCTTATCTTATCTTCTTATCTTATCTAGGTGAGGGCCCTTTCGGATGCACTTCGACCCAGTGGGATCTTTTGTGCATTTGCCCTCTCCTTTATACCTGCTCCCAGGCTTGCTCCATCATTTCCACAAAGCGGATGATGCAGTTCGCCGGGAGCACCTTGAATTCCTTTGGTTGCGGGTAACCGTTACCAAAGTAGTTCATTCTTTGTCTGGCAAGGGCATGACATTCACACAATAAGTGTTCCATAGTTTCATCCTCCTAGCCACACATTCTACAGTCTAAACTATCAGATAGTCCCATCTTGGCCAAGAGATCCTTGACCCCGAAGTGACCAGTGAACACCCCAGATATAATTCTGAGTTGCTTCCTACTGGATTTCCAGAGTTTTCTGGTCCAGCCCGAGTCCACTCCTTCTATGAAGAGCTTAGAGTGCCTTAAGCCAGCCTCATTCCTCCACTCGTGTTGGTGTTTGGTTTTGGCGTAGGCTTTAAAGGCCGATATTATGGTCCCCTGCGAGAGTCCCACAAATGGTTCTGGACCTACAAAGTGATTTGTAGAGCCCCCTCTTGCAAGCTCATCTGCTCTTTCGTTGCCGATGAAGCCCTTGTGCCCTGGTATCCAAACTAGTTGCACCTTATTGTGCCTTCCAAGTCTGTTTAGTGCTTGGACGCCATTATAAATTAGTCTAGAGTCCACTTTCGGCGCCTTTCGATCCTAGTTTTATGTACATCATAACAGGGGTTTCAGACTACCGACGCGAATTCTAAACGACTATGGACATAGCTGTTATACAGTAACTTATATATTAATGGCCTACGAAAAGGTTTTGCAACGCGAAGTATGAAGCCTAATTGTTTGTAGGCCTTATTTAAAACGTTATCGATGTGAAGATTAAAACTAAATTTATTGTCCATTATAACACCTAGATCACGTATGTTGTCCTGTCGCATTAGAAATACTCCACATAGATTGTAATGATGCAAAATGGGTTGCTTTTTACGTGTAAATGTTATTACTGAGCATTTGTCATTATTTAAGAATAAATTATTCCGTGCAGAGTAACTCTCGAAACTGAGCAAGTAATTTTGAAGCAATATGCAATTAGTGTGTGTTTTAATAACCCTAAAAATTTTGGTGTCGTCAGCGTATAGAAGAGCTTTTGAGTTAGTTAGGCATTCCGTTATATCATTAATGTACAACATAATAAAGGCCTCAATGGGATCCCTGTGGGACACCAGAAACTGTTAGTTTATAATCAGATGAAAAGCCTCCCAGTACAACAGCTTGGAACCTATTTTCTACATATGACTTAATCCACCGAAAGAGGTCAACATGTATCCCAAGGTCCCAAAGTTTCAGCAGAAGCGTATTATAAGAAACTGTGTCAAAGCTTTTGCAAAATCTGTATATACTGCATCTACTTGGTATTTATTATCCATTGCGTCACGAACCACTTCAGTAAAGGACAAAAGACTGCTTTCAACGCTACGACCCTTGTAAAACCCGTGCTGGTTTGGATTGATATGGCGGCGGACAGCATATGAAAGCTGGTCAGTAACTATTTTTTCTAATAACTTGCCGAATTGGCTTGATTTAGAAATCGGTCTAAATATTTCAATATTTTGACCTTAGGGATTGGTGTGATCCACGCTTTCTTCCATATTTGTGGAACCTGACCCTCAGTAATAGACAAGGAGAAGATCTTGTTGACTGGAACCACTAATGCACTTGCACATTTACGAATTAATAGGGGATGTACTTTATCAGGCCCAGTGCCTTTGTTTACATCAACAGATTTTAAATATTTAAGTACCATTTCCTTGGACAAATTTATTGTATTAAGATTAAGAACTGGCTTTAAAGGTGGTACCAAAGATCCGACATCCAGCGATGGCATGGCAGAAATTTCGAATACAGATTGAAAATGATCACTAAACATATTACATATACTTACCCCATCAGAAGCCGAACCCCCCTTATAGTACACGCCTTTATTAGACGAAGTTGATTTAATAAAATTCCAAAAATATTTAGGATGCGATTTAATTTTACTCTCAGAAAAATCAATAAAATGTCTGTAACACTCTTTTTCGATTTTATCAGCCCTTTTTCTTAGTAGCTTAAAACTATCATAGTCTAATGGACCATATAACTAAGGGACCATACATAACATTTCCATAGCTTATGATATTTACTTTTTTCTTTCAAAATTTTTCGCAAAGATCTGCTGTGCCACACCGGATATGAACAAGAATGGGGAATGGATGAACTTTTTAGAAGTGCCTGATTTTTTTTTTGGTGTTAGGAATAACCTTCCTTAACGCCAGAAAAAAAATGCAGAATTGTCAGGTGCGTCAATTATTTTTGAAAAATATAAACAGTTTCCTCACTTGCGTTTTGGGCTTAGGACGGCGAATGAGAAACTTTCCTTGATTCGTCTCATATTACAAAAAATATTTTGAATATCTGACCCTGGCAATGACAAATATAGCTGCTGCAGCTGTCAATATTATTGCCAGTGTCAGTTTACCACGGATTTTTAAGATATTTTTTGTAATATGAGACGAATCAAGGAAAATGTCTCATTCACCGTCCTAAACCCAAAACGTAAGTGAGGAAACTGTTTAAATTTTTCAAAAAAAATTGACGCACCTGAAAAGTCTGCAATTTTTTTCTGGTCTTCAGGTAGGTTATTCCTAACACCAAAAAAAAATCAGGCACTTCTAAAATTTTCATCCATTCCCCATTACGAGAGGGACAACATGGCACGTGTGTATCAATTAATTTATATAACAAGGCATAGAATTTTGCAACGCACCCTTCTAAATCTAAATTTCCGAAAAAAAAATTGTCCAATCTATTTTTTCTAAGTATTAAAATCATCGAAATTGGCTAAATGGTATTTGTAAACATATGTTTTAGCAGATTTCATCGGGGCGGTGTAGTCGAGCTCTAAGCACGCGGAATACTTAAATAAGATGGAAGCGGCGTGTTAGCTAGTTACTTCGGAATCCAGCGTAGCCAGCCCTACACAATCAAAACTGAATTTGTTCATGTAAACACTACTGCAAAACGCTTCTTATTGGCAAAAACTTTTAATTCCATTACGATTTCAACAGTTGTAATTTTTAGGACGAAAAGTAACTCAAAACTGCATTACTTGCGGTCTAATTTACAATGACAAAAAAAAGTCGCGTAAGTCTATTCTTCATCAATATAGGAGCCTATTTCGAAAGGGGTTTTAAAATATGGAAATTATATGAGAATAGTATTGATACCTGCTCTCCTTCTTGCATAAGAGCATAACTAAACGTGTGTGAGCGTGACGTACTTTTGACGGAAATTGACATTTACTTTTTGCTTGTAAAATTGAGGCCCTGTTCAAATGAAGTTGACGTTTGATTATGTTCAAAACCAAAGGTCTTATGTTACTATGACACTCTATGGTGATACACCTATTTGGAAATTTTTAATACAAAATAGAGGTGAGACTAAGATCATAATTATCGATATTTTATATTCTTGGTATTCGTTTATATAGTAACTAGTTTCCACCTGCGACTTCGGGACCCGAGATAGATTAGATTAGATTCCTATATTTTAATTCAGGCTATAAACTATCTTCGTGCAAAACTTCATCCAAATCGGTTCAGGCGTATAAGCATGATTGAGTAACAAAATACGTACAAGTATTAAAGTAATTTTAATATTATCATTGTGTCTGTAATTTTTTGTATTTTATCCTACAAATGTACTAAATAAACGTATTTTCTTTCTTTCTTCTTCTATTTACAAGGATACTCACAGAGTAGGTATCTAGGTATGACATATCATTATAATAATAAAATTGCACATTTGAATTCCTTGATGTAACGTGTCATTTGTTTCAATAGAAATAGAAATAGAAAATTTTATTGTATAAAACCGTGTAAGTACAAGTACAAGGTAGAAGCATGATATTATGGGTTCCGACAGTTTTACCCTTTTCGGGCATACAATTTTGTAAATCTTAACCTAGTTACAATTTTATTTATAAAAATTACTACATTATAATATTACACATAACTATAATATTAGTTTAGGTTGTAGAAAACCTTATCTATAAGAAAGTTTTTTAAACACCTTTTGAAGTTATTTCCTTCCAGGCTTTTTATTTCTACAGGAAGATTGTTAAAAATGCGTATGGCTGATATGAATGTACTTTTATTGTACATGGATGTACTTACTTTTGGGACAGTAATATCATATTTGTATTGAGACCGTACGCTAGGTTTGCACGATCTCCACTGAAAGCACTCAGGGTAGTTTTTAACAAGTAGGCATAATTCTAGTATGTAAATACCGGTAAGAGTCAGGAAACGCTTTTCTCGGAAAATGTTTCGAAGTGATTCCACAATGTACATTCGGTAAACAGTCCTTAGGCATCTTTTTTGCAGTATGAACGTTTTATGCACATCAGTGGAATTTCCCCAATAAATGACTCCATAGGTAAGTAATGGATAGATTGTTCCGTAATATGCATTTTTTACTATGTTTTCAGAGCAAGTTTCCGAGAGAATTGACAAAGCATAGCATCGACTAGAAATCATTTTATTTACCTTGTCAATGTGCGCTTTCCAATTCAGATGTGAATCTATTTCGACTCCAAGAAAGTTTACATGGTTTACTTCATCTATTACAGTATTTTCGTTTGACAGTACAAGGGACTTCGGAATAGATTTATAATTTCTGAATTGGATAAGCTTGGTTTTGTTGAGGTTAACATTGAGGTTAATACTATTTAGCCATTTTATAATTTTCGTTAATTCGTTATTTACATGTTCTTTCATACTTTCACTGGTGTTTTCCCTTGAAAATAGCATAGTGACGTCGTCAGCATATAAAACACATGGCACATCGACTATGTTGGGAAGTTCATTCAGGTAAATGAGAAATAAGAGTGGTCCCAAAATGCTACCTTGAGGTACTCCCATCAGAACTCTCTCAAACGAAGACTGCACATGTTCTAATGTTTTAGTTTGAGCGTTATAGTTTACAATTTATACTGCCTGCTCCCTGTTACATGCGCTTCCCCTTATTCCTATATGATCAAGCTGTTTTAAAATAATGTCAAAACTTACACAATCGAAAGCCTTAGACATATATCAATCAGCAGAGATGCACAAGGTTTCTTATTAATTCCATTACGATAAGAAATAACAAATATCATTTCGTCATCATCATCATCATATCAGCAGAAAGACGTCCACTGCTGGACATAGGCCTCCCCCAAAGAAGATAAATTATTTATGTCAAATATCATTTATTTGACATAAATAAATTCATAACGTGCTTCACGCTAACATCAGAGAAAATATTTTTGACAAATAAATATTTCTTGTCTTTAGTATGTCTACTAGCTTTTAACCAAATAGATGTAATAGCTCAACTGGGTCTACTCGTCGATCTGAGTATTAATATTTTTAGGGAATATTTAGGGTTTTTCCAGCAAGGTACTATAAATAGGCTTATTTTTAGACAATGATGACACTCAAGTTTTATGTATTACTGAACATTGGCTTAGACAAAAACAGAACCACAAATATGTATCAAGAGCAGCACGAACTGCCAACCAACTGTCATGCAGTTTGGCAGTAGATTTATTATGTAACCATTTAATGTAACGGCCTCCGTAGTCCAGTGGGTAGTGACTCTGCCTACGAAGCTGGAGGTCCCGGGTTCGAATCCCGGTCAGGGCATTTATTTGTGTGTTAATCACGAATATTTGTTCCTGAGTTATGGATGTTATATATGTATATAAGTGTGCGCGACAGAACACACCTTCCATGCCACCTGCGAGTGGCCGACGTGAGAGGGAGATGTATGCCTAAGAATAAGAGGGACAGAGCATCCCAATTTAGTATGGTAATAATAAATAAGTAATACCTAATAGTATTTTGAATACCCTATTTAAAGTTAGAATGCGATAACGCAATAGTTCAGCTCATAAAGCTTACCGCTAATTTGGAAAGCGAGTAATTTGTTTTAAAACCATGTACCGACAGTACATTTATATTGAATAGCCCATAGGGAGGCTAAAGGTACGAAGTACCCATTGTAATAATTGCATAAATATCGCTCTGCGGAGAGCCGCCCGTCTCCGAGGGAGAGACGCGGGCAAATGAGCTTAGGAACCGGCAACTCGAGACTATATCTATAGCGAGTCCGTGAACAAGTCACATCTGTGACTAGCATACTTAAATTCACTCAAGCCAATAGAGGCAGCAATGATTACACAAGTAGCGTAACGCGAATTGCGCTGCTTGTGTAAGCTTATTTGTGAATATTAATAATGAATAGGACCCCAGAACATGCCTGGGCATATAGGAAACCTCATTTTAGGAGGAAAAATGTAATGTAAATTAATAAGCCCGAGTATATCAGGAAGGCATTACCATAGCGTGAGCCTTTAACGTATTGGTCAAGTTCGAGTCAGATTTCCTGATTGGTTAATATTATTGTATGGAAGAATTGCAAAGTGACAGGTCGTCATGGTGAAATGCGCCTATTGTGCTCGGCTTAAACAGGCATAATTATATAACCGTTTAAGCTAGAATAGTGAATGATACGTCAAATTAAAGCGCATGTGACGCGCCGTACTTTAAAAGAAGTACTATAACAATTTATATGTAAATTCAGTAATTAGAGCCGAAGAGAGCCTATTATATGTAGAAAGGTCTGCCTAAAATAAATGTAGAAATAATTCCTGTAAATTGAAATAACACGTCAGGAGGCTGAAAGCAGCAGCATTATATAAGGCTACGGCCATAGCTCCCTCCTGAAAGTAGAATTGTTCCAACAAGGCTTTCTTATTGGAATGTAGAATGTTTAATTGGTTTTTTTATAATGAAAGTAGGCGAGGCCTTAATTTATGCCATAAATTAGGAATTATTTAATTGGCCTAAACCAACAAAATATTGCGTGCCTAAGCTCCCTCGACTTGGATCGAGTTAGGGGTATAAAAGAGGCTCCAGGGCTCAGTACAAATCGTGTTCGCTCGCCTCAACAGTAGTTCTCCTAGTAACTTCAAGTACCTCCAACAAATTTCAAAGTGTTTAAAATTTAAATTCAGTTCCTTCTCGCTGCTACAGTCTGCTCACATACTACACGCCGAGACAGCTTCGTCGAAGTCGTCGATTTTGCTCCTTCGATCCGGATATCCGGTTTTCTGCGTGTTCGTCGTTGACGGAGCGCATCTTTTCTGCGGTGCCTGTGTGAACTACCGGTGCGTAGTTGCAGGCCGTGTCTGTTGGAACTGCCGGTGCGTGGTTGCAGACACGCGACATGGAGTCGCATAAGCGTCCCCGAGCCACAAGGTGTGGCCGCGGCAACGCTCATTTACGGTCCCAAAGGGGGGCCCCTTACTCTTCGAAGGAGCGACGGCACCTACAGCCCCACCAGAGGTGCGGTGCCGCACCACCAGGGTTTCACGTGGAGGCCCGAGGCGATAGAAGCGACAACAGCAGCGTCACCCACATCGACAGATCGCCCTTTGGATCGCTGAACATCTACGGGGTCCATTGCAGGGACCCCTTTTTTGAAGAGCGAACACCCAGCGACCCAAAGGGCTACTCGGCGGAGGAGTTAGAAGAGAACAGGAGGCAAATCAAGATATTGGCGGCGGAAATAAAAGAAATGGAACGAGACAGAAAACAGAAAGAGATGGAAATAGAAGTCATGAGAACCAATTTCCTGAATAATTTGGACAATATAAAGAAGAAATGGAGCCAGGGATTCGCGGAAATACTGGCGATGGAAAAATGTATTGATCCGAGGCCCGGCAGCAGGGCGCCGCCCTCGGATGAACCTAGGGTTCCTTTTGAAGGTCGAGTTCCAGCCTTCGCGCGTATAGCACCGCCTGCATCGCCCTCACCGATGAAGGGCGCAAATACAACTCCTCCGACCGCATCTTCTACGAAATCAACATGGCGCAGAGGGCGCCTGGCTGAACCGCCAATCCTGTTACCACTGCGTCGGCTGCTACGGGAGGCATCCGAGCGCCGGACACGCGAGATCGTGGCTGCTGCCGAAAAAGCGGCGCAGCACGTTGAAACGACAAGTGTGGCTACCAAGGTCGCAGACCAGCCACCGACCCACATCATCGAAGATAAGGAAGTTGCAGCGCGGAGCCCGGTAAGGCCGGAGCCCGCTAGGAGTGTTACACCGATGCCCGAGAGAACGCGACACCGTAGGAAGCGGTTGCGCATCGCACAACCTCCTGATACGTTGATAAGGGCTGCTAGCGACAAAATGCAGCTAAAAGTGTCCATCCCCATCCGCATCGCCGATGAGGACAAGGAAAATTACTACATACAGCCGGTGCCTAGAAAGGCCCCTGTACTACCGCCAGAAGAGCATAGCGACTGGTGGTTATGCTAAGTGAAGTGAAATAAAATAAGACAGTGAGTGAACTGGAAAGTGCGAATCAAAGACAGTGAGTGAACTAGATAGTGCGAATCAAGGTACCACGGTACGATCATTAAGTGAAATACGATTAAGGCATTGGTGTGTGCTGTTGCTTAGCGATACCGTCTTTAGTATGAGTCTTCAACTCATACTGAGGGGGAGGATTGTGCGCGACAGAACACACCTTCCATGCCACCTGCGAGTGGCCGACGTGAGAGGGAGATGTATGCCTAAGAATAAGAGGGACAGAGCATCCCAATTTAGTATGGTAATAATAAATAAGTAATACCTAATAGTATTTTGAATACCCTATTTAAAGTTAGAATGCGATAACGCAATAGTTCAGCTCATAAAGCTTACCGCTAATTTGGAAAGCGAGTAATTTGTTTTAAAACCATGTACCGACAGTACATTTATATTGAATAGCCCATAGGGAGGCTAAAGGTACGAAGTACCCATTGTAATAATTGCATAAATATCGCTCTGCGGAGAGCCGCCCGTCTCCGAGGGAGAGACGCGGGCAAATGAGCTTAGGAACCGGCAACTCGAGACTATATCTATAGCGAGTCCGTGAACAAGTCACATCTGTGACTAGCATACTTAAATTCACTCAAGCCAATAGAGGCAGCAATGATTACACAAGTAGCGTAACGCGAATTGCGCTGCTTGTGTAAGCTTATTTGTGAATATTAATAATGAATAGGACCCCAGAACATGCCTGGGCATATAGGAAACCTCATTTTAGGAGGAAAAATGTAATGTAAATTAATAAGCCCGAGTATATCAGGAAGGCATTACCATAGCGTGAGCCTTTAACGTATTGGTCAAGTTCGAGTCAGATTTCCTGATTGGTTAATATTATTGTATGGAAGAATTGCAAAGTGACAGGTCGTCATGGTGAAATGCGCCTATTGTGCTCGGCTTAAACAGGCATAATTATATAACCGTTTAAGCTAGAATAGTGAATGATACGTCAAATTAAAGCGCATGTGACGCGCCGTACTTTAAAAGAAGTACTATAACAATTTATATGTAAATTCAGTAATTAGAGCCGAAGAGAGCCTATTATATGTAGAAAGGTCTGCCTAAAATAAATGTAGAAATAATTCCTGTAAATTGAAATAACACGTCAGGAGGCTGAAAGCAGCAGCATTATATAAGGCTACGGCCATAGCTCCCTCCTGAAAGTAGAATTGTTCCAACAAGGCTTTCTTATTGGAATGTAGAATGTTTAATTGGTTTTTTTATAATGAAAGTAGGCGAGGCCTTAATTTATGCCATAAATTAGGAATTATTTAATTGGCCTAAACCAACAAAATATTGCGTGCCTAAGCTCCCTCGACTTGGATCGAGTTAGGGGTATAAAAGAGGCTCCAGGGCTCAGTACAAATCGTGTCCCGCAAGCTCCAACAAGTAGAGCTCCTATTTAGTAAATTGTAAACTCGTGTATCAGTGAAAATTATATCTTTATTATCAAATCCTTTTGCCTTTTATCATCACCCCACCCACCATCAGCGCAGCAGAGCTACGGGGATTGACACTCCCAAAAGTGTTGTTGGTCGTTCGGCGAGCGGTTCAAACGCCGCGGTTCACCCGCGCGGTTTGAACGCCGCGTTTTTAAAAACGCCCATTGTTAGGTGGCTGGCGATTTGCCCGTCTCAGCGCAGCAAGACGGACGGGGCATCGTTCACAATAAGTATCTATATGTATTTATCTATTATATATATCATCGCCTAGTACCCACAACACAAGCCTTACTGAGCTTACCGTGGGCCTAGGTTGATTTGTGTAAGATTGTGTCCCATAATAATAATAATAATGTGTAATTTTAAGAAATAAACGATTTAATATTTATATAGAGGTGGCAAAATATTGGCAAAATAAAGTATAGTTTAAATTATTGGATCCCTTTACGCGAAAAATAAGAATATTTATATTATTAGATAATTTTTGTCTTTGCAAATTTTAAATTAGTGAGTTTATCGATAAGTACATACACTAAGCATGGTATTTACTTGTTCTGTGTCTTAGCACAATGATAATGATAAGGCTCCATGATGTGAATCCTCGGGGGTTAGGGGGGAAGATACACCTGCTGACTGTGCACACAGTACTACTAAAAATAAGGTCAAGAATGTGATTATTCATATTTGCAATGTTGTTAAACTGACTTAAATTACTGAGCGCCATAAATTCACTTACACATTGCACTAAATCAACGTTAGAAGGATTTAATGATAATTCGCCCGTGCCCGTATCCACCCAATCCGCCTGGGAAATATTAAAATCCCCATTAATTAGAAATAATTAATCCGGATAATCAAGTACAAGTTGAGTAGAATATGTCTAAAAAAGTGTTCTAGTGACTTGACACGTGAGAGCAAACATCAATTCAAAAATTAACAGAACACAATTTTACATCTAAGGCACAACATTGGAGCGTTAATATAAATAGAATAAGACGAATGCCAGAGGACTATAAATATGCTGGTCATGATTTTCAAGCGATAAAACATAAAAACGTCCTTTGTATTTTTTGGCGCCGATACCGAAAATGTTCTCGTGACAGATACAAACCTTCAAGCTTGACCATCTATCCAGTAGCTGGCTGGATAGATCTTTGACCTTTTCCAACACAGCAGCATTTTCTTTATTCTTGTCTGTACCGTCATCTTCTGTTCTATTGAGCAGTTCTATTGGCAAACCTGTAGATAGAAATGAATCTTGATTAAGATTAGTGATTATATACGGAATGAAGACTGGGGAAGATGATGCAAGCAATGGCTTATATGCAGTTGCTTGTTTTACAACACAAACGCATTTGTGATACAGATGTAGTGCATAATGGTTTCCCATCGTTTTTTCACGGAAACGTACGAACGTGTCTTGCTATTTCAGTCGGTCACGGTACAAAAGTACCGAGGTTGACTGCTGTAGCATGACAAATACGAACATTTGCGAGAAAATAGGATGGGAAATGATTATTCACTACATATGTACGCAGGCGGAACCGCACAGACAGCTTGTAATATATAAAATACAATGTCAACAGAAAACTATCATCAAATAATACGGCACTCTCGTCAATAAATACGTCAGGCGTGTTAAATACGGCATAACATAACTCACCAGTAGTCTCGTCAATAAACCCGTCAGACGTGTCAAATACGGCATGACTCACCAGAAGTTTCGTCAATAAACACGTCAGACGTGTCAAATACGGCATGAATCACCAGTAGTCTCGTCAATAAACCCGTCAGACGTGTCAAATACGGCATGACTCACCAGTAGTCTCGTCAATAAACCCGTCAGACGTGTCAAATACGGCATGACTCACCAGAAGTTTCGTCAATAAACACGTCAGACGTGTCAAATACGGCATGAATCACCAGTAGTCTCGTCAATAAACCCGTCAGACGTGTCAAATACGGCATGACTCACCAGTAGTCTCGTCAATAAACCCGTCAGACGTGTCAAATACGGCATGACTCACCAGTAGTCTCGTCAATAAACCCGTCAGACGTGTCAAATACGGCATGACTCACCAGTAGTCTCGTCAATAAACCCGTCAGACGTGTCAAATACAGCATGACTCACCAGTAGTCTCGTCAATAAACCCGTCAGACGTGTCAAATACGGCATGACTCACCAGTAGTCTCGTCAATAAACCCGTCAGACGTGTCAAATACGGCATGACTGACCAGTAGTCTCGTCAATAAACCCGTCAGACGTGTCAAATACGGCATGACTCACCAGTAGTCTCGTCAATAAACCCGTCAGACGTATCAAATACGGCATGACCGACCAGTAGTCTCGTCAATAAACCCGTCAGACGTGTCAAATATGGCATGACTCACCAGTAGTCTCGTCAATAAACCCGTCAGACGTGTCAAATACGGCATGACTCACCAGTAGTCTCGTCAATAAACCCGTCAGACGTGTCAAATACGGCATGACTCACCAGTAGTCTCGTCAATAAACCCGTCAGACGTGCCAAATACGGCATGACTCACCAGTAGTCTCGTCAATAATAACTTCAGTCGTGCCAAATATGGCATGACTCACCAGTAGTCTCGCCAATAAACACGTCAGGGGCGTCAAATACGGCATGACTACCAGTAAGTAGTCTCGTCAATAAACACGTCAGGCGTGTCAAATATGTAATGACTCACCAGTAGCCTCGTCAATAAGCACATCAGGTGTGTCCCCCAGCCAGCGCTCGACGATGGTGAAGAAACGGCTCTCTGAGACCATGGTCTTGTTCGTGATGGGCAGCCGGTCCACTGTCTGCAGCATCTCTAGCCTGGAAAATGTATACCATTAAATATGCGAGTAGTTCTATACAGATAATACAAAACAATCATCATTACCTAAATTTAAACCAGGCTGAGGGGTAAAGTAGGCAGAACACTAGGCATCGAATAACCCGCCCCGCGTCACTCCAGGAATAAAGGTGCCCATCACACTAGCCGCGCTGGATCGCTTTAGCTAACATTTGCAGGAGAAATTACCCAGAGCGAGATAAAAATATTGAAGTGAATGAAACTTTCGAACGGCTGCCCTAAGAGGTAAACGCAAATGACTGGGACTTGACTCGTTACATAAGACGCTCACTTAGTAAAGCCTGACAAGTTTCTATTTGACCCTAGCCACGTACACAGTGACTAATTCAGGGTCAAATAGCGGCTTGTCGGGCTATACACGAAGACGTTTGAATGCAAATTTACTCAGCCATTGCGTTAAGTGGTCAGCAATGGCACTAATCATAAGTCAATCTAGTCAGTCGCATCCATTGTGTTAGTTTTGAAAAGTAGTAAGTAACTGCGGACTAACCTGCGGGCGTATTATGGTTGCTGTTTTATCACTTAAGGCCGAATCGCACAGACAGCGGTGGCGGTGCGGTGCGGTGCGGAGGCGGTACCGGTTGTAATGTTCGAGCTAATATGAAAGGATCCGCATAGAGCGCCGCGGTGTGGCGCGGTATTCTGTGTGTACCGCCTCCGCACCGCACCACACCGCGCCGCCACCGTTTTCAGTGCGTTTCCAGCTTTATCGTTGTGGATAAGACTTGCGTCACGTTCTGACAAGTATGCGAGTGCGAGGATGTCTTATCCACAACGATAAATGATAAAATGGCAAACCCCCGCTGAAGTCAATCTAGTCAATCGCATCCAATGCGTTAGTTTTGAATAGCACTCAGTAATAGGACTAACCTGAAGTCAATAGGCGCATCAGTGCACCAAGGCGCCAGCAGCCTCAGGCCGCGGTAATCGAGGAACAGTCGGCGACACGGCAGGTCAGAGTCGCGCAGCAAACGCAGTAGCGCGACTTGCGCGCGTCGCGTCTTCGCGCGGACGACTGTACGCGACAAGCGGAGCGTGTGGCTTTGGTTCTTCACGCCGGTGCGATGCAAAGCTTCGAGGTCTTCTTCGATCTGTAACAAATGTAAACTATTTAGAAAAAGAAATATAAATGAAGCCAAGTAAAGAGATTATTTGCCAGCTTTCATTTAGTTTCACCTGTCCAGGTGTGTCTGTAAACAAATCTTAAGCCAACTTGCCAGAGTCTAATCAAGTTGAATTTTTGTTTGTACAGACATTGCAGTCAAGGGACAATGAAATATTATAGTACTATTGAGCTTAGCTGTTGATGGGAGATGGAAGGAGGCCATAGAAACTCCTAAATTATGCATGACGAAACCGTCGTGTTAGAACTCGTTAGAATCGTCTTGAAGAGTAGTTGATGACTGTGCCAACAAAGAAAGCAAAAATCATCATCGTCATCATCATCATATCAGCCGAAGGACGTCCACTGCTGGACATAGGCCTCCCTCCCCCAAAGAGTGACACAATGGCCGGTCCTGCACCACCCGACACCTCGGCTGCTGCCTTCGTTGTTGACACTAGTAGTATATATGTAGGTACTCACGTCTGCGTCCTGCACTAGGTCGACCTTGCTGGGTGTGTAGGTGCGCTCTCGCTTGCGGCGGCGCGGGCGCGCGCGCGGCGCCTCCACCGCGGCGGGAGCCTCCACCGACACCTCGGCTGCTGCCTTCGTTGTTGACACTAGTAGTATATATGTAGGTACTCACGTCTGCGTCCTGCACTAGGTCGACCTTGCTGGGTGTGTAGGTGCGCTCTCGCTTGCGGCGGCGCGGGCGCGCGCGCGGCGCCTCCACCGCGGCGGGAGCCTCCACCGACACCTCGGCTGCTGCCTTCGTTGTTGACACTAGTAGTATATATGTAGGTACTCACGTCTGCGTCCTGCACTAGGTCGACCTTGCTGGGTGTGTAGGTGCGCTCTCGCTTGCGGCGGCGCGGGCGCGCGCGCGGCGCCTCCACCGCGGCGGGAGCCTCCACCGACACCTCGGCTGCTGCCTTCGTTGTTGACACATCGTCCTCCTCCTGTAGGTAGGGTTCAGTATTATATTACATACACTGGGAGTTTAGACGGTCGTGTAGTCTAATGAGGCCTATAATACTCATAAAAGAATACCTAAGTATATTTTTGTTTTTGTTCCATTACTTTTTGGACACTAAGTTTATTTACATTAGCCTCTTTCAACATACGTGACTGACTTTTATCTCGTTATCTATGGACGATTTTGTCTCTTTCATTTGTGTATTTACAGTGATGAATATCGAAAGTGACGAGTATAAAACAAAGACTAATAAGGAATACATTAATAAAGACTTTGGCAAAAACGAATTCAAAACGAATGTACTTTTAAACATTCTCAGCAACGAAATTCATCCAGTCTGAAAAAGAAATTGCCGGATAATCGGATCGTTTTTCAGGGCAACTGACGGTACCTTACACTTAAAACAGAGGGCTTCTGCCTATAAGAAAACACAATGGTACCTCTTCATCTTCTTCGTCGGAGTCTGGCTCGGCGCCGATCCAGCCGCGACAGCTGTCGGCCCCACAGTAGCAGCGCTGCGCCTCCTTTCTGCACAACAACACAAACTTCCCAATAAACACGTCTGCTGGTATCGGCACAAAGAGTACAATGGAGATTTTGATGTCATATTTGGATGGTAGGTGTTCAAATTCACCAATCTCAATTCATTTTCTCTCGCAAATTAAAATGAGCCAAAACGGCTGTTATATTACCCATGTCCCCTGAAAGTGTGCCATACATATTGACCCATTCAGCGCTAATCATGACACGTGCGTCAGAAAGCTACGAGTGATTTTCGCTACATATGGACATTACACTGCTGTGGAGAATGAGTTAATGTAAAGTAGTCAAAAAAACCATCTCAACTCCAACTTACAGTATAAAAGTGTCTCTGAAAATGTGTCATGAAGAGTGGAGGTTGAAATCTTCCGTAAGTCTGCCCGCGTTTGTAGAGTTGCTCTTGGGCCACCGACTCGTGGCCTAGCAATAAATCATTTACTCACCCGAACCGCATAAACTGGTAATCAAACGTGATTTCTCCTCCAACCGCAATGTCCCTCTTACTGAAGAACCCTAGCCTCAGCTCCCCATTCACGGTCCACTTCTGCGTCTCAGCGTTCGGGTCGTAAGAGTGGTTGATTAACCTAGATGTGTTGCCCCTCACCTTTGGGTCAATAACTGTGTCTTTTAAGGCAGCAGTGTCATATTCTCGCCCGAATCGCTAGTAGACTAGCAAGAAATCATTTACACACTCACCCAAACCGCTTAAACTGGTAATCAAACGTGATTTCTTCTCCAACCACAATGTCCCTCTTACTGAAGAACCCTATCCTCAGCTCCCCATTCACGGTCCACTTCTGGGTCTCAGCGTTCGGGTCGTAAGAGTGGTTGATTGACCTAGATGTGTTGCCCCTCACCTTTGGGTCAATAACTGTGTCTGTTTAGGCAGCAGTGCCATGTTCTCGCCCGAATCGCTAGTAGACTAGCAAGAAATCATTTACACACTCACCCAAACCGCTTAAACTGGTAATCAAACGTGATTTCTTCTCAAACCGCAATGTCCCTCTTACTGAAGAACCCTATCCTCAGCTCCCCATTCACGGTCCACTTCTGGGTCTCAGCGTTCGGGTCGTAAGAGTGGTTGATTGACCTAGATGTGTTGCCCCTCACCTTTGGGTCAATAACTGTGTCTTTTTAGGCAGCAGTGCCATGTTCTCGCCCGAATCGCTAGTAGACTAGCAAGAAATCATTTACACACTCACCCAAACCGCTTAAACTGGTAATCAAACGTGATTTCTTCTCAAACCGCAATGTCCCTCTTACTGAAGAACCCTAGCCTCAGCTCCCCATTCACGGTCCACTTCTGCGTCTCAGCGTTCGGGTCGTAAGAGTGGTTGATTGACCTAGATGTGTTGCCCCTCACCTTTGGGTCAATAACTGTGTCTTTTTAGGCAGCAGTGCCATGTTCTCGCCCGAATCGCTAGTAGACTAGCAAGAAATCATTTACACACTCACCCAAACCGCTTAAACTGGTAATCAAACGTGATTTCTCCAACCGCAATGTCCCTCTTACTGAAGAACCCTATCCTCAGCTCCCCATTCACGGTCCACTTCTGGGTCTCAGCGTTCGGGTCGTAAGAGTGGTTGATTGACCTAGATGTGTTGCCCCTCACCTTTGGGTCAATAACTGTGTCTTTTTAGGCAGCAGTGCCATGTTCTCGCCCGAATCGCTAGTAGACTAGCAAGAAATCATTTACACACTCACCCAAACCGCTTAAACTGGTAATCAAACGTGATTTCTTCTCAAACCGCAATGTCCCTCTTACTGAAGAACCCTAGCCTCAGCTCCCCATTCACGGTCCACTTCTGCGTCTCAGCGTTCGGGTCGTAAGAGTGGTTGATTGACCTAGATGTGTTGCCCCTCACCTTTGGGTCAATAACTGTGTCTTTTTAGGCAGCAGTGCCATGTTCTCGCCCGAATCGCTAGTAGACTAGCAAGAAATCATTTACACACTCACCCAAATCGCTTAAACTGGTAATCAAACGTGATTTCTTCTCCAACCGCAATGTCCCTCTTACTGAAGAACCCTATCCTCAGCTCCCCATTCACGGTCCACTTCTGGGTCTCAGCGTTCGGGTCGCAGGAGTGGTTGATGAACCGAGATATGTTGCCTTTGACCGTCGCGTCGATGACCGTGTCACCCTTCAGGGACATGAAGTAGTGGTGCAGGTTGTTCTCGTCGGAATAGGCCTGCGCGCGTTTGTAGAACTGCTCGTAGTCGAGCACTTCGCCGACGTATTCCATTAGGAATTCGCATCTGAAAGGGTTACGATATTTTACAACGGAAGGCATATGCGCTTATTACGATTAATTTGTAAAAATATAAGCATATTATATATATAGATATAAAACTGGCGTTTCTACAGGTACCAATTGCTTAGGACTAGATTATGGACAACACGCGCAAACAGTAACATATGGCGGTGTAGCGTCTCTGTAAAAAATTTGAAGGTCTACGCAGGAGCTACCTACCACAACCCTGCATGTGTCCCCTGGGTGTAGAGTGAAAAACTCAAAAGGCCAAATAATGTATGCCATATGCTTAAATAAATTTGAAGGTCCCAAATTTCGGTTTTTTGATTACATCTCGGAAACTATACCTTCCTAGTGACATGACTACTCATACAATATGAAAGCTGATTAAATTTGCTACAAGTTTTATTCCGTCAAGTTGTTTTGAGATCTTGTATAGTTTTCGAGATATCTGCTCTGCAAAGTCTGCAATTTGGGAAAACAAAAACTAAAGGCGCTATCGACTCAGCAAGTTTGTTGACCTCCATTTCACCGAAGACACCGAGATAAACGTGAAGCTAAATCTTCTTGTTTGACGTTTCTCTCGGCGTCTTCGATACCTATCAGAATTCTTTACAATTATTTCAATTTTGACACTTGGAGACCTAAGAGATATAGATTGTTTTGTTTTTCGTAATGTTTTTGACATGTAAACTTTGATGTAGTTAATTTTGTTTTGAATGATGTACTACATCACTATTTAGAGTCTATAGATATACATTTTGACTTGTAAAAGTGCCCTTGTGGGCACTTGCTGAATATATATTATGTGTTTCTTATTATGAGTAAGACTAACAATCGCCTGTCATTACGGAAAGAGGCACACACACAAGTAATCAACAGTCGCATAAGCATATAGGACTTACGCTGGAATATCGTCGGCGGCCTCCACACCGCAGCCCTTCTTATCCGCGTAGAACACCTTCAGGGCTCCGTTCTCTCGCCTTTCGAACCTTCTGTTAGTGCAACGGTCACCGACAGGACATCGCGAATTACTGAAAATAAAAGGAACTATGTCAAGTCAATGTCTGAGTCCTACCATTCTTTGAGAGAGAGAGAAAACATTTTGCAACAATGGGGAACTTGCATGGCACTTCAATTTCGAATAAATTGCACTCAATCGATGTGGATATACATAGAAATATCATACAAAAGAAAAAAAATTAAAAAAAAACGATTGTATTAGTTTTATCTCACGTTAAAATTACAAAAAAAAATAGGTAAGGTAAAGGTCCGAGTGCTCGACGCTGTACTAGTATATGGCATGGGCACTCTATGTCAAAGCAATATGGTTTAAATTCGAACTAAGAGGATTTTTCTGTATTTGAATTCTTTAAATGAAATTTTTTCTTTAAAATAACAACAGTTAGATAGAATATTGAATTAGAAATGATATTTTGTATGACAAGTATATACTTTTTAAACGCAAATTTTGTGGAGATAATTGCAAATTAATGACTTACTCCATAGTAAACGCGCCGAGAATATAAGTTGTGACGTCATAGCATAAGCCCGTTTAATATAGAGCGATTTCGGTGGGGGCAGGCGCGTGCAGAACATCGAAAAAAGAAATCATAAAGGAAGTTTTAATGATACAGTTGATATTCCTCTGGATTATACTTTTGATTTTCGTAATAAAATAAAAAGATGCAAGTTCCCTATTGTTTATAAATAATACAATTTTTAAAAATCATTAATATTGGTTATATAAATAGTATAGGAGACATTTTATACTTACCATTCAATCATAAGCAGTCTATTTAGACAGTCTTCTCCACAGGCTAGTTCCCCTCTCTCAATCTCCTCTTTGGTCATGAAACAGTCACAAATCATTTTCTTTGTATCTTTGCTGATCATTCTTTCACACAAATACTCATTCTCATCCAAGTGCTGGAACTGCTGCATTCTATCATCGATTATTTTGTCATATGCTTCTTTGCTAAGTGCTGTTGCTTGGTTCTCTTCAGCTTGAGTCTCAGGTACGGGTGGCAATCTTTGAGGTAGACCAGGGCTGGCCAATGGTGAGCTTGCCGGTGAACTGGCTCCCATTTCAAGCTCACTAGAGCGACGCCATCGTGATTTAACCTTCACCGGTAAATCAGACGGTACAGGAAATGATGGGGAGTTGGGAGCATTGCTTGCAGTGTCTCCTGATTTCTCTTGACTATCTGAGTTATTCTCCTCCAGCTTAAGCTTGGTTTGTGTGATCAAAGCCTTTTTCAATGGGGTTTTGACTAATCCATAGCCCTTTGACTTTTGTTTCTGACTGCTAATTGTCTTAATTCGGCTGGAGCGTCTGACTCCAGTTGGGGAAGACTCTGCTGACTCATTAGAGAAGTTTATAGCGGGCTCTGTGACTCTTGAAGAGTTACTGTCATCGGATATTATGGAGCTTGGTGTTAGGCTTGGGTCAGGTCTAACTAAACTTTCACCAGCACTTTCTTTCAGAAGCTGTTCTGATGTTTGTCCTTTAGACCCAGATTGTGAAAAATCTATAGATGCTGAAGGAGTGGTAATGTTGAGTTTCTCGAAGTGTTTCTGGAACTCTCTATCCCGTTCCTTCTTTTCTGTTGTTTCTTCTAGACTGTCCATATTGATATTATAGTAAAGCTCTTGGTTATCATCTTCTACAATTTGAACAATGGTTATGAACTCATCATCACCAACATACTCCATTGGTTCCTGTTCTCCTGGAATGTCTGGGATCATATTCTCCTGATTTACAGTTGAGTCTTCATCAGGCTGATCAAATATTACCTCTGATCTTGTTTCTGGGGCAGTGACTTGTAATATATGATTTAAAGAGCTGTCAGTACATGCTGATGCCTCAGGCATTGGAATATCATTCAATAGTGGAATACCAACTGGAAGAGGAAGTCCTGTAGCCAATGGCAAGCCTGGTGAGGCTGATTCTGATGGGTATGGTAGGACTTGTGGTGGTTCCGCAGGAAATGGAATTTGTGAAGTCAAAGATGCCTCAATAGGAAAAGGTTCTGAGGACATAGGGGCATCTTCAGGCAGAGGAATTTCAGATGCCAATGAGACGCCAGGTGGCAATGTTCCTGTAATTGATGTTGATTCAGAAAGCAATGGAATTTCGCTAGGCATGTTATATGTAAGAGGTTCTTCTGTAGCTATAGGTGGTTCACTAGGCAGAGGTAATTCAGAAGTAAGAGGTAATTTAGTCACTGGTGCCTCACAAGGCATGGGTACCTCATTTGCTATGGGGAGCCCAGAATTTGTTGGTATTGAGTTCAGTATTACCACTGGTGACATATTTGTATGATTAGTGCCACTCTGTTGATTACTGGCGTTGTTCAAGGAACTAAAATTGCTCACTACACTAGTACTCTCCAACAGTGTGTCAACTGCTGCATTAGAGTCAGATTCTGAACTGGCACAGGGGTCAACAACCCTTATTTCTACACTACTGTTTGTTTCACTGTCACTACCCAAGTCATATCGTCTGCTAAGAGAGTCCTCGTTGTTGAACAGGCAGCGGTACTTGCCGAATTTCTTGTGTAGTACTACAGTGGGTACTGGGGCTGGTTTCGGTGTTTGATTTGTCTGTGGTTCTTGAGATACGGATGGCTGGGTGTCGGGAGGCGCGGGCTCAGCAGGCGGCTGTAGCTCGGCGGGGGCTTCAGGAGGAGCAGGCTCGGTGGCGGATGATGCCTCGCCCTCCGCTGCCGCGGCGGCGGCTGCCGCCTTGCCCCGTCGGGGCATCCGCCGCGTCGCGGGCTTCGCTGCTGCCTTCCTTTTCCTTGCCATCGTCCCGCTCGCTCAGCACGGTGACTATTAATCTGCAGACGTGAAAAACGAATAAGATGACCTCTTTCGATCGTTATTGTTACAAGAAGCTTGTCAACGCCACATGGTAATTACATTATTTTTAACGAAATATTATACGCAGCTTGAATTGTTTATTAGAGAAATTGTTATAGCACGTCCAACATGTTGCTACCATTTACTGAAATGTTGGTTTGGTACCATCCATAACCACCGGTTGAGATAGTTCAGTGTTGTTTTATGAAATTATGAGTACATACCATTACTTTCTTAATCTAGCAATATTCTTTAAGTCATTGGAGTTAGGTAAATAACACTACTCTTACATCTCGTAATACATCAAAGACATGTATGTATATAAAATAAATCAGCGAAGCGAGTTACATTTTCTCAGTTCATTAAAATTTTTTTTTAATTATGTATGGCAGCCATCGAGAGTTAGTGTTGCGAAAAACCAAACAAAACATGAACGTAGTGATGTTATAATGGGCTCTACAAACCATACAATTATCACTTCTGATTTGTCGTATCCAATTTCTGACAAATTGTGGCAATTTAGGGATACCATTTCGTAAAAATAATATTGCAATAACAAAGCACTGTGTCATGATTGTGTTATTACTTATTTTTCCTAAGGTATCGCTTTTCGCAGTAAGATGCTAATGTGATGATAAAAAAAATATAAAGCTATCAAAGCGTGGCTCAAATCGACTGTAAAATGTGTTTTATAGCACTACATCACCTTTAATAATAATAATAAACGAAATAATAATAAAAGTTTTATTTGGCATATTTTCTTACATTAATTTCCAGAGGTCTCCGCACTAGGCTTCGCCTGTATCGCGGGGAACCAGTTACAAATTACATTTTGGAATTTTGTTACAAGAGGTTACAAGTTACATTCAAAAGTATAAACTATAAACTATCGAAACTTAAAAAGGGACTTAAACCTTAAAAAATTACATTGCACTTTTAGAAAATTACTAAAGTGTAAACTTAAGCTAATGTATAATGTCTAAAATACTTTCTGTCTCGGCATAAGTTAACGCGTGAAGAAGATTAGAAGTTACTTTTTTTGCCTCATTTATAGTACGACACTTAAGGTTTCAATGCTTTTGAATCTCGTTATAAGTGGATACCCTTATATAATCTCCGAAACGCTTACCAAATGTTGAAAGTACTGTGGGAACTGGTAAGGCAAATAGGTACGCGTTTTTTAAGTAGAATGTTATAGCATGTTAACGTTTTGAGAGATCTATGAGTAAGTAAAGACATTTTGAGTAAGAACAATTTACGGACGGATAGAACATGAGCTTCGGCATAGAGAGCTGTGGTTGGGTACCGGAAAGGTTTTTTAAGCATTACTTTCAAGACAGAACGTTGCGCTCCCTCTATTTCTAACATAGAGGTCTTCGCCGCGCTACCCCAAACTGTAATGCAGTAACTGATTACTGATTGGCACAGCGCGACGTAAACCAATATTAACAAAGATTTCTCAGCAGAGTGATGTCGCTAAGAGGGTTCGCGAGAAATAACCCTTAATATTTGTATATAGCAACATTAACTGAACACCGGATGGACAAACTCTAGCTTATCTTTGGTAAGCTTTGAATTTTGTCACTAGAATTCTTTTGTTTCTGTTCCCGTTTTGATGGTGTCATTATAAAGGATAGTGAATTATAGTGCCTGTTTCCTGACCTGATATCTAAAGCTAAGTATCTTGAAAATATGTAGAGTATTCTCTTATTTAAGTCTTTATTAATGGAGTGGAAGTTAGATGACTTGGCGAAACTCATAGAGCTGATCAAGCAATCTATTTCCATCCAATACACTTATCCATTACTTAGTATCAATGTTATTGTCTGTCGCACAAGAATCTGAAGAAGGCTTGCGAGCCGCCGTTTTAATATCCGGCAACTTTGAGAACCGAAGGGGTCACCAGTGCACGTAGACTTGGCCAATTCTACAGGCAGGGAATGAGTAAAGAGACCACGCGACTCCGTCTGGGTTCATGTGAGCTAAAGGTGAAACATAAGTAAAGGGGTCCTTGCGACTCTATCTGAGCCTGCGGGCTACCAAGTTAGAGACACTCCATAACATGCTAAAGATAAGTCAATTAATGTTTTACCTATGCGTTGAAGGCATAGTCAAGTACTTAGAGGATCTAGCAGAGATTCATATTTCCACCTTTAAACAGATGGGACATTCAACCCAATTACATGGGATCAGCGAACGGTGCCAGGTCAGGGAACACACGAATTAAAAGGTAAGACAGCTGACCAGAGAATCTGACTCAACGTTCCTATTAAAGGATTCTCACATAAATACATAAACTACAAGTTATTGGTCTTAATATCAATTTATTACATATAATATTACATACTACAATTGCGAAGCAGATATATCATATCAAGAGAAAAGTCATACATTTAAGAGTCACATTCCATAGAACCTGGAGCGAGGATATCCTTGTGAGGTTATTCTTCTTTGAATACACTCACGAAGGTATCATCACTTTTGTACGCCGTCGTATGTTACGGTGCGGGACAAGTGACGAAGTTTTTTGAAAATTGATATGGATTTTCTGATTCGCGCGGAGAGCTTATGAATATGGGATTTGAAGTTAAATTTTTCATCTACATACAGACCAAGGTACTTAATGACATCAGTGCGTTGAATTGAGTTACAATTACAAGTGTTGTTTGGAAAATAATTACATGTGTGGATTTTTATTACAGGATTAGAAGGTGGTTTTGATGAGTCAGTCTTATAAAAGCATAGAAATTTCGTTTTACTGTTATTGAGGGTCAAGAGATTATTGCAAAACCAATCTGCTGCAATTCTCATACCTCTTTCTGCAGCATTAACTGTGTTCTGCCAGTTTTTATCATTGAAAAGAATGACGGTGTCGTCAGCATAACAAATAATCTCTGCGTTTTCAATATGGAGATTAAAGATGTCATTCATATAGATAATGAATAGAGTGGGACCAAGGATACTTCCTTGCGGTACGCCAAAATTAATTTGCTCCATGGCACTTCTGAAGGAACCTACTTTGACGAGTTGTCTTTTTCTAGACAAATAACTCTCGAACCAGGATAACGGCACACCGCGTATGCCTAGATTTTGGAGTTTTCGGAGCAAAATCGGAAATGACACAGTATCAAAGGCTTTAGCCAGATCCAGAAAGACAGCGATGCATTTTGAGTTATTATCTAAATAAGAGGAAACGAGATTAACAAGAAGTGAGATGGCGTCTTCCGTAGATCGGTTTTTCCTAAAACCGAACTGCCTATCAGATAAGAGACCAAACCTTTGGAGATATTTGACTAATCGTGTGTAAACAAGTTTTTCCAAGATTTTAGAGATTGAGCTAAGAAAAGAAATTGGTATGTAGTTACCGGGATTGTCTTTTGGTCCATCTTTATGGATAGGAGTGACGGATGCTAATTTCCACAGGTCAGGAAAGCACTAAAACACAAAACTAAGACTAAGATTGCAAATGTGGGTAATAGGCTGGATAATACTGTTTCAAACCAATTTCATAAATTTGTTGCTAATTCCATCCAGACCTGGTGCACTGTCATCTTTTAATTGTGTAATGATAGTTTCGATTTCCTTAGAATCAGTCGGTTGCATAAATAATGTTTTGTCCGTACAGCTGTTGGATTGATAGTTGTTTGCAAGATTTTGCTCTGATTCTCCCGTTTGTGAAATGATATTACCGGCTAGTTTTTGACCTATATATGAAAATAATCGATTACAGTTGTTTAGGGAGTCTATGGGATCAAAGGTGGCAATAAGATCGACTGGGTGTGTATTTTTCTCTTTGTACTCGTCGATTAAAATATGTGTATAAAGATTTCATAAAGAATACTGCAACGTCACTCTTTTCATCGTTGAATAGTCTGTTACTTCCGAAAAAACCGAAATAACTGTTTCGATACGCTCTAGACAACCGAAAAAAATTTGAAAATAGAATTTCAATAATATGTGTCAAGGAGACTCGATTTGTGATTGGCTACTATTTAGCCAATCACAGCACATTACTGCAACATTACGGACGCCGGTGGTTTGATAGAACAAGACAATATAGTACATACGATATTCAGTTTTCTTATATAATCGTATTAATTTTAATCAACTCGTACAAAAAGTATTGTTCACAATAGTGTCATAATCAAGATTTATAATCTCGTACCTTACTTAGGCCTCTCAGCAACCGTCGTGGCCTAAACACGGTACTCGACTAAAAAGCTCTCTATTATAACACGATGGTGAAAAATACTATATTGATGTTACATATATTTTTAATTACTTTCCACATTTTTTTGTATCATGATTATTAGCATAGAGTTCTCGTTTTTCGTGTTCTTCTTTAAGTTTTCGCATAAGAATATTACAAAAGTTTTTATATCTATTGTATGTTAAGTGTAGTACTGCGTCGTTTGGGAATTGTTTGGACTTTAAATGTAATCTATCGCGATGTTGGGCACAGCGTAAAAGACCGGGAGTCATCCATGGTTTCAGAGTGAATTTTGAACGAGGAATCTTTATTTCTTTCGAATTTGACTTTAAGGCATTCTTCACAGTTGTCATAAAAGTATTTGCTGCTATATTTACATCAGATTCACCCAAAACGATACACCAGTCAGTAGAAGAAAGCTCCATTGCAACGGCTTCATAATCAATTGTGGTTTTAATCCTATTTGGTTTTGAGGGGTTCGGTGGATGTGATGAGATTTCAATCGCGGAAGCTTTGTGATCAGTTATATTGAAGTCGCACACTAGACCTGTGACTAAACGGTTTGTTCTTATAAATATATGATCTAAACAGGCATCGCGACTAAAAGGCCATATTCAGCAAGAAGACAAAGATATTCTGTTACGTTAGTGCTCTGGTTTTTAGAGGTGAGTATGTCAATGTTTATGTCTCCAGCGATGATAAGCTGGTTAACTTGGCTGAGGGTGTTGAGTGTGTTTTCTAACGCAAGTAGGAAATTTGTGATATTATTGAAAGAAAAGGATCTGTAAATACCTAGAATTGTGATTATATTGGGAATGTCCACCAGTAGACAACATGCCTCATCAACCGGGGTTCCGATACGAAGAGGTGTTTAGCGGTCCAGTAGGTCTTTAACGTATATTACAACACCACCGTTTTGATTTATATTGTGGGAGGTATGGTAAGAGGAATAACCTGAGATTTGGTCTATTGATGTAGTGTCCTGTAATCTACATTCGGTCAAGATTGGAACGTCAAATTCAACATGCGTTCTGTGTAAATTTAGGAGAAAAAAATCGAAATTTTTGTTAATACTACGGATGTTATATGTTAGAACTTTAAACGTCTTATTAGATTTGAAAACGGTAATACACAAGTCTATTTATTTGTTTGGAGCTCTATCCATTTTACGGTAAAAGAAAAAGTTACGATGATGGAAAAGCTGCGTTCAGATACGTTGATGAATGTACAATTATAATGTAACCACAACATTAGTTGATGTGGATATGCAAAAATGGAAAATTATTGTTGTGGAAGCGTGAATTGAAATATCTGAGCTACCACGTTTTTGTTAAACAAGTAATTTCTCGAGATTCATGAGGTAAAATTAACATTTCTTATGATGTATTTATGTTTTTCGTAGGTACAGTAAAATAATGCTTTTGATTCAAAGCAATTTGATATTAGTGCGTAATGAACCTGTGGATGTTTTTATATAGGATCTGTATGGTTTACAATTATTAATTGAGTTGAATAGGCAGTAGAGTGGCAAATTTATTTGTAACCTAAGTTTTTTTTCTAATTTATTTTTACTGTGGTTGAGGCGATTTACGCAAAACAGTTTTTTTCTTAATCTATAAAGAGACATGAAGCTTTCATAAAAATCTAACATAAAATATACTTTTGGAACAACAATTATTGACATTACAAACAATGCTGACCAAAAGTTAGATAAATCAATGGATTCGCTTTTAATCGGGCATGACTCGAAGCGACTCAGATTGGTCAGTAGGAGCAGGATTATTGCAGAGCTTGTCTAACACTGCTTCCGATGAGACTCTCAATACCGAGCTTGTTTCACTGCGACGCATGTAAATGGTCCCGTTCGAGGACCAGACGAATTTAAATTTGAGTTGGGCTCAAGGGGCTCGAGCTTTGCTAAACAGAATCCTGTTTGCTTTAGTAAGGTGTCCGTTGAGTTTTCTGCAATCTCTAGCATTTCGGTGGTGAGTCCACGGCGCACTTTTGTGGCGCGCAGGATCTGATCGCGTGGGGCGCGGTGGGTCAGCGGGAGCACGATCGGCTTTAAAATACAAACTTTATAATTAATGCGTGTAAAATTTGTAGAAAGACTAATTACAATAAATTCAATATTATTTTAAATAGTTTACTTCAAAATTATCTGCCAGAAAACTTGGCTGATCATAAATTCTTTCCATGGTCAAATTGTGTTGGTTTGACACTTTTCACAGTTGCATCAGCAGCGCAACATGCCTCCAGACCACAGACTAATACAGACGCGCAGTATTAAGTCAGACGATGTTTCATATAGTTGTCTCTGTCACTTCTTATGGTCAGCCGATGTGAGTCAGAATGAGACGAATAGTACGGTATTTTCAGGCTGTTGGCGAATTTTCTCCAACTACTGTCAGCCGCAGTGTTTTAAAAAGTAAACAAATCACTTCAGACGTCAAGGTCAAGTCAACGTCAAAACTTTCGTAACAATTGTGTAATAAAATTCCTCGATCCAAATAAATATTTATTGTACTTCGTCACCACTATGAGTAATCACAAAATTAACCAACAACACAATTGAACTAGAGCTATAATTACTGGGTCTTGACCACTAAATTCACACAACCTTATCCTCGCACGGGTAACAAAGAATGATCTAACCCCCAACGTTTTCTTTCAACCGCACTTCCCCACCATCACCTCACCTTTTTTTTCAACTACCCTTTTATTATTTATAACTTAGTCGTGATTGTGGCGAAGTACCGTTCAAAATCAATGCTTCAAGTATTGTAATGTTGCCATACTTAGACAAATAAGAATTTTAAGTACAAAAATCACAACACTCGGTCATCCGACTGCGTGCTATCTCCGGAGCACGTGCAAATCACAACACTCGTCAGTTAACCCTTGATACAAAAACAATCATTGACATATTTAATCTACTATTTACTATAACACCTTAAACATTGTTAACTATTTTTATTTAATGACACTAACATATTAATCGTATTCTTAGTAGGGTTATACATAATTTTATTAATCAATAGTAGATTAGGTACTTGCATCCCATTTCGTTTATTTATTTCATTCGGAGTTTGAATCGGAGTCCAATGACTCGGAACCAGATGACCTGTTTACCTGCAGTGCATGTACACTGATCCAAGGACGCATCCTATCAGACGCTATCACACTATCATATTTCTTTGCGTTAAACCCAGGTACATTCGTAACCCTATAACGATCGTTACCTAAACAACGAGTAACTTTATATGGACCGATGAACTTAGGTAACAGTTTTTTACTCTTTCCGTTATTATAAAAGCTAGTCTTTGTAAGTTTTACTAGATCACCGACCGAATATGCGACCGCTGAAACTCTATTCCTATCATATAATTCCTTCTGTCTGTCCTGACTATGCTTGATATTCGCTGACGCCTCTTTCCTAATTTCATCAACCTGCCTACCAGTCCCTACCGCGGAAGGCGCATCGTCAGTCAGTGAATGCGAGGTGATCCCCTGACCCTCACTCAAAACTTCTGTAACCAAAGAGGGACGGTGGAGAAGTATTTCTTCGCCTCCCATCTCACTGACAACTGAAGTCAACGTCGTACCGTCAGTATCCCTCTCCTCGTCATGGTCTGTCGATAACTTGTTATCGATGGGACAGTTCGATTTAATCCCAAAGAGTAATTCAGACGCACTTTTCTTTGTCGTAGCATTAACGGTATTATTAACACCCCATTGTACTTGACCCAGCCGCCTGTCCCAGTGGCGTTCATCATTTTCAAAATTCTGTGTAGCTAGGGCAGTGAGAATAGTCTGATTATATCTCTCAGCCTGCCCATTTGCCCTAGGACAGGCAACTGCATTAAGCACATGTTTAATACCTTTGCTCGAACAAAAGTCTTTAAATTGACCCGATGTGAATGCAGTTCCGCGGTCCGATATAATTCTACGTGGTATCATAAAGTCGTAAAATAAATTATCGAGAACTTTAACTACGTTCTTTGTTTTCGTATCTTTGACTGGTCTAGCAAAAACGTATTTTGTAAAACCGTCCACTATAGTTAGAACGTAGCTGTTGCCAGCTTTACTTTTAACAAATGGTCCCAAATGGTCCAAGTGCAATGTGTCGAACGGATGTGCCACCTTTTCTATTGGATGTAGGAAGCCAGTACTCGTTCGCGCTGCATTATCTTTGTTATACGCGCAATCGATACAAGCCGACACGTATTTCTTAACAAAACGTCTTAGTTTGGGGAACCAATAGCGATTTTGTATGCGTTCCAACGTTTTTGCAAATCCGAAGTGACCCACATCATCGTGGTTTGCTCTACAGATCTGCCATCTAGCATCTTTGGGTACTACCAGCCGCAACCCGTCTTCCACTTTCCTGTGTAGTGCATGATTCTTAACAACAAAGTTATTCTTTATGTCAGAAGCCTCCCGATCTAAGCCTGGTTTTAAGACCTTGAACATTCTTTCGAGTTTAGGGTCGGCCATTTGCAATGTAAGAATCCAATTATCAGCGTTTATGTGTAAGACGTTGGCTGACAGTAGTGAATCACTAACCTTTGGTGGATTGCGGCTCAGGGCGTCCACGTGACTCATCCGGCAACCCGGTAGGTATTCAATATTAAAGGTGTATTCACTTATCGTTAACCACCAGCGCGCAATCCTTGGGATCAGATCACGCTTTGTAAGGGTGGTTCGTAGCGCATTACAGTCCGTGTATACAGTAAAGTCAAGTCCCAGGAGATAGGGTCGAAACTTTTTCAGCGAGCAGACCACCGCCAAAGTCTCTAATTCATATGAGTGTAAATGACGTTCCTCGGGCGTGGTCTGCCGGCTAAAGTATGCAACAGGTTTCAACACCCTGGGAACCTTCTGCCACTGCATGAGAATGCCACCTAGTCCCAAGGAACTTGCATCAGTGTGCACCTCAGTCTCTAACTCAGGATTGTACAATGCCAGCAGAGGACGTTTAATAAGACATTCTTTCAACGTCTCAAATGACTTGACCTCGTCAGTACTCCACTGCCACTGTACATTTTTCCTGAGAAGCGTAGTTAGAGGTCTAGCAGTTTCGCCAAACCCTTTTACAAATCGACGAAAATAGCTCGCCAAGCCCAGGAACTGTCGAACTTCATGGACATTTCGAGGTACGGGAAAATCTCTCACCGCTAATATCTTCCTCTTGCTTGGTTTAATGCCATCGGCGGATATCTCGTACCCCAAATACTGAATGCTCGAGTCGAAAAAACTGCATTTCGACAAATTAAGGGTTAAACCAGCTTCCTGAATGAGTTTCAAGACGTCCTCTAATCTTTCAAACCTCTCATCGATTGATGACGATGGAATGAGAAGGTCATCCATATACGCTAGGGCACTCTTAAACCTACGCGTACCCAATAACCCATTCATCATCTTTTGAAATACGGCTGGCGCGTTTGCCAACCCGAAAGGCATTCGCTTAAACTCATAATGCCCGTCAGGGGTGACAAACGCGGTCCGGTGTCGACTGCCTTCTCCCATCGGAATCTGGTAGTAGCCGGAGGCTAGATCCAGAGTTATAAAATACCTATTCCCGCTCAAATTGGACAGCTGATCATCAATTAAAGGTAGGGGATATTTATCTTTTATAGTTTTATTATTGAGGGCTCTGTAGTCCACACAGAGTCGAGACTCTCCATTCTTTTTCTTTACTAGCAATATGGGACTCGCATAGTTAGAGTTCAACTCCTGTGCAATATCATTTGTGACCAACTCGTCAACAATATCCCTTACCTTTTGACGTTCCTGATACGACAATCGATAAGGTCTATACACCACTGGTGTATCATCATGCAGGTCCAAATTCATGACGGCATCTTTAGCACATCCTAACTCCTTAAGGTTTTTAGCAAAACACTTTCTATACTTTTGGAGGAGCTGGTGAAGTCTTTCTCGGGTTTTCTCATCGGCTTTGTCATCTACTCTAACTTCCGTTTTGTCAATTGGCGTCATTTCCTTTTCGTCTGGCTCAGTTTGTACAAGCAAAGTCTTGACTCCTCCTATTAGGTTGACCCTAGCTAACAACGTCCCTGCCTTAAATTTAAGCGGCGCCCCAGTCAGAGACGTAATAAATACTACCGCCCTATTCTCATTTACTTCGTAACAACCCTGATGTAGGTGATACTCCTGATTGGGATTCATCCTGGTACCTCCGTCCGAGTAAATACTACCAGTGTAAGTCTCCTTTGTGCAAACTTCCACTAAACCTCCTTTAGTAATCGTAACATCTCTAAAGACATAAAGACCAAGGGTCTGGCTTTGTTTCTCGGAAACATCGGTGGGAGTATGATAAAAGAACAATTTCTCATTGTCTTTCAATACGGTTACAGATGACATTTCAGTAAAATTTTGTCCTATCAATAAGGGAACTTGCAAATACGCGTCATCAACGGCCAAAACGTCCAGTTCCGTATCAATTTCGTCAATTATAACCTGCACAGCAGCTTTGAATTTCGGAATGACTGTAGAATTTCCGAAGCCTCTTATTGTAGGCAATGACGTGCTTCCGGTTTCAATTAACCCCAGCGCGACTGCATCCGAATACCGAATTAGGCTGCAGTCACTCCCGAAGTCAATGTAGGCATTTAACGTCTTTCCATTGACGCAAACGATTTTATTGAACTTATCATTTACGTCAATGGTCACGCCGTTGCAAAGCGGGGTGTCGTGTCCAAGGTGACCCTCAGATGTTTTTTTCTCGAAGGTCGGTCTTGGACCATCCCTCCCTGTCAGCAAATTGCCGCTATCTACTACTACTTTGAGCACCTTCTTTTCAGCAGACTGATCGTTTGGGCCGGTGGTTCCGCGCGCTTGTATTTGTAATGGTCTCCTAGCGCAGTTCTCAATATTATGTCCTACTCTGTAGCATTTCCCGCACTTGACAATGGGCTTGGTACAATTTAGAAAAATATGTCCGCGCTCGTTGCAATTAAAACAGGTGGAATCAGCTCCCCTGCTACTTATGAAACTTCTGCCCGAAACATTACTACGAAAGTCACGCCTCTTTAACGAGCTTGATACCGATGGACCTCGTGATGCGTCCCTAGATTGTGAGGGCTGTTGCGAAGCTAGGTAATTTAACAAGTCCTCCGGTTCCTTACATTTGAGAGCTTGGGCACCGTTTCCAACTGAACTATCCGTAATTCCATATATTATACAGTCTACTGCCTTTCGACCGAAAATCTCGCATCTACTCAACAACGACAATTTTTCGTAAAAATAATCTCTAAGAGTTTCGTCTGTGCGAGATTTTCGGCTCAGCATTTCATCCAATATTTTACCATAATTTACATCATTTGGGAAAGCTTTCATTAATTTACTCTGCCAAACCTCCCAAGAGTAACTGAGCGACGGAAGCGACTCGTACCAACTTTTGGCCAACCCGCGTAACTTCTGTAACGCATAGTGAATCGTCTGTTTCTCATCCCAGGAATAGATTTCTGCGCACTCGTTCACCTTCCTTAACCAACGTTCAACATCCTGTGCTCTGTTGTTAGGGTCGAATTCCGGAACTACGTTAGTAGAGGAAGTATTCTTACTTGGTACACCTTGCAGTGCAGTCACGATCTTCAACAATTCATCGGCGGTTAATCCCGTTCGGCTTCTTTGTGCAGGAGTCTCGTCAGCTTCCACTGATGACGAGGATCGCCTGCGTCTCCGCCTGGGACGTTTCGGTGTGTAACTCGCCTCATCATCTGTAAATGTTAAGCGCATTTTATGTTCTTCCTTCAGAACTGCGCCCTTTGACTGACTTTGACTACTTTGACGACCTTGTTGACTTTGACTTTAATGACTTTGTGTTTGATGACTTTGATGACTGATGACTTTGATAAATTTGACTTTGACTTTGATGATTTTGACTGATGAATTTGACTGATGACTTTGACTTTGACTGATGAATTTGACTTTGATGACTTTGGCTTTGATGACTGACTTTCACTTTGATGACTTTGACTTTTATGAATTTGACTTTGATGACTTTGACTTTGATGACTTTGGCTTTGACTGATGACTTTGACTTTGATGACTTTGACATTGACTTTGATGACTTTGACTTTGACATTGACTTTGATGACTTTGACTTTGATGACTTTGGCTTTGACTGATGACTTTGACTTTGATGACTTTGACATTGACTTTGATGACTTTGACTTTGATGACTTTGACGACTTTGACTTTGATGACTTTGACTTTGATGACTTTGACTTTGATGACTTTGATGACTTTGACTTTGACTTTGATGACTATGACTTTGATGACTTTGACTTTGATGACTTTGATTTTCATGACTTTGACTTTGCGCACCTACATGGCGGCGTCTATGCTAAACAGCACACCTACATGTCTGTTAGCTCACTATAAGTAGCACACCTACATGGCTGCACCTATGCTAGACAGCACACCTACATGGCTGTTAGCTCACTATAAGCAGCACACCTACATGGCTGCACCTATGCTAGACAGCACACCTACATGGCTGTTAGCTCACTATAAGCAGCACACCTACATGGCTGCACCTATGCTAGACAGCACACCTACATGGCTGTTAGCTCACTATAAGCAGCACACCTACATGGCTGCAACTATGCTAGACAGCACACCTACATGGCTGTTAGCTCCCTATAAGCAGCACACCTACATGGCTGCACCTATGCTAGACAGCACACCTACATGGCTGTTAGCTCCCTATAAGCAGCACACCTACATGGCTGCACCTATGCTAGACAGCACACCTACATGGCTGTTAGCTCCCTATAAGCAGCACACCTACATGGCTGCACCTATGCTAGACAGCACACCTACATGGCTGTTAGCTCCCTATAAGCAGCACACCTACATGGCTGCACCTATGCTAGACAGCACACCTACATGGCTGTTAGCTCCCTATAAGCAGCACACCTACATGGCTGCACCTATGCTAGACAGCACACCTACATGGCTGTTAGCTCCCTATAAGCAGCACACCTACATGGCTGCACCTATGCTAGACAGCACACCTACATGGCTGTTAGCTCCCTATAAGCAGCACACTTACATGGCTGCACCTATGCTAGACAGCACACCTACATGGCTGTTAGCTCCCTATAAGCAGCACACCTACATGGCTGCACCTATGCTAGACAGCACACCTACATGGCTGTTAGCTCAACATAAAACTGCACATTATACCGTTACACCATGCAAGCAGTTTTATAATTCGTTAATCAGACAAATGCTCTAAAACTCTAAACGAATGCAACGCTATTTCGTTTTGTAAGCGTACACTTGCGATCAATAGTCTATTTTCATGTCTAAATAAAAGGATATTCAAAAATTACTTACTGTTTTCGTCTGGCATGGCGCGCAAACTCACGCCCACTTCTGAATTGTAATAAAATTCCTCGATCCAAATAAATATTTATTGTACTTCGTCACCACTATGAGTAATCACAAAATTAACCAACAACACAATTGAACTAGAGCTATAATTACTGGGTCTTGACCACTAAATTCACACAACCTTATCCTCGCACGGGTAACAAAGAATGATCTAACCCCCAACGTTTTCTTTCAACCGCACTTCCCCACCATCACCTCACCTTTTTTTTCAACTACCCTTTTATTATTTATAACTTAGTCGTGATTGTGGCGAAGTACCGTTCAAAATCAATGCTTCAAGTATTGTAATGTTGCCATACTTAGACAAATAAGAATTTTAAGTACAAAAATCACAACAATTGTTATTTGAAGAAAATTGTGTTTTAATAATATATATTTTAGTGAAAAGTGCAAGATATAAGTAACATATGGGAGCTAAATGTCTTGTATAGCTCCGTACTGTCGTAGTTATTATAGATTGGCAAAGAAGACCGGAGAAAATACAAGTTTTCATCGGTAAGAATTTCTTGCTTAAATTTCAAATATTTCACGCTCATTACACAATATAATGGTCTGGGATTACTGCAGATACTGCATTCTATGAAATAAGTACTTTTTACATGGTTCCAAGTCGATCTTATTAGGATTTTTGGTAAAAATACAATTGTCGTAAACACGGGTAGTGTTGTAACTAAATTCAAATCTGTATGTCGACATTTTATCGACATGAATTATTTATGTAGGCGTTTAGTTAGACAAAATATTTTGATGTTACACGTAGTTAACTGTTAACTTCAGATTTCCGGAAAATAATCTTCGTCAAAAATGGATTGTCGCAGTAGGGCTCAATAATTGGACGCCGAAAACATACGACAGATTATGTTGGAAACATTTCAAATCGGACTGTTTAGTTATTATTAAAAACCGAATTAAGAAGCTTGTTGCCAGATGCGATACCTAGTTTTTCAGAGACCGCTTGAGGTAAGTTGGAAAAGTGAGAGTTTTATGACTGACATTTCTGATGTCCCTCCAGATGAATTAGTTTGATTTAAGTTTTGTATATTTAAAGACTTTGTGGATAACTACATTGATTTTCTGTATATATCCATACTAATATGTATTATAAATGCAAAAGTTACTCCGTCTGTCTGTTTGTTTCTTACCTTTTCATGCTTAAACAGCTGAACTGATAAAGATGAAATTTGTGACGTACGAGCACGCCACAACGCTGCCGCCGCAGCGGCGCCGACGCACGGGGTCAACCGCGCGGGGAGCCGACCGACTCACCGCACCGCACCTCACCGCACCATACCCCGCCGGCCGTATATAAGAGCGCGCACCCGCCAGATCGCGAGAGTTTTGCTAGCGGCTCGCCGTGTGCACAACTCTGCCCTCACCCTCCCTTCCTTCCCGCCAGGCCGCTTGGACTCCGAGTGCACTGCTTGGCATCCCCACTCCCCTAGCCGCTTGGTTACCGAGTGCACTGCTAGGGGACCCCGCTCCCCTCATCCCTTTCGGGCCGCTTGGATCCCGAGTGCACTGCCCTGGAGGGGTTTGAGTTGATAGGACATACCCGGTGGACTCCCGGCCGCTTGGATACCGAGTGCACTGCTGGAAGTACCACCATCCCGCCGTTCCCGTGTCTCGCCTACCCTTACCGGAAATAGCCTGGCTATCGTAGCCCCCGTCTCGCGATTACTTAAACTAGATTATTAAGAGTTGCTATTTAAATAAAAGGGCATAAGACCCACTGTTAATATCTTGTGAACGCTGGTATCATTTACCCTGCTCCCGAAAGGCTCCTCCCCGACTGAGTTATCTAGGAAACCCCCGAAAACCCTTCAGGCAGGGGGATATGTGTGTGCAGCTCACCCTACACATCACAAATTTGGTAAAGAGGCAATTTGAATCCTGAGATTTATCATGGAAATCATCCCCTTCTCTGATATAAGGCTGGAATACGTTTGTATACTACGCTATAAGCTACGATATAAACGAGTTCCACGCGAACGGAGTCGCGGGCAGAAGCTAGTATGTGATAATTGAGACAATTAACTTGAAATGTACCTTGAATGTATAATGTATAAAATAAATAAGGCTTTTACAGTTTTACCTAATGTTTGAATTTGTATTTCTACGTTAAATTAAAGTAAAGCTGGACTAGATACTTTATAACAATGATATAATGGCGCTACAAACTATTTACATATGGCAATAATGTGCACAAGTCATGCTCGAGTTAAGCCTGCATCACGCTGGCGCGGCCTGTGGTGGCGAACCATAGTAGACTTGACAGCTGATGACAAGTGTTTTATTGTCCGCCGCGGCGGTCAATAGTAAACTTGTCATTAGGTGTCAAATTTACTATCAACCGCTACCGCAGGCCACGCCAGTGTGTTGCAGGCCTTAAAGTCAGAAATATACACCTATCAACATGTATAGTCAGGGATAGAACATGTATATAGGTGGATTCGAGTTAATATTAATGGAAGTAAGGTAGCGTGTTTATATATTTAGGTATATCTACTAATCCCCCGTGTGGTGTCGGGTTAGAATAGCACCACCCCCTGTCTTCCCGTGGGTGTCGTAAGAGTCGACAAAGGGAACAGGGTTGAAGTGTGTTGTGGGCGATGGGCTAGCAACCTATCACTGCAACATCACATTTTGTCGATCTTTTATACCCACATTTATGCTAAAAGTGGCACTGGAACACAAGTTTCATGTGCTCTGCCTACCCCTTTTAGGGATAAAGGCGTGATGGTATGTATGTATGTATCTACTAAATATCGAACTATATGGGCAATATTCTTTTTCTCGTATTGCTGTGTACTATTTTTGCTATTACTGTGCTGTTAAATGTTTTCAAATTGCGTAATTAACATCAGGCTTTGACCTTTCTCATTGTTTACATTAGTGGCACTCGATGACCTTTAATTTGATTACGGTTGCCATAATAACCTATATCCCGCAAGAGTTAACTTAATACTCGAGCGCGTACTAACGACATAGGAACGAGGTCTCAAGTTAACTCTTGCGGGTTATACTTTAAAAACAAAGTTTTAACCGACTTCAAATCAATATTCCGCGAAGCCACATGAACATTTCCTAATTTCTATTCCACATTACCATATGAAATGCTTTCCGAAAGCAAATGCACGAGTCCCTATTAAAAATGCCCAAATCGTTTCAAGTGTGTCTATAAAATTTTAAGATTTCCTTGGTTTTCTCCAGCAACCCATCATCAGATCCTGACCTAATAATCATGGGACCACCCTTTCAAACAAAAAAAAAACCATATCGGTACAGGCGTCTTCGAGTAATCGAGGAACATACATAAAAAAAAAATAACCCGCGGAATTGAGAACCTCCTCCTTTTTAGAAGTCGGTTAAAAATATATAAATTAGTTCCACTAAAAATACATAAAATGGTCAGGGTTAAAACGTAACTTGTCTGAATTTGTAGTGATCACAGTAAAGATCGATATCGATAACTTGCAAGGAAATATCTTTCGCTGCACTAAATCTCGAGCGAGCGAGAGAGCGAATTACATCGTGTGAGCGAGAAAGCGGAGACAATGACGTATGAAGACCTGGCAGAGCTTCTTACTCGTTGTTCAGTACGTAAGTTTAAAGAGATCGGATGTATTTTCTATACATACGTTCAATTTATTAGGGCCTATCTCCCTTTCTCTGTAGTCTGTGCTCCAGACGATAGCAATTAGTCAGACTCTGATAAATTGGGGCTGACAAATCATTACATATTGTATATACCCCATGAAACTAACAAATTACGACCTCAGGGGGTCTATATATGTCATGATTTGTAAGCCCCAATTTGTAAGAAGCTGACTAATGGCTATCGTCTAGAGGCATATTGCGCCGCTGATCCAACTATCAAACGAGTTTTACTGAGAAAATGCATGCACATGTGGTCGAATTGCTACATCTGTACGACACACCCAATTATGACTTCGACATGTTGTACTGACAAATTGTGGTGAAATCATATAATCTGTAGATACCTTCATAATCAAGTACTTAAATAATAGATATGTTTATTATGTTTAGGTTTCTTTTGTTTATTATATCGTACTTTTGGGTGTGATCTGCAAAATTTAATTATTGGTCATTCACTCGTTTAATCTTCATCTTCACCACAGATTGCTAAAATTAAACAACGTCATTAAGTCATTTACGTTACGTCAAACCGTCAAACCGAACCGATAAACCGATCAACTCGTAGCCGTGTCAAAGCGGCGCTTTTTAGAATTATAATTTGTTATACTTATAATACTAAGTAATCTCAAAGATATTCACCCTCAAATCTAATCAACATGACTGAAACACCAGAGGTAATGTTTTAAGATTTCATTCGGAATGCTTTCTGGCTCAGTTCACTTAATTTTACATCTTGCCCAGGGACACGTCATGTTTTCCATTCCAAACTAAAAACCTGGCTTCGTGGATTTTGTTTTGATTATTATTTACTGTCTTACTTTGTGTTCATAATAGAGGTTAAACAAATTGTAAAGTTCTGTTATTTTATCATTCAGCACTGAAAAAATACTACTCTTATTTACAGGTAGTGAAAATCAACAAATGGGATGGTGCTGCGGCCAAAAATGCAATTGATGATGCAGTGAGAGAGGTAAGCTCCTGATATTACTTCTTGTTTTTAACACATCTCTTAATAATCGGAGCATGTTCCAATTGTACTTACTATTTCTTATGACTACTGAATTTGTTATTACCCCTTCAAGACCCAAGAATGCCTAAAAGCGTCATGTTGTTCGGCCCACAACATCAAGAACAACTAAAGATGTTAAGGCTCTGTCAGCACTGAAGCCACTACCAGAATAAAATTAATAATAAGGCTCTGTCATACTTTCACATAAATTGTATATTGTAATTTCAGGTATTAACAGGAGACCTGAAATGCAAGGAGAGCTTTGCCCTCATTGATGGCCGCCTGTTCCTCTGTGCACTTGCTGTTGGTGTGGCCCTATATGCCCTGCTCTGGGACTACTTATACCCCTTCCCACAGTCAAGGTAAGAATATAGTAATGATTCATTTTTATATTATAAAATATAGCCTATAACCATCCAGAAAGTCCATTCTACATGCAGGTGACAGAATTTTTGAAATCAGATAGCAGTTCCGGAGCTGACCCATTAGTCCAATTACATGTAAATTATAAACTTACAAAGCTCTAATCTCTTTGGATTAGTAGTATAGATAATATTTAAGGTTTCTCAAACCATGCATGCAAGCATGAAACAATTGAAAATAAACCAATAACTACAGTCCCCTGCGGTTATCAAGTCAATCCTGACACGTTGCGCAACTATGAAGTTTCTGAATAATGACAATCTCAACCATAGGAAAATATTACATATTCAACCCTAGAGGCATGTCTCAGGATTGACTTCATAGCCGCGGGGGACTATACAACTTAAAAAAGTTGAAAAACCCCCAACATTTTCATTTCAAAGTTCAATATCTCAAAAACGGCTGAACCGATTTTGTTGAAACATTGCTAAGTACCATCTCGATCACATCAGATTTCAAATAAAATAAAACCGCATTCAAATCGGTTTGTTTAGGAGCTACGATGCCAGTAAGGCCACAGACAGACACAAACAGACACATCAAACTTATAACACCCCTCTGTTTTTGTCAGGGGTTAAAAATATTCCTAACAGCATAGAATAATTGAAAAAAAAAAACAGTCTTATGTTTACCCCAGGTTGCATTTTTTATTAGATAGATACTTTAAAAACAAACTTTAAATTGACTTCAATTCAGTACTTCGCCAAGCCACATGGTACATGAAAATTTCCACATTTCCTTTCCAATTTACCACATGAACTGCTTTCCGAGACCAAATGTGTTCATTACAGAAAAAAACCCAAGTCACTGTAAATGCGGGCTGATAATATTTCAGGAGTTCCGTTGATTCCTCAAGGATCTCAGAATTAACACTTCATTAGTTGCTAGTTCAACAGAATCATGTCAGAATCTTTAACGTAATTTACATCTTTGAGGAGTTCCATAAGTCATCTGTGGTCCTCATCATCAGTTCCACTTCACCAAAATTATGATATCTGAGGGTAAATACACGAGTTATAATAGAAAATACCGAAATCACTACACACATGCCTAAGAAGTTTGAGGGCTGCCCTCAATTTCCCTGGGATCCCATCATCAGATCCTAGATTGGCGACAATGGGACCACCTTGGGAGTATACTCTTTCGAATATAAAAAGAATTTTGGAAATCGGTCTACAATTGATGGAGAACTCGGCGAACATACATAAAAAAATATATAAGTACATTCAGTGGAACATATAACCTCCTCCTTTTTTGAAGTCGGTTAATAAAAATAGTTCTATTTCCAGCTCACAGTAGCTTTTTAGTCACCATATAAGAACCTGCACCCATTGTGTATTAACTTAGACTTCACTTGACCTTTTACCGGTAACCATTTTTAGGGTTCCGTACTTAAAGGGTAAAACGGGACCCTATTACTAAGACTCCGCTGTCCGTCTGTCACCAGGCTGTATCTCATGAACCGTGATAGTTAGACAGTTGAAATTTTCACAGATGATGTATTTCTGTTGCCGCTATAACAATAAATACTAAAAAACAGAATAAAATAAATATTTAAGAGGGCTCCCATACAACAAACGTGATTCTTTTTGCCGTTTTTATAGATAATCTGTCTGTCTGTTAAAGGTAGGTAATGTACTTGAGGCCATACAGATTTCCCACAAATGAACTGTATAAGATTAGTGACCAATTATCAATGCGAAAACTGTATATCCTCCATACAACATTAAAGTTACATAAAACACTACAATTTAATCCAACGCTTTTAACTAGAAGACGTAAAAACACCGTTGCCCCACTTACAACATATATATCTTTGTTTGCTAAAAGGCAGTATAAGACACGTGCAGCATACCTTTATAATAAAATAAATGTTAAAATTAATATCTGTCAACAAAATAAATATAATTGTAAGAGGTATCTAACGGAATGGTTAAAGATGCTAAGTTATGAAGATACTGAACTGTTACTTAATCTTGTATTAATCTAAATTTAATTCTATAGTTAGTAAAACATAACAAAATGGGAAATGTTATAATATATACCTACTTTATCAAACAACACACACGCACGCACACACTAACACACACACACACACACACACACACACACACACACACACACACACACACACACACACACGCACAAGCACACAAACACATACACACACACACTCAACTTTAGGGTCACGACACTATGCCTGTGATACCTAATTCGTCTTTATTTTTATTTTAAGTTATAAGTACTTACCTACATATAAGAAATTAACACCAACTTCTTTTTTATGGTGGAGCGGGTCTTCCTGACACAGGTATTTTTTACCTACTAGGAAGACCCAACCTTATTTTCAATGTAATCTATGAAATAAAACATTTTAATTTTTCATTTTCATTTTCAATGGCACGGACCTTCGTGCGCGAGTCCGACTCGCACTTGGCCGGTTTTTATTTATTATTATTCTGGGTCCCTTTTCATAATATGCATCTCTAGGGTATAGCTTTTTGTTGATGTTAATTGTTGTATTTGGGACTCAAAAGACAACCAACTGATGTTTAAATATCATTTTCAGACTGGTGCTAATCATCTGTGTGTCGTCCTACTTTGTGTTGATGGGAATTCTGACACTGTACACCACATTTAAGGAGAAAGGCATATTTGTAGTGGCAAAGGAGAAGGTGGGAAACAACACCAGAGTATGGGAAGCCAGCTCCTATGTGAAAAAGTAAGTACACAATCTAAAGCTAAAAGTATTGAGAACCATAGTTTTTACAATATTATGTTTAGGTCTAATTTATGAAAATGCATGGAGTTGCAATTAGGGAATGCAATTAGCGGGCAAATTTAATTACCGGTAAATTACCGACTTGAGTGAGGCAAAACCGGTTAACCGGTAAATTACCGGTATTATCAATTTGGCTAATAAGTAGCGTTATTTATACATACATACATACATATAATCACGCCTCTTTCCCAGAGGGGTAGGCAGAGATCACGGATCTCCATTTGCTACGATCCTGACAAACCACTTTCGCTTCACTCACTTTCATAAAATTTCTCATACATGCTCCTCAGTTTAGGGTACTTTTGACCTGGCCTAATTTGTTGTAAAAATTGTAAGATTTCTCCAATTTGATCAGAGAAAGTACGCCTAGGTCTTCCCCTTCCAACTAGCCCTTCCACTCTTTTTATATACACTCTCTTCGTTAATCTTCTTTCATCTATCCTCTCTACATGCCCAAACCACCTTAACATACCCTTCTCACTGTTCGTGACTATATCTCCATCCATTCCACACTTATCTCTTATCACACTGTTTCTGACTCTATCACTCAATTTCACTCCACACATACTTCTCAACGCTCTCATTTCTACTGCATTCACTCGACTTTGTCTTTTTTGCCACACCCAACTTTCGCTACCATACATAAGTGTGGGCACCAACACTCCCCTTGACGTTTATTTATCGTAAAAAAAAGCTTTGATATAGTATAAAGAGTTATCATGTGCCGTAAATGCCCGTTATATTCAGATTCTTTAATATTTAAAACTTGCTACCTACACACACATACGGAGGGCAAAAAACACAACTGAAAACGTTCCTTGGGGATTAGCAGGTAGGTAGGAATTGTACAAGCCCACTTAGTAGTCTAAAATAATATTTACTAAATTGATGTTTCTACGGGCTGCAAGATACGTATACCTATATAATATAACCAACCATACCTAGATCGAAAAGAGTTGGATAGAGAAAAGGGTAGTAATAGTAACTATACATTTTACCTAAGCGCGTTCGTACAAATGGTTTTATACCTTTTTTCTGGGAGTGGAGAGCTCTAAATTGCGGCGTTGGTTTAGCGATTCGGAGAACTATATCTGTTACCTTAGTTCTGCTGCGGATAGCCTCATTTCTAATACGATCACGCAGATAAACTCCCAGCATAGCCATCTCCCTCCCTCTCCATCCCTTTGGGTGACTTTGAGCCTTCTATTGAGGCCCATAGTGAGCAACCACATTTCAGGTGCCATATATTATGTCATCACTGGCAACACACACTGGTCAAAGACTCTAGTCTTGAGACACTGCGGAATATTAAACGAAAAGATATGCCGCAGCTTCCCGAACGCTGCCCAGCCGAGTCGACACGCGACAGGACTAGAACTAAACAGTCGGTCACTAGTTTTGATGAGTTTTGAGTTGATTTTCCTCCGTCATTACAATAGATATATTTATGCCACAAACGTTAATCGGTTCTTCAATATTTTATCTACTTTTTCAAGAGAGTTTTTTGGAAAAAAATGTATATTTATTTTTCTATGATTTATTCAAACATGGTCCAAAAAAGCTCTGTTTTCGATATTAGTATGTTGTTTATGCACTTTTATATATGAAATTTACATGTAACTGTTCCTTTTTGACGTTTCTAACAACCAAAGAGAGTTTTTTTTATTTTTAACTCATTTTTACAAAAGTTACGTCCAAAAAACTGGTTTTTTGGCCTAAAACTGCTAAAGTTTAGTTATTATGTTCGATAGCAATGAAACACCGATTAGGACTGACTGATGTTTATTATACGCAATTGTCGGTACTTGTGAATTACCGAGCTACCTTCGAAACTACATACATAACATTGTCCTCTTCTAAATTAACAACATAATGTTAGTACAAAATTATGTGATACAACTTAAATCTAAGTTGTGACTTATCTACTAATGTCATTACAATTTGCAGTTTCTTGCCATGACGACAAGGTTGAAATTCGAACGAACTAAGTATCAAATTACCGTTAACCTAATGTATTAAAAACTACTACAATATACCAGTGTACTCTGACCTCGAAACCGGCAACCAACATACGCACAGAGCGGTCAGACCTACACTAGTTCTCTACTCTAATTATTACTACCTATAATATTACTAGTAGCTAGTACTATGAATACTTATTCATAAATGTACAATGTGTATATTACGAGTATTTACTTGGCGTAGACGCTTACATAGACCTTAGAATAGCACTAAATACAAATTTTACAAGTTAGTTTAAGTATTACGTGCATGGCTATGGGACGAACAGTTAGGTAGGTACCTTTTTTGACTGACTTATTTATTTTTATATTTACCTACATTTGTCTTAATTTTTCGAAACAGCGCACAGCAGCCTGTCGGCGCGACCGTTCCTCGACCTTTGCCGGACTCCCAGGGGGAGTTCTGTACTCGTCATCATAACCGCGATGTTCGTCACCCGAGGGCCCCGGGATTTCCGAGATTTCTTCCCCGACTTTATCTACTACCTGATCGGGAGCGCCCACATCAGGCGCTGTTTTAGGCAATTTAGTATCTACATCACTAAATGAATATCTTGATTTTCTGAAATGCAGCTGATCTACATGCCGTTTTTGCTTGCGACCGTCGCTCGTGCGGACAACATACGAGACTGGGCCTTCGCGCGCGAGCACCTCGCCCTCGGCCCACTTGTGCGCGCCGCGAGCGTAGTCCCGCACTAGCACGGGGGCTCCGGGCGCCGCCTCGCGCAGCGCGCGGCCCTCGCTGCGTCGCTCAGAGGCCTGCTGAGCGGCGCGCACCATGCCTCGGGCGTCGGGCCGCAGCAGATCAAGACGCCCGCGTAACCGCCGCCCTAACAGCGCTACGGCCGGCTCCCTCTTAGTAGTGCTGTGTTCGGTATTTCTATATGTGAACAGGAATCTACTGAGAGCCGTGAGATCATTTTCGTTTTCTATGACGGCTTTCTTTAAGACCCGTTTAACTGTTCGAACCGCGTTTTCTGCTGCGCCATTACTCGCTGGGTGATAGGGAGCCACTGGAGTGTGCCGGATTCCATTTTGCCTAAGATACGAACCAAATTCCGCTGACGAGAAAGGTGGCCCGTTATCAGACACAATTTGTTTTGGCAGGCCGAACCGCGCGAAAAGTGTCCGTAAAAAATCGATTACAATGGCAGCCGAGGTAGTTTTGATTTTTTCAACCTCGATCCATTTCGAGTGGGCATCTACTAAAACTAAATAGTAAGCATTATTGAAAGGCCCTAGGAAATCGATATTTAACCTCGCCCATGGTTCGTCGGGCCACGGCCATGAATGCAGCGGCGCTGGCGCGGGCGCGGGGCGCTGCGCGCGGCACGCCACGCACTGATCCGCTACTCGCTCGATGTCCGCATCTAAAGTATCCCACCATACGTAATTCCGAGCGATCTGTTTCATTTTTACTATGCCGGGGTGGCCACCGTGTATCTCGTTCAGAACCGCACTTCGCAATGATTTTGGAATAACCATCCGATATCCCCATACTAGACAACCTTGGTCAACATGAAGGGTTTCTTTTCGATTAAAATAAGACTTTTCTGACTCATTAGTCGTACTTGGCCAACCAAACATAACATAACCGTATATTTTGTTCAGTACCGGGTCTTTAGCCATCTCACTTTTTATTTCCTTAAAAGTGAGTGGGAAATCCCGCTCAACAAAATTTAAATAGCTACAACCCTCGTCTTCACTACTCGACCTACCCTGAGTAGCTAAAGGAAGACGAGAGAGTGCGTCCGCATAACAATTCCGCTCAGACCTAATGAATTCTATGTTAAAATCATACGCAGCTAATTTTACCGCATAACGTTGTAAGCGGCTCGCCGCGGTCACCGGCAATCCTTTGTTTTTACCGAATATGTAACTAAGTGCCCGGTGATCCGTGCGCAACGTGAATCTCCGCCCGTACACGTACTGATGGTGCTTTGTGACGCCGAATACAATCGCCAGCGCCTCTTTGTCGATCTGGGAGTAGTTGCGCTGGGCGGCGCTGAGCGTGCGCGAAGCACAGCACAGCGGCCGCTCCACGCCATCCGAGCTGCGCTGAGTCAGCACCGCGCCGACGCCGTACGGGCTGCTGTCCACTGATAAGGTAAGCGGCAGCGACGGATTATAGTGCGCTAATACGGGAGCGCTACTTAAGACCTTTTTAATTTTTGTAAAGGCTACATTGCACGATTCGTCCCAATTCCATTTCACATTCTTTTTTAACAGATTGTACATGGGTTTTAAAATGTCGCTCATATTTGCACAAAATTTCGCGTAAAAATTAACGAGGCCCATAAAACTTTTGAGCTGCGTTACATTTGAGGGGGCCGGAGCATTGACGACAGCGACTACTTTCCTATCATCGGTATGCAAACCATACTTATCTATCTTATAGCCAAGGCAGTTAACACTGTCTTTGAAAAATTTACACTTTGCAAAATTAATGCGCAAACCATTATCTTTTAATCTTTGTAAAACAGCTCTCAAGTTTGCCAAATGCGTCGCTTTGTCTTTCCCTGTTACACAGATGTCATCCGCGAACACAGCCGTTGACGGCAAGCCACTCAATGTTTCCTCCATGATTTTTTGAAAGTTTTCGGGAATACATTTTATCCCGAACGGGACGCGCCTATAGATAAATGTACCTACATGTGTGGTAATGGCCGTCATCGGCTGTGACTCGTCTTCGAGAACACATTGCTGAAAGGCGTTAGACAGATCCAGTTTTGTGTACTGTTCGCCCCCGCCCAATAACGCAAACAGGTCCTCAATCCGTGGCAGCGGGTAGTGAAAATCTTTTAATCGCGGATTAATTGTTATTTTATAGTCACCACAAATACGAATGGCCCCATTAGCTTTAACCACGGGCACTATAGGAGTTCCATATTCAGATCGATCGACTTTGTAAATAACCCCCTCCCGCTGCAAACGGTCGAGCTCCTGTTCTACGCGCTCGCGCAGCGCCAGCGGCAGCGTCCGCGCCTTCACAAAAACCGGCGTGTCGTCTTTCAGCCTGAGCTGCAGCCGCGACTTGAATGTGCCTAAGCCTTCAGCAAATACTTCGGGGAACTCTCGTTTAAGAGATTCTGAAGTCTGACTTTCATCTTTTATATTAAAACAATCGAGTACAGTTATTTTCAATCGCTTGATCCAAGTACGGCCCATTAAAGGCGGACCGCCTTTTTCGATTACATATAATTTAAGTTGGGCCACATCATTACCATACATTACTTCAACATCCACATAACCAAGTGTCTCAATGACATCTCCGGTGTATGACTTTAAAGTTATCATTTTACTTTGCAAAGGTAAATTAGAGAAATATCTATCATAATAGTCTTTAGATATCGCCGAAATTTTGCTACCGGTATCCACCTCAAACTTGCACTTAATTTTTTGTACGGTAAGCGTTGCGTAATAGGGACCGTCCCCGTCACTTACAATTTTGTAAAAATGGCAGTCACTGTCATTGGAATCGGAATCGTCTAAAAAGTACTGACCTTTAGATGACTTCTTAGGTACCTCCTTTCTGCACATCACTTTTAAATGACCCTTTTCTCCGCAAGCGTCACACGAAAAATTTTTGTACCGACATCTGCCTTCCGCGTGACCGGTCTTGCCGCAGCGCGCGCACGGCGCCCTCGGCGCGGCCCCCGCCGCCGCCGCCAGGCCCGCGCCGCCGCCGCGGCGTCGCGCCGTGCCGACTCGGTGCAGCCCGTCGTCCGGCGGCGCCGAGCCCGTGCTCGCGCCCGCCGACGCCGCGTGCCGCTCCGCCGCCTCTAACGCCAGGGCGAGCTCGATGGCGCGTTTATAGTCTATAGCCCTCACGGCAAATAGCCTGGACCTCATCTCATCGCTCAGCAGCCCCGACACGAATTGATCGCGTAGGTTAACCTCGAGACTAGTGCCGAAGTTACACGTCTTAGCCAAATGCTTTAAGTTTTGAAGGTATTCCCGTATAGTTTCACCGTGTAACTGCTTTCTCTGACGAAAGATGTGTCTTTCCGCTATTTCCGATCTCTCGGGTTCCAAATGCTCTTTTACCAACTTAACTAGGTCATCGAATGTTTTGTCCTCGGGCTTAGCAGGTGCACACAAATCACACATAAGCTCGTAGCACTCAGCGCCCACTAAAGTCACCAGAGACGCCACGTGTAATTTTGCATCAATCGCATTCAACGCAATGAATTGTTTCACACGGCGCACATAGGCATCCCAGTCGGACCCGACACGAAAACACTCCACACTACCTAGTGGCATTGTACGTACACTGTTTATACGAAAAAACTTGAATATATGGGTTTTTTACACGAAAATACCACTCCCGTCGCCAGTATTATGTTCGATAGCAATGAAACACCGATTAGGACTGACTGATGTTTATTATACGCAATTGTCGGTACTTGTGAATTACCGAGCTACCTTCGAAACTACATACATAACACCATATATCTCAAAAACTGAGTTTTGAAGTAAATATGGGATACTATTTCGGTTAACCTCGTTGTTGTTAATACGGTAAGCCAAAAAAAAACAAAAAAAACGGACGGTAACAGATCGAAGGTCATTGGGAGCTGTGAGCCCCTTAAGTTCTGTCACAAATGTTTTGCCGCATAGTAAATAATATCAAGAATGTTTTAATTTAATACTATATGGTTTGATAGCTCATTAAATACTGATAAATTAGAACGATTATTGGATTTAAATGCTTAAAGCCATATTACACAAATGCTAGTTTCTTCAGAGATTTTGCACTTTTTTAGCCAATCAAAAACACGGACGTGATTCACTGTATCTTTTTTCCATGATTCTTAAAAACTTACAAACTTACGTGAGATTTTAGTCAGAAGCCCTCCCTGAACTCTCCCTCCTCCATTTTGAAGCATTAGATAAGTAAGTTTGGGTAAAACCAATTTTCATATTCACATTTTACGTAGTGTACCTACTTGTTGCCCACACGATCAAATTTACGCGTTTTTCTGAAAACGTAAAAAGTACGTAAAGCTAACAGAAAACCAAATGCTAGTTGCTAAGCATGGTCTAAAATCGAGGTTTCAGAATAAATAAATAAAAACCGTCTTGGTCATCTGGAACATTGTTTTTTATTAAATTTGTGTTAGTGGTATTAAAAAAACACGAGAATTTTTCCTTGTGTCGTTGAGCCTAAATGCTTTTATATTTTTATTGTTTGATTCTGCAGCGTCTTCTGACAATTCACCTATAGAAACTAGTGCGTTTTCTATTACTACGTCACCATGTAAAAGCACTTTATGCACGGACGAAGGTAGGTTATACCATGGGTACGCTGTCACGAGCTGCTTGGCCGTCTCTAGGGCATATTCTTCAAATTTTGCTGTATTTATCTTGTAGCCAGATGACATGCACTCTAAGAGATTTCCACACCTTTCAATAAGGCACTGCTGAATGCCGGTGATTTCCGCAGATGCAACCGTATTTTTGAAAAATTTCCTTGCTGTATTTCCATCATCTGATGTACCACAACCTCCGCTCCGTGGTTTGTCCACAATCAATTCTAACTTTTGCCGAAACTCATCCTGGATCCTTTTCTTCGTTATAGCAACTTGCTTTTTATCTTCCACTGATCTAGCTTGCCATCTTTGCGTTTGTAATTTATACGACAAATAAATGAAATATTCGAAAAATCGAATCCATGAATGTAGAGGTGACAGTCCAAATTCTAATTTATCATACTTAATCAATTCTCCTCGTAATGCATGAATCGATGTCGTTCAACTGTTTGGGCAACGCTCCACATATGTAACACTTTGCACAGGAGGCGTCACTGAGAGTGCTGCATATTTTTCTATCAACCATGGTTAACTGCAGTGATTTACTTCAATTTCCTTATCTTCGTCGTACGTAAGCTTTGTAGGAACGAGTTTGTTATTTTTTTCTTGAAAATAATTCAGTTCATTGATGGTTGAATCTTTCGTCTCCTTGATGAACTGAAAGCGGATTGGTCGGCAATATCTGGTGGATGATGGGCGTGGGTTCTTCCATAGTACCGTATCTTCAGAAGATGTATCCATCGAGATCGAATCAAAGCGGCACATACGATGTTACGAATAAGCTTGCATCTTCATTGACATCTGAATTAGAAAAGTTCTGCTTGTACTCGCTATGACCAGTGCTGCCATCAAAGCCCCACTTTCCTATCAAAAAAACATCACCAATACATTCTTGAGGAATAGTGGCCAACACTTCTTTCTGAGATTCGACTATACGAGCCGCAGTATGTTCCAGCAAGCTTTGCAACTCCACCTCCGCCGTGGATTCAGTAACCCTTACGACCTCAGGATAGCATTTCTTTTTTGCTTCTGCTACTATTGTGTACGAGGGTAGAATGGTATTTTCCCGAGAATTTACAAATTTGCGAATTAACATATATTGGTGCTTTGTTAGTTTAGCTTCCGTTATGAGAAATAGCACTTCGTCAGGGTTCACTTCGCGTTTACCGAGATCTGATGTATTCACCAGATTGGTGACTACTGACGTATCAAACTTTTTTAGCATTGCAAGCCTTCTGCGTTTTGACCGCACACTGCAAGCCCCGAAATCTTTTTTTGGTCGTCCAGCAGGAGTTTTGGCAGCCGATGATGATGACTGGTCGGAAATATCATGTGACGTATTATTGATCACTTCCACTGTAGAAATTCTCGGTAGATTTATATTTTCTGTCCCACTCAGCCACTCGGAATGTTTATTCAGAACGACTTTTTTATTTCGAAAACAAGATTTCCACTTAATAACAAGTTGACGGCAAATATATTTGATAATGTTCTCCAAATTGCTGATATCTAAGTTTATTGCATCTGGCACCATGGCTATTAACTCCTGTAACACTTGGTGGCATCTTTCCGCGTCTGAACCACTCGTAGACAACCAACGTTCTAATATAAAACCCCTTGAAAAGGATCCGACGTATTTGTCATCTGAAAAAAATATATATACTTTCGTTATTTTTACGTAGTGGTTGTTGGCTACGCCTTGGCCTGCGCTCGCGTAGAAGTCTTCTAGCTAGACAGTTTGCAAGTTTTTGCTAATAATTGTTTATGGCCTTTAATCTAGACATATTTCCTATTGAAAGTAGTAACACTATCAACAAGTTATCGTTTCGTTCGATTGACAAGATAGTTAAAAGTTCACGTAAAGAATCAACCTACAGATTTTTCTAATAAAACTAGATCGTGGTCGTAGGCCCATCGTTATTTCTATTATTTACATAAATGCATCATGGAAGCTTATGATATGTGGGTAGTAGTGTACATATGTAACTGTACATAATTAGGCATTCAAACACTCGTGTGATGTTATTAATCCCACACTGTTTAATGCACTTGCTCTGAATGTGCCCCTTTATATGGTTCAACATAAACACGGGAAGTGGCCCATGCCAGCATGCTGCAGCACGGCGTCGCGGAAGGTGACCAGCCTGCCAGGGCTGGAAGGAGAATATTGATTCTCGCATACTGTGCGATAATGAGATTTCGTGACAATTAAAATTTCACCTTTTATGCATATTTTTTTATTTCCTCGCATGATGCATTGTAATAGTTATTTACGATACAAGTGCAGAAAATAGAAAATTTGCAACGAGTTAAAACACGACCGAAGGGATACACGTGCGGATAGGTAATTCCCAACTCGTGTCGATCAAAAACACTCCCTGACGGTCGTGTTTTTGGTCATCGCCACTCGTTGGGAATTACCTACTTTCCGCACTTGTATCATAATAGTACATTACTTACCTAGGGCGGTTAAACAAAGAATGTCTCAGATCGCAGCTATTTGACGCCCGAGCCGAAGGCAAGGGCGATAAATATGCGCTCTGAGGCTTTCTTTATTACCGCCCGTGGTGAGTACAAAATTTTACGTCTCTATCTGGCCAGGAAGTGGGGTTTTCCGCACGCATAGCGTGCGGTAATTCCTACTTTATGGCCAGGTATGACGTAGAAACTATTGTGGCCCGGGGCTCCTTAATATAGCTGATCTAGGATATCAAAGCGAAATACTGACCTAGTTTTACTTAGTGTGTTGTGGGCGATGGGCTAGCAACCTATCACTGCAACATCACAATTTGTCGATCTTTTATACCCACATTTATGCTAAAAGTGGCACTGGAACACAAGTTTCATGTGCTCTGCCTACCCCTTTTAGGGATAAAGGCGTGATGGTATGTATGTATGTATGTTTTACTTATTTTTTTATTTTTTATTTAGGTAAACAAACAGCCACTACAAAGGAGTCTTAAATTATTAGCCTTATAAATAAATACAATATGTGTGGCCAACACCGTTTCACCACTTATTACTTATTTTATATTACATCGTCATGCGGAGTAAAGTACTACATCATCATGCGGAGTAAAAGTTATTACGATCATTAAGTGCTTTTCAAACGTATTACAATACTAATGTTTTTGCGTTTCAAATTAGTTTTCCTTGAAATCGCATGCCGACGTTTAATGCGCGATTTTTCTAATCTCATACGGAATAAGGTATACTTACTGAATGTCTTAAACATCAATCTGTAGTCTGTGTCATAGTGTACTGCATACCTGTCTGGGGTGGTGCAGCTAAATGTCGTTTTATTGCACTACTTAAAATAGGTAACGTGGCTAACTGTTTAAAAACCAGAATGGAATTTGCCAGGTCACAGTTTATCAGTAATTCTGTACATGTAAGTATTAGAAATGTATCCAAAACTATATCACGATTGCAAGAAGCTGCTTATAAAATGGCTTAAAACAAAAACCTACGATGAAGCAGGTTTATTACAACGTTACTATTAAGTCCCGTTACGTATAAAATTTATCGCACACCCACGCATACATACACGCACACATACACACACACACACACATACACGCACACACACACATACTATTTTCTAGTCTAGTATAAAATAAAATTAAAAAAAAACTGTTAGTACCTACATATTATAATCTATGGAAGAGCGGGGCTTCCCAATACAGGCACTGTTTGCTTACCGGGCGGCTCCATCCCTATCATGAATGTAAAGCTTGAACACAGTAAAACATGGGCACATAAAGTAACAAAAATAAAAATGTTATGGAACATATTTCAAGGAATTTTTTATTGTATTTATTTACTAGACTAATAACCATTTTACAAATATATACAACTAGCTTTTGCCCGCGACTTCGTCCGCGTAGAATTCGTTTCACTACACAAATTGTTGTTATTGTACCCCCCCTGGAGAATATTTATAATTAAAACTAAAAAAAAATACTTTACTTACCTAGTATATTGTCAGACAACAAAGCACCTAAGCGAAAAGCTTACAAAAATACTGAAACTAAAAAAATAAGTTGGCCGCTTCGCCGCTGCTACTTATTCCAATATACTTCTATAACATTACTTACCTAGGGCGGTTAAACAAAGAACGAAGGCAAGGGCGATAAATATGCGCTCTGAGGCTTTCTTTATTACCGCCCGTGGTGAGTACAAAATTTTACGTTTCTATCTGGCCAGGAAGTTGGGTTTTCCGCACGCATAGCGTGCGGTAATTCCTACTTTATGGCCTGGTATGACGTAAACTATATTGTATGATTTATTTCGTTCTGCTAAAACATGTAGATTTTTAGATTTAGACACACGTGAGCAAGTTACATACAACTGCCCGTGGGAAAAACATGGCGTGCCTAAATGTAATCCCGTTACTTTTAAGGTTTGACCCTGCGATTTGTTAATTGTCATTGAAAACGCTACTTTTAAAGGGAACTGTAGTCGTTTAAAGTTGAATGGCAAGTTATTAGGTACTAGCTGTTGCCCGCGACTTCGTCCGCGTAGAACTTTTTATCGTCTTAGAAAATGATTTCTCTCAATACAAAATTTGAACCCTCTTTTAGGGGATAATTAAAAAAAAAGTTGATGTTCATTTTCTAGTTTGTGAACAAACAGTCTAAAACCAAAGTTAAAAATCTCATACTTTAAAAATGCCTTGAAATACTCAAACTTTGAACCAATTTTAACACTCTTAGGGGATGAATTTGGAAAAACTCTGAAATCAGTTTTGTAGTCTTTTAACGTACCTACAGAATAAGACCGAAGTTAAAAATCTCTTACTCACACTTTAAAATTTTATTGCTCGCCATTTAAAATTTGAACCCCCTTTTAAACCCCCTTAGAGGTTGAATTTTTCTAATCGCTGAAAGAACTTTTTTCGTAAACTTTTAAGTCTCTAGCTCAAAAAAAGTGTTGCCCATACAAAGCTTTCTTAACCCCCTTAGGGGTGGAATTTTCTAAAACTCTGAAAGTACTTTATTATTAATTTTAATAAGTAACATTTTGAGTAGTTTTAAGTCTAGTAAAAAAAAAAGTTTTTCCCACACAACACTGGCTACCCTTCTTAAGGATCTTAAGGATCCCCTTAGGGATGGAGTTTTCTAAAACGCTGAAAGTTCTTTTTTAGTATTCTAATAAGTAATCTTTTTGCAAAGTTTTAAGTCTAACTCAAAAAATAGTGTTGCCCATGCAAAGCTTGCTCTCCTTTTTAACCCTATTAGGGGTGGAATTTTCTAAAACGATTTGTGTTCTTTTTTTGTATTTTAATAAGTAATCTTTCTACAAAGTTTCAAGTCTCTAACTCAAAAACATAAACTTTCCCTGATAAAAACTTTGCACCCCTTTTTATCCCCCTTAGGGATAGATTTTTTCAAAACGCTGAAAGTCTTTTTTTTGTATTTTTATAAGTAATCTTTCTACAAAGTTTTAAGTGTCTAGTTTAGAAAAAGTGTCCCCCATACAAACCTTGCACCCTTTTTTAACCTCCTTAGGGAATGATTTTTGTAAAACGCCGAATGTAGTATTTTTCATGTTCTAATAAGTAATTTTTCGTCAAAATTTTAAGTCTCTATTAAAAAAAAATATGTTTTTCCCATACAAACTTTGCACCCTATTTTACCCCCTTAGGAGTGAAATTTTCCAAAACGCTGAAAGTACTTTATTTGTATTTAAATAATCTTTCTACAAAGTTTTAGGACTCTAGCTAAAAAAAATAGTTTCCCACATACAAACTTTGCACCCCTATTTTAGCCCCCTATTTTTAGGGGTAGAATTTTCTAAAACGCTGAAAGTACTTAATTTGTATTCTGATGACTAATCTTTCTACAAAGTTTTAAGTCTCTATTTAAAAAAAATATTGTTTCCCCCATACAAAATTTGCACCCCTATTTTACCCCCTTAGGGGTAGATTTTTTTAAAACACTGAATCTAGGTACTTTATTTGTATTCTAATGAATAATTTCTCTACAAAGTTTTAAGTCTCTATTTAAAAAAAAGTAGTTTTTCCCATACAAACTTTGCACTCTATTTTACCCCTTTAGGGGAAGAATTTTCTAAAACCCTGAAAGTTCTTTATTTGTATTCTAATGACTGATCTTTCTACAAAGTTTTAAGTCTCTATTTAAAAAAAAAATGTTTCCCCCATACAAACCTTGCACCCCTATTTTACCCCCGTAGGGGTGGAATTTTCCAAAACGCTGAAAGTGTTTCATTTGTATTCTAATTACTAATTTTTCGACAAAATTTTAGTCTATAGCTCAAAAAAAAAGGTTCTCCCATACAAACTTTGCACCCCCATTTTACCCCCTTAGGGGTAGAATTTTCAAAAATCCCTTTTTATCCCTAGCCCACGTTATAAAAGCAACATACTGTGCAAAAATCAACTCTCTAAGATTAGTAGTTTCGGCTGTACGTTGATGAGTGAGTGAGTGAGTGAGTGAGTGAATAAGTCAGTCAGGACATAGGCATTTATTATGTTTAAATAGATAGAAGATAATGAAACTCCCATTCAAATATCTCAAAAAATTATGAAGCTACATCCGTTTTAATGTCGCTTGTTAGAGTGAGAAAACGATGAGGGACTGTGACGTCAATATACTCGAGCGTCATAGTAAAAAACAATCGTTTCATATGAAGGTGCGTTTTGCGGAAAAGGGACAGAACATACCCCCTCTTAAAACTTTGGACTCTTATAACTTAATCATTACCTATATAACCTCTTGCTTTGTTTTTTTCTCCATTTGACTATATTTATTTTAAATTCTTTTTCGAGAAAATACATTATGATTATTTACCATATTTTCGATTCCTGAGCTATAACCACGAACTTCGGAATTCGAAAATATTCGGGTATCTCTATCTCTATCGCACTAACCATACTCGAGTGACAGGGATGCAAATATATGAACATTGAGTATCGGTTTTCGTGGTAGCGCCGCAGGTACTTTGGCTGAATGCGCCGAGCGCGTGCCATTGTCATTCAAAAAAAACAAATTCGTGTTAATTATATTGTTCAAATTTGTTGATTTCATTTATTGAAATAACGACATAAAACGACATTTGCGCATATAAGTTCTCATATCAGAATCGAATATTTTTTTATGGTTTATATTTTAGCATTTGTCTCGTAAAGGTCTATCGTAGACGGGATTTAAATTATTAATAAGTGAAAGGCAAAGCAATTCCGCCATTTTGACGAAAATTTGACGGTTCTTATAGCTGACAGTTGGAGCAGCGTTTGATTTCAATAAAAATAAATGAAAAATTAAATGAAGTCGTATATTTCGGAAAATTAATTAACTGTCGCAGTCGGATAAAAACTATCCTAAGTTGCAGCTAGAATAATAATGTACCTATATAAAATGTTTCATATTTTTCCGTTCATGGGATGCTGAGAACATTCGAACCGCGCAAAGCATAGTTTCAAACTGGCTGATTCTTTTTTTAATTTAGAGATTTATTATAAGTGGAGATAATTGGAATACGGGGTATGAGTATATCTTCTCCTTTCGCTTCACCAGTTAAGATTGTGCCCTTTACTATGTATTTTCCCAATTCAGTGACCCGTAATCTTGTTCCATTGCACAATTTTGGTGCATCTAAGTTGCGCATTAACATACTTTTAATTCGAGTTTGTGGGAAGGTACCCCGCATAGCTCCAGAGAGTTTAAGAACTCAACCGGGTAACTGGTGCTGTCGTCGGGTGTCATTACTGTATCTATGGAGTTGTACACTGTTGTTTCGGTTGATATTTTTTCCAAGATTTTTTTATTTATTTTTGATACTGTCTCATTTTTTGGTGCCAGTATGGTTTTTTAAATACTGTTTAATCCGGGTCTAACGCGATATTTATTTACCTTTATTTCAATATGTATATATGTGTATTTAAATATGTGTACAAAGCGCGAGAGTTTAAAGTGTTATATTGCTATGGTTCTTTCACACAACCAATTTTTATCCAGAATATTTTGTTGCAGATTCGGAAAAACTTGAGCAATAAGCTCGTCTTCCGAATCCACAACATGACAAAATTGGTTGGTGAATAGAATCATACCTTCATCATCAGTTTTTAATCGACCGTCGCCTATCTCGAGCAATTTTTGAGCATACGCACCCGACTCTACATCATCAAACAGCAGGCCCCGTAGCATGGATGGCGTTATCACGCGATAAGTGATAGGATAAGCGCGTCGCCTCGTTCTATCGAACGGTGTCAGCCAGGGACGGATCCTGTTACTTGTCGCGTGATAAGGCCATCCATGCTACGGGGCCTGGACTCGCATGTTTGTCGTGAGATGGAACTTTTCCACCTTGGTCCACACGCGTGATGCTTTCCGACATGCGTTTATTTCGTCTGCTGGAGTGCCTCGCTCGATAACAGGCAATGTCTGCCTGAAGTCACCAGCCAGTAACACAACCACACCACCCAGTAGGTGACTTATACAAATATGTCGCCTTCTAGTAAATAGTACATTTTTATTTTAAAAACACTGATATTGATAAAAATCATTAAAAGATAATGTAACCTTCAGAAACTACTTGCCTATATGAAGTCTAATAGCGATGAACACTTCGCAACAATCACCAAAGTTAAGCAACGTCGAGTGAGGTCAATATTTGGATGGGTGACCGTTTTTTTTTTCATACAAATTCTCAAACGCCATTTGACCTCCTTAGGGAATGAATTTTCAAAAACGTAGAAATTAGTTTTCTAATATTTTGATATAAAATCAATCTACGAAGTTTCAAGTTTCTATTTTAAAAATAAATTGAAGTCCCATACAATCTTTGGTTCCTTATTCCACCCTCTGAAGTAATTATATCTAAAAAAACGGCCCGTTATTTTCTACTCTGAGGTATAAACAACAATATTGGAAAGTTTCAATAAAATCGGTTCGCATATTTTTGTTTAATCTGTCCTCAAAGTCACTGGATACATTAGCGAAGAATCCTTGTCGCCACTGGATACCAAAATATGGCGCTGGTGATGTGTTTTTAAATCGGTCATTCTCGAACTCTGTCTACGGATAATCTCCATTAAACTTTTTTTTTACGTTCTCATATGGTTTGGCAGAATTTAAACGCATAAAAAAATCGGAAGAATACCGTCTACGGCTAGAATATGCCTGGAAATGTGTGACGCGCTGCATCGCAGTATTAAAGTTTTTAACGTTAGTTGTATAAATACAACATGGATTTCCATATAGATACTGTTTCACATTTATAATATTAGTGTGATTATTTAATTTGCTTTCTATATGCCATACTGCGTGCTTTGCGTCGAATCCGGCTCATTAAGTCTTGCACAGCACTGTCAGGATATCTTTTGCAAGCCCATTTCCATTTGTTTTGCAATTCAGCTGCCGATTTAACTTCTCCGCCTCCTTTTTTAAGAATCCCTTTCATAATTGCCCAATATTCTTCAATCGGCCTCAGTTCAGGACAATTTGGAGGATTGCACTCTTTAGGTACCACTGCGACATCGTTATGTTTATACCACTCAACTACTGCTTTAGAGTAGAGACAGCTCGCAAGGTCTGGCCAAAATAATGGCTGTGAGCTATGACTGCGTAAAAAGGGCAGTAGACGCTTTTACAAACATTCTTTTTTGTAAATTTCACCGTTTACTATGCCTGTTGTTACGAATGAACGACTTCTTTTACCACAACTACAAATAGCTTGCCATAAAAGGATTTTTTTGGAAACTTCGATCTCTTTTTTATCTTGCAATCTTCTGGGGCATCCTTACGATTCTTAGAAGTATAAAATTCTTGCCCCGGTATCTGCTTGAAGTCTGCTTTGATGTGTTTCATCATCCAATACAACGCATCCAAATTTTGTCAAGTAATTGTCGTACAACTTTCGTGATCTCTGTTTTGCAGACAGATTTTGCTTAGCGTCGCGATTGGGTGCAGCTTGTGCTTTGAACGACTTTAATCCAGCTCTAGACTTAGTTTTCTGTACATATGACTGCGACATTTTGACCTTTTTTGCGACATCACGGGACGATAACTTCGGATTCGCTGTAAAAAGCCGCAAGACATGGGCTTCTTTTTTTTATCCTTTGCGCCTTGCTTACCTGCACTTCCCAACTTGCGATCTACTGTCAATCGTTCTCGGAACCTTTTTAAAACTAAACATACGGAAGATTGCGGTAATTTTTTTTGTGAGCTCTATAACTTAAATGGGGATTTTCAGTATGTTTGCGCAAAATAATTTGACGTTTCTTGTGTTCAGAGCTCGCCATCGTGAAAACAAATGATCAAAGTGGAACGCTGTCTTAATAGTTTTTATTCATGATATCAAATAGTTTTTATTTATAATATTAAGAAGTTTCCATATTGTATAAATAAAAATATATACTTAAGCATTTACTTGTGCCCACATTTTACTGTATTCAAGCTTTACACTGTAATTTAAGAAATTTAAGATTTTTGTATATTTCTTACTTAATTTTGCGTGTTAACAAGTAACAAGGAAGACAAATTCTAACATATAGTTGTCACTAACCCTAGTAAACTCGTTCAATCAGCCTAAGCCAGAAGGTACAAATTCTAATAACTGTGTAGTAAGTTTTCTTTTCTAAATTTTCAACCATACTTTCAATATTACAGACACGACGACAAATACAACTTGATCCTGGTCTTACGCGACACCAACGGCAAGTTCAGAGAAGCCTCCATCAACAAATCCTTTGCCAACTTCATTGATACCAACGGAACGGTCGCCCAGAACCTCGTGCTCAACGAAGTCAACAAGATGTACAACTCTCTGTCCACTGAGAAAAAGGAGAAGTAATTTAAAGTTAAGTTGAATGTGTGACTGCAGTTTGTCTCAATAAATACTATGAATCTAATGAGTTTTGATTTTATATTACCTAGACGCGTTTTTCATTGGTGGACGACTGGGTTGTGTGTGTGGTACTTCTAAGTACTAAGGTCCAATTAACGCCACTCTTTTTGGTCGCCTTCACATAGTAGAGAGAGCACCATTGTTCTTTGAGTTTTGTAGTAATCTGCAAAAAAAATTTAATGTAAATTTAATGTTGTTTTTTACTTCATGGTCAGAATATATTTAGAAGATCCTGTAGCCAGTTTCATGTCACTTGGTTATGGTTAACGAGTAGCACGCCGGCTGCGTATTTGCATTTGCATGTTCAGTAGAAGGCAGTATTGCCTCGAAACGCGCACGGGTTTGTTAAACTAGGGATCCTGCCGTTTTACTAAATTTATTTTGGTCAATTTTCATTTCCCAAACAAATTTTAGCAACTATTTTGTTTGCCAATGCAAACTTTGGCCCAATTTTAATACGAATATTTTCATTACGTCAAATTTTCATTCAGCAAAATATCATTTTATTACGAAAAATTACATTATGGCATTTGGTCTTTTAGCAAATGCTTTAAATAAGGCAAAAAAACATTAGACAATAAACATTTAATGTTATGGCAAACCATAAATAGACAAAAATCACATTTGTTTGGGTTATGAAATTTTACCAAAATAATATTATACATTACTAAGATTAGATCATTAGATTTAATAATGGGGAATTATTAAACGATCGAATAAAAAAAACTTAGCGACTGATGATGACCAACTGTTTTAATAACATGAGTGATTACATTACTAAATGAGCGACTAGAAATACAGCGACATTAGGGCAGCCAGAAAAAGAGGGGGGGGGGGCGGAGCCCCCCAAAGGGGGCTAGGAGGCGAAGCCCTCCATAAAAAAAAAAACAGGCGTAATAATTGTGTTATAAATAGGTTAGGTTAGAGTTCACTTGTGTCCCGCAGAGCGGAAATAGGCACCCCGCGAAGCGGGGTGACGGCGACACGCTGGCGGTTATAGGTTAGGTTAGGTTAAAATAATTCATTTTGTATTTAAGTAACTCAAATTATTGTATGTGGGGGGTTAGGTTAGGGTTCACTGGCGTTCCTTAGAGCGGAAGTAGACGCCGGCGTGAGCCGGACGTCGTCGCCATGCTGGCGGTCGATCAGAAAAAAGAACTGCTACCAGACGAAGTGCAACTACTGCCAATTAATTTTCCTGAACTGAAATACGTTATTTATTACCTGTTAAGAGGTGGTGAAGAGCTCCTCTGCTGATTAACCGACGGAATAGAAATAGTAAATTGAATATTGACGATACAAATAATTTGCCTTATTTTGTTTTGGTTAAAACATATTATGCCAACTAACATATTTGACTGAAGGAAATTTGGTCAAAGTTGGTAAACGAGATAATATCTCGTTTATGCAATGTTATTGCTTAAACATGAACATGCCAAACATGAGGTTTGCATAAGAATTATTTGTTAAGTGTTAATTTGGCAAATGAAATTCTACCAATATTTTTTTTGGGAAGTGATAATTTGTCAAACATTTTTTGGCAAAACATAGGTAACCCGTTAAACTTCTTCGGCTTTAGGGCTGGGATGTCCCCAGAGAGCGCAATATTAAGTCTGAAGCATACCGTCGAGTACTACACGGCTAGGAGCACTCCTGCGTATGCCGCCTGTTTCCTCGACCTATCAAAGGCCTTTGATCGTGTAAACTACGACTTGCTATGGCAGAAACTAGGGAAAACAGGCATGCCCAGAGAGTGTATTGGAATACTCAATTTTTGGTATTCCAATCAGTCGAATCAGGTGAGATGGGCCGATTCGCTTTCGAGTGAATACAGACTCGAGTGTAGTGTAGGTAGGGTTTGCAATCCGGATATCCGGATATCCGAAATATCCGGATATCCGCCAAATTTCGGATCCGGATCTGACAGGCTCTTGGATCCGGATTTTTCGGATATTACGGATCCTTAAAATATAACAATGAAAATCGAAAATACGGCTACAAAATGATGTTTTACCGAGTCCACGCTGAAAACCGAATGGTAGATAACTCAATCTCTGTTCTTCTCTCTCTCTCTTTATTCACCACTTCATTATCCCAGACAAGATTATTTTTGTTTTTAATTTATTAGTCACAAAAACGAATTAAACCTACATACTACAAACTAGTAAAATAGCTGCAATTTAATGGCGAAAGTTGGCGTTGGTTTAAATGCACTAATTCACCGTAGGCAGAGACACAATGTAATTATATAAATCCAATATTACCTATAGCCCTATAGGTACTATTATAGCTACCTACCAAAGACTTACGCCCGTATTCATAAATATTCTACAAGCCTATTTTAACTAAAATGGCGTTAAAATTCGTTTGTCCTTATCTGTCACTTTGACATTTGTGTTCGTAAGAAAGGGACAAAGCACATTTTATTTAGCAGAGGCATTTTAAGTTTTATGAATAAGGGGATTAGTTTAAATAAACCTAAAGAAATATTTAAGAAGTATATTTGACACAGGAAGTAAAAAGTAAATGCAGCAATAATATCTACGTTTTATAATTGTGATTTTTTTTTTAATTTTAGTATGATGTTCTTGACTTATAATATGATCATGTAATATAATAACCATGGTACACTATATTCATGGCCCGTTCACCGCTTTTGCTATATTATACAGTCTTGCCTAAATGAATGTCCCCTGCTAGACAAACACCTTTTCCCTCGTCCAGCTCACATTGTCAATATCTCGTCTCGATACCTAGTTACAACCCTATTGAATTAACTCCGTACCTAGAGCTCATTGAAATGTATGTACAGTCACCGGCATCAATATATGATGAATCAAAGACCGCAAAATATCTGACACGCTCTTACGGCTCTAGGAATAGAGTTGTCATCAGATATTTTTGCGGCCTTTGTTCCATCATATATTTATGCCGGTGACTGTGCAATACGAGACCAAGTTCGGAGTTAACTCGACCTGCTGGTTGATCACGCAGTCAAATTTTATATGGGAAAATGACAGTTGGATTGTCCTAGCGCGCGTTCGGAACGTTACGTTGATTACCCCAGTTGTAGTTATTAAGTGACAGCTTTCAGTGACGGAACTCTTATTTTGACAGTTAGTTCGTAGTTGTAAGTAAAAAGTTGAAAAAAAAAGTTTTAAACCCTTTATGACCTCGGGAATGCGTACCTATTTAAAATCTTTCAGGTATACGGTGGTATAGCCGTTTTTTCCTAGTTTAACCTTACAATTCTTACTTTATACCAAAAAAACCTTGTGGATCCGTATTATCCGAAAGATCCGGATATCCGGATCTGTTGAATTTAAATATCCGAAATATCCGGATCCAAAATATTGGCGGATCTTGCAAACCCTAAGTGTAGGTAAGGCAGGGTGGGTTAACGTCTCCCAAATTGTTCAATTTATATGTGAACGAGCTTATAGTGGGCCTCAGCAGCGACCATGTGGGATGTTACATTGATGGCACTTCTGCCAATAACATCAGCTACGCCGATGACATGGTCCTGCTGGCGCCGACTGTCAGCGCGCTTTCAAAGCTGTTGAGCACTTGTGAGGAGTATGCCAAGTCTCATGGTCTCGTATATAATAACCACTAAAAGCGAGGTCATGGTTTTTAAGGCAGGGAAAATCAAGCCATACCACATACCGCCTATTAAGCTGGAGGGCATGCCCTTAGAAGTTGTCGACAAATTTAAATATCTTGGTCACATTATTACCAAACCAATGATCTCAGGGACGACCAAGATATAGAACGAGAACGCAGAGCATTGGCAGTTCGTGGAAATATGCTGACCCGCAGGTTTGCTCGGTGCTCCAGTGAAGTTAAGGTCACTCTTCAGAGCTTATTGTCAATCCTTTTACTCGAGCAGCCCGTGGGTGAGATATACGAAGCGAGCATATAATGCACTGAGAGTGCAGTATAACAACATATTTAGAATGCTGTTGGGCTTGCCCAGCAGGTGCAGTGCGTCTGGCATGTTTTGCGAAGCACGGACGGACGGTTTTCCAGCAATCATGCGCAAAAAGATCGTCTCCCTGCTGGGGCGAGTTAGACGGAGCGCCAACAGCATTCTAAGTGTGTTTGCCAATAGGTTTGACAGCGCAATCCTTAAACATTGGGTTGGACTTATTAAAGGGGTAGCCCTAAACCCCGACTGAAATGTATTTTAATTTGTATTTAATTTAATTAAGTTACCTTGTACTTAAACTAACATAGTTTTAATATAATTTGTGTGTTTTATGTTACTTACAACTATGGAGTCTTTTGTATTCCGAAATAAAGATTATATATATATATATATAAACTAATACGCGTTCCAAACTCGTGTTCAATTCAAGGAACTCGTCCTCCAATCGCACACGGGTTTGGGAAGAGCATGACGGCCGTATTGGCGTATTTATTTCCGTGTTCAATACGAGGCAGTACTTGTCTTGACGCACACGTACGGAGTCTGTGTTTAAACACTGTGTGTGGGTTGTGTGTTTGGTATGAGGTGTTCGATGAAGCAAGAAAACTCGCAAACACTGCTTTTAGTATTTTATTCTTAAGTCCATGTTCGTAACTAAAATTTTGTAACTGGTTATGAATAAGGATTTTTTTCAGTTTTACATAACCAGTTGTTAAACAAGACTTTTTTTTTCCATTTTCATAACCTACCTATTCTACTCTAAGGCATGTCGGTGTAGGTACGACAACGAGCGAAGCGAGGAGTGTTAGAAAAACTATATAAATAAGGCATTATAATAATGGTCACATTGTATTATATTCTTCCCAAAAATCCAAATGCCATACCTACTGGTACAAATAGTTAAAAAAAATAAAAACATAAGTAACTCCTTTGCGGCGGTATGGCGGCCACTTGGAACCGTTGGAAAAGTATGGCATGGTGATTTTCGTGAATGGCTACTCAACGTTGATTAACTGTGAAAAAAATAGCCTGGTACAAATGGTTGTTTTTTAATTAATGTGTTTTCATCGGTATGGCGGGCTCTAATCCACACCGAAGAAGTATGGCATTACGCGGTAGCCTACCTCTTTTTCCATCGACTATCGGAAAATACAAGAATTTTTGTGTAACAAATCGTTTGACTTTCGTAATTTATCCGACACGTTCGATTAACACGCGTTTGGGCCGCCGGTACCAGCGCCATGACCATCATTTTCCTTTTCTTCAATATGTAATAAGACCCCTGAAGGGTCGCCATAATGTGTCAGCATCTCCCGGTCTATAATTTCTATGCATCGCCTTGAACACGGATTTTGAAGAAAACAGTCGCTGCAAACCCGTGTGCGATTGGAGGACGAGTTCCTTGAATTCAGCACGAGTTTGGAACGCGTATTCGTTTAAAAAACCCGTGCGCGTTTCGAGGCAATACTGCCTTCTACTGAACCCGCAAATGGAAATACGCGCCCAGCTACATTGCTGGATGGACTCCATTCGTCTATACCTACTATAACATTAGCGTGAAGGCAATCTAAGGGTTGTGTATGATGGACTATAATTTTACTAGGGGTGGCATAGGAAAGTATCTACTTACTTACGGAAAATTCAATCCCATAAAAAACATTCCATGCAAAAAATACTTCCACAGTAAAAAGTGGTGAGATATTTCGTAGAGCCAAGTCGGGCATTCTTATTAATCTTTATTTACTTGATAAATAAAATTCTGCAACTTGGGAATCACACAACTTTACTGCATTAACTAATTTTTGCATAGGTACCTAAAACTATGTAAGTGTGATTGCCAAGTCACAAAATTTAATTTAGCAAGCAAATAAAGATTAATAAGAATGCTTGACTTGGCTCTACGAAATATCTCACCACTTTTTACTGTGGAAGAGTTTCGAGACTTGGCCTATTTTTTACATGGAATGTTTTTTATGGGATTTCATTTCTTTTTATAGACTTTGTATGGGAATGTTATTTTACCACCGCAAATAACGTTTGTATAGTTTTGCAGGAAGGAACTGCAAAAGTAACTTTGTAATCGCATGTATTTGTATACGATCACAATAGTACATTGTGCATTACTAACGAGAGTCTATTAGAAGCCCGACGCCAAAGGCGGAGGGTTTTTAATGAGTCGAGTTTGTAATCCCCTTACTGCCCGTGATACACACAATGTTCTTCATCACATTTGCGAGGAAATAAATAACTACAAAAGACAGAAAAATCTAAGTTTCATACAACCGCACCACTCAAAAGTTGACTAAATTGACAACTTCACTTACAGATTTGAGGAGGGCGAGGGGGCGGGCGTGGCGCCGCATGGCCTGCTAGATTTTTTTCAACCGATCACAGAGAAAAATTCTTGTGACGCGCGGCCAACTAGATTTGCCAACCAATTTGTTTGATTTGTTTTTAACCAATCAGATCACACACAAGCTCATATTTCCCTACAGAGTTATAAATCCATAACTCCCGCGGGAGGTAAATCGGGTATAGCTGCTCTATAAACTTGCCTATAATACATCCTTTACGAGCAAGTGTGATGAAAACTTACTTATGCAGTTTGTATATCATTGAAACGTGACCGAAATTGCGATATTTTTAGGTTTTTTTTATGAATTATTAGGCTAAAAACTAATTACGTTTGAAATTTAGAGCTTGTGGGTCTGCTAGAAGTACCTTAGAATTAGGATGATCATTATCAGTATATAAGTGAGTATGTCAGTGACAAAACTAACGAACTTTGACGGACAATAGTTCTTAAACTAAAAGTTCAAATTGAATGTTATTGATACTTCTTATATGTTAGCCATATTATGCCCTACATGTTCCTGAAAATTCAGGGTTCTAGCTTTAGCCAGCACAAAATTACAGACTGTTGAAAATGGCGTCGAGAAAAGGATGGCACGGCCGTGCCTCTTTGTTTTGCTCGACTTGGCGGGGGCACTGCCGCGCCCCAGATTTTTTCGTAACGCCAAAAGGAACGCCATGAAAAAGCTCTTGTATAAGGTGATACTGGAGGCGGCTCTAGATCAAATTAATAGTGTTACCTACAATGAGAAAGATCAAAACAGTAAAGTCAAGACACATTTTTTTACCGAATCGTCTACCTTTCTTTAGCACAGAGCTGCAGAGTAATAAACTAGTATCTGGTGAATACCAGTAGAGGGCGTTGAAGACAGTTAATAAATGGACTGTCCATCGGTTCGTCGCAACATTGATATTCGTCTCTAGATGTCGCTAGGCGTTTAACAGTGAAGTTAGTGTTGTACAGTAGACGGCAAACTTCGTGCGCAAATGAGGGGAAGTGGGGGGGCAGCTTGCACGTACAATTCGCCTTTGCGCAGGCAAGGTCATTTGCGCACGAAGTTTGCCGTCTACTGTACCGCTCGGAACGATTATGTCGGGAGCCAATAATGTACGGCCCGATAATACGCGTCTACTTTTTGTGGACTCGAATTATTGGGTCGTGCATTATCAGGGCGGACAAAAATGGTTTTTATTGCCCCGGACCAAGTTTGCTGCCTGTCAAAAACAAACTCTGCCTTAGGTTAGGGTTTACTTGTGTCCCTCAGACCAGAAATAGGTCGTCGACCCGCTGGAGATTTTTTCATGGATGCCAATTATCGGTCCGTACATTATCAGGACGTACAAAATTGGCTTCCAATTATTGCCACGTACCGAATTTGTTCAGGGTGATAATGCACTGTCCAATAATGTACGGCCCGATAATACGCGTATTATTGGGCTATACATTATCATGGCCGTACATTAACCGGCACCATTATGTCAAAGGGGGAATGAGTCACGCGTCAGCTCAAGATCGAACGAAAATACGGTCAGTCAGTCGGTTAAACAGGGATGGCGTGCGTCGCCCGGTCGAAAATGAATGTCATTCACGATTAGCTAATAAGTGTTAGTTTAACTAAAACAACAGCATCGCCCTTAGTGTATCGTTAAATTACACAACATAGAAAAAATTGTGATATAAATAAGGACAATTTGTAGTGTTAATATATTTTTTTCCTTTTTTCAATACAACCTTTGTTGTCCTTGCTAAATTGTTTCTTCTAATACAATCATTTGTTAAATGTTTTCGACGTAGGTAGTTTTCCTTCACACAATTTAATACCGTAAGGTGAGTTTGTAACGAGTTAATAATATAACGTAAACTACATATTTATGAGACAAATTTATTTGAACAGCGTAAAGTTAGAGCGCTTATATTTTCGGGATTTCAGGAGATTTTTTCTAAATGGGTTTTTCCATACAGGAAAGATGTTCACCAAAATTCAAATATTTACCTTATATAAGTCGTAAAAAAATACGTGTTTTGTCTAATTGTCCATAGCTCATAATACTTGATTTTTTCCCTTTACCTACGCGAATGCGTATTCCTCAGAGTAAAATAATAAGCCTACTCAGCCTCAAAGCCACGATAATGACATCATCCTACTTGGCGTTGCAACTCAAGCTCCAATTTATGGATTTACAACAAGTTTTATTTCTTTAATCATACCTACTTAGAAATTTATGAAGTAAAATTCACCTATTTATTTCTAGTTTATTACACAGTTATAATGTAATATACCTAACTACCTACGTGCCGATGACAAGTGCTTCCGCTTTGCTACACTAGGATGTGTTTGTGGTATTTAATGTAGATAGGTACCTACTTAAAATTGTCATCGTAGTCGTGTTATTATATCCTCATTTATATCAAACTACATATTTTCCTACTTATTATTGCGTACATTATTTTAATAAGTATACAATTAAGATGTATGATCATTGATCACGGGATAAAGTTAATAATTGACTTGGGTAATGAAAGTTAGCCAAACAATTCATGTTTAACTTCTGTACGAAAGTAAATGAATATATTTATTTACAACAAACATTAAACGTACCTACTTACTGCATTGTTAAATTCGGTGTTAAGCATTTTTATTTTTGATTTAGGGGCTCTTTCATGGAATTTTGTTTCACGCTTTAAGTATATTTCGTTTCATTTATTTATATTTTACCGGTAAGTAGTTGACTGATTCGAACAAATAATAAAAATCTTATTAGATCCTATAAATCCAATAAGTCCGTCTTTTCTACGGATAAGTATTTTTTTGTAAAATTTTAATTAAATAAATAAATAAAAGTTTTTAATAGCTTTTGGAACTTCCTTCTAAGCAATATATTTTCCTTATGGCTAGCGATCTCGCTTAAATTTAAATAATGCGGCAAATGAACAAGTGGTAGATATACTTCAGGATTTTTTTCTTTACACTCTAATATCTGACACTACTACTTACTTATTTCTCGAAACATATAAAACGTTGCAAATATCAGCGTTCTCACTTGTGACATATATTATTGTGAGTACGTACGTAGGGTTTTAGTATACTTATCCCCAGCAATAACGAGACAATTAGTTGTTATTCGCTGCAGGCATCACCTGACTTCACGCGTCCCTCTCTATTAAACCGTACGGCGGTCATTATTTCGCAAGCTCAGGCTATTTTAGTTCTGGCTACCGGCGCGGTAAGTACCGCTGTGCATTAAGAGCGTAGTCGGTCTGCGACAAAATTGAGAAATAGGTATTTGTACAAACTATTGCCGTCGCGTTGCGCCCAAGCGACCGCGTGCGATGCGCGATAGGGACAACCGCAGCTCAGACCGATTTTCACTACAAAATCTTGACAAGATCGATGCTTTGTATTCCCCTGTTTTCTCCGCCAAACCTGCGCCGATTCAATTATGTTTGGTATTGAAATTTAGAGGAAGAGTAGATCTATGTTTCTATTATTTTGTTTTAACGTTAAAACTTTTCATATTTGTTTGGTAGTCATCTGAATATGACAGAAAAACTGGGGCATTTTATAGGTTTTCGAAAATTCGTATTTGTTTTGGTAATTATTTTTTGGGAAAAAGTAAATGACAGGGGCATACATACAGTATACCTAGATTTAATAAAAAAAACGAGTCCTCTAGAGGAATAAACCAGGAAGGAAATAGGGGAATACGTTTGTATGGAAAAATGCTGCTAGGATACCCTCTTAAGGCGCTGTCAACACTAAAAACGCGCACATTGTCTATTTGTATCTGAGTAAACGAGAGCGAGTGTTACTTGGGCGGCCAGTAGTCTAAGCATTTTACGGTTTAGCAAAACATTAATTTATAATAGCCAGGTTTTTTTTTTCTCCGTCATAAATACATATTCTAAGATACTATATTAACGAATCCAACAAACTTTCGACCCGGAAGTAGGTAAAAAAAAATAGTGTCAAAAAAACGCCGATTTTTTTTACTAAAAATAGTAATAGCTGTTTTTAATCATCAACACGACAGTATTATTGTCTTTAACCTGTAAAAAGTGAAATCCGACTATTATTTTACACGTAAAGCCATTAAATTAACAAATTTCATGGCTTGGGTGACAGGTGCCATAAGTTCGTAGAAAAAAATAGTAATAATTAGTACTTTGATTTGATTCTCATAAAAAGAATGTATGAACCTATTTTTCTAAAAATCGTTTTAATTTTTGTTAAGAATTGCATATAAATACATTTACTCCAATAAACTATCGGCAAATATATTTATAGAGACGAATTGTGTCTAAATTTAACTTAATAATATAGATTATTAAACTAGTACATAAATCCAACAAAAAAAAGCTTTATGTAAAGCATAAAACACATTTCAATAGTCCTGTTTGATTCTACAACTGAACTTGAACTCTTGCCGCCTGTGTTAAGGATCACATTCGCTCGTAGCGTCGGCACGCAACGAGTGTCTTGACATTCAAGGTCGCACTTCCCGGGCCCCAAGACACAAAACCTACCTACACAGATAATTTGTATCGATTTCTACGATGCGCTAGTATGAATGCGACGATTCACGGCGTAAAATGGCGTCAGTAAACGGCAGTGTTGGGCGTAACTAATTTACGTTTGAAATTAAAATACAAATTGTATTATATTTAATTCAATTACGAGTAGGTAATGAATTACACGTGTGATTGCATACATGACTACTTCGTAATTTGTAATCTGAATTACATTATTTCGTAATTGATATTATTCAATAACTTAGGGTAGACCACGGACAATTGAAACACGTCATGATTGAAACAAGGAAAATTTCTCGAAAACTATAATACCTACGCGACTGACGCAACACTCGGAACACGCGGTTTTGGCCATGTATGAATTCTTGGCCAGTAGCGCTCGAGTGATGGTGCGATACCGGAGTGTACACGAGCCAAACCAGTTTTTCACGGTAAAAAGTTTGTTTACTCTTGTATTTTGACTGATCAAATTAATTTGGTGCTATAGCTGGGAATAAACGAATGTTTATAATGGCCGTTGATCAGCGTTCGAGTCTATTTTTATATGTAATATTTGACCTTGAAGTTAAAAACGTGGTGTGGGGACGATTGAAACGTTTCAATCGTCCTCGCGTTTTAATCGTCCCCAAAAGTAACCGACTACAAAATAGAAGGAAGTTCTGCATTCGATGCACATGTTTGTCATATTAATGTTCACTATTGTTTGTGTAGTTTTTGACCTAGTTTATAAATTATGGAAATATGAAGGTTTTTTAGAAATCTACACGCTGCGTGTCATTGTAAAAAAAGGAGGTTCTCAGTTTGACCCGTATGTATGTATGTACGTTGTCCGAGATTATCTCGCGTTAGGTTGAACCAATTTTGATGCGGTTTTCAGAAAAGTATTTAATACACTCTGGAGAAGGTTCTTGTATACAATAAAACAAATGGTTAGTCCCGACGTTTACAACACTTTTTGTCACGGGATAGGTACACGGAATGGTTATGATTGAAACATTGTTATAGTAGAAACAAGCACTTTTTATAAAACATGATTATGCTTGTTTTGTGCAAATCTATATCGTTATTATGTTATAATTGCATTAAAACTACTTTGGTTAAACTAAATGTATAAGGTAGCAGCAACAAAGGAAACTAAAATCGTATACTTTTTTTACACCCGTGTTTTTATCGAGATGTTCAGATGCTCATAAATTGAGAAATGTTTATGATATGCCTGCGAGTGTTTGATGAGCTCATTGTATGCCATGGTAGTCATTAAACAAATTAAAAACCAGCCAAGTGCGAGTTGGACTCGCGCACCGAGGGTTCCGTAGAAATATTTTTTTTTCTTTGCCTGTTTGGGTGTTCCACTGCTGGGCAAAGGCATCCCGCATTTTTCTCCACTCGGCCCTATTGCATGGCATGGCATGTAACTAAAAATCAGGGGGCACGGCAGTTCCCTCGCCAAGTCGAGCAAAACAAAGAGGCACGGCCGTACCATCCTTTTGTCGAAGCCATTCAGGCCATTTTTTCAACATCCTGTAATTTTGTGCTGGCTAAAGCTAGAACCCTGAATTTTCAGGAACATGTAGGGCATAATATGGCTAACATATAATATCAATCACATTCAATTGGAACTTTTAGTTTAAGAACTATTGTCCGTCAAAGTTCGTTAGTTTTGTCACTGACATACTCAATTACTCACTGATAATGATCACGCTAATTCTAAGGTACTTCTAGCAGACCCACAAGCTCCAAATTTCAAAGTAATTAGTTTTTAGCCTAATAACTCATAAAAAACCTAAAAATATTTGAAATTTCAGTCACGTTTCAGAGATATACAAGCTGCATAAGTAAGTTTGTAATCCTGTACAAATACATACGATTACAAAGTTACTTTTGCAGTTCCTTCCTGCAAAACTATACAAACGTTATTTGCGGTTGGTAAAATAACATTCCCATACAAAGTCTACAAAAAGAAATAAGATCCCATAAAAAATATTCCATGTAAAAAATAGGCCAAGTCTCGAAACTCTTTCACAGTAAAAAGTGGTGAGATATTTCATAGAGCCAAGTCAGGCATTCTTATTAATCTTTATTTGCTTGCTTAATAAAATTTTGTGACTTGGAATCACACTTACATACGTTTTAGGTTCCTATGCAAAAATTAGTAAATGAAGTAAAGTTATGTGATTCACAAGTAAATCCGGGCTTTAAATAGGCGGCGAACAGTTACATACAATTTGTTGTTTTTATAAAACTGTTTTACACAAAAAGCTCGTTGTTGATCAGTAAAACGCTTTACTGCAAATAACACTGCATAAAGTAATTTCTTCTATAATTTCCCTCCACTCAAAAAATTATAGAAGATATTCAGTGTTGCAATTTGCAAAAATGTATGGCCCACCCTGTATAGAAGAGAACACCCTGAAAAGAATATGTAAATAAACTAAAAGAAAACTTACTTTGACTTTCATTAGTCAATGTCAAAAATACAAGAAAATCACTCTGTTTCAACCGTCCCCACCTCCTACTTTCGGAAAAAGCCGTTGTAGTAATAATGAGAATAATGATACAGTAAAACTAGATACGCTGAGATGTTCCACAAGCTTCACATAAACACACACTCAATACTCTCACTTAAATAGAAACCAGAATAATTGAAAAACTCTACGAGTGAAAACACTTACTTTTGGGGATCAAAACACAATAGGGTTTTCTACAAACAAATTAAGCGCGCGGGAAGCAACGTCACGATGTTTTTCGTGTACAAACCGATTGTCCACTTCTTTCCCATCTTGGACCCCTCGCCGTCCCACCAACGGTTTGCGAGATATTTGCGTTGTTGCAACCGTACCCAGTTTACCCTACTTTCATTGTGCCGAAGATATTAGAGTGTTTCAATTGACCTCACATAGTGTTTCAATTGACAGTATTCACAGTATGTATGTATGTATGTATGTAAATACTGTACTTTAATATTTTACACAAGACAATGGTAAAAACAAACACACAGACACAGTCATTTGTCAGTCAGTTCGACAGTCATGTGAGGTCAATTGAACCATACCGCCCCATACTTGTATTATACTCGTATTATTGACAAAAAACTATGGATTATAGACTAACAAAATACATTTTATTTAGGAACCAGATAACCAGGGCCCGTAATTTTCATGCCGATGACAACAGTTTGACGCCACGCTGCATATAGGATGATCCCAAATATTTTCATTTTAATTATTAATCATTAGTCGTCAATCATTTTAATCATGTACAAATTACTTCAAAAGTAATTAAAGTAATTTTATCTGCGTGGGAATAAATGCAAGAAGGATGGCGTGCTACAAGTTAAAGAGGAATTCTACGTAATTACTGAAATGTGGTAACAATACCATTTAATTTATTAAATTTACATTTTATATGTATAAAAACAGAACAAATAGTTTAATTTACGTTTCACGTATCAAGTAGGTACCTATGAATTATTCCACGTGTGAATAGATTACTTTTGAAGTAATGTGTACATGATTAAAAATGATTGACGACTAATGATGAATAATTAAAATAAAACTATTTGGGATCATCCTATATGCAGAGTGACGTCATATTGATGTCATCGGCATGAAAATTACGGGCCCTGCAGATAACTAACCTTGAAAAATTTTAGGCGTTCATCTTTCTACTCATAAAAATATAACGGTTATATGCTGTAAAGGCAAATGGTTTCAATTGCCCCTGGTCTACCCTTCGTTATGTAAACTTTTTTTAGTTAACTAAAAAGGAACAAACTTACTTGGAGTGATTATTAAGAAAAAAAAACAATTCAATTACAAATTAGCATTTTTAAGGAAGTAATTATTTTTGCTTTTTTAAATTTTGAATTTATTTTCTTACTAATACGACTAAAGTGAAAGTTTGGAAGCCTGGGGAAATTTTTGCCCATAAATTTCGAACTCACTCACAGGATTTCACGAGAATCGGTTGAGAGATACGACCTATAGAGGGAACAGCTGAACAGCCGGACATACGAAAGCATATTTGCCCAAAAAGGAGATCGCAAACCGGCACACTAAACTAGCTGGTCACTAACCGGCGCTACTACACTATTTCATTGATAAAACTACAATGAAACAACAAGATTCATCTTTAACCTCAGATGATCTCAGATCTTCTTTCTATGATCTGAGGCTATAACTAAGTAGGTACATATTTTGTTAAGTGACCCTAAAAAAAATCTGTCTCAGAACCTACCTAAGTACCTACTTTTGTACGGTCTACGGTAGGTATTTTAAAAACATAGAATTATAATTTCAATATATGACTGTTTTTTTAATCAACTTAATTGAATTTTTACTATTTTAAACAACTGATAATTGATCGTACGCGTTAGATCGTGTCGCAATTCGCAAAACACTGAAATCGCGGCGCGCCGGTTCGTGCAGTGCCTACTTAGACATATTTATACTTATACCTATACCTACGCGGCGAGCGGGCGGACGGCGCGGTGCCCCGCTGCATGCAACCGGCCAATCACGTTTGCTCTGCGGCTCGCGCGCGGCACTTTTAAACCTACTTTAACAGGTGTTTGTAAAAACATTAGTTGCAAAGTATTTTATCAGGCGATTCGTACATCATTCAACGAAAGAGTGCCGATGATGAAAATCCCAAAACTTACTGATCAATTTGCATTTTTTGAAATTGTTAAATATTATTAACCCCCTAAAATCCACCTTCCGTTGTTGTTTAGTGTGCGATTGGTTTGTAATGTTTCGGTCCACTACATTCAACAAGGAATGAAGAAACCTACTGTCTATTATTATTTTTTGACACGAAGATATGGTAATAGAAAAAAAAATTGGTATCTAACTGAATATAAAGGTAATAATCGGGAACATTTTATGCGCGATTTATCATCAATATTACGCCGCAAATATTAATTTATCATAATATAGAAAAAAAAGGTTATTAACATTTTTTACCAATTTTTCAGGAATTTATTAATTTTTAAATAATTATTAAAATATCTAAATCACAAATTTTTTGTTGGATTTAGTCTCGAAGTTATTACTATAATTATGATTTATCTGTTACGCAAAAAAAAACTGCTATTATAAATTATTTCCATTTCGCCATACAACCGGACCGTAAAATGCTTAGACTACAGGTTTTAGAAGAAAATAATGAATAAATATTGAAATTAAAAAAGTGTGGATTATTTGTGAAATATGGCTCGCTAGCGGTTTAGGTATGAATATGTGGACTTCATGTTTTTAATTGCAGACCCATACTTACGTCAAAAAATAAGGACATAGAACCGTTGAAGATGATTTTAAGATCAATCTTTGCAATTATTTACTATCGAGCCGATTTCGTCCAATTATGTTTCGAGTCGGTCTACGGTCTTGGAAATATGATGAATTTTTTTGATGTGCTAGAACAAATATTTTTTCTTAAAAAACTGCTTAAATAGGTAATATCAATTTCAACAAATTAGGTCTTGTCAGCCTCTTAAGGTGTCGTATAGAATAAAGTAGGTACTCGTCATGTAAACTCGTGAGTCATGTCTGTCTCGAATAAAATTGGAACTGAATGCTATGAACGTCGATCCCCTGCCAACATTCACCTATCTCCGATTGGATCGAGCTTTGTTATGCGGCCAACGACATTGTAGCTAAAAAAACGACCTAATACTCGTACCACACAATGTAGTTAAGGATATTATTAAACGGGCATATATAAATAAGTGAGTACGCCGCGTATAATGTCTGAAACGGCCTTCAACGTTATCGGCGAGAACGTATAGACAGACAAGTCGGAAGTGATAAATTCCTTTAATTAATAGATATTAACGTACCTGATAAGAGTGATAAGGTAAGGGCTATGACAAGGTTGACTAGTCGAAAATGCTTTATGGCTTTAAGTTCGCCGTTTGTACTATAATATAAGTTATTGTTTATTCGTGCAATTAAGATTAAAGAAATAAATAAAGTTACTCTCTCCTTTTTCAATTAGTAAATTTGCATGAAAACCGCGCATGCAAAAGCTGTGGAAATTCCAAAATAACTCTGCCAGATTCTTACCTCCAACGTAAACTGAAATACAAACTGAACTGAAAAGTATGTTGACATACATTCGGTAACTACGCTAACTACAGCTTCACGTAATAGTATACACTGCATGAGGTGACCGCCAGTTCATCCCATATTTTAAGATTAAAGAAATAAATAAAGTTACTCTCTCCTTTTTCAATTAGTAAATTTGCATGAAAACCGCGCATGCAAAAGCTGTGGAAATTCCAAAATAACTCTGCCAGATTCTTACCTCCAACGTAAACTGAAATACAAACTGAACTGAAAAGTATGTTGACATACATTCGGTAACTACACTAACTACAGCTTCACGTAATAGTATACACTGCATGAGGTGACCGCCAGTTCATCCCATATTACCTACAATCTTCATGAAATGGGCGATAGTGGTTTATTTTCTAGTATCACGCCAGCAAGGCGTGAACCATGCATCCAACCGCGCGCGTGCAAATTACGTAATGGGGAATAGATGAAAATTTTAGATGTGCCTGATTATTTTTTTGGTGATAGGAATAACCTTCCTTAGCAACAGAAAAAAGTTGCAGACTTGTCAGCTGCGTCAATTATTTTTGAAAAATATAAACAGTTTCCTCACTTACGTTTTGGGGTTAGGTAGGACGACGGCGAATGAAACACTTTCCTTGATCCGTCTCATATTACAAAAAATATTTTAAATATCTGACCCTGGCAATGACAAATATAGCTGCTGCAGCTGTCAATATCATTGCCATTGTCAGTTTACCACGGATTTTTAAGATATTTTTTTGTAATATGAGTCCATACCAAGCAAAGTTTCTTATTTGCCGTCCTAAACCCAAAACGTAAGTGAGGTGATGAGTTTCTATTTTTTTTTAAATAATTGACACACCTGAAAAGTCTGCAATTTTTTCTGGTGCTAAGGAAGGTTATTCCTATCACCAAAAAAAAATCAGGCATTTCTAAAATTTTCATCCATTCCCCATTATTACTAAGTATTTCCTAGCGGTGTCTTAAATATCCTGCGACTTATCTTAATCATATTTAATAATGTAACTACTACCTACCACTTCACTGCAGTCGTAAGTAACGTTCTTACTTATACGTATTGTCTATATGGATTACCTAAGCACCTAAAATTAGAACAACTTTGTATATACGAGGGCTGATTGATAAGTTTCCGAGGTACTGCACATGACTGGTTCAAATCCTATTTGAAAAAAAAAGAGTTCAGTTTGTTGAAATTGATTACTATGACCAAAGAACGAATACTGTTAGCAAAATACTTTCCCAAGAAACGCAAATCACTAGCTCAATACCGCAGGGTAGTGTATTAGGATATATTCTATTCTTAATCTATATTAATGATCTGCCAAAAATAGTAAATACAAGTAATGTTAAGTGTTTCATATATGCCGATGATATTTCCGTAGTACTATCCAGCCAAAATAACTATGATGCATCTCTTAAATTAAACTCTCTAATGGATGACATAATAAAATGGCTTGAAGAACATAACCTACAACTAAAATTCAATTCCGACCTCATCAAAGACGCCCTCTACAGTATAATTACAAATATTTAGATCACGAATTTGAAATAACTCTAACAGTCCAATTTATTCAGGAAATTAGCAATCAATATGCTTTTAGGCTACAGAGTCTAACACAATATTCTCTTGACTAAGTTATATATGGAATTGGAATCCGAGGTACTGCACATGACTGGTTCAAATCCTATTTGAAAAAAAGAGTTCAGTTTGTTGAAATTGATTACTATGACCAAAGAACGAATACTGTTAGCAAAATACTTTCCCAAGAAACGCAAATCACTAGCTCAATACCGCAGGGTAGCGTATTAGGATGTATTCTATTCTTTATCTATATTAATGATCTGCCAAAAATAATAAATACAAGTAATGTTAAGTGTTTCATATATGCCGATGATATTTCCGTAGTACTATCCAGCTAAAATAACTATGATGCATCTCTTAAATTAAACTCTCTAATGGATGACTTAATAAAATGGCTTGAAGAACATAACCTACAACTAAACATAAAATAGACTAATTTAATTCAATTCCGACCTCATCAAAGACGCCCTCTACGGTATAATTACAAATATTTAGATCACGAATTTGAACCAGTAAATAATTGCAGCCTTTTAGCATTGACGAAAATATCAATTGGAAGGTACACATTGATAAAATTTGTACAAAACTGTCCCGCTTTGCTTATGCCCTCAGAAATATTAAAAGAAGTACAGACTTAAATACGGCCACTAATGCTTATTATTGCGTTTACCCAGTCCTGGCTGCAATATGGGATCATATTGTGGGGTAACAGCACTGATGTGATGGACTTGTTCATACTACAAAAAAGATGCTTCTCGCAAATATAAAAAAAATATGATAGTTACAGACTTTACTTTAAGAAATTTAACATCTTAACTTTACCATCCCTATACATTTTAGAAGTCTGTAAAATTGTACGTATAATCATCCATATTTATATTCAAAAAAGCCAAATCATCAGATCATCACACAAGCACCATGAACCTGCGACATCAAAATAGAATAGCCTTACCTACTAGTAACTTGCAAATGAGTAACAAGAGCCCCCATGTGACCTCAATAAGAATATATAATAATCTCCCTGAAGATATTAGTGAAGAGCTGAAATACACAACATTTGTTGAGAATTTGAAAAAATACCTAGTTTGTAATAGTTTATATTCATTACAAGAATTCTTTGACTTAAATATATATTATAAATAGAGTTAAGATTGAAACAGAGCTATAACTTATGTTACCTAGGCGTATTATTTTTAGATTAAACACTTTTCTTACCTCCTAACTAGTACCAGGTATATTACTTTAGTTTTACGTTCTAGATTATAAGACTTGCAATACCCTTACAGGGTCCCATGTTGTACTGTAATTTTTGTAAGTGCCAACATGAAAGCAATAAAGTTATTCTATTCTATTCATTCTCTAACTCATAACTAAACTAAATGATAAATATTCGCTCAGTTTCTGTCTCGCAGTGCCACGAAGTATTCCGAACGCTCCGTGCATCGGATTATCGAGGCCCTGCTGTACATTTATGGTACACTTTATAATTTACTTTAAAAACAAAGTTTTAACCGACGAAAAATCAATCATCCCCTATTTTCCTACCCTTAAGGTTGGTTATTTTTTTCCAAATTTATATGGGACCAACTTCGGGGTATAACCCTTTCCAATATTTTTTTTTTATCAAAATCGAACTACTCTGTAAAAAGTTCCTCCCTAGGGTGCGTTGTGTTGGGAGTGAAGGACCTGCATGTCTCTATCTGCCAACACAGCGAATCCTCAAGTGAATAAAGGGTCGGCAACGCGCTTCTGATTCTTCTGGAGTCATAAGTGTCCATAGGCGACGTTACCAGCTTAACATCAGGCAGGCCGTAAGCTTGTTTGCCACCGTCGTAGTAAAAAAAAGAAAAAAAAATGAAAAAGTTATGCATGGTCATACAAAAAAATATATATATATACGCGTTGACTTGAGAACCTCCTCCGTTTTTTTCATCGGTTAAAAATTAAAATATAGTATTTTTTGTTATTTATTACAGATTTTTGCGGTTGACTTATAACTTATATAATTAGAATAGTGTTCTACGATTTTTTAACCGCTACATCACTTACAAAAAAAGTGAGTCACTGTACCCCACGCTCCCCTATAATTTATGTATGTATCTGTATGGCATTCTAACTAAATTTATAGTACAGTCAAGTGTAGAAATATGGGGTGCATTAAACTTACTCAAATATGTTCTATCGCTCCTAAAGGCACAAGTTGAAACCCGACCGCAGACAGCAGCAGCAGACGACGTGTCGCGGCGACACGGCTGGTTTCTATGTATTTCTATAAAATACCTTTCGTAGCTACGTAGACATTTGACCGCAGACCGGCGTCAGTGTCGCAAAGCCTAGTCAGCGGATTAAGGTTTCGGTACATACAGTCGTGGCTAGATAATTAAGGACAAGATTTTTTAACATTGAAAATGAATTTTCGATCGCTTCAGTAAGGCCTCCAATTTCAGCGAGAATAAGACATCGCCATGGTCTCGTGAGGTTTAGGGCTACGTACGTGGATGATTGAGGTGTCAAAAGATGCCACTTGGCAAGGGTTACAAAAAGGTAAAAGAAAAAGACAAAACAAAAAAACTTCTTTTGAAAGAATGTCGAAAAATGTCTAGTTTTTTTGGTGTCTTGTCGTACTAAATCGGCAATTTTTTGAAAACGAAATCGATATTGAAAAAGTTTAAAAAAGCCCTCGGGGTATTGAGTTGGCCATTTTGTAAAAACAGAACCTCTCTACCTCGCGGTCTAGGCAGGAAGGTGCGCCCTTCATGTGGCGCAATTTCAGGGCGCACGCTCGTTTTGTTCTGCAATACGAGTGTCGTGTCGTTGAGTTGTAATTGGATTGTTTATTTGAGGTTTCAGTATTTATTTGTGATTATAATATAAGTCGACGCGCGAACAATATTTAAAACAAGTAATGAAATACCGATTTCTTCATGCAATTGTCTGTTAAATGCAAATAGTGTTATCTATAGGTACATCGGGCTTTGATTTTATTAAACTTTGGCAAAAAACAAAAGGAATGTTAGAGACCATCATAAGGTGGTGTGTACAATTTTGCACCTTGAGGTCTCGAGGGGAGTATAGAATAATACACCGCGATCAGTATTCTCACAAATGTATTTATTCTACCACACAAATTCTCACTCAAACATAAAAATCGTTCCTAGTGTCTACATATTACGGCAACCTAGCGTTACCTAGTTTCTCGGCGGTACAGCGCCATCTAGCGGCAAATTCGTAAACTATGAATACAACAATCTTAACTAAGTTTTGGACATACCGCCCACCAAGGACAACATGTCCTTCATCCATTATCGTGACCGCCCACCATGGAGTATCTAGGGACAACGTTAACATATCAAATGGGCTAATGGTACGTTCTCTCAAACGGTACATTGATTTCTTATACTAATAATAATTTGCTTAACTAAGTTCTAAGTTAATACATAAATACAACTTCTGGTTAAGTGGTGACAGGTAATATACAAAGCTTATATGTAGGCCGTTTAATTATTGAATTACCACATTTTAAGGACACGACTCTAGTTAAGTTGTCAGTGCCTGGATATTTTTGCATAATTCGACCAAAAAGCCATTTCGTTGGAGGTAGATCGTCCTCCTTCACCAAAACGATGTCACCTACCTCGGGTTCGGGTGTTTGGTACGCCCACTTGTACCGATGTAGAAGATTAACCAGGTACTCATCGGACCATCTGCGCCAAAAGCTTTGCAACATCCGTTGGGTCAATTGCCATCGTCTCAATGAACTAATATTAGTATTCTCATAATTAACTTCCGGTATGGTTACGAGGGGCTCGCCCACCAAGAAATGACCGGGGGTTAACGGGTTTGGTTCATTGGGATTGTTTGGCAGCACGGATATCGGGCGGGAGTTCAGACACGCTTCAATCTGGCTAAGCAGCGTAGACATCTCTTCAAATGTCAATGTGGCCTCGCCAATAACTCGCTTTATATGGAACTTCGTGGACTTTATAGCCGCCTCCCATAAACCTCCGAAGTTGGGAGCTCGTGGGGGTATGAAGTGCCAAGTGGTTCCTTTTGATGCCAAGTCTTCAGCTATTTCTAGTATCATCGTTGACCTTTCAGATTGCATCAATTTTCTGAGTTCCTTGGCAGCGCCTACAAAATTGGTTCCATTGTCGCTATATAGATCCGAGCAATGGCCACGTCTTGCAGTAAAACGCTTGAATGTCTCTAAAAATCCTCTAGATGTCATCTCGCTAACAACATCTATGTGAACTGCTCTGGTCACCATACACACAAAAAGGCATATATACCCCTTGTACGATTTGTGCCCTCTTCCTTTCGATGTCCTTAATTGAATAGGTCCCGCATAGTCTACACCACTTCGTAGAAATGCCTTTGTTGGTGTGGTTCTTGCAGGTGGTAATGAACCCATCAATTGTCGTTGCACAGCCGCCTTATTTCTGACGCATGGTATGCATTTACGGACGCAATGTTTTACCAGATTTTTTACGCCAACAATGTAATAGACCTCTCGCAAGTAGTTCATCATTAACTGCTCTGCCCCGTGTAATGTTTTCTTATGAGCGTCAGCTACTAACAGCCTTGAAAGGGGGGAGTCTTGAGCTAGCAAAATTGGGTGCTTAATATTTTCTGTTGTGGTTGATTGGGACAATCTGCCTCCCACTCTAAGTATCCCCTTGGCGTCTAAAAATGGTGTAAGCGACCAAATTTTTGACGATTTGTTTTTGATGCAACTGTGGTTTGTTATTTCGGAAAGCTCCGATCCAAAATCATTTCTTTGAGCCATTGTAATGCACGTATTTAAGGCCTCATTGAACTCTGACGGACTAATGTATTTGCTTTGTATGACTGGTTGATCTGCCTTCGAGTCTCTTATCTTGAGGAACCGTCTACAATAGGCAATAACGCGTAGTAGCTTCGGAAGGGACGAATATTTACTTAAGACGCACTCTTCTACGGTGCCGCAGTGTGACTTAATCGATTTCTCAACTTGTGTTTCATTGTTGTTTGGTCTTTTGTACGCAATTGAACTATTTTCTAAGAATTGAGGACCGGTCTTCCATAACGGGTTATTAATCAACTCCGCTGGACTAACACCACGCGAGGCACAGTCTGCTGGGTTTTCCTTTGTGGGAACATGGAACCACTGCGACGGTTCAAGCAAGGACAGTATTTCGGAAACCCTGTTCGCCACAAACGTCTTCCAGTTGCTGGGATGCTTGTTCAACCAGGCAAGTACTACCATTGGATCTGTCCATGCTCGTACGTTCTCCTTTGCAATGTTAAGGACTTGTGCAACTTCCATTAACAACTTGGCTAACAACACTGCTCCGCACAATTCCAACCTTGGTATGCTGACCTGTTTAACAGGTGCAACCTTGGTTTTAGCTGCAATCAGTTGGACTTTCACGTCGCCTGACGCGCTGATTACCCGAAGATATACTGACGCAGCAAATGCCAGGTTGGAAGCATCTGAGAACCCGTGCAATTCGACTACCTTATCATCTAGTTTGGTGTTAAGCCACCTAGGAATGGTGAACTCAGCAAGTTGGCCCAACTCTTCGCGGTAAGTATACCAGTCATTTAATATGTCCTTTGGCGGCTCTTCATCCCATCCCGTACCAGCTGTCCATAAACGCTGTATGAATACCTTTGCTTTTATAACGCATGGCGCTGTCCAGCCTAAGGGATCGAAGAGTCGTGCAACATCTGATATAATTTTCCTTTTTGTTATAGGTGCAGATACAGTCGGCAGCTTCACTGAGTATTGAAATTCATCTTTCTTCTTATTCCAGGTAAGTCCTAATATTTTTATTATATTGTCTAGCTTTATTTCTACCTTCTTCTCTTCCTGTTTGACCTTTCCTTCTCCAACCTCACTTTTATCAATGTATTCTTCCAGCCTTCTGCTGTTGCTGCCCCATTTTTGTAGGGTAAATCCTCCTCTTTGCATCAATGCTTTCATTTCTTTGTAGACTTCGATGCCCTCATCGACTGTTTCACCTCCGGTCATCAGATCATCCATGTAGAATCCATGAGCAACTCGGCTTGCTGCTACAGGATACTCATCCATGTGGTCGATTGCTACTTGATTGAGTGCCTTGACAGCAAGGTATGGGGCCGATGCTGTTCCGAATGTGACGGTTAACAGTTTGTAATCCTGTATTTCTTCATCTTCATTGTCTCTCCAGATAATTCGTTGGAAATCAGCATCCTCGTCCGATACTCTTACCATGCGATACATTTTCACTATATCTGCGATGAGACATATGGGATATTTTCTCCATTGCAAAATAAGATGGCGTAGCTCTGGTTGCAAAGTAGGACCTATCATCAAGGTATCGTTTAACGATGTATCTTTTTCATTTTTGCAGGATGCATCAAACACCACTCGTACCTTACTTGTGGACTTATCCTCTCGGACCACCGCGTGGTGTGGTAAGTATACCGAGTTATCTTTACTCTCTTCAGCAGCAGGGACTAGAGTCATATGATCTAGTTGCATGTATTCTTTGATGACCGATGTATATTTTTCTTTGAACTCTCTGTCTTTAGCCATTTTCTTTTCTAAAGATTTAAACCTTTTAATTGCAATCTCTCTTGATTTTCCTCCTTTACAGAGCGGATCTTCATCACGGAATGGGAGGTTGACGACATACCTGCCGGTTTCATCTCGCTGCGTCGTAGCTGCAAAGATGTCTTCGCATCGCTGTTCTTCAACCGTCAGCATCCCTTTTGAAGTCAATAAAGGCTCCGACTCCATCTCCCAGAAACGTTTTATTATTTCATCCTCGTTTACCTGAGCGTGTAGAACAGTCACATTCTCGTTTGCACTCAGCGAGCCGATAGGACCCGACAATATCCATCCAAGTGTTGTGCACTGGGCTACTGGAGTTCCTTTTGGACCTCTCATCATTCCCTCTCTTAATATCTGGCAGTAAACTTCTGCTCCCAACAACACATCTATTTTGTTGGGTGTGTGATACGTTGGATCAGCCAACGTGACTTTCTGTAGTTCCATCCATTCTGGAACGGCTCCTCTCTTCCCAGGCAGATAAGTAGTGATTTTGTTCAGCACATATGCCTTTAACACAAGTTGGAAGGTGGGGTCGGTTAGCGATTGAACCTTGAGTTTAACCATATACTTCGACCTCACTGAGGTCTGAGCGCCACCTAAACCTGAGATGGTTCCTTGGATGGGAATTTTCTTTATCCCTAAATCTTGCACTACAGCTTCAGTAACAAATGAAGCCTGTGAGCCCTGGTCTAACAACGAGCGAATCACTCGATAGTCACCTGTTTTAGACTCGGCCTTTATCAGAGCTGTAGCTAACAGAATCTCTTCCTTTACTACTCCCTTCGTGAAACAGCTGACTATCGGTGCGTTTTCTGGCGGTGAACTATCAGTCTTGACGTGATGTGTGGCTTCCCCCGAAACATCCTCAACTGCTTGATCTACATTCTTTGAATTGGCAGTTGAAGTTGAGACATCCTTTGGGTGAAGTAAGGAATGGTGTCTTCTTTTACAGATCCTACAACTAGTGGCTTTTTGGCAAAATCTAACAGAGTGGTTGCTTCCTAAACAGTTGTAACAGATCCTATTATTTGTAACAAATTCGTGTCTTTTACTATAATTTTCACTTGCAAACTCCTTGCAGAAGCACAGTTTATGAGGTCCAGTACAAAATTCGCACGCCATAGTTGGCGCGTCAGTAACGTGCAGTACATTTGGTTTGCTATAACCTGAACCTGAACTACTAGCTGACTTCACGTACGCATTGGGGGCTCTGCTGTTTTGCGGCTCAATGAACTCCAGGGCTCTATATCGACTGGTTAAAAACTCTTTAAATTGAGCGAAGGTGGGTAACTCGTCTGATGCCGAGTTACTTGCCACATTGAGCTCCCATTGCCTGCGTGATTCTGGATCCAACTTTAAGGTCAGCAAGTGAATTACTAGTATGTCCCACGTGGAAACATTAATACCTAAGTTACTCAAAGCACTTAAACAATCTTGAGATGTATCCATTAAATCTTTAAGAAACCCGGCGGACTCAGTGTTGGAACTCCTTTGACTCAAAAACCGTTTTAAAATACAATGCGACAAGTATTTCTTATTATTGTACCTTTGCTCTAATTGGTTCCAGCACTGAGAGTAATTTTTATCTGATACGGGTATGTTACGCAAGAGTTGCTCAGCTTCTCCTGTTAGATAACTCTTGAGATACTGCATTTTTTGCACGTCATCTAATGAATTGTTGTTGTGGATCATGGATATGAATAAATCCTTGAACGTTGTCCACTCATGATATTTGCCAGAGAAGCTGGGTATACAAATTTTCGGCAATTTTATTAAATTTCATTGGTCGTGAGCCTTATCATCGTTACTCTTTGACTGACTTGCTCTAAAGGTAGCAAACTGGTCTAGATATTCTTTTAATTCACATATATACTCCGTGTATTCTTCCTCTGTTTTGTCATAAGTATCATTTTTACTGTAAATATGCGCCTTTAACACTACTCGATCAGCCAAACGCAACAATTCTTTGTGCCCCTGTCTAAATTCAGACCAAAGATGTTCTAACGATTCCAACCTGCTTGTCACATAATTTTTTGTTATACGTTCCTTCGGTGACTTTTTAAAATTAGCTCGTGCTTTAAATATACGACTATATAAGTCCTCTTGACAGTTAATCACGGCCTCCATAATGTTTAAAATGTACAATGAATACTCTCAACGTTTGAATAGAATGATAGAATTTTTACACTGAATAATTCTCACTACAAAAAGTTAAAAATCCTAGAAATATACACGGTAAAATTTTACAAGTGTTTGGAACTTTGAGCAAAATCGGGCGTGGATTCCACGTACCAACAGGTCTACCCTTAATATTCTAAGTTAGTATTCATTAAACTATTCTAAGTTAATTTCCCATACAAAATGTTCATGCAAAATTTCTAAGTTAGTAATGTGTCCGAATTTTTCTATGTCGATGAACCGAAGATTAAAATCTTCCAAGTTTATTTACCACTGATGATTCTTGTTCTCTTGCACATATGGTTCAAATTTCCGTATCAAATATCACAAATTTATTAAGTGTTCACAGAGTTGAAACTTGCTTGACACAAAATATAAAAGTACTCACAGTTCGTGCTTGACTCACTCTGATGACATGACAGTATACCACTTCCCGATGGTGTGTGACGTCACCCTTCGCCGAATTTTCCAATGGTCGCTGTTTGATCTATTTGTTTCCTGCTAGTCGCCGATAGATGCCTGTCCTCGTGTTGCCCGCCGCTCGCCACCAGATGGCGCTGGCAACCTCTGCTAGCTGCAAGTCTTCCCGGCTTCTATTGAACAGCGATCCACTGCTACTTCGCGCGGGTTGGAAGTGTAGTCACACTGAACTACCAAAAAACGCCAATTCCAAATGGCCTCCGACTCGAATGGACCATGTACAATTTTGCACCTTGAGGTCTCGAGGGGAGCGTAGAATAATACACCGCGATCAGTATTCTCACAAATGTATTTATTCTACCACACAAATTCTCACTCAAACATAAAAATCGTTCCTAGTGTCTACATATTACGGCAACCTAGCGTTACCTAGTTTCTCGGCGGTACAGCGCCATCTAGCGGCAAATTCGTAAACTATGAATACAACAATCTTAACTAAGTTTTGGACATGGTGTTTTAGACAAATTGTTTGTGTCAAGTGGTTGTGAATGGCGACGGATACACTTGTGTCAGTCGCTGGATGAGAAAGGTAAACATCAATAACTAAATTAGGTACAGGGTTCAAATTATACTAATGTTAAATAGTATTAGGATAAAGAGTTTGAATATGTTATCTTAATGGCTACTGATTGACTCAAGCTAAATGTGACTATAAATTAAATATTTGTACAAAAACCGGCCAAGTGCGAGTCGGACTCGCGCACGAAAGGTTCCGTACCATTATCTATAAATACGGCAAAAAAAAATCACGTTTGTTGTATGGGAGCCTCCTGTAACCTAGTTGGTAGTGACCCTGCCTACGAAGCCAGAGGTCCCGAGTTCGAATTCTGGTAAGGGCATTTATTTGTGTGAAGAGCACAAATATTTGTTCTTGAGTCATGTATGTCTTCTATGTATTTAAGTATTTATTTATTTATATAAGTATGTTTATCGTCGTCTAGTTCCCATAGTACAAGCTTTGCTTAGTTTGGGACTAAGCCGATTTGTGTAAGATTGTAAAAGAAAAAAAAACTGTTTTTTAGTATTTGTTGTTATAGCGGCAACAGAAATACATGATCTGTGAAAATTTCAAGTGTCTAACTATCACGGTTGTTGAGATACAGCCTGGTGACAGATGGACAGACAGACAGACAGACAGTGGGACAGCGGAGTCTTAGTAATTGGGTCCCGTTTTACTGTTTGGGTACGGAACCCTAAAAACAAGCTAAACCAAACTAATCTTAAAAGCAATGAAAGAGTTGTAAAGACAATTGTTTCTCTGAGAATAGACAAGGAAGCGGTAGAGACTCATAAATTGCATGTCGCATAATATTGCATTGTCGTGCGATATACATATGCATGCAAAATTTCAGCTCAACCGGAAACCGGGAAGTGGGTCAAATTTAACTTGCAAATTTGATTACAGACAGACAGACATCGGGACAGGTGAAACTAAATAAAAGCTTGTTAAAATGGACTATGAAAAGGGTGGTACAGAGTCACACGTGTCATAGTTAAGCATAACGCAACCGACAATGAGTAAATTTAGTTTTGCTTAATTCATTAAATTCATTTTCAATGTACCAGAAGGTCGTGAAAAGTACGAGATCTGTCAATTTTTCCCCATACAACTGCATACAAATATGACTTTTCAAATTTAATGATGATTTAAAATATGTTTGGCCAATTTTATTTCTGATTAGATGAAGGTATTTGTGTATAAATAAGATTTAATTTAGCTTGTATAAAGCTTCTGTACAAGTTGTGCTTAAAAAAATACCTACGGATGGTCAAATGGACAGTTTTTACAAGTTCATACTGTAAATGCTGTAATTAAGGACAATGTATGAACTTATAAAAAGTGTTGATTTGATCGCCTGTATTTTTTAAAGTCTAAATTTTACAGAAGCTTTATGTGCACTATATAATAAATACTGTTTAAACACGGTTACATCCGTATTGTCAGAAACAAAATTAATCAAACATACGAGTAATATAATATAAATCATCATTAAATTTGAAAAGTCATATTTGTATGCAGTTGTATGGGGAAAAAAATCTAGTCCTTAATTATCTAGCCACGATCATCATGGACGGTCGTCATGGATGTTTTACGCATAGTTCACGTAACTGAAAACTCACGCATTATAATTTCAGAAATGTCACGAAGAAGATTACTGATCGGAGGCGCCACGGGCGTCGCGGGCGCAGCTCTTACGGCTTGGGCTCTCTCCGCGGATGACTCACCCGGCGTAAGTGTGGTGCCGTGGAAACCCTCGCGACTATTACCGATAAAGCTTGACGTAGCAACCGAAATAAATGATATCTTATGTTTATCTGCCCAAGTGTAAGCGCTTTTAGCTTGTAATGGTTGTGAAATACCTTTGAAGATTAACATTACGCAAGAATGTTAAGTCTGTCCTGTCAGTAATATAATTATTCTCAAATTCCAGATGAATTCTAAAATCCTATGACATCGGTTACACGCTAATTCTGGCGTCAGTTCAGCCTGATCAGACTCGAGAGACTTATTCGCGGACGGTCTAGAACGCAAAATGTCTACATCATTTTCGTCGTTTAATCTTTACTTTAGCGATGTCGACGGAGCCCCGCTGCCGCGGGGCTCCTATTTCTGTGCTGTTTGGCCTTCGGCCATTAGAATAGACCTACCCTACCGACCCTAACCTACCCATGAGTGGTTATTTTGTGTTCTAGACCGTTCGCGATGTAGACTAAAAGCGATATAGGCAAAATATTACACTAGTCATTTTGCGTTCTAGACCATCCGTGAATAACCGGAATGATCGTGTAACCGTTGTGAATGACAGAAAACTGACAGGAGACTGACCATCAGTCCGTCCGTCCGAGGGTTACTTACACGATCATTCTCTCATCAGTTTGATCAGACTGATGGACTGAACTGACGCCAGAATGAAGTCCGGGTTTCCTAGAGAGGCTAGCGGTGCCGTCATATGACGGCGACGTAGACTATCCGTCTCTTTCTAATTAGAACAATTAGAAAGAAACGGATAGTCTACGTCGCCGCTAGCCTAGGAAACCAGAGCTTAACCGTGTCTAAGTCAACATTTGCATCACCTTCAATAGGTAACTACCAACCTAGTTATCTATCATTGAAAAAAAAAGAAACGCAATGAAATAACTTACCTTAACGTTATTCTATTAAGTTAGCATGTCGCAATACTGTCGTTGTAATAGTCACAAAATTGAAAGAGCTAGTAGGTACCGTGTTGATTGTTGTTAATGCATGCCATTAGATAGTCGTAAAACACATGAATCAGCCAGCAATCAGTAAACTTCACTCTTCCGCGAAAGCGCATTCTATTATTGGCTTTTACAAATCTTTGGGTAGATTGAGTGGCTTTAATTAATATTACTACCGCCATCTATTCAATCATTGAGTCGCCTATTGATTGTAACTGATAAGTAGATCGGTCTAACATGCTAAACTCAAATTGACGACGATAAAAACGGTTGATGATTGCAACGTTATTTTTATTTCCGGCTTCGTATATATTTTTTATTAAAAGCAGTATTTTATTTTAAAAAAAACATGCCCTTTCTTACTTTTATTTCAAATATTTTAATGAGTAATCGTTTTTCAGAAAAAATCAGAGCGGCTACTATGAAACGATTCGTTCGTTCGTGTATCTTTATCTCTGTCGCACTCGCTTATTCAAGAGACAGAGAGGGTTATATTGCGTGCTTCGACTTTCGATTTTCGTGGTAGCGCAGCTGGTCCAACGTCAAAGAGTATTTCAATTCAACCAATTTTCTTAACCCCTTGGAGGGTCGCGTAGTCTCTTAAAGTGGGTTGCAACTATTTGTATTAAACTCAAATTGATGTAAGGAGATTATAGTTATAATACTAACAATAGAAGTTAAGAAGAGCGGAGAACCACAAAAATAAATTACATAAGGGCGCCGCGCCTTGAATAAGGTTGAAAAAATCTGGTCTAATGTAGGTACCACAAATATATCGATAGGTGTATATCCACATCAGACACACACGCCATTTATTACAAACAATATCTGCTGCCAGATAAGTGACGTTACAAAATAATCAATCAGTAAACAATCGATTGTTTACCCACCGCGCATTCCATTCCAGATTTGGTACAAGCCATCGACGGTGTCGGCCAAGACTGAGCGCAAGAAGCGACCACTTCCATCCAGAGCCGAGCAAATCACGAGCTTGCAGGGCGGCCATACTTACGATGTGCTCATCATCGGTGGAGGCGCCACGGGCGTGGGTTGCGCCTTGGATGCTTGCACGCGAGGTAATTTAACGTAACAAACAATGCAACCACCAACTTGTCGGTCCAGTCCAATCAGTCGCAGGCCGACGAATTGCTACGTTGTGTAGGAAAGTTACGGTTTCGTTCCAGAAAATTGGAACGGCGAAATTGTTTGCATGCGCCACCAGTGTCGGCTGGCACACGAGGTTAATAAGACCTTCAGAATGGTTTAGTTATTGCTAACCATTTTACTAAAATGACAGCTTGCGTAATAACAAATCGTCGAAGGCCTTTGTTTTAGATCTTTACATGCTGCTCTATGCTATGTTGAACGGTACCGGCTGATGATACCTAGTCCACTTTTCGGCTATGCTCATTTGTCTAATGAGGATAAATAATTCTGACTGTCCTCTGTATCATCATAACCACACTAGATTTTTTTCCTCGGGGGTATTTTTGCACTCCACATATCTGAGACTATTATTTATTCACAGCAATTTTAAAGGTAAACGAGACGTCTCTGGTCACTTGCGATAATAAATCAAGTCATCTGCGTATGTGGTAATTGGTCAACTGCGTAACAGGTAATTTGCTTTTTTGGTACTATGAGTCTGAATGGATCCAAAGCCTCATTTTAACCATGGCTTTCTCAATTCCAGGTCTCCGTACGGCCCTCGTTGAAGCCGACGACTTCGCTAGCGGCACATCCAGCCGCAGCACTAAACTCATCCACGGCGGCGTCAGATACCTGCAGAAAGCGATCATGAATCTCGACTACGACCAGTATAAGATGGTGAAGGAGGCGTTGCACGAAAGAGCTAACATGCTTGAGGTGGCACCGCATTTGACGCGACCGCTGCCTATCTTGCTGCCGGTTTACAGGTTAGTACCTATATCTTGGAACTTTCTAGTACACTAAACGCTCGTCGCCGATAAGGCATTCGTCCAGTACAGAAGCGGGTAAACAGACTTGGCCGGCTTAGGTGGTTTAGCGAACAACTTATATCTACCGCCCTTGGCCCTAATAATAACCGTATCATCAGTACCCACGCAAAATTAAATTTTGGCGTGAAAAACAGACTATTTCAATTTGTTGTGGCTAATTGGCTATATTATGAAACTTTGATAAATAAGACTTATGATATGATCGTTTTCAGATGGTGGCAAGTGCCCTACTTCTGGTTCGGTATAAAAATGTACGACGTGGTGGCAGGTGACAGAAACGTGAAGAGCTCCTACTATCTGTCCAAAAAACACACGTTGGAGTTGTTCCCCATGTTGAAAGCGGATAATCTCTGCGGAGGCATCGTATATTATGATGGTAGGTTATTCTAAACGTTTAGTTATTGGAACTGCATATCGCCCCTTCGTCGTGAAGACCTTTTTTGACGCTATTACGGACTCAATTACTTCTTTTACTAACTACGACCGCTTAACACATGCACATGGTTGTGACTCACAACCATGTGCAAAAGTTAACGCTACTAATACTTAATTATATTTTTTTTATATACGGACCAACAGGTTGATAAGGACAGCTATTATATAAATAAATATTACAATATTTTACTGTAGGGAAATTCTTAACTTTTGCACATGGTCGTGACAAGTGACGTTAACTATTTGAGAATGACCCCGGACCCCGCAAGTGATTCTAATTATATGCCCACCACTGTAGATCTGTAGACCTATACAATGATGAAATCCTAATTATTTACCACGTCAATCTGTTCAACTTGTTATTTCATCAGGCCAGCAAGACGACGCTCGAATGAACCTGGCGATCGCGCTAACGGCGGCCCGCCATGGCGCCACCATCACCAACCACGTCAGTGTCCAGAAGCTGCACAAGACTGGAGGCAAACTTAGCGGCGCTAGGGTTAAGGTGAGTTGAAATTTCTTTAGTAAGTAACAGATACTACTCATAACCTGCCTGCTAACGAGGCGGTGTAAAATATTATATATAACCTTTATGTCCTTGTTAAGGAGGTTAAGAGCTGTCGAAACTCCCGTAAGGTTTAAGAAGGAAGTTACTCATTCTCGCATGTGTCATTATCATTAGTGCCGTTAGGGTTTAGATAGATGGTTTGGGAATATAAGAAGTAACTAGATACAAAATCAGCCCAAAAAAATGACTAACGGCTATTTTGCGTTTAGTCTGGTGATCTGGTCTGGTTTTGGAATCCTTACATGCATAGAAAAAATCAGGCATCATAAATTATTTCCAAAATTGTAATTTTTCCATGCGGATGTACTTGTAGTAATCTTCTGATGAACTTAAGTTATATACCTGATTTATAGGTTTTAACGAAAAAAATTTTGTTAAATATTTTTGTTTCTTGTAAAATATATAATTTATATTGGAAATGGGTTAGAGACATCGAGCAGTTAATACTTTCCTAATGATGTTCTACTTCCAATGTGCTCCAGGATGAACTAACCGGCAAAGAATGGGACGTGAAGGCCAAAAGCATCATCAACGCCACTGGACCTTTCACCGACAGCATCCGTAAAATGGATGACCCCACGATCAAGGAGATCTGCTGCCCGTCTAGCGGAGTGCACATCGTCTTGCCTGGATATTACAGGTGACAAGCAAACAAACAATTAATATGCCTATTGAATATTTTCGTCGAAGTCAAACCCAGAGCTTGTCTAATGCGATAGTTTGTTGTTTGATGGTAACATATATATATTTTTTAACTTCGAGTTTCGGAATTTTTCCAGTCGATGGATATTTTGTGCAGTGCACTCGCTTTATAATTATAACTTAGGGCGGCTTGCACTTTAACTTACGATTACAGATCGATCCTGGTGCTGGAAGATGTCATTCCATAGAAACTTGTCAAACTATCCATACATATAACTGGGTAAAGACATATCTTTCAAATAGAACTCAATGTGTAGAGACTTTAGGATACTGTTCGCAAAGCAAAAGTCTTGTAACATATCGGTCATCGTTCATGGAAAATAAATATGGCGTACCGCAGGGAAGTATATTGGGCCCACTTTTATTTATAATTTATATAAATGATTTGCCCAATATGCTCTCAGATGAGTGTATTCTATTTGCTGATGACACTACTATTATCATGGAAGGTAACGATTTGACTACTTATAATGACAGGTATCAATATGACATTCGCTCAGACAATTAAATGGTTAACCTATAATAATTTGAAAGTGAATGTTACCAAAACCAAATTTATGCAATTTTGTACATCCCGTAGCAATAAATTAACTTTGAACGTAAATCATGATGGTGCTCCTATTGAAAAAGTGTCACAAGCAACTTTTCTAGGTATAACTTTGGATTGTCATTGCGATTGGCGGGCACATATAAATAGCCTATGCTCTAAGGTAAACAAATTTGTATATGCTCTCAGAAAGGTTCGTCAGGTTGTGTCTCTTCAAGCTGCAATAATAGCATACAACGGATATGTGGATTCTGCTTTACGATATGGCATTGTGACATGGGGAAATTCTGTGGATAAAGAAGATTTGTTTTTGGTTCAGAAGCGTTGTATAAGAGCATTGTTTGGACTTAAACAAGATGAATCATGTCGCCCATATTTCATTAAATATCGCATTATGACACTTTACAGTTGTACATTTTTGAGGTATAAACACCAATATAAACACCAATATATGTTCCAACAAGTCCAATCAATGTCTTCTAGGACAGTAAGATCACAATATACGCAAAAATTGTACAAGCCCTATGCGAGACTGAAACTTACTTCAAAAATTTGTTTTATTATGTGTATTGACATTTTTAATAAGTTACCTGACAATCTCAAATTATTAGACATAAATAAATTTAAAAATGCAGTTAAGTCATGGATTTTAGATAAATGTTTCTATAGTTTAAAGGAATACATCATACATGGAACTTATATAATTTTGTATTATGCCATTAATGTATGTTTAATTATTTAACATTAGTGGTAAAAGTTGTATACAATATTGTTGACATTTTTAAGGGGACGTAGGTTCGTGGTCTTCTCTCCCTCTCACTGAGCATAAGCGTGAGCGAGATGGAAGTGTGTGTTTGGAAGCGCAGACATCATGTTTTTTAATTTTAATAAATAAAAAAGTAATAGCTGATTTCCCTCAAACATGTCATTGCCGATTTTTAGAACCAATTTTAATATAATAGCTGTTGTGCATAATTTGTTATGATTTTTTTAAGTGTATTTTAGACCTATGTTCGTGATTTTTTTCTATCGAGCGAAAGTCAAAAACTCAGGATTCAAATAGCTGATTTCCCTCGAGAAAGGCCTCAAAATTGCCAATTAAATTTAGGGCAGCCGTATTATAATCCAAACAAAGCCAAGATTTTTTAAAAATCCGTTTTTGGAGCTCACGTCGCCTTAATGAAACGTAATACTATTAATACTTAGCCACTTAAAAAAGCCACTTAGAAGCCTGCCGAACGTTAAAATATTTAGAACTAAGCTCAAAAAGTTCATGCAAGAACATCAGTTTAAACAGGAGAATCTGTGTCTTGAAACTAGTTGCATTTAACACTTTCTCACCTGTTAGTTATGCTCCATATTAATTTCCATGCATTGCCATACGTTTGTAGGTCACCATAATTAAATTTATTCTAATATGTATTCTGCTATTTAGTCATAGTTAATAATTAACTACTCTTGTAAGCTTTACCACGGGTATATTTGACGTTTAGTATATTGTTTGTTTTGTTTTCTGTTCTGCTGTTACATTGTAATCCCGCTGGCGCTAGTAGTAACGATTGTGTATGGGCTGCGTTCACTGTTACTGTAAAGGCCCACACACGTAGTGGTTTGTGGGGTGTGAACACTTCTTTCCTTTTTGTGTATTTTTTTTATTTTTATTAAGTGTGCATTTTAGTTATTAATATTTCATTATAAATATATATATATATAAGATATTGCATGTGTATCTATTGTTGTTGCCCACCGTGCTCTCACCGAATGGACCCTGCGGAAGACCAGCGCTGGCTGCAAAGCTAGCAATATGCTGAGCAGGGTCCATTTCGTGACAAAATATGTATTATATTATTTCTTTTGTATGTGTAAATTGTGTGTCACGAATAAATATTTGAATTTGAATTTTGAATTATTAAGATAAGCGTGTACACCTGCAAAGGTAGAGTTCAGTGAAACTTTCTTTATGTAACTATATCTGCAATTGTAACCTGGATTTATTATACGCAATAAATTTCATTAATTCATTCATTCATACAGATTTAACGAACACCGCTTACGATTACAGACGATTTAGTGCAACCCACCGTTAGTATCGTTCCTTCGGGGACATTTTTGTGGGTACATGTAATGGCCCACTAAATTAACATAGACCACTTGACGTAAACCGATCGTTTACTCTCAGCCCTGAGCACATGGGTCTCCTGGACCCTGCCACGTCCGACGGGCGCGTGATCTTCTTCCTGCCCTGGCTGAAGGGCACCATCGCCGGCACCACCGACCTGCCCTGCGAGGTCACGCACAACCCCAAGCCGACCGAGGACGAGATCCAGTTCATCCTCACTGAAGTCAAGAATTATCTCAATCCTGATGTTGAAGGTATGTATACAGTCGAGTTCTCCAATATCTATACAGGCAACCTTTCAAAAATATATATACAGAGTCTTTATTGTTAGTGAGACGCATGTGTAGATATTTTTGAAAGGTTGTCTGTATAGATATTGGAGAACTTATGTGTTACTTGGTATGTATTTAGGTAGATGTGTAAAGCCAATGTGATCCATGGCCGTCAAACGTATATTTTTTATCTAAAATAAACTCCTCAAATCTGTTCCAAACTTCCCAAGATTTCTATTTGCCGATTTCTACCATGTTTTTGGATAGCTGTAATTGCGGGCAATGCTGACTCAAGATTGCGCTATACTTGCTATAACCCAACTAAACGCTTCTTGATTAAACACATCATTTCCACATTCCAGTCCGCCGTGGCGACGTGCTCTCCGCGTGGTCGGGCATCAGACCTCTAGTGTCCGACCCCAACAAGGAGGACACGCAGTCCCTGGCGCGCAACCACATCGTGCACGTGTCCAAGGCTGGCCTAGTCACCATCGCCGGCGGCAAGTGGACCACGTACCGCTCTATGGCCGCTGAAACCATCGACGCTGCTATTGAAAGTAAGCTATCCGTTGGAAAACCTCTTGTTACACAGGCTTCTCGCGAAGATGAGATGGCAAGTCCTCTCCAGCGTTCATCGAACTGATGAGTTTTCTAGCACTTAAATTAACTCCAGTGAATAACTCTTGAGGCTCGTCAATATCGTGGGCGTCAAGTAGACCACGTACGACGCTGCTATTGAAAGAGAGTCTATTTCCTTGTCTGTCCTCCTTGGTATTCCCAAAAGATGCCACGATGATACAGGCACTTACTGACGACTTCCTAACATACGATTATCGTATGTCCATTCATAATCACTAAACTAAGACATCAGTCTTATCCGTTCTTTGGGAAATATACACCGCTCGCTTAATGAAGTAAGCAATACTAGACTGACTTGTTAGTTCTGTGTCTTATTATTACCACTTACTTCCACATCTCACTTAGTGTGTAATCCAAAATGACGGATCCGGTTCGAAGGACCATAACTCACAAAAATCGTTACATTTCAGGCGCAGACCTAAAGCCGCTGTTCCGCGAATGCCAGACCGACGGATTCCTAATCGAGGGTGCCCACGGCTGGACTCCTACGATGTACATTAGATTAGTACAGGACTTCGGACTCGAGATGGAGGTACAGTATACATGAATAATGCCTATTTTTATTTAATCTCTCTGGCGAAGGCAAAAGATAAAATACCATATACTCGTATGTACATCGACGAAGAAATTAAAAGGTACGGGTATTCTACTGTTTCAGGTAGCACAACACTTGGCCAAGTCCTACGGCGACCGAGCGTTTGCCGTTGCCAAGATGGCTGCCATGACAGGCAAGAGATGGCCGATTATTGGCAAGAAAATTCATCCCGAGTTCCCATACATCGATGCTGAGATCAGGTTAGCGCAATAATATAATTAAATTCGATACGGATCATATATAGACCTCGACGGAGATGGCGAGACGAACTTGACACCTTCGATCAAGACTAGTCGGAGACTGCCCAGGACAGGGATACGTGGAAGAAAAAAAGGCCTAGCAGTAAACAATTAAGGCTCTAAATTACATAAATGTATTTATATTGAGCATAGTATCTACCGTACCTCTATTTAGCAACACCTCATGCTGTCAAGCTTTACTAGCCCAAATATTGCCAAAAAAAACCGCAACCTGTGATGTTTTCAGACTAGGTTAGACAAATAATGAGGTGCAATAGTTTATACCCACACTTAAATCCATTGAGAGTCAGTTCGAAAGATGTACTTTGGCCATGCAAAAACTTAAAGCTTCTGCAACAGACATGGAATAAAACAATGTTTTTCCTGCTTCCAAAGTTTGATATATTTTTAGTTTTTAAATAGATATATCAATAATGTATGTTACGTACACTTAGATACGGCGTGCGCGAGTACGCGTGCACTTGCGTGGACATGATCGCACGGCGCCTGCGGCTCGCGTTCCTGAACGTGCAGGCCGCGGCCGAGGCGCTGCCCGCCGTCGCCGACATCATGCAGGAGGAGCTCAAGTGGACCAACGACGAGAAGAAGGTATAACTATTATGATACAAGTGCGGAAAGTAGGTCATTCCCAACGAGTGGCGATGACCAAAAACACGACTGTCAGGGAGTGTTTTTGATCGACACGAGTTGGGAATTACCTATCCGCACGTGTATCATACAACATTAAATTTTACAATGCATCATGCGAGGAAATGAAAAAATATGCATAAAAGGTGAAATTTTAATTGTCACGAAATTTCATTACCGCACAGTATGCGGGAATATTGGCCTGAAATCCGTTCCCGCCCGGCGACGCCGTTTTGGCATCGACCACTTCCCGTGTTTATGTTGAACCATATAAAGGGGCATATTCAGAGCAAGTGCATTGTAATAGTACATTACTGCAGAGACCAGTAAGTAAGCCATCCTGGACGAGTGTGATTTAGCCGGCCGAGCCGAAGGCGAGGTCCGGCTATAATACGAGGCCTGGATGGCACACTTATGATCGAAGCATTTATAGTGCTTTTCTCAAAAATAAATACATTTTGTGACCACCTTGTAGTTTGATGTTCAGCTCCACTTCATTAACTTTTCAAAATTTTGCAATTATCTCTCCTTGGACATAGGTAAGTGAAAGTAAATTACTTATCACCAATTTCCCTTCGGCTTTTAAATAGAAATCTGTTTTCATGCAATCTGATTCATCTGTACTAATTTTTTACAATTTTATTTAAATGAAGTCAATCCCGCCAAAATACCAGTGAACCTTTTTTTTTATTGCTCTATGGTGTTTAAGATACTGATATTATGCCACAACCCCAATAGAATAAATACATAAATTTCGTATTAGTTTTATGTTTATTGTGAATATTTTATTTTATTCTTCTTTTTCTACAGTTAGTATCGAATTCCTAATTTCTAATTAGTATCAAAATAGTAAAAACAACGATTGAACTGAATTTTACGCCATTTTACATCGTGCAATATAAGTGCCATTCGGACACGTCAAACTCTATGGTACCTTCTTTTTATTAAAGGCCCTTAACTGCCAACAACCTTCTCCTTAGCTTATCTTTGATAAAAAAATAGTTCTATATTTAAATATTATGATATTGATATGTAATGGGATTTCATACTTACTTACTGGACACTTTTGCGTTGTCCTGGACACTTCTAGCAATTGTCCAGGATGAGTCACTTTCGGATTCTATCTTCACAGATGGTATGGGAACATTTCGTACTATTTTTGAGAAAAGAGTATTTGTATTGTATCAACAAAGAGGCATTATACTTAAGAACGACACATAAAAACAAGGGACAAAACAAGACTAGAATAAAATGAATACTGAAAGTATGCAGCAAGAAAAAATTGTTAAAAGAAAAATGCTCTTCTGCATGGTGCTCCAAACCCAAACCCGTCGCTTCTACTTTTGTCAGCGGTCGACGTTATCTGTATACACACATCGTGTCTGTACAGACCTGGTCACCTGTAAATTCTGAATTCTTTATCCATGGATCACACCATCTAGCAATTTCCGTTAATTTTGAGGGCGTCCCGAGAGCCACACCTCTATGGTTCTAATAATACTATCAAAATCATTTCAGAGACAAATCAAAGAAGCCAGCGACTTCTTGTCCAACGAAATGGGTCAAATGGTGAACCGGGCCAGTCGCGACAAGATCCCTATCAACCTGAGCAAGGAAGAGATCCAGACGTATATCAAGCGGTTCTCGATCATTGACGCCGACAGGAAGGGATACGTCTCCATCAACGATATTAGGAGGAGTCTTAAGGTAACGTGATAGGGCTCATTATCCATTACCTGATTGGTGTGAATTCATAAAATTCGTCACGATGCTTTGAACATTTTATAGTATCACAGGACATTCCTACACAAATGGAGATGTACCAAAAAAGCTGGGCTAGTAGAGATGACCTTAGAAGACTAGAGATAAGAGCTATCTTCTAACTACTACAACATTATGTAGTAGTTAGAAGAAACAACTACTTTTATTTTAGTTGCGAGATTGAAAATACTATTTCAATAGGTTTATGAAAGTAATGCTTCTGTCGGATATTTAATATAGATATAATTATGATTGCATTACCTGAAAATGTTTAGGATTTATTTTAAGTCTGAAAGTTGAAGTAAGGGTATTTATCTAGCATGAGCTACGTACATTACAAGTTTTAATTCACACGATGTTTTCCTCCGAGGACTGGAGAACTTTAAGAAGGTAACTGGAGAAGACGAGCAGACGACGTTTGACAAGATATTCTGAATTTGGTCAAATATCATTTCAATCGTAACATAAAAAAACAATATATTTAAGCTTGTTATAGATATTTGAGGGAGATCTGCAATTAAGAAAGACCAGGAAAATGATTAAGAAAGTTGAATCATAAGTATTGAACACAATTAACTAAGAACCTTACGAGTTGGATTTCACACGATGTTTTCCTCATAAATGACTTAAAGGGAAAATATCAGTTCCTAAAGCATCACGATAACATTTAACATTCCTAACCAAAATGTTATAGAGCATGGGTCTGAAGCTGAGTGATGCAGAGCTAAGCGCTATTCTGTCCGAGATAGACGTGACGTACCACGGGCAAATGGAAATACAGGACTACCTGCAGGTAGACGGGACACTGAAACTTGGGGATTTTGTCTGTGTCGTCATCGGGACTTATGTAGGCATTGCGTACAACTGTGCTATGTGGAACTTGTGTCCAAAATTTGCCGATTCTAAAAGACAATCCTTCTACATGTCGGCAGCGACGTTAGACGAAATCGTGCGACTTCATTTGACATGTCGCGCAACACGTAAAACGTTGCACGTTGTCAGTCTTATCAAGCGTAGTCGCGCGATTTCGTCAGGCGCCACTGCCAAAACGTGAAACTGAATCTCTGTCCCCTTGTGAATTTAGAACACAGTAAAAATACATACATTTCTCAACATAGCAAATTGTTCTGTCAGTTCGTGGGTGAATTGACGGTGGAAGAGATAATAAAAATAAAATAAGTAATATTAATCCTTGAAGTTCCAGACTTAGATAATTAAATCATCTATCTTACCTTGATTTTGAGGCAGTCATTTGAAGCCAAGTTCCACGGAGCACGGTATTCGCTTCTCATGTCAATGTTGCTTCATTTCCGAGCTTTTCCACAGGCGGGCGGCGAAGAAGTCTCCGGCGAACAATTGCACGAAATACTGAAAGAGATCGACACTAATATGAACGGCCAAGTCGAGCTCGACGAATACTTACAGGTCTATATTTGTTTTTGAAAGACCTTTGTGCTGGACCTAATTGAAGGCCTGTTTTTTATTCGCTGAATGAATTATTTTGCTGATTTTGACATGAACTAAGTAACAACGGGCATTTGTACAGCGGATACGCGCTTTCGCAATACTGTTATGTTTTGCTATGTATTTATGGGTACAAGCAAATTAATTGATTGATAGTAGGATGAGCCAAGGCTAAAAAAAAGATTTTGTTAATATACCTACCTACGTACTCATTTGAAATTATCTACGTTGCGCATCCCACCGACAAAGGCCTGATTTAAATTTTCTAATAAAATTTCTCTATTAATTACGCGCAATATTTTCTGGCAGTAAATGTTTAACGAAAATATTTTATGTATATGTAAACTGGCGTTATGGTTTATTATTCTATAGCACGCGTTTGTCGACTTCTTTATTCGTGATTTTATTTCTTGTTTGCTATGTTGCCTGCCGATATCTGTCACGTTCCATGTGTTTATGTAATATCAATAAACAAAGCATTTGCATGCAAAGTTTAAGTAACTATATGTGGTAAAAGTGGTAACACAGATAAACTTACTAACAATTTCCATTTTACGCGTACTAATCGAACGTGTTAATGTTAACACGCTGGCTAATTTTGTTTGTGAATAATAATTGTTTTATTTTATAATTAAACTTTTTCTATAGCACGCGTTTGTCGACTTCTTTACTCGTGATTTACTTTCTTGTTTGCTATGTTGCCTGCCGATATCTGTCACGTTGCATGTATTTATGTAATATTAATAAAGAAAGCATTTGCATGCAAAGTTTAAGTAAATATATTTATGTGGTAAAAGTGATAACTCAGAACTTACTAACAGTTTCCATTTTACGCGTACTACTTAATCGAACGATATTAACACGCTGGCTAATTTTGTTAGTGAATAATTATTGTTATATATTATAGCTAAACCTTTTTATAAAATGCTAAAGCCACTTATCTGTAAAGATAATCTTTTATTCCTATAATTCAATGCTGCAATTAGTTTATGATATTTTCTTATGTTGTTTTTTACTAATCTGATGATTTAAATTTGTCAATTTGTTTAGTTCGTACCTACTTAGAATTATAACTGCAACTTGCGAATCCTCCTGAGCTTAGGTACATTGTTTTATAATACATATTAGTCACATGCATACCATGTGCTTATTAATTACACCTTCCTGCTGCTGAAGCATCAAAAAGTGGAAGCGAGTTGAAGCTTCTACCTCTTAGGATGCTAAATACGGTATTTGACAACAGTAAAGATAGCCAATTAATAGAAATTACTAATATACTCGAAGACATTATTCTTAAAAACAAAAAAAAAATCTTTATTTTCAGACAACATGGTCCATAGATTGTTAGTAAACAAAAGAAAAAACCTTAATGACGTAACTTTTTTTTTTCCAAAAATCTAACGCTGTTTGACCATATAGAACATTGTGACTTCTTTCACTAGCACACTTCCCTACTTACTAACAGAGTGTTATCGACGTCTCATAAAATGTTGCTATCCTATAAGGTAGTTGCACCATGGATGGTCCGGTTCCTAAAATGGCCCACCTCTAAAAACTCGCAGTTATGGTTTTCCAAACGACTTGAAATTTCGTGAGCACATGCAAACGTGCATTTCAGTTTTTACCCAATCGCGCTGCATAAAAAGAATCTCACACACAATTTTGGGATGGGTTCAATATTTTATTAAATCAACTTAATAAAAAAATATATTTTACAATGCACTTGCTCTGAATGTGCCCCTTTATATGGTTGAACATAAACACGGGAAGAGCTCGATGCCAGCACTGGTACCGCGTGGTGGAGCGCGCCCGTGCGGAATGGATTTCAGTACAAAATTCCCGCATACTGTGCGGGAATGAGATTTCGTGAGTTCCTGACAATTAAAATTTCAACTTTTATGCATATTTTTTTTATTTCCTCGCATGATGCATTGTAAAATGTTGTATGATACACGTGCGGATATGTAATTCCCCACTTGTATCATAAATAACTAGGGTACGGACTGGCGGTGGCATGTTTAAGCATTAATTAAACGATTGTTTTAAATAATTAATAACGGGCCTTGTTAGGCGACCGGGTGCCTAAGATGGCCCACTAGCAACATTTTTTTTAAATTGTTTTTTTTCTGTCCTCGGGCAAATAACATAGTTATTATTTTGTTTGTTAAATAAATCATTAGCAGTCCTATGAATGGCTTTTCTTTATTAACCATACTGTAATTATTTTACAAGGCTTTGAAAATAAGGTGGGCCTTATTAGGCGACGGTACCTTACTATCAGTCAAATACCGTATTTAGGAAGTTGTAACTCTTTAAGACCCACATTAACCCTGAATATACCGGCAGATGATGTCGGCCGTCAAATCCGGTCACGTGGCGTATTCACGCTTTGCGCGCATGGCTGAGATGGAGGAGGAGAATCATGAGAAGGAAATGCTTAAGAAGATGATCACCGTCGACAGGAGCGGTGGCGGATTGTAAACACTCATCTCGTAAGTATACAAGAACTTACTGAATGATAGTAGTTTATGTGACTGTACATAATGAAGGGCATTAAATACGAGTGTGGGTTTATGAAACGAGCCGAAGGCGAGTTTCACAATAACATCACACGAGTATCTTAATGCCTAATTATGTATAGTTACATACACTACTTTATCTATCCACATATCATAAGCCTCCATGATGCATTCAGGAGCCGCATATTATGACCGGCATCACGGCATTGTATTCTGGCAGCTGTCATAGTTCTTTTTTAATTCAGAGACAAACTAGAGTCAGATCCAACTGTCATATCGTTCGATATCTTACTTACGTGCGACATTTGTCAAATTTGTATGCAAATTGACAATTCATTTCGAACTAAACGTCATCTCGACTGATATTAGAATAGAGGTTAAATCAAATTTCTTTGTTTTTGAGACGTTCGAAATTTGAATGAAATAATATTATCGAAATCGATGTTATTATTTAGCAATAATAACATTTACACAGATAAGAAATTTGTTCTAACAAAACAGTCTACTTTTATGGTGGTCATAATGTGCGGTTCTTGAACGCATCATGGAGGGTTTATGATATTTGGATAGATAAAATAATTTATTCGTGACAAATTTGACGAAAAAAAAAAGACATATAGGTATAAATAAAACTAAAAAACTATTCAATTAAAACTTAAAATACTATATGGTCTATAATTATAATAAGCAGTTTGTCACGAAATGGTCTCGTCTCAGCATAACTGGTATGTGTATTTAAAACTAGCTGTCCTTATTGCAAATAACGCAGGAATAAACGTCCAATCTATGTAAAGGTGAAATATTTTTTTTTAATCTGTTGTTGTTATTGTTACGGAGATTACCCCCTGGGTCAATCAACTATTTCTTGTTGCTCATTGCCATGGTTACGTCTCCTGGGTCACTCTTTAAAACTATTATTTTATGGGGTTTAAATCCAATAAACACGTGTTTTTGTCATATTGTTAAACCCATTCCATGGTGGGGCATCTCCTTAGCATGATAGGAGTCCAGTTTATAGTATTTTTTCTAAGAAAGTCTGTCACTGTTGTCTCTTGGCTATTACCGGGACAGAATAACAACAAGAAAAAGTTGATTGACACCCCCTACATAAAAACTTACAATCTCATAGACTAACTTTTATCTCTCAGAGTATATTTGAAGGGTCCACGAACATGTCTAGTCACTTTTTTTCAAAATGTGATTTTAATGTCACGTAATAGTTCATAACGAGCTCAACATCATCATCATCATCACTTAAGAGCCTTGCTCTTGTCGGTGGAGTAACCGCCACTTTTCTCTGTTCATTGCCAGAGCTCAACATATTGACATTAAAATCTCATTAAAAATGTGACTAGACATGTTCTTTTCGTGGAGCCTTCATTTGCTTTTCAATTCTAGCAAGCGTAGGTCTATTATAAATATGGCTCTTCCAAAGAAACTTACCCTCCATTTCAGCTGGGAGTCAGACTATCTCCATACTAAATTTCTAAATCAGTTTAGCGGCTCACAGTGTTTTATAGAAGCCGAAAAAGTGACATCCCCGTTTTATTACAAATTACTGTAGTTTAGATCATTACAAATGTGAGACTTAAACTGCCGCGTTTCTAATATGCGTAGTTTTTGAGAAATACATTTTTGAAAATCTTGTTTCTAACACCTAAGAATTACGAAAAACATTTATATATTGCAAATTATTAATTAAACTTATCTGTTGTTTAAAGTGTTGGACAAACCCTTCAAAGACATACATTTAGAGGCAATTACGACCTTTCTAGGTACATTTGTTGCAAAGATATTAATGATTTTATTGATTTTGGTTTTTATTTTTTTTCTTGTATGTTCCGCCGTAGTAGGACGTGATATTTGTATGACAGCTTTATTATTATGTCTTCTATCTACCCTATTTTTTACAAGACCTAATTCCATGGAACATTCAAGTAATCACCTAAACTCTGTATATCCGGTTTATCCGGCCACTAGGGTTGACACTTCGGTATTTTGAATTTTATGCGCCGTTTTTTCGGGAATCCTATTATTTATGGTTTTCTTGGATCGCCAAAGCCTAAAAAAGAATTACTGAGATCTTCGATATTTGATTTTGATGTTCGTAAAACATGTAAGTGTTAAGTATTGTTTTTTTTTTATTTAATACAGAAGAAAGAGCTATTGTCTGTTTTTTTTTTAATTACGTGTAATTTCCCTGATAACTGTTTTGTTTTATGAGTATCGTATTTGCTTTTTAAAATAATATATTATGTAAGGGTGATCACGTAACGTTTCAAACGCGCGTTAGGACAACGCAACTGTATTTTTTCCATATAAAAACTGACAGTTAGATTTACCTAACGTACAGTCAGCATCAAAAGAAGCTACGTAATTGAAGACGTCAAAGCTTTTATTCCCTTTTAATAAAGACTTTTGACATCTGCGTTTGCGTGGCTACTTTTGATGCTGACTGTACGTACATACAATGCGTTAAGTGATCGACCTGCTGGTCAGAAACTTGTTTTATTAGTTTCGCCAAGAGCTGAAACTTGCACAAATAATTATTTCCTAGTATTTTGTAAATTACTTGTAATTTCAAATTTAAGGGAAGTAATAATCACGAAATACGTACTGATTTTGCTTTTTAAAATTTAAATGTATGATACCCGGTCAGAAACTTGTTTTATTAAATTCGCCAAGAACTGAAACTCGCACAAATTTTCGATGAAACGCTACATGTGACTTGGAAAGGAGTCTACCATGAGGTGGTAGATGGGGCAGAGAGCCTGGAAGTAGAAGAAGACATTCAATGACTTGTCATGCTTCTTGTGTTGATTTGTCTTGTAATGGTCCTTGAGCGTAAGAGCGTACATATTTTTCGACTGTACAAAGAGCAAACTACAAAAATGTACAGGCATATAATCTTATTACATATGTATTACCTTATTATTAACTTTGTTACAAAAAATCACTCAATAAAACACTAGGTAATTGAGATGGGCAATATAACCAAATTCTTAATAGGTAAGAAATAATTACTGAATCTTAAAAAACTAATTATTTAATATGTGTAGGTTCCTAATAATGTTTTCTTTCACCACCCTTAAAAGTGCTATACCGTGTATACTATGTTAATTTTATATCCAGGAAATCCGGATACTGGTAGTGGCAGCCCTGACCGAAAATTTTAATTGACTGTAGATTAAATGTTCCATGGAATTAGGACTTGTAAAAATTAGGGTAGATAGAAGACATAATAATGAACCTATCATACAAATATCGCGTCCTACTACGGCGGAACATAGAAGAAAAAAAATAAAAACCAAGATCTATAAAATCATTATTATCTTTGTAAAAAATGTACCTATAGAGAAGTCGTAATTGACTCTAAATGTATATATTTGAAGGGATTATCCAACATTTTGAACAACAGTTAAGTTTATTAAATAATTTGCAATTTATAAATGTTTTTCGTAATATCCGGGTGTCAGAAACAAGATTTTCAAAAATTGTATTTCTCAAAAACTACGCATATAAGAAACGCGGGAGTTTTAGTCTCACATTTGTAATGATCTAAACTACAGTAATTTGTAATAAAACGGGGATGTCACTTTTTTGGCTTCTGTAAAACACTGTGCGGCTTAAGCGTGAATAGGTAACAGACAAACAAATAGACACAGTTACTTTTGCATTGATATAAGTATTCAGCAATGTAGGTAGTTGTGTCCACTAAAAGCGCCAGCACATCGCAGCGTTATTTGCTTGTGAAAAGTAGCAGTAACATCTAACAGAATATCGTGTCTTGTTTCAGAACCAAGGTGCCTTGATGAGTATTATATACGAGTATTTGATGCTCCGGCCGACGCATGCACTGTACCCTTTAGATTTAGTACTTTGTTAAACCAACACAAACTAATTTATATTTACCATATATATTGCATTATCCTGAAGCATTTGCACGGATCATTAATTAGGTAGGTACTTACACAAATGTTGTTTAAATGCTGGTCACTCACAATCACATAAATACGGCCCTGTATCCCTTTTGTTTTTAGGTATATATGAAGGAAAGATGAAACAAACAAATAACATATTTTGAAAACTTGGCTGTGTGAGTGACTAAATAGTCTTAGTTATATTTACAAAAAGACAGTAGTTGTAGCTGTAGGCCTTTAGAATGTTATTTATATTTCTTTCGGATTTTTTCAGTGTTTTCAAGCATATGTTTAAATATATTAAATTTTGAGCAATATACTATGATACGAACCATTGTACTAGGTAAAGTACTCTAGTAAGTAACAAAACCAATCTCAATTAAATAAAAACATGTTATCAAATAGAATTATATTTTTATTGACATGCTGTTATTTTGTAAAGTTTTACTTTACGGCAATATACCGTTTATTTTATACATTTTATAGTCATATACATGCAATTACGAATATTATGTTGTATTTTACATAGCCGAGAAATAACTTATGAATTAGTATACTAAAATATGTTAAGTTAAAAACAATTCGAAGATCTTTATGTACCTTTACCTAATATAATTAATTCTGAAATTTAATAAATTAATTTTGAATCAAATCTTTTGGTGTAAACTTATTTATTGACCTTACCTCTCTCTCTTCCTAGCTAGGTATACAGGGAGTATTATTCAAACGGGGCAGTGAGGGAAAATCCGAAACTATAAGAGATACGGAAATTTGCTCTTAGGAGTCACCAGACCGATTTTAGAAAAAATAAAAACTACATTCAAAGATTTTCGAAAAAGCCGACACGGCCGGGAATCGAACCCAGTCAAATCTGTCTAAAAATCAGACTTCGTTTTTTTACGTAAATGTATTGTGCTATTTTAGGATCAGAAGGAACCTGTTATACATTTCGGTCAAAGTACACAAAATCCCATTCTTCATATCTCAGAAGTTCTGCTCGTGCTGACACTGCACGGTACTTATTCAACCTGGAATTCCTATTGGCCACTCTGGGAAAGTTCCCTGGGTCTCGACATCGCCACTGCACGGATGACTAGCAATTTTGGGTTATAAAAGAAATGTTGTAAAGTAGAACTATGTATGGAGTCACGTAGTCAACTCACCGTTTTGAATTGGTCGAATTGAAGCACACCCCACCACAGTCTTCAATTACTTAGGTATCTGCTACATCTAAAAGGATTTTTGTGGAATTCATGCCGAGCAGCACGCACGCATGCTGATTAAAATAAGGTCACAAGAAACACAATCACAATTAACTTAGCATGCGCATAACAGTAACAATACAAAGCAAAATATCAGTAGATTATCTGGACTAGTATACTGTATATCATTTTATGAAAATAAATATCAACCAAAAAATGCCAAGATGACGTCAGTGACATGACATTGGCCCATAAACAATATAAAATTGCTAATGAACGAATGATGAATCGATTTCCGTTCTATTTGAAAGTAACGAACAACGATAAAATAATGTGCATGTAAAATATACAGTGTGCGCCTATGTAACCAGGGCGGCCAATCTTAGTACTAGGTGCGCGGTAATGACAGCATAATAAGTTTACTAGAGGCCAACTAGAGGCTGTCAAGGTATTTCGAAATTCGCCGTATTGTCATAAGACATCAGTAGCCTAGGGGTGTAGACGTCGGTATTTGGAGTCGGTGAGCCGGGGTTCAAACCCTGCCACCGACGCACTTTTTGTATGTTTTAACATTCAAGTGGAGTATTTCAACTAACGATACTAGATGGCGCATCAATTACAGGGTTACCGTTTTTAGGCCTAGAGATTGTTCTCTATTTCAGTATATAACAAAGTACTTTGTGTATGTAACGTGCACAAACAATTTGGGATGGAATAAGACACGATTTTCCAGGTGATATTGTTTGACAGAAAGTATCATAATTCGTATTTCGTACTTTTCCATTATAACAACAAAACAATATTGATGCATTTAAGGACATCTAACGCCCTCACAATAAACTAATTTCTATCACTCTTACATCAAAATCGCCAACGGTAAATTCTAGCTGCTCCGACTAGCACATGTTCTACGTTGAAGCATGATCTAAGCATTTACACTGTGTCTGAACTAGATGGCGCTGTAGCAAGGAGTTTTTAAATAGACGTTTACAAGGTTACTTTACAATTTTGAGTAATCACTCCAGTCTAAATAAATAATAAAATTAATGGTATTAATAAAAAAAATGTCACGGAATGTTAATTTTAATTTTTTTTAGGCACATCAAAAGTTATTAAAGTATTTTTTTACTACTATGATAAATTTCTAATGTTATATGTTTTTATCAAATAGATTTTTGTGTTAATTATTTTTACAGATGTCATAATTTCCTTCAAATAAATTGGCGGGAAAAAGTTATGGTGACGCGTGGGCTGCGCGACGTAGGGCGGCGGTTACGCCCCCGCGGCGCGCTGTTGCGGGCGGGCGGTGGGTGGGAGCATCTTTTGCGTTCCTCTGCGAATTTTAAATAATGAACAAAGAAAGGGGGCCGCTCCATAGCGTGAAGAGATGAGGGATTGATTGATAGGCAAACAATAGTATTAGGGAGGCTGGCGTGATCATGAGGAAGATCAGTGGTTTGCTAAGTGTGACTATTTTCAGGCTTGATTGATGACGGTTTCTTTGCCGAAGGCAACGAATATTTATTGTATTGATCTGATAAATTAAACTACTACGGATCTGTTCTCTGCAACCTAGTAAAGTGTTAATTAAACACCTATAGATATGTAGTTTATCTGCGGATTTTGGTACATAAACACCAGTTATTTAAAATAATAGAAATAAAATAAATTTCCATATATTGATTTTTGTTTAATGTTGTAACAATATTAAATCCCAGGTGCTAATCTTCTAATATTTCAAAGCAAAATAAAATTTGACCCGAAAACCATCGTGAACGTAGTTTTGTTTTAGTTAAACTACCAATTATTAGTATTTACCTAATTGAATTGATTCACCAGCTCTGTCATATGATTTATTCAAAATATAAATACCTACCTACGTAAGATCCAAAGTGAGAAACTGGAGTTGCAAGCGTCCATAGGCTACGGTAACCGTTTACCATCAGCGCTTTTTTGGCACTGACGTGATATAAAAAAAACATTAACTTATACGACTTTAAGTATACTTAGGACCTACTTAAGTATGTCCGTGAAATATAGATACTTATATTAGGTAAGGGAACTTTCTAGTACCTAAGTGACGAAAATAGACCTAATGCTGCATAAGTCACGAAAGTGGAAATAAGATAGAGTCATATACCCCCTTGTCATATATACCTTTACAGCTACTTTCTTCTGCTTGATTAATGATCAGTTACATTGTGTGAATTGAAGAAAAATAATAATTGTTCAACCATCAGTTTATTTTATTGCGTTATAAATGGTGTTGCAACAAGCTGTTTTTTTTTAAATTTGCTGCTCTTCTCATGGCTCATCTTTCATTAGCCAGACTCTATTTAGTATCAAGCATTGTTAGGTATCTAGATACCTCTACACCGTACCGAAAGCCACACTATTTTGACCAGCCACCTTTAAAACTGACGATGCACCGAAAAAGATGCTATTTAAATTTCTGTTAATTATTTTTAATTTAACTGCATTCAAACATTCACATCGTTAAAGCTTCATCTATATAAGTAAGATACAAAAATAAAACACCACATCACAATACATAATATTAAAATAATCCCCTCCAAATGTGTGAGACCATTACCAATTAGATAGGTGTGTATAGAACAGTCGTCGCCTCGTAGGAAAAATAAAAGGTCGCTACTCCGGATGCAAGCACCATGATTAATCGCACCGTGCGTCGAACAAGACACTTAAGAGGGCTCGTTGCGGTGAGCTTGCGCTTGCACTTCCTTAACTTACCTGCCCTAAGGATAAATGGGCTTATTGACACTTCCTAATCCTATATGTTTAGAAGGTTAATATTTTAATTAGTTCGAGATGCAGCGTGAGAGCTAGGGCGTGTCCGGGTACGGGGGGCGGGTGGCGCGGGCGGTCCGGACCGCCCACCGTCACTTCCACTTCCGCTAGCACGTAAGCCTACCGGACATCCAGCTACCCCTCAGGTGGTTGATAATGATGCAGCGATCATTTGACCATAGCCCGGAATACACGATGCTGATCGTGATCATGTACCAGGACTTTTTTCTGATGGATCCATCAGCGCTTGGCAATGTCATCCCCATTATCTAGTGAGTAGTCCCTATCTATAAGTATTTTTGTTCTGTAGAACAGTTAGTTCGAGATGAAAGGACATAGGATTTACCTATTTTATCCAAGGACAGGTATAAGAATACTCGGTATCTATGGTACTATGGTAGAGCTCTGCATTTTTGTTCGACATTTCGGGAAAATCGGTCGGTTGGTAGATATTTAATGTTTCAGAGAGAGTTGATCGAACGAAAGGGCATGATGATTAAATATTGGATTATTATTAGAGAGACAAATACCTAGAGACGATTCCAACCAAACGTAATGTAAAATATAAGCTCGTTTTGCACATTACCTAGTGGTATATACCCAGGTGACTTGAGGGATGTCGTTTGGCTATCATGCATGATCTGCCGTGGTTAGGTTCTCGAACGACAATATTAGGTGCGTTGGCGTTGCTAAACCAAGAGTGATTTGACGTGGAGGACAGGTTTGTCACACTAAGCAGGTAGGTATCTAGTATTAAAGTTGCCTATTGTATAGGCAACGATATCTATAAGCAGATTATTGCAATACAACATATCAACGAATCAATCACATATCAACGAGGTGCCTCTATTTAATAATGGTAGGTCATTATTAAATAGAGGCACCTCGTTGATATGTGATTGATTCGGTTTGCAGTAGCGAGTAAGTTGTTATCAATTTGATAGATAAGATATTTCCTACGCCGAAGACAACTATAAATCACTAAAATGTTTTCAAAAAAGTGTCTATAGATAGGTAGGTAGAAAGGAGTGGTTTTAAGTCAACATGTTTCAATACTAATTCAGAAATAGTCGTTTCAACTATAACAGCACACATCAATTCTCCTGTAAGGAGGGATATGCAAGAAGCCAAAATCCCATCAGAGACGACTAGGAGAGCCAACCCCAAATAATGGGAACAGGACAAGGAAAAGAAGAAGAGACTTTTATACCCAGGTGTGTTGGGTATAGTTGCCTTTAGTTGATAGTTCTGTTAACACCTTTAAATGTTCAGAAGTTGGTAAGATAAATAACTATGTAAATTCTGTAATATGTAGGTAGGGACATGAGGAACATCAATTTTTTTTTTTTTTCGTTTATTTATCCAATATAATTATAAACTATTTACAAATTATTCGAACAGTTTACTTCCTAGAGCCTTTAATTACATTATTGTTACATCTATCTGAATTTTGCATGCTAAATTAGGGGAGAGGAGTTGAATCTTCATGAATTCAATCTCTCTCTAAGGATTTTAAATTCAGGAGAGCGCCATAGGTAACTGATATCTAGCTAGAGCACCTTTTCTGCTGGTCACGCCAAAAGACATCACTATGGTATCTAGTCTTTCGCGAATTGTGTAGGTACCAATCTGTCAGAGAAAACGGCATTATTGAAATAGGTATGAAGGAATAATTTCACGCTTACAACCTCGAAAGGAAACTATCAATCTTGATTACGATCTTTCGAGATAAAGTTAGGCGCGCAGAAACCCGTTCTGTGGGTTGTCCTTTTCGAAACCCACCGCAAGAGTATGAATGAAATTAATGTTCTTTAGCGGTTGGCATTTGATATTGGAAATGGCGTAAGAGGCTTAAAATGTAATTCGTTAGGTGCTCTATTTTAGCATTGCCCTATTAACGTACTTAGTATTAATGCCAGAATGAATGGAGGAAGACGAAAAACAGGAACTATTAATTACAACTCATTAAATAATTTGTTAGTGCAAACAGCGTCACGTCATGCTCCTGTTGCATGAAATACCACGACGCGTCGCATCCAAGTGCCTACACCCATAATAGAACTACGTAAAATTAACAACGGGTTATAATTTTAAAACCTCCAGCTATGCGCCTTATCTCACTGCGATAGGATTTATTTTTGGATGACAGCTCTACGAAGTCGGTAATCGTTGTCCGAGATATTCTTTTCATGGTAAAATGAGTCTTGGCTATATTGCTTTAAGGTCAAAAACATTTTTTTGCGGCTGCAGATAATTAAGCCGCACACGTTCTCTCGGGGCGGCTGCTCATTCGTGCATAATGGACTCGGGGCGACGCGGCTGATGCTTGACAAAATGTGGCGCGACTTTCACTCTCGTTTCCAACTAGTTTGAGACTACCAGACATTGGACAACTCAAAATAACAACGAATCATATTTGCAAAATGATATGTTTACTCCATGCTCCGTGGGCTCATTTAGATAACTTTCTAATTAACATTCTGCTAATTATTACTTTCAGGGGTATCTATCTACCAATGTCCGTTAGTAATCATGTATGCAAAGTATTTCTAGACCATCAGCTTAAGCAATACAGGCAAAACATGGCACTATTTAATACCTAATTAACAACAGATAACTACTCAGGAGTTAACCTGTTGTTATCATTCCTTAATTTGGTTACACTTGTGTCTCATCCAGATTGCACAGGTAATTATGTACCTACTTCATTTTTAGGGCAAAATAATGAGGGGACAAGAAGTATTGCTACCTATATCATTCGAGTTGGCAAGCCACTCATGTCGAGAGAATTCGATTGAACACGATAAAAGTTACTCAAACATGAGTATGTCGTAATGTGAATTACAGCGTGGAGTCATGTGAACAAAGCCTTTTAAATGAACCAGAGTACCTCGTGTACTCTTATCGTTTGTTTACAGACCACGTCTCGTTACCAGACACGGCTCGCGCGCCAAGCGGTACGACATGTGTGCATTTTTTGCCCGCCCAAGGAGGCCGCGGGCGCGAGGTTATACACCCATTATTACGTCCTTCCTACTTTCAATTATTATTATCGGGCGGCGGCGCCGCACCCGCGACGGGGAGGAGGAGAGAGGCGCAGCTGCTGCCTACCAATAATCGAGACCTGTCCTCGATAGAAAAGGACAGAGATAACGGGATAAACTCATAAAATAGCACTTTTGGTACGATTGAAAGATATGACACACTTTTCAGGTATGAAAAAACAAAGAAACATACTTATTGAAGACTTTCGGCAACTTTTTCGAGGTCAAGAAATAACTTAGTCTTTGAAAACCATTTAAAACTGAAACAAATCCGACCGCGATGGGAGGCGGATCTCCGAAGTTTGCCGAGCGGTTTCGCCTATGCTCGTCAGTACGCGCGCCGCAGTTTGGCGGCCGGTCGTGAGGATGGTACGTTCCGCTCGCGAACAAAGAAAAATATTATTTTGCAAGTGTCAAGTGGATAATGTCGTCTGAGCCTTCTAAAGCGCAGGTGGAATACATAAACGAGGATAAAACCGGCAAGGTAAATTGTTCGATGTGAAAGGACGTCGTATTATTGTGTAACAAAACGGACGCCAGCGGGCAGCGGTCTCGTGTTGGCGCAGGGGGAGGGCGGGGCGAGTGCGGCCCCTGGCGTGTGGGGCCCGCCAGGCCACACGCAGGAGGTTGTGACCGCTTTGCAAGCAACTCCCTTGCCGAAATAGCATCCGCGTCCTCCTCCAGTTCCGCTTCCCACCCATTTATTATTCAACACTAACAATAGCAAACTCTAGTAACGAGATAGAGTACTGCACATCTGTCAATAGAATTAACACTTTATTGTACTCACTCTTGCTAAGAAGGTCGCCGATGTCGCCATTTTTAAACCAAGAAACTACATTGATGTATTTAAAAATAATTCTTTTTTTAGTTTAGAAACACCTTCCTAGTAATTCTGAACATAGGGATATTAAATGGTCATATTCAATATGTCTCAGATAACTTGTTTAACAACTGCATAAAATCAGTCACGCGATTTGAGGTGGGTGGATCAAAGGGCGGCGGCGACCTTGCGTGCGACGACTCCCGGCACTCGTTAGGAAAAGGCGTGTCGATTTCAACTACTACGCTGTATACACTGAACTGAACAGCCGGAACTTTTAAACTTCCTTGAAGTATCTCTAAAACTTAGTTCGTGACTTCAATGCACAACCATGTCGTGTCGGTCGCACGTACCACCGTTGCTCTGTGAAAGTTTATTTCCAAGAATGCGCATTAAAACCGGAAGTAGTTAGATGAACTTTAAGTAAAAAGAATGATTGAATGATTTGTCTATGATAATTGCCTTTTTCCATCAATTTTGATTAAGATTTTTCATAATCTGTGACAGGTTGATTGTCATATTTGGACGCGATAGTCGCGATATCTTGTTCAAAATCTTCACCCGCCAAGATTGTTTATAAACTCGCTTACATACATGGTGTCATCAATATTTTGAGAATGGTTGCAGCCCCAGTTCTGCCATACACAGTAAGTTATTTTACGGGAAACTACGCATTCTTGTTTGTTTCGTGTGTTATTAAAAGCCGTTATAAGAAAAGATAGAACGCCGTATTATAAAGGGCTCCCGGTGGCATTTTCCCCCTTTCATTCACGCCTTGTAGCATCTATTGTGCTCGATCGTCCATCTGTATAGCGATTTATATGGATATTCGATACTCCCTTTCGAGATAGTGTTCGTGCAAAGTTCTAAAATAACGAAGCCTGTTTTGCTGGCAAATTGGTACCAATTAGTTGTACTTCATTATTTAACATGAGTACGTACAGGCAGTTAATCTATTTAGGTACCTTGAAAATATATGCAAAAACTCTACACTTGCTATTAAAAATCTAATCCAAGTCCAACCTAATAAGGAATTCTGGTCTGAGGTTTTATTGAATACAATGGGCACTCTAGAGGCTATATACACTTGGGACTAAAATTGTTTACAACAATACTGGCCAAACAAATAAATTATACATTTGTACAGGTATTCCTTGAAGAATATTCTTTATTTGAACTGAATCTGTAATTATTTCATAAAGTATTTAATATCTTATAAAAGACTAACCAGAAAGAATATGTTTAGCCAGACTTCAAGCCAAGTTAACATTATTGAAACTCCATGAAATTAAAAAAAACCTGACAACTGATCTGATCACTATGATGTAAATAAATAAACAAAATGCTTTCAAACATCCATAATAGCAGTGTGATTCAAAAAGATGGGTAAACAATTATTATTATAATCATAGACTGCTTACTAGAAACTTCTACAAGGCTCCACACACTATGAAACCAGTCCATGCTTCCTTCCTTTTCCCATTATCTGTCTTATCTATTTATAGACTAGCTGTATTGCCGGAGCTATGGGATAAAATATAGCCTACTACTAGCTTCTACCCGTGACTCCGTCCGTGTGGAACTTGTTTATATCATAACACCATACAAACTTTCAGCTCCTAAGGGGATGATTTCTGGGATGAAAACTATCCTATTCCTTTCCCAGCGCTCAAATGATCTCTATACCAAATAGCATCTAAATCGGTTTAAGCGTGAAGAGGTAAAAAACAGACAGACAGATAGACTGACAGACACACTTATACATTTATAATATTAGTATGGATATCTGTCTTTAAAATTGGAAATAATTCTTATAATTGGACAAGTAGTTCCACATACAAACTTACGAACTTACATTACACAACTTTACCCCTCCACTAGTAATATAGGTAGCAGTGGCGGAGTGCCCATACAAGCCTGATGCTTAAAATGTCTTACTATAATATTATTTAGCTCGTAAATCATCCAAAAACAGCCCTTTTTGCTCTGGGTTGTCCAGTGAAAATTCTCACGCGCCGTGATAGGTAATGGATGTGTGTCATTTTCTAGTTGATTTAATATTAGTCATCACGGAAACAGATGACATGCAGATGTACAACTTTCTAAACATTTGAATAAACACATATTTGAATATTCATGAAAAATACAACCCTTCAACATCATCACCTTTACTCCTAATACGATTTTTTTTGGTATTGCGTTATAGTCCTCGTGCTGGCCTGCTGTGGAGACTCCGCTATAACTGAGCATTTCTTTGCACTTAGTTTTCCTCACAATGTGTTGCAAAATGTTGCTCAAAACGGTATTTTGTTTTAATTATTGGCTCCAATTTTAATGGCTGTTCACTTAAGTAATGAATATGTAAATTAAATTACCAGCCCAACTTTGCCTGTTATTTTACTTAATTAAAATTCACAAAATGTACACTGCCATCACAATGCACAGTGTAGTACAATGAGCCAACGTGAAGGCATCATCAAAGGAGTTCTAAGGAACAGTCACGTCTATAAATATCTATACGTTTAGGAACATTATGTCAGTGGAATAAAGTTGAAAATAGGATACTTATTTTTAAAGCTGACCATACAGGTATAGTGAACCATTTCCACTGGCCAGGTGAAACTCAATCTTATGTCAATGTCATAAAGACTGATGGGTAAAATCTTTTCATACATTGTCAGTACAATGTTTATGATGACAACTGCATTTGAGAATTCATGCTGTCATTATTACCAGTGACTGACATTGGTTGAATCAAGAAAGCATCCTATGCAACTAAACTTGTTTTGAAATGGCTGATTTGGCCCAAATTAAATCTATTATATTATTTATGTTACGCCCAATATAACAGACTTAATTTGGGTGGTATGGTTTGTTTGCCACAACACAACCTCATATTAAACTCCCATAAGCTTATTCTTGTACCTCATTGCTATAGTTACATCTCCTTGACTGCTCTTCCAACAATAAGTTATCTTTTAAGCACATTAGGGCACTATTATATAATAATTTTACTCATGTTTTTTAAAATGTTGAAAAGCCAATTAATATAGTCTTGCCTACATTCATCTATGATTATAGTATGGGTCTCAAGTAAAAGTGACTACTTTACTTTACTATAAGGGTCCTAATTAGCCTCTTAATTGACGGAAAGGTTGCAAAAAATTGTATCGCAATTAGAACCTTTACACTTAGGTAAATCGGTCGTTATTTGAATGGGTTAGTTTATGCAAATGATCCATTCTGTATAAGGATACACTTAGAATAGAAATCGTCCTTACTGACATCAATAAGTGCTGTTTGTTTTTTTGGAGCAACACATTTTTGTCTGTTTCCTGTGTTCTATTTCATTATCATCATCACATCAGCCGAAAGACGTCCACTGCTGGACATAGGCCTCCCCCAAAGAGTGCCATAATGATCGGTCCTGCGCCACCCGCATCCAGCGGACTCCCGCGACCTTTACCAGGTCATCAGTCCACCCACGCCGCTATGTTCTATTTGTTAATGATCCTTTTTTTCTGTTTTAACGCTTAGATACAGTATACATCTCTATAAGAACATTAGAATAATTATTAATTGTATTTCGATGCTCAGAGACATTATACATCTCTGGGGTACTTAATTAATATCATAAACTTATTGTTAATTCTGATACAGACCTTATGAAAATGAAAAATGAAAAAATGAAAATGAAAAATAGTTTATTCAGTAACTTAACGTAGCTTAACTAAATACAGGTTGGTGTCTCTTTTTAAGTATCGAGATACCTGTGTCAAGAGACACCGCTCTTCCATAGTGTAACTTTAAACGTACAGAAGTGCACAGAACATGTTTAAATAATAATATAATATAAGAGGAGTAAATCTCCTAAAACTAATACTAATTGTTTAAATTATATCGAATGTATTTGATAATATTTTACAATTTTGGATGTTTTTAGTTTTCATTTAGTGACATTTAGTTTGTTAACCATTTAGGTACTAATTGTTTAAAATCTGCAATTTTAAAATGATTATTGTGTAAGATTATTAATATTATATTGTAGAATACCATTTGACATGTAAAAGTGCCCTTGTGGCCTATTTGCAGAATAAATAATTGATTTTGATTTTGTTAGCAATGATTACCCAGGTTTTTTTTAGGGATATTTGTATGATCTTTTGGGAGTATCCTCTATTAAATTGCTGCTGACGCGGTTAGCTTGTCAGATTTGATTTTTTTTGTTCATTTTCATTACTGCTTTTTTTTTAAATATAAGTATTCTTCCGCTTACAAATTTATCAAATAAGCTTCCATATTTTGAATATTACTAATATTTCCCTATTCATTGTAGCTTACCATCCAGGATATACTTTGGTGGGTTATTTATACATCTTTTTGCACCTAGCTGTAAGTTCTTTTCAAGCTTTCTATACAAGGGTTGTACTCTAAAGATGAAAAAAAAGAAGTTTATTGTATTTATTCAAGCTTTGGAGTAGAGCCCAGCTGTAGTAATCATTATCTTATAAGGTTATCTATACAATCCAGGTATGTATAATAAAAAATAATATGAATAAATGAATAACAAGTTTCAAATGTAAAAAAATCCTGTAGATGAGAAACTTGGACAGAGATGAGGGATATAGTCCAAATAGGTGGTGTGTCTAAATGACCGCACGGTGCCAGTGCCTCTATCATCTATACCAACCTTTTAGCAACCAAGGGCCATGTAGGAGCTAAAAAAACAATACGTGGCCCGCACTTCTTAATTATTTGTGACTTTAGCAGGCAATTCCAAAATTCTGAATTCAACGACTTTTACGCACAGAATAGTCAGGGAGGCTCGCGGGCCGCAAGCAAGGGCCTCGCGGGCTGTTGCCGACCGCTGATCTATACTATACTCTGATCTTTAACCCATTCACTGCTTATGATGCTATATCGCTACAGAGCTCTACGCTGACTTCGCCAAATACATCTTTAACCTTTTCGAAGTTCTGTCAAAGAGAAAAGTTGTCAACCACACGCCAAGTCAATAAGACATTTAGTGCGGAGTTATATATATATACGTCGTTGGCGTCGAAAAGGTTAAAGCTACGAACGACCACTGGTGGATGCCCTTAAGGCCGAAACGCACAGACAGCGGTGGCGGTGCGGCGCGGAAGCGGTACCGGTTGTAATGTTCGAGCTGATATGAAAAGGTCCGCACAGAATACCGCGCCGCGCCGCGTCCCGCCGCGGTATTCTGTGCGGACCCTTGCGCATTAGTTCGAACATTACCACCGGTACCGCCTCCGCACCGCACCGCGCCGCATCGCCACCGCTTTCAGCGCGTTTCAGCCTTTACTAAGACATGTGCCAACTATGAACTACACTCTACACTGTAACAACATGAATGTAATAATGAATACTAATATTAAGGATTGTGTTGTTGTATCAGGAGGGCAGCGGCACACAGTCGCCCCTAGCGCTGCTGGCCGCGACTTGCAGCCGCCTCGGCGCCGCCACCATGGGGCCCGAACAACAAGAAAAGGAGCAACAGCACTTCAGTAAGTATACTGACACAACAAACAACACTTGAAACACGGACATTCAAAGCCCTGTCAGTCGTCCCTGACGCTTCTATGATAATACTGCAAGGTCGCAATACAAACACACACAGACACAGAAACACACACGGTTCAGTGGTCCCTAGCGCTGTTGGCCGCGACTTGCAGTCGCCTCGGCGCCGCCACCATGGGGCCCGAACAACAAGAAAAGGACCAACAGCACTTCAGTAAGTATACTGACACAACAAACAACACTTGAAACACGGATATTCAAAGCCCTGTCAGTCGTCCCTGACGCTTCTATGATAATACTGCAAGGTCGCAAACACACACAGACACAGAAACACACACGGTTCAGTGGTCCCTAGCGCTGTTGGCCGCGACTTGCAGTCGCCTCGGCGCCGCCACCATGGGGCCCGAACAACAAGAAAAGGACCAACAGCACTTCAGTAAGTATACTGACACAACAAACAACACTTGAAACACGGACATTCAAAGCCCTGTCAGTCGTCCCTGACGCTTCTATGATAATACTGCAAGGTCGCAAACACACACAGACACAGAAACACACACGGTTCAGTGGTCCCTAGCGCTGTTGGCCGCGACTTGCAGTCGCCTCGGCGCCGCCACCATGGGGCCCGAACAACAAGAAAAGGAGCAACAGCACTTCAGTAAGTATACTGACACATACAGACCAACACATTCAAGGCCCTGTTAGGCGCCCTTTTGTAATTTATTTAATCGTATGGCATACATTATTTTGAGTTTGTCACTTTTTAGTACCACCCAGGGGACACGTGCAGGGTTGTGGTAAGTAGCTCCTGCGGACGCAAGTGACAGTTGTCCCCCCTTTGTCAAGTGAGTGGGCGGGCAACTCGACTGTTAGAGGTTCTTAAGCCGCTCGAAGGCCACTAACTCGGCTTAACGACTACTGTCATAGACAGCAGCCGGGATCAACTGCTTAGCGTGCCTTCCAAAGCATGGAAGCGCTCATTTATAGTAACCACTCAAACTTTTGTAATGCTGCTAAGTGACACAGATACTGAAACACGTAAACACAAAGACACGAAGAGCTCAGTCGACCCTAGAGCAGTTGCCTTTAACGCTTCAATGATAATACCGCTGAGTCGCAACACAAACACATACGCAGAGACAGAAACATACACAGGGTTCAGTCGCCCCTAGCGCTGCGCGCCTCGGCGCATCCACCATGAGGCCTCAACAGCAGGCCCCGTAGCATGGATGGCGTTATCACGCGATAAGTGACAGGATAAGCGCGTCGTCTCGTTCTATCGAACGGTGTCAACCAGGGACGGATGCTCTATCTTGTCACTTATCGCGTGATAAGGCCATCCATGCTACGGGGCCAGGAGTAAAACTAGTGCCTACGCCAAATCTTGGGATTAAGGGCACAACCGGGAAAAAGCTAAGAGGATGATGATGAGTCCAAAAAACTCTTGTTTCTAAATAAAAACACATTTACTACATAATATTTTTTATAATTCTCCAGGTCCGCAACAACAAACGCAACAGCAGCAAGCGCAGCAACAGGCTCAGCAACAGGCGCAACAGCAGGCGCAACAACAGGCGCAACAACAGGCGCAACAACAAGCGCAACAAGCGCAGGCGCAACAGCAAGCGCAGCAACAGCAGCAGCAACTGATACAGCAACAGGTGATTTTCATGGTTGCTGTTAAAACTGGCAATCAATATATGTATTAAATTTGTAAAAGGTTATATCAACTATTTCTTGTTGTTATTCGGAGACAATATGATAGTTTCTTAGATTGATAGAACAATTACAACATGGACTTTAAACATGCTTTGAAGATTGTTATTCGGAGACAATATGATAGTTTCTTAGATTGATAGAACAATTACAACATGGACTTTAAACATGCTTTGAAGATGACCCATAAAATGGGGTTTAAGATGTCAACAAAACCCTCCATATGGTGTTTTTGAAATTCATAAAATCACAGTTTTAAAGAGTGATTTAGGAGACGTATTCATGGCAAGTAGAGATAGAAAAAGCGCAAAGGTTTAGTAGTCACATGTATTACTGATTATTGCCCGGCTTATTTACGGGAGCAGGTATGAGTTTCTATATGGATTGGCCTTTGCAAGCCAGGCAATTTTGCTGATAATCTATAAGCGGCGGTTTGTTCAAAGTATAACACATGTCTGTTTCAACAAAACGCTGGAGTAGGTACTTCAAAATTCAATAATAACTAACAACTTAGAAAAGTTTTAAGACCCCCGACATTTTTAACCGACTTCAAAAAAAAGGAGGAGGTTCTCAATTCGGTTGTATGTTTTTTATTTTTTTTAATGTGTGTTACCTCAGAACTCCGTCATTTATGAACCAATTCGTGCCATTCTTTTTTTAATTGAAAGTATATGCTTCCAGGTTGGTCCCACTGTTTTCAAAACTCCAGTTGAATGATGGGAACCATGAGGAATTGAGGGAACTCCTCAAATATATAAGGCACGCGTGTAGTAATTTCGGTGTTGTCTATTATAACTCGTGTATTTACATCCGGAAATCATAAATTTGGTGAAGTGGAAGTGATGATGAAGACCACAGATGGCTTGTGGAACTTGTCAATGATGTACTTCAAACTATAAAAGTACGTCACAGATTCTGATATCATTCAGTTGAAATAGCAAACAAAGAAGTGCCAAAGGTGATTCTGAGATCCTTGAGGAATTGACGGAAGTCCTCAAATATTATCGGCCCATATACAGCGATTTGTTTTCTTTCTCTAATAATCAACGTATTTGCTCTCGGAAATCAGTTCATGTGGTAAATTGGAAATTACATGTGGAAATGTTCATGTGGCTTGGCGGAGTACTGAATTGAAGTCGGTTAAAACTTTGTTTTTAAAGTAAATTATCATTTCAAAGTTCAATATTTCAAAAACGGCTGAACCGATTTTGATGAAACGTATCTAAGAACCATCTCGATTACGTCAGCTTTCGGATAAAAAAAACCGCATTCAAATCGGTCTATTCGTTTAGGCGCTACGATGCCACAGACAGACATACACGTTAAACTTATAACATAACACCTCTGTTTTTGCTTCGGGGGTTAAAAAAATACAAGGTATCTTGTTTAGCTTTGTAATATTGCATACTAATAAAACTCAAACAATGTCCCCAGGTCCAAAGCGAGGCAGCGACCCTCGCCGCTATTCAGCAGCAGTATCTTCAGCAGCAGCCACAACTCAGGGTCATCAGCTCGGCCGTCGTCCAACAGCTAAGGGCGCAGGGGCTTTCTGTAAGTTTTTTAGGGTTCCGTACTCAAAGAGTAAAACGGGACCCTATTACTAAGACTTCGCTGTCCGTCCGTCCGTCCGTCCGTCCGTCCGTCCGTCCGTCCGTCCGTCCGTCCGTCTGTCTGTCACCAGGCTGTATCTCACTGATACCGTGATAGTTCCAGTTGAAATTTTCACACATGATGTATTTCTGTTGCCGCTATAACAACAAATACTAAAAACAGAATAAAATAAATATTTTTATTGTTAATGGTACGAAACCCTTCGTGCGCGAGTCCGACTCGCACTTGGCCGGTTTTTTTTATTTCATTTTATTTAATATAAAAAACAATACAAAAGAAAACATTTGTACAGCGGACAAAGCCGTAAAGATTTATCTGTCGCTGTATTCGCTCTTTAACTAATTAAATATGTTTTAACTCTGCACCCTGATGCAGTTATATTTTAGCTAAATGAATATTATAGTTACTGTTTACAATAAGTACTTAGTTAATAAGTTATTACTATTGGCCGTATTCATAAACGTTCCACAAACCTATTTTAGCTAAAGTGCCGTTCAAGTTCGTCTGTCTCTCACATTACCTTTGGCATTTGTGTTCGTAAGAATGGGGAAAAAACACATTTTTGTATACATATAGTAGGCCTTTTAAATTTTATGAATAAGGCCGTATGTAAGTAATTTTTTTTTAACTTAGACAGTAAGTACCTACAGATAATATTTAAGTTGATACTTTACACTTATACAAAATTGGGAATGACATGGTCGTATCGTAAAGTATTATTCTGAATAGGGAACACTACTGCAATGTTCTGCCGCCAGAGGCAGCACTACCTCTAGTAGTAAACCAGTATAGGAATATAGGGATTCACACACATTGCATAGACAATACCGCAAGTGGGAACGAGATACAATGTTAACGCTGCTAGTGTCGCCACCTACGAAGAGTTTTGCGTAATGTTCCCTATTGAATGTTAATGTGTGAATGTCACTCTGTGAATGAAACGCCTCAATAACAATGAATGATTCAGGCAATGGCCACCTAGAATAAAATAAACGAAGTTTATATATGGTTTTAAGTAGGTACAGTCACGTCTAATAACATGTATACGGTTTTACGGTTACGGTCGGTAGGTTATGCCTGGGGAATAGGATTGAACATCGTATACATATGTTTAGACTTGACCATACAACTAACGGAGCAATTCCAGGGTATCGAAAAGAGCCTAATAAAGATAATAAATACTATTATTCTGATAAATAATGCCAGTAAAAAACTGAACAAGAGCTGAAATAAGTAAGCTTGAACGACCCAACTATAACAATAGGTATTAGTTATTTTATGCGTATTTACACAAACTGTATAATTTTCAGGGAAATGAATTATCAGCGGCCATTGCGAACGCGGCGAATGCCGTGCCCAATAGCATCCAAGTGCAACAACCACAGGTACCAACTTATTCTTACTTAAAATACATCCTAGGATTATTTTTTATCCATGTGTACTAGCATTTATTTTTTAAAGATTGATTTTGAACTCATAGTTCATCCTGTAAAATTACTTACATAATTTATGGCTTAGGCTCTGCTGGCGCTCGACCGCTGAAAATACTCATTAGAACAGTTTTGTCTTCCTTTCTCGGCCTTTCTATGTAGTGATATATTAATAAACTAACATTATAACTTGATGTTCCAGATGGTGACATTACAGCAGCTGCAGTCGCTATTAGGCGGCAGTGTTGTGTCCAATGGCGAAGGTGCAACATATCAGAACAGTCCACAGCAGCTTCTGCAGATACACCCGCAACTAGTACAGGTGAGATGGTGGCATTTATGCATCAAATAGTATACAAAACACACAATAACTATAAAAAATATGTGGTAACCAACTTCCATCAATCCGATCTGCTTAGGTTATAGGTTATAGGTTGTACGCGGGCTGGGTTTCCGCAACTCGACGTCATAAATGCGCCTATTTTGCTTCTGGGTTTTGGCACTACTGTTATTCGTGCCAACCCAGTTCCACCAGGAAGCCTAGCAGACCCTTTACGTTGCCGACGGCCTCCGGTAGTGACCCCGGTGTTGCTCGGTACTTTGCCCTGTATTGTATTCCGCCACTCCAGGACATGTCAGGATGACGTGGGCGGCTGTCTCGTCCGATCTGCTTAGTTTATGTTGTACTTCAAGCATCCGTCCCTTGCTAATAAGTTAGATAATGCTAGCTGGACTGATGTGTGGTTGAGGTTTTTCAGTGCGATTGCACGAGTTACTTTACTACGGCACCGCCCCGCCCGCGCACTAGAAATAATCAATAGGGGCGGAGCCCCGGGCTAAAATATAGCCCATATCCGACCCGAAAATCAAGTACTCGTGATTTTTTTTATCGGACCATTAGTTAAACTACAAACTCTACCTCTCCTCTCCCTCTAAATTTACCTCTTTATATTATAATATTAGTATAGAAACCGCCACTCGGAGTCGCCGCTCATTGAGTCAGTTCTTTCATACAGCTTTAGCATCGGCGCACACCTCGCGTTAAGAGGAATGCCTACCTGCGATTTTCCCATACAAACGCTCTCGACTGTTTTCTCCCTGGTTTTTGAACCTAGAGCAATGATATTTTCAAATAAGCTCAATATCATCAATATCTATGCCGCTATGTTTCGCTTTTTTGGATCTTTTTATTTTAAAGAAACTTACAACGTCTCAAAAATCGCAAAAACGGCCTAATTGAAATGGCTACTAAAAAAGGCGCAGTATACATATAACAACAAATTTCCAAAAATCAAAACATAGCGGCGTAGATTATGTCTTCCTCTTGCAGTTTCCAAAATTGTATGATTATTGGTTGCGTTTTGGAGGAGGAAACAGTCGAGAGCGAAACCTCGATTTTTGAAATCATTGCGTGGGAATTTTAGTTCGAGCTGCAGTTGTCCTTATCACATAGACAGCTCCCGCCGCCCACAACAGCGCGACAGAAACATTGCGTCAAAACTTCGAGATTTCAAAAGTGGCTCAGCTAGGCATTGCTCTTAAGTGGCCGCGGCCGAGCCACAAGTGGCGGGTGTGGGCGCTTGCTACTAGTGATGTGCAAATTGCGGAAAGTTCTCGTTCTCGGAACTTTCTAGAAGTTTCACAATGAATTAAGGAATTTTTTACCTCACTAGCTCGGAAAGACATTTTTGTATGTTTGAAATCTATTGAGAAAATCGCTTTTTATCCACATGTGAAGAAAGTAGACGTAGAACGTTAAAAATACCATAGTACTTTTAACGTTCTACGTCTACTTTACGTAGAACGTTAAATGTTTATTTTTGTTTTTTGTATATTTCATGCATATATAACCTCCTATAGATAGAGCCTATAGGGCGACGTGCGGTCACCACGGGTACATGATTTAGCCAGCATAACCCCCCGCTACCCCGCGCCATGTTGTCAGTATCGGCCAGGTACGCGATCTGCACGTGCGTCAAACAACCAACAAATTAAAATAGATATTGCGCTATAAAAATGAGTTCGTGCTGTGTTAAGTGGTGTGGAAAGAACACCCGAACGTCTAATTACACAAACGACGGAATAACATTTCACAGGTAAGTTAAATTTATCATATAAATGTAATTTTCATTCGGTCACGCGGAGTTCATTTTACACTGGTCCATAAGAAGTAGTGAAGTATGCATGTCCCTTTTCATTAAATGGAAATGACAATATACTGTTCCTTTCTGACGAAATCACGTGACACTCTAGTGATGGGCTAGTGATGCTTTCGAATTTTACCGATTCAGATTCATTTAAGGAAACAATACGTTAATTCATCCGTGATTTTGTGTACTATTTTAACACGAAAATTCACTAAAGATTATATTTATATCCTTGTCATTGCATTATCAAAATTCTTTTGTTAAAAAAGTATCTCATAACATAGATAATATATACGATGTAAGGTTTAAACTGCATCAAGAAGGCGGCGTTGCAGACTGCAACCGTTTTAAAAGCTCTCTCGTTCTAGACGTAGTAAAATACTATCTCGCTCTATTTTATAGCTTTCAGAGCTAGTGAACGGAATATTATTGTAGTACGTACTGGAAGTATTTTGTTGGTTCAAGAGTAGATGTTAGTAGTATGTAGTTTTATTTTACTTATTGGGTAATTTAGAGTATTGTAGAATAATATGTAATGTCGAAGTTAGCTATTGCTATGTAGTATAAATATAATGTAGAATGAAATAGAAATTAATAGGTAGCTACATAGTTACAATATTATAGAATCGTATGAAATAATACTTTGATCTGATGTTTTCTTTAAAATTATATAAAGCCACACCAATACTGGCGCGGCCTGCGGTGGCGGACCATAGTAAATTTTACAGCTCAGTAAAAGGTACAATCACAGTATAAAGAACTACAACCAGTAGGCAAGCTTCATTCATCTACGAATTTACGCACCCGCTTAGCGTAACCGCTAAAGAGTCAGGGTTGTCAAAAATATGTTTGGAGAGATACCTATTAATTAATTTATAATTACTTGATTCATTTTCAAGCATTTCATAAGTAAGTAGATATGTTGTTATTTTAAAAACACTATCTCACTCACTCAGATCTTTAAATAGAAATATATAAGTTTAGAAAAGGCGGCCATTTTTTTTCGTTTTCAAAATCGTTATTGGTTCCGAGGGGCTTTTTAATAAGAATCCAAGGTTGGATTTTTAAAAAGTAGCCGCCATCTTGAAATTCTTTAAATACTGCCCGATTTGGTTCAAAATCGATATCTGAGGGTCCGCAGGGCCTCTTAATATGAATCCGAGGTTGGATTGTAAATAAGTTGCCGCCACCTTGAAATTCTTTAAATACAGTCTTATTTGGTTCAAAATCGATATCTGACGATCCGCTGGGCCCCTTAATATGAATCCAAGCTTGGATTTGATAATGATCCCATCTAATTACTAATACGCCTGTCTGTACTAAGATAACACTACTTTTGAAAATATATGTCGTTAAATATAAATGGTCGCTGAACGCCTTGATTGTGCATATTTGAGGCACTGCTGTATGGTGCACATAAATAAGCATGTAGAATATATATTTTAAGTTATTACCTATCATTAACCCTATTTTTAAGTATCTACTAACACACATGATCCCAGTAAATGACATTGAAATTGAATCATAGAATCCTTTCGCTAGCTCGTGTTTCAAATGAACACTTGCAGGTAAAATACAACTTTCCCCCCCTTGTATAACGAATAACTATTACGTACCTGAAAGCATGGAACTGTAACTCTTACACATAGTGTATAAGAGTTACAGTATTATGCTTCTCAGGTACGGTGAATTTCCATGTTGGAAATGGAAAGTTTTAATTCCCATATACAAAAATGAGAGAAAATCCTCAAGTGAATAAAGGGTCGGCAACGCGCTTGTGATTCTTCTGGAGTCACAAGTGTCCATAGGCGACGGTACCAGCTTAACATCAGGCAGGCCGTAAGCTTGTTTGCCACCGTCGTAGTATAAAAAAAAAAAAAAAACTCGGAATTTTCCTTTGTTAAATTGCAGAAAAATTTCGCAATATTGGAAACTTTCCGTCGGCACATCAGTACTTACGGCCCGGCCACGACTTCGCGCGACTAGCGGTGGCGACCGCGGTTAGGCCAGGAACGCACTAAGCGGCTAGCCGCGTGCGGCTAACCGTGCGGTTGGACAAAAGATATGAAACCGCAAATGCAAAACTTCTACGCACTATGCGGTTAGCCGCTTAGTGCATTCCTGGCCTAAGCGGCGAGCAGTGTAGTCGCGTTTAGTGATGGCCACTGGTGGCTGTAATATGCGGGCGCTCATAAGCTCCCTGTTGGCTTACCTTTGTTATGTTGTAGTTATAATGTGCAGGCGCCTATATGCTATGTAGGCTTATCCTTGTTATGTTGTCAGCAACAAGGCGGCATGTACGGCGGCTGCCTGGTGGGCGGCGGCGTGCAGCCCATGCAGGCCGTCACCGTGGACGGACAGGAGGCGCTCTTCATACCCGCGCAGCACTCGCAGGTAACACCCCTACACTCAACAATGTTGTCAGCAACAAGGCGGCATGTACGGCGGCTGCCTGGTGGGCGGCGGCGTGCAGCCCATGCAGGCCGTCACCGTGGACGGACAGGAGGCGCTCTTCATACCCGCGCAGCACTCGCAGGTAACACCCCTACACTCAACAATGTTGTCAGCAACAAGGCGGCATGTACGGCGGCTGCCTGGTGGGCGGCGGCGTGCAGCCCATGCAGGCCGTCACCGTGGACGGACAGGAGGCGCTCTTCATACCCGCGCAGCACTCGCAGGTAACACCCCTACACTCAACAATGTTGTCAGCAACAAGGCGGCATGTACGGCGGCTGCCTGGTGGGCGGCGGCGTGCAGCCCATGCAGGCCGTCACCGTGGACGGACAGGAGGCGCTCTTCATACCCGCGCAGCACTCGCAGGTAACACCCCTACACTCAACAATGTTGTCAGCAACAAGGCGGCATGTACGGCGGCTGCCTGGTGGGCGGCGGCGTGCAGCCCATGCAGGCCGTCACCGTGGACGGACAGGAGGCGCTCTTCATACCCGCGCAGCACTCGCAGGTAACACCCCTACACTCAACAATGTTGTCAGCAACAAGGCGGCATGTACGGCGGCTGCCTGGTGGGCGGCGGCGTGCAGCCCATGCAGGCCGTCACCGTGGACGGACAGGAGGCGCTCTTCATACCCGCGCAGCACTCGCAGGTAACACCCCTACACTCAACAATGTTGTCAGCAACAAGGCGGCATGTACGGCGGCTGCCTGGTGGGCGGCGGCGTGCAGCCCATGCAGGCCGTCACCGTGGACGGACAGGAGGCGCTCTTCATACCCGCGCAGCACTCGCAGGTAACACCCCTACACTCAACAATGTTGTCAGCAACAAGGCGGCATGTACGGCGGCTGCCTGGTGGGCGGCGGCGTGCAGCCCATGCAGGCCGTCACCGTGGACGGACAGGAGGCGCTCTTCATACCCGCGCAGCACTCGCAGGTAACACCCCTACACTCAACAATGTTGTCAGCAACAAGGCGGCATGTACGGCGGCTGCCTGGTGGGCGGCGGCGTGCAGCCCATGCAGGCCGTCACCGTGGACGGACAGGAGGCGCTCTTCATACCCGCGCAGCACTCGCAGGTAACACCCCTACACTCAACAATGTTGTCAGCAACAAGGCGGCATGTACGGCGGCTGCCTGGTGGGCGGCGGCGTGCAGCCCATGCAGGCCGTCACCGTGGACGGACAGGAGGCGCTCTTCATACCCGCGCAGCACTCGCAGGTAACACCCCTACACTCAACAATGTTGTCAGCAACAAGGCGGCATGTACGGCGGCTGCCTGGTGGGCGGCGGCGTGCAGCCCATGCAGGCCGTCACCGTGGACGGACAGGAGGCGCTCTTCATACCCGCGCAGCACTCGCAGGTAACACCCCTACACTCAACAATGTTGTCAGCAACAAGGCGGCATGTACGGCGGCTGCCTGGTGGGCGGCGGCGTGCAGCCCATGCAGGCCGTCACCGTGGACGGACAGGAGGCGCTCTTCATACCCGCGCAGCACTCGCAGGTAACACCCCTACACTCATCCATGGCCGTGGGCTTCATTGCTAAAGTTCGTGTGCGTTGAACATGAACCCACCCTGCCCTCGGGTTTTCATCGAGGATGTGACTGTGAGGCCGATCAGAATAACAACATCTGTCCGTTGACTAGGAGACCGACTACACAATCGCGACCGCTCGACGGGACAACACTTATGATTCATTTATTTCATAATAAGACCAAACCTAACCCATAAACAGACGCGGCATAACAATTTTCTTAACCGTTCGGTAGTAAACTCATCACCGACTGCTTGAGCGCGCTTGCGAGAGCAAATAGGGGTGTAGTGTAGACACCAAATAAAATAACCAATAATGATGAATTTTCTTGAAAAAGGGTTAAAAATATTGTCAAATGGAGAAAAAAGTAAAGCAGGGGATTAAATAATAACAAAGTTATCCTTGTTCAAAGTTTGAAGAGTATTCGTATGAAACGATTGTCATTTATTATGACGCGCGTAGATCGTGATGTCACGATCCCCTAGCGTTTTCTCTCTAACAAGCAATATTAAAACGGTTGTAGCTTCGTAACATATTGAGATATCCGAGTGGGATTTTCGTCACTAGGCATATTTCTTTGGCTTTTTTCTTTTGGAGTAATAATACATTTAGAGTGTGTACACCCCTATCTGCTAACAAGCAATTAGTTACAGAACTTCTCCGGCATGGGGCAAGTGAGCCTCGTGAACGGGCAGCTGGTGCGCACTCCGGTCCTGCCGGCTGGCTTCCTGCAGAACGTCATGCATCTGCCCGCCGGTGAGGAACACGCATAACTAACCTTTACGTCATACCTGGCCATAAAGTAAGAATTACCGCACGCTATGCGTGCGGAAAACCCCACTTTTTGGCCAGATAGAGACGTAAAATTTTGTACTCACCACGGGCGGTAATTAAGAAAGCCTCAGAGCGCATATTTATCGCCCTTGCCTTCGGCTCGGGCGTCAAATACCTGCGATCTGAGACATTCTTTGTTATACCGCCCTCTAGGTAACTCTTATAAGCGCGAGTACCCATACAAACATGGTGTTTGTTAAGCCGATATTCATAAAACTTGGCAAATGTGATTTAAAGTGTGTTTTGTCCCTTTCCCATAAACACAAATTGACGAGTATAATTGTTAGATTTATTGTTTCACAGTATACGTATTACCAAGTTTGTATGGAAACTCGTGCTTATACGAGGTATAATAATTTATAAATACTATATCCACATAAGCTTAACATTGACAACTTATGATCTTTGCTTCGGGATTGCTGTCTTATTTCATTTCATAGGCTTCGCTTTTTAAGAATTCACATAATGTAAATATTTCATTAGTTATTTTGTACCACTTCATCAAAATCATGTACTTATCATTTTTGAGCAATCTCTGAACACATATGGAAATGTAAAACTCATCTTTTTATTTGTGAAATATTGGATTAATGTTTTACTTTCATTATTTAGCGCCATATTACAATTATATACCTACATATAATTTCACTTATATTTATTAACCATCACTTTTATTTCACAAACAATTAGGTGCTTGTTTTCATTTCTATTATATCTACTACTAAACCTAATTATCTTTGTACAGAATCCTAGACAATATTCCCATCATTTTATTTTTCTATTAACATTTCACTGCTATATTCCGTTTAAAATAAATTTACGCGTATAAGTATATCATGGATGGGAGAATTGTCGGGTACTCATTTCCCATTTCTACAGGGATTACTCAAAAAAGTGTACTTTATATTTTTTTTCTTCAGAATTCGTAAATTTGGTTATACACCTGAAAATCATAATTCACTTAATTTCTCAGCTTTCCACTATATGACCAGTCCTAAAAAAGCCACTTGGAGCACTTTTTATATATCAAAATCAGTACTGTACTAGAGAAAAGGAATCCCGTATATTTTATAGGGCTTATCACTAGAGCCAGAATGAATGCAAGTTTATTCACGAACATATGGTAAGTACAGTAGATGTTATAAGTGTAGTTACATTGTTGACCCTTAATACATATGTATATTAGCAATCATGATTCTGCACAAGTAAAAGAATAAATTACATAACTCTGAAAAAATAAATGGAAAGTACAGTTTATTGAAAACGGCCCAGAGCATGTGTGCATGTAGCTTCAACCATACTAATCAGTGTTGCCACCCTCCCCGCTGCAGAGCAACAGGCCACCGTGACGATACCCGGCACTAACATATCGATACCGCTATCCGCCCTGACCGGGAACCAAATGATATCGATACCCGGCTCCAACCTAATCCAGGGGTTGTCGATACCCACCAGTCAGGCCAGTCAGGCCATATCGATACCCTGCTCGGGGCCCGACAAGCCGAAGGATAAGCAGGGCAGCCCCACGCATCAAGGTTTGTGGGACTTTACTAGGGTGGGAACAACTTTTGACGAACATGCGCGTAAAGTACGGAGGCGATAAACGATCTTGTTTTCAAAGAAAATTCGTGTTTAAGAACAGCAATATCACTAAACTCCAATTTCTTATTCGAGACCAAAATAATTTACCGAAGATGTCAGAGACACAGAGACTGTACTTACACTGTACGTACGAGTATATCAACATTGGCATCGACAGTGTTGTTGTTGGTTGTTAAGACCGAAATGATTACTCTAACACAGGGTTTCCCAACCAGTGAGGCGCGCCCCACTTGGGGGGCGTAGAGTGATCCGAGGGGGGGCGCAGGAAGCGGCTCCAGATTTAAAGCCATAAGTCATTTATTTATAATATTATAATAATTAAATGTTCGAAAAGTTACCGTTTGTCGTAGAAAAAGGACAAATTGCATGTTGAAAATGATCTTCGCTGTGCACTGACTACCATGAAGGCAAGGATTCACCAATTAGTTAATAAAGTGCAGCCACAGTGCTCCCATTAGGGGGGCGCGTAGTTTTTTAGCATAACGTTGGTAACGTATAGGGTACAAAAGGTTGGGAACCCCTGCTCTAACATGAATATTTTTTCTACGAAATAACAACTATTATAACTTTTATTTATTTATTTTTTTACTAATGTTCAGTGAGTGAGTGTATCCAGTGACTTGATCCCAACTGTGTATTTAAAATCACCGATAAATACACTACCTGTCAGCACATTGTCAACAGTGTAATATTCACCAAGCATAATAGATAAGTTTAAAAAACTATATCCCTACTACGGAAAAGTAACTATGAATAATATTTTTATATATTTGAAGTCGATTTTTTTTTCTAAGTCAGTCACTTATTTTTATGTAAGCCATCATGTTTTTATTTTGCATACAAAAGGTAGCATATCACACGGAACATAATTTCGAATCGATTGACACACCATTCATCAAAATCGGTTCAGTATTTTAAACGCTACAGTGGAACATACACATACAAACATAGACTGCTAAAACATATCCCTTCCTTTCGGCTCTGCAACATACAATTTGAAAAGCAACGCATTGGTATTTTTTTTGGTCTTGAATATAAATCTGAGGTTAGATCCGGGTATGAGAAAATGTACTTAAATGCGTTGAGGGGTGCCAGTGAAGCAATTTTCAAGATTCGAATTTTTCTCTGACATTCAACTCCATGATGAGTAGCGTCAGGTCAACCACACGATATTGTAGATACATGCTGTTTCCTATTCACATTATATTCAAAGTTGTAGGCAAGCGTTTTTTCCACCCTAACCTTATCTATTATTCTATCTCCCAAATGCTTTCTCATTGTTTTGCTGTAAAGGTTTTCTTTGCTTGGTGTATTAATTTCCTCACCATCATGCACATTCATTGTTACTATATGTCGATATCACCACAGCTTGAGCGAGCCACAGTATTTAGGCTTCTTTTATTTATTTGCTATAAGTTTATTTTCTTTATCTAGTGGGACAGTTTCAGGTGATAATGTGGACACGCTGGATAAAAGCACCAAATTTTTTTCAGGTACTTGTTAGGTCTAATAGCTTTAAGTTTTTGATAGGAACCAACTCCTACGTCGGCCATCTCTAATTTTATGGCAGCCATTACTTTTATACTTGTTCTTCTGCCCCACTATTAGAGTTGGTTAAAGATATGTTAAAAAACCAATTATTCACTTTATGATATTGTTATTATTTGATGATATCCTCCGTAGCCCAGTGGGTAGTGACTCTGCCTACGAAGCTGGAGGTCCCGGGTTCGAATCCCGGTCAGGGCATATATTTGTGTATTTATCACGAATATTATTGTTCCTGAGTTATGGATGTTATATATGTATATAAGTATCTATTATATATATCATCGCCTAGTACTCACAACACAAGCCTTACTGAGCTTACCGTGGGCCTAGGTTGATTTGTGTAAGATTGTCCCGTAATATTTATTTATTTATTATATAGAGGCTATAGAAATACATAATCTGCGGAAATTGCGATTGTTATGGGCGGGCATAAAAACGCCGTAAAATTGCGTTTCATGTATGAGAGCACTGTTGAATTTTTTATTTATATTTATTTTTATGAATGGTTGTTAGTAAATAGAGCAACTATGAAAATACAAATTCTGTGAAAATTTGATCAGTCTAGCAATTGCTGACACGCAGACAGCCGGACGGATAGTGGAGGCTTAGTAACAGGAACAGGGTTCTGTTTGGTATCCTTTGGGAACTCGACTCCAAAAAATATCTCGTTGAATTTCTTGACCCCAAATATGTATATTTAGACACCAAGTTTGTGATTCTAAGTGATTTAGAACTCAAGATATTAATAATATACCTATAAATAAAAATGGCCGCTATAAAATTAAAGATGGCCGACTGAGTAGTTGGTTCCTGTCAAAAACTTAAAGCTATGGACCTAACAAGTACCTGAAAAAAATTTGGTGCTTTTGTCCAGTGTGTCCACATTTACGACAATTTGTTCTAGCACTCTACCCTACTATTGTAAACTAAAATCATCCTCCCGATTGATGGGGCTATAAATTATAAGTTCGTCGTCTCACTCGCACTTTAGTCAAGGGTTAATTAGTGCGAGTAATACAGCGATTGCGAGCGAGAGGTTCGACTTAATGATTTATGGTACTATATGGCTGATTTTAGCCTTGCAATACTTTAATGAGGCGTTTAGGTTTGCTTACAAACAATACAATGTTTTTTTACACAGCGTGGCTTTGTTGTTGTTTATTTTGTAATTTATAAGATTATTGTTTGGTTAAGTTAAACTACGAATTATAGTAATACATCATAATTTTTCCGATACGGCCGCAGATTTTTTTCTAATAAGATCAATAGATAATCTGTTTCTTTTACTGTTAACAGTTAAGTATAAATCCTTAACGATTTCGGTGGCATTGTAAAACACCCTCCCTTTCAAAGGAATCTGCATCTTGGTGAGACAATGGTTAAACATTGTAATACAATAGATTTACCCAAACCCAAGCAATTGTTTTCTATTGATATTTTAAATTCCATTTAGTGTAAGTAAGTTACTTTACTTTTTACGTTACTTAAAGTAACGTCAACTTTACCTTTTTTATTTGAAGAATACCTTGAATTTATTGGGATTGCTTGGTGTTGTTATTTTTAAAAATGTTGGTGTTTAGTTGTATAATTTAGAAACTATCAATCTTTTTTGAAATGTACGGGTAGTTAATACACGTTCAAACATCTATCTATAGAGTACAAATACATGACGTCCGTCACAATCGCCAGTGCCTCATAAGCCAGGAAACAACTGTGCATCAGTCACAGATAACCTCCAATAGATAGAGCTTATAGAGCGACTAGCGGTCACCACGCATATATGATTGAGCAATGATAAATCTCGCCGCCTTGCGCGGCACAGTCAGTATCGTCCAGGTTTGCGATCTATAAGTGCGTCAAATAAAATTATTTTCCATGATATTAATAATTATTATTTACCATTATTTAAGCAAATAAACATATGATTGATAGATTGATTGATTGATTGATAAGCGTTCCGATTGTGTATGAATAGTGTCAAAAAAAATCCAAACCTCAACTTATAATAAAGATGGGATATCATCCCATATTTCAGTTAAAATTATTATTTTTATGAATATTTTATTCTCGTCGGCGGAGTTCATTTTACACTGGTGGCTAAGGAGCTGTGAAGTATGTATGTCCCTTTTCAACAAATTCAAGCAAGTGACAATATACTATCCCTTTCTGATGACGTCACGTGTAAGTCTAGTGATGGGACAGTGACCCTTATGATCGTAGGTACCGAATTCAGTTAAAGTAGTATGTAGTGACCGTAATCCCACCAAAAACATAAATGTAAAAAAGGAGAGCCAAGTTCAATACAAAAATTATGCTTGGCTGTGGGCTTCGCCGCAAAAGAATGGAGATCTAACTGAGTGCCAAATTCTATGCAAAATCCAAATATGTATTTATAGGAACAAAATAACATTATGAACAAGTATTAAACTCTATGTCTTTGCTTTATTGGATACCTATAACAATTGCTGTTATTTAAAAATGTGAGATCTTAAAGTAGGTTAGATTTGACTTGGCCCTCGAGCCTTCCTGGCAATTTTGTATGTACAGTTCGTTGAATTCAGGATTTTGAAATTACCTGATAATGTCACAAATTATTAAGAAGTGCGGCCCGCGTCAATTTTGTAAGCTACGAGTACTATGTGGCCCTTGGTTGCTAAAAGGTTGCCGACCCCTGTTAAACGATCAAAACAAGTAACGCAGTGTGCGTTACTTGGCTTTAAAACAATGCATTGCAATCAAACAAAAAAAGTTAAAAAACCCACACACACAAATTTTAGGTAAAAGGTCGGCAACGCGCTTGTTATTCTTCTGGAGTCACAAGTGTCCATAGGCTTCGGTACCAGCTTAACATCAGGCAGGCCGTAAGCTTGTTTGCCACCGTCGTTGTATAAAAAAATATAAAATTAAACAATGTAATTAAAATTAGCGAGCACTATTCCGGCAGCGCGCCGTCAAAAACGAATGAAGTTTGATTACTGGTAGATAGCTCTTCAAATTGTTATAATAGTAATCGCCGAATAATACCTAAAAGTATTCGTTTCGGTTAAAAGTACCGTTTTTGCATAACAAATACTTAATACGCCTAGTAAAATAGTGCGCCAACAATAAATTGCGGTACCGCTAATGAACAACGCGTCCCATCACTACTGCACAGACGCCATGCTGTATCAAAGCGCGCGCTTTTCGAACCAGCCAATCGCAGCGCCGTTACCGACCGCCCCGCAACCCGCACTTACCGCTAACTGTGGTGACCTTGGATCAAACAAAATCGTTCATCTCACTTGTTATAGGCGGAATCTATAAGGGGTTATCTGTGGCATGAGTTGAGTAAAAATACTACAATTTGAACTCTTCCATTGGTTAGATGTCGTGGACGCGGATTATTCGCCAGCTGCACTGTTCCTTCTGAACCTCACCGCGTCCACTGGAACTCTATCAGCGACATCGATACGAATACATATATGTACCAGTGTGTAAGCGCCATACGAAAAATAAATAAATAAATTCGGCCGTACAGTCAGCATCAAAAGTAGCTAGTAAAGTAGTTAAAAGTTCTTATTCCCTTTTTAATAAAGACTTTTGGCGTATTCGTCTGTGTAGCTACTTTTGATGCTGACTGCACATAGCACTTGCGTCAATGCGGCTGACGTGTGCCACATATGGCACTTCCCGGTTGTTCTTAACGCACCGCGTCATCATCGTTGCATTCGTTGTAGCACGCAGGGTGCGCTGCGTGCTACAACGAAAATCGATATCCGAAGTTCGTGTATTATAAGTGTCATATAGGCGGAGACATTTGCACTTCGAATTTCGATTATGTACCATGGTTATAGGTCAGCCATATTTGAGCGCACGCGATTATCCTCTCTACCAGCTGCATCATAAGACATGTTATCAGGTGGCGGCGTCGCAGTCCGCGGCGGCGTGGGCGGCATGAACATGGTGCCCGTGCAGGTCCCGGTGAGCATGGCCAACGGGCACACGGTGTACCAGACCGTGCATCTGCCCGTGCATGCGCCGCAGCACCTGCAGATCATACCGCAGCTGCAGCAGGTGAGGACTTGACTTGTTACCAGGTGGCGACGTGGGCGGCATGAACATGGTGCCCGTGCAGGACTTGAGGCTTGGACTTGGGCACACCGTAGCACAGTAGATATATTGCTTAAGGGGAGGAACACACGGAGCGGTTGCGGCGCCGCGGCTCCGCGCGGTCTAGCGGATTAAAATTTTGAGATAGTACCTAGTCTAGTACAAGCCGGGGTAGTCAGCGGTACATTAGTCCGCGTGTCGCGCATGTTTGCGTATAATTATCTTGAAATGGAGCGCAGGTGTAATAAGGCCTTAAGATTTGGAGAGTCTATAGTTGAGATACTGCCTTAGCTAATTTATTTACTGTGACAGACACATAGTCGCCATGCAGATATCAGAGTGGCTACCACGAAACGCTAACTTATTTACAGTGACAGACACATAGTCGCCATGCAGATATCAGAGTGGCTACCACGAAACGCTAACTTATTTACTGTGACAGACACATAGTTGCCATGCAGATATCAGAGTGGCTACCACGAAACGCTAACTTATTTACAGTGACAGACACATAGTCGCCATGCAGATATCAGAGTGGCTACCACGAAACGCTAACTTATTTACTGTGACAGACACATAGTCGCCATGCAGATATCAGAGTGGCTACCACGAAACGCTAACTTATTTACAGTGACAGACACATAGTCGCCATGCAGATATCAGAGTGGCTACCACGAAACGCTAACTTATTTACTGTGACAGACACATAGTTGCCATGCAGATATCAGAGTGGCTACCACGAAACGCTAACTTATTTACTGTGACAGACACATAGTTGCCATGCAGATATCAGAGTGGCTACCACGAAACGCTAACTTATTTACTGTGACAGACACATAGTCGCCATGCAGATATCAGAGTGGCTACCACGAAACGCTAACTTATTTACTGTGACAGACACATAGTTGCCATGCAGATATCAGAGTGGCTACCACGAAACGCTAACTTATTTACTGTGACAGACACATAGTTGCCATGCAGATATCAGAGTGGCTACCACGAAACGCTAACTTATTTACTGTGACAGACACATAGTTGCCATGCAGATATCAGAGTGGCTACCACGAAACGCTAACTTATTTACTGTGACAGACACATAGTTGCCATGCAGATATCAGAGTGGCTACCACGAAACGCTAACTTATTTACTGTGACAGACACATAGTTGCCATGCAGATATCAGAGTGGCTACCACGAAACGCTAACTTATTTACTGTGACAGACACATAGTTGCCATGCAGATATCAGAGTGGCTACCACGAAACGCTAACTTATTTACTGTGACAGACACATAGTCGCCATGCAGATATCAGAGTGGCTACCACGAAACGCTAACTTATTTACTGTGACAGACACATAGTCGCCATGCAGATATCAGAGTGGCTACCACGAAACGCTAACTTATTTACTGTGACAGACACATAGTCGCCATGCAGATATCAGAGTGGCTACCACGAAACGCTAACTTATTTACTGTGACAGACACATAGTCGCCATGCAGATATCAGAGTGGCTACCACGAAACGCTAACTTATTTACTGTGACAGACACATAGTCGCCATGCAGATATCAGAGTGGCTACCGCGAAACGCTAACTTATTTACTGTGACAGACACATAGTCGCCATGCAGATATCAGAGTGGCTACCGCGAAACGCTAACTTATTTACTGTGACAGACACATAGTCGCCATGCAGATATCAGAGTGGCTACCACGAAACGCTAACTTATTTACTGTGACAGACACATAGTCGCCATGCAGATATCAGAGTGGCTACCACGAAACGCTAACTTATTTACTGTGACAGACACATAGTCGCCATGCAGATATCAGAGTGGCTACCACGAAACGCTAACTTATTTACTGTGACAGACAACTAGTCGCCATGCAGATATCAGAGTGGCTACCACGAAACGCTAACTTATTTACTGTGACAGACACATAGTCGCCATGCAGATATCAGAGTGGCTACCACGTTTGTCGTTTTGATTAAGCTCCACTTCTTCCCAATTAAGTAGTTGATTCATTTTTATTACAGTTTTGTATCCCGAATTTTAGTTTATGACGGTACGAAATTTACGATATATTTCCTTACCCTTCATGTGCAAACTAATTTTTGATAAATATGTTTGAAAAATCAATTTTTAAACATGCAGATACGTCTGCGTGCGATATCCCAAATTTTATACTACAATTAAGATATACAAAAAGCGGCCAAGTGCGAGTCGGACTCGCACATGAAGGGTTCCGTGAAATAAATTGCGGTTTACGATTTATGACGTATTAAAAAAAACTACTTATTAGATCTCGTTCAAACCAATTTTAAGTGGAAGTTTACATGATAATGTACATCATATATTTTTTTTTGTTTTATCATTCTCTTATTTTAGAAGTTACAGGGGGGGGGGGGACACACATTTTACCACTTTGGAAGTGTCTCTCGCGCAAACTATTCAGTTTAGAAAAAACATATGTTAGAAACCTCAATATCATTTTTGAAGACCTATCCATAGATACACATACACGTATGGGTTTGACGAAAAAAAAATTTTTAAGTTTCAGTTCTGAGTATGGGGACCCCTAAAACTTAATGTTTTTTTTCGATTTTTGTGTAAAAATCTTATTGCGGTTCACAGAATAGGTACATCTACTTACCAAGTTTCAACAGTATAGCTCTTATAGTTTCGGAATAAAGTGGCTGTGACATACGGACGGACATGACGAATCTATAAGGGTTCCGTTTTTTGCCATTTGGCTACGGAACCCTAAAAAAGACAATACACCCTGAACGTTTTAGGTACATATCTGTTCTATAATAATCTATTCATTGCAAATTACGAGTATAAAAGTAAATTGGATCAAAAGTGTACGGATGGCACGCGTCGTGTAGGTAGGAAGCCGATATAAGTCTGTGGTTGTATGTACGTCTTGTATTATCTTTGGTCTTGTCGATAAAGTAGTATGTAGGTACTTATCGATAACAGGAATGTCGATGTTTTTATTTTGTCAAGCACTTAAAGAAAATCATTCGTGCTAGAAAAATATCTAGGTATAGTTATTATCATTATTTTGACGAGAGACATCATTCTGTTCTTGACACGTTTTATTGTTATTGACCCTGTACATACATCTCTGCATGACAATATTACATTAATGATCCTTTTTTTCTGTTTTAACGCTTATCTCTATAAGAACATTAGAATAATTATTAATTGTATTTGGACGCTCAGAGACCTTATACATCTCTGGGGTACTAAATTAATATCATAAATTTATTGTTAATTCTGATACAGACCTTATATCGAATGAAATTGATAATATTTTACAATTTTGGATTTTTTTACTTTTCATTTAGTGACATTTAGTTTGTTTAACCGTTTAGGTACTAATTGGTTAAAATCTGCAATTTTAAAATGATTATTGTGTAAAATTATTAATATTATATTGTAGAATACCATTTGACATGTAAAAGTGCCCTTGTGGCCTATTTGCAGAATAAATAATTGATTTTGATTTTGATGTTGATAGCGTGTATCTCCCGAACGATGTTGGCGTTTGGCGGTAGCCGTGATTTATATTTATTGTTTTCTGAATATTTGTTTTTTTCTTTAGATGCAAGCGCAGCCACAAATGGCGAATGTACTCACGCCATCGGGACAAATTCAACAGATTCAGATAGCGTCGTTAGCTAATGTCCAGGTAAATTAAACTATTTCTTAGCTCTTATTTAGATTACCTTAAATATTCTAAAATATAATATATATACCTCATTCCATATGACAATAGATTTTTACAAACAATACCTTTGTTTATGAAAATATTGTACTAGTTTTACTTATTTCGATTATTATGTGCTTTTCAAACATAACCATGTAAATGTTTTGTTTTTCATAATGGTTTTAATTAAATCGCATGACGATGAATCTAGGAGTTGTCCAATCTTTTATGGAATGTGATATGTAATAAAAATGAAACCTCACCAACCTTGCTGTATTTTTGTAAGGGAACCTTAATCAATAGCATTTTTATCGTCCTAAGTGGAACTAATTGTCTCAAAGTTTTACTATTGAATAATTAGTTAAAAAGTTTCAAGAAATTCTCAAATCAACTTTAGAAAATACAACAAAATGTAAAAGTAAAGAAAAAAAGAAGGAAGATATTTATTCACTACACAAAAGACACAGACAAAGGGAGTAGACCACAGATGTATGAATATAAGGAGATCGGACACGCCGGCCAATTTGTATTGAGTACGCCTGTCGCAAGTACATTAACCCACACAAAGCCCAAGTCATTGACAAGACAAAGCACGCACACATCTAAAACACACACACTTGTATACCTACGCTCTTATTGGACAATACACGCGCATCATATCAGGCATTTTGGGAAGAAACGTAATATTCTCTGCTCGCAGCACGCGTGCCCAGTATGGCAGAGTATGCCCATTGAGCTAACAACTGCGACGCGGCCGCCGGCGGCTTGTCCTCTCTCTAGTGTTCTGTGCTCTGAGGAGTAGACATACAATACAATGGGGTTGGCCGGTGAAAGCTAATTGTAGATGGCGCTCGTCTAGATTCCATACGATGAGAGAGAGAGACGGAAGATCGGTTGTACCTACTATGATGTACGGAAACAATATACAGTTATTAGCAGTGATCGGATCTAGGATGCAATTTCCCGGGGTTTAAGTTCGTAATATTAAGGTGGATATGATTTACAATCCCGCGACTATTTGTGTTACCTTTCTTTACAAAAAGGTTTTAAAACTTTTAATTTTAAGTAGTCTACAGTATAAAATTAACAGAAAAGATAATAACAACAAAAATGTTTACAGTAGTTACCTACTGCATAGAAGAACTGAACGTTACTTGTATGTCTTATCTTTTATGTATTTTTATTATTCTTATATGTTTACCAGGGTATACAAGTAAAAGTAATAATTGTTATTAGTTCACTATCACTATTTCGTTAATCTTATCACCAGGGCTCTAACTTTTAGTGCCGATGATGTTGCACCGCACATAGGATGCCTTCAAATTGTCTTTTTGTAAACAATTACCACTTATCAATCTATATTTTAAAAATGAAATGGCTACTTGAAATGAGCAGTATATAATGTCTTGACTGACATTGTCATTCAAATCGAGCCCGGCTTATCACATTCTCAACTTATCGACAAATAGTAATAATTTCAGTTATAAATACCCATTATTAGACAATTCTAGTGTGCTTTAAGTGTGCAAATATTAGGTGACGTATTTTTTAATTTACAATAGCCCATTTCCCAAAATCCCGGGAAATCCGATACACATCCACGATAAACATAACGTTTGAGGTCGTTCACCCCAAATTGCATCCTAGATCCGATCACTGGTTATTAGGCAAAAATCTTCCCCATAGCTTTAATCCACAACCTTTTATTTTTAGCCTTTTCCGGATAACGGTGGATTCCCACTACGGACCAATTCGGGACGATAAATAATTCCATTCTCGCAAAAATAAATAAAAAGTACTTCCCGCCATACAAATTTAGCATTTTTAGGTACAACTATTGGAGCTGTCAGTTTGACAGTTGCCTTCCCCATTGACACATATTCTGTGTGTGCTAATAAGTCTTTATGCGCCGTAGGTTCAGCGAAGTTAAGCGAACAGAGTTTTTGAAACAATATAATGCGTCTGTTTATAATAATATAATTTCAAAAAAATACGAATAGTAATCTTGAGGCTTTTCTGCAGCGAGATCAGTGATTCGAAACATGATTAAGCAATTTTCGCTCGATAGAAAAAAATCACGAACATAGGTCTAAGATACACATAAAACATTTGTAACAAATTATGCACAAAAACTAAACATATTAAAATTGGTTCTAAAAATCGGCAATATCATGTTTGTGGGAACTTAGTGATTACTTTTTTATTTATTTATACGCACAAAAAAATAAAATTAAAAAACATGATATCCGCGCTTCCGAACACGCACTTCCATCTCGCTCACGCTTATGCTCAGTGAGAGGGAGAGAAGACCATGAACCTACGGTGCCTTAATAGTCACTTGAATGCTTCAACATTGTGTTTGGTTTAACAGCAGAGCGGAGCAGCGCAAGCCACGGCCAGCGCGGGGCAGACACCGGGCACAATCACGCTACAGGTAACAATAAATTACACTATTTTTAAAGTTCAAGTTACATATTTCTTAATTTCGCCAGGAGGACCTGTTGTAACTCCTGGTGTAGAGACTACCATTGGATTCCTTTTGGGACTTGCCTACCTTTTACCTTGTTCTGGAGTCCCCAAAGGAAAAGTAGTCAAAACTTGCCTCGGTTTACCCAAACATACAATACCACTAGTTGGTAACTTTATACTCGCGAGCAAAATGGAATCACTTTTCATGGCGAAGTGAGTGTCACAGCAGGTAAAAATGGCGTATTTCATACTTAACATAACCTTAACATAGTAAGTTTCTGTCAAAAATTAAATGTATGGTACAAGCTTTTATTGCCGACTGTACTTTTCTGTAACTATACCGTCATCAACTACTAATTGAGACGATTCTAACGAGCCGAAACTCAACGGGGTTACGTCGGTTAAGTACTGAATTCCCATGGCCACCTTTTGTCGCCATCATCAGATCAGCTCGATGGTACCATAATATTGTATTGTCATCCAAACAATACCTTTACCCAAAATTTCAGCTCAATCGGTTGAAGATATATGTTTCAAAATTGAGTTGCAAGATTCCACCTGAACCAACATAATTATACATATATATTATACAATACAACATAAAACACACATACACCGTGAAATTTTAGTGGATGTTTTCCCTCAACGAAATGATTTTGCCATGGATGTACAATCGATGTGTAATATTTTATTTTATTTATGTTAAGAAATGTCAGATTTACATAAGTGTCGAACGATACTCGAAAGTGACCTAACACCAGTAGTAGCACTGCAGTAGTACTTACTTCTTTTAGCAGACTACTACTACTAGGTTGTATATGTACGTCCATGGCAAAATCATTTCGTTGCGGGAAAACATCCACTAAAATTTCACGGTGTATACGTACAGTCAAGGTCACCAATATGTATATACCCAAAGTTGCAAAAATATGCATACAACAACCTTACTTCTGTAGTAATAAGGTCTGTATACATATTTCTGTAAGTTTGTGGTGTATTTGAGCCATTTAGGTGGTAACTAATTTTGGTTTTTGAATAATAAAGTTTTGAAGTGTTCAGTACAAAGTGAGCTCTAAATGGCTCAACGATTAAAGTCCGTAACCGTACATAGTTAGGTACGAGTACATACATTGCAAGTTAATAGAAAGCTTGTACGCTAATCACACAAATCTCAATCCCTTCTGCTGCTTGGACGCTGGTAACGTATAAAGGCGGTGCAAAACCCCATGCAGGCTGACACCACGGTACAGCAGCAACCCTCGCAGACCATAATCACGAGCACGCCCACGGGCCAGCAGGTCACCGTCATACCGGCTACGAATAACGTGCGCCCCGCTAATGTTGTCCAGGTATCCCTCACACAGGCACTCGGCTGTAGAACCGCCAGCAAGCAGGACAGTACACAGCAGGTCACAGCAGCCTTCGATAGTACATGGTTTAACGAGAGGCGTAAGTAAATGGAATATTGCGAACAAGATTCTATCAGAAGCCCGGCCCGGCCCGGTATCGGGCTTCTGATGACTCGAGTTTGCAATATTCTTACGCCCGTGTTATACACAATGTTTTTCATCACATTTGCGAGAAAATAAATAACTACAAAAGACAGAAAAATCAATGTTTCATACAAGCGCACCAATCAAAATTTTACGTAATTGACAACTTCACTTCCAGATCAGTGCGAGTGGAGCGCGCAGCTTCAATTTTTCAACCAATCACAGAGCAGTATTATTGCAGCGCGCGGCCAACTAGTTTTTTTTTTCAACCAATCACAGAGCAGACTTCTTCTGGCGCGCGGCCTACTAGATTTGCTTAAGCCAATCAGATCACACACAAGCTCATTACCGGGAGCTGTAAAAACCCATTATTTCCGCGGGAAGAATTTAGGCCATTGTGCTTTTGTATACAGGCATGGAATAACACGATTTGCGAACAAGTGTGATGAAAAAAATATTACTAATATAGTTGGTCACCAAAAACGTGCTGCTTCGTTTCACTCTGCAACTGACGTAACTAGGGAGTGACGAAGCGCTTACCATTGTCAGGTTCTGCTGGTTCTGTCTGAAAGGCTACTATCACTAACAGGACAGTAGGCCGTCAATATCCTCCGGCGAAGTACGGCGACATGGAAATATATGCGGCAATAATGGGAATTAACACTGAAGCACCGATCACTAGTAAACTTTTTTTGAACATATTCATTCCAGCAGAGGGACTTTAGCTGGAAGTCCTAGCTGCTGTGGTTCGACGCGACATGACGAAATTATTGCTTACAAAGCTTCTTTCAAGAACAATTATTGAATGACTGCATGTAATCAACAATTAAAATCTACAGGCCCTTCAATAATTTTGACTTATTAGTTATTATCGACGAAAATCGCAAATCTGTATCTGCGCTACCACAAAAATCGAAACTCGCAATATCTTCCTCTCTGTCGCATAAACAAGCAAGTGCGACAGATATAGAGATAGACGAACGAAGCTTTTCATAGTAGCCACTCTGACACTATCTCATCATGTGCATTTTATTTCCCTTTTAAAATCTAGTCTCGAAACTCAATTCATAAGGTGTTTTCGGTTGTTCTACCCAGATGCCAACGTTAGGAGTGGGCGGTATCGGTGGGGCCGTGCAGCTGGTCCCAGCGCTGGGCTTGCCCGGGGTGCAGATAGCACAGCTCCCGCAAGCGCAGCCTCAACCGCAGCCTGTTATTGGTAAGCATATTTGTTTTAGGTTCGTCTTCTTTTCAGATCACATTTATAAGGGTCGAATTCGAATTCATTTTTCCGTTTCTCTACAATATCTGAGAGTACTTTTAAACTATCAAGTACTGGGAATACTTTTCCCATCTTTTACCACTAAAGTACTCGATCGAACTACTCGATATATTTTTCCCATCTTTTACCAGTACTCGGCACCGCGTACTTAAGTGGTAAAACAAGTGGAAGTGGAGTGGCTGGCGTCGGCCTAAGAGGCGTTCGGGCATAATCCCGCGGATGGTAGCTTCGCACCACCGGCCGCTCGGCCGAGTGCATGCACCAACTGTCCAAAACTGCGGTTCCTCTCGTACTGAGCAGTATTACTACCGCAACGACAGGCCATCAGTAGGGTAAAACTAACCTGCCTCACGAGGGTTTAAACCCTGCTCACGTTCCGTTTTCATGGGTGAACAATCCAACGGTTGGCGAATTTTGCTTCGCAGTGATAGGAAGAGCCGATATCGAAGGATCAAAAAGCGACGTCGCTATGAACGCATAAGTATTCCCAGAAAGAAAGAAAGAAAGAAAGAAAAATGTTTATTGTCACACAAACAGATTACATACGAAAAATACATTATGAGAAAAAAATACAAGATTATTTGTGTGACAAAAGGAACGAACTCGGCATGTGCTGTGACAGTCATTGCGGCTGTACAGCGCTGGTTTTCAGTTCTTCCCCGTTTCACTCAAGTTCCCACTGGTAAAAAATGTCTGGGTAGCTATATTTATCCTGACCATATTCAAAGCAAAGCATTTTTGTTGATTTTTCGTACATCCTATGACCCGATTTTAACCAACTTCGTATATAAATTGTACAGTCGCCATCAGATATATTGAAGCGGCCAAAGTGATCACAAACATCTCAACACGTCTCTAATGCCTCGACAACAGGGACGTGTTAGATATTTGTGAGCACTTTGGCCGCTCGGATATATCTGATGGCGACTGTACCAAAAATATATATTTGAATCAAAACCTGACAACAAAATTAAAACAAATGGAATAAATCCTGCTTTTTGAAATCAGTTGATAATAAACCTAATCTAAATTGCGGCATCAATATGACACACATTTAAAATAACATTTAACTAGTATTTAGTTTTTATTTAAAATATTTTAAAGAATACAAAATTAAACTATATGTCGCATCACAATAGCCAACCTTATCAAAGAAGACAAGATGCCATTTGAAGCTTTATTGTTGTCTATGGCAACACCGAGCAACTGTCAACGTAGCTTCTGTCAGATTGACGACATTGACGTAGCGAGGTTTTGTTACTGCTCGATCTCACTAGCGTAATTTGATTAAAAAAGGGTGTAATTTACCAATGCAATACTCAAATTGTATCAAATCATTGCTCATAAAGTGTTTTCATTGAAGGGGGATATTAATTTAATGAATATGGGGCCTGACGGAATAAAACTGGAACCTAAAGATGAGCCTCTCTCGGACGAAGAAGACCCGCTCTCTGTTGATTGTGGTAAATTGTTTAATCATGTGTTTCGAGGGACCAAGTAGAGGCAATTCAGTGAAAAGTTTGATATTAATAAAGTTACTTGAGTTATGAAAATGTCATGCCACAAGTTTAGGATTGCTTTTCAAATTTTGTTAATGTTTTTTATAATAATAATAAATTCATTTATTTTGACTAACTAGGATCATATTGAATATAAAAATTACAAATTTAGTAATACAAACACATCTAAAATAGGTAAAATACGGCGACAGTTTGATGCATATGATTACATTATGGAGTAATTTACCCCAACTACCACCGCAGTTCAGTAGGATTTGTTTGTCATTACATGAGTCATGTGATAATGATTCAAGTAATTGCAATCAAATCTCTCAGCGAATGCCCTCAGGATGCTATAAAGCAAGACCGGACCCTGCGCATCAAGGATGTACCGGTTTCCTCATTGTAGCATAGAAACAGTCTACCCTGGGCCTACCCTACCCTTTATGCAGGTACAAATACACCAGTTTTCTTGACAAAATAAAACAACTTAAAGTCTGTTCATTAATTGAACAGACTAAAATGACAGGTAGAAATGTCACCGCAACGATTGATTATACCAGCTTATTGCAAACAGTGCAGTGCTTTGATTATGGTTTCTGGTTTAATTCTCAATAATCCGTAATAAAATCATTTAAAATGGGATAGAAATATCATTTATTCTTTGTATTTGATGCTTATTTATATAAAAGGGTATTTAGGCCAGCCGCACAGGGGCAGAATTCTGTATCAGAATTTCGATAAGATGAATTTCATCCACAACAGAAAATAATGCAAGGCAATACTAAATAAACTATTCTGCTATTTAGTTTCTGCGTTTTATCTTAAAACTTTTCGGTAATTATTGGATGTAGCAAATCACTATTTAAGAGATGTAAAAAACTGACAACACATGAAACTTCATTTTAGTCAGTTCAATTAAGGTGGTTCGATTGCCATACAAAACGTTATTTGACATTCGCAGGCTAACGGCTTGATATTTTAAGAAACTTCAAACTTTCATAATTTGGCTTCCCATTTGCGCCAAATTCCCCCTTTCCTAGAATAAACTTGTATAAACTAGATTAATTTGAGAAATTGGTTTGGGACGTTATATTTTGGGAAAACAATTTTTCTCAAATTAACCTATTTTATACTAGTTTATTCTAGGAAAGGGGGAATTTGGCGCAAATGGGAAGCCAATTGATGAAAGTTTGTTACATAAGTTTCTTAAAATATCAAGCCGTTAGCCTGCGAATGTCAAATAACGCTTTGTATGGCAATCGAACCCCCTTAATGAACAGACTTCAGATCTAAACAAACAAGTAAAGTAAAGGTTTGAAAGGGTAAAGGCCCATACACACGTAGTGGTTTGTGGGATGCAACTTTTGGCTTAGTTTTTTCAAAATTGTTTGTTCTTTCCTTTTTGTGTATTTTTATTATTAAGTGTGTATTTTAGTTATTAATAGTTAATTTATATATATATAATTTTTTTTTTTTTACAAAGATATTGCGTGTGTATCTGTTGTTGTTGCCCACCGTGCTCTCACCGAATGGACCCTGCGGAAGACCAGCGCTGGCTGCAAAGCTAGCAACATGCTGAGCAGGGTCCATTTCGTGACAAAATGTGTATTGTATTATTTCTTTTGTATGTGTTTTTTTTTATTTTTTATTGTCACGAATAAATATTTGAATTCGAATTTGAATAGGAGAGTCTAATGGGCAAAGTGTAACTTTTGTTTGAATAGTTCAGTAGTTTGTTAATTGATAAATAAGAAACACGACTTAGTATACCTGGTTTCCTGCAATATGGGAAGTCTATATGTAGCCTCGGCTTCCTGTAAATGAATAATTATATTATGCATCACTGGATACTAGTACTGCCTGCCCACGTGACTCGGCCTATTAAACACAAAAGAAGCCATGGGATGTCCCACTAAATTTATTAAAAATCGGGTGGGTAGCCTTTAGAAACTTATAAAATCACAAACACTCAAATTTTCCCTCTTTTTAGGTTTGTTTGTTAGGAGGCATAGGACCATGTTAATGACATTGCCATGCCAGTTAAATCTTGTTTAATGTACCTTATATTTATGTTATGTTCTTTTGGTCACCGTGGGACGATGAATACACAAACCCCCAAGAGATCATGATCTTGACTTTAATGACATATGAACATGAGAAAAAAGCTAAAACAAAAACAAATGAACAAAAAATTCGGAAAAGGAGGAAATAGATCAATACCGAAAGAAAAACGAGAGAAATGCATATGATCGTAAAATGTGGAAGTCTCTAGGGGAGGTATATGCTGTAAAGCAAAACCAAATATATACAGAAGAGTAGAAAAACACATATTATAAAATAGATATCTTTATTTTAGTTTGGTTAAATAAAGGCTTTACTATTATCATTAATTCATTATGTTCACACTTACATAACACTACTTACTTCACACATTACTACTTGTCACATTATTACTTGTTCACTTTAACTCCATGTGTGCCAGAATTAAATAAAGAGAATAAACAAAAAATAAAAATGGTCAACCTTGGATTGCAGGACAGCAAATCCAACAGGACCCAAACGAGCCAGGCAAATGGCAGCTAGTCACCGTCAGCAGCAACAGCAATAACAGTAACAATGGCAACAACAGTGGCAACACATCGGGCACTGAGTGTGAGAATGGCAAGCAGCGGGCGGCCAGTCCCAGTGGCAAGAGGTTGATGAAGAGGGTCGCTTGCACATGCCCCAACTGTGATCAGGGGGAGAAGTAAGTTTTATATATTCACTTGCATTTTTGGAATTCAGTTGCAAGCTTTATGGTCTTAGGAATTAAACAAACATAGGCTCTTTATAATTTACTTTCCTAGTGTCGATGTTCATCATGTCTAACATAAAATATTTTTCTCAAACATGCAATGAAATATTGACGTTACGTTCCTTATTGACGGCAGCGAAGTGTCACGTTTCAGGTGCGGAGAGACGAGAGACACATAATGAAATTTCATGCAAAATTGGAGGCCTAGGCCTGCTACATGGTCTTTTTTAATTTCCATTCCACATTTATTAGTGGCACAGCATCACGGCGTTCAGCCATTAAAACAACTATAAGCAATATTTGCTTTTTGGTTCGTTATGACATTCTCCCACAACGATTATTAAAAAAAAAATCGATGTTTGCTATATTTTGCAGTTTTATTTATGTAAAATCGACATAAACATAACAAATAACACATTATTAACGAATTGTAATAATTTTAAATTACTAATTTAACTAGACAAATACACATTTAAATTATCTAAAATATCAGCGGTAAAAATGTCTACTCAAACCGCGAAGGTATTTTTTTAATCATATTGGAGGCAAAATTGGTAATTTTTAATTCTGTAATTCTATTTTATTGGATTTATTGTGCGTTGTTGATTTTGTTGTTTAATACGAATTCCAACGAAAAAACCGACGAAGAAAATAGTACCTACCTAATATAGGTATGTGTTAGTTATAAGTATTTTTTGTCTAAACTAGAACTTCCTCTAGAAATTCAAGTTTGATTTCTTAGAGATTTTTTAATTGATTTCATTGCATGTTTGAGAAAAGCACTATACATACCTCGGCGTGAAAAGGGGTTGCCAGCCTCATAACTATCTCTATATGTACTCGGCCGGCAACCCCTTGCTTCCTGGCCTCTGTAGTAATGTACCTACTATTGAGTTATAGTCAGTGATCGTTAATTTTCCAGCAATTGTGGTGCAGCGTAGTGTTGTTAACGGAATTGGCATAGACAATATCAACCAAAATTGTTAATTAGGGTAAATATTGGCATTATAAACGCTAATTAAGCATTACGATTGAAATTGTTTATACCAATTCCGTTAACAACACTATGCTGCACCAAAAATGCTGGAAAATTAACGATCACTGGTTATAGTAAACTTTAACCTTATTTGACTAACCTTATTAAACCAGCGAGTGTTTCATTGACAGCTGTTAACTATAGGCGTCAAGTATCATCTGAGAATGGCTTGATTTAAAGTATTAAAGGCCGTTTCAAACCGGAATGGCAGCGGCTGGTAGCATCAGGCTCGCGTCGCCGCCTTTTTATCTACATACTTGAAGACCAGTATCGCTTGAAAAGCTCTCGCGGCGGCCGCGCGATTTTGTGAGCTTTTCAGGCGATACTGGTCTTTTAAGTATGTAGATATAGCTTAAAATTTTTTGACACTGAAAGTGCTCGCCGCGCCGCTGCCGGCCGCTGCTATTCCGGTCTGAATCGGACCTAATGCACCTAGCTTAGTGTTGCGCAGAGTTGGGCGTTATTTAGATAATTATTGCAAATAAAATCATTTCAAATAAATCTATTCGAAGATAAATTCAATTACAAATAGTGCGTTGACAACTTTTTTATTTAGATAGATAAATTATTTAGATGAAGATAACCGACTTCGTTTGTTATTGAATAAAATAATAAATGTATACAGAATGTCACGTCGGGTCAAACCGTCACACTGACATTCACCTTTTAATTAAAATCCCAACTAATTTATCTAGATAAAAATGAAACTGATCTAGATAAATTCAAAATAACAAATGACGGATTATTTAGTTACTTCAAATAAAAGATGTCTTCCCGGTCTTTCGTTAATAGATAATTTTTGCCCAACTCTGGTGTTGCGAGAATTCTGACGAGCCGTTACTTCGGCGGTTTAGGGCTCACGCGACTCTTCTCAGTACTGCATAACGCTAGTCTTAGCTTTAACGGCTCGATTTTTCAAGGCTCGGCCGAGTGCTAATCAGAACACTAATCTATACAATAGCTTGGTTGAGTTTGGGAGAGGGGACAATCGTGAAGCACAGTGTTTTGGTCACAATTCTGATCACCAAATACTTTGTCTACAGCCGTCTAGTGGACCGCAAGAAACAGCACGTGTGCCACATCGCGGGCTGCAACAAGGTGTACGGCAAGACCTCGCACCTGCGCGCGCACCTGCGCTGGCACACCGGCGAGCGGCCCTTCCTCTGCAACTGGCTCTTCTGCGGGAAGAGGTAGAGTCCTTGTCTACAGCCGTCTAGTGGACCATACTTCCACACTGGACGTATGCTCAGCCGAGCGGCTCGCCCGAGCAGTCCACACGCTCGCCCGGGCGGCTCGGGCGAGCGTGGACGGCTCGGGCGAGCCGCTCGGCTGAGCATACGTCCAGTGTGGACGCACACGCGCGGCATGTCCGAGCCAAATGCGCTCGGCCGAATTTACCTACGGGCTTAAGTAAAGTTAGTAATAGGGGCCATATATTTTTTTCTTTCAAATTTGATTGTTGAGGTTCATGGGGCTTTTAATACGAATCCGAGGTTGGATTTTCAAAAAAAAGGTCGCCGTTCATAATCGATATCTGAGGATCAGAGTGTGGACCTCCAGTGTGGACGCACCTATTCACCATTCTGTTACCTTATAACACCATGTACGCTCCAGGTTTACACGATCGGACGAGTTGCAGCGGCACCGGCGCACGCACACGGGCGAGAAGCGCTTCGAGTGTCCCGAGTGCAGCAAGCGCTTCATGCGCTCCGACCATCTCGCCAAGCACGTGCGCATACACACCAAGAATCGTATTACGGTACGCACATTACATGCAAGTCCGCAACAGCGTAAAGACGACGGCAGTCGGCCGCATTCGGTGACTAACGGCTGCTGTCACCTATGTATATCCCGACCAAGCTAAGAATGCACCTCGCTCAGTGTAACTTATTCGACGCGAGGCCATTCTTAGCTTGGTCGAGTTGTATGTGACCGCAGTAGGTAGACAGACTAATGTCAAGATAACAGTTCTGCCGCGCTTACAATAATAGCAGTAACTCTATTCGGACTAATATTCAATTCTTTTCTTTATTTGAACTAGACTCAGGTAAACATTTGAATTGCATTTCGAACGAAGTTACTGCTATTATCGTAAGCACGGCAGAGTTGTTGGCCGACGTAGTTTGAAACAAGTTCGGCGACCGAAGCAGTGTCATCGCCGTTTTAATGGACTAACCAACCACATGTATACATCAAATTTTGTACCCGATGGACTAACTCCTACATCTAGTGACCGGACAGGTCAATTAAAAATTCTCAGAACCAGGCCAGGTATTTGCCTAGTCGTCATATGCTTCGCTTGTCCTGCCCATAAACGACATCTAAATGTCTCGATATGACACAGAATGAAATATGCTCATTTATACCATGCCGTTTGTACTCGTACTAGCTGCTATCTCCGATTTACGTAATTTTCCAGCCAACCCGTGTGTTACAGTTTATGCGAGCTAGTTGTGACGGCTAATGGATTTCGCGTCTGTACAAGATTAGTACAACCTTTTCTAATTCCAAATGACCTTTTGCAGGAGGTGGCGACCTCGACACAGTCCATGTACTCGGACTCTGGCGACGACAGCTGCGACGAGAAGATGATGCTGACCATCGAGACCATCCACCAGGAGGGGGACGGCGAGGAGAAGCAGCTCGTCATGATCCGGCCGGGGGGCGGGGGCGGGGGCGGGGGCGGGGGCAAGCTGGACGCGGACCAGGGGGACAGCTAGGACGAGGACAGCGACGGCTAGACGTCGCTGCGATGTGATACTGCACTAAACTATCTTGTGCTCGTAGAGAGAGAAATTATGGACTTAGTGGAACGCGCGGGGCCTTGCTTTTGAGAACCTTCATTCTGGTCTTTTGCTTGGATAGCCCCTTAGACCGCGAGGTTCAAAGGAAACAGCTGGTGATGGCCAGTAAGGGATACCGACTGTGAGGCCAACGACGGGTAGACGTCGCTGTGATGTGATAGTGAAGTAAGAATTGTAGCGATAGAGAAATCATAATAGTGGTGAACTTAGTGGAAAGCGTGGGACCTTGCATTTGAGAACCTTTCTGGTTTTTGATTGGACTTGGATAGCTTGATAGACCATGAGTGCCAAAGGAAACAGCTGGTGATGATCCTGGCGGCAAGATGGACATCAGCTATGAGGACAGTGACAGAGGCGTAGGAGAGCGAGGAGTAGCGGACTAAGTGGAAGGCCCAGGGAGCTACTGAATTGGAAAGGTTTTTGCCTAGGAAAAGTTCGCCACACAACCTACGATTGGACTGAATTTTATTGGTTGTCATGTAAGTGCAAGTGAAAAGTCAGAATAATTTTAGTGATAAATAGGAGATCATATCGAAATGCGAAGCCCAGGGTCTCGCTGTTATTAGATTGGTACATTGTCACGGCCAGTAAACAAAACCTGGGAGACAAGTATCATCGCGTTGTCAAATACATTTGAAGGACAGCTTCTCTCAATATAGCATCATTAAGCATCTATCCCAGCAGGTATGCCAGCGGTTCCTAACCTTTTTTGTCGCGCTATTCGGGCATATTCATAATTTTGTCCCCTTAAACGGATAGTTACGGAAAGTAACAAAACCGACAGGTAGACGTGACTGCAACATCACTTTTAAGTTTCAGTTTCTTGATTGGTAAATATCAATTTACAGGTCATAATGGATTCGCAATACATAATCGGTAACCTTAATCTGACATTTCATTCACTTAGCAGATTTATAAATATATGGACAGGAAACAAATAGCTATATTTCTATTGTCCTAAAGTAAGAAAATCCATAACGAAACTTTGCAATAATTGCAAAGTTTCGTTATGGATTATTGTCCTGTGCTGGTTTGGAACCTCTGGCAGGCGTACACTATCTACAATGTTATAGGCTCAGAGCATAGAACACTAGAGAGAGGAGGCGCCGCCGGCGGCCGCGTCGCAGTTGTTAGCTCAATGGGCATACTCTGCCATACTGTGCACGCGTGCTGCGAGCAGAGAATATTACGTTTCTTCCCAAAATGCCTGATATAATGCGCGTGTATTGTCCAATAAGAGCGTAGGTATACAAGTGTGTGTGTTTTAGATGTGTGCATGCTTTGTCTTGTCAATTACTTGGGCGTTGTGTGGGTTAATGTACTTGCGACAGGCGTACTCAATACAAATCGGCCGGCATGTCCGATCTCCTTACATTCATACATCTGTGGTTATAGGGATATAATTATATGCTTTGTGAGCGTAATTGCGTGCTAGAGAGTTACCGCTGTCAATATAACATATATCCTGAGTTTCCGTACTAAATGTATACTTACATGTCTGTCACTGGCTCTGAATATGTGAATGTAAGTGCAAGTTGGTATTTTAATGTTGACAGCATAATATGTTAGGAAATGAAAAGGCATTATTATTTATTGTAGATTAGTATTAATGTTATATAATAGCAATCATCACAATTAGGAGGTTATCACTCGTAACTGTAATAATTTGGTCAATATAAAATCTGGAAATAAGGCCTAAAGAAGAAAATAAAGAAAGCAAGGTGTATGTATTTGAATTTTATAGTTACGTATAAGGTAAACGTCCGAGAGCTCGAAACTGTAAAGATGTGATGTGTCGCTTAAATTCAAAATCGGATAAATCCATTCGACCCTATCAGCAAATATCTACCTTATCACCTTTTCTTAATAGCAAAATCGCATAATTTGACATATGGATTTACCCGGGTTTGAAATTTTATTTATTTTATTTTTTATTTTATTTATTTCAGTACAGCAACTATTTTAACAGGTTGACCTAATGCAATAGCGCCTTAAAATTCGTTTAACCTAATAATTATACTTGCACAAGACACACATACATACTTTAACAAATTCGGACATTGGACTATAAAAAAGATCACTGTGGTCAGCCACTAGATTTAGTGTGTGTACGGCGCGACTGAGAGACTGCTTTACAAAGCAAGTTGGTTCTGCCTTACGGCTCCGCCAGCAGCCGCGGCCGCCGCCGCCGCCCCGCGTACCCGTCCGGCACACCCAAACATAACTGCTCCAATATACAATATTAATTAAGCGACTCATATGGCATGGGCACTCAATGTCAAAGTGACATGGCTTCGATTTAACCCATATTGCTTTGACATAAAGTGACTAGTACAGCGTCGACCACTCGGACGTTTACCTTATTAATAATATTTCGCAGTGCAGTTGAGTGCGATGCGATGTCTGTTGGACAGCAAATGAAGAACCGTTTCCAACTAAAAGTATCTGAGATAAATTGAGTACTCTTGGTGTGACATGCTTTTTCGTTTGTAGTTAGAATGTTTAGTGTTAAAAGCATAATTTCGTGTCCAAAGGCTTCTTTAGTATAATTATTGATGTTACAATAAATGAAGCAAGCCTTCAATTTTAATCATCAAAACCTTTTTTATAATTTCGTTAATAAACCATGCTGGATCTGAGGCTTTTATGTCAGAGATAAACTGTCTACTTATCTTTCCATGGCAATGCCAAATTTTTACTTTCAAATTGATTATTTTGCTCGAAGTAAGGATGCTTTAACAATGATATATAACCCTGGTGCCCTTTAAACGTAGCTACATTTTACAAGTTAAAATTGGCAACACTGACGCGATTGGCCTATATAACGATGGGGCATTTAACCTGTGTTGCCAGTTTAAACTTGTAAAATTGAAAATTGTTGCTTCGTGACGCGCCACTGTAGTTAACACAACATATTAACTGAGATATATGATATACCATTTTATCAACATTTTAAATATTTAACAGTGATTTAAGTTATAACTAAGCCATAAGTAGAGATTGTTTTAAATTGCCACAATTGTACCATTTGTATTCTATAATTTATCAATCTTCCCAATCCTAATTCCATTTTACACCTTGCAATTTTAATTTTATTAAATACTAACTCGTAAGCATTTTAAACTTGGATTAGATTGTATATAAAGATATGATTGTAAATATTATGTAATTACTGTTAATCATAAGTGAGGTAAAGCGGGGCTAATCCGTCAGAGGGGTAATTACGTGAAACTTACAACTCCCGTTGTAGACTTATCTCCTATATACAATGTACGGCACTGAATGGCACCATTATTATATTCATTAAAGACTGAGAAAAGAAGAGAAGAAAGATGTTATTTTCAGAGTCCATTTGCAAGAGGTTTTTAAAACGGGCGTTGTAACAGTTCGATGGTATTACCCCTTACGGAAAACGGTGGACCGTATTTGTTGTAAAATATTTGATAGTTTTAATGCTATACCACCACATTTATGTGTATAGCAATTTGGATAACCTTTGGGACAGTGAGGATTTTTGTCGTATGGATTCAAATCCTGGTCCAGTTCAAATTAATACACCTATTAGCGTTTCGTATTGTAAGCCCACTCTTTGTGATTGTTGATTGTAATTTAAAACTGTTCATACCGCGTAAGGAGTGTTAGGGTGTGTCCACCCGCGAGCGGAGGATTTACTTGACCGGGCGATATATAATTCTCAGGAAAACCACCTTAGCACAAGGTGCATACTGCCTTTTTCCAAGCACGAAACAAATATGCATATTTGTGTAGGGTAAATCGCTAGTAACTGGCCACCTCAAACTAAAAGTTAACTCTATTTACCTATAATATAATTCAATTTAGTATAACGTGGCCAGTTATTGAAGGATGGCCAGTAATTAAAACCTTATACTAAAATTAATTCTATTATAGGTGAATAGAGTTCATTTTTATATAGTATGAGGTGGCCAGTTATTGAACGGTGGCCAGTTACTGGCGATGTACCCTATCACTGTTTGGTTAGCTAATTAAAAATATATGGGTAGTTCCTTCTTGTGGTAGCCGTGCTCGTCATATAAAATTCTAATTTGAAAAAGAAAAACTTAAATGATTGCTAATAAAGCTTGATTACCATCAATGTATCACTTTGGATGCATCCATGCGTCTATAACTATGGGTTTCGGGTAAAGCAATGGAAATGTATCCGTACAGTACAGTCTGCAATAGATATCTAATGCTCTACTCTATATCTCGTGTTGACTGTACCTGAAGTACACTAATTGTCACATCGAAGCACTGTGGGGTCCAACACTAGTAAAAGCCAACCTGTAAATAATTTGTATATCTGTTATATAGTGTATATTAGCTGTATTATGTCTGTAAATAATTTTATCGTTGAACCATTTTAAATTAAATATTTTTACACAATTTATCTGTTTTCATTTTACCAAATTACTTTACTTATTCATTATAATAATAAAATAAAATAAAAATTATGTAGCTTCAGTCTTCTGAAGACTAGGCACGGATTTGGGGACAAACCAGGAGGCAATTTTCACAGTCAATACTCACCTAGGGCGATAAAACAGAATGTCCCAGATTTCGCCTATTTGACACGCTCGCAAATATGCGATCTGAGGCTTTCGTTATTACCGCCCGTCGTTCTAAAGAGTTTGACCACTATCTTGGCTACATACGTATCGTACTGGGCTGTTATTCGGAACGTGCTAATGCGTCTCACCTCACCCGTCACGCCTAACGAAACTAGACCTCTGATTACACGTAGTAACTACGAATCGCGGCGTCAAGATATAAATATTTGTGGGCGAACGGTGAAGTGAGGTTAACCTTTTCAACGCTCTGTCAAAAAGACAATTTAGTGCGGAGTTAAACCTAAGGCGCCGTAGTTTCAGCGAAGTTAAGCGAACAGAGTTTTAAAACAATATTAATGCGTCTGTGTATAATAATATGGTATCAAAATAGTATTTTATGCAACTGTTGTATAAGAAGGGTCTTAAAAGGCGAGTGGCGTGGGTTGCGATGCGAGCCTTGGCGAGCATCGCAATTAAAGACGCCACGAGCGTTTTTAGACCAGTTATACACCGTTGCATACAATACTTTTTCTACGACAAATTTTAAATAAATAGCAGACTAAAGAATAGTTAAACTTTTCAGGCAGCAAGTTTTCTATTCGTACTTTTGCTACTCACGCAATTTCTTCAGGAGCACTTTTGTCTTCACAAACACGAATAAAATCTTAATAGTTTATCATCTTTCGTCTTTTCATTTTGAACTGTATTTTGGTGGGAAATCGGAAATGTGACAGCTCTTGCTTATGGTTTGTTTTTTTTTAATTTGTTTGCACTTGCCATCCGAACCAAACCGAATGCGGACCCGGACCGAATTCGAACTGTTTATTTTTATAAATAATACCAAGAATTTATAAAACATGTAATTTAACACACAATAGATGATGATTTATTATTATTGTAGTAAATAATGTATAATATACAAATGTTAAATCGTAAATAAATACTTTTATTTCGAAATATTTGTTTATGAAGTTGGCACCACTGCAATATAGCGGCATTAGCGGCCGATTTAAAAAAAAGTTAAACAGTGCTTTTATGAAAAATGTATGAACCAAAAAATACTCTAAACAGTGCGTTTTTGGGCCATAGAGCATAGAGTTTTGCGATGACTTATTAGTGGTGTCATTGTATTTGAGCTACATCCTATATAAATGACAGATAACGGTACAGGAGTAGAAAAAAATACGAATAGTCTTGAGGCTTTTCTGCGGGGAGATCAGTGATTCGAAACATGATTAAGCAATTTTCGATCGATAGAAAAAAAACTCGAACATAGGTCTCAAATACACTTAAAACATTCGTAACAAACTATGCACAAAAGCTAAACATATTAAAATTGGTTCTAAAAATCGGCAATATCATGTTTGAGGGAACTTAGTGTTTACTTATTTATTTATTTAAACGCACAAAAAATTAAAAAAACAATATATCCGCGCTTACTAACACGCACTTCCATCTCGCTCACACTTATGCTCAGTGAGAGGGAGAACAGACCATGAACCTACGGCGCCTTAAATCAATGCAAGAAGGTTGCTATCGCGTTGGGCTCCTTGGCGCATATATCAGTCGTTGGCGTTGAACCAGCGGTGCTGATATATGCGTCGTTGGCATCGAAAAGGTTAAAACAAGTGACAGAATAGCAGGGCAGCAGAGTTTGCGTGTGGTCATTAAATAAATCAAGCTCCATCCGAACCGTCTTTGTGGGGAGGGCGATAGTGCGTTAATTACCTCGTCTCAGCAGTCCGGAACAAGCGGGCAAGAATACGTCCTAATGGCCCTAGAAATAAAGAATTCTACCTAAATTTACCATGTATTAAATAAAAAACTTACCGGACAAGAAATAACAGGCTTTTATTTTTCCTTTATTTACATATTCATTTACCTACTCATCACAACTTCCTAATTCGTTCAAATTATGACATAAAATAATACATTTTTACTACCTACTACTAATTCTACTAAAGTTGATATTTATGACTTTATGAGATTGCGTAGAGCAATAATTGAGATTCTATGCTATACGAGTAATCTCATGCTAGAACTAGATCTTGATGCAACCGAGAATTAGGTCGCAGGGCTGTAGCTGTAATTGCTGTGTTTACGAGTAGAATATGTATCGTTTATTCAGACGTAAGTTCCACAAGTGTATCTATACTAAATACTTACTTAGGTACTTGTTTGAAAGAGACAAATATGCTTTAATTAGGTCTTACGACGCCATATTTTCTGATTGCGGCGAATGTACCTATAATTAGAAAAATGTTATTAGGTAGGAGATAGTGGAATAGGACCAAATTCAGCTACTTACAATATGTACCTAGTTACATATTTGTAATATATTATGTTTTTAATAAATAAAGTAATAACTAAATGTTTGTATAATAGACAATAAACCTAATTCATATTAAACTGATTTTTTAATTTTTTATTGGCAGCGCGTGGCGTTAATTCTCACGGATTTGGCTACGCGCTAGCGCGAGCGACAGCGTGCGATCTATTCGTTTTACTTCCGATCTCCATACGTTCGCAATGGCATTTTAGAACAAAATGCTGTTTTTATTGAAATTTCCCAGTTATATAAAATTGCTATTAATGTAGCTCGAATATGCAAGGTGGGATACAGATGCGATTTTCGGATTTTGCGGTAGGTACATGGCGTAATTTTGGATTCTATAGCGTTCTACACACCTATCAATTTGTCACAAAACCGCTTTCAAAGTGAATAGATTGAATGTTTGCTGTCTGTTGCCATCTTACAGATGCGTCTCTAAGTTGTTACTGTGTTGTTAGTGACAAGTTGATACGTTTATAGAACGCTTAAGACGACGATCATGTTATTTTTCGTAACAGTTACCCACAGCGAAGTCGACAACCCTACCAGAACCACTGGGAGGCGCTATCGCGATGCTTTCCAACGGTTTTGTGCCTTTTTATCTTTCCCGTTCGTGGAACAAAGTTGTTTAGTTCTTGCCATTTAGAAAATCATAGATATACAGAGTTAATTGCCGGAATGAGATGTATCTGGAATAATTTATGCGTTTATGGGTTCCTTATCTGCATTGTGGGTTAAATACTGTTCTATTCGGAACATTATGGGTTACGGATTAGCTGGACTTAACGGAATAATGGGATGATAATTGAAGTAATAAAACCGGCCAAGTGCGAGTCGGACTCGCTCACGAAGGATTCGGTACCATTATCTGTAAAAATATTTATTTTATTCTGTTTTTAGTATTTGTTGTTATTTGTTGGTATATCTGTGAAAATTTCAACTGGAACTATCACGGTATCAGTGATGCGTACAGCCTGGTGACAGACAGACAGACAGACAGACGGACAGCGGAGTCTTAGTAATAGGGTCCCGTTTTACTCTTTGAGTACGGAACCCTAAAAAGCCCAAGTTTGTTCAGAGTGTGGCTCTTTTACATATATTTAGGTACCTAACCTTGATATATATTTACCTAGATAAAAAACTACCCTCAAGTGAAGTTCTAACTGTATTAAATCCCACAGTTAAAAATATTTGAACATCTCGTACCTAGGCGACTAATTTTTATTTCAAAATTTGATCTTGTTTATAAGTACTAGATACAACTTTTTCAATAGATTTTTTCGCTAGTTGTGAATGAAATTGTGTTAAACGAAGACCGAGCTGAACCGAATTTAGTGTTCGACTATCGTACCCGCTTTGATGATGTACAATCCAAACTAGGTAGTTTGGATTCTTGCATTATGGTCTGACGATCATCGTCGTGCTCTGGGTACGCGTCACAACATCATCGTCATCATCATTTTCAGCCTGGAATCGTCTCTCTTCGAGTATGTCAATCACTCGGCTCGGTCCTGATTTAAATAGGCCGTGTCCATGGCCATGCTCTTAAGTAACGCCATGTTTGTGTCAGGGCCACTTCCGAGTCTTCCGACGCGAACGCCCCGCCGCTGGCTTCTCCACAACCTCGGCCTTAGGATCATCACTAATCCGTGATCTTCATAACGTCAACTCATCGATCTACGATACACTGAATCCTATGAGCGGCCGCACATTGAGCCTCTAGTGGCCACCACAAGTTCTTTTGGATAAGACACCCGTCACTCTCGCACTCGCATACTTGTCAGAAGGTGACGGATGTCTTACTTATCCACAGCGATAAGTGATAAAATGGCAACCATGCCGGCCACAAGCTGCAGGAGTGGCTCGCGCTGCTACCAAAGGCTTTTTTTTATACAACGACCGATGGTGGCAAACAAGCTTACGGCCCGCCTGATGTTAAGCAGTTACCGTAGCCTATGGACACTTGTGACTTCAAAAGAATCACTAGCGCGTTGTCGGCAAGGGTCGGCCCTTTATTCATTTGAGGATTCGCTGTGATGGCAGATAGAGACATGCAGGACCTGCATGTCTCTATCTGCATGCATGCATGCATGCATTGCAGTTCCCTCACGCCACTGTCCACTTTACGCTCGAAGTTGTAGACGATTATGTATACTTAGGATAGACTGTCCAGTTAGGTAGGTCCAACTTTGAGAAAGAGGTCAATCGTCGAATCCGACTCGGCTGGGCAGCATTCGGGAAGCTACGGCACATCTTTTCGTCCAATATTACGCAGTGTCTCAAGACGAGAGTCTTTGACCAGTGTGTGTTGCCAGTGATGACATATGGCACGGAAACGTGGTCGCTTACTATGGGCCTCATAAGAAGGCTCAAAGTCACTCAAAGGGCAATGGAGAGGGCTATGCTGGGAGTTTCTCTGCGCGATCGCATCAGAAATGAGGCTATCCGCAGCAGAACCAAGGTAACAGATATAGCCCTCCGAATTGCTAAACTTAAGTGGCAGTGGGCGGGGCACATTGCACGTAGAACCGATGGCCGTTGGGGCGGAAAGGTTCTCGAGTGGCGACCACGTACCGGAAGGCGCGGCGTGGGTAGGCCCCCCGCAAGGTGGACTGATGACCTGGTAAAGGTCGCGGGAGTCCGCTGGATGCGGGTGGCGCAGGACCAGCGATTGTGGCACTATTTGGGGGAGGCAGTGGACGTCTTTCGGCTGATATGATGATGATGATGATGAGGTCCCTCACTTCCAACACAGCGCATCCTCGGGAGATCTGGCGACCTTTCTCACCACCAGGAACACAACACCACATGCTTCATAGCATGCAATAATATAGCAACACTACAAAGCAGTGGTGCTATTATGGCTGCGGTCTTCTGTAAGGTGGAGGTACTTCCCCAGTTGGGCTGCTCCACATACGAGCGAGATGACATTCCGCTGTGCCCTACCTCTCTGAGCTGCGCTTAATGTCGGCCACCTGTGTGCAGTATGCGGCAAACTGGGCCTCCACTAGTGGCTCTAATGTGCGTCGGCTCTTAACATTCGTCTAAAACTATGCCACGCTACATTTACGAAGCCGCAATTCGAACGCAACCGTAGCGGGTCGCCGGCCGCCATTTTCCGTGTCGTTACTCGTCTAATGGCGGCCATTACTACAGCCGTGAAATCGTGATGCCCCTGCCCACAAAACGATATGCTACATTTTTTCTATTTTCCCCAACGCCTCGGTGATTCGACAGAATCGTCGCTTGCGAAATGGATGATGGTTTTCTCACAAGACCGGGGATGTGACAAATGGGCGTTAAGTATTACATGCAGTGATACAATTCATTTTCAATCCATTAAAATATCTGAAAAACACAATCTGTCTGCTAGGTTTGCCTATAGATTCACGATTATAAAAGTTACCTTCTTTCTCATTGTAACTTGTACCTTGGTGAAACGAGCTATAGGCAGGTCGTATGTTTGTTTGCCACCATCCTGGTATAAATATGATCTCCACTTATAATAAATATCTAGAATCAGCCAGTTTGAAACTAAGATTTGGGTTGTCACGAATGTTCTCAGCATCCCGTGAACGGAAAAATATGAAACATTTTTTGTAGGTACATTATTACTCTAGCTGCAACTTAGGATAGTTTTTATCCGACTGCGACAATTAATTAATTTTCCGAACTATACGACTTCACTAATTTTTCATTTATTATTCTTTAAGTATATCGCCGCCATATCTGTCAGCTTTGTGAAACTTCAAAATGGCGGAATTGCTTTTCCTTAATTTCCCTTTTCCCCACAAAACTAATTTCAATGTTTTTTTTTTTATTTATTCCTTAAACAAACTTTTAGACGATGACATGTTATACGCGGACGAAGTCGCGGGCAACAGCTAGTGTAAATATAAATGGAACAAAGATAGTCCTCGACACTAGTTAGAGGCTTAGGGAATCGTACCATTACCATGCCCATCAGTCGAGCGCCAGAGTGGGTATGGCACCACCATCGAACCATGGAGCTGCTTTGCATAAATTCAAGGATTTACTGCTGCTTACTGAAGCGTGTAACCAACTTGTAACTGTGGCGAATCAGGGAGAAAATGGTCCTTAAAGTATCTTTAGATAGTCATAAGCATAACGTACTCTAGGATAGTTAAAGCTATAGCTCCTGGCATATACGTCTGGCCATTAAGTTAAATGAATTTATAAATAAGTATAAAGCTAAAGGATTTTTTGTTAGTACTTAGTGTAGCAGTGGGTGGCGTAAAACATATTATCCGTAAGCCGCAACTATTATGGCTTACTTTTCTTTCAGGGATTGCAGAATAAGGTCCTCAACAGTTTTCGAATAGGCAAGCCGGTGGAACTGGATATTTGCTGAACTAGGTACATCGCATCAGTCTGCTGTCGGTAGCAGATGATATATAAGTAATTTAGCAGGAGGAGAATAAGCAAGAGCGACAATGTGTAGTAAGAATTAACACTTTTCAAGAAACTGAATAATAGGCAAAGAAAGCAAAGCGTAATGACGCATTCTTACCAAAATGTTATTTACTGTGTGAAAATGTATGGTATTTTCTAGGTGTCACGAACTTGCATTCCACGCAAGTGGAACCGAAGTGTGTGTGGGTGGATAGAGGCAGATACCTACTGATATTTACAACCCCTTAATATTAATAGGAAGAAAAGCAATTTCTTTAATAAAGTTAGAAATGGCAGTGAGCCTGCAGGTGTCATTGGCACTGGCAGCAAAAAGGCCGTGAAATGCCAACAACCTGCGCTGGCGTCACGGCGCGGGCGCACATTATGCACCCTCTTTAATTAGCCTGCTTTATGGCGGCCGTCATTAAAACTTGGTAATTGAGGGCTGTGGAAAGTCCAGGCTTTCTATGTATTAGGGAACTGTCCTTTAAGTCTGGCGTGGCTGCAGTTCACCACATGAACGTTTAGACGGATTTGACGCGAAGTACAAGGAGCATAAATAAATGCAAGCAATAAGGTACCTGAGGGTAATATGGTCACGTTAAGCTTTGACGTTCTGTAAAACCGGCCAAGTGCGAATCGGACTCGCGCACGAAGGGTTCCGTACCATTACCTATAAAAACGGCAAAAATATCACGTTTGTTATATGGGAGCCCCCTTAAATATTTATTTTATTCTGTTTTTTACTATTTGTTGTTATAGCGGCAACAGAAATACATCATCTGTGACAATTTCAACTGTCTTACTATTACGGTTCATGAGATACAGCCTGGTGACAGACGGATAGACAGACGGACAGCGGAGTCTTAGTAATGGGTTTAATACCCTTTGGGTATGGTACCCTAATAAAAACTAAAGTAAGGGCTGGTTGTGGATACAAAATATACGGTTATTTAAATTTAATATAAAACACATTGCAAAATAACTTTGGTAATAATCAGGAACCATTCAAAATATCGAGTATCGACTTAAAAAAAAGTGGTAAATTACCATATTTCCGGCACGTGCGGTTATTATGGCCATCACCAATTTATTTTATTGCTCCAACTTGAGGATTCGTTTTCGACCGAGACGAGCCTTCAGTTTGTTTCAATTGTAAATATATATTTTAATCGTTTTCATTGGGCCTTTGATTTTTTCGCGGCGGTGTTTATTTTTGATCTTTTCGCGATCGCACTTTTGAAGATCCTCCTGCCGAGTAAGGCCGTAGATTTTGCCACTTTTTGAAATTAAAAAAATTGTTAAAGTTTGGCTGCATATAAAATAACTCTTATTATGTTTTGTATATAGCTTTCTACGTATTACAATTTTATCTTAAAGAAAATACATCACATAGTTTAATAACTAAAGTGAGTTCAATTCGTCCAGTCACTCGTAACTACAAAATTTGTATTTTTTTCTACGGAAAGTCAATTTCACTAGAACCAACATAAATAACATAAATTTAAGCAACTATATCGTAATTTTGATCTTTAATAATTTACTTTAAACCGACTTTTATTCAGTACTTCACCAAGCCACATAGGTACATGAAAATTTCCACATTTCCTTTCCAATTCACCACATGAACTGCTTTCCGAGAGCAAATGTGGTGATTATTACAGAAAAAACCCAAGTCGCTATCTGTGGGCTGATAATATTTGAGGAGTTCCGTCAATTCCTCAAGGTTCTCAGAATTAAACAAAACTTAACTAATTGCTACTTTCCGAGGGTAAACGCGTGCCTGTAAAATTTAAGAGTTGCCCTCAAATTCCCTAGGATCCCATCATCACATCCTGACTTTCGATTAAAAAAAGAAATCGGTCCACAATTGTCGGAATAATTGCAAACATACATAAAAAAACATTGGAATATATAACCTCCTCCTTTTTTGAAGTTGGTTAAAAATAAGCTGATTTCATGAATTTATCGCAATTTAAACTATTTTCCCCGTATTTTTGCTTCTACGTTACAATTTTTTACGTTGCCACAATTCCACCTGTAAAGAATATTAAGCTCTTACGTACTATTTTGTATTGACACTGGTAAACCCAAGTATCTATGCGAACCAATTAAAAAAAAAACCATTTCGTTGTCTGTGGAGTCGATTAAAGGTGTGCGAAAGTGGCTGGTCAAAAAAATTTGGACGATTTCAAAGGTAAATAAATAACAGTGTTTATTACACCTATTTCATATAAAGCTACCCCTAAGTGCATAAACCATGCGCACCTTGTGTTTATGCTTCTAATCTAGCTCAAATTATCGATTAATAATCAATTATAACCTAAAAAGATCTCGCTTTTGGAAGGGAAGCCTGGGTCCATGAGGTTTTGAATTATTTGGTCAATTTTGTCTAAAAGGGTATGAAATCTCCAAAAATGGCTGCACCTTAGTACGTACGTAAATTTGGGTAGGTACGAAAATACAATATCTAATAATTGTATACGCTACGTGAGCATTTATGTATAAACGGTCCGAGATTTCGTTTAAATTTTGAATTTTACTGTCTACAAAATCAGAAAATGATTCTGCTAAAACGGGTGCTCCAAGGAGGTGAAGTAAGCTTTTCTCTGTAGTTTTAATATTAGGGGCAAGGAAACGGAATTTGGATAGAGCTAGTTCTTTGTCTTTATACTCGTATGTATCAGTAAAGAAAAGTTCACATTTATAAAAATTAAATTCTAAACCAATACTGCGAAATTCTTCAATCAAAATGCGCAGGTCGTTCAGAACTTCGCTCTCATCACCTCCCAAGGTGCCACCATCCAAATACCACTTAAATAATTGGTGTGCTGCTAAATATGTTACCTGGCCCCGTAGCATGGATGGCGTCGTTATCACGCGATATGTGATAGGATAAGCGCGTCGTCTCGTTCTATCGAACGGTGTCAGCCAGGGACGGATGCTCTATCCTGTCACTTGTCGCGTGATAAGGCCATCCATGCTACGGGGCCTGATATCGTACTTACGACTGTAACATAATTTAATCCCAATTGACACATGCCCATAATTTAGGACTTATCTTGGTAACAAGATTCTACTTATACCTAATAATGATCGAATAAAAAATTGTTTTATCCTTTTCTCCCATTTTCTACTCGTATTATTTCAGTATTATGTTCTTTTGTGTTATTTTGTTCATATTATCGACGTATTTCTGAAATTATTACAAACACAAAAAAACAAAACAGGCAAGTATCTAGTACTGTTTCTACTGCCCCGATTTTTTTGTTTCAACTCGTCTACCTCTTTGTGAATATTAAATTATGTAGAAAAATATCGGAAGCCTCTGGGTACGAGTAAGATAGTATAAAATCGACTAGAATATACTTATAGCGGTTTGCGTAATATTTAATCAGCGATCATTTGTTTTTGATTTATAAACCAAATAATATTCCAAAAAATACTTACTCCACATGTTGAAAAAGCAATATATACTTCTAAAAAAATCAAATGGGTTCGATGCCGCGAAACTTATGGTTAGACAAGTACCGACACTAAAGCCGATAATTTCCTTCCCGGAGACCCCACCGATATCACCAATAGTCTAGGAGTTTATTAAGCTTGTTTCAAATTACCCGCGTTCCTATTGACCCCAGTCTCCCCTACTATGTATCCGTACCAATTCTAAAAAAACTATCTCTGGCCAACTTCAAACCCCACCATAACAATTTTTGACAAAAAAAAGTTGCCCATGCTCAACTTATCTTCTTTGCCTTAAGGTTGCCTGGTGGACAATGGTTTATGGCATTAACCCATTAACGGACCATGTTAAAATTAATCAATAATTCAATTCTCTTGCTATTGCATATACCTAAAATTCTGCACCATAAGAAATACAAAAAGATGGTAATTGTTGCAATAAAATTTAGATTGATAAAGAGTTAAGCCTTTTGTACTATAAGTTATTCTTTTGTGCAATAAAGATTAAATAAACAAGAATAATTTCTCATTTCTAAACTTATAATAAGTAAATCTAAGTGCACGGGAAGGCGTCGACCGCCACGCCACGCCATTGCATCGCCACGCGCGGCCGCGCGCGCAGCCACCGTGGCAAATGTAAGGTGCTCCTGCGCAGGTGTGGAGTCACCTGCTTATGGGACTGTTATGACATTTGCTGGCATTTAACGATGGTGATCTAGAAATGTCTAGAATTTTAATCGGTGCGATTACGTGATAGGAGTTTGCGTATAAGGTCACGGGTATTTGTGATGACGGTAGGGTTAAGCTTGAAACACGCTATTGGATGGTTAAACACAGCGGTCGGCAACCTTTTAGCAGCCAAAGGGCCACATCAGTAGCTAACGAAATTGACGTGGGCCGCACTTGTTAATTATTTACCACTTTACCACTATATTAGACAAAACTGACAAAAGGCATCCCCGCGCTATACAAGACAGCCAGGGCGAGGCTCGCGGGCCGCCTGGTACCAGCCACTGGTTAAAAACAGCCTAAAATTCATAAACGTTCATCAAACTTATCTCCACTTATAATCTCCATCTCCACTTATAATAAATCTCTAAATTAAAAAAAGAATCAGCCAGTTTGAAATTAAGCTTTCTGTGGTACGAATGTTCTCAGCATCCCATGGACGGAAAAATATGAAACATTTTATATAGGTACATTATTATTCCAGCTGCAACTTAGGATAGTTTTTATCCGACTGCGACAATTAATTAATTTTCCGTAATATACGACCTCATTTAATTTTTCATTTATTATTCTTAAAGTATATCGCCGCCACATCTGTCAGCTAAAAGAAACGTCAAAATCACAGACTAATAAGAAATACTACGGACAAAATGGCGGAATTGCTTTGCCTTTCTTTCGCCTATTAATAATTTTAATCCCGTCTATGATATACCTTGACGAGACACATAGGTATCAAAAGCAAATATAAAATTAATCGATTTTGATATGCGAACTTATATGCGCAAATGTCGAATTAAGGCGTAATTTCCACAAATATAACAACAAATTCGAACAATATAAACTTGGTTTTTTTGAATGGCACGCGTGCGCTCTTTGCGTATTCAGCCAAACAGCGAAAACCGAAACTCGAAGTTCGTATATCTGCAATCCTGTCATTTGTTAGTGCGATAGAGATAGAAATACCCGAATATTTTCGAATTCCGAAGTTCGTGGTTTAAAAGAAAATACGGATGTCGGATAGATCTATATCAATATTTAATGTGTAAATATGGTTAAATTTTTTTGGAAATACTATATTGTTGTTATTGTTTTAGTATATTTGACTAGCTTTAAGTTTAATATTGTACGTCCGAAATGGGCAAGCTGTTGGACTTTATTTTACCCAAATCAACTAAATGTACACAGTTCTGACAATAAATAATTCTTATTTTATCTTATCGAAAATAGGGATGTAGACACTAAACAAAATAATCATAATGTTGTATTATCTCGAAAAACAACGCAAGAGGTAATCACTAAGTTATAAGTGTATGAAGTTTTAAGAGAGGGTTTGTTGCGTCTCTTTTCCGCAAAACGCACCTTTATAATGAAACGATTGTTTTTTACTATGACGCTCGAGGATCGTGACGTCACGGTCCCTGATCGTTTTCTCACTCTAACAAGCGACATTAAAACGGTTGTAGCATCGTATTTTTTTGAGATATTTGAATGAGTTTTTCGTTTCTTCTTTCTTTTGAAGTGAGTCTACAGCTACACCTCTATTTGGAAGACAAGCGGAAAGAATCCATACTATCCATACTAATAATCCATACTTCCATACTAATATTATAAATGCGAAAGTGTGTCTGTCTGTCTGTCTGTTACCTCTTCACGCCTAAACCGCTGAACCGATTTAGATGAAATTTGGTATACAGATAGTTTGAGCCCCGGGGAAGGACAAAGGGTAGTTTTTATATCTGAGGGGCTGAAATTGGGGGTTGAAATTTGTATGGAGCTACTTAAACCGCTGCACCGATTTAGATGAAATTTGGTATATAAATAGTTTGAGTCCCGGGGAAGGACATATAATAGGTTTTATCCCGGAAATCATCCCCTAAGGGGGTGAAAGGGGGGGGGGGGAGGTGAAAATTTGGATGTAATCTATTTTGATGAAATTTGGTGTAGATATAGGTTAAGTCCTGGGAAAGGACATGGGATAGTTTTTACCCCAGAAATCATCCCCTAAGGGGGTGAAATTAGGGGTGAAAATTCTGATGGAACCCATTTAATACAATTTGGTATAGAGATAGCTTGAGCCCTGGGAAAGGACATAGGATAGTTTTGATTCCGGAAATGACTCCCTAAGGGGGTGAAATGGGGGGTGAATATTTGGATAAATCCCGTTTAGATGAAATTTGGTATAAAGGTCGTTTGAGTCCCGAAGAATGACATTAGATAGTTTTTATCCCGAAAATAATTCCCTAAGGGTATGAAATAGGGGGTGAAAGTTTGCATAAAATCCATGTACCTAGATGAAATTTGGTATAGAGATAATTTGAGACCCTTCGAAGGATAAAGAATAGTTTTTGCCTCGGAAATCATCCCTTAAGATGGTAGAAGTTTGTTTGCATTATATTTTCTAAGTATATTAAGTTCTACGCGGACGAAGTCGCGGGCAACAGCTAGTGTTTAAATAAGTTTGTCTTTTTCTGTCGCTTGTCTCTCTGGTTCATTTTTAACCACTAAAATGTTGTGAAGAGTTATTTATTTTCTTTCAAACTACGCCGTCGTTCTTTGATCCGTTAGGTACCTACTTAGCGCATGTAGACTAACTTCGCATTCATACAATAAACATATAATAAAATCCAACATATTTATCATTTTACATTATTGCCAGTTATTTTAAACTCAAAAATGTTCGTTGTATTTAAAAGTTTGACGCTGAAGCGCTGAACTCAAGTTCAAGACTCGTCGAGGTGAGGCAGAGCTCTTATTCACAACACTTACTGAGCCTCGTTATAATAGGACCAATATTAACTGACCTCCGACTGCGTATGATTGTTACGACTCCAGGAGTCAAACTACATTAGGGACGGGCTTACTGTTTAGTAGGAAATGTTTATTGGATAAATAGGAAGGCGGCGGTGGGCCGTGACGGTGGATGACCGTCCGGCGTCGAATTTATACCGGATCAAAACGGACTGAATAACGATTCGAAAGAATGAATGTTAGAGCTTAGAGCCAGCAGCACGAGTAGGTAAGCCAGCGATGTGTTCAAAATGATCCGTACACGACTTTGTTGTCAAGTGAACACTGTAAATGCATATTTTGAGCATTACCTCTACTACTGACGGATCCCAAGTGGGGACGGTAGAATATAAAATATCATTGTTGCAATTTAAATCAGTTTGAATTTTTTTCTACCTCCTTTACTTCTTTCACGTTGATAGTCCACAAGAAATGTGGGAGGAGTCATGAAGGGCATATGACTAGAACTGAAAAGCATACGCACTTCGAGAGTTGTTCTCTGTACAAGAAAAAGCCATTTGAAGATTAGAAGAAGGTAACAAGTGTAAGACTTCGACCGCCACGAATGGTCTTCTTCAGTGCCGAGATGAGCAGTCAATTTAACTTCCAACCAGGTATGCCACCTCACTTCTTTTTATTCTTTGGCGTTGGCTCAGCTCATCCCATTATTTAGGGTCGGCTCTCCTCGTTACTAGGTAGAGGTGAAGTGAAATAAGCTGTGAACAGGTCAACAAAGCGAGGCGAGCATCCTCAGGATATCAGTACACATCACCAGAAACCCGACACTACATACAGCAATGAGGAATGAGTGTGGTACTGGTACGCAATTTAGTCTTTTATTACTTTTAGGCCAATTAATTGTCCTCATTAGCCCTACTGCTTAGCTTCGCAAAGGTCATCAAACTCACTGATATTTAAACATCAAATGCATGGATCAAATGATCGGATGGCGTCAATAAAACATAAAACGGTTCTCACGCTAAATATATGCTTGTTTATGTATTTCATTAGTTATTATGCATAATTTGGCTACTGTGGCGTGCCTAATGGCCACCGGCCGGACTCGGCGACCGCCGCAACGTGTCATTACAAAAATTGCCACAATTAGTGTTGCTGAAGAAGATTTAGAAATGCCGTAGTTTTACCAACTGTAAATGGATATAAAGAGGCTGGAGACTAGGTAGGCTGAGGTTGGCTGAGGTTACAAATGTATAAATGGATAGCACGGCTACAGGGGGTAGGTATTCTCTGTACATAGGTATAGTGGGTATGGCATAGGTATCCACGGAACCATTCACGGTGAAAACTAAGTTCCTTTCTTTGATTAGGTAGCTAGGCCATTGTATTGGTAGGGTACCACAAGGTACTGGACTTGATTCATTGATTGATATCATGAATAGGAATACTTTCGAGAGAAGCCACTTCTAATAAAAGCAAATAAATGCAATCGAAAATAGGCACGTACCAACAATGCTAGAAAGTTTAGCGTTTGACATACTTTCCTTCGAAGTCCAAATTATGCCTCTAATAATGAGCCCTTTGTGGAAAACAAATTGCGTCCGAACTATGAGTTTAGCTGACACTTGGAGCAATTTATTCACTGCCGTCGGCGTACGCGCACAAACATACTCCTGTCTATCGGCAAAAGCTAATTTTCTTTCTATAATGCCGGCTTAGAGTACAATTCGGACAAAAACGGTTGTCTCCGACGGCAACCGAAATGGTTTCCGAGAGTAATTTTGACGACACGAGTTTTCGTGATTTCGTAAGCGGTGGGTTTTTATTAGTTTTGACTTTTTCGGTGGATTGTCTAAAAAAGTGTCGTCGGGGTCCATGAACGGGCGGCGGCGCGTGACCGCTGCGCGACGGCCTGCGACTGCGGAGACGTTCCGTGCTTTTAGGAAATATATAACAGTGAGCTAGGTATGGTACAGTTATCAACATTTTGCAATTAATCAAACTTTTGAGGTTCACATTTCCTAGTTCTTACACGACATGTCTTTTCATTCAGTTTTGTGTATTTCAGAACAGCCAGGCGGCGGAGCCGTGGTATAAAATATAACTTATGTCCATCTTAAATGTCCAGTCATATATTGGTGAAACATTATACTCGTATGAAATCGGATAATTCTGGCCATTGCCCCAGCATTATAAACTTGCAAACTTATAACCTCATAGACTTCTCCTCTTCATAATATTACATAGTATTTATGCGTATCCAATACAACAACATTTTCAGGAGGCTGTTTGGGCTTCCCCGATTCTGCAGCGCCTCTGGGATGTTTGCCGATGCTAGCGTAGATGACTTTTATGCCATAATACGGAAGAAGACGGCGTCTGTGGTGATGCAGACGAGGGGAAGCTCAAATAGCATCCTGAAAATGATAGCAGAGAGGTGGGACTCGGACATACTCCGCCGATACACCGACCTACACGTCCTAAAAAAAAAAAATTTAATTAAATTAATGCATGTGGCTATAATTTTACTAATATAGTTATATAAGTGTTTTGTGTTTTTGTTTTGTGTTTTGTAATGCTATGGATCTAAGAAATCTGAAAATAAACCATTTTTTTTTTTTTTTTTTTTTTTTTTTTTTTTTTTTTTTTTTTTTTTTTTATTTATTTATATATTGGTGAAACATTATACTCGTATGAAATCGGATAATTCTGGCCATTGCCCCAGCATTATAAACTTGCAAACTTATAACCTCATAGACTTTTCCTCTTCATAATATTACATAGTATTTAGGTATGATTAGATAGATTATAAGATAAGATTTACTCGAAGGAGGCTATTTTGCGAGTCATGCTTCTTGTCAAATATAGTAAGTTCAGTAACAATAACAAAATACTTAATAAAAAATAACATAGGTACCTACGAGTAAACAATACTTACCGACTATGTTCCCAAAACACATGAAATTTTCGGTTTAAAGATGGATATATTATGTTATGAACTTATGACATTGTAGTGATGCTAACCCAACACAACAAAATATGAAAAAAATACTGTACATAGAGTAAAAACGGTTGAATCCCTTTTAGATTTGAAATGAAATGAAATTACCAATCCAGGTCTGGAGTCAAGAAAACGTTGCCAGAACAGAATGGCGGATACTTATAGGTTAACAATTGATCATTGCGTAACTGTAAAATTTAATTGCATTCAATACAGTATTACCGCCTGGAGATGTCATAATTGTACATTTTGAGTTGTTTTCGAGAGAAAATGAAGCCGGAAAGCGTTGACGTGGCAACTGATTGCTACCAATTTCCGAATTGAGTATCATAAAATTGCAAGTTTTCTGGTTGACCAGTGGCTAGAGCCGTAGGTAATGGACCATCAGCGGAGACCGCAGGCTTCCGCCGCGCTCGGCCAGATTCCTAATAGTATTGTAATTGACGTTAGAATAGTCGGTATCCGCCCCGCACATTGTTTTTATCATAAAATAAATAGCTATCGAATATTCCAATACCTATTTCAACGAGGTACCTAACACTCATAATTATATGTTCTTTATTCATCATTGTCATCATCATCATATCAGCCGAAATACGTCCACTGCTGGACATAGGCCTCCCCCAAAGAGTGCCACAATGGCCGGTCCTGCGCCACCCGCATCCAGCGGACTCCCGCGACCTTTACCAGGTCATCAGTCTACCTTACCCACGCCGCGCCTTCTGGTACGTGGTCACCACTCGAGAACCTTTCCGCCCTAACGGCCATCGGTTCTACGTGTTATTTAATATATTTACTTTAATAATAAATTATCAGTTCTAATACCCCCCCATTTTCCTTAATATTACATACGGCCTAGCTACCTAGCATCATGACGTTTATATTATACTAGCTGTTGCCCGCGACTTCGTCCGCGTAGAACTTATACTTAGAAAATATAATGCAAACAAACTTCTACTTACCATCTTAAGGGATGATTTCCGAGGCAAAAACTATTCTATATCCTTCGAAGGGTCTCAAATTATCTCTATACCAAATTTCATCTAGGTACATGGCTTTCATCCAAACTTTCACCCCCTATTTCATACCCTTAGGGAATGATTTTGGGGATAAAAACTATCTTTTTACTTTTGTTTATTCAAAATTATAAACTTATTCTACTACATTTATATACTCTTTAGTTCTTACTGAAGCCTCAATTAGGCTTATTTGTAAGAAATATCTAATTAATATTAGTTTATTAGTTTGCTATCTATCACATTTATCCATACCAGTATTATTCCTCAGTGCTGGTGTTATGAGAGTCTATATAATGTTTTTTTAGCATTTTTTTACATGCTTTTGGATTCTCTGTTCCCTGTATTTTGATTAAAATGTCTGATGGTAGTTGGTTAAGTATATAAGGTAACATGAAATCTGAAGTACATTTACCATATATATTCTTATAGTCAGGTAAAATGTAAGGTGGTAAGTATGCCAGGTTTCTTAGTTTTTCACTACGTGTTCTCATTTTTAGGTTTTTTAGTTGGCTAAATTTATCATATATGATCTGAATATTTATTTTTTCATCTTTATCTAATATCATTCTTCGGGACTCAAACGACCTTTATACCAAATTTCATCTAAACGGGATTCATCCAAATTTTCACCCCCCATTTCACCCCCTTAGGGAGTGATTTCCGGAATTAAAACTATCCCATGTCCTTTCCCAGGACTAAACCTATATCTACACCAAATTTCATCAAAATAGATTACATCCAAATTTTTTACCCCCCCCCCCCCCCCCTTTTCACCCCTTTAGGGGATGATTTCCGGGATACAACCTATTATATGTCCTTTCCCGGGACTCAAACTATTTATGTACCAAATTTCATCTAAATCGGTGCAGCGGTTTAAGTAGCTCCATACAAATTTCCACCCCCAATTTCAGCCCCTCAGATATAAAAACTACCCTTTGTCCTTCCCCGGAGCTCAAACTATCTGTATACCAAATTTCATCTAAATCGGTTCAGCGGTTTAGGCGTGAAGAGGTAACAGACAGACAGACACACTTTCGCATTTATAATATTAATATGGAAGTATGGATTAATTATTAGTATGGATAGTATGGGTTCTTTCCGCTTGTCTTCCAAATAGAGGTGTAGCTGTAGACTCACTTCAAAAGAAAGAAGAAACGAAAAACTCATTCAAATATCTCAAAAAATTACGAAGCTACAACCGTTTTAATGTCGCTTGTTAGAGTAAGAAAACGATCAGGGACCGTGACGTCACGATCCTCGAGCGTCATAGTAAAAAACAATCGTTTCATTATAAAGGTGCGTTTTGCGGAAAAGAGACGCAACAAACCCCCTCTTCAAACTTTATACACTTATAACTTAGTGATTACCTATACGAGTATAGCCTCTTGCGTTGTTTTTTTCGAAATAATACAACATTATGATTATTTTGTTTAGTGTCTACATCCCTATTTTCGATAAGATAAGATAAAATAAGATTTCTTTATTGTCAGAACTGTGTACATTTAGTTGTTTTGGGTAAAATAAAGTCCAACAGCTTGCCCATTTCGGACGTACAGTATTAAACTTAAAGCTAGTCAAATATACTAAAACAATAACAACAATAGTATTTCCAAATAATTTTAACCATATTTATACATAAAATATTAATTTAGATCTATCCGACATCCGTATTTTCTTTTAAACCACGAACTTCGGAATTCGAAAATATTCGGGTATCTCTATCTCTATCGCACTAACAAATGACAGGAATGCAGATATAGGAACTTCGAGTTTCAGTTTTCGTGGTTTGGTTGAATACGCAAAGAGCGCGCGCGCGTGCCATTCAAAAAAACCAAGTTTATATTGTTCGAATTTGTTGTTACATTTGTAGAAATTACGCCTTAATTTGGACATTAGAAATTACGCCTTAATTCGACATTTGCGCATATAAGTTCGCATATCAAAATCGATTAATTTTATATTTGCTTTTGGTACCTATGTGTCTCGTCAATGTATATCGTAGACGGGATTAAAATTATTAATAGGCGAAAGAAAGGCAAAGAAATTCCGCCATTTTGTCCGTAGTATTTCTTATTAGTCTGTGATTTTTACGTTTCTTTTAGCTGACAGATGTGGCGGCGATATACTTTAAGAATAATAAATGAAGAATTAAATGAAGTCGTATATTACGGAAAATAAATTAATTGTCGCAGTCGGATAAAAACTATCCTAAGTTGCAGCTGGAATAATAATGTACCTATATAAAATGTTTCATATTTTTCCGTCCATGGGATGCTGAGAACATTCGTACCACAGAAAGCTTAGTTTCAAACTGGCTGATTCTTTTTTTAATTTAGAGATTTATTATAAGTGGAGATGTCGGACATAAAGCTTTTGTCTCTCACTGACAACTATGCTAGTATTGTTAGTGCAAGAGGGATGAATGCTTTATGTTAAGTCCGACATAAATGTGAACATGCCAACTAGGCCTTGTTATCGATTTGAATTATTTATAACTTTATTCAATGAACAACAAAATACTTTTCACCTCACTAGCTCGGAAAGCCCATTTTTATTCTTTAAAAACAGATAGCAAAACTGCATTTTATCCACAAGAGTGCAAAGAATATTTGAAATCCGAACGTGTTATTAGTTACTTTCTTAAACATAATAACATGTAAAGGCCAGTCCAGACAGGACATTTTTCGCCCATCAGATTTATTTTATTTAGGTACCTTTTTTTGAATGTTTTATTCTTTCTTTAAATGTTTTTAATTCTTTTTTCTTTTTTAAATGTTTTTTTGTTTTATAAATCTTTTTTCTTTTTCTCCTTTTTAAAAATGTTGTTTCTCTTTTTAAATGTTTTGTTTCTTTTTGAATGTTTTTCTGTATTTTTTTTCTCTTTTTTATGTTTTTTTGATCTTTTTATACGTTTTTTTCTTTTTTTTTAATTCTTTTCTTCTTTTTTTAATGTTTTTTGAAATTCTATTTATTTTTTTGATGTTTTCGTCTACATTTTAATGTTTTTTTTTTATATTTTATTGATTTAAATGTGTTTATTCAAGGTTTTTTTTGTTTTCCACTTTAAAAAAAAAAAAAAATTAATGTTTTTTTTTTTTTGATTTAGTTTTGTGGCTTTTTCACTTTTTTCCTTTTTAAATGTTTTTTTTTAAGTTTTTTGTCTTTTTTTATCTATTTTTTACGTTTTTTCTCTTATTTTAATGTTTTTCGTAACATTTTTTTCTTTTATTATAATTTTGTCTCTATTTTATTGCTTCGTTTTTCTTTTTTCAATGATTTTTGCTTTTTTCTCCTTTTTATTAATGTTTTGTTCTTTTTGAATGTTTTTTTTTCTTTTTTTATGTTTTTTTTGGTCTTTTTACTCTTTTTTATACGTTTTTTTCCTTTTTTTTAATGTTTTTTTTTATTATTTCAAGGTTTTTTGAAATTCTCTTATATTTTTTTGATGTTATTGCCATATTTTAATGTTTTTTTTATTTTTTATTGATTGATACCGTAAGCACGGGTTTCTTTGGCCCTGGGGGGTAACAATGGCCCAAAATAAAAAAAAGATTGCATAGCTCGCTACTCTGTCAGTTCGTGTACGAACGCAGAAATGTCTACCTAAACTCATAGATGGCACTAGTGGCTAGCAACTCGGTGATATATTCACGACGCTGGCGCAGGTTTTGACTTGTAAGTCTCGATTAGCTGTTACTGAGTGAAAACGTGCTGCAATCGTGCCTGCAAACTTCCTGTCGAAACTCATAAATCTGGTAAGTTTTCGTTTATTTATCTATTTGATATCTTCAGACGTGTATTTGGGCACAAGCTAAGTGTATTTTTAATTTGTTTAGTCCTTGTTTAAAGTAAGAAAATCTTGAAAACGTTGAGTGTGTATACTTTGTACCATGTTTCATACAACTTTGGCCCGCGGGCCAAAGTAACCCTTTTCATAAAACTAATAATAATTCATTTTGTTATAGGTACCTATTAAGTTATATCGTACAAAAAATCAAACAACATAACAAAAGAAGAATCACCTATTCAAGTGAAAAAAATACAAGCAAAGAAGGTTCCTCTTCAGGGCTTCGATTCGAAATTGTCTATTGAAAAAACGCCAATTAGTTTCTCAAGATAAATCATCAGAAATGAAAGAAAATATTGAAACTGGCGATCATGTTATAGTGAAGTGGAACGAAGACTTTTACCCTGGTCAGGTAATATCTATAAGTGAGGAGGCGGTGTGCGTTAGATGTATGAAAAAAGGAAAAGACTTTTGGCGGTGGCCTGTTATAAAAGATGAACAATTATATACACCCCAAAATATAGTACAAAAAATCAAACTGCCTAAATTTATAAGAAAAGGCTGCTTTTCCGTCCCAGAGATGATTAAATATAAGTAGATTAAGATTAAAAAAGGTATAATACTGTACCTATGTTAACGATGATTCTCAATAAAGGCTGTTAATTATCTTGTTAGGTTTTAAGAAAACCGCAAATATGTTTTGTATTAAGAAAAATATTTTTTTCTGTTTTTGTTGATTTTTTATGTTTAAAGAGACTTAGATATAGACAAGAAAGTCCAAAACCAAATTATGACTGCAATGATTCTCATAAAAAGACTGTTAAGTTAAATCTAGTTAAGATGTTAGTTTAAGTTTTGTTTCTTTTCAAGAAAAAAAAAATTTGTTTGAATTCTTTGTTTATTTTTGTTTAATAAATATTCAGATTTGATTTTTCAACACTACCGAATAGTTTCATTAGCCCGTTCTCTTTAAATCGTACTTTAAATACGAGAAAAAGGCTTAGGGGCAAAGAAGCCTTTTTTTAAGAACAACATTGGCCCAAAAAAAAAAAAAAATGTTAAATAAATAATTTTCACCTTTTATCATTCTCGGACGACATCTTACATCCTTGAAATCCTATCAAACCTAGTCGAACATTTATATTTACTAAATATGTAAAACTACATGACTTTTAACAAAAAAATACAAAAAAAATTGGACAATGTAACCCGTGCTTACGGTATGTGTTTTTCAAGGTTTTTTCTTATTCCATTATTTTAATTTTTTTTCCACTCTTTTTACATGTTTTTTTTGTTTTTTTGTCTTTTTTTGTCTTTTTTTACGTTTTTTTTTCTTAATGTTATGTTTTTGTAACTTTTTTCTATTTTATATGTTTTTGTATCTATTTTATTGCTTCGTTTTTCTTTTATCAGTCTTTTTTAATGTTTTTTGAAATTATTTTTGCCTTTTTTAAAAGTTTTTCTTTATTTTAATGTTATATTTTTTGTTTCTCAATGTTTTTTCTCTTTTCCTCTTTATTAAATGTTTTTTTTTATTTTGTAATATTTTGTTTCTTTTTTTATGTTTTTTAATTTTTTTTCTCATTTTTAATGTTTTTTTCCCCCTTTTTAATATTTTTTTTAAAATTTTCCTTGCTTTACTTTTGTTTTTTTTTGTTTTTTTCCTCGCTTTAGTGAGGTGAAAAGATTTGTGTTACACACGGGTGCAAGTTATTTTGACGTCTCGTGTGTTGCAACACTCGCTTAGCTCAGGATTCTATTTTTAAACCACTCGCTTCGCTCAGGATTCTATTTTTGAACCACTCGCTTCGCTCGTGGTTCAACCATAGAATCCGTTCGCTAGCTCGTGGTTCAACCCTAGAATCCATTCGCTAGCTCGTGTTTCAATTCCACACTCGCGGTTAAAATACAACTTTGCACCCTTGTATAACAAATAACTATTATCACTAAAACTTGAATAAAATCTCATCAAAAGAATAAACAAAACTACTTTGAAACTAAACGAACGGGTCTCCCCGCGGCATGGTGCCGATTTGCCGAAGATGCTGGCCGCTGTATCGCAATACTAATTAGGGCTTGTGCACAAATCACGCGAGGTTTTTTTGGCTACTTTTAGACCCCCCCCCCCCTCCCCCTTGGTGATATTTGGTAAGGTTTTTTGCTAACACCCCCCCCCCCCCCCCCCCCCCAACTAAACTCCCGTATATTTTTTGCATTCGACCTAATTGTAAGATAAATAGTATTTTACATAGTAAATCTTGTTTATTTTTCTATCTTAGTAAAATAAACTCGCTATTTTGACGTAGCGGACGGTTTACAGTCCGAGTCCGACATATAGAGAAGAAATCGAGTTGTCAGTAAGCAATGTAGGTACTTTAACTAACTTAAAGTACAAGCGACTATTAGGAATCAGTGATGATTCCTATCGGAAGCCTGATTGTCCACGGCCGTGACACTCAACGCGCACTGGTGCGGTAAAACAATACCGAAACAAATGACGCTCGTACCGATCACTAATTGTTTTGTTCAACCAGTTCCAAAACTGGTTGGTCATGGGAGGGGCGATCTAGCGTTAGACGAGCTTGGTAATTTGTGGAAGTAATAATTTTGGTCCTCTGTCGAGGGACCGGGTGTGATTCGACATGTTTTGGTTTTGACGTAGCGCCCATCACGTTGCGCATCAACACTCGACCATAGCAGATTTTTTTGGAATAAGTTGGATGTCACTGGTGAACGGTACATTTTTTCTAATCGAGGTATATTAAAGGTAGTATATGTCAAAGAAAGTTGAAGTGGACTTATCCAACATTTCTGGCCACACAAAATTGACAATGTTACAAGCTATGAAAATACAATATCAAACTATGTGCATCTGCTGGGTGGCTCAAACAAATGGTACCTAGTAAGGAAAATGCTCGTAATCCACCGAAAACTTGACTTGTTACATGTAGGTAACTACAGTCAGCTGTAGATAGAAACGTGACGCCCCCTTGAATACAAACTTCTATGCAGGCGGTGAAACTTAATGTTTCTCTGCAGCTGCATGAGTCGCGAACCGGGATTGTTGATCCACTTACCCATGTGTCTAATTTGGCCGTGTAATGCAAATCGAATAGCTGTCAGCCAGTCGGTGACATCGGTTATTGAATACACGGCTAAATTACGAGTAATGGCAAGTGGCTCAACAATCCCGGTTCGTGTACCTACATGCCAGTATATTAGGAAAGCCTAACAGTTCGAGAATCGATCCCCTATAAGCAGGGCCAGCCCGAGGGTAGAGCGAAGAGAGCGGCCGCTCTAGGCGCCAGATGTCAAGGGGTGCCAAAATGACAAAAAGGCGAAAAAAAAAATTGAAGTAAAGCGTCCAAGGGCGCCTAAAAACCATCTCGCTCCGCCCTGATTGAGGGCTAATAGGGCCGGTGCACGTATAGCTGTAGGTAATCACGATACGACTTGCATCGAACAAAGGCCAGCAAAATCACGATACGACTTGTATCGAACAAAGGCCAGCAAAATCACGATACCTACGACTTGTATCGAACAAAGGCCAGCCAAATCACGATACGACTTGTATCGAACAAAGGCCAGCAATGCTACCGAAAATGAATGAAGTAGTGTGCCTACCAGTGGCGGCCCGTGAGTATCTTCACTGGACAACCCGGAGCAAAAAAGGACAGTTTTTTGACGATTTACGAGTTTGGTAAAATATACCAAAAAAATATTGTCAAGCCGGTGGGAATCGCCTTGTATGGGCGCTCCGCCACTGGTACCTGCGCTTTCTGCTATCGTTTTCTTTTCATATTAACAAATGGTAAATAAATTGAATCTGCACAATTTTGTACTTTGCTTCTTGGTACTACGCACTAGTGCTATCATAGGTAAATAATAAAATGATCTAGTTGAACGATAACAGCGCAGCATATTTTTTCAAATAGGTACAGTAAGTCATTTGATTTACTTGATTATGCACCTTTACAAAGATAATAATTGCGTGTGACACATGACACACACTTATAGTTGCAGACAATAATAGTTTCTCTAATAACATGATATAAATTGTGTACGCCTAGAACATATTATAGAATTAATTAAGTAATAATTAATATATATTAACTAAAATCGTTTTTTTTTTTCATTTTCATTTCAATACATGTTACGCACATATTAAGTAAGTATTTGATCATTTGGATCTGAATTTATGGGACTCGTATAAAATGTGGTTGGTGTAATGTGATGTTGTCATAATTGTCACATGGTTTGTATCATGGTTAGGGCTTGTGCACAAATCACGCGAGGTTTTTTCGGCTACTTTTTGACACCCCCCCCCCCCCCCCCCCCCCTCCCCCTTGGTGATATTTGGTGAGTTTCTTGGCTACCCCCCCTCCCCCCCATAACCTCACGTATATTTTTTTCATTCGACCTAATTGTAAGATAAATAGTATTTTATATAGTAAATCTTGTTTATTTTTCTATCTTAGTAAAATAGACTCGCTATTTTGAAATGCTAAGTAGAGACTTTTTTTCTTAGTTTCGTTCTCTGTAGAAAAAAACACGTGAGGTACCCTTATACCCCCCCTCCCCCAATGTGATCTTTCGTGATTTTTTCCTGACCCCCCCCCCTTATCGAACCTCGCGTGATTTGTGCACAAGTTAGGCCGCTTGTGAGGCTGACCGTACTGCGAATAGGTGTACGGTCAGCCACACAAGGGGCCTAACACCTTTGTACCGTTTCGCATTAAACGTCATGTTAAACTGCCATATGAAGTTGTCAAACGAGTGAAAACGACAAGGTACTTAGGTGTTCAGCTACTTATGAGGCCGACTGCACCTTACCTAGGTGCAGTCGGTACCTACTGCATGCGTACCGTCGTACAAAAAATACTGACAAGTAAGGAAATTAACGACATCAGTTAGCACTTAGCACTCGGTAAACTACCAAATGGTGCATACAGATTCCGCCCGTCAAATGCGGAAGTAACAGAGCGGTAATACAGATTTTAATCTGGTTAAAATAAAGAGTAAAATTTCTAAGACAAGACCCTGATAATGTATTAGTGTCAGCACTCGCGCTATACACTCAGCTTAGTCGTGATCATACGTTTTGTAATTTCTATTGGCGCCAATAGGAGTTATAGCACTCTGTAAAAAGCATTTCCACTACTCATTGAAACAACATCGTAACGTCCTTAATGTTATCATTGCAAAAGAAAACTTGTGAGCACAAGATAAGCTTCTTATTCCAAAATTACGCAAGCAGAGAAATGAGGGTTTAAAGGTAAGTAGCGGATTTGTAATGAAGGCAGAGCATCTGACGCTTAAAAGCAGAAGGTGATAAGTCATATATTGGTTTATTTATTCATACACCCTTTTAGTGTAGATGAAAGAGATAGCACCACGTTATCGTCACGCCTTGGCCGAGCACGCGCGCGGAAACAATGTCTAATAATTAAATAAATTACGAGTACGAAATTTAGATGGTATCTGTGATCATGGAAATGGGGATGGTTCTGCCACGATTATGATGGGAGCTGGAGTTAGTAGGCTGTAGTAATTATCATTATCGTGGTCGATCTTAAGGTCTTTATGAGCAGACGTGATTTGATGGAATTAATTACGGCGGGGTACTTTTCTCTCCTTATAATATCTGGGTATTTATAGGTAAATAAATTCATTGTTATAACAATATACATGTTCTAATCTTTTTAACGCGAAACTCAAAGCGGATTTATACATAAATCAGATTAGTAGTTTATGCAATCGTTATATAATGTATGCTCTTTAAGTCGAGTACCACGTTTAGGCCACGAAGCTTGCTGAGTGGCCTAATTAAGGTACAGTCAAGGAACTTAATTCCCTACCCATTTCTTTAAAATGTCGTTATACATTCGCATTGCAATAAGGTCGAAATTTATATTTTGTAATAGTATTGAAATGTCAATATGTATTATTTGTCACTTCACATTACAGATAACCTCTTTGCGAAAAGTTCACATTAGCTTTTTTTCTACATTTGTCATGTGTCAGTGTCAATCGAGACGATTGTAAAATAAATTTCACGTTATTCATTTGAAAAATAAAATGCTTTCCGCTAACCGCAAACTATTAAGAGCTCAAATAGTGGAGTTACACCAGGAAAGAATAGGGATTCATGAGATAACACGTTCAAAAGTTCAGTTCACCACAGTTCACCATGTCAACGTAGTTAATCTGTTGCCTAGTTACTAACAAAACACAATACATGCGATATGTCAAAGTAACGCCGCCGTACTCTAGCTAGAGCTCTTATGGTGACGGTTTGCTATACGATATTGAACCTTAGGTGGGTTGGAAATTAAATTCCTTGACTGTACAAGACTTAAAAAGCTAATTATATAACTATTGTATACAATACTTTTTCTACGAGTCAACGGAAATAATAATTTATTAAACAAACTTGGTATCTATTGAAAATCGCCCTGCTGAAATGAAGCGCAGCAGCTTAGTATATTTGAGCGTTGATGTCTTCACAGTTATCTTATACAGCTCCTGGATTCATAAGATGACTGTTATCCATGCAACGTTTGTATAGCCATCAAGCAAAATAGACTACTAAAGAACATATGTAGGTACACACAATACACAATAATGTATTATCAATATCATCCTGATGATTTTATAGACAAGAGGAGGTGGTACTTTCTGATGTAGACATTATCTGCAAATCATCACATTTCGGAGAAATTTCACACTTCGCAGACAAACCTAAATCTTTCAATTAATCACCACCAAATCCGGGATAACTTTACTGCGGGATAAGAATGAATGCAAGCTTCCCAGGCATGTCCAGTTACTTTAATTTTACAGCTCAATAAAGATAAAACGGATATTTATTTAGTCCCGATACAATTCCGGTGGCGCTTCAAGCTTTCTCAAGGAAATGCAATTTTACGTGTAAAATGTGTAAATTAAAAACATGTTCTCAATGTCGCTACAGCACTTCCTTCGGTGTGGTCTCAAGTACATTACAGGTACCTATTAAAAAAAAAACTTGTCGATGGCTTTATTACCTCGTTGCATAATTTTCATCGAGATAGCATCTTAATTGTCAAAATATTGAGTTGTGGGATTAACCAAGAGGTCGGTTTGGTACATCACTACTTCACTACATCAATGGCACAAAAAACCTAGGCAACAGCAGTAGGTATTGCGCGGGTTGATGACCTTTATGGCGCGCTGCGAGCGTCGATTCGATTCGTATTTGGAACTGCGGCTGCGTTTCGGTAGGTACCTATTTAATTCATGAGTTGTTATAATATAAAAGTGGCAAAGTTTCCCGTTTTGATGGATACTATTTGTATCTATACATCTAGTGCATGTTTTTTTTTAGATTGCTTTTACTCCTTGCTATTTTAGCAAGGTGGATTTGCCAATATCAGTTTAGAGGTGTTGACTGTTGGTTGACATATTATTTACACACGAGGAGAATGTTCGGTAAAATTTTGACGGTTTTTGGGGAAAGGATCAGTCCGGAAACCTAAAACAAATAAAAATTATGGACATGACAATTACAAACGTTATGAAAAAAGGACGGGAAAGTGGATGACAGAGTGTTAATCATGCCAACATGACGGATATAGCGGAAAAAAAGTATAGTTAGATAAGTATATAATATATGAAACTGTCGAATAGACGTAGAAAATACATGCACAGTGAATATAGAAGGATATTTTTCTCAAAAATGGCCCGCAAAGTGAACATAACTCGCTACATATTGGAAGGTAAAGTGTATAAATTAAAAAAATAAAAACATTGCAGGCCGCCTGGAATGTTACATATGAATTCCTTTAAGCCTGCAACACACTGGCGCGGCCTGCGGTGGCGGACCATAGTAAAGTTGACAGCTAATGACAAGTTTTCTATTGTCCGCCGCGGCCAGGCCGCGCCAGTCTGTGAGAGGCCCTAAGCGTGTCACACACTGGCGCGGCCTGGCCGCGGCGGACAATAGAAAACTTGTCATTAGCTGTCAAATTTACTATGGTCCGCCACCGCAGGCCGCGCCAGTGTGATGCAGGCCTTAATTGTCGAGTACCAAACTTTTTAAAAAGTAGAAACTGGCATATAAAAGACGGCACAGGTCGTATTCAGCCAAATCATCTCGTATTTTTCTGTTGCAAACGCGACATTTTTGTATGAGTCTCATTTTTTTTTTGTGTTTTTCGGTGGAAAAATACACCTGCGATTCTGTTTAAAAAAATATACTTTGACGTTTAATTTTATGTAATTTGCAGTATCCTCAATTTTTATTTAATTTAGTCTTTTTTATTCCCCCATTTTTGAGAAAAGCACTATATTAGCCTCGGCCGGAATGGCAATTGCAGGCTTCGTATTATAATTAAACGGACTCGCAAGCTCGTCAGTTTAAACAAATTACTCAGCCTGCAATTGCCTCCTCCCCGGCCACGGCAATAATGTACTATTAAAGTCTAATGTTGTTAATTTGGATATATTTCAAAAGAATGGCAGTCAGGGCGGCCAGTCTTAGTACTAGGTGCGCGGTAATGACAGCATAATAAGTTTACTAGAGGCCAACTAGAGGCTGTCAAGGTATTTCGAAATTCGCCGTATTGTCTAAAGACATCAGTAGCCTAGGGGTACAGACGACGGTATTTGGAGTCGGTGAGCCGGGGTTCAAACCCTGCCACCGACGCACTTTTTGTGTGTTTTAACATTCAAGTGGAGTATTTCAACTAACGATACTAGATGGCGCATCAAATACAGGGTTACCGTTTTTAGGCCCTGTTATATCTTCAAATAAAACTACCAAATTAATTAATTGGAGTTATATTATATTTCTTCGAATCAATCGGTACCCGAACAATGTTATTATGTTCAGTCACCAAGCAACGGCCCCTGGAGGTGCCACAGACAATACAACATAAAAGACTTCAAGTTATCACACTCTCCCCACTTATTTTTAACATATATTTTCAAAATAATACATAAACAACTGACTAAATTAACATAACGCTTCTAGCTCATCTGAGCAATATAACATCTGGTTAATGTGTCGCTTCCATTTTAAACCTTCTACATCTACCACATAAGTAGTTCCTGGTATGGACTCTTCTATCACTAAACCTTGAACCCAGGGCCTGCTGTCCTTCCTAAAGTCTCTTACCATTACCTTCTGACCGATTTCAAATGTAATCTCCCTTTTGTCCTGTTCTCTTTTTCCTACCCTCTCCTGCACTATTTCTAACAGGGGCGGCGGGCGCAGTAAACTAAATCTATTTCGTATTTCTCGACTTAACATGAGACGTGCTGGTGAAACTCCAGTTGTGCGCTGTGCCGTACTTCTATAATCAAACATGAACAGGTTAACTGAAGATCTCAAATCAAGTCCACTCTCTTTTATTTTAGTCACTGCTGATTTAAAAGTCTCCACAAATCGTTCAGCGGCTCCATTTGTCGCTGGATGGTACGGCGGTGAAAATGTATGTTTAATGTGGTTTATACTACAAAAGTTTTTAAACTCTTCACTCGTAAACGAGCGACCATTGTCCGTAACTAAATGCACCGGGTACCCAAAGCGACTAAATACACTACTAAGTACATCTATTGTGCGGGAACTCGTTATATTTGCCATTTCGTATATTTCTGGCCATTTGGAGAAACTATCTACTATTACCAAAAACATTTTATTGTAAAATGGTCCCAGAAAATCAGCATGAATCCTATACCACACTGAAGGAGGAACAGGCCATGGTTTCTGTGTTTTAGTGGGTGCCTTACAGTTTTGAAGACAAACTAAACATTTCTTAGAAATATTTTCTATTTCAGAGTCTAAGTTAGGCCACCAAAAGTATGAACGTGCGATTTCCTTCATTCTTACAATTCCGAAATGGCTCTTGTGCAATTCGAATAAGACTGATTCCCGAACGCTGTAAGGTATAAGTATACGATATCCCCAAAATATACAATCTCTGTCAACTGTTAATTCGTTTCTTCTGTTATAATATGGCAAAAGTTCCTTATTTAGTTCATTTTTCTCTGGCCATCCATCAGACATATATCTTAATATTTTAGAATATATTACATCCCTCTTTGATTCGGTTTGAATCTTTTTCCAATCTAACGTTTTCAATTCAGAATCGCTAGTGTAATTTAACACACTATATTCCGCATCTACACACAGAGAGTGTATATTTATGTCACAGCGTTCGTTAATCCCTTCTGTAACCGACCTGGATAGGAAATCGGCAGGATTTACATTAGTATTAATGTGTCGTATTTTATACGTAAAGGCAGATAAAAATATTGCATAATGTTGCAATCTTCTGGCAGCCATTTTTGGTATACTTTTTGTCGGGCCAAATATTCTTGTCAATGCCGCGTTGTCTGTTTCTAATTCAAAGAAACGTCCATATAAGTAATTATAAAATTTTGTTATACCAAAGATTACTGCCATGGCTTCCTTATCAATAGTACAGTACTTTTGTTCAGTATCGCTTAACTTCTTGCTAGCAAAGGCAATAGGTTTAACTATCCCGGTCCTATCCCTATTTGACAAAACTACACCGAGCCCAGAGTCCGAAGCATCGCAGGTTAAAATTAATGCTAATTGTGGATCATAATGACTTAGATTACTAGTAGAAGCCAATTTTCCTTTTATCTTTTTAAATGCTTCTTCGCATTCTGGGGTCCAGTTGAACTTATTTTTCTTGGTACATTCATATAAGGGTGTTAATGTTGTAGCCATATCTTGTAGGAACCGGGAATAATAATTTATTTTACCCAAGAATGATTTCAGTAATGTCAAATTCGTGGGTGCATTCGCGTTTAATAGTGGCTCAATATTGGACTTAATCACACTGATACCATTCTTGTTCACACGATACCCGAACACATCTAAGCTAGTTGTAAAGAATTTACATTTGTTTAGTTTTAACTTGAATTCACTTTCATTTAATCTTTTCAAAACCTGACATAATATTTCAAATGTTTGTTTTAAAGAATCACCCTTAATGAAAATGTTGTCAATAAATACAACTGTATTTGGAATGCCTGTTAATTTCTTTGTCATTAACCGTTGGAAAGCCCCAGGCCCTGAACTGACTCCGAAAGGCAAATAATTATACTTATATGTACCTGACTCAGTAACTATAGTGGTACAATCCTTACTCTCCTCACTCAGTGGTGCCTGTAAGTAAGCTTCCTTTAGGTCAAGTTCGCAGTAATATTCTCCATGACGCAGAGAATTGAGGATGTCATCAACATGGGGAAGTGGAAAGTGATCAATTTCCATACATGGATTAACTGTCAGTTTGTAGTCGCCACATAAGCGAACTGAGCCATCTGGCTTCAAGATGGGTACTACCGGGGTACCCCATTCACTTTGTTCAACTGCGGTGATTCGGCCATCATTTAAAAGTCTAGTAATTTCATTGTTTACCTTATCACGTAGTGCGTAAGGTACTCGCCGGACAGGAAAACATTTAGGCTGCGAATTCGGCTTCAGTTTTAAATTGATCACTTCACCTTTGAAATTACCCCAGCCTGGCTCAAATATTTCTGCGAACTGGTCCTTGATTAATTGTTCTGCATCTGAAACGTTTTGAATTACATTAGTTCCTATATCTACACAGGTCTCCCATTTTGGGGGCCACATTTTCAATGCATGTAACCAGTCCCTACCAATGACTCTGGGGAAGTTGTTTTGTGCTATAAACACATTTAACCCTTCAGTGACATTGTTACATGTGACTCTTACATTACTAATAATACCTAACGGCTTAGTAACACTTTGATCAAAGTTCTTGAATAGAATCTTGCAATCTTGTAATTTCAAGTCATTGAGATATTTATTTCGATCACTCAATGACATAACTGTCACCTCAGATCCAGTGTCCAGTTGAAAGGACAAATCTTGTCCATTCACATTGACATTTAAAAAATAAGGTGGTATCCTACTTACACTGTTCACTGTATAAGTTTCATATCCTTCATACAAATCTTTAACAGATTTAATTATTTCCTCGCCATCTTCCTTCGCCTTGGGTGTTGTGGCCTCCAGTACATTCGCATTTCTCATATTCTTTTGTGGACACATCTTAAAAGTGTGCCCCCGTACCCCACATTCCGAGCAGAATTTTACCTTTAATGAACAGTCTGCTTTCAGGTGGTTAGTTTTTCCGCAACAAAAACACTGCATGACACGTGGTTTGTTGACGTCAGTGTTTCGAGCCTTGAAACTAGTTTTCGGTTTCCTTTGGTTAAAGAAAACTTCAGTTACTTCAACCGAACCGTTCGTGTGTAACAAAGCAGCTTCCACTGTACGCGCTAATTCAATACACCGTTCTAAACTCATGTCTACTTGACTTTTCATTAATTCGAATTTTATCATTTTTGAAGATACTCCTTCCATGAATTTTTCCTTGACTTGGTCATCCATATCTTTGAAATTGCATTTCCTTGCCAATTTCTTCAATTCTAAAGCATAGTCTTGAATATTTTCACTCGGCAACTGATTTCTCCTTCTAAATTCCACTCTCTCCAATGCTGTGGGGAGTGGTTTCATATATTTGTGTTTCAGTTTCTTGAGCAATTCATCATATGACTGTTTCTTTGGCTGCGCAGGTGCACATAAATGAGTAAGTGTTTCGAATACCTTTGGCGATAGTTTCGTAATTAAAAGTGGTACTTTTTTGTCGTCTGTGATGTCGTTGACTAGCAAAAAGCACTCGAATTGTTGTTCGAACACCTCCCAATTCTCTCCCTCAAATTGCTTCAGTTCCCCGAATGACATTTTTGTTCGAGTCACTACTCGTTGGTCATTATTTTTCTCTTTGTAATAGTTACTTAATAGTTTTCTTAGTTGGTCCAATGTATCCGTTTCGGAGTAAACCAATTTACATTCCAGCAGAATCTTTACGAGTTCGTCCTTCTTGCACTTGTATATAGCACTTAAGTTTCCAAATTTTGCTTGTACGATGTGTTCAACTTCCTTACTATTTTGTACATCCGTATTCATATTCTGTATCGGCCATTTGCGGTTTAAATTAACGTTTTCCTCCGCCAACCATTGTTGTAAAAATCACTCAATATACCTGCCGATACACAATTTTGTAGTAGGTACCTACTTATTTAGGTAGATATTGTTATTATAACACTTTTTTTGCACGCTTGGTACTTAATACTCGTCGCCAATTGTTATATCTTCAAATAAAACTACCAAATTAATTAATTGGAGTTATATTATATTTCTTCGAATCAATCGGTACCCGAACAATGTTATTATGTTCAGTCACCAAGCAACGGCCCCTGGAGGTGCCACAGACAATACAACATAAAAGACTTCAAGTTATCACAGGCCCAGAGATTGTTCTCTATTTCAGTATATAACAAAGTACTTTGTGATGGCAGTTAAGGGAGAGTACAGCTGTCATCTTAAATTTTCCTTAAGTATAAACTGGACGTCGTCGGTACAAAAATTTTACTTTTTTCCGGGTTAGATCAGTTTTGTACAAAAGTACGAGTATCAATTTGATACATATTTGTTAATATATACTACGTCCTCATTTATCTAAAAGCATTACATACCTATGTCATTACATTAATGAGATATTTGAAATCTGACAAATCTGAAAGGATTTACGGTACCTAACTATGTAGTTAGGTAGGTATGTAGTTCTTATACCTAATTATTATCATATGAGGATAATAATCGCCTTTTTTTAAAAGTCGTCGCTTCTCAAAGTGACAGCCTCTTTTGTGGTCGATTAGGTCACCCATGAATGAAACAATGAACCGTAGAAGAAGTTTACAAAGGGAATCTACGAGTATCAGCGTTTCCTATAGATACGTGATCTGCGTTGTGTTAGGCGAGTGGATACTGGAGAAGCGCCACAGATTCAATTGAGATTTTCCATGAAGCTCTTCGAGATACTTAACAATTCGGTACTGAGTAATGCGGCAATAAGTCTGCAAGCCTCTACTTCCCGCCACACGACCGCAACACCAGCCATTCATAGATCACAGCGCGCGCGCCGCAGCCGCCAGGGCCGTAATATGACTACTTTTTGGCAAAGAATAAAGCTACGGTTTTCGAACTATACTTATTTAAGAATATTTGCCCGCGTTAATATATAGTCTATATCCATCCTGCCTATTATATGTACTTACCTCTCGTTTATCGTTCAACACGGGAAAGCGCCCCATTGCTTCCCATTTCGAATTATATTACCTACCTACTAGTTTGTGTTTTATTCATAGCCTAGGTAGGGTGCTTCTTTCCGGATTGAACAATCCATAAGTAGTTAAGAGCCTTAATCTAATCTACGCTTTAACTTTTTTCCATTGTGTAACGGCAATTACCCATACATTTTATATGGGTAACTTTCGTTACACAATGAGATTAGATTAAGGCCCTTAATTATGTACATTTTTTTTGCAATCCACCCAATGGGCTTGTGACCTTAAATTTGTTTACGATGCCATTCGAACCAGTTTTTGTTGATGAACAAATGTTTGTATGGAAGCAACTACATTTAAAGGACATTAATACCCAAAAAATCGGGTTAAAGACGGACCTCGCTGACAGCAGCCGAAACGCTTCATACTGATTGGCTTTAAAGTATGACGTCACACCGTGCAATTTGTACTAACCGTTGCATGGAAAATGACGTAAATTGCTGTTTCGGTCGCGAAATACTGCGTTTAGGTCCATAGTTGTCATACACATTTGTTTCTATAAAAGTGTAAGGATTCTATTGGTACCTTTAAATTTACTCTTGGACAATAAATACAAAAACTTTTTTTTCTAAACTTTCAAGGTTCACATCTTTTTATGATTTGAATTATATTTTGTAATTTATACTTAATTGCAATCATTTGATGGTTTACTATCCATTTAGCAACACGACGTTATCAATTTTAACACCACGCAACAAGCCTATTGTGTCATTTGGCATTCTTCGTTGTTAATAGGGCAAATACATAATATCTCATACACACAGTCGAGACTTTTGTTGAAATCATTGGCAGCGGCATGAAGTTCTTTTATTCCCGGTACTAGTAGGGCCGTCTCTGCTTATAATTTTGGCTATAATTTTCACGTTTCAGCACCTAATCTCTATTGCCGGAAAAGTCCTTCTAGGCCACGATCCTTTGAGTGCAGTATTCAGATATGCAGTGCAACCTAAATATTGTCGAATGTTTTATTTTCTTACTGGCATGTCATAAAGTCATGCCATTAACATGTCAGCAAAGACTACAATATACATACTGAGACATGTCAGTTGCACAAGTTGTCATCAAAGAGAGTTGTCAACTTTATCAGTAATGTCAGTGTCTGTTTTTTTTAAATGTGCAAGAAAAACGTAATAATCTTCTTTAGTGAGAATTATATTCTTTGATAATACTGTTAATGCATGTGTTGTGCATACGGAATCTTGTTTCTTTTGTGTTAATCATAAGTATTTGTGTTTAGTGCATCTACCAAATCAGCATTGCGCAGTAGCCAGCCCTTCACGGACTACTCCAGTCCTGGAAAACGATGTACTTTGATGTCTTCATTGAGTGAGTATTCTAATCAATAATAATTATAGCATCAAGTTATCAAATCGATCATCAAAGAGGTGACGGAACAAGTCTTTCAGATGCCAGTGAGGGCGAAAATCCTAATGGTGGATCGAAGTGCATACAATAACGACTCGGACGTCCAATTTTTGGCAGAGTATGTAAAATGCACAAATTTTTTAGTCACCGTTTTGCTTTTTTTTTCTGAACATTTTTTTGGGTTCTGTACAGCGGAAACGAGACTTGAACGCAGGGATTTTTTACTATGCAAAGTTTAGGGTTTTAGTCTTAGGTGCTATGCCACAGGAAATAGAGGAGCTTTACTCACCTTGCTTTTAAAAATACATCCCAAATACGTATCTGGTTACATGACATTCTATGAGCTGCGGCGATCATGAAGACATTGATGATAAAACTGGACTGTATGTCGCGGTTTATACTTCAGACATCACGTACAATGTCTCGTTATGCTTCTAAAATGTCGTTTGTGAACGTCTGCCTTTCCTGTAGAGTCGCTAGCGTCGATAATTCCATGCTTACTATCAGGTGCTATCACTATCAGTCAAGCCATATGTACTGGACAAAAAGCGCATGTGAACAATTTCGGAAAAACTTTATCAATAAACGAATTTGGTGATCGCCAAAGGCTCCTAAAGTAAATATTGCTTGTAATAGAAATATAAATAGAAATGTTTATTTGCAAGAATACGTAAGTATAAAGGTTTTACATATTTTACTTTATATTGATTTTAACTTTCACGACTTTCACTTTGAAAAATATCTAAACGGGACTTAAGACGTTTGTGTATCATTTGTGTTGTTTACGGATCAGTAAATAAATAACAGTGGATACATAACTTTTTCTTCTTAGTCATACCTACATAATATTAGGTACGTAGACATTTGTATTAAACCGGTATTTTAATGATACTGAAAGGTGGGAAACAAAAGTTAATCATAAGAATAATCATCAGAATGGCTACTTGCTCGGTATCTAACCATCTACAGTTACATGGCGCGTGAGAATTATTTATCTTAATGTACTGGATGTACAGTCAGCCGGATTTAATTATGCCTAAGAGGATTTGAATGATTGCTGTATTAGGCAAACTTTACTTTAATTAGATGCGTATGTATCATTATCATTCTTCTAGCGTTTTCTCGAGTGTGCCCTAAAGGAGCCCGGGTTCCGTTTTGGCACCTAATCGCAAAATTTGGTGTTCGTAGCGTCCTATAACAATAAATAACCCACGTTATTTTTAACCGTTGTGTATAATCACTACATAGTATAAAACAAAGTCGCTTCCCGCTGTCTGTCCATATGTATGATTGATCTTTAAAACTAAGCAACAGATTTTGATGTGTTTTTTTTTAAGTAGATAGAGTGATTCAAGAGGAAGGTTTATATGTATAATACATACCCGTGCAAAGCCGGGGCGGGTCGCTAGTTATTATTAAGTACCGAATATCTACGTAGGTACTATCGTGAACCGAGTACTGGAATAAGGAGAGATAGACGGGGGCTGGATTTTAATAATGTATTTAAAAAATGTAACTTCACTAGATATGTAACTTGGTTTTACAAATATATGAGTACCTATAAGGACCTGTCACCTTTTTTTTTTTTTAATTTATTGACCAATATAATCTGAGTAGTACATTTTGGTATACATTTTTTCACCAGCGGAAACCTCTAGGGTTTATATGCTGATGAATAGTTCGCTATGGTACATTAATTTACTTGAATACATCACCGTTATAGGCTCATAATTATTACAATACACTCGTATTGGGTTCAGATAACGTCAGATACCTTTTGATACTAGGTATCGATTGTAAGCTATTTACGTATTTATGCTGTAGTTCTTTTGGTAGTTGGTTTATTATACAGGGTGGAATTTCATAAACTGTACAAAATAAAAGGAGAAAAATTTCAGCCAATTTCATCGGTGAAACGGTGTTTTTTTTTTTTTCTAGTCATCAGTTTTTTTTTACAGAATTTTGAAAATTTTTGTAAAAACTCGGGTAATACACCTAATTCAGACGGTATAACTTTTGATCCAATGGTCCTAAAATGAAAATAAAAAATGCAGAGTATTACCAAGGGACAGGTTAATAATTCTTAATAACAATAAAACAACTAGAAGAGAAAATCCGCAAAAAAAATTATTGTTTTTGAAAAATGGCTACAAAAATTACGAATTTTAAAAGAAAAACACAATTTTCTGAAAAAAACGCAGATTTAGTTACCATTTTTTTTGCTTAGTATTAAACCTCACTTAATGCCGATTCTAAAACCGTTTTTAAACTGCCTCAGACTTTGAAAAATACCACGCTAATGGGTACGTAAATCAAACCATAATTTTATTAATTTTAATCCTCTTAAAATCCTTAATGACCGCTTGTTCCCAGGTAGTTGAAGGGTGTTTTTGGGTTGAAGGTGGAGATAACATGAGGGGTATAAAGGCATTGGGCAATAGGTCAACTATTCAGTCGCTCGCAAATCGCAATTGCTTGTCTTTGCTCGCCACTTCTTTGATTACTCCAGTACTTGTTCAGTTTGAATCATCATGCCCCGCTTACGAGAGTTTTCGCCGTTACAAATAGCCAACATGCACTATTATTATGGGTTGTGCCATGGATCTGCAAGAGCTGCGTGTATCGCCTATTTGGAGCAGTATCCTAATGACGTTCCAAGACCTGCTGCTCGCCACTTTCAAGAAGTTCATCGCCGGTTGTGCAATATTGGCCTGGGATACGGTGGCCGAGATCGCCGAGAGCCAGGAAACATAATTGATGTTGCCATAGAAGAAGCAGTTCTCAGAGACTTGTACGCGGACCCAACCACGAGTCTAAGACGCTTGGCATTGAGGCACGGAATCTCAAAATTCTCTGTCTGGAAAATTTTGAAGAAGGAAGGACTGCATCCATTTGCCAGCTTGAATTTGTTGCGTAGCCCGTCGAATCATTCCCGGATTATTTTTTATTTCTTGTGCTGCATTTAAAATTCTGTCGTGCAATTCTGCTTCGGTATTGACGATTCTGTGATATACCCGTTGCTTCATATCACCCCAAAGAAAATAATCCAACGGCGTCATATCAGGCGATCTTGCAGGCCATCCAACGGGGCCGTCTCGGCCGATCCACCTATTGGGATATTGCTCATTTAAAAAATGTCGAACTCTTAATGCCCAATGAGCTGGGCATCCATCCATTTGGAGAAACAGGCGTTGTCTCACATCTAACATCACATCTTCCAAAAGCTCTGGGAGCTCGTCTCTCAGTAACAGTAAAAATCTGTCGGCGTTCAAAGTATTCGGTAAGAAGACTGGTCCAATCAATTGATCGTCGAGTACCGCTGCCCAAACGTTTATGGAGAATTGGTCTTGAAAATTAGATGGTCTTACTAGGTTTGGATTATCGTGAGCCCATGTGTGTAAATTTCTGAAGTTAGTTATTCCCGTATGAGTAAATCTTGCTTCGTCCATCCATAAAATTCTTCTAGTAAATTCCGGATCCCTTCTGATATTGCCAAGTATCCAAGTCGACATAACACACCTAACGCGGGCATCGCCAATTTGCAAATTTTGTACCCGTTGATAATGAAATGGATGCAGTCCTTCCTTCTTCAAAATTTTCCAGACAGAGAATTTTGAGATTCCGTGCCTCAATGCCAAGCGTCTTAGACTCGTGGTTGGGTCCGCGTACAAGTCTCTGAGAACTGCTTCTTCTATGGCAACATCAATTATGTTTCCTGGCTCTCGGCGATCTCGGCCACCGTATCCCAGGCCAATATTGCACAACCGGCGATGAACTTCTTGAAAGTGGCGAGCAGCAGGTCTTGGAACGTCATTAGGATACTGCTCCAAATAGGCGATACACGCAGCTCTTGCAGATCCATGGCACAATCCATAATAATAGTGCATGTTGGCTATTTGTAACGGCGAAAACTCTCGTAAGCTGGGCATGATGATTCAAACTGAAAAAGTACTGGAGTAATCAAAGAAGTGGCGAGCAAAGACAAGCAATTGCGATTTGCGAGCGACTGAATAGTTGACCTATTGCCCAATGCCTTTATACCCCTCATGTTATCTCCACCTTCAACCCAAAAACACCCTTCAACTACCTGGGAACAAGCGGTCATTAAGGATTTTAAGAGGATTAAAATTAATAAAATTATGGATTGATTTACGTACCCATTAGCGTGGTATTTTTCAAAGTCTGAGACAGTTTAAAAACGGTTTTAGAATCGGCATTAAGTGAGGTTTAATACTAAGCAAAAAAAATGGTAACTAAATCTGCGTTTTTTTCAGAAAATTGTGTTTTTCTTTTAAAATTCGTAATTTTTGTAGCCATTTTTCAAAAACAATAATTTTTTTTGCGGATTTTCTCTTCTAGTTGGTTTTCTATTGTTATTAAGAATTATTAACCTGTCCCTTGGTAATACTCTGCATTTTTTATTTTCATTTTAGGACCATTGGATCAAAAGTTATACCGTCTGAATTAGGTGTATTACCCGAGTTTTTACAAAAATTTTCAAAATTCTGTAAAAAAAAAACTAATGACTAGAAAACAAAAAAAAACACCGTTTCACCGATGAAATTGGCTGAAATTTTTCTCCTTTTATTTTGTACAGTTTATGAAATTCCACCCTGTATAAGGAAGAAGATATCTGACGTTTCTTTGCCCATGAACATTGACAAAATTAGGTAATTTGAACATAGCTTGTTTTGGTAAATTTTGTCTAAGGTTGCTTTTTCTTACATACAATACTAAATGTTCTTTGTACGCATACTCTTCCCTCAAAATACATAGTTTAACTTTATTGAACACTGACATTACTTCACAATAATTAAACAAACGCTCATAGTTTGGTGATATTTTATTCCACCTAAAATATTGAAGTAAAAAACAAATTGTAATTTTCTTCGAAATCCGATTATCTCCGATGATAGAGCTAAAAAAACCGGCAAGTGCCATTTGGACTTGCGCACTGAACTAAATTAATATTTTTGACTCTGATGAAGACAGCAAATGTACCTAATTGAAGGTAGGAACCATCCACGACCCCGGAAAATAAGTAGGTAACTTCCTGAACCTGAATAAAAAGTTAGTACCCTACGTTGATCTTTGCGAGTTTATACTATGCGTGTATGTGCTTGTCTAACTGGCCGTTACCTTCGCGTAGAACCGATTCATAAGAAGTTTAGAATGAAGATAAGCTGTGTTGAGAGTGAAGACCTCTCACAGACTGGCGCGGCCTGGCCGCGGCGGTCAATAGAAAACTTGTCATTAGCTGTCAAATTTACTATGGTCCGCCACCGCAGGCCGCGCCAGTGTGATGCAGGCTTAACCACAGATGTATGAATGTAAGGAGATCGGACATGGCGGCCGATTTGTATAGAGTGAGCCTGTCGCAAGTATACATTAACCCACACAACGCCCAAGTAATGGACAAGACAAAGCACGCACACATCTAAAACACACACACTTGTATACCTACACGCTTATTTGACAATAAACGCGCATCATATCAGGCATTTTGGGAAAAAACGTAATATTCTCTGCGATCAGCATGCGTGCACAGTATGGCAGTGTATGCCTATTGAGCATACAGCTGCGACACGGCCGCCAGCGGCTTGTCCTCTCTCTAAAAGTATTCTATGCTCTGAGGGCTTAACCATCTGGCAGGCTGTAAGCAGGATTTCCACTGTCGTAGTTTATAAAAAAAAAACCGATACAGCTTGGCATTTCGCAATAGTATGTTGCGTGCAATAGTGCATAGTATTGTGCAAATGGATGTAAATGGAGCCGTTGATTTTGCGACTGACTGTAGGTACATATCACAGGCATGCTTGCAATATTGACGTCCGAATGAGATTTGATGATTGACGGACGTGCGGCCACCGTGGGAGGACAATTTACTTTCGCATTATGAAAGTGATGGGAACATAGACAAGATAGTTTAGCACTGATGATGTGTCATTCGAGTTGTGATATCGATACATGGCATATTCATATATATTATTGGATCCACTGAAAATCAGCGTCGTTGCAGTCCGTGTCTCACGCATGCTGAGTGGACTCCTATTTTGAGGCTAGATTTCTTTTCCAGGTTTAAACCATATGTAATTTATATTCTTGTTGTTGTTCCAAAAGAAATGAAAGAAAGATAAAAGAAAGAAAGAACGTGTTTATTCGTGACAAACTAAAAATAAAAAAAACAAATTGTGGGCACAAACACATATTAATATTTGCCACGAAATTGTGACAACTCAGCATAAAGCTGGCAGGGCCTGCGCTGGTCTTCCGTTGTAGCCATTTGGTGAAACACGGCGCGATGACGCCAAATGTATTCTATATCTACAGTGAACGAATGTACATAGAACACGAGCTCTATACAAATTTCTAACCAAACTCGGGCCCAAAACCCGGTATGCGCATAGTCAACTGCGTATCCAATCACAGCTACCCAAAATGTCAGCCTATTTTCAATTACCTAACACAAATGGATGCGATTGGTCAATTGTGTCGCTTAAATTCAAAATCGGCTAAATCCATTCGACCCTATCAGCAAATATCTACCTTATCACCAGTGATCGGATCTAGGATGCAATTTGGGGTGAACGACCTCAAACGTTATGGTTATCGTGGATGTGTCTCGGATTTCCCGGGAGTTTGGGAAATGAGCTATTGTAAATTAAAAAATACGTCACATAATATTTACACACTTAAAAAACACTAGAATTGTCTAATAATGGGTATTTATAACTGTAATTATTATTATTTGTCGATATGTTGAGAATGTGATAAGCAGGGCTCGATTTGAATGACAATGTCAGTCAAGACATTATATACTGCTCATTTCAAGTGGCCATTTCATTTAATAAAAGAGGTTGATAAGTGGTAATTGTTTACGAAAATTATTTGATGGCATCCTATTGTGCGGTGCAGTGCAACGTCATCGGCACTAAAAGTTCGAGCCCTGGTGATAAGATTAACAAAATGGTGATACTAATAACTAATAAAAATTATTACTTTTACTTGTATACAACAACAAACATACAAGAATAATAAAAATACATAAAAGATAAGACATACAAGTTACGTTCAGTTATTCTATTCTATGCAGTAGGTACTGTAAACATTTTTGTTGTTTTTACATTTTCTATAAATTTTATACTGTAAACTACCTAAAATTAAACGTAATTTACCTTTTTTTTACATGCAACAAGAAGCAACTCAGTTTATGATAACGTTTGCGTGATTTTTTTGTTCAAGAAGTAGGGCTGAGTCGCCAGGTAAAATACCAAATTATTTATTTTTATTTACAATATAATACAAGTATAAGTAATGTAGAGCTCCTTATAGAAAATATCAGGAATTTCAGAGGCCGCTCTTCATTGCCTTTATAGATTACCAGATTTACATTTTCTTTCGATACTTTGTCACACTTATCTATCTGGGAGTCACTAAAAGCACAACACGCAGAGCCCCAGTATATCAATATAACCCTGCACGTGTCCCCTGGGTGGTGCTAGATGAGCGACAACACTTCCGGCGAAACAGGCGCAACTATAAAAATATCACATTACAGATCGCCATACGATTAAGTAAATAAATATCAATATTCTAAAATACTTATACGAAAATAGCACAAGTAGAGAACAATTAGAAACAGTTCTATTGCGCTTTTAATTAATAGAATTTGATGGCTGCAAGAATCGTTTTTAAATGCATCAGTCACATCTTTGAAAGAGGAATTATACCAAAACATTTATTTGCAATGAATGCAAGATGAAATGTAAAGAACAAAGAAGATCCCTTTTTTTGGCATGCCATTTCGAATCGTGTCGTTTCAAACGAACTGCTTCATTCCATATTTCGTTTCTAATTGGATGTGTTGGAAAACTAAAAACATTTTTTTTTTCATTTTATAGATAGAAATGCATCGATAAAAACTACAAAATATTGATAAGATATTCAATGGTTAAAATAGAAACCAACGTATTAAGAAAAGTTATGATGCCTGTTGGCATAATACCATCCCTATACAAAATGTGATCATCACAATAAAATCAAAATAATATATTTATCGCTGTATTAACTTGTGAAAAGTGATTCCATCTTTTTTGTTGTGCTTGTCCGAACGACTCACACACCATTTTATGGCACAACAAGGCATATTTATTGAAACCGAACGTTTGGTTTATTTAACAGTTTGACACGGTGGCCATGTTTGAACTGAACGGCTGCTAGGCATCCTTTTTAATCCCCGCATATAAATGCATCTTTTTTGTGGGGCCACTTTTCGCCGCTAGTTAGACTTCTATGTATATTCGTTCACGGTATAATCTATAATACTGGCTTCCCCCGCGACTTTGTCCGGCTTTTAGGAATATTTTGAGACTAACTAACGAACAATGCCACGGTGTATGCATAGGCAAAATAATTTAGACTTGAAGTATACTTGAGGCCATGTGAGTTGGCCGAATTGCATCAAAGTACTCCATTCAAAAAGCAACTCTACCGTGCAGTGTAGAAGATTCCAATTTCAATGGCACTTTTATAAAATTCGGCCGCATTAAATAATCTCTACCATACATGCGTCCAAAATACCTGCCCATGTAACTCCCACTATTCTAGAATCTAGGGTGAGTGTCGGATAGGATTAAACCTGTATCACACTGGCGCGGCCTGCGGTAGCGTACCATAGATGTCTGAGGACTGGAGGTGGAGCCTGGTGACCCGACATACAGGTTTCCCCTAGTTCGGGCACCAGTCTCCGCCGCACAAGTAATGTGACTACTTATAATAACGATAATGTTAATCTGTGTAAACTGTGTACTTTGTGGTGGAGTTAAATAAATACCTTTTTTTATTATAGTAAATTTGACAGCTAATGACAAGTTTTCTATTGTCCGCCGCGGCCAAGCCGCGCCAGTCTGTGAGAGGCCTTAGGGTGAGCACCCAGCAAGCATGTGCATCCATACAAGTGACACCAAGTCACATTGGTGTCACTTGTATGGGGGGGTGCATGCCGAGCTTTAGCATTAGCAGTAAAAAAAAACAGAATTCCACAACTATTAGGGTTGATGGAAAGTTTAGCTTAGGATGGGACTAGGATCTGATTAAATGTATATGATTGAAATCAAATTAACATTTACCGTGCGCGTTGGATCCTATGCACGCCTAGTCAATAGTGTCAGGACAAGTTTTTTTTTTATACAACGACGGTGGCAAACAAGCTAACGGCCTGCCTGACGTTAAGCTGGTCCAGTCGCCTATGGACACTTGCGACTCCAGAAGAATCACACGCGCGTTGCCGACCCTTTAGTCACTTGAGGATTCGTTGTGGCAGATAGAGACATGCAGGTCCCTCATTCCCAACACAGCGGACTCTAGGGAGCTCTGACGAATATCAATACGTTTAATCATGGGATGGATCCCTCGGTCGTACTGAGTAAGATTTGCCCGTTAACGTGCTCACTAGCGCCACTGGTAAATAATTGTGATTATTTTAATTTAACGATAGATATTTAAAAATGAGCCACTACCCACTGTATTTTGTATTTTAGTATCTATTGAATACATCATAATAGTTTTTACATTGCTGGATTCGTCAATCTATGCGTCCAAAGTTAAAACGGCCGTTTTTCTTTTGAGTTCATAGATCAACGAATCCAGCAACGTAAAAGCTATTATGATGTATTCAAAAGATACTTAAATACAGTGGGTAGGTTATTGACCTCCTTTTTAAATATCTATCGTTAAATTTAAATAATCACAATTATATACCAGTGGCACTAGTGAGCATGTTAACGGGCTCTTAACATTAATTTTATTGGACTAGCTGCAAATGCAGGTCCATTCTACATTCTATATATGTATTGGTGAACGATTTTTGGAATCAGATGAGTATTTCCGGAGATTACCCCCTACTTATAAACTTGCAACATCACACGTTATACCATTAGTATTATAGATATAAATTAGTATATCACAAGCTTGCCTATGTAAAAAGGTATGTATGAACATACTATTCATAGTGACGTTAATATCATAGCTGGACATCAGACCAACAGCCGGCCGGCTCACAAAGAATCCGTGAGCGATGACCGATCGCATTAGGCGACAACCGACATTCCTTCAGCAATTGGCTTAGACACCTGCAGGGTTGCCATACGAGGTTTTATAAATATTTTAGGGGAGATTTAAGTTAAGCATGTTATTTCTAAAATGATGGGAAATAATATTTATTTATTTATATATATGTACACGCATATACAATAAAATAGGGTCCCGTTTTACTCTTTGAGTACGGAACCTTAAAAATTATAGATATATAATAAGTAACTAAACTAAATTAAAACTAAAACTAGAAAATAAGATTAAAGAGCAAGAAAGAAAATGAAATGTAAGTAAATATTTTTTTTGTGTCCGGCTTTTATTTAGGGGTTTTGATGATGGCTATCTTTTTAGGGGTTTAAATATAATAAAATGGGGAAGGTTTCGGTGAACTTTTCATACAATCGTTTTTCGGAAAAATGATTTAGGTTAGGCTTGCATTTGAACGCTATTTGGAACTATAATTTTTACCTTTAATACGATTTTGGCTATATGCGGCTAGCATTAAAACGATAGGATAAGGTAAGCTGTGTCTAAGCTAAGTTATGACTTGCTTCAGTAATCGTAGTGAATGGCCGAACTATAGCTTCCAAGTTGTTTGCCTGCTAGCTTATACTAGGGCTATTAGATACCAGATAGACTTTGCTCATCAAATCTGTTCTAAAAAGGTTAATTTTATGATATTTGAGTTCCAAGTCCGGTAACTTTCCCTTTTGGGTCATTGTCAGTCACAAAAACAAAAGTCGTCTTTTCGGTGGCCAATAGTTAAGGGCTCATGTTTATATACTATAATATGTTTTTATCGCATATAATTATAGAAGAGGCGACGCCGTTTATGCGGATTCAGAGTTCCACCAAAAAATTTATAGCCCTTAACTTTGGCAATGTCTACCGAAGACCGAACCTAAATCTGACAATGACCCTTTTGTAGCATGTTATACCTAGTAACAGAATGTCAAAACAATGTTCTTTTTAAACATTTGAAGTTAAAAACAATATGTAGCGAGTGTGATGGATGACACTTCGGGCCTTAGTGACAACCCTACTACAATAATTGTTTGCCTATCCAGGGAGCCGCGTAAATGACATTCTTGTGGAGGTGTTTTTTGGTGGCGATTCCGAGCGGAACGGATGCGAGGCATTCCATCTGGAGCAGTTCCGTGGGCGACGTGATAAAGCACCTAATGAACTGTGGCTGTATAGGAATCCGTTCATGCCTGTTTGTGCCCCAGACGCGGCCGTTGGCATTTCGGATTTTCTCCAAGTTTGAAAATGGAATCGTGTTGTCGAGTTCCATAGATTTTAGATTGTGGTTTCTTTGTAAGTTCCCCTGAATTTGAACGGAATGGAAGTCTTGGGAGGTAAGGAACCTCAACTAGAAGTAGGTACGGTTTAAGTTAAGATGAAGATTTGAACGCGTCCTGTTTTTTGATATTACATAAAATTATAAAATATTGTACAAGCTATGTATGAAATGAGGGATGTCAGATATAAATAATGGATGTAGCTGATCATTTTCGTTCGAAAGACATATATACGACGGTATCAATAAAAATTTGGTTAGTTAATTCATTCATATATCTTGTTTGACTTGTATGTATTATCCTTGCAATCATTACTCATAGAGTACATCTGAATGTTACCTCCAATAAGATTAAAACTTAAAAATAAATAAACAGACAAGTTTTAGCAACAACAACCCTACTTTGGGTATTTACATTAACTTACTCCGTTAAATAAAGTACAATGATAAGATAACCACGGTGTTAACATATATGCGGGTTCCTCTACCGTTGTTTTGACATCGACCATAGAAAAGGCAATGGCGTGTTTCATCACAAACATTCGTATAAATTGCGAATTTCATTACCTTTACTCCGCCGCATGAGCAAACTTTACCACGCCCTTGGTATTTTAAAACCACGACTAAAACGTAAAGCAAAATGTTATCTAGCGACTCGGAAACCTCACAAAAATCCGGGCAGCGTGAGAAACGTTTCAGACCAATTAATAACCAACCTGTTTTGAGTTTTATTTCATTGTCCAGGGATAAAATGTTCTTGCTCGACCCGTTTACACCTCTCTAGTGAATCATTCGGTGCAAAGACTACTCAGAAATAATTATGCAAGATTGACTGGACGAAAATGATACCGACAAACGTCAATCGGGCCTTTATTATGCCACTCGGTCAAATTACGCCTTGCTGCGCTCAACGACTTAAGTATTTAGTTATTCGAAAAAGAAAAACAATTTTCCATGAACTGTAATAAGATTTACCTAAACAGCATTGCTCATTTATCCAGTCCAGCAAGAATATTAACAGAATGTTTGTATAAACATCTCAAAAATGCCGTAATTCCCTGGACAGTTATAAAACAGTGGCTGACAGTGGCTACATTGGTTGTCATTTGTTAACAAGACAATCGTTGCCACTTTTTTTGTTTTTTAGAGTTTCTGACGGGAAAGTGCATCGACCGCACGATTTTATCTTTTACGCCACATTTGCTGCTAAAGAGTTTCGGCACGGATTCGAAATTTAAACCGATTTCGAACAATTCGAAACGCCATTTTTGTTCTCGATGCGTTCAACTGTAGAACCTTTTTTATTTTATTTCATAATTCTAAGTGATTTGGTTTTAGGATTAGCGTGAAGAAAATAGAATTAAACATTCGTATTTTATTGCCGCCGTATAATTAAATGGTATTCGTGAAATTCTTGCGATACAATTGTAAGTATTGTGACTAACCTTTTCAAATATAGTAGGTAGGGTCATTTCGACGGTTGGCGACCGCCTAATTTCATGTGCCGGTTAGCGACCACTTAGCTGACTTGGTGAACTGAAAGCATTTTTTCTTGTTTTTTTTGTAAATTCCTATTCCATAACTACAAACAATAAGGCATCCGGCTGACTGTTTCAATAGGCTCTGTAAAATTGATGTTATCTTCAATTGAAAAAACCATGTTCTGAAAAGTGGTCGCTAACCGAAGGTGGTCGCGTAACCAGCGAAATGACTAGGTAGGTACAAAATCGCAAACATTTAGGCGCCTTTGTTGTTATTATTACAACAGTAGAGCGATCGCGTCGCTTTCCATACAATCGTTTTTCATACTAAGTATACCGATTGCCCTATAAAAAAAACACATTAATATTATTGTTGTAGTTAAGTATTTCCTCTGTCACATTAATTGAATCCGCGAACAAAAAATGAGTATTTTTTGTAAAATTATTTAAGTATTTAAATTAAATACGCAAAAACAAAGTCATGGCTCTTCTCTTTGAATTTTAACAATTTCGCGGCAGTGAGGGTTGTTATCATTGTTTAAATGATATAAAGTTTTTACACAAATCGAACTAGCCCTAGCCTAAGCTCAATAAGGCTTCTTAAGTATATATAAGATATATAAGAATACGAAATACTTATAATAAATAACTTTTGTGATTAAGCAATATAATCCGAAAAACATTTGTATGAAAGGCACCGTGACGGTTAACCTTATAGACTGTTGACAGAATGAAACCATAGAAAAGCTTAATGTAATTTAATTTCAATTTGTATGTTAAATTGAACTGTTCGTGACTTTATTATTACCCAACGAAGCCTCGTGACGAGTCACCTTTTGCGACGCTGTCAATAAGAAATAACTCATTTACTTAAAGGGTAAGCTAGAATAAGACTGGAGCAATTCCTTGGTACCCGTTTACTAGCCACGCTGCGTATCGCATCGCAACGCAATCGGTTACATACATTTTGTATGAACGTGGTTACATTGGTGCCGGTTAATGTACGGCCCAATAATTGGCGTCCACTATATCTCTGTCTCTTTTTAACTCATGCTAAAAGAGAGAGAGAAAGACAGATAGATGGACGCGTATTATCGGGCCGTACATTAACCGGCACCGTTATACATTAGCTCGGCCCCGCGTGTCTCCACGTTCAATACAAAGTACGCGTTGCGTTGCGACACGCGGCGTGGCAAGTTTGGACCTGCACCCTTAGCGTGGGATTGAAGTGAGTCGCGTCTACTATCGACGCTACCGCCTATCGTCAAGATTTAGTATGAAAAGTCTATACACCGCCCCTGGTGGTCACTCATAGAACTAAAAATCCAAACTGTAACGTGAGGCACTTATACATTACTTAATTCGCTATCGACTTCACGTTCGTTCACGATTTTCCAATATTCAACCTTATATCACTAGCATTTATCGTTTTAATTTAAATGTTTGTCGGTTATGACATTACAGAATACGCGCATCGCGACGTCGATGTGTCGACTGTCGATACAATATGGCGGCGCGGGGGCCATTTATTTGCATTTTTAAATACAAAATACGCGACAATCCGAATTTTGCGGATATATGTTGTCAATTCAAAACCCTTATTTTTATAAGTTCTTTAATTTGAGATAAATTTCGATCGGATCTACGGTAACTCTTGACGGAATAATACGATATCACGGGCCATTTTGCAAGTGAAATAGTAAACTACAGTCGCGACGGTATTCTTCGATTCGAAATGTCTCACACTACCGATTGGTAGTACGAATCGAACGTTAAATTACGCATCGAAAACTAAACGCAAAGTGCCTAACGTTTTGCAGTTGGTTTCGTAAACTTTCGTAGTCCAACGGCAGTGTGAGTTACAAGTTTGACGGGTCGAATCGAAGAATACCATAGCGAGATCGAAATCTATTCGAAGCGCGTTTATTCGATCTCGTATTAGTTACGTAACGTTAGGTTACGATTGTATCTCACAATAAGGGTACAGGCCTCTATGGACATGGACCGTCATAGACGCCAGGTCCAAACTTGTAGTAAACGGATTGTATCAATCTGCCACCAGACACAATTTTCCTGTTTCCTATAGCTATTAGGTGACAGTTTGATGTAACAGTAACACCGACCTAAGAGTACGACTGTATTGATTGTAGTGAACCTCGTTAATATCTGTATCACTAACAGAAAAGGACGTATTGATATTTTCGTATTTAATGTTCTATGAATATTAATATTGTTGAATGTGCCTTGATTTGTCAAATTTGAATAGAGTTGTGTAGTGCAAGTGCAGAGTGTAGGTATTAGTGGCTAAAATAATGAGATCCAATTGGTCTTTCGGTGCAGGAATGACATAAGTATCCTTGTATTCAACGTGCTATCTTTTCTAAATCAATAAATGTTGAAATTAAGGGTAAATTAGGTTAAGTACTATCTTTGTAATAAGCTTATTTTAACAAAAAAAATACTGACAGTTGAGTTTGTCAATATATTTGACTTGTAAAAGTGCCGTCGCGGCCTATTTGCAGAATAAAGTTCATTTATTTCATTTATCATACGTATTTATTTAGTTTAGTTTACTCACTCCAATTTTTTTTGTTCTTGTTTTTTTGTCTTCTTGACAGTGGTCTTCTTTTTTAGAAAAGCTAGTAGAATTTGATTTGTAAAAGTGCCATTGCGGCCTATTTGCAGAATAAAGTTCATTTATTTCATTTATGTATACTTATTTAGTTTAGTTTACTTACTCCTATTTTTTGTATGAACCAGACGCCGCAACGACCGCCGCGGCGACCGTGAACTTGCGTCGAGTCGGTGCAGCAAAAACACGCTGCTAATGTGTAGGCGACGCGTGCATTAGGTACCTACTTGAGATTATTTGAGTTAGCCGAATTGCATCAAAGTAGTCCATTCAAAAAAGAACTCTACCGTCCAAGGTAGTTAATTCCAATAACAGTTTTTATAAGTCGGCCTCGATTTTATAAGTCGGCCTCGAGTTTAGAAGTCGGCCTCGATTTTATAAGTTGGCCTGGATTTCAACCATACGAGCCTCTTTCAAAACCTTCTATAGTATACATAATGATAAGGAACGACCTCAGAGCATAGAATACTAGCGAGAGGACAAGCCGCCGGCGGCCGTGTCGCAGCTGTATGCTCAATGGGCATACACTGCCATACTGTGCACGCGTGCTGATCGCAGAGAATATTACGTTTTTTCCCAAAATGCCTGATATGATGCGCGTTTATTGTCAAATAAGCGTGTAGGTATACAAGAGTGTGTGTTTTAGATGTGTGCGTGCTTTGTCTTGTCAATTACTTGGGCGTTGTGTGGGTTAATGTACTTGCGACAGGCTCACTCTATACAAATCGGCCGCCATGTCCGATCTCCTTATATTCATACATCTGTGGGAACGACGGTCCACCGCCGTAGTGATGACGTTAGCTGTCATATTTTAGCCATTGACAACACTACAGTAATAATAAGAATAAGATAATACTTTATTGCTCTCATGTAGACATATCAGGTCTTAAATATCTTACAGTCTATAGTAGGTACAACATGACATCCTGTAAGGGTATTGCAAATCCTTCGTCGCAAAACGTAGGTACACATTACAAATTAAACATTACAGAGAGGGTTGTAGACGGATCAAATAATACATAAATATTGTTTGGGGACGATTAAACAAATTGAATTATATATTACAGTAAAAAGATCAAGTTTCTAAGTCCAATAATGTTGGCTCTCCGTATAGATAGATCATTAAGGACTTTGCGTTACTTAATATATACATATAGATTAAATTACTGAATAGGGCTCATGAGATCAGAGATACATAAGTAGGTAGCTATGTATTTTATTAAATTAGTTGTGATCGGAGAAAAACACGCCTCGGTTTTATACGATAACGTTTTTGTAGTATATTTTGAATGTAACTGGTATGACACAGGTTGGATAATAGTAATTTGGACATTTAGGGCAACCACAAACGCGCGTCGAGATGTGATGTGCCACGATAAACATTATAACTACTGTTTAAACAGCCTCGTCTACCGTAAAAACTGTCATAAGTGTCATGTTATGATGTATGTGGGAGCATACGACTACTAGTAGTATCTATAGCAGTTAGTTAGTTTGTTAGTTTTTGCCCGCGACGGCTGTGACTATATATATATATGACCATTGGATGACATGTAATCATTTTATTAGGTGGGAAGGGGCCCATTCATTACGATTACGACTCTAGGATAATTTTAGGAGGAGGGGGGGGGGGGGGGGGGGGGTCACAAATCGACAAAAAACGAAGACGTAATATTAACTTCGACGGGGGACTGGCGACGGGGGGTCTATGTACAAGCCCCTACATAGACTTATAGGCTTAATTTTTTTATACTTAGAAAATAAGGTCTACTCTAATCTCTATAAACTATATCTCTATCTCTAATTAAAAAAAGCACCCTAGCCCATATACAATTCTTACGTGTAACGTCTCCATGTGTTGTTTATTGAATTCAGTGATTTCGATTATACTCTCAAAGAGTACCTACCATAAAATCATGACGGCCCTTTCGGTGGGGACTATTCCGGAACTTGATCTGGTTCAGGCAATCTGAGTGTAAACGCTTAGGCCACGGTTTGAATGCCAGCAGCGGCCGATGAGCGTGCGTTCATAGATGGAACTAATTGATCGATATGTATGAACTGCCGCTCGTCTCCTCGCTGCCCGCTTGCGTCCGGCCAGACTGTGGCCATAGCCTAGTGTGTGACCGCGATTTATACATTTTAGTTGCAAAGGCGAAGTCAAGGCAACGCGACTCCGCTGGCTCGGCCACCTGGAAAGGATGGGAGACGATCGTGCAGTGAAGAGAGGGTAGTTTACAAGTTAATAATGGGTAGGCCCAGTGGAAAACGCCCTGTGGGCCGGCGAAGGTACTGGAGTAACGAAGCCCTCAAAGATCTAACTAACCTTTGGGCATCCAACTGGCGTGAGATTATGGCGTAGAATAGAGAAGAGTGCATGTTCTCTTGTGTCAGCAGAGGCCAAGATCCTCTTTGGGTTACGAGCCAGCGTTGAAAGTAAGTTGCAAAGAGGGCGGCAACCACAATCTCAGAGCAAGAAAACTGGTACTTACTTTATCAGGCACCCGCATTTAATAAGACCATACGAAATAAAAGCATTGTAATGTGTTGACGCACCGTTATCCGAGCAACAATCCGGATCGGCTAAATCGACAATTTTGAAACAATAAGTGAACGACCGACAATGGGTGATGCAAGCGCTCGGAATTGGGTGATTGCATGTGTCGGACGAATTAAAAGGCGAATTAATGTCGATTGTGAATGAGACGATGCTTTGTCTTAAAACGTAAGGTAAGCATTCTTCACGAGGCTAATTCACTGAGAATAATAACTTGTGTTAGTGCAAGAGTAAAGAAGATTAACTTGGTTTTGCTAGGATTGACTAAACTAGACACACCGAAATTTTACACTGTCGCTAACATTTCGGCTTGTTTCTGACAGGAGCTGAAGGAGACAGTTCGTTTATTCCAGACTTGCATCCCACCATGACCACGAGAGCCAAAAGAAAGAAGAAAGAGAAAAAGAGCAAAAAGAAAACTAAACTAGGATGAAAGAGTGCTAGGATTGACGTTTTTATATAAAATGCCACGCTCTACTGGGACCGATTTGTTATCACGGACAGGACTATTGTAGCCAATAAGCCTGATATCGTGCTGAGAGAACGATCGAAGCGCCTGGAAGTGCTCGTCGACATCACCATCCCCCATGACGAGAACCTCGTGAAGGCCGAGAAGGACAAAGCCAGCAAGAACCTTGACTTTTCAAACTAGTGTTGACCTTCAAAAAACGACGAATAATATGTTCTAACGTTCTACATAAAATTTCATTCATAATTATCTCTACCATCAGAACTATTGCTTTTTAACGTATACCATCTCTTTATATACCGTTGTTGCATTCCGCATAAGAGCAGCAAAGAGCGATAAGGTACTATTTGTTCCTGAGAGGGCGTCATTAGCGTCATCGTCACGTAGATTTACCGGTTCGCCTCGAGGATAAATTGCACTTCAAATTATACCAACTAATTTAAAATTAAATGGCCCAGATCGAGTTTCGTCGAATTTGTCGCATTTTGAAGTTTGATTTATATCCAGGGTTTGTTTTTGTAGTTTCTTTTTCAATTAGTATCTAAAGGCTACATTACTTATCTGAAATTATCAATGCTTAATTATGCTTAATGCGTGTGCTCGAATTACTAGTGGAAAGTGGAGACTTGAAAACATATACGGTCGACAGAGCTATACCGAGGGTGTGCGGTAGCAGTGAACACAACGACTCCTCAATTCAATAAAGGGTGGGCAATCACAACGAGTCACAAGCGTCCATAGTCTACGGTGTATGGACAGGCAGGCCAAATGTTTGTTTGTCACCGTCGCGTCCTGGTATAAAAAGACAAATTTATGTTAGCCATAACTTCAATATACTCGTACCTAGTAATATACTTAGTACTAGTTTTTGCCCGCAACTTCGTTCGCGTTGACTTCCTTTTTTTCGACTTTTACTGGGATAAAAAGTACTCTCTATGTTAATCCAGGCTACACTCTATTTGTATACTAAAATTCATCATATTCCGTTCAGCCGTTTTTGCGTGATTTAGTAACAAACATCCTAACTTTCGCATTTATAATATTAGTAGGATGAATTTTGAGTCAAATGAATGTCACGGCTGAATGACATAAACGAGTAATAGATGAACAGACACTGTTGACTCTACAATATCAACATGCATTGTAATAGGGAACATTACGCAAAGCTCTGCGTAGGGGGCGACACTAACACAACCCGTAAACAAACCGCCATGACGTACAATGTCATATTTATTTACCTAACAAATAATTGATGAAAACGCGTTAAACTACAATCGTTTTATTATCATTCGTGTGTAAAATACCTGTAGGTACTGATATTAAAATGGCATCCTATAGCTATTTAAAAGTGGATGAGGGTTTTTTTTTGCTTTACGACGTATTCCCATAGTTTTCGTATCATCGTTTCCTTAGGAAATGAATGATGCCCTTCATTCTTGCATCCAATTACGCAGCACTGATGCATTTTATTTATTGAAATATTTTCTTTCCTATTTGATCCAGAGCTTTGAAGGACTTGTCAAAGTTGTCAAAAAAGCTGTTTACTAATTGTGATAGTGCTGCACTCTGGCGGCAGAACATTGCAGTAATGTTCCCTATTGTGTGTACCTTCATTACAGAACCACAATAACATTTTACGACAAAAATTAACTTTAATTCAGGATGACAATGAAAACGTTCCGTTATACGCCTTATCCGAAACGAGATTCAGTAGCATAATACGCTTTATTTTATGTATCTCCGTTTGTACATTTACTTTTGTTGTCGTGCTCAATAGCCAACCGAACAGAACTCACATGAAGCCCCAAATTCCTTAATTATTCCACGCGATGACTCCTTTGACTCTGCTTTAATTACCAGCCAAATAACATTAATTAAAAGATACATTAATGGATAGCAGTAGGAGATCGGTTTGGAGATAAAAAATACTTTGATTCATGTTACACAGCCACTGTAACGTGAACCCTGGCGTGTATGGCGTTCGATATAAAAGAGAGGTCGTTGTAATTAAAATGTTGAAAGTTGTTGTTGAGACCATACAACCATAGCGCACTACAGCCATTATTTGAGTTAGTAATTATAATTTAGCTTGCTCGGCACCCGTAACGTACACAAACCGCTATTCTGAAAGTAGTAGATTACGCTTGGAGCCATGTAGCTTGACATTAATACGTGAATGAGTGTATCTCGGAAAGTAATGACCATCTTCTTGGTCTGCTGACTGGCTGTACTAAAGATACCTAAGTACTTATTTATAATTCGTACATGAAATTAATATTATGCTTGTCGGAGGTTCACTACCCTGCAGCGTGTTGAACAAAGCAACATCACAAGTAGGGGATGCAATCTCGCGAGATGTCTTACGAAAATTGTGCGAGACTTGTCTCGCAAAATATGAACGAGATCTTGCGAAATCAAGATTGTATTCCCTTAGTCTTACCCAAAAATAATAGGCCAAGGAAGTTAACGTTTGCGGGTGAAGCTTTGAAAAAAGCTTGTTTTTTTTTATACTACCTACGACGGTGGCAAACAAGCTTACGGCCTGCTTGATGTTAAGCTGGAACCGTCGCCTATGGACACTTGTGACTCCAGAGGAATCACAAGCGCGTTGCCGACCCTTTATTCACTTGAGGATTCGCAGTGTTGTATGTATTAACTTTACTTTATTGTGTGTTTAGCACATAGGTACTCTTTGCACGCTGTTTTAAGCTAATTGTACTATTTGCAAGTGCCTCATGAAATATTGATAGCGTGAATGTTATGGCTGTGTAGGTAATGCCGACGCTGGTTGGTTTTGCGATGTGTAAAATTAATATAAGCAAATTATTAAGGTATTTCACATGTAATATAGATGCCCAATATAATTCCAATTAAAAATGAAATATCGATGGAAAATTGATATCGGGCGCGTGACTAATGTTATGTAAAGGCGGATTTCTCACATACGTGTCGACAATTTGTCGCATAAAATATCGCTTCTTGCGAATTATTGAACTGCGGAACGGTGCCAATTACTTTACACTTAATACACTTTTTCAACACCGGACCGAGGTGTAATGTACCTTTAATAAGGGTCACGTTTTCGACTTTTTATACCAGTTTGCAAAATGTCGGCCAAAAACTGGTATACTGCTTACGTTCAGGGAGGGAGCACAGGAATTTAACAAAATTATACCTTGAGATTTAGGCGATAAGAGCGCTTGCGCTCCGGCTTGTGACATGAAATATGTATAGACAATTTTATACTTAGGTAAGTATATTAATAAAAAGTGTCCACACGTTGTTAATGCGATCTACTGAACTTTGTGTCTAATTATTAAATGCTGCTGAGCTACTTAAATGAAAGTGATCTGACGACTCATTAACAATACCTATCAAAATGTGATCGGTTAGAACGAATAGTGAAGAAGTAATCCCACCAAAAACATAAATGTAAAAAAGGAGAGCCAAGTTCAATACAAAAATTAAGCTTGGCTGTGGGCTTCGCCGCAAAAAGAATGAAGATCCAAATGAGTGCCAAGTTCTATGCAAAATCTTTGCTTGACACGCTGCCGCGTGTCTAGATACTCGTATTATGATTCAGGACGGTTGTGCATGTATTCAATTGTGTACATATGTACGACGATTCTTATATTGATGAACATATACTTGAATGAGAAGATTATGATAATAATCCATTTTATAAATTCCGATCCGCCGAGATCCATAATTTAAAGGCATAAATAATAACATTAATAACAATTAGAAACCGCGCTGCCTCTTGTGCGAATTGTGTTTGTATACAAAATGCATCAACATTTATTTATTTGTATCGTATGGCGAATCATACCTAGGAAACGATAAAACCAAAACTATAAAGCCTTGGTCAGACACACGGCGCGACGCAGCGCCGCGGTCGCGCGGCGCGACCGCGGCGCGATATTTCCATACATGGCCTGTTTGACCACGCTAGCGGTTTGTACAGTCGAGTTCATAAATATATGTACGTTCCCAAAGGCTCAAAAATATCTGAGCAATATGCCCTTAACAATAAAGTCGTGTTCAGATATTTTTGATCATTTGTCCGTGCACATATTGGGGAACTCGACTGTACGGAGATATCGCGCCGCGGTCGCGCCGCGGACCGCGGCGCTGGCGCTGCGTCGCGCCGTGTGTCTGACCAAGGCTTAAGTCGACATCCGGGTTGCGCAGGCGGGTTAATAGTTTAATAGCGTCAGGTGTAAAATTATTGTAGAGATTCTGAGACAGCAAAGTTGTAGAGATACGAGTACAGTCAGCATTAGATAGGTAGCAACCAAACCATATGATATGATATGATACGAGTATATCTTTATTTGTATTAATCATACATTGTCAATTACATGAAACAATTCATTTAAATAAATAACTAAAATATTGGGTTAGAAATTTGAAATGTCCAAATCTATATCAAGAATCCAAAAAATCTGAATAAGTTAATAAGTCAAGTTGTGCTAATAAGTTGAATGTAAGTATATACATATATACAGGGTGTGGCCTGTAATAGGAGCAAATATTCAAAGGGACGCTTCCTTAGAGCATTTGTAGTAACCCCTTGTGTCCCACTCATTTTATTATTTTTTGGTTTCGGAGATATTTTGATCTAAAGTTATGACCTCCAAGTAATGTATCTTGGCACCACGACATCATAGCACAGCAGTCAATGCGGATTTTGAGGTAACATCATGTAACGAGTCATAATAGTTTTTGCATTTTTGTTTTCAAAGGATATTTTTGTGATTTTTTGATTTTTGTTTCATTTTTTTTAGTGTCTTTAACATAAATAGTTACTGATAGCACTCCAGAAGAGTAAAAAAAAACAACTAAACTTATTTTGAAAAAAAAAAAATTCTAAAAAAAGTTTTTTTTTTCAAGTTTTGGAAATAATTGTTCACAAGCTTAATAATCTACCGTTTAATTTTTTGCTCCTATTACAGGCCACACCCTGTACATATAATAAGTATGTACATACATCGTCGCCTAGTACCCATAGTATAAGCTTTGGTTAGGTTGAGATTAGGTCGATGATATGTGTGAGATTCTCCACAAATATTTTATAAATATTTATCTCCACTTATAATAAATCTCTAAATTAAAAAAAGAATCAGCCAGTTTGAAACTAAGCTTTGCGCGGTTCGAATGTTCTCAGCATCCCATGAACGGAAAAATATGAAACATTTTATATAGGTACATTATTATTCTAGCTGCAACTTAGGATAGTTTTTATCCGACTGCGACAGTTAATTAATTTTCCGAAATATACGACTTCATTTAATTTTTCATTTATTTTTATTGAAATCAAACGCTGCTCCAACTGTCAGCTATAAGAACCGTCAAATTTTCGTCAAAATGGCGGAATTGCTTTGCCTTTCACTTATTAATAATTTAAATCCCGTCTACGATAGACCTTTACGAGACAAATGCTAAAATATAAACCATAAAAAAATATTCGATTCTGATATGAGAACTTATATGCGCAAATGTCGTTTTATGTCGTAATTTCAATAAATGAAATCAACAAATTTGAACAATATAATTAACACGAATTTGTTTTTTTTGAATGACAATGGCACGCGCTCGGCGCATTCAGCCAAAGTACCTGCGGCGCTACCACGAAAACCGATACTCAATGCTCATATATTTGCATCCCTGTCACTCGAGTATGGTTAGTGCGATAGAGATAGAGATACCCGAATATTTTCGAATTCCGAAGTTCGTGGTTATAGCTCAGGAATCGAAAATATGGTAAATAATCATAATGTATTTTCTCGAAAAAGAATTTAAAATAAATATAGTCAAATGGAGAAAAAAACAAAGCAAGAGGTTATATAGGTAATGATTAAGTTATAAGAGTCCAAAGTTTTAAGAGGGGGTATGTTCTGTCCCTTTTCCGCAAAACGCACCTTCATATGAAACGATTGTTTTTTACTATGACGCTCGAGTATATTGACGTCACAGTCCCTCATCGTTTTCTCACTCTAACAAGCGACATTAAAACGGATGTAGCTTCATAATTTTTTGAGATATTTGAATGGGAGTTTCATTATCTTCTATCTATTTATACATAATAAATGCCTATGTCCTGACTGACTTATTCACTCAATCACTCACTCACTCACTCATCAACGCACAGCCGAAACCACTAATCTTAGAGAGTTGATTTTTGCACAGTATGTTGCTTTTATAACGTGGGCTAGGGATAAAAAGGGATTTTCGAAAATTCTACCCCTAAGGGGGTAAAATGGGGGTGCAAAGTTTGTATGGGAGAACCTTTTTTTTTTGAGCTATAGACTTAAACTTTGTAGAAAAATTAGTTATTAGAATACAAATGAAACACTTTCAGCGTTTTGGAAAATTCCACCCCTACGGGGGTAAAATAGGGGTGTAAGGTTTGTATGGGGGAAACATTTTTTTTTAAATAGAGACTTAAAACTTTGTAAAAAGATCAGTCATTAGAATACAAATAAAGCACTTTCAGGGTTTTAGAAAATTCTACCCCTAAAGGGGTAAAATAGAGTGCAAAGTTTGTATGGGAAAAACTACTTTTTTTTAAATAGAGACTTAAAACTTTGTAGAGAAATTATTCATTAGAATACAAATAAAGTACCTAGATTCAGTGTTTTAAAAACAAAAACCCCTAAGGGTTTAAAATAGGGGTGCAAATTTTGTATGGGGGAAACAGTATTTTTTTAAATAGAGACTTAAAACTTTGTAGAAAGATTAGTCATCAGAATACAAATTAAGTACTTTCAGCGTTTTAGAAAATTCTACCCCTAAAATAGGGGGCTAAAATAGGGGTGCAAAGTTTGTATGTGGGAAACTATTTTTTTTAGCTAGAGTCCTAAAACTTTGTAGAAAGATTATTTAAATACAAAGAAAGTACTTTCAGTTTTTTGGAAAATTTCACCCCTAAGGGGGTAAAATAGGGTGCAAAGTTTGTATGGGAAAAACATTTTTTTTTTTAATAGAGACTTAAAATTTTGACGAAAAATTACTTATTAGAACATGAAAAATACTACATTCGGCGTTTTACAAAAATCATTCCCTAAAGGGGTTAAAAAAGGGTGCAAGGTTTGTATGGGGAACACTTTTTCTGAGCTTATAAAAATACAAAAAAAAAAGACTTTCAGCGTTTTGAAAAAATCTATCCCTAAGGGGGATAAAAAGGGGTGCAAAGTTTTTATCAGGGAAAGTTTATGTTTTTGAGTTAGAGACTTGAAACTTTGTAGAAAGATTACTTATTGAAATACAAAAAAAGAACACAAATCGTTTTAGAAAATTCCACCCCTAATAGGGTTAAAAAGGAGAGCAAGCTTTGCATGGGCAACACTTTTTTTGAGTTAGACTTAAAACTTTGCAAAAAGATTACTTATTAGAATACTAAAAAAGAACTTTCAGCGTTTTAGAAAACTCCATCCCTAAGGGGATCCTTAAGATCCTTAAGAAGGGTAGCCAGTGTTGTGTGGGAAAACCTTTTTTTTTTACTAGACTTAAAACTATTCAAAATGTTACTTATTAATAAAATTAATAATAAAGTACTTTCAGAGTTTTAGAAAATTCCACCCCTAAGGGGGTTAAGAAAGCTTTGTATGGGCAACACTTTTTTTGAGCTAGAGACTTAAAAGTTTACGAAAAAAGTTCTTTCAGCGATTAGAAAAATTCAACCTCTAAGGGGGTTTAAAAGGGGGTTCAAATTTTAAATGGCGAGCAATAAAATTTTAAAGTGTGAGTAGATTTTTAACTTCGGTCTTATTCTGTACGTTAAAAGACTACAAAACTGATTTCAGAGTTTTTCCAAATTCATCCCCTAAGAGTGTTAAAATTGGTTCAAAGTTTGAGTATTTCAAGGCATTTTTAAAGTATGAGATTTTTAACTTTGGTTTTAGACTGTTTGTTCACAAACTAGAAAATGAACATCAACTTTTTTTTTAATTATCCCCTAAAAGAGGGTTCAAATTTTGTATTGAGAGAAATCATTTTCTAAGACGATAAAAAGTTCTACGCGGACGAAGTCGCGGGCAACAGCTAGTTTATTATAAGTAACACATTTTACTCGTATGGCGTGTTCCGATATATTCGGCGACTTTCATCGCTGTTAACTATTTGATGCCGATTCTGGTTAAAAATCGACCTAAAAAGCCCTTTCAATCTAGAGATCGTGGATTCGGGTTCGGACCCCGGCTCATACCACTGGTTTTTTTTCAAAAAGGTTATGTACGAAATATCATTAGATTTTTAACAGCGGCTTTGCGGTGAAGGAAAATATCGTGAGGAAACCGGTCTAATAATCCCAATTGAGTTTTCCCTCTGGGTTGGAAGGTCAGGCCCCGTAGCATGGATGGCCTTATCATGCGATAAGTGACAAGATAAACCGTCCGTCCCTGGCTGACACCTTTCGATAGAACGAGACGACGCACTTATCTTGTCACTTATCGCGTGATAGGGACATCCATGCTACGGGGCCAGATGTCAGTCGTTTTCGTAAAACTAGTGCCTACACCAAATCTTTGGATCTGACCTCGGGCCGGAAAAACACTAGGAAGATGATGATGTGCCTAAAAACTGACGGGCGCAGGTTGTACCTAGATGGGTTTAAAGAAGGACGGTCGCAACAAACAACAACTTAATAATTTCGAGGAGTCCGGTACTGTAGCTTATCTTATCTTATCTTATCTAGGTGAGGGCCCTTTCGGATGCACTTCGACCCAGTGGGATCTTTTGTGCATTTGCCCTCTCCTTTATACCTGCTCCCAGGCTTGCTCCATCATTTCCACAAAGTGGATGATGCAGTTCGCCGGGAGCACCTTGAATTCCTTTGGTTGCGGGTAACCGTTACCAAAGTAGTTCATTCTTTGTCTGGCAAGGGCGTGACATTCACACAATAAGTGTTCCATAGTCTCATCCTCCTCGCCACACATTCTACAGTCTAAACTATCAGATAGTCCCATTTTGGCCAAGAGGTCCTTGACCCCGAAGTGACCTGTGAACACCCCATATATAATTCTGAGTTGCTTCCTACTGGATTTCCAGAGTTTTCTGGTCCAGCCCGAGTCCACTCCTTCTATGAAGAGCTTAGAGTGCCTTAAGCCAGCCTCATTCCTCCACTCGTGTTGGTGTTTGGTTTTGGCGTAGGCTTTAAAGGCCGATATTATGGTCCCCTGCGAGAGTCCCACAAATGGTTCTGGACCTACAAAGTGATTTGTAGAGCCCCCTCTTGCAAGCTCATCTGCTCTTTCGTTGCCGATGAAGCCCTTGTGCCCTGGTATCCAAACTAGTTGCACCTTATTGTGCCTTCCAAGTCTGTTTAGTGCTTGGACGCCATTATAAATTAGTCTAGAGTCCACTTTCGGCGCCGTAAGCGCTTTAAGCGCCGCTTGACTGTCACTGAGTATATACGAGTAGAATATACACTGAATATATACTGTAGCTTAGTAAAAAGCCCCCATAGCGTTATACGCCCATGCGTATTTACTTAGTTGTAATATTTTTCATAGACACTGGAAATGTGTTCGATGATATCACAACTCCCGTAAGGTACCTACTCCTCCATCCTTCCGCTGAAACCCGTTAAGCTATTAAACCACTAATTTGCGCCACTATTCCCGCATCCAAAGGAAAATGCGACAACTCTGTATAGATCTTATAGTCGTTTAAGGCCTTTTTCCTTGACGAAGTATTACGTGTAGGTACTACAACTGGAACACACTTTCCGGCGGCCGATCGATTGAATCATATATTACTGTTTGTACGTCCGTTGCGAGCATCCTGCAAGCCAGCCTTTTCACACTAGTTGGCGAAATACTGTTTTCAAGAAAACATTTTAAAAGACACACGGCTAAAGAGTAGAGTAGACTAGGTGGACCCCACAAGGTGGACCCCACAAGGTGGACTGATGACCTGGTAAAGGTCGCGGGAGTCCGCTGGATGCGGGTGGCGCAGGACCGATCACTTTAACGCTCTTGGGGGGAGGCCTATGTCCAGCAGTGGACGTCTTTCGGCTGATATTGATGATGAGTTAAAGAGTGGTACCACCAAAATCGGTAATGGATATTATACAGACGTACAGTCAACCAATTTGATTCCTAGGCCTTCATAGAACCTTGCCGTTGTAAATGCTATGTCAATACGGGTTACTAAGATTATTGCGTCGCTAGGTAGCAGTTAAAATGACAGCGTTCTACGGTGGCCTAATAGGAATCAAATTGGTTGACCGTATTACTTTACTGGGAGGAATAAAAACGGATTGTGAAAGATATTAACATATAAGGACGGATTAGGATTACAAGCGCAGTCGAAATCATTTGACTTGCTGAGGACATGGACACGACAAAACATGGTGATCTGACCGCCAATTTTATACTTGACTAGCGACCCGGCCTGACTTCGCACGGGTGCAATGCTGATACTAAATATATATGTATTATTCATATAAACCTTCCTCTTGAATTACTCTAAATATCTGTTAAAAACAACCGCATCAAAATCCTTTGCGTAGTTTTAAAGATCTAAGCATACATAGGGACAGATAGACAGCGGGAAGCGACTTTGTTTTATACTATGTAGTGAAGTGAATGAATGCAATTAGCATTATATTTCTAGTGTACCTACCGTTTTCTCACCCGCCGGCTATTCGGGTCGACGAAAGGGGACGTAGGTTCGTGGTCTTCTCTCCCTCTCACTGAACATAAGCCTGAGCGAGATGGAAGTGCGTGTTTGGAAGCGCGGATATCATGTTTTTTAATTTTATTTCTTTGTGCGTTTTAATAAATAAAAAAAGTAATAGCTGATTTCCCTCAAACATGACATTGCCGATTTTAAGAACCAATTGTTTTATGTTTAGCTGTTGTGCATAATTTGTTAGAATTTTTTTAAGTGTATTTTAGACCTATGTTCGTGATTTTTTTCTATCGAGCGAAAGTCAAAAACTCAGGATTCGAATAGCTGATTTCCCTCGAAAAGGCCTCAAGATTGCTAATTAAATTTAGGGCAGCCGTATTACAATCCAAACAAGAGCTACGATTTTTTAAAAATCCGTTTTTGGAGCTCACGTCGCCTTAAAACCAAAAATTACCGACATCTTTTGTTTAATTGTTATCTTCAAGTAGGGTTGTAAAACAATTCCGCATAAACAATAGAACAAACAGTAGCTAATCCAGTACACGTGCCACATTTCGGTCAGTTTTATGACGTCTCTTTGTTTGTATTTTCCTTTCATACATACATATAATCACGTTCACGCCTCTTTCCCAGAGGGGTAGGCAGAGATCACGGATCTCCATTTGCTACGATCCTGATGACAAACCACTTTCGCTTCACTCACTTTCCTTTCGTATTTTATTTATTTAAACTCTATTGCACAAACATAAAGTACCAAGTAGAGATACGCTTCAGATCATCGCCTACATCCCCTATCTATAGCAAGAATCCAGATTACCGACTCTCGCAAGGGTATACAACTGCACATCGTCAGCATAAAGATGGTAAGAACAGGCAAGGTTTGATACAATCAAATTGATACAAATTGAGAAAAGGATTGTAGAGAGAATGCCGCCCTGTGCCTGCCCTACATATTTAGCAACAAAGAAGTTGTAAAATACCGCCTTAAGTACATTTTCGTCATTTTAAGTAAAACAAACTATACCTACGTAGCTAGTCGCCTAGCTCTAGCTACATAAATAAACTGTACGTCAAGTGTAAAAAAACTTAAAATATCTCTTTTCTTTAACAATAATTCACCGCCTGAAACCCGCGCTCATTCATAAACTTTCCTACAATCTAATTCACCAGACCATGCGTGCACGAAAGGGTCTCAATTGCGCTAATTAGCCAATTAAGTGCACTATTAGTGCATCCAGCGGATACTAGAATATGGTTCCGAGCGCTAGATTTACGGGTGGTAATTATGCTGTTTACCCACCGTGCATCATGACATTGTTTAACGTTGCCAACAAGTTGACTTTCGTTTTAATATGTAGTGTACGAGCTACATTTGCGTGAGTGCGGACCAGGGATCGGAAACCGGTATTGTTTGTATGGGAACGAAAACGTTATTTTTTCGTTCTTTTGATAATAATTTCATTTCTAATTGGGCAATCTAATAATACGCACTCGTTACCTCAAAACACAACTGAGTCCTACATGTGAAGTATAAAATAGTTCGAGATTTGTGGTAAACCGAGGTTTTAGCAATTAACCGGTTCCGATCCCTGGTGCGGACTGGTTTGTAAAGAATGGTATTTTTACCCGACTGTCCCAGAAGGAGGGTTATGTTTTTCGAGGGCATGTATGTATGTATGCGGACAAGAAAATTCTATTTCAAGAGCTACAGTCCAAACGGCTTGATGGATATGAGGTGTCGTTGGATTCCTCATAATCGCGGGAGTGACATAGGCTGATAATATTTGAAAAAAGCTGTTGGGTTTTTTTTACAAGCTTTCTATTAACTTGCAATGTATGTACCTATGTAAGTATGATGTGTGTATGTATGTATGTTTTTTCGGGTGGAATCTTGCAACTCAATTTTGAAGTAGATATCTTCAGCCGATTGAGCTGAAATTTTGGGTAAAGGTATTTTTGGATGACAATTCAATATTATGGTACCATCGATGAAATAAATAACTAAATAAATCGAGCTGATCTGATGATGGAGACAGAAGGTGGCCATGGGAATTCAGTACTTAGGTAACCCACGCGACCGACGTAACCCCGTTGAGTTTGGGTTCGTTAGAATCGTCTTAATTAGTAGTTAATATTTGTTCTTGTTTCTAACTTTGTATAAATTGTGTACTCCTAGAACATACTTATTATAGAATTAATTAAGTAATCACTAATAGATACCTGCATCGACACCTGCATATGGAAGAGCGGTGCCCCTCTTAGCACAGTTATTACATTTACTTAAAAAAACCGGCCAAGTGCGAGTTGGACTCGCGCACGAAGGGTTCCGTATCATTATCTATAAAAACGGCAAAAAAATCACGTTTGTTGTATGGGAGCCCCCCTTAAAAAATATTTTATTTTGTTTTTAGTATTTGTTGTTATAGCGGCAACAGAAATACATAATCTGTGAAAATTTCAACTCTCCAGCTATCACGGTTCTTGAGATACAGCCTGGTGACAGATTATCTATAAAAACGGCAAAAAAATCACGTTTTTTGTATGGGAGCCCCCCTTAAAAATATATTTTATTTTGTTTTTAGTATTTGTTGTTATAGCGGCAGCAGAAATACATAATCTGTGAAAATTTCAACTCTCTAGCTATCACGGTTCTTGAGATACAGCCGCGTGACAGACAGACGGACGGACGGGACGGACAGCGAAGTCTTAGTAATAGGGTCCCGTTTTACTCTTTGAGTACGGAACCCTAAAAAGGGACACCAGCACATGTTACATTAGTAGGTACTTCAGAAAACGAATAAATAATTTTTCATTTCATTTTCATTTCAATATACCAGTCAGTGGTAAAAGTTTGAACTAAAAATGAAAATCGTTTTGGTTAGGACTTTTCAGGTCAAATGTGTAAATGTAAAAGTTGGGTTGGATGTATGTAGGTAATGGTAACCAAATATCAATTAAAATTATCATCACAGGTTCCCCGATTGACGATGATGACAGAGATAAATATAACCCATACGATAGAGAAAGGCTTCACACTTCAACAATATATTTGCGTTGCAATCATATTTGAAATAATGGATATCAAGGTCGTAAAAAGGAGAATAAGGAATTTTTGTATGCGATGCAATGCCTATCCGATTGACAATACGGTTTCAAACAAATGTAGCAGTGGTCTTTGTCTAATTCATTTCGGACGGTACCTTCCAGCTGATACATATTATACAACTTAGTATTCTTGAATTCTCCATCTTGAAGTTCTTAATTTCTTATTTAATTTGATCAAGTATAAGATAAACGGATCTTCCCTACATTGTCTCGTGGTAAAAAAACAATCTAAGAAGGTATTGTGGTATTATTACTTGGCGCGGCGCGTGCGCGCGCAGCTGCCGGCGCAGATGTGCAAAGGATGCGCCTGCGACGAGGGGTCTAGTTGACAAAACGCATTGGATTCAAGTCAAATTTACATTTGTTGCGTACTCGTTTTGATACGTTAGGCTTGGCGCGTGTGGAATGGAAGCGAGTGTGCGCAATAAATGTAACTTTGATTTTAATACGATACATTAGCCAGGCTAGATAGACCTCAAGTAGAGAGTGACTCCACAAAGTTCACTCTACTGTAGAACATGAACTTTGTGGAGGCAGGCCGCCGATTAAGATGTAAGTAACGGGTAATTTTACGTGAATACATTTGTTTTGCCCAAATCTCAAAGTTAGATTCAAATTTTGCAGTGGCGAACATCCTCATTAATGTCATAGAAAAATCAACTTTAATTTTAATTTGTTTTTACAAGCTTTATATTAACTCGACCTTTTCCTATGTAAGTTGTCCGTCAAAATTTGCAATCCATTTTTCAGTCACTTCAGTCACTTGCCGTTATCCGATTGAGCTGAAATTTTGGGTAGGTATTTGTATAGTTTGGATGTCAATTCAATATTATGGTACCATCGAGCTGATCTGATGACGGAGACAGTAGGTGGCCATGGGAATTCAGTATTTAACCGACGTAACCCCGTTGAGTTAGGGCTCGTTAGAATCGTCTCAATGAGTAGTTGATGATGGTATATAGAAAAGTACAGTTGGCCATAAAAGCTTGTACCATTTCACTTCGTATTTGCAGAAAAGGACCATAAATAGACAAAAGAAACCTAAGAGAAAAAAATCACCCTACGGTTACATTTGATTGCCGAAGTGTACAAGGGGTTAGCGGACGAATGTCGGTTCTTGTTCAAAGAGCCATGAGGGGTGTACGAGTAGTGTTATTATTACCTCTTATAGAACAAAGTTACCCGAAGTTCAATCGCACATCAACGTGCTTTCAGAAAGTGGTGTACCACATTCGAACCTTAACCCGTGCAGTGGGGTATGTCCGCGAAAACGAAATGTACCGTTATATTCATGACATCATAACACATGTTTCGTACGGTCAGGACTTTATTTGTTGAGCCATTTAGGTGTCAACTAATTTTGTTTTTTTTAAAGTTAAGTTATAAAGTGTCCGGTACAGGTAATGTGAGCTCTAAATGGCTCAACAATTAGAGTCTGTGAATATTACGTGCATGACAAATATAAAGCTGTTCATGACTTAGATTTATTTACAAGTACCAAGAAATGGAGTATTTATATATTTAATAGCGCAATTTTTTTCAGATTTTGTAGTCACATCCGCTACCTATTTCGTTTTTGCCTTTAAGCATTTGTCAACGTCATCGTAAAAAAAATGCATAAATATTTATATGCGTATGTCATAGTGCGTGTGCACTCATCTTAACAATCGGTCATGACTCATGACTGTAGCGTAATACATTGTTACATTCATGACACAAAATTGGTAGGACAGAATTTTACTGTAAATCGGGGCATAATCACGTACAATAGAACAAAATATTGTATTTCTACTTACCGTGCAGTTTACACACAAAAAAAATATTTTTTACGAGCCACAAAACTGTCGTCGACACAAAACATCATTTCACTCAGCAAATATGGGTGCTTTTTTTTTTCTATGTTGCCATCATGTTGAATACTGGCCACTCGAGAAACGTATTTACCGGTGGGAGGATATTCACTTAGTTACGTTACATATAACATAAAAATATAAACACTTTTTCAAAAAAATATTAAAAATGAATGAAAACTGTATTTCAGAAAAGCTTTTCATAAAAGTGTGGATTAAATATCACAGGACTTTATGATAACTTAAAAAAACTGGGATAGCGATTCCATTTCGTAAGTGATTGACAGTTTTTGCTGCAAGAGTGGTAGTTGGACAAATAATTTTAGTATGGGAGCGAAAGTGAGAAATTAAATAAAAATATATAAAAATGTAAGAGAGCTCAAAATTTCACATGTATTTTGTTCCATGTCACTATCCCACAGATTTGGATATGGCTATTTTCGAATAATCAAAATTAAAACAAAAATGGGCCAAGCAAAAAAATATTGTACAATTTTTTGCAGACATACCCTTATGTCAGTTGGAAAGGCAATAAAATATTACTTTATGGTCAAAGTCGGTTATTTATTCTTCAATTTATAAGAAATTTGGAAACATAAGTAGGTAAGTTCGTAATTTAAAAAAAGAAACGTGCACCCGTAGTCTACAGGACGCGAGAGGGGTTCAGGTCAAATAATATAATCGAAAAATGGTAGACCACTTTCTTGCTAACAGTAATAAGTAATTGTACAAACGAACACATTTATCAACTAGGTACAGATACCTTTTGCGCAAGCGGGGAAATTAACTACCTACTAACGCAAATAAGGCGAGTTGTCATTAAAAAATCGCACATGAGCCCCAAGGCGGGTGGTGGCCTGGTGGCAGATGCGTTCGCCGTAAGGACGGTCACCGACCCGCGCCATGTGGACATGTGGCACATGCCATCTATCGAGAATAATTAAATAATATCCGGCTGAATACGCGGAGATAACGTTACATTTTAGAAAATGCGTGTAGTTTCTGTCAGGCGTCGAAAACAGCCGTACACATCCTCTGGACCACTAATACTTACGCAAAATAAATATCTGCCCTAAGGAGGTAGGTGGGCCAATCTCCGAGCGTTTGAACCGCTCGGTTCTAACGTCATTGTCGGCTCAAGATTATTTCAGCAGAGGTAAAACCTACCGTCAAAACTTTAATCAAAAAAGACTCAGCACCAGTACGAGTATTGGCTTACGTCTTCGTCGTCTTTTGGTAATTTTTATCAAAAGTGGACTCTGGCTCGTCTCTTTTAATTATTATTTTCTGGCGACGACAATGACGAAGAATAAACGCTTTAAAACGCTGAATATTCGCCCAGGTACATCATGCAACCAAATTTTGGCCTAAAGAGTCCGGAAATTTGGTATAAGATATAAATAATGTTATGTGTTGCGCGCTTATATCGCATTAGATAAAACCCATCGCTCTTCGTCACATTCGTTTTCAGATAGGTATTTTCAATTCTTTCTATCTGCATGCAGTCATCGCTTCTTTACCAGCCTTATTCGCCGTTTGTCACGTTTTTGTCTCATTGGTCGGGTGTTCGATAGGATAGACATTCGCTATCTTTAGTTTTCGTCGCATTCTCTATTCGTCATGTCGTTTTGACATTTCGTTACTTTAATTCGATGCTGCGTATGATGATTTTGATCAATGGTTATATTCGTTGTTCGTTCTCTTTGTTTGTCGTCACATTATCATCAACGCACAACATATAAGATAAAATAACACAACAACAAATAAGTGGTAGTAGTGGACGGGACTGGATTAACCCTTTAGCGGTTAACGGCAATATATTTGCTGTCAAATGCCAGCGCCCTATGAACCGATCAAGACTTCCAATTAATGATTTGAAAAAAAATGTCAAAACTTGAAAGGGTTAAATAAATCGAAGGCATGCAGTGGATCATCCCACCCGAAAGAATATTATTCGAAGCAAGAGGAAGAGGACGAATCGTCATTTTTGAACTCTTGTTGGGAGATAGGACTTATAGTTAGTGACTTATGGGAGACGTCCCAATGTTTAATAATTTCAATAATTGACAACATTTCATAATTCTAAGTCCATGATTTGACTAACTCCTTGTATTCTACTCGAAAAGAGGAACACGCTGGTAGTTTTATATTTCCAGTATTATTTATGTTAAATTTTTAACGAATTTTTAAAAATGCACTCATAGCAAATCCAATTCTACTGCAGAAAGGGCGGGCACCTTGCTTTAGTCTTGTTTACATATACCAAATTAAAAACAAACATTGTCAAGATGGCGTCAATGTAACCATATATAACCCACCCGAAAATGACATTTAAACTTTTTAAACGTTTTCGTCGAAACGAGACCAGAGCAAAGGTGCCTGCCTATTCTGCAGTAGAATTGGGTTTGTTATGAATGCATTTTTAAAAAATCTTAAAAAATTGAACATAAATAATACTGGAAATATATTCTTTATTCTTTATTCATTTGTAAAGCCATGTACATTACAATTAAGGTGTTACATTCAGTATTCAGGTCAGACCATGAAGCCCTGTAAGGACACACAAAACTTAATACTAACATGCATACAATAACAACATTATTAACATTTTTGCATTAAATACATATTCATTCATTTTAATTACAATAAGTTTGATATAAAACTACCAGCGTGTTCCTCTTTTCGAGTAGAATACAATGAGCTAATCAAACTAAGGGCTAAAAATTATGAAATGTTGTCAATTGACATACACACAATATTGATGATAGGCAGGGGCCTATCATCAATATTACCTATGCTTCTGAATGTGCCAACTACTGGGGCAGTCTCAAGCACTGCGATCTTTAACTTTATAAAATTCTATTTTAAATTCAACCGATAAATGAATTGGCTATGAGATTTATAATTTTTAATAATGTATTTGAACAATGTAATTTAAATAATTAATTAACATAAATAGTGTAGGTATAATTCGATTTGACAAGCAAATTGGTTTAACAAAAAAAATAGTATGAGTAAATATGAGTAAAAGTTGCAATGTTCATTTGCAATGGAAAACTCTATAGGACATTGCGTTTCGTGCTATCACACGGTTATAATACTCGTAGAGGCGAACGTTGCCCTTTCAACCCCTCCCTACACGCAAGGTGTTCTTTTTTACCCCATCTACACGAGGAAGACGAGTACCGTGTTTGAAAATGAATACGAGAATGTTAATACTTATTGTAAACAGCTTTAAAAATATCTATTTGCTACACAAAAAAGTATAAACTACGACCTTGGATCATTTTAATTTTAGATTCAATGAAGACGTGTTAAGAGTTATTTTGAAATGCATTGTGTATGTGACTTTGTTGTAATTTAAACACAGTCATGTATAGTTGCTAAGTTGCTATTAACCCCTTGAATAATAATGCAGGTAATACGTCCGCTATTCATGTTGCTAAATAAACTGCACTTAAGGTCATTGGTCATTTACACTTAAGATCGCTTGTATTTGATAGGTTTAACAAGTTTGTGTAGAGTTTGCTTGTTATAAATCGCTTTTAGTTTAAATAAAGCTTTGTGTGTGCCGACGACGATGTCAATTGTATTTTGTAATGCGTGCTAAAAACTTTAAAGTGTTTGTTGAGAACCCTTCCAACAGAAAAAAACGTCTAACATATTATCGACTAATAGCGATCCGCCCCGGCTTCGCACGGGTTTATATGTATAAGTAATACATGCATGCTCTATCTGTTAAAAAAAACCGCATCAAAATCCATTGCGTAGTTTTAAAGATCTAAGCATACATAGGGACAGACAGCGGGAAGCGACTTTGTTACTATGTATCAATATAATTAATTATCTTTGTATGTATGTACCTAAGTGAAGATTATAATGGTAATTAATTTAAAATTTGGTAGATTTCATAAATTATCATGTGTTACATGCCATTTGAGCAGATTTAATGCATGTACATTCAGTTGACCACCCTTAGTTTATATTAAGTATGCAATTTCTATATGGTTTGCTCTAGATTTGCACAATGTAGTGCGACATATTACATTATATCAGTTTCCCACTGCATGACCACGAGCACTGCAAAGGGTTCGAAATCTACATAATATTAAACGATAAAACCCGTTTAAACGGATTATCCCACATTTAAATTGTAGTATTTAAAAACACAGCAAAAAAAATACTTGACAACCTAAAAATACAGATTTACACAGTATAGGTACAGCTAAAAAATATCGTTCATCAAAATTCGGATTTTTGACGTGCAATTGTTAAATTTTAATGCGCAAGTTCCTTTCAACGGCAGCTTAGCTTCGAATGTGAAATAACTTGCGATTGCGACTACAACTTTCTACCACAAATGGTTTAGTGGCTCTTAAATTATAGGAAAGCGACAAGGTACTTGTAGCAGGACCCCGCAATACAGAAGTCGGTACCCTAATGGGGCCAATACGTAACTGTCATTTCTAAACTAATACTGTATAAACAGAACGTATTGCAATACTGTTTCACTTGTAAATCTAACTGCAAATATTAATTAATGTCATAGTAACTTGCAGATTGCTGTTCGGTGTAGGTATAAGGGCAAAGTAATCTATACTTTTCTTAACTATAATCTTAGTTGGATGTTGATAACGGTACAGGAGGTACAGTTATCCTCAAAAATACGACTACATGTCGTTTAATACAAAATTTAGGGTCCCACTTGAATAAGTATTTATTACATACATACTTAACTAATGGCTCTGTTAGCTGTAGAACTCTCAAGTGTGTGTTCGACAATTTTTTTATATCTGTTTTTCAAAAAACTGAATCTACATAAAAAATCTACATAATTAACGAACCTGCTCACAAATTTTCAGGAGAGTCCGTTGAGAAGACATGCGAACTGTACAGGAGAACAGGCGGACAGCTGTACAATTTTGTAGATTACGATACAATTTTGGACCAAGCTGAAACGGACAAGTTCGTTCGCTTCGCTCGCTCGTTGAACAGCTAGTTCAGAACTAGAAGCTAGTGTAGAACAGCTCTAGTTTTCTCTGAAACTTTGTACTTAGAATAAGTTAAGTACCATCCAGGTAATCATTACCATCCGTAATTATTTAGTTTATGTAGCTTCAGATACCATGGTAAAAAAATACAGCAAATTGAAGTTTTTCATACAAAACTTGTTGTTGCTGTATTTCGTAAAGAGGGGAGGAGCCGTATAAACTAATTACAGACCTTTTTTTTTTTGTACCCCATGTCATTGTATAATGCAATGATTTTTTGCAATCCAATACGTAGTTTTAAAATGAGAACGAAACTCCGTTTGTATGGGAATGTGCAATTCGGCCGAGCTTAGTGCGGACTCTTAATAATTAATATAATCTCCACTTATAATAAATCTCTAAATTAAAAAAAGAATCAGCCAGTTTGAAACTAAGCTTTCTGTGTTACGAATGTTCTCAGCATCCCATGGACGGAAAAATATGAAACATTTTATATAGGTACATTATTATTCCAGCTGCAACTTAGGATAGTTTTTATCCGACTGCGACAATTAATTAATTTTCCGTAATATACGACTTCATTTAATTTTTCATTTATTATTCTTAAAGTATATCGCCGCCACATCTGTCAGCTAAAAGAAACGTCAAAATCACAGACTAATAAGAAATAATACGGACAAAATGGCGGAATTGCTTTGCCTTTCTTTCGCCTATTAATAATTTTAATCCCGTCTACGATATACCTTGACTCGAGACACATAGGTACCAAAAGCAAATATAAAATTAATCGATTTTGATATGCGAACTTATATGCGCAAATGTCGAATTAAGGCGTAATTTCCACAAATGTAACAACAAATTCGAACAATATAAACTTGGTTTTTTTGAATGGCACGCCCGCGCTCTTTGCGTATTCAGCCAAACCACGAAAACCGAAACTCGAAGTTCGTATATCTGCATTCCTGTCATTTGTTAGTGCGATAGAGATAGAGATACCCGAATATTTTCGAATTCCGAAGTTCGTGGTTTAAAAGAAAATACGGATGTCGGATAGATCAAAATTAATATTTTATGTGTAAATATGATTAAAATTATTTGGAAATACTATATTGTTGTTATTGTTTTAGTATATTTGACTAGCTTTAAGTTTAATATTGTACGTCCGAAATGGGCAAGCTGTTGGACTTTATTTTACCCAAAACAACTAAATGTACACAGTTCTGACAATAAAGAATTCTTATTTTATCTTATCTTGTCGAAAATAGGTATGTAGGCACTAAACAAAATAATCATAATGTTGTATTATCTCGAAAAAAAACAACGCAAGAGGCTATATAGTTAATCACTAAGTTATAACTTATAAGTGTATAAAGTTTTAAGAGGGGGTTTGTTGCGTCTCTTTTCCGCAAAACGCACCTTTATAATGAAATGATTGTTTTTTACTATGACGCTCGAGGATCGTGACGTCACGGTCCCTGATCGTTTTCTCACTCTAACAAGCGACATTAAAACGGTTGTAGTATCGTATTTTTTTGAGATATTTGAATGAGTTTTTCGTTTCTTCTTTCTTTTGAAGTGAGTCTACAGCTACACCTCTATTTGGAAGACAAGCGGAAAGAATCCATACTATCCATACTAATAATCCATACTTCCATACTAATATTATAAATGCGACAGTGTGTCTGTCTGTCTGTCTGTCTGTTACCTCTTCACGCCTAAACCACTGAACCGATTTAGATGAAATTTGGTATACAGATAGTTTGAGCCCCGGGGAAGGACAAAGGGTAGTTTTTATATCTGAATTCTGAGGGGCTGAAATTGGGGGTGAAAATTTGTATGGAGCTACTTAAACCGCTGCACCGATTTAGATGAAATTTAGTATATAAATAGTTTGAGTCCCGGGGAAGGACAAATAAGAGGTTTTATCTCGGAAATCATCCCCTAAGGGGGTGAAAAAGGGGGGGGGGGGGTGAAAATTCGGATGTAATCTATTTTTATTAAATTTGGTGTAGATATAGGTTAAGTCCTGGGAAAGGACATGGGATAGTTTTTACCCCAGAAATCATCCCATAAGGGGGTGAAATTAGGGGTGAAAATTCGGATGGAACCCATTTTAATACAATTTGCTATAGAGATAGCTTGAGTCCTGGGAAAGGACATAGGATAGTTTTGATTCCGGAAATCACTCCCTAAGGGGGTGAAATGGGGGGTGAAAATTTGGATGAATCCCGTTTAGATGAAATTTGGTATAAAGGTCGTTTGAGTCCCGAAGAATGACATTAGATAGTTTTAATCCCGAAAATCATTCCCTAAGGGTATGAAATAAGGGGTGAAAGTTTGGATAAAATCCATGTACCTAGATGAAATTTGGTATAGAGATAATTTGAGACCCTTCGAAGGATAAAGAATAGTTTTTGCCTCCGAAATCATCCCTTAAGATGGTAGAAGTTTGTTTGCATTATATTTTCTATGTATAAGTTCTACGCGGACGAAGTCGCGGGCAACAGCTAGTATAATAATATTTTGCGGACAATCTTACACAAATCAAATTAGTCCCAAACTAAGCAAAGCTTGTACTATGGGTACTAGACGACGATATAGATACTTATATAGATAAATAAATACTTATAAATACATAGAAAACATCCATGACTCAGGAACAAATATTCGTGCTCATCATCACACAAATAAATGCCCTTACCGGGATTCGAACCCAGGACCTCTTGCTTCGTAGGCAGGGTCACTACTAACTAGGCTAAAGCGGTCGTCAAATTCTGTAAAAAGGAGTCCAGCTGGTCTCGCCATCGCCGACGAGGTCTGCCGCGTCTCCGTTTCGAGCTGTCGGGCTGCCAGTCAGTTGCAATCTTAGCCCAAAGCTCGCTCGGCATTCGGGTGACATGACCAGCCCAGTCCCACTTCAACTTAGCCGCTTTCCGAGATACGTCTACTATTTGGGTCTTGATGCGCAGCGTGGTGTTTCGGATACGATACATTATGTTTACACCTAATATGCTGCGCTCCATGGCACGATATATATAATAGCTATAAATACTTAAATACCTACATAGAAAACATACACAAATATTTGCCAATGCCGGGATTTGAACCCAGGTCAGAAAGTAGCCAGCGGGAACAGTCCTGCCTAGACTGAAGTAAACCTTCTAGAGTTGTTAGTTCAATAGGTGATTTATTTTATGATATTTCGACGGCCCCTAGGTAAATCATCGAAACTAATTTTGAGTACTTTTCAGTACAGCGTTTTAAAGTTCTCTTTTAACACCATCTTTAAAACATAAATAAATAATGAACTGTTTTCTACTTTTTAATAATAATAAATTAGGCCCTTTATTCGTGTTAGTCTAATTTTAGAGAGTATATTCTGTTTTTTTAGAAATTTGAGTTTCGATTGTTTAGTACGTGATTACGCATATGTCTTATATCGAAACTGACGGTTTCGATTATTTACGATGATTTCGATTTATGAAAGTTTGTCGAAACTGGCAGTTTCTATTATTTACGAAGGGTGTATTAGTAAAATGTACTATCGAGATTGCCAATTTCGATAATTTTCGTCGACAAAACATATAGTAATTAGAACTTTCGATATAGCTTTCAGAGTAAGGTAAAAATTAAAAAATACTTTTTTTAGATAATGTTTTAATTTTTTCATCATCTTACAACTCTTAAAATCACAATCTGTTTCCATCATTCGTTAATTATTCTACTTAGTTAATAACTTCAATTCTATCAAAATGTTGGTACCAAGTATAAGGCACGTTACTACAACTAAGTAATTATAAAAATGTAATTGTGAACATATACACTATAAAAACAAAACAATCTTCTTTTACAGTCTTAGCCAGACTTGATGAAAAATAAATATTAAAATAGTAGATTGTACAACAAGTGCATAAAACGCACCATTTTACTCGAGACGTTTATCCATCCGAGCGAGCTTGCGAGCGAGGATAGATATAAAGTCGAGTGTAAAATGGGTTTTATGGACGAGTTGTACACTCTACTTTTCACTTCGATTGCGAGGAAATGAAACAGCAACACGTAAATATAGTAAATGCTAATTTAATTGTTGTTGTTATGGCTTAAATACTATACTGATCTACTAAATTGAAAAATAAACAAATATAAAAAATAATAAATGAGACGAAATACAAATTATAAGTTTATTTCATGAAGTTTTATTGTGTACTTTGGCTGTTGGTATCTTTGCCTTGGTCTTAGAATACGAACGAAACGAAATAAAATAAAGAGGTTGTTGTATGAAGTTAAAGATGTTCGTGTGGCTGTTGCAGCGATTGCCTTGGTCTTCGACGAAGATTTTACTTTATGCTCTAGAGCATAAAAAGCGACTTTATGTCGCCTACGCACGACATAAAGACGAACTTTTAGAGCATGAGAAGTGAAAATAGTATTAGGTATCATAAACGCAAACCTCTTAAAAAAAATCAACAAAATGTATGCCATAATCTGGCTAAAGAGATCAAAAATTATAATAGTAATATACTATACTTTAAGACGAACTATTTTCTTCGACATTGCGACCGTGGCAAATATTTTTATAAAATCTGTGATATTCCTTCGGAATCACCTCTGAATTACACAAAGACATGAGATCTTTGTATTTATCATTTGTAATTGGAAGGGTACTGGTATATGCCATTTTTAATTCTGTGTTTGTATTTATTCTCTGACCACGTCTTCTAGTTACAACAACTGAATTCAAGCAATGCTCATCTTCTTCCAAATCATATTTAAAGAAAAGGTTTTTTATTTTGTTCCAAGACATATTAGCATTAGTCGTGTCTTTTTTCCAGTTTCGTTCATTTAACAATGGTTTATAATCGTAAATATCTTGTTGAGTCACTTCAACTACATTGTAAGGCTTTCCAGATGTCTTAGCCCGTCGCACTAATGCATACCACTGGTCAGGAGTGTAGATTAACTTCCCTTTCGATTTTTTTTCGATGAGAGCATGGACGCTGTCGCCTTCATTTTGCGTGTGACCAGGTTCTAGAAATCTGTGGGTTATGTCTATCTTATATTGTTGTGATAAGTACATATACATGGAGTATACGACTCTGTTTCGGTTTTGTCCTGAGCAATTGTCAGACCAAAACAAAAACTTTTTTACGCCTTTATCAACCTGCGTCTTTATAAACTGTGCCAGGCAACTGCTAACTTCGTTTGCTCCTCTATTCCCTGTGCATTCGGTCCACATGTAGCAAAAGCCTTCCCTTTCAGCCAAGTCATAAACTGTAAAATGGTAAACCGACAGTTTACGTTTATAGTATAATAAACCAATGTCTCCATGCGGTGCATTTAAATTTTTTTGGAAATCAAATGTAGCACACACCGCGTCAGGATTACTTTGGGCTAATTGTTTATCATTCTGTTTCAATTCTCGTTTTTAGAATTAGCGTTTACTTCTTCTTCTGTTGGGCTTTTGTTATTTGAAAAGGAATGACACTTGTCACACAAATCTTTTTTTGGAACTAAGAATGCTATGTTCATGTTCTGATTTACTATGTCAGTATACTGACGCACAGTTTGAGCGTGAGTATCATAATTTTGAAGCTGGTCCCATTCTTTGTAAAGAGAAAACATCTTGTTCATGCTTAAATTATTATCTAAATACAGCTTATCTGAACTTTTCCGCGTATAATGCGATTCGACTGGCTGAAAGGACGCAACATGATCACAAACGCTTTTAATTCGACTGGCTGAAAGGACGCAACATGATCACAAACGCTTTTAATCATTGTACCTATAACGTGGTGGTTTGAGTGATTGCCTCTGTTGTCCGATCATGTAACTCCTGATTCAAAATCTTGCAATGGGGACGGTAAGGGCGTATTTTCTAAGCTATCCAAAATACAAGATTCTTGGTTACTGGGCGATCCTGGAAACATGTTTTCTAGTAAATTCGTCGACGGAGGCCAAGTAGTATCTGATGACAACTCGTCATCTATTATTCCCTCTAAAGCAGCCCATTCTGCGTCTCCAAAGGTGCATGCGGTTGGTATTGGTGATTCTTAAACAATTAGAACTGATTATTGTACAAATATGAATAAATATAAAATATAGTTTACTATCAAAACTCATCGAAACTTAAGAAATAACATTATTATTATCACGTAAAACATCGAAACCAGTAGTATCGATTATTCTTAAAAAAATAATTCCCAGGTAAAACTATGAAAGTGCCAGTTTCGATAGTTTACGTTTGTTTAATACCAACGTAAACAATCTTATCTACCAGTTTCGATATCAAACAAAAGTCGAGAGTCGCAGTATAATGTCGAAACTGTTATTTTCGATGATTTACGTTGCTATAGTATCATAATTTCATATGTAACCGTTATTTATATATAAATAAACGTATAATGCACAATTACCTAGTACCTACATAATAAAACAATATAAAAGAGATGACATGAAACAACAATATAAAATAAGATCTAGAAATAGTCAAACTTACCAGTTTTACATAATTCGCGATCAGTTGGCTTTTTCGCTGGGCTTGCCATTTGCTGAATGGGACTGTCCGTTTTAGCTAAATTGATCATTTTCCTGCATCTGGAGGCAGAAAACCTTGCAGAACTTATCATTCACTATGTAAAAACTTAAAACGCAGGTTGAATAGTAACTATAATCACGCATGATGCTCTCGCGACTACTTGGCGCACTCTGGCGGATTCGCGCCGCGTAAACTCACGAGAATGGTAGTTTCGTCTCTTTCGCACCTTCGCGGTTGCCGCGTAAACAGTCGAATTTAGACTATCGATACTTTTCGTCGCATTTTACGTATTAGTTTCAATGTTTTACGAATAAAATTTTCGTTAAAATTCATATTTCTTACAACTTTCTTTTGGTAGAATTAAAAAATGGTCCTGTGCAAAGTGATTCCCGTAATAAAAAAAAAACCAAAATTTCGAGTTTCGATGATTTACCTAGGGGCCGTCGATTTGTGGTATTTGTTGACGCAATTGATCGGCGGCCGTGATTCATTTCAGTTAAACATATTCGCCGATAATCTATATCGTCGCTTGATAACGTTTCCGCATGTTTCCCGATTAGGTATGACAATATGGCACAATATGAGTATTCATTCCCAAGAGTAACCGGCCTATGTTTGATGAATGTATTGTTTAGTACTAACTAGGTAGTAGTAGTAATATTCTTTATTGCAACACAACATAAGAAAAACATGATACAGGAGTAGATTAAAAATAAGTAATGGTAACAACAGGCGGTCTTATCGCTTTAGGACGATGTCTTCCAAACAACCTTTGAGAAGAGATGTAAACAGGTAGTGCAGGAATAAACCAAGAAAAGCTTACTAACACATACATCCACATTATTTGACAATTACACACGCAAATACATACTTCCATAAATAAGTATAAATACAAACTATAATACAATTATATTAATAATATATATTATAAGACATCAACCATTTGGTACCCGAAGGCGCGGCGTTGGTAGGCGGCAAGGTGGCGGGGGGCGTCGTGGTGTCGGGGGGCGTCGTGGTGACATGTTCGCGATCCCATGGCGCTCCCATTAACGGCAGGGACGGAAACGCCGGAGTGGTTTTAGTGGGTAGACTCCCTCCCCCTTCTCTTTAAATAGAGATGGCTGGAGGGTGTGAGTCCCACATACCCCCCATTATAGCTTCCCGGCTGGGGGGATGCGTAACTGCATTTCCACTCCGTCAAAAAAAAAAAAAATAAAGGCGGCAAGGTGGACTGATGGCCTGGTAAAGGTCGCGGGAGTCCGCTGGATGCGGGTGGCGCAGGACCGGTCACTTTGGAACTCTTTGGGGGAGGCCTATGTCCAGCAGTGGACGTCTGTCGGCTGATATGATGATGATGATGATGATAAGACATCAACTTAAGGCAGCGACAAGTAATATTGTTTCAACTGATTTTTGAAAATTTAAAGAGATTTTGCACGTCTTAAATGCAACAACAAAGTATTCCACAGCCGAACAGCCCGAGAGGTGAATGAGCTGCTATAGAACTTGGTGGATGAAGTTGGTGGAGCGAGAAGATGGTTTTGTGAACATCTGATGGAATTGAGGTGATTAAAACGCTCTTTGAGATACGGAGGAGTTGAGGGAGCACAAAGTATACTGTAGAGCAGGGGTCGGCAACCTTTTAGCTACCAAGGGCCACTTAGGAGCTAACAAAAATTACGCGGGCCGCACTTCTTAATTATTTCTGACTTTATCAGGCAATTCTAAAATTCTGAATTCAACGATCTTTACATACAAAACAGCCAGGGAGGCTCGCGGGCCGCAAGCAAGGGCCTCGCAGGCCGCAAGCAAGGGCGTCGCGGGCCGCAAGCAAGGGCCTCGCGGGCCGCAAGCAAGGGCCTCGCGGGCCGCAAGCAAGGGCCTCGCGGGCCGCAAGCAAGGGCCTCGCGGGCCGCAAGCAAGGGCCTCGCGGGCCGCAAGCAAGGGCCTCGCGGGCCGCCTGTTGCCGACCGCTGCTGTAGAGCAACAATAGAATAGATAGCTCTATGGTACCAAGTCTAAATGGGTTATACAGAGTTTAGAAAAACAAAAGACGTCTTTCCTGTGCTCGATACTTAGATGAAGCGGCTTATAAAAATTACAGTTATCATCATCATCATCATTTTCAGCCCGTAATCGCCCACTGGTACTGCTAGGCCTCTCTTCGAGTACGCCACCTGCTATCCTGAGCTAATCTTATCCAGAAGTGACCCGCGATCTTCCTAATGTCAGTTGTGTTTTTCTTAAAACACTACATAGTAGTATAAAACAAAGTCGCTTCCCGCTGTCTGTATGTCTGTCCCTATGTATGCATAGGTCTTTAAAACTACGCAACGGATTTTGATGCGGTTTTTTATAATATATATAGAGTGATTCAAGAGAAAGGTTTATACGTATAATATATGCATGCAAAGCCGGGGCGGGTCGCTAGTAGATTTATATAAGAGGAGACGCCGTTTATGTGTAATACGAGCCAACCAAAAACTTGGCTTTAACGTTACCAATCTCCACAGGAGAAACGCGAACCCATAATCGTATGAGATAAAAAAAATGTGAAAATTATAATGGTATTTCTTGCAGTACCAAACGGTTTTTATCAAAGCGGATACTTTAATCTAAATTACCCTTGCTCGTTATCTGAAGTACTTAACTCTATTTAAGGGAACTCTAAAGATTTTCTGCAAACCGACCACTGGACTGGCCACAATTATAAATAACTAGGTACCTTTAAAATTTAGGACACCCCCGGCCCCCGACACAACAAACATGCCACCTAAAAACCATCTCGACAAACAAGACTTTTTATATAAAAAAACCGCATTCAAATCGGTTCATCCGTTTAGGAGCCACGATACGAGAGGTACCTACACATATGTATACCTACACATGTTAAACTGTTGGGGGTTAAAACAGAGAAGCTAAGGTACCTAAAATGTATGTAGAACTAACTAGATCTACCTCAAAATAATAATTATCCTTCTGCCAGTCTAAGTGTACAGTAAGTGGTCTACCATTTTTGAGTGTGTTAAGGTTCAAAAGTGACCACTTTCTTGGCTGACTGTACATAAGGCAAGAAATTGTTGTACAGCCGCTTATACATGACATTTTTAGTCGGGCCCCGAAGGCGTTCAATTACCAGACCAACGAAAAAGCCGCCTTGCTGGCATTGGCTACTGCATATTGCTAAATAAATCTCTTTTGTCTTATACAAGTAATCCACCTTCTATTGAAGTTCCTTAGAGGTCGTTGTTGTTCTACGTCCGTAGGAATAACCCTAGAAACCCTACACGTGACCTCCGGGTGGTCAAAACAACAACAAACTCGGCAGCTGCACTGTTCCTTCGGAACCTCGCAGCGCACACTGGAACTCTATATCAGTGACATCGATACGAATACATATATGTACAGTCAGCGTCAAATACTCTGTATTTGACGCTGAGTGTACCAGTGTATAACCGCCATACGATAAATAAATAAGTTGAAGTTCCTCAATAATGATGGGAATGCACAGTGCTCCACTGTTGATAGATTGGGCCAATCTCGACTGCTGATGAGGCCGTCGAACTTTTATCTGACATTATCTTGAACAATGCGGATGGAACCGATCATGATATTGCCGTTACGTTATCGTCTTTGAGCGTAGTTGAATCGAGCATAGTCATGTTTTTTGGGTTTGTATTGGCGGTTGAGGAAAATATGGTGGTACTTTCCTCAACTGCCAAGACTTAGAGTAATTCGAAAGATTAGAGTGGAATAGGAACTATCTTGAGTTCTATTCTTAGGTTTCAGTCTTAATCTGGCTCTAATCTTGACGAATAATTAATTTCCTAAAGATCTATTACATTAGACGACAAGGCCTTACTGGGCCTTGCAAGTTGCGGTCTCCCCATCTCCATCTCCACTTATAATAAATCTCTAAATTAAAAAAAGAATCAGCCAGTTTGAAACTAAGCTTTGCGCGGTTCGAATGTTCTCAGCATCCCATAAACGGAAAAATATGAAACATTTTATATAGGTACTTTATTATTCTAGCTGCAACTTAGGATAGTTTTTATCCGACTGCGACAGTTAATTAATTTTCCGAAATATACGACTTCATTTAATTTTACATTTATTTTTATTGAAATCAAACGCTGCTCCAACTGTCAGCTATAAGAACCGTCAAATTTTCGTCAAAATGGCGGAATTGCTTTGCCTTTCACTTATTAATAATTTAAATCCCGTCTACGATAGACCTTTACGAGACAAATGCTAAAATATAAACCATAAAAAAATATTCGATTCTGATATGAGAACTTATATGCGCAAATGTCGTTTTATGTCGTAATTTCAATAAATGAAATCAACAAATTTGAACAATATAATTAACACGAATTTGTTTTTTTTGAATGACAATGGCACGCGCTCGGCGCATTCAGCCAAAGTACCTGCGGCGCTACCACGAAAACCGATACTCAATGTTCATATATTTGCATCCCTGTCACTCGAGTATGGTTAGTGCGATAGAGATAGAGATACCCGAATATTTTCGAATTCCGAAGTTCGTGGTTATAGCTCAGGAATCGAAAATATGGTAAATAATCATAATGTATTTTCTCGAAAAAGAATTTAAAATAAATATAGTCAAATGGAGAAAAAAACAAAGCAAGAGGTTATATAGGTAATGATTAAGTTATAAGAGTCCAAAGTTTTAAGAGGGGGTATGTTCTGTCCCTTTTCCGCAAAACGCACCTTCATATGAAACGATTGTTTTTTACTATGACGCTCGAGTATATTGACGTCACAGTCCCTCATCGTTTTCTCACTCTAACTGCGGATGTAGCTTCATAATTTTTTGAGATATTTGAATGGGAGTTTCATTATCTTCTATCTATTTCTACATAATAAATGCCTATGTCCTGACTGACTTATTCACTCACTCACTCACTCACTCACTCATCAACGCACAGCCGAAACTACTAATCTTAGAGAGTTGATTTTTGCACAGTATGTTGCTTTTATAACGTGGGCTAGGGATACAAAGGGATTTTTGAAAATTCTACCCCTAAGGGGGTAAAATGGGGGTGCAAAGTTTGTATGGGAGAACCTTTTTTTTTTGAGCTATAGACTTAAACTTTGTAGAAAAATTAGTTATTAGAATACAAATGAAACACTTTCAGCGTTTTGGAAAATTCCACCCCTACGGGGGTAAAATAGGGGTGCAAGGTTTGTATGGGGGAAACATTTTTTTTTTAAATAGAGACTTAAAACTTTGTAGAAAGATCAGTCATTAGAATACAAATAAAGAACTTTCAGGGTTTTTGAAAATTCTACCCCTAAAGGGGTAAAATAGAGTGCAAAGTTTGTATGGGAAAAACTACTTTTTTTTAAATAGAGATTTAAAACTTTGTAGAGAAATTATTCATTAGAATACAAATAAAGTACCTAGATTCAGTGTTTTAAAAAAATCTACCCCTAAGGGGGTAAAATAGGGGTGCAAATTTTGTATGGGGGAAACAATATTTTTTTTAAATAGAGACTTAAAACTTTGTAGAAAGATTAGTCATCAGAATACAAATTAAGTACTTTCAGCGTTTTAGAAAATTCTACCCCTAAAAATAGGGGGCTAAAATAGGGGTGCAAAGTTTGTATGTGGGAAACTATTTTTTTTAGCTAGAGTCCTAAAACTTTGTAGAAAGATTATTTAAATACAAAGAAAGTACTTTCAGCGTTTTGGAAAATTTCACCCCTAAGGGGGTAAAATAGGGTGCAAAGTTTGTATGGGAAAAACATTTTTTTTTTAATAGAGACTTAAAATTTTGACGAAAAATTACTTATTAGAACATGAAAAATACTACATTCGGCGTTTTACAAAAATCATTCCCTAAGGGGGTTAAAAAAGGGTGCAAGGTTTGTATGGGGAACACTTTTTCTGAGCTAGACACTTAAAACTTTGTAGAAAGATTACTTATAAAAATACAAAAAGACTTTCAGCGTTTTGAAAAAATCTATCCCTAAGGGGGATAAAAAGGGGTGCAAAGTTTTTATCAGGGAAAGTTTATGTTTTTGAGTTAGAGACTTGAAACTTTGTAGAAAGATTACTTATTAAAATACAAAAAAAGAACACAAATCGGTTTAGAAAATTCCACCCCTAATAGGGTTAAAAAGGAGAGCAAGCTTTGCATGGGCAACACTTTTTTTGAGTTAGACTTAAAACTTTGCAAAAAGATTACTTATTAGAATACTAAAAAAGAACTTTCAGCGTTTTAGAAAACTCCATCCCTAAGGGGATCCTTAAGATCCTTAAGAAGGGTAGCCAGTGTTGTGTGGGAAAAACTTTTTTTTTTACTAGACTTAAAACTATTCAAAATGTTACTTATTAAAATTAATAATAAAGTACTTTCAGAGTTTTAGAAAATTCCACCCCTAAGGGGGTTAAGAAAGCTTTGTATGGGCAACACTTTTTTTGAGCTAGAGACTTAAAAGTTTACGAAAAAAGTTCTTTCAGCGATTAGAAAAATTCAACCTCTGAGGGGGTTTAAAAGGGGGTTCAAATTTTAAATGGCGAGCAATAAAATTTTAAAGTGTGAGTAAGAGATTTTTAACTTCGGTCTTATTCTGTACGTTAAAAGACTACAAAACTGATTTCAGAGTTTTTCCAAATTCATCCCCTAAGAGTGTTAAAATTGGTTCAAAGTTTGAGTATTTCAAGGCATTTTTAAAGTATGAGATTTTTAACTTTGGTTTTAGACTGTTTGTTCACAAACTAGAAAATGAACATCAACTTTTTTTTTAATTAGCCCCTAAAAGAGGGTTCAAATTTTGTATTGAGAGAAATCATTTTCTAAGACGATAAAAAGTTCTACGCGGACGAAGTCGCGGGCAACAGCTAGTTATACATAAATTTCTTTGTATTTTCCGAAGATCCTTGAGTTACGAGGGGCGTCTGATAAGTTCTAAGCCTAAGGCATAAAATGAAAGAAACTTTGAAATTCAAAGTATAGTACACATTCAGTAACATTCTGGGAAATTTAACGGTTACCGCCACATTTATATAATACCATTATATTATTATAAACAGGCAAGAAAAGAAGGTCACCATGTCTGCCAAATTCGGGTATTTCGGCATTTTTCAATTCCGCTCATAAAGGTAACATCTTGTTAGAAAGAGAATATCCCCTACAGTCAAATTTAAAGAGTTGATTCATATTCTGCAGTCTACCATCTTTTTGTACGCTATTTTAAAAGTGTAAGTCTGCGTTATTTAAAAAGGACATAAGCGCCATAATGTCAATCCCCGCTCAGGGCGATCTCTGGTGGTGGTGTCTGGGAAAATGTAAATTCAATAAAAAAATATGTTCAGTCTTATAAAAATATAAGAATGTAGCAGGTAGCCAGAAAGCAAAAAATTCGTAAGAAATTGACAAAATAAACTTGACACGGATATAGAACGTAATAAACATCCTTGAACTGTGTGCTACACAAATGGCCGGGGCGCTCAATAAAGAATCGTGACTATAAAGTTGTCATTGATTAGAACTAGGCAATAGCAATTCTAATGAAGTTTTCTACTATATCTTCTCCGTAGATGTAATTTATGCATGCCAGTATGACCCAATTATAAGAAAACTCTATATGCTGCGATTTAAAAAAATATAAATGTCTACCGAAGAATTCCAATAATAAAAGTCGTCTTAAAGAGTTCTATAACCGTGTTTTCGTCCGATGAAGGTATTTTAGTAATTATATACTTGTCAAAAGGGACGACAGGGACATGTCATTTGTTGAGGTCAGTATGCAAAGCCGGTTTTCAGGAACGACGTCGTAAACTCGTATCCAGTGAGATATTTTCATAGGACACCATGTCTGTTCACTTGTCATGAGTTGCCAGGCAGATCATCAAATAGACTCGATGCGCTAATATTAATCGCCTACCCGACCATAGGGATCTGGTTTCGAGTTACAATATTCGGTTAACTAATTTGAAAAACGAGTTACGAGTACGCTTCCAAAGATAAGACGAAAAAAAGCTGACATAGTAGTTTCGTAGGGCCATTTTAAGGGCAAAACTAAAAATACATTTTTTGGGGAGACGAAGTACTTTAAGCTTGATGTGTTAAGTGTATTTTACTCGAGCATATATATGTATTTCAATAAAAATATTTGGTTTAGACTTTTCTTTCAATTTATGTCTTAGGCTTAGAACTTATCAGACGCCCCTCGTAAGTTGAAATCCATTAATAGCTAAAGTTGAATTCCTTCTGATTCAATGCTATAATCTGAAGGAATTATTCACCTTAGGTAGAGTATAGAATAGGTAAAGCTCTTAGCAGAGCTGTGATGAACACCCGTTGAGTTTGTGGTATGTTGCACAACCTCCAATTTCTTCAGGCATGAGCACATAATAGATATTAGTTCTTACGGCCTGAGTTTTTGTCACGAGCACGATCAGTTCGCGACCCATTCACATGTGAAACATTCGTCCACACCGATGTATAATCCGGTATCAAATAGTATCCACGGAATGCTAGATGAAGTTATTTTCCAGTTTCCTCTGCGAGCGGCGGCTAGGTTTTTGTCGGGTCGGATGCGCCCGCCCATCCGGTCTTGCGATACATTTCTTGATCGACGGAATTTTTTAAACAAATTATAGACGTAGAAGAAATGTAGTTGTGCATAGACTGATCTACAAGTCCAATTATGTACTCGTATGTTCAGGCTGAATAATTAGCTTTGCGCGAAAAGAGAAACAGTAACATTGTGTCGTTGACTTAACTAGTGCAATGAGGTAAGAAATTGAGGTTTGAGATTTAGACCAACTGTGCAGTTTTCATAAATGAGATTAATTTGGTGAGCATTCCCTCTGCGTCAACGCCTTTGCCACTATTCCCAATCGTTTTTTAGTTAAAATCCTATTTTAGTTAAAATGCCGTTTAAATTCGTATGTATCTGTAAGGCACACGTTTTTAACAGAAACTGTTAAGTTTCATGAATTACAATTACAATACAATTCGCATCAGCATACATCAATATTTAAGTATGTATTTATGAATACATTTCTAATTTACAAATACCATATCCTATAATCTTTTGAGCCTAGATCTGACAAGCGTGGGTATAAATGTTATACGGGAAGTACCTATTATTAAAATACAGCTGTAGCGCAATTCACTTGAAGTAAAGTGCACAAAATTCAGCGCACGATACCCGTTATCGGCGCGGCGCCGCGTTATCGAGCGAGCCCAAATCGAATTGCTGTTTCTCTTTATTCAAACGTGTGTGAACATTTACAAGGTATTTTACTAGGAAACAAATGACTAATAGTGCCAGATTCCAATTTAGGGTCATACTGATTTGAGATAAAAAAAAACAAGTCGTCTATCTGTGTGGTCTATCTAATATTAAATATTAAAATGCTTTGATCCCAACATAATATATTTAAGGAAATGCTATGTCAATACGGGTTACTAGGATTATTGCGTCGCTAATGTTGTCGCGAAGCCACTTCTGGTCACTCTCATGGCCGCGAATGAGAACCTATAGCACTTAAGCTAAGACCCGTATTAGCATATATGCAACTATAAACATACCCTTACAACTTGCGGAATCCTTTATATATCTGACATAGGGGCTGCCGCCTCGTGCGTGCCAGCTCCCTATGACGTGTGGGGACTTTCGTCCCCAAGAATGTCCTCCAACCTCCCCTTCTAGACATCCCTTACCACCATTGATACTGTCCCAATTCACACGCTATTGTTCCAGTTACCCGGGTGCACCCTTGACTGATGATGATATGGCCTGAAGCCGAGACTACCGAACTACCCTGTTGTTACACTTGTAACTAATCCTCTAACACTAAAGAACTCCACAACTAAGAACTGTGATGTGTGTCCTACAGTTCACGTACATGCGCGACCTGTAGGAAAACCTTATTCATCTACATGATATACCAATACGCCTCCCAAAGAGAATGAGACCTGTGGACGCACATAAATACATCGCATCATAAACAATCATCGTCCGATCTGTTAAAGCACATGAACACACGTGTAAATGATACCCAATCGTTACAATATCATAGGACGCATCGAAAGTGATTATGGAAAGAGCTCACCCTGGTTTTCCTCCAAATCAACCACTACAAACCGCACTTAACTGTTCGTTCCCAATATAGCCGTTCGGAACTCTGACAGCCCGCCTACCCGTCAACCTTGTTATAAAAATGATTCCTTGTAGGTGTTGCTACATAAGATAAATCGGCTGTTTGAGACATAATTATAAACACCAATGTAAATACTATCGTGAATCATGACCATTCACGACACTCCCGGCCCCCCAGAAAACTGGCGATCATATATCCAATAGAGATTATCATCTTTCACAGCTTTATTTAACTCTTCCTCAGATCTTTGAAATTACCGTTCTTTTCCCATTGCAAATATTGACAAGCTCTGAATCCTATCGATCGCCTTGATTGGGCCCAGTAATCCACATAGTTTCTGATAGCTGTAACGTCTGATAAGTTCATCTTGACGCACTTTTCTAAATCAGTTCCAAGCTCTTCGTGGGGCCCGAGTAGCCAACTGCGAGGTCCTCTATTCTTGAGATTTTGACCAACCAAGCTTCATCGTGTCTTGGCGTTCCATGTCGTAATAAACAATCAATCATAATATGTCCTATATATATCGTAAAACCATATTATAGATTTGCTAGTGTATGAAAATACTTCTATACATTGTGCATTGCTGATTCATGTATGTACATACTTTTAGGTTACCGCAATAGGATTTGCTTTGCCTTGCTAGATTGAAACGAATATCTGGCCAGATTTTATTATCATCTTTATACTTGTTTCCTTTTTCCATGGAATGGAATCCTCCCCCGCGGGCAAAATTGCTTACGTTATTAAACGAATGCACGAAGCATTACCACAACTAATGTTAATTTATCTGTTAATCTATTGATTTCCCTGATTCCTCCTCGACCTACTATAAATATTTAAAAATTATTCTGCGCGGTTCAGTGTGATATTTTTTTTTATTTTTTATTTTTTTTTTAAAGCGTTTTCTTGTCTATACAATACGAATACACTCCACTGATCACCTAAAAAAATAACATAGGATAGAACATGAAGCTTGAAAGTAGAGGCAAACAACGGGCTGCCCTATGGCTTGACGTTGTTTTTTCTTTTCTTTTCCTAAGACCTGGTTATTATTATTTATTATATAATACCGAAAATTAATTGAATTCTTAAATAAAATGTGATCCACCACAAACTAAGTTTGACGGTGGAGTGAGCACTCAGTCTCAATATAAATTAAATGAATTATGTCTCATACTTGATATAAAACCTCTTTTACTAAGACTATATTTAAAAAAAATACTTTTGTAAAATTGTTTTTGATTTATTTCATACGACGTATACCTCGATAACTGAAATAACGTTAATTCATTACCTCGTATAACTCGTACTTTATTGTTGATTCATTTTCGTCTTGTTTCATCATTCTTGGCTAAATGACCTCATGTTACTTCTAAAGTACACAAAACAAATATACAGTTTATTTAAATTTTTATAAATGTTTTTTTGTTTTTTAATAAAATGTTGTGTTCTATTTTGATTGAAGGATTATGTATGCCTTTATGTACTGTTAATAGAAACGTGCTTAATTATTTCTGTTTACTAACTTTTTTATTATACATTTAATAATCGCACCTCACTGTAACGAAAATAATCTCTTATCTCACCTGTATTAATGGAACCCTCTGTAAATGAGACAGATATTAATACACTTGGATATCTGAGACACTTTTTAAGTGGAATACTTCTTTAAGCGAGACACATCTGCCGGTCCCTTGAAGTCCCAGTTATGTCAAAGTTTAACAGTACACATTTGGCTATATCTGCACAGATCTTGCCTAGTTTTACGCGCAGTTGTATACGTTTTAATTCAACAATGAAAGTAGTATGCTACGGTGGTTTTCGACTCCAATGCTCCACTATCAGTGGTCAAGTCAAGCATTTACCGACCGTGAGAAATATTTTTCTCAGCCTCAAATCTGATCTTTAACAGCCCATTTTATTCTGAGCGTAAATCCAAAATTGGCTGAGCATTGCCAAAATAACCTGTATTGTTGTGGCACTATTGAAATCGCTCAATTGTGCTCGAGTCTGAGGACCACCAAAAATAATTCTGAACACCATGGAAACTGTTCTGATGACCGCTAAACCAAGACCTCTAAGCCCTGCGAAATCTGTTCTGAGGACTGCTTAACCTAGGCCTTTGAGTCCTACGAAAACTGTTCTGAGGACTGTTCAGCTTAATCTAGGCCTCTGAGCCCTACGAAAACTGCTCTGAGGACTGCTTACCTAGGCCTCTGAGCCCAACGAAAACTGTTCTGAGGACCACTAAATCCAGACTTCTGAGCGTCGCGAAACTGTTCTGACGATCGTGAAGCTGTTTTGAGCACTGCCAAACCAGTATTTTGAGCACTCCTAAAGTGTAATAATGATATGTTGGCTTTGAAGGATACCAAAACTCATAATTTTTGGTTGAGTTTTAAATAAAGACTTATTTTCTGAGCTGAAAGCATGAAAATCATCATTTCCAACTATTGCTTGTATTCTTCCTATTATTTACGTCTTCCACGAGCCACCGAGAGCGCCATATAGTATGACGGGTGTCCTTCAACATGTGATTTTCCAATAAGATTTTAGGCTTTGCGATATTGCGTATCTCAATCCTCGCACACGGTCAATATGCGCCATTACATTAGTTCTTATGACCGTGCGACGTTTTATCATGCCTCCTCCCATAGTGTATCGGTTATTAATGATGTTAAACTTGTTCAAATATTCGCTACCCCTCAACCGCTTAAACTCTTTAGTAATCATGCACTGTGTCTGTCACATCAGTATAAATGACTAAATAAAATATATATGTGAATTATTTCCTGGACTACAGAGATACCAGTTTACGCTATAAAATGTATTTCTGCTATTAACTTTAGTGTCACTTGTGTGTTCATATTTCATTAGTTATCGATGGATAGTCTCTGTATGAATCTCAGTTTATATACATTGATGTGACGTGCTGCAGTCCAAAGTGTTTGCGACATCTAGCGCAACGTTCAGGTCTTTGTACTAGGTATATGGAAAATTAATTGTGAGCTTTGGATCAGATTGGTCCTTATAGTGCTTTTCCGAACCTTTCAGATTTAATTAACCTTGGTTTATCAATGTACGTAGAGATTCTTCTCTCTTCTCCTTATAAGTACTGTATTCATTCCGAAATTGGTCATATAGTGTGATGCCCACTCGCTAACACAGTAGGTTAATATTTTAAATTACATTGATTTATCGGTCACCATCAGTATAAGTGACTTCCGTTTAAATTTTATACTAATTGTATTAGTTTCGCTTTCCTTTCCTTCCCTTTTAACACCTATGTAAGGTCGGGTCTCTCAGTCAGTTTGCGACAGCGCGATCGATTATGAGTTGTCTTTTCTTCGACCAGGTTCTTCACATTACATTTTTTCTAATATTGGACTACCACGTGGATTTTGGTATACCTCTTCCTCTGGAATGTTTGGGAAGGCGAAGTGCAATGTTATTGATATTATTATGGTATTTTCCTCCTTTTTGAGTGTGTCCGAACCATCGCAGTCTTTGATTGAAGCTACTTTAAAAACTTCCGTGAACGTTAATTTATGTTATTAATGTCATTATCCTTGCCGTGCACACATGATATCTGTTCTGAGTTATCATCCAGGAGCCAAAAAAATTTCACTAGTTTTTCTGCAGTTCCTAAGATTGGAAGAACAGTCGTTGCTATAATCAATAATCAAATGCGATGATTTTGATGTCGGTTTTAAAGAAATCCATGATGCTGTTTAAATTAAGGTTGAGGATGGAAGCTTCATGCACCGGGACACCGATTTCAAACCCTTTACCTTTACCATCGGGTTTTAATACTTCTTCATTTTGTTCAATACTCTTTCATTTGATACTTTGTCTGTCCACAAGATTTTCAACATTCTCCTATATAGCCACATTTGAAATGCATTCAGTTTTTTAATTGTCAATTAATTTAAAGTCCAAGCCTCTGCACAATACACAAGGATTGACAATACATAGCATTTAACTAATCTCCATCTCAGTTTTAGATTTATATCCTTATGTGTGTATAGTTTTTGCATTTTCAATACTGTTTTTAATACTTAACCATGTAATTTTTGTTAAGGCTGATATACCAACACTGGTACCCTGGTACCTAGATATTGTCGCCTTAGTACTGCCTCGTGAGATATCACAAGCGATATGATTGAACGCCTTCTCAAAATCTATAAAACGAATGAATTATGTTTGAGTATCATTGAAAGAACATCTCTAGGAATGATGGAATAATGTTTCTTGATTTAATTCTAGCTCGTAGTTGTCCATAAAAGAATTATGTACCAACTCGTAAGGTACAACAAATGATACAATTCATCAATATTAACGCGTGAATTTGTTTGATCCTTGCATACAGTCGGCGTCAGCTTATCCTACGAGCAGGTATATTCATATCGAAAGGCAAGTTCGCCATATGATGCTTATGTATGACGTGTAGTAACATGGGGACAGTCAGGTACTTAGTTACTTAAGTTCATGTTTAATGCCGTTGTTGATCGTGTTTTGTATTTTAGAAATGAAGTCCCAAACTTGAACTCCTTTCTGTTATTCATCGCGGTCTGCTGACATTCTTCTGATGAAGAAAGCGTGATGTTTCGTAAGTTTAGCTACTTGAGGTAACACTGAAAACTAGTGGTCAGTTCCAGCTCCAAGGCTATTTGTCTGCGGATGTCCAGGTTTGAGTCTTCTGAGCTGTTGTCAGGATATTACTAAGTGTTTCTAACTATCAGGTGCCCGAATAGCCATGTTTTCAGACATACAAATTGCTTTGCAAGTGTCAGATGCAGAATCACCTAGGCTCTATGATTTGCCTCTCAGAGAGGCGTTAGACTCATCGGCCTCCACATCGTGTATTGACTGTGTGAACTGTGTCTGATAAACCTGATTGATAATGAACATTATACATTTACACTAATGCTTTTTAAAACTAAAACATGGCCCACTAAACATAACTACCAATAACACCATTGTGGCTCAGGTAAACGCATCCCGATTCCTTGAATACTAGCTCAATAGCGACAGCCATCTCGGTTTATCACGCCTATATTTGCTCCCAAATACGATATGGGATCGTACTATGGGCAAGTTGCTCCGAAGCAAATAGAGTATTCATTGCCCAAAAGAAATGCCTCAGAGCAATCTGGGGTCTGAGAAATGTAGACTCATGGAGACAAATCTTTATAAAAAATAAGTTTATGACAGCGCCTAGTATATATATTTTTGAAACTGCCAAATTAGTAAAGTCCAATATGTCACTATTCAAATTAAATGACAACTCTTACCGTAGAGCAGTTACGCATACGGCCTTGTCTATGCCAGCTCCAAGACTAGAAATTTACCGCAAAAACTGCTACTACATAGCTTGCTTAATTTATAACTCCATACCGAAAGAAATTACGGACATGTTTTACAATAGTTTCTGTAGGAAATTGAGCACCTGATTGACCGAAAATTGCTTTTATTCGGTCCAAGATTTCCTTAAAACAACAAATTGTAGGTATACTAAGTACGCACAGTAAATGTTAAGTAAAATTCGTTTACTATGACAATGGAATACACAACACAAGCCTTATTGAGCTTACCGTGGGCCCAGGTTGATTTGTGTAAGATTGTCCCGTAATATTTATTATTTATTATTATTTATTTATTATAATGACCATGATTCAAGCAAATAAACGATCTATCTATTGACTTCATGATCGATTCAGGGTCTCATCAGGTCATCATATATTGACTACTCGTATGTATGTGACAAGCTATCCGCCGCGTGCTACGCACTGTCTAGACTCGCACTTATATTGTCTCTCAGTAAATTGAATCTATTTGATTCTAATTTAAGGGGTAAATCTTCGCGCCGGTGTATGGCAAAGGTTCGCACGGCACTGCCTTTTTTACAAGAAACTTTAGGAACTTAAGTATAGTTTACTGACCCTGTGTGCTACACTATAAATGAGGTTCTTCAGAATGATCATTGTCCCCAGCACATTCCAAAAATTGTAAATTCTATATATTTAGACATGTAAATGAGATGTACAATTTTCAATAAATAATCTAAAATCTAACATTTAAGAGTCCAATTACGAAATATTTAAAACAATCATAATTACAAATCTTTGTTTAACCATAACACTTGATTATACTCAAGTCTGAAGTCTAAACGTATTCTATCCACGAGCCGAACCTTTCGGTTGCACCTACAAAACGTATTCGTGATTCGCGAGATTCACTTAACGAAGTCACGTGCGTTATCTGACTATTTACTTTCAAGTCACAAATGAATTTACTTATACAAGAATTCTGGACACTACTGTGTAAGTCATGGTTTATAGCTAAAGGATTAAAAGAAACTAAGCACCAAAGCTTTCATACCCATTTTACATCCTGATTCAGAGCATAGTATCGGAGTCAACAAAGCTAAGTGTTTACGATTTCTAGGTGTACATCTTGTTGTATTTACTAACTTGTTGTAGCTATGGTTACGCATGTAGGATATATTCATGATTAAATTGTAAGTAATGTTACTATTATATTTATCGTTGTGTATGGAAAGCATTTAAATGATTAATACCTGCTGATTATGGTCAATATTGCAATTAACAATAGTGTCAACGTATCACGTAGGTATCCGATGAATCTTCATTGGTTTATATTTCAAGACTCCACTTGATTTATTGAGTGACAGATACGTGATGATGATATTTTTTTTATAATAAATGAATTTTTCCCTGCCCTCTAACAATCGACTTGTACCTGAGGACCACCAGCCACCTCCACACATTATTTTGGAGTAGGTATACTATTTGTGTATCATACTGACAACATTGTTCCATCCCCTGTTTCATCACAGCTGAGCATCACGCACGACCCAACACAGTATACTCACTATGCGACTCATAATATGTCTGAACTCACTTCTTTAACTCTTTAACCAGCATTATCTGATATATCACAACTGTCAATAAATAACACTTCCTTGGTTTTCTATGACAGACCGCAAAAATTGGCTATGTCAGTCACCTGAGGGCGCACCAGCGACGCTCTCCGCATTGATTAGCAGTCGCTGAGGCCGAATACGGCTAAGAGAAGATGATAATGACACAGTTAAAATTGCGAGTAACTTATTTTACGTTAAAAGTTAATCCTTCTCGGCATAACCTGGTAATGAAATCATAGCAACTATGCGTGATCGGAAGTCAGACCTAAAGTACACTAGTGGTCTTGAGATAAGTTGCTGGTAACCAAACAATAATGAAGTCAACATCAATTAGATCCATCGAATTGCTGTCAGATCTCTCATTGACAATAACCGCCGAAATAAAAGTGAATCAGCACAAAAGCCTACTGCCACATACTAATAATACAAAAAACAAGTGAATTTCCAGGATGCTACCATTCTTTTGATCTCAATAATATGGTAGAATAGATATGAGCAACGTATACCGATTTCAGTAATTTATTCGGTATAAATGTACCTATAAACAAATACACTGATGAAATCAGAACGAAACTTGAGAATAACATCATACTGTCTAAAACTTCCTCCTCCTGACAACAAGAAAAATATAGGAAAACCACAGATTGCTCCCAAAGGTTATTATTTGTGTCTGCAGCTTATAGTCTCCTAAGTTCGTACACCCTTGAACCTCTGACGTCTTGATTGCAATCAGAACAATTAATCCGATTCACCAGAAAACATTTACTTAGGTCATGTTTTCAATAAAAAAGTAACCATCAAATATAGTACCTACATACCTGAAAGAACAGGCTTTGCTCTTTGTTTTTTCCAAAGAAAGGAAGTTGATTCTTTTCACCTCCGTAAACCCGTGTAGTAAATAAATTGCATTGAAATATGATGCGCTGTTTACGACAATCCATTGACAATCAAATAAATATACCAATGCTGCTCATTGAATAGTTTAGAATAATTATATTATATATTTTGTATATAATCCCATAATTTGTCATTGAGTCAGTAAAAAATACAAATGCTATACATATTTTTTGCATTTATAAGGTCCAAACCAGCCACGAATGTACTTTTACCTACTTTAGTATGATACCAATAAATATTTTTGATTTTGATTGAGAGTCGTACCCATTACCCTATTTATCGTAAGATGACATTAAAATGTACTACTTATGGAAGGTTAATTCCTTATGATGTCTAAAAGGTCTTAAATGTTTGCACCACACTAAACATTGATGAATGGTATGGTTCTGTTATATAACTTGGTTTTAACTGTAACCTTTGCATAAGGAGCACCTCTGACATAATACAGTGATAGTTTGCTGTAAGTATGTTTTCTGAAAAGTTTTAGAAACTTTTAAACCGATTAAGGCTTGGCATCTCAAATTTTGGTAAAAATGACTTGTTTAGTAACCAGTTTGTACCTTATAACGTAACAATTTTCGTGTTGGAAAATAGATATCATAATCTGCAAGATATAAGAAGTGACATTGTTTTCGTAGAAATCCATTTTAACATAAGAAAGTGGAGAAAATAAATCTAAAGTCAACCCTATTTTTTCACTTGTAACCAGTTTACTGCTCCATTTTTTATCAGAAAGAGATGAAATTTTATAATCTTCTTCATAAAGTAATGAACTATAACTTAATTTTCTTACTTTCTTAAATTTCGTCTCGTTTCTAAAATATTCCGAAAAACATGATATCCGCGCTTTCGACCACGCACTTCCATCTCGCTCACGCTCACGCTCAGTGAGAGGGAGAGAAGACCATGAACGTGCGGGGCCTTAAGACAGGATTTTAATAATGTTAATCTCTTTCTCGTGGATGGTTTTAAAAATCTTTAGATTAACTTTATGAACAGTTATCTGTTTTTGAGTCAATCATGCACAAGCTACATTTAATATTGGTTTAGCAGGAAGTTGGGGCAAATAAAGTGTTAAACAGATGAAGACTGGCTTAGATCCCAGCATGCTCCACCATGTCGCGAAGCCACTTCTGGTCACTCTCATGGCCGCGAATGAGAACCTATAGCACTTAAGCTAAGACCCGTATTAGCATATATGCAACTATAAACATACCCTTACAACTTGCGGAATCCTTTATATATCTGACATAGGGGCTGCCGCCTCGTGCGTGCCAGCTCCCTATGACGTGTGGGGACTTTCGTCCCCAAGAATGTCCTCCAACCTCCCCTTCTAGACATCCCTTACCACCATTGATACTGTCCCAATTCACACGCTATTGTTCCAGTTACCCGGGTGCACCCTTGACTGATGATGATATGGCCTGAAGCCGAGACTACCGAACTACCCTGTTGTTACACTTGTAACTAATCCTCTAACACTAAAGAACTCCACAACTAAGAACTGTGATGTGTGTCCTACAGTTCACGTACATGCGCGACCTGTAGGAAAACCTTATTCATCTACATGATATACCAATACGCCTCCCAAAGAGAATGAGACCTGTGGACGCACATAAATACATCGCATCATAAACAATCATCGTCCGATCTGTTAAAGCACATGAACACACGTGTAAATGATACCCAATCGTTACAATATCATAGGACGCATCGAAAGTGATTATGGAAAGAGCTCACCCTGGTTTTCCTCCAAATCAACCACTACAAACCGCACTTAACTGTTCGTTCCCAATATAGCCGTTCGGAACTCTGACAGCCCGCCTACCCGTCAACCTTGTTATAAAAATGATTCCTTGTAGGTGTTGCTACATAAGATAAATCGGCTGTTTGAGACATAATTATAAACACCAATGTAAATACTATCGTGAATCATGACCATTCACGACAAATGTCGCTATGTAGCAGTTAAAATGACAGGGTTCTACGGTGGCCTAGGAATCAAATTGGTAGACTGTACACTGTACATGCATGTGGATTAAGTAAGAGTCCAATCAAAAAAATTTCTTCATACACTTAACTTTGGCAATGTTAACAGGTAAGAAGCGAACCTAAATGTCTGTATTTTATTAGATTTAAAAACTGGAACGATTTCTACATTTGCTGTAAATGGCGTAAAATGTATGTACATATTATGTTCACAATGTTCTCGGTAGCTACGTGTAACTCGAAGCAATTTCAGCCGTTAAATGAGTTAGTTGCCTTTGTTCATGTATAAATCTACTAGTGTACGTGTGCAATGAGTCAGAAATTAAAATAATGTGTTTTTTACTGCTGCAGATAAGATAGCAACCGGTACCTAAATACAAACGTAAAGAATTTGAAAAAGAGGAGGCGGTAGCAACTGACACAAAACTCAAGGAATTGGTCAAAATTGCAATTGGAATTGATCATCCAATATGCCAATAAGCGGTGTTATTAAAACAGATTTGGTTTGGATTCATTATCTTATCGCATTACTGCATGATAGGGCGTTCATGCGAGTGTGTAGTCTGTTGACAAATAGCGCTCGAACGTTTTGTAACGCGTCCAAATCCGCGTTGCGAGCCGTCATCGCCGGCTCACCATTGTTTGTGTTCAATACTTCATCAGTAATTAGTTAAGCAATCGTTTTTTCCACACAAGCACATTCAGCAAAGTGACAAAGTCGTTTGTGTCAGCGGTTTCGCTGTGCTCTACCGTGCTCGCTTCTTTCGAAAACTTAACCTCAATTCGTGGAGCATCGTTATCATAAACTGCTACCGAATGCGTAACGATTGTTCCTTCAGCGCGTGGAACAATTGAACCGTCGAGGAGCGTTTTATCATCGGCATCGGCTCGTAAATTATCGGCACTCGTGGCTTCGGCGGCGTGAGTCAGGTGTCGCAGTAAACAGACACGGGGTCCCCGCCGAGCCGGCCCGGCGACCCTCGCATGGACGGATCGGCGCGAACATTCGCGGCACGTCCTTTGTTGGCCGTTTTGTTTTGGAGTACCATCCGGTTTCTGGTGGTAGGGGGGAGGGGACAGGTGGGCGCAGGTAGCGCGCGCGTCGGCAGTCAGTCCAACTCGGCGCGCTGCGCTGCGCGCGCGGCCCGCCCGCGACCGATTCACAATCAAATATGGAAATGGCCGGTCAGGCTGCGACAGGTGTCCGTGCGGCGTTCGTGCACGTGTACTGTTTGTGAGTGCCAGCGCTGCCTTCGGCTCCTCCGGCGACCTCACGGTGAGTTCTCCATTCCTTGCTGTAATGTTTCGCGCCTGGGAACTGGCTGCCGTTATTGTAGTTTCTGTAATAGCAGCGTCGGCTGCTCACGCGCATCTGCCGTTCCGTTTCGATGCAGCTGCTGCCGTTTGAATAGGTATAATATATTTTTTATTTTCTCATCATGTCGTAACGTTTGGGTCGTTGAATGAGCTCGCCCTTTCAGTGACGTCTAAGGGCTCTAATACAATTAGTGGAGGTTAAAGTCGGGCGCATACGTACGGAGCCGTCGCTGTCAGTATTCGGCGAGCACTGCTCGATACCGTCGGCGAGTGCGTCCATGTGTACTGAACACCTCCTGTTATCGATTTCATGCGTCATGAAGATAGTTATCTACTGGATCTGGGTCATTGTTCTTTTGTATTTCGTTTGTTGCGGTTTGATAACGTGTGTCGATTTTGAAATTAAAATGTTAGCCGGATCAATTTAAAGCTTATCATACTAGTAACTCTTATTTGTCGCACGCGTTTAATGCTGGCATCCAGATTGGCTCTCAAAATTGGATTCGTACTGCGAGCCACGCCACCGGTAATTGCTAGTTCACAATAATTATGTGATAAAACCAACCAAAACATGGTTATCGTCGAGTAAGAACCGCCTCATATATTGTGTTGAACAAGAAACAGGTAATGCGATGGAGCGGGCAATAAATTTACAATGTTCGTGAAGATAAAACGTTAAAACCTCATCATGAATGTGAAGTGAAGTATGATTTGAAAATTTCGTCCTATAAAATCCGACATAAACGAGAATCCTAGAGCCGATACGGGCATCGATAATTGGCTTCGAGTCGTAGCTAATCGATTAATAGTACATGGGAACGAGGTACAATTTTTTAACGGTCATGTTTGAGTATAAAATAACGTGTATTTTGTTGGACCTAATAATAGTTTTCAGTTAACTTTCGAAGAACCAACTGATTATTAGAAGCAGTAAAGGGAAGGTGATCTTAAACTTGAAAAAAGACTAACAGAAAGATTGGACTACAATAGACTAATATGATTGTGATTTGTGACCAACATGGATAATACAGGAGCTAGTGACAACCCCGAAGAGTTTGAAGAGAAATCGGATTATAATGATAGTTTTTTCAAGGCTAGACTGGAGCACTGGCTGGAACTGCCACATCCGCCGCGCACCGGCGTGCTCGGTTCTTGAACCCGCTATTAGGCACGGTAAGAGAATAGGTTGGTTTTTTCCCGCCGACTCGCTCCGCTGATCATGCCTCCATGACAATGTAAAATTCTGTATTAACACTGAATCCTACGTTTTGAAGCCGGTTTTTTTGTATCTATATTTATCCTCTTGAGAACATTTATTAGCTGGCTGTTTTTCGTGCTTGATTACTTATTAATTTATTGTAATTATAATTACAGATGAGACCATCGATTTTAAAATCACAAGTTGTATTTACACTACATTCCAAAGTGAAAATGACTCTTAGTAGTATGCCTGTTCTAACACCATCATATGTTTCCATAATACTTAAAGTTTGAACTCACGCGCTTTGCACGCATTTTATAAGATACAACGTGGTTAGCATCAGAAATAAAGGTAAATAAATATCGCTATTAGACTCAAATAACAATTTCATTAAACTTTACTGATAGCAATTTCTAATAGATACCTCTACTGAACCGTCAATCATGAAATTCGATTAGGAATTCCGCGACTAACTAAATCAACGCAAACTCAGCTAATTAACTAAACTAAATCACAAGCATCTGTAGAATCCTCGGATCTCATTGAAGGCATCCGAGACGAGATTTCTAATCGACAGAGAGTCACGCGCGGCGTCCCGGCCGAAGCGAATCGCCGTGATAAGCATCAGAGCGGACTGCTGTTGCTAGCCCAATCAAATCATCAACTACCTCTACAAGAACAGATATCAACTCTACTCCCCATAAGAACACAATAAAACCCGCAATAGAAAATAATACCGCATTTCGGATCACAATCAGCATAAGCCTGGCCGTTCATGACAAATTGGATGCAAGTGATGACATTACGATTTAGTTGTTTTCTATTTCCCCCCTGGTAAGGACATAACATTATACAAATGGCCCGATAAACACCAAGTTTAGAAGTTAGACGGCAATACTAGATAGCAATGCTACGGGAGGTCGAGATGTAGAGGCTAGCGCTCGGAGGCGGGGCCGCGCTCCAAATGGATGCGGCGGCTGTCCTCGTAACCTTTCAACGAGACAAATGCGCCACAAGATCACTGTCAGTGCCATAATGCTTCGACCAGCCACAGCGATATATCTCTGCAAAAACACCAATTAGAACAATACAATTGAATAAGATCCGTTGGCATACAAATGAATGATTCTCCTTTGCCGCCGCACGTTAAATAGTCATTAGCGTCAGATTTAGGCTGCTATTAATTACTCGAATCGCGGCGTTACCGAGTGTATCGAGGATATGAACTCTCAAACCAGTTTCGTTCGTATTGTTGTTGAAAATATGACGAATCTTTTAGAAGTCGGAGCATGAAATTGTGTGCACGAGGCGTATCGGCAATTTGCGTCAGTTTTTTTTATCACAGTCACGACAGGCCGGATTCCTCGTGGCGCGGCCAATCGCCGGCTAGAGACGGTGTAATTGGGAGAAACTACTCGGCCACCACAAATGCTTGGGATTTAACGGCTTAGACCAGTTAACGAAGAACCCTCGAAAACTTCTCTCTTTCTGTTTTATGGTTGATCCGTAAAGAGCGAAGAGCGGCGGGAGAGTTCTTATTTAAATTGGAGCCCAATAATGACACGGTCGTCCATCGGTCTGTTGCAATAGCACTTCTAACTGTTTCGGCCCTTTTGTCTGGCTGGTGATTGTCTGAGTGATGGGATATAGTTTCCAGGCCTATTATCAGTCAAAGTTGCCACATTTATAACACACATTTTCCGCGTTAGGAATGTCAACAAATGTTTTTTCATTTCATTTTATTTATTCCTTTATAAAACGTAGTTTTACATGTCAATTTATAGATCTTAAATATGTCTTATAAGTAATCTCAATAGTCGACAGATAGTATAAGTTTCATTTGTATACGTTGAAGCCTTTTGGAAAAGATTAACGATGGCTAATACTCGTAAATACTAGCAAAACGAATCAATTATACTGCCGAAATACGGCATGGGCGTATGGGGCGTATACTTACACTGCCAGTAAAAAGTTACAAAATATACAAAAATTTCGGTATGCTAAATTCAATGTCTGACCTTAGTGATCTTGGTGTGCCGCAGGGCCGTGTCGTAGCTCAAATTTCGGGATTCAATATATTTTTCATCATTTTGAAGCAATAGCTACGGGTACGGACATTAACTCACATAAGAGAAAGTTCCATATCATTTTGAGCATAGAAACATTAGCCAATACGGGATCGTTAGGCGTACTTAAAAATCAATTAAGGTCACAATTTTCAAAGGCGTTGAGAGATCTTGATAACTCTCATGGCGAGTATCTGTGAATGATCAGTTGTGATATCTCTCTGTTAATAGCCGCACTGTTGTTAAAAGATAAGATAAAGAGACATGAAAGAAATACAGTTGTTGTGATTTGTTACTAGCCTCGGTCGCTTTGTAAATTTACTTAGAGTTCTATCTCTGCTGCTATCTTGCTTCAAATCTGAGATGCTATTCCAAACTATCTCATGCGGTTTAATTTTTATATGTACATACTTTCTTCTTATTATTATTTATTTATTTATGCTTTCTTTCAATGTGTAATGTGCACCTAAAAGTAGAAACAATACTTTTAAGATTTACAGCCTGCGAGCTCTTAGAAAAGTATTTGTATTCAAGCGAGAGAGAGAGAGAGAGAGAGAGAGAGAAAGAGCGATATATATATATATATATATATAGACTCGAATCCTATTCTAAATGCTCACAGACTGTAGTTGCAGTTGTTTCACGAGGTATATTAGCATGAACCGATCGATAGGAGCAATATTTCCGTCTTTGCAATGTTTGCATAGCCTTTGTACTTAAGTAGTTGGAACTGTTAAAATTCCAAGTACAAAACAGTTCTTATTGTGTGTATTATGTATTATGTAGGTAATAATTTGGTTTGGCGGGTACAGTGCTAAACTAGAGCCAAAGCCACTAATTTTCAATTTTGTACCCAGTTCTAATCGAACATGGTAAGCCATAAATATCGTTTATGCACGTGTGTAAGTAATTACTACAAGCGTTTCACGGCGTTTGGTAGTTTCTAATCGAACTGAGTTTTGTTTCTGGAAATTGTGCTTTGAGGAAGGAAAATTACAACCGAGTAGGCGTAAGGTATCAGGCAGTAGGTGTATGATCTTTATAACGCCTTTGCCGGAAACAGGGTAGCGTATTTATGAAATGTGGTAATTGATGATTTTGTATTTTTCAGTAGGTACCTAAATGAACTAATGAGTTCCGTGGCCGGTATAAAAATAAAAAAAATGCTGGAAATCATTTGACGGGTAAAATAACTGATAATAATTGAAACGCTACACATAGACAATATGCGAAAGGAAAATTCCCTACGAAGAAGTAGAGATATTTCATTTTAACAAATTGCTGGCAGATTATTATCATACTCAAGTATATTAACACATAGTATTGCCATGAAAGGTCTAAACGCTGGGTACTTAAAGCATTACAGCTAAGCGCACGAGTCGACGACAAATCGTTTATTTCTAAGATGAATTATAGCTTGCGCCGTAACAGACAATTCTATACATTTTATTCAATACGCGAACAAATTACTCGTACATTGGGAAACACTAAATTATCTTTAGAACATGAATTTAATACATTCTAAAAGTCTAGGATATGGTAACGGATATAGTATGATAAGGATCTGTCCTTTCAGTTCTTTGTTATCAGTTTGGATCACGTTTTCTGTCCCGACTAAACTTCTTAAGTCCAAGTGAAGAACGGATCAAGTCTATTCACATTGCGAAGGTCTTAAGCCCTTTTCACATTAGCTTCAGAGTTTTACATAATTAATGGAGGCAGTTAATTGTCGGTCAGTCGCATTTTCGCATTTAATTTACCGCATAACTTTAATTGCTATTGTCATTGGTATTTTATGAATGGCTGTTGGTGATATACTTTATAGTTTTGTCCTCTCGTCTCGTACTTACGGCCAACAGCGCCGGCGACGCGATACAATTTGCAAAAAGCGTCCCATTAATTGACGGTGTAGTGTCAATTGGACCAAAATATTATAGTTTATTCTAAGATTAGTCCATACACTGAAAACATATTAAGACTACTGGCTCTGTGAGCTGTAGAAATCGCGAGCCTGTGTTACTTTCAAAATCATTTATTTACGAACCTGCTTACAAAATTTTACTAGAATCGGTTGAGAAATGCGACTTGTAGAGGAGAAGAGCTGGACAGCCGGACATACAAAGGAATTTTGGCCCGAACTGAAACAGAGAACCTCGTTCGCTTTGCTCGTTCGTTCAAAAATACCAAGTGTTTTTTTAAATGCGGTAGGTAAACAATTTTGGATAAATAAAAATAGTAAAAAAGAACATAATACAATTTCAGTAGAAATATCCCATGACTCCAACAAGTATCTAAGTTCGGAGAGCGAATACATTTATATGGGAAGTGGTTTAATCGTCATCATCATCATAATTATTAGCCGAAAGAAGTCCATTGCTGGACATAGGCCTCCCCCAAAGTGCCAAAGTGTAGCGCACGCAATGCTTTAATAGTGATAAATACATTAAATAAAAATTAAAATACATCGATAAAATTTCAAGTAGTATGTAATTAAATATTATTATGCGGATATGTTTACACATCGGCGTTGAATTTAATCCTAACCCGTTAAAAGCTAATTTCACTTTAATCTTGGTTAACTATTTAACTTGTGAAAACAACCGGTGAAGATGAACCACTAATTTCAATATATCTCGTAATTAACAGGGGATTGCTAGAAATTGTAATGGCGTATACTCAAGCATCTCGCGAAAATCATTCATTTAATGTGAAAATGGTTTGGCGTGTTGTATTATTATTAACATAAATACCCTGGGTCCTATACCGAGACTCGTTTTTGAATTATTTAAATTATACAAATAATTTATTGTCTGAAAGTGAGAAATTATAAATGTGATAAATTGATAATGGTTCCATAGTTCGTCACAATTAGTCATTATATGGCGTACAATATGTTAGGATTTTATTAGCATGTCATTGAAATTGTATGTTCTAGAAATAAAACTAAAATCACACATGAATGTCAACATTAAGAATATGAGTTAAATAACCATAAAAAAATAATATCAATGTCATGCTATGTGATAATGAGAACAGAAAATAAAATCAAAATCATCATCATCATATCAGCCGAAAGACGTCCACTGCTGGACATAGGCCTCCCCCAGAGAGTGCCAAAATGACCGGTCCTGCGCCACCCGCATCCAGCGGACTCCCGCGACCTTTACCAGGTCATCAGAAATAAAATAAAATATACAAAATAAACAGGAAATGAGATAAATGAAATGACATAGAATAAAATTAAAATAAGATAAAATAAAATTAATGTTTAGGTATTAATAACAAAATGTTAGGAGCGGTAGTATAAATATTATACAAGTATGTTAGTCTTGTAGCACGCGAGCTAGCAGTTTGCCACCTCAACATTTTTACTTATTTGGGAGGCTAGCCGCTGGTCAGTATTCAGTATCTTTATTGTTTTCATAGGTAAATACAAGATTGTACATATGTTCAGCTATGAAACCCTGTAGGGTACCTACTACAATATTAACTAAGTAAAACTAAAATTTATTAATTTGCAACCTTAATTCTTAAACATACCTATATACAAAATAGTGAGCATGCAAAATATATTATACAAAGTATTACAAATATTTATTAACCTAGCTATAGCTATATACTATTATATTACTAATTTACTTTCAAAAAAATCTTGCAGTGAGTAAAAACAGTTTTTAATTAGATATTTGGTGACTTTTTTATTAAATAAATTATTGTTCTACGTGGTCAATCCACCAACGGAGCCCAGCTGACGTCCACGGGGCTTCATGATACAACTTTCTGAAGCTTTTCAGTTGTCGACCGGGGGAGGTGCGTGACAAAAATTTGCGTATAGCTTGCGGGCTATTGGGTCAGGTGTTCTTTCTTGTGTTAGTGCATAGTCAATTGGGTGTGATTGTGAAGCACCGACATTGAGATGGGATTGGTGTGACGTTTATAATGAACTAGCTCCTGCACGCGACCCCGTCTGCATGGAACTCGTTTATATCGTAGCTCCATACAAAATTTCAACCTCCATTTCATCCCCTTAGGAGGTGATTTCCGGGATAAAAATAATCATATATCCTTTCTCGGGACTTAACTATCTCTAAACAAAATTTCATCTTAATCGGTTCAGCGGTTTAAGCGTGAAGAGGTAACAGACAGACAAACAGACACATTTTCGCATTTATACTATTATAGTAGGCATGGATCTATGGATGTCTATTTTGAAGGTCCATCATATGTTTTACTGAAACCATTTTTGAAATCGGATGCGTTGTTCCGTAGACTGCCCCCTACCCCTACATTCAAACCTGCAATCTGCTGAACATTACCTGTTTAATATTGGTGTAGAAGTGTATGTAGATTAGTATAGATTACTTAGTAGTTGCAATGTAGAGACTCTTCAATAAGTATATCGTTTTAGATACTTAAATAGGGGTAGTTTGATGAGAGCCAGTAAGCATATAAACTAAATGTAGATACTTATTTAAAATGTATGTAGCATGATCTCTTTCAAATGCTGTTCAATTAGCAGTTAATGAAGAGAATCGTGCATTACGCGTGATGGCGAACTAACAGTACCTATTGATATTAAGTTAGCTGTTAAATTTAACGGGAATCGTGCATCAGTGTCGCTGTGTGCAGTCGGCTACAAGAGTATATATACTATATTTCACCTTATTACAACGCAGTACGGTGAAAATGTTGCTACATACATCTTTTTTAACCGACTTCAAAAAAGGAGGAGGTTCTCAATTCGTCTGTATTTTTTTTTGTTACGCGATATCTCGGTAATTTATGAACCGATTTGAATTTTTTTCTATGTTTGAAAGCATATACTTCCAGATTGGTCCCGTTGTCACCAAAATCCAGTTCTGGTCATGGGATCCTGGAGAAATCGAGGGAACTCTTCAAATTTTATAGGCAAACTTGAAGCAATTTGGCTACTGATTTGAGTCGGTTAAAACTTTGTTTTGAAAGTACAATTATGTAGTCAACTTTACATAGTTGCTGATCAGTGGTTTTCAACCTTGGTGATAGCGCAACCCCTTTAGGGTGAGCATCTAACAGAGCAGTGCGATGCGAGGTTGCGATTGCGAGGCGATAAGTGAGGAAATTGGTCGTTTGGTCCATTAAATTCCAAATTAAGGATTTTTTTTAAATTAATGCTCCTTGATGGGGTATTCAACAAGTGGTTTGAATACCCCTGAGTCAAAAGCTGTAAAATCAACCGGGGCAAATGCTTCTATGGGGTATATGAGAATTTTAGAACTACTACAATCGTCTAAATTGAAAGTTTGGTAACCATACTTTGAATATCGAATCGCTGTAATAGTTGTAAAATGTTGCGTATCGAAGATATCTTCAAAAGACGCATTTACCCCATTGATGCATTAACCCTGTTAAACCTTAATGTTGAAAATGCCCTAAATGGCTTCGAGAAAAGGATGGTACGGCCGTGCCTCTTTGTTTTGCTCGACTTGGCGGGGGCACTGCCGTGCCCCCAGATTAGGGTCTACATGCATTTGAAGTTAGCTTCCTTTGTGAACTTATACCTAGTATTAGTAAGGATCTTCCAAAGTTACCATCACTATTAGCCAATAAAACTGACACTGAAGTTTACAGCATCGTTATCAGTAAACAAACATTTCTCATGGATCAGTTATGATTCCCACGCCACATTTCCGCGCCGGCGCATCGCGATTCGAAAACACTCCCCCGCTAACTGAAAACGACTTAACTAGCTCAGTTTTCCAATGCACATAGGCCCTTTTATATCCCGAACACATTTAAAGGTATACTCCTTGTTTACGCATACTTGTATTATACGACTTTTACGGCGCTGCGGAAATGCGTAGACACGATTTGACCAAACGTTTAGATCTTATATGACGTTTATAGCACCTTATGCAGTGTTATGACAGTAAAAGAAGTTTACGAGAGCGATAAAACTGATATGGAGAAATATCTTTTCAGGGATGGCTCCATTGCTAATGTATTCATCCCTTTATTAGGTTTATCGGTATGCAAACTAGTATGAGCCGTGCAACAATTTCGATTAATCAAGTAGAATTTTGTTCAATATGCATATACGAGTAAGTAAATTAGTGGTCGCAAAAACGTAACCGGGCCTTCCTTGTCGCGTTATAATAAGGAAAAACGTAACCAACCATTTTTACCAAGAAATTGATTTATTAAAAGTGTCCATTGTAAATCATCCATTGGAAACCAGAACCACGTCTAATAATCAGAATAATAAGACTATAGTCCAGTGCATACAAATTGCATTGTACGATTCTTCATATTATTTTATTTATACAAAATGTTGTTATTAATTATGTTGATTGAGTGTCCGATTTAGCACTTTAAGTAAGTAGCAACTTATTTTATCTGTTTTTCTGATTTTGTTTTGTTTTGTGAAATTTCTAAATAAGTAATCTTTTTTTCTTAAACGAACGCATTATTGTTATGGCAGGTTTATAATAGTATGATCTGTATTCTTCTATTCGCTGGAAACTTTTGGTCTAATCTAAATCCACAATTGCTAGAAATTGAAGAAAATCTCTTACTGTCTTAGTTATATATTTAGCTACATACAGACGTATACAGACGTATTGTTATGTCGATTGTCAATAACTGAAAAAGCACTTATAGTAACAGGCCCTGATTACAACTAATTTTAAAACCTAATTATAAGCTGGAAATTAAACGAAAACCCGATTCATTTTGCTTGAGTGGCACTTTAATTTTATATCTTTAGCCACGTGCTAGGACATATTTACGCACTCGTATTTTTGTCATGTTACGGCGGGGCGACAGATTAATGAATAGGTACTCGCTGTTTTATTATTTTATTATCTCATTTTGAGCACAGCAGTGCCACAATCTAGTATGTAATTATCGGTAAGTACACTGCAAAATTAAGCCATAAACATCATTTTTGACTGGTGTCGTTGGAACTTAAAGAGTCCTTAACTTTGTGTACGATTGGTTTCTAGATGAACTTAATAATACATACAGTGTAGTTTCAATAATATACTACTGTCATACCTACTGATAGCTAAGCTCGGTACCATGTTTTTATAATTTAAGAACTTCATTCTTCTTAACTTTCTTCTAAACTGTGATTGGTCTCTAGTATTAAGTACCTCTGCCACGTTTTATGTGTTATGAAATTTACAGTAGACTTTTGAACACGAAGATTAGAATATTATGTTTCGGGTTGCCTTTAATAGCGTAAGCTAAGCATGTGTGTGTGTGTGTGTGTGTACAGTACAAGCAATGTGGCAAGAGGGGTATTCAGAAACAGTCGCACAGCGGACGCCAAAGATGCGTGAACACTTTAAGGACATTGGATACCAAAATTCGTCTCAATCGATTCAGCGGTTTAAGCGTGAAAAGTTTAACATACAGACAGACAGAGTTACTTTTGCATTTATAATAGTAATATAATACGGAAGTATGGATAATGGTTCCCTGCCTACGCTGCTACCCGATTTCAATGTTGATGAACCCCACGCTCCCAAGACAAGACTTCCTTTAAACTTGTACATCACACACGAACTGGCAACTTTTTCTCTAATTCGACCGCCATATTTGGTGTGGGAGCAACACCTGTGGTTTCCCGGAGTCGCATGTTTTACTCGCACTTAACAAGGATGTAAAGGGCATAGTTTCCCTGATGAAATATACCCTAGTGGACTAAGTTGTATTTTTCTACTCGTTTATCTTGTAGATCTGCGGGGTGGCGCAGGTTGTCTTGCCTTGTTAAGTAATTAAGTCCTGGGAAGAGGAGGTGCGGGTAATTTATACTGGGAACACCTAGAGTACTTGATTGATAGATTGTTTTTTATTTGTTTTGTATACTTGATAATTATGTATTGAGATTACATTGATTCGTTTTTGTTTTCGTAACACGAATTAGATGATGTTTTGTTCAAATCTAAAACGAAGTTTGATCTTGAGGGAAATAAATTTCATATATTTTGTGATGCATGATACATTTGAGTTAGGTGCCTACTATGAAATTAAAAAGCCTTTTTCACACGGGTAACATTCAGTTAAGTATACCAATGTTGTAAATATTTTGACACTTTATCTGTAAGTACTTATTTTCTGGCTGGGTGATTTAAACCTGTGTAATCGTTAGTTCTTTACAAAACGTGGACACTTGCTATTACCATGTTAAGTTTATACATAGTTTGCTATTTAATTGCCAAAATATCTAATCATTGCCAACTAAGCAGATATTCCTAAAAATAAAAAATATAATGCGATAAACAATTAAATAAAAACACTGAATAGATGGAAAGTAACTAATTGAAAGTGTCCATTTTATCTAAACTAATTGCCGTTATTAAAATATTTGTGACTCGGCGCGTGGGAACTGCATTGGTGCGGTCCTCGTTCGACTATACGATTCGCACCTTTTTTTGATTGATTCGATCTGGATGGTGTGGCTAAAATCTATATCACGAATATATGCATAATTATTAAATACCACTTAATTACCTCTCTTTCGGGAAAAACTCTTTCAGAGAACTTAAACGTTTGTGTTTTTTTTATTGCGGTGAAATAAAATAGCTTCTCAATTTTTGTTGTTTGTACTTTATTGTCATATAACATGTATACATATTGATAGTAGATACGATATAATCACAGTAAATTTAAATCATATCATTCACTCACTGAATAAATGTTAACATCTTTTAAAGCATTTGTAACAAATCCAGAATAGTCCATTGATTTCTCTATTCAAACCTCACGAATATAACTCCAACTCGTTAATGTTGGTTTATAAATTTATAGTGCCAACTAAAATAGTTCGTGTAAGGCATTAGCATTCGCCTTTTATGTCTTTTAGTATGTCCGGGGGCATTTTATTGGTCCTTATCGGTCGCGCCGTGTGGCGTGATGCGCGCGCAGTTATATGGATACGTGATGATATGAAAGAGCAACGGTTTAGGTGGTTTGAATCGTGAAATAGGCTCGTTACTAACATAGTTATATCTATAAAGCGTGTATATTTAATATAACCGCATATTGTAGCCAGACGTAGATTTTAGTGTTATAATCTGATATTTATAACAATTATTAATTTAGCGTTAACTGCCATGGCGTAATTAATTTTTGAAAATTTTTTGAGCAGCAATGTACGGCGTACACTCATTTGACACATGGAAGGAGCTGGTCACTTGTGACAGTTGTGATGTCACATCAGTAAGACAAATTAGTGATCCATTGCGTGCTGAATTATTTTATATGGAAAAAAAAGTTTGATTTTTAAATAATTCATCGATAAATATATTAATAAGTGCCTATTCTATAATCCCCTAAAGTTTGCGTTTATATCAAATATACACGCTGTATAGTAATAGATGTATCTGTTTGAGCGGTTACTTATTACAATTTTAATATTTTTTTAAGTTGTTACTTCACTATGATACATATGTAGTAAAATACGTATGTTAGGATTGTTAGGTATCTGTTTATAAGCAATAAGTAGGATGTCTGAGACTTATCTCGATGGTTTATCTTGTTTGAGTTTATAATGTTTGCAAGGAAACACCATGGGCACCTGCGGACATTACTGTGAGATGACCATTCAGCAGAATACGAAACTTTAACGCAGGCAGGTGTCATTAGGTACATAGTAGGTGTGCATACCTAATTTATTTAGGTGCTACCAATGTAACTTCAATTTGACTCATTTTGTTTGACAATATTTTCATGGAATATTGCAAAATAAAATTGCTACTACATTTAATCATGTGAACAATAAAATCGAGCTTATTCTTACACTGCACCGTGAACTCTCTAAGAAGAGATTATGTTCTACTTCGAGTACTTTTAATAAATTTCAATTGAAAGCTACCGACGCTATTAAATCAGAAGCGATTCAAAGTTCGTGACGTCTTGTAAAAGGAAATTGTGTAGTTACACCTACATTTAGAGTGGGTCTCAATTATGATCGAATCATGCAGAGTCATACTACCATTCAGTTTACCGTTAGCGCAATGACAGTCGGGCCAATAGGCGCTCGTACTTTCTCGTTCCCAAGTCACGGTCAGCCAGAAAAAAAGAATTGGAAAATAGTGGCCAGGATTTTTTAAACGTCTAGCTGTGCTGCTATTTAAAAAAACACGCAATGAGTTTGTTCAATGTCAATGACACACTTTTTTTGGAAAATAAATGAATAATTCATAGGACGCAAAGAATTTGAAAAACTCTTTACACCGTAATCTTGACCGTAATTATAATTCCTAGAGTGACTTTTGTGGCGGTCTCAAAATATTTCCACGCAACGCAATTATATATTCATTACTGCTGTGCCCGCGGAAGACATTTTCGGTTATTAAGGACAAGACAAGCTTTTTGGACGTGGACGGTGCCTGAAGACGTCGGCTCTAGGCTACGAAACGATTTACAATTCGGAATAAATGAATTACTACATGCAGCTCAGCCGACAAGAGATGATAAATATTATGACAAATTGCGATGGACTGTAATGTATTCACAGACTTCTCGGCCAAGCATCTAACGATTTTGACAAGGTATATCATAAACACTATTCCAATCCGGAGAAGAGTATGATATTAGCTACATATTTCGTAGTCGTATTGCGATTATTCATATGTTTGAGATCTACACGTCAAACGTGCAATTACTTTTATATCGTCACATGCGGGGTAATGGGCTCCTCTTTTAAAACGTAATTTCTATGACCGTATATAATGAATGGCCTCTAAATTTTGAACAGAGAATCGTCCAACATTCCCACGTTTTCAGTGCAGGCCATATGCTAATTGGCGTTCACAATAGATCTTATCCGTACGTCTTCGCTCATAATTGCCTTAATAAGCAGAGTACAATCATAATCAAACAGAATTACTAACCGATTGAAACTGGGCTTTTATTCAGCTATTGAACGAGGTACGACCGTTCGATGTGTGATTGCCAATCAGCCTTCATATTATATAGCGTTACTCAACTCGTAGTGAATGATTTACAATGCGTGTTTGATTGTTTCCATAGTATTTCGTTGGTAACATGACTTGCGTTTATTTATTAATATAGTTTAACAATAGAGATGTACTTAATACTCGCCAAAAAAAGAGGTGCGGATTGTATGCAACTTTACAAGTATGATTTACAACGATGAAAATTTAGCCAAAAAAACATTCTCATTTCGGTTAACCGACACCAACTTCTTGTAGTATAAGTTCATCCTCAAACTTGAAGTGGAGTTCTATTAAATATTTCAAAATATTAAAGCAGTGATGAGCATAGACCAACCAGAGGCTTCGCGGAAGAGCGGTGAACGACCCGACCCTCCCCGCACCGCCTAATTATCCTCCCGGCGCTGGCTTACCGTTGCGGTTTTGGTACATTTTCAAGCCATTAGAACACTTTATTACTTTTTCAAATAAAGACAACTCTAAATTACTTCTTGAAACTCCGCCTGAGAAACATTTATTGTCACACGGCAATCAAGTCAAAAAATGTAGTGTAACAATAGTAGATTGTACAACAAGTGCATAAAACGCACCATTTTACTCGAGACGTTTATCCATCCGAGCGAGCTTGCGAGCGAGGATAGATATAAAGTCGAGTGTAAAATGGGTTTTATGGACGAGTTGTACACTCTACTTTTCACTTCGATTGCGAGGAAATGAAACAGCAACACGTAAATATAGTAAATGAGACGAAATACAAATTATAAGTTTATTTCATGAAGTTTTATTGTGTACTTTGGCTGTTGGTATCTTTGCCTTGGTCTTAGAATACGAACGAAACGAAATAAAATAAAGAGGTTGTTGTATGAAGTTAAAGATGTTCGTGTGGCTGTTGCAGCGATTGCCTTGGTCTTCGACGAAGATTTTACTTTATGCTCTAGAGCATAAAAAGCGACTTTATGTCGCCTACGCACGACATAAAGACGAACTTTTAGAGCATGAGAAGTGAAAATGTTATGTTTTTTATTCGTATTTTAAATTCTAATTCCAAATGGGGAATGCGCTAAATACGTTGCATGCGCGTCAACAAACCAAGCGCTTACAATACAGGAACGCGTTCTTCCCATGGTCCCGTGAGAAAGATTTCTATCCTCGTCCGCCATTCATTTTTGTGCAAAAACCCGGGCGCATTCGGAAGCGCCCATGGAAAGGTCACACGAGAACTTGCAGTTTTAAAATTAAGAAAAAAAGGGAGCGAATTCATCGGATGCAAGGCGAGCACGACACTGCCGACCACTGTTCCATTTTCAAAATGCACATTTTTTATTTTTAAGCATTTACAAAGTTGCCAGTGTCTTGTACGTAATTATTTTATTTTATTTTATTCGTTTTGTATGTTGCCAGTAACACCACAGATTATAAATTTCAATGTTCACGCCGCCGTTAATATTTATTAAATCCTAGTTCGTATACTTCGTAGGTACATATCTAAATAGTTGCTAGGTAGGAAGAACAGTTATACATTTGTACATTTTGCGGTATCAGCGCTGATCGGCTCTCATTACGCCCCGGGACAATGCTTTCATAGCAAAGGATTTATGAACAATCGGTACCGCACGCTATGCATTATAAAGGAAGCGCTTTATGATATCAGAATTTGTTAGGGAAAATACGAATTGTTTACTAAATTACCTACTAGTCATATGCGACTCGGTTATTGTTGTTTTCTGTCACAGTCGAATATGAAATTGCAAGCGAAGATGAAGTCACTAGCTTGTTTCTAGAAATTAAATAATGATATCCTTTATTTATAGAAGAAACCCATTGGGTAAACATACTTAAGTATATTTATCATTATCTTTCACTTTATCGTTTGTGTTTGCAGGTACAAAATAAAAGTTTTATGAATACAGTTAGTGTTTGTCAGATATTTAAGGCTATGCCTAGTGAAGAAGAGTGATGGGCTTTAAAAATCTTAAAGCCTAAAAAGAGAGATTAATTTTCGGATGGATCCCATGTTCCAACCTATCCAACCCAGGTTTCCTGGATATGAAACCTGGGTTGGATAGGTTGGAAGATGGGAATCACCCTAATTTTCTGACATACTTACTGAAATGTTCTTAATACTAACTTCTATACCTTCATAAGTCATTATTTGTTATTTTTTGTTACAGATTTTGTGAAAGAACCCGGTGTAACAAGATAATGGATTTACATATATTGGTGAGTAAAATAAAACATGATTTTATTGTGATAGGTACCTACTTTGTTTTAAGAACTTCCACGTTATCTTAATGGACAGATATGCGGGCTCGTAATTTAGATCGTGTTTCTTTTTCCAACATTTGCAGCACAAAAATGCTGGAAACGGAAATATATTTCGTTTTATTTAAATTGTCATTTTAACTTATTTGTATGTTGCCATGCAGGCCCGCAAAATGTTACTTTTAATTAAACTATAGATATTCGTAAAGCCATAGACAAATATTATCGACAGTAAAACACCCGTTATTAAACAATTTAGTTAAGTTTCTACCGCTTTTTTCGTGAAAATCCGGTTGCTATTTTTATAAGCTGACAGTATTTATTCGAAATAATGTCTAGTAAAACGAGGAACATGGTAATTGCCATGACGTCTACAACCGCAGGTACGTTTCTAGCTGTCACGCAACGATGCCCGCCCCTACTCCGGCGCTCTTCACACGCCTTCGAACTTCGTGCCCATTTCCAATCCAATCGTACATCGCTGCAGTCATTCGTCGGTGATACTGTGTAGTGCTAACATGTGCGGCATGGGACAGTGAAATAATGAAAATAGACATACACTAAAAGTGATATAGAGGTGCAGTGTTATGTTAGCGAAGTCCAAGGTCCTCGGAGTGTTATTTTAAGGTTAGTGAAATAGGAATAAATTCCATAATAATTTTATAGAATAGGTATACCAATTTTTTTGACATCAGTGGTTACCTTTAAAATGCTTACATCACGTTTCGTCATCTGTCTCTCAGTACTTTGAAGACGATTCATATCCATTGAATGTAACTAGTCATTTGAAAACTGGTGAGCGTTTGGCCTTACTGACGAAGAACATGGTTTCAAAAACAATTTACGTGTGATTTTGTATGACTATACAGCAAAAAAAAACAACACTAATAAACTATAATCAAAATAAAATTGTAGCAAAATTGATGACATTATGTACCTACCTACTCGTACGAGTAAGCACATTTTAATGTTCCGTCCAAAGTTCATTGAAACTGAAGAGTCAGGTATTAACGGTACTAAAGGTGTATTTTGCGAACCGAACCTTCTTTAAATGACTGTTTAGCATTTATTTTAAATTCTCTGATTAGCAATGTTATTTTTTATTAGTAAAAACTTTTATTAGATTGCTACCTAATACCATAATTTAGACATGTTTATGTTAATAACGATAATAACAAGGAGCTTCTCGTAATTTAAATAAATATATAGATGTGTATTCATTATTAAAAAAAGAACAAAAAGCTATGTCCAAAAAATTCTATTCTAAAACATTAAAAGGCAAATTTACACGTGTCAAAATCACACTTAGTCAAATAACCCGGCGTAGGTAACACTCGCCGCATTGCCGCGTTGAATTGCGATCGACAACCTTTGCAACAGGAATGACCCGGAACGGGAGTCATGCCTTGTCAGTCGCAAACGGCGCCCAACCTCCGCCAAGAATGTTCTGGCCTGTGAACACCAGCAACCCATCGTCTCCACCGCCAGAGAGACAAACAAATAATTGATAAACGCGGAGTATTTGTCCCGCTTTCTGAGCGCAGCCGCCTCGGCAGCGGCCCCTGCTGCCCCGATGGTGTGAGGCAGTGAAAGTGCTCACACAAGTGGCGTCCCACAACTGGCATTTACCCTTCTGCCATGGCACCAGGGCCTAGACATCTGGCCTTTTGCCATGGCACCAGGGCCTAGCCATCTGGCCTTTTGCCATCCGACCGGCTTAGGCCTGAGGGCTCCAGCATACATGGAACATTGGCTGAAACTAACGCCCTCCAGACAATGTCATTCAGAGCGTGGTGCCGAAAGAATCTGCCCGCGCATCGGCAGCAACTCATGCGTGGTGCCCGCAGCTCTCCATTGCACCTTGGCGCCGCAGATGCATTAATGAGGTTCGCACACATCGCCGCCCAGGCGGATAGCCACCGCCACCCGAATCGACTCGTCGTCAAGCAGAGTGCCCAAGTGTGGAGAGGGAAGCGCATGATGCCACACCCCAGACTCCGGCTTCGAAACTGCCTTCAGTCTAGCCTTGTCCACTCCTTGCGCAGTCTCCACAAGAGAATACAGTGCCCGTCTCACCCCTATGTCGGCCCACGAACGCTGGCGATCGGGTATTTCTGGCCTGCGCGCCATTTAGATCCGCCCACATCACACGCGTGAGGTATGGTTGCCTTGTCACCTTCCACGGGAAGTACTTATATCAGTCACAAGGTCCACAACCCCACCCGCCGATGCCAAGAAAACCGGAAGGCTTATATCCCGCGCACGCCGAATTCCCAATCCAATGCTCCGGATAGGGAGAGACGACTTATATTCTAATAAGTAATATAATAAAATTCCAATATTGTAATTGTTTTATGCTACTAATTCTTACCTACTACTAAATATTATGTACCTACACCGAACGAACGTCCCAATAATTAGGTGTATCTACGTATTTACAAATAACAACGGTTTTTTTTTTTTATATAATGTTATAACACACATTGTATCTCACGGTTCAGAGTGGAGCGCATCATAATATTAAGTTTATAATGTACTAGAGGAAAGTTAATAAGGAAGGATTAAAAGTAAATTAATAATGGCGCCCAAAGCCTCGACATTCGATATTCAAATTCCGGTCTCGCGCCGGGGTCGACGTCTTTGTAATTGAAGAAAAACAACTCGATTGTCTATGCTCGGATGTTTGTTCGAAAAGTTTTATTGCTAATTGTCGATCACACTTTACAATTGGGTACCTCCCAACTCGTACGTGGCGCGTGGATAGATTTTCTAGTTATCAAAAAAATATTTGCTACGGTATTTTTGACCAAAATCTCATCTTACATCAAGATGCAATATTTTGTCTTAAAAACCGAAAACATTTACTTTTTTTGGTTGACACCAATCAATTGGCTTTGGTATTTTAATTTACCTAAGGAGAAAAAAACTGCTCTTACTTATTTCACAGGGGCCACACTGAAAAGGAATATACATTTGTAGCGTTTGACAGGTTTATTGTACACACTGACTCAGTGATCCTGCGCCACTTTCTTGCAGCTTTCAGCTTGAACATGACGCAGATCCGCCTGCACGCTATCGCCCCAGCGATACCAGCGGGTCGAACACGTAACGCATTGTACGCGCGTCAGTTAGGTCTAAATGTCACTTTTTATATGGAAAATTGACAGTTAAAATGTACCGACGCGCGTTCGGAACGTTACTTGACTACCCCTCTTGGCCGCCGTACACACTGTTCACAAATCTTTATAAGAAATGTGTAGTCGAAAACCACAATTTGTCACAATAGCTAACTAATATTAATATTCATTGTGTGAAAATGGGTGGTGCAGTGGTACAGTAAGCCAAAAAAGTGGTCCGGTCCACCTTTCGACTCTAATATAAGGTTCAAAATTGGTTGTCATTTTCCCTGCTGACCACTTCGGGTATGTCGTTAACGACCGCGATTTGTATAATTCGACTAATTTTACAGCCCGCGATACAGCGGAACAGGTTGTTTGTGTTTAAACTGTGCCAATATCCCGTAAATTGTACAAGTATGAGGTTTACGCCTGCTTAATGACGATCTTAAAACACAATATTATATGTAAAGTGCGTGTGGGTGTCGTGTATTTAGGATTTTATGCCTTATTGGTGTATAATAAATAACATTTAAGTTTCAAATTAAGCCTTTTAATATGTTGTCACAAGTTAGAGCGGTTACTCACGGTACGTATGTAGTTAATACTAATATTATATTTAGGTACTATTCTGTGCTCACGGCGACTTTTGGAGCTCTTAGGTTTGAGGTTGTAATGTTTGGCATGTAACGTCTTACCATGTATGTATGTAAGCGTTTTGGTGTATACCTACCTACTTTTAGCTTAAATGTATTGATTTAGATACATAAATAAATTGAGAAAAATCCAACCTGAGTCAGAAAATAAATTAGAGAATAATCCATACTAACTATATAAAATTATAAATGCGAAAGTGTGTCTGTTTGTCTGTCTGTCCGTTTCCTCTTTCACGCTTAAACCGCTGAACCGATTTAGATGAAATTTGGTATAGAGGTAGTTTGAGCCCCGGGGAAGGACATAGGATACCATAGATTTTATCCCGGAAATCAATCCCTAAAGTTCACCCCTTCACGGGGGTGAAAGTTTGTAAGGAGCTACGATATAAACGAGTTCCAAGCGGACGGAGTCGCGGGCAGAAGCTAGTACAAAATAAAACTTGACAAAAGAAGTATCTTCAAAACACCTCGTAAGTAGTAGATTCTGAAATAAAAACAAGTTAAGGTGGTTCGATTGCCATACAAAACGTTATTTGACATTCGTAGGCTAACGGCGTGATATTTTAAGAAACTTATGTAACAAACTTTCATAAATTGGCTTCCCATTTGCGCCAAATTCCCCCTTTACTAGAATAAACTTGTATAAACTAGATTAATTTGAGAAAAATAGTTTTCCCAAAATATCACGTGACAAACCAATTTCTCAAATTAATCTAGTTTATACAAGTTTATTCTAGGAAAGGGGGAATTTGGCGCAAATGGGATGTCAATTGATGAAAGTTAGTAACATAAGTTTCTTAAAATATCACGCCGTTAGCCTGCGAATGTCAAATAACGCTTTGTATGGCAATCGAACCACCTTAAAGTTTATCAATTAGGTACATATTTAGTCTTACTGTATTGCTTTCACCAACTTAATTATAATTAAGTTATTGAAAAACAGAGCATTTCCCATCCCATCCCATCTCCACTCTGTAGCAGAATAACTTAGCCTGCGATAAATTTCTCCCAAGATAAGACCTTTTGAGGAAAGCCTAGAACGATCGAACTAGCCTACTGAGTACTCCCAGTTTTTCAATCACTTGAGTTGTTAGTTGTGCCAAGTCAATAAATTAACTTAATTACGCTTTAAATGGTATTTTAGCATGTTTATTGTAAATGGTCTAGTTGTTCGAGTAATAAATCTCGGTGCAATTATAATAAAAAGTGTTTTACGGCTGACTTCATTAGACTGCGAGTGATTGAAATGCTTATCGAGGAATTACGCTAGGAAAGTAAGTTACGCGTTTCTTTACGCCGTATGTACTAAATTTCCTTTTCTCTCTGGATTAACTGGTTAATTGAAATAATAAACTAATTTTAGACTAGAACCGAGATATTTAAGTCTCAAGTTTAAAAAAAAAAAACAATCAAAATATATCACCTATTTACTTACCGAAAGAAAGATACAACAATGAACATACAGAAATTACAGTGATATCCACACTAGGCAACGCCTGTATCGTGGGTTTCAAGCACAATAAGAATTGCCAGTGATGCGGATTTAGATTTAGGTACAACTATTTTTTGCTTACCACTTTTCAATTTGACATGTGGAAATTTTTGAGCACCTATTACAATTGTATAACAAAATATGTTTGTTTTGAATAGATCTATCATAATCTAAAACTGCCGCTCACCTAAAAAAATTACAACCCTTTTACCATGCCCTTTGTAATGTCTATTCGAACTGGGCACAATTACATATAACAGGGTAATGCCCTACGATTTTTTACCTATAATCACCCTAGGTATACCTAGTTGTCTATCTACAATCAACAAGAAGGGCATAGCTCATTTGTGTGTGCTCAGCTTATCCCTTTGGAGAATACAGTCGTTAGTTGCATGTATAAGTACTTCGATATTGTTTTTCACCCCCATAAAAGACCTTGCGCAAATTCCGTTAGTCGTTAGCCCGCGCGCGTGCGCAGAGGGCGACATGTGCCCGCGCAGGTGCGCGCCAACTGCTCGCGCCATTTTGTACACCCCTTTACATTGGGGTATTCCGCTGGGCGTATTCAAATGGCATCGGTTTTGTATTTGTGCTGCGTTCGTTCCGACAGGCCCGTCACAGACTTAGCTATAATATATGTTAACATACCGTAAGAAACCGAAATATATATAGTAAATATGCCCGAAATATACCAAATTATATAGTAATATACCGACTATTTATAGTAAGGTATCTTAAGATGCCTTGCTATAAGATATATATTAATATACCAACATATAATATATTATAGCTGTGTGTGTGGACTCTGTCAACTTGTACGCAAATATATCGTAATATATCGTAGGATGCCTTGTTATAAATATATATTTTGGTTTATTCATATACATATTATAGCTAAGTCTGTGACGGGCTTTAGACGACAGGCAAATAAGATAAGATAAGATAATTTATTACATGATAAGAAATTACTTTAATATTCTAGGGTTATGGAAAAGCAAAACACAAATACACAACAAACACAACAAATTATTCTTTAATAGACATGAGCAGGAGATACATTTTTCCTGGCAAAATATACCTAAGGCTGTAGCAATTCTCATAGTGTTTTGCATTTAACAAGCTTTTTAAATTACTTGCAATGAACCCCTTGCGGCAGTCCGCTGGATGCGGTTGGCGCAAGACCGGTCACTTTGGCACTCCTTGGGGGAGGTCTATGTCCAACAGTGGTCGTCTTTCGGCTGATATGATGATGATGATGATGATGAACCCCCTTGTGAATGTAACTTACTAAGTTGTAGGATACGATGAAGGTACCTACTATGCACTACTATAAAATATAGCCTGTGTTATGTTATGATCATACGATCTTAACATTACAGGGAGGCAAAGGAACTTGAATGTAAGAAGTGAGACACCGTATATTCAGGTTCTAAGAGAAACTCAAACAATAGTTCTCAAAGGTCAACAATCCAATTTAAATGTAAAGCTATCACGATTCCTTCACTGCATGTGCAAATAACTAATTCGATGGCAAACTGTTTAATTGTTCAATATTTGTTTCAGATAGCGAAATGGATGCGTAACTGGGTAAGTAGATAGACAAATAAAGATCTGATTACACTTGCGTCACCGTCACTGATCGACGATTCTGACGCGAGCAAATATTGGACATATACGAACGCGAGGCTATAGCTACGTCGCACTACAAAAAACTAAGTACATACATACATACATACACTTAGGAGCAATAGTGTCCCAATGTTAGTATCTCACCTATTATGTGAATACATAGATGCGAGTTAAGTTTTACTGTACCTAATGCTTATTGTGGAACTGTATTCGATTTAATTTGCTTCCAAACAGCCTGACAAGTAATCTCCATATAATAAAAAGTTTCTCAGATATTTTGAAAGAAAAACAGATAAATTTTCACTCTGTTCATATTTTTACCTAACTCTAATTTTGTAATAACTTCGAAACTATTCTTATGATTAAAACTAATGGCCACCCATTTGAAAGAGGATGAAATTCCCGATTTTATGAAGTAAGTATTCAAATTGTTTGTGTCACAAAGATTTTTCAAATGTGAAAAATAAAAAGTTTGAAATTTATCTGTTTTTCTTTCAAAATATCTAAGAAACTTTTTATTATTTGTAGATTACTTGTCAGGCTGTTTGGAAGCAAATTAAATTGAATACAGTTTCACAATAAGCATTACAGTAAAACTTAACCCGCATCTATGTATTCACATAATCTTATCTTCTAAATGAGGGCCCTTTCGGATGCACTTCGCGACCCAATGGAATTTTTTGTGCATTTGCCCTCTCCTATGCCTGCTCCATCATTTCCCCAAAACGGGTGATGCAGTTCACCGGGAGCACCTTGAATTCCTTTGGTTGCGGGGGTAACCGTTACCAAAGTGATTCATTCTTTGTCTGGCAAGGGCGTGATGGGCTCGCTCGTTCAATGATGAACTTATATTACCACTGGTTTTCGTCGGGTGTTAAAAAGGTTTAGCGTACATAATATAAAGCTGAAGATAGATATGTAAATGTGTATACGGACTTATTTATATTGAAATCTGTAAGTCAACGCAGCAAGTCATAGCATTGTTTTCGAAAATAAGTACACCGTATTTTATGCATTATGAATCTTGATGAGATTTATGACTATATCTCCCTCTGCACACTGTACCTACGTTATATGACGTGGGTACAAATTGCATGACTCGACTGAATCGCGACATAACGTAAATTATAGAAAGCTATATTGCAGATATAGAAAGTACTATCAAGTCTAATTTGTGCATCAAAGCGGTTTATTAGGAAATTACATTAGAATTGCACAGTTATGGAACATAATATACCTAGTCATATAAAAAACTATTTTTTTTCGAAATTTCATGCATTTGAATACAAGTTGCCCTCGACTCTGCTCGCAATTTACGTACTATATATAGCCCATAAAAAGGTGAACCGTGGGTGGAGAAAAACTAACCAAGGATATGTGGAATAACGAATCCACATCAATAGAGGGTCGGCAACGAGCTTGTGAGTGCCCTAGAGTGGGTAATCCATTTCACCATATTATGAGTATTACGACCTAATCCAAACGCTTATCTTATCTTACAATTCACGTCCTGACTTTGAAGATGCTCTGTACTCTGTAGCAGCATTACAACTTGGCGGGGCCCGTTCCGTGGAGCAACCAAGAGAAAGGCGCTTTAGGGTTGATGTAAATGTGACTCAAATTCCCAAAACCGAATTGAATGGATGATTCTGATCCGAGCATTAAACCCCTACACATATAAGAATTACAAGATAATACCTATTAGATTAGTTTGGCGCAGTATTTTTCAATCTTTAGGAGAGCACCTAACGGTATTAATCGTTGAACTTAAATACGTAGTGGTTGATACGCAAGTTATTAATCATTCAGATGCAGATGTTACTTAGCTATTTAATAATACCCAACCAACTTATTAATTGATTTGTATGCACCATCCGTGTACGTACGGCTACATTCCAATGCGTCTTCGCTCCTTATTTCAGAAATGGATCAACGCCCGATATTGTCGACTTGGAAATGTCTGAAGAGCTAATTGTATCAGTGTTGTGCTCGTAACAAAATCTTCCAATACAGATCACCTCGGGTAAATGTTTGTACAGCGAACAGCAACAACGGACAGAGCTGTGATAACTGTAGATCGTCCCCGACCAATTTGTACTACACAACTCAAACAAGTTGCGCTTTCCGGACAGTGTTTGCTTATCTCGTACCAATACAGCTCTCAATCGCGCTAGTTTCCTCCGATAGTGTTTGTCTTTCGAACTTTACTTAATAGTTAGCGCTTTTATCGCCTCGGGAAATACTTTGGCGTGTATAAAGTCGTTCCTTTCATGTGTTTATGGACGTCAATCTCGGGCGTATGGACGCGTAATGACAAGATTACTTCGCATTTACCCAATGTTTCATTCGCTTTCACTGAATCTTTGTATTGTTATTGTCTGATAGTTTTCTTCGACGCAACACGCGTATTTTCAATTGTAGTAACGACGCATTGTAAACGTTAATATATGTTAATAATTCTGTGCGCTGATTACATTAGACGTGATTAAACGTGGAGCCATTTTAATTAACTTCTAAGAATAAGTTTTTTATTTGCAGTCTCATTCGCTGTGACGTAATTTCTTCGATTACTAGTCCAATAGGACGAGATTTGATCTCTACAAACGGTGGTAATAAGAAATCGTGTTTGTCTAGAGCGTATCGATTGCGTTGAACTAAAAATAGACCGACTAAACGTGATATCGATGGCATTACCCATGGTAGCTATAACTTAAATATTGGAAGTGCTTCTATTCATAGTTATTTTGATTTGCACCTAACCTTTAGAACTATAGTTTGAACAAAGTATTAAGTTATCCTCTGGTTCTTTTTGAAAATATACAAGGATATTCTATTGAAATAGAATATCGAGTTATTTGCGTTGAAATGCATCAATTTAGCCTCTGTTCCTATTAAGGACCTATACAAACATGTAGGTATGCATTTCCATTGATCCTTTAGGCGCTGAAATGACCTTTAATTTCGAACTCGAGTTTAATTACCTGGCGATTTTAATTGTGTGCTATAATCCATTAAAATTAAAGGCGGTTTCTCATTGACGTGGCGCGTGGGAACGGGTGAGACAATGGGGAGAGCGAACAGGCGAGAAATCGTGAGACCCGTGGGACGCCGTTTCCCGCATCTGTGTAAATAGGAACCCAGGTCGATTGATGCCGGAGCCGAGCCGCGCATGGAGCATAATAAATATGATTAACATACTCGAAACTTCGAGGGGCTGTCAACGGCTTGTCGCCGTCCGTCATTATAGCAGCCTAGCGCAGATATATAGGTAGTTTTGCCTGCATCCCACGTACATTAAGCTGAGGCTGAGTGCTCGTAAAGTTGGCGCGGGTGTGAACGAACTCATTTAGGAGTCAAAATGGTCGGTCAAACTCGTGCTCTTCGCGTGTTTTAGCGCTTGTAGATATCGGCGCAGACGAGCTCGCACTTCGCGATCTGCAACAGCGGTCACGATGCCGGCTGCACGCACCTCACCTGAATAATGTCACTGTCAACTGTAACATCGAACTTGGCACGTATGCCTTAAAGTCATTAGCCCCTTGTTGGTTGTGCCGAAGTAAATTTTAATGTGTTCCCACGATTATAGAGCTATGTAGCTCGTAATCACCTCGGTTACACGGTCGTAATAGGTTAGGCGGCAGTTTGGCACAGCATTGAAATTCATAAAGAAACAGGTGAATGCTTAATGTTCGGTTGGCCGCGGTTTGAATGGTAAATCGAATTTAAATTGTCCGCTGCACTTCGGGTTCTCAGAGCAATAGGCAAATAGGGTTCTATAAAATATAGACCAGTCGAGGCTTCGCGGCTGTGACCGCGTTCACACGCTCGTACGAAGATTACAGCCGAGAGGTTTCGTGGGGAGTGATTGATCGTCCGAAGCGCGAACCGAGAATGAACGGATTATGCCTTTTGTCTATGGAGCGTCTAGTTTGTCTTTGCCCTTTTAGGATGTTGAAACGTACTTTGAAAGCGCAGCACCGTCAAATTTCAAAGTCATCCGTGTTGGTTCAACGCCCGTATTTACTTTGTTTTCGAATATTAGCTGCCTACGCGTTTTTTTAATGCATTTCATAGTAAACATTAGTACCGAACTCGGAATAATTAAGTCTTCATTATATACGGTTCTGCGCCTACGCGTAACACTTATTTGTAACAACATGACGTGGTCGGTACAAAAATAAACTAAATTACGATGTCCGCATGGCGATGGAAAAATTCTGTACCCGTAAGTAATGACAAAATGGTCTAGGCATGTTATTATGAGCTGTAATTACGTCCTGGGGCAATGATTTTCTATGATTTAGAAATACAAACGCATATCATTTATGTTCATGATTATGTATCATTTGCTTTTGGCTATGTATCAGTTTTTATCTTCATTTGTAGAAACATACTTAACGGTTTCATTGTATTAGTTAAGTGATATTAATACTGTGGTACATAATCTTAACCTATCATTACTTTAATGAGGCTTTGACACCTTTCTTGTCAATTGATACATTTACTGGCAAATATTTGGTAGCTCCTATACTTACATGCGAAAACACGTTTGTAGAGCGACGCGTCCACCTAGCGAGTTCCTGGAACTCAGTGTTAAAATTATTTAATTGAAGAATTAGACAAAATATAAATAACGATAAAAATATGGCATTAAACAGGTGATGATCATTAAGAGTGATACTGATAATCGTTATTGCTCGATTGTGTCGAGTTAGCCACGTGAGGTGGGTTAGAATAGCACCACCCCCTTTTTTCCCGTATAAGGTGTTGAACGATCGACTAGGAAAATAGGGTTGGAGTTGAGCGATGGGCTAATACTCGTAGGTAACCTATCACTGCAAATACTGCAATATCGCATATTGACCATCTGTAAACATCCTTTTACAACTACTAGAAATGCCACCGGAAATTAAATTTCCATATGCTCAGCCTACCCTATTGCGAATGCAGGCGTCAGTTTATAATATAATTCAAATACTCTTTATTGCACACAAACTTAAAAGTAGAGGTTAACAACGGGGATTATATGTAGATATGTATGTATAATTGATCTGTTATGAACACACGATCAAACACTGTTTCCAACAAAACACGATCATCATCAGTTCACGATTCGCATACTCCCATGCGGCGTGCGTGCGAATAACTGTCTCACGCATGGGAAACCGACAAGCTGGGTACCCATTCATGCCTAATTCGATCGATAGTAAAGACCCTGTTGAGACTTAATCGATTGAGCTAATGAAACATCGGCAATTATATCGATTCAGGTTAAGAATGTTTTCCCGTTTTGTGTTGGAATTCCTTGAGGTTAGACAGACGTTGGTAATACTTGGGTTATAGTGCTTCGTTTTACTCTGAAGATGCCGATCTGAAACTAATCATTATGAAGCTTATAGTTCCTAAAAAAGCCTAACTGCAAACTTTCATAAGCGGTACAAGCGAACGTGCTTAATCCTCTTGAAGTGTAATATTAAAGTAAACTCGGCCAGTAATAGAATGAGCCAGCCAATTCCAACGACTAATTTAACCGGTCCGCAGATAGCTCAATTTTCCCGACCGCATATCGATTTCTGAACGAGTAGTGGTTCAAAATTGGATGTTCCGTTCAGAAACGAGCGGTGCGACCGGCGGCGCGGGTCCGGGCGTGTTCCTTCGATTTCCGAACGGATGACGGCTTTCGTTTGCCAATGAGTCTATAATAGGTAACCGTATTTATCAGTGTACCTATGTGACAAGATACAAAGTGATACGATAATAAAGGAACTATTTTTCACTCTGAATCTGTCAACCATGGCACTGCTCCTAATAATGCTTATCATCAGTTCAGGGTCGGCAACCCGCATGCGAGTCCTATTAGGAAGTATTATTCTGCGGTTGGAATAGGCGTACTTTGACATATTAGGTAAATTATACTTATTACTTAAGTACAATTATTTAAATGATACATATGGCAAAACTATCATCAGTATCATCACCTTCATTCCTAAATCTATCGCCATTCATTAATAAAACACCGGTCAAGTACGAGTCTGACTCGCGCACCGAGGGTTCCGTACAAACTTTCATACACCATACCCGTCATGTCAGGACATTCATTCTTGAACAATCTTAAACAGCTCATAGTAGAAGTTACCGTTGCAAAGCGCCATCTGCATTTTGGTACTAACAACTTACAACCTATATAGTATGTTTGTTTATCAGCGATAGCTTTTTATCACGCATACCGTAAAACTACACAACTATAGTCCACTACCGCAACTATGGTCCAAAAGTAAACTCATTGTTTTCTATCAATACCGATTTTATAAGTTTTTATTTAAATTTGTATTACTATATTGCCTGTCTTTAAGTTCATCCATGAAAATAGTCCCACTTGAGCAAGTAATATGAGAATGGATTTGGACATAGTTGTGTAGTTTTACGGTACCGATTTTGATTATTTATTTTTTATTTGAAAGAAGGGACTTTTAAGATTATCTGATAGGAATTAGAAGATATAAAATTACACACGATTAATTAAGCGACGAACAATTTAATTAAAAAAATATTTTTGATAAAATAAAATAAAATAAGCTAGATAGAGATAAGTATTGTTTTACTTTTCCTGTATTATTTATGTAACTCTTAATCATATATTAATTATTTCAGAATTTTGGCTTGGTAAACTTTGGAGATAAGGGGGGGGGGGGGTGGTATTTTTTTCTACATTTTCCTTAATAAATCAAAATGTGACCACTACAGAAAAAAACGGTTTTAGAAAGTACGACTCAAGCCCTTTTATATGATACCCCACTTGATCCACTGAAAATAAAAATGTATATGTATTTCAATTTTTCATTTTCCATACACGTGTCTTAACCCTCTTAAGTCTTAACTAACAGTTGTTCCAAATTTCAAATCGATAGCTCAAGTAGTTCCTGAGATATTTAACGTTGTGACAGACGGACAGACGGACAGAGTCGCACCACCATAAGGGTTCCTTTTTTACCTTTTAGGTACGGAACTCTAAAAACCGGGTAGAGAAAATAGACAAGAAGTATATAGTAGTAGTCGTTACACTTCCAACAATAGTGTAGTGTCTCTTAAACCTATGTGTTATAGGAACGAAATGATGAATGAAATATCTACATCCGACTTTGTTTCTAGCAAACGAATTGCACAAGGCTTTCGGGGACAAAAGCCACTTTTTAATATAATATTTAAGACCAAGTGTCCCGGAATCGCAAGCTACGGCTTTTGCGGCCGTCATGCAGATAATTTCCGAGATTACGTCGCCCTTTGAATGACAAGACCGGTTTGAGACAATGTCACTCTTGCAGAGGTACGAGTATTACGCACTGAGGTAACTCTTGCGAGCATCATTTTGTAATACCTACAAGTCGCAAATTACTTTATTGTTCTTACCGAATGGTTATGTTTCTATACCATTGTCAATGCCAAGTTTCAGCTTTTTTTGTTTCATATATGCTTAAATAGGTAGAGGCGATAATAAGTACGTACCTACTCATTATTTTGGAATCCTCGTTTCAGTGCTAAGTGGACAGATATTTCAAAAACCGTTAATTCATTCACATTCCATACCACCTACATACATTTTTGTTAACAAAACCTATGAATTGAAATTTTAAAGGAATTAAGTAAAGCCTCAGCACATGGGCGATAGACACATAAGAATATAAACGTTGGCGTCCGCCCACAAGCTGCTGTCAAACCTGCCAATCGTTCTATAGTGGTAAAAAAATATCGATGTAGTGATGACCCGTGACCTTGCCTCACGTGTAGTGACGTGAAAACGACGATACTAACCATAAATCAGTGAGTTTTAGAGGAAAGTCTTACCCTGGGAGCTGGTAACACTTGTTAGAGGCGAGACTGATGGCGGGAAAGGTTATCTACAATGTCAAATTTGATGAGCTGTTTATCGAACTGTCATTTTTGTATTTTTTGCCTAGGTAATTTAATTAAATGCTTTTTATTACATGCATAACTTGAAATATGTACAGTGATGTTTTTTTTTAAATATCTTTCGTTGGTCAAAAAGTCCAAAAATCAGTAACTTAACTGATCGATTGGGATTTTAGTGTCATTTCCTCCAGTCTAGAAATATGGCTAGTAATGACCGGGTGCTTTTATTGATACGTAAATGCGTGGCCAACAGAGGTCTATTGCAGTTGGTTTGCAGCAGTTGGTTCGGCTGTAAAGCATTTAACTGGCTCAAATCCGCAATAAGCATAAAAAAAAATTACTTGTACAAATATTAAACTATAATTACATAATCTAATGCCAATGAGGCAATGACTAATAATTAACAGCAAATCATCGGGTAATTGCGAAATTACGAGCGGTTGTTATGGAAACAGTAAAACTTGGTGTAAAAATACTCGTTTTGCGTCCGGGAAGTGAGCCCGTTGGACCCGTATTACATCGGTGCCTGACAAAAGGTCGTATATCTATACAGGGTGTGGCCTATAATAGGAGCAAATATTCAAAGGGACACGCTTCATTAGAGCATTTGCAGTAACCCCTTGTGTCACACACATTGTTTTTTTTTGGATTCGGAGATATTTTGATCAAAAGTTATGACCTCGAAGTAATGTATCTTGGCACCACACCATCATAGAACAGCAGTCAATGCGGATGTTGAGGTAACATCATGTAACGAGTCATAATAGTTTTTTGTTTTCAAAAGATATTTTTGTGGTTTTTTAATTTTTATTAAAAAAAATTTAGTGTCTTTAATAAAGTGTTACTGATAGCACTCCAGAAGAGTAAAAAAATACAACAAAAATTATTTTGAAGAAAAAAAATTTTTTTTTTTCAAGTTTAACCGTGTGGAAATAATTGTTCACAAGCTTAAGGTAATCTGCCGTTTAATTTTTTGCTCCTATTACAGGCCACACCCTGTATATCATAGTGGTATACTGTTTTATGGCCAAGGACGGCAAATCATGGTTTGCAAGCGCAGTTTTATCAGTTAGGTACTAGCTTCAGCCCACGACTCCGACCGCGTGGAACTTACGTTTATATCGTAGCTCCATATAAACTTCCACTCCCCATTTCAAAAATAATGCCTGACTTGGCTCTACGAAACACCCTCAGAGCATAGAATACTAGAGAGAGGACAAGCCGCCGGCGGCCGTGTCGCAGCTGTATGCTCAATGGGCATACTCGGCCATACTGTGCACGCGTGCTGATCGCAGAGAATATTACGTTTTTTCCCAAAATGCCTGATATGATGCGCGTGTATTGTCCAATAAGCGCGTAGGTATACAAGTGTGTGTGTTTAAGATGTGTGCGTGCTTTGTCTTGTCAATTACTTGGGCGTTATGTGGGTTAATGTACTTGCGACAGGCATACTCAATACAAATCGGCCGGCATGTCCGATCTCCTTATATTCATACATCTGTGGAAACACCTCACCACATTTTACCGTGGAACAGTTTCGAGACTTGGCCTATTTTTTTAATGGAATGTTTTTATGGGATAGGTACTTTAAGGGCCAGTTAGCTAGACAGTTAGGATGGGATTTCGGTTGATATTTTTAATTATAACCCATGTTTTATTGAGCTGACTATGAAGTAATTCAACTTGTGGAGTTGTCCCCAAATTTTTTTGTTATTGAACAAGCGAGCGAAGCGAACGAAGTTCTCCGTTTCCGCTTGGACCATAATTCTTTCGTATGTCCGGATATCCAGATGTCCCGCTGTCTTTCGCTACAGGGCCTGCAGGACGCATTTCTCTACCGATTCTCGTGAAATTTTGTGAGCGGGTTCAGTAATTATACAGTTTTTAGGGTTCCGTACCCAAAGGGTAAAACGGGACCCTTAGTAATCTAAGACTCCGCTGTCCGTCTGTTTGTCTGTCTGTCTGTCACCAGGCTGTATCTCATGAACCGTGATAGTTAGACAGTTTAAATTTTCACAGATGATGTATTTCTGTTGCCGCTATAACAACAAATACAAAAAAACAGAGTCAAATAAATATTTAAAGGGCTCCCATACAACAAACGTGATTTTTTGCCGTTTTTTATAGATAATGGTAAGGAACCCGTCGTGCGCGAGTCCGACTCGCACTTGGCCGGTATTTTTTTTGTCGATTTTTTGTTTTTTTTACAGTAAGTCTCGCGTGGCGTGTTTACACAGCCACTAGTATTTAATTTAGTAAGCTCTAGTCAGTAACGTTGTTTCACGTATGCGATAATTTCTACTGTGATAATCGTTACGTTGATTGGTTTGCGTTCAAGTTGCGATCCTAATAGCTATGTCGCACGGCTGAAAGCCCATTCATTCCAGTGATTAAAATTAATGATACATACATAGGTACAAATTTATTATCTTAGGACCGGCGGTGGATGAGTTCGTTGGCAGCCCGCTAGACGCACAAACTAACGTTATAATTTCACATTCCAAATCAAACCTTAACATCCTGGCTTTAAAGTTGAATTTAGATGATCGGTTTAAAGAGATAGTAAGGACGTGGTAATATTTTCCTGCAATTATCGGCAACTAAGGCAGTTGGTATTCACGCAGACGGGACGGAAGCCACTGACGAAACCCGGGGGCGATGTGCAGTAATATCCTTTCTGGGATACTTGAGTAACGTGACGGGTTAACTGTTTAGGTACGGTCAGCCTAACCCGTGTAGACTCGGGCAAGAATAGGTCTACGGTCTCCCCCGCCTGTCGTAAAGGGGGTCAACGGGGTCGCCACGTCGCTAGTGATTTTTTGTGGCGGGGGCCACAGCACTCGGCCACCCCAGAGAAGGCGGCGAAGATGCCCAGAACGAGCAAGCAGGGGCAAAGCGCGAGGAGGATCTAGTGCATTCAACCTGAGATCCTAGAGTCCTCCGAATTACTTAGCGCGGATGGCGGTTGACGTGGAGTTTTTAGTGGGTAGAAATACCACATAACCCAGACCTCCCCCGAGAGCTGGGTACCTGGTTAGCAGGTTTTCTCCACGAAAAAAAAAATAATTGACGGTCAGCCTCACAACATCTTTGTACCGTGTCGCATATTAAATAAACTGCGATATGAAGTTGTCAAAGGAGTGAAAAAGGTACTTAGGAGTTCAGCAACTTGTAGGCCGACTGTACTAGTCTACGAAGTTTCTACCGTATAGTAACTATTCATACAACATTACGTATGTCTGTGTTTAAAATAGTTTAAATAGAATTTGTCAAAGTTCTTTATTCTTCAGTTTAGGATTTCATGCACGCTAAACATAGGTACCTCTCTGGAAAATGCTGGAAACTGGTTCTGAAAAATAAATTTCTGCCACGAGATGAACTGGCGTAGCGAGCTGTAATTTTATCAATTTATTATACCTGATTAAATATGAATTAGGCATTAAGAGTTCCAGTCAAGCTCGGCCGAATTTCACCTTCCCATACAAACGGAGTTTCGTTCTCATTTTAAAACTACGTGTTGGATTGTAACGAAACTTTGCATATACAATGAAATGAGGTACATATATCTATGTAGGTCTGTAATTAGTTTATATGGCTCTAGTTTATAAAACAAACGAAATACAGCAAAACAAGCTTTGTATGAGAAATTTTAATTCGCTGTATTTTTTTTACTATGTTATCTAAAGCTACATAAACTAATTACAGACCTGGATGGTACTTAACTTATTCTAAGTACAAAGTTTCAGAGCAAACTAGCTAGTTGTTTTAAAATGAGAGCGTAACTACGTTTGTATGGAGGACCGAGCTTGCCGGGGACTCTTACTTACATATTAATAGTAATAGTAGGTATCATCATCCTCCTAGCGTTTTTCTCGTTGTAGGGCACTACAAGATTTGGCGTAGGCACTAATTCTACGAAATTGACTGCCATCTGACCTTTCAACCCTGAAGGAAAACTAGACCTTATTGGGATTAGACCGGTTTCCTCACGATGTTTTCCTTTACCGAAAAGTCACTGTTTTGTCGAATGATATTTCGTATATGTATAGGTTTTTTGAAATACCCGGTGGCACGGGCCGGGGTAAAAAATAATCGAACGCAAATGTCAAAGTGACAGATAAGGACAAACGAATTTTAACGCCATTTTAGTTAAAACAGCTTGTAGTGCAGTCGCCATCATATACATAAGTACACTATAGGTGTTCAAAAATATCGGCACATGCACCCTAATGCTTTGAAAATAGAGGTGTGTTCCGATGTTTGTGACGTGCTTGTTTGCTCCGATGTATGTGATGGCGACTACGCTACGTTTATGAATTCGGCCGTATATATGTAACCGTCGTATGAACCCTAGGATCCCATATAAAGCTGCGATTTCGCCAGTACTATTCTACGGAACATTTCAAACATATAATGATATTTTTTGAAATTCGCTCCGTCATTATCGTAAGATAGCGACCGTGGTGACTCACGTCCGCGTTTTCGCATAACCGGTCGTTTGAACTTGGAACAAGAAAGAAACCATGTAACTATAAGTAATAGTCCTACACAATTTTCCAGTTATTAAAAAAAACTAACTGTCAAATGACACTTCGTTTTGACACTGTGTATATCTGGGTGTCTGTGTCTGGGTGTTTTTTTTTTTTCCTTTTCTCTAACTACTTTGGAGTTAAACTCCACTAAATTCGCAGACAATTCCCCTGGCGCGTCCCTTCCAGGCGCCAGGGGAATTGTCTGGGTGTGCTCTTAATCGAATGGACCGATTTTAATGCGGTCTTTTTGATCCGGAAACCGACGTCTTCGAGATGCGCTTCAACAAATCGATTCAGCTGGTTTTGAGATATTTAACTTTGAAATGGAAATAAATATTTGGGGTTTTGCAACTGTTATAAGTTGTCGATTATTAATTACCTACTGGATTATGGCCTGAAAAAGATAGACATAGCATTACGAACAACCTACCCGGGTTTCAACCAAGGCAAATAAGTTTAGCACACGCTCACACACACAATATACCTACAAACAAAATTGCACAAATCTCTTCAGGGCTGTTATTCGCTACGCGTTAATGCGGCTCACCCCGCCGGTCACCCGTTACGAAACTAGACCTCTACCTACGTTTAATTACTACGCATCGCGGTGTCAAGGTATAATTGTGGTGAGCTTAAGAGTGCTCTTCAAAAAAGCGCTCGCTCAGAATTCGGTATTTTGACACGCGTAGTGCGTTTGTGTGTGTAAATACTACTACCACCCACACAAACGTACCTAACCCCCACATGCACAGCGAGATCGCACCAGCCGCGGGTGCCGTCCCTTTCTAGCTATATGTAAGTGCGATCGGGATAGAACTAACCGCGGAGCTTGCCGATGCAAATAGCTGTATAGCGCACCGTTGGAATTCACTCCGTGACCGATATTGATACTTGCACTAAAAAGTGGTAAGTATTACTTCGCTAACATGATGTTCTAGAACATCATGTTAGCGAAGTTAGATAACTTGAATAAAGTAAGTATTTGATTTTTGAGCACAAGTTTTCTAGTTTCGTTTCGTTACAAAGTATATTTAGTTTCGTTTTTTTAGTATAAAATAAAATAACGAGTTTTAAAGTTGTCAGTAATAAGAATAATAATTTGTTTTACGGATATTAATAGTTTGCATGTTATCTGAGTCTTATTTAAATATAGTAATGTAATGAAATTATACAAGTAGACCCACTACTAGGAAATTACTGGGTACTTACGTATTCATTTCTTGAAGAAATTTTTTTTTGTTATGGACAGTAAAAAAAAACGGCCCTTCATAGAAATTGCTATGTCCGTTTCTTACCAAAGGAACTGAAAATTATAAATTATACAAACACAGCTTTTTATCTAGAATGCAATTAATTAATGCGTGATTTTATTCAAAAGCCTAAAACCTCAGATGATAAAAAGGAATAGATATGAAACGGGGGCTTGGCGCGTGTCGGTGCGACATGGCCAAATGGGCATGTCACTGCCCACCGCATGTTAGTCGCAATTTGCCGTGAATCTGAAATGTTATTCCACGTTTACTCAAAATGCCGAATTGTAGCGTGGTTACATGCAAAAATAGGAATGAAACTAAAACCTACATGAATGGTGGAGTCACGCACCACATTTGAGTATTAGTATTTTCACTTAAGTCAGTAAAAACTAATATTTTAATAAATAAACGCAACGCCGCATCATTTCTCGGGATCGAACTAACATATCGAACGAAAAAGCATATTTTTGTTCTATGCGTTGTACATTGATCGTTCAATACAGTAAACCACGGCGCAATGTATTAAACCACTATGGATATGGACGATGCTTGAATTTTTTAGTGGTACGGCCGCTGCTTGGCGTCGCAAACTAGAGTGGTGCCAAAGTGCAGTTACAATTTACGCGTAATCGATAAAATAGAAGTACGATATCATACTAGTTATTTTATTTCGACTACTTTCGCTGTTTTATTTTATTTAATTACTTGTTTTGGTTAGGTGCCTATCTTAAAGGTAACTAATAAGATTAAAAGGCACAAAATGTTTACGGTACCTACTAATAAGATTTTCACTAAGTTGCAGTATGAACGGTAAATAGACATATTAAAATTGTATATACAAGTATATAATTTAGTTGCAAATGGCTTCAGAACAACTTAAAATGTGATATTATTACCAATATTTTTTTTTAAATGAGTATTTTTTACTTTCATTTCAAATGTGATAATTGAAGAAGAAATCTCGGTTCCTTATTACAGTTTTCCAAAGAATCCGAATATAAAATAGGTTCAAAAAAAATGGATAGATGCTACTGGCAGAGGTCCTAACTGGTTTCCTGTACAGAGAAGAGTTAATGTGTTCGTAACATTTTCAAGAAAAATGTTTCCAACCACTTAATAAGAGCCGTACACTTTTCGAATATTTGACACCTCGCTTGCTTGAAACCTAGGTGTAAAATGTATGGTAACACATCTTCGCACATCTTTGGTGGATACTCGCCCTTAGCCTTAAATCTCGTAATATGAGTAATGGACATATTATTTCGCGCCAAAATGCGAGTCGGATCGGCCTGGTACCTACAGGTCAAAAATATCGATGTGACCAGAGTTTTAAATGTATGTGAACACGAACTTATAAAAAGCCGTTTATGTTACTCTGTAGGTATTCGTCAATATTTTTTACTTTTGCGATTTATGGTAAGTTAACAACACGTGTTATTTAAACTTGTAGCTAGAAGTTTAAATACCACCACATAAACTTACCATGTTGTTGAAGTTGTTACCCATCAATATCATAACATAATATTAATTTTAATATCAATGTCGATAAAACATAATTTTAACGTTTGTCGCCCCCCTAGTGTAGTGCGTTTAAGCCAATCACAGCCCTTGTTTGCATGTTGCCGTAGACTCACTGGCAACGCCCGAGTCTTTGTTTTTACACGGTTCAATGTGTGTGCCTGTGGGCGCTGCGGTGGGAGAAAACTGGGGACATCGGTTTTGGTTGAAATTAAGCAGTACGGCACTTCTCCCTTTTTTTATGTTCTGAGCCTAAAACCTATGTCACTTATTAGGATTCCGTACTCAAAGAGTAAAACGGGACCCTATTACTAAGACTCCGCTGTCCGTCTGTCTGTCCTTCTGTCACCAGGCTGTATCTCATGAACCGTGATAGATAGAGATTTTCATAGATGATGTATTTCTGTTGTCGCTATTTATAACAAAAAATACTAAAAAACAGAATACATCTTTTTTATTTTTATTTTAGTTTTTATTTGTTTCTTTTTCTTTTACAATCTTACACAAATCGACCTTGCCCCAAACTAAGCAAAGCTTGTACTATGGATACTAGACGACGATAAACATACTTATATAGATAAATAAATACTTAAATACATAGAAAACATCCATGACTCAGGAACAAATATTTGTGGTCATCACACAAATAAATGCCCTTACCGGGATTCGAACCCGGGACCTCCAGCTTCGTAGGCAGAGTCACTTCCAAGTTACTAACTAGGCTACAGGGGGCTCCTATACAACAAACGTGATTTTAGATATAGATATTTTGCCGTTTTTAGATATAGATAATGGTACGGAACCCTTCGTGCGCGAGTCCGACTCGCACTTGGCCGGTTTTTTTAACATTTATTTCGAAATAAAGAGTGATACTCGGAAATGTCGAAGGGAAGGTCAATCGTCGAATCCGACTCGGCTGGGCAGCATTCGGGAAGCTACGGCACATCTTTTCGTCCAATATTCCGCAGTGTCTCAAGACGAGAGTCTTTGACCAGTGTGTGTTGCCAGTGATGACATATGGCACGGAAACGTGGTCGCTTATTATAGGCCTCATAAGAAGGCTCAAAGTCACTCAAAGGGCAATGGAGAGGGCTATGCTGGGAGTTTCTCTGCGCGATCGCATCAGAAATGAGGCTATCCGCAGCAGAACCAAGGTAACCGATATATCCCTCCGAATTGTTAAACTTAAGTGGCAGTGGGCGGGGCACATTGCACGTAGAACCGATGGCCGTTGGGGTGGAAAGGTTCTTGAGGGCAACCACGTACCGGAAGGCGCAGCGTGGGTAGGCCCCCCGCAAGGTGGGCTGATGACCTGGTAAAGGTCGCGGGAGTCTGCTGGATGCGGGTGGCGCAGGAACGGCCATTGTGGCACTCTTTGGGGGAGGCCTATGTCCAGCAGTGGACGTCTTTCGGCTGATATGATGATGATGATGATGATGACTCGGAAATGTAATAAAACCACGTAAAAATCTCCCTTTTCAGTGTAAACCCCCGGTGTGTGTTATTATTATATATAAACAAAAATAATAACTAAATGTAAGGTAGGATCGTGCTGTACTTAACAAACGCCATATAAGCTTGTTTTTTTAAAAGTTTTTTATTCATCTTGTTATTTTCAATAACCCTGCATATTATGTCGCTGGTTCGTGGGTACTTGTACAGACAAATCACACAAACCCAAACAAGATAGGTCTATCTATTTTTGTTTAGGAGTTCCCATGACCACCTTCCATCATCAGATCCTGGAAATCATCCATCACCAAAGTGTTTACCAAGACAAAACAGATGAGCCCAAACTAGATGGGTTTATCTAGTTTAGTTTAGGAGTTCCATGACCACCTTCCAGCTCCATCATCAGACTCTGGAAATCATCCAGCATCCAAGTCTTGCCGTGCCATGACCAAATAAATGAGCCAAAATTCGATGGCTTTATTTTGTTGAGTTTAGGAGTTGCTATGGCCACCTTCCGACTCCATCATCAGACCAGCTCTATGATATTATGGCATTGTCACCGAAGATACTTAATATAAGAAGATAATTGTACCTAATTTGAAGATTTCGCCCAAACTAACATACATACATACATACTAACTAATCATAATGGCCGTTGGGGCGGGGAGGTTCTCGAGAGGCGACTACGTACCGGAAACTGCAGCGGACCCTCCACAAGGTGGACTGATAGTAACAAGTAAATAAATTAAATCTATCAAGTATCACGATCACTCGTACAATAATAATTGACTATAGAACGCGTAGTTTAGACAAAAGGATCCAACCCACAAGACATCACCATTGAAATGTATGACTTTTGTTTTAGGTAGAAGGTTCAATTTTAAATGTTACGTATACTGTGGGTTTGAGCCTTTTCGCTACACTACGTCTTATCTGGCAGCTATGCAATTCATAACTTGTCTCGATTAGCCTCACGAATGTATCCCCAGTATAGTTTGACCCCGGGGTTGGTAACAACTATGCCTAGTCGGAGATCAAAATAATATTATTTTATCTGAAGAGTCGCCGGTTAGCTTCGTGAATAGCCACAAATAAACACAGTACACGTCTGTCTCGGAGGGCTATTCAGCCGGTACTGAGATATATTCCCGCGCGACGGTAAATTTATACTAGTTTTGAATAATTATTTATAAATATAAATTCTGACTAAAGTTATATTTTTTGGACTGGATCTTGTTGGTACAAGCATGAACTTTAATGTTGTGTAAGATTCAATACACAAATAATTCAACAATAATGAGAAAATCCTTGAGTTTTCAGTAAGATTTTGTTGACAAATATGGTGTAATTGAGAACAGTTTACATATATATACGTGCAGAATAAGGAAAATTCGAGGCGGCTAGGAGCAATGGCAACATATTACGCTAGTGAAAATAGAATAAAACAAGTAGGTTCTCATATAACATCATGGAGTATTAGGGGCTCAAACTTATGACTCTGCGCTCTCTTCAGAAAACTACTGTCGGTAATCGGGTATTTTCGGTTAAAGTATTCAGTAATTCGTAAATTGGAGGCGGCTAGGACCAATATGAGGAGTTTACCTATGCAAATAAGTAATCAGGATCTAGAAAAAGCTCTCCGTTTCTTAGAATTACAACGTCAAAAATCCGTCATTCTCGCTTATTCCTGACCAAAAAACGAGCGCCCTCTTAAACCAAGTAGCAGAATAAGGGGGCAGCACGTGTCGCGATGCTGTCAAGATCACCCTATTTCGAGTTATGTGCAGTATAATTTGTTTATGTGTGCGTAAGCGTGTGCTAAACTTATTTGGCTTGGTTGAAAACCGGCTTCAATAGGTTTTGCGGTCAGTAGTAAATTTGACAAGAACTGTCAAATTCATAATTGACCGCCACCGCAGGCCGCGTCATTGTGATTCAGGCTTAATAGTGTATTTGTATTTTTATCGGCATTTATTCTTATTATTGCAAAAACTCGGGCCAACGAAAAAATACCTAATAGTGAAAGTAAGTCAAGTTTTCCCATCTTGATTAACCCCCGGTTTTACTAAAGTCCGTTAGACCTAAGCAATGTCAAAAATATACCTACTGAATTAGGTACTAAAATTTGATCTGACATTCGGTCTAACGCATCTTTATAAAACCGGACCCAAATGTAATTAAATTAGTAAGTAAGTATTTTGAAAGTACTTATTCTCTCTTAATAAGTGATAAAAGTATGTAGTAATAAATATATTTCTAAACACAAAGGTAAAGCTGTATAAATGTGTGTAAATACAAATATCCCAATAATACAAGTATAAATTATAATTGTCACAGCTGTCAAAGAATCGCTAACAATTCTATTACCTATCAGCACTAATCGATCGTTATTACCCTATTAACATCGGAACCCGTAGAGCCGCATCGGAACAACAATCGGTACGGAATCGATACAATAAATCTTTTCGAATCATTATGTCATCGCATAGTGTCGGGGGCGTTGCCACTAGTGCTGTATGAATATTCAAACCAGTTGTAGAACTAGTATGTGGACTTGTGTATAATCTGTGTCGGTAGTATAGCCGCTTCCAAGCGATCTCGAGTGCCTGTAGGCTGTAAACATTCGTGGGGCTGAACAGTGAACAAGTTGTCTGATGTTTTGTTATTGAAGCTTGTATAAGGCAGTGTTTTGTCGTAGTTACCTATTATTTTCCTTAATATTTTTTTAAAGTGCTAATGCTTTCCTACATACCTAAGGTTTTAGCATATAAAAACATATCATTGAGCATTGCTAGCTATACCTTACAGCATTGTTAAATTTAGCGCCTCAATTTAGAATAGAAATTATAATATTTTGCGGCCTCAAATATGGCACAGTACTACAAAATACCTACAGCTCTTTTTCCTAGTTGGTCTAAATTTCATTTGCTAATATATTCTAGTCTATGAATAAGTAATAAAGAGTCGGTGATATTTTTCAATCAGGTCCGATAAGTCTCATAACTATCGACTTAGTGAACACATAAATCCATGTTATTCAAGGAGAGCTACTGCAGAATACTTGAATAATTGAATTTAGATTGGATTATGAGCCTTTAACTTGGTACTACTAATATATCACGGTTAAACTCACTTATTAAATGTCACTATGGGCGACATGTTTCGAACTGTTCGGGAGTTCTTCTTGAGGATGAGTGGCGGTCGGAACGCACGCGGGTAGTGCTTCAAGCGACACTGCCGCGAAAACACGTCTCGTATGTAGTTACTTATCGTAACCTTACGATAAGTAACTACATAAATATACGAGATCGAATAAACGCGCTTCGAATAGATTTCGATCTCGCTTCGGTATTCTTCGATTCGACCCGTCAAACTTGTAAATCACACTGCCGTTGTACTACGAAACCAACTGCAAAACGTTAGGCACTTTGCGTTTAGTTTTCGATGCGTAATGCGTTCGATTCGTACTACCAATCGGTAGTGTGAGACATTTCAAATCGAAGAATACCGTCGCGACTGTAGTTTACTATTTCACTTGCAAAATGGCCCGTGATATCGTATTATTCCGTCAAGTGTTACCGTAGATCCGATCGAAATTTATCTCAAATTAAAGAACTTATAAAAATAAGGGTTTTGAATTGACAACATATATCCGCAAAATTCGGATTGTCGCGTATTTCGTATTTAAAAATGCAAATAAATGGCCTCCGCGCCGCCATATTGTATCGACAGTCGACACTGTCGACGTCGCGATGCGCGTATTCTGTAATGTCATAACCGACAAACATTTAAATTAAAACGATAAATGCTAGTGATATAAGGTTGAATATTGGAAAATCGATTAAACTATACGAACGAACGTGAAGTCGATCGCGAGTTAAGTAATATATAAGTGACTCACGTTACAGTTTGGATTTTTAGTTCTATGAGTGACCAGGGGCGGTGTATGGACTTTTCATACTAGATCTTAACGATAGGCGGTAGCGTCGGTAGTAAACGCGACTCACTTCAATCCCACGCTAAGGGTGCTGATTAATACGAGATTTTAACTGTGTTATTAGTAGTATTGTTTTAAACATATCTTACGATACTATATAAATTCGACTTTATCTTGGTATTGTACTCGCAATTAGAGCCTCACGGACATCTGTTTACTAATAGCAGATGATCCCCTATAACATTTATTTAATACCACGTCGGTGTCAAACAAGCGCACGACCCGGTGTTACAATGTGAAATCGAAAAAGCTAATTATTACTAGTCGAACAAAGATAACATTGTACCTATATTTTAAGGCAGAAAAACCACTTGCGTAGATGAATTGGGTTTATAGTATTACAGTGGGGTACATACAAGTTTTAGTTAAAAACACCTTTTAAGACGTGTATCTAGTAGTGTACAATACGTTTGTAATCGTAAAATTTTAATTTGATTTGAAATGTAAAGCTTCGTTTAAAGAGGTATTCACAAAGTTAACAACTGGTGTATTGGTAGAAAATCTTGTGACAAAAGTGCCAAGAGTCTTGGCCTGTGACCTATTCTGTCCTAATAAATTCAGTGCGTAGTGTGCGTACTACAATTATTATCAACATGTATACAGAACCATAGTAAAATTCAACGCAATAAAAATATGTAAGTCAAGCAGCTGGCATAAAGCAGTAAATAGACAAGTACCTAACTGACCAGTGGCACAGCACAGCTCGCAATTCCTCGCGCGTAGGCCGGCGGCGCGGGCGCAGGTGGCGGGAATTAATTAGGAAGCCCAGGCGCCGCCCACCCGGCATGTACCCCTCGGGAGGCTCACGGATGTAGCGGTACCAACCGACAAGATTTTCTATCGATATTAAAAAAAATGCTGTCGCCAGGGCCAGGACTCTTGACTGCGGTTTTCACCGAACAAAACACGTACGGTAAAAATCTTCTTTTTACTATGGCTAACGGCCAGTACGGGCGACTTTGACAGATAAGGTTTTTGATCTTGCATTCCACGGAAAAGTCCACCGTTGTCCCGTACGAACATGAATTTTCAGAAAATTGGTAAGTCTTGGAGTTTCTTTTTCTGCGACAATAGAGTCAAATTATGGTCAGAATTATAATATTCCAATTAAAATTGCAAAGACAACTCTATAGACAGAAATATGTTACACGCGTTTGTACGGGACAGCTCGTGGGATGCCCAACATTTTACACATCCCGAATCCCATTGTTACCGAATTGTCTATTCTGAATAACAACGTAGAACTAAAATTTTGCAAAACGATCTGATGTTTTGACGATTACCTCCTACATTCCATTTTACAGACATATCTCTACTACTTATATTAGTGCAGCTGAGATGGTAACCAAAAATATATTGTAAGATAAAAAGCAAGGAATTTAGAGGTACATTTTGAACCTTCTGTAATCCTACAAATATCATAAATGCGAAAGTTTAGATGTTTTGATGTTTGTTACTTAATCACGCTTAAACGGCTCAACCGATTTGGATGAAATTCTGCATGAAAATAGTTTATAGCCTGGATCCACGCAGACGAAGTCGCGGGCGGAAGCTAGTAATATATAAAAAAATCTTATCCTAGTTACTTTTCCACTTTGTTCAAGGTCTATAGCTCGTTCTCTATAGATATTGGTACGTATGTGGCCACGTCAAGTCAGTTACTCTTCTACCGGGTGGCTCCCTACTTCCCTGCTATTCTGTAACTTGTTTTAAGCTCACCTCAACGCTCACCCACAAATATATATCTTGACACCGCGATGCGTAGTAACTAAGCATAGGTAGAGGTCTAGTCTCGATAGGCATGACGCGTGGGGTGAGGCGCATAAGCGTGTAGCAAATAACATCCTTGCTGATGGTCTTGTGTGATGATGCACGGAGAAAACGAAGCGTTAGCCGAGTACCGAATTGGCTCGGTTAAGAAAAAAAATGGTTAGGTACATACAACCAAAATAAATTTAATACGCGCAGCAAAGCTTTAGCTAATGGTAAACGAGCAAATACTGCTAAGCGTCCTCGGCTGTTTTAACACAATACTTATTTATTTCTAGCCGTTTCGTTTTCTGCGTGTGTGGAAAAGCCACATTTGCTATCTAATATATAACCTCCATCAAAGATGTTTATATGAGGAAACAACACGTTTATCTATAATCGTAACTTATAACGTTAATGGTACGTTTAAAGTACTTTAAACTTGACATGTTCCCCGGCGCGGGTTAGCATTACTCGTAGTTGTACAGGAACTTCTAAACCAGCCAACTAGCAGATTCTCGCGCACAATTTCATTGCGATATGATATGATTGATACAGCGTAAACGTATGATGATGTACCGAATATCGACGACGCGCTGTCTGTTTAAACTTCATACTTGTTATAGTGTGAACGGTACGAGTATCACAGTGAGACTCTCACACCATTATGAATATTATGGTATACCTAGTGTGTACCTATCCGTTCCGTTTTCAATCTGAAAAGAACCGCTATCCCATCTGTCTTTGGCAAAAGTAGAGGACCCTTGCATATCGCTTTTGTTTCTTGTCACTGCCATTCTGATTTTTAAAGTCAGAGTGATGAATAGGGGTGTAGACACCAAATAAAATAACCAATAGGTAACATTATGAATGGTCTCGAAAAAGGATTTAAAATATTGTCAAATGCAGAAAAAGGTAAAGAAGGGGATTAAATAATCACAAAGTTACGAGTGTTCAAAGTTTTAAGAGGGGGTGTATTCTGTCCCTTTTCCGTAAAACACAACTTCATAGGAAAGGATTATTATTTGCTAAGACGTTCGTGGATCCTGACGTCACGATCCCCTAGCGTTTTCTCTCTCTAACAAGCAAATAAATTAAAACGGTTCTAGCTTCGTATTTTTTTGAGATATCTGAATGGGATTTTCGTCACTAGGCATATTTTTTGCCTTCTTTCTTTTGGAGTAATAATACATTTTGAGTCTACATTCGTATTGATGATGACCACCACCGCAGGCCAGGCCAGTGTGATGCAGGCTTAAGAGATACCGGCGACTTTGAATATCGAATTGGGGTCAAAATTCACAAAAACAAATTGAAAATCGACTCGACAAATAATAATTATTATTATTCCATTTTTGAAATATGCGTCCGATCACCGGCGCGTAGGCTGCGCAGGTGGCAGAAATTAATTAGAGCCGAGCCAGCGCTGCCCACCCGCGCCCGCGCCGCTCGGACTACCGAATACGTAATCCAGTTAGGCGTGCGTGAAGTTTGCGAGGGACGCTGTCGGCTATTCATCTCTTCCAGTTACCTTGCTGCATAACCATAAAACCGTTTTACTTACTTTTGACCTGGTGTAAGAACGGGTTAAAATGAACTCTCCCTTATCCAGTTAACTAGATGTGAAGTTTGCGAGGTCCATCTCTTCCAGTTACCTTGGTGCATAAATAGTTTAACAGTGTTGTGAACACTTTTGACCTGATGTGAGTACCGGTTAAAGGGAACTCTTTCTTATCCAGTTAGGTGTAAACTTTGATTCAATTTACTATGGTGTATAAAAATAAAACAGGGTTGGGAAATACTTTTGACCTGATGTGAGTATGGGTAAAGATAACTCTCCCTTAAGGATGACTCACGCTAGAACGGGCCGTGTCCGGCCCGGGCCGTTTTCTAAGAAAGGCCCGTTCTAGCGTGAGTCATCCTTTATTCGATTACTCCAGAAATACCTTGCTTGCTTTACAGCAAGATGTCAAGCTCTACAATCGATATGCACCAATATCAATAAAGATTTTTCTCTGAATATTCGATTTTAATGGTAACTTTGCGATGCAACTGATTTAAAGCTACCAGTCTAATATGAAATGTTAGAACATCCGATTAAATCTGATATTGATGCTGTTGATGGGTATACTTTTGGACGTGTTTTGGGAAGCGACTTTGTGACATCTATAATTATGCTATGATATCTTATGTCCTTCGTAAGTTACAACTTTTGTTACCCAGTATTGTCTATGCATAACATTCACACCGCCAATCAGAATATATCGACTACGAAGTCGGTCTGTCAGTTTTTGTGCATATAAATGACTCGGAATAACAACTCACCAAACAATGTGTCGATAAAAAGTGTCAGTAAAAAACATGAAGACGGGAGTACTAAGTATGTGTCGAAATTTACGCGTTGGAATTAAAACGCTACACGAATTCTGAACGGGTAACATGATAAAAAAAATATATACGTGTTCATTCGCTTGCTTTGCTTGGTTTGACTCCATTTTGATCTGTTCAAAAGTGATCTTGCTAGTAAATATACCTGTGGTATAGACGGTGTAGGTACCGTTATAACAAAAAAAAACCTTCCGTGTGGTTGGTAGGGTTAGAATAACATCCCATCACTCCCTCTCAAATAGTGTTGTTTATGTATTTTTTTATTACTTGTATCCTACAGTTGCTATTAGGAATGGCACTGATAATTAAATTCATGTGTTCTGCGCACCCCTTTTAGGGAATACAGGCGTGAGTTTTACGCGTAGCAAAATGGTTGATGGGACAATTAACAAAACAAAGTTTGTCTGGACCAAATGTACAAGTTTTTGGAGTTTGGTAGGCAAGACTAGGATGATGTGTAGTAAAGTTCTTAGATGATGTGACGATAAGCCAAGTTTGCAATATTTTTCACTGTTCAGAGTAATTTCAATGACCGCAGAATGTGCCCAAGGTAAAAGCATAAATCCTATATACAATCTGGAATCGCTAGCAGCACCCATTGCAAAATACCATCTTGTTAGGGAGAATTTGAATAGACGATTTCCGCAAACACGACCATTTGCGTTACTTAAGCGTAGACCTTATAGGTTAAATTTTACTCGTGATCATGATAATAATGTAGTTGAATAGCTCACATTTAATTACCGTTCCTGCCAACTGGCCTGGTAAAACCATACATAATAAATAAAATCAGTTCGAAAAGCTGACTCCGTGTATGTCAAAAGAGGTGTGTAACTCGATATATAAGCAATAAAGACATCAGGATTTAAATGAAGAACTCTCCCTCGCGTATGAATAGGCGATAATTCTAATTTCAAACGCGAATCGCGTACGCGCACCCACCCGCGGCGCGAATTCGCCGCCAGTTTATTGCCTACTTCGGGTATAACTTAAGAGCGTAGTCGGTCTGCGACAAAATTGAGAAATAGGTATTTGTACAAACTATTGCCGTCGCGTTGCGCCCAAGCGACCGCGTGCGATGCGCGATAGGGACAACCGCAGCTCAGACCGATTTTCACTACAAAATCTTGACAAGATCGATGCTTTGTATTCCCCTGTTTTCTCCGCCAAACCTGCGCCGATTCAATTATGTTTGGTGTTGAAATTTAGAGGAAGAGTAGATCTATGTTTCTATTATTTTGTTTTAACGTAAACACTTTTCATATTTGTCTGGTAGTCATCTGAATATGACAATAAAAATGGGGCATTTTTTAGGTTTTCGAAAATTCGTATCTGTTTTGGTAATTATTTTTTGGGAAAAAGTAAATGACAGGGGCATACATACAGTACACCTAGATTTTATAAAAAAAAACGAGTCCTCTAGAGGGATAAACCAGGAAGGAAATAGGGGAATACGTTTGTATGGAAAAATGCTGCTAGGATACCCTCTTAACTGGCATATCGGGAAGCGGGGTTGATTACGTGGGTACTTTACCGTCGTGACAACCATTGTCGTGGACAGTTCATTCGTAATGAGATTCATGGGCCCGAGCCCGCGTTGACACACAAATACTCACGAAATCCAACTCACTAATAGCTAAATTAATAACCGTCACACTCGATACGATATATGAGTGATCGCGACTATTGCTTGTAGATAAATAAAGTCTTATATCAGATACTTCCCGAGATTTATCGCCGTTCGCTTAACGATAAGCTATCTGAAACGTTTATTTATTACCGCCTAGGATCTATTTATAACGATCAGAGACAACTCGCCTCGGACAATGCAAATTCGCACTTAGTTATTGCTATTCAATTGACTTACAATTTTCTTTTCCCACCGCTCGTTAGTCTGTTACGGCGAGTTGGTCGCGTTTGCGTTTGGGTTGTGTTTTAGTACTAACCGTACCCGTGTTAGAAACGCAAACGCGCGCGTTCGCGGTAAGGACTCGTGCGGTGGGTTCGTGAGTCGCTCTTCGTAAGCAGAGCATTAAATCTCAGCATGACTGGGGCTTGCGAAACCAACTCGGCTCGTTGGGAGCGAGGAGCTAATCTGCTGGGAATGGCCGGTCGAGTTCCCATGGAATCGATTTAAATTGCTTTAATCAACATTGTGTTTAATTTGGATTTAGTGCCGGGTGTCGATAGCTTTAAACTGAGAGTCATTCGATTTGTAATTGCATAAGCGTTTTAATGGTTTCTCACATTTCTTACATTTCCGCCAGTTAAGCATTACTGTTTATTTTATTATTTATGGTCGAAAGCATTTAATTTAAATTTTAATTAGTCGATAACAATATCCGAGAAGAAATTATGTGTGCACTTAGAAATTGCTGTTAACTTCACCTGAGCATAACAAATAGCTACCATTTATCACAGTCATAGGTATATTTATTCGTTTCTAGTCTGGAAAAATGTGCTGTGTATTCACAGTACAGTTAGACATGCTTCATATAGGTAGCTACATACTTTCTTTACCAATCATTATCGACTATCTAATCGATTGCTTGAAACCGTAACCGCATTCCATATTGTTTTTATTCATATCTATTATCTTATACATTCCACAAGAAAAACTCCATCAATTTGCATGCATTTCTCAGATCTCGATTGAGGAACTGGGCGTGTTATTAAATAAACATTGAATCGGTAGCCGACCAATTACTGCCGAGATGGGGCGATAGCTGTTTTACTTTAGCATTTACTTCTAGAACATTCGTGGGACCGTGGCTACGAGTAGTTGCCTGTGATTATGATAGTGCCTTTAGGCTATTCAAAAAGCCAAGAATCAGAACGAGCTACCGAATACTGTAATAAACATCGAAACAATTAAGTAGCATAAAGGTTATGGCCTGCACCCATCTATTGCCGTTTCGCTTTACTGACGATTAACAATGCTGTGAAATAATGTTTAGAAGTTGTTATTAGTGTAAAGTAAACTTATGTAGGATCGAACGCGTACTTAGGTACTGTTACGCCACTTATCACAATTCAAGAGAGAAAATTGGATTATCGCAAAGGCAGTGCCTTTACTGATAGTTCTTTCGGTGATTTAAGTTTACCATGAGGCCGGATATGGTCATATTATTAACGAGGTATACAACTGACTGAGTTTTATACTATCACTACACATTATAAAACAAAGTCGCTTCCCGCTGTCTGTCTGTACCTATGTATGCTTAGATCTTTAAAACTATACGCAACGGATTTTGATGCGGCTTTTTTAAATAGATAGTGATTCAAGAGGAAGGTTTATATGTATAATACATTTATATTTAATATCAGCATTGCACCCGTGCGAAGCCGGGGCGGGTCGCTAGTAATATTATGAAGAGGCAAGTCTGTGAGATTATCGCTTCTTAAGTATGTATGAAAGGGATACTCTCCGTAGTCACTTATCCGATTTCTAAAATTCTTTCAACAGTAGGTATATAGAAGTTACTTTCTGGATGGAAATATGCTCCCGTGGATATGCTTGCGTTCTTTAATTACAATACGCGGGCGGAACCGCGCAGGCAGCCTGATGATCGATAAATCGATAATCAAAGCATTGAGAAATAGGCAGTTAATCAAATCTACAGCAGCTTCTCCAGCAGGTGGTTGCTAATCTGATGGATTCTTCAATATGTTTTTTAGTTGCGTGCCTGTACGTTAGATGAAATCTCCAGATATCCTGGAAGCTGGCATCTGTTTCATATCTCTAGACGCTGTTAAGTTTTTTTTATAGCTTTTTCTGTAGCCTCTAACTGAGATTGCGTGAAAGTTAACGCTTTCTTGAGCCTTAAAATCAAACGCGTATTTTTGGTGTCACAACAGATGAACTTTGATCGGCATTTCCTCCATGACACGAGGTTTTTAGGAATTCTTTACCAATTATAATGTCAATAAAAACACTTTACAAATATTTACAAGTACACATTCACAGAGCAATATATTAATTACCATGTAAATGAATCTGCCATTAACACCTGTTTCATTTTAATTAAGCCATGTAGTTAGCTTTAATATTGCCACGCTATTCAACAAAGTATTAAGCGACTGTGATGGTCGCGACCATCCGCCATTTTGTCCAGGTGGAATGGAATAAAATGGGTGTATCTGAATCTACGTCGGGCGGTAATAGAAACACATAACGTACGAGGCTCGGCTTTCATTAATTTTAATTGCCAGTATGCGCGTGCGGCGGTCTTAATGCAGTTAATGGCCGCGGCTAGAGCTGCGCCTGCTTTTATCGGTAAGTATTTCTTTAGTCGATAACTTTTCAGGATCTATTTTGTATTGCTGCTGGAAAGGCCATAGGTGAATATTGAAGAGGAATTAGAGAATGATACCTTTTCATTTAGATTATCAGCCGCAAGATACAAGGAACGATCTTTTAAAATATAGTTCTCCCCAATTCGAAGTCATTTTCTAATGAATACTTATGTAAAAAAATGTGAATAACTTTGTCTGTCTTGTCTGTTTTTTACCTTATTACCTACGATTAAACCGCTTAAATAATATACTTAGATGAAATTTTGCATAGAGATAGACATCGCCGATCTAGGACTACTTTTTTTCCTGAAATGCGGGGTGTTAGTTTGTATGGGACAGCGACTACCGAGTACCAAGCGGATGCAAAATTAAGGCAAAAACTAGATTAATATCTGACAAATTGAATTAACATAAACGATGTAATGTGTTATTTTCAGGAATGATTCTCACATTGTATATTGCAGGTTAATTTCTATAGAGCGTGTTGGACACTTGATATGTTTCTGAACTAGGCAGGAACTAGAATCTTCGAAACCGATTATCGAGTAATACCCCACGGTTGTCCCACCTCTATCGCTAACTGAGTTGTCGGCTCTAGTCAACCTGGCGTCACGTGCTCATTTATAAATGAAAACTATGTACGCAGAATGGTCTTCTCGAACCCATTGATGTATGACCTTTTGTGTACTGCTAATAATTTAAGCTATATTTGTACATTTATCTTGATAACTCTAATTGGTACCGTTGTCACCCTTTTATTCTATAGCTTTGGTTGGGTTAAGAGGATATTAATGTATGACAACATCTAAGAGGGTCTTAGCATTTGATTTTAATCTGGTTTTCCCTTATATTGCACCACTTCATTAATGACTACCGTCAACTGCTTATGTAGTATGTAGCCTAACTTTGCCTACCTTAACAAAAAACAGGTATAAGTTTTTTTTTTCCAATTTTTTTTTTGTTTTTTTTTAACAAAATACACAGTGTTTTAAGATAGGCAAAGTTAGGCTTCAATATGAAATGTTGCAGCATTTGACGGTATATGTTATTGGTACCTTATGCTTATGGTAGTGGTTGGAATTAGTATTGTAGCGTAACATAAAGTGACAGAATAACAGAAGAAACCAACACTAAGAAATCTGACAGAAGAAAGAAAAAATTACAGAAGAAAGAAGAAATTACTACACTACAGAAGAAAGAAGAAATGACAGAAGAAAGAAGAAATCGCACCATGCACAGGCAATGGCACTGGAAGAATTCACGGGTTATTTACAGTCCCGTGGTCTCTTAGTGGCATCACTAGTGCTGGGCGACTCTACATTGAGATACAGAAAGAAGATAGTTATTTTGGAAATATTACTTTTTTAAGGATGTTCTTTTGTGTTGTATTTTTTTTGGAACGGTATGGGTATATAACTTCAACTTCTACATAGCCTGTAAATGATTTAACATGTTTTTGTAATGGAGTGTACGTGGGAAAAGTTGTATGTGGGAGTTGGTGAAAATAGGAAATTTTGCATTCTCAATTTCTTTGTTCTGTACCATAGCATGTTTTTATTGTTACCGATTTACCAGACATGCGACATCCGGAATGAAGTTATTATTGATATGATAACCGACGGAGTGAAGGAAAACATCGCGAGGAAACCAGCATACATCTGCGAAGAAATTCAAGGTGTAAGTGAAATATCCAACCCGCACTGGACTAGCGTGGGAACTACTGCCCATTCTCTCTCTTCCATGAGAAAGAGGCTTGTGCCAGTGAGAAGTATGATGCTGATGATTTTTGTTTAATCGTATGGCATACATTATTTCGCCTTTAAAGTTAGTCACTTTTTAGCACCACAGCACACCACACGAACAGTACTGATGATGATGATGATCAGATCACCGACGGAATATACCTACGTCACAATGCTGGCGAATGGCGCGTCTGGCTTTTTACCGTATTAGGCAAATTAATTGAACGAGCGAGCTAAGCGAACGAAGTTGTCGCTTCAGCTTAGACCAAAATTCTTTCGTATGTCTTGATAACCGGCTGTTACAGGTCGCACTTCTCAATTGATTCTCGTGATTTTGTGAGCAGGTTCAACATATATACCTACCCTTATTTTTTGTGGATTCATATTTTGTGGTTTAAAAATAATATTTTTATAAAAGACAGGCTTGTGAATTCTACAGTTCGCAGAGCCACTACTATACTCTGACCCCTAAATCCGTGACAACTAACATAATTGAGGTGAAACTTATACTGGTTAGCCTGTAGCGAAGCACTCGGTCAGAGTTGTGAACAGGCAAGTAACTCGCATTGATTGCGGCTCCGAACGATTCGCGTTACTAAGCGAGTTTGCCGTGACTTCAATACGTTTGCGTTTATATGATTTTATTCGTGAAAGTACTATTGCGATGCATTTACCGAACGGAGTTTGCAAGCCACAAGCGGAATATTTATTTAGTCTTAATGATTTTTCTCGCGCTTGCACGCAGAACCGATAGCCTTTGGGGCGGAAAGGTTCTCGAGTGGCGACCACGTACAGTCAGCATCATAAGTAGCTAAGCAAAATAACACAAGCGAATAAAGGGTCGGCAACGCGCTTGTGATTCTTCTGGAGTCACAAGCGTCGATAGGCGACGGTACCAGCTTAACATCAGGCAGGCCGTAAGCTTGTTACCCACCGTCGTTGTATAAAAAAAAAGAACACGCTCAGAATGACATACACAGATCCTTATTCCCTTGACATTAGAGTTCGTGTGTAGATCATTTTGAGCACTAGGACCGCTTAGCAACTTCTGCTGCTGACTGTACCTGCAGACGCAGCGTGGTAGACCCTCCAAGGTGGAATGATGACCTGGTAAAGGTTGCAACAGTCCTCTGGTGGCGGGTGGCGCAGGTCCGATCACTTTGGCACTCTTTACACGACAGTGAACGACTTTCGTCTTTCTGATATAATGATGTGATGATGATGATGATGATGATGGTGACGATGATGATGATGATGATCATGATGATGATTATATCCGAAGAAAATCCAGCGTTTCGAAGGTTCGAGTTGAATGAGGGAAATATGATCACTTTTGCAGATGCCTGGATCTGACGTCACAATGCTGCCACGTGGATGTACGAGTAAGTAGGTTGAGTGATCTCCATTTCTAACGCTCGATCAATGTAAGAGCGATACCGTTGGAGGCATCTTAGCACCTTCGTAATGACTTTGTTCCTGGTGGTGATTACCTGAGGTCGCCAGAGGTCTTGGGCATGCGCTGTGTTGAGTCTGTTGAGTTTGAGAGTAAGGGAGCTCCATTTGTATCTAGCAGCTAGACCTGTCAACACAACTAAACCTCGAATAAAGGGTCGGCAACGCGCTGTGTTTATTCTTGAGTCGAAATCGTCTATAGGCTACCTCTGATTAGGTACCATCAGGCAGGCCATGGCTTGTTGATGGTAAACAGGCACTGTAGCCTATTTAAGGACGCTGACTTTAAATACTATTGATTTGAGGGTTCCTTGTGTCAACGGAGACAAATGCATTGTTCAGCACCCTCGGCAGCACTGCCCCCCTATTCTCTAACTTGTTTTAAGCTCACCTCAACGCTCACCCACAATTATACCTTGACGCCGCGATGCGTAGTAATTAAGCGTAGGTAGAGGTCTAATTTCGTAACGGGTGACCGGCGGGGTGAGCCGCATTAACGCGTAGCGAATAACAGCCCTGGCCATCTTTTATCTCCGAAAAAAATATTACGACTGCGTTCTAAATATTTGGTGAACTCGGATATTCCTTCAGTTGCGTTACTGTAGGGTAAATCGCCAGTAACTGGCCACCCTTCAATAACTGGCCCACTCATACTAAAAATGAACTCTGTTCCCCTACAAACAGAATTCAATTTAGTATAAAGTGGCCAGTTATGGAAGGGTGGCCAGTAATTAACACCTTGTACTAAAAATGAATTCTATCATAGGTGAATGAGTTAATTTATTATTAGTATTCTCATATACTGCTTTTTGATGTAATCCAGTGACCAAAAAATGCCATACGATAAATACTAAATTAAATTAAATAGAGTTACATTTTAGTATGAGGTGGCCAGTTAATCAACGGTGGCCAGTTACTGGCGATTTGCCCTACATATAATTTTCCCGCTGCCCGGCCTCCGCTGTACCATACGCTAAAACGCGCGGAGAGATTTCTTCAATAATATGCCTACAGTGCGCCACTTATTACTCGTTGCTAGAAAGCCACGGAGCGTGCCGGTTTTTTGCCCGAGCCCCGTCGTACCATTTTGTTCAGAATATAATAAAAAAGTGGAGATGAACGGGCCGGCCTGGAAAGAAAGGGTTCTTTATAAAAAAAATAAGTAAAATTAAAAAAGAATTTAAAGAATCCTACTGCTTGTAATCACCTTTTCAAACTAGATTTGATATGTTTGAAGATAAATATTTTTCTCGAAGCACACGTTATGGCACCTAAAATCGCCTAGAGCACTTGGGTCGACGAGACAAATCCAACGATACCTTAATTATAGAAAATTATACATATACGTACGAAAAAAATAAATATGGCGGATCCTATTGTGTACTTATAAAAAGTTTCATGTCATGAGGCCTGTCGTCATGTATTCAAAATTCAAAAATTCAAAATTATTTATTATTTAACTTATATTTTAATACAGATTTGTGGAATCCTCCTTTTAAGTTAAAAACTTGTGTTAGGAGGTATTCGCTCTTTCATACAAGGTATTTAAAAAAATAGTTAAAAATAAAATTAAGCTAGGTATATTATATTAGTCCCAATTATCCTAAATATACTCAAGAGCAATGGGAGATGATGATCCTATATCAAGTTTCAGTAACAATTTAAGAAATACTCACTGCTCATGTATGGACCTGAATGTTGGGCGTTAAAGGTGACGGATGAAAAGAGACTGCATGTTACGGAGATGAGAATGTTAAGATGGATGTGTGGTGTGACGAAAAGTCATGTGACCAAAAGAGTGTTAGAATAGGTCTACGGTCTCCCCCGCCTGTCGTAGAAGGCGACTAAAGGGGGTCATCGGGATCGCAGTGTTTCTGGCGGGGGCCGGGGCACTCACCTAAAAACCCCAGGGAAGGCAACCGTCATCATCCTAGGACGAGCCAAATGTGGCGAGGCGCGAGGAGGGCTCCAGTGCGTTCAGTATGAGATCCTGGAGTCCTCCGCATGAGAGCGCAGATGCCGGCCGCCGTGGAGTTTTTAGTGAATAGAAATACCACATAACCCAGTCAGCCCCCGATGATTGGGTACCTGGTTCGCCGGTTTTCTCCAAGTAAAAAAAAAAAAAAAAAGTTATGAACGTGGAGGGATGGAAGAAACGAGGTAGGCCAAGGAAAAAGTGAATGGACTGTGTGAGAGAGGATATGAAGAGGAAGGAAGTAAGTGACGAAATGACGAGTGACAGGGAGGTATGGAAGAAAAGGACATGCTGCGCCGACCCCAAATAAATGAGATAAGTAAGGGCAAGAATATGATGAAAAAGTATCATGTTATACCTTACCAGTATGCCGTTTTAAAATAAGAACCTAACTACGTTTGTATGGAGAGTCGACTGTGCTGGGGACTGTAAAGATTTAGAGAGGAGACTTGCGCTTCATTCGACATAATTTAACTACATCCTATTTAATTTCTTGATTTAGAATGAGATTATTTACCTCGAATCAGTTAAGCTTGTTTTCTGTGTAGGTATGTCGTATTTTATAGGTAAGCCTGTCCCACTGGACTACCGTCCACGCTAAGACGACTTTGCAGCCGTATGATCGGGGACTGCTTTTGTGTAGACATTATCATTATCATCATCAGCCGAGGAACGTCCACTGCGGGCTGGACATAGGAGTAGGTACTACGATCTAGGTGCCTTTAAAACAAGATTGGATAGGCTATTACTGAACCAGTGAGCTTCATCTTAGGCTCTATCGTCGCTTACCATCAGCAGGTCGATCGTAAGCGACGTAACGCATTTTACGAACGTCGTGTAGGTCTAAATGTCACTTTTTAAATGGAAAATTGACAGTTAAATTGTACTGACTCGCGTTCGGAACTTTACGTGATTACCCCTCAGGTGAGACTAGGATCAATCATTGGACATTTTGACGTGATAACGTCTTATAAATCGATGAACACCGGCAGCGTGACTCATTGTCCCGTTACGTTCGTTGACTGACATGCAGTGACTGACATATTAACGCACAGCCCAAACCGATGGTTCTAGAGATTCTAAATTTGGCACATAGGTTCCTTGTCCTTGTAAGGTCGAGGAGTGCACTAAGGAAGTATTTTTCAAAATTCACCCCCTAAGGGGGTGAAATGGGGGTCTTAAATTTGTATGGGGAAACAAGATTAGATCGACTATTTTATTCGAAACATCACAGGAGTATTCCTAACAATAAATGAGTAAATACGTGTTTCAGGTTTTTTAAGAATTCAACCCCTACTTAAAAGGGGGAAATGTGGTGACAAAGTCTGAAAATCTACATGGGTATTTCTATGGTTTTTCGGGTCGCTGATTACGAAAAAAACAACGAAAAATATAACGAGGCGGACGTGAAATACCATCTCCCCTGTTGGGGTGCGACGGGGTTGAAATGTCTAAATATCAATATTGGTGTCGTTTTTGTGGTTTTTTGTGACGTTAATTACGAAAATCGCATCGATTTAATGTTGTGGACATGACAATTCTTGAAAGTAGTGTGTATAACTAATATCCATAATTATCAACTAATTACTCTCGCAGCACAATGTTTTCTTATGACGTTTTCACGTAAAATTATCGTCCGTAAACCGACTTTATTTATCAAAAAAAAGATTTAAGACTTCCTTTTCTAAAGTACAAGCTGGCAATAGCGTACACATTGCACAACGCGCTACCAGTTATTATTAATATTAATAAGTGTCACAACTAATGTATGAATGGAAGCTGTGTGATCGAGTGCGACAGCGGATGGCCATTGATGCCGTACATTATGTCTGTTTGATCAATCTTCGTGTTACTGAGGACATCTGGAACTTGATTTGAAATCACTTTTTCCAATGTATAGCCATCAGATATGTTGGAGCGAACAAGCGAACAAGTATTAGAACAAGACTCTATTGTCAAGGCGGCAGAGTGCATTTTTAAGATGTTAAGCACCCTGACGTAAAGTTATCTATTATTTAATGCAGCAGAATTTTTATAAAATTTCTCATTGCAATTGAAATTTTCTACATTGGTTGTTAGAATTGCTTTTTGAATGGACTACTTTGATGCAATTTGGCCAATTAGGTACCTACCTAATCCTAAGTATAATTATATCAATGAATGGTTTATTCACAATGAATATATGGTACGTAAGATCTTAAATGTATGTATATGTTTCTTCCCATAATATATTCAGCCAGGCCAGGCATAGGTACTCGTATATAAAATATAGCATGGATTTGATGGCAATGGGGAATGGATGAAAATTTTAGAAGTGCCTGATTTTTTTTTTGGTGTTAGGAATAACCTTCCTTAACACCAGAAAAAAATTGCAGACTTTTCAGGTGCATCAATTATTTTTGAAAAATATAAACAGTTTCCTCACTTACGTTTTGGGTTTAGGACGGCGAATGAGAAAACTTCCTTGATTCGACTCATATTACAAAAAAATATTTTGAATATCTGACCCGGGCAATGACAAATATAGCTGCTGCAGCTGTCAATATCATTGCCAGTGTCAGTTTACCACGGATTTTTAAGACATTTTTTGTAATATGAGACGAATCAAGGAAAATGTCTCTTTCGCCGTCCTAAACCCAAAACGTAGGTGAGGAAACTGTTTATATTTTTCAAAAATAATTGACGCACCTGAAACTGCAATTGTTTTCTGGTATTAAGGAAGGTTATTCCTAACACCAAAAAAAATCAGGCACTTCTAAAATTTTCATCCATTCCCCATTGTACAAACTTAGTGGTCTGTCCTCCAATGTGGTATTTAAACCCTTAATTTGGCAGTGTCCAGCCGGCTAGACAAACTCTTTGACCGTCTTTTTGTATTTTTTTTCTGACCAGGATCGTTGGGACTGTCCTGCGTCACCGAAGCTTGAACTATGGACCTTCGTTCGTTTTTGTCAAATTAAGGGTTACGAAAAAAAAGTTATTTGTCCAAGTTTATAAGTACCTATTTTTTAAATAATTAATTATTTGGTCCATGCAGTTCATTTTAAACGAGTTGAAGGTCTGAATCGAGGAGATTCTTGTTCTTTTATAAGATTTTTTTATTTTTTTGACTTTCGAATTGAGTTCGTTGAATAAGTAGTGACCTAAAAATATTCTGCTGTAAAAAGCTTCAATGACTCAAAACGTTTATTCACTTCGATAATCGATTCGTTTTTGTCGACAATCAAAATCGAAGTTTCATAAATCGACTAAAACTAGGTCCATCAAAGACCGTTATGAAACGATTTCGACCTTTTTGCTCGCTCTGGGTAACCGCAGAAGCATTCATACTAGCTCTGGTGCAAAAACTATTCGCTTTTTCTTGAGAAATAATAAATTGTTTGAAATTAACAGAAGTGAACAACGAAGAAGCTCGTAACGGTTATACATTTTCTTTTTCTAAGAATTTTTGATGAGTGGTTTATTTTTCTAATTTCATCTGCTGCACACGTACTAATGTTTACCACCCTAATAAAGTAAATAATTGACACCCTGTGGTTACTTTTATTGCTTTGAATTAAGATTAAATATTTCAACTAACATTGGGACAACAACTCTCAACAACAACGAGCATTGGGACATTTACACACACACACACACATACTGTAAAATAATTATAAATGGCGTTTTAAATTTAAGGTATTTGTAGAACATTAATAATAGACTTAGACTATTGCGAAAACTCGACTGCGTGACAAGCGAATTGTGCATGCTATCGGAAACCGAGTAGTTTATTAACATTTCAGATCGTAACTTCTCCAAGGAACACAACACGTTGGTTGACCTCCACTTTGCATCTGAAAGACAAATCCCAATAGTATACTAATCCGTCGGTCGTCTATACAATTGGGAACACTACTACTACTAGGTAAGTTGAAGATTGAAAAACGAACACACAGGTAAATTAACAAGTAAAACAAATGCTCAATTATCAATACGAGAAGCGAGAAAACAAGGAGTGTAGACCTAGCCCCAGCCTTCTGATAAATCGGCACCCAGCCAAGATTTAAGTAGGTCTGCCTGTTGAATCAGCTGCTAATTACAAATCAGGGAACCTAACAAGCGATAACCGATAGGAAAGCTATTTGTAAACCTATTATCACGACACCAGGACAATCGACAGCCGTATCGAAAACCTAGAAAGCGTTCGTTACGCCCGAGGGGCACCTTTCGACTTTCGCGCCGTTTTCGCCCCTATCGATCAGTTTTATCGATCGTCGACGACACGTGTTAACAAGTCGGTGTGCACTTCGGCTCGATAAGACGTTATTTATCGTCGACTGCCTCTAAAGCAGTGATGTGGCTATTTATTATACCGATAGCTACCAATTCCTCGCGGGCGACGCGGTGTCAAAGATTAATTCGTTATTTGTTGGGGTCGCCTTAGGGTGTGTGGTGGCTGAAGGGATTATGTGAAGCTAGGTTGTTAAATTCTAAAGTCCGGACAGCCAATCAGTGTGGTTCATATTACAGACCCCTTTCCCTATGTAAAACCGGATTCATACTTACCTGTCGTGATGCTTTCTGATGCACTCTGACCTGCCTGACACAAAAGTCGTCACGTCAGAGCACATCAAACGAGTGTGAATGGGGAACTTGCATGTAACTTCAATTTCGAATAAATTGCACTCAATCGATGCGGATATACGTAGAGATATCATACAAAAAAAAAAACTTGTATTAGTTTTATCCCACGTTAAAATGACGAAAACTATATATTTATTTTTTCAATAAAATAACATAACAGTTCACAGAATATTAAATTAGAAATGATGTTTTGTATGACAAGTATAGACTTAAACGCAAATTTTGTGGAGATAATTGCAAATTAATGACTTACTCCATAGTAAACGCGCCGAGAATATATGCTGTGACGTCATAGCATAAGCCCGTTTAATAAAGAGCGTCCATACTCCAAGAGCTCGGCATCACACAGCGTTTATCATAGTACCTCCAGTCGCACATACTGTAGTACTTTGGACACGTCTCTGGGCGGGATAACGACGCCATCGAGCGGCTGATCTTACAGGGAAAGGTGGAGGGAACCAGAACGGGCGGCAGGTTACCTCTGAGCGCATAGTCCAGCGGGACTGACCGAGTGAAAACCGCAGTAGGAACCCGCGTACCTATCTGACTCTGCCAGACAGTACGCCAACAGGGAAAGATGGCGGGAGATTGTGCGATGAGCTTTGCCTGCCTCTACCACCGACGTGGATGCCTGGACGTGGCCACAAGTACCACAACCTACTCGTAATAGGAGTGTAGACACTAAATAAAATAATCATTAATCAATAATGTTGCATTTTCTCGAAAAAGGATTAAAAATGTAGTCAAATGGAGAAAAAAGCAACGCAAGAGGTTAAATAATCACAAAGTTATAAAAGCGTCCGAAGTTTTAAAAAGGGGTATGTTCTGTCCCTTTTCCGCAAAACGCACCTTCATATGAAACGATTGTCATTTACTATGACGCTAGACGATCGTGACGTCACGATCCCGTAGCGTTTTCTCTCTCGAACAGGCAATATTGAAACGGTTGCAGCTTCGTAATTTTTTGAGATATCAAAATGGTATTTTCGTCATTAGGCATATTTATTTATTTGCCTTCTTTCTTTTGAAGTAATAATACATTTTGAGTCTACAACCCTATTGGGGTTCTAACCCCAAACAAACAAAGTCAATGCCTAGATACTTTTGACCTATAAGAAATAGCGTCTACCCAAAACTTGTCTGGAAGACACCGCTCTTTAGCGATGAGACCGCCTGTTCCTTCCATTCCTTTTAAGAGGGGTACACCAATGGTCTGTAATTCTATATTAGGTTCATATATTGTGGAGTGTCAGAAAGAGTACGAGTATTTGTATTAGTGAAGCCATTTTTGCAGCATTTTTTGTACACGAGATTTGCAGAGCCGCTACTAAAACTAGAAGGACGTGTAGGTAATTAGGTATGTCTTTAAATAATCTTCCAAAATCTGACTAGTCGTGTAGAATTTATTTTATTGCAGCGGCAGCGTCTTGTAAGAAACAGCATTACTACTATATTGTAGTGATTTGTCGTGAAGCACTTCCCTTGAGGTTTTACTAAAATAATTCTAAACAGTTTTTCACAAACTAACATACAGCAACTGACACATTTGGTGTCCACTAAATATTGCATCCCAAACACAAAGGGAATCGAAATCCAAAATGGCCACAGCAAACACTTAACATTTACTGCTCTCCATATAGCGGGGAACAGTGGATTCCATTCCAGGATAGAAAGTGTTTCCTTTCCATCCCAAATGCGTGCGTCCATTCATCGCGTTTTCCCGGGAGGGTAACATAAAGGGAAGACAATGCAGCTATGTATGAGGCGAATGCACAAATCTGGGGGGCAATTCATGAAGCATACCGCTTCGTCGTAGGCGGACCATTTTAGTCTGACCTCTCTGCGCATCATTGTTACGAATCTGAAGTTGTATGGGTATAGTCTACCGGAGTACCAGTCGGATACAAAACTTTTGGCGAGTCTTAAATCCGTTATATTTTACAGGCGATTACGCTGCTATATTCTAGAAGCGTATATTCTAGAACGCGGTGCATATCCACGTGGATTTGTTTCACTCCGATCTAGGTTAGACAAATAGTTCTTGCTCATTCATAAACCTTTTCCATTTGTTTATCCAGCTGAATTAGTTTAAGCGTAGGTATTAGAACTGTGCGCGTTGCAATGTTTAGAAGTAGGAGTATTTCTATTGTAATGTTTTTTTTTGTCTCGTTGGAGTTGGGAATGGAGTTGGAAATGAAATGGGAGGAAATGGGAATGGGCTGGCCACGTTTGCCACATGCATCCACATAGGCGGGCCAAACTAGCCATGTAGTGGGTGTCACACGATGGCTGGCGACGACGTGGAACTCGTGGAAGGCCGAAGACGGTGATGGGGGGACGACCTGGCCCCGTAGCATGGATGGCCTTACCACGCGATAAGTGCGTCGTTTCGTTCTATCGAACGGTGTCCACCAGGGACGGATCACTTATCGCGTGATAAGGCCATCCATGCTACGGGGCCTGGACGCATTTCGCAATGATTGGCTAGAGATTGCTCAAAGCCAGAGGACATTTCATTGCTTTGTCCAGCAGTGGACACCTTACTATAGAGTGCGGTTGGCAACCTTTTAGCAGACAATGGCCACATAGTCACTAACGTAATTGATGTGGGCCGCACTTGTTAATAATTTGTAACTTTATCAGGTTGACGTGGACCACACTAATTGTTAATAATTAGTGACTTTATTAGGCAAAAGAAAACAGCTAGGGAGGCTCGCGGGCAATTTACTGCCACTCATTATTGAGCCGAGACTACATAAGTAGGAACAAGGTTGACAGCATTAGAGGTTTTGTCAGGTGTGTAAGTCCATACGGGCCGCAACCTTGATACAAGACAAATGACAACAATTCATACGCCCATTACAAAAACCTCACTTAAAAGTTTAGTTGAAAATTGAACCCTAAGTTCATACAAATACGGTTAAACATGATTTATTTTAACCATTCGGAGTATTTAAAGTGTACGCATTAGTTTTATGCTATTGTCCACAAAGAAACATAGTTTAATTATCTGCTCTTTCTGTGACTTATTTTATAATTGATCACGATCTTGTTTAGTTACAGTTTTGTGTAGAATATATATACTAAGTTTTAATAACTATATCCAATGTAATATACATACACTTTGGTCAATTACACAGTTAGACAATAAATAAAAAGGTACAATCAGTGTTAATAATAAATTATTAACTTAGTCAAAGAGCCCGCCCCGAGCCACCCCCGGTGGAAAAGGTGCCCATCACGCTCGCCGCGTCGCCGCGCTGAATCGCGATGGACAGACGTTGCACCAGAAATGACCCGGAACGGGGGTCAAGACCCCTCTCCGCCAGACGGCGCCCGATCTCCTTGATGAATTTTCTGGCCTCCGAACCCCAACAACCAGTCGTTTCTACCGCGAGCGGGACAAATAAATAACCCTCCAAAGCAGAATATTTGTCCCGCTTCCTAAGAGCCGCCATCTCAGCAGCCGCTCCAGCCGTGCACGTGGTGCGACCGAGGTGCGAGGCCGCGAAAGTGCTGACGCACGTGGCGTCCCATAGAAGGCACTTCCCTCTATGCCAAGGCACCAGGGTCAAACCATCAGGTCTTTTACCGTCCGTCCGACTAAGGCCTGAAGGCTCCAGCACACACGGAACATTTGCCGAGACTAGCGCTCTCCGGACAATATCATTGAGAGCGTGATGACGCGGGAATCGGCCGGCACATCGACCACAACTCAAGGCGTGGTGACCATTACTCTCCACCATGGTGCCGCAGATGCATAGATGACGTTCGCAAACATCGCAGCCCAGGCGGAGAGCCACAGCCACCCGCATGGAATCATCGTCGAGAAGAGTGCCCACGTGCGGAGAGGGCAGCGCCCGTAACCACGCTCCGGCTTCAGGTCTCGACACTGCCAACAGCCTAGCCCTGTCCACACCCATCGCCCTCCCCAGCAGGCTCTCAAACACCCTCTTGATTCCCACGTCATCCCACGCGCGTTGTCGGTCCGGTCTCTCAGACACCTGCACACCCGGGTTGAGGGCCAACCAAGCCGCCATGGCATCAGACGCGTAGGGGATAGTTGCCCTGTCACCATTGTTAACTAAAATGTCAGTAACTAGGCCGACGACCCCCCCCGCCGACGCCAAGAAGGCCGGCAGTCCCACGTCCCGCGCGCTCCGTAAGCCCAGGCCCCCACTCCGAATGGGCAAAGAAGCCAGGCTCCATTGATCCGGGCTAAGTGAGACATTCATCAAACACTCAGCGGTCTCCCTCAGCCCGAGGTCAAACGAGTCGACTTGATCAGGGTACAGCCACGTCGGAACAGTGCGCATAAAATAAGTTAATTTGGGGACCGCAAAACATATCCGTAATAAAACCAGAGCAACCTGAGCAGGAAGGCTCCTAAGCCTGTCCCTAGCAGCTAGGAGAAGCTGCCTTCTCACCTCAAAAGCCTCCGGAATAGCGGCTGGAAAAATAGGAGACCCCAATAGATTAAAGGTATGGGGAGACAACTCTTTGAGATCAGGGAGCAGATTACAGAAAGAGGGAAAGGAAGCTCGGGATTCGGCGCTGCAGGGGAAATATTCGCACTTACTGGTATTAACCTCTAGTCCCATCTCCTTAAAGCGTGGAAGGAGAGTACGCAGGTCTTGTTCAAAAAAATAGTTATTAATGTATTGTTGTTGAATAAAAAAAGTTTTAATAATAGTTATGTATGGCTCAAGCAACATTAACTGCATTAAGAGTCCCCAGGAAGCCCAACACAAGTCGGCTCCCCATACAAACGTAGTTTGAATCTCATTTTAAAGCAGCGGCTGGAATAATATGAGACTTTGTTTACACATTGAGATAGATGCGATCAGAGGCAGATGCCAAGTCGGAAAGTGCCATATAATTAAAGCAAGCCGTTTAAAAAAAAATGAGAGTCAAACTACGTTGGTTGTATTGTAGGTCTTCCTGGGTACTCATACTGAATAGAATACACTAGCTAAGCTAAAGGTATCATTGTGCAGTTTTGTGATATGAATCAACATCATGAATGTGTGTAGCAAATTTTAGCTAACATGTTGAATAGAGAACATAAGTACTGACTGAGTACTGTAGGTAGGTACGCATGTATCAAGTAGGTACCCTTAAAACCGGGAAACATAAACAAATGCACAAGTTACGCTGACAAGACTGGTACGTAAAAAATAGTATGTCGTAACATGCGTATGTCATAGTTCCGGAAGATAGTACTTACCTACAAAATTATCTCTTCATTACCATATCCTCGGGCGCAGTATCTACTACTTACTTACACACTTCCTATGGGAAACCTTGTAACACGACAAAACCTCCGCGGCGCCCCCCTTGCACTGGCCAGTTACAAAGAAAAACTGCAATTTTCACGACCGTGTTTTGTTTTTTCGCGCAGAATGGGGAATGAATGAAAATTTTAGAAGTGCCTGATTAAGTAATTATTGTTTTGATGGTAGGAATAACCTTCCTTAGCACCAGAAAAAGTTGCAGACTTTTCAGCTGCACTAATTATTTTTGAAAAATATAAACAGTTTCCTTACTTACGTTTTGGGGTTAGGGTGGCGAATGAGATACTTTACTTGATCCATGTCATATTACAAAAAATATTTTAAATATCTGACCCTGGCAATGACAAATATAGCTGCTGCAGCTGTCAATATCATTGCCAGTGTCAGTTTACCACGGATTTTAAAGATATTTTTTTGTCATATGAGGTGGATCAAGCAAAGTCTCTTATTCGCCGTCCTAAACCCAAAACGTAAGTGAGGAAACTGTTTATATTTTTCAAAAATAATACCTGGTCAGTTTAGGATTACTTTGACATGTCAAGTAGTTATTAGTATAAAGCCCCTGCTAGACGGTTGCCAACACGCGCCTCCAACCGAGCGACCTTGGTTGACACCGACCGCTGTAGTATGAAATTTAGCTCCAAACAACTGTCTACACGGTCGGTGCAGACCAAGGTCGCCCGGTTGGAGGGGCGTGTTGGAAACCGTCTAGCAGGGCCTTAAAGTAACTGCTAAACATCCGAGTGTTCGACGCTGTACTAGTATATGGCATGGGCACTCTATGTCAAAGTGACATGGTTAAATTCGACCGAAAAAAAATCCTCTTAGTTCCAATTTAATCCATATTGCTTTGCCATAAAGTGCCCATGCCATATACAAGTACAGCGTCGAGCACTCGGACCTTTACCTTACTATACTAGCATAGTTTTGAAGGCAAATTGTAACTAACAATATTGATCTATGGTCCGAAATAAAACATTTGAATTTTTCTCTTTATAACTGGCCAAACCGTAACAGTCATGGGAAACATTCCAGTTTAAGTGACTGTAAAAGTATTAAAAATCGTAAGTAGCCCGTAGACAGTTTTACCTTGCACAAGGCATTACCCAAACTGAACCAACAATAAACTGTATAGCCTGCTAGCACCAGCATTACATTTAATGCCCGTAACAAACATTATTGAGATACCGGATGGTTGCATGCGTATAATAAATTAAGTGTAGATGAGCACACAGGGCCGGTGAAAGCTAAGCCAATGAAGGTGAGAAACAGTTAGAATACGAGTATACACATCTGCTTCGTTAAATGCTTTATTTTGTATGGTGAAGGCACGTGCACAAATCGTGGCTGCGCCCACGAGAGCGATTTTATTAGTCCGATCAGCGAGGCGTGTCACAATAATTTACTTTAAAAACAAAATTTTATTTAACCGACTGCAATTCAGTACTCCGCTTCAAGTGTGCCTATAACATTTGAAAAGTACCCTCGATTTCTCCTGTATCCCATAATTCGTTCCTAACCTAATGACATTGGGACCATCTGGGATTCCTGGGAAGGATACCCTTTCAAACAAAAATAAGAACTTTCTAAACGACCGCTTTAGCCTAGTTGGTAGTGACCCTGCCCACGAAGCAAGAGGTCCTGGGTTCGAATCCCGGTAAGGGCATTTATTTGTATGATGAGCACGAATATTTGTTCCTGAGTCATGGATGTTTTCTATGTATTTAAGTATTTATTTCTCTATATAAGTATCGTCGTCTAGTACCCATAGTACAAGCTTTGCTTAGTTTGGGACTAGGTTGATCTGTGTAAGATTGTCCGCAAAAATAGGAAACATTACGCAAAACTCTTCGTAGGTGGCGACACTAGCAGTAACTAGTAACAACTCATTCCCACTTGCGGTATTGTCTATGAAAGCATCCTTGTCACTCATTTGACAATCAATTGTGCAAGTGTGTGTGAATCCCTATATTCCTATAGTGGTTTACTATTAGTGGTAGTGCTGCCTCTGGCGGTAAAACATTGCAGTAATGTTCCCTATTGGTCCATGCGCCTTCTAATACCTAATCGGGGAACATAGGTACCTACATAAAAAATAAAAGAATCCGACGAATTGAGAACCTCCCCCTTTCCTTCCTGAAGTCGGTTAACAAATCAGGTTCTGTCAAAAATTTCATGTTGTTACAGTTACGCTTTTATTGCTAAGTCTACTTTTTAACACAGTCGTCAACTATGTCGGGACTTCGGGAGAGTGTTTCAATGAGCCCAAACACAACGTGTTTGTAAGTATTGTGTAGTTTAAGAGAGTTGCTATGGCCACCTTCTGTTTCCATCATCAGATCAGCTCGTTGGTGCCGTAATATTGCATTGTATTCCATACAAACGTAAGTACAATGGAAATTATCGCGTGCTTTGAAACGCCGTTCTGACTAGATTAAGAAACAAAATGGTCTGATTTTCAGATATATGATAATTCTGATTTACCTAATCAATACCACAGAATAAGTAATAGTACTACGTACAGAAGGTTCTCTGTTAACAAATTCCCTGTTTAGGTACGCCAAACGTGCCTAAATGTGGCCATCCCTTTCTATCGCATGCAACGCGCTGCGACCCGTGCGAGCGTCCTGTACCAACGCGCGGCAGCTACTAATGGGCCGCCAATTTGGCGGCCGCCGGCATGTACTTGTAGCGGCACGACGGGATCACAGAGTGAACCGCCCCTGTCGATACATGGATGCCAAAAAGCTGGATAAAATTCCAAATTTGGGTCTTTATTTTCCTTTTTTTGCTCAGCACACTCCAACAATACAATATTTTACGCCACCAGTTAATAATAGTATTTTATCTTATCTAAAATCTCACTTAATGAAATATAAATAAAACTTCATTATGTAAGGTATTTATCGAAAGTTCAAAAAAGCCTTTCCCGAAGAGTGTTGCATCTTTTTTCCTCGTGCGCGGAAGGCATAAAAGCCTCTGTCAATGGGGCGTGGTTTTCGCGAATCTACTCGAATCAAGGCATCCCATTAACCATGTATTTCATTTTATTCCGTAGAGTTAGAAACGAAATAACGTTAAACTCGTTATTCAAAAGGAAATCTAATTGGGATGCCTAACGTATAGTGTCCTGATTCGACCCCATGGTTAACACTATGGTGCCAAACATCGAGACGTTTACCTTATTACATTAATAGTTCCTGAATGAACAACACTGCGGAAGTATAAACATCCCGGTTCCATACATTTGAAATTGAGTGAATATTTAATAAGAATAGTAACGCGAGGAAACCTATTTACTGGCACTTTAAATAATAAACTATGTGAAACCTCCTGGCTACTAATTTGTAATCCTCATAAACTAAGGCATTACAAACAAGAACAATCGTGTTTCGTAATGTAATACCTATTTCTTAACATTAAACACTTCGTGTCTATATCGGTAGCCACACAACACATAATACTTAAACACAGAAATTATCACACTTTTTTCTTTGCACATTTTAGGTCAAGTCTATGTTTACCCAATGGGTTAAGGTTGAACGACTCGTACGAATTCCATACAAAGTTCGTTCGGACTACACGTCTAATGTAAACATTTTTGGAGGTTGAAATTGTAATATTTAGATACTATATGACCCTCTTCTCCCGCAGTTTGAATAAATACACGTAAAAACCAGTCATATTTAAAATATAGCCATTTAAAAATCATCAAATTTTACTCTGAGCGTTGTATGTGTGCGCATAAAAAAATACTTAATACGTAGAAAAAAACCAAGACTCTTGAACAAATTTATGTGTAAATTACAAGAATTATTGCCCTTACCGGGGTTCTAAACCGGGATCGCCGGTTTCTTAGGCAGGGTCACTCCCATGTCTCCCAACCAGGCTAAAGCTGGTTCGAGGAACGGGCCCCTATAACTTATAACTTTAGTTTGTGCGGCCTACTGAGTTGTAACTCTCGACGATTCCCAGCAGCACTGGATGCGTGACGCAACATTAGTAACTCAGTGTAACGGGCGTCAGCGTCATAATTCCCGCATTGCTACGATTTATGTGAGAATCTTGGTAAATGCATACTTGTCTCCACTTATAATAAATCTCTAAATTAAAAAAAGAATCAGCCAGTTTGAAACTAAGCTTTGCGCGGTTCGAATGTTCTCAGCATCCCATGAACGGAAAAATATGAAACATTTTATATAGGTACATTATTATTCCAGCTGCAACTTAGGATAGTTTTTATCCGAATGCGACAATTAATTTATTTTCCGTAATATACGACTTCATTTAATTTTTCATTTATTATTCTTAAAGTATATCGCCGCCACATCTGTCAGCTAAAAGAAACGTCAAAATCACAGACTAATAAGAAATACTACGGACAAAATGGCGGAATTTCTTTGCCTTTCTTTCGCCTATTAATAATTTTAATCCCGTCTACGATATACATTGACGAGACACATAGGTACCAAAAGCAAATATAAAATTAATCGATTTTGATATGCGAACTTATATGCGCAAATGTCGAATTAAGGTGTAGTTTGTACAAATGTCACAACAAATTCGAACAATATAAACTTGGTTTTTTTGAATGGCACGCGCGCGCGCTCTTTGCGTATTCAGCCAAACCACGAAAAACCGAAACTCGAAGTTCGTATATCTGCATTCCTGTCATTTGTTAGTGCGATAGAGATAGAGATACCCGAATATTTTCGAATTCCGAAGTTCGTGGTTTAAAAGAAAATACGGATGTCGGATAGATCTAAATTAATATTTTATGTGTGAATATGGTTAAAATTATTTGGAAATACTATTGTTGTTATTGTTTTAAGTAGTATATTTGACTAGCTTTAAGTTTAATATTGTACGTCCGAAATGGGCAAGCTGTTGGACTTTATTTTACCCAAAACAACTAAATGTACACAGTTCTGACAATAAAGAAATCTTATTTTATCTTATCTTATCGAAAATAGGGATGTAGACACTAAACAAAATAATCATAATGTTGTATTATCTCGAAAAAAACAACGCAAGAGGCTATACTCGTATAGGTAATCACTAAGTTATAAGTGTAAGCATAAAGTTTTAAGAGGGGGTTTGTTGCGTCTCTTTTCCGCAAAACGCACCTTTATAATGAAACGATTGTTTTTTACTACGACGCTCGAGGATCGTGACGTCACGGTCCCTGATCGTTTTCTCACTCTAACAAGCGACATTAAAACGGTTGTAGCTTCGTAATTTTTTGAGATATTTGAATGAGTTTTTCGTTTCTTCTTTCTTTTGAAGTGAGTCTACAGCTACACCTCTATTTGGAAGACAAGCGGAAAGAACCCATACTATCCATACTAATAATCCATAATTCCATATTAATATTATAAATGCGAAAGTGTGTCTGTCTGTCTGTTACCTCTTCACGCCTAAACCGCTGAACCGATTTAGATGAAATTTGGTATACAGATAGTTTGAGCCCCGGGGAAGGATAAAGGGTAGTTTTTATATCTGAGGGGCTGAAATTGGGGGTGGAAATTTGTATGGAGCTACTTAAACCGCTGCACCGATTTAGATGCAATTTGGTATATAAATAGTTTGAGTCCCGGGGAAGGACATATAATAGGTTTTATCCCGGAAATCATCCCCTAAGGGGGTGAAAAAGGGGGGGGAATTTGGATGTAATATATTTTGATGAAATTTGGTGTAGATATAGGTTAAGTCCTGGGAAAGGACATGGGATAGTTTTTACCCCAGAAATCATCCCCTAAGGGGGTGAAATTAGGGGTAAAAATTCGGATGGAACCCATTTTAATACAATTTGGTAAAGAGATAGCTTGAGTCCTGGGAATGGACATAGGATAGTTTTAATTCCGGAAATCACTCCCTAAGGGGGTGAAATGGGGGTGAAAATTTGGATGAATCCCGTTTAGATGAAATTTGGTATAAAGGTAGTTTGAGTCCCGAAGAATGACATTAGATAGTTTTTATCCCGAAAATCATTCCCTAAGGGTATGAAATAGGGGGTGAAAGTTTGGATAAAATCCATGTACCTAGATGAAATTTGGTATAGAGATAATTTGAGACCCTTCGAAGGATATAGAATAGTTTTTGCCTCGGAAATCATCCCTTAAGATGGTAAGTAGAAGTTTGTTTGCATTATATTTTCTAAGTATAAGTTCTACGCGGACGAAGTCGCGGGCAACAGCTAGTCTAAAATATATGACTGCTTAAAACTGTTTTATAATGTTCTTCTTTGACCTCGTTAAATAATTCTTAGTAGAGCTTATAAGCGTCACATGAAGAATTGAGAAATTGACCCTTTGCAGTGGGAGAAGCAGGCAGCAGTAGGGGATCTTCTGTAAAATTTAAAATATCCACCTTTGAATCCCGTCGATTAGCAAGCACTTGGTCTCAAACGGGACGAGCTGAAAGCTAGACCCACCTATGGCGATCAGCTATAATTTTGTGAAGGTGTGCTCAAGTGCCCGTTGTTTAGCTTCACTCTTCTAAATTAATCTTAGGGAGGATCGTAGCGACATCTACCGTGAAGTTGTTACAACTTCTGATACGGCACCAACGTCCCAAGTTACATTGAGAATCGTTAGTAACAATGCGCTACCCCATTTTAAGAGTAAATTTATACTAAGCAATAAAAATAATAATTATATAATTTTTCAATTTTCCAATTTGTTCGAAACTTAATGCGTTGATGGAGACCTTCTTTTCGCAACTAACGTTTGACAAACTGATTCATTTCGCCACTTTTCATTTCTCAAAATCTGAAACTGTAAATATTTCAGGATTTATTTCAGGGCCATCGTGTAGAACCCTATAGGTTAGGTTAAGTTAGTTTATAAAAATCCTGAGATATTTAACAGTTTCAGAAATATTAAGAGGTTGGGAAATGAAAAGATCCGTAATGAATCAGGTTGCTAAACGTTAGGTTGGGAATCATTGATGGACACTACTCCAGACACAATATAAATAACAATAGAATTTTGCCTATAGGCGTCTACTGTCCAGAAATGTGGAAATAGTACATTATGATACAAGTGAGGTATGTTGATCATTACATCAGAGGCGGAATTGTCACGCGAACCGCATGTGAGCGTGATAATAGAGCCGAGGATGTAATTATCAAAGCTCACGCGTGTCATACGACGTTTTTCAACACATTTGCGAGGAAAAAATCCTTTTCTTAAACTTGCAATGAAATGTTGACATGACTTACTTCAAATTAGGCCCGGAAATACTACGTATCTGGTGCCACTAGTGAAGATGATATGTAAAGGAATTTCATACAACCTTACACACCTAGGCCTGCAAAGCAACCGTCTTTTGTTTATAAACGTCAAATTGCGACAGAACGTCTTGGCATTCAATCACCAAAAAAAAAAAGATTAGGACTAATGTTAATGTCACCGGGTAAAACGTTGCTTCAAACAGGTAAAAAAAAAGTTTGGCGCGTAAATTGAAAAAAGTTTTCTTTTCTTGTTGGCCGGATTTGTCAATAGTTAATTATTTTGAAACTTTCTAATAAAAGCCATCGATTTCGAAATGAGTTCGGACGAAAATGATATGGAATTGAACTGTACGCCTCCGGAATTGCGAGCAGAAGTAGCCATGAATAATTTACTGCCCCCGAAATCAAAAGTTAGGTACATGACGGCGTATGAAAATTTCATAAAAATTATAAGTGTTTTCTTTGTTGTAGTGCCTCGTCTAAATAGTTAGATATAAGTTCATGTAACTTTAAACTAATACTTAATTTAGGGAATAAGCGGAATATTTGTTAGTAAGAAATGTGGGACACAATTATAGGTTATGATGTGACAGCACTGACAGCTATCAGAAACGTATTATTTAGTTGTACGAATAAAACAAATTGACTTCTTTTTATTTCATTGCAAGTTTGAGAAAAGCACTATACAAATCTCGGCGAGAAACGGGGTTGCCGGCCGCGTATCCCTATCCGCTACGCTCGGCCGTCTATATCTACTTGGCCTGCAACCCTTCGTTTCCCGGCCTCTATAGTAATGTACTATTTCATAAAATGAACATGTTACAGACTCCTTAGTTGTTTCCTTTAGTTATTGATGATAACAGGTTTTTACTCACATATTTGTACATCTCCAAGAATGTACAGTGGCGTCAATCAAAAAAATATCACTTTTCTATTCACTACGAGTCAACATTTTTAACAATAACCAATCACGCATCATATTTGTTTTGTGTTTACAAATATTTGTGAAATTACCTATAATGGCGCGCAACTATTTTTTTTCGTGAAGTTCGCGCAGTGCGCCCGCAGCGAGGCTTAGATGAAATCTCTAAACAGCCAATACAAAATAAAATAAATATTTTCTTATTCAATATAAATTCATGTAAAATGGTATCAAAGGTAAATAGTTTTACTAAATGAAACGTTTCTATATCATATCCAACAAGAAATAATCATTAATCCACAAGAAGGATTTAATTTGTTTAGTCGAGTAAGAATCCATTTGCCGAGAATTAAAAACAAACCTGTATAACCCGGTCAATTTAAGAATGCGCCGAGTCCATACATACACCTTGCTGCAAGGTGCCAACGTGTCTTAATCGGGATATAAACATAACTACACGAGTGTCGTAATGTTATTAAACACGCGTGTTTAATACCCAGGATTATGATCGTTATAGTTAGCCAATGATCCGTGGAAAAGTATGATTAACCGATAAGCAAATTGCTCGACTACTTTACGCCAAGACACAATGGCCGTAGGACTTTTTGTTTTCATATTAAGCTTAAATAATTTAGTAATTGGAAATGAAGAAGGTTTCATAGTGGGCGGTGATTTCGTTAGGAATATAAAACAATTCCCTCACGTCGCGTTTCTGGAGCTGACAGGCAAGGGCGGTGTTTACATTTGTGGGTCATCTATATTGAATCAAGTGATATTAGTTACTGCTGCGCACTGCTTGGATGACATAAAGGCGATAACAGCACATGCGGGGAACATTAACAGAGAAAAGGGAAAGGTGTCCCAAGTCGCAAGTTTCGAGCAACATCCAAGATGGGATACAAACACGCTCACCCACGATATAGGTCTATGTAAGCTTCAGAGACCTCTACAGTTTGGACGGTCAGTTAAGAGAGTGCTGCTGATGAGGCATCCACCGAAAACACGATTTGCTGACTTGGCTGGATGGGGTGCAGTCGAAGTAAGACTTTTAGATATTTATGTATGGTTGCTAACAAGTTACAATCACAAAATAAACTTAGGTAATCAGCAATATATTGAACCAGATTTTTTGGGAGGTGATTCTCGTCGCCCCCGTGAATGTCGAGATTTGTATCTCTTGATGTGTTCTAGCCGGCAGGGGTGGAATGAAAAGCTGGTTCCGATCCGATAAATGAGACTGTATTTCTCTTTGCAGTTTATATTATCTAATTACAGGAAATTAAAACATAACATTGTTTTCCGTGACCACTAGTCAAATCAACTCGAAAACATCTGCAGCTCAAAAGCTGATAGAAAAATAAATAATAATTAAGGAGTTTTGATGCGCGACAAAACGTCACGACTTCTTCACAAATACATGGCACTTTGTTTCACTTAAAATGACGAAAATGCACTTGACGTGGGAAAACAACTTCATTTGTTGAAGAATAAGTTTCTGTCAAAAATTAAATTTTTGGTACAAGCTTTTATTGCTGACAGTACTTTTCTGTATACCGTCATCAACTACTCATCGAGACGATTCTAACGAGCCCAAACTCAACGGAGCTACGTCGGTTAAGTACTGAATTCCCATGGCCACCTTCTGTCTCTATCATCAGATCAGCTCAATGGTACCATAATATTGAATTGTCACCCAAACTATACCTTTACCCAAAATTACAGCTCAATCGGTTTAAGATATCTGCTTCAAAATTGAGTTGCAAGATTCCACCCGAACAAATTACATACATACTTACATACATTGCAAGTTAATAAAAAGCTTGTAAAAAGATAGCAAAGAGACCTCGTATAGTTTGTATGTATGTATGTACACACAGCGTGCCAGGTATAAACCAGACAAATATTACTTCATTATGTGTTACTTTATTTTGAATCTTTGGCGAGCACGATAGAGTTCATTATTCAATGAACATTTTAAGTGGAGATAATTTTTTTTTGCAAATTTGGCACGTGCTCGCAAACAATGTCAATTCATAAGCTTAGAACAAAGGCCATTCATGAGTTCAGTTCAAATCGTCATAACTTTCGTCATTTTAAGTGAAAACTAAAATTCATAACAAAACAGCTAAAATGTATTTTCTACAATAAATAAATAAATATTTTCGGACAAGCTTACACAAATGAACCTAGTCCCAAACTAAGCAAAGCTTGTACTATGGGTACTAGACGACGATATAGTTACTTATATAGATAAATAAATACTTAAATACATAGAAAACATCCATGACTGAGGAACAAATATTCGTGCTCATCACACAAATAAATGCCGTTATACCGGGATACGAACCCAGGACCTCTTGCTTCGTAGGCAGGGTCACTACCAACTAGGCTAAAGCGGTCGTCAAATAGCATTGTCTAGTTGCAGTTCAACTATATACATAGTGTTGCTGTCACCCCCTGTTTTATTTTAGGGGCGTTCCAACATATCTAATTCAGACGCAGACTTGCTGCTTCGCAAATATTAACATTATAGCTATTAACTCGGATGTTTACCTTAGGAGAAGGATTACACTGATTCGATAATGCTGAAGCACACGGTACAGAAGCTGTGGGACCACAAAAAGTGCAGGACTGTGCTAAGCAATGCGCCCAAAGGAACCATATGTGGAGGCGAGAGCCGTGCCAAAGACTTCGCTTCCAAGTAAGTAACAGCTCAGCTACGAATATGGTGTTTGATAACAGTAAAAATAAATTACCTATTCTTACATTTTACAGGGAGTTTCCTGTAACATGAGCAATAAATTAAAGTATAGACCCCTTAAATAAGCAGTTATTAAGTCTAAGTGGTTTTAATTAATTAAAATTAAGAAAAAAATACTGTTATTTTCTTACGCAATGAATCGAACCAGCAATGTACACCCGTCACGCTGGGCAACCATTAACACTATCGATTTTTAAGATTATTTCTGAAGTAGCATCCCCGGTACCACGACACTAAACCACCGTAGAGCGATCAAATCGTGATAATCGGCATCCATTGATTGTTAAATTTAACTTTATTTGCTATTTTCTCTAAATTTAAAAACTTTGGAAAATTAAGGAATCTTCGTTTTAATTTATTGCTCCTATTACAGGAAACCACATCCTGTATATAAACAAAACTCGAAAAACTACACGAGAAAAAATTGGCCGCTGTTTAACCGCAGAAAATTGTGACTTCATTTAACAGCGCGTTTTTATTTTTCATAAAAAGTTGCTGTTTTGACTATCAGTCAACATCCTTGTTATCCTAAAGCGTTTCTTCCTATTAGCAATTCTTCACAAACGTAATCCAGATCCTTTCCCTTACATAAAACTATGCAATATGGCATTTTCATGTGATCATAGACTTCTTTCTTGGCAACAATTTTTCCTTACATCCAACACTATTACTTTACGCAAAAAAAAGAACTCCGATTATAGACAGATTTGACCGGGTTCGATTTCCGGCCCTGTATGACATTTTTTAGATACTCTTTGTATGGAGCTTATTTTTTTTCTAAAATCGGTTTCACGACTCCTAAGAGTAAATTATCTTATCTCTTGTAGTTTCAGATTTGCCCTCAATGTCCCGTTTGTATAAATATGTAACGTAGACTAGGTGATAATTTCAAAGCATTCCATGCTTGTCAGAAGGCTCCATAAAAACTGTCTGCGACTGGCAAAAACAAAAAAAGTCTGCCATTAAAAGAAAAATAGCTGTCTTTTTTTTTTTCTTAACAATGGGATAGAAAACTTAATCTATTACATTTCCCTGCAAAACTGTTTTAACAGGTACGAGTCTCTATAAGAATTAACTATCTACTTTTATCTATATCACTATATTTAACACTACACTATGATTTTAAATATATATAATATTGCCTACTGCTGCGTACGCGCTTGGGCATGATGGCGTGGAATCCGTCGGTGCGCGCGTCAGCGATCATACCTGATGCGCTGCAGCGGCGCGGTAGCCACAATCACAACACAACAACATTCTTAAACTCTAGTCATCAAAGCCCTCCGCCAAAGACTACAATATACATACTGAGATAGACAGGCAACTCGACCAAATTGAGAAGGCATTTAATGCTTGCGTATACAGGCGCCATCTCTTCTGCGGTAGTTACAACTTTTCTTTAAATGTACAAAACATACAAAAAGTGCGTCGGTCGTAGGATTTGAACGTCGGATCATCGACTCCAATTACCCCTAGGCTACTGATGCCTTGTGACAAATACGGCGAATTTTGAAATACCTTGACAACCTAGCCTAGCAATCGCTATAGCTTCAGAGAGTTCGCCAGCTATCAAGAAGGTGGCACTGTTTTCAATAAGAAACTGGATTTGCATTAAGTTCTAAGTTCGCATAGCATGCCCTCCGCTTTCGGCGTCTGACTACTAATAAACTTTCGTTTGTAAATAATATCTTACCATACTTGTGGCGCGATGTGCTATTATAATGTGAAGTAAAGTCTTACACCTAATTGCATAAATCATAATTATACAATAACAAAAACTCAAAATGAAAGTTTCAGCCTTCTAATTTCTACGAATTAATAACAATCGCTAAGAAAATCTTTTACTTTATAGTGGAGTTTTCTGCAAGAAATGATTTCAACTTCTTCGTGTACGCAATGAGTCTTTTTCCTCTGCTTTAATTTAGTCCGGGGAGTGATTAAAATATTATAATAATTTACTGCTGCATAATGAAGGCTTTTAAGAGATATTTCTAAGTAGTTTTGGTGCAGGTTTTAGAATGTACTTTAATCAATTTTTTTTTGAAATTAAATCGCTGTTTTCTCTCTAAAATTAAGCTGAAATAAAATACTTGTATTTTTCTTCACAGAGGAGATTCCGGTAGCGGCCTCCTGGTTCAAAACAAGATCATGGTAGGGCTGGTCTCCTACAAGGACGTGTCGATCTCGCGCAGCCTCGTGGTCTACACTGATGCCGCCCATTACTACAACTGGATAGTGATGACGTCACGACGATTAAGTTGCTCTTGATTAATCGAGCTACGAAACACGAGTAATTCAATAAAGGATACTCAGGATTTCTGTTTTTTGCACTTGCAAAGGGTCTAGCAGGCTAAGCTAACAAGAGTGGCCCCCACAAGGGATTTGGTTGTAATTTGAGGTGCAGTACTGGCAGGACCTAAGAACACTATATGCGTAATATCAGCCTTCGATCTTCTTTTGTTTCAGACTTATTCACGAAAATGTAAAAAAACAAAGGAAATTTTTAAACTTTTATTTTATCTAAACCAAGCAAGCGAGAGTAACCAAATAAATTCAGAATTAAGGAGTATAAAATGGGGTTCATAATGCATATTTTTACAGACAATCCTTGGACTTCTTTAAAAAAAAAATATAGTTTTTTTTTTCGCTTCATTTTTTTGCCACTTCTCGCGGAGACACAACTATCAAAAAAATTACTTAATGAGCCACAATTGTCACCTACGTACACATTTAAAAACATTTTGAAAAATCATGGTGCGTCATGTCAAAAAAAACATTTACGAACGTATGTTTACTATATCATATCATATAAATAAAGTAGTATGGCAAATCAGTCTGTAGTAGGTATAACATCCTCTCTTTCGTTCATTATGAAATAATTAATCCCACAAAAAACATTCCATGTAAAAAATAGGCCAAGTCTCGGAACTCTTCCACGGTAAAAAGTGGTGAGATATTTTGTAGAGCCAAGTCAGGCATACTTATTAATTCTGCTAGACCCTTTCCACATTTTCTTTTTTTAATTAAATGTGTTATATCTTCAAATAAAACTACCAAATGAAATAATTGGAGTTATTATATTCCTTTGAATGACAATCGGTTCTTGAACATTGTTATTATGTTCAGTCAGCAAGCAACGGCCCCTGGAGGCGCCACAGACAATACAACATAAAAGACTTTTAAGTTCTCACAAAATGATATACCTTGGATATACCAAATTACCTCTGTTTGTAAATATTGTACCTACATACATACATATAAATATATACAAGGGCTGCCGCTTACGCAGGTGTGTATTGTATATATTAAGTTTTGTATTGTCTATAATATAATGTTCGTAAAACCCAATCCAAGCGTCACTGGCTTAGGCCATATGAGGCTTAGGCATTGCTAAAACGAAGGATTGCTTGCAGCCTTTCACGCCTGATTACTCTCCTTAGAAACGCTCTGCTACTAATTGCTGCTCGGCTGCTGTTGGCCTCCGAGCTAGCTGAAGGTGTAGACCTGCCCAGCCAGAAACCCCGTCGCTATCTAAAACCTACGGTTGCCACCATACGGACTACAGACGTCTCTACTAATCAGTTCAGTACTTTTAGCTAGTACATGTTCCGTATTTATTGTTCTGTTCTGGAAAAAACTGTGCGAAATCACTATCAGCATAATATTTAATCGTTCAGCTTAGGCATTTTTTATGCATATGTATGTATATCGCATGACAATGCAATATTATGATGACATGGAGCTGATCTGATGCTGGAGCTGGAAGGTGGCCATAGGAACTGCGCAATAAAACGACACAACCCTATCGAGTTTGGACTCGTTAGAATCGTCTCAATGAGTAGTTGATGATGGTATACAGAAAAAAACAGTCGGCAATAAAAGCTTGTACCAAAAAATATTTTTTGACATAGACTTATTTTACTTAATCCTAAATTTCCGTTAAAGTGTTGGGCAGTTGTCAATTACTTGTTTTTGAAACACAAATATGTACGGTATTATAATATTCAAAATAAATCATACAAAAAAAGACAATTCGTGCATCAAATTTAAATACAATTGTCTTGGCACCCAATATGAATTCACAGCGTTTGGCGTCGAGACACTTGGCCAGTGGGGTAAGGGCACTCGGCAGCTCCACAAGGCCCGTTGCCAAACGGCTAAGGGAGGCAACAGGCGACCCTCGCGCGGGCAGCTTTCTCGCGCCTCTCGACAAATCTCTATTTGCTATCGCAATCCAGCGCGGGAATGCTGCCTGCGTGATGACCTTGGGCGTCCAAATTTCGACGGTAATAGGATTGTGTCCTAATTTTTTTACGATGCCTTTCGAACCAGTATTGTAGAGGAACAAATGTTTGTATGGGAACAACTACAATTAAAGAACATAAATACCCAAAAAATTGAGTTAAAGACCCTCGCTGGCGGCAGGTGAAACGCTTCAATACTAATATATGTTGAATGGTGACGTCACAGTGTAATATTGCTATTCATGTTAATCGTTATATGGAAAATCAAGTAAATTGCTGTTTTGGGTATGAAATGTCTATTAGTTTAAGAGTTATTTATGTCAATAAATATTATGTATTATTACATCAAAATTTATTTGTATATCAAGTACATTGTATTTAAGTCTCGTGTGGGTAAAATAAAGTATATTTTAAATGCAATGACTACCACGAAAGTACGAGAGGTGTTATAGGTTTTAAATACAGACATGATTGTAATTCAAATTGTTGCCCAACCCTGGTTGATTATCTCATCAATTACGTAAATATCTAGAGAGTTTTAATAGTGTTTGCGTGTACCAACTAAAAGAAAAAGTACTCTAATGTCCAGTTGAAGTAGCACGTGCATTGCCGCTGATTTTGGTGACGCTAATATTTAATTTAACCAATGATCGTTATAGTTAGACGATGATCCGTGGAAAAGTATGATTAACCGATAAGCAAATTGCTCGACTTGTTTAAGTCAAGACACAATGGCCGTAGGACTTTTCGTTTTCATATTTAGCTTAATTAAATTTGTAATTGGAAAAGAGGAAGGTTTCATAGTGGGCGGTGATTTCGTTAGGAATATAAAACAATTCCCTCACGTCGCGTTTCTGGAGCTGACAGGCAAGGACGGTGATTATATCTGTGGGTCATCTATATTGAATCAAGTGATATTAGTTACTGCTGCGCACTGCTTGGATGACATGACGGCGATAACAGCACATGTGGGGAGCATTAACAGAGAAGAGGGAGAGGTGTTCCAAGTCGCAAGTTTCGAGCAACATCCAAGATGGGATACAAACACACTCACCCACGATATAGGTCTATGTAAGCTTCAGAGACCTCTACAGTTCGGACGGTCAGTTAAGAGAGTGCTGCTGATGAGGCATCCACCGAAATCACAAACTGCTGACTTAGCTGGATGGGGTGCAATCGAAGTAAGACGTTTAGATATTTTTTTATATGAAATGAAATGAAAATTATTTATTCCCGAAACGTACTAGTCCATATACATCATTAATAATTGCAAATAAATTAAATTAAATTAAAATATAATATAGGTATATTGAATTACACTAATACCTATGGATACCTTTGGAACATCGCGGGTCACCCCGATCCCGCGATGACCGGCCTGTGGTACTCCCCCCAGCGCTCATGTAGCGGGCTGGCGTCCCACTGATCCCACTCTCTCACCACAAATTGCCTCTCTGGCGGTGGCGCACGCGCATGTCTCGAGCGGAGCGCATAGCTGCCTTTTGACGCCCTTGCTACATTTAGCGAATCTCCTGGCTAGCATATTCGCTCGTACTGCGATAGCTCGTTTTTGCCTCTGGATGTCTGCGTAATCCTTCATGTTAGACAGTATAATGTGGCCCAGATATTTGACTTCATGCACTCGACGTAGCTGCACACCGTCAAGCAGCAGTGGAGGTACGTGTGTCGGCATGTTTGTAGCCTCCATGAGCATGAAATCTGACTTGTCAGGGTTGTAGGTCATATTGTGATGGCTTGCATATCTCTCGCATTCTGTGAGTAACTCCCGCATAGCCACCGATGGAGCAAGCAGAACCATGTCGTCCACATATGATAAGTGGTTAGTCATCGTGCAGTTAATGGAACAACCGACTCCTGTCTGCATGTGTCAGGGCCTGTGACAACCCGTCCATATAAACATTGAACAGCGCTGGCGACATGCTGCCTTCTTGCCTGACACCGGAATTTAATAAAAGTCCCTGGGCGCCCATACGGAGAAAACGAATTTTCCCGGACATGAGACCTATCTAGATCGATTTCTCGCCCCCGTAAATCTCTGCATCTAAAAATTCATCGAAATCGTTAGAGCCGTTTCCGAGAAAGTGATTGCAAATATATATATATACAAATATTGCTCGTTTATAGCATAGGATTATATGGTTGCCAAGAAGTTACAATCACAAATTAAACGTAATCAGCCATCTATTGAACAAGACTTCTGCAAAAATACATGGCACGTTATTCGTAGCTTGAAACATAATCTTTATAAGTACTTAAAATGACGAAAATGCACTTAGCGTGGTATTTTACAACGTCATTTATTGCTAAATATGAAAGAAAAAGATAGCAAAGAAACGTCATAATCATAAAACTGACCGAAGTGTGGCTCGTGTACTGGAGTAGCTACTGTTTATTCGATTGTTTATGCGTAATTGTTTTACAACCGTACTTATACTTGACGGTAATGATTAAGATGCACGTAATGCTTGATTTTAAGTACAGTCGGGGTACGAAAACCTTCCTCAGTAATTTAATTATATTCATTCCTTTATAAAGTCATAGACTCTTACTACTCGTACCTTTTGAAAGTAAAGTACTAAGTAGACAAGTGCATATAAAATTATACTTAATTGATATGATAACAAGGATAAAAATAATTTACACCTCTGACCTACCTACATCTAGTTTCGTATCAACATCAAACCTATCAAATAAACAACAATGTCAGTGTTTGTCAGTGTCAATATTTTCTCTTGTAATGTTTGCGATCAATAATAACATTAATAACTCTGCGTCGTATTTAATTTGATAATGCCGTGGAATTTAAATATCCATGAAAGAGCTGCAATTATTGCAGATCATGAATCTACAGTCCCCCGCGGCAATAAATAATGACAATGTCAACCATAGGAAAAATTACATATTCAACCCTAGAGGCATAAATTAAATTAAATATTTGCGGACAATCTTACACAAATCAACCTAGTCCCAAACTAAGCAAAGCTTGTACTATGGGTACTAGACGACGATATAGATACTTATATAGAGAAATACATACTTAAATACATAGAAAACATCCATGACTCAGGAACAAATATTCGTTATGCATGTTCCAGGATTGACTTCATAGCCGCGGGGGGACTATAGCTATGATATAACATTAGCGAATTCACAATATGATATGAAATCCCACTTAAATACCACGAAATAAAATTAAAATACCAACGCTGTTGCAATCTCCTACGGTGGCCATTTGCAATAAACGTCAAAATTAGTTCTCGGGACACTCGCAGTGGCGCTTCAAATTGGCACACAAAATTAGCTGTCATTTGTATGGAACAGCCTGTCCAGTGTGTAATACAGGTCAGTGTTTAAATCTGAATATTACGAAAGTCACTATTTGACGTTTACTCTGGAGTAGGCAGGGCGCAAACGTTCGGAACCCGCGAACGACTTACAGCGCTCGCAGGCGTTTGCAGAACAATAATTATCGCTCTAGACTTAGAGGGCTGTAAGCCGAAAACCAAATCTGGAAACCGAGCGTTTGCAGCCTTACTCTGAGATTAGCCTGTTATTGCAAATGCAAACGTCAATGCGATATTTCTGTTTCGTTTGAAATGAAACGTTGGCAGGACTGATAATTGCCTTGGTGCAAGCAAATGTCGACGTGACGAACCTTTTCTTAGCCCGACTGTACTTTTCGTCATTTTAACTAACTATACTAAATATCATAACATCACCATCATCCTCCTAGTTTTTTTCCCGGTAGTGCTCAAACGACCCCGGGGTTCGCTTTGGCACCTAATCCCAAGATTTAGCGTAGGCACTAGTTTTACGAAAATGATTGTCATCTGACCTTCCAACCCTGAGGGAAAACTAGATCTTATTGGGATTAGACCGGTTTCCTTCACCGAAAAGCCACTCTGAAATATCAAATGATATTTACACGTAAGTTTTTTTACAAATCTACAGTCGCCATCACACACATCGGAGCAAACAAGCAGCTCACAAACATCGGAACACACTTCTATTTTCAAGGCATTAGGGTGCGTGTGTCGGTATTTTTGAACACCTATAGTGTACCTATGTATGTGATGGCGACTGTACGAGCCGAGCTTTGAACCCGCGTCCTCCAGATTGAAAGTCGTGTGTGCCTTACCGTTTGGTTACAGTGGCTTCAGTTTTATTTTAGTGGCTTTCCAACTTACCTATCTAATTCAGACATAGACTTGCTGCTTCGCAAATATTAACATAATAGCTCTTAAAGGTAAGCGTCCACATGTCCGCATCGCACGCATCGGACGCATCGCACACAACGGATTTTGGTACACTTTGTATAGATACTTATACAACAGCGTCCACTTATTCGCATCGCACGAACCGCACGCATCGGCTTATCGGTAATGCCGACGCTGATGATGCCTCTTAATGCGTGACGATGGCGTCAAACGGATTGCCGATAAGGACTACTTTAAGAACAGTTATAGAAAGATAGATTAACCCTTTAAGGTCGAAACGCACAGACAGCGGTGGCGGCGCGGTGCGGTGCGGTGCGGAGGCGGAGCTAATATGAAAAGGTCCGCACAGAATACCGCGGCGGGACGCGTCGCGGCGAGGTATTCTGTGCATTACATTACAACCGGTACCGCCTCCGCGCCGCACCGCACGGCTACCGCTGTCTGTGCGTTTCGGCCTTTATTCAAATCCACAACATACTTACATGGTATTAACATGACAAAATTAACAGTAAAAGATGTGAAGTGACAAATAAAATATACAAAAGAAAAAAGCATGCGACTTTAGACTAGATAGTTCTTATACGTGATAGTTACGGCATCGGTATTCCGATAGCTGCGGATAGTGCGGATGCAGTGGACTTACTGCCGACAAACGAATTCGTTTGATGCGATGACATGTGGACGCTTACCTTTACTCGGATGTTTACCTTAGGAGAGGGATTACACTGATTCGATAATGCTGAAGCACACGGTACAGAAGCTGTGGGCTCGCAAAAAGTGCAGGAATGTGCTGTACAAAGTGCCTAAAGGAACTATATGTGGAGGGGAGACCTATGCCAAAGACTTCGCTTCCAAGTAAGTAAAAGTGCGATGAAATACGAATATGGTGGTTGATAACGGTAAAATTCTTATAATTATCATTAAACAAAAATCACGAAAATACTCGGAAAACATCACGAGTCAACTCATATTTGCCATTTGTTTATAATTAACCACTAGAAAAATTTAAAAAGCTAAGGCTAAACCTATTTTGTTGGAACGTAGATACCTAAGAACCATCTCGATCACGTCAGCTTGCGGACTAAAAAAAACGTTCTAGTACTAAAAAAAACTCGTTTAGGAGCTACGATGCCACAAACAGACATACAGACACACAGACACGTCAAACTTATAACACCCCTCTTTTTGCGTCGGGGGTTAAAAAAATTAAATACATAAATTTCAAAATATGGCGGCTGTTTAACCATAGAAAACTGTGATGCCATCTGTTCCTATTTCCCTACAAACTTCAACTAACAGCGCCTTTCATCATCATCATCATATCAGCCGAAAGACGTCCACTGATGGACATAGGCCTCCCCCAAAGAATGAGGAGTGATTTACAGTGACCGGTCCTGCGCCACCCGCATCCAGCGGACTCCCGTGACCTTTACCAGTAGGTCGATCACGTAACGCATTGTACGCGCGTAAGTTAGGTCTAAATGTCACTTTTTATATGGGAAATTGACAGTTAAATTGTACCGACGCGCGTTCGGAACGTTACGTGATTAACCCCTCAGGTCATCAGTCCACCTTGTGGGGGGCCTACCCACGCCGCGCCTTCCGGTACGTGGTGGCGACTCGAGAACCTTTCCGCCCCAGCGGCCATCAGTTATACATACGTGCAGCAATGTTTCATAAAAATATTTCGCTATCAGTCAACATCCTTGTCATGTGCGTACATAAAGCTATGCAGTATGGCATTTTCCTGTGATCAGGGGGTCATAGCTCAGGGTTTTTTTATCAACAATTTTTGTTTAGAAAAACGAACTCTGATTTTAAAACTGATTTGACCGGGTTCAATTCCCGGCGGTGAATGCCTATTTGGAAAATCTATGAATGGAGCAAATTTTTAGGGTTCCGCAGTCGACTAGGAACCCTTATAGTTTCGCTTTGTCTGTCCGTCCGTCCGCGGATAATCTCAGTAACCGTTAGCACTAGAAAGCTGAAATTTGGTACTAATATGTATATCAATCACGCCGACAAAGAAGTAAAATAAAAAGTGTTTTTATTTTTTTATTAGGGTACCTCCCCTATACGTAACGTGGGGAGTGTTTTTTTTTCATTTCAACCCTAACGTGTGATATATTGTTGGATAGGTATTTCAAAATGAATAGGCTATTGCTAAAATCATTTTTTGATAATGTTAATGTGTCGCGACATGATTCGAACCGATTCGCGGTTCCTAGTCAGCATGAGCACATGCGTTGCCGGCGCGTTTTTTACTTAAAAAAAACGTGAGTGAACCGCTTTCAACATATTTTAATATTTTACTGCTACATAATGAGGGCTTTTACGAAACATTTCTAGTCTTGGTGCAGGTAGTTTGTGTTTGAGCCTCTTATTTAGTAACTTTTTTAATAAGTACCTAGTTGCATCATTTTCTGAACAACTACCTACAAATTCTAAAATCTTTGATTAATTTTTTTTTAATATCAGTGCTTTTTTTTCTCTAAAATTAAGCTGAATATAATTCAACCCTTCAACTGTGGCGTAAAAACATGGCCTAGATGGCCCTTGTCTGTGGGCCCCTCTGAGGGCCGCTTCACAGACAATGTTTCTGGCTATACGTGATTTGGTAAAATTAAATTTTCATCAGTTTTTTTACCTAATTACAGCCTAGATTTTAGATAAAACATAATCTATATTCAATTATTTAACTGCAACTATGTATTGATCATCTCTACACCATAGTCGTATTAAGGGTATCTAACTGGCCTTATTACCAGGGCACCAAAATTTACTACATATTTTGGTTATTTTGAATATGTTAAATTAGTTTTCTGGGTTAATGAACGGCATAATTTTGAAGATATTAGTGTTATACACATTCAAAAAACATAAAATGGCAGGCTCAAAAGTATTTTTTTACAGGAGATCATTTGAAGTACATATTCCACCAAAACGCACCTACACTCAAAATTTGCTTGCATGGATGTTAATTTCTGAAGTGTGTTTTTAATATAGATATTTATTCAATTCATACATAAATATTAAACATAGGTCATTAACTAGGTGTTACCAGAGATTTTTATATTGTAGGTGCACTAGACGTTATGTTGAGATATATGAAAAAAGGCTTATCTACTTTCATTTAAAATTATCACTTACAAACGACTGAAATTATCACAGCAACCATATGTTTTGAACCAGATAAATTAGGTTACTAAATATTTCCATTAAATATTCTTTTAGTTGAAATTATAATCTTATCATCAGTTAAACAAAAATATCATAAAAACATGATCTAAACACGATACAAATCAAGGCCACGATTAGTATGAGTGCGCAGCGACGATGACGTCACGAGGTGCGATGTGGGCACTCCTCGGAGGGCCTGTTTGTTACCAGCCCTCTGAGGGCTTTGTTATGATCGTTACCAATTTGGATCGATTAATTTACTTTCGGGCCCTTGGTAAAACATTTACGTTCATTTTAAATTAATTTATGAAAAATAACGGTAATGTTAATAGCAGTTAATGATATCAAATTATTGGAAAAGCGCTAAATAACGTGTAGGCAAATTTTGACCTTGAGGTATGTTTTTTAGTCACAGGTTAAGTACCGAGAATGGGCTGAACTTTATTTTTTAATGAAGGACGATTGATTACTTACATGTCCAGAAGTGTTCTCTTTCTGGCACTAAATTTCAGCACTAAACCCACAAATGCTCACTCGCGAACATTGACCGTGTCAAACGCGCCAGTGGCAGTTTTAGACTAACAACCAAATTAAATTCTTCCTTCATTGGCCATTGAAATTATGGCTTGCTAGCTGTCTCGCTTCATTGGCTATACGTTTCAACGTGACATTTAGACCTACCCGACGTTCGTACAATGCGTTACGTGATCGACCAACAGGTCTTGCGGCCCTCTGAGGGGTATCCACATACCTGCAGGAAAATGTGAAGCCCGCAGAGGGGTAACCACAGCTGAAGGGTTAATACTTGTATTTTCTTCCCAGAGGAGATTCCGGCAGCGGCCTCCTGGTTGAAAACAAAATCATGGTAGGGCTGGTCTCCTACAAGGACGTGTCGATCTCACGCAGCCTCGTGGTCTACACTGATGCCGCCCATTACTACAACTGGATAGTGATGACGTCACGACGATTAAGCTGCTCTTGATATTGGAACCGGGCTGCGATAAGAGTAATTCAATAAAGGATACTCAGGATTTCTGTTTTTTTGCACTTGCACATTTCCACATTTTCTTTATACTTAGTACTGAAAATACCCAAATCGCTATAACGTGGATCGCAGATAACAGGATACGTAAGTAACCTGAGAGCGCACCAGAGATTAGAACAACAACACCTATAAGTACATCATTGTTAATACCTATGCCCTGAATAGACAGTTAAGTCGCTGTGGCTGAAATCGGTCAGGACGACATCAACACATTAATTAGAATCAATAAATATATGTTAGGAAACTTCGACGGCCCCTAGGTAAATCATCGAAACTAATTTTGAGTACTTTTCAGTACAGCGTTTTAAAGTTCTCTTTTAACACCATCCTTAAAACATAAATAAATCATGAACTGTTTTCTACTTTTTAATAATAATAAATTAGGCCCTTTATTCGTGTTAGTCTAATTTTAGAGAGTATATTCAGTTTTTTTAGAAATTTGAGTTTCGATTGTTAAGTACGTGATTACGCATATGTCTTAAATCGAAACTGACGGTTTCGATTATTTACGACTAGCTTTTACCCGCGACTTCGCCCGCGTACCTATTACTCGTTAACCTTTCGATACGTGTCCATACAGAAAATAATATCGCATTTTGACAGAAGTATGTCTTAAAACCCACCGGCTCTCTCGGGAGCCACGCGGGTTTAAAAAGGTACACCTACACCATTACAAAATGTAATAGTAAATATGCTACCCACTGGCGGTGCAGCTCCCATAGAAACTTCAATTCTCCTTTTCTACTGTTTAAAGAATGATTTCAGGGATAAAAGCTATCCTATGTCCCTGCCCATGGTCTCTAACTTTCTTAAGGCGGAGCTGACAATCGTTGGAGTTTTAGACGGTAGTCCAAGGCTTTTGCCGCGGTTAGTCCGTCATACCCGCCCTGCCAGTTCCCCGTAGTGGGCGGGATGCGAAAAGGCATTTCCCCAACGTAAAAAAAATTGATTCTCTAACTAATAATAATAATGGAGATATGTACATATACATATCTCCATACAGATCTATAGACAGAGTTAATCAATTTAAATCGTTTTATTTCATGAAAAGGTAAATTAATTAAGTATACTTTGATATTTGACTACATGTACCTAGTTCTTTATAATTAATGAGATGAGTGTTTATCAAAATTTATTTAAAACTACTCAGATATTTATCAATTCAGATTTATTTCAGTTATCTCACACGCTCTAGATCCCTGTGTGCCTCCGCATCGCCGCCATTGTCCGTGTACGTTGACCTTTACTTACGCAACGTAGCGCACGGCCATACGTTTACGTGAGCGCTGGGGTTCCGTCATTGGGCCATTTACTAGTAAGATCTAATCATTATAACATATAGAATCCCCGTCTCTGATAAAGATATCAGAGACGTAACATACATACATGGTATTAGTACCAGTTAGCTGCTCGCGCGGCTTCACCCGCTTATAGCGGAAAACACAGTCAAACCCGCGGTATAAAATATAGCCTATGTCCATTCAGAAAGTCCATTCTATACGCAGGTAGATGAATTTTTGAAATCGGATGAGTAGTTCCGGAGACTAACCATTCCAAACAAACAAACATACAAACTTACAAAGCTACGATCACACAGACCTTCCTGTTTATAATCACTACATAGTATAAAACAAAGTCGCTTCCCGCTGTCTGTCTGTCCCTATGTATGCTTAGATCTTTATAATTTACTTTAATTTGATTCAATACAAAATTTGAACCCTCTTTTAGGGGATAATTTAAAAAAAAGTTGATGTTCATTTTCTAGTTTGTGAACAAACAGTCTAAAACCAAAGTTAAAAATCTCATACTTTAAAAATGCCTTGAAATACTCAAACTTTGAACCAATTTTAACACTCTTAGGGGATGAATTTGGAAAAACTCTGAAATCAGTTTTGTAGTCTTTTAACGTACATAATAAGACCGAAGTTAAAAATCTCTTACTCACACTTTAAAATTTTATTGCTCGCCATTTAAAATTTGAACCCCCTTTTAAACCCCCTTAGAGGTTGAATTTTTCTAATCGCTGAAAGAACTTTTTTCGTAAACTTTTAAGTCTCTAGCTCAAAAAAAGTGTTGCCCATACAAAGCTTTCTTAACCCCCTTAGGGGTGGAATTTTCTAAAACTCTGAAAGTACTTTATTATTAATTTTAATAAGTAACATTTTGAATAGTTTTAAGTCTAGTAAAAAAAAAAGTTTTTCCCACACAACACTGGCTACCCTTCTTAAGGATCTTAAGGATCCCCTTAGGGATGGAGTTTTCTAAAACGCTGAAAGTTCTTTTTTAGTATTCTAATAAGTAATCTTTTTGCAAAGTTTTAAGTCTAACTCAAAAAAAAGTGTTGCCCATGCAAAGCTTGCTCTCCTTTTTAACCCTATTAGGGGTGGAATTTTCTAAAACGATTTGTGTTCTTTTTTTGTATTTTAATAAGTAATCTTTCTACAAAGTTTCAAGTCTCTAACTCAAAAACATAAACTTTCCCTGATAAAAACTTTGCACCCCTTTTTATCCCCCTTAGGGATATATTTTTTCAAAACGCTGAAAGTCTTTTTTTTTGTATTTTTATAAGTAATCTTTCTACAAAGTTTTAAGTGTCTAGCTCAGAAAAAGTGTTCCCCATACAAACCTTGCACCCTTTTTTAACCCCCTTAGGGAATGATTTTTGTAAAACGCCGAATGTAGTATTTTTCATGTTCTAATAAGTAATTTTTCGTCAAAATTTTAAGTCTCTATTAAAAAAAAATATGTTTTTCCCATACAAACTTTGCACCCTATTTTACCCCCCCCGGGGTGAAATTTTCCAAAACGCTGAAAGTACTTTCTTTGTATTTAAATAATCTTCCTACAAAGTTTTAGGACTCTAGCTAAAAAAAATAGTTTCCCACATACAAACTTTGCACCCCTATTTTAGCCCCCTATTTTTAGGGGTAGAATTTTCTAAAACGCTGAAAGTACTTAATTTGTATTCTGATGACTAATCTTTCTACAAAGTTTTAAGTCTCTATTTAAAAAAAATATTGTTTCCCCCATACAAAATTTACACCCCTATTTTACCCCCTTAGGGGTAGATTTTTTTAAAACACTGAATCTAGGTACTTTATTTGTATTCTAATGAATAATTTCTCTACAAAGTTTTAAGTCTCTATTTAAAAAAAAGTAGTTTTTCCCAAACAAACTTTGCACTCTATTTTACCCCTTTAGGGGTAGAATTTTCTAAAACCCTGAAAGTTCTTTATTTGTATTCTAATGACTGATCTTTCTACAAAGTTTTAAGTCTCTATTAAAAAAAAATAATGTTTCCCCCATACAAACCTTGCACCCCTATTTTACCCCCGTAGGGGTGGAATTTTCCAAAACGCTGAAAGTGTTTCATTTGTATTCGAATAACTAATTTTTCTACAAAGTTTAAGTCTATAGCTCAAAAAAAAAGGTTCTCCCATACAAACTTTGCACCCACATTTTACCCCCTTAGGGGTAGAATTTTCAAAAATCCCTTTTTATCCCTAGCCCACGTTATAAAAGCAACATACTGTGCAAAAATCAACTCTCTAAGATTAGTAGTTTCGGCTGTGCGTTGATGAGTGAGTGAGTGATTGAGTGAATACGTCAGTCAGGACATAGGCATTTAAGATAATGAAACTCCCATTCAAATATCTCAAAAAATTATGAAGCTACATCCGTTTTAATGTCGCTTGTTAGAGTGAGAAAACGATGAGGGACTGTGACGTCAATATACTCGAGCGTCATAGTAAAAAACAATCGTTTCATATGAAGGTGCGTTTTGCGGAAAAGGGACAGAACATACCCCCTCTTAAAACTTTGGACTCTTATAACTTAATCATTACCTATATAACCTCTTGCTTTGTTGTTTTCTCCATTTGACTATATTTATTTTAAATTCTTTTTCGAGAAAATACATTATGATTATTTACCATATTTTCGATTCCTGAGCTATAACCACGAACTTCGGAATTCGAAAATATTCGGGTATCTCTATCTCTATCGCACTAACCATACTCGAGTGACAGGGATGCAAATATATGAACATTGAGTATAGGTTGAGGACAGGTACTTTGGCTGAATGCGCCGAGCGCGTGCCATTGTCATTCAAAAAAAACAAATTCGTGTTAATTATATTGTTCAAATTTGTTGATTTCATTTATTGAAATTACGACATAAAACGACATTTGCGCATATAAGTTCTCATATCAGAATCGAATATTTTTTTATGGTTTATATTTTAGCATTTGTCTCGTAAAGGTCTATCGTAGACGGGATTTAAATTATTAATAAGTGAAAGGCAAAGCAATTCCGCCATTTTGACGAAAATTTGACGGTTCTTATAGCTGACAGTTGGAGCAGCGTTTGATTTCAATAAAAATAAATGAAAAATTAAATGAAGTCGTATATTTCGGAAAATTAATTAACTGTCGCAGTCGGATAAAAACTATCCTAAGTTGCAGCTAGAATAATAATGTACCTATATAAAATGTTTCATATTTTTCCGTTCATGGGATGCTGAGAACATTCGAACCGCGCAAAGCTTAGTTTCAAACTGGCTGATTCTTTTTTTAATTTAGAGATTTATTATAAGTGGAGATGATTTCGATTTATGAAAGTTTATCGAAACTAGCAGTTCCTATTATTTACGACGGATGTATTAGTAAAATGTACTATCGAGTTTGCCAATTTCGATAATTTTCGTCGACAAAACACATAGTAATTAGAACTTTCGATATAGCTTTCAGAGTAAGGTAAAAATTAAAAAATACTTTTTTTATATAATGTTTTAATTTTTTCATCATCTTACAACTCTTAAAATCACAATCTGTTTCCATCAGTCGTTAATTATTCTATTTAGTTAATAATACTTCAATTCTATCAAAATGTAGGTACCAAGTATATAATAAGGCACGTTACTACAACTAAGTAATTATAAAAATGTAATTGTGAACATATACACTATAAAAACAAAACAATCTTCTTTTACAGTCTTAGCCAGACTTGATAAAAATAAATATTAAAAATAGTATTAGGTATCATAAACGCAAACCTCTTAAAAAAATCAACAAAATGTATGCCATAATCTGGCTAAAGAGATCAAAAATTATAATAGTAATATACTATAGGTACTTTAAGACGAATTATCTTCTTCGACATTGCGACCGTGGCAAATATTTTTATAAAATCTGTGATATTCCTTCGGAATCACCTCTGAATTACACAAAGAAATGAGATCTTTGTATTTATCATTTGTAATTGGAAGGGTACTGGTATATGCCATTTTTAATTCTGTGTTTGTGATTATTCTTTGACCACGTCTTCTACATAGTTACAACAACAGAATTCAAGCAATGCTCATCTCCTTCCAAATCATATTTAAAGAAAAGGTAGTTTGGTACATTCTTATCTACTTTAATTTCTTTTATTTTGTTCCAAGACATATTAGCACTAGTCGTGTCTTTTTTCCAGTTTCGTTCATTTAACAATGGTTTATAATCGTAAATATCTTGTTGAGTCACTTCAACTACATTGTGAGGCTTTCTAGATGTCTTAGACCATCGCACTAATGCATACCACTGGTCAGGAGTGTAGATTAACTTCCCTTTCGAAATTTAAAAAAATCGATGAGAGCATGGACGCTGTCGCCTTTGCATTGCATTTGCATGCATTTTGCGTGGGATCAGGTTCTAGAAATCTGTGGGTTATGTCTATCTTATATTGTTGTGATAAGTACATATACATGGAGTATACGACTCTGTTTCGGTTTTGTCCTGATCAATTGTCAGACCAAAACAAAAACTTTTTGACGCCTTTATCAACCTGCGTCTTTATAAACTGTGCCAGGCAACTGCTAACTTCGTTTGCTCCTCTATTCCCTGTGCATTCGGTCCACATGTAGCAAAAGCCTTCCCTTTCAGCCAAGTCATAAACCGTAAAATGGTAAACCGACAGTTTACGTTTATAGTATAATAAACCAATGCTCCATGCGGTGCATTTAAATTTTTTTGGAAATCAAATGTAGCACACACCGCGTCAGGATTACTTTGGGCTAATTGTTTATCATTCTGTTTCAATTCTCGAGCAATTGTCTTGTTTTTTACATGTTTAGTATTAGCGTTTACTTCTTCTTCTGTTGGGCTTTGGTTATTTGAAAAGGAATGACACTTGTCACACAAATCTTTTTTTGGAACAAAGAATGCTATGTTCATGTTCTGATTTACTATGTCAGTATACCGACGCACAGTTTGAGCGTGAGTATCATAATTTTGAAGCTGTTCCCATTCTTTGTAAAGAGAAAACATCTTGTTCATGCTTAAATTATTATCTAAATACAGCTTATCTGAACTTTTCCGCGTATAATGCGATTCGACTGGCTGAAAGGACGCAACATGATCACAAACGCTTTTAATCATTTCAGCTGTTTGTATAACGTGGTGGTTTGAGTGATTGCCTCTGTTGTCCGATAATGTAACTCCTGATTCAAAATTTTGCAATGGGGACGGTCAGGGCGTATTTTCTAAGCTATCCAAAATACAAGATTCTTGGTTACTGGGCGATCCTGGAAACGTGTTTTCTAGTAAATTCGTCGACGGAGGCCAAGTAGTATCTGATGACAACTCGTCATCTATTATTCCCTCTAAAGCAGCCCATTCTGCGGCTCCAAAGGTGCATGCGGTAGGTATTGGTGATTCTTAAACAATTAGAACTGATTATTGTGCAAATATGAATAAATATAAAATATAGTTTACTATCAAAACTCATCGAAACTTAAGAAATAACATTATTAATATCACGTAAAACATCGAAACCAATAGTATCGATTACTCATAAAAAAATAATTCCCAGGTAAAACTATGAAAGTGCCAGTTTCGATAGTTTAAGTTTCTTTAATACCAACGTAAACAATCGTATCTACCAGTTTCGATAGCAAACAAAAGTCGAGGGTCGCAGTATAATGTCGAAACTGTTATTTTCGATGATTTACGTTGCTATAGTATCATAATTTCATATGTAACCGTTATTTATATATAAATAGACGTATAATGCACAATTATCTAGTACCTACATAATAAAACAATATAAAAGAGATGACAAATAAGATCTAGAAATAGTCAAACTTACCAGTTTTACATAATTCGCGATCAGTTGGCTTTTTCGCTGGGCTTGGCATTTGCTGAATGGGACTGTCCGTTTTAGCTAAATTGATAATTTTCCTGCATCTGGAGGCAGAAAACCTTGCAGAACTCATCATTCACTATATTAAAACTTAAAACGCAGATTGAATAGAAACTAAATTCACGCATGTTGCTATCGCGACTACTTGGCGCACTCTGGCGGATTCGCGCCGCGTAAACTCACGAAAATGGTAGTTTCGTCTCTTTCGCACCTTCGCGGTTGCCGCGTAAATAGTCGAATTTAGACTATCGATACTTTTCGTCGCATTGTACGTATTAGTTTCAATGTTTTACGAATAAAATTTTCGTTAAAATTCATATTTCTTACAACTTTCTTTTGGTAGAATTAAAAAATGGTCCTGTGCAAAGTGATTCCCGTAATAAAAAAAAAACCAAAATTTCGAGTTTCGATGATTTACCTAGGGGCCGTCGACTTAATAGTGCATGTTGTTAGGGAATGAATCAACTATAGACAATTTATTCAGCTTTTATTTATTACATCACATGTGTATGTACGTTGCATGGTTTGGTTGTAATTTATACTTTTCCAAGCGGGGCCGCGGAGTTTTTGATAACGTCATTACAGGGGAGACCGACTCCTTAGAGACTGTCTCCCGGCATTTTTGGAATCCAGGGGACATGCTTAGGACATGTTGTTAGCAACATGCTTAAATATGGCGCTGGTATCCGAAAGTGAAGAATTTTCCCCTAACAACATGCACTAAAAGTTTCCTGACGTTGACACGCTGTCGGTTGCGTTAGGTTAGGTTAAAATAATTGCCGTGCGTTTGTTTAAAAAAAAAGAAAATAAAGTTGTGTTAGGTTAGGTTACAAGGAGAACCCCCTCGAGGGTGGCTTTGTCGGGACGGCGGGGGGGATTAGTAACCGTGGACGGTCACCCACGGCGAAGCTAAGAAGCACCCATGGCCGGCCTGTTTGGACTGCCGGCTGATCCGAAGAGAGCGCTCTTCGCGGGCTTGCCCAAGCCCGCTTTGGATGCGTTGGGGAGGGACCGCAGAAGAAGAGGAGTGCCGGTATTGTGGTTTGCCGTTCTCTCTATCTTCTGCGGCCGAGTTGGGATCGCAGGAGGAGAGGTGTGTTGGTATAACGGTGCACCACTCTCGCTACCCCCTGAGAACTTGGCGGGCCGTTCCGCTGAAACGGCATTTGGTGGGACCGCAGAGGAAGAGGAATGCCGGTATATGGGGACACTAATTTTATTATTAATCCAAACGAAAGAAGGCCAAAAAATATGTCTAATGACGAAAATCCTATTCAAATATCTCAAAAAATTACGAAGATACAACCGTTTTAATATTGCTTGACAGAGAGATAAAACACTTGAGAGTCTTGAGTCCAGTGACGTCACGGGTCACGGGTCTCGAACGTCATGTCATAGTAAATGACAATCGTTTCATGAGTAGGTGTGTTTTGCGGAAAAGGGACATAGTATACGCCCTCTTAAAACTTTGAGCACTTATAACATTGTCATTATTTATTGTCTGGTGTTACTTTTTTCTCCATGTGACTATATTTTTAATCCTTTTTCGAGAAAATTCAACATTTTTGCTTATTTTATTTGGTGTCACCATCCCTATTACGGTGCGCCGGTTTCCTTATCCTCTGCGGCCGAGACGTGGTCGGTGGCGCAACCACATACCTGATCCGCCACGGGGTGCTGGATTTTCTGCACCCATGATCTCCTCGTAGCGGACTCAGGGCCCTCAGGGGGGTCCGCTACGGAACAGGTGGAGATCGAGGAGGCAAGCTCCAAAGCATCTGGCGTGCCTCAAGTGGAGGGCCCCCGGGCATTCGCGAAGGAGCCGCTTGTGGGCGGCTGCCGCCGGCGCGCGGGTCCGTTTGCGGGATGTTGGATTTTAAAGCCTTAATTTTAGTTACAATCAAGTGCGTCACACTGCAGGCTAAATGGTTACCTACTACTGGGTATACAATATAAAACTATATATATATACAGTGTGTGGCCTGTAATAGGAGCAAAAATTTAAACGGTAGATTATTAAGCTTGTGAACAATTATTTCCACATGGTTAACCAAGAAAAAAAAAACCTTATTTTTGATTTTTTTTTCTTGGTTTCTTCAAAATAAGTTTTGTTGTATTTTTTTACTCTTCTGGAGTGCTATCAGTAACTTTTTTTTTAAAGACACCAAAAAAAATGAAAAAAATACAAAAAATCACAAAAATATAATTTGAAAACAAACATGCAAAAACTATTATGACTCGTTCCATGATGTTACCTTAAAATCCGTATTGACTGCTGTGCTATGATGTCGTGGTGCCAAGATACATTACTTGGAGGTCATACCTTTAGATCAAAATATCTCCGAATCCAAAAAAAATTAAAATGAGTGGGACACAAGGGGTTACTACAAATGCTCTAAGGAAGCGTCCCTTTGAATATTTGCTCCTATTACAGGCCACACTCTGTATAAAGGATAAGTAGGCGTAACTAGTAACTTAAAAAATGTACTTGGAATGGTAAACTTTCCTACAAATTCGAGCGTCGCACGCAACCGCAACCTACGCGCGCGCGCGCGTTTCGATGTAACAAAGACAATCAGGCAACTACGGAACCATACGCTGCGCGTGGCCAAGCGCGCACTTACCTGGTTTTAATTTAACCCTACCGTGATCATTATAGACAGCGATCCGTGAAAAAGTATGATTAACCGATAATATAATTGCTTGCTACTTTACGTCAAGATACGATGGACGTAGGACATTTCTTTTTAATGTTAAACTTTATAAAATTAGTTCTTGGAGAACTGGATGGTTTCATAGTCGGTGGTGCTTTCGTACAAAATATAAAACAATTCCCTCACGTCGCGTTTCTGGAGTTACTAACGGAAGACGATACTTTCGTCTGTGGATCATCTATATTGAATCAAGTGATATTAATTACTGCTGCGCACTGCTTGGATGACGTCAAGCAGGCAACAGCATATGTGGGGAACATTAACAGAGACGAGGGAACGCCTTGTCGAGTTGAAAGTTATAAGCAGCATAATAAATGGGATACAGAAGCCGTCATCAATGATATAGGTCTATGTAAGCTTTGGAAACCCTTGAAGTTCGGGCTGGCAGTCAAGAGAGTGCTGTTGTTGAAGAATCCACCGAAAACAAGGAATGCTGAATTAGCTGCCTGGGGTGCAGTCGAAGTAAGTCATACTTACGGTGACCCCTTGTTGGTAAAGGAGGCCGAAGCCTTTGGGTGCCACTTGTGTATAAGGTAAGAAGGGCAGTTGCAATTATACGTTGCTTTGTCCTTTTTAGGGTTCCAGAGCCAAAATGGCAAAAACGGAACCCTTATAGTTTCGTCATGTCCGTCTGTCCTTCTGTCCGTCTGTCCGTCTGTCCGTCTGTCCGTCTGTCCGTCTGTCCGTCTGTCCGTCTGTCCGTCTGTCCGTATGTCCGTCTGTCCGTCTGTCCGTCTGTCCGTCTGTCCGTCTGTCCGTCTGTCCGTCTGTCCGTCTGTCCGTCTGTCCGTCTGTCCGTCTATCCGTCTGTCCGTATGTCACAGGCATTTTACTTGAAAACTATAAGGTGTAATTGAATATAATCTGGAGTATAGGTGTATTTTGTTAGCCGCTACATAGTTCTGAAATGAAATTAAAAAAAATATTTTTTAGGGTGCACATGTAACAGCAAGTCAAAAATAAAATACTAAGTCCACGTGTAGCACATCAAGCGATAGGCCTTTCAAAATAAATATCAGGTTTTTCAGCAATTTTATTGATGAAGTGAATTATTTAAGGCGGATAAATCGCCCCTAAAGTCACAAAAATTGTGTCCCTCTAATTTTCGAACGATGTATTTTAAAAAAATTAAAAAAAAATCATGGACATACTACTTATCACTGAAAATTTTTCCCTATAGAAAGGTTTTCCCTATAGAAAAGGACATAATAAGTGTTGTAAGATTTCATTGACGATCGGACCTTTTTAATAGGCACATTACCCTTAAGTAGTAAATAAATAATCAGTTAATAACGGTATCTTATGCAAGGAAAAGGATTACACTGACACAACGATGCTGAAGCACGCGGTACAGAAGCTGTGGAACCACAAACAGTGCAAGAGAGTGATATACCATTTACCGAAGGGAACTATATGTGGGGGCGATACTCGCGGTAAACATTTTGCTTCCAGGTAAGCAGCTCAACTACCACTAACATAAAACGTCTGCTAGACGGTCGCCAACACGCCCCTCCGACCGAGCGACCATGGTCCGCACAGACCGTGTAGACAGTGTTGCTTGCAGCAAAATTTCATACTACAGCGGTCGGTGCCGACCAAGGTCACTTCGTCGGCGACGTGCGGCGGCGTGTTGGCGACGGTCTAGCAGACGTTTTATCATAATCCTTACTAATCCATACTTACTAATATTATAAATGTGAAAGTTTGCCGGTGTGTCGGTATGTCTGTTACCTCTTCATCCGATTTAGATAAAATTGGGTATAAACATAGTTTGAGTCCCGGGAAAGGACATGAGCTTTTGTCCCGGAAATCATCCCCTAAGGGGGTGTAATGGGGGGGGGGGGGGGGTGAAAGTCTGTATGTACTATAGTCGATAAACGAATTCCACGCGGACGAAGTCGCCGGCAGAAGCTAGTCATTATATAATCACGCCCATATTTTTTTATTTATTAATATTTAATTTAAACAACAACTAATTAAATTAAATCACATCCTTTTCTAAACTACTTATGAACAACAACACATAACTAAAAGTAACTAAAATTTAAATAACTAAAGCTAAAAATTTAAAATACCTATCAAAAATATTTATTTATGGTACCCATCACGCAGGCAGCGTTCCCGCGCTGGATTGCGATTGCAATTCTCTGCTCGAAAAAGCTGCCCGCGCGAGGGTCGCCCGTTGCCTCCCTCAGCCGTTTGCCAAGCGCCCTGTGGAGCATCTGTGCGCCCCTGCCCCACGAACCACGAAGTGTTTCGACGCCAAACGCGAGGAATTCGTATTGGGCGCCGAGACAGCTGTATTTGGCAACCTTTTGACGCTCCCGAGCGTCCGCCGCCGCGCCAGCACGCCTGCTGGTCGATGGGAGGTAGGACGTCGCTAGTGTGTCGGCGCAAGTGGCGTCCCACCCACACCAACGCACGGCCCATCTTCCAGAGAATTAACGACATCCCGTCGGGGCGCTTGCCATCATTCCGCACTATTTGGGGCTCCAGAGTGGCGGGAACGCCGGCACTGACGAGCGCCCTTCTCAGAATGTCGTTAAGGGTGGCATGACGAGACAGGCGACCGGCGCCCGAAGAGCAGGCGAGCCCGTGGTGGCCGAGGCTATCTACAGACGATTCACAAGAAGCACAGCTGTGGTCGGCACAGAGAGCAACTCCGAGCCGGAGACCGACGGCTATGCGAAGCGTCTCTGGGTCGATAAAGGTGCCGGTGTTGGGCGATGGATAGGCGTGGAGCCAGTGACCTGACTCTGGCCTAAATAGGTGATGCTAGAAGCCTCGCTCGGTCCCTGCCTGTTGCGGTGTCTAGGAGTGAGTTTAGAGTTGAAACTGATGCTATGGTATCCCAGGCCCTTTGTATCTTAGGTCAGGATGGAAAATTTTGATTCTGTCCAGCTAGCCAGGCATTCGAAGCCTCAACCAGGCACGCAATCTCGCAGTTTGTAGCCGGAGAGGCTTGAAGAATTTTACCTGCGAGATCGGAAGTGCTATGGATGGAGGCCAAGAATGCCGGCAGAGCAACACTTGAAATTTTACGGGCACCCAAGCCACCATACCTTATCGGTAAGGTGGCTTGGGTCAATGCCTGCTCGCTCAATTGGATATTCAAAATGGATTCAATTTGGGATTTTAAAAGTAGGTCGGAGTAGGTAGGATTTCCAAATAGGACAACAGCGGAGCAGGTAAGTGAATTTTGGAACGAGTAAACCAAAGTTTAAAATAAACAGAGCAGAATGACTGCTAGTTTTGAGAAGGCAGTCCGAATGGTCACTAAATTTCGAAATAGATTCACGCAGAAGGGGAGGGATGGCTTCATTGAAGATGGGTGCTCCGAGAAGATGTAGACAGTCTTTGGATATCGTTTTGATGGTTGGCGCGATGTTATTAAATTGCTGAATGATTTCGGATGCCGAAGAATAATCTATAGTACATATCAGAAATATAATACAGTCGATATTGTTCAACCTCGAAATTTCAGGGAGTTTGATGAAATTTGGTACGAATGTTCGTTGGAAGCCCAGGAGTTTTCCTTAAAGTGATGTGGGACTTTTTCGTGTAAAATTAAATAAGGTTTCATTTTGTCATATATGGCATGCCCATAAAGTCAATAATTTTCAAGGAAAATGCAAAATAAAGTATACATTTCAAGATAGCGGTTAACCCATATGGTCCCTAAAGTTGATATTTTGAGACATGTAAAAAGAGGTTTCGGTGAGTGTGTGTAGTGAACTTGACTACTTTCACTTGCATTTTGCCCCATTTTTGCCCTAAAATATGTTTTGACCATCACATTATGAAGTTTCAGTAATACGCACTGGCGTGTTACAGACCCATCTACTGATGTCATGTTTATTGAAATCCGCCCGATAAATTAAGTGCTAGAAGCAAAGTTGTGATTTCAGATTTGGTCTCCACTCACGCCCGCCATATGGTTTTTAGGGTTCCGTAGCCAAATGGCAAAAAACGGAACCCTTATAGATTCGTCATGTCTGTCTGTCTGTCTGTCCGTCCGTATGTCACAGCCACTTTTTCCAAAACTATAAGAGCTATACTGTTGAAACTTGGTAAGTAGATGTATTCTGGAAACCGCATTAAGATTTTTACACAAAAATAGAAAAAAAACAATAAATTTTGGGGTTCCCCATACTAAGAACTGAAACTCAAATTTTTTTTTCATCAAACCCATACGTGTGGGGTATTTATGGATAGGTCTTCAAAAATTATATTGAGGTTTCTTACGTCCTTTTTTTCTAAACTGAACAGTTTGCGCGAGAGATACTTCCAAAGTGGTAAAATGTGTCCCCCCCCCCCCCTGTAACTTCTAAAATAAAAGAATGATAAATCTAAAAAAAATATATGATGTACATTATACCACGCAACCTTCCAACGAAAATTGGTTTCAACGAGATCTAGTAAGTAGTTTTTTTTTTAATACGTCATAGATCGTAAAAAGCAATTTATTTAACGGAACCCTTCATGTACGAGTCCGACTCGCACTTGGCCGCTTTTTTATTTTTAAGAACCAAGGTAAGAGAAATTTCTTAGATACCAGATTTATAATTCCACGCACAATTGTTAGCTATCTGACGCCTAAGTGAAGTTCTTAAATATTTATTGTGACTTTGAATGTCAAAGCTATAACTAAATAGTTTTAATTCATATCTGTTATTATCCATGACTAAGTTTCAAAAGAAGACTGTATTTTCTGTATTGGAAACCAGTTTAGAAAACAGAATTATTTTTCTTGATTCGAAACCAGGTTTCCAAAAAAGAAAAATAATTCCGTTTTCTCAACAGGCCCCGTAGCATGGATGGCGTTATCACGCGACAAGTGCAATAGAGCTTCCGTCCCTGGCTGACACCGTTCGATAGAACGAGACGACGCGCTTATCTTGTCACTTATCCATGCTACGGGGCCTGGTTTCGAACCTATGGTTTCGAAAACGGCCGAAGGGGCACAATCAATTCAATCAAATTAAAATGCCTGACTGGTAGAGAATGCCTCATGGCATTAAGTCCGCCATTTTTACTTTCCGTTGTATAGTGCAATAAAGATTAATTAAATAAATAAATCAAGAGTTTACAGACCAGCATTTGATCTTAATTAGGTATACCGTACAATCATCATTGCAGCGGTTGGTATCTAAGAAATTCTTAGAATTAGCTTAGGGCCTGGAGGCAACATACCAACGGAACTAGTAATGTGCAAAGAACGAAAGTTTCTTCCTACATTACCCAGTTTTGTACGAAGAATATTTTTTCTTTGTACATTACTAGTAATGTAACTCAGTAATGTACGAAAAACAAGGGCTAACACCACCTCATTTTTTGGAATTTATCAAGCATCCTGGAGGTGGTAGCAAACTATCACTACTGTGGACGACGCGTGGCGCCGACGTGGTCGATGTGCGACAGGCCTGGGTTTGACCTTCGCGACCTCACAGTCACCTAACAAGGGGCGTTTAAAAACCGCGGCGGGCGAACCGCGCGTTTCAACCGCGGCGGGTGAACCGCGGCGGTTGAACCGCTCAGCGTGTTTTTAAACGGCCGTAACGCGCTTTGATAGCGCAGGTGCTCTAGGGGAGCACTAATCCCGCAGACTGAGCTGCACTGTTGAAGAATGAGGTGGGGGTGACGATAAAATAATACTTGGCGAAATATAAATGAAACGGTATAATAAAATAATGAGACACAAACTACTGATTAAACTTTCCCTATCACATTTCCTACTTCCTATCACAATTTCCCTACTTCTTCCTTTCTTCTTCTTCCTGGGAGCTCCCACTGGTGGGGCTGAGCGAACACAATTCTATCCGGCGATTATAGCCTCTTTTATACCCCTAAGGCATTAAAAGTGGTGGGGATATAATTTTGAAGACCTCGCCCACTTTTACTATGGAAAAGCTAGTTTTTACGTTTTCCTGGTTTTCAGGGAAACCTTAAGGGTTTTTACATATTTTCCTTCAAAAGAACTATTTCTGAGCTATACATTACAATATCTACTAGTTTTCCTGCTTTTCCCGTTTAAATTGGGAAAGTCGATATTTACGTAAAATTACCAACTTTGGTAACATGAAATGGCTTTGCCAGGCCCTAGTGGCTTTAATTAACATTAATTATCAAAAGTGATTATACATACGTAAGGGCATTTACCTTAGCTTCCTAACGATACCTCAATTGCTTTCGTACCTCATCTGGTTACGAAGCTATGGCCGGGTGAGACCGTCAATTTTCACATTTTCCTTAACGTGGTAGCGTAAGTTTGACTTTTGCTCCCGTCTTTTTAGCCAATCAGAGAAATCAACCTGAACCTTGACCATTATTGCACCATAATAAGCAATAATCTCTATGCATACGTTGTGTACATTTTTATTTCACATTTTATGTAACTCTAGTTACCGATGTCCCTTGTTGACGGACTAGATCTGGATATATATAGTCTCAAGTTGGTTTCTTTACAATTAATTTGGCTATCTCTCCCTCATTTATCAGGGGCTCTCCCCCTATCGATCTTTATGAAATAATTACTGGAGGTACCTGGTACCTTTATCTTTACTTTAAGCTATTTTCTTCGTCTGTACCTATTGTACTTAGGTCCTAAATAAATCACGCGCTTCTTATATGAGCCGTTTGCTTTAGGAGCTTAATCTGGGCACAATTGCCGTCCTTATGTGAAGGAATTATAGTTACACGTCCTTTCCCTTCGTGACCCGTAGGCCTTATCGTTCACATACTATACAACACCCTTTCTCTTCGTGACCCGTAGGTCCTACATTTCACAAACTACATTCTGTCGCCCACAATGCCCCCGCCGGTATGTATCGCAGATACATACTGGGTTGCAAGGGTAAGCGACAGACTACATTAAAGTCTTACGACATGATTCGTCATCAAATACACTTTCAATCACTTTCACTATCATGTTCATTCACTGTCTGTATCGTTAATTACTCACTTTTACTTCCACCAGCCGCCGCTGCGGTCTGGTGATGGATTCCGTACGGGTTGGGGGGGCGCATTTTCCTTATCGCTGCCTGCCCCTCGTATCGGAATAGATACTTTCACTCTCATCCTCTCCTTTCTTTGTTCTCTTGCTTTTCTGCAAGCTGCTTCTACCAAAGCGACGGGCGGGTGTGCAATGACCAGTTTCCTCGCTGTCTCGTGCTTGTGGTCTTGAAACGCAGCAGTGCTCGTTCCTGCTGGTGTAGTGGTGGCCGTTGCGGCCGGCGGGTGGGTGAGGCGACTCCTGCGCCATTCCGCCCACTCTACTCTTCTGCTAGAAGAATTGGGGGTCATCTCTGTGGTGACCGTGGTGCTCCCGGGCTCCGGGACTACACCTGACCTCTTTGCTTCGACGGTCGATACATTGGAGGCGGCTGCGACATTGGCGCCTCTCGGTGATGTAACTGTTGTAACATGGTAGGCCACGGCTTCTTCCATAGCCGTGGTTGATGACACGGCGGATTCTGAATTTCTTGACGGTTTTGTAGGTGCAGACTCACTCGCTGTCGCTGCGCGTGCTGCGTACCTCGGTACCGGCCCTTGAAACGGGACACACGGTACATCTGCTGGTTTTAGACCTCGCGGGTCTACGAACCTTTCTTCTTCTAGAACTTTCTCGAAGTTCTCCATTAATTTCTTCTTTATAACTTTCAACCTTCTACGCCAACTGGCTTTCAATTTTTCTACCTCCTGTTCCAACTTCTCTCTCTGACTAGAGATTTCTTCTATCTCCTTCTGGAGCTGTTCCGCCGTGTCTTCCTCTAGATCCCTCAGTGGTGCTCGCTCTGGTGTCGGGGCCCGGCAGTGGGCTCCGAAGATGTTGAGGGATCTGAAGGTCGTTTTGTTCGATGAGTTGCTGTCGCTCTGCTTGGCTAGGGCTTCGTGATGACGGAGCCCTGATGGTGGGACGCTGCAACCAGCGGCCTCTAGGCGTCCTCGCTTAGAGTTCTTCCCCCTGCGGGTCCTCTTTTCAGACCGAGTGGAATCGCGGTCGAGCCTGGCACCCCGACCAGCGACCTGCGATTTCCAAAAATGCGACTCCATGTCGCGTACCTGCAGCTAAACCTGTCTTTCCCAACCCTCAACTGACAAGGTACCGTAAATTCGGCTAACGTTCCGTCAGCGACGTACGCGCCTCTCGGATTAAATCCGGATCGAAGAACCCTATCGACCGTCAATGACCTGACGTTGCCTTTTTGTGGAGGCGGACTTGCAACTAACGAATTTAAACTTTAAAAAAACTGATTCTATATATTTTTTAAAAAAAACTGAATTTAAACTTTCTAAGCACTTTGAACTACTTGTAGACTTCTTGAGGCACTGTTGAGACTAGTAGGAGCTTCTAACTGGAGTCGAGCGAACACAATTCTATCCGGCGATTATAGCCTCTTTTATACCCCTAAGGCATTAAAAGTGGTGGGGATATAATTTTGAAGACCTCGCCCACTTTTACTATGGAAAAGCTAGTTTTTACGTTTTCCTGGTTTTCAGGGAAACCTTAAGGGTTTTTACATATTTTCCTTCAAAAGAACTATTTCTGAGCTATACATTACAATATCTACTAGTTTTCCTGCTTTTCCCGTTTAAATTGGGAAAGTCGATATTTACGTAAAATTACCAACTTTGGTAACATGAAATGGCTTTGCCAGGCCCTAGTGGCTTTAATTAACATTAATTATCAAAAGTGATTATACATACGTAAGGGCATTTACCTTAGCTTCCTAACGATACCTCAATTGCTTTCGTACCTCATCTGGTTACGAAGCTATGGCCGGGTGAGACCGTCAATTTTCACATTTTCCTTAACGTGGTAGCGTAAGTTTGACTTTTGCTCCCGTCTTTTTAGCCAATCAGAGAAATCAACCTGAACCTTGACCATTATTGCACCATAATAAGCAATAATCTCTATGCATACGTTGTGTACATTTTTATTTCACATTTTATGTAACTCTAGTTACCGATGTCCCTTGTTGACGGACTAGATCTGGATATAGTCTCAAGTTGGTTTCTTTACAATTAATTTGGCTATCTCTCCCTCATTTATCAGGGGCTCTCCCCCTATCGATCTTTATGAAATAATTACTGGAGGTACCTGGTACCTTTATCTTTACTTTAAGCTATTTTCTTCGTCTGTACCTATTGTACTTAGGTCCTAAATAAATCACGCGCTTCTTATATGAGCCGTTTGCTTTAGGAGCTTAATCTGGGCACAATTGCCGTCCTTATGTGAAGGAATTATAGTTACACGTCCTTTCCCTTCGTGACCCGTAGGCCTTATCGTTCACATACTATACAACACCCTTTCTCTTCGTGACCCGTAGGTCCTACATTTCACAAACTACATTCTGTCGCCCACAACTACTTAACGAGAAATTTAATCCATTACCATTCTTTTGGGTTAAGCCGTGGTCGGGTAAAATGTTATTATTAATGTAGTTCATATCCTATTGTGTAAATCAAAGTGGATTTGAAATTCTCCCGAGCTCCAAATTCAGAGAATCTTCCCTGGAAGGACATTGAGGGAAAATCTCACATGTGGATGCATTTTTCTCCACGAAGACACGTTTTCTCGTCAAGGTTTGTGCAGAATTTATTCAGCTTTAATGTTGCTGTAGACCATGTATTCATAGAGTTCGTAGTTTTCGAACAAAACCTGAATTTCTTACGAATGGAGTACATTTCCCAAGATAGCGGCCGTTCTACAAGGTCCTGCTCCGGTGACTTTTGGGAGACTAAAACAGGGCTTCCAACGAACATTCGTACCAAATTTCATCAAACTTCCCGAAATTTCGAGGTTGAACAATATCGACTGTATTAATATACAATTGGCATTTCTACTTAATATTTTTTTTCATTTCTCAGAAGATTATTTTAAATTGCTGTCGGTAAGACATCTGTCACGTTCTGTCAGTTCGAGAGTGACGGATGTCTTATCCAAAGTGATATAAAGGCCCGCTGTTACTTATCACGCAGCACGCACGCGACTGAATTAAATTACAATACAACAACTGTCCGAATTTGTGCGCATCATATTCCACATCTACCTTCCGGGTTCCCGGGGTCCCGGGTTTGAATCCCAGTAAAGGCGTTTATTTGTGTGATGAGCACAAATATTTGTTCCTGAGTCATGGGTGTTTTCTATGTATTTAAGTACCTATATATTTATCTATATGTTTATGATCGTCTAGTACCCAAAGTACAACCTTTGCTTAGTTTAGGACTAGGTCGATTTGGATAAGATTGTCCCCAAATATGTATTTATTTATTTTATATTATAACCTAACCAACTCCCTTATTTAAAAAAAATTAAGAGACATCTGCCTAACTTCTGTCTTTTCTCCTTCCCTAATCAAAGTGCTTGGATTAGTACATATTGTCGTATTTTAATGACATTTTAACTCTTTAGCTAAAATGCCATTAAAATACGCTAATGCCATTAAATAGCCCAGTAGTTCGAAACAAGTTCGGCGACCAAATTAGGCGAACGAAGCAGTCTTATCGCCACTTAGCATTTGATTATTCATCAAACCTATGTTGGGATGGGACCATTCTCATCTCTACACTTGTGTAGTTTACCGCCGTGCATGTCACTACCATTTCTACACAAATGGTAGTGACATGCACGGCGGTAAACTTTTACGCTATATTCAGAATTTTGCTGTCCTAAGTATTTAGAAAAACGCGCTTAGTAATTCACGGCTGTGACAGTGTACAGAAAATGAGAATGGTCCCAACATTGGTTTGATGAATAATTAAATGTTAAGTGGCGATAACACTGCTTCGTTCGCCTAATTTGGTCGCTGAACTTGATTCCAACTACTTCGGCCAACGACTGTCGTCTTCACTGCTTCTTACTGTGGTCACATAATTAAGCGATTGTAGCCGTCGGTCACCGAATGCGGCCGACTACCGTCGTCTTTTCAACCGACGAGAAAAACGGAGGAGGTTCTCGAGTCGACGCGTATATTTTTATATATATTTTTTTATGTATGACCTCGCATATTTTTTTACAGAGTAGTTCGATTTTAATAATTATTTTTTTAATGTATCTAATTGCCGATTTACTTCTCCGCAGAGGAGATTCCGGCAGCGGCCTCCTGGTAGAAAACAAATTCATGGTCGGGCTGGTCTCCTACAAGGACACCTCGGTCTCGCGCAGCCTCGTGGTCTACACTGATGTCACCCATTTCTACGACTGGATAGCGAAGACATCGAAACATTTATGTTGCTCTCTTGATATTTGAATAGAACTGCAAAATACGAGTAATACTATAAAGAAAATTCAGGATGTCCCGGTTATTTTACCAAAATCAAAGAGCCCACTGCTGTACTGAATGCTACGGAAACACGAGTGTCCATTGACAACGTTCGTATCGAGCGGGATTGCCGCTGTAGGATGGAAATAAACGGGCGTAGCGTTGTCGTGCACGCCAGTAGCCTGTTAGCCTGTTGGTTGTTAGCCTTTTTAGCCAACGCCAATCATTCCATTTTCAAAACCTTCACAAGCGTGTAAGTATTAGAACTCGGCGGCACTCCGCTGTGCATCTGATGTTTGAGACGCTCATTTCTAACTTAACCCTATCGTAATCGTTATAGACATTCATCCGTGGAAAAGTATGATTAATCGATAAGCAAATTGCTTGACTACTTTACGTCAGGATACAATGGAAGTAGGACATTTTTTCTTAATGTTAAGCTTTATAAAATTGGTACTTGGCGAACAGGAAGGTTTCATAGTCGGTGGTGATTTTGTAAAAAATATAAAACAATTCCCTCACGTCGCATTTCTGGAGTTACAAGCCAAGAGAGCCTCCGATGGTACTTTCGTCTGTGGATCATCTATATTGAATCAATTTATATTAATAACTGCTGCGCACTGCTTGGATAACATCAGGCGGGTAACAGCATATGTGGGGAACATTAACAGAGACGAGGGAACGCCTTGTCGCGTTAAAAGTTTCAAGCAGCATCAAAACTGGAATAAAAAAACCGTCAAAAATGATGTAGGTCTTTGTAGACTAAGGAAACCTCTGAAGTTCGGGCTGGCAGTCAAGAGGGTGGTGTTGTTGAAGAATCCGCCAAAAACAAGAAATGCCGACTTAGCTGGCTGGGGTGCAGTCGAAGTAAGTTATTATTATTTATTTATTTAAGACAACAGGGGTCCACGGTGCTGTTAGTATACTTAGACTTATCCTAGGTTAGTTATCTTCTAAATTACATTAACTTAAATTAAAATACAATGGTGGGAGCAAGTTCATTACCAACCAATCAAATGTTTAGTTGACACAACAAAACTGCTCAGAGTGAGGGTTTATTATTGCCGACAACCAGTATCTTTGCAAATGACTGTCGTGTCTGTCGCCCAACATTTTTAGTATGGTGTGTTGTGCTTTCTTTATCTGTTTTTCTGTCTTTTGTTACCTGTTGTTACGGTCCCCCTGTTTGTGAAAGAAACCGACACCTAAATATAGATGCTAGTTAAAGAGCACATACACACATTTGTATTTAAGGTGTTCGAAGGGCAGTTGCAGGTCCTTTTTGTCTTTTGAAAAGTACCTGTAAATGTACAACATATTTCGGCATGTATTTTTGTAGGCAGAAAAGTAACTTCCTTACCTGCCTTTATTTTACCTTAGCAGTTTTGTAAGCCGACACATTAAAAGATGAGTTTCTATTTAATTGTGCGTTCGAGAAAAGCACTATACATATTTCGGCATGAAAATCCTGTACATATGGCCAGCAATCTTTATTTTTCCGGCCCCTGCAGTAATGTACTATTTCAATAGTAAACTAAGTTTTTTATCTAAGGAAATAGATTACACTGATACCTCGGTGCTGAAGCACACAAAACAGAGGCTGTGGAACCATAAAAAGTGCAAGAGATTGATATACGATTTACCCAAAGGAACTATATGTGGAGGCCAGTCTCGCGCCACAAAAGATTTTGCTTCGAGGTAAGTAACAGCTCGACTGCCATATCATTTCTAAATCATGCCCATATTATAAACAAAATCGGCAGTAAATTTGCGTGTAGCGAGTTTGGACTTTTACAATTGAATAGTATTAAAATGAAATGGGATCTAGGGTATCTAGCCAGAATCTTTTTAGCCCGCTGCCAAATAAATATTAGCAAATAAGTTACTTTGTAACTACAAAGTCGCACTCTGACTTATTTTTCTTATCTAAATAAAATATGTTATTGCCATAAATAAGTTTTAGGTACAAGGTACAAAACTTATTTGCCAACCGTCCTTTTTAGGGCTCCGTATCAAAAAGGTAAAAACGAACCCTTATAGTGCGACTATGTCCGTCTGTCACGAAGTTAAATATCTAAGGAACTAATTAAGCTATCAATTTGAAATTTGGAACAACTGTTAAGAAAGTTAAATCACGTGTATGGAAAATGAAAAATTTTAATGTACATTTTTATTTTCTGTGTAAATGACGAATATGAGGGGGTTAACATTCAAAGTCTAGTTAATATATCAAGTTGGGTATCATATGAAAAAGCTTGAGTTGCACTTTTTAAAACCGTTTTTTCTACATTGGTTAAATTTTGATTTATTAAGGAAAATGTAAAAAAATACTCCCCCCCACCCCTTATCTCCGAAGTTTGCCAAGCGAAAATTCTGAAATTATTTAGAGTAATAATACAGGAAAAATAAAACACAGCGCGTAATACAGCTCTATAGGTACAACGTTATTTTTATTACTCATAAATCATTTCTTAACTAAGTTTGTAATTTAATTACTTTTGTATGTCTTTAAGTTCCTATGAGATTATCGTGAAAGTACCTTCATTCAAATAAAAAATATATAATCGAAATCGGTACGCTTGATAAAAAAATATCGCTGATAAACAAACATACTAGGTTGCAAGTTATTAGTACCAAAATGCAGATGGCGCTGTACAACGGCAACTTCTACTACGAGCTGTTAGGATTGTTCAAGAATGAATGGGGTCGTGGCGTGACGGGTATGGTTGTGAACGTTTGTACGGAGCCCTCGGTGCGCGAGTCAGAATCGCACTTGTTTTGCGCAGTCATCAACTCCTAATTGAGAGGATTCTAATGAGACCAATCACGACGGGCTTATCTTGTGTAATTAAGGAGTCCCTTAAGGCCACCTTCCGTCTCTATAATTTGGCAAGTAGCTTCAAATGATCCTTTATTTAGTCAGAAATAGTCAGAATATCAAAATGGCACTTGCTACATTGTTGAAGAAAATTTTTTTCTAAAGGAAGTGAAAAGAAGTTGAAGAAAAACTTTTTCTGAAGATTCATGTTGTTCATTGTGTAATACGACATAGGAAATTAAAATTGTAATTCCTAATGAGTACGGACACATTTTTTTTGGAACATGACTTGAATTTTTTTTCCATTTTTTTTAGGGTTCCGTACTCAAAGAGTAAAACGGGACGTCTTAGTAATATACTAAGACTCCGCTGTCCGTCCGTCTGTCTGTCTGTCCCCAGGCTGTATCTCACTGATACCGTGATAGTTCCAGCTGAAATGTTCACAGATGATGTATTTCTGTTGCCGCTATAACAACAAATACTAAAAACACAGAATAAAATAGTATTTTATAGAAAATGGTACGGAACCCTTCGTGCCCGAGTCCGACTCGCACTTGGCCGGTTTTAATAAAGTTGTTATGACTTGGACTATCACCCATTCATTTGATTGGCGTTGACTTTTGGGCACCCTTTATATGGGTAACATTCGTGACATAGCATAACGAATAAAATTTCGCTAAATAATGTAATGTAATTTCTTAACAACGTGCCATTCCTTTGGAAAAATATGAACGAAAGAACTAACAAGACAAGTTAATATATGTACCTGAAGCTTGTAATGAAATGATAACAACTGATACCCCCGCAGAGGAGATTCCGGCAGCGGTCTCCTGGTTAAAAACAAGATCATGGTCGGGCTGGTCTCCTACAAGGACGTCTCGGTCTCGCGAAGTCTCGTGGTCTACACTGATGCCGCCCATCACTACGACTGGATAATGATGACGTCGAATAGTTTATATTGCTCCAAACACGCAATAAAACACTTTAAACTGTAAAAAAATTGGAATCTGTTATTTTTTACCAATTAAAGGAGCATGCTGCACAAACGCCGAGAAATGCGAACCACGTATATCGATGTTGTAAGTATCGTTCGTGCATTGTGGTTGTGGTAGACGATCTACATTGTTATCTTCAAACATGACTTCTTCATAACGTAACGTGTCTGACGTAACAGTTCCATCATTGTCCTTTGCGTCTTTTTCAGACGATCCAAGCAGCGTTTTGTGTTGTAAGTAGATATCGCACATTTTTAAATGGCTATGCAGCCCATATGCGGGAGCGGCATTTTCATGTTAAACACATGATAAATATCATTTTAAGTATAGGAAAAAGATAGTTGATTTGTCCTGATGCTATTTAGTTCGAAAAGTTACATAGGTTTAAGGATGACTCACGCTAGAACAGGCCGTGTGCGGCCCGGGCCGTTTTCTATTTAAGAAAAACGACGGCGTTTTTGCGCGGCTGAGCCATGGCCGGGCCGTGCCGACAACGACCCGCTTCCGAGCCTCGGCCGTGGCTCGGCCGGGCTTGGGTATGGCTCTGCCGCGCAAAAGCGCCGTCGTTTTTCTTAGAAAACGGCCCGGGTCGGACACGGCCCGTTCTAGCGTGAGTCATCCTTTACCCCTCTGAATGCTAAGCGGCATATCCGCGGCCGAAGCTCTCGCACCTATACCTACTTAGCTGGTACTGGAAAGCTCTTTAAACAACACAACACCCGCACAAAAAGATCCAAAACTTTTACGCAGTCATTATGCTTTACGGTAAGTATCTTAAATAAGTATCAATTATAAATTCCGTAACAAGTCGTTAATGCAGCCGAAACGAGACAGATCAATTAAATTTAGAATAAAAATAATTTACTCAATTAGCTTTAAATGGCTGACACAGGCGAGGAGCTTCCAGCCAGTGTGAAATTCGCTAACATTTTGATCGACAGAACTGAATTTTAGTTGTGTTAGCCTCTTCATATATTTAAAGTTTTGCCGCTATTGGCCCAGTTAAAGAGGTGATGATAGAATGAAATAACTTTGGTAATGAGTATTTTCGGAGGTTTTTCTATATACCGTGTGCTAAATGGAATGTGATGTGTCGTTAGACTCGTCTTAGTCATGGAACCATATTTGTAACAAAGGTTGTTTTTTTTAATCCTTTAATTTCACGTGTAAATAGATTCTCTGGATTTAACCAAAATTTACAGTACCTAGTTATACTAGGAGGTAGCTTGTGTTTTAACATCCTACCTACAGTAAACCTGCTCATCATCGTCATCATCATCATCATCATCATCATAAATCGTCTATAGAATGAGAGGGAATGGGCGGTAGTCCCCACGCTGGCCCAGTGCCGTTTGGGGACTTCACATACACATTTGAATTTATTCGTAGATATGTGCTGGTTTCCTCACGATTTTTCGTTCCCCGAAAAGCTTAATAGTCGTAAAATGTTAATGGTCATCAAATCCCACGTGCCGGGATTCGTCCCACGCCCCCGTTTGACAGCCACAATGCTTGATATGAACCACTAGGTTACCATAGCAAAAAATATCTAGGTAGGTACTCAAGCGCCGTATATTTCGCTATTAAATAACTAAAGAACAGAGCATGCACAATTTGTCGTTCCAAATGGCTACTCCGGGGGGCCTATTACAGTTTCACATCCAAACATAGTACGTACACAAAAACACGCAGTATTAATGGAACACATAGCAGTGGGCGGAGCCATAAAACAATATTGTCCGTAATATTGTTCGTAATTTTCATAGGGAACATTGCTCGCGAGATTAGATACCATATTTTGTATGGTTATGGACCCGGGGAATATAGAGTAACAAACGCATTTTGTATAGAGGAACAAACGCGAGCGAACAAATCCCCGGGCCTTAATGTGCGATGTTAAATCTTAGGACTGGAATACAATGGTGGCGTGTATGCTTGCGTTGGTTTAGCGTCTGTTCGGAATGTCACGTGTTTATGCATTGTTTATTTAAGTATATCAGAAATGTGTATTCGCTTTATGTATCTTTTAAGCCTGAAACACTGGCGCGGCCTGCAGTGGCGGACCATAGTAAATTTGACAGCTAATGACAAGTTTTCTATTGTCCACCGCGGCCTGGGGACCGATTTTTGACTTTCGAGTGCTCGACTTTTTCACTCGAAAACGGTCAAAAATTAAAGAAAGAAAACATTTATTCGTGGACAAAACAATGGGTTTAAAAAACAAAACACAGAACGTAAAAATAGGAGGGTCCACGAAAAGGCCCCGACTCAGCATGGTGCTAACCTAGAAGGCCAGCGCTGGTCTTCCGTCCGAACCTTTACATGAGTTACCTCCTGGAAGGCAACACAAAACAATTACGAAATGCTATTTTGAAATAGCGATAGAAAATTGGAAAACGAGTGGTATTCAATTATATCGGTAGAAAGTAAGTCATCATCAACTACTCATTGAGACGATTCTAACGAGCCCAAACTTGATGGGGTTGTGTCGTTTTATTGCGGAACTCCTGTGGCCACCTTCCAGCTCCAGCATCAGATCAGCTCCAAGTCATCATAATATTGCATTGTCATGCGATATACATTTGCTTGCAAAATTTCAGCTCAATTGGATAACGGGAAGTGACTGAAAAATGGATTGCAAATTTTGACGGACAACTTACATACTCACATACTTACATAAAAAAAATATATAAAGCTTGCCAAAATGGCTGCTGTGTGAAAGTAAATTGCATTACTTGATTTACGTGATTTCAATAATTATTTACGTTGAACTAGTAATTGTATACCTACGGTTGTCTTTTCATCCCAAATTAATAGTTAAACATGCTAACATTTTTTTTAAATATTAATTGACATTGACAAAACTCCTTGTTTGTATGAAATATGTCGTCAATGGCAATATAAGTGTGCCAACTTTGCACAATGGCAACATTGTTTTATTCTACCATGGGTACAGTCGACTACAAAGAGATGTATCCATACGATGTTACAAAAATATGTATTACTACCATTAGTAATAAGATATACATACATTATTTTGTAACATTAAAATACATGCTTATCTTTGTAGTCGACTGTACATGAAGGATCGCCGTCAGTACAGTCAGCATCAAAAGTATTAGCTACGCAATCGAAGACGTCCAAAGTTCTTATTCCCTTTTGATAAAGACTTGAGACGTCTTCGTTTGCGTAGCTACTTTTGATGCACTCTTATCGGACGCCCCGATTCCGACAGAATCATTGTCAATCCCTACTAATAATTTTCTAATTCTTTATGCTTAATGGCATATGGTAAATACCACGCTTAAATAACCAGCAAACTGTCATCATCATCATATCAGCCGAAAGACGTCCACTGCTGGACATAGGCCTCCCCCAACGATTGCCACAATGGCCGGTCCTGTGCCACCCGCATCCAGCGGAATTTACCAGGTCACCAGTCCACCTTGTGGGGAGCCTAGCCACGCCGCGCCTTCCGTTACGTGGTCGCCACTCGAGAACCTTTCTGCCCCAACGGCCATCGGTTCTGCGTGCAATGTGCCCCGCCCACTGACACTTAAGTTTAGCGATTCGGAGGTTCACCGTCCAAAGTTCTTATTCCCTTTTGATAAATGTTGACGTTTTCGTTTGCGCAGCTACTTTTGATGCTGACTTGTACTCTTATCGGACGTCCCGCCTCCGACAGAATCATTGTCAATCCCTACTAATAATTTTCTAATTCTTTATGCTTATTGGCATATGGTAAATACCACGCTCAAATAACTTGCAAACTGTATTAAAACGCATTAGCAATAATGTCCTCTTAACTTTTTACCTATTAATCGTTATCTCAAGTCTAATAGAGCGTACCATGACAGGGACGTAATAAAGGCAAATGAAGTGCTAGTAAAAACATAATTACCGGTGGGGGAAACATGATGTACAAGAATTACCGTTTGTGGCTACTTGCTTGGCAATTTTATTAAGACCCAAGGAGCTGAGAGGTAATGTTCGAGTTATGCCCACAGTTGCCTCATCGATTTCAATGACGTCGACCCAAGGCATTACGGGCAGTACCCTTTTTACCCCGCGGGTTTGCCTGCGTTCTTTGTAATACGCGGGCGAAGTCGCGCGAGCAGCTAGTCATATTATAAAGAGGAAGTCTGTAATATTTTAGCTTTGTGAGTTTGTATGTAGGGGGTAGTCGCCGGAGCCACTTATACCATTTTAAAAATTATTTTATCTGCCTAGGGAATTGACTTTCCAGATGCACATAGGCTATGTTTTATATCAAGGCGAAGCAGGTATATTTGTTATTTCTGTGTACCTTTCAGTTGCAGTCGCTACTGAAAACGACGATGTGGTTAAATTAGAGGCTCTTCTTACAACAGGTAGCGGAGGATTCCTTTCTTAGTTGGGGATGTATCCATAAAACCTAATACAACGCAAAAAGCTGACGAGAAAGCTCGTTCTAGTATTGAATAACTAAATTATATTCAGTCAAAGTTAGTCTGCTTGGTAGTGGACCTCCATCGGATCTAAAACAGTCCCTGGCTGCAATACTAATATCAGCCGAAAGACGTCCACTGCTGGACAAAGTCCTCCCCCAAAGAGTGCCACAATGACCGGTCCTGCGCCACCCGCATCTAGTGTTTAGGGAAAGTTCTTTGTGTGATGAGAATGTATATCACTACCTGAATCTGTAGGTATTAATTTATCTATACAAGTATTATGTCTATCGTCTTTTTCATCCGGCCTGTGGAGAAGGTTCCTAGAACTGTCAAAAGCCATGATTATTTCGCGACAAAGTCGATGTCTCGTGAATGTCACTAAGGTAATCTATAATGTCTATCATAATCCAGTTACTTTATATATCCAGAGCATGCGTCAAATCCGGTAGTTGTGATTTTTTGCAGACTTGTTTATGATGTTGGCCCAATGAATAATCCAAGTTAGTGACCTCGAGCGCCGAATGCAACATTGTCAAAAATCGAAAATACAAACTACCTAATATAAACTTTGGCAGGTTTTATCTCAGAAACTATTGGGTCTACAGAAACAATTCTAGTCTCATATTGTAGCAAATCTAGTCTCCTTTAAAAACGTCCTGAGAAGGTACTATCAAAAACGAGTCCTTTAAGGATTTTGCGGTATTTTCGATTTTTGACAATTTGCGTTCGGCGCTCTACGTCACAAACTTGGATTATTCATTGGGCCAACATCACAAACAAGTCTGCAAAAAATCAGAACTGCCGGATTTGATGCAAACAACCCGGTATTATCAGGCGACAAGGTTACTGGATTATTAAATTTAAGTTTGTATTGTAAAGGGTATAATCGGAAATCGGAATTACACATTCGGTTTTAAAAATTCGTTCTTCGGTTGGATCTTTAAGATGGACATAGGCTATATTCTATCCCGTGGCTCTACCTGGTATCTTTGTAGCACGCATGCAAAGCCGTGCAGACAGTAAGTACCTAATAAAAAAAAATCAATAAAAAATATTTCTAGCAATCCTCACGCTTGGCGTTCCAGAGGTCTTTGTTAAGTTGTCGCAGTATAATAAAACGTTAGTTAGCCCAGTGAATTACAAGGTGGGTAATGTGGATCGAATCCAGACAAGCGTTAGGTGGGGCCGTAAATATGGCCGCCTCATTACGGGCCTAACGAGCGCTGCGCGCGCGCCGGTGCACAGCCGGGTACGCGTCACACCGAACGGTATTCGTGATAGGACTTCAAAAGAACACCACTGCAGACCCCGTAGCATGGATGGCCTTGTCACGCGATAAGTGACAAGAAAGAGCATCCGTCCCTGGCTGACACCGTTCGATAGAACGAGACAACGCGCTTATCCTGTCATCTATTGCGTGATATACATGCTACGGGGCCAGTTTTCGACAAGACATTAATTTTTTTTAATGTTTTTTCCCGTATAAGTAGTGTACATTTTCAGAGGATACGAGTAATATACTTACGTTTCTGTCAAAAATTTTTGGTTCATGATGTTATTGCCAGCTGTACTTTTCTGTATACCATCAATACCATCATCAACTATACTCATTGGGATGATTCTAACGAGCCAAAACTCAATGGGGTTGCGTCGGTTAAGTACTGGATTCCCATGGTAACCTTCTGTCTCCATCATCAGATCAGCTCGATGGTACCATAATATTTAATTGTCATTCAAACTATACTAATACCTAAAATTTAAGCTCAATCGGTTGAGGTTAACTGGTTCAAAATCCAGTTCCAAGATCGAAGAAGACTAACAAACAAACGAGCAGGTCAAGTTAAATAAAAGCTTGTAATAATCATTCAATTCAAAAGTATTTTAACAAGTGGGTTAAACTACACTTCAGGTTACTTACCTAATGCATAATTTTATTCGCCATTAATTTAACGTTTACCTTGTTTTATGTACAGTCGACTACAGAGAGATGTATCCATACGACGTTACAAAAATATGTATACTTTTGTAGACTTTACTACCATCGTAATAAGATATACATACATAATTTGGTAACATTAAAAACCATACTTATCTTTGTAGTCGACTGTACTTAGGTAGTCGTTTTTCTCAGAAACGGTAAACTTCAGGATTTTTTTAATAAATAAAATAAAACAAACCTAACTTAACGTACAAAGCTGTATACAAAGTTTTATAAAAATATTGAAGCGGGTTGTGTCGGAAATACCATTATTAAATTAAGTTTAAGTGGATACTTCTTTGTTGGCTATGGAACCCTAATATATCTGAATTAATTCACTAAAATCTGTATAAGTACAGATAAATCGGTATATATGGCAACATTGACTGACGTAGCTCATTTGACTCGCGATACATTGAAAATGGCATTTCAGCATTATTTTCATGTCCGCCACATAAACTAAATAACATTTATTAACAACGAATGGCAAATAAAGAAGGATTAAATAAAACATGTAACAAACAATTATTTGAAATCGGATAAGGCTTCTCTGCAAAAAGTTATTCCGGAAGTCACGTGATACATTTTGAACTGTACCCCTATACAAGAACGCGAGCAAAGAAGTAACTATCCACTTCAAAAACTGACCTGAAAATGTTACGGTTTCAAGGAATCACTTTCATGGAAAATTACGGCTATGGCAAACATAAGTGAGCAAATTAAACAATTCGCTACATCATTATCATTCCTAATGATAGCGTAACAAAAACTGATAACCCTATTTCACACCGTTATCCTGAACTGACAAACATTGAAAATGTTGTTCGTTTCTTCGACTTCGTTTTCTCGAGTTTCGGAAAAAAATCCATCTCACGTCAATTCACGACAACGGTCTGTAAGTACCTATAGTTTCAGTATTCGTTACACCGTTGCTTACACACTGTATATGCACGTCCACTGCTGGGCACAGGGAGCCAAACTGAGTGCTAGTTATAGTTACGCCACGGTGTGAGTGCGGTCTATTAAGCACCCCCTGTCGAGAACAGAATACACAAGCAATTGTCGGCGCTAGGCCGAGGCAGCCCCCACACTCCTCCCGATAAATGCCTCCTATCTGTAGTACACCAGGGAATGTAGAGGCTACTGAAGAGCAACAAAGCTTGGGTCCATTCGTTCATTCTAATACTCGTACAATAATACCTACAACTTAACCAGAAGTTCAAGGCTGTTTTTTGCTGCCATTGTTTTTCATTCCTCAATAGATCTCCGAACTAGAACCGTGGCGACGATGTGTCCGATCCGACTTATAATTGAGTTTCCAAACACACAAATAGACATTGACGTTTCATATGTATATTTATTCTCTACCTTTAAATATTATGAAAAATCACCGAGCAACGAGACTTTTGACTGTGCGTGGTAATTTTCAAGCAGCGTTTTTGGGTGATCAAAGTTGTGTGTAAAAAAACATCTGAATTTTATGAAGTAACTATAAATAATAATACCTTGGGGCATTATATTCATCACCCAAGTCCGCATTTTGACGTGATAACGTCTTATAAATCGATGAACACCGGCAGCACGCACGAAAAACGTTATCACGTAAAATTATCGGCCGTACACCGACTTTATGGACAACCAATTTTATTTAAGTTTCGATCAAAGAGGAAAATTGAAAAATTATTCGCCTCGAGCGGGATTTGAACCTACGACCTCTGGAATCCGTCCATTGCTCTTATCCAACTGAGCTACCGTGGGTCCCGCCATTGGCAACGAATCTTTCAATCCCTTCACTCTTCTTCTTCTTCAATTTTATTTATTCAAGTTTTCTTTTCTGCAATATTCATCAAATAAATTAACGACTGCCCCCCAAATATTGCTTGTAAAGATGTAGTGGTCACCTGACTCAATTCGTCGGTTGCTCACACGAATCGCCCACGACCACGACGCCATTAACGCCAATTTGAGTTGCGTCACTGCCAGCTAGAATTGAGTTCGTCTTCCTGGACATCATTGTCTATGGCAATAAATAATGGCATTATACAGTCGGTAAGTACATCACAGTAAGTACTAACACATTCAAACATATCATGATACTAACCGCGTCCTAAAGGTGCCCAATGACCTCTTGCTACCTAATCCCAAGAACGGTGTAAGTGTATGACACTAAACCAATAGGTTAGAAAATAAAACTTTTTTTATAAACAAATATAAATATGTTGGAGACAATCTTACACAAATCAGCCTAGTCCCAAACTAAGCAAAGCTTGTACGAGTACTATGGGTACTTGACGACGATATACATACTTCTATAGATAAATAAATAGCTACTTAAGTACATAGAAAACAACCATGACTCGGGAACAAATATTCATGCTCATTACACAAATGAATGCCCTTACCGGGATTCGAACCCGGGACCTCCGGCTTTGTAGGCAGGGTCACTATCACTACACTACCAACTAGGCTACAGAGGCCGTCAAACGTGTTGTCAAGATTATTTTAAATGCGTTAATACATGAGATAATTTTGCTACTGATTGTGTCTGGTATAAACTATAAACTGGTAGCCATTCAGACAAACAAAGTTTTGACTGAAGAGGCTGGTTTTTTTTTTATACTACGACGGTGGCAAACATGCTTACGGCCTGCCTGATGTTAAGCTGGTACCGTCGCCTATGGACACTTGTGACTCCAAAAGAATCACAAGCGCGTTGCCGCCCCTTTATTCACTTGAGGATTCGCTGTGTTGGCAGATAGAGACATGCAGGTCCCTCACTCCCAACACAGCGCATCCTAGGGAGCTCTGGCGACCTTACTCACCACCAGGAACACAACACCACATGCTTCATAGCATGCAATAATATAGCAACACTACAAAGCAGTGGTGCTATTATGGCTGCGGTCTTCTGTAAGGTGGAGGTACTTCCCCAGTTGGGCTGCTCCACATACGAGCGAGATGATATTCCGCTGTGCCCTACCTCTCTATAAAAGGAACTATCAAAGCATGGCAAAAGAATACATTTTAAATAGAAACCCACCAAAACTACCTACATTACATATATTTCCAACTGGCCACTTACAGCGTTACGAAATGTTCCGATTTCAAACCTATTTTATTTATAAGCAGCTTCTTCGGACTGCCACGGCTCGCTGGCCAGTCGCGCTTCGCGGAGCGTGGCAGCAAACAGGTGCAATACCAACTTACAGGCCAACCTGCGCGAGCTGGGGAATATCACCCTTATTCTCGAAAACATAAGACCATGCAGAAGTGAAATAGCCCTGGTCAATGGTCATCCTTAATTGCCTGGAATATTAATTTGACCGCTCCCGGAAGCGTGTCCTTAAGGATTGCTTTGTGGGCAGCTGGCGAGCTTCAATTGTTTTATGTGGTTTATAAACGTCGCTGACTAGAAGTTTACTCTGCCCACTGCAACTATAACACCTGCTTGGATACTGTAATTAATGTTTCTTTTTTAAATGTAACAATTGAAAAGATCTCCGCATCAGTATCTATTCTCGTTAAAATAAAATTGGTAACCATCATTTATAGGCTAAACTAATTCCAACTACGAGACAGAACGCTACGAGGCATAGATCTACCGCTGGACTACGGCCACTCCTTCCCTTTTCAATTCCTCCCTATGTGAGTCCCTTGAAATTGCAGGCGTCCATAAGCTACGGTAACGCTTACTATCAGGCGGGCCGAACGCTCGTTCACCACCGACGTAATATAGGTAAATAAGGCATATGTTTAACGGATCACTAGCTATAGTAAAAATAACGCCAAAAAAACACTTTTTACTGCCGAAAATACCAAAATCACCAAAATTTAATCTCCATTTTAATGTGAAATAATAACCCAAATAATGACATTTACTATCCTATTAAACCGTTTGTGGTCTTACTGATCTCATTCCAAAATAATGCTATATTTTATATTTTTAACATCCACCGATCTACAAATCTGTGAGCTGTCGGGCTGTTGCCATCACTGATATCTCAGACAATATAATAAAAGTCACGTCACAAACTAAAGGAGTAATTTTAGCTAGACCGACAAGTTTTATTGTCATGTTAAATAACTCCAACACAATCTAAGCTCATCATTATCACAATCTAGTCCTGATTCTGGGCGCGCTCTTTGTTTAATATTACATACAACGACCGCCAGCGAGCTCTTAAATCGTCATCAGACGATATTGTTAACTCTAGGCCCTTAACTATCACCGAGTTCTATGGCAAGTGAGTAATAGGTGATATTTCAGACCAATTATTAAGCCCTAGCAGTATTTTACGCCTTAATATCTCATAGGAGCTTGTGGCGTCGCAATTTGTCTAACGGGCCGGCAGTAACGGCATTCGAATTTTGAATTTAAATTGCGGTTGTAATTATGCGAGATCCTCAATTGTTTCGTTTTGGTCGAGAAGTTGCAGTTTATCTCTGGCTAGAAACTAACTTTCTCTGAGAAGCTGTACCTAAACGTCATATAATGATGAGTGTAAGTGACATGTCTTGAATTGTCTTGGTGCGACAAGTTTGGTACACATAAGGTACCGTCGCCAAAGAAGGCCCACCTTAATTTCAAAGCCTTGTAAAATAAATACAGTATGATTAATTAAGAAAAGCCATTCATAGGACTGTTAATGAGCTATTTAACAAATGATATATTAAAAAAAAACTTTTTTTTTTGCGTTAGAACAGAAATAAAACCCATTTAAAACAATGTTGGTAGTGGGCCATCTTAGGCACCCTGTCGCCTAATAAGGCACGTTAAAAATTATTTAAAACAAACGTTTAATCAATGTTTAAACATTACTATCGTCTAGAACGAGTTATAAACTACATTTATTGATTAAATTGATTTGATAAAATATTGAACCTATTCCAAAATTATAGCTGTGGGATCTTAGGAGTAGGTATGAAAATTTAAAATTGCTAATTAGAAAAAAAATCACATTTGTGAGATTCTTTATATCAGCCTGTATCATGATTTCATGATATTTGTAAATCGGTTAATTATTGTAACATTATTTTTTGACGTACTTTTAGTGAGGGATACATAAAAGTGGGCCTTATTAGGGTACTTTCACTTCAGTTCCATTAAGTGTCCTAAAATATGTAAATAAATTTAAAATAATTGAATTTGCCTTTAAGTGGATGACAGATGAAACACCTAATTTCACTAAAAAATACTAACAAATTTTGCGTAATTTTTTAAAATTTTGGATGATATGTTGGAAATAATAAAACGGGAAATATTTTAACACGACACAGAAAACTGTAGTTTTTTTACAAAATGGCAGCAAGCTTGAGAAAAACTTAAATGCACGTTTGTTTGTGATCATAAACGCATGTGCATACGAAATTTGAAGTAGTTTGGAAAACCATAACTGCGAGTTTTAAAGGCCATCTCAGGAGCCGCCATCCTTGGTGCACCTACCTTACAGGGTCTATTATTCAAACTGGGCAGGCTGGGAAAATCTGAAACTACAAGAGATACTTAAGGAAATTTGCTCTTAGGAGTCACGAGACCGATTAAAGAAAAAATAAAACCTATATTAAAAAAAATCAGATAAGCACCCACGACCTGGAATCAAACCTGGCCCCGTAGCATGGATGGCCTGGCCTTATCACGCGATAAGTGACAAATAAATAAATAAAATAAATATTTGCGGACAATCTTACACAAATCAACCTAGTCCCAAACTAAGCAATGCTTGTACTATGGGTACTAGAAGACGATATAGATACTTATATAGATAAATAAATACTTAAATACATAGAAAACATCCATGACTCAGGAACATATATTCGTGCTCATCACACAAATAAATGCCCTTACCGGGATTCGAACCCAGGACCTCTTGCTTCGTAGGCAGGGTCACTACCAACTAGGCTAAAGCGGTCGTCAAGATCCAGATCGTCAAGGTCAAGATGCTAGCATCCGTCCCTGGCTGACACCGTTCGATAGAACGAGACGACGCTGTTATCTTGTCACTTGCTACGGGGCCTGGTCAACTAGCTTGTAACTATAACGTAGGTAGGAGCACGTGAGGCGTGATTGAAAAATACAACCGAATTGAGAACCTCCTCCTTTTTTGAAGTCGGTTAAAACTAAAAGCTCGCTTGAAAGAGGATCGCTCCAATGTAGCGATAAAAGTTGCGGGTTCCCGTTTGTTTTGTTACCAAGCGTTTCTTGTTTTCTCTTTAGTAAAAAAAATGCTTGTTATTTCCAGAGCCCAGATTTTCCACGGCAAAACAAAACACTATCGTAATCTAGCCAGTGGGAGAAACATTATTTTATCGATATCGATAATTGTGTAGTAGAAGAAAAAACGTCACCAAATAAAATTGATGTTTCGTATTTGGTTGTCCCGAACGGTTATTGTGGCGGTTGCTTTTCAGATTATTGTCAATATTGCATTTCTTCAGTTTCGGATGTATATGGCACATAGAGCAGTATATAGTCACTTCATTATAGACTAATTAAGGGTGATTCTCTATCCACGTTTTGATCCGATCGTGCATATTACAATTTTTTTTTAATAATAACTGTAATATTAAGGTATTTGAAACACGTCGGTTTCAAAGCGTTATAAGAAATAAAAAATATCTAGACGCAATTTATGTTTTATACGTAATGGAATGACATTTAACGTCTTATGGAGTAATAAGTGTCTATTATTGACTGTATTGTCTATTATTTTCAATGAGGTGGTAGTGGTATAGTCGTTTTCGCGACTTTTTAGTTCGCTCAAAAACCTTATGGCGTTTTCGGAAGAAAAATACACTCCTAGTTTTTTTATTAGAACATATAAAAAGGTTGTTTTGCACACTGTAAGGCCTCTCACAGACTGACGCGGCCTGGCCGCGGCGGACAATAGAAAACTTAAATTGTCATTAGCTGTCAAATTTACTATGGTCCGCCACCACAGGCCGCGCCAGTGTGGTGCAGGCTTAAATTGTCAATAATGTAAAAATATACCTATATCAGCATGGTATTTTTATACCTAATACTCGATATCGATAAAATAATGTTTATATCACTGGCTAGATTACGATAGTGTTTTGTTTTGCCGTGGAAAATCCGGGCTCTGGTTATTTCTAAAGAGTCCAAGTTAAGTATACTACTTAACTTGGACACAATCTTGTGTCTCAATGGAGCAAAATGATATATTTACAGCGAGGGCGGCATATTGAATCCTGAATGAAGCGAAAGATTATATAATATAATCCTAAGCGTAGCGGGGGATTCTAAGGTTGAATCATGAGCGTAACGAGGAATTCAAGTGTTTACTGCTTTTCATATATTTTTTATGTATAAGAGTGAAATCCCTAATGAGAATAATGACTCTTTTCTGAATAGCAGGTGTGAAAAAAAATTAAAAACCGGTTTGTCAATACGATTCATTTATTACTCCCCCTATTTTCTAATTCAGGCAGAAAAAAGGTAGGTACACTTAAATAAAAAGTGATTTCTAGGTAAGTCTCGGTAGCATCAATCATTGTTAATTGCGAGCATGCGCTCATTTGACCACAGTTATTATTTTATGAGTGCCCACGGAATTATTATGTTTAATCACAGGAACTTACGATGGGAGCGTTGGTGCCAATGTTTGATCAAACGTTGGTTGAGGCCGCTTTTGTAGACAACCGGGGCGTTTGGTGTCGCGGCGCCTGCGTTGGAACTGTCACATAGTCTACCGTGACCCGGGACGTCCATGTGCTCTTAGACTGATCCAATGATGGAGCAAGTCTTCGAAAATTAGTGTTAGGTAAAAATAGACTCTCCTGAGCAAGCACCTGCGTATAAAAAGGCCTAAACTTAGCTTCACAATCAATAGGGCAACACCATAGTTGCTTATTAATCAAACAGTTTAATGAAACAATATTTACCAGAGCATGTGAAGGAATTCAACAGAATATTCTATGGCAGGGATCATTATTGTGAGTCTCTGAAGAAATCAATAATTCAGGCCAGTGAGGAAAATAATTTTGAAATTGCGGCATATTCTTTCCATGCTGCAAAAGAAGAAACGAGAAAATCGAGGTAAGTGAAACTGGGCATGATTCAACATTCAAATGTTTTGCCAACGAATGCAACTAGTAAGCAGCAGAACCAAGGAATCTTCGATAAAGTAGAGAAGATGTACAAATAGCAACTAAAGAAGAAGTGCAGATTCTTTTCCTTGCAAGAAACATCCCAACTAGCAAAAGAGTGTCAGAATGCGCACTTAATGAGAGTGGTAGGCTTATAGCGCTCTTATAATTGTTTTGGAACATCTCATCGCCCTCATATTAGTCTTAGATAAGCTAGTACGAACTTAAGAATGCTCAGTCTTATTACTTAGTCTTACAAATGTATATAAGAGCATTTTATAAAATAATTATAAGCCTCTTACTCCTACAATAACATTTACGAAGACTCACTGGACTTGACAAAACCTGTGCTTATAACAGTCTCAGAATACGCACTTTATAAGAGTGGTAGACTTATAGCACTCTTATAATTGTTTTGGAAGATGTCAACGCCCTTATATTAGTCTAAGACTAGAGTACGGACCCAAGAACGCTCTGTCTTATTGCCTAGTCTTATATATGTATATAAGAGCATTTTATAAAACTATTATAAGCCTCTAACTCCTACAATAACATTTACGAAGACTCATTGGACTTGACAAAACCTGTGCTTATAATAGTCTCAGAATATGCACTTTATAAGAGTGGTAGACTTATAGCGCTCTTATAATTGTTTTGGAAGATGTCAACGCTCTTATATTAGTCTTAGACTAGAGTACGGACTCAAGAACGTTAAGTCTTATTGCCTAGTCTTATATATGTCTATAAGAGCATTTAATAATACTAATTTAAGCCTCTTGATCCTACAATAACATTTACGAAGACTCATTGCAGTTGAGAAAACCTATTCTTATAGCCCCATTCTCTACCCTCATTTCATTTTTTAATAGACTTGCTAAATGCTATTGTAAGAATGTCAGACTAATATCAGCATAGCATAAGAGCACTTTAAGTAGTTACTTCTCTGATCTTATTTAAAGCTGTACTAAGATCAACAGCAGTGCTTTAGTAAGATATTAGAGTGATATTGGATCAACATGCTTACAACACAAAAGACAAGATCAATATAAGGTGGTTTGATCTTAAATCGATTTAAGGTTTTATGTAGGTAGATCAAAGAACCCTAAATAAATCAACATGGCCATGCCATTGGTATCCAGAAGGCTAATGTGAGTGTAAACGGTCTTACAATAGTCTAACAGTGTGCTGGTAAAATGCAGCTATATCAATGGCGACACTGTCAATACAAATAAATAAATAAAATAATTAAAAGAGGATACGAAATGCCATAATTGATTAGGCGCATGAATTTTAAAGCGTAAAACAGGGTCTACTTTACAGTAAATAATATATTCCCGTGCGAATTACTTACCATAAAACAAGCACAGACCAGATGAAAACAAACACGTTATTATATTGTAATATTAATTATCTCCACTTATCTCCACTTATAATAAATCTCTAAATTAAAAAAAGAATCAGCCAGTTTGAAACTAAGCTTTGCGCGGTTCGAATGTTCTCAGCATCCCATGAACGGAAAAATATGAAACATTTTATATAGGTACATTATTATTCTAGCTGCAACTTAGGATAGTTTTTATCCGACTGCGACAGTTAATTAATTTTCCGAAATATACGACTTCATTTAATTTTTCATTTATTTTTATTGAAATCAAACGCTGCTCCAACTGTCAGCTATAAGAAACGTCAAATTTTCGTCAAAATGGAGGAATTGCTTTGCCTTTCACTTATTAATAATTTAAATCCCGTCTACGATAGACCTTTACGAGACAAATGCTAAAATATAAACCATAAAAAAATATTCGATTCTGATATGCGAACTTATATGCGCAAATGTCGTTTTATGTCGTAATTTCAATAAATGAAATCAACAAATTTGAACAATATAATTTACACGAATTTGTTTTTTTTAATGGCAATGGCACGCGCTCGGCGCATTCAGCCAAATTACCTGCGGCGCTACCACGAAAAACGATACTCAATGTTCATATATTTGCATCCCTGTCACTCGAGTATGGTTAGTGCGATAGAGATAGAGATACCTGAATATTTTCGAATTCCGAAGTTCGTGGTTATAGCTCAGGAATCGAAAATATGGTAAATAATCATAATGTATTTTCTCGAAAAATAATTTAAAATAAATATAGTCAAATGGAGAAAAAAACAAAGCAAGAGGTTATATAGGTAATGACTAAGTTATAAGAGTCCAAAGTTTTAAGAAGGGGTATGTTCTGTCCCTTTTCCGCAAAACGCACCTTCATATGAAACGATTGTTTTTTTACTATGACGCTCGAGGATATTGACGTCACAGTCCCTCATCGTTTTCTCACTCTAACAAGCGACATTAAAACGGATGTAGCTTCATAATTTTTTGAGATATTTGAATGGGAGTTTCATTATCTTCTATCTATCTATACATAATAAATGCCTATGTCCTGACTGACTTATTCACTCACTCACTCACTCATCAACGCACAGCCGAAACTACTAATCTTAGAGAGTTGATTTTTGCACAGTATGTTGCTTTTATAACGTGGGCTAGGGATAAAAAAGGATTTTTGAAAATTCTACCCCTAAGGGGGTAAAATAGGGGTGCAAAGTTTGTACGGGAGAACCTTTTTTTTTTGAGCTATAGACTTAAACTTTGTAGAAAAATTAGTTATTAGAATACAAATGAAACACTTTCAGCGTTTTGGAAAATTCCACCCCTACGGGGGTAAAATAGGGGTGCAAGGTTTGTATGGGGGAAACAATTTTTTTTTTAAATAGAGATTTAAAACTTTGTAGAAAGATCAGTCATTAGAATACAAATAAAGTATTTTCAGGGTTTTAGAAAATTCTACCCCTAAAGGGGTAAAATAGAATGCAAAGTTTGTATGGGAAAAACTACTTTTTTTTAAATAGAGACTTAAAACTTTGTAGAGAAATTATTCATTAGAATACAAATAAAGTACCTAGATTCAGTGTTTTAAAAAAATCTACCCCTAAGGGGGTAAAATAGGGGTGCAAATTTTGTATGGGGGAAACAATATTTTTTTTAAATAGAGACTTAAAACTTTGTAGAAAGATTAGTCATCAGAATACAAATTAAGTACTTTCAGCGTTTTAGAAAATTCTACCCCTAAAAATAGGGGGCTAAAATAGGGGTGCAAAGTTTGTATGTGGGAAACTATTTTTTTTAGCTAGAGTCCTAAAACTTTGTAGAAAGATTATTTAAATACAAAGAAAGTACTTTCAGCGTTTTGGAAAATTTCACCCCTAAGGGGGTAAAATAGGGTGCAAAGTTTGTATGGGAAAAACATATTTTTTTTAATAGAGACTTAAAATTTTGTCGAAAAATTACTTATTAGAACATGAAAAATACTACGTTCGGCGTTTTACAAAAATCATTCGCTAAGGGGGTTAAAAAAGGGTGCAAGGTTTGTATGAGGAACACTTTTTCTGAGCTAGACACTTAAAACTTTGTAGAAAGATTACTTATAAAAATACAAAAAAAAGACTTTCAGCGTTTTGAAAAAATCTATCCCTAAGGGGGATAAAAAGGGGTGCAAAGTTTTTATCAGGGAAAGGTTATGTTTTTGAGTTAGAGACTTGAAACTTTGTAGAAAGATTACTTATTAAAATACAAAAAAAGAACACAAATCGTTTTAGAAAATTCCACCCCTAATAGGGTTAAAAAAGAGAGCAAGCTTTGCATGGGCAACACTTTTTTTGAGTTAGACTTAAAACTTTGCAAAAAGATTACTTATTAGAATACTAAAAAAGAACTTTCAGCGTTTTAGAAAACTCCATACCTAAGGGGGTTAAGAAGGGTAGCCAGTGTTGTGTGGGAAAAACTTATTTTTTTACTAGACTTAAAACTATTCGAAATGTTACTTATTAAAATTAATAATAAAGTACTTTCAGAGTTTAAGAAAATTCCACCCCTAAGGGGGTTAAGAAAGCTTTGTATGGGCAACACTTTTTTTGAGCTAGAGACTTAAAAGTTTACGAAAAAAGTTCTTTCAGCGATTAGAAAAATTCAACCTCTAAGGGGGTTTAAAAGGGGGTTCCAATTTTAAATGGCGAGCAATAAAATTTTAAAGTGTGAGTAAGAGATTTTTAACTTCGGTCTTATTCTGTACGTTAAAAGACTACAAAACTGATTTCAGAGTTTTTCCAAATTCATCCCCTAAGAGTGTTGAAATTGGTTCAAAGTTTGAGTATTTCAAGGCATTTTTAAAGTATGAGATTTTTAACTTTGGTTTTAGACTGTTTGTTCACAAACTAGAAAATGAACATCAACGTTTTTTTTTTAATTATCCCCTAAAAGAGGGTTCAAATTTAATATTGAGAGAAATCATTTTCTAAGACGATAAAAAGTTCTACGCGGACGAAGTCGCGGGCAACAGCTAGTACTTAATAAACAGTCTTGTAGTTGTTTGTTGTGTAGGTTTGTAACTTTTTTTTTATTTTCACGCTGCACGTGAACACACTGATCGACTCGACACTCAGACTGTTTCAAATACCGAGTGATCCTACAAAAAGTCATATTAAACTTGTTTAGGCTCACAATATTCTAACGTTAGAGCAATATAAGCCCATGCAGGTTTACAAGATCCTACAAAATATCACAATAAGCTTGTTTAGGCTCACAATATTCTAACGTTAGACCAAATATAAGCCCATGCAGGCTTACAAGATACTTACGTAAATGCTATATTAGCCTAAGGCACTTAAATTCGTTTTGGCATGATTACTGTAAAAGCAAACCGGACTGATATAAGAACGATATCAAAATAAATACGCTTATAATTGGTGCCCAAACCCAGGCTTATACGATGATATAGAATCAATATATGAGCGAAAAAATAGTAGTCTTGAGACTGTTGTAGGCCTGGTTTTTGCTCGTTGGGATGGTCAATCAATGCCCTTCTTTTTGTGCACGAGAGAGAAGGAACGATCGTCGGAATTTGCTGAAGCAGCTAAAAATGTCATCAATCACGTTACTTACTAAATTACCTAAGAAACATGGGATAGTTATCGTATCACCGATTCTAGAAGTAGATCATCATGAAGTGTGGTGGAATACAGCGGCTGGCATTGATGAAAAAGGATAGTGATGTATAAACATCGCAAGAATCATTTACCAAGTGTGACACCGGTGTCACAGCGATACAGGCCGTCCAGTTTGCGAGACCACGTTTGAAACAATTGCTATTAACATTTGCGACCGAAGCCACCAAGTGTTAAATTGGCTTATGTTTGCATTAAACGGCACTGAAATTGTCTACAATCATCTGCGATCATATCAGAGTTTGGTGAATCTTTTTGGGTGATTGAAGCTCGAAATGCTGCTATAGCAACAGTTACTTCACAATTCACATGCAGCAGCGCTGGAATGGAAAAGAAGAATTCACCCTTCAGGGTGGAATTTATAAAGTGATTAGAAGTTATTATGGATCCAGTTATGTGATTGCATAGAGGCAATCACATAACTGGATCGTCCGTTACGACAGAATCAGAACTCCAAGCCTAATCGAGAATGAAAGACGGTCTCTTAATTATACACAAGTTGACTTAAATATATGCAGAGAAATAAAAAATCAATGGGGTTTCAATATGACTGTGCACGGTTGGACATGTTTGCTGCAGAACTGCATACAATGAACGCATTGATAAGTTTGATGATTTTTTTTTATAAAGTAACAAATACTTGGGAAAGTTTATAAACTTCTCATTCGTGAGTGTGTGCACGCTGCAGAAGTCATATATATTCGTGCTTCGTGCACCAGTTGAATTGTAGGTTAGCATCCTACGATATTTGGTCGCGAAACTAGAAGGAACGCGAAGCTGGTAACCTATCCACACTAGTGTTTCGCGGTTGTCGTGGGCCCTCGCGGCGAGTGTAGTGCTTGCATAATATCTATATGAAAAATAGTCTTAAACGTGCATCCTCATACAAAAACACACAATTTGGAACTTTAGCGTGTTTTGCGACGAACGAAGCAAGCCAAACTGTGTTTGCAATCGCGAACATACAGCTACATGACTCAACAACTCAAGAACCAAGCAAGGCGTAAGCGGTGTGAATGTGCAAAACTATAAAAGCTATTGTAAATAGTTTGTAAATAAACAGACGATTTACTGACGACTGGCTAATGACGACTGATTGATGTTTTCCGTATCTAGGTACCCTTAAAACTGCCACTGAATAATCATTCCAAGCCTCTCAAGAGGATTCTCCAATTAGCTCCTTATTACACATTCGCCAACATTCGGCGCAAACATAGGTCCCAACATTGTGCCACTGCCTTGCAACATAGGCGCGAACGTTGGCCCCAACGTTGGGCCGCCGTCTTGCAAGGTGTATGACCGACGCGCGCGGCGGAACGGCGAGGGCGTCGCGCTTCGCCGCGCATGCGGGATAATGACATTGTTTTTTGAGCAATCATATCTCACTGCTCGACAATTAGAACGTTCGTACTCGTAGTTCCTTGCTGCCTTATAGATTTAGAAGTAAGATGTTTTGAAGTTGAAAGATGAGTTTCAAGACTTTTGAAGTATTTATAAAGTGAACTGTTGTTGAAGAAATTTACATTGAGTATTTGATCCAGCCGCATTTGCAGTAATATGAAAAACATTTGAGTTTTAAATAGCCGTTGTAATTTTATTAATGTTCCTTTCAATTCACAACTTTAAGTTACTGGAGTTATGATACAATTAATGGGTGGAAATTTAACTTTTAACTCGTTATTCTTATGCGTACAATACAAAATTGTATTTCCAATCCAGAGATTTTAAACATACTTAACCACATTTGATGTATGGAAACGTTGTGAACAAAAATGACAGTTGAAATGTCCGAGGGCACGTCCAAAAAAGTACCTGCCAAAAAATACCCTGCAGGTGAAACAAATTAGTTGAAATGCTTTTTGCTTTCAAAATCTCATCGTTCGCCCTGGTTTTACTGCATTTTCCTTCCAAATTATTACACCAGCTTAGTATACAGTCCTCAGTTCCTTTTCCACTGAAAAGGAACTGAGGACTGTAGCCACAGTACTTAAATATTGGCAACCGATAAAAGTGTGCGCCACATTTCTATTAAGCCCTAACTCCTACCAATTCGATTGCTGATCTTTCGCTTAGATCTACCTAAACCTTGTTACTCCAACGGCACCTAGGTCATCCAACATGACAAGTGTATTCTTATCTCCAAATCCAAATGTCTGGGTCATCATCATCAGCCTATATACGTCCCACTGCTGGGCATGTGCCCAGCAGTGGGACGTATATATGTAGGCCTGTGCCTCCTCTCGCGGATGAGAGGAAATGAGAAGTAGTCCCACGCGGGCTCACGGACCGGGAACTTCACATACACCTGTGTCCAGGTTTCCTAACGATGTTTTCCTTCATCGAAAAGCTAATGATATCAAATGATATTCAGTAATTATTATACACCTAGCGTTATTCCCGGTTGTTCCCGGTTGTGTGTGTGTGTAGGTTGTGCTGGGTCCGCTTTGGCACCTAATCCCAAGATTTGGCATAGGCACTAGTTTTACTGACCTTCCAACCAAGAGGGAAAACTAGATCGTATTGTGATTAGACCGGTTTCCTCACGTTTTCCTTCACCGAAAAGCCACTGTTGAATCATAAAATACGTCAAATGATATTTCGTACATAAGTTTTTGAAAAAACTCAGTGGTACGAGCCGGGGTTTGAACCCACCACCTCCAGATTTAAAGTCGCGTCCCTAACCGCTCGGCTACAGCCACCCTTAAATAGTATTCAGTAAATAAATTCCGAAAGACTCAGTACGAGCCGGGATTCAAGCCCTCGACCTATGTTTGGTGCTTGAATCACTAGGCTACCGTAGCTTCAAATGTGTATTAAAACTTGATAGTTATATTGATGGTGGAGCTGACACCCCATAAACAAGTTCTATTTGTTAGTTGTTCGATGGCGTGTTTAGGCAGCCGAAATCCATTGAAACAGAGGTAACAGAGCGCGACTAGAACACGGTCTGGTGCGCATGCGGCACGTGTCGGACCTAACCATCCGTCAACCCAAAAACATCGATCAATTTAACTTATCTATCACCAATATTACTGATTTCTATCAATTTTGTAATACTTTTTATACATTCTGTGTTGTAGTTGTAAAACTGCGTAAGCGAGTGACATCCAAAAAGAGGATGACTACTTAATTACTCGACTACTATCATATTATGATACCTACAGTAGCTTCAGAAATAACAGGCCTTAATTATTTAAAAAAGTAGGTATGTACAACGTCTTCGACTAGCAAAATATTTAGCTCGGATTATGCTTGCAACTTGCAAGTAATTATCCTAACGAAATAACCAACTTCAGTGATTAACTAAGGTGTTATGATTATGGCAGAACTGATTGAAGAAACACTCACACTTCAGAGTGAAAAGAGCGCCTAACAAACTTATATATGTATAAAAATGCGAATTACCTATATATGTAGGGATGTCCAGCAGTGGAAATCTTTCAGCTAATATGACGGTGATGATGACATTGTCAAACGGCAGAAGTATATGCCGTCTAGGGCAAGATGTCACCAAATTAAGCTTAATACCTAATTAAAAGGATCATTGAACTCGGCACGTTCCATATCATATGCATTAAACATTTCTTACCATTCCTCCCAAACTTACCTATCCAGTTGATAGTGGCGCTGTCATCTATGAGAATTGTAAAATTAACATGGAACTGGCATAGTTCCAGTTTTGACCATCGGTCAAATAAGATGGCCCCGTTAATACAATCAGGAAACGACAATTGGATTACGTAGCTAGATGAGACCACACCGGCAAGGGCTGGCGATCATAGCCAGAAATATAACGTGTCATTAACATACATATTAACAGTAAATAGCATACATATTAAGATAAGTACTTATCAGTTTCTTTGAGGCATTATAAAAAGAAAGGGTTAGACTCAAAGCTACGCTTCAGTAACTGAAAAATTGGTCAGACTATAATTGAAAAGTTGACTTGAAGAAAAGTAATGAGTGTGCTCCATCAACCACGTCAGATGCAAGCCAAAATGAGACTTCGCTCACTTCATCATCACGCTGGCACCTATGACTGTGACCTAACAAAGGGTATGTTTTCAGCTACTCTGTCACTGATACGCTAGACTGGTCGGATCCTAAAAATGAATATCCTGCGAGCAAAGCTCCAGGAAACCTCAGTTTTATTCAAGCGATGACCCTATAAATTACACTATGTTATCTTTTTAATGGAATCAAACTGTGTCATGTCAGGCCAGGTCGCATAATATCACCGCGGTCTCGGTCGGTGACACACGAGAGCGCAACGCGGCCCATCGCCTAGGTATTACATTAATTAAAAAAAAACGTAGATCTGCCGCGAATACCAAGTGTTTTTTGGTTTTATCTGTGGTGTTTTTACGTTTGGATGTGGAACTTTTTGGCGCGAAACAAGCAGGTGGCAGTGATGCTGGGCGTTCTGGCTCTAGCGGCGGTTGTGGTGGTAGTACTGACTACGAAAGGTGCCATGTCTGGTACTGTGGAAAATGGTCCTGAGGAAGCGGAAGATGTTAGCGATGATCCGCATATATTCTCTACTCACAGGTACGTTAAATCAATTTGACCAATTAAATTCTCTATTATATTGAAATTAATATCGAAGCGAACGTTCTTGCATTTAAAGTGTAGTTTTAAAAAGTAATACTCCCGAAGTGTTTTTAATTTCTTCGATATTTAGTTTTGATTATGGACCATTAAATAACCTAACCTTATCAAGATAATTTAGAATGACAATTTAATTCCTTAGTACTTTCAAATTAAGTATAAAAATGTTATGTCCTTTCTTACTAATTTGAATGGCGGCAAACGTTTTCAAATTACGTTTAATGTTGCTATAAAAATATCGTCGAATTAAGAAGATTGAATCTTTTCGTCCACTTAGAATAATGTCGCATTAAACAAAAATTGCCGTAACACATTAAAATGCGCCATGCTAATGATGATGGACAAAGTAAGTTAACTGAGTCACGAGCAGGAATTTATTATCGTATCATTTTATTTTACATTGAGAATTAGCATCGAGTTTTTTTGTACATTCGCCATCACATACATAGGTACACTACCTATATAGGTGCTCAAAAATATCGGCACATGCACCCTAATGCCTTGAAAATAGACGTGTTCCGGTGTTTGTGAGCTGCTTGTTTGCTCGGATGTATGTGATGGCGACTGTATTACCTATATACGAGTACTTTGTTATGTAGGATAAATCTGTCTATTCTCATCACCCATTCAATTACCTACCAACACCAGATAGCCATTTGTTTGCCTACAAGTGGAGTGCCTACCTAAACTTCTCCCTATTTTTAAACGACTCTGTGCGAATAATTTTTAAATATTATTTGTTGCTATAGTTTTTTTATGTGTGTTAAATAGTTTAAGCTTACCAACGCCTATACTGTAATGCTGCTAAATTTTATATCTAAATAAATTAAATTAATTATATACAATGGATACAACACGCAGCATGTGTTGTAGGAATTGTGGCTTTAAAGACGGCGAAAATGGGATATTGCAGTGCTAAGTTCTTAGACAATCTCCAAGGCATTAGTGGTGATCAGCAAAAATTGGGAGCCGATTTATTTGGTACTTATAATGGGAGCCATATTATATTAGTTGCATTGAATATCAGTTGTGGGAAGGTCATTCATTCATTCTCATTATGCGTTTTTAATTGTTACAATAATTTTCTTAATGATCACTTTGATAGATTTTTCCGTATTGTGGCTTTTTGCTGCTATAGGCACTTTGCCAACTTTGATTGATTTCTATTATTCAGTGAGTTCTCAGTGTCACCAATTGGATTAGCAGTTTCATTCATAGAAATAGTTACACATATTTTCCCAGAAAATAATGAGTGCAGTGTATCTACTTCTCTTTATTCGCTACGGTGTACCTACACTTAATTGAACTTCATCTTGTTCTCCTGACCCCTTCGATTAGTCACGTTTTCTAGTGTCCGATGTCCACTCAAGAAGATTGAAAGGTCAACTTGTACGAAAATTCGCAGTGTACCTGGTATCATTGTTCTTAACTATACATAGGTATCTACATAACAACCCATTTTTTCAGACCCTAGTTTAAATCAAGCGCTACGGTACCAATACCTGCTAGGGGCCCCAAGCCCAAATCATCTGAGTCCTTCCGGAACATATCTAACATTCAGCTTAAATCAAATCTTAGTAGGTTCAAGCCCCAAAGAGTTGAATCCCCCCCTAAACCAAAATCCTGGATCTGCTACTGATCTGTTTAGTCCGCTTACGATACCGTAGGCCATGTTGGATAGGTTGCATGGACAGCGTGCTGTCAGGCGAGCATGGAAAGCCTCACGGCAGTAGCAACACAATACATTTGTGTTTAGGCGACTTCCGACGCGGGCGTCGCGACGCCGCACGCTCGTGATGTGTCCTAAGCTCTTGTTTTAAGTTCACCTTAACGCTCACCCACAAATATAATATATTGACGCCGCGATTCGTAGTAACTAAGCGTAGGTAGAGGTCTAGTTTCGTTAGGCATGACAGGTGAGGTGAGACGCATGAACGCGTAAAGAATAACAGCCAAGTACGGCCTGACGCCTTGGCCACGACTTTGGTCTTAAGCGACCTGCGACCAGCGTTGTATCTGTGCATTGCGCGTGATCCCAACTAACCACAGTGCGTTGCGCGTCTCGACCGCGCAATGAACAGATAAAACGCTGGTCGCAGGTCGCTTAAGACCAAAGTCGTGGCCAAGGCGTTAGTTTCATCACTTATGGCCACACACCAACAGGATTAGGTAGTTAGGTACTGTAGCGTTTAATAAACGCGCTAGGTACTCTGGCAACACACACGAAACTGTCTAGATGACAGATGTGCGGTGTCGGCAGAGATACTGGCGAAATTTATAATATGGTGTTTCCATTAATAGTATTAATACGAAGCATCCATTAAATACAGAAACCTGTGGTTTATTACTATACGTTACAGGTACTAACTAGTAGGTATGTTAGGATGCAGTGCTCATAAATTTTATATCTAACACCATGACAGATCTAGATCGTTCGAAAGAGATGGATAGTCCCCCTTGCGTGTGTTGTGCTAGGCGTGCTGGCGTGTACGCAAAACAAATGTAAATTTGCTTTCATACCAACAAGTTGAGTCGGATAGACCTTCTGAACAAACAAGACAGTTTTACAACAACAATTATGCAATTTCCTCTTCAGAAAGTCTAGATCGGATCTTTAGTAGTCGTAGTAAGTAGACCTATCAGTAAAACGAATTGTGACTAAATATAGATAATCGTGGAAAAGAGAGTTGCTAATTGCGAACCCTCTCAGACGTGGGCGTGGGTAGAAGTAGATACGTTTCTGTGTTTACACGTTGGAATTAAGGTGGCTAATTATTAACCCCTTCATCAGTGAGTATATTCTCAGGAATATCGCCTATTTATTATCGCATCCAAATTTTCGCCCCAGAGCATATACCAATGTGTGGTGTCCGATTCTTTGCGGGTAACCATCGACACTAGAAGCTATATAGACGGGAATCCAAGAGCTACGCCAGTGGACGACATCCACACAATTTCAGTCGTTGAGACAAGATTCATACTCGTATTCAGTGACAGACATTTAATTCCATCAAAAAACTTGTCTGAATCTGCTTCATCCTCCCAACCAAGGCACTGGTCCCACCGCCGACGATGATCGAGAAACGATTAAAGTTAGAAACTAGAAACGAGTTGGCGAGTAGTGAGAAGCGAGCGTAAGTAGTTCCGATAGTTTTGTCGCTGGGCTATAAGCGAGTATTAGGTTGCGACGGGCGATTACTTGCTCAAACGCGGCGGTGCCAACTGCCAAGCGAGCATCGCTGAGCAAGTTGATAGTTCTTGTCGCTGCGACTAACTAGTGAACCGAGAGTCCTCGTCGGCAGTGTGAACATCCAGCGATCAACGATACCTAAATATATCTGGCTCTTTTGTTCGATTCTTGAGCGATAAAATAGTCGATAGCTAATCGCTTCCTCGTCCTTGGTGGGACTACGCCTAAGACCCAATTTAGGATCCCGTTTGAACTATAATAGCCAATGTTACGTAACTCATTATCCAAATACTGACTTGAGGGCAATCAGCTATTCTGGAGGCTTTTCAACAGGACAAGCTATATTTACATTATATAAGTAAAGAAATTCCTTTAGTAGGTACCTGCGTTAGTACGCTTTACTTAGTAAGTAGTAAAGAGAGTTAGAGAGGGGGCTCAAGATAGAGAGAGGTGGAATCTTTTGGATGAGGCATATACTCGTTAAAGAGTTCATTAAGAACATTTACACAGTTTTATAAACGAATAAATCGTTTTAACTCAATAATGTTACGGGCGCCTTCGCATAATATGTGAGCAAACACCTAATCTGTTCGGACTTTCTACTCAATTGTAGTGTTCATAAAAAAATCTCTCTTAATAACTGTATTTGTTCCTTCCAGTAGCAAAACTATGCACAATTGCACATAATTATATGCCAGCCAATTTAATGGCTTTAATGTTACCTTCTTAGAACTGATTTTATATGTATAGTTAGATACCTACTCAAAATGTGTCGGTTATTATTCGTCTAGATTTTCCATGCTACCTCCCCTTTAGTCGACCGAAAAAATAATATTAATAATACTAATAGTACATTACTTATACCTAGGGCGGTAAAACAAAGAACGTCTCAGATCGCAGGTATTTGACGTCCGAGCCCAAGGCAAGGGCGATAAATTTGCGATCTGAGGCTTTCTTTAGTACCGCCCGTGGCGAGTACAAAATTTTACGTCTCGTCCTGTCCAGGTAGTGGGATTTTCCGTACGCGTAGCGTGCGGTAATTGCTACTTTATGGACAGGTATGACGCAAAAAACTTATCGCTTCACAAAAATGCCTCTGCCCCCTAATTAATATTTAAGTTTATTTGCATCGATTGGACATAGGTGGACCAAAACGTTAACGGATTGGTGGCCAATTGCAGGAAAAAGAAGCGTTGGTCGTCCACCAGCTCGATGGGTTGATGACATAAAAAAGACCGCGGGTCATTTCTGGATGAGACTAGCACGGGACCGGGATGGGTGGCGTACGCGAAGAGAGGCTTATGCTCAGCAGTGGGCGATTACAGGCTGAAAATGATGCATCGATTGGGTTAATATTTAATGTGAGGAAAAACTAATGATTACTTGCCCACTTCCTACTATAATATACTACTACACTTGCTGGTCGAAGCGGCACATTAAGGCCCACAAACAAAATAATAAATATGGTGTTGGATTCTGTAGTGGACTGTCGATTGTAAATAATAATGCTGGTCTTCGTAAGAAATATACAATGAGTTTATTTCTTGTCATTCAAGCAAATACACAATTAGAGATCACGTATAAGAATGTATTAGTCTTCTGATACAACTTCATTTAGTAAGGTTAATTTATCATCGTCCCTTTTACGCTACGACGGCATCTATTATATCCTCTATATACGTCTAGGGTGGATAGTAGGAGAGAGATCCACATACCTGCCAAACTGTAAGAGTTAGCAGAGTACAACACTAGTAGCGTGAAAGGCATGGATGCCAACACAACTAATGTAATGTTGGCAGTGGTGCCAACATATGGTAGGTCATCAACTCATCAGATATTTTTAATCAAGTTCTCAATTTAGTTATGTTGTGAACAATGACTTTGTTATTCTTCCTTTAAGCAGTGGAACGACACGCACTAAGTCTAATGTGTGAAGAGGAAAGCGCTAAACACATGCAAAACACATTCCAATCCAATACGTTAAGTTGAATACACTCCCCGGCTAGTCTTCCTGGATTGGCACTGGACAGTTTAACTAATTGTTCACCGCCTATGCTATCATAGAGCTGATTAGGTAATTTAGGTTTATCTCGGCACAATAATAGGTTTCGCATATTGCTGCTTTTGCTCGACGGTTTCAATTCACTGATAATCACGTTAATTAATTTCTAACTTTAATTCTAGCCTTCCTTCAGAACCCCGCTTCATGCCGTCTATAGGCAATGGACACATAGCCACCAACATCTTCAGTGACACCGTCTACCTTAATGGCCTCTACAACGGCCATAAAGGCCGAAGCCATCGCGCCCGCATCCCAGCTTGGGCCAACGTCAGACTCAACTCGACTCTAACTCACCGCCCATTCGCCCCAGTCTACAGCCTGAACACTAAAGACGGGGTGTTTACTGTGAGAGTCGACAGGGACAGGTCCGTGGTAACGCAGAGGATATATGCCCATAGGTTCTATACTAGAGCCATTGTTAATCAGATTGAGGTGGCTTCGAAGCCTTATGCTGGTAAGTAATAAAATATATAGAATAATATTCGTAGTAGGTCCGTTTAATTGTATGTGCTTGATGTGCTGCGTTACGTATTATGCAAACGCCTACCCTATAAAAAACAGCGGTAACACCAATCACGCATGAAGCTATTTTATTTTATCAGGCGCATTTCAGATCCAAATCTCACCCATCGCGACATATGGATTGCTGTGAAGCTCATGCCAGGCTCTGAAATCAGCGACGACATCGCTTTCGAATCACCAGTTCCTGAATTATTTCATGGGCGAACTATTAAATCCAGTTGCGGGAAGACCAAGGAATCAGAGGACTTGGAATATCAGCCTCTGCCGGTGAATGTGTGTGTTTATTGGACAACCGTGCCAGATCATTTGGTTGTGCCTCAACAGGGCTCCAAGGTGTTCACGTTTGCAATGACGGTGGACAAAAATAGAACTATCGCCAGAGAGGAGCTGCTTAAAGGTTGGTGTCATTATTACCTGTTCTCTTATAGCTTTTGACCGGAGAATAAAACAAACGTAAAATTTCCTGACCTGCGCACGTAGTTACCGTCAGCAGACTGCGGTACCTGATATTTCTCTTTCATTGTATTTGACTATACGAAGGTACCTACAGCCTATTTAGCAACAGAAGATCGTCTGGTATATCTAATTGACAGTCATCGTTATAAGGCCGCAAGTAAAGCATAATAGGCCTATTCTCGTAACCTCTTATTACAATTACTTTCAAGGTGATATACCTGCGGCATTATAATATAATTCTTACAGTTTTATACGAATATGGACTTAAGAAAATTTGAGTACCTATATAAGAGTGGTTACACACAGTGACTTTTTGCTGCGATACAAATGCGCGACTGTATCGCGACACTAGCAAATAGATCACCTGTCATATGTAGGTATGTATAGCATCGCATTTGTATCGTTAAAAAGTCACCGTTTGTAAGAACTACCGTGAACAACAGACCAACGCATTTTTTTCTCTCAACTTAATATAAAGATTCAAGGTATATTTCGATTGATCAATCGAATAAATTGCATTGGAATGGAAGTAATAAACCACGATGAAACCGCATCCGATCCTTTGGCGTCTTCCGGCCGCCGCATGGATGAATGATTCAAATTGTTTTGAATAAACTAATAAATGAATGAACCGACAAAGAATACTCGAAACGACGTTAACATAACACTCCTAAAATCATGACGATTTGAACAACCTTGCGTGGGCGATTTTGACTATGTGACATTGCATCTCGGTTTTGGATTGTGTATGTGTGCGGTTATGTGGTCTAAAATAATCCAAGGTCGATCTCTTTCACATTGAAACAACATTTCAATCGGGCGTTCGGCGTCGCGGGACCCACGAAGGAAAGTCGCTTAAGGCTCGACAGTCACAACAGGGGCAGCGTTTTCGAGTTTTTTAAAACAATCTCAGACGTAGAAAAGAGGGTTCAAAAATCTAAAAAAAAGATACGTATTACTTAAGGATCTAATCTAGTCAAAGTCGCATTCAGTTACGCGATCTAATGAACTTCACTCGATAGAAAAAAAACCCAAAGTTACCTCTTTTTGTAAAGTTTATTCAATATACAAAACTATAGATATTTTAAATTAAATTTTTGTACTCAAATAAAGTTATTAAATATTTATAGACAAATTCGCAGAGTTTGAATAGATAAAATGATTATCTTAATTACTATGTTTAAAAACCTACAAAATGCGCGAGCGCGGAGGCTCGGCAGGCCCGATCAGTCGCGCGCTGGCCCATACGGACGACGACTCAAGGACGTTAGCGGGTGTACAAGCCTTAAGAGGATTGTGAAGTGTCCATACGCGGCGCGAGTAGGTATTTTAAAAAATGCTATCTGTTTCACACCGCTCTGTGCCTCATCCGTATCGTGCGATAGAGAGAGTTGCTAGACCTGCAGGTAATTGCCTACAATTTCTGGTTGAAATATTGTTTCGGGTGATAACGTTTTCACCCCCCTAAACCTTTATGAAATGAAACAATTTTGGTATAATTAGATTTAGTACACTTTAATCTATGTCTGTACGTTTTTCTTTTTTAGTAAATCAGTATAGATTAATTAAAAATAAATAAAACGGTAGACAAAGTTTTTAAGTCAAAAATACAGATTTTTAGATGCGAATAACTTATAACGTTAGCAAAATTTCCTAAAAATCAAAACGTACAGACCTAGTTTTTCATTACGTCTACAACATATCCAAAAATTATAAAAATCGAACGATGTTTACTGGGTGAAAAACGTTATCGCTTTTTGTATGAAAATTTACAGGTTCACAATCCTCTTAACGCAAAACATAAGCAAACTAAACTCGTACAGCCTAGCTAGCATGATCGCGTTTATGACGGACATAAAGCATTCGTCCCTCTCGCACTTATGCTAGTAAGAGACAAAGAGAGGTATGTCCGACATAAACTTCAATCCATGCATGGGCGTCATGGCGTCATGCTATCTGGGTAGGCGTGAGTTATCTGTCTTGGAAGCGACTAATAGACTTCCAGTTTGCCTTCAAATTATTCTTGCCAGTATTATCCTCCAAATTATGCTTATACTTAATCCTGTTTAACGATGGTGTACATTGTTGATGTAGAGGCTAGAGAGTAGGCAATAGATGGACCAGTACGTGGGTTCGAGGTCCAAAGTACTCCAAAGCCGGAGTTACATAGAGGCGAGTTTCATAGTGCTTTTCAATTTTCATGTCTACTTTGTGGATATCTTTGTGGAAATCTTTGGGAATGCTTTGTGGAAATGATGGAGCAAGCCTGGGAGCAGGCATAAACGAGAGGGCAAATGCACAAAAGATCCCACTAGGTCGAAGTGCATCCGAAAGTGCCCTCACCATAGATAAGATAAGATAAGACATAGTGCTTTTCATGCCTACTGCGAGTAAATTGCAAATAATTAAACGTCCAGCTAACCACAGTTTTGAAGCCTGAATTTTGACCATCTTCCACATTTCCGATCAGTGGCGTGAAAAGACATATAAGTAGGTACCTAATTTATTGCTCAAATAGTAAAGTCTTCATAGTAGTTCATAGTATTGCAGGAGGACACCAAAGTGCTGTACCAGAAGCACGTCGATGCGTGGCATGCGCTATACGCTCAAGCGGGCATGGACGTTGAAGGCAATCTGCAATTGGTGAGGTTACATATGTATACTTCTTTAAAATAACAATTTTTAGTGTGGTGTAACGACGATTTTTTGAAGCGATATAAAACCGATACAGTATCCATGAAGGTGACATGGCAGGTGATCTATTTAGTGTCGCGATATAGTCAAACTAACTGATTAATTATAGGTTTTTCAAAAATCAGTCTCACTAACCATATAGGTAATGCAATTCACCTTATCGTATGATATGTACCAAGTACTTACCTACTAAAAGCACGTTCTATTAAAACACATAAACTGCCATAATTACAATCACAGATACATACCCTATATTGATAGTAAGATTTAGTCATTTTTAATATTGTCAACATACCAATTTACTTTTCAGTCGAAGATTGTAAGCGGCATCTGGTACTATTTTCTAAGCGCCTTGCCTTCAGAGTCTACCAGCCATCCTAAGGATCGATTCTTCGGCCTCAGCCCTACCGGCCTTTCGAGAGGAGGCACTTTTGAAGACTATGAAGGTATATATTGGACGATATATGTTTCAATCTGTGTGTAATTTCCCTTCTTTTCAATACGCCAATTTTCTCTAGTGAATAAGTTCCTAGACTAACAGTGGTGGACTAAACCCTTCACAGGCACGGGGCGGCAAACCTGATTAAGCCCCGCTATCTTGTATTTTGTAGCTTGGACCGGTCGTGGAATATTCGAGAGGAAATCATATGATTAAGAAACTTTTAAACCATTTTTTAGGTCATAACTTCTGGGACACAGAGACGTGGATGTTCCCGACAATCCTGCTTCTGTACCCGCATTATGCGCGCGAGCTGCTGCAGTACCGACTGGACACGGCGCCTGTGGCTGAGAAGCTGGCTAAGATCACCGGCCATAAGGGTTACAGGTATCACCGACCATTGACCAAGCGATAGCTTCAACTAAGTTAATTCTGTCCATAGGCAGATGAGAATTATGCTTTTACTTCTGAGAAACGAAATCGTAGCTGTTCTGTAACCAAGCTGTGCGCTGTGTTCGTTGGCTAAAAACACGCTAAAATCAGCGACCATCCATTGTCCTTGGGAGCAGGCCACCGACCTCCAACTAGAAGTAGAACCCTTAAAATTGTAGCAAGCGATTGTGCCGAACAGCGGATCGAATACAAGCTTGTGCCGATGATGCAATCATTTCTGGGAGACGGTTTCTATGATGAATTGTTCTTTGTTGTAATAACTGGAGTATGTTCTCAGATACCCATGGGAGAGCGCTTACACGGGCATTGAGGTGACGCAGCCATGTTGCCCCTCTGTAGCTGAGTTTGAGCAGCACGTCTCGGGCTGCATCGCCTTTGCGGCGCGACAGTACCTTGCCGTCACACGAGACGAGCACTGGCTGCAGGTACCTAAATACAAAAACTGGTAAAAGAGAGAAGACGCCCTAATTAGGTATTTGACAACAGCGAAAATAAATTTATGTTTCATTATCAACAGGTAAACATTACAAAAATACTCGGAAAGTGTCAAGCTTTCATTTATGTTTGCTATTATTAACCATACCTAATATCAGATATTGACAAATCTACGTTTCGCCGACGACATCGTTCTTTTCTCATCGTCAGCTACAGAGCTCAGTGTCATGCTACAAGACCTTAGCAGAGCAAGCCTTGAGGTCGGATTAATGATGAATATGTCAAAGACCAAGCTCATGACTAACCATGTCCAAAGGAGCATAGAAGTGGATGGCGGAGGAATGGAATATGTCCATGAGTACTTATACCTGGGCCAAATACTCTCCTTCCAGGCTCGACAAGACAAAGAAGTTGCTAGACGCACCGAAAACGCCTGGAGGAGCTATTGGTCCATGAAGGAGTATATGAAGGGAAACCTTCCTACATCCCTAAAACGGAAACTCATGGACATGTGCATTCTTCCAATCCTTACCTACGGTGCACAAACTTGGTCTTTGACAAAAGTTCAGAAATCTGCCCTCAAGGTTTGTCAGAGAGCCATGGAACGCAGTATTTTGGGCGTGAAAATAACAGATCGCATTAGAAATACAATACTGCGTTCCAAAACGCAAGTAGCTGACGTAGCTCACGCAGCCGCCAAACTTAAGTGGGACTGGGCCGGGCACATCTGCCGCATGCCGGAAGACTTGTGGGCTAAAATCACCACCAAGTGGGTCCCACACAACCGAACACGGCGTCGCGGTAGACCTCGTCGGAGATGGCGAGACGAGCTTGACACACACACACACACACACACACACACAACACACGCAACACGCACACGCGCACACACGCGCACACACACACACACACGCACACACACACACACACACACACACACACATACACACATACATACATACACACACACACACACTCAATTTCAGGTTCACGGCACTATGCCTGTGAAGCCTAATTCGTCCATGTTTCTGATTTTATTTTAACTGTTTTCTTTTTTATTATGGAGGAGCGGGTCTTCCTGACACAGGTATTTTTTACCTACTAGGAAGACCCAACCCTGTTGTCATTTTGTACGCGTTTTTTAAGAAATAAATTATTTTCATTTTCATTTCATTTTCATTTTAAGATTTTTAAATTCATAAAAACTAACAATAAGGATGTTGTTTGATGTCACAACATAGTACCTAATCCTTAAAAATTCCATACTAATCATACGAGCGTTTTTGACGTTTCATGAAAAGAAGCTGATTTGACTTTTGTCAAATACCGAATTTATTTTCATTTATGGAGACCCCCTCTCTCTCATTTTCATTCGAATGATGTTGAGATAAAGTTAAAGTACGTACTTATTATATGCGGTCTCCTGCGATACAGGCAAAGCCTAGTGCAGGGACTGGTACTTATAAATATATGTGTAAACGATTCTGCTAAATAAATGTCTTATGTCTAATTCATTCTTAATTTTAATGTTCCAGCAAGGCGGTTGCGACATCGTGACTCGCATTGCAGACTTTTGGAAATCCCGAGCTGTGATCAACTTCTCAACAGGCTTCTTCGATATTTCAAGTAAGATCATATTCTAATTGAAACTCACACGTTACATCCGTTGCACTTATAATAGTTAAATTCGAATTGTTTCGATTTCTTTCACTTGATGCATACCTAACTCAATTAAAATGGTTTTCTAGACGTGATGGGGCCAGATGAAGACCACAGCAATGTTACAAATTCCGTTTTTACCAATGTCGTCGCCGGTTACTCGTTATACTTAGCTCAGTAAGTAACTACCTTCAGTACACGACAGTGAAGGAGTGCAATAGCATTCCTCCCTTTCCGCCTTCCTGCAAGTCGCGTACTATATGTAGCTAACCAATCAATGCTGTTCGGACTTACTATTGGATTCAATAAGGAACAATATTGATCACATTTTACTATTCGTATTCTTGCTTGAAAATCCATTATGACCTCACCCTTGTAATTGTATCGCTCAAACCACAGATGTATGAATATAAGGAGATCGGACACGCCGGCCGATTTGTATTGAGTACGACTGTCGCAAGTTCATTAACCCACACAACGCCCAAGTAATTGACAAGACAAAGCATGCACATATCTATAACACACACACACTTGTATACCTACGCGCTTATTGGACAATACACGCGCATCATATCAGGCATTTTGGGAAAAAAACGTAATATTCTTTGCGATCAGCACGCGTGCACAGTATGGCAGAGTATGCCCATTGAGCTAAATGGGTGTACCTACCTTTCTCCAGATATGTGTCCTGTCTCTGCAAGTCCTACTTCATCACCGACCACGCCGACAAGTGGGCCGACGTCGCGTGGAGCCTCGCGCTGCCCCACGACCCGGAATCCGACTACCATCCGCAGTTCGAGGGCTACACGCGGGGACAGAGGATCAAGCAGGCTGATGCTGTGCTGCTGGGGTTCCCGTTGCAGTATCCTATGAACGAGTAAGAGATTAGGGTCGTATGGACTGTTTCGACATCTTTTTAGAAAAAGATCACATTCCCCAAAAAAGCACAAACTTCTTTTGGTGAAACGCTCTCTGACTGGAGTTACTGTGCACGAATTGATTAACGGTAATGGCTTGTGAAAGTTGCAGGGTTGCGTCTATAGTTTGTGCAAATCATTATCCTTGCTCAACCTATGATACTGCTGCCATACATGATAGGTAGTCACAAAATTTTATAGCCCTCACAAACCTGTGCGAGCTTTAGTTTTAAATTGACACAAATGTTTCTCAGATCAACTCGAGCAAACGACCTCTCATACTATGAAACGGTGACACGAGACAGTGGGCCGGCGATGACTTGGAGCATGCACACTATAGGGCATCTCCGTCAAGATGAACCAGGGAAGGCTGCAGCCATGTTCAACAAGAGCTATGAGGACTACGTTAGAGAACCATTCAAGGTGAGTCGTCAGAGAAGAACTCCCGTATGTATGGTCGTAAGATGAAATCATTTTTGAACCTATTATGCATCCTTAAAAGGCAAACCTTTGACTCCCGTCTCTTGCCATATCCATTCGGTTGCTAGGGCAAACTTCAAAGTAGTCACAGGCAGAACCGTCATAATCTGCAGATCGGTCCCTCAAGAAATCTACAATCCAATAGCAGAAACTGGAGGAGATCCCGCCTGTAAGGCTTGTTCATAAGGCCGTCATGACCAGCCGGCTAGTTCCAGTAGGTATCCGGAAAAATTGCGGCATACTTCTGGTATCTTTTATCTCTCAATGAAGCTACATCTTCGCATTACTGGTTAACTTAGGGAGCTATTTCATAAGCCGACAGAGATCTCCTGCGTAAGGGGCATGCAGTCGGTAGCCAAACGACTAAACGTTTATTAGGTTAGCAAATAGCAATTCATAGGAACACAAATAACGTGGTGGCATCAGTAATGAAATGGAGCCAGTAATGGTTACTTTTTATTGTTGATGAAAATACACGACCTCCTTAAAGTGTCCATTACTGGCGCCATCGCGTTAGTTATTAAGGTTACAGCACATATCGGGACGGCTTATTAATAATGAATATTACCAGACCTGTACGTGTTTTCCAGGTGTGGAGCGAGAACCGTCGCCCCAAAATCGGAGCAACTAATTTCTTCACAGGCATGGGCGGGTTCCTGCAGGCTCTCGCCTTCGGTTACGGAGGCGTGAGCATCCACCTCGACCGGCTGGTCATTGAGAAGCCACAACTCCCGCCTGACTCCACCAGGTTTACGATAAGAGGTTACTATCTAATTTAGAAATTTTGTAACGTGGTCGCTTACAATGGGCCTCGAAGGCACCCAAAAGGCAATGGAGAGAGCTATGTTGGGTTGGGGTTAATATTTTGAAAAAAATGAAAACAGTTTAGTATAGGGATTTATAGGTGGACTGATGACCTGGTAAAGGTCGCGGGAGTCCGCTGGATGCGTTAGGCGCAGGATGGGTCACTTTGGCACTCTTTGGGGGAGGCCTATGTCCAGCAGTGGACGTGTTTCGGCTGACATGATGATTATGACTTGTAAAGGCACTGACCCAAATCGGTCAATGGAGAAGTCTGGTAGGCCAGCACAACATGGTGCTAAGTCGCGTCGCGCGCGCCTCTCAGCGACTCCCGCGTCGCGTTGCAGTTGCGGCGTCAGTTCCGCTAGCCCAGTTGTTTATGAAAACTTTTGTTCCATTCAATCAATATCCCTCTATAATAGTTAAAGGCAACCAGCAACTACCTAAGTCACACTGAGTTCCACAGAATGACAGAAATTTAGAATTAGAAATGGGTTGCCAACTTTTAACCTTTTGAACGCCATTCTTCACGTACTAAAGTGTCACTGACTGACGCCAACCTTTTTTCCACAAGAGAAAGAGAGAGATGAACCTGATATAAAAGACGGAAGGTTGTTTTGACAGCGGACGTCATAACACGACGCCTTTAGGCGTTCAAAGGGTTAAGGCTAATAAGATCAAAAGAAACAATCGACACAATGAATGATAGCTAAAACGCACGATTTTTTCGCCTTTTGAAATTAAAAGTAATGCATGCTGTTTTAGTTATTACCTTCTCTGGTGCCTTACCTCTTAAAATACCTACCTCCTCATCAGAACCTGACAATGCAAAGAATAGTGTTTGATGGTATGTTAGTGTGTAACACGGTAATAGCGATCCTGGTGATTCCTGCCACCTCACAGCTAAGCTAATGTTACAACTAGGTTTAATTTAAGTTATGCTTTCCAAGAGGCTAAGAAAACTTCTTTTGGTCCTTTGATCTTCTGACGTATACATACACTCGCGAGCAAAAAGATCGACTCACGCCACATTTTTTGGTTTAGGGCAAATTTTTCGCAACTGAGAAATGTGACAGGAAAAATGAGTATACCACGTTGTTATAAATTTATTCAGCTTTAAAAAACGCAACATTCATGAAAATCAGACGCACAACTTTCAGGATATGCTCGTTTGAACAGGAATTGAAATTTAACCGCCTTGAACTACCCACGAGTTGAGCGCCTTCAGGATGCATAAAAACAGGTGTAAACCCGTTTTTCTTATCAGTCGGATCGGCCGCGGAGCTAGCGCAAGCACCGACTCGGACGCACCCAATATCCCGCGAATTTCTGCTCCTTTTAAGTAAGTCGTAGCGAAATGAGCGACCCGGCTTAGGCCGGAGAACAGCCGTTCACCTTAAGCCCCACTGCCGCCAACCGCAACTGTGTTCCCGGGTGTACCCGAATGGGGGGAGGGTTCATGGTTGTGGTCCCGGAGGCAGTGCACAGCGTCGTCGGCACCCCGCACCAATAATGGCCCCGCCGCCCCAGCGCTCCACGGGAGCTCAGCAGGAGCAAGCGATCGGCCCCCGGATCTTCCGCCGCACCACCGGACTTGGAGACGCGGCCACAGTCACCCGCGATCCACGAATCCAGCAGGCCTTCAAAAACGTCCTGCGCGCATCCGCAGCGGCCTTTATGGCCGCGCGAACGCCGAGAACGCCGAGTACCCCTGGAACACCAACCAGCGAGGGAGAGGCCCCGTTCCAGAAGCCGACCGAGTTGATCCATGGGATCCTTGGTCGGCTTCCCCCACCAACCCAAGCACTCCTGGACCTCGCAGCAGCCGCTGCAAAACTGACTGCCGAACAGTCCGCCCCCAGCCCGCCCGCCGCGGGCGCCAGGGCGAGGATAGTGAAGCCGGAGAGCGCCGCTGTGGACGCCCACAAGCAGGCCCCCGCGCCCCAGCCTCAGCGCGCGCCCGTAGCGCAGCGCCAGGCCACCAAAACCGCGCCGCGACCGACACCCGCCCTCGGAGCGGGTCCGGCGCCCACAGCGCCCCGCGCAACAACCGCGCCGCCACCGCCGCCCGCCCTCGGAGCGGGCAAAGTGAGCCAGGCGCACCGAACCGCGCCCGCGCCGCGACCGTCGCCCGCGCCACGACCGAGCTACGCTCAAAAAGCCGCGCCTGCGCCACAACCGCCGCCCGCCCTCGGAGCGGGCCAGGCGAGTATAGTGACCCGCGCAGCGCCCACACCACTAACCGCCAACACCAAACAACCGTTCCCGCTGCGCACCGGGAAGACTCCTCCGCAAACATCCGGAGCCACATCCACCCACACCGCTGCCACTGCGCAGCCGTCAACGCCGCCCCCTGGGGGCAAACGTAAACCGGGGTCTCCCCCAAAGAGGCCCCAAAAGAAGAGCCACCCCCGTCTTGACTTGGACCAGGACCTCAAGGACCAGGACCAGCAGGACGGGTCCTCATCAACATCCGCATCCGCATCCGCAACCGGCGATGAGAGCGACGAGCGGGTGGTGAGCAGCGACGACGAGCGCCAGGATTCGGCCGCCGACGCACTGGCTCCCGCCCCAACCGCCCCACCGCCACCAACACAGAAAAAGCCACGCCCAATAACGGTGGACAACCTCCCGGAATGGCACGAACACTTCGTGCGAATCCGGGAGAAATTGGGCCGTTTCCCCAAGTCCCGCCCCTATGGGAACGGGATAAGATTCCTCCCCGAGGACCACGGCGAGTACCGGGTAGTCCAGAACTACCTGACGACCCTCGGGGACTCCATCTCCTGGTCGGCCCTTCAGTCGAAGGAAGAGATCCCCCTGAAGGTGTGCATCAGGGGGCTCCCCATCAGCACCGACCCAGAGCACATCACAGAGGACCTGGCGAGGAAAGGTTTCGCCCCACTCTACACGCGCCACGTAGATGCGCGTGCAGGACGACCCGGCTGCGTGTTCTACGCGCAGCTCACAAAGACGACGGACCTCATCCCGGCCATCTACGGAGTCCGGGAGATATTGGGGATGACGGGAGTGGTGGTGGAGGCGTGGCGCGGCAGGAAGGGGCCGGCGCAATGCCACCGCTGCCAGGGCTTCCGGCATTCCTCACACGGCTGCCGCCGCCCCATAAAGTGTGTCCGATGTGCGGGACCACACTTTGCGGGCGTGTGTGAGCGGCCGCGAGATCAGGAGGGGACCTGCGCCAACTGCGCCGGCCCACACACAGCAAACAACCCGGTGTGCCCGGCCTACCATAGGGAGGCACACGTCAAGAGGGCGGGCACAGCTCCCCGCACAAACCGTCGCGGGCAAGTTGTGCCCCAGCAGCGCACTGTGCAGCCCTCAGAAAACGCTCCAAGCTCGCTGATGGCGAGAGCAAATGAGGCGGCACCACGCCGCCGCCGCCGAGGAAGAGGCAGACGGGGCAGGGGACAGTCCGCCCCCGCCGCCGCTGCCCTCACCGACATCCAGACTGCTGCCGCCGTCACACAAATTGACGCAACCACCGCCCAGGCCATCGCCGCCCAGGCCCCCGCCCAGAACACCATGACCTCCGCCCAGAGCAGGCCGCAAACGGCCGCTCCCGCCTCCAACACCGCAGCGCCGACTAGGCCCCCCCGCCACATTGCGCCCCCTCCCCTACCGACGAGCCAAGAAGGCAGTAGGGAGAGGACGATTGCGCAATGCATAGTGATCCTGCAGGACGTGCTCGGCGCCCTGCAACAAGGTACAGACCCAGTCCCCTTGATCCTGAGAGGACTGGCCGATCTGTACCAAAAATAACACAACACGGACGTTCCTGCAGTGCCGTCGGTTCGCAGATCGCTCGCTGGGCTTCTCCCTCGGGAGTCCCACCCGGCAGGGCTCGATCGCACCGACGGACGAAGCAGAAGACCCCACCGGACCAGCCGGGCGTTACGCCCAACACAGCCACCCGTCCGTAGTCGCGGACGGCGCCCGATCCCGCCACATGCGGCACACGCCGCGCACGGCTTCACCGAGCCCCCTTAGGGGGGTTTGTGAGATAGTCATTGTCTTTCTTATCAGTCGCTTATCACAAGTTGACCTGTGCAGATCTCTCGCAATTGGACCACTGAAACCACCTGGAAAAAATGGACACCACCGAAAATGAAGCCGCCCAAGTCGTCGCCTTGCTGAATCCCTTGATTCAGCAAGGCGACAACTTGTCGTCGATTTGCTGAGACCGGAACCCTTACTCGGAGACCGGGATCCGGCCGTCGAAGATGCACATCCGAGCGAGAGGACCATTTCATCGTGACGCCCAGTCTTCGGAATCGCCACCTGACCGGCGTTGACGTCCAGCAGCAGCTGATGCGGACCCGTGAGGAACCTGTGAGCCCAAGAAGGCGAGCTACGGGGCCCAAATTGACGCAGAGACATCGGGACCTACGCAAGAATTTCGTAGCACGCTACGAAAATTGGAGCTACGAGCAATGGAGCCGGGTACTGTTCACTGATGAGTGCAGAGTTTGTCTCCATGGCAGCGACAGAAGAGGACGGGTGTACCGAAGACCTGAAGAGCGGTTTGCACAATGCTGCTTCTCAGAAACAGTCGCCTACGGCGGCGGCTCCGTCATGATGTGGGCGGGCATTTCAATGGAGGCGAGGACTGAGCTGGTTTTCATCCCTGGTGGCGGCCGAGAAGGTGGATTGACCGCGGATAGGTACATCACTGACATCCTGCAGGACCATGTTGTCCCATACGCAGGTTTTTCTGACGAGGGGTTTCATTTGATGCAAGATAACGCCCCTTGTCACACCGCTGGAGTGACCAAAGCGTACCTGGCGGCGGTCGGCATCCCCACCCTTACCTGGCCACCGCTGAGTCCCGACTTGAATCCCATCGAGCACATGTGGGATTACCTGAAGACGAAGGTTCCACGCGGGATCCAGCCCTGGAGACGATTTTGGCCGTTCAAGCTGCTTTGGTCGAGGAATGGGACGTTTGCCCGCAGGACACCATCAGAAAGCTGATAAGGTCCATGAGGAACCGTATCGAGTGTGTAAGAAACGCCTATGGTGTATACGCGTTGTTAAAATGAAAAAAAAAACGGTTTTTCCTCCATAAAATTTGTTTTCTTTCAATGTTGTGGTTATGAAATTAACCAGTTTTCCCCCACTTTGTGAAAAATCACGTTTTTTTTCAGAACCTGAAAAAAATATGACTTGAATTTGATATTTTCTGAAAGCTACGAATACCTATAGTAATATTGCACATTGAAATCCAAAAAAATGTTGAGTCGATTTTTTTGCTCGCGAGTGTAGGTGTTTCTTTTACCTTCATTCATAACTACATATTTCAGGTTTAAAGTATCTCGGAGCAAAGTTAACTCTGGATATACAAAAATCGCAGACAACATTGTTCGTCACCTCCATCGACAACCAATGGCCGCTGAAGTACTACGATGGCATAAACAATATCACATTAGCTGCTAAAATGACATGTAAGTCTCCTTGATGGTAAGAGCTCCAATTCCATTTGACATACCTTATTGACGGAAGGGAATATCCCTATTATATCACGCGTATAAATAGAGAGACATGACCTACAATAGGTCATGTCTCTCTATTTTTACCCGACTGCCGAATGAGAGGAGGATTATTGAAGTAGTAAGTGAAGATCCTTTGACGGTCATTCGACGGCGCTGCGCCCGCGTCTTCGCAGCAAGTCGTCCAAACATAAACATTATGTCGGAAATTAGGTTAGGATAGTGTATAAGTCCAGATGTGAGTGTTTTCCATAGTCGCCTGATATCTCCGTCTTCCGTGTTTACTTTGTCAGTAGGTACTGTAAATTAGGCGATAACCTTTCAAAGATAACTAGGTACGGTCGGCCAAGAAAGTGGTCTACCAGTTTTGACAAAAGTTTATGTGAGATCTGATTGTCGCTAAGGTTACTGTCATGATATTATTGCAAGTGGAATTCGACCTTGTTCTTTCATGACGTTCAAACGAAACTCGACCGTAGGGTGGTAGACCACATTTTTGGCTGACTGTACAAGGGTCACAAGAAGCAGTCAGGAGCCCTAGTATACGTTGTATCGATACATATAAGTATTCGAACGCGTTTGCGTTTAGTTTCAATTTGTATGGCAACGCGTAGTTCCTAATAGTTACCACCAGAGGCGTTGTTCGCGTTGCCATACAAATTAAAACTAAACGCAAACGCGTTCGAAAACGTATTGGATCGACAAAACTTATACTTGAGCGGTTTCCGAACAAAATTAAGTAGGATAAATCGCTAAATGAATTCTTATATAGGTGAATAGGGTTAATTTTTAGTATAAGGTGGCCAGTTATTGAACGGTGGCCAGTTAGGTACTGGCATTTTGTATTTTTTTTTTTATTTTGTTAAAATAAATAAATGAGTAATACATATCAAATCACTTAGGCGAAATAAATCCTGAATGATTTCCCAAAAGCTACTAGCCCTGTAACATAACATCTTGTTTCAGTGACCCTAACAGGGGATGGTCCATTCACGATCTCCTCTGTACCCTGGAAGGACTGCAAGCTGCCCGCTGACGTCATCGGGAGGAATCATCTGCGACCATAACCTTGATTTGGTTTCTACACTATACAAAAGATGGGTACCGTAGAATGGACTTACTTTGATTCGCGGGGCGACTTTGATCACAAAGGTTTTTCTCCGAAATCATTGTTTTTACTTGTGGGTGAACTGTGGCAGTGAATATATTAGTTATCTATCTTGCTGCACTTATACTCGATTAAATCTTCTCAATTTCAAATAGTTTTGCTTTTATACTACATTCTAAATGATCAAAGTTGCTCCATTTTTTCCTTAAGTTCCATTCTACCGGTACTTACAGTCGAGTTTTTAAATAGGTTGATGGTTGGTAGAGAATGCCTTGAGGCATTTAGTCCACGATTTGGATCTATGTAGGTATTTGTATTGTGCCATGTAATTTAAATAAATTTATTACGGCACGGACAAAGGGATCATAAATAAGTGAACACGACTTTGACTCTGTTGAAGATTGTTGGGGAGTGTTAGGGTTGCTCGGATATTTTTGAACCTATGAGAACGTGCATATATTAATGAACTCGACTGTACCTAGGTTGGGTTAGGTTCAATCAAAGTTGTCTTTCTTTTTATTTTCATATTTCTGTAAACATGATATTACAAAAGAAGCTACCAAATTGTAAAAAAATGTGGAAGTGTTGTAAGGTAAAAAAAAAACTCAAATCAAACTGACATTGTTTTATTTTTGTCTTTAGGTAATATTTTTGAAATTTTATGTATCAAAAAATATTTACAATCTCGTGGCATACAGGTCAGTGTGCGATTAAAATAATTAATATCTATCACCCATGCATTTTTGCAGTATCATAATTTTATCACTAACATGCATTTATGAATCACAATGTAATAATTGCAATTTAATTAACATATAGCACCATTTAATGAGTAAACGATATTACATATCTAAGTATAATCTAATTACGCATACATTTTTTACAAAACTATAATTACCTACAATATATACAACCTCACATGATATAAAAGCGATCAAATTTGTGTCGTCGTCAACTTAGCCCTTAAATCTTTGTTGCATTACGTCGGTAGCAAATAAGCATGCGGCATGTCTGATGGTAAAACGATACCGTAGCCTACGGACGCTTGATACTCCAAAATAATCACGAGCGCGTTGTCGTCCCTTTATAGATTTGAGGATTGCTGCTACCGTGAACGCGCAAAATTGATAATTGGTATATGTTTGCATACGAGTATATCTCTATCCCTCAAATTGGCGGGATTGAGATGGAGATATTCGAAAAAAAATCGGTTACAGCCCAGGACCCTTAGGCCTACCTATACTCTAAACACAGTTCATCCTCGCGGAATGCTCATCTTTATCACAATATTGCGACCCGATTTGCGGTGTTACCAAATCCAAAAGGCAAGCCCACAACATTCGACCAAAGGTCTGTTACGTGCTTACGTATAAAAATAAATATCTCCAAAAAAACTTTCACTAGCGTATTTAGAACGGATTTTCCGGATGGACTACTCGTAATATGATTAAGCAAGGTACTGGACCCATTTTGATATATCTTGGTTCGGCCCTGTGGAAGGGACATAGGTTACCTACTTTTAGTCGCGAATATAAAACTTGAAGAATAATAACTACAACTGCAGCTGTAACTAATATCGTCCAACAAATGCACTAATTAACGCAACGGATCCCTGAAACCATATCGAAGAAATCTATACTTACTGATATTATAAAGAGGAATGTAAGATTGTTCGTAACTTTGTAAACTACCTAATAAGTTAGTTCCTATGTTTATCTAAGCACACCCATATCATAAATCCTCTAGAACATGGGTTCGGAATAACCACCACAATAATAATAATGATTTGGCGTATGTGACGGCCCCATCGCCCACCAGATTTCTGGTGCAATCAGTCAACGTAAGGCAGCTTGTGGCGGGCTGTTAGGGAGTAGCGACCCTACGTACCTGAGTGCTCCTGGGGGTGTCCTGTGGTCAGGCTGAGCCGATCGGGTGGATGGTTGGACATCATTGTCCCGTGAGCGGGAAAGAGGTACATTAGTTATTTGTTATACAAGGGTGCAAAGTTGTATTTTAACCGCGAGTGTGGAATTGAAACACGAGCTAGCGAACGGATTCTAGGGTTGAACCACGAGCTAGCGAATGGATTCTATGGTTGAACCACGAGCGAAGCGAGTGGTTCAAAAATAGAATCCTGAGCGAAGCGAGTGGTTCAAAAATAAAATCCTGAGCGTAGCGAGTGTTGCAACACACGAGACGTCAAAATAACTTGCACCCGTGTGTAACACAAATCTTTTCACCTCACTAAAGCGAGGAAAAAAAAACAAAAAAGTAAAGTAAGGAATTTTTTTTTTTTTTAAAAAACCTTGAAATAATAAAGAATAAACATTAAAAAAAGGAAAAAACGTATAAAAAGACCAAAAAAACATTATTTTTTTGGTCTTTTTATACGTTTTTTTCTTTTTTTAAATACTTTTCGTCTAAATTTTAATGTTTTTTTTTATATTTTATTGATTTAAATGTATTTATTCAAGGTTTTTTTTAATTTTGCCACTTTTAAAGAGAAAAAAAATACAGAAAAACATTCAAAAAGAAACAAAACATGAGCGAAAAATGTCCTGTCTGGACTGGCCTTTACATGTTATTATGTTTAAGAAAGTAACTTTAAACACGTTCGGATTTCAAATATTCTTTGCACTCTTGTGGATAAAATGCAGTTTTGCTATCTGTTTTTAAAGAATAAAAATGGGCTTTCCGAGCTAGTGAGGTGAAAAATAATTACCACCATTATTGCAACTTGTAACGTAACATCAGCGTTTTATCTATACCAGTAATAACACTAACATGTATGAAAAATCATATTAACATCGATTATCGATGTTATTATGGAAATCTAGTTGGTCATGATTTGAAATCTAGTCGTCCATGGCGGTGCAATGGCGGTTATTCTAATGGTTCCCGTACAACATCATTGAGGATTTGAATTATGTGGGTAGATAAAGTAGTTTATGTAACTGTAGGTACATAATTAGGCATTATGTACAGTCACCTAAACTACTATTTGGCTAGGTAACTTTCGGAACCACTTATCGAGATTTAAAAAAATCTTTCACCTGTGTGTAGAATGGACTTTCTGGATGGTTATAGGCTGTTTTATATCCCGCGGGATTGCCTGCATTCTTCCCAATACGCGGGCGAAGCCGCGCGGGCAGCTAGTAATATACAAACAGGTAAGATATTACATCATCAATCATCACAGCTAAGCAGTAGTTAATTCAGAGCACGATGATTACGACATATTTCAAAATTAAAAAGTCGAATAACAGGTGTCTCAGGAAATGCAAGGTCAGATGTGCAAAGAGCACAACCACGTGTTATGAATGCTAAATACTTATTAAGAAAATTATGACGAATTGGCTCCAAGTGCAATACTCCACTGAAAATGCTGAGCGTATGAGTAGAGTCCATTGATGTCAAAGTTATGTTGACTTCACAAATCCCTAAAGGCTGCTTTGAAACAAATAACATACCTTACGGATTAATTTAAACAGATCGTATGATTTCCACGGATCTCGACTGCCGCTATAACAACAAATACTAAAAACAAAATAAAATGAATATTTTTATTGATAATGGTACAGAACCCTTCGAGCGCGAATCCGACTCGCACTTGGCCGGTTTTTTTAGTGATTCAAGAGGAAGGTTTATATGTATAACACAAACCATACATGCATGTATTATACATATAAACCCGTGCGAAAATCGCTAGTAAATTATAATAAAAATATATTAAAACAGAAAATAAAATAGTGCGAGTAGAACGTTGTTCATACAAAGTCTCTAATCGCTAGATACAAACTTTGACCACCCATTTCAGTCCCTTTTTGGGATAAAAACTATCCTACCTATGTTACCTATGTCCTTCCCCGGGATCCAAACTTCATCTCAATCGATTCAGCGGTTTAAGCGTGAAGAGGTAACAGACAGACAGACAGTCAGACACACTTTCGCATTCATAGGTAATATTGAGTAGGTATGGATATTGAGTATCGAGGATATGTCGAAAGAGGAAAAAGAGAAAACAAAAATCCTGAGGTGAAATAATTTTTGAATTCGCACGAATAGTTCCTGAGATTATCCTCTACATACAAACTTACAGCTAACTTTACCCGTTTATAATATTAAGTATAGATGAGTATAGATCGTCATTCAATAAGAGCGAAAAAGGTACGCATGTACTGACTGAACATTTTGTTAGAAATCGGTTGTAATTTTTTTGCCTATTCCCAAAATTCATAAACCTTGAACAACCTAGAAAAACAACGAATGACGTCTTGTTAACAAAAAAATAATGCGAAACTGGCATTTTTAATTAAATTTATCTTAATGCATTCGTTCCTTGTATTAGGTAGTTTAAAACAAAAACAAATGCCGTTATCAAAATGTCAACAGGTTTCGCAATCGCAGCGAGCGAAACACCTAAAAAACACAATAAATTGTAAACATACGAAAATATCAATTTTTTTATGCTTCATGATCCACATTCACGTCAATACACATCAAGATAATATTAGTTACATACGTACAAGGAGATAAACTTGCTTACATTCTTGTAACTTATTTCATATTGAAAAACATTTAATAATTATAAATGAGGTTGCATTGTGTCGCTTTATCTATATAGATAATGTTTGAATTAACATTAAGCTTTTCAGATGAAACGTTTAAAAAAATGTCATTAAAGAAGTCTATTATAATATGAATGCGTAAATACCTATACATGAAAAATCAAAAAAATACATAAATGCACAAAGTAGGTTTCCTTTAAAACACGCTTTAAAAAGTCAAAAAAAAAAGAAATAATATACTCGTATACTTATACTACATGAGCACTAGTTTTTTTTATAAAAGAACCACTACTTACCTCATCCTCTTTAGGAATAATTCTAAAATTAGTACTACTTATCGAAGAGTAGCTTTACAATAGGGACTAGATATATTTGTTTATGATTGGAGTCTTATGTTTTAAGAACTACATTTTGTACAAGCTCTATATGAGTACTTAGTAGATATTGATTTTGGCTGGGTTAAATAGATAAGTAACGATGAAATGTTCTGAGCTATCTCTACTCCTATATGATACTACTACCTATACTATCCTCATAATCATCATCATCATATCAGCCGAGAGACGTCCACTCCTGGACATAGGCCTCCCCCAAAGAGTACCAAAGTGATTGGTCCTGCGCCACCCGCATCCAGCGGACTTATACTAGCGAGTATACTATCCTACTACTGTTTGATATCTCGTGCAATTCACCCGAACGCCGATGACACTGTTGACACTTCACATCGTACCGCGGCCAGCTTTGTAGTCGAGTTCGAAAATATGTGCCCGGACAGTGATCAAAAATATGTAAACACGAGTTTATTGATAAGCGCATAAGGTTGTTCAGATATTTTTGAACCTTAGGTAACGTATATATATATTTATGAACTCGACTGTACCACGACGATGACACGCAAACTTGACAACCCTAACTAGACGAAAGAGCGTGCCCTATGCGGTTGAGCGGGATGCCGTGATTCGAGTTTTCTACATGTCAAACATCGGTTTTGTTAGACAGAGGACCTTCTGTACATAACTACTTTTATTCAAGTGCAAAAATATGTATCGATTTAATCCTCTCATAGATATGTAAGTTGTATGGACCCGTATTTTTACACTTATTTATTTATTTATTTATATTTTTTTTTAGGACCACCAACGGCTAACACATCTAAACAATACATTTGGTTTAAATAATAAAAAAAACAATAAAGATGCTTAGCCAATTATAGGTGACCACAGCTCACACAAGTGTAAAGTTACCACTTCAATGCACAGTCACCGGCATCAATATATGATGGATCAAAGGCCGCTAAAATATCTGACACGCTCTTACGGCTCTAGGAATAGAGTTGTCATCAGATATTTTTGCGGCCTTTGTTCCATCATATATTGATGGCGGTGACTGTACTATCTACAAAATTGAATCCTGACCCAGCATGGAACCTTGTTACAATTAACTGACGTATTAACGTCATATGATCACGCGTATGTTCGTTAATTGTAACAAGGTTCTATGGTGGGCCATGATTCAGTTGGTTCGATAGTACATTCAGCGTCCAATACTTTGTAGTAACCAAAATAGTCAAATGTTCGGTACACCATATATTTAGTATGGTGTACCGAACTATTTGGCCACTTTGACTTCTCCAGAGTATTTGACGCTGAGTGTCTATTATTTGTATTCTGTGCCAATAGGCAATAACCAAATTTGCTTTAGTAAATAATTCGCCAGACTACATAGCAACAGCCACATCGCATAATGTTTTGCTTACTACTACAAGACTACTAACATGTGTGAACCATTTACTGTACGTATTACGTAAACAAGAATATTTTAAATAAAACAAAACACGCTATGTTTAACTTTCAAGATGGGTGAATGTTTGGTACTGTAACAGAGACTCTAGTATAAGTTTTATCGATACAATACGGTTTCGAACGCGTTTGCGTTTAGTTTCAATTTGTATGGCAACACGAACAGCGCCTCTGGTGGTAACTATTAGGAACTACGCGTTGGTATACAAATTGAAACTAAACGCAAACGCGTTCGAAAACGGTATATCTATCGATAAAACTTATACTTACTAGAGCTACAGGTCTGTGAATTATGTGATCACGGAATGAAAAGGTTGACCACCTTAAGATCTGTTTTTGCTTGCTCAGTATAAGTTATCAGTATCTGCTTTATCGACCGAGTGTCAGACACATTCCGTCATAATGAATGTCATTTCACTACATGGCCATCTGTAGATACGTCTATTATGAGAATTGACCTCTTTGAATTTTGGAAAGGCGAGTTAAAAAAAACGAATACAAGATATAGCAATGATGACATTGACAGGTACTGTTACTCACATTTAGTTTTAATCATTATAAGAGAAGAGGATTATCATTAGATTTATCAAACTTGACACAACGTAATGGCGAAATCAAACGAATAAAAAGGTTTTATTTCAACTATCAATAGTCAAGGAACATTCGTCTACGGAAATTTGAGCTTTGTTGTCAAACAGTTAAACATAGTTTTCAATACAATACTCTCGTCTGTTACTTAAAAAGGTAACATGTGCTTGCAACGCGTAAATGAATTTATCTGAAAACTAGTCAACTTTTTCATTCACAAACAATCAACGTCAACGCTGGTGCAACGTCTGTCCATCGCGATTCAGCGCGGCAACGCAACGCGGCGAGCGTGATGGGCACATTTCCACCGGGGGTGGCTCGGGGCGGGCTTTTTGACTAAGTTAATAATTTATTATTAACACTCATTGTACCTTTTTATTTATTGTCTAACTGTGTAATTGACTTATGTTGAAAAAAAATCAACGTTCGAAAGTGATTTTTAGTAGCTATCCGCAGTCGAACTCAATATTTGAAAGGTTTGCCCCAACTTACGATTACCGACCGATCAACGTAAAATATCAGGGGCCTTTAAGAATTTAAGGCGAGGCCGGTTCACGATCTGACTTGGTAACTCTGTAAAAAAATCTTAAATATCACCATAAAAAAAACTGAAATGTCTGAGGGCGAAGATTCAGCGTTTTTAAGGCGTTTTTTTTCTTCGTCATTGTCGTCTCCAGGAAATACTATTAAAAGAGACGAATATCAGAGTCCACTTTTGATGAAGACGTAAGCCAATACCGGTGCTGAGACTTTCTTGATTTAAGTTTCTGTGGTATGTTTTACCTCTGCTGAAATAATCTTGAGCCGAGAATGACTTTAGAACCGAGCGGTTTGAACGCTCGGAGATTGGCCCTCTAGATCTCGTAATTTTCAACGACAATGTATGTTTTATTTTATAAAAAGGATAGCTTTTTTTATTGTGCTAGTGTAATAACCGGACAGATTTTTAATAAATTATCCAGTATTCCAAAAATCTATTAATATGTACTAAAAAGTGATGTTACACACTTCAGAACACGCACTTCCATCTCGCTCACGCTTAGTGAGAGGGAGAGAAGACCATGAACCTGCCTAGCCGTAGTTTACAGTTAGAGGACACAAGTCAAAATTTAACTTGATCCAATCTGTGTGAGGCAGTTTCTTAAGGTAGGGCAATGGTATTTTAAGGCAGGGCATTGCCCTATAATTTTTTATTTCTGGTTTAAAGGAACATCTCCGACTTTCGTAAATACATTTTTACAAGACGCTCAATACGGTTGTGACAGTATATAAAGTACGTATGAAGACACGCTAGTTCTTAGGGGCCTGGTAAAGGGTTAACCAGTGTTGTCTGTTTAGAATTGTATAATTGTAACTTGTAACTTTTTGAAACGGGTGTTATTATGCTAAACTGGCCGGCGAAATGTCAGTGAACCAAATTTACTTACAGCCAATGGAATGAGATTATAATAAAAGATTCTACAGTCGCGTAATGAAAATGTTCCTCAATTATGAACTATCCTGCATTTACATAAAGTTGATAATTGGCGAATATTTTCATTTCTCGTCTGTACGTTACGTACTATAGCCCAAGGGTACGGGTTCACACTTTCTCAACAAAATCGTCTGCACACACATACAGTGCGTTCGAAAAATGACCCTTGAGGGGTGTACCCGTACCCTTGGGCGATAGTACAGTCATTATTGATCCATTTAGAGCTCACTTTATACTGGACGCTTCAAAGCTTAACTATTAAAACCCCAGAATTAGTTGACACCTAAATGGCTCAACAATTATAGTCCTTGACCGTACAATGAACAGCAATTTCGTACAATTAGTAGGTAGTATGTTGATGAGTGATATCAAATAAGGTTGATTTTCGGAAACTATAAAGTACTTAACTGAGAAATCCTTCCTCTTTGTCATGTTAAAATAAACTCATACTGACAAAATATACCGTACTTGTATGATGTACTAAGTAATAGTCTTCTGACACATAGTACAGAAAAAAAGGTAACCGCGACAGATAAGAAGACTGTCAAAAGACAGTCCTTTACAACCTAACCTAACCTATAAATCACTTTTAGTCCATGAAAAGATATTCATCTCTGATGCCTATCATTTCAATACATTGGATAGGTATTGTTTAGTTACTATTAGGCAATAAAAACTATGGGAATATGTATATAGTGATTCAATTAACCATAACCAGAGAATCGTCGTACAAGAAATAATTGCACTTGTCCAGCACTAAGTATCTTATCATTCTTATCCTAAATCTGCCCAACCTGAATAAACTCCATTATCCAGGTTATAGTCAACAACAAAATCAGTCTACGGACTAATATACTATTCAGACTGTAGTCAGATATTTTATAGTCGTATTGTAAGTACAGCTTCTTAGAGGTCGATCTATTTTAAAGACGACCATCAGACATGACAACAACAAACATTTATCTTATCTTATCGCTTAAACATATCTTAAAGCGCCTTCTAGACGGTCGCCAACAAGCCTCCGACGGCGCGACCATCGTCGGTGGCTCGTCGCGAGTTTTCTGGCTAGTCGGTGCCGACCACATTACAATCGCTCGACAACCAAGAGCGTCCGAAGGACAAGAGAAAAAATTGCTGGAAACAACTGTCTATATACACGGTCCGTTCGGACCAAGGTCGCTCTGTCAGAGGGGCTTGAAGGCGATTGTCGATCAGGCTCTGAAATCAACCCGACTATACCGCACCCGTAATAGGTACTGTACTTGTTTATACAGTTTAATAATTAGGGACAGATTGACTCACGAATGGACACTTATCCTAAATCAAACCCGACTATACTATCCAGGTCATAGTCGAATGTTTTATAGTCGTACTTGTACAGTTTGTAGAGCTTCCTTATGAGGGGTAGGTCTAGCTGTGAGAAGTACTTGCGGAGTTTGTCCGCGGTGCCCGAGGTGCGCGCGAGGCGGGGGAACTCCACTTGGTTAGCCCCGATCGTGTGGAGGGCGAGTAGCGAGTCGTCTAGTAACGTCTCGTATTTACCTGGAAAAAAGACAAAATGTTTATTGCACAAAATAAATTATCGAACAAAACGCGCGTTTAACATCGCGAATTTGATGCCATACGGCGATCTCCCCCGGACCATCACCTTAGGGCAAACCAGAAATACTAGAAGTACCTAATTAGGGAGTTCGATGAATCGACGTATTGATATGATATCTAAATTGCATTTGTTTCAAGCAGTTTCGACACGTTAGGGCCTTATCACACTTGCGATTTACAAGCGATTTGAAAGCGAAGCGTACGCGCGGCGTGTTCGTCGCGTGCCCGCAACCAATTCGCCGCGATTACGCCGCGACCGCGTGACGAATACGCCGCGACTGCGCAGCGAGTTCGCCGCGTCAACAGTTGAGAAATTACTGACGGCTACGCAGCGTATTCGTTACGCAATCGAGGCAAAATCGCGACGCACTCGCGGCGAATTGGTTACGGGCACGCGACGAACACGCCGCGCGTACGCTTCGCTTTCAAATCGCTTGTAAATCGCAAGTGTGATAACGCTCTTAAGGTGGTTCGATTGCCATACAAAGCGTTATTTGACATTCGCAGGCTAACGGCGTGATATTTTAAGAAACTTATGTAACAAACTTTCATCAATTGGCTTCCCATTTGCGCCAAATTCCCCCTTTCCTAGAATAAACTTGTATAAACTAGATTAATTTGAGAAAAATAGTTTTCCCAAAATATCACGTGACAAACCAATTTCTCAAATTAATCTAGTTTATGTAAGTTTATTCTAGGAAAGGGGGAATTTGGCGCAAATGGGAAGCCAATTTATGAAAGTTTGTTACATAAGTTTCTTAAAATATCACGCCGTTAGCCTACGAATGTCAAATAACGTTTTGTATGGCAATCGAACCCCCTTAAACCAATGTGACGTGCCGGCAAAGACCTCAAGTTGCAATACCGCCTATTGCAACGTACCCCCCGTGCTTTATGGACCCTACGCCCTACGGACTGGCATATATCGACCAATCAGGAAACAGAATTAATATCAAACATCAGGCGCTTTTTATTCCCTAACTCACAGTCATGCCGTTTGGACGCGCCTATAAACGGTTAGAGGCGTGTAGCTGTCAATATTTTGTATATGTGTCAAAGCAGTTTATTAAAAGAATCATGCCGCCAAATAGGGAACATTACTGCCATGTTCTGCCGCCAGAGGCAGCACTACCACTAATAGTAAATCAGTATAGAAATATAGGGATTCACACACACATGCACAACTGATTGTCAAATTAGTGACAAGGATGCTTGCATAGACAATACCGCAAGTGGGAACGAGATACAATGTCAACGCTGCTAGTGTCGCCACCTACGAAGAGTTTTGCGTAATTGGACAATCTTTTCGCCGTGGAATTAATTATTGATTGTGGATGAATAATCTTTGTTTTTACTATTTTCTCGCAGTCGAAGTGAAAAGTAGAGTGTATAACTCTGGTCTAAAAGCCATATTACCACTCGAACAATTTAAATAACCATCTCGTGGTAATATGGCTTATTTTAGACCCTTGTCATACAATCTACTATTATACCACATTAAATAATCTCAACCATAAATCGTAGTTGAGTTAATCAAGGGATAATGACAAGGTAAAACATCAATCTCATTAATTCATTATGTCAAGAGGCAGTTAGCAGACACGCCAGAGCTAGGTAGTTTTTGTTGCGCAAACTATCTTAGCATCGTTTAATAGTCGCTGTCAACACGTGCAAACGAAAAATCATTGGTTATGCATTAGGTTTACATCTGGGTCAACACCACCTTGCATATCTAATTAGACCAAAATTATTATAATCCAGTCAATGGGGGATTTTACCTTACGAAAGGTGGAGAGGAAAATGTGTTTTTTTCTCATGACCTCACACCCGACCCAATTCTATACAATGTTCTTCATGATGAAATGTTATATGTGGTTCTGTGGTTCTGCGGTATCCTCGGCCGAAAGCCTCAAGCGCCGCAAATATGCCATCCTAGGAAATAGCTACATGTGTGCGGCTTCAGGCGTTGAAACCTTGGGGCCATGGGGGCCAAGTGCGCGTCGGCTGTATAAAGATTTGGCGACGCGCCTAATAGAGGCCTCGGGCGACCAGAGGACTGGCCACTATTTCGCACAGCGTATCAGTATCGCTATACAGCGAGGAAATACGGCCAGCCTTCTGGGCACCTTGCCTATTGACGGCGATTTAGGCCAAATTTTTTACCTTTAGTTTAAGTTTTATATTGTTGTTTTTATTCACTGTGGTACGAAATAAATGAATTCATTATTTAAATTAAATACAAGCCCCCCTCCCCCCCTCTCTCTCTCAATTCGACTGAAAAATTTTTTGTTTGTTTTTACGCCTTAACGCATTCACTGCCACCTCCTTTTCCTGGGCATTCGCCAGGTGCCACACTTTTTAAAATGTACTTTATGTAATGCACTTTACGTAATTACGAACGCGTCTGTGCGTCGATGGCACACGGTGAAAGTCACTGGAACGCACATACGCGTCGGTGGCAGTGAATGCGTTAACTCGGTAATTCAGGAACCGATTTGAAAAATTATTTCTTTGTTTCAAAGCATATACTTCCAGATTGGTCCAGTTGTCACCAAAATCCAGTTCTGATGATGGGATCCTGGAGAAATCGAGGGAACTCTTCAAAGTTTATAGCAATGTGGCTACTGATTCAAGTCGGTTAAAACTTTGTTTTTAAAGTAAATCATTCTGCCATGAGTTTACCGCCTTGAACATCGCTTTAAATCACAGATGTATGAATATAAGGAGATCGGACATGGCGGCCGATTTGTATAGAGTGAGCCTGTCGCAAGTACATTAACCCACACAATGTCCAAGTAATTGACAAGACAAAGCACGCACACATCTAAAACACACACACTTGTATACCTACACGCTTATTTGACAATAAACGCGCATCATATCAGGCATTTTGGGAAAAAACGTAATATTCTCTGCGATCAGCACGCGTGCACAGTATGGCAGTGTATGCCCATTGAGCATACAGCTGCGACACGGCCGCTGGCGGCTTGTCCTCTCTCTAGTATTCTATGCTCTGAGCTTTAAATCGTTTCAATCGCACTGGTATTCATAGTACACACATGTATAACTCGATAATTTAAGTTACAGTTATAGGTAAATGACTGATTTCCTAATCAGTTAACCTGTATGGATAAGATAAGACGCAAGTAAAGGAACCAAAAAAAATGCTGATTAATTTGGTTATTTTATACTGCACGGCGAAATACTCAGTCTCAAGTGACTTGACAACACGCACTGTGTGCAAGGATCAAGAATGAATAAGGTCTTTATGCTATAATCAAGTCAAAGGGTCAGGATCACCAGTCGTAATTGAGTAGAACAGTGTTCTTTGAATACAGAATATAGCTAAAGAATGCGCAGATTTTGCGTTAATTTGAATGATTATCTTGTCTAAAACACGGGATTCATGAATTACGTACTTACAATTTTTACTGATTTTATTCAATATCTTTAATTGATCAGCTGAACGATAAAAAAGGTTCGCAATTTTCAACTACTCATGTCATAAATCAAAAAGCACTTTGTCTAATATTTCAATACCTATCACACAAAAGCGATTCAAAGGTTTAACGGAGAGTGTTCTGAAGAAAACACGCCGTAAGTTGTTAAGGCGAGGCCGGTTCACGATCTGACGAAAAGATAGATTTTTGAGCTTCCAGTGTAAAGAAATAATGAAGAATTCTACTACAGAAAAATTACTGTAGACTGAAAAAGAAACAAAGAAGTTTTATAACCGAACATAATATTAGAAAATTGCTTGGTAACTCTGTAAAACAGTCTTGAATATCACCATAAATAAGTTTCTGTCAAAAATTTCATTTTTGGTACAAGCTTTTACTGCCGACTGTACTTTTCTGCATACCATCATCAAGTACCTACTCATTGAGACGATTCTAACGAGCCTAAACTCGATGGGGTTGTGTCGTTTTATTGCGGAGTTCCTATGGCCACCTTCCAGCTCCAGCATCAGATCAGCTCCAAGTCATCATAATATTGCATTGTCATACAATATACATATGCTTGCAAAATTTCAGCTCAATTGGATAACAGGAAGTGACTGAAAAATGGATTGCAAATTTTGACGGACAACTTACATACGAACAGTGCAAGTTGATATTAAAGCTTGTAAAAATAAACTTAAATGTTTGAGATCTCGTAATTTTCAACAACAATATATGTTTTTTTTTTATAAAAAGGATAGCTTTTTTATTATTCTAGTTACCTAAATAACTGGACAGATTTTTTATAAATTATCCAGTATTCCATAAAGCTATTAATATGTACTAAAAAATGATGTTAAACACTTCCGAACACGCACTTCAGTCTTCACTCACTCAGTGAGAGGGAGAGAAGACCATGGACCTGCCTCGCCTTAAACTTTGCCGTAAGTTACCCTAAGCGAAATGGGACCTAAGTAGTCATTAATCAACCAGTGTGTGATGTGTGTCGGCATTTAGAATAGGATTTGGTCTGGTCTATATTTCTTTCTCGTTAACACAAACACACGTTACACGTTCGTCTTACACATTCTTACATATTTTAGGTACTATACTGTAAAGGGCCCTGTCCTGCAGGACCGGTCATTTTGGCACTCTTTGGGGGAGGCCTATGTCCAGCAGTGGACGTCTTTCGGCTGATATGATGATGATGATGATACTGTAAGGGGCCCTGTAACTCGATGTGAAAATTATGGTTTCCGAAACTGCAAATTACAAGATGAAGCTAAGTAACTTAATCTTACTACTAATCATCCCCGTATTTCAAAAACCGTTATGTTTGAATCAGAATTGTATTTCTTTGATGCCATACTCTGTTGTTAATCTTTACCCTTTTAATTGAGACAACAGACATACTCGCACTATGATGCCAAAAGGTCGTATCGTCCATACACAACACCGCTTTGGTGAATTAAGACAGCTCGTATGGCGAAGTCGTTAAATCGTTGGTGTTTTTTTAACCTGACCGGCGTCAGGCGATATTACGTCAGCGGAGCTGACGCGAACTGTTATTAGCAAACAGTAAATCATTTGTACGACATGGCTGCGTTGAAGTTTTTTGCTCTAGCAGTTTAGAATCAGTAGGTAATATATGGTACAGTCGATTGAGCACAGGCTGCATATTAAATAGTATATAGAAAACATTCAAGACTAAGAAAAACATATCCGCGCTTCTCACAAAAAATTGTACCCTTAACGGGATTTGAACCCGGGACTAAGCTTTTGTAACTGAATTGTTCACACACACTTGTAGTGTTTTGTTTGTTTAAACAAGCGATGCCTACTCCCTACCAGCGCAAAATCCATTGATTTCATTAAATTACTTTTGGAAATTGGGACACTGGCATACATCATCAGTATCATCACACAACAAACGGTAAAAGAGTATAAATAACATAACCCTACTGAAGTTTACCTTGTCGGCGGTAATATAAACAAGTCATTTGGAGATTTACATCGAGAGGTCAGGCCCGCGCCGCCGTGCCGTGACGCAAGTAGCGAAGTTATTACGAAAATAACGTGAAAAAAACGGTGTCAGCTATGGATATGATAAAGGATAATAAATCGTAATGATTCAAGAATAATTGCAAAATCACTACTCAATCAAAAGAATATGCGTCGCCTCCATTCAAAATTCAAGGATCCGACGAATTACGAGTACTAATAATGAAGTTTAAATCATCATCATCATCATCATATCAGCCGAAAGACGTCCACTGCTGGACATAGGCCTCCCCCAAAGAGTCCCAAAGTGACCGGTCCTGCGCCACCCGCGACCTTTACCAGGTCATCAGTCCACCTTGTGGGAGGCCTACCAACGCCGCGCCTTCCGGTACGTGGTCGCCAAGTGGTCGTGGTCGTTAAGTTTAAATAATGCTAATAATTACGCGGTTCAACTCACCGTGTAATTATAAGCATTATTTCAACATGTCTCACGAAAGTTTAAATTGGAATAATGAAGTTTGTTTTGTTTTAGTTCATGCTTGTAGACGTAAAATTGCGCCCTAATAATTTACTTTGAAAACAAAGTTTTAACCGACGTTAAATCAATCATCCCCTATTTTCCTACCCTTAGAGTTGGTTTTTTTTCCAAATTTATATGGGACCAACTTCGGGGTATACCCTTTCCAATAAAAAAAGAATTATCAAAATCGAACTACTCTGTAAAAAGTTATGCGTGGTCATACATAAAAATATATATATATACGCGTCGACTTGAGAACCTCCTCCGTTTTTTTCGTCGGTTGAAAATAAAATATAATACTATCGAGATGTTTTTCGGCGACCCGTTGGAAAGCGAATTTGAAAGAGTATGCTATGCTTATGTGTAGTCTCAAATAAACATATCTAAGACATATATATGTACCATCCCATGCAGGCCATGACATCATCATCGGGTCAGTGCACAACTGCACATTGTGTACTTTCACATGCCCGTTCTGTTTGGCCCCAGATACAGAGGGATTTTGAGTGTCAATTTAAATATTTATTCACCTAGAGTAAGGCAGTAAAGCATTACTGGTGAGTATGAAAAAGCACCGCGAGCTTATGTCATTAAATACAAGACAAAGTATTCGTCTCTTATTGACGAGATTCGACGGAAATGTCTTCTCCGTCCGATAAGTTAGAGTCACGCTTTCGCGTCAGTCTCTTCATAATAACAGTAATAGACTGAGTCATGACGTTGATACAAATCAAATATGGTTTGCTTATTTTTACAGAAATACCGAAGGACCTGACGGATATCCGTGCGCATGCATTTTCCTTGTAACTACTATCAGTAAATTAACAAGGTTTGTAAAGGTGTTTTTGGTTCCAAATTCCTGTTAATTCATCGTGCGATCAAAATGGATGCTTAGGTACCAATTTCTATACAACATCACTTTTAATTGTCGCTTGGATCCGTGTTTCAATTACCTATTTACTAATTGTTTATTTTCCGTTCTTTCATGGCGGCTTTGGGAATTTCCAAAGAGTAAGTATTTTTCAGTCACAAGACACCAGTGGCGGAGGGCCCATACAAGCCGATTCCCACCGGCTTGCCTAAAATGTATTTTTAGGCAAGCCTATACATACTTATACCTACGAGTACTCTAAACTCTTTCATAATTTTTATGTTCCGGGTTGCCAATCGAAAAATTTTACGCGCCGCCACTGCAAGACACAAGCTGACCAGGCCCCGTAATACTCATTAGATAAATTATAAAAGTATTAATAAAATATGAAATTGGCATGTCAAAATAATGTGAATTATAATAGTTAATAGTAAATTGCACTCAAATTTAATACAGCACGTCAGCGTCACTCGAATCGGCTATACTCGTACTTAAAGCCAACTTGACCGCCATTAATCAGAGCATTTGCAAATGCGGTGTTAGAATATTTTCTAAAGAACTCACCAACTAAAGTGTATTTTATAAGACACGGATGGCACAGGTTAGTGATGGGCTGCCAATGCTCGTTGTTCACCACATCGGCCAACTCCTCAGACCTGTTGGTCAGGAACAGCGCGAACTCCTTGAAGGTGACGTCATTCCCGAGTTCCAACGACTCGTTGCTCGGGTTCTGACGGTAGGTTTTGATGATGCGTCGCCCGACGCGGTCCTGGAAAGAAAGAAAGGCTGTAATTTAGGTGTTCAAAAGTTAAGGTGCCGAATCCCGAAAGTTAAGGACTTGAGAGTTAACCCCAAGTCAAAATTGTCCAATCAAATGATGACGTAACCTACGGTATGGTTATTGTTTTACATACGAAGGGTTAAGTACTTAACATATTGATACCGACCAAATCAACGTGAAGAAGCATTCTCGGCGTAGTTTCCGAATATTGATGCGTTTGAAACTACACCGGGAATGTTGTGCAAAATAAGTTTTCACCAAGTTGTTATTGGAAATTGATTTCTGGTTAAGTAATAGTAAATATCGACATATAGCTATAATTTGTGACCCGATACCATCATAGACTTCGGTTGTTTCGATTAGGTATATAATAACGTTGGAGAACGTATAATGCAGCCCAGTTTTTAAAATAGAGTCCGGAATCATCAGTGGGTATTTCGCCGTAGTCAATACCGTGAAATAGTATGGGGACCATTGGGCTGTTTAACTGTGCTCGGGTTTCTCCGGTAGTTGAGAACGAATGTCATAAATATAGCATTATCCCTGATATGAAACGCATTTCTTTATCTGTATTTTTTTATTACTAATCATATGCGAAGTCTTATAAAGGTTATTGTTACTTTTAGAAGAACGCGAAGCATTTTTGTCTGACCGAGATTCGAGATTCGTTGAACTCCAATAATAGAATTAAAATGGTCGTGGTCAAGAATAAATCGGGTCTATTTACAAACTGGGTTCGTATTTGATGGTTCCGCTATGTGTTTAGCATTTCCTGTCTGGGTTTTGTTTAAACAATAGAAATATATTCTAGACTACGTAGACTTTTCATAACTTTAGGCTTATACATGAGCCAGATTGTTCCAATAGCTCAGTTCGTTAGTAGCTATACCTGGGCCATGTTCAGTCATGAGCTTTAATTTGGGACCCACCTAAGGTGGAATATCGTATAGCAAACTGAAGACATTTAGAGCTAATATTTTAATGTAGTGTCATAAAGTTTCCCATAGACAACTTACGTTTACTTTACACGTATCTAGGGGCAACCGCTCAGTGACGTCAAGCGGGCGCAACTACCATCGTTTCCGATTTTTTCCGACTATTTGTCACTTGTCTTTTTGTCCCTGTCCTCTCCGGCCATACTTATTTGTTATTTGCAAATTATATTTCGTGAAAATGTCAGTTTTCTCAAATTTCTTGTCTGGCACTGACACATGTTCGTAATTAGAAAACCGTAGGTAATGATAGCTTTTTGCAGAGGTTATCAATTCAAGGGCCCATTCGATATAGTATTTTTCACAATCGTGTTATAATAGAGAGCTTTTTAGTCGAGTACCGTGTTTAGGCCACGAAGCTTGCTGAGTGGCCTAAGTAAGGTACGAGATTAAAAAGCTTGATTATAACACTATTGTGAACAATACTTTTTGTACGAGTTCATTAAAATTAATTGTCTACGAGTCAACTGAACTAATTAAACAAACTCGATACTGTTGAAACGAAGTGCAGCTCATCGCTCGTACGCTTGTTAATATCTTAAAAGACATCAACGAGCGTACGACATCAAAGCGATTCTATTGGTCCAATTCATTACAGTTCAGTAAAGCAGCCACGTGATTGGTCGAATTTATTTTAGTTGTCTGGAGCGTATCGAAAAGTAGTTATTTCGATTGTTTCGACAGTAACATGGACTACAACTATGAAAAGAGTGACGTTGCAGTATTCTCTATGAAATCTTAATACACATATTTTAATCGTCGAGTACAAAAATACATTTAATTGTCTTGACACTTCACCGCTATTATTGAACTGAAATTTTCGACCTTATTGCATTATGAATGTTAACAACATTTCAAGGAAATGGGTCCTAAATTAAAGCTCGTGACTGTGGTCGCCGGTTCGAATCCGGCTCGGAGCATCAAATCATTAAATGTTTCTTTGTTTTTTTTTGTTTTGAGATTATTTAAGCTAAACTAATTGCATCAAAGAAAGCAACTCTACCGTCCGAGTTAAAAGTTTCAAATTGACAATTCCGATGACAGTTTTATAAAAAAATCGGTCGTATTAAATAATCTCAACTATACTAGGTAAACATTTAAACATAACACACACATACACACACACACACACACACACGCACACATACACACACACACATGGTACAGTCGCCATCACATACATCAGAGCAAACAAGCACGTCACAAACATCGGAACACACCTCTATTTTCATGACATTAGGGTGCATGTGCCGATATTTTTGAACACCTACAGTGTACCTATGTATGTGATGGCGACTGTACACAAAACATGTTAGTAAGGCTTCATTCACACAGACGCATCGCCTTGCGCGGCGCGTTAGTGTATATATATATAGTATATTAGATAATAAAAAGGTGATTTCAGAACTACGTGCTGCCGACTGGAGCCAGGGACTAGCCTACGACGATCCTAACGATGTGTTAGACTGCATCATTGATACTTTTACTACAGTGTATAATAAATGTCAATATAAAAAAAAAATCTATCTAAGTAAGAGAAAAAATGTAAAAAGAAAAAAAAAAGGGACGAACTGTTCAAAATATGGTACTTAGATCAAAACAATGCACAAAAAAGGCTCCTTTATAACAAATATCGTAATAAAACAAATAAATACATAAGTAATGTCAAAAATAACTCTATAAAAAATGATATTAATGATAACTTTAAAAATCAGAAAAAAGTTTGGGAGATTGTCAACCGATTGTGTGGAAAAATTGCAAAATCCATTGATGAAATTATAACAAAACACTTTAAAAAATATAACATAAGCTCATTAGTTAACAAATTTGCGTATGAATTTAGAGATAACGTTAATAAAATAAGCTCCTCTTGTGACAAACCAGTTCTAGTAGAAAACTCATATATACAAAATCCACTAGTGTCACTTAAAATAAATAAAGCCACAGAAAAAGTAGTATTTTCCATTATTAAACAACTGAATGTTAAAAAAAGTTCAGGTATAGACGGAATCCGTGCCGTGGATATTAAATGTATAAACACGGAAATAACTCCTATCGTTACGCACCTAATAAATACCTGTATCAAGACCTCAACCTTTCCAAATAAATTAAAAATAGGAACTATCAGACCAATCTTTAAAAAAGGCATCCACAGCGACATAAACAACTACCGTCCTATTACAATATTATCCTGCATAGATAAAATAATCGAAAAATTCTTCGGAAATCAAATACATCTTTTTCTAAATAAAAATAATATTATAAACAATAAACAATACGGTTTTCAGAAGGGGAAAAATACGGCACAATTACTATGTAAATTTACAAACGAAGTTAATATGCACTTAAATGAGAAGAAACATGTTATTGTTGTATTTATTGATTTTAGTAAAGCTTTTGACACACTTAAATATAATACCTTATACTCCAAACTCCTGCAAAATGGTATACAGGGCCCACTACTAGAATTTATAAAAAACTACCACACCAACCGTTTCACATCTGTCAAAATTAATAATACCTATAGTGATAGGATTCCTACAGAACAAGGTACAGCTCAAGGATCAAATTTCACACCTACCGAATATCTTTTGTACGTTAACGACATGTGCAATATATTCAGTGGTGGGTCTGTATACCAATTTGCGGACGATACCTGTCTCGTGGCCACCCATTCCGATATCACGGCTGCAGAAACCATCCTACAAGGTAACTTTAACCGGCTGTGTGCATGGGCCCACGACGTAGGCCTAGTCATTAACTATGACAAAACCAAGGTCATGCATATCCACTCTGCATATAAAAAAAGTCTCATCACACCTAAAATAATAGCGCATAGCCATGAGTGCATGCATCAAAAAACTACGCGTACGTGTGTATGTGTACACCTGGAAATAGTGGATAAGCATACATACCTCGGTTTGGTCATAGATAATACATTCAATTGGGGTCCCCACATTAGTCATATTTGTAACAAACTACGATCCATCTTATGCAAACTATCACTTCTAAAATATAAATTACCATTTAATACTCTCAGAATGTTGTACATGTCACTAGCCGAATCCATTGTTAGTTACAGCCTTAGTAGCTATGGCAGAACCTATAAAACTTACCTGGACAATATCTATAAGCTACAATTAAGAATGATAAAAACTATTGTACCTAATTCTATTAGAAATAAGCATAAAAACGACGATAATTATCTATTTCGATACTGTAAAATTATAAATGTATATGATAAATTTAAGATGATGCTAATCTGTGATGAAATTTCTAATTTACCCAACCTTCAAAAACGTTATAGGCCACAAAACTTGAGAAACATAAGTACCTTACCCAAATACGTATTGCCACCGTATAACAATGCATACGGAAAAAGAATGTGGGAGTATTTGTTACCTTACATATTAAACGAATGGCCAAATGATGTTTTCCAGAAACTTATTCATAATACTCACAAAATAAAAATCATCACAAAAAATATGTACTTGCCAACTACCGATGCGCGCACGAGCGTAGCACAAATTATGTAAAACTACCCTTTTCTTAGCTATCAATTGTAAACGAGCGACAACGGCGACAGATAAACCGTACGCGGTTTTCGTTCGCTGTTCAAATAATGTGTAAATAGTTTATAAGTATTTTGGATAAATAAAAAAAAAAAAAAAAAAAAAAATATGAATATGTTTAAATATAAATATATATGTACATATAAACATAATGCTATGCTAAACGCACCTCGTACTTACATATATACCGACTTGTTATAGTTGCATCACTAGTGGAAGGGGCACATCCTCAGAGCATAGAATACTAGAGAGAGGACAAGCCGCCGGCGGCCGTGTCGCAGCTGTATGCTCAATGGGCATACACTGCCATACTGTGCATGCGTGCTGATCGCAGAGAATATTACGTTTTTTCCCAAAATGCCTGATATGATGCGCGTTTATTGTCAAATAAGCGTGTAGGTATACAAGTGTGTCTGTTTTAGATGTGTGCGTGCTTTGTCTTGTCAATTACTTGGGCGTTGTGTGGGTTAATGTACTTGCGACAGGCTCACTCTATACAAATCGGCCGCCATGTCCGATCTCCTTATATTCATAGGTACATATGTCGGCACATCCCTACCGAGCGCGCGTTGACATTTGGGTAAACGCTTATTGTAATTAACTAAATACTAAGTTAAATAAAGTTGTTCCTGAACCATAATTGTGTACCAATTTACCAATTAGCTACCATTAAACATACATATTTACTTATGAGGCCATACTTATCTTATGTATTCGCCGGTACCTAACGAAAGTCAAATAGTCATAGTCTAACATGGTATCGCGTAAATATTTATAAGTATTTACTTATCAAATGAATTAGGCGGTATCCATCAACAGTTAAACAGATACTTAACATAATCTAGCTAGTCTACATACATATAACACAACATACATGACATATAGTAATAATAAAACGCTATAAAGCTAGTTCAATGAACTCACAAAACTGGCTTTTGTCTTGTTTTGAGTTTACTCCGCGACTTTATCTTCTTCTTCTATATCTATATATATTTTACTATTACCTACGAGTATATACAACGTGTCCCAAAACTCAACGATAAGCCGGCACCAGAGGATGGAGCTGCTTATGATTAGTCGAGAAAAAATAAGGAAAAAAATATATCTAAATATATAAAATAAAATATATCTACCACGTGTCCCAAAACTCAACGATAAGCCGGTACCAGAGGATGGAGCTACTTATTTAGATATATTTTTTTCCTTATTTTTTCTCGACTAATCATAAGCAGCTCCATCCTCTGGTGCCGGCTTATCGTTGAGTTTTGGGACACGTTGTATAAGTAGGTAAACGTAGAAGTGCCCAGCCCAAACCGTTGAACCTAGAAAGCAGTTTTTTTCACAATAGGTAGTTTATATAACGTAAGTACCCTACCCACTAAGAAGGGATTTTTGAAAATTCCACCCTCAAGGGGTAAAAAGGGGTTTGAAAGTTTGTATGGGGATGGAGTAAAATTTTAAGTGAGAGACTTGAATGTTTGTGTATGGCCTCCTACAATACAAGAAAAGTAATTTTAGGGTTTTGGAAAAACTCACCCCTAAGCGGGTTTAAAGTTTGTATGGGGGAAATTATTAGAATTATTAGACGAAATTTGGTATAGAGATACCTAGTTTTAGTCCCGGGGAATGACATAGGATAGTTTTTTATCCCGGAAATCATCCCCTAAGGGGGTAAAATGGGAGGGGGACTGGAATGTTTGTGTATGGCCTCCTTATTACAATACAAGAAAATCAATTTTAAGGTTTTGGAAGAACTCACCCCTAAGCGGGATAAATAGGGGTGCAAAGTTTGTATGGGAGTAATTATTAGAATTATTAGACGAAATTATAGAGATAGTCTGAGTCCCGGGGAATGACATAGGATAGTTTTTTATCCCGGAAATCATCCGCTAAGGGGGTAAAATGGGGGGGGGGGGGGGTGAAAGTTTGTATTGAGCTACGAGAGAACTACGGAGTCGGGGGCAGAAGGCAGAAGCATGTATTGGATAAATAAATAGTAATATTGAGCTTCAGCTATTCCGGTGTCAGGGGCGCTACCAGGAAACGAAAACAAAATTCGTTGTGTATCCCTCCTGCCCCATTGTAGTACTTAAAAAAAAACCTCATAATACTAGTCATATAAATAAATAAATAAATATTACGGGACAATCTTACACAAATCAACCTAGGCCCACGGTAAGCTCAATAAGGCTTGTGTTGTGGGTACTAGGCGACGATATATATAATAGATACATACATATAGATACTTATATACATACATAACATCCATAACTCAGGAGCAAATATTCGTGATAAACACACAAATAAATGCCCAGACCGGGATTCGAACCCGGGACCTCCAGCTTCGTAGGCAGAGTCACTACCAACTGGGCTACGGAGGCCGTTATGCATTCCACGTTGAATTATTTAGAAAGAGATCTATTCTAGTTATTACGTTATGGACTAAAGAAATATGACTCGTATTTACGTTAGTTGAAATATTTATGATGCAAGCAAAATGCCGATATGCAATGGAAGCAAATTAATAGCCGCTCGCGTAAGCTCTTTGTGAGACAAATTTGTTCCTTCAGAGTGCCTTTACACGGCTAAATAGAACTATAAATTCAAATAGTGACTTCACTAAAAGATATGACACAGAGACGAATGTAAAATAACACGACAACAAAAATATTTAATAAAATAATTTGTTTCGTTAAGAAGTGTGTTTTTTTTTTGTTAATAAACTATGGTTAATTTGGCAAGTAATATCTTCTGTAATACTACAAGTACAGGGAAAATTCTGAAAACTACACATTTGTCATTTTGTACGGAACCCTCGGTGGGCGAGTCCGACTCGCACTTGTCCGGTTTTTTTTATCCGTGTCACTTACATCTGGACTATCTGGAGGTCGTGGGTCCGAGCCCCGGCTAGTACCACTAGGGTTTTCCAAAAAACCTATCTACGAAATATCATTTGATATAAAACAGTGGCTTTTCAGTAAAGGAAAACATCGTGAGGAAACCGGTCTAATCCCAGGTCCAGGTCTAGTATTCCATTGGGGTTGGAAGACTTGGTGTAAGGCCTGAGTGGACGCTCGGAGCGGAGCGTTCGGCGGGGCGTGCAGCAACACAGATCAGGACACCAGGCCCCGTAGCATGGATGGCGTTATCACGCGATAAGTGATAGGATAAGCGGGTCGTCTCGTTCTATCGACAGGTGTCAGCCAGGGACGGATGCTCTATCCTGTCACTCATCCATGCTACGCTACGGGGCCAGTATGGGTTTCATTTGTTTAACATGCACGCCGCACGCCCCGCTCCCCCGCACGCCCGACTCGAGCGTCCACTCAGGCCTTACACTTGGAAGTACTTGGAAGGTCAGCACGGCTATCACAAGACGGCCGCGACATACCTACTCTCGAGCACTAATCAGTCTCTTTCTAAGTGGTCTAATAAGAGAGAGACGGATAGTGCGAGAGACCTCGAGAGTATGTCGCGGCCGTCTTGTGATAGCCGTGCAGATGGCAGTCGCTTTCGTAAAACTAGCGACCTACGCCAAATCTTGGGATAAGATGCCAAAGTGGACCCCGGGGTCCGCTAGGGCACAGCCGGGAAAAACGCTAGGATGAATGCGTGACTCTTGCATAGGGGCGGAATTTAAAATAATCGAAGCATCCCCCTTAAAGCATAATGCACAATGCAACATTAGCAATAAGGTTTTTTTTCAATACATTATTCTAATCTAGTCATTTGCAGGTTAATTGTGTTGTGATCACAAAAGTGTGAAGTTTGCTATCTTTAAGTGTTCCTCGTATTTTATCTGAGATGTTCATAAAGTTAATGTCCATTCTGGTGCAATTAAACTTCGGCTTCTGCAGCTAGTTACGGCTGAGAAATTACGAAAGTTTTTCTGAATAATATTGAATTTTCACGCGGTTACTTAGCCTATGTTGGAATATATTTTTAACCGACTTCAAAGAAGGAGGAGGTTCGCAATTCATCGGAATCTTTTATTTTTAGGGTTCCGTAGCCAAATGGCAAAAAACGGAACCCTTATTATTATTTATTATTATTAAAGATAGATTCGTCATGTCTGTCTGTCTGTCTGTCTGTCTGTCCGTCCGTATGTCACAGCCACTTTTTTCCGAAACTATAAGAGCTATACTGTTGAAACTTGGTAAGTAAATGTATTCTGTAAACCGCATTAAGATTTTCACACAAAAATATAAAAAAAACAATAATTTTTTTTTCATCAAACCCATACGTGTACCCATCTATGGATAGGTCTTCAAAAATGATATTGAGGTTCTAACATATTTTTTTTCTAAACTGAATAGTTAGCGCGAGAGGCACTTCCAAAGTGGTAAAATGTGTCCCCCCCCCCCCCTGTAACTTCTAAAATAAGAGACCGGTAAATCTAAAAAAAATATATGATGTACATTACCATGCAAACTTTCAACGAAAATTGGTTTGAACGAGATCTAGTAAGTAGTTTTTTTTAATACGTCTTAAATCGTAGAAAGCAATTTATTTAACGGAACCCTTCATGTGCGAGTCCGACTCGCACTTGGCCGCTTTTTTTTTATGTATGTTTCCCGATTACTCGAAGACGCCTGGCGATTTGGAAATTTTTATTTTAGTTTTTTTTTTTATTTATTTCTTATCTTACTCAACAAAAATTACAATAAACTTAGTCTAAGTCTTCGCCAAACTGCAAAACAGTTTGTTAGAAAGGGTATCTTTCCGAGGTGTTCCCATGGTCGCCAGGTCTGGATCTGATGATGGGATCCTGGAGAAATCGAGGGAACCATCAAATAACGCGAAGTACTTACTGAATTCCGTTAAAACTTTAAAGTAAATTATTAAAAATTACTCATGATTGAGATCATGCAAATTAATATATTTCAGCCTAGCCTATCCTAGCATGATCGGACTTAAAGCATCCGATCAGACAGAAGCCGGACACGAAATATTTTTTGCCCAAGCTGACACGTAGAGCTTCGTTCGCTTCGCTCGGTCGTTCATACTCATACTCATACTCATTTATTCATAAAATATAAAAATTTACATGTCAAAAATAGAATTATAATATGTCAAATGAATTTGATTATTCAACTAGTTTAACATAACAATATTTAGGTATGAGTAACAAAATGTCAAAATTAGAATTATAATATGTCACATGAATTTGATTATTCAATTAATATAACATAACAATATTTAGGTATGAATAACAAAATGTCAACAATACAATGATTAAAATTATTATTATTACCAATATTTTATAAATACTCCTTAAAATTATAAAAAGCTTTATCAGTCAGCCATTTTTTTAGCTTATTAAGAAATGTCGCATCATTTTCAATATCTTTCAATTCGGAGGGTAATTTATTGTAGATACCCGGCCCTACTACAGACATTATTTTTGTTGATTTCATAAGTCGACAACATGTCGTGGCATTTCAACCAGAGAGTTTTCGAGCATGTTAAAACAGTAGCCATACAGCCAAAAGCAGTAAAACAAATTCGTTAACACGTCAGATTTGACGCACCCGCAGTGACTCGCGTCGCTATGATAAAGCAAACCGGACTTCGGCGCACACGGCGTGCATCCGTTTTCAATGGAGCGAAGGTCTTCTAAAAGTTGAGAATGGGGAACTTGCATGGGATTTCAATTTCGAATAAATTGCACTCTATCGATGCGGATATACGTAGATATCATACAAAAGGAAAAAAAAAACTATATTATTAATTTTATCTCACGTTAAAATTACGAAAACAAAAATGTTTATTTTTCGGTAAAATAACAACAGTTACACATAATGTTGAATTAGAAATGATATTTTGTATAACAAGTATAGACTTAAACGCAAATTTTGTGGAGATGATTGCAAATTAATGACTTACTCCATAGGAAACGCGCCGAGAATATATGTTGTGACGTCATAGCATGAGCCCGTTTAAAATACTTAGAGCGTTTTCAGGGGGTGCCGGCGCGTGCAGATTTCAAATGCATATAACATCAGAAAAATCATAAGCAAGTTTTAATGCTACAGTTGTTTTAATGCTGGATTATTTTGATTTTCGTAATAAAATAAAAAGATGCAAGTTCCCTATTGAGACTTGATTGGATTTACCTTTACCTAATATTTTACATATTTACTAGTTACTAGACTTACTAGGTACAATTCATATTACGTTACCGAAAACATAACAAGCTTACGATTACAGACCGATCAACGTGAAATAAGGCGCCAGCAACAGTAATTCCATACAAACTTTTCAAACTTTCCATACATTCCGATTTTAACGAACACCACTAAATGGTTCAATGGCGCAAACCATTCTAAAGTAATCCAACGTATAGTCCATTTCAAATACGAAGGCCCTATGCACTTAAAACTTAACAATGGGGCTCATAATGTTTGCCTTTTAGTATCTTTTGTTATCACTAATCCTATTGTTAACGCCCATTTATCTCTAAGGCCCAAAACAGACGGTGAAACGCAAAGGCAACTAAACTGCAATTTTTAGTTACTTTTGAGTTTCATTTGAGTTTATGGCATATACTCCTTTGAGAGACCACACATGACGCAATCATTTTGAAACCTGTTTTTTTGCGTTTCAAACCGGTCGCATCATATGTGGTCTCTCAAACTCAAAGGAGTCTATGGCATAAACTCAAATTAAACTCAAAAGTAACTAGAAGTTGCAGTTTCCTTGCAGTTGCGTTTCACCGTCTGTTTTGAGTCTAAAGTATCCATTAGTACTTGTATCACTCGGTATTTTGACAATAATTGGGTATTATCAATCATCGTAACAGACAACAAGGTCAGTGGTTATTTGGACAAAGACAATGGTCTCTTATCAATTTAAATTACCTACTTGGTTAATTATCTGTAACAGTGGACAGCTCCTGTTACACATACACAGACTCACAACTATATTCCTAATAGATATGTTATATTCTAGAATTACTTTGAATAGAAGCTAAAAATCTTTTTTGATTGGATAAACATTTTCAGTGGACTCATAAATGGTTCTTTGTTAGCCAGGTACACAATGCTCTTATCTGCTTTTGTTTGCGAACGCGTGCCATTTTTTGCAAGAAAAAGGTTAGCGACACGTAAAATGTTTTCGAATAATGAACTCTATCGTCTCATTCAATAGATTCAAAATGGACTAAAAGATAAAAAAAACCCGCTCCCGGCAAGCCAGCTGTAACTGTAAGGCACTGGAGTTGTGTGGTATTTTATCTCGTAGCTAATTTGGAATCTTTTATAAAAGATGATAGTGTTCATTGTTCAATGAACATTTTTCGTGGCGCCACAGAATAAGTAATAGTACTACGTACAGAAGGTTCTCTGTTAACAATTTCCCTGTTTATGTACGCCAAACGTGCCTAATTGTGGCCATCCCTTTCTATCGCATGCAACGCGCTGCGACCAATGCGTGCGTCCCGTACCAGCGCGCGGCAACCATGCTATGCGAACTTAGAACTTAATGCAAATCCAGTTTCTTATTGAAAACAGTGCCACCTTCTTGATAGCTGGCGAACTCTCTGAAGCTCTAGCGATTGCTAGGCTAGGCTGTCAAGGTATTTCAAAATTCGCCGTATTGTCACAAGGCATCAGTAGCCTAGGGCTACAGACGGTGGTATTTGGAGTCGATGATCCGGGGTTCGATCCCTACGACCGACGCACTTTTTGTATGTTTTGTACATTCAAAGAAAAGTTGTAACTACCGCAGAAGAGATGGCGCCTGTATATACCTTCTCAATTTGGTCGAGTTGCCTGTCTATCTCAGTATGTATATTGTAGTCTTTGGCGGCAACTACTAATGGACCGCCAGCTGGCGGCCGGCCGGCATGTACTTGTAGCGGCGCGACGAAATCGCAGAGTGAACCGCCCTTGGTGGCGCTAACCTTTTTTTGCAAAAAATGGCACGCGTTCTTAAACAAAAGCAGATAAGGGCATTGTGTACTGGCTAACAAAGAACCATTCACGAGCCCACTTCATATAAGTAATCGAAATATTCTAAACTATACCTATGGATGAAATAATTAAAAAAAAAACTACCTACTTTGGATGGTAGAGTAATTCTTTTGAATGGACTACTTTCATACAATTTGGTCAACTCAAATAATCTCAAGTATAGCATAAATGATGGTGGCAAACCCACATGATGGTGAGCAAACGCCTATGGATGCTTTTGTTTTTAACTTTATTTAACTACTATGTCACATGCAATCCCTTCATAGCAAACTTCAGAGATTAGACTTATTTCGTTTCATCATCAGCACGGCTATCACAAGACGGCCACGACATACTCTCGAGTTCTCTCGCACTATCCGTCTCTTTCTAAGTGGTATAATAAGAGAGAGACGGATAGTGCGAGAGAGCTCGAGAGTATGTTGAGTTAGCCGTGCTTTCCCACGAATGGCTTTCCGAAACGCACAGACAGCGGTGGCGGTGCGGTGCGGTGCGGCGCGGAGGCAATACAACCGTGTAATGTTCGAGCTAATATGAAAAGGTCCGCACAGAATACCGCGCCGCGCCGCGTCCCGCCGCGGTATTCTGTGCGGACCCTTGCGCATTAGTTCGAACATTACAACCGGTACCGCCTCCGCACCGCGCCGCCACCGTTTTCAGTGCGTTTCAGCCTTTAGACCTCGGACGCGCCCGCTTTTAGCAGTGCCTCCGGCTCGCACTGTGTCGCACAGTAACTCGTCGCACCCCCGTGCCCTGACGCTGCTGAATGCCCTGTTGGTGTCCACACCCGAGTGTGATCTGCTTGCGTGGCGATGGACGGCTGTGTGTAGGGAGTGCCTAAAGTTTTGCGAGATGAAGGATTATAGGCCTTCTAGTATTCGCAGTTGATTCATATTAAGTATTGTTTTGTTCCTTTAATTTTATGTTTCGTTTCATAGTGTATTAGACTTAAGTAAATCTGTAATGCTGTATGAATATATTTAAAAATAAATAAATTAAAAAAACCGGCCAAGTGCGAGTCAGACTCGCGCACGAAGGGTTCCGCACCATTATCTTTAAAAACAGCAAAAGATCATGTTTGTTGTATGGGAGCTTCTTAAATATTTACTTTATTCTGTTTTTTAGTATTTGTTGTTATAGCGGCAACATAAATACATCATCGGTAGACATTTCAACTGTCTAACTATCATGGTTCATGAGATACAGCCTGGTGACAGACGGACAGACAGCGGAGTCTTAGTAATAGGGTCCCATTTTACCCTTTGACTATGGAACCCTAAAAATCATAATCTGACAAAAATGGTGAAACTTACCTGAAAATACTTGGCACTTGGCGTCTCGCCTTCCAACTTATTCCTGTAAGCCGATAGCAACCTCTCAAAGGGGTTCCTGACTATCATCATCTTGTGATAATTTTCCAGCATGTAATCTCGGTCCTGTTTTGACACGGAGCTGAGGTTCCGGAACATGCCCGGGGAATGGGCAAGGCTGCCCGGAATGGATAGGACATTGGTGTTGTTCCATTTACCAGCCAGTACCATTAGCAATCTTTTCCAATTTGTACAGGCCACCTAATAGAAAAGTATAAATTAAAATCTACCGTGACAGATACTGATGAACAGTGGCAACATTTCAAATTGACACCTGACATATTGTTCTAAACCTTTTGAGTTTCTACCTTATTATTATTATTTCTGGTAGTGGCTTTCGGGCTGGCAAAGCCCTTATATCACTGTGACCATCGCTGATCTATTGTGATCGCCACTTACTACAATTCTTGGTCAAGTCCTGCAAACTCGAAGAATTGCAGGATTTTGTTGAACTCAAGAAATTTGATCTCCTCCGGGCACATGATGTGTTTGCCCAGAAAGGAGTTACGACTGCGCATGAGGCAAGGGCAATCAGTTAGGATGTGTGTAGGAGTCTCCTCTGCTTCAAAGCAGAATCTGCACTGCCTTGTGTCACACAGTCCTATCGTTTGCATGTGCTTATTTAGGCGGCAGTGCCCAGCAAGCACCCTGACCAGCATGCGTAGACGGTTCCTACTTAGCGCCAAGGCGTCAGAAGACGCCTTTTTGCTAAAGGCTCTAATAAGTGCCTTGGAATGTTTCAGTCCTGGGTTAGCTCTCCAGGCTTGAATGGTCTTGTAGAAACAATAGGCTTTTAGAGTGAGCTTGGTTAGACTTTTAGGGATACCACAGAACGGCTCTGGTCCGCAGTGTGTTCCCTTCGCCCCTGCTCGTGCAAGCTCATCAGCCTTTTCATTTCCCTCGATGCCTGCATGCCCTGGAGTTTCTACCTTAAAATAATATCTATAGAGTTTCAAACAAGTCTCAGAAATTCATTGGTCTTCCAGAATAATAAATATTTTTAATCTATGTTATCTATTGATATGGTAAGTCAAATGGATTAAAATTGCAACTACCAGCGAGTTTTCAATGATATAAAATTTATATTATCAATGTGAAATTGTATGGTTAAAAATCAATACCTACTACCTAGAAATGATTATTTATTTAAAAATAGAAACTCAAATGTTGTCAATTTGAAATGTTTTTATTGTTCATCAATGTCTGTCATGTAGTATTTATTTGATTTTTAATAATAAAATTTAAATTATATCCATATGTATATGCACAATATTAAGATACTACTGATTTCATGAATATCCTCTATTAAATGCTTATGTTATGTTATGATTATGAGTCATCTATTGTGACCAAAATAGATTTATGGAAACGTCCCCAAGGACACCAGGCGATATGGTCAAAAAAAAAAAATACTTAAGAAGTTATACGACAAAAGTAAACATCAGACACGTTTGCCTTGAACTCACCTTTGGGACGTAGCAGTATAGAAGTTTCCTCTGATCATCTATTAAAATGTGTTCCAATCTATGTGGCGGTAGATCATCTATGCTCCATTTCGGAGGAAATCGCGAACAAGTGTCTTGAATAAGCTCCTGCCTTGCCAAGTTCAAAGATTGGGTCAACTCTAACGAATGATTCGTCGTCTCAATTTCATTCGAAATCTCATTTTGATTCCCGCACACACACAAGAAAAAGTTAATTAATACCAACTGAACAACGGCACGCATTTTTCACTTTTTAAAATTAACATCACACTTTTCTTTCTAAAACACAACTTTCGTCGTTTTAAATGTGGGGCACGCACTCAAGCAATAGAAATCTACAGAATGGCACTAGGTTTATGTTTGCGACGGATAGACAGCCACTGTTTTTGTCATAAAACCAGCTTTAGTTCAGTAGTTTTATTTTAGTTTATTTTACGAAACAGATTCGACTGATGAACTCGATACACATTCAAAACTCGTGGCTTTGACAGATTTACTGAATGAATGAAACAAGTGAAACAACGACAACAACGTGAGCGAGCCGCGCGCCGTGAGGTGGAAGGGCGCAACCGGCTTGGCAGAGCGAGACAAATAAGCCATACCAAACAGAGACAGCGAGGTACTAGTACTCGTTACGACGGGATCCGCAATATGGGATGGTTTCGTGTTGCGCATCCCAAAGGTTGAGGCGTTTTTCTAATAAAGGATCAACCAAAATAAATTACTAAGACAAACAATTGTTACCAAATCTATTAATTTTATTTTGAAGCGCTGATTAAGTACTTATTTTTGTTAAACTACTTTGTTGATATTTCGCTAGTAGCTGTTAGTCGTTCCGGTATCGTGTTCTGGAACAATATATTGTGGTAAGGAATTAGTAAGTAAGATATCCAATTATTAGGTATAGGTAAGTATATATATTTTAAAAAATCTTTACCTACGTAAGTAATGACAATTCGTACCTAATTCAATGTATGGACAATACCTAATTTTAACCATCGTTAGTCGGTAGGTGTATAGCCACAGGTGCAAACTGAAGAAGTGAACAAGGTTCCTCTGTGACACGAAAATTAGCCATAGGTAACAATTATTATGACTGTGTGGTTAATTTTCGCTTTACACACAACGCAAAACTTTAATAGAGAATTTAATTGTGTGAGTTAAGTTAGCCAAGAATTTGGTCCTTCTCCGTGTTCGTACTAAACGTACTTAAGCCGGTAACACAGTGGAGTTAGTTTTATATCTGCATGAAGTTTTTTGCCACGTACATTTTTAGGGTTTCGTACCCAATGGGTAAAATAGGACCCTATTTCTAAGACTCCGGTGTCCGTCTGTCTGTCTGTCACCAGGCTGTATCTCATGAATCGTTATAGTTAGACAGTTGCAATTTTCACAGATGAATCAGATGATGTATTTCTGTTGCCGCTATAACAACAAATACTAAAAAAACAGAATAACTAAGGGGGCTCCCATACAAAAAAACGTTATTTTTTTGCTCGTTTTTGCTTGATATTGATAACGGCAACAGGTAGACGCTTGAAATATTCACAGAATATTTAGTTATAAGTATATTCACTTAAAATTAAAACAAAACCAATATTTAAGGGGGGATCCCAGACAACTGACATGATTTTTTTTGCCGTTTTTATAGAACAGTTACCTACAGCTGGTTTTTTTAATCCACCCAATTTGCATCGGAAAAGACAGGCGATTACTTGTCGCATGCAAAGTTTGGTCGCTGTAAGCACTATTAACTTAATAGGTAGGTATATTTGCAGTTTATCACCGACCGACGCCCACATATTAAAACCTTTGGTTTTTCCCGCGACTACGTCGGCGTGGAGCTCGTTTATGTCTTACCTCCATACGAACTTCCGCCTCCCATTTCATCCCTTTAGGGTATGACATGAGGGTATGATATACAAGGTATCCAATGTCCTTCCCTGGCATTAAAACTATCTCCATAACAAATTAGATCTCAATCGGTACAGCGGTTAAAGCGTAAAAAAGTTAAAGACAGACAACCATAAGTTAGGTTCGCGTAGTATAATATGCTTCTGCCCGCGACTCCATCCGCGTGGAACACGTTTATATCGTAGGTCCATACAAACTTTCACCACCCAATTCACCCCCTTAAGAGGTGATATCCGGGATAATAATAAGTTTCTGTCAAAAAATTCATTTTTGGTACAAGCTTTTATTGTCGACTGTACTTTTCTGCATACCATCATCAACTACTCATTGAGACGATTCTAACGAGCCCAAACTCGATGGGGTTGTGTCGTTTTATTGCGGAGTTCCTATGGCCACCTTCCATTTCCAGCATCAGATCAGCTCCAAGTCATCATAATATTGTATTGTCATGCGATATACATATGCTTGCAAAATTTTGACGGACAACTTACATATTTACATACGAACAGTACAAGTTAATATAAAGCTTGTAAAAACTATCCTTTGTCCTTTCCTGGGACTCAAAGAATCTCTGTACTAAATTTCATCTAAATCGGTTCAGCGTGAAGAGGTAACAGACAGAGAGACTTTTGCATTTATCAAAATTACTCGATCTATTTTCAAAATTTCGGTTCTACTACGAGGCGAGGGAGACAATTATTCATAGTAGATACCTAATCTATATTATTTTTAATCTTTTACTCAGTTATTTAAAAAATGTCTCATGTGGAATATAAATGAACGCAAGCTAGACTTACCCTGAGATGTTGTATGTAGGAAACTTGATAGTATTGTCGTATAAGAGAGAAGGCTTCTTCTGCTACACTGAGTTGGTGATGTTGCCACGCAAGGACAGCAAGACACGCCCATAAAGTGTCATCTTCCACCGTTCGACATAGCTGTAAAAACTGGTCAGATTAATTTGATGAAGTATCTAAACTTTGACTACGCTACTGGAAGCTTGTTAATCGAAATTTCTTATAAATTTAGACCCTCCACCCTTTCATCCCCTCAGCATGTGATTTTGGGGATAAAAGTTAAAGTGTAAACTTAAATTTTGGAAAGGACTTGAAGGCAGAAGTCTAATAACGATGGTGGTACAGTCAGCTGCAGAGAAAAGGTACCCCCCCTACATACAAAGTTTGTATGCATCACTATGCAGGGGGGGTACCTTTGCTCTGCAGCGTACCGTACAAGAGCTTGAACCCTTAATTTGGCAAATTTAAGAAAAATCGTGCGTTCAAGCCTCGTTTGCGCCTCGTTTGCAAGAGCAAAAAAATGTGCATAAAAAAATACAAAAAGCACATCAAAAAATGTGTATACTGTGTCATACATCATCAAATAAAGGGTTAAAGTAAGTGGTGATATTTACCTGCAATGCCGCCTGCCACATATTAGCAGCGACGTGTTTGAGCAACTTTTCCGGGAAAGTTGCTAAAGAAACGTGCAGTAGCGAGCCGTTGCCGCGACAGATGCGTGCCACGCCTTCCTCTACGCTCATCACCGTTGGGTTCCGACCGAGTTCACTATTGAAAAACGTTAAGTTACTTTAAAAAACAAAGTTTTAACCGACTTCAAAATCTTCAAATCAGTAGCCAAATTGCTTCAAGTTTGCCTATACAATTTGAAGAGTTCCTTCGATTTCTCCAGGATCCCATTATTGGAACTGGATTTTGGTGATAACGGGACCAATCTGGAAGTATATGCTTTCAAACAAAGAAATAATGTTTCAAATTGGTTCATAAATTACCGAGTTATCGCGTAACAAACACAAAAAAAATACAGTCGAATTGAGAACCTCCTCCTTCTTAAAGTCGGTTAAAAAGTGATTTTTCACAACTCGTTCATATTCCTAACTTGCCCGGGTCTTCAACTCCTCCCCATTGCCAACTTGTCCAAATTCTCAGTTTTTCTGCGCTGGAAATGTTGACGATGAGTTAGGAATACCTACGGTACCTACGACTTAGAAATAGAAATGAGTTTAACCTAAACGTTAGTAACCAGTTTTCAAACAAAATAATAGCTCATTTTATTATGTTACGGATATGAATTACGAAGGAAGTAGTAATGTAATGTGTTAACATTATTACATGACATTGCACGCTCTAAAAAGCATTTTAACTCGTAATAATTGCCAGTAACCCTGAAACAGTTCCAACAAGTGCAACGTAGTGCAAAATAATATACCAGTTGAAGTAATAATATAAACAGTAGCATGGTGTCTGTAAAGATATAAGAAAACTGTATTTAGACTTTCTTGGTTTTTTTTCGTGGGTCTAGGTTGATTTGTGTAAGATTGTCCCGTAATATTTATTTATTTATTATTTATTGGATGATATAATTGCTTCGGTAAAATAACTTATCTACGCATGAAAAGTTCTCAATAAATCGTAAAACTGAATGGACTGATATGCTACCTATTAGCATTCCTAGCAGTAGTCGACTTAATTTGGCCTGGGCTAGTTTTGGCTCCGTTGGTGGCGTTGGTAATCCTTTGAAAGTGTATCCTTTAGTCTAGGGTATTATTCTAGTGATGGTCAATATTCATTATTATCTGTTTGATATCTACATTCTAGTTCAAAACCACTAACCTGATTTCCTTACTGACTGTGGTCAGTGCAAGCCAATCGGGTTGGGTGGCGGCCTTGGGACAGCACCAGGCTACGGCGGAGCTGGCTCGCAGGCCAACAAGCAGTTCCGTCTCAGCACTCCACGCTATGCTTAGGATTTGTGAACCTTAAAATACACTCAAGATCATGTAGACCAATATCTAGAAATGGGGAATTAACCTTTGGACGCCATTCTTAACGTCCGAAAGCACTCCAGTTTCTTCTCTATAGAAGTGCAAATATGAAACGTACTTGAAATCATGAAGTTGACTTGAACAGCGTACGGCATAACCCGTATAGTCGCTCTTGGCGCTGTGGGTACAATAAACGTAGTTGTTCGTGGCGTCCAAAGCGTTAATAAATCAGCTAGTAATATAGTGGAAGGGAAATGATATAAATGATGATTTGTTGCAAGCCCCCACTGTCCGATGGTAGAGCCCAGAGGGAAAAACTTTAGCCTATGTCCATTCAGATAACCAGGTGAAAGATTTTTTGAAATCAGTCAAGGGTTTCCAAAGATTACCCCTTACATTAAAACTTACAAAGCTACAATCTCACAGACCTCAACCTTTGTATAGATTAATTTATTGTAGGATATTCTTTCAAACGCTTAATGCATCCTGGTGCGCTGCTGCGACGAACATCAACATCATCTTAAATTAGTCATCCTCCTAGTGTTATTCCCGGTTGTGCCCTAAAGGACCCCAGGGTCCGCTTTGACACCTAATCTCAAGATTTAGCATAGGCACTAGTTTTACGAAAGCGACTGCCATCTGACCTTCCGACCCAGAGGGAAAACTAAGACCTTATTGGATTAGACGGTAAATATTCCGTACATAAATTCCGAAACACTCATTGGTACGAGCCGGGATTCGAACCCATGACCACCGCTTGACAGCCGTATGCCTGAACCACTAGGGCGGTAGCTTTTCATTTTGCTACAAATTCAAAATTAAAATTACTTATCGTGCACCCATTTATGAACACGATAGTGGAGCGCAACGCACTGATATATAGATTGAATACCTCTTGAAATTTTCATCAAACAAGAAGCAATAATCGTTGAGTATTCAAAAAAATTAATACAGGTAATACAGCAGCTGGAAATTGACTGGGCTTAGTAGAACTTGAGGCCCTTGGCCCGATGAACCAGCTAGACAAGATAAAATAACAGTTATTTTTTTATTTTTAGCTCAGGCAGACTATTGATTTGGTACCATTGCCATTTAAAGGATACATAGTTACATTGCTCAAATATAGATTTCAGCTTATTCAATCTCAGCTTAAATTGAACACGGTATTTGAATGATAACTAAATCAGAAACTTTTTATGAAACGTCTAAATCGTGATTTAGTACCTATAAACTTACTAGTTTATGTTTATGTTGTATGAAATTTGTAGAGAAATTAAAGTTTTGTGACATGACATTTTCTAAAATAAATAATAATAATAATAATAAATTTTACGGGACAATCTTACACAAATCAACCTAGGCCCACGGTAAGCTCAATAAGGCTTGTGTTGTAGGTACTAGGTGATGATATATATAATAGATAAATACATATAGATACTTATTTACATATGTATATAACATCCATAACTCAGGAACAAATATTCGTGATAAACACACAAATAAATGCCCTGACCGGGATTCGAACCCGGGACCTCTATGGTTTAATATAATAATGAATAAAAAAAACAAATAGCAAAAAAGTTAATATTCGATATTATCCGATTATTTTTGTAAGTTTTGCTTATGTAACAATAATTTATTTTAACTTTTGTCATTAACAATATTTTTATCACCGTCTCGATTTACTTACCCAATTTCAACTTCGGTTTATTTCCCTTGACAGTGGCAACGTACAAATCCCTATTGTAGTCCAACAAAGCCAACTGCCTCTCAGAAAAGGGTCCCGTTTGGCTCAAAGCTATCATAGACACGGTCATTTTATGGATAAACTTAGTCACAGTATTATCAGCGGAGCTACGTACGATAAGTCCTGTAGGCAGGTCGAAGACGTGTATCACTGGAACAGACAAATATTATCTGGTAAGTATCTTGCGAAATCCGCAAAGACTTACACTTCTATGTGCTAGCTCAGAGTCAGTGAGTGATGTAAGTAGCCTTGGTTAGTGATTTAAACAAAGCAAATATAAATCCATACGTTTTCTGTCAGTCTGGTCAATAGCTGCTAGAGAATCAGGGCCCAACGACAAAGCAGATCGCCCTAAAGTTTCAGGACGGGCGCCCCAACGAGGGCTTGCTAATAGTCGTCCCATGTAGCTGTAGATAGACACGCCTGTACGTTCAACTATGCATAGACACCTGTAATAAAGAACTCGAATACAATTGATACCCAAAGTACATACAAGACGCTCGGCAGTAGTGTATCATTAATTCGGGGCGGTGTCTGTTTATCATCAGACAGGCCATATGCTTGTTTGCCACACTTGAGGTATATTTTTTTAGATCCAATCGTTGTGTGATAAAAGTTACCAAAGAGTGTTACTGAATGATAAAATATTTACTTTTCCGCAAGCAGAATCATGCTGATAGTGCCTTCTTTCAGATCAAACGTCACTGGAGTATTCCACGAGGTCAGTTTGTGTATGAAGCATTGCTTGACCGTCGCTATCACCAGATGGTTGAATCCAAGCGCCATTTGTATCACTCTATCGGGATAGTCTAGTTGGTCACTCTGATCAGTCGTGATATCTTTGATGGCAATGACTTTGCGACCGGTTTGTGTGCAGGCGTATGTTTTCCACGTATATTCTCTAAAAAAGGCATATGAAAAAAGAACAGGTTGAGCTTTATGAGGTAGTTTAGAATCACATAGTAATGGAATGGTATAATATAAGTAGTTCTTATTTAAATATACAAAAACGACATTCGTAATCAATATACTTATGTATTTTTTATAAACTAAGAAGTGTGAACACACAAATTTTGTAAATTCATACTGGCGTTTCTTATTTTTAAATTAATTGATACAATGGTAGCCACCACTGTCACTACCCACCCGAGGGCGTATTTACATAATTATATTGTTATTTCCACAGGGTTTAGCTCAGTTTCTCTCGAGATATGAATGTATACAATAAGTACATTTTATTTTGGATTGATTATCCTAATTTACAAGTAGGTACTTATTATCCTCGACGCCAACAAAATATAAAAAATATGGTTTTCTCAAAGTTTTACTTTAATGAGCACGTAATTGTACCTGTCAATAATGTGAGCAAAAAGCACTTGGCTATTAGCACAAGCAGCTGCCAATTGAGTGCCATCCGATGACCAGGCGATGCTATAAATACTACCCGTCGAAGGACGATCCAGGCAATGGGACCACTGTAATAAGAGTCTGGTATAAGTTGGAATTCAAAACGAACAACGTAGATATAGTCCAAGCAAATTAGATAAAATGAAAACGTTTTGAGGAATTAATTCCCATAAAGCTGGAAATAATTTTAATACCTTTATTTGGTCCTAAATGCATGTAATCCGAGTTTGCATCATCCCAGGAGGTGTGCATAACTTTTGGAGCCCAATAACCAAGAAATTTTTGCTCTTCTTTCAGTTTTTTGCATGTGCACTAAAACAGTACGACGGACGGAAAATGTATTCTATTCAATATTAAAGAAGGTCAATGTGATATTTTATTTTCTACATTTTATATCATTATTTATATTTTTTTCTTGAAAAGTCACAAAATGGAGGTTTGCACCTAAACGACAAAATTTTCCCAGTTTCTAACCTTTGATTTCGAGTATACCGCTCAACCGAATTAAAAGTTTAGATATTCATTCGACGCAGAATTTGACCCTCTTTAATATTGAATAGAATACATTTTTTGTCCGAGGTACCGTTTTTTTGCTACATGAAAAAAGACGCACACCTCCTGGGATCGGGCAAACTCAGATTAGTTTTGAGGACCAAATGAAGGTTTTAAAACAATTTCCAGCTTTATAGGAATTAATTCTTCAAATATTCTAATTTGATTGGCCTAATAAGACAACATTAAATGTAAAACATATCACAATTGCACATGGACACTTTTTAAATGTTTTAATTTTTATAAGGTTGACTGAAACTGGTGTGAAAGTACTGTGAATAACAATATTCAGTACTGAGACATATTTTATTAACACATAAACATAATTAGTAATGAGGAAACATAGTGCGTAAGAACAACTTCAGCTTACTCCATTGGCATTACACAGCCGTATCAAGTTGTAGCTCCCAATCACGAAAAGGTCTCCCGCTGGGGCCCAACTGACGCTCGTGATCGGCTGATCATGTTTCACACTCACTGATATTTGTTGACCAAACGTGTCCCAAATCTAAGCAAAAAAAATCATCTTTATTATAATTTAAAATAGCAATCGTTTCCTATACTTTTTCGGCAGTAGAACCTTTTACTAATATTTTTTTGGAACCCTAAACCTGAAATCTTATTTAGAAAATGAATTTTCCATAAAATTTACTGCTAGGATTTTGGCCAATCCAGGTTATCCACGCTCAGAGCAGTATTAAGTCCATTTAGTTAGTTTTTGAAACCGTAATATATCATTGACTTGAAAGTGTAGACGTGAAACTGATCCAAAAATAAGTGAATATCTATTGACGATCAGAAACTTATCTTCATTAAAATATTAGGCAAATAGGCACAGTGTTTTTATTCAAATGCAAACCTTGAAAAAACCATCTTCTCCGCCAGAAATGATCAGGTTGTTGTTGGCATTCCACGTCACGCATAACACTATGCCCTCATGTGCTTTCCACTGCAACAATTAAATGAAGGCTAAAATTGTTGCAATTGAAGTCCATTGATTGATTGATATTAACTTTGCATGAATGCCGTATCAATAACATGCGATGAGTAGGAATAATTTAATTGTGTGTGCAAGTGCATATGAGGCCGATGTATTGGGATATTTTTGTAGAGCAGACGTAAACCTTACGGAGGATGAATACTATCATGCGCATGATGAATACTATACCATTAATAATAGTAAAAAAAAAAAATTGTAATAAATATCTTGACGCCGCGATTCGTAGTATAGTAACTTAACGTAATCAGAAATCTAGTTTCATTCCAATACCTGATTACGCTCGGTGAAGTGAGGTTAAAACAAGTTGTAGAATAGGAGGGAAGTAGAGAGCCGGATATTTAATTTGCCTTTTTTGCATGGACGGGGCTACCTGTTTACTTTGCCTTTAACAAATTTATTTATTTCTTACATATTAATATACGTTTAAGCATAAGACTGTAATTTGAGAGCAAATTTATAATTTTTTTTAGTATAACTGCAGTGATATGTTTAACGCACGTGGTTTAATCATTATTAATATGTACGAGTACTACACGAATTATCTAGGAATTACGAGTCTTAAACCTTTGTGATCTTGGAGCCGGAGTTCAAATATTTTATAGCAAGGATATCTCCCTTGGTATGTAAAATGGCGCCACTGTCGGGGCTCCAAACGGCACTGTAGCAGGAGACGTCTGACTGGACCAGGGTCGACCGTAGAAGTCCGTTGCGAGACCAGATTTTTACAAAACCATCTTCACCAGCTGAAATTTAAGCATTTTGATAGCTTTGATCCTCATTATAAAACTGACTGTGTTCAGGCATAACAACTTTAATCATTGTCCATTCAAATCGAATTGGCATATTACTAGCGCCTAAACCGCGCGCGACACAGCAGCACTCAAGAAAATGGTGTTAAAATAGGGAACTAGGCCTTTTGCAAGATGCCTTACAGGGCTATGAGCGCGCTCTCGAATAAACTGTCGGAAATCGGATATTTAATATGCTTTTGTATTGACATTGTGCTATCAAAGGACACTAGTGATAAGAACTGAAGAAATACAACCCTGGACTGCAGGCCCAGCCCACGCGACGACGGCGGTCTTCAGACGAAAGGAGCCTGGCAAAGGTATGTTGCTGATACGTTTTGTATGGCTGAGATTATTGTAGTGCCTGAACAGGGGTTTTAACTTATCTACCCTTGATTACGTTCACAGACTCTTTATATCGTCCATCACTATTATCAATGAAGCGAATAGTTTAATCGTAACCACCATGTTAATTATTTTACGTCATACCTGGCCACAAAGTAGGAATAACCGCACGCTACGCGTGCGGAAAACCCCACTTCCTGGCCAGATAGAGACGTAAAATTTTGTGCTCACCACGGGCGGTAATAAAGAAAGCCTCAGAGCGCATATTTATCGCCCTTGCCTTCGGCTCGGGCGTCAAATACCTGCGATCTGAGACATTCTTTGTTTAACCGCCCTAGGTAAGTAATGTACTAAAGTGTATATACTCAGTTTGTTAAATAAATAAATAATAATAAAACCAAAAAAAAGTTTTATCAAAATAAAAATACACAGGAAACTCCTTATTATTGTGTTTCAATTAATACCGTACCTGTCAACAGGCTGGCTCCGTCAGGACTCCATTGTGCGACAAGGCAGGCGCCTTGGTGGGCGGCGACACTTTTTTCTATACGGCCATTATGATTTACTATGTGGAATCTAGCAATCAAAGATTTGTAGCTTAATGGACTTTCAACAAAAAATATTGAATCCAAAAATTATTAAGAAGAGATCACTATATGATATTTCATCTAGGAAGATTAGAATGACAGATGCCAAACTCACGTATATTCACTGATTTGAGATTAAGTCTTTATTATAAAATCCGCATATTGGAAATTATTTAATTTTTACAAGCAATATATGTACCTACCTTGAAAAAAATATGAGTTAAGCTTACCAATACAAAGTGACATTCTATTATGAAGTGACATCTATCATTCTAATCTTCCTAGAAAAAATATCATATAATACGGTTAATTTACAGCCTACAAACTTTTAATTTAGTGTTTCCACGTATTTCGTAAGCACATCGCAAGCATCTGTTTTTCAATGGATATAAAATCTATTTTTTTTTTTAATTTTTTTTTTTCAACCATAAACCTCAGACCATTTTCACGCGTAGCTTCTTTTGCTTCTGATTTGATTTTGATGAAATTGTAAAACTGTACAAATCATTATAACTTTCGATAACATAGCAAACCGGAAATTATAACAATCAAAATTCCAGCAATCCAAAGACACCGGGATCCATGCCCGATCTGTTCCTCTATATAGGTAAAGTTCTTATTTTATTATAAGTGCTATATAATAATTTTATAATTAATAAACCTACTTTCCATCAGCAGATCCGACCAATATAACATCGTGTAGGTGTTTATTTGCCCCTTGATTGATTTTCGGGAATAAATGCATTCCAGTTGGATAAAAATCGTCCGGAAACGTCGTGATCACCATGCATTCGCTGTTCACCAAATTCCATTTCAAAAGTTTGTGGTCGTCCCTATAACCATAATTATCAACGCTTTAGAAATGAAAGAGCACAAAGCAACAATCTTCGACCATCGGCTCAATAACCACTTGGTACTTACCTACATACAGTACCTACCTATCTGTCATCTATTCAAATACATTCACACTATACAAAATTCAGAACTTCATTACTGCAGCTGAAATCGCACTCTGAATCGTACTTATTTTACGCCGATTTTTTTGTATTTTGTACTTCCCAGCTTCCTATAATTGCCAAATTTTATCGCCGATTGTGTGCAACTTCAATTCAATTTTCGCATTGCCACGCCGTAGAAAAACTAACGCCAGTGTATTGGGAATTTGGGAGCTTAAAATAAGGTGCATTGGGATAAAGTCAAAAATGGGGTTAAGCCGAAAATCACAAATATCTACTAAACTAAAAGCAATTTAAACTCTGGCAACACTTGCTAAGACGCTACGGGCCACGGTTATCTGTCCCCCCCGCTTGTTCGCTCCGGTCGCTAGCTGTTGAAATACGTGTGCTACTTTGGTGTCTCTTGAGGACTTTTGAAATTACCCCCGTGTCATGTAACTCAGGAACCTGATAAGTTAAATTAAATCATTGCCTAAATAATAATTCGTTTTAGGGTTCCGTACTCAAAGAGTAAAACGGGAACCCTATTACTAAGAATTCGCTGTCCGTCTGTCTGTCACCAGGCTGTATCTCAAGAACCGTGATAGCTAGAGAGTTGAAATTTTCACAGATTATGTATTTCTGTTGCCGCTATAACAACAAATACTAAAAACAGAATAAAATATTTTTTTAAGGGGGGGCTCACATACAACAAACGTGATTTTTTTGCCGTTTTTATAGATAATGGTACGGAACCCTTCGTGCGCGAGTCCAACTCGCACTTGGCCGGTTTTTTAATTTTATAATTGGACGTTAGTCTTTAAGGTATTTGTAACTATGCATGTGTTTATTATTTATTTATTTTATTTATTGCCTGATAAGTTAAATCAGTTCGCTCCGGTCCGTAGCTGTTGAAATACGTATGCTACGAACACAATATTTCTGAGATTAAACAGGGGAACCTGTTGTACCTTAGACAGAGTTGTACCTAGGAGTCCTAGGACAATCAGTTTTTTTTCGAACATCCCGTGCTTTAAGGAACCGTTGTCTATGGCATTTGAAATATAATTGGTCAACATTAACGTGAAATTAGTCAATCATTAGTGGGTTCATAGAAATTGTTAAGTGAAGTTGTCGCGATGTTGTACCTTAGCCACCCAACCTACGATGTACCTCGGTTTTTGACCAAGGTACATCTTTTTGGTCGGAAATAGGTCAACAATTATTTACATATTATTATGAGTATACATTTATAGTATTAAAGATACATATAACATTGTAAAAGATAAAATGCCGCGAAGCAAAGAAAAAATTAAAAGCTCGACAAAAAAATGTAAGAAAATGCAGTCAATTTAGTGAAGGCGAAGAAATTTACGCTTCTTGGTTGCAGTTAAAAAAATATTCGATATATTTTTTGTACTTTCTTAAGTTTTTTGAGGTTTATTTTTGTTGTTAGTCATTAAACAATTTTTTTGTTTAATCCAACTATTTAAATTAATGTATCGTTAGAATTTATGTTAAGATATAAGAAAAAAATTAATACGTTCGGTTGCAAGTTAAAATTACGTGATCAGATGCCAAAAGATTTTCAACAATAATTAGCACAAAATAGATAAGTGAGGCTTTTTTGAAAAACAATACTTTTCCTTAAATATTGTTGTAAATAACTGTAATATAGTTAATTGCAAATGCTAATATGATTCACTAATTATTACTTATATTATTTTAACTGAAAATTAATAAATAATTGCTATTTTTTTTTATCTCGATTTAAACCTGCTCTGTCCAAGGTACAACGGACGCGGTCTAAGGTACATCTGGTTTGTTGTACCTAGGACAGTTTTCCCTTTTTTTTCAAGTGGCTAGTGGTCCCAGGTTTTTTAAAATATACACAGTTTTATGATTGAATTATGTAGTTAATTAAATGACCTTTACATACATGCATATTGGACAGGTGCAGATAGCACAATTTTGTTTTAATAATTCAAAATTTAAAAAACTGGCCTACGTACAACAGGTTCCCCTACTGCACTTTGGTGTCTCTTGAGGACTTTTGAAATTACCCCCGTGTCATGTAACTCAGGAACCTGATAAGTTAAATCATTGCCTAAATAATAATTCGTTTTTAATTTTATAATTATTGTATGCATGTTAGTCTTTAAGGTTTTTGTAACTATGAGCCTTAGATGCCTGTGTTTATAAATTATTATATATCTATTTTATTTATTGCCTGATTAACTGATAAGTTAAATCAGTTCGCTCCGGTCGCTAGCTGTTGAAATAGGTACGTGTGCTACGAACAAATTTCCAAGTGCAGTAGCACTTGTGGCATCACTCGTAAATAAAACTTAATAAATTGTGATTTTCAAGGTCAAACACGAACCATGCTCTCTACTCGCCCAAAAATATATCGAAATTACCCCAAGCAACCGCAAGGCACTTTACAGCAAAAATACGAATAGTTAACTTTTATAAATACCTATAGATGGCGTTGTTTTGCACATTACCGAACTATTTTACTGATCGTTAAAGAATTACCTTTATTTTAAATAACTTTGCTGAACTAGACGCCGCAATAGTTCTTATCAAACAACCAAATCAGGATAAATAGTTGTTATAGATCCTCTGTGGATGATAATAATATAATGAAGTATAACCTAATGATTATTTTACATACCCACAGGAAAACACGTCCTCTGTGTTATTCCAGCTGACACAAACAACTACTCCTTTATGCTTTGGCTCTTTAAACGAAGAAAGTTTTAGTTTCATTTTGATTTACAATAGTTATTGCAAATGCGTCAAGTATTTTCTTTGTTATGGAACATCAGCTAAACGGTTACTATGGTTACGGGATAACCCGATTGGATGAAGAACGATCGTAGGGTTATAATCACATAACGGGTTAAGAGTGGTTGAAAAATGCCTCTTGTTTTGACATCCACAACTGTCAACGTCAGAATGACATGACATGTCATGTCACTACCTTTACCACATGGTTTTTCCACACGGTTTCCACGCACCGCTTGCAATAAACATTTTCGTTTTTCTTCTAAATTCTTAAAAAAATTGCTATGGCTGACGTACCAGATTTAAGCAGTGATGAAGAGCACTTCGAAGAAGACGAGTGGCAGGAAATGGAAACGAGTAACGCTTCGACAACGTGTTTATATTGTGACAATGTTTCTGCATCCATTGAAGACGCCGTAAAGCACTGTGAGAGTGCACATAACTTTAACTTGAACTCGTTAAAAGCAAAGTTTAATATGGACTGCTATTCTTACATCAAATTAATCAACTATATCAAGACCCACAAGCCTACAGCGGACGCTGTTATGAACGCTGTCGAAGTTTTGTGGAACGACGAGAAATACTTGAAACCAGTGGAAAACGACGAGTGGTTGATGTTTGACTTCGAGTCACTAGCCGAGGCGCCTAGCTCCCCCAAATCTTACCACGCTAATGTCGAAAATGGTTTAGTCACACTATCGCAAAGCCATTTCATAGAGCTTCAAAGAACAATACAAGTTTTAACTCAAGAACTCAATGAAAACAAAACCTATTTACAAATGGCTAAAGAAGATATAAGCAAAATGCAGGTGTCCATGAAAACCATTGTGGATGTCGGCCAAACTAGTTCAAACGGAGGTGAAAGTGCCTTGATTGTGGACTGTGTATCTAAAGTGCCATTGGAAGATGATGAGGGCTATTTCAACACTTACGCACACTTTGGTATCCACTATGATATGCTCTCAGACAAAGTACGTACGGAAAGCTATCGAGACGCAATATTAAAAAATAAGGAAACGTTGAAAGATAAAGTTGTTCTGGACTTGGGATGTGGCACAGGCATTCTTTCTATGTTTTCAGCAACAGCGGGTGCTAAAAAAGTTTATGCACTGGACCAGTCCGACATTGTGTATCATGCAATGGATATTATAAGAGAAAATAATCTCCATGAGACGATAAAAGTAGTAAAAGGGAGGTTGGAGAACACAAAACTTGATGAAAAGGTTGATATAATAGTTTCGGAATGGATGGGCTATTTCTTACTGTTTGAAGGTATGTTGGACAGTGTCATATATGCAAGAGAAAACTGCCTCAAACCTGGAGGTTTGTTATTACCCAACAAATGCAACATCAGTCTTGTAGCCAACGGAGATTTGCGCACACATAAAAAGTTGATTGATTACTGGTCAGACGTGTATGGATATAAAATGAGCTGTATGAAATCTGAAGTAGTGAGGGAAGCCAGCATTGATGTTGTTGGTTCCAGAAATATTTTGTCAGAGCCGAGTGTGGTCAAAGAAATTGATATAAACACATGCAATACTGATGTTATGGATTTCACCTCAACATTTAAGTTGCCGATCACAAGTGATGGATTCTTGACCTCTATTGTTGGTTATTTTGATACTTACTTTGATCTTCCCAGTAAGGTTTCCTTCTCAACCGGCCCACACGCAACAGCCACACATTGGAAACAAACTGTTTTCTATTTCAGTGATTGCAAAGAAGTAAATCAGGGAGAAATAATAGAAGGAACCATTATTTGTAATCGGCAGAAAACTGATGTTAGAGCTCTGTCCATACAAATTAATATATTTGGTAAAACTCATAAGTATATTTTAAGCTAGGGCTTTGTAAAATATATTTTTTGTAGAAGCATTGCGATAGTTTAAGTTTATACTTTTAAGTGATGATTGATGAAGTGTTATTATCAGATGATTAAGTTTAGGCAAGTTCCTGTAGGGTTATTTAAACAAAGTTTATTGTGAAATATTAGCATCTCAAGGTTTTTACAACAATGCATATTAATGCTTGCAGGCTTTAGTTTAAGTAAAACTATGATAAATGTTACCCTACGAATATATACCTGCCAGTGGCGGAGCGCCCATACAAGCAGATTCCCAGCGGCTTGCCTAAAATTTCTTGCTATGTACCTATTACCAAACTCGTAAATCATCAAAAAACTGGCCTTTTTTGCTCCGGGTTGTCCAGTGACAATTCTAACGCGCCGCCACTGATACCTACCATTAATTCTTACATTTAAAATGTAGGAACCCTGGTTATGAATGATGTATGAATTAAATATTGTCAGTTTCTACGAAATTCTTTATTTTTATTTTACATATATTTTACACATACAGGTGTTTTATTTCTATTTACATAAATGTAGAAAAAGAATTATTTATTCAGGAAAACCATTACACATAAATTGAGATTTCACATAAAATGTACATAGAGGTGCTATCAGTAGACAAATATTCAGCAATTTAGACTATTGGGTATGTTTGTATTTATCAACATTTAACGCACAAGATTGCGCAATATGCAAAATGTTTGTTTATGATATACAAAGGTGCTTAACCCTTAAATGCTTGATTTTTTGTAGAATTCGCGGCGACCAGAGGGACTTAAGCGCCGAATTGAAATTATGACACAAAAAAAAACTGTCAAAAGTTTGTGGATAGGTACGTTCAGAATCTAACATGTAAATGTCACATTTATTAAAAAAAGTTATAAATGTCATTTTGGATACCTGCATTGGAGCCACGGGGCATTAAAATATACGATGTAGATCTACATCATAATGCATTTAAGGGTTAAGTGCATCCGGACTTTTTTTACAATATCATCATCCTCCTAGCGTTATTCCCGGTTGTGCCCCTAAAGGAGCCCGGGGTCCGCTTTGACACCAAATCCCAAGATTTGGTATAGGCACTCATTTTACGAAAGCGACTGCCATCTGACCTTCCAACCCAGAGGGAAAACTAGACCTTATTGGGATTAGACCGGTTTCCTCACGATGTTTTCCTTCACCGAAAAGCTAACAGTAAATATTTCGTACATAAGTTCCGAAAAACTCATTGGTACGAGCCGGGATTCGACGAACCCACGACCGCCGCATGCCTGAACCACTGGGCTACCGTAGCTTTTATTTACAATATAAATGACGTAATTTTTTTTTATTATAATTCAATCATAATTTCGGGTGCTGGAAACGTGGTGCAAAGACTGTCAGAGATTGCAAATGAGGTTATATTAGACATGTTTCTTGGTCAAAAATGTCCGTCCTGAAAGTCTTTGCGTCTAAGCATCCAAATAGGTACCGTCAACTGGGGTTACTTTGATTCGCGGGGCGACTTTGATCAAATAGGTTTTTCTCCGAAATCATTGTTTTTACTTGTGGGTGAACTGTGGCAGTGAATATATTAGTTATCTATCTTGCTGTATACTCGATTAAATCTTCTTAATTTCAAATAGTTTTGCTTTTATACTACATTCTAAATGATCAAAGTTGCCCCATTTTTTCCTAAAGTACCCCAGTCTACCGGTACCCTGTATACATTGTCTATTATGTGGAATATGTGGTTTAAAACATTGGCGTGTTTCCTCACAGATGTAGCAAACGGGCATTTTCAATAATTCGTGTAGGTACCCAATTAGCATAATTTGTTAAACAAAAATTAACTCAGTGTCAGTTTTGTAACGACAATTAAGTATTTAGTTTGTATAAAAATTTACTTTTTCTTTTAAATATATAAATTATATGCATATATACCTTATTTAAATGCGAAAAAAGTTCAGTTTGACATCATTTGTATGCTTAACTTTCGTTACAAAACTGACACTGAGTTAATTTTTATTTAACAACTCATACTAATTGGTGACTCGTGGAAGGTTTACGTAGCTGAATAATTCTGATATAATAGTTAATACATTTAATAAGCAGTGCTCTAGGCTGTCATTAGGCTGAATATAATTACCTATTTCGATTTTTAGTTGAAATAATTAAAAAATGTTTTCTAACAACTACCTATCAACACAATCTGTTCGAATATCAACTTTACGATCGAAGCGAGAAGGTTTAAATTATAATAAATAATTTCCAACGTTGTATATTATCTTGCAGTAGGTATTCCAAAATACATTAGATACTTCTAATTCTTATTTTTAAATTTACGTAAAAAAAACAATAACGTAATTTGCTTTTTGAAAATATAATTCCTTAACTTTTTGTTGTAATTAAATAGTATTTCAAAGAAATTGCGGTGAACTGCGAAGTGACGTCGCAAGCTATTTTTACAGAAACAACACTCAACTATATGTCCATAAGGCTCAATATTCTAAACTACATTTTCATAAAGCTATATTCCCAATCAGAATGGCGTTAATAAACCACATTCTAAGTAATATTTGATTAATCTTACTTTAAGTAAACACTATAAGTACTCTACCGTACACAATATACAGATTTTTGATAAATCTATTCTTTTTAGATAATAAATATATAAAAGATCTATTGTTAATAATTTCCTACGATAAGCGTCACCGGTGGTTAAATCTAAATCCTTACCATTCATGCAATCGTTATCCTATCTTTAGGGACCTAAAATGTATTTTGATTATGGTTATTTGACTTGATATTCAATGATGAGAGTGGTCCCATGTACCTGAAAAACTAGGCATGTGATAGATAAACCTAACTAGCTTTAGGTATAAGTTCAAATTTTGAATAAGTAAGTAAGACATTTTGAATTGTGATATTTTGGCATCTGTCAGTCGGGATGATACTACAAAATACTTTACTCATAATGCAGCCTCCACATTCACGTGCAAATAACATTGGCTTTCCGTAGTTTTTTGACCATAATTTAGTTAGATACAACTTGAAAACAATAGGTTTGCCTGCAGCGGGTTGCCTATAGGTATGTGGCGAGGTACGGACAGCATCGTAAAGTTAGTAGCAGCCAGAGTAGCCAAATATATCGTAACACACCCATATTCTTACATATTACAGTTTTAAAAGGTAGGGTCACAGCGGAATGTCATCTCGCTCGTATATGGAGCAGCCGAACTGGGGAAGTACATCCACCTTACAGAAGACCGCAGCCATAATAGCACCACTGCTTTGTAGTGTTGCTATATTATTGCATGCTATGACGCAGGTGGTGTTGTGTTCCTGGTGGTGAGTAAGGTCGCCAGCGCTCCCTAGAATGCGCTGTGTTGGGAATGAGGGACCTGCATGTCTCTATCTGCCAACACAGCGAATCCTCAAGTGAATAAAGTCACAAGTGTCCATAGGCTACGGTACCAGCTTAACATCAGGCAGGCCGTAAGCTTGTTTGCCACCGTCGTTATATAAAAAATAATAAAGACGTGTACCGAAATATTTGGCTACTTTGGCTGCTACTAACTACATCATGCTGACTGTACTTGGTATAAGATACGAATGTATTATCTTATCTTAATGGTCTCGCGTACCTACCCGTAAGGAAGGGGTTTGGATCATCAGGTGAATTCGACAGTCTACAACCCTATAAGAAAAAAAATGCGTTGACGTGACGTTGAATTCGTCTGACGATTCGACTCAATGTAAACATAAAATATTGTGTCTATCTTATCTAGGTACCTACGCTCAATTATTTCCCAGTGATTTCCAAGAAAATGTGGAGCGCTTTTAAAAAAGTTTTCCAACAATACGAATTCTTATCCCATGCCTTTAGAGAGACTAATGGAAGGACGGTACATTTACTCTGGGTCCTCCTTAAAGTTACCATTTTAAATTCAAGTTTGTCTACCTAATCGCGTAAACCTTGTGCCATTCAGTCGAATTCATTCATATGCATAAAGTGACTGCTTTTTCCGTGGAGCTAACTCAAAGCTGAATTCTCAGGTAGGTATGCGTAAAGTATCCCTCGTTAAGTTTTAAGCTCCGAATTCACTAGGGGACAAAAATGTCTGCTTATAAATGTCGGCAGCAACAACCAAATCTCACGATGTTGTCAGACATGTCAAGCGAAGACACGCGATTTTGTCTGACGTTGATTTCGACATGTTTCGTAGGATATTTTATGCCCTAGATAACCAACAAGTGACTTTAGGATGCAAATCCCCGAGAATTCATTTCAGTGCTTCAATTGATCGAAAAAATGGTACTGTATAATGTAACATTAAACACCTATTATGAGAATTCAATTCCGTTTATCCGAGGGATCCTACAGCATCAGAAGTAGCTAAGCAAAAAAATACGCTCAAAATGACCTACACATACACAGATCCTTATTTCCTTGACATATTATTAGAGTTCTTGTTTAGATAATTTTGAGCACTAGGACCGCTTAGCAACTTCTGCTGCTGACTGTAGGTACACAAAATACTGAGAATACCTACAGCGGACCTTCCTGCTCGAAATTATTTACATTTTTTTTTCTATTTATCCACCTTTTCCATAGTAAAAAGGCATTGTTAGGGGATAAACGGAATCGGAGAGTGGCTTCCTGAGTTGTAGCGAGGTATTGTCTACGTTTGATAAATATACGAAGTGATCTTAGAAGCTGACCAAAACTGCTTTAGGACTTCACGTTTGATATCCCGATTTTCATGTGCAGTTAGTTTAATCAATGTACTTAGGTATGTAACTACCTATTAACAACATTGGATACTAGGCTACCTATGTCACTTGGACATGAGCTTCGTCGCGTGGGGCTGGGGCGTGAATTGTGAACGAACAGCTTGTATCAGACTTTATTTGTTGTGTTCGTGTTTTATTTTTTTATTTAACTATGTCGTTTTATCAGCGCGTGCGCTGCACCGCGTTGGAATCACGCTTGTCTATAATCGAGGCCTATATATGGTTATGGTGTCTTGTATCCTTTGATGTTAGGTATATGCTTACATAAATCTGTGTACTTGGATCAATCAAGTATTTCCTGCGGTTTTTCTGTCTCATCAGCAAGAAGACAACAGGGCAGATTTTCTTAGAATTCATTTTATAACATGCACTTCTCCCTTGAAAATGGCTTATAAAACAAGGCGTGAAAAATGACAGCAAACCCCTTTGTATGGTGGATTAGGATCTATAAAATCACAGTTATAAAAACTGATCCAGGAGACGTATGGTAATTAAGTAACGAAGGCAGGCAGTTGATTCACCCATCTGCATGTGAAAATCGGAATAATTAACTCTTGTGAACGTTGGACTAATACGGGAACGTGAATTAACTAACTAAAATAATACGCTATCTACATATATTATCTACCTATTAAAATATCTATTGAGAAAGTTTATATTATTTAAAAAATGATTTCTTTTTAAATAACATTTGGTCAGGAATATCAAATCTCCAATTTAATCGGAAACATTAAAATTAATAAGCGTATTTTTCATATATTATGGGATAAGATTACACTAATTAAGCTACAATATATTATGTTAAATATAGACCATGATTTACGTCTAATAAAGTAGGTACTTATTTTATAGTTATATGATGTTTTGCGAAGAGCATCTGTACACACGATACAATAAAATTCAATAGGGAATGAGTTGCTCCGTTACCAGCATTTTTCATAGATATACATTTACGCTACTTAATATTTTGTTAATGTACGAACTTGAATGGGAAACGTGTAAAAATACTGTTTTAATGCAAATAAACCAATCCAACTTGATGGAATGGGAAGGCGAAATTCTATACATAACTTGCCTACATTCCGTGATACCTAAAAAGGAGTCATTTTAAACTGATAATTGGAAGGAAAACATTTAAAGATGTCAAAAAGTTATCAAGTCTTGGACTAAATAGTTGACATTTCTGGACCCTTTTTCGGGGTTAGGACCCAATAGTTACATTGGACATCAGCATGACCAGTTCGATAAACATGAAGTAATTTCATTAAAACTACCTACATAATAATTTGTGGACTGAGTAACTATTCTATAGATAGGTAGATAGATCTTCCCAGAATAAATTAAGAGGCTCAACGATAATAATGTACAGTTATTATGTTTTAAATATCAAGTACCTATTAAAATATTTTTTACGGTACCATGTAGGTAATGAGGCGGGTTGTTGCTTTCATTACACTGAAGTTAGTATTAGTAATGTTTGGTATTCAATAATACCACCAAACCAATGTTCATACCTGCTAGGTGCATAAGGTGCATTCGATTCCAGGTTTGACAATGTTTTTGCCAAAACTGCTAAATATGGTGAAGGTAGGGTTATGGGGTATGTTAACCCATTCAGCGCCAATCATGAGTCACAACACACATGCGTCATAGCGCTACGGGCGTTTTCCGCTACATATGGAGTTTAAGCTTCTACCGACTACGGCGTAGCGTACGTAGTATGGCGGTGAATCAGTGAACATCTTCGTTTTGCAGAGAGACAAAATATAACCTTTTCTACTTTTTTTCTATTGTGCCTTTTTCCTCCAAACACCATTATCCGTGCTATTACATTAGAAACACTAGAAAAATAACAATGGACACTTGGCATTGGGAAACTCCAAAATCCATTCGTCAGGCTAAATCTAAAGAAAACCTTAACCGCGAATAATTTATAATGAATTTATAACCTAAAGGCGTTAGCGCCATACGGCTCGCCGTATCGAATTTGGCTCACTATGGTGTCTTCCAAATTGAATTTAAACTCAGGCTTTTCACATTGTGCTCTCAATTAAAAATTTGTGCGTAACAAAACACGTTAAAATATACCTAGTTCGAATTGCAAACAAATATCCGTTGACGTCAATCTTGTGATGTTGGTAGCAGTCTTTTCCCATTTCAAAACTCGAGGAGCAAACGGCTTCTATTTAAAATTACAATTCAAAGTAGGTATGCCCGTAAATGGAGAGTACCGCGTCAAGCGGCGAGAATGTTGCCAGGATATTTATTTAAATTTCGAACGCAGCGACATTTAATTACTGCAAGCAATTTTATACACAAACAATACCGGAAATTTATTTTTTCTTCAAGAGCGAAGAGAACATGTTGTAACAGTTAGATTTAACGCTATTTACAAATGTGGCTAAATATTATTCATCTGCCACCGCTGGGGTCGGCGGGTTGTTGGCCTCCTCCTCAGCCTTCGCTCTGGCCTCTGCATCTGGAAACAAGAACAAGACCATGAGTATAACTATTGAACCTACCCTGTATAAACTGAGCGACAGACGTAGGTACGAGCTATTTAAAATTCGCGAACTTGGCTGGACACTCAACGTAACATCAAATGCCACTAGCGATCCGCACCCACAGACTGCACCGATACCATAAGATTGTGAAAACCGTCAGTTTATAATCAAACTCGCAATATTATAAACTGCCGAAAAATTGTGAACTGTCAATATCGTTCACAATATAACGTATTATTTTTCGTTAGTTTATAAACTATCAATGTCGAATCGTCAAATTGTCAACTGAGATCAAATCGGTATGCTACAGCACGCATACACAAAGACTAGCTAGGTAGGTTAGGTTAGTTAGGTAGCTTCAGATGCCCGAAGGGCAAACCGCCCAGAAATAGGAGCCCCACGTCGACATTGCTGGATGACGAAATAAATTGAATAAAATGACTGGATGAAAAAAAAACAATCAGGTTCTGACATAAGTAGAAGCTGATGCAAGAGGAATAATTCGTTCAACCAATCAGCGCACATGGTGCGTTCCTAATTTGATTCAGTTCACAATTTCAAGATTCGTCATTGATAGTTTATAAACTAACGAAAAATAATGCGTTAAATTGTGAACGATTTTGACAGTTCACAATTTTCAACAGTTTATAATATTAGGTCAGTCCGTAGAGTATTTCTTTGTTGCAAAAGGTGATGTAGAAGTTTTTTTTTTAAATATTGTGTACATCGATACAACCGAGCAAATATCAAAAATGATTACACGAGATATCTCAGGACAACTTTTGGCAGCCACAAATCCTCTAAATTTTTTGGTTTCTCACTCGTAGCTTCTATACGGTGCATCCTAGCGAAAAGTTACTCACTAAGAAATTAAAGAACATGAAATTATGCGTCTAATGAGTACCAAAATATATTAATTCGGTTTAGTGACATAGTAGAAAACCATGGTGGAAAACGAGGCTTTCCTCAAGTTTGTAAGTTATTTCAAGATAGTGGTTTTTAAGCTTCTGCGTTTCAATTTTGAATTTAACTATAGGTTTTAGCTCCTCAATTGTAGGAATTTACAGAATCGACAGTAATTTCAGCATAAGTACCTATCATCATAACTGGTAATCGAAGAGCTGGCAGTTTTCTCGTGCAACGCATCAGCATTGCAGTTCAGTGAGGAAATACCGCCAGCATACTCGGTACAATGCCTAGAGGGCCTTTTTAGGGTTCCGTAGCCAAAATGGCAAAAACGGAACCCTTATAGTTTCGTCATGAATGCCCGTCAATCCGTCTGTCCGTATGTCACAGGCATTTTACTCGAAAACTATAAAGTGTATTTGAATAAAATTTAGAGCATAGGTGTATTTTATTAGCCGCTACATAATTCTAAAATGAAATGACAAAAAAATATTCTTTTAGAGGTGCACTCCATACATATAACTGCAAATCAAAAAAAAGAAAAACATCGTATGTCCACGTGTGACACATCAATCGAGAGGCCTTTTAAAATAAATATAAGGTTTCTCAGCAAGTTTTTCGATTAAGTGAAAATAGTCGGAGATGATCGCCCCGAACGTCACTAAATTTCCAGGATTTGTAGCTTCCAAAAGTTGTCCCGAGGTATTTCGTGTAACTATTTTTTATATTTGCTCGGTTGTATCCATATTACATGACATAAAAAATAAAATCTTCTACACCACCTTTTGCAAAGTACCCCGTGCTTTGAACCTCTACTGACAGACGTAGGCGATTATCTCCGACTATTTTCACTTAATCGAAAAACTTGCTGAGACACCTTATATTTATTTTAAAAGACCTATCGATTGATGTGCCACACGTGTACATACAATGCTTTTCTTTTTTTGACTTGCAGTTATATGTATGGAGTGCACCTCTAAAATATTTTTTTTTGGTCATTTCATTTTAGAATTATGTAGCGGCTAATAAAATACACCTATCCCCTAAATTTTATTCAAATACACCTTATAGTTTTCGAGTAAAATGCCTGTGACATACGGACAGACGGATTGACGGGCAGTCATGACAAAACTATAAGTGTTCAGTTTTTGCCATTTTGGCTACGGAACCCTAAAATGGCCCTCTAGGCATTGTACCGAGTATGCTGGCGGCATTTCCTCACTGAACTGCAATGCTGATGCGTTGCACGAGAAAACTGCCAGCTCTTCGATTACCAGTTATGATGATACTAATGCTGAAATTACTGTGTAAATTCCTACAATTGAGGAGCTAAATAAAACCTATAGTTAAATTCAAAATTGAAACGCAGAAGCTTAAACACCACTCACTATCTTGAAATAACAAAATTGAGGAAAGCCTCGTTTTCAACCGTGGCTTTCTAATATGTCGCTAAACCGAATTAATATATTTTTGTATTCATTAGACGCATAATTTCATGTTCTTTAATTTCCTTGCGAGTAACTTTTCGCTAGGATGCACCGTATATAAGCTACGAGTGAGAAACCAAAAAAAGTCCCAAAATTTCGAGGATTTGTGGCTGCCAAAAGTTGTCCCAAGAAATCTGGTGTAACCATTTTTGATATTTGCTCGGTTATATCGATGTAAACAATATAAAAAAAATAACTTCTACACCACGTTTTGCAATGTACCTCCCCCTGCTTTGAACCTCTACGGACTGGCGTATATATCGCGAGTAAGATTATGAACTGACGGTGTTCATGCAGATGATGCAGAGCGCTGGCGGTTCGGGCGAACATGTTGGCTCGTAGGTTCGCTAGGTGTACAGCTGCAGTTAAAATAACACTTTTTAGAGCATACTGCACTGCAATGTACTCTGGTGCTCTGTGGGCAAATTGTTCGCAGCGGTCGCTCAGCTCTCTGCGGGTCCAGTATAACAACGCCTTCAGGGCGCTGTTGGGTTTGCCACGGTTCTGCAGCGCGTCCACCATGTTCGCTGAAGCGCGAGTGGACAGCTTTGGGGCTGTGTTGCGGAAAAAGATGGCATCACTTTTAGCCAGAATACGTGGCAGCTCCAACAGCCTCTCAAAAACTGTAGCCATTAGGAGTGAGTGCTCAATAATGCAACATTTAATTAAAAACACCATATCTTTGGCTACATACATTTACTAAAATAGGATAACATAGGATTAAGAAAATTTACTTACAAACTGTGGATCTTGTTGTCTGAATAAAGAAATAAAATAAATAAAATAAAATAATCTGACGGTAACATATATAAAGGTCAAATAGTAACTTTCAAGTGCTCGATTTGGCGAATATATTTTTAGGCAAATAAAGCCCATAATTTACACACAATTTTATTTACTGCCGGTAAAAGTTAAATATGGTGGCGCCCGGCAGCTATCTTAGCGAGAACGGTAAAATTACCCGTTTGTAATGTGATCTGCTTGCATCAGAAAACAGAATGTAAAAAATTATGATTACTTGCCGACGTTTGGAATCAACCGAAACTTAGTTTTATGGTATTACCTTTAGCAGCCTGTTCCTTCCAGATTTTCTTGTTGTCGCTGAGGCAGGCGACCCACGGCTTTCGGATCTTGAACTTTGTGCTGGCCTCGTTAACTGGAAATCAAACATCATAACACAATCAGTGCTGTAAGGTCTTATACATTAATGAGTTGGCGTTAAACATGTGGATCTTCAGGGAAGCTGGTTTGATACTGCTTATTATCTTAAGCTTAGCAGGATAAGATACCTACTCAATTGTGTTTCGATTAGTAAAACGCAAAAAGTTTTGTGGACGTCTCACCAGTACCTAGTAGACTCGTTTGCGATCAGCCTAACTATCGCTGTAGAAAGCGTGCAGCGCATGTATTAGTGACAATGAGAATCACCAGTCGAGTTGACGTGACGGTGCGTAGGCAGTAGGTACGTTAGTTAGAAGATGACTGACTACAAAACTACTAACAGTCAGTGCTTACTAAATAGGTACGAAGACGCCACGCTCTTGTAAGAATCGGCCGAGACCTTTATCGTCTAGCTAGACTGATGAAGTAGGTACTCCTAGCATTTCGAGATGGAGCTTTACTTTGAAGTGCAACGGTGTACAGTCAACCAATTGGATTCCTAGGCCACCGTAGAACCCTGTCATTTTAACTGCTACATAGCGACGCAATAATCCTAGTAACCCGTATTGCCATAGCATTTACAACGGCAAGGTGCTATGATGGCCTTGGAATCAAATTGGTTGACCGTACATAGCCCATAGCAAGTAAATATCGTATAGATATCTTAATATGACATTTACTTGATCGTATAGGCTGAGCGAAAAGGCTCATACATTTTTATAAACGTGCAACATATTTTAGTGTTTCTGACTTACCGATTTTCCCCGGAGAATCTTCGCTGATCGGTTCCTGTCCAGCGCCAGTCTTGCTACTGGAGTGCAGAGGCCCCAGGATGCACTCCAGCATATCAGCGCACACACCCATGCTCGGCTCGACGATGAACTCGATGAAGCCGATCTGTGACTCAGCTACCAGAGTGTTGTTCCGATCGCAGAGGGGACTGAAGGGCAACCCCAGCTCGCGCTCCTTATCTCCTTGCAGGAAGAACTCGTCGAGGAGGCTCATCGTCCATCGGTGATGGAGATCCCATCTCTGGAAGTTACAGCAATCATAATCAGATTTTAGGTTTTCTATGTTGCATCACGGCGGGCGAACTATTTTGCTAACACAACTTTTAACAAGGTTAGAGAGATACGATAGCAGCTCGTTCAATTATTCGTCGTTCATGTCTACATGTCGACTTGTAACTTCTAGAAATAAAGTATGAGTAACATTTGACTTTGGATAGAACTGACTGGCACGCGCATAGGTACAGCTCTGGCTACTCAACTTGTGACACTAGTCAATAGTTTTTTAGGAAGAGTATTAAAGTACATTCAAATCAAGCAAGAGAAAGAATGTACCGTGGCAGGATACGAAATATCACCGCAATGCAACGCCAGCCAGGGTGCTTTCGACTTGTCCACGGTAGACTCTGCGAGCATGAGCAGTGATGCAGTGAGCGTATGTTCTTTAGCTGTTGGAAGACAAAAAATGTCAACAAGAGTCTAAATACCTTGGCAGGATGCGAAATATCACATCAATGCAGCAACAGCGAGGCTGCCTTCGACTTGTCTACAGTAGCCTCAGCGAGTATGCATGGTCTTCAACTGCTGGAAGTGTCAACAATACTGTGAATACCTTGGCAGGATGCTAAATATCACAGCAATGCAGCACCAGCGAGGCTGCCTTGGACTTGTCCACAGTAGGCTCAGCAAGTATGCATGGTCTTCAACTGCTGGAAGTGTAGGATGTCAAAAATAGTGTGAATACCTTGACAGGATGCGAAATATTACAGCAACGCAGCACCAGCGACGCTGCCTTCGACTTGTCCACAGTAGGCTCAGCAAGTATGCATGGTCTTCAACTGCTGGAAGTGGAAGATGTCAACAATAGAGTGAATACCTTGGCAGGATGCGAAATATCACAGCAATGCAGCACCAGCGAGGCTGCCTTCGACTTGTCCACAGTAGGATCCGCAAGCGTTAGGAGTGAACGCATGTTCTTCAACTGCTGGAAGTGGAAGCTCATGTCGGTGGCCAGCACCATGTCGATGACGAGCGTGCGGAACTCGCGGAACTCGTCGCGGGAGAGGTTCTGCAAGATGTTGCACTCCTCGTCCTTTATTAACCTGGAAATAGAAGTGGGTAGTTCATTAGCTAGTGAGCCGGTTAGAAAAAGACGAGAGGAGCACTCTCTCTCCGGCACGGCTTTGTTTGGCACCAAACAGAAATATAAATATAATTTATGTTGTCTGTATCAAGTAGGTACCGTAATTAACGTGACTATGATATGATACACATAATGTATTCTGCTTCAGTTCTTTCTGAAATGTATATTATTAGGGTCTACAAGTTTTATTTGCAAAAGAGGATTGTTATTATGATACATAATTACGGCTATGTCACAAGATTTGCGATGTAATGAGACGACATAGGTTTTTTTCACCTCACCAGCTCGGAAAGGCTTGCTTTATCGCTCCAAATCTGCGCCCAAAAGTCCATTAAGTATATACGCTAGGGTGGAAAGTTTTTTGAATTTCGAACGTGAGATCCTTATTTTTACCCAGCGTCAGAAACTTATGGTGTTATGCTAATAATTAATTATTATTATTATGTCTGTGCCATATCACGGAACCATGGGGGTACCGGACTTTTGGAAGGCATGCGTGGGGCCGAAGCTAACAGCGCAGAGGCCCTTTGAGACAAAAATAATCTAAAGCGAGGGATGCACATGGCGGATACCATCTCCGAGCGCACAACATGATACAACCGGTGATGGTCCCCGCCAGGTGCAAAGACTATTGCAGTGCAGCACTGTGACTGCGATGGAAATTGAGGTCATGGGCTATTGAGTTGAGTGTTGGATGGACTGGATAATGGGTTATGGAAGGAGACTAGCAGTCACCTGCCGTGACAATCAGTCTCAAAATTGTATAAAGGCAAGCGTTGACTCGCCAACTCGCTTAATAGTGGGCCCCACAAAACAGTCGCACGCACAGTGCGATAATGGAGCAACACGTCTGAGCGGCTGTGAGGTTGTCGAGAGGTGAGTCTGCGGTGCGCCAGATCCCGGTAATCCGTTCAATGACATTTTACACTTCCAACCTGGAGCATAGGTTCCGCTCTTGCGACTCCACTCTGGCCTGCCGGTTAAGGCAAACACAGAGGCGAGGACCAGATCACTCGGGCCCTCTGGAGGTTAGGGGTCCGCGGTGTCGTCACTCACCGTCAGCTCGCCACAAGCTGCCCCCGCGGGCTTATTTATTATTATACTATTAATATTATTATTCTCTTTCTATCTTACTTACATTTAATAATTATAAAATGTTTTGATTAAGTAAGAATAATCTGATGTTAACAAACCTTTATTGAAAATAAGTATAAGGTCCAAATGACTTTCATTACATTTACAATTTTCCCTGCGGTGGAGAGATGAAAAGTTGTGTGTTACGCTCGGCAGCAAAGTTGTTTGGCGTCTCGTGCCTTGAAAGGCGCGCTATGCTCAGGATTGTACATTTGAACCATTCGCTTCGCTCACGGTTCATTCTTACAATCCTTCGCTAGCTCGGCTTTCATACAAGCACTTGCGCCAAACAACAACTTTGCAGCCTTGCATAGTAAATAAGTAAGTAGCAATCACATAAATCGTGTTTAAGAAAAGAGGGCAGTAGGTTTAACCCACCTAGATCTACTTGGTACTTAGCAAGAGCTGAGAATTTTTGCATAAATGATCGACTCCGCTCCGAATAGTTTTCCGGCTGGCGGGAGTTTGATTCCACTTGCCTTTTTCCGGGACAGTAATCTAATTTTAAACTCCGACAGTTGCAGCTTCAAATACGGATATTCAGATTATTCAGTAGTCTGGTTCTTTTAACCGCAGTTTAAGGCTCCGCACGTGCATGGTCTTCTCTCCCTCTCACTGAGCATACGCGTGAGCGAGATGGAAGTGCGTGTTCGAAAGCGCGGATATCATGTTTTTCGGTATATTAAAAAAAAACGAGAAGAAACTTAAGTAAGTAAGAAAATACAGTTATTGTCCATTACTTTATGAAGAAGATTATAAAATTTCATCTTTTTCTGATAAAAAAATGGAGCAGTAAACTGGTTACAAGTGAAATAATAGGGTTCACTTTAAAAAAAAAACTCTAATTACTTTCTTTTGTTAAAATGGATTTCTACGAAAACTATGTTACTTCTCATATCTTGCAGATTATTATTTAGGAAAATTTGAAAGGTCGAGCCTTAAAAAGAGTGTTTAGAAGGCAGATAGTTTTGTGGTTTAGGTAGGTTTACATATATGGCTCAGTTTTTGGATTTAACTTTTTTCATTTGTAAGGTATTGCAGCATACAAAGCTCAAACGGAAGTCCAAGTTTTTTTTTTTTTTTAATTTATTGACCAATATAATCTGAGTAGTACATTTTGGTATACATTTTTTCACCAGCGGAAACCTCTAGGGTTTATATGCTGATGAATAGTTCGCTATGGTACATTAACTTACTTGAATACATCACCGTTATAGACTCATAATTATTACAATACACTCGTATTGGGTTCAGATAACGTCAGATACCTTTTGATACTAGGTATCGATTGTAAGCTATTTACGTATTTATGCTGTAGTTCTTTTGGTAGTTGGTTTATTATATAAGGAAGAAGATATCTGACGTTTCTTTTCCCATGCACATTGACTAAATTAGGTAATTTGAACATAGCTTGTTTTGGTAAATTTTGTCTAAGGTTGCTTTTTAAGTAAAATAGTACAGTTGAGTTCATAAATATATCTATGTTCCCAAAGGTTCAATAATATCTGAGCAACCTTATACCCTTGAAAATAAAGTTGTATTAACATATTTTTGATCACTTGGTCCCCGTGCACATATTTTAGAACTCGGCTGTACCTACATTAAATAAATAAATAAATATTTGCGGACAATCTTACACAAATCAACCTAGTCCCAAACTAAGCAAAGCTTGTACTATGGGTACTAGACAACGATATAGATACTTATATAGAGAACTAAATACTTAAATACATAGAAAACATCCATGACTCAGGAACAAATATTCGTGCTCATCACACAAATAAATGCCCTTACCGGGATTCGAACCCAGGACCTCTTGCTTAGTAGGCAGGGTCACTACCAACTAGGCTAAAGCGGTCGTCAACATACATTGTGTGTATTTTGTGTTTTACGCGCTCATTTCGATGTGTTAGCTTGGTGTAAGACGTCCACTGCTGGACATAGGCCTCCCCCAAAGAGTGCCACAATGACTGGTCCTGCGCCACTCGCATCCAGCGGACTCCCTCGACGTTGAAGTAGTTCAGTTTATTTTGAGTTAGTTAGTTGTATACAAACATTAATAACAAAGGTTGTTATCGCAACCGACGCAATATTCTTAAGCATATTTACTGCTATAATCTGCAAAGTTCGTGTTAGCAGTTCAAATAACACTGTAATCTCCATAATGAATTCCTGTGAGAATATCGTTAACTCAGTTAAACCCAAAAGTTTGTGTTTAACTTTAGATAGTAAGTATCTCAAGATTTAAGCTTATATTTGACGTCATCTTGGTTGTATAACGGCTATTGTTCTAAAGTTACATTATTTGTTTGCACCAAATATTCGCGTAACAATAAAGGAAGTTATTAAGGCTCCGCACGTTCATGGTCTTCTCTCCCTCTCACTGAGCATACGCGTGAGCGAGATGGAAGTGCGTGTTCGAAAGCGCGGATATCATGTTTTTCGGAATATTTCAGAAAACAAGAAGAAATTTAAGCCAGTAAGAAAATAAAGTTATTGTTCATTACTTTACGAAGAAGATTATAAAATTTCATCTTATTCTGATAAAAAATGGAGCAGTAAAATGGTGAAATAATAGGTTTCACTATAGATTTTGTTTTCTCTACTTTCTTTTGTTAAAATGGATTTCTACGAAAACTATGTTACTTCGCTTCCCACATATTGCAGATTATGATATATTTTTTCCGACACTAAAATTGTTACGTCACAATGTATTATAAAATGGTTACTAAACAACTCATTTTTACGAAAATTTTAAAGGTCGAGCCTTAAGGGTTGTTCGAATGTTTTGAGAGGTGACGTTGACTTCGACTTTTCGCTTTCTTTTAATGTCTTAAATGGGTTCTTGGGATTTAACCTATACATTACATAATATTCGCTGTTTTTTGGAGTGGCTACAGATGTTTTTTGGAGGAAGTGGCTACAGATTTTTTTTGGAGGAAGTGGCTACAGATTTTTTTTGGAGGAAGTGGCTACAGATTTTTTTTGGAGGAAGTGGCTACAAAATTTTTGCGCTTACAGAAGTTTTGGAGACAGAACGTATCTTCTGAATAGCAATAAATACTCATAGTGTTGTGTTCCTAGTGGTAAAGTAGCCACAGCTACCGGCAAATCAAACACAGCTTAAGAGACAAAAAGTCATTATGAGAGTTTCAATCGTTCAAGGGTTATTGCGATGTGTAGATACCTCTACAATAAAGTATATTAACAGAGGCATGTTTCATAAAACTACAAGTTACAGTTTACAAGTATAGACACGCAATGTGTGTCGAAAGGCCAGTTGTTATGGGGCGCCTTTTTACAAGCTTTCTATTTACTTGCAATGTATGTACCTAACTAACTATGTATGTCTATTGTAGGTGGTGGAATCTTGCAACTCAATTTATAAGCAGATATCTTCAACTAATTAAGCTGAAATTTTGGGTAAAAGTATAGTTTGGATGACAATTCAATATTATGGTACCATCAGGCTGAACTGATGATAAAGACAGAACAACCAAAAATGAAAATTTTCACAGAAACTTATTGTTGCCTGCTTATGTAAGATTCTCACCGAACGGGCCGGTTCGGAGCGCGCCTGAGCCCATTTAACAACTTGCCAAAGGAATTTGAAGCTTCATACAGACGTTACATTTCATATTTGAATGGATTTGCGGCTGGTCGGCTCCGCGCGGACGTGGACACCTGCGCTCGGCTGTCGTCGCATCCGACCGGCTCAGTCCGGCTTTTGCCTTATGTTCTCTATTAAGATTCTCGTTCGGTATGGGAATCGTACGTTAGACTTGCAAAATTGTACCTTGTAGCTTCGTGACACGGGCCGGGCCGGGCACAGGTATGCTGTAATTAGTATACTTGACTGTCATTCATCATATTCAAAGTGTTTTTCCGGTTGTACAGTCGCCATCACATACATCGGAGCAAACAAGCAGCTCACAAACATCGGAACACGGCTCTATTTTCAAGGCATTAGGATGCATGTGCCGATATTTTTGAACACATATAGAGTACCTGTGTATGTGATGGCGACTGTTCCATAAAGGAGCCCGGGGTCCGCCCAAGATTCGACGTAGGCACTAGCTTGATTATCATCATCGGTGTAACTTTTCCGGCAGAAGACCAAAGTGACTGACATAGTTCAGAAGTGTAGCAAAGTGGCAGAGGGCTGGTCAAATCTGTCGCAGAACCGATGGTCGGTGGAGTAAACAGGTTCTCGAATGGACGCCATGGCTTGGCAAACGTAGTGTTGGACGCGTTCCGAGATGGACTGATGTCTTGAGCTGGCAGTGACTGGATGGCGGAAACGGAAGAGCGGGTCTCGTGGCGTATTACCCTGGCAGAGGCCTACGTCCAGCAGTGGACAGCAATAGGCTGACGTGATGTGATGTGTATAACTATTGAGTTTACAGACATTCTTGATATCTAAAAACGTTTCAGTTCTAAATTGTCCAGTTTATGTAAAGTAAGGACACTTTACAGTAGCGAAAAGTGTAAGTGTGTCTTTAACGTTGTAATCTTGCCTAATGGAACCAGACACTTTATTACCTATTCCCCTGAAAAAGCTTTTTACAAAGAGATAAAGATCGATAAGGAACTCTATGAAAGCGAACGTGTTTCAGGCCTTTTTTAAATAAAGGTTAGCTGACCTTTTCGGAGAAATGGAAGTTAACTATTAAACAGTATTTGAGTGAAAATGAAATCAATATACATACCTACTAAGCTCATATTTTGTTCATAAACTTGTCAAACCTCTGCTATCTATAATGAATGTGCTTTGTCACAATCGACTGAAAATGGTAATGATAGGTAAAGGCAAACGAATTTGAACATTTTAAATAGCTAAAATAGGCTTATTGAACGTTTACGAGTATTGTCATTTTCATTGTCATTCTAAAAATTTTCACTTTGTTCGGTTTTTTTTACATTTCTCATACTCAGTAGGTCATAGTTCATATAAGAAGCGCGTTGAAAGAGATGTGTGATAGTTTGATGTGTGAAACTAAACGTTACTCACAAGATGATATCCTCATCTCACTTATTACCTACGTGCAGAAATACGACACAGTCGCCCCAGTGCCCTATCTCCGTCAATTTGCCCCGCTGTCACCATCCATCAATCCCGTCCACGCGAATTACTAGAAATCTCGAATTATAACATAAATTGCCCGCGTCTCCACTCAAATTAAGTGTCAAGGCAGAGGTTATTTACGTCAGATATTTGTGCTGATCAAATCATCATCGAAATCGATGTTATTATTTAGCAAAAACAACATTTTCACAGATAAGAAATTTGTTCTAACAAAACAGTCTATTTTTATGGTGGTCATAATGTGCGGTTCTTGAACGCATCATGGAGGGTTTATGATATTTGGATAGATAAAGATGTTTTGCTGCTAGATCATTTTAAATTGTTACGTTCTAAAATCCAGACATTCTGCCAAAGAGTCATTTAGCATTCATGTCTATGTAGTTACAAAGACATAACACAATCCAGACATTTCAGCTATATTGTCCTTTAGCGATAAGGTAAATTTGATAGTAATCCGTTCTTTCGTATACGTAAATAGACCAGGTTCGACCAAATAGGAATAAGGAGTTAACCTTTGGTTAAACGTTACAATTTTGATAGAAAGATATAGTATGGCCCAACTTTCACGTTAGAATGAAGTTTGTAGGGAAATACATGCTATAGGAAACATTAAAATTTTCTATTTAATTTAATTTTAGCTACCCGCGCGTCTTTCCCGCGTATTACAAAGACCGCATGCAAACCCGCAGGATAAGATATAGCCTATAACCATCCGAAAAGTCCATTCTACACGCAGGTGAAATAATTTTGAATCGGATAAGCTGTTCCGGAGATTACCTAAAACATATAGCAAAGATACAATCTCACAGACTTTTCATTTTTATTATAAATAAATAAATATTTGGGGACAATCTTACACAAATCGACCTAGTCCCAAACTAAGCAAAGCTTGTACTATGGGTACTAGACGACGATATACTACATACTTATATAGATGAATAAATATTTAAGGTGAGGCATCTCGGGTGAAGCTACATACGCGACACTAAAAACCTACTAGGCGGCGCAACATTATCGTAATTCTCCCCAGAAACACACACCGCTACATTTCACGCACACTATCTCACTTTACTGTGACAGGTCACTGACCTCGGTATTTTTTTGCTTTCGTGATATTATACATTTAAATCAGTCACCAACCTCCATACAGAAAGTGAAATTGTCAAAACATCTTATTGAATAATGTCAGCCTTGTTGACATTTTCTTATTCTGCGATGATTCTGCGTATGTTTCTTAGGTACATTTTGGTATATGAAATATGTACTATTGATAAGTCAATAGATTAGTCTTTAGATTGGCAATGTCATAGCAACTCTATTCGGTCTTCGCTAAGGTGCAAAATTTCATGAAAATAAGCAAGCGAAAATTTATAAACATTGCTTGACAAAAGGGGTAGCATTATGGTAAGGACTCAGATCGAGCTGGCTTTTTGGGGGGCTTGAGCCTGGATGGATAATTAAATTTGAAAATTCAGTTTAATTCCCAAGTCTCAACTCATCACAATAGAGGGGCCATTAAGCGATCACGTCAGTCATAATGATCGAGCCTTGTTGGTACGTACCTATTTGTACGTTACTGGGTAGGTATCTATATTAGGTAATCCTTATTTTGCTCCTTAGTTTTATGGTGTGAGAATGCAAAAAAGTAGGTATTACAAATAATACTAAGTATAAAATACCGCCCTAAAACATAATTATACATTCGGTTTCTGCTGCTGTTGTAAGTGTTATTATGAAAGTGTAACACCAATGTATTACGTATACCCGTAAACCAATATCAGGCCAGAATATAATTATACTAAATAGACCTAATAAACTCGTACCTACATATATTAATACGTATTTAGTACTCTTTAATCACTGTCACTGACACCCCCTGGTGCCTCTATGATTGTGATGTACGGTAAGTAGTGTCGTCAGCAAACCGAAAGTGAGTAATGTAGTCGCAGGTGATGGTGATACCTACATCAAAGGGATGGTGATATCTACACTAATAACATAATTATAGTAATTTGTTAGTGCTATGTGGAAGTCATTTGTATATTTATGAAGATCATAAAAACTCTTCGGTGCTTTCCAGTACCACATCCAATGAACCTGGTTCAAAGCGATGCGTTGTTAGGACTATAGAATTCGACATTAAAATCGCAAAGCACTGGTTTTTACAAGCTTTATATTAACTTCACCTGTTTGTATGTAGGTAAATTTTGTCAGTAACTTATTTGGATTTGTTTTATGGATCAGTTAGGGTAGTGTAGACACAAATTTGCGACTTCAAAAAGCTTGTGCCAGTTGCGCGACACGCGTAAAACTGCGAAATTTTAGGACTTTTTTTACATTTACGCCTGAATTTTAAAGTTGATTAAAATGGGGAACTTGCATGGGACTTCAATTTCGAATAAATTGCACTCAATTGATGCGGATATACGTAGAAATATCATACAGAAGAAAAAAAAAGATTGTATTAGTTTTATCTCACGTTAAAATGACGAAAAAAAATATTATTGTTTCGATAAAATAACATAACAGTTACACAGAATATTGGATTGGCACAGAAAATGATATTTTGCATGACAAGTATAGACTTAAACGCAAATGTTGTGGAGATAATTGCAAATTAATGACTTACTCCATAGTAAACGCGCCGAGAATATATGTTGTGACGTCATAGCATAAGCCAGTTTAATATAGAGCGTTTTCGGGGGGTGCCGGCGCGTGCAGATTTCAAATGCATATAAAATCAGAAAAATAAATCATAAGAAAGTTTTAGTGCTACAGTTGTTTTAATGCTAAATTATACATTTGATTTTCGCAATAAAATAAAAAGATGCAAGTTCCCTATTCCAACAATTTTAATTGAATTCAACTGCAAATCTGTAAGCTCTAATGGGACGAAGCTATTGCCCTTCGAAAATTATATATTTTTTCCGAACTTCGTCGATTTTAAATTGCCCTGTCTGGACCAAAACATAATCATAAATCCCTCGCGCTATGAGAAAAAATATTAGTCCAGTTTATTTTTTGCATTTAAAATCGTGAAGTAGGTATCTACTTGAACTGAGCATGAAATGTATAGAGTAGGGTACTTATTTAATGCTAAGGGTTAAAATTCGATTATTCTATGCAACGTCGTTGAAGGCTAATATACGGTACAGCAGTAGGTATTATAATCTGTGTCTGTAGCCCACTTTAAGAAGCTATAAGTTGCAATATTAAAATTCGAAATTGCCAAAGGCCAGTTATTGGTCAAGCGCTCTTAGTGTTGCCAGTTGTGTGAATATCATCAACAACAACTATGGCCTTGAAAGCTTGTTGTATCTGCCGGCGAGATAACGTCTGTTGACCTGAAATTAAATTAAACCAGAGGCAAAAATAGTTCCCATTAGTAATAAAGTTAAACTCAATTTAATTTGCTTTCATTAAAACACAGAGAGGTCTGTGAGACTACTAATTCAATCACAATCTCGAAAACACTAAAATAGGTAAAAATTGATTATCAAATAATGAGACATTTGGTGTTACTATACTTACAAATGTATAGGTATTCAAAGGGCTTTGCATGCACATTTGCCACCAACTACCAGAGAGCTAAGCTCAAATGCTCAGTTATATGCTTAATTTCGATAGGCGATGACGAGAACGATCTTGAGAAAGCCCAGGCACAACACGAACTCAAAAAACTGAAAGAACCTGAGGAAGAAAGCGTGGAAGAACCTGAAGAAAAGCTTCTAGCTGAACCAAACCAAAAGAAGTCTGTAAATTAAAAAGTAATTATCGTTTTTACATGATTTATAGCCCTCCGTATTGCTTTTAAAAGGCAGAGGGCGGGGCACATTGTGGTGCGGCGGGACAAACCTTTTAATCGGCGCCAGCCGGCAATCCAGTATTGCGTTCGTGTTTCAGCATACAAGAAAGAATTTTGTTATTTCACAGTAAACACTTGTACTTCGGTAATCACTTGTGGTTTTTGTATGCACACTTGTAGGATTTTTTAGATTTTTCAATAGTTTTTGATTGAGCGTTAGCGCGCGCGCGACGGGTATTTTTAGTGCACTGTGGTTTGGGGTGGGGGTGAAGGAAAGTTGCCAGGTATGGCGTGTAATAGGATGCGTTCAAAAATGTGTGGTTGTATATTAAAAATAAATAAAGTAAATGAGTAAAATTAATAGTAATGTGAAGGTATTGGCGCCGCTATATTGCACATTTGATATTATTTCTTGTGTAACGTTTATGTTGAATATTCAAATTTTAAATTTAGGTACCTAATGCATAAATTGACATTGTTTATTTCTGTTCAATAGTAAGTGTCTATTAGTTGTTAAATGACAATCCTTAATTTGAGATACAATTTCCACTTTGTGTATTAACATTTTGAATATTATTTTATTTTTAGTACTGCTGAGCCCCTCGGTTGGTGGTATGCGTGTACTGATTGAGAAATGCGAATCCTATGCTCTAAGTCACGGCCTGAAGTACAATGTGCTCAAGAGCGAGTACATGGTATTTAAGGCGGGGAACAAGTGCCCATCTCATGTCCCACCCATTCGTTTGAATGGCGAGCTACTTAAAAGGGTTTATTCATTTAAATATCTTGGGCACTTGGTCACCGATGATCTGCGTGACGATGCGGATATCGAACGCGAGCGTAGGGCATTGGCCGTCAGGGCCAACATGATAGCCCGGAGGTTCAGCAGGTGTACAGCGCAAGTTAAAGTAACACTCTTTCGAGCGTACTGTACTTCGCTGTACGCCTGCAGCCTGTGGACGAGGTACACGCAGCGTGCTATTAATGCCATGCGTGTACAATATAACGACGCCTTCAGGGTATTGTTGCGGCTGCCGCGATACTGTAGCGCGTCGGGCATGTTCGCCGACGCGCATGTGGATGGATTCCACGCCACGCTGCGCAAGCGCTGCGCCGCGACGCTCCGCAGAGTGCGCACCAGCCGCCACGGTCTCCTGGCTGTCGTGGCAGAGAGATGGGACAGCGCCCTAATCAGGCACTGGACCTCTCAGCACTTAAGTTTAGGTACTAACATAGTTATTTAAGTTTATTGTAATACTAACATCTATGGATTATTTTGTCCGAAATAAATGCTTTTTATTTTTTATTTTTATTTTATTTATTTATAACTTATTTTTGACGATCGTGATAAGGACCTATATTGTAATTTTTATCTCGAAAGAAATAAATCTAAACCTAAATCACGTCAAACCGATGGCCGTTGGGGCAGAAAGGTTCTCGAGTGGGGACCGGAATGATGACCTGGTGAAGGTCGCGGGAGTCTGCTGGATGCGGGTGGCGCAGAACCGGTCATTGTGGCAATCTTTGAGGGAGGCCTGTGTACAGCAGTTGACGTCTTTTGGCGGATATGATGATGATTATTTATTGCTTTTTCCATTGATACTTGGCTACTTTCACACAAACTATAGGTCTCTCGAAGGCCTTTTGCACTCAATTCTTCAAAAAAGCCGTTTTTACCTTTTTTTCGTATTTTCAAGATTGTGCGCATAGTCTTACAGAATTTATAGAGGGTTTGTATGAAAGAAAATTACATATCAACAAAACTTTATATCCAACAATTTTTCTCATTGGACGAGGGATTTTGCCAATATTTTGATCCGGACGGGACCATGACTTAAAATTGACAATCTTCGGGAAAATAGACTATATTTGAAGGGCCATCGCTTGAGTTTATAGACCTGTGGCTTAACTCAAATTGTTTTAAATTTATTTATCTTTTAAAGTGTACTACATCTTGATGGTCAAAGTAGCATAGTTTATGACTTTTAAACCAAAATTTCGTGTTCACACTATCCTAACTATATATCGGTTCAATATACCGAAAAACCATGCCCTTGCGATTCAGGCCTATTTTGTGTCGATTTCTACTGACCTATATCTACAAAGAATGATATAGGTAAGCAATATTATATCGTAAACTAGTGAATATCTGTGAGTTAATTCAAATGAACCCTAAGCATCCTCCAATGTGTGAATCCTCTTTAGTAGCAAGCATCCATAGGCTTCGTTATCTCGCAAACCGTGTGTTTGTTTGCAAAATACATGGTATAAAAAATGGTACTAATAATAATTCTTTGAAAATTGTACTGACTGCCGTACTTCCTGGATGGCCCCTCGATTTCGATTCCTGCTTGTAAGTAATGTATTTTTTTTTCTCATATTTCTTTTGTACGCATAGGATTACAAATGATATGCCATTGTATACTATATATGTATGTATCACATACATACATATAAACCTGAGCTCTGCTTGGGTGGAAATAGAGAAAAAGAATTTCCCAGATATGAGACTTAGCTGGTAAGGCGAAAAAATTATATATTCTATACTACTATATATAGAATGGGTGGCGCAGGACCGGTCATTTTGGCACTCTTTGGGGGAGGCATATGTCCAGCAGTGGACGTCTTTCGGCTGATATGATAATGATGATGATATATAGAATATTTTTCTTTTTCGCCTTATCACAAAGGAATAAGGTGCCAAATTGTAAACATAGCTCGGAAGTCGATTTTAGCTACCTACTTGTATTCTCATTGGCAAGATCCGTCACATCATTATATCCTTCCCATAAAGCTTTAAAGCGAGCATACATTGTTTACTACAGCATACTTAATCTAAATATGTCTGTTCAAGTGAATTCCTTAGCCTCAGAGTAGGTAAAGAAAATGAAACAAATTCTTCATTAGTAGGAATGTTTTATACCACAAGAATAAAAAGTATATCATTCAATGTAAATTACATCATACAATGAAATCATCCTACTTCATTATTTGTAGGTAAAAAAATATGTTAGGCAACAAAAATATGCAAGTCTATATATGCAATGAAATACTTTACTGTTTAGGCATATTAATTATTACAATTATTTAATACTTCTTCTTCTTCACTTGACTTTCAAACTCTCACTCAGGACCCGTAGCATGGATGGTCTATGCTGTCACTTATCGCATGATAACGCCATCCATGCTACGGTGCCTGGTCTGCCATGAACCCGCTTAGCGGGCGCCTATAAACGCCGTAGCCATCGGCAAGGAGCGTAGTGCGTAGAGATTCTGGGCAGTGAATGTGTTAAAAACTTGGAGTTGAAGTGTAGTTAGGAGGTATCTTGAAGAACTGTATCCAATTGGGTGACAATAATCCGTCTTGATTTGACCACAATAAACACAAATTACATCATGCTTGCAGATTCCGAGTAGGTATAAATATTCTGACAATCTCTTTCCACATTCAATTGGTTGGAACTGCAGGGGATTTAACTGGATGGCGTCATTATTACAGCGGATCACAATATAGTATCATAATCGTTATAGTTTGTACACTATACGATTTTCATTGTATTTAATATATTATTATTTTATTGAAAACGATATATTTAAGTCCTAAGACAGCGTAAATGCCAAATGTCACATCTTTCTATATGACAGATCGCTGCCCCAATATTATAGGGTTCTATGTTGCACTTTTATCAACTTGAAATTTGAAGTCTGTCAGAGTGGCACTAGGTCTAAATTGAAGTACCCCGACAATGTAACATAGGACCCTATAATATTGGGGCAGCGAGATGTTACGACATACACCGTACTAGACAATGTGACATGTGTGATAAAAAAATATTCCACATACTAAAGAAACGTATTCGAACTTCTTTCATTAATAACGGGATCTTAAGATGAGAAATATGAAAAATCGGGTTGTAATGGTAGGTTTTGTGAACGAACTTTTGTGTTTTAAATTAGAACAAATTGTAAAAATGACCGAAAATCTATTTTAAACGTTTATCCACCCACATGACACCCTATTAATTCTCCCTGAAAACGTATTATTTTCTAACAGCTGGTATTACACTAGCGAATTTTACAGTTGTCAAAATGCAAAAAATCGCGACAGACGTCCGTCCAGCCCGAGGCCGCTTGGCCATCTGCCTACTAAAATTCAAACGAATGACTTACGCGCATCCGTTTTGAGCGAGATTTTATATTTATGTGCTTAATGTTACTAATTTACGTTAATTAAAAATAAAATGAGCCTACTACATTGTCAAATATATAATAAGGAATAAAAGGATACAAAAATAAATACTGAACATGGACTAGCATAAAAATGGTTCTGGTTTTTAGTCAACTCGACCTACCGAAAAACGCGCAATCAGTGCTAACTTTGCGAGCCTAATCCATCGAGGCAAATTAATCAAATCGTGTGTTGGGCATTATATAATTGTAGCAAATATCTTCAAATAGCATTTAAATAAGAAACCGTTACATTTTATGTAGTTTTCGCGTAATGAAGTAGGAATTTCCAAGCCCATTTTCGTACTTTTCTGAAGCTGCTTCACCTTAAATACATAGAAAACATCCATAACTCAGGAACAAATATTCATGCTCATCACACAAATAAATGCCCGTACCGGGATTCCAACCCGGGACCTCCAGCTTCGTAGGCAGGGTCACTACCAACTAGGCTACAGAGGTAGTCGCAAGTGTCCATAGGCGACGGTTTCCGGGCAGTATGCATTTTTTATAGGTAATAACTAAGTTAAAAGTGTCCAAAGTTTTAAGAGGGGGTATGTTCTGTCTCTTTTCCGCAAAACGCACCTTCATATGAAACGATTGATTTTTTAATATGACGCTCGAGGATCGTGACGTCACGGTTCCCGATCGTTTTCTCACTCTAACAAGCGACATTACAACGGTTGTAGCTTCGTAGTTTTTCGTTTCTTCTTTCTTTTGAAGTAATATTAAGTTTTAAGTCTACACCCCTATTTGGAAGACAAGCAGAAAGAGTAATCTATATATTAAAGATGAGTCATGTGAAGAAATAGATACAGGAAAAAGAACTGTACGGATTGACGGCAAAAAATATAATAATTATATTTATCTATAGGTACATATCACGGAATACTGAAATAAGATGGAAGCGGCGTGTTAGCTAGTTACTTCGGAATCCTACGTAGCCATCCCAACACAATCAAAACTGAGTTTTTACATGTAAACACTACTGCAAAACGATTCTTATTGGTACAAGCTTTTAATTCCATTACGATTTCAACAGTTGTAATTTTTAGGACGAAAAGTAACTCAAAACTGCATTACTTGCGGTCTAATTTACAATGCCAAAAAATAGTCACGTAAGTCTATTCTTTATCAATATAGGAGCCAATTTCGAAAGGGGTTTTCAAATATGGAAATGATATGAGAATAGTATTGATACCTGCTCTCCTTCTTGCATTAGAGCATAACTAAACGTGTGTGAGCGTGACGTACTTTTGACGGAAATTGACATTTACTTTTTGCTTGCAAAATTGAGGCCCTGTTCAAATGAAGTTGACGTTTGATTATGTTTAAAACCAAAGGTCTTATGTTACTATGACACTCTATGGTGATACACCTATTTGAAAATTAAGAATACAAAATAGATGTGAGACTAAGATCATAATTATCGATATTTTATGTTCTTGGTATATAATATCGTTTTTATCCACTCACTTGCTTGTAGCAACCACAGTTGCCAATTTTGTGCACCCCTAAATTGCTTCTGGCCACTGTGGTTGCCAAGCAAAGTATGGGCTTCCTTGATAAAAATTTAGGAAAGTGAAAGCAATTTAGGCTACCTTTTTTAAATCCGAAAGCAACCTGCGACTTCGGGACCCGAGATAAAAACTATAGGATAGATTTTAATCCAGGCTATAAACTATCTTCGTGCAAAACTTCATCCAAATCGGTTCAGGCGTTTAAGCGTGATAGAGTAACAAACATCAAGACATCCAGACATCCAAAAATCCAAATTTTCTCATTTATAATAGTATAGGAATAGGATAGGATATGGTACTCACTGCTGGTCATAGGCCTCCCCCAAAGAAGATAAATTATTTATGTCAAATACCATTTATTTGACATAAATAAATTCATAACGCGCTTCACGCTAACATCAGAAAAAATATTTTTGACAAATAAATATTTCTTGTATTTAGTAGGTCTACTAGCTTTTAACATAGAACCAAATAGATGTAATAGCTCAACTGGGTCTACTCGTCAATCTGAGTATAATATTTTTCATCAGAATGTTTAGGGTTTTTCCAGCAAGGTACTATAAATAGGCTTCTTTTTAGACAATGATGACACTCAAGTTTTATGTATTACTGAACATTGGCTTAGACAAAAACAGGCCCACAAATATGTATCAAGAGCAGCGCGAACTGCCAACCAACTTTCATGCAGTTTGGCAGTAGATTTATTATGTTACCATTTAATGTTTCCTTTTAAGAAATAAACGATTTAATATTTATATAGAGGTGGCAAAATATTGGCAAAATAAAGTATAGTTTAAATTATTGGATCCCTTTGCACAAAGAAGAAGAATATTTATTTATTAGATCATTTTTGTCTTTGTAAATTTTAAATTAGTGAGTTTATCGATAAGTACATACACTAAGCATAGTACCACTAGTACCACTCTAGTCATACTGACAATTGCCCCGTTAAAATGTCAAACGCGAATAATGCGATACATTTCTGTGACATTACGGTAGTCCCTAATCTGCGGCTTTGGCTAGCAAGTAATGCAAAGCAATGGCGAATTTCATAATCGATTGCGTATTTATTAAAAAAAAACTGTTATTTTAGTACTTACCGGTGATAGAAAATCGCTCCCGGAGGAACGTTTGGGTCCTGGCTTATCTTATCTTATCTTACATAGGTGAGGGCCCTTTCGGATGCACTTCGACCCAGTGGGATCTTTTGTGCATTTGCCCTCTCCTTTATACCTGCTCCCAGGCTTGCTCCATCATTTCCACAAAGCGAATGATGCAGTTCGCCGGGAGCACCTTGAATTCCTTTGGTTGCGGGTAACCGTTACCAAAGTAGTTCATTCTTTGTCTAGCAAGGGCATGACATTCACACAATAAGTGCAACTAGTTTGGATACCAGGGCACAAGGGCTTCATCGGCATCGAAAGAGCAGATGAGCTTGCAAGAGGGGGCTCTACAAATCACTTTGTAGGTCCAGAATAGTGATGGGAAGCGGGAACATTCCCGCTACCGGTAAGTTTCCATTTGGGAATATTACTAGTAAGTTACCAATATTACCAGTAACATTCCCAAAATACGGTAAGATACGAAACTGATGATAGTGATGTTGTATATGAGATAAAATAAGGTCTAATAGTTCTTTTCTTAGTGCAACAAGTTATGTAGGTAGGTACAGTCAGAGATGGGCATTATTCGAATGATTCTTTATTCGAATAAGCATTTATTCGTCACTAATTTATTCGCGAATAATTTATTCGCGAACACTTTCGAATGACGAATGATTTCTTCTCATTTTATTCGAATAAATCGACGAATAAATTATTCGTCCATGAATAATATATAATTTACCTCTTCACGCCTAAACCGCTAAGCCGATTTAGATGAAATTTGGTATAGAGATAGTTTAAGTTTCGGGTAAGGACAAAGGGTAGTTTTTATCCCGGAAATCAGCCCTTAAGCGGTTGAAATTGGTGGTGGAAATTTGTATGGAGCTACTTAAACCGCTGCCCAGATTTGAATTAAACTTAGCAAATAAATATTTTGAGTCCCGGGGCAGGACATAAGATAGGTTTAATCCCGGAAATCATCCCCTAAGGGGGTGAAATGGGGGTGAAAAACTAGTTATAACCCATTTTGATGAAATTTGGTTTCGAAATAGTTTGAGTCCTGGGAAAGGACATAGGATAGTTTATATCGTGCAAATCATCTCCTAAGGGTGTGAAATAAGGGGTGAAAATTCGTATGGAACCCATTTGAATACAATTTGGTATAGAGATAGTTTAAGTCCTACAAAAGGACATAGGATAGTTTTGATTCAGGAAATCACCCCCCAAAGGGGTGAAATGGGGGGGGGGGGGTGAAAATTTGGATGGAACCCGTTTAGATGAAATTTGGTATAGAGATAGTCTGACCCCGGAAAATGACAACGGATGGTTTTTATCCCAAAAATCATTCCCTAAGTCCTAAGAGGCTGAAATAGGGGATGAAAATTTGGATGAAACCCATTTAGATGAAATTTAGTTAAAAGATAGTTTGAGTCCTAGGAAAGGGAAAAGGATATATTTATCCCGTAAATCATCCCCAAAGGGAGTGAAATTAGGGGTGAAAATTCGGATTGAACCCATTTGACTCAAACTATCTTTATACCAAATTGTATTCAAATGGGTTCCATACGAATTTTCACCCCTAATTTCACCCCCTTAGGAGATAATTTCCACGATATAAACTATCCTATGTCCTTTCCCAGGACTCAAACTATCTCGAAACCAAATTTCATCAAAATGGTTTACTACTTAATTTTCACCCCCATTTTACCCCCTTAGAGGATGATTTCCGGGATGGAAACTATGCATTGTCCTTCCCCGGGACTCCAACTATCTCTACTTATACCGAACTTCATCTAAATAGGGTCCATCCAAATTTTACCCTTATGACATTATTTTCGGGATGAAAGCTATCCGTTGTCCTTCTCCGCGGGTCAAACTATCTCTATACCAAATTTCATCTAAATGGGTACTATCCAAATTTTAACCCCCCATTTCACCCCCTTAGGGGCTGATTTCCGGAATTAAAACTATCCTTAGTCCTTTCCTAATACTCAAACTAGCTCTATACTAAATTGTATTCAAATTGGTTCCAACCAATTTTCACCCCTAATTTCACCCCCTTATGAGATGATTTCCACGATATAAACTATCCTCTGTCCTTTCCGAGGACTCAAACTATCTCGAAACCAAATTTCATCAAAATGGGTTACACCTAAATTTTAACCCCCATTTCACCCCTTTAGGGGATGATTTCCGGGATTAAACCTATATTATGTCCTGCCCCGGGACTCAAAATATTTATATACCAAATTTTATCCAAATCTGGGCAGCGGTTTAAGTAGCTCCATACAAACTTCCACCCCCAATTTCAACCCCTTATGGGCTGATTTCCGGGATAAAAACTACTTTTTGTTCTTCCCCGAGACTAAAACTATCTCTGTACTAAATTTCATCTAAATCGGTTTAGCGGTTTAGGCGTGAAGAGTTCTTTTAATTATTATTTTCAGATAGTAATGTTCCCAACAAGACAGTAATGTAACTTTGGAAACTTACCTGGTAATATTGGGAATGTTCCCGGTAACATTGGGAATTTACTCTCTCAGAGATTTATTGATTGTTTTATGACCGTAAATAATAGCATCATTATGTATTTAAGTATTTAAGACGAAAAAAACTTATACATTTCTTATATTTTTTTCAAAGTTACCCAATGTTACCGATCGGCGGTAATGTTACTGGTAGCATTACCGGGAATGTTCCCACTTTGAGTAAGTTACTGGTAACGACCCATTACTAGTCCAGAACCATTTGTGGGACTTTCGCAGGGGACCATAATATCGGCCTTTAAAGCCTACGCCAAAACCAAACACCAACACGAGTGAAGGAATGAGGCTGGCTTAAGGCACTCTAAGCTCTTCATAGAAGGAGTGGACTCGGGCTGGACCAGAAAACTCTGGAAATCCAGTAGGAAGCAACTCAGAATTATATCTGGGGTGTTCACAGGTCACTTCGGGGTCAAGGATCTCTTGGCCAAGATGGGACTATCTGATAGTTTAGACTGTAGAATGTGTGGCGAGGAGGATGAGACTATGGGTCCTGGCTTGCCTGTCGGCACGACTAAATTGCTGAACTGGCATGCTTTTATTTTTAATACGGCAAAAATCGTCACCCACGGTCAACAGACAACTGATCTGCGTTTTGACTGCGTTTGACAGTGTTATGAGTGTTCACTCATAACATCGGCTACACTTACCCCGCCCATTACCGTTTCTATAGTATTTACTTGTTCTGTGGTACATATAAATACCTACGTCCTGACTGACTGACTCAATCACTCACTCATCAACGCACAGCCGAAAATACTAATGTTAGAGAGTTTATTTTTGCACAGTAGGTTGCTTTTATAACGTGGGCTAGGGATAATAAGGGATTTTTGAAAATTCCACCCCTAAGGGGGTAAAATAGGGATGCAAAGTTTGTATCGAGGAACCTTTTTTTTTGAGCTAGAGATTTAAAACTTTGTAGATAGATTAGTTATTAGAGTACAAATAAAGTACTTTCAAAGTTTTGAAAAATTCCGCCCCCAAGGGGGTAAAATAGGGGTGCAAAATTTGTATAAAGTAAACATTTTTTTTTTAAATGGAGTCTTAAAACTTTGTAAAAAGATTAGTTATTAGAATACAAATAAAGCACTTTCAGCGTTTTTGAAAATTCCGCCTCTAAGGGGGTAAAATAGGGTGCAAAGTTTTTATGGCGGAAACTACTTTTTTTGAAATAGAGACTTAAAACTTTGTAGAAAGATAACTTATTAGAATATGAAAAAACAACATTCAGCGTTTTACAAAAATCATAATTAAGTAAAGCGACTCTGTTATTAAGTAAATGCCATACGAATATAGTACATTACTTACCTAGGGCGGTTAAACAAAGAATGTCTCAGATTGCAGGTATTTGACGCCCGAGCCGAAGGCAAGGGCGATAAATATGCGCTCTGAGGCTTTCTTTATTACCGCCCGTGGTGAGTACAAAATTTTACGTCTCTATCTGGCCAGGAAGTGGGGTTTTCCGCACGCATAGCGTGCGGTAATTCCTACTTTATGGCCAGGTATGACGTAAAATAAGTTATATAATACATGTTACCGTCAGATTATGAACACCGTCAGTTTATTATCTTACTCGCGATATTATAAACTGTCAAAACCGTTTACAATTTAACGCATAATTTTTCGTTAAATTATAATCTATCAATGTGAAATGGTCACACGCGAAACGTACACTGTGCTTTGATTGGTTGAACGAAGTATTCCACTTGAATCAGCTTCCACTTACACGTCAGAACATGATAGTTTTTTTTAGCCAGCCATTTTATTCCATTCATTTCGTCATACGGCAGCATCGACCGAGCCCCGCTGGCGGGGCGGTAGCAAGCCGATTTGAAACAGTTCACAATTTTTTGACAGTTTTTAATATCGCGAGTAAGATTATAAAAACGGTGTTCACAATCTAATGGTGACATATATAGTTTTTCTATCTTTTAGATCCTTATTTCCACTTAATGGCTCAAAGCTTGACTAGATGAGATCCGTTACAGGTTTAAGTTCACCTTTGTACCGACTTAACCCATTTCATCTGTATTTTACCCGTGTCTTGTGTACCGTGTAATACCGTATAATTTAGTTTAGTATTTTACTTTTTTTTTTCCCACTGCTGGGCAAAGGCCTCCCCTCTTGATTTCCACTCGTCCCGGTTCTGAGAAATCTCTGGCCAACCGTTGTGAAATACGTCCAGGTCGTCCCGCCATCTCCTTCTCGGCCTGCCACGCCGTCGCCTCCCACCATGCGGCACCCACTCCGTAGCTAGTTTAGCCCATCTCTGCGGGCGCATGCGGCAAACGTGGCCCGCCCATTCCCATTTCCGCTTAGGTACGAAAAAATAAATCATATGCCTAGTCCCTCTTTTTTAAAGGATACATGTAAATTATATGGGCAGGAACCGCAGCAGCTCGACACAAGTTTCCAGAGTAAGTTCATATCGTCGAGATACACTCCTGTAACGAGATGGGTCAGGTTCGCCGTCTACTTACTATAGCAAGGTAACGTACTTGACCTTTACCGAATACCCCTAGATTTGAGGCTAGCAACACTTTAAAGGTCGTCTGTGGATACTATTGCCATATTGTAAGGTACAAATATGTTGATACTTTTGTACCTTATTAACCCACTGCAAGTAATACTATTGAAAATGTGTAAATAAATATTTTTGACGCCCACTGTACTTTTATTTGCATTGATTTGGTGCTACCGAAATGGAAAATAATTCAAGTGTCAGAAGCGATAATGTTTTACACGAAGGAATGTAACATAAATGCACAATTTTATAAAAAAAAAACATTTTATCCACACAACATATTAAGAACTATATACGAGAACTAAAAATGTTTTTTACCAGAAAATTATATAAAATTTAGTGTGTCCATTATGTTTCGATGTACTTAATTAATAGTGTCGCAAAGAAAACAAGTTTGTAACCTGTCACTGATTCCCTGTAAATCTCAAACTTTCCAATTATTTAGAGTACATTTCACAACAACACGGTTCCAGGGGCGTGAAAAGCCGCCTCCCATGGGACCTTATCGCTTTACATCGCGTTTCCCGGGTTTCTTTTGTAAGGTTTTTTTTAATTTCCATTGAGGCCCATCCAATCTATTGAAAGCGATTTACATTTTCTAAAGTGATTCGTGCAGTTGAATATGCCTGAGTAAATTGTTATTGTTAAGTAACGCAAAGCCTTTAGAGGAAACGATAACCAGCGTTTTTTTCATACAAAAACTTCAAAGTTGTATAATAAAATGAATATTAGGATGATTTATTAATTTTTATTATTTTTAACCGACTTCAAGAAGGGAAAAGTTATTATTTTTTTTGTATATTCGCCGATTTTTCCGTCAATTGTGGACCGACTTCCAATATTCTTTTTTTAATCGATTCTTTTTTTCTTCTAAGCTAAGTCAGGATCTGATGATGGAATCCCAGAGAAATTGAGGGCAACCCTCAAATTTTAAAGGCACGCGTGTAGTAATTTCGGTATTTTCTATTATAACTCAAGTATTAACCCCTTGGAAATCGCAATTTTGGTGAAGTGGAACTGATGATGAAGACCACAGATGACTTATGGAACTCCTCAAAGATGTAAAATACGTCAAAGATTTTGATATGATTCCGTTGAAGTAGCAACTAATGAAGTTTTAATTCTGTAATCCTTGAGGAAGAGCTCTTCAAATATTATTAGCTCACAGAACTTGGGTTTTTTCTGTAATAATCAACGCATTTGCTCTCGGGAAGCAGTTCATGTGGTGAATTGGAAACGAAATGTGGAAATGGAAATTTTCATGTACCTATGTGGCTTGGCGAAATACTGAATTGAAGTCGGTTTATACTTTGTTTTTAAAGTAAATTATGGAACTTGATCTGACATGGACCTTACGTCTCCGGTAACTTAATTAGCCGTTGCAAAAAATCAATCAAGAAGTGCATTCTGCGCCCGTTATTTGCGAGCTGGGGTTTGATTAAAATGTAAATTGTAGCGGCGTAATAGCTTGACGGGCAACGGGATCGCTTAAAGACGCGAGAGAAAAGTCTACTTTGCAGCTTGATGGCAAATATCGTCAATTTGAATTATGGTGGAAATATTTAAAATTTCCTAGACACCTATATATCCCGGTACCTAATTGTCAAGCAATTTTCGTTTACATACGGTTCTGCTAAAGACAAGGTAGGCCCAGGCCAATTTGTACAATTTTCGTTTCCATTTCCTATCGAGCGTACTTTATGTAATCGTGTAATCATTAGGTAGCTTCACTGGTTTAGAACTTCAACTATTGAAACTACCTATAATATTGGTAACATGTACGCTAGGATTGAAAACAAATCCAGATTCATCAAACCACGTTTGCTTCCCCGAGCGTCAACCCCAACGTCGAGTAAGAACAAATGTAAATCTGTTTTGAATCCAAATCGTTTAGTCAATCAAGATACACTTTTATTTAACTTGCAATGTATGTATGTACCTGACTAACTATGTAAGTATGTGGTTTGTATGTAACTATGTTTGTTCGGGTGGAATCTTACAACTCCCGCAGCTCCCGCTCAACTAATTGAGCCGACACTTTGGGTTTAAGTATAGTTTCGATGACGATTCAATATTATGGTAACACCATCGAGCTGATCTGATGTTGGAGACAGAACGTGGCCATGGGAATTCAGGACTTAACAGACGTAACCCCGTTGAGTTTGGGCTCGTTAGAATCGTCTCAACGAGTTGATGACGGTATACGGAAAAGTACAGTAGGCAATAAAAGCGTGTACCAAAAATTAAATTTTTGACAGAAACTTATTTTACACCACGTTTACTATCAACCATAGATACAGCCTGAATGAACCTGAATCTATGGACGCTCGCTTGCGAGTTACGATGTTGCTGACCCTTTATTGATTTGTAGATATCTATGATTTATAATTTATGCCGGTTGCAGGATTAGTAGGGTTTGACATTAGGCGAGTTGGTGACTGTTGCCATATTATCCTAATCAGGGTCAAGGAAAATTTTGAGAACAGAAATAGAACCTACTCGTAATAGTCGTAATGTTAAAGGTCCCAACTTGCGAGTTTTGTAGTGCGAGGGCGCTTTGAGTTCTATTTTTGCATCCCACCTACAGCAGTGCTTTGAATTTCTATTTATAATTGGGAATGGATGAAAGTTTAAAAAATGCCTGATTGTTTTTTGGTGATAGGAATAACCTTCCTTAGCACCAGAGAAAATGTTGCAGACTTTTCAGCTACGTCATTTATTTTTGAAAAAATATAAACAGTTTCCTCACTTACGTTTTGGGTTTAGGACGGCAAATAAGACACTTTGCTTGAACCGTCTCATATTACAAAAAAATATCTTAAAAATCCGTAGTAAACTGACACTGGCAATGATATTGACAGCTGCAGCAGCTATATTTGTCATTGCCAGGGTCAGATATATAAAATATTATTTATAATATGAGACGGGTCAAGGTAAGTGTCTTATTCGCCGTCCTTAACTCAAAACGTAAGTGAGGAAACGGTATATATTTTTCAAAAATAATTGACGAAGCTGAAATGTCTGCAATTTTTTTCTAGTGCTAAGGAAGATTATTCCTATTACCAAAAAAATAATCAGGCACTTCTAAATATTTCATCAATTCCCCATTGGCTACGCGCGCATAGGTATTACAAAGAACCCACGAGTATATAGCCTATGTCCATTATATACATATCAGGGTGATTTGTAATATTCGACCTATTCTTTGAAAGGGGTTATACTAGAGCTAATTTGCAACAATTTATGTCCAGTCAACCAGGGGTCAAAACTCGTATTTTTTTTAATTTTTCGAGTTTTTAGTTTGTTTGAAAAAAAATCGCCTTGCGGCCTTAAACTGGTGATTGTGACAAAAATGTAAACTGTAAACTGGAAGTACTTTTGTCACAATCACCAGTTTGAGGCTGCAAGGCGGATTTTTTTCATACAAACTAAAAACTCGAATAACTCGGAAACCAGCGAGTTTCGACCCCTGGTTGATTGGACATAAATTGTTGCAAATTAGCTCTAGTATAACCCCTTTCAAGCAATAGGTCGAATTACAAATCACCCTGTATATTATGTACTTACTTACTGTTACTAGTTCTAGAGTCGTTACCAACGTTGCAATTTAAATATTGCAATTATATGTACGCGCAATTGTTTGATCCAATATTGCCAGCTGACAGATACAATTATCGTGGTTGAAAAGTCACTACTCGTATAGTTTTCTTAGAAACATTCAACACCTGTTGATGTGTACCGTGTAACTTATTTTCTACCGGCGCAATTTTGCAGATTTTTTTCTATTTCACTTAGCAACTCCAGATGTGCAAGTTGCGGAAAGACTTTCAGAAAGTCACAATAAATGAGAAACTTCACAGAAATATCTTTGAGAAGAACTTTAGGAAATTCCCCGTGGGACATTTAAATAAATTACTAAGAACAAAAAGTTCTTAGTAATTTATTTAATGGGAATATTGGCGAAAGCTTCGCAATGTCGTAAACTTTCCGACGGCAAGTCGGCACGTTGGTATTAGTAACTATGCTAACCGAATGTTCACATACATCAAGCATAAACATACAACTATATACATTAATTGATTTGACGTGCGACAGAAGATAACGAACCGGAAACTTCGTGCGACTGCTTCAAGATTATTTTCATCAGACGCTTATTCTAGAAATAATGGAGGGCAGGTCACGTCTTTTTTATTACAGGCTCTTGTTTAACTTTACTGTGTTTATTTGGTATTTGTTTTGACGGTAACAAAGACGTGTAGTTCGTCAGTCACAGAGTTTGAAGCAATATTATGCGTATACCGCTGATGTTAATAAGTAGGTACATCTTAAGTGACGTCGAGTTACTGTTAAGGTCGGATCGCAATGTCTTAAATACCCATGGTTTTGTTATAAATGTTGATTTAATTGTCCGTTATGGTTCATAGAAAACGTTTCTTCGGCTTTTTTAGATGCCGCTGAGGTGACGAATCCCCCATTTGTTTTACTGGTAGCAGCCATATATCTACCATGGTGTCAGTAAGTATCTGACATGCCGTTGTACAGCAGCGTGGTGTCCGAGCCCGACATAACGTGGAAGTTGTTTGTGGTGCCGATGTGCTCGAGCTCTTAAGTAGCTGAACACCTTGATACCTTGTCGCTTTCGCTCGTTTGACAACTTTGTATGTCAGTTAAAACTTGACGGTAATGCCATACGGTACAAGTGTTAAGCTCCTTGTGAGGTAATTGAGATGGGAATTGGTCGCGTATTCGGAGTGTATCATCGTTTGATGGTCAGTGAAGTGCGTTTGAGTCAGTAAAGTTTGTTAGATGAATCAAGCAGTGGTGGAGCCAGGATATTGGTTGGAAGGCTTGAGCCCACTGAGGATTTATTTTAGTAAAAAATCGGATGCTTTTGTCCCCAAACTAGGGGGAACTTGAGTCCCTTAGCTCTGCCACTCTGGATCCGCTAGTATCAGTTCGTACCTGAAGGCATCGCTGATGTGGTGTCTCTCTAGTACGGGCCCCAGTTGTACATCAAGACATGAAGTTATTCGTTGTGCAGGCAGGTACGTGAGATGGGAATTGGTTCAGAGTGTATCATCGTTTGATGGTCATATTGATTGCCAGTGAGGCATGTTTGAGTCAGTAAAGGTTGTTCGATTAGACTCAATCATTCAGCCCCAACGGCATCTTGAGGGCATTTACAGCTCGGTTTGACTGTCAGTACCTGAACCATTGCCACATGATTCATCTACTGACAGGCAAACCAATTTACTGTATGTAGTGTAGTGTCTTTGTTTTGTATGTCCCTTTATTTAACCTTAGACTTAGGATGATTATTTGTAATTTGTATTTTAAATCGAATAATGTAGCAATTAATATGGACTTACTCTGAAATAAACGATTTGAATTGAATTAGAGATTACGAGCGAGTACTCAGCAGTTAGATCAGTTAAGTTAGTGTAGGTAAGCCGAGTAAGTACCTGAAGGCAGCGCTGATGTGGTGGTTCTCGAGCACGGCCCGGTCGTTGTACAGCAGCGCGGTGTCGGAGCCCGACATCACGTGGAAGTTGTTCGTGGTGCCGGTGTGCTCGAAGTCGTGGATCACGGCCGCGACCAGAGTGGCGAAGATTTCCAGGTCCGATAACCAGTTCTAGAAAAACGCGTGTGTCATTTTAATTTTATATACTTTGACGTCAATTTTACTTACGAAAACCTTGATGTTTTACTATCAGTTTCATATGTAGTTCACTAACATAGTTCCTGAAGCTGATTGATATTAACAAAATACCTACCTATCTGAACTAATAAATTTTTATTTATTTTTATATGTGTCAAAGTGGAGTTTGTTATTGTTGATAAAAAGAACAAACAAAAAAAAATTAACTGGCGGGACTCGATCCCGCATAACCTATATACCTTTGCAGCAGTGCTAAGCCAATTAATTTGATTCATTGGCTTGGATAACTGAACCTGTGGCGTAATTGGCAAATCACTCTTGCGTGCGAAAGGCATAAGCACGGGCATAAGGGATGCCAGTTCAACTCTAGTCAGAAAAAAAATAAAAATTTTCATGATGTTTGACTTTACTTTGATGTATAACAATTTTACTATTTCTCCTAAACTGCGCTGGCTGATCTGATGATGGAGACAGAAGGTGGCCATGGGAATTCAGTACTTAACCGACGTAACCCTGTTAAGTGTGGGCTCTTTAGAATCGTCTCAATGAGTAGTTGATGATGTTATGCAGAAAAGTACAGCCGGCACTAAAAGCTAGTACCAAAAATTACATTTTTGGCAGAAACTTATTTGAATCAGCCTACTCGAACAATACAATATTTTACGACACAATCAAGTTTATTGTATGGTGTTTTACCTCATCTGAAATCTCATTCGATGAAATATGAATAATAGTTCACTTAGGTATTTTTCGAAATTTGTCCAAAAATGCCATTCCTGAAGGGTGTTGCATCTCTTTTTCACGTACGCGTGTCTATAACAAGGGGGCGTGGTTTTCAGAAATCGACTAAAATCAAGGCATTCCCTTAAAACATAGAGTTACTAACCATGAGTCCCGTCTGGCACAGCATGTAGTGCACAGTCTGAGCTACATCGGCCGCATGTAGGTTGTTGTGGTAGGGGTTGTTGAACTTGCAGTAGCCCTCTTCTATCCGGCTCAGGAAGCTCTCGAGAATCGTTGAAGGAACCTGGTGAAGAAAAAGAAATCGCAGTTATTACTACTTAATAAACACTAATGGCTCAGTGAGCTGTAAAACACGCAAGCCTGTAATTTTAAAAAAAAAGCGGCCAAGTGCGAGTCGGACTCGCACATGAAGGGTTCCGTGAAATAAATTGCGGTTTACGATTTATGACGTATTAAAAAAAAACCTACTTATTAGATCTCGTTCAAACCAATTTTCGGTGGAAGTTTACATGGTAATGTACATCATATATTTTTTTTAGTTTTATCATTCTCTTATTTTAGAAGTTACAGGGGCCCCACCCCACACACATTTTACCACTTTGGAAGTGTCTCTCGCGCAAACTATTCAGTTAAGAAAAAAAAGATGTTAGAAACCTCAATATCATTTTTGAAGACCTATTCATATAGATATGTACGTATGGGTTTGATGAAAAAATTTTTTTTGAGTTTCAGTTCTGAGTATGGGGACCCCTAAAACTTAATGTTTTTTTTCGATTTTTGTGTGAAAATCTTAATGCGGTTCACAGAATACATCTACTTACCAAGTTTCAACAGTATAGCTCTTATAGTTTCGGAAAAAAGTGGCTGTGACATACGGACGGACAGACAGACAGACGGACGGACATGACGAATCTATAAGGGTTCCGTTTTTTGCCAAACTGATTAGACAAAAAAAAAACTATATTACAAATATTATAATTATTAAACCAGCTCGTAAAAAAATGCGACCTGTAGTGGAGAACAACAGGACATCCAGACATAAGAAAGAATTTTGGTCCAAACTGAAACGGAGAACTCCATTCGCTTCGCTCGCTCGTTAAATAAGTTATGTTAACGCTTTCAGAGCCAGAAACCTGCTCGAGCCCACCCCGCTCGTAGACGCTATGTTCTACATACGGTTTTTTGCACGTCATCGGCTCAATCGTTGCCAGCGAATGTGCCCTATTCACCACCACGCTACGCATGTAGCGTTACGCCTTAGTTCGTAGCAGCTAAACTCATTCGAGCCAAGAATCGCTACGCGCTACGCTCGTAGCCGATCGCTCGGCTTTCCTCGTATGAAGTGGAAAGCGATTACGGCGTAGGCGGGTTTCTGCCAGTGAATGTGTTAACACATTCAGTGCCGAGAATCGCTACACGCTACGCTCGTAGCCGATCGCTCGGCTTTCCTCGTATGTAGCGGAAAGCGACTACGGCGTAGGCACCCGATAGTCGTGTTCCCGGCACTGAATGTTAACTCATTCGAGGCCAAGCCATGCTACGAGTGCTACGTTCGGCGTAGCAGAATTGTCCCGGCGGAAATCGCTCGTAGAGGAATGACTCACATGTGAGTTATTGGCCTTGAATGGGTTGATGTCCATATCTAGCGAAAAGCGCCCGTAGCAATCTAACGCATGTGATGTGATTGGCGCTGAATGCGAAATTATTATACCTTTAGTCGAACGATCGAGCGCAAAGCGAATAAGAATAAGAATAAGAATTATTTATTGCATAACTGTGTATGGTATGGATAACATGTATACAAATAGTTTCAACAGGTGCCCTTACGGGCGTGCAATATTTAGGTACATTTATAGCATATAACTAACATTAAAAATACATTCATTTACAACACTAAATCCTAAAATCTTTCACGACTGTTTACTGACCCAAAAAACTCATTTAGGCTATAAAATGATTTATTTATAAGCCAGTTTTTTAAATTTACTTTGAACGTCCTACCTTTCATAGCTTTTATATCAGATGGCAGATGGTTAAGGCGCTGTATGCAGCTGCGCATCGAAAAAGTGCCTTTTCCAAACCGATTATTAGTATACTTGTACTATTGCTAGAGATCCAAATTTTTGATATGTATATCTTCAGTTCATTGGCTATGTTCGTACTTCGTAAAATCACGTTTGCTTACAAAAACCTCGATAGATTTTGCCTTTCAAAACAGTGCTTTTTTACCACCAAACTCGAAATATCTCAAAAGTTATTTGGAATATTACAATGAAATTTGTTATGATAGGTAGCTTTTTGGTAGATCTATCTACCGGCTTCTTAGAATTTCAATATGTTTGATAATTCAATACATTTGGTCATTTGTCTGAAAAACCGGGTGTCCGCGTCATGCATGCGCGGTGGCGAGTACAATTTTGTACGCCCGTGGCCACTGCCGACGACGGACCTGTGAATGTTTACCTGGCACGCAAATACGCCTTTTTGCAGCAATTATTTCGAGTTATCAAGGTAAATAAAAATATATAAAGGAATAGGAAACGCTAATACATGCTGGAGAACACATTCGAAATGATAGAATAACAAATATAAGGTATGCGATATTTACTACATTAAAGCGTTTCCACATCCGCACCTAAAACGTATTAATAGGTAGCTGGAGCATATTGACAAGATGTCAATAAAAATCTTCAGTTATCCTGAATACGTATTTAGAACTGTTAGGTAGTAAGTTAGTCGGGTGTAAATCGGATTCGGACACGAGCACATGGTTGGGGGGGTAATGGTACCAATTATGGACTGTACGAATAATAAATTTATTTATTCATACAGAAATATATCAAAAGCATTTAGGGCTATTGCGCCGGATAGCGACTACCTAGACTAAAGTCCTAAACGAGTTGGTGAACTGAAGTATATTTACTTGCTGTTTAGTAGATTCTATTAAAAACGAGTGCGGAAAAAGACCCTGCCACTCCACCAGCAGCAGGCCACGGCCCTTCCTCATCTTCGTCATAGACATACATGCATACATACGCTACGGCACATCTTTTCGTCCAATATTCCGCCGTGTCTCAAGACGAGAGTCTTTGACCAGTGTGTGTTGCCAGTGATGACATATGGAACGGAAACGTGGTCGCTTACTATAGGCCTCATAAGAAGGCTCAAAGTCACTCAAAGGGCGATGGAGATGGCTATGCTGGGAGTTTCTCTGCGCGATCGCATCAGAAATGAGGCTATCCGCAGCAGAATCACGGTAACCGATATAGCCCTCCGAATCGCTAAACTTAAGTATCAGTGGGCGGGGTACATTGCACGTAGAACCGATGGCCGTTGGGGCGGAAAGGTTCTCGAGTGGTAACCACGTACCGGAAGGCGCGGCGTGGTTAGGCCCCCCACAAGGTGGACTAATGACCTGGTAAAGGTCGCGGGAGTCCGCTGGATGCGGGTGGCGCAGGACCGGCTATTGTGGCACTCTTTGGGGGAGGCCTATGTCCAGCAGTGGACGTCTTTCGGCTGATATGATGATACATACGCTCGAAAAATATAAACTTCCTTCTGAGGCAGTCGGGTACAAAGTACTACAGGGTGTTCCCCTATACAACTGCAAAACTGCTGCTGTGCACATGATACCCATCACAAAACACTAAAGTATGCCGTTTCACATCTCGAACTCACTCTGCCACCGCTGTTTCTCCAAATAACTACCAAGAAAGCCTCCCCCGCCACGCCCCTTTAAAAATAAGCCCACTAAAGCAAATAAATGTGACGTTATCTAAGTGAACATACCTTTTGTCGGTATGGAGTAATTGATATGACTCACTCACTCACTCACTCATCAACGCACAGCCGAAACTACTAAGACTAGAGAGTTGAAATTTACACCAGAATTACCTTTTACAACGTAGGCAACGCTAAGAAGGATTTTTGGAAATTCCACCACTAAAGGGGGTAAATAGGGGTGCAAAGTTTGTATGGGGGAAACTTTATTTTTAGAGCTAGAGACTTAAATTTTTGCATAAAGATTACTTATTAGAATACAAATTAAGTACTTTCAATTCAATTACATTTATTTTGTTAAACATAGGTTACAACTTTTACAAGTATTGTTGGTATACAAAATATAAGACTTCTGTGCATTACCCACAATGTAGGTTTACAAAATATTTCAGCCAGCTAATATATTTATAAACATTAAAAAAAAATGTTAATACAGTGATTGGTGTTAAATACTTCAAATACATGTCAAAAACTTTAAAAAAATACTATAACTAAAGAATATTATAACTAAGGAATGTCTGGAATGGAATCATGTTATGTCGTAGGGTCGTTTAAGTAATCTTTAATGGTATAATAACACTTTTCAATCAAATATTGATCTATTGATTGAAATGATTGATCCAATAATGTCATGGAAAGATCACATAGATACATTATACAGTAAGTTAGCAAGAGGGATCTATGCTCTAAGACAGTTAATACCACTTGTGTCAGAAAGTTGCTTAAAAGAGCTGTATTATGCGTACATATACTCTCAACTTTCATACGGGATAATGCTTTGGGGCAACAGTACGGATTATGAGCGCATCCTAAAGATCCAGAAACGTGCAATTATAGTACTTCCCTATGCAAAAGACAGATACATGTGTCGCGAACATTTAAGAAAACTTAGTATCTTAACATCAGTTTCAACTTATATATTGGAAGTTTTGATGTATGTTAAACGTTATCCAAATGAATTTCAAAGGAGAGGTGAAAATAGTTCGAGATCAATGAGAAATGCGAATAACTTAAAAAGAAGCGGGTTGTGTCCGAGATACAACCGTTAATTAAGTTTAAGTGGATACTTATTTGTTGGTTGTCCCCGTAAAATATATATCTGCATTAATTCACTAAAATCTGTATAAACACAGATAAATCGGTATATATAGCAACATTGACTGACGTAGCTCGTTTGACTCGCGAGGCATTGAAAATGGCGGTCATTTCAGCATAGTTTTCATGCCCGTCACATAAACTAAATAACATTTTGTGATTAACAACTAATAGCAAATAAAGAAGGATTAAAACATGTAACAAACAATTATTTGAAATCAGATTAGGCTTCTCTACAAAAAGTTAATCCGGAAGTTACGTGATACATTTTGAACTGTACCCCTATACAAGAACGCGAGCAAAGAAGTATCCACTTCAAAACAACCTCGCCCAGACTTAGAATAGGCACAAAACTTCCGAAGTTCATAGGACAAATACTTTTTAACCGGCTACCTTCAAACCTTAAAACCATAACGAACGACAACTCTTTTCGCTTCCATGTAAAACAACTATTGCTTGAAAAAACACTGTATAGTTTACAAGAATTTCTTTCAAATGACTAAATAACAAGATCTTAAAAGCTTGACGTTAATATTTGTATTATGTTTTCTTTCTCTATTTTATGTAATAGCATTATGCTATGAGTATGAGTATTATTAAACTATTTACAAATAATAACAATTCTGTACACAACTGTACACATCTATTGTATTTTATTGTAACTGACAAGTTATAATTTTAACACATTTTTATCTGTATATTCATTGTACTATGATTTCAATTGTAAAATTATGATAATAAACAAATCTGAATCTGAATCTGAAGTCAATTGTCTTTTAAATTTATTAATATCCAGTGTTTAATTCGGTCTGGAATTTTATTGAAAATGTTTGGTGCCATTCCCAAGATTCCGCCTCTGATTAGCGCTGTGTTGTTGCTACTCTGCAAAGTTTTCAGCAAAAGTAGCCAAATATATCGTAACACATCCTTACACCTATAGTAACAAAGACGTGTTGCGATATATTTGGTTACCTAGGCTGCTACTAACTATCTGATGCTGACTGTACAAAACTAATTTTAATGTTTTTTTTTATTAAACAAACATTTAAATTTCTTAAACAAACATTTAGACGATAACATGTTATACGTGGACGAAGTCGCGGGCAACAGCTAGTTTATATATATATATTTATTTAAGCTTTATTTATTCCATATTGTTTGTGTTAGTACATATTTACTAAATCTAAAAGATTTATGCCATTTTTTCTTTCTTATATGGACCCCATTCGGGTAAAAGCCATATATCGCCAGATATTAGGAGAAAAGAAGAGCACTGGAAGCAACAAACTGGTCAGGGCCGAAAGGCAAAAGAAAGAAAGGTAGACGACGAAGACGTTGGACCAATGACATAACTGAGGTCGCCGGACCTAGCTGGATGCAGTTGGCTAAAGACCGAAAAAAATGGCATGAGATCGAGGAGGCTTTTACCTAAATTTACATTTGCTTTAAAAAATTCAATATAAATCAAACAAAAAAAGACAATTAAAGCTTAATTTAAATTTATATAATTACTTCCGGTTGGAAAATTTGTTGGATTCTTGTGTAAAGCATCTTAGAATAACGATTAAAAATGAAATATACAAAAAACGCTATTATAAATTAATGATTTTCGAAACCGTATTTTGCCTGGAGTATAGAGCCAAGTATAAGCCTAATCTTGTTGGCTTGTTGAGAGTATCAAGGTCCATCGCGGTGTGGCCGCTGGTCGAGGTAGCATGGTAGGCAGCACGCGCCGCGCGAGCGCAGTGACAACACTTTTGGGTCATTGTCAGTCACAAAAACAAAAATCATCTTTCCGGTGGTCAATAGTTAAGGGCTTACGCTCACATATAATATGTTTTTACCACATAGACTTATAGAAGGGGCAACGCCGTTTATGCGGATTCAGAGTTCAACCAAAAATTAGGCTTTATAGCCCTTAACTTTGGCAATGTCCACCGAAAAGACGCGAACCTAAATCTGACAATGACCCTTTTAGGTATTTAAGAGACAAATTGAATTTGTTATTTTTATATGATGTTTGGTCAAATTACATTTTTTAATAGACATAGTCATGTACTGAAGAACTTGCTGGTCTTAAAATAACCACCCTGTATAATAAAATGCTCTTCTGACTAACAGTGGTCTAATTATCCAGATTTTGATCAGTCAGTCATACTTATGTAACAAAGGTAATAATTATGGTAATAATACTCCTTGCATTTCATTAAATTGTCAAAAGGGCCTCTACGTGTTGGCTCCGTTGGTACTTTGTAGGTACCTAGCCCCACGCATGCCTCCCAAAGGTCCGGGTCATCATTGTCCCGTGAGCGGGAAAGACATACATGGTAATAATATAATTTGCCAGGAGATAAATAGATGAACATAGCTATTTGTTTATTATTTTTGATGGTTTCTTAAGCGGGTGTTAACCGGCGCTATAACTTTACCTATAGAAGTAATCGATTTTATTTTGGTTTAAAAAACCTGTAATATATTAGTACAATCCATAATTGGTGACGTTCACCCTTAGGAAGTGAAGATGTACTATTATTTTATCAGTTCTACGTATTTGGAAAACGGAAGCACCCACATAGGAACTGGGAAAACGATAGGTGGATTGATGATGAAGAAATCTGTACTAACATATCTTTGGAAAGTAAGTGTCCATAATTGATGTCATCGTACTACGATGTACTTAAGAACTGTAACTACCTATTATTCCTTATTTTCTTAAAAAATATAGATTTAAATAATTAAATAAACAATACATATTTGGGGGCAATCTTACACAAATCAACCAAGATTTGAAAAATAAAACAATTATTCAAGAAGACAAACATTTGATCGTATGATCCGCAAAAACGAGCCGAATACGGATGCCAACAGAATAAGGCCGTTAGCGGGGTGCGCGGGACGCGCGTCTCCCGCTCCGTCTGCCTCACCTCCGCAAATACCTAAATATCGTCTAATAAGAGCGCCTTAAATACACGAATTGCAGTTACAAAAGTGCTCTTCTCGAAAATAGAGGAGCTGATTTTCGGTACCCTAGTATCATATTTATATTGCTTTCTTGTATTACATTTAGTACCAGACCAAGTTGGGAAATAGTCGGGTTGGCTTTTTACAAGCAAACTTATTTGTAGAATGAAAATGCCTGTTAATGTTAGGAAACGCTTTTCTTTGAAGACTTCACGAAGAGAATCTCTGATGTTCATGCGGAAAATGGTTTTTAGGCATCTTTTCTGGAGTAAAAATGTTTTATGCACATCCACTGAGTTACCCCAGAAAATGGTACCATAGGTCAGCAAAGAATATACATTTCCATAGTACGCACTGATGACTACATTTTCGGAACAAGTTTCAGAGAGAATGGATAAAGCGTAGCAATTTCTGGAAATCTTTTTGTTTATTTGATCAACATGTGTTTTCCAATTAAGATTTGTATCTACATGTACTCCTAGGAATTTAACACTATCTGCTACCTCTATGGTTGTACCAGCTTCCGATACATTTAAGGAAAGAGGAGCGGTTTTGTAATTTCTAAATTGAATGAGCTGGGTTTTGCTTAGATTAAGTTTAAGGTTTAAAGCGAACAGAAGTTCTATGTGTCAGCTTGGGCCGAAAATCGAATGTCCGGTCCGGTGTATGTCGGTTGTTCTCCTCTACAGGTCTCATATCTCAACAAGTAAATGGAAAGGAGCCAGGCAAAAGAAGACCATTTTTAGGGTTCCATAGCCAAATGGCAAAAAACGGAACCCTTAAAGATTCGTCATGTCTGTCTGTCTGTCGTTTCGGAAACTATAAGAACTATACTGTTGTAATTAGATGTATTCTGTGAACCGCATTAAGATTCTCATACAAAAATAAAAAAAAAACAATAAATTTTGGGGGTTCCCCATACTCAGAACTGAAACTCAAATTTTTTTTTCATCAGAGCCATACGTGTGGGGTATCTATGGATAGGTCTTCAAAAATGATATTGATGTTTCTAATATCATTTTTACACACACAGAGACACTTCCAAAGTGGTAAAATGTGCCCCCCCCCCCTGTAACTTCTAAAATAAGAGAATGATAAAACTAAAAAAAATATATGATGCAAACTTCCACCGAAAATTGGTTTGAACGAGATCTAGCAAGTAGTTTTTTTTTAATTCGTCATAAATCGTAAACTGCTAAATGTAAAACTAGCGCCTATGTCAAATCTTGGGATTAGGTTTCAAAGCGGACCCCGGACTCCTTTAGGGCACAACCGGGAATAACGCTATTGATTGTATGTATGATAAATCGTAAACTGCAATTTATTTTACGGAACCCTTCATATGTGAGTCCGACACGCACTTGGCCGCTTTTTTTTAAGTACTGGTTTGTGTGCTCCTGTAGAGCCACTTTAGTGAGTAGTCAAAAGATAACCTAAAGACGCCCTCACAAGATAGGCAAAAGTTATTTCTTTTTTCAGTAACATTTTACTCATGGGCTATAAAAATAAAAATAAAAATCATTTAATTCGGACAACAAAAAAATCCATATTGGGTTAGTATGGTACACTTGAATATAAGAAGTATTAGGTTACATTATATTTCAAATATGGCTAAAGAGCGGTGCAGGCTTGCCCAGTGCTGACTGTAGCGACTGTCAAGCCTGTCCGCTATCACTCTCAGGATGCAGCTCGTACTGTCGCACACTCTGCGGCGCGTCGCTGCGGCGCGCCGCCTATGTGCGTCGATTTTTCATAAAGATACGAGTAGGAAAGTTCAACTTTTGTGAGACGAGTTGGGGTGAAAAATCCAATCAGCTGCCAGACTGATAAATTTGTAATATTAAAAAGTTGAATTACGGAGCTTAACGTCAAATAAGCTATAGCTCAAAGAAGATACCTGGATTATTGGATTTCGCCGATCTATTAGAACTAAATCACGTACAGTCGACTACGAAGAGATCGATACGGCCAAAATTACAAAAATATGTATACACGACCTTAATGTTGATGAAACATGACATAAGATGTGGACATAGGCCTCCCCAAAAGAGTGCCACAATGACCGGTCCTGCGCCACCTGCCTTTCAATTAACTTGCAATGTATGTAAGTAACTAACTGTGTAACTATGTAAGTATAGAAGGAAAAATGAATTCATTGCCAGCCAAAATAACCTCACATCACAATTTGTAAGAAAACACAGTACTTATATAAAAAGAAACTGAATAATTAACAACTTAAACTAAAATAATGAGGATAAAAAGGTGCTGCTATAGTGGCCGCAAGTGGACATCCCTCAGCATACGCTCTGACATTAAACAATGCCACAGCGCTGGTCTTCCGTGGAGCCCGGGGCTGTGAGGTAGTTCCGAACAGCAAAAAGTGGCAAACTTGGTACTTCGTATATTAAGTGATACTTAGTCTGGGATGCCACGTGTGTGGATACACTAGCGCCGTCCCACCTGGGCACGACGTCGTTGAGGGCTGGTGGAGCGGCCACCGAGGCTGAGGCAGCAAAGCGCCGCAAATATATGCAGCGTTTGCCGTGGAGACCCTGGGTCCTTGGGGACCGGATGCAATTAACCTTTTTAAAAAGCTAAGTTACATGCTCTTCCGGTCCTCTGGTGACAACAGGGCTGGCTCGTTCCTCGCACAGCGAATTGGCATTGCCATTCAACGGGGCAACGCAGCCAGCCTTATAGGTACTCTGCCTAGTGGCAGCGATTCGGGGGAAATATGTGTAGTGTTTAAGTTCACATAGTTTAGGTTAGGTTTAGTTCGTTTTTAACTTTCTCTTTCTGTTCCATGTTTTTTTTAATTGTTGCAACTTAAATTAATAAGTGATACATTAATAAGATCATAATTAGTGACGCATATTATCCGAACGAACGTTCACCTAGTATATAAATTAATTTTATTTAAGAATGATGACATGTAATATTTATAAAATTAGTGACTTACGACTATATGTTATATGTGGTATGTATGTAACTATGTTTGTTCGGGTGGAATCTGGCAACTCAATTTTGAAGCAGATATCTTCAACCGATTGAGCTGAAATTTTGGGTAAAGGTATAGTTTGGATGACAATTCAATATTGTGGTACCATCGAGCTGATCTGATGCTGGAGACGGAAGGTGGCCATGGGAATTCAGTACTTAACCGAAGTAACTTGTTGAGTTTGGGCTCGTTAGAATCGTCTCAATTAGTAGTTGATGACGGTATACAGAAAGTACACCCGGCAATACAAGCTTGTACCCAAAGTGACATTTTTGACAGAAACTTATTTATTATTGGATATCTGCTTTTTGGCAAAGTGCCTAAGCAGCAAAAAGCCACAATACGGAAAAAAAAAATCTGCTTTTGTGTTACTCGTACATTTGATATTGCGCACACCCATTTTATGTTATGTGTATAATCATAATCACAAAAATAACAAACATAAAACAAAACGTAGCACAAAGGCGAAATTTGGTTAAAAAAAAACCTGGTTAAAAATATATAAAACCAACCTAATCGTACATGGTAAGCAATAAATGTTCTGTTCTGTTTTCTTCTCTTATCTTCTTAATTTTGACGGTCTTGCCCAATAATTGGGATCCCACCAAAAACATTATATGTAAAGTGACTGCCAAGACAGGGAGTCTTGGCAGCAGCTCATATAGCTTTCAGCGTTAAAAAGATATCAGATCATAAGGAGCGCCAAGCTTCCTACTCCACACGGCGTAACCTACGACTACCAGCCACGCTCTAAAAACTCTACATTTTGGCTAAAAAGTAGATATTAAGGTCCCGTTATATAAAAAGATGCGTGAGACGAAATTTCACATTAAATTTTAGTAACTGTTTACATTTCATTACTTACTATAATGTCTAACGAATCTTTATAAAAGAGGAGGTTAGTTTTTTTTGTTACTTGACATTTGGAACGACACCTTAAAATAGCCCTTGGGAGCTTTGTTATTTTCCTCACAGTTCTCAGAGCTTTTAGCAATAGAACAGAAGTTTTCGGACTCATTTATTTTTTCGATGCAAATACAGTAATATTTACAAAAATATGAGGATCACGTTATCTTATTAAACTTGTTTAACATCTTCTAAAATATAAAATAAACGCACGTGGGTGCTGAGTATAGCCGAATATTCCCAAGAATTCGAAGCTTCAAAGTTATTAAAAGTTTTCCCGTGTTTTCTCGGGCGATGGGAATATTGTGCCTTATGCCCAAAATGGTGGAATTCCACAGGGATATTTCGATCCCTATTGCATTTTGAAGAGCTAACATACGACTCTTGGCAGCTTGGTCAAAGTAACTTTGAATGCCCAACATCGCTTTGTGTATTTTTTAAATGTCTTTTTAGGGTTCCGCACTTGAAAAGATAAATAGGAACCCGTCCAGGATTGCTTCGCCATTCCTCTGTCTACCCAGACCCCAAAGTTGGAATATAATATTAAATACTCAGATATGCACTTTTTTGAAGTTGAGATAAACTCTAACTTCTAAAACAAAAAATAATCAAAGCCTATAACTATCATAAAGGGGGTATTCCTTTCTATTTCAACATCTGACCCGGTAACAACAAAGATAAAACAAAAATAAAATTGCGACTAAAACAGATTTTTTGCCATTAAGAATAAGGAAATAAAAAGGTCCTCGAAGCAAGGATAATTTAGACGAATGGGCAAGTCACTGTAATCTTAGGGCAAATGAGGTATTTCCTCTTAAGAATTCCGGGTATTTCTAAGGTAAGTACCTACTTAATTATGTAGTGCATACGAAATCAGTGTGTTTTAGAGTCATAAAATATTCAACGCTCTCCAAGGTTGGTCTCCAAGATGGCGTTAGTTCTTATAGTACAGTCAGCATAAGATAGTTAGTGGCAGCCAAGGTAGCCAAATTTATCGCAACACGTCTTTATTACTATAGGAGTAAGGATGTGTTACGATATATTTGGCTACTTTGGCCGCTACTAACTATATGACGCTGACTGTACATACTAAATATTACAAAGTACTCGTAGCAACCGTATCAAAAAACAATTACGGTTATTCATAAAATTTAACAGACCTCTGTGAACTGAAATGTGTTCCGTCCCTTTCCCAAAAGTTAAAGATAAAGACAAACGGATTCTAAAAGCATTTTAGCTAAAATTTTTACCCATAAAACTTGATTTCATGAATACTTTTCCCCGAAGACTCTTTAAAACTATGATTTGAAAGGGTTTAAATCCATAACATAGGATTTCTTTAATGATAATATCGTGCATCCATTTTATGATGGAGCATCTCCGAAGCTTGCTAAGAGTCTTTATAAAAAAACTCTGTCAGTATATTTTCTCCTCGCTTCAAGACAGAGTAATAACAAAAAAAAATCGCCCGTTTAAGATGTTGGATGCGAATTATTACATTAATTATAATAGAAAATTTGTTTATCACTCACATTGACAAATAAAACACATGTTTGTTGGAATATACCCAATGTGTCATGTGGGCCAGCATGTCATAGGCATATCCCCACTTTCGTTTCTCCGTTGTTTTTTTTTAATCAGAATCTCAGAGATAGACGCCCTCTATCTCTGACATTACACTGATTGAGACGTGGACTTGCGGCTCAAATATTCTAAATATAGTTACCCAATATTGAGCCATTAACATACCTGTAAGAAACCTAATAAATATGTAATGACTCGCTAAAGTTGGTGCTGTAGGTACAGCACCTATATATAACTAATACTCCGTCGCTAAAAGCCAAAACTCCACGGCTTCAGTCTTATTTAACTTCAGAAGCACGTAAGGGCGACAGAAACTTTTTAAATGTCACGAAGGACCAATGAGAAGCCTTTGGAATGCGGGCTGATTAAATTGAAGACTCATGTTTGACTGAAGTAAAACGGTGTGTTAGTTCAAGTTCTCCAAGCTATTAAACTCTAAGCAGTTAAACTTTTTTACTGAGAATACACTCGGAGGCAATGAAAACGGGTCACTTTCCATGGATATTCCTACACAAAGTGACCGGTTTTCATTGCCTCTGAGTAGTTCGGTAGGCATTTAATAAATTATTTAAGTAGATTTAACTTTTTTTACTCGAGATTTAGATTTATTTCTATTACAAATATGTGACGATTTTTGTTAAGACGCAGCATTTCTCCGATGCGTCATCCTATATGGGTTGGTCAAATTGCCCGCTAGATGGCGCTGTACTGCAGGTGTGGATTCTTTAATCGCCCTATCGAGATTTTTCCTAAAACGATAACCTAGGCTGGCAGTTAATTTATTAGACGGCTTTGATAAATAAAGGTCATGGAGTGTTGAAAATAATACATTGTCAAGTAATATTCTTTTGGGTCCTACATGCCTAAAATGGTTGCCATTTTATCGGTTATTGCTGTGGATAAGCCAATACGTCACACTTGCACTCACATACTTGTCAGCGGGACCCTCAAGTTTCTTTGAGCCTCCGAAAAGAATGTGAGTAAATGTTTCTTTGCTTTTAACTGTTTTTAATATACAAACCAAAATACCAAGTGTGTAATCCCTAGTCCCACGAGAATTGGTAACAAAAGAATTCGTTTAAATACAAACTTGCTTTCGGATTTTAAAACAGGTACCCTAAATTGCTTTAAATTATTTGTTATCAAGGCAGCCCATACTTCTCTTGGCAACCACAATTGCCAGAAGCAATTTAGGGGTGCACGAAATTGGCCACTGTGGTTGCCACAAGCAAGTGAGTGATTATGATATCATCAATAAAGTAAACATTTATAACAAAATAATGCGCTCGAATCTCGAAGTTACACTGTAAGTAAGAAGGCTGACATTGTAATAACAGCCTTAGCTTACCTTAAATTTGTGTATCATTCCGTATCGGTTGAGTAGTTCGTAGCCGAGGTACTTGAGAGGCGCGCCCGCTGACGCGTCGAACAACGCGAACACGTCGAACGACCACTCGTCCAGTGTCTGCAGAACAAATTAGACTTTATTTCTATGGCAATAAGGATCATGTCACAAAGTTACTAGAGTACTTTTTTGCTACAGATGTCAAATATGGGAGTTCAGCCTCACGCTCTATGGCACTTTGAAAACGCCACGTACTTAGTAGGAAATGGGAACCTAATTGTAATCTTATGGGTAGTGAGGCAGTAACAGTAGCCACGTGGTTCTAGTTTTCAAAATGATCTACACACGGACTCTAAAGTCAAGGGAATAAGGATCTGTGTAGGTCATTTCGAGTGTGTTATTCTGCTTAGCTACTTCTGATGCTGACTGTACCTAGACTTGCAATTCCATCAGTAACAAATGCAAGTCTCTAATAGTTAGACACTCATTCGAAAAATGCCCCCACCAACCTTTAGACACAATACGTAATTAATGTGAAGTAAATTCTTTGACAAGCAATTAGGTAAACGTCCGAGTGTTCGACGCTGTACTAGTATATTGCATGGGCACTTTATGTCAAAGCAATATGGGTTAAATTCGAACTAAGAGGATGTTTCTTCATGCCATATACCTACTAGTACCTACAGCATCGAGCACTCGGATGTTTACCTTACGCACGTTCCACATCAAAGATAGATTTAAGTACTTACATTTATTTATCGTACGGCGGATACACACTGGTACATAACATATATGTATTCGTATCGATGCCGCTGATATTATAGTTCCAGTGTGCGCTGCGAGGTTCCGAAGGAACAGTGCAGCTGCCGAGTTTGCTGTTATTTTAACACCAACCGGAGGTCACGTGTAGGGTTTCTAGGGTTATTCCTACGGACATAGAACAACAACGACCTCCTATCAGCGACATCGATACCAATACACGTGTATAACCGCCATTTTATTATTATTATAAGCCATTCATCGTGCAATTTATAAAATTTTAACATTTGCAATTAATAATTAATAGCATTTAATAATTTTCAGGTACATGCATAATTGCTTATGTTACTTATATCTAATTTATTTGTTGTGTTTTGTTATCTTGTCTCGTTCGACTTGGGTACCCATCTTTGGGGGCCTACACCCATCCTCCATCAGTTTCCATTGGGTGCGGTCCGCCGCGACCCTGGTCCAGGTGGACCCGGCAGTGGCCTCGACGTCATCTCGCCATCGCGCGCGGGGCCGCCCACGCGGCCGACGCTGCTCGCGCGGCCACCAGTGCATAACCCATGTTTTGTAGAACGCGGTGGAGCATTCAGGTTAATAAGATATACAACATCTCATCTTTCTCGTCAAATGTTTTCCGGAAAATCTTTTTATGACAGTCACCAATCTAGGTTTGGCCTCGTTGAAGAGCAAATTAAAATACACTGACACAACAAATAAATCCCAGTAGGTATTAATTAGTCTCGAACATTTACCCAGTTATAATGAACGTTCATTGTTGAGTCGCGATTATTATTTCATTAATCGTTAAACAAAGGCAACTTTAACAAAAGTCTCTTTGTCAGAACAAACGGAGTTTGGAACTGGAGCGTAGATGCAAATGAACGAAACATTTGCGTAAATAATGATTTAAATATGTGGTCACGACGTGTGCTTGTGTAAAACGTGTTTCTGCGAACGATGTTGAAGGGTCCTAGAGTGGAAGCCCGGTGAAAACACGCGGAAAAGAAGAAGCCTAAACGATAAGACTCTGTCATTCAAAGTCTGTCATTGTTATTTTCATTTTAAAGTGCAGACTAAATCGCCCTTTTTCCAGCCATATTTATTTATTAATACGCATTCCATCGTGTTATCCATCGACATCGGTACGAATACATATATGTACCAGTGTGTAACCACCATACGATAAATAAATAAATAAATCGTGTTATCCAAACGGACTGGTTCCATCTCGGATCTGCGGCCTGTGCATAATTCAGCACCTCGAGTAAGATGAATGCATCTCTCGAGCCCTGTGGTTAAACCCTATGTTGGGGATCCTTTGATTAATTTTGATAAATCGTATAGACTAACAGTAATCATGTTAAATACTGTTCTTTCTCTTCTTATTCTCACATAAAGTAGGATTGGATTTCCTAATTTTTCTGCGTCAGACATACTGTTTATATGGTCTGGTCATACCGAGCCACGTTGAAAGGTACTGCTTGTAGTGTTCTATGGTAGATGTTGCGATCTGAGCACCGGACCGGTCCGTCCGTGCAATCTCAAAGAACATTCTTTTGGCTGACAGAAATCAGGCTACCTTAGATGTTCCTCCTAATATTCATTTCTGAACTTGCAACTATCCAGTCTTGTAACCCTGCACTGCGAAGCTTGCCTAAAATAATGTTGAATCTACGAGTAAGTAATTTTATATTATGTAAAATATAGATTCAATATGTTAGAGTCCTTAAGATATAGTTTAAATCGAAAGGAGTTTAGAGAATTCATTCCTTGACGGGGTTTTAATAAATAATAATAAATAAATATTAGGGGACAATAAGGGTTGTGTTATGAGTAGGTATGTCCTAGACGACGTTATATTTAATATATATAAACTTAATACATAGAAAACATCCAAGAGTCAGAAACAAATATTCATGCTCATCACATCACACAAATATTTAGGTACCGGGATTTGAACCCAGACATTTCAGCTTTGTAGCCAGCGTCACTACCTACTCATTAATCAAACCGGTCGTCAAATCCCTCCAGTTTTAATGAGGGACGAAAGTCTTCTTCTTACAATAATAATCTATGTCTTGTTTCAAAACGTTTATTTTGCGTCGTAGGTACCAATTTGCCTTAAATTCATACTAAAGCTGCCGTCAAAAAGCTACAAGCATAAACAAAATCATCTCCATCGAACAACAAATTCTAATTTCAAATCTCATCTCTGAAACGGTGTAATAAAATGTAAACAGCCCTACTTTATGTCCCAAAGTGGCTGGAATCTGATTATTGGTAAAGCTAAGACCGAAAATGTTACTTTGCCGCACACGTTTCACAGGGCGCTTTTATTGCATACTTGAGTGCTATGTTTTTGCCCTTTTCGGTAAAGGAAAAGGCTTATTAAGTACTGAAGAGACCGTATATTGCGTATGGGTAATTGTCTTTTTAATATTCAGATTTAGGTTGCATTTATTTAATAGGGAACGCGATATCTGCGCTCGATTTGGGTAGTTAAGTGGTCGTTCAAATGAACGATGAATGAATGAATGATACAAAACAACATCTCAAATATGTTAGAGTTGTGCCTGCTCAGTCTTTTTAATTGGAGCGATTCGATCTCCTTAAAACGATCAAAGAAACGAATTCGGTCTTTTAGGTAATTTATTTCCTTTTGTTCAATGCTACTTGCCTATTCTGAGATTAGCTTTTATTTTTTCACAGGATTCTACTAGGTAGTAGCCGGTTATGTGTTAGAAAAGGGCTACTAATGAAATCTGTAATCATCATTTGCCATAATACTGATTTTCTCTGAAACCGTAATATTTTCTGGTCAAATAATATAAATTGTATTTCCCTGTAGGTTACGTTAGGTTTGTTTTAAAAAAATCATGAAAGTTGACAGTTTCTGAGAATAACTAGATTAGGGCAAATGATGATTAAATGGCAAACGTTACATTTAGGGCAAATTAAATGATGAATTTCATTAGTACTTTACCCTTTTTTACACATAGCCGACTACTCGTCAAGACCTAACATGATGTGTTTATCATGCTTTATATGGCAGTTGACAGACTTAAACATAAATAATTCTTAAATTGCCATTAAACCAAACGCACGAGAATACCAGGAAAACATCACGGTTCTATTTATGTTTTCTACAGTGAAGATTTTTAAATACATAAAGATCAATACGCTTTTTATGACCATAGAAAATCGACACGTTAACTTGTTTCTAATTCGTTTTCTTGTAACTAACTAACTTTCATAAAAAAAAACATGCTGATTTGACTATTAGTCAACATGCCTATTTAGGAGTTCGTATGGTCACTTTCTCTCTCCCTCATCAATCCAGCTTGATGGTACCATGATATTGCAATGTCACCTAACTGTGGGGGTTAATTAGAGGGTGGAAGTTTGTGTGCGAGTGCAATTTTATTTATTTATCGTTTGGCATTAAATTTCTCTACTTAAATGTTTATGATATTAGATTTAAGGTAAGCAACTGCATCCGTTGAGAGAGTCTTAAAATCAGCCGAATTCCCGCTAAATTTGGTGATGGGACACTCAAAGATGATATGATGTACCGTCTGATCTGGTCAGCCACACTGGCACTCCGCTGACACGCATCGTCCCCATTTGCACCAAAGAGATGCGCAATTTCCGATTCCATTATATACATACCAGGCCCGTCGAGATTCCTCAAAACCCACAGGCCGGGCCCCAGCATGAAACTCAAAAAAGTCCCCAGAAACCGACCTGGCTTCCCATTCTTTTATCCACGAAGAAAATGAGTTTTCAGTTGGCACTGGGTCGTGAAACTTTAATGCGGGGGGTTTTTGGGACTGAGGGTCTTTAGTGTGTCGAGGTCCTGGTGTATAAGCAAGTACATGTTTGCGCGGGCCTTCGCGATTTCTCGGTTTAGGCACTTTTCCCTTCGGAGGTTTGGAGGTAGGATGTGGCTGAGCGCCGGTAGCCAAAATGTAGGAGTTGGTGCGATGAGTAGAAAGAAAGAAAGAAGACAGAAAGAAACATTTATTCCGGACAAAAACAAACCAACGCATAGTCGAAAAAAGAGTATTGGTCAAAGCGTTTTGTCACGAAACGGTTCTATGTTAGCACAATGTTGGCATTACTGCCAGCACTGATCTTCCGATTCGAGTACCTACTACGTATGGAATCGAACCCATGACTCTCAATTTTGCAAGTCTCAAAAACTCAACAAAGAGCATCTCTAGAATTTACTAGAATTTTTCGTCTATCTATCTAAGTATCTATTCAGCCCGTATCCACCCACTGTTGAGTATAGACCTCATCTTTATTACGCCACTCTCTCCGCTCCTGTGCCAATCTCATCCACTGTTTGCTTCCTGTTCGGCAGATAACATCGGTTCATCGGGCTGGTGGTCTGCCCCGCTGACCGTTTCGATGACCTTGGCCACCAGTAACCCATACAGTAATTTTTCATAATCGCTTCTAAATATGCGCAACTTTTCATCAATGCTTAGCATTCGCATAACGCACCGCGATTGGCGACGTGAGCCGAATCCAGACGCTTTCTGAATATTCAAGTAAGCGCCAGACTTGGGTTAAATTAGATCAAAATCATTAATGCCCATACAAGACCCGTACCTACTTATAATTTAACAACCAGGAAAATGTTAGCGAACATGAACAATCATATCAGAAGCCTTATCGAGCATAAATATTATATACCTAGTAATAGTTTGATTAGTGTAACATTATCCATTGATATTTATTTGTCGTCGATTGTCCAACTACGAATTCTGTAATTCTTAGGCCACATCTTAAGGAAATTCCAATCAATGGAGAGACTCGTCGTCCAGGGATCTTTATAGGGGAAAATAGCACGGGGCCGTTTGTATGCAGATCTACTTAAGAAATGCGCTCCCAAAGTTAAGCTCTAAGTTATATATTAAATTGAACGAAAAGTGTACATACATTGTTTTGCGTGATATGAATTCTTGGCTAATGCCTTTAATGGATTATATATGATGAATTGCATATTTATATTTAATTTAAGAGATATTTGGTGTTCAACTAATGGCTGCAACTTTGTGTACCTGAGCCAATCCAATATAGATGAACTGCGTTCATCTTTTGGGGAAGGTATAGTTTTTTTAAATGCTGATATAAATTCTTATTGAAAAGATACGTAGAACTTTTATAGCTTAAATTATTGTTGGCCGTTGATTTTTGAACCAATAGTTGAACGTAAACGCGTTAATTTAGGGTTTGTTTTACTATGAAAAGCACCATTGTTCAAGCAAAGAACCTTGCCCAGAACATGAACAAATAAATTTAAATCGTTCAACTTTTGGCTTCCATCCATTCCAAAAAGTGAACGCTCTGTTGATTTTTGTTCGTTAATTTCTCAGCTATAGTGCCCAAATATGTTCGTTCAAGTATTAGGCAAGGGTTAGCAAAATGAACATGTTAATAACAAAGATACCATCATCATCATCTTAATACCTAACATACCTATTCGCAAAACATCCTCAGACCACTTTAGAAACTTCTGCTCAAACCAAAGTTGCCAACACGTCTGGACTATTACTAACCAACTCCTCAAGGACCTCCCCCAACCTCAGCCACCAGCGACATTGAAAATTTCTCCAACACAATACACAAAGTCCAGCCAGGAATCAGCTGAAGCACTTATGCATAAGTTTTTCCCCGATGACAATCCTCAGAACGATAATATGCAACAAATTAACCTCAGAATAACTATTTACTCCCCTACAAACAACAACAATGAATGCGACTTCACTCCAGATGAAATCATCGAAGTAAGCAAATCAATGAACACAAAAAAAGCACCTAGGATAGACCACCTCACCCCAGATATACGAGTATGCTTCCATTTTATCGACACATATCCCCTACTCTTTACGCAACTACTAAATTGATGCCTACAAATACGTTACTTTCCTAAATACTGGAAAACAGCATTTATTAAAACTATCCCCAAACCAAATAAAACGGACTACGCTGACACAGCATCTTACAGACCCATTGGCCTACTTAATGTCTTTGGAAAAATATTTGAAAAACTTATAGCCAAAAGACTAAAACACACTAGGGGGCGCTGTTAACTCTAACGGCCAAATGTTTATTGCTCTCCGAAATTTTATTAGTTTTTATTAAGTAAATATAATTCTTTGTGACATTTAACATTAAATTATATCCATTGACGTATATATTCGCGTAAATAATAATAGAAGATTGTGAAAATGGCACCGGTCAAGAGCAAAGTTACACCAAATACGGCGGCGGTAAACAGGTTGGTTGAAATTATTTCAAATTTAAACACAGAGGTCTCGAAAATGAAGGACGAGTTAGAATGCTGCAATAGCACAATTCGTGATCAGCATGCACTACTCACCAGACAGAATGCGAGCATCCAGATGATCTTGAGGGTGATCACAGGTAGCAATAAGTATCCAACACTACAAGGCTCACAACACTTATCACTGAATGAGTCCGGCCCTCAAGGTCTGGTTTTTTTGGGTGATGAAAATTATGACCACACCATCACTGTGACACCGCCGTCGCCAGCGGCACCCGTGACGCCTGAGCCACCAGCAGTCCGCGAGCCTGAGTCTGATCCAGAGCCCAAGGTACGCCGCCACCGGCTGCGTCTTGCTGCCGCTGCTACTGCGACTACGAAGACAAATCTGCTGGTCACTGAGGAGGTGGCATCCCCCCCATGCAAAACACAGCAATTGTCGGCGAAGAACCAGCCACAGTCGATGGTTATTTCTCAGGAGGACCCATCGGTACCGGTGTCAGTACCATCGGTACTGCGTCCACTGCCATCAGTACTGACGGCTGCACCATCAGCGGCACCCACACCCACTAACACCAGTCCCACTCAGATGTCGATGCAGCAAGGCACTACGGGCCTGCGCGCTGCGGGCCCTCGTGTTACGAGCCTGCACGTGTTCAACCTCAGCGAGGACACCACGTCGGACGACATTATTCATCACGTGCAGACTCAAATGGGTATCTTGAAGCCTGTTTGCGAGCAGTTAGTCGTCACCCGAGGGAAATACGCGTCGTTCCGCCTTGATATACCAGCCGATAAGCAGAAGATCGTAAGGGATGCAAAAAATTGGCCGACCGGTGTATCAATTCGCTTGTTTAACGTGGTCCAGGCAAAAAACTTGACTACAAAACGAAATGTAACAAAAAAACGATAAACACAACGTTTGTAGTTATTCACCAGAACGTGAGATCCATAAGTGGTAAAACATCACTTTTAAATGTATTAACATGTAACGAGAAACCGGATGTATTAGGTTTAAGCGAAACTTGGAGCCGAAAAAATGAAATAGTACGAGTGAGGTTAAGTGGGTATGCGCTGGCCGATTCATACTGTCGCACGAGCATCGCGCATGGCGGTACCGCGCTATACGTACGGGACGGTATACACTATCGACAGCGGAATGACCTACACACCTTCGCCGTACAATATCATTTTGAATTTGCGGCGATTGAAATTACCTGTTATAAATTGATAATTGTAGTATTATATAGAACCGGAAATGGTGACTTTGACATTTATATTGAGAATTTAGAATTATTATTAAATAAGCTAACAGACGAAAACAAAAGATTTCTCATTCTTGGCGACCATAATGTGGATTATTTATCTGATAACAATTTAAGACGACGTACTGACGACGTATTAGGAGCCTATGGATGTCGTAACACCGTTACTTTTCCAACACGCGAGACTGCTGATTGTGCATCATGCATTGACTGCGGGCTATCAAACTACGCGAATGATGAGATTACAATAACACCGTTGGATACTGCAATTAGTGACCATAACGCGCAACGGTACGAGTTAATTGTAGATCACGGGCACAATAACAAAACAAACGAAATAGTTGAACGTCGGTTATTTAGTGAGAATGCATTCCAATTATTTTATCTTGACATTGCTAATTATGACTTTAATTTTATTTATGATACTAATTTAGACATTGACTGCAAATTTAATAAATTATTTAATATACTGACATATTATACTGACATCCACTTTCCAATTAAGAAATATAAATGTAAAAACAATGTTAACGTGTCATGGATGAGTGACGAGCTGGCTGACTTAATTATAAAACATAGTGATCTCCACGAAATAAGACGTCAGTACCCCGACAATCCAATATTGACAGAGTGTAGTGAGCATTACTCATACTTAATTAAATCGACAACGCTCCAAGCCCGCCAAGCTCACATTGAAAATAGGCTATGTTCTAGTAGTAACAAACCTAAGGAAATGTGGCGAATTGTCAATGAAGAAGTGGGAACTAAAGCGAAATCGCACCATATCAGCCTTCGAAATCCAACCACGAATTTGGAAATAAGGGATTGTGACCTACCAGGCAAATTTAACACTCACTTTCTAGGAATAGGGTCAAAATACGCAATACAGGGTGACAAACAAAAATCCACACAGTATCTCCACAGACACTTAGATACACCAGAGTCTACTCCTGCTTTTACCCTACCAGTTGTCACTATCGATCTCCTAAATAAGACTTTACGGCCTATGTTGAAAAAACGTGGCACCGTCGATGCTTTTGACATTTCGCTTAACATTATTCTTAGTGTATGGCCCGTTATTGGCGACATACTTGTCGTTCTCATCAATCTGATTTTTGAAACGGGCACATTTCCTGGTGTCTTAAAAAATACCAGACTTTGTCCTGTTTTCAAAGGAAAGGGCGACAGGTGTGACGTCAATAACTATAGGCCAATTACGATTGTACCCACTATTTCTAAGCTGGTCGAATCTATCTTGTCGTCTCACCTAATGAGTCATCTGGAATCGAATAGCCTGCTTACGGATAATCAATTCGCGTATAGACAGGGAATGTCTACGACCACTGCAGCGTACAGGATATTCGATTGCATAATGACTGGGTTAGATGACAAGAATAAGATGGCTGGAGTGCTTTGCGATTTGTCAAAGGCATTTGACGTTATCAGCCACGAACTGCTGCTGAACAAACTTAAATCGTATGGCATTCGAAACAAAGCTCACCAATTGTTTACCTCGTTTTTGTCAAAGCGTAAACAAGTCGTAAAACTACGTGCAAACGGCAAATTGGTGCAATCAGATACAGGTTATATCAATTTAGGTATTCCTCAAAATACCCTATTTTTATTATTTGTTAATGACCTGCCGTCGAATATCGTAGCCGGGTTATCAGTACTGTTTGCGGATGATACTACCGTGTTGGTCGGTGCAAACAGCTATGAACAACTAAGCGTCAAAATAAACGCGGCTTGCACGCAACTCCAAACATGGTTCGCGGCTAACGGGCTGTTACTGAATGTAGCCAAATCCAATATAATGCTTTTTTCTGGCCGTAAAGTACCAACGCCATTGTCAATGGCAAGCTGTTCAATGCCATTGTGTGAGGAAAGCAGGTTCCTTGGATTTATAATTGACTCCAATTTGAATTGGAAGCGCCATGTTGACAGTCTGTGTGACAGGTTGAGTAGTGCTGTCTTTGCGTTGAGAAAATTAAAGCCGCTAATCTCAGGTGATTCACTGAAACAAGTTTATTTTGCATATTTTCATTCACTGATGTCCTACGGTACCCTCCTTTGGGGTAACTCCACCAATGCGCAAAGAGTTCTTGTCATGCAAAAACGTGCAGTTCGGGTACTTGTAGGAGTCAAGCATCGGCACCCCTGTCGGAAGTTATTCTCAACGCAACGCATAATGACACACTACTCACAACATCTGTTTGAGCTTCTCTTATTTGTAAGAAAAAACATCTCCCAGTTTGAACGTGTGAATGTACCAGGCAAACAGCTTCGTTCAACTGGGCGCCTAAGGACAGTTCCTCGTCGCATGGCGCTTTCAGAGAAAAATCCCCGGGTTATAGGGCCTACTTATTTCGAGCACATACCCGCCGATATAAGAAACGAACCTTGTGACGAAACATTTAGGCGTAGACTGAGAAATCTTTTGTTGGATAACCCTCTGTACTCTGTTCATGAGTTCATGGACATGGTTTTTTAAGAGTTTATTTGATTTATTGACAGCTATAATTTGATATGATTTCTTGTGTAACATTTATATTCTATATTCAACTTTTAAATCGTACCTAATGCATAAATTGACATTGTTTATTTGTTTAATAGTATGTGTCTATTAGTTTTTAAATGACAATCCGTAATTGGAGCTACGATTTCCACTTTGTGTATTTACATTTTGAATATTTTTAAATTTTATTTCTTATTATTGACGATCGTGATAAGGATTCTTATAATTTTGACATTGTATGCAAACCTATATTGTAATTTTTATCTCGAAATAAATAAATCTAAATCTAAATCTAACACACCACATGCATATTAATAAAACAGGAAACATCAAACAATATGGATTCAAAGAACAAAAAACGACTGCTGACGCAATTATAAATGCTGTTGAAATTATGAAAACGGCCAAAATGGAAAAAACGATGGTAGTCGCAATTTCACTGGATAAACAAGGTGCTTTCAACCATGCATGGTGGCCTGCATTATTCAGCAGGCTGCAACACATTCAATGCCCCGCGAATATATACCACGTTCTCGAAAGCTACGTACAAGACCGTTAAATACTATTAAGCTACGCCGATGCCACTGCCACTAAAATACAAAATCGAGGCTGCGTACAGGGCTCAGTACTGGGATCAATTATTTGGAACCTAATCATGGATAGCCTCCTTGATATGGAACTTCCGGACGGCAATTTTATGCAAGCTTATGCAGACGATATTCTCCTTATTTGTTCTGCTGAAAACAATAATGATCTACAATCTAACGCAAACCGCATTCTACAGAATATTTCCAACCGGGGCATCGACAATTACCTCAAATTTGGACCACAGAAAACACAGACGCTGGCTTTTGGAGTACAGGTGATCACACCTGTACTCCAAAAGCCAAAACCAGTGTCATTATAATGGACAACACCCCGCTCATATTCTCTAAAAACCTCAAACTTCTTGGTGTAGTAATCGATCAAAATTTTAAGTTTCGATCACTGCGATTATATCACCCAAAAGGCTCAAAAAATGTATGGGAAACTATGCAAAATCATCCGGCCCACATGAGGAGTGCACACTGAAAATGTCGCTATCATATATAAGTACGTAATCGAACCAACTATTACGTACGCTGCAGAAGTTTGGAGTAGCGCCCTGAAATACACAACAGTTACTAACGCTCTTCTTAGCCTTCAAAGGAGATTTGCTGTAAAAATTGTACGAGGCTTTCGTACGCTACCTACCATCGCTTCCATCGATTAGCAGACCTAACCAACCACTCCACCTTAAAGTTGATGAAGTTGCTGAAATAGAGAAAACAAAGCGCACCGGACCCAGTAAATACGTATACAGACTTCACGCTGGATACACGGATACCTCCTACCAAACTTTTACACCCATCTAGCAGAATTTCTATTGTCATCAATAAAATACAAAATTTTACTGATCACGAGCAATACACCGAAATAAGCAAGCACCGAATTTATACCGACGGAAGTAAGCACGACGGTGCGGTGGGAGCAGCCTTTGTCATATATCATCCGGATGGAAAAAGAACAATAAAACGAAAAAAGCTTCACAAGTGCTGTTCCGTCTTCCAGGCCGAATGCGTAGCGATCGAAGCTGCTTGCGAGTGGTGCATCAAACTCAAAATAACTGACTCTATAATCTTCTCCGACTCCATGTCAGCACTGCAAGAACCTGCAGGAAATCATTCGTAAAGAAACTACAATAGCCTCATTTTGCAAACTCGCCTCATACATAGTTAATAACCTGAAAAAGTTCAATGGCACATAGTTCACTCTCCATTTCACCCATCATCCATTACATTACAACCATCACTCATCGTCATCATTGATACACAGAATCACTAATTGCATTAGATATCATTTATCATAAAGTAAGCGCGGATTCAGTCGCCCGTATCCTTCGCGGGGACTGTTTCTGAGTATAACAGAGATTTAAAAAAAAATACCTAACATGAAATCTGACTTATATATATAAAAACCCAAAAATTATCTATTTAATTCCAATGATACATTAATGTATTCTTCTTACATTTGAATTATTTTATTTTGTGTTTAGTATCAATATTGCGATTGTTGGATGGTATAAATTGCAATATTATTACTAGACCAAAGGTGAGAAGGCTCAACTATTGGACACAGCTTTCATCTTCTGGGTAAAATGGCATACTTCAGCATAAAACCATTTTTAATAAAATACTGTATATAATAGAGGGGTTTAAAATAGTCATATCCAATCTCGATAATATACCAAATCGTATAAGAAAATAAAATGTGTATACATATACTAAGTTACAGTACCTCAAAAAAAATTGCAAAGTTGGGATAGTCGCTTAAACGCATCTTTTGGTTCCACGGATGATCGTTGCTGGTGCAATATAGGTAATTAAGTAAATCGGTTAAAATAAAAATTTAATGTGAAAAATGCGTGCCCTCTGGTGACCAAGCTAGTGTTGTGGATAAGCCTCGGGAGTCTTTAGGGTTCGAGTCTTTAAGCCTCAAAGTGAGCGTTATGCACAACACTAGACCAAGCTCCATCTGCACGAACACGAACGAATGTAGCTAGGGCTTTATTACTTTTTTCTCGGAACTTGGAAAGTTTGCGTTTTCCTACTCCGAATCTTGAGCACTTTGATTCTGATTATGATTGAAATTAACAATAAAAGCGTGGTATTTTTTGCAGATGAATACTAAGATGAACAATACCGTTTTAGTCTTTCACATTGAGAGGTGAAGCCTGTTCAGAATGTCAAGTATAGTCGACGCCTAAAATGTGTTTACACTTTTGCACCTTAAATCTTTGCAATAAGGCGATAAATGCATATCTACGATAGTTTTCATCAAATATGTCGTAAAAAATAAATAAGTTGTCTGCTTACCTTACGTAGCCTCAACTTTAAAAAAAAAAACCAATTATAAATAATAACCAACATGTCTTTATTAGAATGTAATCATTTTAATTATGCTTAACGCATTCAGTGTCAACGATTTCATAGCCGATAACACAGGGAACTCCGTTAGCAGAGGAAACCCCTACTAGCAGAGGATCCTGGCACTGAAACTGCTAATCTACATCATCCATCATCCTCCTAGCGTTATTCCCGGTTGTGCCCTAAAGGAGCCCGGGGTCCGCTTTGACACCTAATCCCAAAATTTGGCATAGGCACTAGTTAGTTATTTACAATGTCCTTAAAACTTGTCCAAGCTTGTTATACCTGTATGAACACTTCCGTGAATCTATTTGTCCTTTGTAACCTTTCTGGTCCAATGATATGATTACTTGACGGTTTAAAGCGACGTCTGGCCAATAGTAGTCGGAGCAAGCAGTCATGCTTTCGATGGTTCCATTGTTGACAACCATCTCCCCGGCGCCAGAAACTGGGCTACCCGCAAATAGACTGGAGACGTGAAATAAACCAGGCTTGTGTAAATTTGAGAGCAGTATCTGACCGTCCGGTCCCATTGCAAAAATCGCAGTTTTGCCCGTTACGCCTTCGTCTGCATTTCTCGTGTCCACCACATTTCCTCTATAGTCGTATAGCCTCCCATCGATAACATGCACTTCAAACAAAGCTCTATGCTGCGCTGGGTAGTACACGACAGTAGGCGGGCAAATGAGACTACTCTGCCAGTTGCATGACTTTTCTTCATTTTTGTACTTGCCCTGCATGTGATGGGTGGCGTAGGCAAACGAGATGCTATTTGCTCCTTCGTGGTTTAAGACGCTCGTACAGGAGTTGTGGGTATCATAGCTGCAAATCGATATATTTCCAGGGGCTTGAACCGTGTACATTTGTCTATCGAAAATCGCCATACTGCGATAGCCAGCACCAGGTAGAGTCACTGTCGGAACAGCTATCGAATTAAATTTATATACGTAACCGCCTACGCTAACCAAGATAGGCACATCGCCCAATACTGACAACCCCGCCCCATCTCCTGTAGAAACTAAGACTATACAATTGACTTCTTCGTTCATTGTACAGCGATACAGTTTTCCCTCTTTATTTCCAACATATATATACGTGTGAGAAATGGCCAACGATGTGATCCACGTATTATCAATTTTAGTAAAAGTCCAACATCTGTCAGGTTTGTCCAACTGGCACTGTAAAATGGTGCCGTTTTCTAGCCCAGCGTAAATGAAACCGCCCATGACAGCTAAGCCATTCATTGAAGAGGACGCCTCGTAGAAGTATTTACATGAATCTGTTGTCTCCCAGCTGCATCGAAGCAGCGCGCCTGACGACAAAGACACGAATAGGAACTCCCCATGGACTGCTGTTGCTTTCACTGCTGCGGTGGCGCGGTAGATTACTTCACATTCCGATGGAGTTTGCTTCAGACACCGCGAAACGGTCCCATTCAGGGTTCCAATGATCATTACAGCGGGTGTTGAGGTGACCAATTCTTCATAGTCGATGTGAAGCTTTTCAGATTGAGAAAACGGTGCTGGATCCACAGCACCAAATAAAACCGCAGATAAAATGAAACAAACGAAGAGAACTTCCATTGTCACCGAATGAATGTCGAGTGATAACTGGGATAAAGTGATACGTGAATCTATTTATTAGCATATTGTGTGGCGTCTTATCGAATCATTAGTGCGTATTGCCTCAGAATAAGATTTCAAATTGTATGTTGCCGTACATTCGTGTTTTAGTAGATAAGGAGTTTTTGGCGATACTCTGAGGTCACAGTTATTTTAATGAGATAAACTTACAGTGCGCATACGGGTATTTTGTCGATCTAAATACGCGGACAAAATTATTTCGTTGTAAAAACCACGTCTAAATGGTTTTAATCATTAAAACAAAGGGTATGTGCAGTCGTAACGTTCATGAATGTAAAGTTTAATAAAACTGCTTTTACATTTAATCGTTAAGTAACACGACAATGAGAATAGTCTCGAGGTAGTAATAATATACGGGGTGGAGGTAGGTACATCGTCCAACGAAAATTTGCCACTGTGGTAAGGCTTTTACTTGAATAATCTGTAAAATCTGTTATATCACAATATTTAAAATAATTATTGTAATGTATTAATGTGAATTGACCACCAAAATCTTTCATGCTGGTATTACGTAAACAATACCCGATGTAATCTCCCCCGTGTGTACCAGGTGCTGTGCCTTAGCAAGATAAAATATTAAATCCTACCTTCAGAACTCTAACGACGTCCTGCGGGAACTGCATAAGCGCGGTGCTCGTCACCCTCCTGTATATCCTGTCGACGAATATCCCGGCCCGGATCGCGTGCGCCACCGACCGGAACTTCGGTTTCTCGTCCGACTTCCGCTTCGCCGTCGCCAGCTGTCTCGTGAACGTCGACGCGAGCCACTCCCGCACCTCCGGCGGCACCGCATCGGGCTGCACCTCCGACAACTCGTCATCTTCGTCCGCCAATCTCCTGCGCACACAATTTGAAATTAGAACGCGCCTCGACCAGCCAGCAATAAAAGCGAGCCAAGCTGATTAAATTAGACGAATCTGACAAAACAGAATCGAACCTCATAAATCAACTGGAGGCATTATTGGATTATCCCAGTGCACGTAATCCATTACCGGGCCGATTTGCAGCCGATACACGACTAGGTATTAACGCCGCTTTCAACTACATAATTGATATTGGAAAATGACTGGCCTTTGCCCGCCCGCGTTGCTCCAATATTTGATTAATTTCCGAAGAGCTGTCGTGTTAACCAAGTTGCAAACGACATACTTATTTGGGACATACTTACCTTCTTATAAAATATTTAACAGACAAGATCAATTAGCGACGTGTACTTACGTTTTTAAGTGTTTATACTAGTCATTTAAAAAAAGTATACCAGTGCATTATATAGTCCTAGACTATTTTTATCAATCACTAGTTAATTTTAAAAATATATACGCTACCTCTATATTAATTTTTCACTAATTTATGATTGTAAATAAAATGATACTGATAAAATTGTTTGTAAGCCACTAATAGGATACAGGATTTATTGAAATATAAAGAAATATAAAACCTTTGAAAACACTTTTGTTGACGTGCAAAATTTAGAATGACTATTCATTCAATACATTAGCCAACTTCATTAAAAATTTTAGAAGCACTTTGTTCATGAAGATGATATTGTGGAGATATTCACAGTAAACTCCTTTTTCCCAAATCGTAATCAGATGTCTTCATCTCAATTTCTCTAGACTCATGACATCCAATTTCCCATTGTATCAGAGTATGAACCTGCAAAATTACCGGAAAGCCTTTCTCAAATCCTGCTTCATTAGGTGACGTTCCAATAGAAGTGAGACTACAGATTCGTAAATTCAGAGTAAGTAGATGTTAGGTACGCTAGTTTCAGATCATAGCAAAGAATGGGGTTCATGCGGCGTGCTCAAGAATATCTTGTTACATTGCTTTCCATTGCATTTTACTTATAATATTTCCATGCAAACGTTGAACCAAACACGACTATTTATGTACTTAAAATTCGGAGTAAGCGTAGCCTACTTTAGGCTTAGCTTGACCAATAATAATATTATTTTAAGACAATCGTATGACCCTCAATATGTGTTCAGTTGGATATCATTGTATGTACATATTGACATACAGTAGACCGATAAAAAATATATCTTAGTTATTTTTATGTGATTTAAATAGGATTTGAATACACATACAATTCAAAAACGCCCCGGTTCTATTTATAGAACCCAATCAGCGTAACGATCACAAAGGAGTCTGCAAATAATGTATGCCTACCTTATTCGCAGACTGTTAGAATGGAAAGAGGCTCGCACAGTTTTGTTTGGCAAGGGCAAAAACGGATATACGAACGGACTCGTTTTTATCAGACGCCGGGCGCTCAATTTAATATTTCCTATGAAAATTCCATATCCCAATATTTTCTTTATTATAACTTCCACAGCGTGTATTTTTAATATTACCTCAAATTGTAACCAGAGGTAGGTAGTTTTCTTAACTACTTACTAACTTTTTTTTTCCTTAGAAAATAATTCAGCACGCAATGTATCACTCACTACATTGTCTTACTGAAGTGACGTCACAACTGTCATAAGTAACCCGCTTCTTCCAAGTGTCATATGAGTGTAAGTATTACATTGCTGCTCGATAAATTTTCAAAAATTAATTACGCTTTGATCGTTAAGATTAACTTACAATTTTCTTACAATATCGGTTCATAGTACTAAAAGCTGTGTATGGTTACAATTTGAGGTAATATTAAACATACAGGCTGTATATTTGAGTTACTATAGTTAAAGTTGATATGCCAATTAAGCCCGCTATCAACGAACAACGGAAAACAACGTCTCACAAGAACGAAACAACAAACCAAGCAGTTACAAGGGACGCTCAAGGATTATTTACAGGGCAATACTTCCACTGCGTCTTAAGTTTAACAAATTGTTTGTTTACTTAGGAGTTACGGAATAAATCTTGTCTTAAAAAGCAGTGGAATCATTAGTATGAGGTAACATCGACACACCTAAACACCAGAGTTGGGGCTGACTGCTGCCGCGCCACGGCCGGTCTAAAATAAAACATGGCGTCAATGGGATAGATGGGGAGCACATCAGGATTAGGACAGTGACAGCTATCGTTTACGAACCAGTTGCATGTCATCAATGAAATAGAAATTAATGAAAAAAAACATGTCGGTAGAGCATGAACGGTAACAACTTATGCAGTTTAAATCATCGCAAATGGCATCATAAACGTAATTATAACACAAAATGCGTATCTTGTTCAAAAATAATCATTAAATTAAAACATTCAATTTGATTTGTAACCGAAAATAATGGAATCACTCTAATTTTACGTACGTATATTATTCAAGTAATTTGATCAAACATTTAAGTAATAAGAGAATTGGTAATGATTATAAATAATATGTTTTTTTTTCCAAGTAGCTGGAGGTCTATTAGTATTATATAAATATACAATGAGGTACTAGAAATTATTAGTTACTTAAATAATTATAATATAATACTAAATACTGAATGATTACAAGTGATGAAATAAAATGAGAGCAGAAATGCATCTACTTAAAAAAATAATAATAATAAGAAGCTGAGACCGAGTGAAGTATTTAGGAATGCACAAGTATTTAGGAATTCCTTTAGAACACAACGATTATAAGCTACAGATCTAGGATGCGTATCGTGGGTCACCTAGATTGAAGGGGATACATGCCTGAGGAGGGTAAAGAAGTAGATAATATGGAGTGTCAGACGATTCACATAAGATCCAAGACGACACACGAAGATTCCAAGTCTAATCTAGTTAACGGAAAGAAGTTGCTATATCTACTTGAAAATGAGTAGAGACCAAAACTGCCAATAAAATAAAATTGACTGAGCAGTTCTCTTTGGTTCAACTCATCCTCAAAACCATGACAGTGAAGTAAAAATTAACCTACGTAAAAACGCAACAGAACCACAACCAGAATGGAGTATCTCCAAACGAGCTTGAGAAATTTGGGAACACGGTCTAAACTAACAGGTGAGGAGATTGAGACAGTTCGAAAATACTGAAGCTTTAACATAACAGAAAGACCTAATCGGACAGAGTGGACAGAAGGAAGGCGCGACTACTTGGCCGTTGTAGGCGCTGTGTCAGTATTAACTTTGCTTCGTTCGGTTTTTCTACTGAGCATCTGGCCCAGCATGGGGTCCGCAGGCGGCGGGTGTGGAGGGGGGCAGGCTGCGCTCTCGGCTGCTCCTCTCCTCTCCTATCCCTGCATTACACATCATCACTAGCGGCGCGCGCGCTGCGCCGTGCAAACTATTATTACACCCTACGCGTGAAACTATCGGCCATGTTTGGAAACAAAAGAGAAATGGTACGAGTAGATGAAGCGGTGAAACGTAATCAATGTCCAAGCCGATTACTCTATTTTTGTTAGCTTTTGACTCATTATAGAAACATCTGCTTGATTAGAGTTCGGCCTATTTAGTGCCAGGCCTTTAGTCGCCTGCAAAATGACAAGGAACGTAGCACAAACGTAAATGCTAGTTTCTAGGTGACTTTGTTGAATAACAAGGTAATTGAGGTGCCCTTTGTCAATGGAAGCCTTAGGTTAATTAAGTGTGCTCGAAAAGTTGCACCTAAAGTCACGTGCTGACGGATTATCTTCTCGTATTGAAAATATTGAAATAATACAGTCAATTAGCCCTAACATTTGTTTATGTAACTGAGTGCGTTTCGCTTTTAACTGGAAGCATCGTTATTCAACATTAATTTAATTAATTTTTGTGAACCAGTATGAAGCTAGCCGTAAGCTGGGTCAACAAACGCACCTACTTAATTATGCATATGCATGCACGATTTCCAGGAATGTTAACACAGTTTAACACAGTTGCAGCTTTCCGCAAATCCTAGTGATGGCCACGAAATGCACACTAGGAACCACATCAAGGGATTGGAGTGCAGCTTAGTCGCGTTCATATATAATAATAATAATAAATATTTGCGGACAATCTTACACAAATCAACCTAGTCCCAAACTAAGCAAAGCTTGTACTATGGGTACTAGACGACGATATAGATACTTATATAGAGATATAAACACTTAAATGCATAGAAAACATCCATTACTCAGGAACGCAGGATTCGTGCTCATCACACAAATAAATGCCCTTACTGGGATTCATACCCAGGACCTCTTGTTTCGTAGGCAGGGTCACTACCAACTAGGCTAAAGCGGTCGTCAGGTAGGTATAGTAATTCGCGTATATGTATAAATATTTATGTAATTTCGCGCCTCAATTCCAAGTTCGCCGGGCCTAACGTCAAGAGGATCTCAGTTGACTAAAATGTGTTTTGTCCCTTTCTTACAAACAATAATGTCAAAGTGAGGCAGATAAAGACAAACAAATTTTAACGACAGTTTGGCTAAACTAAGATTCACTTTCGCTTGCTACCTTCATTTATTTATTTATTTGCATCAGGTAACTAGGCCATCAACGTCCATGTTTGATTTGATTTAACGCTCAATGGGTAAATTGCAAAAAAATTGTACATAGTTAAGAGTTTTAATCTAATCTATGCTTTAACTTTTTTCCATTGTGTAACGAAAGTTACCCATATAAAATGTATGGGTAATTGCCGGTCCTTAATTATGTACTATTTTTTTGCAATCCACCCCAATAGTGGACACCTATTGTTCACCTCTATTGTTATGAATTAAGATTGAAAGTGCTAAGTAGGTATTGAGTCAGTGTCAAACACTGGGACGTGTACCCTATTAGCATATTCAAATAACGCAATCACTACCTTACATGTATAATAATTATACAATTTTTTTTTAATAACACAATAACAAATTAGCGGTGGCGCGTGGCATATTTTCTGGGAGTCAAATAAGAGGCCTCGAAACCACCGGAAAACAACGCCCTTCGGCTAGAAATCCCTCCATCGGTGTATCCTACAACATTTCTTATAAACATATTGACAAATGTGAAAGTTTGGATATTAGGGTCATACAAATTAAGTAAAACAAAAGTCGTATTTCCTGTGGACAATAGTTCAGGGGTTCCATGCATATAAAACATGGCATGGAATCATATTATTTATTATAAGAGGAAATGCTTTTTATGCGGATTAAAAGTCCAACCAAAAATTTGGCTTTATAGCCCTTAACTTTGGCAACGTCCACAAAAGAGACGCCAACCTAATCTCCGTATATTTAGATGTTTGGAGGTTTGTAACTTAATCATGCAAAAAGGGCTCAACAGATTTAGATAAAAAAATATGCATTACTTTTGATCCCAAAAATCATCACCAAAGGGATGAAATTGGAGATAGAGGTAACACTATAAATAAAAAATATTAGTTAAACTATAAATAAATTATTATTCTACAAATAACGTTCGTATAAAGGTTTTAGTAATATATAGCACGTCCGCCGTAGTTTAAAATCTGGAGCACTATTGAGTAGGTACACGGTTAGGTGCGGTGCATTCATATGCTAATATGGCTACCGCACCTCGTTCGAACATGAAATTGTTCGACCATAAATTCATGGACTGAAGATTTAATTCCTGGTAAGTTATAAGATAATTCTGCAAATAAAATGGTAGTGATTTTAATAAAACTAGGCGTATAATAGTTACGATAGTGGATAATTGATGGAATTAACTTTTCCAACAAGCTGAATAGGGTAGCGCTGCGTCAGTATCGATATCGGTCTACGGACGTCATAATTGGTGTCCAAAATTTTTTTTACGATGCCATTCTAACCAGTTTTTGGAGAGGAACAAATGTTTGTATGGGAGCAATTACAATTAAAGAACATAAATACCCAAAAATATTCAAAGACGGACCGTCAGGCGAAACGCTTCATGCTAATTGATATTAAAATATGACGTCACAGTGTAATATTTCCCTAACCGTTGTATGGAGAATCCAGTAAATTGCTGTTTTAGTCGCAAAATACTGCGTTTAGCAGGTCAATCACGTAACGCATTGTACGCGCGTCAGTTAGATCTACATGTCACTTTTTATATGGAAAAATGACAGTTAAATTGTACTAACGCGCGTTCGGAGCGTTACCTCATTTAGGTCACATAGTATATTGAGTATAGTTGTCATACAGTTTTGTTTCTATAAAAGCGTAAGGATTCTATTGTTAGCTTAAAAACGGCATATGTTTCTAAACTTTCTATGATTTTAATATATTTTTTTAATTTATACTTATTGAAATAACTTGATGATTGATTTACTATCCATTTAGCAACACTACGTTATCCATTTTAACATGTGGAAACTACCCTATTGTAGCGTTTACAGATATCTGGCGCAACCCTTTGGATATCCAAATGAATGAGAAGCCCCCGAGGATGGCTAGGATGCGCCATGTTGAGATTGAGGGATCTGCAGCTGTCCAGACGGTGTCGGGAGATTTCAACATACATTGGAGGTCGTTGTTGTTCTACGTCCGTAGGAATGGCACTAGAAACCCTACACGTGACCTCCGGGTGGTGCTAAAATAACAACAAGATCGGCAGCTGCACTGTTCCTTCTGTACCTCGCAGAGCACACTGGCACTCTATCAGCGACATCAATACGAATACGAGTACATACTATGTAGGTACCAGTGTGTAACCGCCATACGATAACATAACGAATCCTCAAAGCAACACCATCAGGCAGGCAACACTTGCAAATCTTGCAATCAAGCAAAACTTGTTCACCACCGTCTTAGTATTAAAAATACACTCGAACACTTTTTATTAGTTTTAATCATGGAGCCGAGATAAACGTTGACCCCAATGAGGCAATCATGACACTACAATTTCTTATCATGTTGGTGGTAACATCAACAGTTCTCAGAAACCTAAACATACTGACGTGGTTTGTGAAATTCCCATCCGCAATTATTTATCATTGGCACAAGACAGGTCGTTGTCATATACATGTTTACACTTTTGGTCCTTATTCCCTTGTAATAAGGCCAAACATGTATAATCTTTGATGTCCATTACAAGGGGTTTATCTAAGTGTCAATATACGGAATGTACAGATCGGAGTTTTACAGATAATATTAGTTACAACTTTGGTGGCAAAGTGGTAAACTTTTACAATTAGCCATTGCTTTGCCAAACACTTTATACGTGCAGCCTGTCGATCAAATATACGAAACGAGCTTACAGTGCCTTGCGCGTCCAGTTGCATAACGGGTACAGAATGCACTGCAAAACCGAGGTAGCCCCCGAGGCAGCTAGCGCCCGAGGCGAGGTAGCTCGGTTTTGCAGTGCATCTGGGATGTTTGCGGAGGATCGCATGGATGATTTCCACGCAATAATGCAAAAACATATCTTTTCCCAGATGTGCCGAGAGACAGACGGCTCCAACAGTTTCCGAGATAGGGGAGGGGCTTGATAGTCCCTTTTACCTGCACTGGTTTTCAACTCACGTGCCAGTATATAAATGTCCAAAATAAAGTTAACTAACGTAGTGATAAGGAATTTGTAACTAACGCTTTATAGATCGTTGATGTCCGAAATAAATTATTAATAATAATTTGCCTAGAGCAAAGTTCAAATTCTGCTTGACGTGCTGGCTTATAAAATCCTAATAATTTTAAATTCACTTGATAGATAAGGATGTATGGGTCCAACGCCAAAATTAGGTGGCCACAGAGAAGACTTAACACTAACTCACACTAAACACGGTTTTTGACACAACATTAAGATAAGGTAAGATAAGATAACATAAGCATTTATTTAGCACACAAAGTAAAGACTTTGTGTGCTAAATAAATGTTTAACGCTGTTTTTGACACAACATTAAGATAAGGTAAGATAAGATAACATAAGCATTTATTTAGCACACAAAGTCTTTACTTTGTGTGCTAAATAAATGCTTATGTTATCTTATCTTACCTTATCTTAATGTTGTGTCAAAAACAGTGTTTAGTGTGAGTTAGTGTTAAGTCTTCTCTGTGGCCACCTAATTTTGGCGTTGGACCCATACATCCTTATCTATCAAGTGTATTTAAAATTATTAGGATTTTATAAGCCAGCACGTCAAGCAGAATATGAACTTTCCTCTAGGCAAATTATTATTATTATTAATAATTTATTTCAGACATCAACGATCCATAAAGCGTTAGTTACAAATTCCTTATCACTACGTTAGTTAACTTTATTTTGGACATTTATATACTGGCACGTGAGTTGAAAACCAGTGCAGGTAAAAGGGACTATCAAGCCCCTCCCCTATCTCGGAAACTGTTGGAGCCGTCTGTCTCTCGGCACATCTGGGAAAAGATATGTTTTTGCATTATTGCCTGGAAATCATCCATGCGATCCTCCGCAAACATCCCAGATGCACTGCAAAACCGAGCTACCTCGCCTCGGGCGCTAGCTGCCTCGGGGGCTACCTCGGTTTTGCAGTGCATTCTGTACCCGTTATGCAACTGGACGCGCAAGGCACTGTAAGCTCGTTTCGTATATTTGATCGACAGGCTGCACATACGATCAGAAAAGGTACAAACATAATATAAAATGTGCTAAATAGGACCCTCACATCAAACATCATCATTATATTTGTTAACGCATTTTTGAAATACAAACTGCATTTTTATATGAAACGTAGGTACCTATTTATAGTAATATTATGCAACTGTTGTATAAGAAGGGTCTTAAAAGGCGAGTGGCGTGGGTTGCGATGCGAGCCTTGGCGAGCATCGCAATTAAAGACGCCACGAGCGTTTTTAGACCAGTTATACACCGTTGCATACAATACTTTTTCTACGACAAATTTTAAATAAATAACAGACTACAGAATAGTTAAACTTTTCAGGCAGCAAGTTTTCTATTCGTACTTTTGCTACTCACGCAATTTCTTCAGGAGTGCAGTTATTAATTACTTCGACCATTTTAAAAGGAACGTACAGTCGCCATCACATACATATGTACACTCTAGGTGTTCAAAAATATCGCCACATGCACTCTAATGCCTTGAAAATAGAGGTGTGTTCCGATGTTTGTGACGTGCTTGTTTGCTCCGATGTATGTGATGGCGACTGTACACTTTTGTCTTCACAAACACGAATAAAATCTTAATAGTTTAGGACTAATAGTTTATCATCTTTTGTCTTTTCATTTTGAACTGTATTTTGGTGGGAAATCGGAAATGTGACAGCTCTTGCTTATGGTTTGTTTTGTTTTTAATTTGTTTGCACTTGCCAATTCGAACTGTTTTTTTATTTTTATAAATAATACCAAAAATTCATAGAACATGTAATTTAACACACAATAGATAATGATTAATTATTATTGTAGTAAATAATGTATAATATACAAATGTTAAATCGTTAATAAATACTTTTATTTCGAAATATTTGTTTATGAAGTTGGCACCACTGCAATATAGCGGCTGATTTAAAAATATGTTAAACAGTGCTTTTATGAAAAATGTATGAACCAAAAAAGTACGCTAAACAGTGCGTTTTTGGGCCATAGAGCATAGAGTTTTTCGACGACTTATTAGTGGTGTCATTGTATTTGAGCTACAGCCTATATTAATGACAGATAACGACACAGGAGTAGAAAAAAGTGTTATTAATAGTTAAACTTCTTGTGAGTTTTTAACTAAAATTCGTAGGTACCTGATTTTGTGTGTGTGTGTGTGTGTGTGTGTGTGCGTGCGTGAGCAAAAGTTTATATTAGATCTTTATTACATTTTTCATCTAAACTGCAGAAATAACAGTTAAAAAGAAACACGTTACCAGGTTTAAATCGGACTCGTAAAAACCCATGAAAAAAACAACGTTAACGGAGCGAGATATCGCAAAAATCCTCATTTTTGGATGTTGATATCTTTATGATAGGATCCCGGAAATTGCTAATACATTTGGGTATTACGAAGACTAGCATGTTATGTAAATAAGACTAGTAAAAAATATTTAAAAAAACCTATTGCGGTTATTTAATTTTACTTTTTAACCATAACTTTTGCTCTTGAGTGTAGGTACGAGTATGATAATATCATAATATGCGGATACTTAGCATTATGCAGGTATATGAACTACGTATTTTTTAATGTTAATTTACATGGCAGCATTACGTTTGAATTTCTGACTTTACTTAAGTAACATATTTGCATTCACTCATTCTGAGTATCGTGACGTGATTAATGGTTAAAAGATAAATACTGCAATATTTGAATTGGACATAACATCTTCTTCTATAGTCTTTAATCACAGTTTGTGGCAACTTTGCACTAAAAAATCAAGGACTTCAAACTGAAGGACTGAATTTTAAAGCAAAACGTTGCAGGCCTTTGCGAAAGTTATTTAACTTATAATATTTTGACTAATAATATGCAGCTTAATGCTTTTCAGGAATCTTGTTTCTGCAATACGGAATAATTTTACATACATTTAACAATTTGCTATTCAATTGTAAACATTCATTCTGATTTCGGAGAAACAAAATGTTCGAAGAAATCCACACAGTTAAGTGTCCATTGAAATAAACAAGCATAGCATTTCTTTTGTAATCGCTAGTTCATAATATGAATATTCGGTCTCAGATTAAAGGGGTACTATTTTTCTCTTCCGTATAGCTATTCATTTCTGCTTTGTGTGTGCTGTTTGTTTTCGACTGTAAATGATCCTGTTTCTTTGATATTTAGTTATTGTATGTGTATGTAGGTTTATATATATGTATTTATGTAATTGTATGTATAGTCTATCTTATAGTTAGGTTTTTTAGGGTTCCGTACTCAAAGAGTAAAACGGGTCCCTATTACTAAGACTCCGCTGTCCGTCCGTACGTCTGTCTGTCACCAGGCTGTATCTCACTGATACCGTGATAGTTCCAGTTGCAATTTTCACAGATGATGTATTTCTGTTGCCGCTATAACAACAAGTACTAAAAACAGAATAAAATAAATATTTTTATTGATAATGGTACGGAACCCTTCGTGCGCGAGTCCGACTCGCACTTGGCCGGTTTTTATATTCTGTTTTCTGTTTCACCTACTCAAATCATATGATTATTTTGCATCGTCTCCACCACCCTAAAGCTGTCTGGAAGAGATCGCTTTTTAGCGATAAGAGACCGCCTGTTGTCTACCATTGTTTATGTTTAATTTACCTCTGTTTTTCTATTATGTACTATTTCTGGTGACCAATAATAGTATTTTATGCAACTGTTGTATAAGAAGGGTCTTAAAAGGCGAGTGGCGTGGGTGGTGGCGAGTGGATTAAAGACGCCACGAGCGTTTTTAGACCAGTTATACACCGTTGCATACAATACTTTTTCTACGACAAATTTTAAATAAATAACAGACTAAAGAATAGTTAAAGTTTTCAGGCAGCAAGTTTTCTATTCGTACTTTTGCTACTCACGCTTTTTTCAGGTGTGCAGTTATTAATTTCTTCGGCCATTTTAAAAGGAACGTACACTGTTGTCTTTACAAACACGAATAAAATCTTAATAGTTTAGGACTAATAGTTTATCATCTTTCGTCTTTTCATTTTGAACTGTATTTTGGTGGGAAATCAGAAATGTGACAGCTCTTGCTTATGGTTTGTTTTGTTTTTAATTTGTTTGCACTTGCCATCCGAACCAAACCAAATCCGGACCCGGACGGAATCGAACTGTTTATTTTTATAAATAATACCAAGAATTTATAAAACATGTAATTTAACACACAATAGATGATGATTCATTATTATTGTAGTAAATAATTTATAATATACAAATTTTAAATCGTAAATAAATACTTTTATTTCGAAATATTTGTTTATGAAGTTGGCACCACTGCAGTAAAGCGGCCGATTTAAAAAATAGTTAAACAGTGCTTTTATGAAAAATGTATGAACCAAAAAAGTACGCTAAACAGTGCGTTTTTGGGCCATAGAGCATAGAGTTTTTCGACGACTTATTAGTGGTGTCATTGTATTTGAGCTACAGCCTATATAAATGACAGATAACGGTACAGGAGTAGAAAAAGAATATTTGTATTGAATTGGAAGTCCTTATTTTAGTTTGGTAAAATCGAACCTTAGGATTATTGAAACATAAATGTATGATAAAGGAAATTGAAACACGTTCCTTTTTTTAGGGTTCCGCAGCCAAATGGCAAAAAAACGGAACCCTTATAGATTCGTCATGTCTGTCTGTCTGTATGTCTGTCCGTCCGTATGTCACAGCCACTTTTTTCCGAAACTATAAGAGCTATACTGTTGAAACTTGGTAAGTAGATGTATTCTGTGAACCGCATTAAGATTTTTACACAAAAATCGAAAAAAAACATTAAGTTTTAGGGTTTCCCCGATACACAGAACTGAAACTCATTTTTTTTTTCATCAAACCCATACGTGTGTGGTATTTATGGATAGGTCTTCAAAAATGATATTAAGGTTTCTAATATAATTTTTTTCTAAACTGAATAGTTTACGCGAGAGACACTTCCAAAGCGGTAAAATGTGTGTCCCCCCCTGTAACTTCTAAAATAAGAGAATGATAAAACTGAAAAAAATATATGATGTACATTACCATGCAAACTTCCACCGAAAATTAGTTTGAACGATATCTAGTAAGTAGTTTTTTATTAATACATGATAAATCAAAAACCGCTTAGTTACAAAAAAACACAGGCAAACGCGAATAATTTACTTTGAAAACAAAGTTTTAACCGACTTCAAATCAGTAGCCAAATTGTTTCAAGTTTGCCTATAAAATTTGAAGAGTTTTCTCGACTTCTCCAGGATCCCATCATCAGAACTGGATTTTGGTGACAACAAGACCAATCTGGAAGATTATGCTTTCAAAGAAAGTAAAAAAAAAATCAAATCGGTTCATAAATTACCGAGTTATCGCGTAACAAACACACAAAAAAAAACATACAGACGAATTGAGAACCTCCTCCTTTTTTTGAAGTCGTTTAAAATTATGCCTATGTCCATCCAAAGAGTCCATTCTATTCACAGGTGTAATAATCTTTGGAATCATTTGTCAAGTACAGTCGCCATCACATACATCGGAGCAAACAAGCACGTCACAAACATCGGAACACACCTCTATTTTCAAGGCATTAGGGTGCATGTGCCGATATTTTTGAACACCTAGAGTGTACCTATGTATGTGATGGCGACTGTACATTCTGGCCATTTCAGAACTGACAGACTTATGTTTACTTTCCCTACGATTAAAGGGCTAAATGATGCCACCATGAAATATGGCACACGGTCAAAAAAGTTGTGCTGAGCGAGGATCAGAAGATTATCGCACCTACTATAATTGCACAATATTCTAATTTTGAGATAATATTAGAGAATTGAGATATACATAATAGAGTTCAAATTTAATTACAAAAATAAATAGCTTATAAACCTGAAATTATTTGTCCTAAAAATAGGCCGATGGGCCTGACGTTTCAATAACGATCACCTGGTCTGGGTACTTTCCTTAAGCGGTCAACTTATAGCCATATTATAGCCATGTTATATGACTACCGATGTCATTCTTTCAAATCGGTTATCACTCCTGAATAACAATATTTTGGTCAATAAAAAAAGTATGATACCATTGTTGTACGCAATTATTCAGAGCAATGACGCGTAGTTGCAGTGTCCAAGTGGCAACCGGATGGGTCGCGGTATTTGAGCTACCGAAGTGTTGTGGAACCGCCTTGTGCAATCCGAACTGAGCCAACTTGGCATGGGGCGGAAATAGGGAGGAAAGTGAAGATTGAAAGAACATTTTTCAGTATATAAACACCGTAAGTACACACTTTCAGGCAACCGCTGTTTCTATTCTCTTCTACGTTTCTTTCTGTTCTACGCATCATAGCTTTAACTAAATATCTTCACTTAATATTCCACTTCAGCGAAGCGCAAACACAAATCACTACGCAATCTTAATTTCTAATTCTGATTTCTGTCTCGTTCACTCGCACCATTTATAACAGGGAGGCCAATATACATGCATTGGGTAGGTACGCAAAACCTTCCTTAAAGTCTCGTGAGGTAAATTAACAAACATTTTGCCAATTAAGCAGGTTGCTAAGCAACGAATTGTCGGCCCAGGTAACGATCTATAAAGAAGGCTGCGCGAGAATACCTGCTTTGACGGGTATCATGAAATCTCCGATAAAATGCGTAGCGAGGGGTCTTAAAATACTGCTAGAACGTCTATAGGTGTTCCTTTTAAGCTGGTTATTCAGGTCCGCTCAGTCGCAGGTTAAGCCGAATAGAGAGCGATCTTCGACGCTTACATCCCCGGATACGAATGCGGATTTTGAGGTTAAACAGATTCAGATTCAGAACTTTGTTTACAGGTCAATAGAAAGAAAGAAAGAAGACATTTATTTACTACACAAAAGACACATAGAAACAAAGGGAGTAGACATACAATACAATTAACACATGTAGTGCCGCGTCAAAATCAGTACACGAATGCCAAAACTGTAGAGTTTAAAGATAGGTGGTGTGGCCCGTTAGATATCCAAACAGATGGTCATGCATCATCATCATCATCATCAGCCGAAAGACGTCCACTGCTGGACATAGGCCTCCCCCAAAGAGTGCCACAATGGCCGGTCCTGCGCCACCCGCATCCAGCGGACTCCCGCGACCTTCACTAGGTCATCAGTCCAACTTGTGGGGAGCCTACCCACGCCGCGCCTTCCGGTACGCTCGATCAATTAAACGGTAAAAATACGAATGACCAAAATATTAAAATATCTGGAGCAGGATTAAACAAAATTTTAATCTGAATTTTAACCTCTTTTTAACCGACTTCAAAAAAGGAGGAGGTTCTCAATTCGACTGTTTTTTTTTGTGTGTTTGTTACGCGATAACTCGGTAATTTAATCCATTTGGATGCCTCCACTGGTTCAGAGACAAAAGGCGCGCCAGTGAATGTCGAAACAACACACGACCACGGACGCGGCGTGGCACTCAGGTAAATGCCCTCAGATCAAGAAAAACATTAGACAGAGCATTACGGGCAACCTAGTGAAGCCGGTTTTCAACCAAGCCAAATAAGTTTAGCACTCGCTCACATCAGCATATACAAACAAAATTGCACAAAACTCTTTAGCACGTGTCGCAATGCTGTCAAGATCACCTTTTTCAAGTTATGTGTAATTTAATTTGTTTATGTGTGCGTGAGCATGTGCTAAACTTATTTGGCTTGGTTGAAAACCGGCTTCACTAGGTTTTTCGTCATGCTCCGTTTATCTTTTTTTCTTGGTCTGAATTAATGCCAAGCATTATATTCTCTTTTCAATTGCGTCCCACGTCCTGTACAGTCGACTTCAAAGAAAAGTTTACAGTTTTGTACTTTATTCCATTGTAATAAGGCGAAAAATGGAAACATCTTTTGACGTCGACTGTAAGGTGTCCAGCACTTGTTATCGTGCCTATAGGCCAATAAATGTTGAATTGGGGTTTAAAGCACTCAATTAACGACCTCAAGGTACGAAAAAGCCGGATTAAAACATGAAAAACACCGTCTTTTCCTTTTAACAAATTGGGTTAACCTTGAACTTCTGAAGGGCATGGCTAATCAGGTAAAAAACCACGCTCATTCATTAACCTCAGTATCGGCCGTGATTAACAATTCCCACTCTAATTTCAACTAATTACTTTCCTTACATCGCATGTCTCTTCATTCAACAATCGAAAACTAAGCCATAACTTGCAATAAATATAATTTAAATTCCCTAATAACGGGAAAAATGTTCCAGACGAAATCAAAGTAGTTAATTTATTCTCTCCTCGAATTCGTCGACTTTCTTTTGTTTACTCATCATTTAGTACGAACCATCTTTACGGTTTCTTTTCGAAATAGAACGCTGTAAATACTGAATCGGAAATACGTTTTTAATGGACTCCTACTTGACATGACGCTAACGGTTTTAGTTCAATTTAAAATTTATGTCCACTTAGCGAATGCTAGGAAGTAAAAAAATCTTGATTATTTAAGTTGCCATTTCAGACAAGTTAAGTGACAAAATAAATGAATGTCTTCTTCTTCGTCTAAACCTCATTACTGAGGGTCGTGACTACACGAGGTTGTCTCTTTGTGTATTTAATGGAATAACGTAACTTTGCAAAATTCCATGATACATTTTTAGGTCAATAGGTATTCCTCTTCTCGCCACTGCTCGGAAACGTGGCAAAAGATGGTCACAATTCAGGCTTCAAAACTGTGGTTAGCTAGACGCCGCGCCGCACGAACAGGCCCTCTTTGAATTCAAACTGTCCAATAATGTTTTTGTAGTCCAGTTGGAACAGCGATTCGGGACAAAAGTGCAATTCCTTCGAGGTCCAAGCCGGAGGTCTCGAACCCACTCGTCCGTCTATTGCCTACTTTCTAGCCTCTACAACAATATAATATTGCTATTCCGCCGCGGAGGAACGTTGGGAACAAAATACATATGCAAGTATACATTCGACATAAATAGAATAGATGTTTACATTTTATGACTTATTACAATGAATAAGGTGCAAAAGTGTGAATATATCTTTGACGTTGACTGTTACATCTCATTATCACTAATAGACCTGCGGTCTTTAGAAAAATAGCAAAGGAATGTATTGTTCTACAAACATCTCTTTGTGCACTACCGTTCTCTAGACCGCTCGGTTTTCGGCCACCCGGATAGACGTCTGACAATTTCCTTTGAAGATTTCCTTAACAGCATCAGCCCTACGAGTTGGTGATCTTCAACGACACCTTTTGTTCCACAATAATGAGCTGGAAAAGCTGGTTGGAATTATGCTAGAAAACCTTAAATGAATATGTACTACGAAACCAAATTTCAAATGCTTTATGATTTTTTGAAGCTACGGTAGCCTAGTGGTTCAGGCAGGGTCGTAGGTTCGAATCCCGGCTCGTACCACATGAGTTTATTGGAATTTATGTACGGTCGAGGAAATTGAATGTTAAGTACTTTTTGACGTTAACATCATTCAAATAGAGTTGACATATGCCAAACCTTAGTTTTCCTCGACCTGTACCGTTAGCTTTTCGGTGAAGGAAGGAGAAACATCCCGCATACACTGGGCCAGCGTGGGAACTACTGTCCGTTTCCATAAGAGGGCCCAGTAGTGAACTAATTTATTATAATTCGAGACGGTTTAAATCAGTCTTGTAATAATTAACACTTTCAGTGCTTGGGACCCGCTGGGTGGGCCCTTTCCTCTACATGCCAATGATTAGCAATTTATCGACTATATAAGCGTAGCGCTACGAATTTTTTATTACCTTATTAAACATTTACAGAAAAAAGTGTATGAGATTACAGTTGGAAGGGGACAACCTCGGTGAACTTTTTCTGATTATATTAGAGAAGTCCTAAAAAAAGTTCAGATCAAGAGTAACCTTAACCAGCGGGCATGTATAAAATATGTCATGAAAGTTAATTAGGTTTGTCAAGATCTTAGAAAGTGAAGTAGAAATCACCCTCTGCCTACGCCTCGGGGAAACAAGGGTGATTTTACGAATGTAATTAAATTTAACATGCTAAATCCAACTAGAGAGCCAATCCGAAACCTAAGTTTCGCATCTCAATTTGACTTGTATTTCACGTACTCGTTTTTATGCTCGCCAATCGGAAGAAAACAATTGACAACATTTCAAACTATATAATGATACATAATTCGAAAACCATCCCGGTAATTTATGTTACCTAAACGTAATTAAGTAGTTTTCAGATTTAATTTCTCACCCGTTGTTAAGAAAATCTCGAAATTGTATAAATGTGGTTTAAGCCGTGTCTGACGTCAATACTACGACTGTCATATAAATAAGAAAATAAAATAAAAGGTGTGCACTGTGCAAGCTGCCACACAGAGCCGTAACGTTGACGTCATAATTTAGTTACGACCTTCTGGAATTCGCTAGTTTTAAATTTGATGATTTGAAAAAAACACGAAACACTTATAAAAACATTTTCTAGCGAAATAAATCATAAAATGGCCCACTTGAAAAAATTTAATGTTGTCAACATTGAGGTTTGGCTGGCTACGACTACGTCGTAGAGCATCTACGGCTGTCAGGAGCAACGTGACGGTCTACGTCGTAGGATTATGGCTAACACTTTCACTTCCAAGAACTCACCTAGGAGGCCTCTCTTAGCGGGAAAACCACGAAATCGGCTACGAGCACTACGATATTGTTGATAGTGAATATAAGCTAAAAAGAGCAACTCTCATATCAAAATGGTGGAAACAAGCGTAGCATCCGCATTGTATCCTAACTAATAATATAAAGAGGTGTCTGTGATTGGGTAGCTTCGTAAGTTTGTGTGAAAAGGGTCATTAAGGTCCAAAACAATGTTTTTTTCTTAATATGTACCCACTTAAACTAAATATGTGTATTACTTTTTAAACTAATGTATAATTGTATTACTCACTGTTTACTTTATGTATATTTTTCTCTGTTATAAGTGAAATGTAAATTTCTTTAGAGATAAATAAAGTTCTTTAAGGTGGATCGATTGCCATACAAAGCGTTATTTGACATTCGCAGGCTAACGGCGTGATATTTTAAGAAACTTATGTAACAAACTTTCATCAATTGGCTTCCCATTTGCGCCAAATTCCCCTTTTCCTAGAATAAACTTGTATAAAATAGATTAATTTGAGAAAAATATTTTTCCCAAAATATCACGTGACAAACCAATTTCTCAAATTAATCTAGTTTATACAAGTTTATTCTAGGAAAGGGGGAATTTGGCGCAAATGGGAAGCCAATTTATGAAAGTTTGTTACATAAGTTTCTTAAAATATCACGCCGTTAGCCTACGAATGTCAAATAACGTTTTGTATGGCAATCGAACCACCTTAACCACAAACCACTAGGTCGATAAAAAAAATCTTTCACCAGTATAAGTATAAAATGGACCAAGGCTATATTTACCCTGCAGCTTTGCTTGCGCTCTTTGAAGACGCGGATGGAGCCGTGTGGGTAGCTAGTCTCAGATTAATTTGACACTTGTCTCGTAGTCAGTGATAAAATCTCTTTCGAGGCGTTAGGTGCTAGATGGAGTCTGAAAATAGATCTAGATCCAGACGTGCAAGGACATCGCGACCTACGAGCTATCATGGCGGAGACTGGCATACGGGATAAAACGTTTTCCTCGGTACAGTCGCAAACGGCACAGTTATTTATTTATTTATTTAATCGTATGGCGTATTTTATATTGTAGGCTTTATTATTATAAATCAACATCCAGGTCGCACAGCCAGTCGATCGCGTCAGATGTCAGGTTAGTGTAGAGGTCCTCCGGGTCGCCTTTATATCGTCGCTTTGGGCAGCGCTCCACGATGTGCCGAGTGGTTTGGTGGTCAAGACCGCAGTCACACGTCGGACTTTTGCTCCATCCCCATTTGTGCAACATGTAATTGCACCTGCCGTGACCCGTACGGATTCTGTTGAGGCGGCACCAATATTTCCTCTGAAGCGAGAAGCCCTTCGGCTTCTGAGTTGGGTTTCCGATACGTGGGCAACGCTGATCGCCAGTCGCTTCCACCCACTCTTTCTTCCATTCTTGTTCTAGCTGAAACCCGTCAGCTCTCAGCTTCCTTGCAGCATCGCTCCTAGGGCGGCGCGATTTGAGTCGTTGCGGTGGTGGATCTGTGAATTCGCGGTGGCATGGCAAGTCCAGACGGGCTGTTAGTTTTCCGGCTTCCCTCAAGAGCGCATGTTTCCTACGTAAGTGAGGCGGCGCTACGCACTGGCAGCCAGTGGGTCGGCGTGGCTTTTATTGTGCCGGACACACACCTCATCGCGTCGTTCAGTCACGTGTCGACTTTTTGCACGTGCGCGCTTTCGCACCAAACAGGCGCGCAGTATTCTGCTGCAGAATACACGAGACTGAGCGCCGAGGAACGAAGTACGTCGGCAGACGCAACCCATGACGTGCCTCTGAGTGTGTGCAAGATGTTGTTGCGTGTGCCCAGTTTGAGGGACGTTCTGGTGATGTGCTCCTTATAAGTCAGGGACCGGTCCAAAGTTACCCCAAGATATTTAGGGTGGGGATTATATTTGAGGTTTGATCCTTGAAATTCAACAGCAGGTTGGTATGTGGCATGACTGTTATGGAGGTGGAAACATGCAAACTCTATTTTATTGGCACTAGGTTTGAGCCTCCAAGATGTAAAGAAACTCGACATGATTTTAAGGTCCGATGTCAGGACTTCCTCCGCATCCACAAATCCCCGACTACGGGCGACCAGCGCGATATCGTCAGCGTATATAAACTTTCTAGCTGAAGTTTCGGGCAGGTCATGGATATACAGATTGAAGAGGAGAGGTGCGAGAACTGATCCCTGTGGCAGGCCGTTGTTGAGTTTCCTTCGCTTGCTTTTGGCTTCTCCCAAACAAACCTCAAAGTGCCTCTCACTCAGCATATTCGCTACAAGACCTGCTATCTCCTTGCTGGGTACTACTGACAAAAGTTTGAATATGAGTCCATGTCTTCAAACTGTGTCATAGGCGGCTGTGAGGTCAATAAAGACCGCAGTGGATTTAAGTTTTTTCTGGAACCTATCTTCTACATGAGTGGTAAGAGCTAACACCTGGTCGACGCAGCTACGCCCTTGTCGAAATCCTGCCTGTTCTTTAGGAGTCACAGCATCGATGAATGGGGTTATTCGAGTGTGCAGTAGTCGTTCTAGCAACTTGTACGCGCAACTCAGAAGAGCGATCGGGCGATAGTTTTCCGGAAGCTGTTCGGTTTTTCCCGGTTTCAACAATGCTTTTAGATGTCTTGAATTCGGTAGGTAATTGGCCTTTCAGCAAGATACAGGAGAAAAGCGCCGCGAGCCAGCTCACAGCTAAAGGACCCATGTTCTTGAGAAATTCATTATAAATTCCGTCATGGCCGGCCGCTTTGCCAGGTTTTAGTTGTTTAATGGCAGTGACAGTTTCATGGACGGAAGAGGGTCCAACTAGATGAACGTTATCCTGCGTGCTACGTTATAGATATAGTGATATACGCAACGCGTTTAACGCAAATATTGCTGCCTAATTGGTACATTTCTATACTATCCAAGACTCCAAACTCTGGAAATCCAGTAGGAATCAACTCAGAATTATATCTGGGGTGTTCACAGGTCACTTCGGGGTCAAGGATCTCTAGGCCTCTTCTCTTGGGTCTTGGATAGTTAAGACTGTAAAATGTGTAGCGAGGAGGATGAGACTATGGAAATGATGGAGCAAGCCTAGGAGCAGGTATAAAGGAGAGGGCAAATGCACAAAAGATCCCACTGGGTCAAAGTGCATCCGAAAGGGCCCTCACCTAGATAAGATAAGATAAGATCCATATTAAGATAAAAATCAAGAGGAAATCTACATGATACCCCACGCCCTTAAAAAATACAACACTTCGGTACGACTGTACAAACAGCTATAGAAATACACATCATTCAGAAAGATTGTCAAACAGCATTCTAAACGTGCTGGCTCAGCGCTGGGACTCGTCGCTGCTTGCGCGCTGGGTCCAGCAGCACGCGCCTGTAGTCGCCGCACCACGCCGCTTTTAATTAAATTTTATTTTATTTCTTTGGTACTTACATAGCCTTCTAAATCTCATTGTTACTAACATTTTATATGGATTACTATTTTCCGAAATAAAAACTTTAAATTGAATTGAATTGAATAGCAGGTCGATCACGTAACGCATTGTACGCGCGTCTGGTAGATCTAAATCTAAATGTCACTTTTTGTATGGCAAAATACTCACTGTGAGTGGTCCTAACGTGTGTTTGAAAAGTTACGTGTTAACCCCTCTGAATTGCAATGATAATTTAGTCGATGTCAAGACAAGTTTTCCTCAAATCGATAAAGGATGGCAACGCGCTTGTAATGGGGAATGATTATTAATAGATTATTTTTTTGGTGATCGGAATAACCTTCCTTAGCACCAGAAAAAATAAGACGCTTTCCTTGGTCCGTCTCATATTATTTTTTTTTAAATATCTGACCCAGCCAAATGCCAAATGACAAATATAGCGGCTGCCGCTGTCAATATAATTGCCAGTGTCAGTTTACCACGAATATTTTACATATTTTTTTGTAATATGAGACGGATCAGGGTTGTTTTCAAAAAAAGTGTACCCTAGTTAAGGTAAAATTAAGAAACGTTAACTTTTTCAGGTGAGCCACGAAAATTTGCCATACATTTATACAGCTAATTTTCGTGACTCACCTGACAAAGTTAATGTTTCTTAATTTTACCTTATCTAGGGTACACTTTTTTTGAAAACAACCCATCAAGCAAAGTGTCTTATTTGCCGTCCTAACTAAACCCAAAACGTAAGTGAGGAAACTGTTTATATTTTTCAAAAATAATTGACGCAGCTTATAATAAGTCTGCAACTTTTTTCTGGTGCTAAGGAAGGTTATTCCTATTCTCCAAAATGATTATCAGGCACTTCAAAAATTTTCATCAATTCCCAATTCTTCTGGAATCGCAAGCGTCTATGGGCTGCGGCGTCTGTTTACCATGCAGACCGTATGCTTGTTTACAACTAGTATAAAAAAGTTTAGCGCTATAGTCATTTTTGTAGGTGACTGTAGATTATAGAGGAAGCACTTTCCGTCGGATATGGGAGTTGGGAGCTGCAACGCTGTGTAAGCTATTATATCGCAGGATTTATCGCGTCCTGTATCGTTAACTAGCAGTTTAAAAAAAGACCTGAGTCTAATTCATCTACGCGTAACCTCAAAATCCAGTGTCTCATATCTGGGGTACGAGTAAATAATTCAATTATGTAAGAGTAGTATTTCGTTATTTATTTTTTCACTAACACTTAATTTAATTTATTGTAAGTAACACATTATTATGGACCTGAAAAAGAAATAAATATTAAATTCAAAATACATATTATGATCAAAAAAAAAAATAATAAATAAAATTATAATAAATATTACGGGACAATCTTACACAAATCAACGGAACCTAGGCCCACGGTAAGCTCAGTTAGGCTTGTGTTGTTATGCTTGTGTAAAATATAGTGATAACCAGGTTTATACTACCTACTTAAAACTTAAGCCTTTTGCTAATGTTCTAATAATCTACGATTAAGCGTAAATATGAATTAATGTAATTTTATATGATAGTTTTTTTGTTACTCTATATCTCACATATGGTCCTTAAATAAATAAACAATTTCTTGTCGTTATTGAATCTCGTTAGCCAAGAGCCAATGACCGAGTTTCTTAGTTTTTTTTTCAACATAGACTAAGCATAGAAGTCGGACTATAATAATTTACTTTAAAAAGACAGGTTTAAACGACTTCTCCAGGATCCCCAGATCCATTAAATCACAGTTAAAAAAAATACCCAGGTGACGTAACCATGGCAACCATAGCACCAGAAAAAAAAGATTTATCCGGCTACAACCGCACGCGCACGCTGTCCCCTTATTTAACCGACAAACGTTTCACCGAATACATTGTTTCGCCGAATTTTCATTTCATCGATTTTTTTGTTACTCAGAATCCGTTAACTTTTTAGGTAGGTACTTACAGCTAAAAGGTCATTTTGTAGAACCCATTAGGTTAGGTGCGTTCGCGTGGCTCCGCCATAAAGCAGCGCGCAGAGCACTGTAGTGTTTTAGACGGTAGTCCGGGCGGTTCCCGGGAGTCCGTCATACCCGTCCTGGTTCCCCAGCCAGGCGGGTTGCGTTAATGCATTTCCTCACGAAAAAATAAAAAAAAGCGGCCAAGTGCGAGTCGGACTCGCACATGAAGGGTTCCGTTAAATAAATTGCTTTTTACGATTTATGACGTATTCAAAAAAAACTACTTACTAGATCTCGTTCAAACCAATTTTCGTTGGAAGTTTGCATGGTAATGTACATCATATATTTTTTTTAGATTTATCATTCTCTTATTTTAGAAGTTACAGGGGGGGACACACACATTTTACCACTTTGGAAGTGTCTCTCGCGCAAACTATTCAGTTTAGAAAAAAATGATGTTAGAAACCTCAATATCATTTTTAAAGACGTATCCATAGATAACCCCACACGTATGGGTTTGATGAAAAAAAATTTTTTGAGTTTCAGTTCTGAGTATGGGGGACCCCTAAAACTTAATGTTTTTTTTTCGATTTTTGTGTGAAAATCTTAATGCGGTTCACATAATACATCTACTTACCAAGTTTCAACAGTATAGCTCTTATAGTTTCGGAAAAAAGTGGCTGTGACATACGGACGGACAGACAGACAGACAGACGGACGGACATGACGAATCTATAAGGGTTCCGTTTTTTGCCATTTGGCTACGGAACCCTAAAAATAAGTAAAATAAGGTTTGTTTTATAACAATCTTGAAAAGTTTGTCATGCTCGCTTAAACGGCTTTGCTTACGGGGGCGTCGTTGATCGGGTCGCCACCTTCCCTAACATATGGTTGAGGGAGGCGATGGCTGAGATATGCGTCATACTCGTGATCGGGTGCTGTTTATGGAGTCCGGTCTGTTCATGCTTGCAAGGGCATAGTAACTACCTAAATACTAGTGTTATTATCATTATTTTGACGACATACATCATTCTGTTCTTGACACGTTTTATTGTTATTGACCCTGTACATCTCTGACAATATTACATTAATGATCCTTTTTTTTTGTTTTAACGCTTAGATACAGTATACATCTCTAAGAACATAAGAATAATTATTAATTGTATTTGGGCGCTCAGAGACCTTATACATCTCTGGGGTACTAAATTAATATCATAAACGTATTGTTAATTATGATACCCTCTACAGACCTTATATCGAATGTAATTGATAATATTTTAAAATTTTGGAGTTTTTGTTTTCATTTAGTGACATTTGGTATGTTAACCCTTTAGGTACTTATTGGTTAAAATCTTTAAAATCTGCAATTTTTAAATGATTATTGTGTAAGATTATTAATATTATATTGAAAAATACCATTTGAAATGTAAAAGTGCCCTTGTGGCCTATTTGCAGAATAAATAATTGATTTTGATTGATTTGATTTTGTTTACGGATACTGAAAAAATATGGTTTACGATAAAATAAAAATTCTGCGAAACATAAATTCTGTGGAACATTTATCGGTAAAACAGGGTACAATCATACAGCCGCGCTCAAACATGGGTTTAACTTTAACTATCCTGAACCTGAACAAGCATTCAAAGTCTTTTACGTCATAATTATCTGGCCATAACGTAGCAATTACCGCAACTGCGGAAAATCCCACTTACTGACCAGGGAGAGACGTAACATTTAGTACTTACCACGGGCGGTAATAAAGAAAACCTCCGATCGCGTATTTATCGCCCTTGCCTTCGGTTCGGGCGTCAAATACCTGCGATCTGAGACATTCTTTGTTTTACCGCCCTAGATAAGTATAAGTAATGTACTATTATTTGAATACAAGTCAAACTAACCTGGGCAGTACGATTACCACATCGCTGCCCCAATATTATAGGGTTCTATGTTGCACTTCTATCAACTTGAAATTTGAACTTTGTCAGAGTGGCACTAGGTCTAAATTGAAGTACCCCGACAATGTAACATAGAGCCCTAGAGGTATAATATTGGGGCAGCGACATGCCTATGGCATAAGAAGAGACCTGACCTATACCACCTGACCTATGGCATATGACATACTTATGTGAGTAAATATTTTAAAACCGAAGATTATACTCTCAGTATCTTAATTAACGGAAATAGTGGCAACATTTATTGTGTCTCAGTCACGTGGTCGTCCTTAATGAATCTTATGCATAGTAAATTGCTGATAAATATTATGAAAATACATTGGTTTTCATTACACATCTTACCTTGAACTCGCACGAGAACACCTTACACGAAGCACTTTACAAGTAGTATTATACGAATATCTTAAAGACTCTTCTAACAAAGCTATTGAAGCAGCGACGAGTCCTTTTGCCAATTATTTTTACTCGCCCTTGCGATCCGTTGACACCGAAAGGCTACATATCTGTACACGAAATGGAATTACCGGGCATCCCATTGCTAAAAGGTTGTATGAAGGACTGTAGGCCCGAACGAATCAAGCAGATGTCAAAAGAATAAAAATGTTCAGACATTTTATACGCTAAATATATCGGAGGGTATGCAATTGGCATGACAGTGAAAATGAGAATGAAATGTACATATATAAATAGCATTGTTAGCTTATCGATGTTTTATATATGTAGACGGTTACACTTCTGAAACATAAAGTTTATGAGATGTCTCAATTTATTTTATGGTTTAATAACTGTGCCATGTAAAGATTCTCACTTATTTCTGTTAAGTTTAGGTAAGCTCCGTAGACATTTTCTGTCTGCTGATATTTGCGACCAATAGGTAGGTATTTATATTACCAGGTTAATGATAAGAAACAATGGTGTGGTTTTAATGGAATTGGTATACTTAGCAACTTCAATCGTAATATAACATTAGTTTCCATAAAAAAGTACTACACCATTACCGTTACGTAACACTATTAAACAGATACGCTTCAACGAAAATGCTACAGAATTTACGTTGTCCGTTAATAAACTGCGAAAGAATGAAAAATAAAATTTTAATCATGTAAGTCTTTTCATGGCACAGTTGTTCAAAATGTCTGCCTATAACGTTAGATTAAAAACAATGTGGATGTACGTACTTAGTTTCATCGATGTAGACTGCTTCAAGAACTTTTGCCGCATACTGTAGGTTTTTTTGTAGTGTTTCTGCTGATATTTCGCCTCTATTTAATTGTCTAAGGAGATAACGTAACCTGTGGACAAACAAAAAATATAAATTAGTTCAATTCGATTGATGTGAACGAAGTAGTCCGTTTTGTCCTACAATTTAGTTCTTAAGAGAACTAACGAATGCTCCGGTTGTTGAATGAGAGCCGAGGCTTTTACAAGGGACTTCAGTATGGGTTCATTAAGAAAGGAGTGTATACATTTGTAAAACCCCGGAAACAGGCATGTGACCATCCCTGGAGTTGCAAGCGTATATAGTCTACAGTGACCATTTACAATCAGGTGGGAACGGCTGAACACATTGGAGATAAAAGGCTGGATGGCTGAAAGGATTGGTACGAAAACGTCGATAGTCTTTATTAAAAGGGAATAAGAACTTTTGACGAATTCAATTGCGTAGCTACTTTTGATGCTGACTGTACAATTGGACGAAGTGTTGGCACAGAATAAGTAATAGTACTACGCACAGAAGGTTCTCTGTTAACAAATTCCCTGTTTAGGTACGCCAAACGTGCCTACATGTGGCCATCCCTTTCTATCGCATGCAACGCGCTGCGAACCAGGGCGGCCAATCTTAGTATTAGTTGCGCGGTAATGACAGCATAATATGTCAACTAGAGGCTGTCAAGGTATTTCAAAATTCGCCGTGTTGTCATAAGACATCAGTAGCCTAGGGGTACAGACGGAGGTATTTGGAGTCGATGAGCCGAGGTTCAAACCCTGCGACCGACGCACTTTTTGTATGTTTTAACATTGAAGTGGAGTATTTCAACTAACGATTCTAGATGGCGCATCAATTACAGGGTTACCGTTTTTAGGCCCAGAGATTGTTCTCTATTTCAGTATATAACAAAGTACTTTGTGCTGCGAACCGTGCGAGCGTCCTGTACCAACGCGCGGCAGCTACTAATGGGCCGCCAATTTGGCGGCTGGCAATGTACTTGTAGCAGTTGTAGCGGCGTGACGGAATCACAGAGTGAACCGCCCCTGGTGTTGGGAAAATGCTAGCAAGCTTATAGTATAGGTAGTATGGGTGCACTGACCAGAGGTCGGCGGGGGTGAGCTGTTTTCAGTTTTTGCATAACATGGACATACCTTGTCATTTAATGGTAAATGCCCCATGTGTAATAATGTAATGATTTTATTTAGGCTGCCTTTCTGCTACGAGCTTTACGTTGCCATCAAAACAAATGAATTGTATTAGAATACTTTACTTACTTGGTTTAAATTACACAAATGGTCAATGTTTAATAGGACAAGTACCATTTGTACAATAAATAAAAAAGGCTAATACTCGTTTTGTAATGCATTTTCATTTTATGTTTAATCATTTAAATTTTGTCTTCTTTTAATATTTCTTTATGGCACCTTATCCATATTCATATCTACAAGACACAACTACATGACATTAATGACGTAAAAATAGCTCACCCCCGCCGAACTCTGGCACTGACACACTCACCTATAGGTGCATGACTTATTTGATATTCACATTTGACGCCATATTCCAAATCACGCTAGATTAGGCGGGAGGTCGCTATTAGTAAGATCAACAAAAGGGATAACTTAAAGATTAACTGGAAGAGATCCCTTACAGCGCCTTTAGCTAATTTGTCTGTATGTTTACCTGTGTCTTATGTACAATAAAGTATTAAAATACATGTACATAATATACAATGAATGTTGTAAAGTTAGTACCTAATCATTATACATGACGGTAGGTATTGGTTAGGTATTGGAAATTAGTTTAGTCGATGCAACAAAACAAACCTCAACATTACAAAATGCTATCCCTATATCGATAAAGTTTTTAATTTCGTATGGGTAGCAGAATTTCTCCAAAAAAAGGTGAGTCGTGACGAGTTATTTTAGAATCTAACCTTCGATATAGCAAATTTAAGTCATACAACATCATATAGGAGCCCGTAGTTAACGCTTGTATACTCAATCGAAACATCGCCCCTCCTCAAAAATAACCGCATTGTAATAAACTCGAATCGTCCAATAAAACCAGGCCGGCAATAAAACTGAGAAAAAAACAATCCTGACTATTCGTTTTCATTTGCGGGACTCAATCGATCCGATGGAATGCGCGAAGGGCCGCTTTGCGGGCCCTATTGTTTTCTGGGCAGCGGAAGGGTATGGCCGCCAAAAATTGTACAATAACGGTCGTGAACTGGTAACGCCCGGTAACATACGAGAATGAAGGTAACACACGTGAAATTTGTAAAGCTGAGACATATGTACATAAGAGAGATCCTTTTTTTGAACACTAGGTATCATTCGTGAATCGAAAATGATATGGGCATAACTTTAAAAATTATACATTAGGTGAGTTTTGAAGTTAGAATGCCCCGGATTACTTTATTTGTTAAACGAATAGCCTACCTACGTCTACAATCTTGCCTTGGATATTCACTGTAAAAAACCTTAAATAATATGGAGACAAAAATGCCGACTACTTGTTGTTGACATCTGTGGTAAACAAAATGGCGTATTGTTTTCGTAGGTTAGACAAACTGTGGTGGTGTTGCCATGACTCAATAAGGGTTTTTGTGGCCCTGGATTATTGGTAGTTTCATAGTAACATGATACGTGAAGTATCATTCAGGAACAAAAAGTGGGACGCATGATTGAAATTACTTATGATTCACTTTTAATGAATTATTTATTAAAATAATTCAATAGGAAAATAGCAAGTTTAGTGAACAACGGTAGCCATTCCGGACTTATAGAGGGTAGGAATCATTTTTTTTTTTGACTTCGATCTTAGTGAAGTGGGACACTGAATTTTTGTATGAACGCGAAAATAAAGACTTAAAAAAACGCTTTATTAACAGGAAACGTTAATTAACTTTTAAACTAGAATATAAATAAAATTTTCTGCTAATCAGATATACCTTTACAAGTTATTATAAAACAAAAATACGTGAAAGTAATAATTATTTAAGTGTGAGGGACACTGATTTTTACGCGACTGCCGAAGGAGAAGACGCAGAAGGTAATATATGTATAGTATGTCTTATTCTTAGACACACCCTGTAGCCTAAACCGTTTGACGGATTTCCACATATTTATGAGGTGTCGTTGGATATTTGCCAAAAAGCAGTTGGGTTTTTCGAAAAATCTTTTGATTTCACTTGTTTTCAAACGTACAATTATTGGCGGCCATACCCGGTTGTTAATTTAGATTAACGCCCTAAGCCTTGACCGTGTACAAATCTGGCATGTGGGACTATTATTTGAGGAAATTCCTCGTATTGACAAAATTACTGTTGATGTCTCAAAAACGTGACACGAGTCTATATAGCTTATTTAGCTGTTGAAGTGAATTGAGAATTATTCGAATTGTCTTTAGCACACCTCATTGGTAAAGTATTTTGTATGGTTCCGCAGGCAACAAGGAAACTTTATAGTTTTACCATGTCCGTAGCTTAGTGACCCCTCTTACCAGACATTATGGGTTTTTTACCCGACTGGCGAAGAAGAGATTAAAACTATTTTGCGATTACTCATTTTTGACAGGGTCTAGCGTCAAAGAGTTGTTTTGAAAAAGACGGGTCTAAAAGTTTTGAAGTTATCGCGGAAACACTGCAATGCCTTTCCAAAACAAAAGGACGTAATGTGCCGTGAACTTCCTAGTTATATACGATCTTAGGTTATGGAACCTTTCATTACTAACCAGTGGATCAAAGTTATCTGATTAAATAAATATTTAATTATTTATGCCTGGTCAGTCACGTTCTGGGCCCGTTTTAAGCGTATCAAAGCCGCAATCCTTAATGTCAAAAACTATAAATATTGTGGTTAAAGAACTTTATTTATCTCTAAAGAAATTTACATTTCACTTAAAACAAAGAAAATATACATAAAGTATTATTCAGATTCGGCTCGTAGTATTGCAGTAACCAGACGACGATTCGAGCCGAAAAAGCACTGGCTTTGGCGGCTCGGCCTGGCGGGTTTCAAAAGACTGCTTTTGAAGCCCGATGCAAAGGGGTGTCATAATTACAAGGAAACCGTGTAATAACTGACTGTAACCTCGTGTTTTTTTAGCTGGTTGCGTCGAGGAGGTTTCTGAGGAATACCTGCCCCTCTGCTTAGCCTTCGTGGACTACGAGAAAGTCTTCGATTCGATCAAAACCTGGGCTGTACTACTTTCCAGCAGTGCCAAGTGACTACCGCTATATCGAAGTACTGAAATGTTTGTACGACGAGTCCGACCTCAGGACCAGAACTCCAGACGTATTCCGCTGCAGCGGTCAGGCAAAGATATGTTATTTCTCCAAAACTGTTCACCGCTGCAACTGGAGAAGGCATCAACTCAAACGGCGAGCAGGCACACAAGATCACTCATCTTCGGTTTGATAATACATTCTCTCAAATAATTTGTATTTCTGACTGCTTATTCATAACGTATTTAAAATTAGAGGAAAAGCTAACTGTTTTGCGTCAGCTGTTGATTTCGTATGGAGCTTAGCCTACATTCTCTATACAGTGCTTATGGATATTTGATGCCATATAAGTATAATATACATAATATATAATGTATAGTTGCTCTCATTACCTTCATTATGTAATTCATACTATGCGATCAATATAATAGCTCTAATCAATCCCAGATTGAGCGATGCAGGTAATTGCACGCAATACTTGCCAATACCTATCAGGTTTCTTCGGTTTAATTGGATTGAGATTATTGAGCAATAATCTTACTTGGCCGGTGTTCCAGTTAATGATACTAGTAGAAGGGGCCGGACGTCCATATACGCTTTCTTTAATTTCTCATTAATTCTGATTTTAAAAGGCAGATACATTTAATTATTATATCCCTGTGACATTTTGAATGTCTAATCGGGCTTAATCAGAAGTTGTAATATAAATAGGTACACTTTTCGGTAATAAAAACAGTACAGAAGACAGCGACTATAAGAGCAGAGGCAAAAAACAGGCGGTCTTATCGCTAAAAGAAATCTCTTTCAGACAACCTTTGGGTAGCGGAGAGATAAACATCATAACTAACTAGTTGGTGGTGCAATAAAAACTACTAGGATGACAAAAACAATAAGCATAAAAATATATTTGGTTTACCATTGTTTTGTCGACATATATTATATATACATTTGTTTCCCATTTTAATTCATAGAAACATCATCACGCAGAAAATTCATTTCATATGGTACTGAATTGATTTATAGGTATAATCGTTTCATTGATTTTTTTTTCGTAGAATTTTGTATGACAGGCATTGATTTCACGTAATAGCATTTCGGGTTGCGCAGGACCGATCACTTTGGCACTCTTTGGGGGTGGCCTATCGTGGACGTCTTTTGGTTGGTAAGCAGCAAGGATTCAAAATCTTTTGAATCCTTGGTAACTCCGTAAAGTAATTTTGTAAGTAAAACTACACTCCCTAGAATAACAGAAATTTTCATTTTGAGATGAGTGTGTCTGAGTGAATTTCCCCGTGAGGCAAAGGAATTCTGCGTATCTCTCGGGAGGCATTTTTTGGAATAATACGTAGGTACCTTACAGTCATTATTAATCTAAAGCATAACATAGCTACCAACTATGCTTATGAAAAAAAAGGGTCTATCGTTGCTACTTTGCTTCATGAGTGAGAGACAAACCAAGAAGCATAACCTTTACATAAATAACATTAGGTAAATAAAGAAAGAAAGAAAATAATCGATTAGTGCAAAATCTATACCTACATAAATCTACAAAAAAGTGGCGAAAAAGAGGTTTCGTAGTACCCTAATTTCTCTTCCAATTTACGACCAATTTTAGTTTTTCTTTCACTTATTGCTATGTCTCTACGTTTTCTGTTTTTTATTTTGTATTCGTTAAATTACTTTACTGAGCGTTTGTTTATGGCGCCGAACATGAGATCCAGATACATTTCTAGACATTCCTTGGAGTAGACATGTAGTCAAGTGATTTTACTTATTACAAGCTTTTATTTAACTTGCAATGTATGTAACTATGTAACTGTCTGTTCGGGTTTGAGAGCATAAATAACAATTGTCATCAATTTATTGCGCATAAAAGCTTTAAGCATAAATATCAATCGCCATAATAGTTTTGCGCATAACGTTTTCAAGTCATAATAAAATCGGTTCTGGCGCTTCGCCGGCCGCTGCCGCGGCACGCTCGCTACGCTCGCTCGGCTCACGCGCTGTAGAATCGCAGTTCTTCCTAACACTCCTCGTCGTACCTACTGATCTACCTTGGAGAGAAAAGTGTAATTCTGCAAAATTTATATTTGCCCAAATGTCATTTGACGATTTGTTTTTTGCCTAAGCAAATCATTTGCTTTATAATTATTTGTCACTTAATTATTTAATAGTTTTTTTTTTGCGGATCCATCATAATAACAGTCTATTGTCATAATTTATTTTTCAATTCTTATGACTAATAATAAGTAAATGATCTTCAATATAATAGGGAACTTGCATCTTAATATTTTATTACGAAAAACAAAAGTATAATCCAGCATTAAAACAACTGTAGCATTAAAACTTTGTTATGATTTATTTTTCTGATGTTATATGCATTTGAAATCTGCGCGCGCCGGCACCCCCCGAAAACGCTCTATACTAAACGGGCTTATGCTATGACGTCACAGCATAGCCTTTACTATGGAGTAAGTCATTAATTTGCGATTATCTCCACAAAATTTACGTTTAAGTCTATACTTGTCATACAAAATATCATTTCTAATTTAATATTCTATGTAACGGTTACGTTATTTTATCGAAAAAATAAAAAATAATTTTTTGTCATTTTAACGTTAGGTAAAACTAATAAAGTCGTTTTTTTTTCTTTTGTATGATATCTCTACGTATATCCGCATCGATTGAGTGCAATTTATTCGAAATTGAAGTCCCATGCAAGTTCCCCATTACTAAAAATATAACAACAACAACAACAACATGATGATTATATTCAACATAATGGTTTAAAAAAATATGACATAGTACAATTAGGACAATGAAAGTATTATGCGCAGAATCATTTATGACAAAAGACTTTTATGAGCAACAACTTTATGCGTAATGTTGTATGACAATCGAAATTATGAAAATAGTCATTATGCGACAAGATGGACACCCAAAGGTGGCCCTGGGAATTCAGGACTTAACCGACGTAACCACGCCACGTTGAGTTTGGGCTCGTTAGAATCGTCTCAACAAATAGTTGATGACAGTATACAGAAAAGTACAGCTGGCAATAAAAGCTTGTACCAAAAAAAAATTCTTGACAGAAACTTATTCATTTAGGTATCTGTTAGCTGCAGGTAGTCGTATTTTGTACCCTTAAAAATCGGGGAACAATTTATACACTTAATGCAAGTCTGAATCTAATTATAATTACTTAGTTAAAATAAGTCATGTCATTTTAAAAAAAATAGTTTACAACACTCTATCAACACGTTTTTGAATGACAATACAAATGTTTAAATTATCGGAGCCTAGTGAGTCATTGAGTTCATGGCCACGTGATTATCAATGTCTTTAAATATGGAATGATCGAGGAATTCTTTGATTTAAATATCAGTTATTCAATATGCCATGACAGGGACAGGAGGGTGGTTTTCAATGCCCGTTCTGATTGTTACCGACTCGCGATGTCTTCATCAATCATGTCTTTTCAGGACCTTGCTCGTTTATATTTATCGCAACTCTCGTAGCAAAAGAGTACACACGGGTGGTGAAAAATGACACAATCTGGTGATGAAAATGTAATAAATAAATAAATAAAATAAAAACATTTTATTAATCTAAATAATAAAAAAAAATACAGAGAAGTTGCTACTAGTAGCGGCGCCGAATGTGATTGAAAGATACGCTTCACCCGTCACTGTCCTCGTAGCTCAGTGGAAGTGGTTGCACTGTAGCGGCAATACAGGGTTACAGGTTCAAATCTTGTCTAGGGCTACAGTCGAACTGACTGGTGGTTTATTTTTCTACTCTATTCGTTCTCTGTATCATATCGATCTCGTACATACTCCTTTGTCAGTCGGGTGAAACTTGTTTTTATTTGTATGTATGTATTGATATAACAACTTGATTTAATTATGATTTAAATGCAAGTCTCTTGAAATAAAACACTTCGAACGAAACGTATCCCACTACGTTTATTTTTTAAATAAAATATAATCCAAAGTTTCGAGCGCTAGCGAGTAAGCGGGTGGATTTAGAAAAAAACAATCTTTTGTCAACTTACATTGTGGAAGCACCAAAATCAAACTTGGTCTATTTTGTCAGTTGTGAACATTGCATGTAAAGTGAAGAGGAACAGAAATTAAGTCTGTGGTTTTAGTTTAAAGTGTTTAAGACACGTAAGTCATTTGATAGCAATAAATCATGTAAAAATGGCCAACAATCATGGCTCTTGTCAAATTAAATACTGTAACTGGCAACCGTACTGTCTTTTCGAAGATCTCACGGTTCTAATTACACTGATACGATCAAACAGTGTATTTTAATAGCCATACGATAAATAAATAAAATACTGCCGAATCAACACAATCACCAACTCAGCAAACACCATGGCTAATAAACCGTCACTCATTTAAATTTATGTTCAATAATTATTCACTATAGTTTAGTGTTGGTTTTACATGTTCCGGGGGGGCGTCGCTCGTGGTGAAATGCTCGCGACCCCATGGCGCCCCCTTAACGGGAATGCGGGTGACGCCGGTGTGTTTTTAGTGGGTATGCTCCTCCAGTCACCATCAGTCGGATGACGGCGGGAGGAGAGAGTCCAACATAAACCCCAAATAGCCTTCCCCTGGGCCGGGGGTATGCGTAAGGCATTTTCACACCGTCACAAAATAAAAATGGTTTTACATGTTGATTACACCGTTTTGTGAATTTTACATGTAGATTAGGAATCTTTTTGAAACATCAAGCCACATTATAAAGTCAATAATGGACTTGTAGAAAATACGACAATAGATAGATCTCTCAGGGACCGAAGTCCTATGAGAGTTGTTTGGATGTTATATTTATGCAACTGATTTAAGAAACTTCGATGGTGCGATGCAGAACTCGTCAGATTTGACAGGAGTGACGCCACATCAGCCCCCCTTTGAGACGGAGGGGTCAGTGATGTATGAAGAGAGAGTGCAGCTTACCAGTGCTCAGAGCCAGCGTGGCGAGCGAGCGCTCAGAGCCAGGGTGGCGAGCGGAGATAGAGAGAGAGAGAGAGAGTCTGGCTTGCTGAGAAGAGTCGGGTGTCAGTCAGGATATTCAGAGTTGCGCTTATGTCCATTGTCGGGGTCACCAATGTAAAAGATAGGACAATAGAGAGATCTCTCAGGGACCGAAGTCCAATGAGAGTTTTTTGGATGTTATATTTATGCAACTGATTTAAGAAACTTCGATAGTGCGATGCAGAACTCGTCAGATTTGACAGGAGTGACGTCACAGACTTCCTACGTGCAAATAATTCAACGTATAGGTATTTTTTTTTTGGGTTTATTTTCAATACAATCGATGCTTAACCGAGACTTAAAAAATTACCTTATAAAAATAATGTTATAGTCCGATGTAGAGGTTCTCTTTAAAGGTGTTATATTCGACACTCAAAATGAAATTTAATAAACATACCCTTTTATCATAATTTCCTAAGCATTTTACGTCAGATTTTTTCAATAGAATCACATATAAAATGTTGAAGGAAGCAGAAGTATTTTGATTTCTTTTTGGTGCAATATTCCACCTTTTAATGGGGCATATTGCACAAAGGCTTGTAACCTGTAATACAAGCGAAAGTCTTTTTCTAATAAAAGGACCCCTGGTATAAAGCTACAAGCGTCCAGAATTCAAAATCACAAAACATCAAATGTCTTAAGCTGATTTACAATTATTGAATGACAGTAGGTACCTACAAACAAGACGAGGCATTTATACGATTGCTTTACGAATAAATTCTAATCAAAATATTCTCAGAGTTTATTACGGAGGCAATTTTCGTAGAAAATTTCCCATTATGTTTTATTGAAGGGACTAACTAGGTACATACAGTGGATTTGTCCGTGGAATCGTCTGGAAATTACCTTATAGTTGAGAGAAAAGGAATTACCGTACTTATTATAATTGGAAACCGGTCTGAAGGAATTTTTTCAACTTGAGTGTCTGGATGCCTTGCGTCCATTTTGTGAGCGAAATTATATAGTTATTCACGAAATGAGGAGGTGAGGCCATCACTTTTGTATTTAGGTGGCGTTTGTCTTGATGAAGCGGACGATTTCAGTAAAATAAACCATAAACTTGAAGTGATATTCTATAAAATAGAAAACGAATACTGTGATTGGATTTAAAACACGAGAATTTACATAAATCTACGTCCCTAAAGAAAAATAATTCTTAACCTAGGTAGGTATATATTCTAAATTAACTCTAATCCTCGGTTACAACTACTGTTTTTGCTTTATCTGCGTGATGTGTGCAATAAAGAGTAATCGACTTGGCGGGAGCACTGCCGTGCCCTCAGATTGAACGAACAAACTTCTCCGTCTCAGGTTAGGCGAAAATACAGTCGCATTTCTCAACGGATGCTTGTGAATTTTTTTGAGCAGGTTCTATGATGGTATAGTTTTTTTGTCGATCCAATTTAGGGAAATGTGAAAAATAAAAATGTCAGGCTTGCGAGGTCTACAGATCATGGAGCCACAAGTTGTTGTACGGTTACATTAATTATTTAAATATTGAACCATAAAGTTGTGCAACATGTATACGTCAACGCCGTTCTCTCAGAATTCTTTGCACGCTTTTCTCCATCCTGTTCGAGCCATCTGCTCCAGGATACCTCAAATCTATATTTAACTTTGTCTCTCCTCGTCCAGGCCGTGAACTGCGTTCCTCCCGATCTCTTAAACTCTCCGTGCTTCCTCGCCATAGTGGTTTTTACACATCTCCCTTCGCTGTTCAAGCTTGTCTCTGGAATGAGCTCCCTCTGATAGAATACAAGCCGCAAGTAAGTTGGTTTTCAAACATATGCTCTATAAGCACCTGCTAGAAAAAGTTTAGCGGAATGTAATCGTTAGGTAGGTACCCCCAGCACTTATGCAATAGTATAGGTACGCATACATATTTAAATATATATACATTATGTATGTATACAGTACGTATTTATATCTCAGAGCATAGAATACTAGAGAGAGGACAAGCCGCCGGCGGCCGTGTCGCAGCTGTATGCTCTATGGGCATACACTGCCATACTGTGCACGCGTGCTGATCGCAGAGAATATTACGTTTTTTCCCAAAATGCCTGATATGATGCGCGTTTATTGTCAAATAAGCGTGTAGGTATACAAGAGTGTGTGTTTTAGATGTGTGCGTGCTTTGTCTTGTCAATTACTTGGGCGTTGTGTGGGTTAATGTACTTGCGACAGGCTCACCCTATACAAATCGGCCGCCATGTCCGATCTCCTTATATTCATACATCTGTGATTTATATGTATTTTTGTTCGTGTATTTGTTTAGTTTATCAACTAATTTATTTTAGTTTATTATTCAGCGATCTAATAGATGATAATGCTCTTCCTGTTTTTTCTCACTGCACCCACTTAAGCAAGTTTCGGTTTTGTCCTATGGTTGACTGGTAGAGAATGCCTTGTGGCATTTAGTCCGCTCTTTGTACTTTTTTTATTTGTGCAATAAAATTTAAATAAATAATTAAATAAACATGTCCACTGTCAAGTATCAGCTGGACTGTTTGTCAGAAGACAGAACACGATCGCGTAAAAATTTCACGTCTTAATTTTCCTTTTTTACCTCAGCCAACTCAAACATAATGTAATTACGTTAACTAAAAATGATGGTATTTTACTTAATCTAAAATCCCATTAAAATTTGAATAAAACTTCACAAGTTTAGAGAAATTTAGAATTTAGATTTATCGACATTTGTCGGTGAGTGATATATGTACATCTCGTTTTCGTTTGTATGATATAAACGCAGAGGCATGTAGTATGCGATTGGGAAGTAAAAAAGATGGCCCAAATTGAGACTCTTTGTATTTACAATGTTTACCCACAACTCGAAGCGAAGTATCTCCGTATTCTGATAATGCGTAGTTCATACGAATTGAGCAGTCAAAATATCGGTGAGTCGAGGCAGGTTGTGACTACTAAAGCTGGGGACTCGATTTTATTCCGATCAAATCAACCAGAATAATTGACTCGACTGTGATGGAAATTGAATGAAAATATCCGGCACCTTTAGCTTGAACAAAATGTGTAACTTGATATCCATGGAATTTGTCATCACCAATATTCTGAAGTATTGATTTGAGACATTCCTCACGGCTTTGCGTTTTTCGTGTAATGTAAACGGGTATTAAATTCTTGAGAAGATAAAATATTATGATGAGTACTCGGAAAGCCTTGTGTCATATTTATATTGTGTTGTATAACTTGTGTTTATTGGTTTTATTTGTGCGTGCCTAATAACTAGATCCCATAAAAAAACATTCCATGTAAAAAATAGGCCAAGTCTCGAAACTCTTTCACAGTACAAAGTGATGAGATATTTCGTAGAGCCAAGTCAGGCATTCTTATTAATCTTTATTTGCTTGCTAAATATAATTCTGCAACTTGGGAATCACACAACTTTACTGCATTTACCTACAAATTTTTGCATAGGTACCTAAAACTATGTAAGCGTGATTGCCAAGTCACAAAATTTTATTTAGCAACCAAATAAAGATTAGTTTCGAGACTTGGCCTATTTTTTACATGGAATGTTTTTTATGAGATCTCATTTCTTTTTGTAGACTTTGTATGTGAATGTTATTTTACCAACCGCAAATAACGTTTGTATAGTTTTGCAGGAAGGGACTGCAAAAGTAACTTTGTAATCGCATTTATTTGTATAGGATTACAAACTTACTTATGCAGTTTGTATATCTCTGAAACGTGACTGAAATTGCAATATTTTTAGGTTTTTTATGAGTTATTAGGCTAAAACTAATTACGTTTGAAATGTGGAGCTTGTGGGTCTGCTAGAAGTACCTTAGAATTAGCGTGATCATTATCAGTGAGTATGTCAGTGACAAAACTAACGAAATTTGACGGACAATATTTCTTAAAGTAAAAGTTCAAATAAAATGTAATTGATATTATATGTTCGCCACATTATGCCCTACATGTTCCTGAAAATTCACAGTTCTAGCTTTAGCCAGCACAAAATTACAGGATCTTGAAAATGGCCTAAATGGCTCCGAGAAAAGGATGGTACGGCCGTGCCTCTTTGTAATGCTCGACTTGGCGGGGGCACTACCGTGCCCCCAGATAATAAATAAGGTAAACGTCATAGTATTCGACGTTGCACTAGTGTATGGCATGGATATGGGCACTGTATGTCAAAGCAACGTACCGGAAGGCGCGGCGTTGGTAGGCCTCCCACAAGGTGGACTGATGACCTGGTAAAGGTCGCGGGAGTCCGCTGGATGCGGGTGGCGCAGGACCGGTCACTTTGGAACTCGTTGGGGGAGGCCTGTGTCCAGCAGTGGACGTCTTTCGGCTGATATGATGATGATAATGGTGTCAAAACAACGTGGGTTAAATTCGAACTAAGAGGATTTTTCATAAAGTGTCACTTTGACATAAAGTGCCCATGCCGGGTGCCCGTCTAGTCGCATAACAACTATTGTCATAACACTTTACGCATAAAGTTGATGCTCAATTTTTTTTGCCATAAATTGTACTATGGCATAATGTTCCCTGTCATAATTATACGGAGTCATATTTGTTTAAACTAAAAATAAAATAAAATAAAATAAAATGCATTTACTTCGGACAACTTAAAAAGATCCATAGGTTTAGTTTAACCATAATGTAGAATGTCATACATTTATTTAGTCATAATATTGATCATTATAATTATTTTTATTATACTTTCTGAAAATAAAGTTCAAGTTTTCACGTAGGCAGTAGGGAACAGGGACTTAGTGGACCGACTCGGATTGCGGATAGGTAAGAAGACTCGCTCCCGCTTTCGTCTTCGAGGATATTTTTTTTATAAAAGAGCGAAATACCTTGTTACTAAAACTTCTTTGTAAACTTTTATAATGACCGCCCTTTGCTAACTCCGACCTACCAATTTATCATAAACATATACGTAGAGAAATTGTATGCCATACGATAAATAAATAAATGGCCATTATAAAATATGCTTCAATTATTTTATGCGCATAAAATTTATGCGCATTACACAATATGTTCTTAAACATTATGTATGATTAAAAACGTTATGCGGAATAAATGTATGACTATTTACAGTTATGCGTAATTCTGAGTATGACGAATCCACGTATGCCTATCAAAAATATGACTTTAAACTTTATGTAACCCGACCCCTATCTGCCCATGGCACATACACTAGTGTAAGACATCGGTTACACGCTAATTCTGGCGTCAGTTCAGTCCATTAGTATTATGATTATGAGAGAAATATTTAAAAATATTTATTCGGCAAAAACATAATACACTAGGATACAAAGTCATTGGGTCCCGAGCTAGGACTCCCTGTGTTACGGGACCCAGTAGAACAGCAAGCATACGATATTAAATAACAGACAAGTATATAATTGATGTTTTGCAAATTACAAAGCTACAATAATTTTAGTTCTGGCAGTGTAATGTGTGAGCGTGAGTGTGTGTGAGAATCTGAGAGTGCGTGTGTGATCATGAGTATTTTGAAGTGAAGGTATAAATAAGTAAATAAATAAATAAACAATTGAATACTGATGAGATTAATAATATAACATTTAAATTGTTTTTGTTAACAGAGAACAGTTAAGAGCAGTTCAGTCTCACTGTAGTCGTGTTGCAACAGCTATTTGGTTAGAGTGCTTCTACTAGGGGGGCGACGGGCTGTATTCAATTTGCAGAAGGTCTTTAGGACAAGAGGGGAGATAAATTTGCTGAAACGCTGGGCAAATCTGGATTCGGAGAGAATGATACTGTAACTGACGCCAAAATTAGCGTGTAACCGACATATAACGACGAAGGTATGTACAATGACGTTTACCTTACCAAATATAACTCGGGCAAATGCTGTGTCCACACTGAGATTATAAAGTTACTCATCAATTAGAATAGTCCCTAATTTCTTAAATAACTACAATGCAAGCCAGTAAAGAAGATTCATATAGGTAACTCACCCAATGTCCACGTCATTGAGCGAGTCATTTGCGTTCGTTGCTCAAACGCAAACATCGTTCATTCGTGTCTCCCTCTCACATTGCAAGTGCGATAGAGATAAAGATATGCAAACGAAGTTAGTCGATAAGGGCTCTGGCCAAGAATAATGTTTGGCATTGCAAGTAATGGAGAATTGCTGGCGGAGTCGCGAAAGTGTGCGCAAGCGTTCCCGTGGCTCAGCCATAAACAGCGCGTAGAACACCGTGGGGTAGACAGTATCCCGGGCAGTTCCCAAAAGTCCTTCATATCCGTCTTGGCTCCCCAGGCGGACGGGATGCGTATAGCGCGGACTATTTTCTAGACCGGATCTTATCTTAAGACCAACAAAGCAATTTGTGTAGCCCCTATAGCCACGTGCCACAATAGCTTGGAAATGAAAAGGCCGTGGTTAATAAATACAATACTCAAATAGTGACTCTATCGTTAAAGTAGTCTATTGTATGTATGTATTGTACAAAAATGGTTAACATTTTGCTAAGTAGTATTTTTTAATGTGGAATGTTTTCCTTTCCTTTGACATAAAGCCGTCTTTTGGTTGAAACAGTGTTTATGTTTACTTACTTATATTTAGACAGTTTTACAGTACGTACGTACGGCGCGAGCGGCGCGCGCGTGTGTCATTTTACAGTACCTATTACGTTTATTTTACAGCATCAATTACAAAGCGATTGTATTTCATTGTTAAGTGTTACCGACACTTAACAATAAAAGACAATCGCTTTGTTTACGAGGCACAAAGAAGCCGCGTTTTATACGTATTTGTCCACGAAAAAAAGGTAACGGAGAATGAATAACTTACCTAAGTGCGGCTTTGTCGCATGCGTCGGGCGTGTCGACGGCGGGCAAGTGCTCAGTGTCCAAGCTAATTTGGTCTAGCTGTTCGTCAGTGGGGGTGGGGCAGCTTTCGCTCTTGTGGCGGCTCGACGACCGCCTCACTATCGTGAGGCCCCCTTGTTCTGTTGACAAAAGAAGGCTGATTTTAATTGACTGCAACTGTTTGTTCATTTATTTTTAACCGAAGCCAAAAAGGAGAAGGTCTCAACTCGTCTGTATAATTTTTTTTATGTGTGTATGTTACGCGATATCTCGGTAATTTCAAATTCAAATATTTATTCTTGACACACAATTTACACATACAAAATTTATGAACCGATTTGAAATTTTTTTTCTTTGTTTGAAAGCATATACTTCCAGATTGGTCCCGTTGTCACTAAAATTCAGTTCTGATGAATGGATTCTGGAGAAATCGTGGGATCTCTTCAAATTTTATAGGCAAACTTGAAGCAATTTGGCTACTGATTTGAAGTCGGTTAAAACATTGTTTTGAAAGTAGGTACAATTATTTAGTTGCCAGTTTGCCGGCAGTCATGTAAGTATGTAAGTTTTATAGATTGTGCGAGATGACGAGTGCTCCTTTTAACTTTTGACCGCTAATAAATACTGATATAGGTATCGGCAGGAGACGTGAGGTGAATGATTACACACACAGCTACATAGAGTACTAATTGGAAAAAAGTTAGTGAATGAACGAATGAGTGAACGAATTTATTTTAGTGCAAGATAATTTTCGAAAATTGGGTAAAACTAACAGCGGGAAAATAAAAAATATTCTTTAGTAAACTATTTACTCGATAGGTTTATATTCATCTGATTCATTTAGATTTATTACAAAATTATGATAGTCGGATAAAATATAACAGTATAATCTGTTTTATTTAATTTAAACCAGGTTTACCCCTGAAATACTTTTAGTCAGTCTTGTTGAAAACTTGCTGTCGGTACGAAAAAAGATCACTAATTTCAAAATCCCTCTGTCATTACAAAACCATGCTGAGTCATCATCATCATCATCATATCAGCCGAAAGACGTCCACTGCTGGACATAAACCTCCCCCAAAGAGTGCCACAATGGCCGGGTCCCCCCCCCCCCCCCCCCCCCCCGGTTATGCGACTAGACGGGCACCCGGCATGGGCACTTTATGTCAAAGTGACACTTTATGAAAAATCCTCTTAGTTCGAATTTAACCCACGTTGTTTTGACACCATCATCATCATCATATCAGCCGAAAGACGTCCACTGCTGGACATAGGCCTCCCCCAACGAGTTCCAAAGTGACCGGTCCTGCGCCACCCGCATCCAGCGGACTCCCGCGACCTTTACCAGGTCATCAGTCCACCTTGTGGGGGGCCTACCCACGCCGCGCCTTCCGGTAGGCATGCTGAGTGTGTGACCTCAACTCCGGTGCTGATATTTATACGTCAAAACTGTTTACAGTATAACGTACCGTCAACTGGGGTTTCTTTTAAATAGGTTTTTCTCCGAAATCATTGTTTTTACTTGTGGGTGAACTGTGGCAGTGAATATATTAGTTATCTATCTTGCTGTATACTCGATTGAATCTTTTTAATTTCAAATAGTTTTGCTTTTATACTACATTCTAAATGATCAAAGTAGCCCCATTTTTTCCTAAAGTAACCCCGTCTACCGGTACAGATCTTCGTGGAACATTCAATGTACGTCCCATCATGCATTACGGTCCCAGTCATTTTTGATAACCGTGGTTGTGAATACATTTCGCATCGGTTGCAATTTCTCTTAACTTGTATTTAAATATTTGTAGTTGCATTCCTGAATACAAATTTCTATGCAAGTGCAAAAAGTGACCCTTTTTCTGCAGTTGACTGAACATTACAAAGCATTTGAGTAACTGTGAAAAGTTTGCTAAAGCCTTTATTTGTTTATGTGTAGTACATACTAGGTACTTACAGTCAGCATCAAAAGTAGGTACAGTCGCCATCACATACATCGGAGCAAACAAGCACGTCACAAACATCGGAACACACCTCTATTTTCAAGGCATTAGGGTGCATGTGCCGATATTTTTGAACACCTATAATGTACCTATGTATGTGATGGCGACTGTACAGTCGCCATCACATACATCGGAGCAAACAAGCACGTCACAAACATCGGAACACACTTCTATTTTCGAGGCATTAGGGTGCATGTGCCGATATTTTTGAACACCTATAGTGTACCTATGTATGTGATGGCGACTGTACGCACACGAAGACGTCAACAGTCTTTATTAAAAGGGAATAAGAACTTTTGACGTCTTCGATTGCGTAGCTACATTTGATGTTGACTGTACTGTGAATAGTGTTATTTAAGAGATTATTCGTTTTATTGTACGAGTATGCATGGCTGAAAGCTTTTTTAAATGATAAAGGCAAGCAATATGAGCATAAGGTAATAAAAAATAGAGATAACAACTACGTTAACTTCGAAAATACATCAGTATTTACGAATCCATTTTTTTTTATTTAGGTAAACAAACAGCCACTACAAGGGAGTTTTAAATTATTAGCCTTATAAATAAATACAATATGTGTGGCCAACACCGTTCACCACTTATTACTTATTTTATATTACTTCATCATGCGGAGTAAGTGAGGGGTGCAGCCCCTGAAGTGTTGTGAATCCGGGGGTTAAATACTAACAAAATATAAAAAGAGAAAGAAAAATAAAAAAATAAAAACACATGCCCGGTGATATTAAGAGCGATAATTGAGTATGTATGTTAATATGGTTAAACTAAGTACTTAAACAACATCAAAGTGTTTCAGTTAGTTTGTATTGTTTTTGAGTACATCTGTTATTTATTTTTTGTATGAACTAATACTAAAGCCAAATATATCTATGTGATTAAAATGTACATTGTAATTGTGAACGAGCCTGCGCAGAGGAGCGCGCTCACCGGCGTTGGTGCGGCATAATAATTAACAACTTGGAAAAGTTCAAAAACCCCCGACATTTTAATTTCAAAGTCGACGTCTATAGTACCTACCCATAACACAAGCCTTATTGAGCTCACTACAGGGCTAGTTCGATTTGTGTAAGATTGTCCTCTAATATTGATTAAGTAATTGATTTGTGTAAGATTGTCCTCTAATATTGATTAAGTAATTGATTTGTGTAGGATTGTCCCCTAATATTGATTAAGTAATTGATTTGTGTAAGATTGTCCCCTAATATTGATTAAGTAATTGATTTATTTATTATTATTTAAAGTTCAATATTACAAAACCAGCTGAACCGATTTTGTTGAAAAGTAGCCGAACCATTTCGATCACATCAGCTTTCGAACAAAAATAACCGCATCAAAATCGGTCTATTATTTTAGAAGCTACGATGCCACAGACAGACAGACACACATATACATAGACGCACAGATACTTATAGACACGTCAAACTTATAACACCCCTCTTTCTGCGTGGAGGGTTAAAAAGGTACAGTCGCCATCACATACATAGGTACACTATAAGTGTTCAAAAATATCGGCACATGCACCCTAATGCCTTGAAAATAGAGGTGTGTTCCGATGTTTGTGACGTGCTTGTTTGCTCCGATGTATGTGATGGCGACTGTACCACACAAAACGTAGATAGGTAAGAAGTGTAAAATTACATAATAAAATAAGTTTAGAGTAATAAAGCTATGTACAGTTAACGTCGAACAAATATTAAAACTTTAGTACGAGTAAGTGCCTTATTCCATTGTAAGACATGTCATATCTTGACGTCAACTGTAATAATCTATATTAATAAAAGAAAGTTGTGTTAGTTCCTTTGCTTATAACTCGAGAACGGCTGGAACGATTTTGATGATTGTTGATTTGTTGGATTTTTCTTCGCCCCGAATAGCAGAATAACTATAAAAAAAAATTAAAAAATTAAGATTTTTTTTTTATGAATTTTGTACGGCGGAACGAAGTTCGCGGGTTCAGCTAGTATTTAATAAAGTAAATAGGAACGAAATGTACATTATTCCCTGAAAATACAAAGCTGTGTCGACGGTAATAGTATTTTTCACAATCGTGTTATAATAGAGAGCTTTTTAGTCGAGTACCGTGTTTAGGCCACGAAGCTTGCTGAGTGGCCTAAGTAAGGTACGAGATTAAAAAGCTTGATTATAACACTATTGTGAACAATACTTTTTGTACGAGTTCATTAAAATTAATTTTCTACGAGTCAACTGAACTAATTAAACAAACTCGATACTGTTGAAACGAAGTGCAGCTCATCGCTCGTACGCTTGTTGATATCTTAAAAGACATCACCCTGGATGGGACAACATACCAACAAAAATTTTTAAAAAAGTTTGTCCTCTTGTGGCACCTGTAATTAGTCACTTGGCTAACCTATGTTTTAGTAAGGGTGTCTTCCCAGAACCATTAAAACAATCCATTGTTACCCCTGTATATAAGAGTGGGGAGAGAGACGATGTAAACAACTACAGACCCATCTCAGTATTACCTGCCATCTCAAAGGTTATGGAAAAGCTCATCAATTGTCGACTTGTCTCCTATTTAAATAAATTCCACATCCTCTCTGATCGGCAGTTCGGCTTCAGGCAGTCCAGATCAACAGAAGATGCAATACTGACTTTAACTAATCAAATCACTGAAAAAGTTGACTCTGGTAAAAAATGCGTAGCTGTACTCTTGGACCTTAAAAAGGCCTTTGACACCGTCTCTCTCTCCATACTTATAAGCAAAATGGATCGTATTGGAATTAGGGGAACCCCTTTGAGTTTGCTAAGTGACTACTTACACAAACGAACACAGAAAGTAAAAATCGAAGAGCATATAAGTAATTTAACTGAAATCTCTTATGGTGTCCCCCAGGGGAGTGTCCTAGGCCCCACGTTGTTCCTTATTTATATCAACGACTTGACGAACCTTAAAATTAAAAATGGAACCATACAATCGTATGCAGACGACACTGTCGTACTGTTTGAGGGAGAGTCTTGGGAGTCGGTGTACCGAAGGGCAGAGGATGGTCTTCGCTCTATATCCTCCTGGTTAAAAGATAACCTACTTAGCCTTAACATCAGTAAAACGAATTATATATGCTTCTCTAAATATGATCGTACCCAACCACATGGAAACCTAAAACTAAAAATACATAACTGTAATGGAAGTATTGACAACTCTTGTAACTGTATGGAAATAGAAAAAGTATACACTTCTAAATACCTAGGCGTTATCATTGATCAAAGACTTTCATGGCACATGCACATCGAATATGTGAATAATAGGATAAGGAAACTTATCTGGATTTTTAAAATGCTTAGACATATCGCCTCGAAATCTCTTCTGAAACAACTGTATGTAACACTTGCACAATCTGTAATGACTTACTGCATATCCGCTTGGGGTGGTGCTACGAAATCTAAATTCATTGAAGTAGAAAGGGGACAGCGTTGTCTGCTAAAAGTCTTATTTTTTAAGCCACACAGATTCCCCACGGATGAGTTATACTTGATCAGTGACCAGCTGTCCATGAGGAAACTGTATATCCTGCAATCAATAATCAAACTTCACAGGACTCTAAACTTCGACCACACACTACTAACACGTCGACGAAAAAACAACGTTGCCCCCTCTACAATGACCAAGTCTGTGTTTGCAAAAAGACAATACAAAGCGCAATCTGCACACGTGTATAATGTAGTCAATGAGAAGATAAATATTTATGTAATGCAATTGCACAAATGTAAGTTAGTTGTCAGTGAATGGCTGAAAACACTGAATTACAATGAGACTGAGTCACTACTGTCTAGATAAAACTCTTAATGTAAACACACACACACACACACACACACACAAACACACACACACACACACACACACACACACACACACACACACACACTCACACACACACACACACACACACACACACACACACACACACACACACTCTCACACACACACGCACGCACGCACACGAACACACACACAAAACTTTGTAAACTAATATTTAAATTAAGTAAATTATTTCATATATTATATAGCAACTTGTACCGATGGAAGAGCGGGACTACCTGACACAAGTATTTATTTACTTACTAGGTAGCCCCAAAGGACCTTTGTAAAAGAACAAAACTTATGAAATAAAAACATTTTTCATTTTCATTTTCATTTTCATTTCATTTTTCATCAACGAGCGTACGACATCAAAGCGATTCTATTGGTCCAATTCATTACAGTTCAGTAAAGCAGCCACGTGATTGGTCGAATTTATTTTAGTTGTCTGGAGCGTATCGAAAAGTAGTTATTTCGATTGTTTCGACAGTAACATGGACTACAACTATGAAAAGAGTGACGTTGCAGTATTCTCTATGAAATCTTAATACACATATTTTAACCGTCGAGTACAAAAAATAAATTTTGTTACATGTTTTAAAAATTCGTTTTTAATGCTACAACTGCTCTGTTCGTGCAACATGCGAATTGTGAACGAACAATATTTATACAAATACTTGGAAGCAAAGAAATCGAGCCACCCTTGCAATTTTCACATGACTGTTATGATTTATGTAAAAACTATTGACTGCAGGATTTTTTCCACGCCACGCCAGGGGACCGATTTCTGACTTGCGAGCCGCGACTCCTTCACTCCAAAACTATCAAAAATGATGAAATTCTATTTTGAAATAGCGATAGAAAATTTAAAAAGCTGTGGTATTGACCACTCGTATTTAATTCTAAAGCGGGAAGCTACAGCCCATGTTTTCGTCCAATATTCCGCAGTGTCTCAAGACGAGAGTCTTTGACCAGTGTGTGTTGCCAGTGATGACGTATGACACCAAAACGTGGTCGCTTACTACGGGCCTCATAATCATAAGAAGGCTCAAAGTCACCCAAAGGGAGAAGGCTATGCTGGGAGTTTCTCTGCGTGATCGCATCAGAAATGAGGCAATCCGCAGCAGAACCAAGGCTACCTCCGAATCGCTAAAATTAAGTGGCAGTGGGCGGGGGGCACATTGCACGTAGAACCGATGGCCGTTGGGGCGGAAAGGTTCTCGACCACGTACCGGAAGGCACAGCGTGGGTAGTACACAAGGTGGACTGATGACCTGTGGGTCGATCACGTAACTTTTCTTACGCGCGTCTGTAAGGTCTAAATGTCAATTTTATATGGAAAAATGACAGTTAGATTGTGATTTTACTGTCAGACGCGCGTACAATGCGTTACGTGATTGACCTACAGGTTAAGGTCGCGGGAGTCCGCTGGATGCGGGTGGCGCAGAACCGCTCCTTGTAGCACTCTCTGGGGGAGACCTATGTCCAGCAGTGGACGTCTTTCGGCTGATATGATGATGATAATGATGAAAGTAAGTGCCTGTAATTTTAACACTACAATCGTATTTACTTTTATTTAATTATCACAAGACTGCGCATCACGAGCTGTGTCAATAGGGGTGTAGACACTAAATAAAATAATCAATAACGTTGCATTTTCTCGAGAAAGGATTAAAAATGTAGTCAAATGGAAAAATAAAAGCAACGCAAGAGGTTAAATAATCACAAAGTTATAATTATAAGCGTCCAAAGTTTTAAGAAGGGGTATGTTCTGTCCCTTTTCCGCAAAACGCACCTTCATATGAAACGATTGTCATTTACTATGACGCTAGACGATCGTGACGTCACGATCCTGGAGCGCTTTCTCTCTCTAACAGGCAACATTGAAAAGGTTGCGGCTTCGTAATTTTTGGAGATATTCGAATGAGGTTTTCGTTAATATGCATATTTTTTTGCCTTCTTTCTTTTGAAGTAATAATACATTTTGAGTCACACCCCTATTGGAAAAGGACGGATTGTGTAACTCGCCTTTTTGTTATATGACCGTGCTGTACCTACTCTTATCTGAAAAGTGCAATATCTGTATTTTTGGCAATGATGGTAAATCTAGATACCACCCTACCCCTATCCTCAGGTCAGAGGGGTAATCACGTAACATTCCGAACGCGCGTTAGGACAATTTAACTGTCATTTTTCCATATAAAAAGTGACATTTAGATTTACCTGACGCGCGTACAATGCGTTACGTGATCGACCTGCAAGACAGCTTTTATCAATACTCAAACGGGCCTCATTCAGTGGCGCAAAAATGATGGTTTGGGCCAATCTCATCTCAATCAAAGACAAATAAAACGATAAGTACAATGAAGAGTTGCTGGAGGTTGCATTCGCTGAAAACATCGGCGATAACTTGTGTAAGTATACGTTACAGCCATTGCTATCAACATGAACTCAGTTCCGATTGAACCAGCCTGAGATAAGCTAAAAAAACAGCTCGGGGCTAGAAATCACCACGTTATAAACTGAAGACTGCAATCGAATAATTTACCTTAAAAACAAAGTTTTAACCGACTAAAAATCAATCATCCCCTATTTTCCTACCCTTAAGGTTGTTTTTTTTTTCAAATTTATATGGGACCAACTTCGGAGTGTACCCTTTCCAATAAAAAAATAATTATCAAAATCGAACTACTCTGTAAAAAGTTATGGGTGGTCATACATAAACAAGATATATATATACGCGTCGACTTGAGAATCTCTTCCGTTTTTTTCGTCGGTTGAAAAGAGTCGGCCTTCTTGAAGGCTTGCTTTACAAACTCGTTTCTTCGATGAAAAATCGCATTCGTGCTGTTGTCGTTTAGCTTGCGAGTGCAATACACGATATATCATTTGAAAATTGTTTTGAATTTCCCGAGCACGTTATAATAAAATGCTCTTTACTAATTATAACATTTCTATTGGCTCTAAAGTAAGCATATTGAGGTCGGTAGGTTTTTTATTATAAGACCTTAACGAACCGAAAATATTTATTTTTTCTGAAAATAGCATAGCATTAAAAAGGGTTAAATGGTTTTTCAGGTGGTACCAATATGCTTACAGTTTTTCCGGCAAATGCATTAATATGAAACCTGCTACGGTGGTTCGATTTATTTTGTCCCAAGTGTTATTATTTACAATGTTATTAAAACAATATATTTCTGATCGAGGAATTCTTGTCGCATTGAGGCTTAGGCTACTGAGATAAATTTAATAAAAAAAAACAATGGAACTGAAAAGAAAAAACATTTATTTTTATTTAAAGTTCCAAATAATTCTTACTTATCGCAGAGTTTCATGATAATGTGCTAAAGCCATTAATCGCTTATTTACAGCTAGAGTTCGGACTAACTATTTACTAGGTATTTTAGTTTACATTCACATATTTTTTTTACAAAACGAGACTTAATTACATACAATAATAATGAACCATATATATATACATTTTATTTGTCATGAAATGAGAACTGCTATTATCAAATAAAATATCTAAATATATATAATACAAAAGAATCCAAAAAATTAACTAAACGATATTTGTTTCGACAGAAAACCCGCAGATAAAAGAACAAACAGAACTACAGTAAGTGTCAGACATCATTCTTGTACTAGCTTTATTTTTATATTCTACACCATTTATCGACCTACATCTAGCCATCGATGAATTGAATCCCGCCCTGTACCCATTCAGTCCGGCACCCATTCACTCTATAAGCACGACGCTTGCCTTTTTGCGTCCGTTGCAGATACGCCATTCATTTCCTATTGACGTCCTAGTACGGGCAAATCTAAAAATATGTATTTTTTTCCACAAATTTGAACCTTGTTCCACGGACATACGTTCTAAATTATATAAATATTATGATTAGTTGTGTATAAGTTTAGTGTTCTATTGGCGATCTAGTAGGTACGCTTCGCTCAGACGGGAAGCCGTGTGCCTTTTCATTTTCTTTGCTGATTGGCTACGGATATACGAGTATCGGTGAAGTATTTCAATTAAAAAAATGTATGGGATGAAGATTAAAAAATTGAGTAGAAGGTTGATTTAAGGCGACGTGAGTTCCAAAAACTGATTTAAAAAAAATCGTAGCTCTTGTTGGGATTATAAAACGGCTGCCCTAAATTTAATTAGCAATCTTGAGGTTTTTCTCGAGGGAAATCAGCTATTCGAATCCTGAGTTTTTGACTTTCGCTCGATAGAAAAAAATCACGAACATAGGTCTAAAATACACTTAAAAAAATCGTAACAAATTATGCACAACAGCTAAACATATTAAAATTGGCTTTAAAATTGGCAATGTCATGTTTGAGGGAAATCAGCTATTACTTTTTTATTTATTAAAACGCACAAAAAAATTAAATTAAAAACATGATATCCGTGCTTTCAAACGTGCACTTCCATCTCGCTCACGCTTATGCTCAGTGAGAGGGAGAGAAGACCACGAACCTACGTCCCCTTAAGTGGAGCACTGATATGTCAGTGATTAAGCGCTTGTCACGAAAGAACGTAGTGTTTATATTCTCTTTGTCAGACTGCTTCGTGCGATGTTTGCTATATATCGCTGCCCCAATATTATAGGGTTCTATGTTACATTGTCGGGGTTCTTCAATTTAGACCTAGTGTCACTCTGACAATGTTAAAATTTCAACAAAAGAACATGTCAACTGCATAAACTTTATAAAATTTTGCTCAAAAATGCCAATAAATATATAATTATTAATATCGAAAATAATATTTACAAGCAGTGGATGCCGTTTGAAAAAGGATAAAATTTGTTCCTTTGCTTCTACCGGATTTAGCGTGGAAGAATTTTACTTAAACAACCAGAGCTCACAGAAGAGAAGTTTGGAAGTTGTTGCAGATCAAACGGTTTTTCCTGTTTTACGACGATCCTGTATACCTATTTATTCCTATACGAAATACCGCCCTAATATTTTGCATCAGGAGTACCTTTACAACCTGCGTTTCGAATCTCAGTGACTTTGACATACCTACGTCTATATGATGTTTTTGTGTATATTTTTGTAAAAATTGTGTAAATAGTGAATTTATTTAAGTTTTTCTAACCTACGTACGTTTACATGTTTATTTTGATGGTTGAACGTCATGCCTGCCAACAGTCAACCCGCATACGGTTTTGTCGAGTGCCCGCATTGCTCAACAACTAAAGTTTTTAGAGGTCAGCGGGGTCTTAACATTCATATCAGTAGATCACACAAAACCCACTTGAATTCATCCTTTCCTCACCAATCGTCCGCTCAACACTCGCCACCTCCCCAACACAGCTCCTTATCAACTTTATTGAGCTCCTTGAAGAAATCAACTCCTATTCTGAAAAGAATACCCCGGGGGGCGAGACACACCGTTGCCAATAGTTTGATCAAAACCATTGACGACTGCATAGCTGAAAATTCAGAAAACAGCTGGCTACGACTATTGTCATTCTCCTATAACACCTTACATATCACTAAAGCACACCCCGAGGTATCTCTTACTCAGAAATTAAATGATAATTGCTCCCGACCCGCTGCATTACATCAATATTCTTCTTCACTCGCAACCCATCAAAGACCATCATACCCAGTTTTTAAAAAGGTAGAAACGAAGTTTAATGACGGAGATCTGAGAGGAGCTACTCGTTTACTATTTTCAAACGACTCGTGTGCCCCAAACTCAGCCGCGACGTTAGCTGCGCTTTCTAGCAAACATCCTCCAGCTCCACCATCTTCACAGCTACCTACCCCTCCTAATCCAACTTTGCCTTGTCTTCATGCTTCAGAAGATGGAGTTTTTGCCGCAGTCATGTCGTTCAAGAACGGCTCAGCTGGTGGTCTTGACGGTATCTCACCACAACATCTAAAGGATCTCCTGACACTTCCTGGTGGTCGTAATAGTGCTCTTCTAACAAGCCTAACCAATCTCATAAACCTCATGCTAGCTGGAAAAGTGAACCCACTAGTCACTGATAGCTTATATGGTGCCAATCTGTGTGCTCTTTTAAAAAAAGCGGACCGTACTTTAGCCAAGAGACTTCCGTACTTCTTAAATACTTTACCCGAAGACATCCGACATGAACCAAATAAACATAAACTTAAAAAAAGCGGCCAAGTGCGAGTCGGACTGGCACATGAAGGGTTCCGTAAAATAAATTGCGGTTTACGATTTATGACGTATTAAAAAAAAACTACTAATTAGATCTCGTTCAAACCAATTTTCGGTGGAAGTTTACACGGTAATGTACATCATATATTTTTTTTAGTTTTATCATTCTCTTATTTTAGAAGTTACAGGGGGGGGACACACATTTTACCACTTTGGAAGTGTCTCTCGCGCAAACTATTCAGTTTAGAAAAAAATGATGTTAGAAACTTCAATATCATTTTTGAAGACCTATCTATAGATACCTCACACGTATGGGCTTGATGAAAAACATTTTTTTGAGTTTCAGTTCTGAGTATGGGGGACCCCTAAAACTTAATTTATTTTTTTATTTTTGTGTAAAAATCTTAATGCGGTTCACAGATTACATCTACTTACCAAGTTTCAACAGTATAGCTCTTATAGTTTCGGAAAAAAGTGGCTGTGACATACGGACGGACAGACAGACAGACAGACGGACGGACATGACGAATCTATAAGGGTTCCGTTTTTTGCCATTTGGCTACGGAACCCTAAAAAGATGGTGGCATTCGCCCCATTGCAGTTGGGTCAACTTTTAGGAGAATCGCTTCCAAAATCTGTTGCAGGCATATTCTCCCGCTGCTGCAGCCTAAGTTTCAACCGGTTCAGCTAGGCTTCGGTTGTTCACAGCCACCCCGTGAAGCGGCAATACATGCCTGTCGCACTTTTCTTAAAAAAACCCTCTTCCAAAGTCCTCCTAAAACTTGACGTTAAGAACGCTTTTAATTCCATCAGCCGACACACTATGTTATCCGAAATTCAAAAAGTAGTCCCTGATATATATCACTATATTTGGCAGTGTTATGGTACTTCCATATCCAATCTTATTTTTGAAAATAACACTTTGCTCTCTTCTGTAGGATGTCAGCAAGTTGACCCTCTTGGTCAGGCCATTTTTAGCTTAGCGGTACATCCAATCATTTCAGATTTATCCTCAAAATTTAATGTTTGGTATCTTCATGATGGTTCTCTTGGAGGAGATGCGGATTCTGTCTTGAACGACCTTAGTTTAATCAAATCTAAATTTGATTCGATCGGACTGCAGTTGAATTATGACAAATGCGAGGTTTTTCTAGATGGTAACTTCAACTCATCATCGGTAAAGCAAGCATTTGAGTCTGCAAGCCCAGGTATCAAGTTTTTAACCAAAGAAACGCTCCAACTTCTTGGTGTCCCCATTTTTGACGAAGGAATACCTAGTTTTGTAGAGAATAAAATAAGGAAGTTTGAAGAATCCGCAGACCGCCTATTAGAAATTCATGCTCACATGGCTGTTTTCATACTACGTTTCTGCCTCTTTGTACCCAAGTTCACGTATGCCATAAGATGCTGCCCGTTTTGGAAATTTAAAATAGTGTGTGAAAACATTGACAACATGATCCACTCTCATTTAGAAAAAAATCATAAACATAAAAGTCGACGATCGTCAATTTTTACAGGCTACATTGCCTGTAAGGTTCGGTGGTCTCGGCGTTAGGCAAATCTCAGGTGTCGGTCTTCCAGCGTTTTTCTCCTCGGCACATGGCTCGCAAACTCTTATCGGTAAAATATTATCTCCATTACTATCCGATTTTGAGGTGGCCTGGATGTCCGAGGCCAAGGACGCTTGGAGGCTGGCCTGCCCGGGAACAGACTTTCCCTCAAATTTAGAGAGCCAAAAACTGTGGGATTTGCCGATCAGTTTAAGAGTACACACCCACCTTACCGACACCTGTCCTACCCCGAGAGACAAGGCCAGGCTATTAGCGGTTTCTGCGCGTGAATCCGGATACTGGCTTCACGCACTCCCTTCAGTTAATTTCGGGACGTTACTAGACGATAATTCTTTCAGGGTGGCTGTTGGCCTTCGTCTAGGCCTGGACATCGTCGTACCACACCAATGTCGCTGCGGATCACAGGTAGATCGTTTAGGTCACCACGGCCTGAGCTGCCCCAAAAGCGCCGGTAGACTCTCCCGCCACGCTTGTCTTAACGACATCATACGTCGGGCTCTTGTCAGCGTCCACGTGCCTGCGGTACTCGAACCAAATGGCCTCGCACGGGACGACGGCAAGATACCCGACGGTATGACGTTGGTACCATGGCAGCTGGGGCGGCCCTTAGTGTGGGACTCCACCTGTGTGGACACTTTGGCAATGTCACATGTTGCAACAACGTGTCATAAACCAGGTGGGGCGGCCGCAAACGCGCAGACGGCTAAGCGTCGAAAATATTTATGTTTAGGCGATAATTATATTTTCGTCCCGTTTGCGGTCGAGACGCTAGGCCCTTGGGGACCAGAGGCTCACTAATTGTTTAGCCTAGTAAAAAAAAAGCTCATCCGTATTTCCTGTGATCCCAGAGCTGGCGCGTTTCACGGTCAAAGACTTAGCATTGCTGTGCAGCGTGGAAACGCCGCCAGCATCTTGGGGTATTTTCCACCAATGCGCGACCTTGTGGACGCGGGTGTCTAGTACCTACTTTTATTTTTATGATTTTATTTTTTTAGTTTAATTGATTTACTTATTTTTGTGTATAGGTTAAGTTAGTTTTAGTCATTTTAGTTCATAGTTTGCCTGATTTATGAGCATATTTGTCTGATTTTGAAATATATTCTCCACTAAAACTAAAAATTTCAAGTTGATAAAGATGCAACATAGAACCCTATGATATTGGGGCAGCGATATGGAGATTATGGACCAGCGTGGGGACTACTGCCCGTTACCTCTCATTCATGAGAGGAGGTCTGTGCCCAGCAGTGGGATGGATATAGGCTAATGATGATGACGATGGAGATTATGCTGCTACGGACTACGGCGTAGCGCTACGAGCGTAGCGTATCAGGAAATTATTTAGTTAAAATTGTCTATAGTAATAAATTATACGAAGACCAAATTCACGATCGGTGAAATTATTTCATCAGAATAAAGCTAGTATTTAACGCAACTGACCAAAGAGATTCTTGAAAGAAAATTAATTTAATTAGGTACATTATATTCATTTTCTTTCAAGATTACTCTTCACACATAATCACTCGGTGTTAGATTGTTTTTAAATATGTGCCATTACGAAAATGTACAATTAATATGATAATAAGTATGGCCTCCTCAAATATGCGCAAACCCTGTTTTGCTAATTATGTATTCAGTACATATAAGTACTTGAAGTCTAGGCTAGCATCAATATATTTTATCCTATCCAAGCTAACGCTAAAGTTACTAAAAGCAGGGCCCTTTTAGACCTTATTAAAATTATAATCTCTGCCAGTCAAAGCCTTTCAGGTCGACGGTTAAAATTTACCTTGGTCCTTCAGCAGATTAAGTGTTGATTGTTCATTTTGGAGATTGAAGTATGTCGGCAAAATAATAGTCGGGAAAATACATCGCACAGAATCGTGACTTTCGGACATTTTAAAATTCGAATCTGGTTGTGAAGGTTTTTGAGCTGTGTAACGTAACTTAATACCTATGCAAAAAAATCAAAATACTAGTAGATAACCCATTCAAGTCCGCGCAATGCTACTGTGCTACACCATTGCGCAAAGCAGCATTATTCCATTTTATGGCGGAAATGTGAGTTGAATGTGAGTCATTAAATGGGTTAAATAAGTAATAACATGAAAATGTGCAATCTCTCGTTATTATCATATATACGCAGGGAAATAAGACGGTTAACCCGTAGTAAGTACGTTGCTAAATCGGAAGCTAAAAGGGAAAAAAGGGGCACACATTTTTAATGCATTTAGTTACAGTAACAAGAAATATAAACATGCCAACAAACAATAGAGAAAATGCCGCGAAATATCAGCTGTAATGAAGACAACATTGATAATTTAAAAAATGACCATGCTACGTGGAAGCGTAGTCAAATCAAAACCTGTATTCTTACTACACACATTACATGCGTATTTCATAAAATATATTTATAGCGGTTACACACTGCGAATTTTTGCAGCGATACAAATCCGATAGAGTACCGATGTAGTGTGATAATTGGCTAGTGTCGCGATACAGTCGCATTTTAATCAAACTCGCGTATTTATATCGCTGCTATAAGTCGCGGCTGTGTAACCGTCCTAAGGATAACTGGTTTTTGCAACTTGATTATGTGTAAGTCGGATGCACTAATCAACAGATAAAGTATGTTTTGAGTAGTAATGATATATTGTTCGTAAAATGCAGGCTTTGATGTTTAGATTTTGATGGGATTTTAGAAAGTAAATCATTTCATTACGAATTAATTAAGTCGTGTAAATTGTAATACAGCCTTTATGTCTTATTTACTTTTAATACAAGTTACTTAACAAGAATAGTAAAAATTTCACTTTAAATTAAATCTTCATTTTTGTGTCAGTAATACTGAAAATATACCTGCTATTTTTGATCCCATCAAAATCCGCTAACATAGACGATAAAACCTATATAACATTAAGAGATATGAAACTGAAAATACAAAAAAAAAAGTTTGTAATCAACTTGCAAATGTAAAAGTGCCAGATTGGGGGGAAAATGCTCAAACACAACGTGCACGAATTCTAAAGGTGGTTATCATGATTGTAAATGACCAGTATACTAATTATGTGAACGCGTAAGGTTAAGGAATGGTATAGGCTGTCGTAAGAACTCGAAAATATCAATAATATCAACAATATCATGTGTGTCGGTTACCTTCATTTCTCAGTCTAAGAATGCGTTTCCACTGAGGCGGAGCGGAGCAGAGACATAATATACAGAATTGACCAATAAAATTAAGTCGTTAAATCGAAGCGGAGACGAGATGCGGATTTTAATTAATTTGATTGGTTAATTCTGTAAGGTATGTACGTCTCTATCAGCCTAATCACGGCTAGATAATATTCAGGTTACCTATTAAGCAGACCTTTCATAGTAACTGTAAATACTGTTCTGTGAAAAGGGGTTTCTTCGAAATTTAAATAATATTTGAAATATTATAAATAATATAAATTGCAGCAACAGTATTTCTTTCTAATACTCGTTAGCTTTACGTTGAAAGTTTACTCGTGATTTCAGATGTCTGTTATTCGATTTTCGTGTACAATATTGCTGTTTCGTGTAAAATTGTGTTTATTTAATGTAATGTCAATTTCTAAGAGAAACATGCGACTGGAAATTAATTTCCAAATTACTTTAGCAAAGCCAAATGTCATGAATATACTCTGGCTCCAAATTCTGACCGTGGTTTGAAATGTTAAGATAGATATTTGTGAATCGTCTTAGCGCATGTATTCTCTTGGATAAACTCAAATCATTTAATGTAAAATGGAGACCTCATAGTGCAGTAAACAAAGAATATACACGAAATTTTGTAAAAAACACGCAACGGTTAAATTTAATTAGTACACTATTGCACCTCGTTTGGACGTAATGTGGCCGAACAAGGAAACATTATCTTTGAAATTGACGGTACAGGCAGCATCATATGGCTAGCCACAGTAACCGAATATTTAAATAAAATAAAAAATATAAAAAAAGATTTACTGTCGCAAAAAAAACCCAAAAAACACATAATTACAAAATCGAACACTGATGTAGACAGGAGATGCATTTCGGTCCTTATTACTGTAAGAGTAAGGATGTGTTACGATATACATATTTGGCTACTTTGGCGGCTACTAAATATGATGCTGACTGTACCCAATCAAAGCTGATTTATATTTTTGGTTATTTATGCTCAAATTTAATACTGCAACAATAATGTCATGATAACCACCTATTCCTATAAAACCGTGCTTACTAGGGGTGCCGTTGCGCGGTGCGGGGGGCGGCGGGGGGCGCGGCGCCTCCTCCCGGGGTGCGCCCGCGCCGCCCGGCGGACTCGCCACTGCAACACCAACCATATGGACATTAACATAAGGTACATTGTAGACTGCACTGGATACAGGTAATGGGTATAAAGGAAATATTTTTCAGCCGGTTAGGTACTTGTAGCCCTTTCTTCTACTAAATAAGTTAAAATATCGCGGACAGCCTCCAAGTGATCGCATAAGTGTTCCGTTGGACTAATTTTGGTACGGAACACATGAATGAATTGTTGGATTAATGATGTTTGAATTGTTGGATAAATGTAGTTGCTCTGGTTTTGATATAGTTAGTTGACACGTTACCAAATATATACGTGTTACAATGCTACCTACGTAATACAAATATGAATGGAACTAAAAAATAAATATTTTATGTATTTTTCTGGCCAGGAATGTTTCAGACAACCCATTGGCGAATTTTTTTAATGTACTAAGTTCGATATAAAATACTTAATACCTACATCCAACAGATAAATAGATGGCGGTCATGCCTCTAATCGTATCTATTAGATTAAACTTCGAAACTCCACAAACAAGTTGCAAAATCCCCATCCGAATATAGAGAGTGGGTAAATTGGTGAAAGTTCAATTTCAAACTAATAGAAACTATGTCAGAACTGAACATTGAGATATTTGCTTTCCTAGGTTTTGTGTTTTATGAGATATCGACTTAACACATTCGCTTTCAACAAACGCTACGCTCGACTCGAAGCCGATCCCGTGGGTTTACTCTTGTGTAGCGAAAAGCGTCTACTAGCACAGCGCTCGCTATGCGTGTTCCTGACAGTGATTTTTTTATTACGTTCACTGTCAAGACTCACTACGCGCTACGCTCGTGGCCGATGCAATAGTTTTAATAGAGCGCTCGCTAGTGACGGCTGCCAAGAATCACTACGCGCTACGCTCGTAGCCGATGCAATGGTTTTAACAGAGAGCTCGCTAGTGACAGCTGCCAAGAATCTCTACGTGCTATGCTCGTAGCCGATGCAATTGTTTTAACAGAGTGCTCGCTAGCGACAGCTGCCAAGAATCACTACGCGCTACGCTCGTAGCCGATGCAATGGTTTTAACAGAGTGCTCGCTAGCGACAGCTGCCAAGAATCACTACGCGCTACGCTCGTAGCCGATGCAATGGTTTTAACAGGGCGCTCGCTAGTGACAGTTGCCAGGAATTGCTACGCGCTACGCTCGTAGCCGATGCAATGGTTTTAACAGAGCGCTTGCTAGTGACAGCTGCCAAGAATCGCTACGCGCTACGCTCGTAGCCGATGCAATGGTTTTAAGGTGGTTCGATTGCCATACAAAGCGTTATTTGACATTCGCAGGCTAACGGCGTGATATTTTAAGAAACTTATGTAACAAACTTTCATCAATTGGCTTCCCATTTGCGCCAAATTCCCCCCTTCCTAGAATAAACTTGTATAAACTAGATTAATTTGAGAAAAATAGTTTTCCCAAAATATCACGTGACAAACCAATTTCTCAAATTAATCTAGTTTATACAAGTTTATTCTAGGAAAGGGGGAATTTGGCGCAAATGGGAAGCCAATTTATGAAAGTTTGTTACATAAGTTTCTTAAAATATCACGCCGTTAGCCTACGAATGTCAAATAACGTTTTGTATGGCAATCGAACCACCTTAACAGAGCGCTCGCTAGCGACAGCTGCCAAGAATCGCGACGCACTACGCTCGAAGCCAATCTCGGTTTTCCTCGTATGTAGCGGAAAGCGACTACGGCGTAGTTACGCTAGGCGGGTTCCATACAGTGAATGTGTTAAGCTACGCTCGTAACCCCATAGTCCGTAACAGCTTAGCACTTTACGGGCGTAGCGCTACGAATTCGTTGAAAGTAAATGTGTGAACTGTGAATGAGTTTTGAACGTATTCAATTTACCTACATATTATTTTAGAATTAATACTTCCAATGCCAGTAACCCGCCTAGCAGGCGCCTACGTCGTACGTACTACGCTGTTTAGAAATTTCTGTATGTACCCAATTCAATCATCTTATCGTAGGATAGCCAAAGCTAGGTTGCGCTAACTATACACTTGTAATCTTATCATATAAATGCAAAATGATTAAAATCAAAAATGCCACCATAATCGGACCAAGTTTCCACTAAGAGCGACGGATGATATTCTTGAGCAAAGATAACTACTAATTACAAACTTAGTCGATACATCGAACTCTGCTCATTTGCTAGTGGAAACTTGGCAGTGAGAACTTATAGTTTTAGCTTCGGTTAAACTTTAGGAGTTTATCAACCGTATGTGTTTTCATTTAAGATTCTAATTGCAAATTCAGAGGAATGCTTGATGGAACGTTGTCATAGTCATGCCCGGAAAATTCGCAAACTTTGTGACCCGTTGGGTCATGTTGCCTCAGGGTTATTAAAAACTTGGAGGTCATAATAAGAAAGGCGTAAGTACTTTAGAAATCTTAACAATCAGATTCCCTTTTCAAGTTGACGTTCAAATCTTGAAATTAAAGAAGTCAGCCTCGCATTAAAAGTAATATTCTTTTGAAATTTAAAGAAAGTTGAAGTTGTAAAACATTTATATTACGTATTTTAAGTTTTGGCGATTGATTAGATACCCAAAGACCTTGTAGTCATATTATTGGAATATACAGGGTGACTGGTAATTCGACCTATTCCTTGAAAGGGGTTATACTAGAGCTAATTTGCAACAATTTATGTCCAGTCAACCAAGGGTCAAAACACGTTTTTTTTTTATTTTTCGAGTTTTTAGTTTGTTTGAAAAAAAATCGCCTTGCAACTTTAAAGTGCTAATTGTGACAAAAATGTTTTTTTACCATCCAAATGGAAGTACTTTTGTCACAATCACCAGCTTAAGGCTGCAAGGAGATTTTTTTCATACAAACTAAAAACTCGAATATCTCGGAAACCAGCGAGTTTCGACCCCTGGTTGACTGGACATAAATTGTTGCCAATTAGCTCTAGTATAACCCCTTTCAAGGAATAGGTTGAATTACCAGTCACCCTGTATAGTGTTTTATAGTTCAGAAATAATAATTATGATTGGTTTATTTACCAGTTTCACTGTGTCTTAAGTAATCCAGAAGATTGTTATACTCATTTTCAGTGTCTACCTCTTTCAGATGCTCAAATTTTTTCAGTAAATCCATTTTCAATTCTCTGATATCATCCTCGATGCTATCGTCATGGGTGGTTTCTTTAGGCTTTTTATTTGAAAGCAAAAGAGCTGCAAAAGAATTTACACCTAGACGTATACGTATTGGAGAGTTAGACATTTTCTATATTAAAACTGCTTACTTATTCAATGTTAAATGGTCACCAGCTTGTGCGTTTATATTCTTGATTAAATCATTAAGTTTTGTAAGTCCAATATTACCTTCTGGGCCTAGCGGAGTCAAGAAACCTGTTACATTTTCGACATAAGTAACATCTTCGTCAATGTTTCTCAGGTGGATAAAAGCGTTTGTATTTCTCTTTACACCTCTGCTCTTTCTGCAGTTGCTTCTGTATATCACAAGGGGTCGGGATATACGGGGGTGGGGGTGGCAGTTCTGGGGGGCAGCCAGGCCACGGCAAATCATCATTAGCAGCCTTTGCGTCTCTGATCCTGTTACATCTCGCAAAACCTGTTTCTACTCTCTGAACAGGACATTTTCTTGGTTGATCGTGTTGATGAATAGGAATCGGGATGTTTTTGACCTTTTCTAAGCAAATAGCTACGCAGGGGGGAATTGGAGGATGAGGCTCAGGAGGCGGTTTCGGGCAGAATATAACCCCTCTTTTTAACTTCTCTTCTCTTATCTGTATTTCGCATGGAGTTGGCGGAATCGGTTCAGGGTCTGGAGGGATGAGGCATTTTTTTAATTTGACGATGTCGCCTTTTTGTACTACTGGATTTTTATAGCAGGGGTGGTGGTTTTTTGAGCAGAGCATTAAATGATAACGCGTCTTGAGTTATGACCTTTGGGTTAATATTCAGCGTTTTTAAGGCGTTTTTTTTTCGTCATTGTCGTCGCCAGCAAATACTATTAAAAAAGACGAATATGAGAGCTCCTTTTTGATGAAGACGGAAGCCAATACCGGTGCTGAGTCGTTTTTGATTTAAGTTTCCGAGGGTTTTACCTTTGCTGAAATAATCTTGAGCCGACAATGACGTTAGAACCGAGCGGTTTAAACGCTCGGAGATTGGCCCCTTTACTTATTTTAATTAATAACCATGGCCTCTCCTGCCACAGGAGCGTAGGCCGCATCCCGCGACACGCCAGCCTGAACGACCTCATCCGCCGGGCTCTCGCTAGTGCTGGAGCTCCGGCCGTCTTAGAGCCTACTGGACTTGCCCGGGACGACGGCAAGAGGCCCGGTGGCATGACGCTCGTGCCCTGGAGCTTAGGACGGCCACTGGTATGGGACGCTACCTGCGTCGATACCCTTGCGCCGTCCCACCTTCCTGGAACCTCTACTAGGGCTGGTGCAGCTGCTAACTCAGCGGAGTCACACAAAAGGCTCAAATATGCTGGCATTGATAGTGGCTTCATGTTTGAGCCTTTCGGGGTCGAGACCTTAGGGCCATGGGGCACCAGCGCTTTAAAAATTTACAAAACACTTTCGCAGCGCCTTGTCGACGCTTCTGGTGACCAGAAGGCTGGCGCATACCTAGCCCAGCGTATAAGTATTGCCATACAACGTGGCAATGCCGCCAGCCTTCTGGGCACCCTGCCGCCTGGCACCGACCTGGGCCAAGTTTTCTATTTGTGATGTTATCTTTATTTGTTTTATTTTATTTAACTTTTGTGTAGGTATTCTATTTGTAGTAAATTTTTTACTCACTACTATTTTAGGCTGGCTTAATTTTATTTATTTAGATTTAATGTTCAATGTTTACCTTAATTTTATTTACAATGTAATCTTATGCTACTAATAAAAAAACCATGACCAACCTTCTATTAAATTCTTACTATAAATAAAATTAGACTAGAAAATGAATAAATTTGTTTCAGTAAACGAAATCTTATGAAAATCACACATTTCTGCAAACTTGACTAACTTTGTGCTTAACATATTCAATTCACTTTTGAAACTCCTAAGCGCGGAAGTTGAGAACTCGGAGCCTTTTATAATCCTCAGAAGAGTGTTCCGCTTTTTTACTTTGTAAAACTGCAGACCGGATGGCGGAAAATTCAACAAAAATGCACAATTCGGTATTTGACAAAAGTCAAATCAGCTTCTTTTCATGAAACGTCAAAAACGCTCAGGGGATCGATTTTTGACTTTCGAGCGCTCGACTCTTTCACTCGAAAACTGTCAAAAACGATGAAATGCTACTTTTGAATTACGAGTGATAGAAAATTCAAAAACGAGTGGTATTGACCACTCGTATTCAATTCTATCGGTAGAAAGTAAGTGCCGACAATTTGGACACGTCACTTGTATTTAATTTTGGACTGACAATGAACTTAGAAAGAGATAAATAAAGATACCTTCTGATTCAATTGACTGATTAGCTGGTGTACGATTAATATATTTTATATTATTTTTCTGCCGAATTTTGTGGCTGAAATCAAAGATCATAGTCTTTTGGTGGGTTTTTTTAAGTTAAATAATTTAACTTGTCTGTCTCTCTCTCTCTTTGCACAGGTTAAAAAGGGACAGAGATATAGTGATATTTAAAGGCCTGGCAATTATTCACAACAACTTGATGAAAAGTATGAATTGCTGTCTCATTTTAACTAAAGAAAGTTGATGTGACAAATTGTAGGTACCTATCATTTATAATTTGTATTGCTTTTATAACAGGCGTGAAACTAAACGTTTCGTTTACTAGGTATTTTTACTACCCTCTTAGTTTTTTCTGTTATGTAACGCTTAAAACACAAAAAAAAACACTTAAATATTAATATTATAGCTATAAATACACCTTCTAATGATGTTTTATTTTTATTCCATGTGTAGAATACAATTTTAAATAGCCAGTACTTATCGACTTTCTGCGTACAACGAAGCACAAAAGTATCAATAGCCAAACCACTAGCTTTCGAGTGATGCATTTCAAAAATACCTATTATTGGGTTCATGCGAAAATAATCGTGACCAATTTTCGTATGCGATTATTTTCTACCGCTCGCTTTTGATTTCGAGCGCTCGAAACTCAAAAATCGGTCCCCAGTTAGTAGGGAATTTGTAGGGATTACGTTGTGATTTCACAATCAGACAACGTCCTTATTGTTAGTTTATATGAATTTAAAAATCTTAAAAATTAAGGCTTGATACTTTCCGAGTATTTTCGTAATCTTTATCTGTTGCTAATGAAAAAACTATTAATTTCCACTGTTGTCAAATACCCAATTTGAGTGTGCTGGGAATAGATTTAGATTTAGATCTGTGCTCCTCGACAGTTCCCACTAAAACATAATAATAAAATATATTTAGTTTCCTACCAAACGGTTTTACTACAAAATACTACATTTACTTATATTATACTTACTACCCTATTCCATAAAAGACCAGACAAAACCTTCGACAATCATCATGCAATTTCAAGAAAACGATTTGAAAAGAATCGCATTTTAATTTCTACGATTGAGAAAAACACCTAATAAATAATCGATATAAGTAAAACTAGTAGGTACCATATTTTCATTTGAGGAGGTCTAGGTCGGAAACTAGATTATGTTGCTAGATATTAAAATAGAAAAAAAAACTTGACCTTTGTGTATAAAATGTTATTCCAGTTTGCCGTTTTAAAATGAGCATCAAACTACCTTTGCATGCAGAGTCGACCTGAGTTGAACCGGCTGGGGACTCTTAATATCTGCCTTTACAAAGTTCGCATATACAGGGTGAATCCTAAGTCGTGATCAGAAGTATGTGATTTAAGTAAGCTGTTTAACTTTAGTTTAAACAAGTGGACGTGACAACAGGCAAAACTATGTAAAAGTTGTTTGTTAATTCGTTAAGTAACTTTTAATTTTTGTTTATTGAGTCTCATTGTCACCCTAATTGCTACCTTAAACTGCCATAGACCCATAGTAGTCGAATACGGTGACCATAAAGTTGGTGTTTTTGCTATTTCAAATTATTATCAAAAAAATTTAATTGTTTGTTGATAGAGTTAATGAAATGAAATTGCCTTGAAATACTGCGATAGAAATACAAATTTCTGTTTACGACTTGGTTTTCACCCTATATATATCTAACATGACTCAATTTGTGCCCTTTGGACGTGTCAGATATTTTTTCCCGCTTTGTTATGGCAGATATTATATTGGTGACTGTAACTCGTGACAAAAGATGTTGAAAAAGGTTTGAGTAAAACACTTAACTGAGGTCCGAGGTCTGAAACTGATTTTTGATACTATATATATAAATACTTGTATTAACACATTCACTGCCAAGAATAGCTACGCTCGTATCGGCTATGGCGTAAGCGCCCGCTAGGCGTGTTCCTGGCAGTGAAAGTGTTAATTTGTTTGTTAGTTGAACACAATGAAGACACGAATTTCAAAAATAATACTGTTAAACAAGTGTTTAAATTCTCATTCTGACTCAAAAGTGCGACCACAGTGGCGATAGAGGTACCTATCTACATCTTTCTAGACGGCCAACAAAGTGGCTTTATAAGGGTATGAATACAGACTAAGTAGACAGTTCTAACCCACGACGATCTCAATATAAATTTGTAGCGAACTGTACCATGCCATACGAATAAATAAATAAACAGACTAAGTTTTAATTAGATGGCAAAACTCAACGATTCTGTCTGAATCTAATTACAGAACAACGAGACACGTTACCTTTAAATGCGCATTCTCATGAAATAAGTTGAAAACGATTTCGCAGCCGCAAGCCATTTTGGAGCGAAACTTTCAACATTACTATCGTAATGCCACTTGAACCGAGAACAAGACAACGACAAAGTTAAAACTACACCGGGTAGGTACAGAAAGTGTACACTCAGCATCAAGAGTAACTACGCAATCGAAGATGTCAAAAACTCTTATTTCCTTTTAATAAAGACTTTTGACGTCTACGTTTGCGTAGCTACTCTTGATGCTGACTATACAAAGACCGATTACTACTACCACAAGCACGCATGAAGATTGTTACGAAGGAAGTTAGTCAAGTGAAATAACGTGATTTCTGGAAATCTAAGGAAGACTATTGAACGAGCGAGCGAAGCGAGCGATGTTCTACGTTTGAGCTTGGGTTAAAATATTTTCCTATGTTCGGCGGTGGATGTCCGGCTGTTCTTCACTACCTGGCCCCGTAGCATGGAGAGCTTCCGTCCCTGGCTGACACCGTTCGATAGAACGAGACGACGCGCTTATCCTGTCACTTGTCGCGTGATAACGTCATCCATGCTACGGGGCCAGGTCACGTTTCTTAACCGATTCTCGTGAAATTTTGTGAGCAGGTTCGGTAATTATATGATTTTATTACGTTGGATCAGACGTTGCAAACTTAAAAAAAATATTTTTTTAAGAGAGACTTGTATTATATTATCTACAGCTTCCAGAGCCACTAGTATATTATGATTGCATGTAATAAATAGAAGTAGATTTGTTTTATCAATACGCTGGTGGACGTTATGAGGAAAATAATGATATGTGTGAGGTCGTATAGTTTATTAGAACTTACATGTACGAACGTTGTTTGTTAATCGGGACGATATCTTAAGTGAAAGACATAACCGTCCTCGTTGAGTATCTTTATTGCACTAAAATAACAAAACGTCGAGTGTGCTCGTACAATATTTATTAAGCATGCTGAACAAATTGCTTTTCAAAAGGAACAAATCAAAAATATTAATTTAAACAAATATTAAATAGTCAATACGGCAACATGCATAAACATAAAAAAATATCTAGGGTCTTAGAGAACCTAGGTAGTTTCTAAGAATAAATATTTGATTGCCTATTATAATCGCAGTCACAAATGATATTACCTAACCACCTATTTGTATCAGATATTGACTATTATTCTGTTAAGAGTGTATATTAAATGTGTTGTGTTCCTCGCTGCGAGTATCCGATAGTGATGTCGCCATCGCTCTCTAGGGCGCGCTCTGACAACGAGAGACTCTTTTTAAGCTGTCAGAAGCAAATGCTTATAAACCTTTAAGTATTGGACCAGAAAGGTCCATATGAGACCCCCGTTGAGTAGCTGCGTTGGTGCGGTAAAGATCACTTTGAATGAATCTTCCGTCAGGAAAGGTAATGTTTAAATTTTTTCATAAATATCTAAGTTCTCGTTTTCGCCTCCGAATAAAGCAAGTTAAATTTGTAAAATCTTCGAACACATTGAAACTCAGGAATAAATTCGTGCTCATCGCAGAATTGCCAGGCAGGGTCTACCAACGATCAACGACATAGGCTAACACGTTGTCAGGTTATATATTTTATTTATTTCCAGATACAGTTTCAGACCGGGAAACCGAAACCCAATTTTATTGAAACATTGAACTATCGCTTCGAAACAAATCGGCCGCCGCCACCATTGTCCGTTTGATGTGATACATTCTATATCAGAATTGGGAAAACAATTTTTCATATAAAAATATTGGATGGTACAGAGGACATGATTGAATTTTGATATCGGAAGCAATTTGCTCGCTAGTGAACAAATACAATACGTAAAGGTGATTTTACATCGTCAATTTTTAGCGACGAGACGTTTGAAAAAAAAATGCATTTTTATCCTCTATGTCTGCCATATCTTCATAATTATTGACATAAAATTTCTGCACTAGAAAGAAAGTTGACCACAACATGCTCGTTTTTGCCCCAGACTTTGGTTGTGCCCTAGGGGTAAAATTTTTGTTTTCGTATTAAACAAATTACATTGACGCTTCGACAATGCGCATCAGAGACGCCAGCACAGGCGACTGGCTTTGAGCAATAATGCAAACAGTGGAAAAGTCAACACGAATTCGTATCTCGAACAAGCTTGAATAAGATTGTTTAACAAAATTCATTCAAATATTTGAGGTGAAAAGCAATAGGTACTTAGATTTTGATCTCTTTTCTACTGAAGCGTAGATAGAGGATATAATAGATGACGTCCTAGCGTATACCCAAAAGGGACGATGGTAAATTAAACTTCGGTACCAAATTAAGAAGTACTAGAAGCTAATACATTCTTGACGTCTAATGTCATTTATAATTTAATTGTGTTATATCAGTGACATCATGGTGGTGTCAGTTTCAGTACAAATTATGACAGGTGTGGTGGCAAACAAGCTGGTGGCAAACAAAAAATCTGTATACGCGATGAGGGACAGAAAATATGACACTGTATCTCGTTCCCACTTGCGGTATTGTCTATGCATACATATTTGTCACTCATGTGTGTATGTGTGGGTGAGTCCCTCTATTCTATTCTACCTCTATTATAACGGAAATTCTCTATAAAACGTAAATGGTAAAACGGAACGGATCTTGTTTACTTACAAATAAGAAAGAAAAGTGTTTGTTGAACGAATCTGGTGTTTACCTGAAACAAAAAATTTTACATTAGCATTCGAAAGAAGTATTTTCCGAAGAGCACAATGACCTTTGTGTTCACTGTGTTTAACACATTTTTGTCACGATCCGCTTTTGTTTTGGAACATGTAGTCAAAAATTGAATTACCATAGAGAACAAATTGTGAATGTCTTTTGTTGGGTCCCACGGTCGCAGAATGCGTGGCGAATGTAGCTCAAAGTCAGCTCTTTGCGAGCTAAACAACATTAGAATTGAATTTGTTGACAACTTCACTCGCTACCTGTGAATTTTAGAATTACGAGCTACTCATGAGTAATTTTCTGACTCACTTTTCAAAATCAACGAAATAGTATATTTTGCTACGCCTATGATGTTTTTTTATAGAAATTAGAGTATCTATTTTACAAATATGAAATCCCTACATGTTTTAATTCACTCACAGGTTGAAAACCACTGCTGTAAAGCGTGGTTGATGGAACCCACCCTAAGTGTGCAACTGGCGAGCAATGAAAGAAAGAAGAAAAGAAAGATGCATTTATTCACTAACACACAGGACACACATATTAAACAAGAAAAAACAGTAAAAAACACATAAAACATGGAACAAGTGTGTCTCTGAGTGTCGGTCAGACACCTACAGCGCTGATTTTCAGCTAGCATCGTTCGTGACTCACGGAAACGTCATACAATTATAATTATATAAACTACTATATTATTGTGAAAGGCGAGAGAGAAATAAACATAAATACATAGTGAGATAGTATATGTACGCACTAAAATGCAGTTTCAATAAAATAATAATTACATTACTCATTAAAGTAAATGCGAGACAAGATGGCGATTCGGACCATTCTTATGTTATTAAGGTCACATAGTTACTTATTTTTTTATGTTTGAAAATATCTTAAACGGCTGCCTAAAAAAATAATGTTCAAACTTTACAGCGGTGTCGACGGCTTATCACGTCCTCTAATCTCCATTGATATCCAATACACTCTGCCAGTGAGACTTAACCCATCAGCCTTTGTCACAAGAATGGTGATACGTGTCACAGTAATTTGGACGCCGCGTAATCTTGTGGGAATATTGATTTTGATGTAATCCTCCGTCTTCCATTAGATCTCGGCATTATTAATCCTCAACGTTTGATGTATGTAAGTAAATGGGGCTTTAGGCGATATTCTACCGTCTGCGACCATGTTTCATGCCAAAGTATTGGAATGAAACGCCATCACGGAAAATGGAATCCCAGTTCAATAATTTAGCCGTGATTTTACTTGTTATTCCAGCTCGACCGTTTACGTAGAAGAGGTATTAATTAATCCGCCTGTATCACACGCCTAGTCGGTGAGGTTCATAAACAAGCTGGGCAAATGTTTGCGCTGGACTCGAAACTCTTTGAGGTACAAACTCAAATGAATGCCCTGAAGATAGCAGTCGTGTCTGTCGTGGACCTCTTATTAGCTGAACTTAGCGGAAAGGCAAACGGCAACTTATTTGTTTTGATAAACTGAATAAAAACGTTGAGGGTTTTTGTCTAGTTAACTTTTTGGACAGGAATATATTTAAGTATATTTACACAGTATTTTTTGTACAGAAGGCTCAAAGTCACCTAAAGGGCAATGGATAGCGCTATGCTAGCAGTTGCGAGATCCGAGAAGGTAACCGATATATAGCCCTCCGAATCGCTAAACTTTATTGGCAGTGGGCCGGGCATATTACACGCAGAACCGATGGTCGTGGGGCGGGAAGGTTCTCGAGTGGCAACTACGAACTGGAAGATGCAGTGTGGGTGAACCCCCCACAAAGTAGACTGATTATCTAGTAAAGGTCGCGGAAGTCCGCTGGATACGAGTGGTGCAGGATCGATCATTTTGGCACCATTTGGGGGAGGCCTTTGTTCAGCAGAGGACGTTTAAGATTTTCCCCGAGTGAGTTTTCGGCACCGTAGCAAATTAAAAATAGTAGCCTTATTATTGATTTATGGATTTCCATATTATATTCGTAATTCTTGCATTCCACAAAGGCGAGTTGATTTGGTATAATTTACTTTAAAAACAAAGTTTTAACCGACTTCAATTCAGTACTCCGCCAAGCCACGTAAACTTTTCCACATTTCTTTTCAAATATACCACATGAACTGATTTCCGAGAGCACATACATTGATTATTAGAGAGAAAAACCAAATTGCTGTATGTGGGCCGATAATATTTGAGGACTTCCGTCGATTCCTCAAGGATCTGAGAATCACCTTTGGCACTTCATTGCTTGCTATTTCAACTGAATGATATCAGAATCTGTGACGTATTTTTTGAAGTCGGTTAAAAATTAGACTTTAACGTCATAATATCAGGAACGCCCACTCGCCTTTGTGAAATGCAAGAACAATGAATTATGGGTAGCGATATACTAGTAATATGGAAAAAATTCAATTATAATTATTGCACTGCAAAAGCGTTAGTTAATTTGTCGATTTTTTAGAAACCGAACAATATCGTAATTTTGATATCAGCCGTCATCTCTTCTTAAACTTTTCTCTTTCTCAAATCGTATTTCACGCAGCAAAAATGCTTAAAATAGCACACAAGTTATCGTAATCAAATCAAAATTTAAGTTCATTCACATGAACTTTCAAAACTCATTGATATTTCACGCCTCCTCCCTAAACTTTTGAGTTTTCAGAGAGCAAATCGTATAAATATTTAAGAAGTAAGAAACTCAATCAAACATACTTTTACTTTTCCGATCCCGAGGTGAGATTTTATTCAAATAAAATCCTCATGAATAAAGTTTATAAGAATCGACTCAATACCGTCTCGAGTACAGCTCAGATTCTGAACATTAACTGGAAAATCTAGACCAAGTTTACGTGCTTGGGCGCACGATAGCCTGGTGAACATAAAAATGCCAATAAAAATCAAGCAATTGGGCCCCTAGGACGAGAGGTAGCGTTATGTTTTACAGTTGATTTTGGCACATTATGTCATTATATTAAGGCAAATTTCCGCGCTTACAGCCTCGCGGCGCCCGCGCAATCATGGCAATATCAGCTGCGTCAATTATTTTTGAAAAATATAGACAGTTTCGTCACTTACGTTTTGGGTTTAGGACGGCGAATAAGACACTTTGCTTGATCCGTCTCATATTACATAAAAATATCATAAAAATCAGTGGTAAACTGACACTGGCAATGATATTGACAGCTGCAGCAGCTATATTGGTCATTGCCAGGGTCAGATATTTAAAATATTTTTTGTAATATGAAACGGATCAAGGAAAGTGTCTCATTCGCCGTCCTAACCACACAACGTAAGTGAGGAAACTGTTTATATTTTTCAAAAATAATTGACGCGGCTGACAAGTCTGCAACTTTTTTCTGGTGCTAAGGAAGGTTATTCCTATCACCAAAAAAATAATCAGGCATTTCTAAGATTTTCATCCATTCCCCATTGGGCCCCTAGGACGAGAGGTAGCGTTATGTTTTACAGTTGATTTTGGCACATTATGTCATTATATTAAGGCAAATTTCCGCGCTTTATCCGCGCAATCATGGCAATATCAGCTGCGTCAATTATTTTTGAAAAATATAGACAGTTTCGTCACTTACGTTTTGGGTTTAGGACGGCGAATAAGACACTTTGCTTGATCCGTCTCATATTACAAAAAATATCAAAAAATTCCGTGGTAAACTGACACTGCCAATGATATTGACAGCTGCAGCAGCTATATTTGTCATTGCCAGGGTCAGATACTTAAAATATTGTTTATAATATTATGAGACGGATCAAGGCAAGACACTTGCTCGCCGTCCTACACCCGAAACGTAAGTGAGGAAGCTGTTTATATTTTTCAAAAATAATTGACGCAGCTGAATGGTCTGCAACTTTTTTCTGGTGCTAAGGAAGGTTATTCCTATCACTATTCTAAAATTTTCATCCATTCCCCATAGGATGTTAACCGTACATCATGCGTTTATACAATGTATTTTGCTTGCAGGCAATCGTGCAAATATTCAGGATAATGAATTTAATTTACAATGGCAACAATAAAATTATACATCATCAAAATTATTTGCATAGTAAATCAATAATTATCTAAATAATAAAGATAAATTAAGATAATTACAGAAAATTTGAAAAATTTCATCTTAAATCTCAAATTCTAAGTATTTTTTAATGCTATAAAATTTTTTGTCAAGAAGCCATTTCCATTACATCTAATCTAAACTCATTTCTATGTTGTAATTTTAAGCCAATCGGCAAATGGATAAATCTTAATACACATGTTCTAAACATTTTTCTCATACATCGCCTTGTTATAAATAGGTACATAGTATTTTTTTGCATTTTTTGGAATAATGTCAATTGCACACGTTAAGCAAGAACGGCACGGGTCGGTCCTCGGATGGGTGACCACTTTGAATTGTTACTGAGCGCCTCCGTGCTTTCGAAGACACGTTAAGCTGGTGATCCTGGTTATTGTCTGCGACAGCGGTAGTTAAGAAACTCCGGGCAGCCTAAGAACTTCTAAGTTACTTAGAAGTTCTAACACTTGCTGCTTGACAAGACCAATGCCAGTGAGGTCTAGTTTTTCCCTCTGGATCACTACTAGGGACCTAATAACAAAACTAGACGGTAGTCTTTTCACAATAACTGGTACCTCCACCAATAAATAAGGTAAGATGATGAGAAATTTAATTTGTATATAATCTCAGTATAAAGTCTTTTACACTGTCTATTATAAAATTCAAATGGGATTGTAAATAATCATCGTTTACTTTACATGTAGTAGTCCAAAGTTACATATTTATTTATTTATTATTCCAAGGTCACACAGAACCTCGTCATAGTGAACGTGAGGCTAATCATCATGAATAACATGCTGTTTAGGCGAATGACCCCCAAGTCCCGCTCTACCCTAGCTTGCAGCGCGGCGAAATTTCGAGGGATAAAAAAAAATTGACGCTGCACCAGATGGTCATGAAAATACGGACGTTTCACACAGAAAACCTATTACTAGAATCAAGAAATAAATTAGGAAGACCTTCAATATCTTGAATTAAACGGGTATCCTCTTGAATTAAGATGATTCTCTCTAACCAACAGGAAAAAATCTTAGCTCAAGATAATTTCGTATCATTCGAAATAATTTACCATCTTCTCAATTAAATTCTTGGTTCTAGAATACTTACCTCGCATCAAGTATGTATTTTTTTCTGTGTACAAGGGGTTCCAAAGAACCAGCCTTAACAAGACAATCTCTTTTGCCTGTAAGCTTATCCCTTGCACCTAGAGTACCCAGTGTAACCAACTAAAGACGGGCGCACTTGCTACCGCCAGCGCCATGCGTTTGGCAGAGTGAGTAATATGTAATATATGAGTGAATATGGGTGTATTGTAATAATTATGAGTCTATAACGGTGATGTATTCAAGTAAGTTAATGTACCATAGCGAACTATTCATCAGCATATAAACCCTAGAGGTTTCCGCTGGTGAAAAAATGTATACCAAAATGTACTACTCAGATTATATTGGTCAATAAATTAAAAAATAATAATAATAATAACGAACATATTTATGTCATATCTATATACAGACCTCCTCATTATAATAAACAAGATAGAATGTTAGAGTTCTTAGCTGAATACGTAATCTTTTAAACAGCTTACCTAAAAATTCTAAAGTGATAATTGGTGGCGATTTAAATATTAACTTATTATTTAAACTGTCAGGATAACCGAGTCTTAGTTTATGAAAATATGATGGCGGAATATGGTTTTTCAAGATGTATTAAAGATGTCACTCGGAGAGAAATTATTACAGGAAAACTTGTAGAATCGTGTTTAGACCACATTTATGTTAGAGCATCAGCATCCGATCCGTTATCGACTCAGCAGTAATTACGCACAAGATTTCTGATCACTATTTAACTTCAGTGGCAATACAATGGAAACAGAGCCTAGCGAGGGGCGGCGCGGAGCCGGCCCGCGGGCCGCCGGCGAGCGCGCGCGCGCCCCCAGCACGCGCGCCTGCGCTCGCACCGCCTGCTAAGGCACGTACTTGATAATAGCCTAGTAAGAGAAAAATTGTTAGCGACTAATTTTGACGACCTATTAAATATGCAATGCCCGATCAAACTGTACGAAGCGTTCACTCTTCTGTTCCAAAATATTTATAAGGATTGTTATAAGACTATAGTTGTAAGCGATAATTCCTATAATAGAAACAGTAAGAATTGGATAAGTGATAATTTGAAAAAAATGATCTCAGAACGTGATAGGTTATTTTTAGTATGGAGTAACGAACCAAAAAATATGTCAAAGAGGCTTAATTATACTAGGTACGAGTATAGAAATACATGTAATAAAGCTACCTTTAAATGTAGGAATGATTATGATAAGCAAAGTATATTAAATTGCAATAATAATATTAAGAAAGTTTGGGATAAAATAAATAGTCTATTAGGTAATAATAAACAATCTTTAGATAGTACCGTCCTTAGTAACGTAGAAAACCAAGGCAGTATTAAAGACACTTGTGACAAGTTCGCACTTAACTTCTCTGATGAGATCGGACAGATCAAACAAATATGTAACGAAAAATGGCTAGATCGTAATAGTTATGTAAATAAACCGGACGTGTATATAAGATGGCAACCCGTGCGTAGCAAGGATATTGAACGCGTCATTCGCCAAATGAACAAAAATAAAGCACCGGGGAGCGATCTTGTACGCACGTCCGACTTGAGACTAGTGATGGATAAGGTGAGTCCAGTCATAGCTCGGTTTATCAATTTATCAGTAGCCCAACATAAATATCCTAACAAGTTAAAAGAATCCTTAGTCCGTCCAATCCATAAAAAAGGCGACCGTAAAGTACTTTCCAATTATAGACCTATATCCATTCTATCTAGCATTGACAAGGTGATCGAAAAAAGTATCATAAACCAAATTAATTATTTTCTTCAAAACAATAAAGTACTTAACGACTGTCAACATGGTTTCCAAAAAGATAAAAGCACTGTTACCCTTTTATCAAGATTCACCGGTGAGATAAATACGTACCTAGGAGATAAGAAATTTGTTGTAGCTATATTTTATGATTTAAAAAAAGCATTCGACACCTTGGAAACCGACACTCTTTTAAAAGGCATGGACGAATGTGGTGTGGGGCAGCCGCTGAACTGCTGGGTCCGGGACTACCTCACATCACGTTCATATCGCGTCAAGATAGGCGACGGCTTAAGCGACGAGACGCGGGTGCGCTGCGGGGTCCCCCAGGGCTCCGTGTGTGGACCTGTGTGCTACCTCATGCACGTTAACAGTCTGTGTGGAGTACTGCGTCACTGTTCCGCGCACATGTTTGCAGACGATCTCTATGCACCCTACTTGCCGGAACCAACCTTTCAGAAACTTGTCGCTTGGTTCAACAGGACATATACGCGGTTGTTAAATGGTCCCATGATAATGGTATAGTGTTAAATACAGATAAGACAAAATTCCTCATCATTCAATCAACTTATTTGTCAATAGCTGAAACCTCACCACTTATGTTTACCCATAGTTTTTTTCGTCTTCATAATAGTTTAAACAATTGCCAATGCAAACATTTTGAAAAGGTAGACTGTGTTACATATCTTGGCGTCAAGGTTGATGTTACATTTTCCTGGCAACAACATATGAACTATATTTGTAGTAAAGTAAGATTACTCCTAGGTAAATTTTACCACCTTAGCTTTAAATTACCAAGCAATATACTAAAATGTCTGTACTTTGCTATAGTAGACTCGGTATTGGGATATGCCCTTGATTGCTATGGACTTACATTCAAATCTTACATAGACAAACTTAAAGCATTGCAAATTAGATTCTTAAAATTACTAGTAAATAAAAAAACAAAAAAAACAGTTGCAAGGGCGATTATTTAAAATTATATAAAATCTGTAAAATACTTCCGGTTAGCCTAAAACATAAATACCTTGTAGCAGTTAACAATCATAGCAATCGAGTACAAAGCCCAATACCGATAAAACACAAACATAGCACAAGGTCGGTGTACGCGGGTAAGTATGAAGTACCTCGGGATGATAACTATTTTGGAGACCGTACTTTAGCCAAGAGACTTCCGTACTTCTTAAATACTTTACCCGAAGACATCCGACATGAACCAAATAAACATAAACTTAAAAAAAGCGGCCAAGTGCGAGTCGGACTCGCACATGAAGGGTTCCGTGAAATAAATTGCGGTTTACGATTTATGACGTATTAAAAAAAAACTACTTATTAGATCTCGTTCAAACCAACTTTCGGTGGAAGTTTATATGGTAATGTATATCATATATTTTTTTAGTTTTATCATTCTCTTATTTTAGAAGTTACAGGAGGGGGGGGGGACGACGACACACATTTTACCACTTTGGAAGTGTCTCTCGCGCAAACTATTCAGTTTAGAAAAAAATGATGTTAGAAACCTCAATATCCATATTACTAATTATTGTATATACTCATAATTGACATATTTGAAATAAATTTCTGTCAAAAAATATTTTTTGGTACTAGCTTTTATTGCTGACTGTACTTTTCCGAATACCGTCATCTACTACCCAGTGAGACGATTCTAACAAGCCCAACTTCAACGGGGTTACGTCGGTTAAGTACTGAATTTCCATGGCCACCTTGTAGTACCATAATATTGAGTTGTCATCCAAACTATACCTTTACCCCAAATTTCAGCTCAATTGGATAACGGCAATTAAGTAACTAGAAAATGTATTTTAAATTTTGACGGGCAACTTACTCACATAGATACGAACAGTGCAATTTAAATAAAAACATGTAAAAAGCAGTTTATTAACAGCGGTTTATTGAAAAATCTTTTGATTTCACTTGTAATGGTTACGACTTACGAGTAGGTATTAAGCTTAAAATCTTAATAAGGCTAAATATCAAAGTAATCTAGATTATATACCTAAAGATTCGTTTTATGTAGCACGCATAATTTATTATATTTAATATATATTTTTTAATACAATGCAAGTCTCAACATCATAATAAACTTAAGAGCCGAGCTCTTGTCGGTGGAGCAATCGCCATTTTGTTCTTCTCTCTGCCACTGTTTTGAGCTCTTGATACGACCTTGCATTAACTTTCTCGTTAGCTTGGTCCATAAACGCACGTCTTGGTCTTCCCCTGCCTCTCCTTCCTTCTATCTTTGCATCAATGCAAGTCTGAGAAACATTATTCTTTATAAAAAAAATGGAATTGCGTTTGACCTCTTTTTCTAACATCATAAAATATTTAGACAAGGCCTTAGAAGGGTCACGCATACCCAGAAAATGCCTGTTCACTCTTGCCTTGAAAACATCAAGGTTTGGTGAATTAGAACTGACGATGAAGACCACAGATGACTTATGGAACTTCTCAATGATGTAGGTGCTTAAAAAATCCGATGAAATTTCGGTGACGTAGAACTAATGAAGTACCAAACTAAAGGTAATTCTAGGATCTTTGGGGAATTGATGGAAATCTCTGATGGAGTTTTGGCTATTTTCTGTAGTAACCAACGCATTTCCTCTTGAAAACCAGTTAATGTGGTGAAGTGGAAAGGAAATGTGGGGAAGTGCATCTGTAAGCCAAACTCGGGCAAAATACGAAATTTATTTGAAGCAGTTTTATTTAAAGTGCTCTCGCGTTTTTAATTTAACGACTTTAAAAATTTAATGACTTTACTACATGAGTCATGTAGGACAATAATAATACCCTAAAAGGTGTTTCATGTGTCACTGACAACTGTATTATTAAGATATAAATATACATCAATATTAGTTTTCGATGTGCCAAGGGCTGCGGATATAATAATATCTCAATACAACAATATTAGTTCGAACTAGGTACCTACCTAATTGAGAAAACTCCTTTACCCACCCAATTGAAATCCTATTGTACAAAAGCAGAATTCTTTATAGAGTGGCAAAACGCACGTCGCATATAAAAGAGACAGGGCCTGGAATCCGTTGTTACCTCTCGTTTGCTATACACATTACACAGAGGTTAGCCTTAGGGAAACCATTGAAGCCTGACCTCTGATTACGCTCAGTTGTTACGAATGTCGGGGTCAATTTATGTTATATAATAAATCGAGAGAGGTCGTGAATCGCATAGCTCGTATAGCCACGTAACGAGCGGATGAGATTTATGGCATCGCGACCCGCACATGTTATAGTTGAGTTGTATCTGTGGTAGAAATAAAAATGAAATAAAGACTGAATTTCTCGGTGAGACTCGGCCTAGAGACCATGGAGAGAAAAGTTAAAAAGCAAAGTTTATGTTCTGGGATTCGTGACCGCTTTGAGTGGTTACTAACTGAGCGAAACTTCCATTTAATTAACTACAGTTTTTTTTATACTTGTAACTACCAGAACTTGCACCAAGCTGACTTGTGAGCGTTTATGAATCGTATTTTTTAACAAGCCTGAAATAAGCTTACTGAGCATTTTATATAAAACCGTCTTTTCAGCTTATTTCATGAATACCATACCAGCGTACAACGCAAAATATTTTTAGTAAAAAAAAAAACATCATTAGTCTTTTTATAGCGAAGCGAATGTCTAAGTGAATAAAATATTTAAATATGGGAGAGTGAGATAACAATGAAATTTGGACTGGTTTTAACTAGTATAGCTTCTATTAAAGTTGAATTAATTTGACGATACCGCCGTAAGGTTTTGTTATTATGCGTTTACTTTTTAGGGTTCCGTACTCAAAGAGTAAAACGGGTCCCTATTACTAAGACTCCGCTGTCAGTCTGTCTTAGAGATGGGTAGTGGGTAAAACCCCACCCAATTTACCCAATCTACCCGTATTTACCCGTTTCTTCCCAAAAAGGTGGGTATAAACTCTTTGTACTTAAACCGCTGCACCGATTTCAATGAAATTTGGAATATAAATAGTTGGAGTCCTGGAGAAGGACATAGGATAGGTTTTATACTGAAAATCATCCCCTAAGGGGGTTAAATTGGGGGGTGAAAATTTGGATGTAACCTATTTTGATGAAATTTGGTTTAGACATAGTTTAAATCCTGGAAAAAGACGTAGGATAGTTATTATCTCGGAAATCATCCCCTAAGGGGGTGACATTTTGGATGTAACCTATTTTGATGAAATTTGGTTTAGACATAGTTTGAGTTCTGGAAAAAGACATAGGATAGTTTTTTTCTCGGAAATCATCCCCTAAGGGGGTGAAATGAGAGTGAAAATTCGGATGGAAACCATTTGATTGAAATTTGGTATGGAGATAGTTTGAGTCCTGGGAAAGGACATACGATAGTTTTAATTCCGGAAAAAGGGGGTGAAAATTTGGATTGAACCCGTTTAGATGAAATTTGGTATAGAGATAGTTTGAGTCCCGGAGAATGACAACGGATAGTTTTTATACCGAAAATCATCCCCTGAGGGGGTGACTTAGGGGGTGAAAATTTGGATAAAACCTATTTGAATGAAATTTGATATAGAGACAGAAGGAGTTCTAGGGAAGGACAAGGCATAGTTTTTTTTCCCGAAAATCATCTCCTGAGGGGGTGAAATGAGGGGTCCACATGGACAGCACTATGGGTACTAGACGACGAAAAAAATACTTATATAGATAAATAAATACATAGACATAGAGAATGGAGTAAATTAAATTTAACACATTAGCTTTTTACAGTGTTGGACTGCTGGATGGTTTCTTCTTAGTCCGTAAGCCTACTCCCAATACACCTACGTCTCATGACAACACGATAAAATGCATAGCAACAGGTTGAGGAAGTTGTACTGAGCAAGAATCAGAAGATTATCGCACCTAAAATGGGCCGAAAGTTTGAAAAATTCTTCACTTCCGGTCATAATTTTAAGGGTAATTATATATTTACGTCATATGACAACAGTACGAGACATGTAGCATCATTTAGCCCTTTAATCGTATAGAGAGTAAACCTAAGTCTGTCAGTTCTGAAATGGCCGGAAGTACTTGGCACTTGGCAGACGGAGCCAAAGGTGGCCAACTTGCAGCAGCGGCTTGGCAGTTGATTTTTGGTTAGAGGCTTCTAACAGACTCATATTTTAATTATTTTGGGACCCAGGAATAATTTCAAAGGACCAATAGTCGTGAAAATTCAAGTCACAGTTCCAGTGAATACGTAACTGTAAAAAATACTTAAAGATTTAGAACGTGCTAAGCGAATTTCAACTTTACGATCGCCTGTTAAACCGTGAAACCGATCGTAAATCGCTTCAAAGTCGTTATCGACGGTGTTCGCCGGATCGCTGACAGGAGCGGGAATTTTATATTTCAGTAAAACTTCACCCACACATAAAGACATTCGAAATTGAGCGCCGGCGTTTAAAAAAAAATACTTTATTTGATAGCATTAAGGTTATTTTGCTACAGCGTATTTTAATTCTAAACGATCGTGCCAAAAGTATTGTGTTCTAAGCACCTACTTTACCTTACATTTCGGGCCGTCGTGCCTTTTTTCAAAGTAAAAAGTAAAAAAGTAAAAATATACAAATTTAGGAAGGAGTTATAGTGGCGAGGCGTCAAATTTATCCGTAGACTACAGCTAATTTGGATTACATTTTGTTCTTATATAGTAGGTATTCAAAGAGGCACGCCAACGGAAATCAACGCCTAATGAAAGAGTGGTTGGAATTAACTAAATAACCCCGCTGGCTAAAACGTGGTCCATAGCACTCCATACACGGAAAGAAATTATTATAACAATACTACCAGAACATAATAATATTGTAAATTTCATTCTAGTATAAAGAAACAGAATTAAGTTAAATTTACCGTTTTGACTTTTAACAACAAATAGTCGTATTTTAATAAATGCCAGAATATTATAGTAAACACATTTTAGTAAACAATACTCAAAGCTATTTATAAGTACATGTTATTACTGTAGAGAGAAAATTTCGATAATTGTAAAGTATACCTTCATATTTCGTTTGTTGTTGCTAGCTGTCAATTAAACAATGCAATATTTGGGTTGTCTCTAAAATAACACAAGTAACAAAAATTGTTTTAGATTTTCAAATAAGCTAGATTCATATAGTTCTGATTACCCCATAATTCGTTTGCTGTTGCTAGCTGTCAATTAAACCATACAATATTTAGGTTGTCCCTAAAATAATACAAGTAACAAAAATTGTTTTAGTTGTTCAAATAAGCTAGATTCATATAGTTCTGTTTACCCCATAATTCGTTTGCTGTTGCTAGCTGTCAATTAAACAATACAATATTTTGTTTATCTCTAAAATAATACTAGTATAGAAAATTTTTTTTAGTGGTTTAAATAACCATATTCATATATAGTACTGTTTACCAGATTATGTTATCAGTACCATAATATAAGGTTTTGTGTAACATGTGAATGGTAATATCAAACGAAACGTTGTTTTCGTTTGCAAATATATTGTATGGATTGGTTGAACTTTGGTTGGCAACACCGACTGGCGGCCATTGTTTTGTATCATTTCATCTTTCGGAGCGAGCAGTGCGTGCGCGTGCAGAGACGAAAACAGATTTAATATGTTATAGACTTCTATAACATATTATCTGTTGTACACTTGTTCCAAATCAAATTATTTACATACTTCTTGCAACATTACTCTTACCCCGCGGCAGACCTAAGAAGCGATGTCTGGATGTCGTGAAGGCCGACATGAGCGAAAACGGGCTCACTAAAGAAGACGCCCTGGATCGTGCAAAGTGGAGGAAAGCGAGTAGGAAAGCGGACCCTGGCAAAGGCCGGGATAACGCTAGGTAGAAGAAGACTCTTTGCAAATCAGGAAATGGACGAGGACATTGCAAAATTGTTTGAATCCTGGCAGTTTTGTTGTATTACAAGCTTGCTGCAATTGAGTCTTCAAAAAAGTTGACATAATTACCGTGTTGTTCATTAAGAAAATGTTAAAATCTGTCAGTTAAGTCGCGAAAATTATACTTACCTATATGAAAATTTCGTGACGAAACAGACAGATTTCAACTTTTTTTAACAACACGGTAAGTATGTTCATATTTTTTTAAGGCACATTCACCTACTAAATATTGTAGAGCAAAAAATAAAACATTGCTGTAATTACCAAAAAAATATAGTAAACTGAACAATATTAATTTCTTCATATAGTAAACTCAATCATTTGATATGGTAATGGCAAATCACAATGTTGATAGTAAACACAAAATAAGTAGTAAAGTGTAAAAAAATATATAGTTTGGTTAAATCTCAACTTGGTGATATTTGTATTAAATTTGTTAATAGTAACTATAATAATCTATTAGTCGTTACTAAAAATCTGGTTATCTCCAAAATAAAGCATGATGTTACGAACGATACCAATTCCGTTATATTTACCAAAAACCTATTTGTAATGGATACAAAAAGGTTTTTGTGCACTATACACAAATTTTAATTATGTGTACCAGCATTATGTTTAACTGTGATAGACATACTTGTAAGCTATTACCAGATTTTTATAGTAAACTCGACAAAATAGTTAGCTGTCGTATATATATTACACGGCAATCTGGTTAAGTTAACTTTATTCTGGTTACCTAAACTAGAATTTTCTCTCCGTGTAGGCACCTATTGATGTAAATATGGGCAGTGTAATTACTCGTGTATCATCATCATATCAGCCGAAAAACGTCCACTGCTGAACATATGCCTCTCTCAAAGAGTGCCAAAGTCGCATCCAGCGTCATCCAGGTCATCAGTCCACCTTGTGGGGGGCCTACCCACGCCGCGCCTCGTATACATAAAGCAAAAGTAAACTCACACTAAAACTCGAATGATAATTACTCTTTTCCGGCCGCCAGTTCAAACAAGAACTTTTATATTTTGAAAATACTAAGGATTGTTTCTGCTCTCAAATTCAGTTGGCCTTAAAATGTTCATCCTTTGAAAGGGGCCTTTGTCGGTCATATTGCGCATTCACTAGGCGTTGACGCCAAGCCGAATGGCTTTTCAAAGTTTTCGCATAGGGTTCTGTTCAGAGGGGTAATCACGTAACGTTCCGAACGCGCGTCATACAATTAACTGTCAATTTTCCATATAAAAAGTGACATTCAGACCTACCTGACGCGCGTACAATGCGTTACGTGATCGACCTACTGGAACGTGGTTGTATTCATTATAGGAGCGAGCGATGCGACGAAGTTCGTATATCAGTTTGTCCAGCTGTACTCTACAGGTCGCATAACTCTACAGGTCGCATAACTCACCAGATTCTCGTGAAATTTTGTGAGCAGGTTCAATAATGACGTATATAGTTTTTTTTGTCGATTCAGATATTCAAAATTTAAAAAAGTTTCGTGCTTGTGTGTTCTACAGCTCACAGAGCCGTATTAGATATTAATTTAATGGCATTGGTAGCACGTCCTAAAATGAGGCTCATGCATATTGTGTGAGAAAGTTTATTCCATTCTTTGGGTCTAATTTACGTTGTTCGTTTGTATAAGTACAAGACAGAATAAAACGTCTCCACAGTATGTCTCTGTCTACGTCTCCACTGTTGTAGAGATTTACGAAGTTCAAAAGTAATAATAAAGTCAGAGTCTTGTTCCACTCCTCTCGACGATGCTAGATTTGTACTTTAACAACAGGAAATTGAGTTCTATTTCCATGTGAAACATGAATAAAGTTTGCGCTTCATATGCATGCGAATCAACCCAATCTACCCAAGACGGATTATTTAGTCGTCGAAGCATAACATACGTTTATTTGAATTGAGACTTTTGAGAGCCTTTGAGCTGAAATGAGCGAGGTCTAAAGGCACATAATAGGAAACCAAGTCACGTATAGAAGGTCTACTGCCCAACAATCCCGTTATTGACAAAACAAATAACTCGAATCACGCCTTTTTTTGTCGCATAAGCAAGTGCTAGAGCGAACATTAAAACTCATTTTAAAGAGTTCAGAGGACGTATGATTCGTGTATGACGAAATCAATAATAATTTTCTTTAAGACAAACGACGTCCTTTACCTAACTTTTGTAACTGAAATATATAATGGTTGTGCTTGTTACTTGGAAATAATAACATTTTGCCGAATCCTGTCTTTATTCTAAGTTTTGTAATAAGAGAGAGACGGATAGACATAGACATAGACATATATAGTGCGAGAAAAATCGAGACAGCTCGCGAGCCGTGTAGTGATAGCTGTGCTGTATAAACTCTAGGTATTAAACTCCTGTGCTAGGCTTTCCCTGGTTTCTATTTTGCATGCTAGTAATTATATAGTCTCAATTTTCGTATATGAGTTAGTGAAAAAACCTGAGACACATTCACAGCCAATGATTCCGCTACTCTCGTAGCCGATAACGTGCAAAAAACCGTATGTAGAAGAAAGCGCCTACCGGCAGAGCACCCAACGAACAGGTTCCTGGCACTGAACGTGTCATGTCCTAACGCCTATTCGAAAAGTTACGCTTGTTCTTTATCCCTTGTTCCTCGCTTGGCATTTTATCAAATCAGCCGAAAGACGTCCACTGCTGGACATAGGCCTCCCCCAAAGAGTGCCACAATGACAGGTCCTGCGTCACCCGCATCCAGCGGACTCCCGCGACATTTACCAGGTCAGTCCACCTTGTGGGGGGTCTACCCACGCTTCGCCTTCCGGTGCGTGGTCGCCACTCGAGAACCTTTCCGCCCCAACGGCCATCGGTTCTACGCTTGGCATTTGTTAATATAAAACTACCTGATTTATAAATACGAAAACAAATTTTTACAAAGACATTTCCTTAAACCAGTAGGTCGTCAAAAGGGGGCGGAATTTACATTAACAAACAAGGAATACTGGAACATAAACTGTTCAGGTACTTACATAATTACATAAACAAAACTAATTTACATTAAAAACAAGACATACTTGAACATAAACTTCATACTTACCTACATAAAAAAAATATTACCTAAGCCAAACAAGCGTAGAACAAAGAAGACACTCCTACTTTATTAAACTTTGCCAAGCAAAACGCTTGTAAAAAAGGCGGCCAAGTGCGAGTCGGACTTGCACATGAAGGGTTCCGTAAAATAAATTGCGGTTTACGATTTCTGACGTATTAAAAAAAAACTATTTACTAGATCTCGTTCAAACCAATTTTCGGTGGAAGTTTGCATGGTAATGTACATCATATATTTTTTTTAGTTTTATAATTTTACCACTTTGGATGTGTCTCTCGCGTAAACTATTCAGTTTTAAAAAAAAAATGTATTATAAACCTTAATATCATTTTTGAAGACCTATCCATAGACCCCCACACGTATGGGTTTGATAAAAAATTTTTTTTTAGTTTCAGTTCTGTTTATGGGGAAACCCCTAAAACTTAATATTTTATTTCGATTTTTGTATGAAAATCTTAATGCGGTTCACAGAATACATCTACTTACCAAGTTTTAACAGTATAGCTCTTATAGTTTCGGAAAAAAGTGGCTGTGACATACGGACGGACAGACAGACAGACAGACATGACGAATCTATAAGGGTTCTGTTTTTTGCCATTTGGCTACGGAACCCTAAAAACTAATTTAGCTTATGCCTTGAACTCATTTTTACAGTTGAATTCAAATATATGTATTTATACATTTTTCAACTTAAGGCGAGTAGGCCAAAATGTAGGTGTGTGTAGAATTCCGGGGTCTATCACCCTCTCCCGGCGTAGAGGTCCTTTGGTCAGGTCGGGAAGCGTGTGGTGTCGCCCTGCACGCTTACGATGGGGCTTTTGCCTCAGTAGTGAGGGCAGCTGCGGCTGTTGCCGAGGGGCGTCGTGGTGAAATGTTCGCGATCCCATGACGCCCCTATACTACACGGCAGAGAGGGCATACCTTGGTGGTTTTAGACGGTAGTCCGGGGTGTTCCCGGGAGCCCGTCATACCCATCCTAGTTCCTCGGCTAAGTGGGATGCGTAAAAGCATTTCCCCAAGTAAAAAAAAAAAAGGAGTGTGTAGAATTGTCCTATTCTGAGTGACGACCACTTTGGCCTAGTTAGTAGTGACACTACCTACGAAGCTGGAGATCCCAGGTTTGAACCAAGGTTCGAACCTGGGACACACGAACAGGAACAAATATTCTCACGATTTATTTTCGCGGTCCTTTAAAATAAAAGGTTACGAAACAATCAATACCTTTGGCAATATGATTTTTTATTTAAACGTCGTCAGCGGGTTAGTGGGGAGCTGGGGAGCGAAGAGCACATCATATTATCCTGCTAACATTAGCGAGCGAGAAAGACTTTCCTTAAAAAAATACCTAGAATACAGAAGGCGAGAACAACTCAAATTCAACGTTGTATGTACCTAATGGAGGCATTTCGGGCAGATAAAATAGCCAATCGTCTTTGCGAGAAAACCCGAAAACCCTTACAATATCGTATAAAACCTGTAATTGTAACTCAAACTTTCACAATCGGAAATAAGGTTCATTTTTGAAAACAATGTTACATAGCGGGAAAAAGCGAAAATCAAGTGTAAGTATACTCTCAACAGATCGTATAAACACCTCCTGTTATTGTAATCCCAATCTTTCGCAATAGAAAATAAAGTTCATTTTTGAAAACAACGTAACAGAGACGTGGTTGGGTAAGTAAGTAATTTACGAGCGACGCGATGCTAACATGCTCGTCACACGAACTAAGAAGGGTTTTGAAGAATGTTATATGTTTTAAGGAGATCGTTATTTGTGTTTAGAACTTTAGAGCTTTTAGAGGCGTATTCTCATTTACAATTTGTGACATGGCAACTTTATGGTCGGCTGTTCAAAGGGGCCCCAAAATGATACCACTGGTACTTGCCAACACTGTATACTCGTATTGAATCAAACACGGAACTAAATTCTATAAAACTTGTTCAAAAATCGAATACTAGTAGCAAAAGGTCATTATCGCAGGAAAAATCTTAACAGCGCAATTCAAGAATCGACGCGAACGGTACAGCGCGATCTAGCGGCTAATTCGACGAACTTATGTAAATTGACACACGGCTGAACATCGTCATTGTCCCACTACACCCGCAACCCCTATGTGAGTGATGAGTGTGTGTTCTTTAAGGTGGGCATTCACGACTGCTCCAACAAGCCGATTGATTTCTGCCTTTTTCTTTTGGAGTAATAATCCATTTTGAGTCCACGACCCTATTGGCAACGAGAAAAACGGTGCGGCACAGCTTTAGATGTCGCAACCATACCATACCTCATTAAATATAACATTAGCGGGTTCCTGGCACTGAACGTGTCATGTCCTAATATCCATAATTAGAATTTTAATGGACAAAATCGTCTATGTTACTTCGTTTATCTAAGAATATCATTCTATTTGTGTGCCCTTTATATTTTTGTTTATGTGACTGTTTGTGTTCTAAATAAATAAATAAAGAAATATCAAATGGAAATATTGTACTTGTTTTACTTATTTCGATCGTGTGCTTTACAAAAAAAACAATACCAATCTGTTTTGCCTGACAAAATGGTTTTCCTTAAAATCGCATGGCGACTAACGCTCGGTTATTCCAATCTTATGAAATAGGTATAGTCCGTTTTGAGTGGATCTATTGTTTGTTTGCAGTCGGGGGACCTGACTCTTTATGTTTTGTATGTAATAGGTCCCCCGGCTGCAAACAAAATATAATATTCCAAAAAGAGATAGAGTGTCCAGGTACTAATATATAAGTTTACATAATTGAAACAATATTTGACTTCATTGACAACTTGTTTCTTACTTTTTAGTACGCCTTTGTCAACGGCAGTTGTGTTTTTTATTTTTTTAATAATTATTTAAATTTTCTATCGCTATTTCTAAATAGCATATCATAATTTTGTACAGTGAAAGAGTCAAGCGCTCGAAAGTGAAAAATCGATCCCCAGGCGTCTTCGAGTAATAGGGGAACATAATAAATAAAACATTCCGGTGAATTGGGAACCTCCTCCTTCTTCAAAGTCGGTTAAAAATAATCTTGAATCGCAGATATAGAAATAAAGAACTTATTCATTACCTACCTTCCAATTAAGTAAATAACAGGTAAACAAGGCTAACGATAAACATTGTTGTTAAAGTTTTGTTTATTGTTGAACAATAAACAAAACTTTACTGCACTATAATGGAAATCAAAAGTTGTTAAAGTCATGAACTTGGACTAACTAGCTAGAATATCTGATTAATAAACAAGGCTTATATACATTCTAGATTTGAAGAATTTAAAAAAATATTGTATTACAAAGTACAAAAAAGAATACCTTATTAACAAAACTTAATGTAAGAACTTACAAGCTTTTCTAAATATGTTTAGTCCGTTTTTAATATTTTCTAACCCCTGACGCAAAATGATGGGTGTTATATATAAGTTTGACGTGTCTGTGTGTCTGTCTGTGGCATCGTAGCACCTAAACGAGTGGACCAATTTTATGCGGTTTTTTTTTGTCCAAAAGCTGACGTGATCGAGATGGTTCTTAGCTACGTTTCAACAAAAACTTAGAACAGTTGAAGAAACCCCGACTTTTTTCATTTCAAAGGTAAATAACTCAAAAACGGCTGACCCGATTTTGTTAAAACGTAGTTAAGAACCATCGCGATCACGTCAGCTTTCGGACAAAAAAAACCGTTTATCGTTTAGGAGCTACAATGCCACACAGACACGTCAAACTTATAATACCCTTTGCGCCGGGGGTTAAAAGGGGCTTTTCGCCAGGCGAATATACCGCCCCGTAGTTCAGTTTGTATATATATTTTTTTTAATTAAAAATAACTACATCAAGCTACCAGGGAAACATGAAAAGCACGTATTGTGCTCCCAACCCAACAATGATGAGTAGCCGCGAGAGCGCTCCGGTAAAGGTCTGCGCACTTGACCCGCCGTCAGTCAGGTCGATTGCCGTAAACATCGCGCGCCGCCGCACAGCGCTAACTCGTTGTGCTTAATTAGAGTGCCAGCGGTGTTGTTTGGACGATTAAAGTGTCTTACTTTACTTGATTAGATGTGCGCGTGTGTTGCTTGATGGATATTAATACTGAAAAATAAATAAAATGAAGCTTGAAGGTCCGTGTATATTACAGATACAGTGCGTTTTGGACAAGTACCGTGTCAGACACCGACAGATACCGTTTATTTACATCTAACGTGCCAGAAGTGTGCTGTGTCAGACATCGATAGACACCGTCGTCGGCGTCAGACGCCGCCGCTCTCATCGGCACTCTTTAATGGATCGGCATGGCTCGCTCTCAACACCACAATGTGACCGTATTGCTTCGGGGCAGTCTATCGTCCTGTCCTACACTACCAAAACGTAATATCTAGAATATCAGTGATATTAAATTTGAACCTTAATACTATGACGATACCGTTTGTTTTTCAACATGACTGTTGCAGTGGCACGTGCTTACTCGGTAGCTAGCGGCTATGCGATAATAGAGACACCGGCCTTTGTTTGAAAGATTAGGCAGTGCTACCTAACTGCGCCGTGGCAACTCAGAATTATACCTAAACTTTGCGCACCATCAAGGGTACATCCGCCAGTGGGCTGGCGCACGCGCTCACGGCTGGACGCTGCTTACGCGCAAGATAAAAGTTATTACCAATTCCTTAAAAATCAGTTCGTTGCGAATAAATTCAGCGCACTGCAGTGTTGTGGGGTGTATAAACAATAAAAAATAGACATTTATCATTTTCACAGACGATGAAACGGATGAAAAGTTAGTAACTTTACCTACTTTATACTAAGTACCTACTAATTATTTCCATGTCTAAAAATATTTACAATTCACTTACATTAGAATTAAAGTATCAAACTATCAACTAACAAAAAGGACCGCCCCGGATCGTTGGTGGCCCAAAAGTTCCCATGACACTGGCAGCGTTGCCACGCTGGATGGCCAACGAAATCTGTTGAGCCAGGAACGACCCGGAACGAGGATCGCAGCCCCTTTTAGACAATGTATCAATAATAAATAAATGGCTATTATTTCCATGGCAGGTACAAACTAGTGAGTTTGAACAAAGGCGTAATGTTTTTTTTACGGAACACCTAATACCTATTTCAATTAGTTATGTAATACATTTTTAAGGCCTGCTTGAGTACTACCTACTACCCCGAGCCGTAGCCGTAAGTTTAGGTACTCCGCTACTGCCATTATGTCCAAATTAATTATTTAGTTGTTTGTATTGATTTCATGTTTATATTTATCCCTGTCTAGCAGCAATTAGTATAATATTTTACTTAGTAAGATTTGCGGGGTGCATGCATTGCACGGCCTAAGAAAGGGCGTAAACATCGTCGTTGCTCTAGGGACTTATAACCTTTTGGAAGGGCTTGGAATGCACTCGCGAGGATGAAACGTAGGTAATCAGAATATTTTAAAACTACTTATGCCTAGTGACTAATTTGTTAAGTTTGCAATGCTACTTTAAAGCCCCTGCTAGACGGTCGCCAACACGCCCCTCCGACCGAGCGACCTTGGTCCGCACCGACCGTGTAGACAGTTGTTTGCAGCAAAATTTCATACTACAGCGGTCGGTGCCGACCAAGGTCGCTCGGTCGGAGTGGCGTGTTGGCGACCGTCTAGCAGGGGCTTTAAACTTTTATACAATATGACGTTATTTATTATACTTACGTTATAGATAACGAATAAAGGTACTCGTAGGTACCTACCTACCAAACTTATTTCGTACTGTCGTCGGGATACACCTACTTTAATGAAGTTACCTACACAACAAGTTTCGTTTTGTTATACGAGTACGTGGTAGCTGGTAGATGAATAGGTAGGAGGTACCAACATTTTGACTGTCGTAAAGTATAGACAGGGTGAGAGATACTTGACATTAAAAATTATTTAACATGTTTCGTTGATATGCCTGTACACTCGGCTACACAAGTCGCACCTTTTCTAAAATTCGTTTCAAGCGATTATTACTCCTAAGATACTTACTGTAGATATTAGTATCGTTTGAAAGGTAATAAAACCCCCTAGGCTTTAGCTTTCAAATGATATTAATACCGACAGGGTACAGTAAAGTATCTTAGGAGTAATAATCGCTTGAAACGAATTTTAGGAAAGGTGCGATAGAAGCACTGGATAACTCTGAAATAAAAAAAAACTAATTATGTTAAAGTAGAAAAATGTGAAGACGTTTTAGAGTTTTTGCCCTGTTAACTTAGATTGGTTTAGAAATTGCGAGAAGCACGTAGTAGCAGCCGTTTTCACCGGTTTTGTTATGTTTAATATGTAACTAAAATTTTAAAATATTAATAGTCGCTGAGACGGACTAAAATGCATTTCAAAACAACCTTTAAACTTTGATAACTAAGAAAAAGTATCATTTAAAAAGGTCTCAACTTTAACTTATCAGTTAGTATGAAAATAAGGTGAAAAGAATAAATTTTATGAAGCAAATACATAGATTCTTACCTGAATTATTAGAATCCATCACGTTAACGTCACTTTAGATCGTAAAAAAAATATTATGAACTTTGTAAGTAAGAGTAAATTTAACGAGCTTAAAACTGATATGCACACTGCTAGTGATGATCTAGTTTTGAATACCTGTTGATAAGCACTTGCTTTATCAAATAAGTTAAATAGGGTGGGGGTGGGTCCCTAGGAATGTCAACTATATAAGGTAATTAGTAAATTATACCGATAATTAATTTCACTAATTGGACTTTTGGCCGCCTAGATTGGGGAAATCTACGTATGTGCGGTGTAATAGGTACCTATTTAATTTGTATATCGCTTAAGTGAAGTAAAAAAATTAGTAAGTAGTTAGATGTTTACATTCGTATAGCAAATAGCAACCTAAAGGTGAACACTATATTCGCCAACCCAATACATTTTCTACTAAAGCTGTTCAGTAGGTATAGTACGACTCTTCTCAGGTGAATTTTTCGCTCCGAGCCCTAATCCACAGATTATATAATAGTTCTAACGAACAGATACTCGACTCTGAATAAAAATGCGCATACCTACCGCTTTCCATGCCTACTAAATTTAACAATGGAGCAACCTTGAACGCGCCGGTCGTTGCCCGCATTTGCCAGCCAATAGACGCTAGGGTTGACACCACTTAGAAATGATTTTATTATTAATAGTTGAGTGTAATAAAAACACCCACACATTCCATGCACTTCACTAATTAGGTTACCTCATTTAATTGTTATTGTTTTTCAATTTTAATTTTTCAAAAGACTTGTAAGTTTTTCTAGAGTGTCTGCCAGTATCTGAACTGCATAGTTACTTACATACATACCTACATACACTCGGCGTCAAAAGTATCGCACCTTTCCTAAAATTCGTTTCAAGCGATTAATACTCCTAAGATACTTACTGTAGATATTAGTATCGTTTGAAAGGTAATAAAATCCCCTAGGCTTTAGCTTTCAAATGATATTAATACCGACAGGGTACAGTAAAGTATCTTAGGAGTAATAATCGCTTGAAACGAATTTTAGGAAAGGTGCGATACTTTTGACGCCGAGTGTATGTAGGTATGTATGTAAGTAACTATGCAGTTCAGATACTGGCAGACACTCTAGAAAAACTTACAAGTCTTTTGAAAAATTAAAATTGAAAAACAATAACAATTAAATGAGGTAACCTAATTAGTGAAGTGCATGGAATGTGTGGGTGTTTTTATTACACTCAACTATTAATAATAAAATCATTTCTAAGTGGTGTCAACCCTAGCGTCTATTGGCTGGCAAATGCGGGCAACGACCGGCGCGTTCAAGGTTGCTCCATTGTTAAATTTAGTAGGCATGGAAAGCGGTAGGTATGCGCATTTTTATTCAGAGTCGAGTATCTGTTCGTTAGAACTATTATATAATCTGTGGATTAGGGCTCGGAGCGAAAAATTCACCTGAGAAGAGTCGTACTATACCTACTGAACAGCTTTAGTAGAAAATGTATTGGGTTGGCGAATATAGTGTTCACCTTTAGGTTGCTATTTGCTATACGAATGTAAACATCTAACTACTTACTAATTTTTTTACTTCACTTAAGCGATATACAAATTAAATAGGTACCTATATACACCGCACATACGTAGATTTCCCCAATCTAGGCAGCCAAAAGTCCAATTAGTGAAATTAATTATCGGTATAATTTACTAATTACCTTATATAGTTGACATTCCTAGGGACCCACCCCCACCCTATTTAACTTATTTGATAAAGCAAGTGCTTATCAACAGGTATTCAAAACTAGATCATCGCTAGCAGTGTGCATATCAGTTTTAAGCTCGTTAAATTTACTCTTACTTACAAAGTTCATAATAATTTTTTTACGATCTAAAGTGACGTTAACGTGATGGATTCTAATAGTTCAGGTAAGAATCTATGTATTTGCTTCATAAAATTTATTCTTTTCACCTTATTTTCATACTAAATGATAAGTTAAAGTTGAGACCTTTTTAAATGATACTTTTTCTTAGTTATCAAAGTTTAAAGGTTGTTTTGAAATGCATTTTAGTCCGTCTCAGCGACTACTAATATTTTAAAATTTTAGTTACATATTAAAAATAACAAAACCGGTGAAAACGGCTGCTACTACGTGCTACTCGCAATTTCTAAACCAATCTAAGTTAACAGGGCAAAAACTCTAAAACGTCTTCACATTTTTCTACTTTAACATAATTAGTTTTTTTTATTTCAGAGTTATCCAGTGCTTCTGGTATTAAAAAAGTGACTCGTAAATATTTGTATGAACAGATAAAAGAACAGAATTTACCAAGTTTCAGTGAAAATTTGGAGAAATTGGAAAATAATCTCTTGGAGTGTTATGGCCACACCGAAGAAAGTAAAAAGAACCTCAAACGTAACGTTTCGAACTTTAAGGCACAAATAAAGCAAAGGTGGATAACTGCAAAGAGGAGAGAAGATCTGTTTTTAACTCAAAATCAGGCTTGGTTGGAAGGAACCTTCGAAATCCCTTGTGAAACGATTCATCGGCAGGGTCGTCCCAACAAATTATTTGCGGAATCGAGTGAACGGACCAAAAGGAGGAAAACAGAAGAAATCCGAGCTACTGTAGATGATGATATCATAGTCCATGCTGCACAAGTGTGTTTACAAACAGGTGGAAAAAGAGATGCTTCAAAAGTCCTCAAGGAAATAACGAATTCTCCAACACGAGCCACTAAGTACAAGAAATGCTGTAATAAGGAATCAGAATCAATCGCACCATTGTCTCCTTTTGAAGCACTCCAGATGTTTGTGGAAGCCGATCTTACTCGGCGACAATACGAAATAATAAGGGCTACTAACCCAAGACATTACCCGTGTTATGATCTCTTGTTAAAGGCAAAACAGGAATGTTATCCACCAGAAAGTGCGTTGCGTATCTCTGCTACCTGCGCAGAAATGGAACTTCAAAGCCTATTAGATCATACTATTACGCGCTTATCTATATATTTAGAAGATGTGTTGATAACACTCAGTGAAAGTGAAAGGCAATCATTAAGGATAATTTGAAAATGGGGTTGTGACGGATCACAACAAGCACGATTCAAACAAACGTTTTCCGACGATGCCGACTCAGACGCAAACATATTTTTAAGTTCTTTTGTACCTTTGCAAATTGTTTGTGGAGAAGAAAACAGTAAAGTCTTGTGGCAAAATCTAACTCATTCATCTTCACGATTTTGCCGTCCTATAAGATTTCCGTTTGTGAAGGAATCTACTGATGTGAACAAGGAAGAAATAAGGAACATACGAAATTCTGACAAAAGTAAACCTGAACGGCCAAGAATATGTCTTTGGACACATTTTAAAAATGACAATGGTTGATGGCAAAGTATGCAACGCGGCCACAAACACGAAGTCTACCATAAAATGTTACATATGCGGAGCCACATCAAACGAATGAAAAATGACTAAGATGCAAAAGTGTATTTTTATAGCTTAAATTAATTTAGATATAAATTTTTTATATAAAAAAAAATATTACTTTTTTTTTACTTATTTATTGAAATAATATTTAATTATAAAAGAATACAAGGTTTTTTATTAAATATCCCATATTAAACTCGATTATACGATAAAATGTTTTTGGCCGCCTAGATTGGGGAAATCTACGTATGTGCACAGTGTCCAATAACTTCGAATACACTTTTTCTAGCACTGGTTTGAAAAAAATAGAAAACTTGCAGACATTTTTTTCATTATAATTTGAAGTTTATATTCTCATGAACAAATAACAATATTTAAAAAATATTTATCTAGCGTCGTTAACTTTAAATCCATGATGAAGCAATTCCGGGAACCTATTATCTCAAAATTTCTTAAGGGCGCTAGCGTGAGTGCACTTTTTGCGGCGTTGAAACCTTTTGGAATTAAGCGTAACCTATGTAGTTTATACTACAAGGAGACATTAGAAGACCGAAAGAGATCTGGTCGCCCGCGTTCAGCAAGAACGGATAGGGTCGTGAAACTCGTGAGAGAGCGCGAGCGTCTCCGCCGGAAAAAACACCGTTCGATCCGAAAATTAGCTGCGGACTTAAATATTTCAAGAGGATCAGTACACAATATTTTGAGAGCAGACCTCGGGTGTCACGCTTACAAGAAATGAAAAGTACACGGCATTTCCGAAGCTATAACGAAAAAAAGATTAGGTCGATCAAACACTATACTTTCCTGGCACGCGGGGGATGAATTCGTTTTTTCGGACGAAAAACTCTTCGTATTAGAGCAACCTCTCAATGTTCAAAATGGTCGTTTGTGGGCAGCTAACATCCAAGATATTCCAGATAATCAGAGGTATGTGCCAAGATTCCAGAGTGCACCATCAGTGATGGTTAGGGGAGCAGTTGTTTGTAATCGGGGTAAACTTCATTTGGTATATATCGACAAAGGGGTAAAGATCAATGCTGATTACTATAAAACAGAAGTTTTGAAAAAAAATGTTGCTCCAAACTAATCAAAACTTAAAAATGTTGTATGGAAACGATTACTATTGTTTCCAACAAGACGGAGCTCCATCCCACACGGCAAACGCAGTTCAAGCGTGGTGTCAGGCCAATTTAACGGATTTCTTGCCAAAAAATTAATGGCCCCCGAGTTCTCCAGATTTAAATGTACTGGACTTTTTTATTTCATTTATTCATTTATTCACAATAATACAATGCAAGCTTACAGTTAACACCAAATCGCTTACACGCTAAAATAAACAAAAAAGATAAACATGCACAAGTAAAAATGTCAACAATCATAATTATAATGTCATTCCATTAATTAAGTGCCAATTCAAAAATATCCTAGCAATGTGGCACAAGTATGTCAAACGATCAGCGAACATGTCAGCGTCTTCGTGCTGAGTGAGCATTAGATGCAGCCATATCAAAGCACGTGCGGTAGGCGCGTGGCTCGCGTAGCGCGTGCGAGTGGACGGCCGCTGCAGCAGGCGCGGCCGGCGGCGCGGCGCCACCGCCCCGTCCGCGTCACTGGGTATCCGCGTTGGAACTATCAACCCGATCTGAGCCAACACCTCTGCACTATCCACTCGGTGATGGACAACGGATAGATAGTGGACTAGCAGCAATAACCTTCTTCTCAGTGCCAGCGTATCTAGTCCGACCATGCCCGAGACAAAGATGGAGGGATAGAGGTACGGGTAGTAACCGTAAGCTTTTTTATACAGCCAGCGAGCAAATTTGCGCTGTAACTTCTCAATCATGAGAGAATATTTGCTCTCGTACGGATCCCAAACAACAGCACCATATTCCAACTTGTTCCTTACAAATGCGCCAAAGAGAATCTTAGCCACTCCGAAATGAAATTGTTTTGCAATCCTCATCACAAATCCCAAGGTCCTGCTAGCCTGCTTACAAATACTAGTTACGTGCTTATGGAAGTCAAACTTATCATCTAATAGCAAACCCAGGTCGCGAATTTCACTAACTCTTTCCAGAGTATCGTCAGCTAAATGGTACTCGGTTTGGAGTGGGGAGCGCTTGCGTGAAAAAGTGATCACCTTACATTTATTGACGTTAAAAGGTAGCCCATTTAAAATACTCCACTCAGCTGCCGCGTCAATGTCAGCCTGTAACGCTGCACTGTCGGCCGTACTACCTATGCCTCGGAACAGTTTCAGATCATCTGCAAAAAGCAAACTCTCGGCGGTGCGAGTCACATCAGGCAAGTCGTTAATCATCAGGAGAAACAGCGTAGGCCCTAGAGTACTGCCCTGACTCACTCCTGATAGCGTGGAGTAATGGTTTGACTCATAACCACCCACTCTGACATACTGCTGGCGGTCAGACATGTAACTAGCGAAAAAATTTAGAAGCTTTGGCGTGAAGCCCGCTAATGCTAGTTTTTCCAGCAAGATGTCGTTGTCGACCAGGTCAAATGCTTTCCTGAAGTCGAAATATGCAGCATCGACCTGGCGGCCCGCATCCATCTCCTTACATACGTAGTCAGCGAGGGCAACGAGGTTTGTAGTGGTCGATCGGGATTTTCGAAAGCCGTGCTGACTGGGGTGCAACCGGTCAGCTACCTGCAGACTGATGCAGCGGTTAACGATCATCTCAAAGACTTTTCCAAACACAGGAAGAACTGCAATCGGCCTAAAAGAAGTGATATCAGTATCAGGCCTGCCCTTAGGAACCGGCGTCACTCTCGATGATTTCCAACAATGTGGATAAATGGACTGGTTAATTGAGAGGTTAAAAACGTGTAACAAAGGACTCATTAAGACAGAGGCACAATCTTTAGCCAAAAATACAGGGATGCCATCCGGACCTCCAGCCGAACGTGGTTTAAGATTCTGAATCGCCTTCTTAAAGTCAACCTCAGAAACAAAGGGGATGGACACTGACCTAGAGTCACCCGAGGAGTACGCTGCGCGTGCCGCGACTGCAGGGTCTATATGGTCAATGATATATATGGTCATATATGCTCTCGAAACTTAATAACTACAAAATAAAGAATTTGGAGCATTTAAAAAAGTTATCGTACAAATTTGGGACGAAATGCCGATGGAGGCAGTGCGTGCCGCGTGCGACGGATTCGAAAAACGTTTGAAGCTGGTGATGAAGGTTAAAGGCGGAGTTATCCCAAAACATTTTTTGTGAATATTGTATATAAGAATTTCTTTCATGAAATAAAGTTTTTATTGCAATTGTTATTAACACTTTGTTTTAATGAGAATTTGAAACTGTATGCGAACTTATTGGACACGGTGTAGATATAGCCCACGTAGGTACATCCGGATGGTGCATTTTCTATATTCCGGTGGAAGACGCGTCTAAAAACAATATAATAATTATAATAAAAACATAAAACGTTTTTGTTGGCCTTTTGTACAATATAAACTATTTTACCAGGAACTCACAACGACCAAACGTGAAAAGTTGCGGCAACATGTACCAGGAATTCAGCACCGCATTGCATTCACCACTAATCCAAACTTGACGTTCCGGAAGTTGTTATAGGGTTTAAAATCCCGTAATTCCGAAGCTTTCAGTCTAATGTACATAACATATACTTAGATAATCAATGAGTTGATTCCGTATAATGAATGGCGTCGCATCAAAGGGGTGATTAGGGATGGTAATGGCATTGGTGGGCCACAGAATTGGATTTGGATAACCAATCCGGTGGTGGAACAGTATTGAGTACAGTCACCATCACATACATCGGAGCAAACAAGCACGTCACAAACATCGGAACACACCTCTATTTTCAAGGCATTAGGGTGCATGTGCCGATATTTTTGAACATCTGTAGTGTACCTATTTATTTGCATATTTTTGCATTTTGCCCCAAACAGAATATTAAAACACAAATTTTATTGAGCTAATTGTTTTTTGTAGTAAATTTATTTAAAATGATTAATGCCTTTCGCCAGTGTCGCCCAAAGCTGCATTTTTGTAGTCATTCTGACTTTTCATCCTTATTATGTGAATATTTTCATATTTTGTATTTGTAATTTTTTATATTTTAGTTAATTTGTGATAAATTTTATAGTTTCCTTACTTATAGAAGTAAATTTGTAAATTTGTTTTTTTCGGCCAGGGGAATATTCCCAGTAACTATGGGAATATTACAATTGTTCCCGGGAATATTCCCATTGCTTCCGAGAATATTAGGAATTTACTTAAGCGCTTATTGCACTTATTGCTGTTTAATGTCTTGGTTAAAAAAAAAACCAAAGTTATTATGGAATCCCTGATAGCAAAATATACAGAGTGAAATCTGGGTCGCGGAGCAAGAAACGAAAAGCGAATAAGATGGTCATAACTCAACAACTTTTCCCATGGGCATCGCAATCGCAAAAAAATAAGAGCCAATAAGAGTTAACTGTGCGTTAATTGAGAGTTAATGTATGGATCAACTGTTTTTTAGCGATTTCGTGGTCGGTTTCATGGGAAAAGTTGTTCAGTGTTACAATCTTATTCGCTTTCAGTCTTCTTGCTCCACGACCCCGATTTCACCCTGTATAAACATACACAATTTCAAATTTCCCCCATATTCCCTTGCTTGGGAATATTCCCCGGGAACGGTACATCACTATTATTAATAGCCAGTGTCCCACTGCTGGGCAAAAGCCTCCCTCTGTCTCTTCCACGTATCCCTATCCTGGGCAGTCTCCCACCAGTCTTGGTCAAAGACCTTAAGCTAGTCTCGCCATCTCTGACGAGGTCTACCGCGATTGTTCTGTGTTCGATTGTGTGGTCACTTGATAGTGATTTTAGCCCACTGGTCACTCATTCCGACATATCCAAACACCTTCAATAATATCATACTTTTTTGCGCATCGATTCTGTAGGCGTCGCCGGAAGTATTTGACAGTAGCATATTAATTTTGATACGTAGCATCCGCGACTCAATACTTAACACCAAAAATCTATTAATGAAATCGAACTGGCCGTCAATGTCGATGGAACTAGATTCACTACAAATCATAATTAATCTAAATTAAAGTGATGTAACTTTCGTAAGCGCAATAACAAAATAAAACCTTATGCCGTGATGCTTGAAGTTTTATGTTTCAATACGCTAAAAGCAAATCAAATTCCTTTCGTAAAATACAACTATAATTAATAAAAAACCAATTAATCAATTCGAACTGGTCATGACAATATCCATTTAAAAGTAGATAAAAAGTTGAGTTCCAAATTCAACTGAAAGGCAAAGGTGTTTTTCCGTTGACAAGTAAGTCGGACGTGAAATTTAAAGCTGACATCGGATTAGGCGCGTTTAAAAATTAATCTCCGCCGGGCCCGACTTGATTACGTGGTAACGGGACCCAGACAAAGTACGCCGGCGACTTAGAGCGGTTAAAAACGCCTAATGCTTGGGAATATTTGTTCACACGGTTTATTGACGGATTGTATTATTGAAATTGATGATTAAATGAAGCATTTCAAGTGACATTTCTTAAATTATGATGTGCCTTAAGTCCATAGTGGCCTATGACAGGGCAGAGCCACAGTTAGGTGCGGGGACAGTCACTGCTGGAGAAAAGACTCTAGGTTGGGTATTATTATTCTTCTTCATGGAAATAAATTTTATTCCAAGTTAATACTACCTATCAACGCCCGCCAAGGGTTATAGTAAAGTGACCATACAAATTGTTATTCTGACAGCTCGAACCTGCTATTTAAATTATAATATAGAACCCGTTCCCCATAAGCGGTTCCGGAGATTACCCAAAACATACAAACTTACAATCTCACAGACTATCATCTCTTTATAATACATAGAAGTGTAGATTTTCCTCTTTCTAACATAATTTTATTTCTCAAGATTTTTCAGTAGATTATCTCTTTATAAGCCCCAATGGTTTTAGATAAATGTTGAAAGAAATTGAATACCTAAAGGCGTTTTTTAGCCGCCCGCCCGCCTTGTCACCACGCCCTGTCATCAGCGAAGTTGTCTCAATTTGTCATCCCCCCATTAACTTTTCATAATAAATAGATTCTACAGGTGGTTGTCGCTGTCTGGCGTCCTTTTTTATGTCAATTAGCGAATTACCGTTGTTTCGAGTGTTATCTGTTGGAATTAAGGTTTGTCACGATTGTTTTAACGTCGGTTTAAATGACATGCGCTGTGATAAAGTAAGTATAAAGGTCACGAGGGCATGAATGGATAAAAGGATTTAAAAGTGACATTTATATTTGCGAGTTTTGAATATCAACCTGTTAGCTCCTTCATCTTCATGATAATAAGTAAGTAACTATATTATCCTACTTGTGCGAGCGAGCGACGCGAATTAAGTTCTCAATTTCAGCTTGGGCAAAAATGCTTTCGTAAGTCCTGATATCCGGCTGCCTCTACAGGGCTATTATTCTTAACACGCTGTGACTTCTAACGAACCAGTGTGAACTAGACCTCCGATTGCGTTTAGTACGAATAAATTTAGCGTCATGATATACCTATTTAATTACGGTTGAAGGTGGGGTGATGTTAAAACAAGTTACATAATAGCATAGCAGGTCGCATTTTTCAAAGAACGAGAAAGAAAGAGAACATTTATTGTTAACCATGTAAAATATAGGTATGTAATGTCTGAATAATAAGTATGTGAGTAAACAATGGCAGCCCATTTCACGCATACAATATTAATAATAAAGGTTACACCTCTATCTAAATAGTGTGCTCAAGAACTATGAAACTATGGAAACTAAAAATATTCTTTTCAATCATAAAAATAATTTTCGGTCAACCATTGCTTTAGTTGGCGCTTAAACTGATGTCAAATGAACATTTTTAGGCTTACGGGTAGATGGTTAAATACTTTGATAGTGGTGATAAAACTGATAAACAACCGATTGTCGTGAATTTATCCGATGTGTGACGGCGGCCTTGAAGACCAAACCACTCGGCACATCGTTGCGCGCTGCCCAAAGCGACGCTATTACCTATAAAGGCGGCCCGGAGGACCTCTACCTACACTAATGCTCACACGAATTGCTCGAACTTATAATGCGGGTTTTAGTAGCGTAGATATCTTAAAGATATTTATTCAAAGGCATCTTTTAAAATGCAAGTAATAAATAGTCTTAAAAATAAGCAGCATAAATAGTATTAGAAATAGGTAGGTAGCAGCAAAGATTATCAAAATAATTCACCTATTATCATGTTTAAAAATGTTATAGTGTTGTACTTAAGTAACTAAATCTATTTGTTTCACTCTTAATATGGGATTAATACAATAATATTGTCATTAGGATAGATTATGGCGAGATATTCTCATTTGCGGTAACCTATATAAATTGACATGATTAGTATGCTTTCATCTTTACCGTTTCTATGGACCGGATAACGAACAAAAAAAACAATTATACTTAATAAAATAAAATAAACCGGCCAAGTGCGAGTCGGACTCGCGCACGAAGGGTTCCGTACCATTATCTATAAAAACTATTTTATTCTGTGTTTTTAGTATTTGTTGTTATAGCGGCAACAGAAATATACATCATCTGTGAAAATTTCAGCTGGAACTATCACGGTATCAGTGAGATACAGCCTGGTGACAGACAGACGGACGGACGGACGGACAGCGGAGTCTTAGTAATAGGGTCCCGTTTTACTTTTTGAGTACGGAGCCCTAAAAAACACTTTTTATACAACGACGGTGGCAAACAAGCTTACGGCCTGCCTGATGTTAAGCTGGTACCAAAAATCTATTGCCTGTGGACACTTGTGACTCCGGAAGAATCACAAGCGCGTTGCCGACCCTTTATTTACTTGAGGATTCGCTGTGTTGGCAGATAGAGACATGCAGGTCCCTTACTTCTAACAAAGCGCATCCTAGGGAGCTCTGGCGACCTTACTCACCACCAGGAACACAACACCACATGCTTCATGCTTTCTTTCACACAAATTATGATATCTATTTAGTCCGTTCAACTGTCAACTTTACATATCAAATTATCTAGGTAAGTTATCTACTTTGTCTATCTGTGTGTGTTATATAGTCTCATATAGGTTACATACTTTGTATCGCTGTTGGTTTTCTGAATAAATAAATAATAATAACCTAACATCTGACGCGATTTATAAAAATAAAGCCTACAATGTAAAATAAAACGGGTTCGATAATTATGTTTTTTTTTATCTTTTGAGATCGGACAGGTGGATCCGGAGATTACAAAACAATACAAAAATATTCTTTTCACTTCTCATGCTCTAAAAGTTCGTCTTTATGTCGTGCGTAGGCGACATAAAGTCGCTTTTTATGCTCTAGAGCATAAAGTAAAATCTTCGTCGAAGACCAAGGCAATCGCTGCAACAGCCACACGAACATCTTTAACTTCATACAACAACCTCTTTATTTTATTTCGTTTCGTTCGTATTCTAAGACCAAGGCAAAGATACCAACAGCCAAAGTACACAATAAAACTTCATGAAATAAACTTATAATTTGTATTTCGTCTCATTTATTATTTTACGTGTTGCTGTTTCATTTCCTCGCAATCGAAGTGAAAAGTAGAGTGTACAACTCGTCCATAAAACCCATTTTACACTCGACTTTATATCTATCCTCGCTCGCAAGCTCGCTCGGATGGATAAACGTCTCGAGTAAAATGGTGCGTTTTATGCACTTGTTGTACAATCTACTATTATTGGTCACCAGAAATACTCCCCACATACAACTTATATTAACTCTCACAATCTCTCAATCAATCTCATAGTCTTTGCCTTTGTATAATAAATAATGTATAGTATTCATTATAAAAAAAACCGGCCAAGTGTGAGTCGGACTCGCGCACTAAGGGTTCCGTACCATTATCAATAAAAATATTAATTTTATTTTGTTTATAGTATTTGTTGTTATAGCGGCGACAGAAATACATCATCTGTGAAAATTTCAACTGGAACTATCACGGTATCATTTAGATACAGCCTGGTGACAGACAGACGGTTGGACGGACGCACGGACAGCGAAGTCTTAGTAATAGGGTCCCGTTTTACTCTTTGAGTACGGAACCCTAAAAAGACTGCGGGATCTCCTAGAATGTTACTAGGTAGCACGAGAAATCCATTAGCTTGGTTTTTTCCGTCATTTTCTATTCTTTCCCATTTTAGAGCAATCGCTGACTAGCCTAAAGGTATAGTTTAATTTAAGGTCTCTAAACTATACAATGAGTTTACTTTTTCGACTGTGGATCCGTTTAATGAGATTGGTGTGAACGATGGACTGTCTGTTTTAGATGCTATTACAATTTTGGTTTTATTGACATTAATTTTAAGCGCACCAGATATAAAGTCCAGAATAGCAATGGCAAAACTAGCTTTTCACAACAAAAAACATATATTACCTTCAAAAATATCGAAAGAAACGAAAATAAAATTTATTAAATCATACATATGGAGCATAGCATTGTACGGAAGTGAAACTTGGACCTTGACCCAGAAAGATGCGGAGATATTAGAAGCGTTTGAGATGTGGTGTTGGAGGCGAATGGACAAAATTAGCTGGAGAGATAGAGTAACCAATGACGAAGTGCTGAATAGAGTGGGGCAAACCAGGCAGTTAGTGAGGAACTTAGAAAATAGAAGAGGGAAGATGATAGGGCACCTCTTACGACATGACAACTTCGTACTTAACATAATTGAAGGAAAGATAGAGGGGAGGTTAGGAAGAGGAAGACCTAGAATAGACTACATGGAGCAACTCAAAAAGAGAGTTGATGTTGGGTCATATCGTGAGGTCAAAGAGATTGCGTGGGATCGGAGTAGATGGAGGGCCTACTTTGAGCTACACCGACAAGAGCCTTAAGTAAGAGAAGAAGAAACTATACAAATCTAGTTTTGTATAACTTGTTACTGTTATATTATCGTTAAATATCTAAGGAGTGTTACGATTTGTGACGCAAAATAATAATTTGTTAACTTTCAACTGATTAAAACTTTTGTTAAACTACAACTAGCGGAATAATATTATTCGGGAACCTGTAAGTAATTTAAATATTGAAATTTGAGCTTTTTGAAACAACGTTATCTTTTGTAATTTAATGTGGAAAATACATAACAATATGAATGAACTATTGGTACAAGGATCAAAGCGCAAAGAAAAATAAGTATATTAACAGGAAATACTAAAATAAATCGATATCTTTCAAGTATATTAACAGGAAATACCAAACTAAATACCTATCGACATACAATTAGCGCAGCGGTGGCGGTGGGGTAACAGTACACACACATCCACAGTTTAGATTAGATTATAGACAGATTACTTTATTTCATGACTATTACAGTACAAAATTGCCTTAACCAAAATTATAAGAATTTACATCACGATAGTCTCAAAATAAAATAGCAATTAGCGTTTAACTCCACAACATTTAAAAACGCCATATTATTTACTCGTAGCACCAATTCAGAGACGTACAGGTTAGTGACGTCGACATTTTTCTATGGTCACACAGCGTCCATTTTAAATGTTTGGATTTATTAAAGTAGCAAATTTTTAATTACTTAGTTGATTCTTAATATTTTCCGAATGTTTTCAAAAGTATCGTTCATTGGTAATCCATACTAATCCATACTTAATTAATATTATAAATGCGAACATTACTCTTTCTGTCAACCCTTTTTGTCTGTCTGTTACTTTTTCTCGCTTAAACCGCTGAACCGATTGAGATGAAGGTATGGAGTTAGCTAGAATCCCGAGGAAGGACATAAAATAGTTTTGATCCCAGAAATTATCCCCTAAGGGGGTGAAATTGGGGTACGAAAGTTTGTACGGAGCTATGATATAGACGAGTTCCGCGCGTACAAAGTCGCGGGCAAAAGCTAGTGTGAAACTAATCAAGCAAGCAGAAAGTTAATACCAGATTTGTATGCAGTTTTGACGTGTAGTCTCACGTCAAAACTGCATACAAATCTGGTTAAGATTAAGTCCTTATTCCACTTTGGATTAATCCGGCCTTACGCGTAAGAAACACCATAACATCGTGTTAGAGTGTTCAATTTCCATAATACTATTAGGCGGTCTGATGCCGGGTGCGGTACAGTCGCCCTAATAAGGGCGTGGCTTATCAGCTGGACACCCGTTAACAGAGGTGCGGCGTGCGTTGTACAGTCAGACAAAATTAATGGAAATTTTAATATGTTTTTAGTTTCACCCTCGTTGTCGTATGACAACTGAGACCTGATGGGTAATTACTCAATTTAACGTACACAATTCAACTAGGTACCATTTTCTCATACAAATAGGGTAATAATTTACTTTACAGTACACATGGTGCTACTTTTCCGCACGTGTGCGGAAAAGAGCACTTTCCGTGCATATGTCGAAACTTTAAAGAGCCATATGTACTGTAAAACGTTGTACGATACACGTGCGAATAGGTAATTTGCAATTCGTGTCGATTTAAAACACTCCCTTCGGTCGTGTTTTAATTTATCACCACTCGTTGCGAATTTCCTATTTTCCGCACTTGTATCGTAAATAACTATTAAAACACAGTTTTAATCAACTTCAAATCAGTACCCAAATCGCTTCAAGTGTCCCTATAAAATTTGAAGATTTGCCTTGGTTTCTCCAGGATCCCGTCTTCAGATCCTAACCTGATGACCTGGTAAGGATACCCTTTCAAACAATAAAAGAATTTTCGAAATGGGTCCAGGCGTCTTCGAGTAATCGGGAAACAGACATAAATAAATTCCGACGAATAGAGAACCTCCTCCTTTTTTGAAGTCGTACTAACGTTCGTACGAAACGTCGTGCAATCGATCAACTGGTGAGACCTATGACTACTTAAGGTACTCCTCAAATATTTTGGTACTTATACCTAATAGGTACAGTCGCCATCACATGCATCGGAGCAAACAAGCACGTCACAAACATCGGAACACACCTCTATTTTCAAGGCATTAGGGTGTATGTGCCGATATTTTTGAACACCTATAGTGTACCTATGTATTTGATGGCGACTGTACCTAAATAGCAATTTATTAGTGACTCATGTATTTCTGGGAAAGCACCTTGTAAGGATCGGATCAAATGAATCGATGTCAAATATAAAATATTTTTTCACTTCTCATGCTCGCAAAGTTCGCCTTTGTGCTGGATGTATGCTGCACAAAATGCCACTTTTATGCTCTAGTGCACAATGTAAAATTGTTTTAAAGACTAAGATAATCGGGCCTAACAGCCACACACACAATAAAACTTCGTAGAATAAACTTGTCATTTGATTTGACTTGCTTTAATAAATTTCACATCCATGTTTTCCATTACTAAATTAATAAAACCGGATAAAATAGGAGTCAATTATTATTTTAAAATGTATTGAACCATTAAATGACTTGGCAGTATGAAGTACCTACCTAAGTCTCATATGACTAGTGTCAAAAATTAAAAATAAATACTTTCAAAAGTTAATTGACAGGAATGAGCTATTATTTTATTTTATTTTGCAATTATTTGTTATTTTCTCGCAATCGAAGTGAAAAGCATTGTGTATAACTCGGGCATAAATTAGCCATTTAACCCCTCGACTCAACTATCCACCCTCGCCGATGGCTCGGGTGGATATAAACGTCTCAGGTTAAATGGCTCGTTTTGTGCCCTTGTTGTACAATCTACTATTGTAATATGAATAGAAAAAATATGATGAGCCCAATCACGCCTTTATTTTTTAATACGTGTATGAGGCACTTTGCTGTTACTTGTTATGTGCTATGTACTCGTAGGTAGGTACTAAACCATAGCAAACCACGCTTCACCTGTGCCCTAAAAGAGTTAAGAACACCCGAATCGTATCTTTTCGCACATTTTGACTAAAACAATTGACTACAATTCACCACCAAGCGCTAAGCAATGTACAAAAATGCTGTTTACGAATAAAAAGAAATTGGAGATACACAACCGTAATTCAAATAATAAAAATTCTAATTTCCTCATGCAGAATATTTGTAACCAACTGTACTTACACGAATTAGGCCTCACGAGAATTGAGTTCCGACTGTACGCGCGCCTCGTTTAGGCAAATTGTTGACAATAAAAACAAATACAGGGAATGGGGGCAAATTGTTTTAGCAAGCGATGCGTTCGCGTGCCTCTTTTGTTTTTGTAGCAATTGTTTTCGTTTAATTGCCAAGGAGCTTAGGCTTTAAAGCGACGGGTAGTAGGGCAAGGCATTCTCCATACAAACGTTGTGCAAGTTTTTTTTCGTCGGTTTTGGCACTACATAATTTTAATTTTTTTTGCTTGTTAATATTGGATTTACGCATGCCATGATGTTAAAATTTTTGTTAGATTTTAAAATAATAAAAAAAAACAACACCATTAAATAATTAACAAAAAAAGTGGCCAAGTGCGAGTCGGACTCGCACATGAAGGGTTCCGTTAAATAAATTGCTTTTTACGATTTATGACGTATTAAAAAAAAAACAACTTACTAGATCTCGTTCAAACCAATTTTCGTTGAAAGTTTGCATGTTAATGTACATCATATATTTTTTTAGATTTATCATTCTCTTATTTTAGAAGTTACAGGGAGGGGGGGGGGGACACACACATTTCACCACTTTGGAAGTGTCTCTCGCGCAAACTATTCAGTTTAGAAAAAAATATGTTAGAAACCTCAATATCATTTTTGAAGACCTATCCCTATACCCCACACGTATGGGTATGATGAAAAAAAAAATTTGAGTTTCAGTTCTTAGTATGGGGAACCCCAAAATTTATTGTTTTTTTTATATTTTCGTGTGAAAATCTTAATGCAGTTTACAGAATACATCTACTTACTAAGTTTCAACAGTATAGCACTTATAGTTTCGGATAAAAGTGGCTGTGACATACGGACGGACAGACAGACAGACGGACATGACGAATCTATAAGGGTTCCGTTTGTTGCCATTTGGCTACGGAACCCTAAAAATTACTGTATTGACTAAAAATACTACGTATATATACGTCCCTTTAAGGCGTTAGGTACCGGATCGGGTTCCTTATTGTACCAGTCTGGGGGCTTGGAGCTACCAAAACTGCACGGCTATCACTGGCCCGCGATTTTTGGCTTTTTCTAAGCGTTCTAATCAGAACGAGACGGACAGTCTATCTTGCCACGACACACGAGACGAGTAAAGCTACTCTCTTTATTCTAATCTGCACAGTGTGAGTGAGATACGCGCGACGTGACATGGCAGCAAGCTGTGCTATATGTGCAGGGGGGCGCTCGTAGCGAATATTGTCATATTAGAGCGCTTATTGTCAAAACCGTTTACATCGCTGGAATGTGACAATAATAATAAAAAAGTTTCTGTCAAAAAATTCATTTTTGGTACAAGCTTTTATTGCCGACTGTACTTTTCTGCATACCATCATCAAGTACTTATTGAGACGATTCTAACGAGCCCAAACTCGATGGGGTTGTGTCCTTTTATTGCGGAGTTCCTATGGCCACCTTCCAGCTTCAGCATCAAATCAGCTCCAAGTCATCATAATATTGCATTGTCATGCGATATACATATGCTCGCAAAATTTCAGCTCAATTGGATAACGGGAAGTGACTGAAAAATGATTTAGATTGCAAATTTTGACGGACAACTTACATACTTACATATTTACATACTTACATACTTACACATTTACATACTTACATATTTACATACATGCGAACAGTGCACGTTAATATAAAGCTTGTAAAAATATGCGCTACGCCCACCATGGTCTCTGATTATTCAAGGAATACATGAACGTCATGAACTAAGATACCTACTGCAAGCATGCTGTGCAGATTCTTTTTGGGTTTTACATATATTTATCACATAAATCGAATAGTTGGATTACTATGTGGGTGAAGTCCGGTCTGTTCATGCATGGGCATAGTAACTACTTAAATACTAGTGTTATTATTATTTTGTAATGACGAGAGACATCATCCTGTTCTTGACTAGTTTTTTTGTTATTGACCCTATACATCTCCAACAATATTAGTAAAGTACCTATTTTTGTGTTTTGACGCTTAGATACTGTATCCCTTTCTGGCCGACTCAATACAATCGTGCAACTGACTTTGAAAAAATCCTGTGCGCGCGTAAATCCTTTATTCGGTACCGGGCCGATACCGATCGATCGTGCAGACATTAGCGCTGCGCTCCAATAGTGAAAAGGCTAAATTTATTGTGTCAGTCGGCCACGCGGCGGGTGTGAAGATGGCGGCATTATTCGGCGGGAGCAGCACATTACGTAAGTAAATTTTTTATACTATTTTGTTTTCTCAGTTGCCATTTTAGTATTGATTTATGTAGTTAATGAGTTTAACGAAAATAATTAACACATAATTCATTATAAACCTTTAATTATGGATTGTTTATGACCTCGTAAAAACTAGTTGCACGATCGTGTATATTCGGCCATACGCCTTATTAGATGTAAAAAATATTTGCACGCTAGTGAATATTCGGACCCTTGGCAAAAATAAAATCTTTTGCGGTATCAGTAAGTACCTTTTGTTTGTTTTAGAATGTTATTTGTTTTTTTGTCTTATAATGACTTTCTTCATAGGGCATCCACTAAAAGATAACGAGATACAAGACTTTTGGGCGATGGGAATTTATCAGAGCATCAAATGCAATGTTTACCTCAGCATCTCAAGAAACCTGAACTGTTTTAAAATTTACCACACAAAGTGATCGGTTGAGAAGGCCTCTCTTTAGAAGTTTTGTTTTATTTTTGACTGATTTTATAGAAAGTAGACTCTCAAGTTTTTTTTATGAATGGAACTATGTGATAATAATGAGTATAATAAGTTTATTGATAGACTTTAAAGTAAAAAAAATGTTTCTATGATTATTCACTTATGTGTGATATCAATAAAATAATAAAGAACATGACTAATTTTACAAATTAACTTCTTTTATTGTTATTAATTCTTTATTGCAATGATTTTGCACGATCGTGCATTTACTGAGAGTTCCTGAACTGCACGATCGTGCAGTTAATTTTAACAGTAAAAGCATATGCTGAGATTTTTTTTCATATTTTTATGATTGTATAAGATTTAAAAGAAAGCGATTAAATGATATATTGCAAGTGTTTTCGTAAATCAACTTTCTCGGCCGGAAAGGTGTATACATCTCTAAGGTCATTAGAATAATAATTAATAATTGTATCTGGACGCTTAGATACCTAATACTCGTACGGTCAAACATGCCTACTTTGCCACCAGGGGGAACTTTGCCCAAGAGGAAAATTTTAAAATTTGCTTCTTGGGCAAAGTTCCTCCTGGTGGCAAAGTAGGCATGTTTGACGTACATCTCTTGGATATAAAATGATTTCAAAAACTTCTTGTTAATTCTGATAGAGACCTTGTATCTAATATATATTTTTAAATATTGTTTTCATTTAGTGACGTATAGTTTTGTTAAACTGCAGCATCTAAATAATTATTGTTATACGATTTTTTTTATTTTTACTGTAAATTATTGATTGACATGTATTTATAAGTGTCCTTGTAGCCTATTTGCAGAATAAATGTTTGATTCTGATTTTGTAATATGTTTAATTTTTATCAACAGAAACTGGCCTTAGCCTCGATACGAGTATGGCGGATCCTATTTAATTGTGTATACAAAGTTTAATATTACTCTAGCATGTCGTTTTAAAATGAGAACCAAACTACGCTTGTATGGAGAGCCGAGCGTCCTGGCGACCCTTAAACCTGCCAATTCACCTAGTAAGCCAATAGGGAACTTGCATATTTTTATTTTACTACGAAAATCAAAACAATAATCCAGCATTAAAACAACTGTAGCACTAAAACTTTCTTATGATTTATTTTTCTGATGTTATATGCATTTGAAATCTGCACGCACCTGCACCCCCCGAAAACTCTCTATATTAAACTGGCTTATGCTATGACGTCACAACATATATTCTCGGCGCGTTTACTATGGAGTAAGTCTTTAATTTGCAATTATCTCCACAACATTTGCGCTTAAGTCTATATTTATCATACAAAATATCATTTTTAATTCAATATTCTGTGTAACTGTTATGTTATTTTAGCGAAAAATCAAAATTTTTTTTTCGTCATTTTAACGTGAGATAAAGCTAATACAATCGTTTTTTTATCCTTTTTCTTCTGTATGATATTTCGACGTATATCCGCATCAATTGAGTGCAATTCATTCGAAAGTGAAATCCCATGCAAGTTCCCCATTTAGATAAATTACGAACTAGTTCATTAAATACTTACGATAAACGTTTTATCAAGTGATTACTTCTCATCTCGAGCCCGGCCATTTGACTTTAATGCAATTATAAGTTAGCGCAAATTGAACGCGTTGACCTAGTCGCTTTAATTGCTTGTCCTAATACAAGAGGCCATTCACAAGTGCATCCACTGCTGCACTGTCGCACCAGTATAAGTCTGACCTTAGGCTATGAATATTAGTTACGAATCTAATAGCAAACTTATAATAGAACACCAAGCTCGCTGCCACTGCACTAACACTTCGGTCGCGTTCAGGCCCCGTAGCATGGATAGCGTTATCACGCGATAAGTGATAGGATAAGCGCGTCGTCTCATTCTATCGAACGGTGTCAGCCAGGGACGGGTACTCTATCCTGTCACTTATCGCGTGATAGGCCATCCATGCTACGGGGCCTGTTCATACAATTCGAGCGACTAAATACAATGCATGGGCACTTAGGCAGCCGCACGTTGCCCATCTGCCCACTGGCGTTCAATCTACGTCGTAAGAACGACTTGTGAATAGGGAGAAAGTCAGAGACAGTTTATATTCAAACTTTGAACTTCATTCGTTGTTGGCAGTATAATGGGAGCTTATTGAAATATGATAAATACGCAAATTCGTAATCCATCGCGATACGCTGTTCAAGGCTTGCGGTTACAGATGTTGTCATGGTCTCTTGCTTACACAATTGACACTATGAGGCTGATGACTTCATGAAGCTGGTCCGGCCAATCTTTTATTACTAATTAAACCATCGAGTAACCTCAAATGCCTCGATTAACAAAAACGTCACACACTCAGATAGCATTCGTTTTAAGCTTCAAATAATAAAAATTTACTCCTGTAAATGTAAGATAATATTGCTTTACTTTTTCATTTTTGTGTTTCTCTTGTATAAGTACATGTGTCTGACGTTTTTTTCGTTACGTAATGCGTCTTTACTTGGTGGCCCCTACGGAAGACCAGCGCTGGTTCTAAAGCCAGCAATATGCTGAGTTACGTCCGTTATGACACGTGACACGACCCTATACGTTTTTTTATTGTTGTTCATCTCCAATAATGTGTATTCTATCTATCTATGTCAAATCTTTGAAATCCAACCCAAGCAGGAAAGTATTGATTCCTAAGATGGTGTACAAAGATAGAAAGCCAAATCAAGCAAAAAAGTGGAAAATTTATACCTATCCTCCCAAATTGAACCACTTTTCAATTTTAAGTTAGTACTGTTCCATTTACGTTACCGCATTGAATGTCACGTCACGGCTTTGAGTCCAAGCCTTGTTTGCCAACTCTGTTCGAGACAACCAATCAGAACCATGCAGAAGGTCTATTTGACTAACCGTGAATTCAAATCGGTTCATACGAAGTAGGAATCGTAGGATCAATCATATCTGTAAGCAAACTGGAATCCATTTTGTTCACTTTTAGAAAAGCTGTTGATCCAGATTATATACGAACTGCTGGGAATCGAGTTAAAGTGACGCCACGATAAAGTTACTTGTCCATTGTCAAAGAGGCTTGAAACATTTCACTGTCAGCGATTAAATAAATGACTAAGTATTATTGCCCTTAGTATGAAATATCTCGCATCGCCTTCTACATTGAAATTATAGTATTGCTTTTGAATTGAACAATCTGAAATTTTGCAATGCATCCCCTTATTTTAATACTGTTTTTTCCGGGTCTAACGCGATATTTATTTACCTTTATTATTATCTGCGACCATGACCGGTGTGGACCGGTGTAAACCGTGTCGAAACGTCAGAAATAAAGGTAAATAAATATCGCGTTAGACCCAGTAAAAACAGTATTTAAATATGTGTACAAAGCGCGAGAGTTTAAAGTGTTATTTGCATCCCCTTATTCAAGAAAAAAAAAACATCTATGTAGCTCTGCTCCGCCTTGCGTAAAGATATTTCTATCGCCACGCCCGTAGTAACTTGTCATAGTTGTCACCAACGTGTTATAACATCGTACAACACACTATAACCAAACGAATGCCTTACACCACAATACACATGTATTAATCCTGCCCGCATTCATGTTTATGGCACAATAAAGAGACAGGGCGCGTCACGTGCTGTGGCGGGACGTGATCGGGGGGCAAATTGCGTGGTCACCCCATGACCCGCTCTGTCGTGGCGGGGCAAATTTAGTTTTGGTACACTATTTACGGAATTGAATACTCACATTAATTTATAAATCTCTATTTTGGCTGCAATTTGAATATCCCGCAAGAGTTAACTTGAGACTCGAGCGCGTACTAACCTCATACGAACGATGTCTCAAGTTAAGGCGACGACGTGAGCTCAGAAAACGGATTTTTAAAAAGTCGTAGCTCTTGTTTGGATTATAATACGGCTGCCCTAAATTTAATTAGCAATCTTGAGGCCTTTTTCGAGGGAGAACAGCTATTCGAATCATGAGTTTTTGACTTCCGCTCGATATTAAAAAATCACGAACATTGGTCTAAAATACACTTTCGTTCAAACTATGCACAACAGCTAAACATATTTAAATAGGTTTTAAAAATTGGCTATATCATGTTTGAGGGAACTTAGCTATTACTTTTTTATATATCAAAACGCACAAAAAGTTAAAATTAAAAAACATGATATCCGCGCTTCCGAACACGCACTTCCATCTTGCTCACGCTTATGCTCAGTGAGAGGAAGAGAAAACCACGAGCCTACGTCGACTTAAGTAACTCTTGCTGGTTATAACAATGATTTGCACTGCATTTTTAACTGAACCATGATGTGAGTAAAAAAGTTGTAGCGCCAATCGCACATAAGTATTTGTAACAACTAAGATTTTTTATTTCTCCTTCTCTTATAGTTTTCTTATCTCTCGATCTATACTGATAGCTGTGTTCCAAGAAAGTCCGTTAACGCTTTCTATTGTGAAAACTTATTTTCTATCATCGGACGGAAACTTCGAAGTTCTTTTCTATCTGTGGCAATAATAGTTCGTTTTCATTGCAGTTCTGTGGTTCACTGGAAGTAAGGGCGCTTCCACACTAACATTATATTACAAGGCAAGGATTTTTTTATCCAGTGTGGCCAGTAAGTAAGTACATTACGATATAAAAATCCTTGCCTTGTAAACTGTTGGCAAACATTACGAATTACGAGGATGAAGCGACGTAAAATGTTTTCAGAATATTTAAAGCTTTTTCATTTAAGTTTACTAAACGTCATTATAACGGAATTATCATCCTACCTTGAAAGGATGGAAGTTGGTCTTCATGCATTTTAAAAGTATTTATGATTCTAGGAGCGTGGGTCAAATATCGTCCGAACCAAATGTAGTTTGTTGAAATTGTTTCGCAAGTCCTTAACTATTATTATTATTATTATTCTGGTAGTGGCTTTCGGGCTGTCAAAGCCCTTATATCACTGCGACCATCGCTGATCTATTGTGATCGCCACTTACTACAATTCTTGGTCAAGTCCTGCATACTCAAAGAATTGCAGGATTTTGTGATCCTTAACTATGTCCGTCGGTTTGAATTACAAAAATGAAATCGGCCGTATCAAGGCTTGTTGACAGTTAACGATATCTGCGACTCTGTATTAATAATGACGTGGTAACGTCTGTGGAACGTAGGTAAGTTTGTAGTTTAAAACTAACTACAAAATTTGTAAGTTTATTTATAGGGGGTTACAAAATAGAGGGGGTTTATACAGAGCCACAACCTCACAGACTTTTCCACTCTATAATCTATGCTAATATTATAAAGTGGAAAAGTCTGTGAAATTGTAACTTTGTAAGTTTATAAGTTTGTATGTAATGAAAGTGAGTGAAGCGAAAGTGGTTTGTCAGGATCGTAGCAAATGGAGATCCGTGATCTCTGCCTACCTCTCTGGGAAAGAGGCGTGATTATATTATGTATGTAATTGATGGGTAATCCTCGGAACAGCTTATCCGTTTTCAAAAATTCTTTAACCTGTGAATAGAATGGACTTTCTGAATGGACATAGGCTATAGTTTATCCCACGGGTTTGCCTGCGTTCTTTGCAATACGCGGCCGGAGCCGCGCGGGCAGCTAGTTTATACTTATATTATCTCCACTTATAATAAATCTCTAAATTAAAAAAAGAATCAGCCAGTTTGAAACTAAGCTTTCTGTGGTACGAATGTTCTCAGCATCCCATGGACGGAAAAATATGAAACATTTTATATAGGTACATTATTATTCCAGCTGCAACTTAGGATAGTTTTTATCCGACTGCGACAATTATTTAATTTTCCGTAATATACGACTTCATTTAATTTTTCATTTATTATTCTTAAAGTATATCGCCGCCACATCTGTCAGCTAAAAGAAACGTCAAAATCACAGTAATAAGAAATACTACGGACAAAATGGCGGAATCGCTTTGCCTTTCTTTCGCCTATTAATAATTTTAATCCCGTCTACGATATACATTGACGAGACACATAGGAACCAAAAGCAAATATAAAATTAATCGATTTTGATATGCGAACTTATATGCGCAAATGTCGAATTAAGGCGTAATTTGTACAAATGTAACAACAAATTCGAACAATATAAGCTTGGTTTTTTTGAATGGCACGCGCGCGCGCTCTTTGCGTATTCAGCCAAACCACGAAAACTGAAACTCGAAGTTCGTATATCTGAGGGCCTACCGCGAACGGCATTCGAAGTTTTCCCTCTCTGTCGCACTTATGTACGAACTTGTAAGTATGACAGAGAGGGGAAACTTCGAATGCCTTTCGTGGTAGGCCCTCTGCATTCCTGTCATTTGTTAGTGCGATAGAGATAGAGATACCCGAATATTTTCGAATTTCGAAGTTCGTGGTTTAAAAGAAAATACGGATGTCGGATGGATCTAAATTAATATTTTATGTGTGAATATTGTTAAAATTACTTGGAAATACTATTGTTGTTATTGTTTTAGTATATTTGACTAGCTTTAAGTTTACGTCCGAAATGGGCAAGCTGTTGGACTTTATTTTACCCAAAACAACTAAATATACACAGTTCTGACAAAAAAGAAATCTTATTTTATCTTATCTTATCGAAAATAGGGATGTAGACACAAAATAATCATAATGTTGTATTATCTCGAGAAAAAAAACAACGCAAGAGGCTATATAGGTAATCACTAAGTGTATAAAGTTTTAAGAGGGGGTTTGTTGCGTCTCTTTTCCGCAAAACGCACCTTTATAATGAAACGATTGTTTTTTACTATGACGCTCGAGGATCGTGACGTCACGGTCCCTGATCGTTTTCTCACTCTAACAAGCAACATTAAAACGGTTGTAGCTTCGTAATTTTTTGAGATATTTGAATGAGTTTTTCGTTTCTTCTTTCTTTTGAAGTGAGTCTACAGCTACACCTCTATTTGGAAGACAAGCGGAAATAATCCATACTATCCATACTAATAATCCATACTTCCATACTAATATTATAAATGCGAAAGTGTGTCTGTCTGTTACCTCTTCACGCCTAAACCGCTGAACCGATTTAGATGAAATGAGCCCCGGGGAAGGACAAAGGGTAGTTTTTATATCTGAGGGGCTGAAATTGGGGGTGGAAATATGTATGGAGCTACTTAAACCGCTGCACCGATTTAGATGAAATTTGGTATATAAATAGTTTGAGTCCCGGGGAAGGACATATAATAGGTTTTATCCCGGAAATCATCCCCTAAGGGGGTGAAGGGGGGGGGGGGGGGTGAAAATTTGGATGTAATCTATTTTGATGAAATTTGGTGTAGATATAGGTTAAGTCCTGGGAAAGGACATGGGATAGTTTTTACCCCAGAAATCATCCCCTAAGGGGGTGAAATTAGGGGTGAAAATGCGGATGGAACCCATTTTAATACAATTTGGTATAGAGATAGCTTGAGTCCTGGGAAAGGCCATAGGATAGTTGTAATTCCGGAAATCACTCCCTAAGGGGGTGAAATGGGGGGTGAAAATTTGGATGAATCCCGTTTAGATGAAATTTGGTATAAAGGTCGTTTGAGTCCCGAAGAATGACATTAGATAGTTTTTATCCCGAAAATCATTCCGTAGGGGATTAAATAAGGGGTGAGAGTTTGGATTAAATCCATGTACCTAGATGAAATTTGGTATAGAGATAATTTGAGACCCTTCAAAGGATATAGAATAGTTTTTGCCTCGGAAATCATCCCTTAAGATGGTAGAAGTTTGTTTGCATTATATTTTCTAAGTATTAAGTTCTACGCGGATGAAGTCGCGGGCAACAGCTAGTACAGAATAAAAGTCTGTGAGATTGTAATTATTTAAGAATAAAAGTTTGTAAGTTTGTATGTAATGGGTAATATCCGGAACCGATAATCCAATTTCTAAAATTATTTCATCTGCGTGTAGAGTGGACGATAGTTATAGGCTATATTAAACCCGCGGGATTGCTTGCGTTCTTTGCAATACGCGACCGAAGCCGCGCGAGCAGCTAGTATAGTATAAAAAGTATAGATTATACTTAGACTCACGACACTTCTCCTGCATCTGCACAGATGCAGGAGAAGTGTCGTGAGCAAAAAACACCATTGTGTATCGCTTTCGTTGACCTTAACAAGGCTTTCGACACGGTAAGCAGAGAGGGGCTCTACACTGCACTCGCAAGTATAGGATGCCCCCCGAAACTGCTCAGCCTCGTGAAATCTTTCCACGACGAAATGAAAGGCGCCGTCACTTTTAATGGAGACCAATCAGATCCTTTCGAAGTGCGCAGGGGTGTCCGGCAAGGTTGCGTCTTGGCACCTACTCTGTTTGGCATATTTTTTTCGCTGCTACTGAAAGTTGCCTTCGGCGACGACCAGCAGGGTATCCACCTTCACACTAGAGCTGATGGGAAGCTTTTTAACATCTCTCTTCTCAAGTCCAAACGTAACCGTGAAGACCTATACGCTGACAGCCTTCTTTTCGCCGATGACGCAGCTTTCATCGCTGGATCCTCGCAGGAGCTCCAAGTGATGATGGATAAGTTTGCACATGCTTGCATTCTGTTCTCCATGAGCATTAACGCCAAAAAGACGGGAGTTCTAGCGCAGGGGTGTGCGGAGCCACCAGTGATTATACTGGATGGCAAACCCCTATATGTAGTCGAGCAGTTTTGCTACCTTGGGTCGACCGTGTCGAACAATCTCTCGTTAGACGCAGAGATCAACTTGCGTATCGGCAAAGCGGCGACAATGTTTGGGAAGTTCCGTATAAGAGTATGGAATAACGGGCATCTCACAACAAGAACTAAGATGATCGTGTTCCAAACATGCATCTTGAGTATACTCTTGTACGGAGCAGAAACCTGGACATCGTATGCAAAACAAGAACGCCGGCTTAATACGTTTTACATGCGCTGTCTTCGCAACATCCTTGGCATCAGCTGGAAGGACAGAGTGACTAATGAGAGGGTGCTGGAAATCTCACAGCTGCCCAGTCTCACCGCTCTGCTCAAACAGAGAAGGTTGAGATGGCTGGGGCATGTGCATCGTATGCCACCCACTCGTCTTCCACGCCGTACCTTGCTTGGCGCCGTAGCAAATGCTAAAAGAGGTATAGGTAGACCTCTGCTACGCTTTAAGGATTGTGCCAAGCGGGATATGATAGCATTCGGCATCAATCACCAATGTTGGGAGCACATTGCGGAAGATAGGATTAAGTGGCGAAGGGCTCTCACGGACGGACGCAAGAAACATGACGGGGCCTGGTTTGACCTTCTCGAAGGTAAAAGAAGGAGAAGACAAATAAACACCCCGCCATTACCTAATGCACAATTCTCCTGCCACCTTTGCGGAAGACAATGCCGCTCCCGCATAGGGCTACACAGCCATTTAAAAAAGTGCTCTACTATGCATTCGCAAAGCGCTGCTTGAATCGTCTGATAAAGACGTAGAGGCCAATGATGATGATACTTAGACTAATATGTTTGGGTTTAATTTGGAAATATGTAAAACAATGTGATCTTCTTATCATTATTACAAATAGGTACTAAGAATAATAGTTCGAGTTTGTAATTTATAATTGTTTATCTACACCCATATAATAAATCCTCTAGAATGTGTTCGGAAACCATACATATGACCACCATTATTGCAACCAGTAACGTAACATCAGCGCTTTATCTGTGCCAGTATTATTATAATGTATAAAAAATCATAATAGCATCGATTATATAAACTGGAAATCTAGTTGGTCACGATTTGAAATCTAGTCGGCCATGGCGGTGCAATGGCGGTTATTCTAATGGTTCCCGAACACATCATTGATGATTTATAAGATGTGGGTAGATAAAGTAGTGTATGTAACTGTACATAAGTAGGCATTCAAACACTCGTGTTTAATGCCCTTCATTATATACAGTCACATAAACTACTATTTTTGTGGTGTGCACGTATCTTTACAGGATGTCGGTACGTGGGAACATTTTATTGTTCTACCGGTTGCTTGGAATTGAAAAGGAAGGGGACCTGCGAATGCTCTCAAGCTGTCGTTATTTTAAATTACTGGCTAATCAAAGTGAGGAAACTAGAAAAAACTTTTACATGGACAGTGTAGAGGTTTCTATACTCTAGCACTAAGCTTTGTTAACTGTAAATGATGTTTTGTGCGCGCTTGTTCTGTCATATAACGCTTTTTTTACAAGCTTTCTATTAACTTGCAATGTATGCACCTAACTATGTAACTATGTAACCTGCAAGTATCTGTGTAACCAATAATAATAGTAGTCATATAAAATATAGGTAGATAAGTTATGTTATAAGCGCTCCAAAAGTGGCACACTAAAACCTGGTTAACTGACACGGCTTGCCATAGTTTCAATAATTTGGTGGCCATTTTTAAACATGGAATTTCGTATAGACAACGTATCTTCCTCTTTTTTTATATTACAACATTGTATGCAACTACATATTTTGTTGGTTCGGGTGGAATCCTGCAACTCAATTTTGAAGCAGATATCTTCAACCGATTGAGCTGATATGTTGGGTAAAGGTGTAGTTGGGATGACAATTTATTATTATGGTACCATCGAGCCGATCTGATGATAGAGACAGAAGGTGGCCATGGGAATTCAGTACTTACTTAACCAACGTAACCCCGCTGAGTTTGGCCTCGTTAGAATCGTCTCAATGAGTAGTTCGCGGCGTCTAAGTGCTGGAATGATATCCCTCCCCCTATCCAAGGGGCGCTTAGCAGATACACCTTTAAGCGTAAGCTTAAAGGCTATTTGTTGACGCTCCAAAAATCCTAATCCTAATCCTGCACTTTTGACAGCAAAAATATGCCAATTGCACATTTTTATCTAGTTTTTGTTTTTAGTTTAATAGTAAAATTTACTTTAATGTGTAACGTAGTTATTATTTTATTAAAGCTGCATGTAGGTAGTGCTGTATGTATTATCTCACGATGTATTTATGTTTGTTTCTCTCTCGCCTTGCACAATTAATTATATGTATAGTTGTGTAATTATAATTGTATGACGTTTCCGTGAGTCACCAACGGTGCTGGCTGAAAATCAGCGCTGTAGGTGTCTGACTGACACCTCAGCATAATGCTGAGCCAGTGTCCGGTTCACTGCCGCAGAGACACACTTGTTACATGTTTTTTACTGTTATTTTTATTTATTTTTGCTTAATATATGTGTCCTGTGTGTTAGTGAATAAATGTATCTTTCTTTCTTTCTTTCTTTCTAGTTGATGACGGTTTACAGAAAAGTACAGTCGGCAATAAAAGTATCTACTAAAAAATATTTTTTTGTCCGAAACTTATTTTATTATTATTTTTACATTTAGTTATTACCGTTTATGCTTATATTCTTGTAATTTGATTGCTACTTTTTTAGCTATATTTTTATTACTAAACCATCCTGTTTTAGAGCATCAAGTATCATTTTTGTGCATTTTTTTCCCATTTGGACTGGACAACAACATTTCTTAAGGTGAAGCAGCTTCAGAAAAGTACCAAAATGGGCTTGGAAATTCCTACTTCATTACGCGAAAACTACATAAAATGTAACGGTTTCTTATTTAAATGCTATTTGAAGATATTTGCTACAATTATATAATGCCCAACACACGATTTGATTAATTTGCCTCGATGGATTAGGCTCGCAAAGTTAGCTCTGATTGCGCGTTTTTCGGTAGGTCGAGTTGACTAAAAACCAGAACCATTTTTTTGCTAGTCAATGTTCAGTATTTATTTTTGTATCCTTTTATTCCTTATTATATATTTGACAACGTAGTAGGCTCATTTTATTTTTAATTAACGTAAATTAGTAACATTAAGCACATAAATATAAAATCTCGCTCAAAACGGATGCGCGTAAGTCATTCGTTTGAATTTTAGTAGGCAGATGGCCAAGCGGCCTCGGGCTGGACGGACGTCTGTCGCGATTTTTTGCATTTTGACAACTGTAAAATTCGCTAGTTTAATACCAGCTGTTAGAAAATAATACGTTTTCAGGGAGAATTAATAGGGTGTCATGTGGGTGGATAAACGTTTAAAATAGATTTTCGGTCATTTTTACAATTTGTTCTAATTTAAAACACAAAAGTTCGTTCACAAACCCTACCATTACAACCCAATTTTTCATATTTCTCATCTTACGAGCCCGTTATTAATGAAAGAAGTTCGAATACGTTTCTTTAGTATGTGGAATATTTTTTTATCACACAGGTCACATTGTCTAGTCCAGTGTATGTCGTAACATCTCGCTGCCCCAATATTATAGGGTCCTATGTTACATTGTCGGGGTACTTCAATTTAGACCTAGTATCACTCTGACAAACTTCAAATTTCAAGTTGATAAAAGTGCAACATAGAACCCTTTAATATTGGGGCAGCGATCTGTCATATAGAAAGATTTGACATTTGGCATTTACGCTGTCTTAGGACTTAGGTATTATATCGTTTTCAATAAAATAATAATATATTAAATACAATGAAAATCGTATAGTGTACAAACTATAACGATTATGATAGTATATTGTGATCCGCTGTTATAATGACGCCATCCAGTTAAATCCCCTGCAGTTCCAACCAATTGAATGTGGAAAGAGATTGTCAGAATATTTATACCTACTCGGAATCTGCAAGCATGATGTAATTTGTGTTTATTGTGGTCAAATCAAGACGGATTATTGTCACCCAATTGGATACAGTTCTTCAAGATACCTCCTAACTACACTTCAACTCCAAGTTTTTAACACATTCACTGCCCAGAATCTCTACGCACTACGCTCCTTGCCGATGGCTACGGCGTATATAGGCGCCCGCTAAGCGGGTTCATGGCAGACCAGGCACCGTAGCATGGATGGTGTTATCATATATCATTCTTATCACGTATCGCGTGATAAGGCCATCCATGCTACGGGTCTTGAGTGAGAGTTTGAAAGTCAAGTGAAGAAGAAGTATTAAATAATTGTAACAATTAATATGCCTAAACAGTAAAGTATTCCATTGCATATATAGACTTGCATATTTTTGTTGCCTAACATATTTTTTTACCTACAAATAATGAAGTAGGATGATTTCATTGTATGATGTAATTTACATTGAATGATATACTTTTTATTCTTGTGGTATAAAACATTCCTACTAATGAAGAATTTGTTTCATTTTCTTTACCTACTCTGAGGCTAAGGAATTCACTAGAACAGACATATTTAGATTAAGTATGCTGTAGTAAACAACGTATGCTCGCTTTAAAGCTTTATGGGAAGGATATAATGATGTGACGGATCTTGCCAATGAGAATACAATTAGGTAGCTAAAATCGACTTCCGAGCTATGTTTACAATTTGGCACCTTATTCCTTTGTGATAAGGCGAAAAAGTAAAATATTCTATATATCATCATCATTATCATATCAGCCGAAAGACGTCCACTGCTGGACATATGCCTCCCCAAAAGAGTGCCAAAATGACCGGTCCTGCACCACCCATTCTATATATAGTAGTATAGAATATATATTTTTTTCGCCTTACCAGCTAAGTCTCATATCTGGGAAATTCTTTTTCTCTATTTTCACCCAAGCAGAGCTCAGGTTTATATGTATGTATGTGTGTAGTATAAAATGGCATATCATTTGTAATCCTATGCGAACAAAAGAAATATGAGTAAATAAAATACATTACTTACAAGCAGGAATCGCAATCGAGGGGCCATCCAGGAAGCACGGCAGTCAGTACAATTACCAAAGAATTATTATTAGTACCATTTTTTTATACCATGTATTTTGCAAACAAACACACAGTATGCGAGATATCGAAGCCTATGGACGCTAGCTACTAAAGAGGATTCACCACCGTGCATTGACAACTCTTTATTGATTTGAAGATTTGGAGAATGCTTAGGGTTCATTTGAATTAACTCACAAATATTCACGAGTTTACGATATAATATTGCTTACCTATATTATTCTTTGTAGATATAGGTCAGAAGAAATCGACACAAAATAGGCTTAAATCGCAAGGCATGGTTTTTCGGTATATTGAACCGATATATAGTTAGGATAGTGTGAACACGAAATTTTGGTTTAAAAGTCATAAACTATGCTACTTTTACCATCAAGATGTAGTACACTTTAAAAGATAGATAAATTTAAAACAATTTGAGTTAAGCCACAGGTCTATAAACTCAAGCGATGGCCCTTCAAATATAGTATATTTTCCCGAAGATTGTCAATTTTAAGTCATGGTCCCGTCCGGATCAAAATATTGGCAAAATCCCTAGTCCAATGAGAAAAATTGTTGGATATAAAGTTTTGTTGATATGTAATTCACACGCACAATCTTGACAATACGAAAAAAGGTAAAAATGGCTTTTTTGAAGAATTGAGTGCAAAAGGCCTTCGAGAGACCTATAGTTTGTGTGGAAGTAGCCAAGTATCAATGGAAAAAGCAATAAATAATCATCATCATATCAGCAGAATGACCGGTTCTGCGCCACCCGCATCCAGCAGACTCCCGCGACCTTCACCAGGTCATCAGTCGGGTCCCCACTCGAGAACCTTTCTGCCCCAACGGCCATCGGTTCGACGTGATTTAGGTTGAAATGTAATTGAGTTTAACTTTATTACTAATATTTTTTCTCATAGCGCGAGGGATTTATGATTATGTTTTTGTCCAGACAGGGCAATTTAAAATCGACGAAGTTCGGAAAAAATATATAATTTTCGAAGGGCAATAGCTTCGTCCCCTTAGAGCTTACAGATTTGCAGTTTAATTCAAATACAATTTTTGGAATAGGGAACTTGCATCTTTTTATTTTATTGCGAAAATCAAATGTATAATTTAGCATAAAAACAACTGTAGCACTAAAATTTTCTTATGATTTATTTTTCTGATTTTATATGCATTTGAAATCTGCACGCGCCGGCACCCCCCGAAAACGCTCTATATTAAACTGGCTTATGCTATGACGTCACAACATATATTCTCGGCGCGTTTACTATGGAGTAAGTCATTAATTTGCAATTATCTCCACAACATTTGCGTTTAAGTCTATACTTGTCATACAAAATATCATTTTCTGTGCCAATTCAATGTTCTGTGTAACTGTTATGTTATTTTATCGAAACAATAATAATTTTTTTTCGTCATTTTAACGTGAGATAAAACTAATACAATCGTTTTTTTTTCTTCTGTATGATATTTCTACGTATATAAATAAATAAATAATAAATAAATAAATATTACGGGACAATCTTACACAAATCAACCTAGTCCCACGGTAAGCTCAGTAAGGCTTGTGTTGTGGGTACTAGGCGATGATATATATAATAGATACATACATATAGATACTTATATACATAACATACATAACTCAGGAACAAATATTCGTGATAAATACACAAATAAATGCCCTGACCGGGATTCGAACCCGGGACCTCCAGCTTCGTAGGCAGAGTCACTACCCACTGGGCTACGGAGGCCGTTATATCCGCATCAATTGAGTGCAATTTATTCGAAATTGAAGTCCCATGCAAGTTCCCCATTTTAATCAACTTTAAAATTCAGGCGTAAAAGGCGTGTCGCGCAACTGGCACAAGCTTTTCGAAGTCGCAAATTTGTGTCTACACTACCCTAACTGATCCATAAAACAAAACCAAATAAGTTACTGACAAAATTAACCTACATACAAACAGGTGAAGTTAATATAAAGCTTGTAAAAACCAGAACTACATCGTGCTTTGCAATTTTAATGTCGAATTCTATAGTCCTAACAACGCATCGCTTTGAACCAGGTTCATTGGATGTGGTACTGGAGAGCACCGAAGAGTTTTTATGATCTTCATGAATATACAAATGACTTCCACATAGCACTAACAAATTACTATAATTATGTTATTAGTGTCTACCCTTTGATGTAGGTATCACCATCACCAGCGACTACATTATTTACTTTCGGTTTGCTGACGACACTACTTACCGTACATCACAATCATAGAGGCACCAGGGGGTGTCAGTGACAGTGATTAAAGAGTACTAAATACGTATTAATATATGTAGGTACGAGTTTATTAGGTCTATTTAGTATAATTATATTCTGGCCTGATATTGGTTTACGGGTATACCTAATACATTGGTGTTACACTTTCATAATAACACTTACAGCAGCAGCAAAAACCGAATGTATAATTATGTTTTAGGACGGTATTTTATACTTAGTATTATTTGTAGTACCTACTTTTTTGCATTCTCACACTATAAAACTAAGGAGCAAAATAAGGATTACCTAATATAGATACCTACCCAGTAACGTACAAATAGGTACGTACCAACAAGGCTCGATCATTCTGACTGACGTGATCGCTTAATGGCCCCTCTATTGGGATGAGTTGAGACTTGAGAATTAAATTGAATTATCAAATTTAATTATCCATCCAGGCTCAAGCCCCCCAAAAAGCCAGCTCGATCTGAGTCCTTACCATAATGTAACCCCTTTTGTCAAGCAATGTTCATAAATTTTCGCTTGCTTATTTTCATGAAATTTTGCACCTTAGCGAAGACCGAATATAGTTGCTATGACATTGTCAATCTAAAGACTAATCTATTGACTTATCAATAGTACATATTTCATATACCAAAATGTACCTAAGAAACATACGCAGAATCATCGCAGAATAAGAAAATGTCAACAAGTCTGACATTATTCAATAAGATGTTTTGACAATTTCACTTTCTGTATGGAGGTTGGTGACTGATTTAAATGTATAATATCACGAAAGCAAAAAAATACCGAGGTCAGTGACCTGTCACAGTAAAGTGAGATAGTGTGCGTGAAATGTAGCGGTGTGTGTTTCTGGGGAGAATTACGATAATGTTGCGCCGCCTAGTAGGTTTTTAGTGTCGCGTATGTAGCTTCACCCGAGATGCTTCACCTTAATTAACTCAGTAGGTACACTAGTTGAAATAAAAACCGTTACGTGAGTATCGGAATGTAATATATCAAACTCAAAGGAACATCACACACGCACACACAGATAGATCTAATCCAGTTCGTTGCGTTCCGTTTCAATATTTTTCATAAAATATTATTAAAAGCAATAAAGAGCGAGTGAGCATCCGCAATGACAACGCGTCGACGGAAAGTCGGATGTTCCGGGAATATGGGATGATGTTGGGACTGAAAACGATTTCTAGAACCGTCATTTTAACGTACGGAAATGTAGGGTATTTTTTGTTACTATGGTTCAACAAACGTTCGGTTTCCACGTACGTGTTCCGCATTCAGTTTTCGACTTACAGACCTCTAGAGCGATAATTATTGTCCTGTTAATGTCTGTGAGCGCTACAAGTCGAAAACTTAATTCGGAAACCGTACGAAGAATCCAAACATTTGCGCCCAGCCTTATACACTCATATACATACAACCCGTTAGCATGTAGAATGACATTCGGGTTCTGTGATTCTTCTCACGTTATTGTATTTTTAAAACACAAGGCACTAAAATTACTTTTAAATTACTTTGAAGCGCTGGAGAAACTCCTCTAAAGCTTTTGAATCAATTAAATTATATTTAAATCAAGGCATGTCAACACAAATATGCAAGTAATTACTTTAAGAACTTAGTCAAGTGCAATTTATTTGAAAAAAGAAAATACATAATTATTCTAAAATTATGGTCAGATCGAAAAATCCTTTTTAATTGAAAACAAAAAGAGTTTCCTAAATTCCCTTGCAAAAGCACTTGAATTTGATAATATTTTAGAAAAGTTTATTTTATGTTATGTTATAAGCATATACCTACTACAGCAGTAGTTTGGTTCGGTTAATAGTTACACAATTTTATTTCTTCTCTGAAATTAATATTCATGATGTGATGATGATGATAGATAGATACATTAATACGGCTATGTATACTATGCAATTTTACTTGTTTATTTGTTAATGATACAAAATATATATGTACCTACGAGTAGGAATGTAGAAAAGTAATTTATTTCAGCAATAACACATTTGAAATATAATATAACGTAGAAATGTCATATATTACATATATTCTGAACATAGTGATTGAGTACCAATAATGAGTGCAGAAATGGATGTTCGCGGTCGTCCCTAGGCGCAAGCTCGTGATATATTGGTTCCATAAAAACATACTGAGTGAGTGATACAAAAATATTGCACGATAATGCCTATATTATAGCTTATGTATGGCACTTTGCCAGATGCGGCCATTTTAGAATTGAATTTAAGTATAGTTCCTTATTTATATATTTATCGTATGGCGGTTCCACACTGGTACCAGTTTTACACTGGTACAAGGTAGGACTTACTTTTTGTGACAACCTTACACGAATTCAAACACTTGCAATATGATAACCTCATTTGTCGAAACGAATGTCGGAGGTTTTTGTTTGGATAATTGGTTGCAATCGATCGTTTTGTGGACAAGGTCCAAATGTTTGTTTGGATATTTGGTGAAGTGTTTCGAGACTCGTGTTGGTGGCCTGAAGGCCCGAGTAGTTTTGGTGAAAACAGAACATTTGGTGATAAAAGTGCCGGGAGATTTGGCGCCTGGGATACGGACCCCGCATTGTTGCACAGCTCGGGGAACAAAAGGACCCCGGAGGCAACTTGGGATACTTGATTTAACTTAACTTTGACTGGACCTTGACGGAAGCTAGACAGACTCGACAAATATTGTGTCGCCGGGAATCCAGTAAGTTAATCATATTTTGTAGCAAGCCAGCATTACTGGCATAAATCAGACCCATGAAATCGTGAGGCGCCGTTCAGTCCCTGGCATTAGGCAAGGACTGAACAACCATTTAGAAACGACTAAAAATGGGTATTGTTATGTTTAGAAAGCACTTAATGATCAAATTTATGTAAAACTAGTACAATATTTCGCTTTGATATCCTAAATAAACAAAGAAGCGTGACGTAACTGTCCGTTAAAAAAATTAATGTTAGGTATATGGAATGGGGTATAGTCCTAAACTTAGCAACACTCGTACTAGACGATGATGTAGGTACAGTCAGCAGCAGAATTTGCTAACTGACTTGCCACTCCACGGGTTATACCAGGCAGCGGTGACACTGAAGAAGATACTGTGTCTTCATATGTGGAACGGCAACCAATATGTTAACGTCATATTCTAGGGTATGTGCAATATGAAAATGAAAAAAAAACTAATATGGCATTTAAGAACACAAGAATATAATTAATCGCAACATTTTGAAATTGCGATCCGATCATCGATTTTCCAATGAGCATTAGAACTCTCTCATATAAAATGAGCATTAGATTTGAACTCCCCTGTTCCCTATAATGAGCATTAGAACTCCCCTGTGTTCTGTGCCATAAACTAGGTAAACCGACAGGTACGTAGGGCACAGGACACCGTTCCTTCTTTATCTAAAAAAAAAATATGGGATTAATACAATAATATTGTCATTAAGATAGACTATAGCGAGATATTCTCGTTTGCGGTAACCTATATAAATTGACATGATTAGTATGCTTTCATCTTTACCATTTCTATGGACCGGATAACGATTAAGTGCGAGTCGGACTCGCGCACGAAGAGTTCCGTACCATTATCAATAAAAATATTGATTTTATTCTGTTTTTAGTATTTGTTGTTATAGCGGCATCATAAATTTCAACTGGAACTACTTATAACGGTATCAGTCATATTATTATACAGCCTGGTGACAGACAGACGGACGGACAGCGGAGTCTTAGTAATAGGGTCCCGTTTTACTCTTTGAGTACGGAACCCTAAAAAAGCGCACTATATCTATCACAATGTACAGTCGCCATCACATACATAGGTACACTATAGGTGTTCAAAAATATCGGCACATGCACCCTAATGCCTTGAAAATAGAGGTGTGTTCCGATGTTTGTGACGTGCTTGTTTGCTCCGATGTATGTGATGGCGACTGTACCTATTAAATAAGCTGATGTACTGATACTAAAATAAAATTTTAATTTCATTTCATTTCAATGAAAACGGTAAAATATTTTTGGTTCAGAACGGCGGTGAGTTTATCTTGCTGGTTTTACCGATTCGGTGCTAATGAAATAAAAATAACGAATCAGTTTTTGGGTATCCTAAAATAGCCGGGTGAAACGGAATATGAATTACTTTACTTTAGCGAGGAATTAATAATTATGTTTTTCCAATTAATATTAATTTGAACCTATTTCACCAATTTCACCAAAAAACAGCAGAAAAATACCGAGGAGGAGGAGGCAAAATGATGATGATAATGATTATGCAGATATTTTGTGTAATGCATTTTCTCTTGCGCCCACGCATAGTCAAATTTGTATGAGGAGTACTCTTAATCTGTTGGAAATAAATTGCCAATAGGTTTCAACTTTATATAAAAAATATTGTGGATGTCTTTAGAAAGACTGAAAAAAGCGTCATAAATTGTGTACTATTTTAACTTTTACATGGCAAAGTATAGGCTGATTTCCGGAATAAAAACTGTCTCATATCCTTCCCAGGATCTGAAACTAAGTATCTGCATTTCCAAACCTTGGCTAATCGGTGATATGAAGTTATTCGGTGATAGTTAGGTACTTATGGTCTAATAGCGGAGTTACTCGAAATCTTTACGGCTTGTAACAATTTCCAGTAGGTGGCGGCACTGTCATTCAACATACTAACTTGCAGCAAGTATCCGAACGCATCCGTCAAAATTAAGAAAAAAAACTTATGTCAAATCAACAGGTGTAACGTCTAATATTTAGTTGATCGGTGGAAGGTGTAAAAAAACTTTATTGAAGAAAAACAAATGAAAATATGGCAAAAACTAAAGAACGGCGAAAAACGCGTAGAGATTCTTGCACGAATGTGTTAGGCGTGAAATGGTTACATATGGATATAGTTACTTTCGCATTTATATATGATGTACCTACGTTCGGAGATATCATTGTATCGGGAGCATCCAAACACAGAAGGGCCCATGTGGGGGTATTTCGGTCTTCTATTGTTGTCAAGTAGCTTTGTGATATGATGTCAGGCAGATATAATCAGATTATGGAGGAGTGATGTTTAGTCATGTAATTAAGAGGACATTAACCTAATAATCTCTTAGTAAATGGGTGTTTTGAACATTTATACAGCCCGTAATCAAATGTTAAAGTTACAGATGCGTAACTATAGAAAAATTGGAAACTATATAAAAGCTTGTTAAAGGACTGATTTCAATGGAAGGAATCAATTCGATTCAATTGTAAAACGAAATTGAGTAATACAGTTTCTTACTATGAGAAAAAATATTATCTAAATAATAAAATGCATTCAATGGTTCCCGAATTAAGTCTTTAGTCTATACTAAGTAATAAACTGGACTGCAAAAGAAGGTATAACACTCATACACGTGATGATAACAAAAACTGTTATACCTTCTTTTGCAGTTTGTAGTTTCGGGTAATTTCCGCCTGCTTCTCCGATTTAAAAAGACCTTTCACATGCGTGTAGAATGGACTTTTTGATTGGTTATAGTATATATCCTATAAGTCACTTATAGGTCAGTTATAGGATATATTTTATAGCGCCGGTTTGCCTGCGCGCCGCACGGGCAGCTAATTATGTATATTTTTAAAGTCCTTTCGAAAGTAGCTTAGACGGGTGTCATTCTTATTGAGAGTCTCTTAATAAGAATGTAGATTTAACAGATCAAAAGTAAAAGGAGAAATGAAATGGAAGAAACGAACATAATAAAAGGATATAAGTGGGATTCGTTTCACGGTACTTTTATTTGCGCAAACGTTCCGGAGCAGCGTTGACGCCGGTGGGTAATTTTATTACATTCGAGATATTCAAACCAGAATTTTTCATTTAAGCCCTCTTAATTGAAGGCAAGTTTCATAAGTTTTTCATTTATTGCTTCAAGTGGCTCATGTTATATGATTGTTTATTGTGATAATAATTACTTTACAGATACGAGTAGGTATAATAAGTTTCTGTCAAAAAGATTTTTTTATATATGTACCTACACAGTTTGTCATCGTTAAAATTACGAAAATGCTCTTAACGTAGGAATTTACAACTTTTGTTGCCAAATTTTAAAGTAAATTCAGTTAGCTACTGAACAGCTCAGTGCAGCTGCACTGTTCCTTCTGAACCTCGCAGTGCACATTGAAACTCTATCACCGACATTGATACGAATACATATATAAGTATGTACCAGTGTGTAACCGCCATACGATAAATAAATAAATAACCTCAGTAAATGTGGGGGGTTTAGGGTTTGCAATCCGGATCCAACTTGTATGGAAAGATCCGGATCCAGATCCGCGGATCCGGATCTTTCCATACAAGTTGGATCTGGATTGCAAACCCTAGGGGGGTTGGTAAGGACAGAGTTTGAAACGCCCGTTACATTTGTTTGAGACTCACTCATTTACTACCGACTTCACATATCGCTCATATTTGGACCAGCCCAACAGGAAAAGTACATACCTACCCCCATGTTAGTAGCCCGTAGATCGTCGTGGTTTACAATAAAACAAAAAGAAAACTAAAGAAAAAAATATTTTAAACTAGCTGCCCGCGTGGTTTCGCCCGCGTATTGCAAAGAACGCAGAAAAACCCGCGAAATGAAATATAGCTTATAACCATCCAGAAAGCCCACGCTACACGCAGGTGAACAGATGTTTGAAATCAGATAAATGCCGGAGATTACCCATTACATACAAAGCTACAATCTCACAGACACGTCCTCTTTATAATATTATTATATTCAACTCAACAAATAACAAAATATAATAATTATACCTTGTACAACGGATATACACCCAAGAGCAAAAGTTACGGGTCGGTAAAATACTGTCATATTTCCTAAAATAGTGCAGGGTTGTAAAGCTTTTTTTAATCCTATCATGATCTTTATTTAATTTTACATCTAAACTACAGAAATAACAGGTGAAAAAATAACATTACCAGTGGGTCGATCACGTAACTTTTCTTACGCGCGTCTGTAAGGTTTAAAATGCCAATTTTATATGGAAAAATGACAGTTAGATTGTGATTTTACTGTCAGACGCGCGTACAATGCGTTACGTGATTGACCTACAGGTTTAAATAGGACTCGTAAAAACCCATAAAAAAACAGCGTGAACGGAGCGAGATATCGCAAAAATCTTAATTTTTTTGATGTTGATATTTTTATGACAGGATCACGAAAATTGCTAATATATTTAGGTATTACGAAGAATAGTATATTATGTAAATAAGACTAGTGTAAAATATTTAAAAAAACCTATTGCGGTTATTTAATTTATGGAGATCCGAAACTTTTGCTCTTGAGTGTATTTGTGGACGCTACTGAACAAGTATTAGTTAAACACACTATTTCTATTTTGTGCCTCATATAAACGAACCGGAAGGCGCGACGTGGGTTTGCACCCCACATGGTGGGATGAAGACCAGTCACTTTGGCATCCTTTGAGGGAGTCCTATGTCCAGCAGTGGGCGTCTTTCGGCTGATATGATGATGATGATGATGATATAAACGAAACGTATAAAAACTGAAGTCCACGGCTTCAAACTACTACAATCGGCTCAATTTGTCAAAAATTACATTCTCGGATACCTAATAAAAATATATGGCGTTAGGAAAAACTCGAAGCGGGACGCCATCTTTGTAATTGTTATTCACATCAGGGTGTTCGGTGCGTGGCGGGAAGATTCGAGAAAATTGTGTGTCACTAGCGACGGAATAACATGAGCATACCATTATTCGAAGCAGAAAACTGTTGTTAAGCCTAATGGGAACTTGTAAAACATTTTGTCGTTAATGAGTATGTCTGTAAATAATAATACAACATCGTAATATATTTTTTCCTATGATTTTATGAGCGTACACTGATCTTAAATACCCCTGTTAGAATATCAAGTCTCCCCTGCATAATGAGGAAGCTCTTCGAAATTAACATTCCACCGGAATATTGACATAGTGGATCATACAGATTGAGAACAAAAGTCTTCATTCCTGTGGTTAATGTCTAAGGGTTTCCATGCATATAAAAAAAGAGGGGACGCCTTATATGTGGATAAAGAGTCCAGCCAAATTAGGTTTATAGCCCTTAACTTTGGAAATGTCCTCAGAAGATATATACTTGACGCAAAGGTAACTGAATGCACTGTCAAACATTCGGCTCGCGAAACCTCTAAGATCACCAACACATTATCCTTCATCATCATCATCATCATATCAGCCTAAAGACGTCCACTGCTGGACATAGGCCTCCCCCAAAGAGTGCCACAATGGCCGGTCCTGCGCCACCCGCATCCAGCGGACTTCCGCGACCTTTACCAGGTCATCAGTCCACCTTGTAGGGGGCCTACCCACGCCGCGCCTTCCGGTAAGTGGTCGCCACTCGAGAACCTTTCCGCCCCAACGGCCATCGGTTCTACGTGCAATGCATGTATTATCCTTATTTACTTTTAATCACATTAATCACATCGCAAACATATATTTATCGAAATTTGGCCAGGACCATATCTGAGCTAGTGAATAATAATGATAAAGACTCCCACACACTGGCGAGCCAGACATCCCATCAACAAGCGTATATTTTAAAAGCCTCCACTGGCGACTGACGCGTAATCCGCAATCCCCCAGGCCACGGATAAATGACACGGCCGGCTCGCCACTCTAAAATAATGTCACAACATAAATTGAACAAGTTTCAGTTGCGCGTTAACAACGCTCGGCCTTTGAATAGAGAATGGCGACCATGATTGTTTTGGGAAGGGGAAAATTTTCATCGTTATCACCTAACGAAAGCTGGAAATTCATGATGACAATCGGTTCTATTTTGTATCCGACTGCCTCAGAAGGAGGGTTATGTTTTTTGGACCTGAAAATTCTATTTCACAGGTTACCGTCCAAACGGCTTGGCTTGATGGATTTAGACATTAGAGAAGATTGATCAATGTCAAGTGCTAACTGAGTGGAATGGAGGTACTATAACAGATTTTTGACGAGATCATTTTTACTACAAAAACGTTCCGTGAAATCTTCTTTGTTTATCGTATGTAGTCTCAAATTTAAACAATATCGTACGAGTCGAAAGCGGAGCACCTCTTAAGTGAGTCTGAGTAAGCCTATGAGGTAGTGACTCTTTCAACCCTGGAGGGGAATTCACAACCGCTATTTGGTTTATCCTCTTTCATATCGCAATAACATAAATATGTTTCGCGCTCGTTCTCACACGTCAACTCAGCGCGTGTGAAAGTGAGCACGCGAAACGGATTAATATTTGTGATTGGGATCGGAAACAGTGGACAAAAATAGACCTCCTATACTCACCTCAACATTCCTCTTTTCATCTCATGACTTCACGATCTTCTGTTAAGTAGTTAATAAAATAATACACAGTTACGAATCTCGAAAGAAAATTAGGACTAATTTGCTTTCGAGGCTGTTTACTGTTTAGTGTGAATCGGCATAGTGGATGAAGTTATGCATCGCTCCCATACATAACCCAAAGTAAAGTAGAGTAAAGTATTTTTTTATTAATAACATCGTTATAAGTCGTAACATCATTGTATTATAATGGGGAATGGATGAAAATTTTAGAAGTGCCTGATTATTTTTTTGGTGATAGGAATAACCTTCCTTAGCACCAGAAAAAAGTTGCAGACTTGTCAGCTGCGTCAATTATTTTTGAAAAATATAAACAGTTTCCTCACTCACGTTTTGTGGTTAGGACGGCGAATGAGACACTTTCCTTGATCCGTCTCATATTACAATGGCGCTGGAGAATGGAAAACAGTGAATGAACTCCTGTTTGGTCAGATTTACCAGATGTCGCAAGTGTGTGCCTGGAACTCACTCGTTGCAGGTGCAAGAAAGGTTGCAAAAATCGTTGCAACTGCATTAAAAGAAAATAGAAGTGCACAGAAGTATGTCTGTGTGCCGGAAACTGCGGACATTAAATTGTTTTATAAAAATGTTAAGAATGTATTTTATTTGGCATCATAACATTTAACAAAGTAAGCATATAAGCAGATACTCATAGTCGTACTCGACCATTTTGTGTTTCGCCTGGCGCGAGTCCAGCTAGCCGCGCTGCGATCATTTAATATTTTTTTCACTATGTTTTTGCATTAGGACATCATAAAAAGTATAAATTTTTAGAATTAACATGAATTGCGCTTTACTATCGTATTTTTTGTTTGATATTTTTGTCACTATTCAATACTTATTAGCTCCCAAAGCAAAAATCTCTTACAAACATTTTCACATTTTTACGTTTTTCTTGTAAAATTACTATGAAACTGAAAAAATCCATATCAGCAATGAATTCTACGTCTTTGGTTTATATAAAAACGATACCAAACTTGCCCTAGTAGCCACCAACCAGGACGAGACTAGATTTTTTTAAGGACGCCCATTTTTGTACCCCCCCCTTCCCGACTAGCCTCACGTTTCTTATTGCCTCCCGGACTAGAAATGCTTAGAATTACTCAAGGAACATATATGATGAAGCACATAGCTTAGTAAAAATCTTTGGGTAAACTTCATGACTGCCTCCGCTAGCAAAAAACAAAAGATTATAGTTACAAAAAATCAGAAACAGTCCGAAAAAGAGAAGTGTCAACCCTCAGACCAAGAATTTTTTTTCTTAGTCCGAGTGTCAACCATTTCAACATTTCTCTTTCTCTTCTCTTGCAATAACGATCGATTCAAGACTTGTATTCTTATTGAAATTCTCAAAATGTATATTTTACATTACTACGACGGGGGCTTTTAAATTAAAAGCATACTAAAAGCCGGCGCAAAAACGGAAATATTATCTGATCAATATCACATAGCCCGTTTACACGGAGACACCTGATTCTTTGCGGGAACTGTTTTTTGTAGGATTCGATTTAGTGGCAACATTATTTCAATGCACGCGTTCACACAATTATACAGTTGCAGGATCCTGATGCCACGAACGTGCTCTAACGTCACATGAATAGTAAAGAGCTACCCGTCAATCAACATGTAGTAGTAGTTAGTGCGAAAATACCACCCAGAAAAAATAATAACACGGCACGAATTGCTCTTTGATTTACTCTAATAACACTACAAATCGACTACACATTTTCTGTTTTCTTTAACCTAAAAACGGAATTCCACTCAACAAACTCGACCTGATTAACGGAGCATCCCGTCTCAAGAAGCCATAGCAATACATATTAGGCGTAAGTGCCTACTCGGAATTTCAGCTCAATCGGTTCGGAACTTTAACGGGAAACCTACACACAAGCATGACATTCAGCTTGGGTTTTAGCATACTTAATGGAGTTCATGGATGTTTATGTCTCATTCTCTTTGTGCGTTTTTTAAACACTTAAGACATTGTGGTCTGTTACCAGTCCTGTTTCTCTTGCTGCTTCGCCTTAAATCAGCTTTCATGCACCTCTGAGGTGCAATTAACCAGAACATAATGATAGTGACACTCATCGTACCGCAGCTGGCGTAAGTATGGTGACGATTACGCGCAAACGTGACGACCTTAACTAGACATAATTTACTTTAAAAACAAAGTTTAAACCGACTGCAATTCAGTACTTTGCCAAGTCACATGGTACGTGAAAATTTCCTCATTTCCTTTCCAATTTACCACATGAACTGCTTTCCGACAGCAAATGCGTCAATTATACCAGAAAAAACCCAAGTCGCTATATGTGGGCTGATAATAGTTGAGGAGTTCCGTCGATTCCTCAAGTATCTCAGAATTAACACTTCATTAGTTGCTACTTCAACGGAATCATGTCAGAATCTTTAACGTAGGTACTTGACATCTTTGAGGAGTTCCATAAGTCATCTGTGGTCTTCATCATCAGTTTCACTTCACTAAAATTGCGATTTCCGAGGATAAATAAACGAGTTATAATAGAAAATACCGAAATCACTAGGTACATGCGTGCCTATAAAGTTTGAGGGTTGCCCTCAATTTCCCTTGGATCCCATCATCAGTTCCTAAATTGTTGACAATAGGACCACCTCGGGAGTATACCTACTCTTTCGAATAAAAAAAGAATTTTGGAAATCGGTCCACAATTGACGAATAAATATAACCTCCTCCTTTTTTGAAGTCGGTTAAAAAGAGCACGGGGTATGCGGCCCTCTTAACTAAACTATAATCTACAAACCCTACCTATTCTATTGGCGATGCCTGTAACTGATTATTTGCTTTTTTGGGTTTTTTGACGAAGTGTGTTGCGGTCCGGATGCTTGCGAACTTGCGGATGCTTACTGTGCTTTAGACGACGCCTGCGTTGTGGATTTCTAATTTGTTCGTTTTATAAGGAAATGGCTCTAACCCACCCTCTAAACTGCAATTTTCGCATCTCTTCTTCCACCGTAAAAATTTGACAGATATTTCGTATAGAGCCAAGTCAGGCATTGTTGCGAACGCAACCCTTTTCTTTATATAAACTTTATTAGGTACCTATTTCATATGCAGTAGCAAAACGCGCCCGTCAGGCACGGTTTGCATGAGAGGGGCTTTTGAATGCACCAATCGTAGCGCTACACATGTAAAGTTTTATCCCTACCTAAAACAACTCAAATCTTGCTGGTCACTTACTTTTACATGCTACATAACATATATCACCACTTCTGTAAACGTCTATTCGGCCACACTCTCCTTGTATTAACCCTTTAATTCAATATTTTTTTTTATCAAAACGAGACCTTGTATCTTGGTAATAGGGGTCACATTATGCATTGGGATTAGTACAGATACAAAGAAAAAAATATCATAATGTTTCGGTAGATGGCTCTGAAATAAACGGTTTTTTTTTACCTTAAAGTAATGTTTAGCAGGCTCATCGTTACAAAAGATGAAATTGTGAATTTAACTCACAAATCGATGAGAAGTTGACTCCGTTAACTCACCTGAAACAATAAACAACATTTTAATTACATGCAAATTATAAGATGTTTCTTTAAAAAATTATCTTTTCCGTTTTGGATACAACAAGTTATACAGTTATTTTTGAGTCTGTAGACTCTGCTTTGTATATTTTGGAAAGATATCACGAAAAACTCTATATAACAAACAAAACGACGTCATCTAATAAAGTAATATCTAACCACATTGGCACAATTGGTTACCTAACCACTCACTTGTTTTCGGATTTTAAAAAAGTGGCCTAAATTGCTTTCATTTTTTTCTTACTAAGGCAGCTTATACTTCGTTTGGTAGCCACAGTTACCAAAAGCAATTTAGGGGTGCACGAAAGTGGTAACTGTAGCTACAACAAGCAAGTGAGTGGCTTTATGAAAGTGTCACTTGTCAGACGCGGTAAAGCGTCAAAATTAGCTGCCGTGGAAATTCCATGCTAAGAATTTCTCGCTTTGGGGAATAATTTGATTGTGTTGATTCAAACAGAAGCAAATTATTCATTTAGAGCGAGCTTAGCTTATTTATAATTAATAGGGTGATGTTAAATTTAATAGGTGACTTCTGTTATTCGCTGTTTGGTACAGTAGTTACCGAAACATTATCAGATTGCTATTTCATTATGCATAGTTACTTAGTTAGGCCTACATTTGAACTCCGTTATATCATTGCTCACATCAAAGTATTATGTGTGTTACTGTATACATATAGTATTGTGCCGCGACTTCGTCTACATATATATTTTTTTTAAGATTGAGCTGTATATTTAAATAAAAAGGTCAGGGTTGCATTACAGTCTTAACTACTAATATTAAATATAGCAGATTTTTGGAGTTAAGGAGCCTGCCTTATAACTAGTTAATCTTAATTAAATAGGTAGCTATGTTATTTTATTATTATCGTATATCCATTTCCATCCCCAATTCCAACCCTAAAGGGAACATTTTTGAGATAAAAAGTATCGCTTGTATTTATGCAGGTCAGATTTATTTTCCAAACTTCATCTAAATACGTCTAGCTGTTTTTGAGCAATTTAGTAGACAAACATCCAAAACTGTTTATAAATTATAACCATTATATTTATATACGAGTAAACTCCTTAACCAGAAGTAAAAATAATTTCATGCACCAAATAAAATTCAGGATAATCTCCTTAAGCAAAGGTACAATTCAAAATGGACCTCGAATTACAGTCTTTACCCCATCAAAGTTTTGGATAACCTCATTAGAAACAATTGCAAAAGTCAATTCCGAACAAGGGGTCGATCCCGGCTCGCTTTGTATCGGCGTCACGTTTTCCAGAGTTTGTCATTTGTTTCGGGTCGCTATCTACAGGTGACACATACAGCCCATACAGGTATGTATTTGGGTGGACGTATCCATTCAGTTGATCAAATGAATGCTTTTGGCTGAACTTTTGGCTTTAGGGATCTCCGATGTGCCATGCTTCCAAAAGACAAGCTAGCTAGAATAGGCCAAAGTCCAAATTTTACCAACTGATTGACAAATTGTATTGACTATATTTTCTAATAGTTACTCTATCACTTGCAAAAACACCCGTACCCGTTTTTTGTACAAAAAAAACTACTTTAACCAGAAGGTACAGTCACCAGCATAAATATAATGATGGAACAAAGGCCGCAAAAATATCTGATGACAACTCTATTCCTAGAGCCGTAAGAGCGTGTCAGATATTTTTGCGGCCTTTGATTCATCATGTATTGATGCCGGTGACTGTACCTTCTGGTTAAAGTAGTTTTTTTTGTACTTTGTATGCCTACATTGAAGAACAAAAAACGGGTACACATTATATTTAACTTCCAGACAACGTGTACCCGTTTTTTTACTCTCGATTGTAATACGATGTCTTGGGAATTATATAGTCATTCATCACTTTCATCAGTAATTTTTTCACTACTAAATTAAGTAATCATTAATTTGAGATGAAATTGTATGTGCATGGAGCCCTAATAGATGTGTTTGCTGACACATCAAAATCAATAACCCTAACCTAAACCTATTGATTGATTTCTCCAGATAGTGAACGTCAATTGAGTAAACTCAGTTTCAAACGAGAAATTAAATACTAGTATACAAATAACATGCATAGAAAATGACTGAATATTGTAATCAAAATTCTAATATTTAACTAAGTAGGTAAAATCGTTTTACTCTGCCGGTCGTAGCAAAGCAATTAAATAAAACTAGGTTACACCATACCATTATATCATTTTAATACCCAGCGGCGTCACCATGTTGACATGCATTACAAAACAAGTGCAAGCCGACGACGCATAGAGTGCAAAACCCCCTATTGAACCTGGTTCCAACGGCACCAAACTGTAACGACATACACATTGCCAATCCATAATCAGCTTTACAGAGGCCCTAGCATGATAGGTTTTATATCACGTTTTACGTGGCGTTTCAGTACATTTTCACCGTCAAACGTGGCAATAAAACCTAGTGTGCTAACACTTTAAATAGAAACGTTGTATCCGCAGTATCCGTACCATTATTTAATATATGGTTAATACGAATATAATTACAATTCACTAACGTCAAAAAGTTTAAGACCAAAAACAATGTTTAGTTTCATAAATATAAATTCTTCTAAAAACATCAAATTAAATTTGCAATCAATAGCTATCTAATAAAGAACGGCAAGGTGTGTTTAAAACACATGTTTTGGCCACCAAAACCACCAGACCATAACCCGATCGAGTTTTTATGGGATGAATTCGACCGTAGAGTCCGAAGACAATGTCCGACATCTGCAAACGCTCTATGGGAGATACTGCAATTATGAGTGAAAATCCATTAGCCAAGAAACGCTACACAAACTTGTAGAAAGAATGCCAAGAATCTGCTCCGAAGCAAAAAAGCGTGAAAAAATCTCGTCGGTGTTAACTTATTTTAAATGTTTTGTTCCCTTTTTAAATAAAATTTCTGCTGAATAAATTGTTATTACGTTTTATTTTCTCGATTGTAGGTAAGTACTGCAAAGTAATATTTTCATAGGATTTTCATAAATAGTACATTACTATAGAGGCCGGGAAACGAAGGGTTGCAGGCCAAGTAGATATAGACGGCCGAGCGTAGCGAGGCTGGATAGGGAGACGCGCCTGGCAACCCCGTTTCTCGCCGAGATTTGTATAGTGCTTTTCTCAAACTTGCAATGAAATAAAAAGTAGTCAATTTGTTTTATTCGTGCAACTAAATAATACGTTTCTGATAGCTGTCAGTGCTGTCCAACCTATAATTGTGTCCCACATTTCTTACTAATAAATATTCCACTTATTCCCTAAATTAAGTATTAGTTTATAGTTACATGAACTTATATCTAACTATATAGACGAGGCACTACATCAAAGAAAACACTTATAATTTTTATGAAATTTTCATATACCTAACTTTTGATCTCGGGGGCAGTAAGTAAATTATTCATGGCTACTTCTGCTCGCAATTTCGGAGGCGTACAGTTCAATTCCATATCATTTTCGTCCGAACTGATTACGAAATCGATGGATTTTATTAGAAAGTTTTAAACTAATTACGAACTTAAAGACTTTGCGGCCCTTTCCGTAGAGACAATGGGTCCCTGGTCAGCTGACATGAGGTCGTTCTTGAGAGCCTTGTCGAGGCGGCTCATCAACACCTCAGGTGACCCGAGGGCTGGCTCTTACCTCTCTCAAAGAATCGCCCTCGCGATACAGAGAGGTAACGCAGCCAGCGTCATGGGTAAAATGCCGCAGGAGGATTTCCTTGACGGGGTATTCTTTTTATAAATAATACTTATGCATTTTTACTTTCTTGTAAATTAGTTTCGTTTTATTTTTATTTTCTTGTTATTCTTGATAAATAAATACTTAATTACATATGTAAATAACATATAAAAAAATAAAAAAATTACGAACTACAAATTATTATTGACAAATCCGGCCAACAAGAAAAGAAAACTTTTTTCAATTTACGTGCCAAACTTTTTTTTTACCTGTTTGAAGCAACGTTTTACCCGGTGACATTAACATTAGTCCTAATTTTTTTTTTTTGGTGATTGAATGCCAAGACGTTCTGTCACAATTTGACGTTTATAAACAAAAGACGGTTGCTTTGCAGGCCTAGGTGTGTAAGGTTGTATGAAATTCCTTTACATATCATCTTCACTAGTCGCACCGGATACGTAGTATTTCCGGACCTAATTTGAAGTAAGTCATGTCAACATTTCATTGCAAGTTTGAGAAAATGTTGATTATTTGCATATTTTCTGTTCGGTCTTAAACTTTTTGACGATAGTGTATGTAATTTAGCAGTTCGCGGTAGTATCACCGTCAGTGGTTTGTTGTTAATAAGTTGTTACTCCTTTTTGACAACTCCAATGGATGTCCTGTTTTGTACGTTTGGATACGTAATTTGCGTCACGAATAATATTATAATGTAACCATAATGTAGAAAATACAGCCTTGCTATATAAGGTATTGTTTCTGATACTAAACTTTGTTATTTCTAATAAAAGTATACTTTCTTATTTTTCCATTATTACTTTTACTAAAATGACATTTCCAATTTAATGACGACGACCATTCAAAAGTACCTAGTAACTCATCGAGTTAGGTTAGTTGTGTTTAACACTTTAAAATTGATAACGTAGTGTTGCTAGATGGATAGTAAACGATCAAATTATTGTAATAAAGTATACATTACAAAAAAATCATAAAAAGATTATGGACCTTAAAAGTTTAGAAAAATATACATTTCATTTTCATTTCATTCAATTAAATGAATTAAATGAAAATAGAAAAATATGCATTTTTAATTGTCCAAGAGTGAATTTAAACCTACCAATAGAATCCTTGCGCTTTTATAGAAATAAAATTGTATGATGACTATGGACCTACACGCAGTATTTCGCGACCGAAACAGCAATTTACTTGATTTTCCATACGATGATTAGACCTAATAGTAAACTGTGACGTCATAATTTTATGTCAATTAGTATGAAGCGTTTCGGCTGCCACCAGCGAGGTACGTCTTTAACATTTTTTTTGGGTATTTATGTTTTTAATTGTAGTTGCTTCCATACAAACATTTGTTCCTCTCCAAATACTGGTTCGAATGGAATCGTTAATAAATCTTAGGTCAAAAGCTGTTCCATTTCAGTTCAATTACATTTTCGGTTAATCCTCCGCTTTCCATTGACCATGGCACAATGTAGTCTTGAGCACGATTATATTACGTCTCCGCTCATGGACTTAGGTGATAAGATAAGTGACTTCCTGATATTTCAGAGACGTGCGCGGGGCCTAATCAAGACGTAGAGCCCTTTCGACAACCTAAAGATATGTAAGGGAAATACTAAGCGGATGCTGTCCATACACGTGTCATGGGACGCACGCAGGGACAATACCCGCCAGGGTGTAAGAGACTATTCGTGGTGGATTGAGGGAATCCAGAATGTACTCGTGCTATTGGTGAAAATTATGGACCAAGTTCTGAGCTATTGCATGGATTGGACTACTGATGTGCCGACGGAATTTTTCCTATGTTGCGAAAATTTTCTGCAATTTAACATAGGAAAATTTCGGAAAATTTCCTCATTTTTGTATGGGAATTGAAACTTTCCATTTCCAACATGAAAATTTACGAACTGAGAAGCATAAAACTGTAACTCTTATACATAGTGTAAAAGAGTTACATTTTTATGCTTCTCAGTACGTAAATTTCCTTAATTTCTTGTGAATTTTTCTAGAAATTTCCGAGAACATTTACAACTTTTTGGAAACTTTCCGCAATTTGCACATCTTTACATGGGACCATTAGACGTCTGCCTAATAAGTCTTTGCTAGGCAATTTAATGCCATGATGCATTCTCTGCCTGTCAACCATTGGGCTAAACAGGAACATTTGATTTAGACATTTAACTTGGTGGAAAAACTCCTTAAGCGGAACGGAACGGAAAAATTACTTATGCTGAACGGGTACGAAAAACAGCAAATTGATGGACTGTAATTGTTTACCTAAGAGGAGAAAAACATGTTTTCTTAGAAGGAGCTATATGTATATTCTAGTTGTAGTATAAACAAATGTTACCAAATAGCAATTTGACCAGGCAATTTGCAAACTAGTCTGAAGCCTGACTAGACACTAGCTGTATCTTGTGGTAATGAGGTTATTGTGTAGTTTCCACAGTTTAAACTCTCTGTGACACTTCCTTTGATTTTTCTATGTTTGTGTTTTTTTTGTCTCGAATTAATGATTAATTAATTTTATTTTCTTGCCACACTGGGTGATTTTACACACTTTATGTTTCAAAAAAAAACGTGGGCAGGAAAAAGGTAGCCTTACCGTTTAATGTGTCAATCTTGCTGATTTTAACTTAACAATTAAAATACAATAATTCTTGCGGACAATCTTACACAAATCGACCTAGTCCAGTAGGTCAATCACGTAACGCATTGTACGCACGTCTGACAGTAAAATCACAATCTAACTGTCATTTTTCCATATAAAATTGACATTTAGACCTTACAGACGCGCGTAAGAAAAGTTACGTGATCGACCCATCGGACGACGATAAACATTCATATAGATAAATAAATTGGTACTTAAATACATATAAAACATCCATGGCATCGGAACCTATACTCGTGCTCATTACCTACACAAATGAATAGCTACCGGGATTCGAACCCAGGACCTCTAGCTTTCTAGGCAGGGTCACTGTCACTACCAACTAGGTTAAACCAGTCGTCAAGCTATTTGATAACATACATTTTACCAGAAACTTTTAATGTAAACTTTATTTTATTAATTCCATATACTGATAGATAACTCTTTGGATTGCTTATATTAAAATTGAGGTGTACGTTTAAATGTATATTTAATCCAGATAATACATGATTCATCTGCTGTGAATTCACACATGTACGCTATATACATTTTAATAAGGAGAATAAATTCAGTATCCAACATGTTGCCAGCCGGGTCCGTATAAATATTGGTTCGAATTCGTATCTCACAAGTGCCATATTTTATCCTATTTGCATACCAATACGCGAACGCTTAATCGAGTTTTGAAAGGGATGAGTGAGGCTGTTACTAAGTTATCGAATCCCTAGGAATCAAATCAATGTTAGGTTTACTAAATTGGTTTCTCTTATTTGTCTTTGACGGGAAAACTATTTCCCTTTATAAATACAGTTCCCTATGCTTGGGTTCCTGTGCAACGAATATTGAAGTTCTTCAGGCACATTTCCAGGAATGAAAGCTCTACGGCGCTACTGGTGGTCCTGGACCAAGCTGAAGGAAAGAAAGGATGCGGCTGATCCCCGACTCGCTGGACAGACCTAATCCGAAAATGAACCGAGTCCACCTTGGGCCAGGAAGGCACTCGATAGGTGGGACGAGGAGCACCGCACTATGGTAACAGCCCTCAATGTGGATGATCTCTCGCTGCACAGTGTCGTGACGGCAATGCTGGGCAGCGAGAGATAATGGGAAGCGGTGGCCTCCTTTTGCGCTCTCGCAGAAGGAGGCCGCGGAGAGGGAGCACGAAGAAGACGCGCGCGGTTTGCGGCCGCTGGTCGCGTCTTCCCCCAGTAGAGCCAGTGGGTAGGGGACCCAGTCTGCACGGCTCTACATTGTGGATTGGGAGGGTCAAGCGTACCTGCCCTCCCCTTCTTTTGCGCGGGTGTCCTGGCTAGCCAGGGCCGCCGGGGGGCGTCGTGGTGAAATGTTCGCGATCCCATGGCGCCCTCTTAACGGAAATGCAGGTGACGCCGGTGTGTTTTTAGTGGGATGGCAGCGGGATGAGAGAACATAACCCCCAAATAGCCTTCCCTAGGCCGGGGGTATGCGTAAGGCATTTTCACACAGTCAAAATAAGGTAAAGCAATCGATAATGACAGTTGATGCATTATAACTCAAAGTAGGTACCACACCTGCACAGCCACAACAACTCAGCCCAGAGTGCCCGACTTATAAGAAGATGCTTGGGTCCACGCATATGTGACAAAGCCTACGGGCCAAGGATAAAAACTATTTGACAGCATAACGCATCGATAGTGACGTCTTTTCTTATAATATATTTTACAGAGATTGGAGCAAAATATTTCCTTTCTACAACATTCAAAAATACACTATGCTTGAGGGCGATATTATAAGATAAGAGGGCGATATATAAAACCTTTGAACTTACAACGTCGCACTAATGTGATTAATTTGGCAAACTATGTTGTTCCAAAAATGGTTCAAAAGCAAGAACAAGTAAGTCGTTTACAAGATAACACAAACTGAACACACACAACGTTCGTCGAAACATGAAATAAAATCCCAATTTTTAATATAACTTTATTTACGTACGTTTGCACGATCCCCGATAAATGTCACCTGTTGTTCTGGAGCCGGGGGACGGCAAATGGAAATGTTAATACGAGGCTTCGGCATCTATACAATTAGCTACCCGATTGAACAACTGTCTGACGATTTCCAACCTAATGCTTGAGGCACAGACTTTCATTTAGAGGGATCTTGCCTTTTGAATACTGGATCACTAAAGAAGGTTTACGTTATGATGAGAAACCAGTGTATTTCAATTTAGGCAAAATGTGACAATAAAACTCCAAAATAGGAAACACTGTAAACTTTTTATTATAAAATTAAACCCGTCTTACCTATTAGCTGCCCCTATCTTTGCAATAAGGTCGTTCAGAAAACTCCTTGCTTATTTTTACAAATCTAATAGACTGTTTAATACAGGGGAAATAAAGCGGGGGATGAAAGTTATAAGAATGGAAGTATGACTGTAAAACGATGTAAAAACCGGCCAAGAGCGAGTCGGACTCGCGCACGAAGGGTTCCGTACCATTATCTATAAAAATGGCAAAAAAATCACGTTTGTTGTATGGAAGCCTCCTGTCCTCTCCTAGTTGGTGGTGACCCTGCCTACGAAGCCGGAGGTCCCGGGTTCGAATCCTGGTAAGGGCATTTATTTGTGTGATGAGCACAAATATTTGTTCCTGAGTCATGGATCAGTTTTCTATGTATTTATTTATCTATATAAGTATGTTTATCGTCGTCTAGTACCCATAGTACAAGCTTTGCTTAGTTTGGGACTAAGCCAATTTGTGTAAGATTGTAAAAAAAAAAGAAAAAAATATATATTAATTTAGTTTTTAGTATTTGTTGTTATAGCGGCAACAGAAATACATCATCAGTGAAAATTTCAATTGTCTTACTATCACGGTTGTTGAGATACATCCTGATGACAGACGGACAGACAGACAGACATACAACTAAGTTAGTCGAAAAGCGTCTGCCTGACTTTTATCTCTTTAAACTGAATGAACTACAAATGAGCCTGTAAAAATGTGAAAGTATAACTTGGAATTTTATCTATCCACCAATCGCTTAAATAGCTCAGCCGATGTCGGCGAATTTTCTTTAATAGCTTTCAGAAAGTCGTTTACTGCAGAAGGCACCTAAATTTACGACACTTATTTCGAATGAAACTATCACGACTAAGACTGAATAGTGATTCGATTTTCTATGATTTTGCAATTTTTTCTTCAGTCGACTACTTAGTGTTGTATTGATAGTATGACACCCTAGAATCATATAGAATCTATAATATCATATGTGCATATCTGCTTTTACGATGAATTCAATGAGACGTTTATTAGGTTGGATGAAGTATATTTTTCTAAGACACTTGTATTCTAACTACTGTAGGTATATTTAGTTTTGATCTTATATTGCAGTCGTGATAAGAGTAGTTTTACTTCCTTAATTTATTATATATATAATTGAGGAAAAAAATTACTCAGAATTAAAACCTGCTTCAAAATGGAAAACAGAACTGTCGTATGTTCAGCCAGATCCCATCAGAAACATAAATGTGAAAACCAAGAGCCAAGCTCAATAAAATAATACCTATGCCTGGTTGTCGACTTGGCCGAAAAAATATTGAGATCTAAATGGGTGCCAGGTTCTGCAGATAATCCTTAACAGTCGAATCATTTACACAAAGCAGACAACGTAGAATAAACTGTGGCTCATAATTTGACTTGGCTTATTATCAGCTAGTCATTAATATAATTTAATATTAGTCAATTAATTACAAAGGTCTTTTTGAAATATTGTCTGATATAATTTTTTTTCGCATAATAGACTTAGGTACTAAAATGTAATTATATAAGAAAAAAATAAAAGAACAATGCACAACTACCTACCGTAAAAACCAACTCAGTTAACTGGTATGTTATAATAGCAAAGGTTGGTCAATTCATATGAAAAAAAAAATTATCATCATCATTTCCTTGCCCTTATCCTATTTACTTGGGGTCGGCGCAGCATGTCTTTTTCTTCCATACTTCTCTGTCAGCCGTCATATCATCATTCACTTCTTTTCTCTTCATATCGTCTCTCACACAGTCCATCCACCTTTTTCTTGGCCTACCTCGTCTTTTACATCCATCCACATTCATACCTAATACTCTTTTGGTCACATGACTTTCATCCCTCCGCATTACGTGCCCATACCACGCAAGGCGATTGGCCCTCAATTTATCCGCGATAGGTGCTACTTTTAGGCTTCCTCTTACATACACATTTCTTATTCGGTCCATCCTCGTCACACCACACATCCATCTTAACATCCTCATCTCCGTTACATGCAATCTCTTTTCATCCGTCACCTTTAAGGCCCAACATTCCGATCCATACATGACGACAGGTACCATACCTACAAAAAAAAATTATGTAGGTATCTTATTAATTTAAAAATTGTAGTAAATTAATAAAACATACACGTCACATTTTAAGCGCACATAATTGCAAGAACCTTAAACCACCCAGTTTATAGTTTACTACAGCTTTAAATAAAATAGATGCTAAAATGAAATGTCACATTATTCACTCTCATGAATCATCTTAACTCTTATTTATAACCCAGATGAGTATTCATTGCTTTATGCATCGGTGTAAGCAGTAACAACGACGGAGTATAAAATAGCAGTAAAAATGTTTTTATTATCTTGCTTCAGAACGCGCAGTCTGATTACGAGAATATGCAGTAGGTAACTTTTAAGGAAACCTTATTTTAAATTTCTCGTCTCACTATTCGTTTTTGGCAAGCACTCGAAATAAGTATGCATACTTACACTGCCTATTTTACTAAACCTTTTTAAAGCTTGTGCTGCTTTTATGTACTAATTTTTTTTGTGCTTGTTTATTATTTTCTGTTTTTCTATTTAAAGAAAAGAATGAATAAACTTTTTATTCACAAACACACATATTAAACAATAAAATAAACAAGAAAAACACATATGACATGAAACACGTGTACCCACCTATCTCTACGGCAGCGAACCGGACATTGGCTCAGCATTATGCTGAGGTGTCAGACGTCACGGAAACGTCATACAATTTTAATATATAAACTATATACTTATACATTGGGATAGGCTTGAGACGAAGTGAGATGTAATGTACGCACTACCTACATGCAGCATATTTAGGATCCTGCACACATTTGTAGGGTTCCGTACTCAAAGAGTAAAACGGGACCCTATTACTAAGACTCCGCTGTTCGTATGTCTGTCTCTCTGGTTTTATTTAGTTTACTTTTGCATTATTTAAATTTATTCTTCCCACGATTTATAAGGGTTACGATTTGGAAAGGTTCATGTCAAGACTTAGGACAAAGTCCAAGAATTATAATAATAATATTTTTTTTTTCGATATTACATTTTCGTAACTGTAGGCGCAAAGAGTTTTTCCGCACTAGTTCTTCTGAATGTTCCCATACAACGGCCGACATGATTTATATATTATGTACCATTTACCCGTGCCCCACGTCCATGTGCGTGGATAATTTTAATTTAAACCAAGCTAAATGATTCTAAGTATTTTATTATATTCTTTACGCAATAACCGAAGGTAATTTGCCTGTTTCTCTTTGTAACTGTTTCGTTTGTGTAAGGTGTGCAATAATAGTACATTTCGATGCTAGTGCGGAAAGTATGTCGTTACGTCACGAGTACCAAGATGTATTGCCACGAGCCGCAGGCGAGTGGCAAGACTCGGGACGAGTGAAGAATGACATTTCCGCACGTGTATCAAACGACGATTTTTAATACAGTTGCAAAAAAATAAGAAAAATAGTAAGGAAGAACTGCATTAAAAAATTGATTTTTCAACGACAGTATTTACAATGTAATGTATCAATGACTGAATTAATGATATAAAAGTTTCGAATTCCTTACTTGTTGTGAAACTTCTTCCGATATACGTGGAAAAGTGAAAAGCACTAGTTCGGGAAAACCAACTTTCCGCGCGCTAAACAGCTACGTAATGTAGCACTTTTTGAGCAACTGTATTAAAAAGAGTATTTGTATTGTATTATATGTTAGGAGGACGGTACCATACTGGTTTATTTGTACTGTGTATTCCAGTGATAAGAACGTACGGAGCGTTCTACTGCGACGTGCAATTCAACTTTTAATTAATTAGAGCGAAGTAACCGCCATAAGGGTTTAATTAATTACCACTGAGAACCGTCAATATTAATCAGTGTTTGAGGTATTATTAAACCTTAGAAAATGATATTGAAGACCTTGTTTTGTGTAAGTACCTACCGTAATTGGCTAAGCAGCTAAAGGATTTTATTATTATAATTGATAAGTATTTCCTTCTATGTGGCCGCTTCATTTTAAAAGTTTGACCGAATATATAACTAGGTGCTCTGTTAGCTATGGAGCTCGCAAGCCTATCTTTTTTTCAAAACAGATTTTTTTGAAATTTTTATCGATTTCGATGCTATTATTACATTCAAATTTCGAACACCTCTGAAAAACAAAGCAATTTGATTTGACCTCTATTCTAATACTAGTCGAGAAGACGTTTAGTTCGAAATGAATTGTCAATTTGCATACAAATTTGACAAATGTCGCACGTAAGTAAGATATCGAACGATATGACAGTTGGCGCCGACTCTAGTTTGTCTCTGAATTAAAAAAAATACTATGACAGCTGCCAGAAAACAACGCCGCGATGCCGGTCATAATATGCGGCTCCTGAATGCATCATGGAGGCTTATGATATGTGGATAGATAAACTAGTGTATGTAACTGTACATAATTAGGCATTAACACACTCGTGTTTAATGCCCTTCATTATGTAAAGTCACATAAACTACTATATCGTATGGCTATTAAAATACACTGTTTTTATAATCTAAATTTACATTCTGCCAGGTAGTTTTTTTTAATCTCATCACTCGTACATTTTTTTTAATCTTCTGTTGGACCATCGTATTTGATTAGTGGACACTCCAAGACGATATGCCGCACAGTTTGCTTAAGGCATCCGCAACCACAGCATCCCTGTTCACTCCAGCCCCATTTTTTCCGGAGATGGATGAAAAATGTGTGTTGTTACTGCGATACTAAAATATATATTATTTTCTTTCCTAGTTGCAGATTCTATCGTTCTCCTGTCGAAATATGTTGGCAGGAGGCAGTGACAGTGGTGAGTTTTTAGATATATTATTATTGCTTTATTCACGCATGGTCAAAGTCAATAACTTCCACGTTCGATTCCCGGCTGGTTTAAAGTACCTACCTACACACAGATACAAAAAAAAACTTGAAATATTCTGTGTAGTCGACTGTACTTGGAATGTGAAATTAATGGATTAATCGTCCTCTATAGGGAGAAAGAAAGAAAGAAATATATTTAAAAGTACACATAGATACAAAAAAAACTTGAAATACTCTGTGTAGTCGACTGTACTTGGAATGTGAAATTAATGGATTAATCGTCCTCAATAGGGAATACCTATTTAAGAAAGAAAGAAAGAAAGAAAGAAAGAAAGAAAGAAAGAAAGAAAGAAAGAAAGAAGGAAATATATTTATTTGGTATCACAAAGAAATTTCACATGTGTGTTTCATACAGCTCAAATGCACCAAAATGGATACCACGCAGCATATGCCAGCAGCAATATATGCTAAAGGCGCTGGTTTTCAGGGCACCCAGAGAGAGATACAGATTTTAAAATATAACTTATAATTATAACTTATACGTATTTAAATACTGTTTAATCCGGGTCTAACGCGATATTTATTTACCTTTATTTCTGACGTGGTAAATAAATATCGCGTTAGACCCGGATTAAACAGTATTTAAATATGTGTACAAAGCGCGAGAGTTTAAAGTGTAACTTATACGTAACAAAACCTATTTAATAAGAAAGAGAGGGCGCAATTAATTAATTCAGAGCTAAGTAAGTTTACAGATCAGGTCTAAGGTAAGTATGATGAAATGCAGGTGTATATGTGTGATTTCACTATTTATTACGTAAGTTTAAAGAAGATTTGAGCAGCTCTCGTCCTATGATCTTACACAGAACTGAGTACTGGTTGCACCAAACCGTCTGTAATCGTAAGCAGTGTTCGTTAAAATCTGAATGTTTCATACAAGTTTGACAAGCTTCTATGGAATGACAGCTCCTGGCTTTATAATCATCATCATAATTTCCTTGCCCTTATCCCATTTACTTGAGGTCGGCGAAGTCTTCCATACTTCTGTCTGTCAGCCGTCATCTCATCACTCACTTCTTTTCTCTTCATATCGTCTCTCACACAGTCCATCCACCTTTTCCTTGGCCTACCTCGTCTTTTACATCCATCCACATTCATACCTAATACTCTTTTGGTCACATGACTTTCATCCCTCCGCATTACGTGCCCATACCACGCAAGGCGATTGACTCTCAATTTATCCGCAATATGTGCTACTTTCAGGCTTCCCCTTACATACACATTTCTTATTCGGTCCATGCTCGTCACACCACACATCCATCTTAACATTCTCATCTCCGTAACATGCAATCTCTTTTCATCCGTCACCTTTAAGGCCCAACATTATATCATATCATATAATTTATTTGCATTGATCATACATCATCATAAAATACACATGTCAAATATAATATCTACTAGCTAAATATAACTATAGCTATATATTTAACGTTATCGGTCTGTAATCGTACGTAATTGCAACCCGCCTGTAAGACTGCTACTTTTCTGTTATTTATCTCGTGTTACATGCCAGTCAACTTTGAACCTAAAATTCCAGGGTCCACGTCATCAGAATCGAGAGAGGAACCACTGAAAATGCTTGAAGATATTAACTCATCAGAAGAGTCAGAAGAAACTCTACAGGGTATAAATACCTTACCCGTTTTAAACTACTCTTTTTAGGGTTCCGTACTCAAAGAGTAAAACGAGAACCTATTACTAAGACTTCGCTGTCCGTCCTTCCGTCCGTCCGTCCGTCTGTCTGTCACCAGGCTGTATCTCAAGAACCGTGATAGCTAGAGAGTTGAAATTTTCACAGATTATGTATTTCTGCTGCCGCTATAACTACAAATACTAAAAACAAAATAAAATATTTTTTATAGGGGGCTCCCACACAAAAAACGTGATTTTTTTGCCGTTTTAATAGATAATCTGTCACCAGGCTGTATCCCAAGAACCGTGATAGCTAGAGAGTTGAAATCTTCACAGGTGATGTATTTCTGTTGCCGCTATAACAACAAATACTAAACTACTAAAAAACAACAAAAACAGAATTAAATAAATATTTATAAATAATGGTACGGAACCCTTCGTGCGCGAAGTCCAACTCGAACTTGGCCGGTTTTATTTATACCACTGGCATACATCTAATATTTCTGGAAAACGCTTTAAAGCTATGAGACCACTTGTTGGTACCGCTATATATTTAAGAATTACAAAAGTTATAAAATATGCTGATTATCTGTTTCCTATTTTCTGCTACACTACTTTATTACAGTGTTCAGTGGAATTGACATGAGACTTAACTCATTTGATTCTATAAAATTATTTAAATGTTGACCCTTAGCGACCTTTTATACATCTCGTATAATTAGGAATTGCTAATCTTTTTTTTTACACGTAGTACAATACAATAAATGTAGTTTATTTTCTTATGGATTATGTATAATTTAGAATCAACAATAGATATACTTATTGACTTGTAAAAGTGCCATTGTGGGCTATTTGCAGAATAAATATTTTGATTTTGATTTCGCTTCTTCAAAATCAAAAATCAAAATCAAAATAATTTATTTCAGTAACTTATAAATACGTATACAAGTATCTGTGCTGGTGCCTCTTTTTAAGTATATAATATACTTGTGCTAAGAAGATCACCGCTCTTCCACATGTTGTGACTTAGGTGTAGGCATAACTTAAAATATAATGTATATAATAAGTAAACATTTTATATTATACTATGTGGTAAGTGTGTGCGCGTGTGTGTGTGTGTGTGTGTGTGTGTGTGTGTGTGTGTGTGTGTGTGTGTGTGTGTGTGTGTGTGTGTGTGTGTGTGTGTGTGTGTGTGTGTGTGTGTGTGTGTGTGAGTGTGTATCACATTTAATATACAGGTCTCTGAAGTAAATTTTCAATATCAAAATAGCTTTTGGTTTTTAACCATACTGTTAACTTAGATTTACACTCATGCGTGGTGGAGGAATACATATCTATGTGCTTATTTATAAGATTATACAGGTTGGCAGATTGTGCTGCTTGTTGTCTCCTTGCAAATGCAGATTTCACTGTGGGAGTGTGGATAACTTTAGTTCTTTTCCTACGTGTACTTGTTGTTTCCGGTGTATATGTGGTTGTCTTGTGTGTCTTTATGATAAGGCTAAATATATATAATTTTCTTACAGATAATAAGTCACAGAGTGTATAAAGTTTGTTTGTGGAAAATCTGTACGGTTTGAAAAACATCACTTTTAGAAGTGCCCTTTGAGCTCTCTCAAGCTCAAGAAATTTGGTCTTAGTTGCACCACCCCATATAGGGATACAATACGCAAGGACTGACTGGGCCAGTGATATGTAAACTTGATTTAGTACGGTCTTCGTTACTACGTGCCTAAGATTTTTAAAGACCCAGATAAGTTTACGAATTCTGCCCATAATACTCTCAGTGTGCAAGTGCCAGGTGAGTCGTTGGTCGACCATAACCCCCAGGTATCTAGTGGATTCTACCTTCTCGATGGCTGGGCAGGCACAGATGGTTTGCGTGTTGTGGCAAGTATGGATCCTGATTGAGAAGTCTGTGTCTGGTTGCGTACGATTATAGTTTGTGAAGCAAACGTAGTTAGTTTTAGTTGTGTTTAGGGTAAGAAGATTTGTTTGTAGCCATCCGGCAATTTTTGTGAGGCCACTTTCTGCGGATAGGCGCACTTCCTCCCATGTATCCCCTGAGAATACCACAGCAGTGTCGTCAGCATATGTGAAAACGGTTCCCGCCTCAATACGCATGTTACATAGCTGATTAATGTAAATAAGGAAGAGTGTAGGGCCTAGAACACTACCCTGTGGTACTCCGTAGGATATAGCGCGTTCATCACTGATATGATTTCCCAATTTGACCTTTTGGGTCCTATTTCGAAGATAGCTACTAAACAGACACAAAGAAGCACCCCTTATACCAATCTTCTCCAGGGTGTTGACAAGGATGGGGACAGAAACGGTGTCGAATGCTTTTTTGAGATCCAGAAACACAGATAAACATTTTTTATTACCGTCCACTTTACTAGTTATTAGTGAGGTAAGAGCAGTAACAGCATCTTCTGTCGAGATACCCTTTCTAAACCCGTACTGTGCCTTCGATAACAGATTAAATTTATTTAAGTAATTGACCAGCCTTGTGTTTATCAGTTTCTCTAGAATCTTAGAAATGGAGGGTAGCACCGATATAGGTCTATAATTAGACACGTCATCTCTGCTCCCACCCTTGTACACCGGAGTAATCACGGCTTGTTTTAGAACATCAGGAAAAACCCCTTGATGGAAACACAAATTTGCTAGGTGCGATATTATTGGGACTACAATATTACTGGCTACTTTTAAGAATTGAGTCGGGATATTATCCCAGCCAGGAGCGCTACTAGACTTTAGTTTAGATAGGACTGAAAGGACTTCGTTTGGGTCTGTCTCAAAAATAACAAATGAGTTCATCACAGGGCCATCCAAGGTCGGTGTATCGCGTGCAGTATACGTTGTTGAATTACTACCTACCGGAATAACTTCAGCGAGAGATTTGCCAATGTTGGAGAAGTACTGGTTTACAGCGTTGACTGAATCTGTAGGTGAGCCTTTGATGTCCAGCAATTCAGTACTTTCAGTCTTATCCAGTTTACGATTGGTTATTTTATTTATTGCTTTCCAAAGTGCTCTAGGATTTTTATTCGCTTTAATTAATTGTTCCCTATCATATTTCCTTTTTAATTTTTTGATTAAACCATTACAGAAGTTGCGATATCGTTTATAAGTAATTTTCTTATTTATTTATTTATCGTATGGCGGTTACTCACTGGTATCTACATATCGACGCTTAAGAATCAATACCGTCTAAGTAACAAAAATGCAATTTCACAGGAAGCGTGGCATGCTATTCGTTATTTTTTTCTGCACCTAACTGCAGGTGGTGCTAAGGTAAAAAACCTCAAAAATGTTAGTTAGACAGTCTTGATTCTTAAGCGTCGATATATGTATTCGTATTGGTGTCGCTGATAGAGTTTCAGTATTATGGCTTCTGATTATGCTATAAGCAGAATTATACATTATGTACTTCGTAGCAGTGTTTCCTGTGGTCCGGAAATACTGCTACGAAGTAGGTACTGTATTATTCAAATAAACTCGAGAATTATTAATTTTTCACAGCTATAGCGCACTACAAGATTATGCAGATGGGTAAGAATGATTAAGTAGTTACTGTTCTTTATCTATATTTTGCTGTTTCGATATGATTCTGTACGCTATTGAAAAGTGTTTTTTTTTTAAATACGGTGATAGTGGCAAACGAGAAAACGGTGTGTCAGTAGCACTAGTATAAGTTTTATCGATACATAAACGTTTTCGAACGCGTTTGCGTTTAGTTTCAATTTGTATGGCAACGCGTAGTTCCTAATAGTTACCACCAGAGGCGCTGTTCGCGTTGCCATACAAATTGAAACAAAACGCAAACGCGTTCGAAAACGTATATGTATCAATAAAACGTATACTAGAGCTACTGATGGTAAGCAGAAACCGTAGCCTATGGACGCTTGCGATTCCAGAAGAATCACAAGCGCGTTGCCGACTCTTTATTAATTTGAGGATTCGTGGTGTTGATTGCTAGAGATGAACGCGAGTCCCTTACTCTCAACACAACACATCCGTCTTGGTGACGGTAAAGCCAAAATACGAAAACGACAAGAGACGTATCAGTATCGATTTTTTTTTACTTTTTTAAGAGAAAACAAATTAACACTATTATAATATTATAATTTGAAATTATTTTACAGCAAAGAAATACAAAATAAAACAAGTTGAAGATCAGTACTGTAAGTAAAGAAAACTTACCTAATTACCTAACTCTGCAACAGTAAGTATATTGAATTTAGATGGACGATATTTATTCAGCTTTAATTGGTCTAAGCAGATATAAAAAAAACTTTTATATTCCCAGTAATATGCGAAAAACGAAATTAAGACGCATTAAGTTAACTCCTTCACCTTCGTGAAGCGCGCCTTCTAGTAAAAAAACTTTCATTTTCTTCCGTTTAATACGACAAGGCCTAATTTCAAATGGCCATATTATATTCATATGGCCGTGCGATTCTTCTAATTTGACTTAATAATCGTTGATGTTCTCAGATAAATACTTAAATGGTGATAATGATGAGTCTATTTTCTTTCGATTAACTTAATTTGTGAATTTGTTTCCAGATGAAACGATGAAAAAGGAAGGTATATAATCATATTATATTTTTAAAAATCAAAGTTAATTTAAGCCTTTTCTCATCTTAATAAGCTGTTATGGTCAAAATAGCTTATTGCGAAACATGGGTCTCACAAACTATCGTTGTGAAATCAATCCGTGACCCGACTATAACATTAGCGGTGTCGGATGGGCGAAATCCTCGCGAACGCGAAGCGATGCGGCGCGGCGCGACGCGGCGCGGAAGAAACAAACAGTTGACAGCAATTGAAGTGTCCTACGTGACTAATACAGGCGCGAAGTGCGGGCGGCGCGGCGCGAAGCGTAGCGGACGCGATCAGTAGGTCGATCACGTAACGCATTGTACGAACGTCGGGTAGGTCTAAATGTCACTTTTTATATGGAAAATTGACAGTTAAATTGTACCGACGCGCGTTCGGAACGTTACGTGATTACCCCCCAGTTGGTTTGATCTTTTCGCGCGAATGAGACGCGGCGGCGCGGCGGCGACGCATAGTCCTGCGGCACGGCGGGGCAATTCGCGCGCACGTAGGAAAAGGCCATCGCGTCGCACCGCATCGCATCGCATTCGCGCGTCGCCGCATCGGATCGCTTCGCAATTCTGTTCACTTTAATTGTGTCGCTTAACTTCAAACTCGGATAAATCCACTCTAACCACTTCCGAGATAATTGAAAAAAAGTGATAATAAGCTTAATTCTGTGATTTGAAAGCCAGTTTTTTTTTATTATGGCTAAAGCTTTAAATAAAACCATCCTGTTCGGCAAATTCAGCATTAAAACCATCCATTCTTTACAAAAAATCTAGATTGGATTTACCTTCATTTGATATAATCGATTGTAATTTATCTATCTTTGAAAAAACTCAGTGTGGATTTGTATAATTTTGATTTAACAGACCTGGATTTATCTAGATTTGAAAAAAATACGATTAGAAATTGTCAGCCATGTTGAACAAACTTCTTTCGCTGATTGGCTTGGATGGACTTACCTACATTTGAAAAAAACTGTCATATGGATTTATCTGATTTTGATAAAATATTATGATTTTAAATGTATTTTTCTCAAAAACCAGACAAAATTATACTAAACCGATTAAATTATAACAAAACTAGTTTTTTACCCTTTTATTTCATACCAAAATCTTACAAAATGACAGAATTGGATTTACCCGAGTTTCTAGTTAAGCAACTCAATTCGCCTACGCAGGACATAGCCTTAGACATTAGACGTTTGGTTTCAAACTTCATCAAAACTGACCGCAGTCTATTGGACCGTTTAGCGATGACTTTGCAGGTTGTATTCGGTAGTGCAACTATGACCCACTATGTGAACTCTAACCCTTTGTATCAGTAATTTAAGGGTATACTTGAGCAAGGATTGTAACCGGTTATTTTGTATGGGGTTACGTTCTCCTTATTTTTTCGTTCTTTGTTAATTATTTCATTTTCTAATTGGGCAATCTAATAATAAGCACTCGTTACCTCAAAACACAACATATGAAGTATAAAATAGTTCGAGATAATGTGGTTATTTCGAGGTTTTTGCAAAGAAACCGGTTACAATCCTTGTACTTGAGTTTTTTGAGTTGGCCGATTTGTATCAAAGTAGTCCATTAAAAAGCAACTCTTTCGTCCAAGGCAGAAGATTCCAATTTTTTTTTTTTTTTTTTTCATTTAAAGTTCCAAATAATTCATACTTATCGCAGAGTTTCATAATTAGGTGCTAAAGCCATTAGTGGCTTATTTACAGCTATAGTACGGTCTAACTATTTACTATTTAAGTAGGTATGTTAGTTTACATCAATATATGTACTTACATTCCGTTTACTGTATCACTGATGAACAATAACTTGGTTGGTTACAAGGCGTAATCATAGTTGTTGCTTGACATATAATACTTGTTTACATCTTTAGCTGATATAGGGTTGGATAGGTATAAATCTTGTATGTGTTTTGGGAGACTATTTATTATTTTTGGAAGCATGTAATGATTTGTTCTCATGCCGTAAACGTTTTTCATTGCTGGTAATAAAAATCTGTGTGCATTAGATAAACTCCTTAGCCTATTGTAACGGTGGTATTCATTCAAGTTGGTAATGTATTTATATTCTTCCTTGAGTATGGAAAGTTTGACCATGTTTTGCACGGGAAGTACCTTACAATATTGGAAAAGGTGAGAGTAGTTATTACTGTAAGTTATTTTTAAATTTTTTGGTATAATATTTTTTAGTATACTTTTCTGTAGATTTTTACTGTAATTACAATTACAGTTTAATAAAAAGTCGGCAACATTAAATAATCCAACATAAACAAAAAGAACGTGGTGCTACCTCGAAAATTGTAGAGTATCTACTACGTATGCAATAATGTGTAAGTTCAATTCTATTCAGATAACGCATTTTTTTCAGACGACGATCAGTTGCAAGGATTAAATAATCTTTTGAATCACTTGAAAACATATGGTCTACCGGTTTAGTAAGTACTACATAGGCATATTTTATCCTACTTACGACATGACAATGGCAAGAATACTTCGGCTACGGACACAAGAGAACACCAAGTTGTCAAATATTTAACAATATAACCAACTTTGAATATTGTTGTTAAGTTCTGAATATGACTTTATTATTTTGATGTGTTTTATTTTATTCTATTACTTTGTTTCATTAATCCATCGTATCTTTTGTGTGAAATAAATTTCGGGCATATTGGATAACAGTACCTACAGTTAAAACCCTACAAAAGTCTACAAGTCATTATGTCAGTTATTAAATTGTTTCTTTCTTACGAGTTTTTACTTGTCACCTATTATTACCCGCATTGCTAAGCTATGACCGGTGACCCAAAAACAAGCTTGAAGAACATTGAAAAGCAACGTCGTAAATTTTAAAATTAGCAGCATTTTTCACTCACTGTTGATTTAATCTCTTGGAGGGATGCCAGCCAGTTAGCCGCGGGGTATACCGCAGTCAAAGCCTTTATTAGGAAGCATTGTTATGGCTACAATGCCTAGTTTTTGCGTCTTACATATTTGCTAAAACTTTAGAAGGAGAAAAAAAAAGAAGGAGAGAAGGAGAAAAAAAAAATTGGAAAATCGTTAACAATACTGCAGCTGTAGATACAATTGGCGTAACAATAATGACTTGCTAAAGTAATGCAGAATACAAAGCATTGCTATAGTAATGTAAATTATAATTATGGTAGTAGGTAATAAGTTAGAGGATTATCTTAAACAAATGAAACTAATTCCACACTAAGCGCAACATCTAAAGCTTGTGTTAACATACAAGACGCATAATCAAAGTTTTATTGCCAGATATAAACTCGAAAATCGAAGAAGGGTTAAGTGGCGATATAGGACTTGCTTAAGATTTTCATGGAGCTACTTCGAAATTCAATAACGCTTGGAACGTGACAGAATTGCATTTTACTCAAAGTCAATTTCACACTACGCAAACTAAAGGATGGTGTTGTAAGTGCAAAAATGTCTTGGAAATTAAGCGATGTTTTAAAATTTCAATACGCACTCACATTTCTACAAAATATTTTCAAGACTTCTTACGATATCTACTTTGTTTAGTATAAATCTTATAACTTTCTTGTCACCACATGCAGGCCCATACCTCATTCCATATACTCGTAACACTAGATTTTTCACGGACAAATTCGTCTACGTTTTTTACTTTATCTAGGATATCAAAGGAAACTATTCTACTAGTTTTACTTATTTCGATCATTTAGTGCTCTTCAAACATAAAAATGTAAATGTTATTCCGTTTCAAAATGGTTTTCCTTGAAATCACATGACGACTAACGCATCAATTTTTAAATCTTATATGGAATTTATCTGCGTGATCACATCAGAAATGAGATTAGAAAAACTACTTGAGAATAATTCTATTAGATATTCCGAAAGGAAAAATCGATGTTTGAAGATATAACTTATTGCGCTTTTTTATTTCTAGCCATTTCAATGTTACACTTTACCGTGAAGTTTGAATACTGTTGCCTAGTAACTACTTACTTTGAGCAGTGGTTTACATGCCCAGATTGTGGCAGTTTGCGTTGGCTCAAATTACAAGGGTATCGAACACCGATAATTACAGTCGGCAACATCCCTGAATAGGATACTATAGTCGACCATGCCACGACGATAGGTGCATGTACGAGTATTTCATTATTTTATCTAAACTACTTAATATGCTACAGGGGAAAATCATTTTCTAGCTAAGCGAACTGAACGAATTTACTTGAATTTGCTACAAATTATATTGAGATTCTTTTACATTTCAACAAGTATTAGGCCCAGTGTTGTACAAATGCCATACCTTTCCTTTCGCGTACGCGTCTAAATTATACATTGATATTGATATGTTAAGGTACAAGTAGAAGGCGATGAAAACACTCACTTAATTCTTGCAAAATAAAAAAAACATACGTATAACATATTTATGAAATACATATTTTCAATATTTGCCGAGTTTTGAATCCGTAATGTCTCCATCTATTTATGATTTTGCGACTCAATTCTAGAGGAAATACTCAACGCAATCCATAAAACGCAGCAGTTTCTTCGTCCATGAGGAATAAGATACCATCTTCCGAAGTGTTCCATATTCAGTTCCTTCCGGGCAAATACCTATTTAAAGGTACGCTTTCGTTAGCAATCCATTCATGTAGAAGACGTTGAAACTCAATTTGTAATTTCCCATTGGAATTCACCATTCTGGCGATAGAAAGTTCAATTTCCATACACGATCAGTTGGCTGGCGGCAAAATTGAGCTTTTGGTTCAGGATACGCTTCTGTTTTGAGCTTAGATTTGTATTATGTAACAACTCGGAGCATACCTAATCCTTACCTTCGCTGAAAGCTACTTAATTTAGTATTCTGTTGGCATGTTTAAAATTACAATTTCGTTGTTGCATATTCGGAGTGTAAATTTGTAGATTATAAGGATGTTGACTAAAATAGGTTAGACTTCTGAACGTGCTTGCATCTATATGAGTCTTGAAGACTTTATGACTTGTGACAGCTTTTGTTAGCAGATATAAAACTACAGTATTTATTGCACCGTTAATAAAATGTGCCTAATCCTGCGTAGAAGTGTAGAAAGTAAAATTATTTTAATAAAAACAAAAGCCCTTGGACGTAAACAACATTGAGTGCTCACATCGTTAAATTTTTACGCATATCGTCTCTGTGGCATGTTGAATGCAGCATGCAAGAATAGAACCATGTTATTGCATAGAACTCCAATTATATTGTGATCTGCTGGAACTCGATATGCCAACTTCACAGACATCTCGTCCGCTCACATGTGAGCGAGTAGAAATCCACATTATGTGATCATGCACACACAGATAATAAAATATGAGAATATAATATGAATATGAATATGATGCATGCTGAGACATTGTTTGATAGCTGTAATGTAGCTACAATCCTTAATAGGTATATTATGACCGTACGTATTATTTATGTCATGAGAAACATTGAGCTGTATTTAAGTACATTAAGTACTCTCTGGAAATAATCTTGATCTTGATGGAATAATCTCACCGAACAATCTGCCGTTATAGTTAGCACGTAACATGTCTTTAGTTGACATGATCTGGAGGTGTATCCGATTGCCAGCGACACAATTATTTAGCATTTGGAGCATTATTTGAAATTATATACTATTGTGTATTACTGACCCTCGTCGAAACGAGGGGTGTTAAAAGTTTAACATGTGTCTGTATGTGTGTCTGTGGTATCGTAGCTCTCAAATGGTTTGAGCCCGTTTCTTTTTATCAAAAATATTATTCCCAAATATGGTTTTAGCTATGTTTGGTGTGTCAGTGTGTTTTTTTTTTAAATTCTGGTCTTTATAGAGGTCGTATCCTAGTACTTGTATATCTGAAAACTTCCAGCAATTACATTACTTCTGGCGAAGAGTTAAGCAATAATTTGCTAACTAGTAACTATTGCGGGCAGGGCTGGACAGCTTAAGAGGATTGTGAAGTGCTGATACGCGGCCCGAGTAGGTATTTTAAAAAAATCTATCTGTTTCACACCGCTCTGTGCCTCACCCGTATCGTGCAATAGAGAGAGTAGCTAGTCCTGGAGGCAATTGCCTACATTTCCTTGTTGAAATATAGTTTCGGGTGATAACGTTTTTACCCCCCTGAACCTTAATAAAATGAATAACGTGTAATGGTATTATTGGATTCAGTACACTTTAATCTACGTCCGTATGTTTTCCTTTTTCAGTAAATCAGTTAAAATTAATTTTATAAAAATAACTTTGTCTATAGTTTTTAAGTCAAAAATATCGATTTTTAGATGCTAATAACTTTTAACGCAAGCAATATTTCTTAAAAATCAAAACGTACAGACCTAGTTTTTTATTATATCTACAACATGTCCAAAAATTATAAAAATCGAACAATGTTTACGGGGTGAAAAACGTTATCGCTTTTTGTATGAAAAATTACAGGTTCAAAATCCTCTTAACGTCGGCACAGAATATTTATCGATAAAGTTTACTTCATCTTGCCAAATTAGTGATATTTTTTTAAATTCATGACACTGTCCCGGAATAATTAATCATTTAAGCTTCTCGCAGACTGGCGTGGCCCGGCCGCGGCGGTCACGCCAACTTGTTGTAAACTTGTCATTACTGTTAAATTTACTATTGACGCGCCAGTATGATTCAGGTTCGTTAACTTTTAGAACAGAGGGGCGATCACGTAACGTTTCTAACGTACAGTCAACCAATTTGATTCCTAGGCCATCATAGAACTTTGCCGTTGTAAATGCTATGTCAATACGGGTTACTAGGATTATTTCGTCGTTATACAAGTAGCAGTTAAAATTACAGAGTTCTACGGTGGCCTAGGAATCAAATTGGTTGACCGTACATTAGGACAACTCAATTGTCATTTTTCCATACCTACTAAAAGTGACATGTAAATCTACCTGACACGCGTACAATGCGTTTCGTGATCGACCTGCAGGATTCGTGTTCGGGTAATGACGTAACGTTCCGAACGCGCGTCGATAATATTTAACTTTCAATTTTCCATATAAAAAGTGACATTTAGTCCTACCCGACGTTCGTACAATGCGTTACGTGATCGATCTGCGTGTGGAATCGTTTATTTTGGCATAAAAACGCGTAAAGTGTCATTCAATAGAACTTGCAAACTACATATGTAAACAAACAATGTATTGGAATTGACATTTGAAATGTCAACTCCAATACATTGTTTGTTTACATAGTTTGCAAGTTCTATTGACGGCGACTTTAAAGAAAACGAGAGAGAAATATAGACCCAAAATCCTATTCGAATAGCTGACAGGCTGTATCAAAGATTATTCTTGATGATGAAGATGTATTCTTTAAAATATGACAAGCTTATTAGTCATATTAGTTCCAAAGAAGGTTGAATCCTTTATTGAAACAAGGCTCAATCAAGATGAATATTTTAAATGATGCCATGCAAGACGGCTGAATCTATCCCACTTGTATTGTTGTTGGATTTCACGATACTAAACTTTTCAGTCTAATTTCGTTAAATCCACTCGCCTACGTGAAATGCAAGAAGTATACCATCGACGCCGAAGTGACCTAGGAACATTAAATAGTAGCCGCTCGAACCGCCCTCAGCACGTTCGAAAACCGTCATAACAGAATTCCATATTCCCGATGGCTACCGTTCTAAGCGTCTACTTGAATGTTTTATTCACGGCGGGGCGCTAGTTTGCGGTAATGAAGCGAATCGCGGCGTTTCTCGACCAGGATCGGTTTCAGAATGCAAAGATGTTGTTGAAAATTTAACAATGGAAGTAAACCTTTCGGTATGAAGGAACAGTGAGCTGTTTTTGCAGAGGCCGAATAACTTAAAATTTATAAGGTGTTTATAAGGCTAGTTTTAGGTCAAGATCGACGAATATCTAACAACATCGTTTTTTTCTCAAACATGCTCGGAAAGCGTCGCATTTTGTTTGGAAAACGAACACGTGAATTGCGTAATTGTAATATGCCTAGGGGTATAACAAATACAAAAGTCATTATTTCCGGCTGCGTTAAACTTTCTTTTAATCCTGATAGTGTAACATACTAAATCGAGACGACTAAGTAAAAATCACATTCAGCCAAAGAAAGCCATACGCGCACCGCGCGGTTTTCATGGTGTTTTCGTTTATTATTTGTTTCTTTCTATCTTTATTGTTTACGGTCAGAAGAAATATTAATTAAAAAGTAAAAAAAAGCAAGTAATATCATTTATTTCAGAAAATGGAAAGAAAATTAACGAAATATTATGTTATATTTATTTTAGAAACCGCGTTAAGTGTGAAATATATAAAGTGTGAATACCGCCTTTGAAAGAAGTCGTAGAAATAACTAAATCAAGTATCACCGCGTTATTAGGTACGTCACAATTTTTGAGAAAAGCACTTTTCTCAAACATGCAATGAAATTTCGTCATTCCGTGCGTTATAACAGGCTTCAAAGTATCACATTTCAGGCGGAAGAAGAAGAGAGATAACTGTAAAGGAATTTCATAGGAAAATGAAGGCCTAGGCCGGGAAGTATTTTTTTTTTATTTCATTCCATAATTTGTGGCAATGCTGCAATGGTCACGGAGTTCAGCTATGAAAATTTGTTTGATTTCTTGAAGTTTTTTTTATTTATTTCATTGCATGTTTGAGAAAAACACTATACATGCCTAGCCGTGAAAAGGGCTTGCCGGCTTCGTATCATTATACCCACTCACCCAGCAAGCCCTTCTTTCCCGGCGGCTGCAGTAATGTACTATTATTTATCTTGGTCGAAACCGGGATTCCACTTTGGTAGTAAAACTTCTCGTGCTATTACTTTCTTATTTCCAACCACTCTTTCGTCTCGTCTCTCCTACATTTTCTTTGTTAGACTTTTATCCCTTTTTTATTTTAACACTAGCCTCAAACTTGTCTGTTACATTGAATACATATTAATAATGTATAGCCCACCTAATAAGGTTCGCGCTACGTCTAAATCAGATATCAGGATCCCGGATTCGATTTCGCCAATTACCCATGGACATGGACATTTGACTAAAATTGAGGGCGGCATACATTTGGGTGTCACCAGGGTGATTTGGTCAAGAGTTATTGCGGTTCATCATTTTTATACTCATACCTATAGGTAACTGTTCATACATAGTTAACCACCTGACAATACGAGTATAGAGGCAATTACCGCCGCATTAACCTACGCGGGTGGAAAGTGCAACTTTCTGGCCAGGAATAATTTAACCCTTTACCTACGGGTGTCAACCAGAGTTGCCAGTACGGCAACACCGCTGCAGTACGGGTGTCAACTATAGTTGATCGAAGTAATGGTCATGTTCAATCTTTTTTTTAATCAAAACGAAACCTTGTGTCTTGGTAATAGCGGTCACGTTATGCATTGGGATTAGTACAGATACAAAGAAAAAAATATTAAAATGTTATTATATAGATGGCTCTGAAATAAACATATTTATAAAAATGACCGCTTTTTTGGTGGCAACTTGGGTTGACACCCGTACTGCACACGTGCAAATAATTGAACTCAATATGGCGGACAATAGTGTTTTTGTTAGAGTACGGCGGGGGAGTGTTTGGAGTGTTAATTTTAGTGATTGATATTTATGCATTATTTTTATAATTATCGTTATTTAAGTGTTTATTTGTGTTTAATATACTATAAACTAATGTTCTTAAACTTAAACATGTGAAATCCGCAAGTAGTAACTTAAAAATCTGCAATTTCTTAGTGACTGATGTATTGCTTGATATCAGAAAAAATAGTGAATATTATTACTCCAAGTGATTATTTATTGATTAAACACATTATACTTATTGTGTGTGTGAAATTTCAACTGTGTAGCTGTAATACTTCAAAAGTTACAAGTAAGTGAAGTTATGCCTAACCACTGACTCTCGCCAAAACATGCCCGTATTGAGCGATGACGGAGTGATTCAAGGCCCCGTAGGTAAAGGGTTAAAGCATATGTCCACCCGGAAAGTCCATTCTATACAAAGGTGAAAAATTAATTTAAATCAGATAAGTGGTTCCGCAGATTACCCCAACATACAAACATACAAAACTCCAACCACACAAACTGCCATTTTATTATTAACTAGCTGCCCGCTTAGCCGCTGCAGCGTATTGCAAAGAACGCAGGCAAGTTTTGAAATCGAGCGGTTCCGGAGATTACCCGTTACAAACAAACTTACAAAGCTACAATCTCACAGACTTTTCGGTTTAAAGATCTTTATTTCTGAAAAGAATAACGATGATTCACTTACATGAGAAAATAATGTTTAGGTATATTATAATATAACATAACAATTTGCTTAACTAGTGAAAGAGTACAAAAGTATCATCTATTTACGCCGCGCGTTAGGTACACGATTAATACAAAGTAAAAATAAATTCTTATAAAACGGGTAGACTAAAGTTAAGTATTCATTAAAAGCATGCATAACAAAATCATAAAATTATTGTTGCTAAGAGCGCACTGCGTTGGGCAGTGCGAGCGAAGTAGATAAGATAACCATTTTCTTCTTTATAATATTAGTATGGAAGAAATAACGTAAACTTGCATGCAGGCTTCTATTCGAAAGCCACCCGAAACCTCTTCAAATCCCAGACAGCACACTCTTCGTAGAATTTCTGCATAATACAAGCTTTTGTCTTTCTTGGAAATGTCTGCTATTTTGCAGAACATTATGTAAATTCTCTGCATAATTTTTGAACCTCGCTATTTTGGGATAAAGTTTAAATTATAATTATAAAATAATGTGAGTGCCGTATTGCTTCGGGGCAGTCTATCGTCCTACACTACCAAAACGTAATATCTAGAATATCAGTAACATTAAATTTGAACCTTAAGGCTATGGCGATACCGTTTGTTTTTCAACATGAATGTTGTAGTAGCACGTGCTGACTCGGTAGCCAGCGGCTATGCGATAATAGAGACAATGGGCATTGTTTGAAAGATTAGGGCTCGGAGCAAAAAATTGACCTCAGAAGATCCAGACTATACAAGATCATAGATGAGCATGATACGAGCTTGTGGAGTATAGCGTAGACATTGTTGTTTTCAGGTTAAGTTTGTTGTCTCGAGTGGCATTTTACGTAGACGAGCATTGGCTCTCTGTTCATAATTCAGATGATGTGGACTAGGCGATTTTTACTTTCATTTTAGGGAACTAAGTGACATGGTGAATATTTATAGTGTTTTTGAGATACACTAAACTCACAAGTAATTTATAAGTAGTAGGTAGTAGTAGTAAGGGATACATTGGTCATAATCGGTACTGTCAAAGAGATAAAGGACTAAAATTGTAAACACGTGTCTTTACGACGACCGTAATCTTCGTAAAATAAATAGTATGGAAATAGGTCTCATATTACCAATATACTAATTTTAGTTTCTGTGGATGGCACAAGCATATTAAATTATTGCTGCCTTGTTACAGAACAATAAAACGAAGCACAAACAACACCATAAACACACACCTACACATAACAGTATAAATATTTGACAGGACAATGTGAAACCGCTAGTAAGTCCTAGGACATATTTCAAAGTTTTCCGTTGTAAAATACACATTACATACAGTACACTATGTGTTTTAGATTACTTGTTTGCCTTTTTATGTTTGTTTTGTTTTACGTTTTCATATAGTTTTCCCTAGAGTGCCCTTCCTTTTGCGTGTATGTGTTGCCAGCTATTCGTATCTACCTATTTGGTATAAAACAGAACAGTCTGTTTTATTTACAAAATAGGTACTCTATTAATTAATTACCAATGCTAATTAACAAACATGAATCCAAATTTTAACATCTCGTTAGCAGGTTGCTTTTAATTTTCCACGCATAGTTTTGCGCAGAGTTTGTTGATTAAAATTTCGTTGATTGTCTTTACTGTTAGCTCAAAAATACCTAGAGATATCCTATATTCACTTATTTTATTTCTACATAAATCCTTCATGGGTACCTACAACAATTTTGATATTACCAGCATTTTGAATTAATTTCGACTTGGTACTAAAATGTAGGTATACGTATTTGATTTAGATATTCAGAGTTTCGTTCAAAATGGCATGGATTACGATGTTAATGTATAATAGTACATTATGATACAAGTGAGCTATGTTGATCATTACATCAGAGGCGTAATTGTCACGCGAACAACAGGTGAGCGTGATAATAGAGCCGATGATGTAATTATCAAAGCTCACGCGTGTCATACGACGTTTTTCAACACATTTGCGAGAAAAAAATCCTTTTCATAAAATGAAAATGTTACAGGCTCCTAAGTTGCTTCCTTTAGTTATTGATGACAACAGGTTTTTACTCACATACATTTGCACATCTCCAAGAATGTACAGTGGCGTCAATTCTATTTATAACTTTTCTATTCACCACTCGCGAGTCAACATTTTTAATAATAACCCAACACGCATCATCAATGTTTACAAATATTTGTGAAATTACTTATAATGGCGCGCAACAATTTTTTTTTTCGTGAAGTTTGCGCAGTGTGCCCGCAGCGAGGCTTTGATGAAATCTCTAAACAGCCAATACAAAATAAAATAAATATTTTGTTATTCAATATAAATTTATGTAAAATGTTATCAAAAGTAAATAGTTTTACTAAATTAAACGTTTCTATATCATATCCAAGAAGAAATAATCAATTAATTCACAAGAAGGATTTAATTTGTTTAGTCGAGTAAGAATCCATTTGCCGAGAATTAAAAACAAACCTGTATAACCCGTTCAATTTAAGAATGCGCCGAGTCCATACATACACCTTGTTGCAAGGTGCCAACGTGTCTTAATCGGGATATAAACATAACTACACGAGTGTCGTAATGTTATAAAATACGCGTGTTTAATACCCAGGGTTATGAGCCTAAAAGCGGCAACGTTACGAGCAAATGTGTTGAAAAGAATTTTGTATCTTCACGAGAATGTTGTAATATAACTATAACATGTAAATGATATAGTTATATTACAAGCCTTTTGAAAACAAAATCAAGGAATGCGTTAAATCTGGGGGCACAACCGCCAAGATGATACTTTACTTTTTGGAATTAACATTATCATCCAAAAAGGTATGGAACACTGATAATCTGCAAAGTTTTGAATATTATGTAGGTACAAAGTCATGTAGATTTTGTAGATACAATAAAATTCAGACCCTTTCAAAAGATAATAAACTACAACAAACTAACGTGTACATATCATCCAAAAGTACATGGAAAACTATGATAATCTCCATGTTTTGAATGTACATTCACGATAACATTAGACGTCCCATATAAAGGCATGTAGATGTTGTAAATACAATACAGGCCCTTTCAAAAGATAATTAACGCCAACAAACGATGAGTTACTGCGCGCGTGTTCACGTCATGCATTATTTATTTGCTGCTTGCAGAAAGGCCTTTCTTATAAAGACTTCCATTTATACGTACAATCTCCATTTTTACTATATTTGGTGTGAATAATAAGACATGCGTATTACTCCAGTAACTTTATACATGCAGAGCTTGCGTCAAATCCGGTAGTTCTAAGTTTTTGCAGACTTGTTTATGATGTTGGCCCAATGAATAATCTAACTTTGTGACCTCGAGCGCTGAACGCAACTTTGTCAAAAATCTAATATACCGCGAAACTCGCGAAAGTTTTTATTATAACCCTTAAGGACTCGTTTTTGACAGTACCTTCTCATAGCTTTTTTAAAGTAGACTAAATTTGCTAGCCTTTCAAAGTTTATCATCATTCAACTTCGCAACTCTAGTACACTCCGTCGGGGGTACTTGGAACTTCATCCCGCTAGAGTTGTTCGAGCGACGTCTAAAATATTGCTAAAAATTGCGAAGTACGAAAAAATTATGAACTTTAAAATGCTTTACCTCGGTAACTATTGGGTCTACAGAGACAATTCTAGTCTCATATTCATATTGTAGCAAATCTAGTCTTTTTTATTTTAAAAACGTCCCGAGAAGGTACTATCAAAAACCAGTCCTTTAGGGTCTTTGCGGTATTCTCGATTTTTGAAAAAGTTGCGTTCGGCGCTCGAGGTCACAAACTTGGATTATTCATTGGGCCAACATCATAAACAAGTCTGTAAAAAAATCAGAACTACCGGATTTGACGCAAATTACCCCGTACTTTTAGGCGACAAGGTTATTGGATTATATTCAACGCCATAATAATCGTTCTGAATTTAAACTTTAAAACTTCTTCATAAAATTTGTGTAGATTACCGAACGTTGAGAGAGGTAGGACAGCGGAATGACATCTCGCTCATACTACTTATACCAGCGTCCACAGGCTAAAGTGTCTACTTACCACCAGACAGACCGTAGGTACGCTAGTTTGAGACTGTCATATTAAAAAAAATTTAATGCATATTTCTTAGAACTTATGAGTTCCTATATCTCCTAGAGCAAGTAACTTAAACATTAAAATCCCTACCCCTTAATTTCGACGGGCATGATCTCTAGAGAAAGTTGCAGAGTGCTTTGACCTTTTTAGCAAAAATAGGTTGATGAAATAGTTCTGTCGCTAACATTCCCCAAGGATCGCTAAATATAGAGGGTTGGTGTCACGAATCCACTCGAGAGGTAGAGTGGTGACAATGGGGCTAACTTTAGTTGAATTTAGGGACCAATTCCCAAGTATTCCATCCGCGATGGTTGCCAGAAGAGGGCATAATCCCCACTTTGGTATCTCCATCATTTTGATTCTTAAACAACAAGAAACTCTTTCATCGTGTGGTTATTCATAATCTTGTTAATAGCCAGTCCAGTATGCAATGCAGTATCAAGAATGAATGATTGTCAAATCGGAATCGGGTATACAAGTGCATATAAGAGCGATATAAAATTAATATAGATGGTGAAATGATTGATTCATTGACCTTACTCTTTTTCAATTTATTATACAAGAGTGGTTATCCTGACGGGCCAAGTTTACGTTTAGTTTTAAATTTAGAATTCCACTTACATAAGTACATATAGTAGAGCACATGCTCTACAAATCGATTCCATATGCGTAACCAACTTGTCGACTATTCTCGTAAAACGAGTAAAAACATAAGAATTGTCTGATAAGTGATAAAGTTACGCCCTATTATTATGTAGAAGTATGCAACGCAGTAGCACACACTTTGAATTTTTAAAAGTGGCGTAGGCTATAGAAAGGATAACGTTAAATATTTAGAAGTAAAATATACAAAAATCCTTCATATTTTACCCTACGCATGCATAAAGGCAATGTTACGTGTTCCTAAACTACCTACTAATACAACATCTTCATTGGCACCTCGTTGCCAAAACGATTTAAAAGTTCTGTGTCGATTAGAATAAGTAATAAGAATAAGAATGGTATTTAATCTCTATTTCAGGTGTCATATCAAATACACGATACAATTAAATTACATTTAATTAAATTCAAAGCTCAAACACTACAATTAAATACATAAAAAACATTACCAAAATTCCAATACACGATCCCAATAACACAAAAAATAAAAAAAACCAGCCAAGTGCGAGTCTGACTCGCGCACGAAGGGTTCCGTACCATTATCTATGATAAGTTTCTGTCAAAATTTTCATTTTTGGTACAAGCTTTTATTGCTGACTGAACGTCTCTGCATACCATCAACAACTACTAATTGAGACGATTCTAACGAGCCCAAACTCGATGGGGTTGTGTCGTTTTATTGCGGAGTTCCTATTGCGATCTTTAAGCTCCAGCATCAGATCAGCTTCAAGTCATCATAATATTGCATTGTCATGCGATATACATATGCATGCAAAATTTCAGCTCAATTGGATAACGGGATGTGACTGAAAAATGGATAACAAATTTTGACAGGCAACTTATATACTTACAGGCTTACATATTTACATACATACGAACAGTGCAAGTTAATATAAACCTTATAAAAACGGCAAAAAAAAATCACGTTTATGGTATGGGAGCCTCCTGTAGCCTAGTTGGTAGTGACCCTGCCTACGAAGCCGGAGGTCCCGGTTCCAATCCTGGTAAGGGCATTTATTTGTGTGATGTGCACAAATATTTGTTCCTGAGTCATGGATGTCTTCAATTTTTTTGATCACCACATTCATAAATTAGAGTATGCTTCCTGCAACTGATTAGTTGTCCTTTGTTAATAGCAATCTTTATTTACTATGTCATAGTGGTTGTTTAATTTCTCAATAGCGTGGAAATGCAACATTGTATATCATGCGTTGATTGAAACAAATTTCTCTAGGATCTGTGAAAGGCAAGGACTGCAGGGCGCTAAACTGGTACCTACTGTTGCATTTAAATAGTTATAAAGATTGCCAAATGCAGTCTTTCCCATGCGGTCTACTTGAGGAGGAACCGAACTACTTGGAGGGCAATGTGGTCTTGACCCTAAGTCATGAAAAAAAAGAAAATGCTTAAAATCCAAGGAATCCAGCAAGTTTTCAAAATGAAGTAACTTCTCTTAAGATTAATGCATCAACACCGATCTTGTTACTGACGGCTCCAGCATTTTAATTACTTGAAAAATAACGCGAAGCTGATAAAAAAGACGCCTACGAAAAAGATATTAATTAAGACTACTTACTTTCTGCTAGATAATGAAGGACCCAAAAGTAATGGTTATTTTGCTCGTAATTTGGCTTTCGTAGTAGACTTGTTGAAAAAAAGAGAACACAAAACGTACAGTTAAAAAAATAAGTTCATAACGACAGGCATTGTCATGTCTTGAAAATGGATGGATGGATCGTAGCATTCGCATCAAGTGGATAGCATGCTCAGTATTTCCTGCGATCAAATTCAAAGGTTTAAGGTGTTTCAATTCAAGGCCTAATTTTTTGCTGTGCCCAAATAGAGACGTGCCGTACCTACCTTTGCTGTTTTAAGTTGTATAATCAGAACACTATTTATATATACCTATACATTTGTATTGTCTACCCGGAAATACATCTATTTTTATTATGACCTAGAAATCCACGATCTCTGTCTAGTATCTAGGTTAGCAGCCATTATTATCACGCTATTATTTTAGTGAGTTCTAAGATTTATTTTTTTTTTATATATACGAAATCGAGCTTTGCTCGGCATTTTCCGCGTTTCTCCTGGTGATATACGAGTTTTCACGGAAACGAGACTTAGCTAGATTGATTATTTGCCCCCGTATACCCCTGTATTTATAAGCAAATCTCAAAGAACCGTTTTCGGGAACCTTTTTTACAAACAAACAAATAACTAACCAGTGGCTCTGTGAGCTGTAGAATTCGCGAGCCTGCTTTTTTTTAAAAAAACCTTTTTTTTTATATTTCGAAAAACTGATTGGACAAAATAAATCTATATAATTAAAAAAACTGCTCAAAAAAATCATGAGAATCGGTTGAGAAATGCGACCTGTAGAGGAGAACCAGCCGGACAGACGCCGACCATATTAAATACGATTTTTATTAACGAAGCTGAAATCGTTCGCTTCGCTCACTCGTTAGAAATATACAGATGTTCTCGTTTAATAGTGTAGGATATAAGCGTTAGTATTTACCATCAAGAACAGGGTAAAGAACCCGTTGAAAACACTCTACCTCGAGAAAGTTGTTTACAACCGTAAATCCTTAATAGCAAAACAATGCTAATCTTTCCCGAACCTGGGGAACCTTTTATCGTTTTTTTTTGAAAGTGAGTGAAACCATTTTTATTGAATTTTAGCTGTTTTGATATATACACAAATGTAATTATGAAATTTTCAAACAACGTTTTTTACTTTTAATTTGTAGTTTTAAGCAATGGATAGGTAATAAACTGCAATAAAACTACTAGATGTATATTCTACAAATTAACTTCTTTCGACCAGATGGTTGATGGTGTCTCTTAGATATGCGGTATGCTAGCACTTTCACTGGCAGGGACCCGCCTAGGGGGCGGAATATATAGTTATCTATTGGGGAACTTATCACAGCTCCTATGGGTTCTAGAGAACGATTTACATACTTATGTACATACATATATTCTTAAATATTTATATAGAAAAGATTCAATGCTCAGGAAGAAATAATCGTGCTCATTCGGAATTCGAAGAGATTCGGGAACGCCGGCTTCGTAGGCACTACTATACTACGAACTAGGTGAAAGCGTCCTTTAAAAAATAAGCATGGTCTAAATTTGATGGATAAAAAAAGTGAAATCAAAAGTTTTTTCGAAAAACCTAACTGCTTTTTTCTAATATCACTATAGCCTATATCACTGTAATGATGAGGATTTGCGTCGCGCAGTTTGGTAAGAAGAAATTAATATTCTTTTTAGGGTTCCGTACTCAAAGAGTAAAACAGGACCCTATTACTAAGACTTCGCTGTCCGTCCGTCCGTCCGTCCGTCTGTCTGTCACCAGGCTGTATCTCAAGAACCGTGATAGCTAGAGAGTTGAAATTATCACAGATTATGTATTTCTGTTGCCGCTATAACAACAAAAACTAAAAACAAAATGAAATATTTTTTTAATACAACAAACGTGATTTTTTTGCCGTTTTTATAGATAATGGTACAACTCGCACTTGGCTGGTTTTTTATACATACTAACAATAAGCCAATACGACTATAAGTCTTGAAATCCAATCACATCCCGTAAAGCAACGCCGGTTACAAAGGAAACGACAAGAGAACTCGCGAGTAATTGTCTGAAGTAACAAAGCCCTATTATTACCGTACACGTGTTGCCATGTGAGATTAATCTAATTAGCTTGCAGTCTGATCATCCTTATATACAAAGAGAGCTTCCATTATTCATACACGGATATATTTATACATATATTCATATACGGAATTATTTGTGTGACAGAGTAGGTATTATACCCAAATAATTGTTCCAAATGAGGATTTTGTTTCAAAAAGAAAATCGAAAGGGAATGGTGGTAAACAAATTCTCTTTATCTCACATTCTTTAAAAGTATCACCTTACATTCTAGTAGTAAGTACATAGTAAATACGTACATATCGAAGAATTGGGAAAGTTATGCTGTTACATCCAAGGTCTGAAAAGCATTAACAGTGTAAAATAAGCAGTGGGAAAAATTTATACAGTCACACTTCACTTCAAATTGATGAAATAGCCATGGTAAAAAAGCACTTAATATATAATTGTTATTTGTTTCTGGCCATTTTGACCAAGTTTAAATAGGCTTAACTTCGTGAGTGACCATTTTATAACAAATTAATGTCGAGCGCTGGATACGACGAACTGTGCGCACATTGGCACAGTGCTAGACAGTAACATAAATATAATCATATTTTCATCATCATTATTCTCATATCGTTGTCCCGATTATACCTTAAAGGAGGAACGTAATTCCAAGATTTTGCGAAAGCGACTGCTATCTAACCTTCCAACCTAGAGGGAAAACTACACCTTGTTGAGATTAGACCGGTTTCCTCTCAATGTTTTCCTTCACCAAAGATGTTTCGTACATATAAGTAACATAATCACGAGGTTAGCTGGAAGAGACCCCTTAAAGGGATAAGTCTACCTTTGTACAAATGTTTTTTTTATTTTCTCTGCTATGTACCTTTTTTGATGCAATAAAGTGTTTACTACTACTACTAATCACATATACTTATAGACGTTACAGCCAAGACGTAAAACTACAACGAAATGGTATTACGTGTCGTCCATCAACCCATTACGTGACGTCACACAATGGATTTAACACCGTAAAGGATTCGAGGAGCAAATTGAATGAGGCTAAACCCGACGACGGGATCGAGTTGTCTTTTACGGGTCCCGAAACGGGGTCATTGGGGCACGAAATATGAGGACTATTTTTTAGATGCGGTTGATGAAATAGTGATGTGCCTAATCGTTGTTGCATTTGTGTTTTCCTATTCCAGATACATATGTAGTGCATAATGTTTTCCCATCGGTTTTTCACGGAAACGTACGAACGTGTTTATTTCAGTCGATCACGGTACAAAAAGTAGTGAGGTTGACTGATGTAGCATGACAAATACGAACAATTCCGAGAAAATACGATGGGAAATGATTATTCACTACATCTGTAACAACGTTTGTGGTCTGAACCTTGTCGTACATTCAAGCGTAAACATATGGGTGTATACAACTTACTCATAAATATGTCCCATCGCCCTTATGACAGCGGATTAAGGTTTCAAATTTTTGCATTTGACTGTTCGTAAATACTACAAAGCACTACGCTGCACTACGAATACATATATCGCACTTATCTCTATGCTATCAAAAAATCACATACTAGTACCTACACAAAGAGTTGAGTATTTTCTAAGGATCTTCACTAGGCAGTTTAGACTTGAGCAAGGTAATTGCACACAGACTCGATTTAAAGTAGCGATTAATTTCCATAAGAAATACCTGGTTTTAGTAAGTAAAATTCAGGAACAGACGACAAAGATTAAAAAAGTCTAGACTGGTGATTTTTTTCTTAGCCAGGCGACAATCTAATGGTTATGAATAGTAATTTTTCTTAAAGAATTCTTAAATTTACCAAAAATCATCATAGGAAAAACAACGCCTTTTGTGAATAGCTTAAGGGAGTCAAATGCTTGTAAGAGCCCCGTTGTACTGCAGGACTCTCATTACGGACTGAATGAACGCTCTTCAAGAATAATGGTGTGTAAATGAATGGGCACGCTTGTTCGGTGCCCGTTGCTAAACAAAAGACGCGCGCAAGACTGGGCTGTTATACTTTACGCGCTCATGCGCCACACCCCACCCGTCACGCCTAACCAAGCTAGACCTCTACCTACGCCTAGTTACTACGAGTCACGGCATCAAGATATATTTGAGGGTGAGCGTTGACGTGAGCTTAAAACAAGTAACAGAATAGCGGGGATGGTGCGTTCGTATTTGTTGTGTTGTATTTTTGTAGTCCTGATCTTGGTTGTTTGGCAAATAATGGATTTCTATGCTAGTATTGACTGTCGGTCTAGATCTCGCTAAAGCTTAATCAAACGCGAAAGACAGGATCACAGGACGTATCACGACGATCAATCGTTTATTTTCTAAGTCTTGTGCAACTAGTCTAGTTGAACGAGCGAGCGAAGCGAACGAAGTTCTCCGTTTCAGCTTGAGTCAAAATAATTTTGTATGTCCGGATGTCCAGATGTTAGGCTGTTCTCGTCAACAGGTCGCATTTCTGATCCGATTCTTTGAAATTTTGTGAGCAGATTCAATAAGATTTTCTTTATTAAATAAGTTTTTCAAAAAAAATAAGAAAAGACAGGCTCGCAAGTTATACAGCTCACAGAGATACTAATTAGATTTGTCATCATTATGCAAGTAAATTACATCGACGTTCAGATTATTCTCGTGAAAAGTAGTGAGGCTTAATTTTTAAATTAAAGTAAAATTGTTTTAAAAATGTATCAGAGATTAAAATGATGCTAATAATTACACCGTTCAACCCACGTATTAAATGTCACTACGGGCTACATGTTTCAAACTCTTCGGGAGTTCTTCTTGAGGATGAGTGTTTTCGCGGCGGTGTCGCATGAAATCTGTTTCAAGATTATCATAATAAAAATCTAATGATAATAGCAAATTATTTTATTTTACTGTGACTGTGTGAAGCACTGTCTAGATACGCCGAAGTTAATAGTCATTAACTTTAATTTATACGCCTGATATAAAAATCCCAGCAAAAAAGCCTGTCGGTCTCAATAAGTGATTAATAAATAACATTGCAACATGCACTTACAGCAAATATACTAATGACTTTGGAAGCTGTAGAACTCGCGAGGCTATTATAATATAAACATTTTTTTTAAGTTTTCCAGAACTGAATCGACAAAATATTCTATACCGGATGTCTCTAAAACCAATGCCAAGCCGCAAACGGGGGATAGCCCAAGTCATAGCGGTTATAGAAAACCGGCCAAGTGCGAGTCGGACTCGCGCACGAAGGGTTCCGTACCATTATCCATAAAAATATTTAACAGAAGTTTTTAGTATTTGTTGTTATAGCGGCAACAGAAATACATCATCTGTGAAAATTTCATCTGGAACTATCACGGTATCCGTAAGATCCTTGTGACAGACAGACGGACGGACGGACGGACGGACGGACAGCGAAGTCTTAGTAATAGGGTCCCGTTTTACTCTTTGAGTACGGAACCCTAAAAACCGTCAAAGTGCGAGTCGGACTCGCGCACGAAGGGTTCCGTGCCAAATCAAATATTTATTTGATTTTGTTTTTTAGTATTTGTTGTTATAGCGGCAACAGAAATAGTATAAGTTTCGATCAAAGAGGAACATTGAAAAATTATTCGCCACGAGCGGGATTTGAACCTTTGGAATCTGATCATTGCTCTTATCCAACTGAGCTACCGTTTCAACGTTTTTCAATTTTCCTTTTTGATCGAAACTTAGAATTTCGTTAGCGGACGTTTCTGCTTAGTATATATTTACTGTTAGAAATACATAATCTGTGAAAATTTCAACTCTCTAGCTATCACGGTTCTTGAGATACAGCCTGGTGACAGACAGACGGACGGACGGACGGACGGACAGCGAAGTCTTTGTAATAGGGTCCCATTTTACTCTTTGAGTCCGGAACCCTAAAAAAATAGAAAAAAAAACAAGACATGTTTAAAAAAAATCTTTGATGGTAATTCAAGGCTTAACTTCCATCAAGTAAGGAAAAAACTGTATTAAATGGAGTTAAATAGGCCTCTCTTTATTGTTAGTATTTGGGACACCGGTCCTCTCTGGGCGTTTTTATTTATTGTAATTACCTCTTATTATCAGCTTGATAATTTTTTTAATGTACATATATTGTTAGGTTTTATTGTAAAATTGTATCATAATATGTATATATATGTGGTAAAGGTCGCGGGAGCCCGCTGGATGCGGGTGGCGCAGGACCGGTCATTTTGGCACTCTTTGGGGGAGGCCTATGTCCAGCAGTGGACGTCTTTCGGTTGATATGATGATGATGATGATGAATATGTATATTACGTTATTGTACCTACATAAAAATTTGCAAAGTGTAAAAAGAAAAAATAAATCAAGTACAAAGGCGAGCTCTTATCCCTTTATTAAGGGATCTCTTCCATCTAACTATTGAGCAAATGAGTTAGCAAAAATATGTGGAAGAGGACGATAGACTAAACTGTGAGTTATGTACCAAAACTGAAAACATAAAAACAATAACAAAATAATAAATTGAATACAAAATCAAAATACTGAATAAAGTGAAAATAACATCAAAGCCCATACATATATATAGCAAACATGTTTTATATATAAAACGCACAAATAACACGCGAACAAGAAATATAATATACGTATAATAAGTACGACTTTTGTACCCTTTGTTTGTGCAATAAAATTTTGATAAATAAATAAATATTATATATAGTCAGGAGTTAGGTAACCTTTATAAAGCAGCCTTGAATGACGCTAAGGATTGGGGTTGTCTTACGGGCACCGGTAACTCATTCCAAAGCTTTACAGAGCGTACAGTGAAATATTTCTCATAGGTACGTCGTGTCTTATTACACGGTACGCTAAGAGAGAGATTGGCGTTCGAACGTAGGCGGTGACCACTAGTCGTGGCCAGAAAGCTGAATTTCTCAGAAAGGTAAGGGGGAAGCAAGATTGAACAACACATTGAAAAGCAGTGACAGGACGTGCAGATCTCTACGACGACGAATCGGAAGCCCAGCTAAATCTGAAACTATAAGAGATATAGTAGTCACGAGACCGATTTTAGAAAAAATAAAAACCACATTCAACGATTTCCAAAAAAGCCTCATACACGGTCGGGAATCGAACCCGGTCAAATCTGTCTAAAAATCAGACTTCGTTTTTTTGCCTAAATGAATATAACCGGCTTTTTTGAAAATCTTTAAATGCAGTTTTTATTTTTTCTAAAATCGGACTCGTGACTCCTAAGAGCAAATTTCCGTATCTCTTATAGTTTCAGATTTTCCCTCACTGCCCCATTTGAATAATACACCCTGTATAATATACTTATAGATAAAGTGTAAAGACTAACAATGTCAGTCTCTTTCCAACTGTGCAAAGCTAATGTAGCAGTCAAATTAACTTCTTGTTTCGAGTGGTTACCACGTAATTACGTTAAGGCCGGGGCGCATTAACCGCAACTCTTGCCTTTGGGAATTACACCGGTTCGTTTTATGCTGATTGACTAAGACCTTATGATAAAGGTTTAAGGATGATTTTTGCCTGGCTCGTACGTTTTGTGGGGGTTTCTGCTCGCTGTCGATTTTTTGGATTAACTTGATGGTTCAGAGTTCAAAATGATGTGTATGTGGCGATAGTCTTCCTTCTGGCTTCAAACATATCGAACGAAACGAAAATTAACTGTATTATTAAAACATACATATGGGAATAGCATTGTAGGAAAGTAATGCCCGCGACGGGGCCGCGTTCGGTGTGTGTTTGAAGTGTAGTTTCAATGTTTTACAACTTGCGCGGGCCCGCACCCGACGCGCGCACGACCCGCGCCCGCGACCGGTGTGTGGAGGTCTTAAGACCTAGAATCAGCATGTTCGCTGAGGTGCGGGTGCCAGATTTATTCGCCGCAATGAGGGCGAGAGTTGCCGCTTTCTGGGACAGGCTGGGGCGCTCTCAGAACGAGATCTTCAAGGTCATCTATAACGACCTGGTGAAATAGGTGACCGATCCGTGCCGCAAGGATCCAATTTAGGTAATACATTATTTCTTATCCTAATGAATGACCTTCCATTCTACTCACCAATTGTTGACTTTGTAATGTATGCCGATGACATATGTGCAATTGTAAATGCTGACAGTAGGGATCAGCTACTCACGAACGTCAAATCTGTAATTAGCAACCTCGCTGAATGGTTCAAAGCCAATGGAATGATGTTAAACCTCGAAAAGACGAACCTGGTTGAATTTAATCTAAAGCGTAGTTCAGATACGACCAGCAGTTTAAACTCAGTACTCGTGCAAAATGCAGCTGTTCCAATCGTACCACAAACTCAATTTTTAGGATTCATTTTTGACTCCGGCCTGAAATGGCAGGACCATATTGATAAGGTTTGCAAGAAACTCAACTCTGCGTACTATATTATATCCCGAATTATGCCCATCTTGTCAAATGAAAACCTTATGATAGCCTATTATGCATACTGCCATTCGGTACTAACATATGGAGTAGATTTGTGGGGCTTGGCTGCGGACAGGGACAGACCCTTCGTCATTCAGAAAAAAATCATAAGAAAAATGGCAAGGGCTGCTCCCGATGCGCCGGCTCGCCAGCTATTTGTGGACTTTAGAGTCCTAACACTTCCCTCGATATTCATCCTCGAGGTTGGTAAATATGTTCGGCAGAACTTAGAGGTATTTCAAAGGAGGATATGGACCAGCGGTCGTTTTCAGGATAGGAGGAAGCATGACCTGTAGGTGCCCAGACACCGACTCATGAAAGCGGCCAATGGAATGTATGTCTTGGGTCCGCGGATATACAACCAAATACCGACAGCTATTAAAGACTGTCGGACGTGCCTTGGTTTTACCCTGAAACTTAAATCCCTGCTGATGCGGAAGGCCTATTATTCGGTAGCTGAATTCTTGGACGAACAATTTTAATTATAAATTAAATAACTTTGCCTGTATTGCTTCTTATATATATGCCTGTTGACATTGTTTTTAATGACCTTATTATGATATTTTAATGTAATGAATGACAATGTTTGATCAATACGAAATAAATGAATATGAATAATTATATGAATATGAGAGCCCTATTTTCCGATATTGGCTATTTGTGCATCGTGACGAGAATCGGAAATGACGATGATCATTTTGGATGTTTAAGTTTAATATTTTAATTAAGTATCTTGTCTAGTTTGTATTTGTATTTTGGGTACCGTTTCGCCTTTGAATAAATGATTTATTTATCATAATAGACTACTTTGAACAACTCAAGAAGAGATTTAATGTTACGTCGTACCAAGATGTCAAAGCGATTGCGTGGTATCGCAGTAAATGGAGTCTGCTTTGAGCTACGAGTACACCGACAAGAGCTTAGCTAAATAAGACAAGAAGATATGGCGACATATAGACGTCATCGAGTCAAAGGACTTAGCATGTACCTACCTACCGTTTCGAGTCAAAGGACTTAGCATGTACCTACCTACCGTTGTTAGTCAATTAGCCTGGGACGCTTCGAGTCGTTGGTTTAGATATACACCGTGGGCTATTAACCATGCATTTCTGAGGTTTTAAGGGGTAGAAAACCTAATTAGGAGTTATAAAGCAAAAAAGAAATTGCGTTTATGCACTATGATTATATTTTGTAATATACATCCCACCAAAACCACTACATGTAAAGTGATTGCCAAGACTCCCGAGCACATTATATCTTACAGCGTTAAAAAGATCATAAGTAGCGCCAAGCTTCCTACTCCACACGGCGTAACTCTACCACTACCAGCCACGCTCTAAAAATTCTACATCTTGGCTGAAAAGTATAGCTTTGTTGGGCACATCCCGGTCGCCGCATAGACTCTCGCGCCGAATGAATTTATGATAATATTAATAAGCGATGGGTCTATACTTTTTACCCAAGATATAGAATTTTCGCTTGGCTCGTCTTGGCGGTAGTGCCCCCAGATACACTTTGTTGTTATTTGGTGGTGAGTCATCCCTGCACTATGTTAAATATGCATTTTAACATGAAGTAGCTACTAATTGACGGATTCATGCGTTACTGTGCGGAATTCCATAGTTTTAGAACAAAATATTCCTTTGCTCTTCCGCTGAAGAGCGTATAGCTCTCTAATTAGTAGTAATGAGATTTATCTACTTGCGTATTTTTGCATTCAGTCAATGTTCCCGCCCTTTAAAAAACATGCAAATCTAAATAAAAAACCACCACCTATAATGAAAAGCCATCGACATGTGTTTCACCACTCAACAATACTACTTTCTACTCTTGATAGATATCACCAGGAGATAAATACATAAATATTTGCGGACGATCTTACATAAATCAACCTAGTTCCAAACTCTCAATGTAAGCAAAGGTTGTACAACAATGGTTACTAGACGATGATATACATTACATAGATAAATAAACATGTATATAAGTTAGAATATATCCACGACCTAGGAACAAATATTCGTGCTCATAACACAAATAAATAAGGGCATTTATTTGTGTTATGAGTAAATGCCCTTACCGGGACTCGAACCCAGGACTTCTAGCTTCGTAGGCAGGGTCACTATCAACTAGGCTAAGTGATTAAATTTAAATTTGCTCAGTATAATATATTTTTCTTATAGTAGAAACTAAAGTGACCTTAATGACTTTTGTAGAATTACTCGGTGACCGTAAGTGATTCTCAAAATTTCATTAAGAATTGCTTGTTTATCACAATTATTTGACGTCATGTGAAGTGAATGACGTCAGAAATGACGTCAAGGTCGTTTGCATTGAGACATCTTAAGGAAGGACACATTAAGAGTGGCTACACAGGGTGAGCAATCTAAATCGGTAAGTTGGGGATATTCGAAATAATAAATAAATAAATATTAGGGGTCAATCTTACGCAGACCGAACTAGCCACATAACATACTCGTAGTCTGCTTAATGAGACTTGTGTTATGCAAGACGAAGATGAATTTAATACGAATAAATATATACTTCAAGACTCAATTAGCTCTTAGGGTGATTCGAACCTAGAACCATCAGCCTCGTAAGCAGTGGGTACTCGTACTAGACTAAATCAGTCATCTAAACGATAAGATAATAGTTTAAATACACTATAATACTCATTACTACTACCATTGAATTTCGTTACTTTAAACTCTACCGAAACTACAACATTTTCAGTTTTAAAATGCCCGCTTCATCAAAATCAGGTTCAACAGATCCAATCTAGCAAAGATGCACGTAACGGGTGCCGCATTCAGGCCTTAAAAGCCAGCGTAATAGCACAAATTTTATAAAAACAAAGAGCAACATTCCGAAACCCTTTCCGAGTTCCCGACATGGTAATGTGAGGGAAGTTTGATGTGGTTTGGAGCAAAGGCCGATCGTGTAAGCGGGGCTTACAAGAATAAACTTGGAATTGAAATGGAAAACTGTGTTAGAGTTTAGCATATCAACTGACAAGTACAAATGTAAAGTAGTATTACTAGATTTTACAGATCCAAGTAAAGGAAGTACTGTTCCTATGCCTAAAGTATAGGGACATTTTTTGAATTTGTTTTCCATATGACGCAAGTCGTTTATTTATAATATAATATTAATCACGAAACTTACTGTTCACTGACGTAATTTTTCGTATTTTTAGTTGACGATGGTGTACTTAGTATGTAAATCAGCTTACCTGAAATAGGAAAAATATGATGTTAAAATAATGTTAATCAGAATAAAAACATAAAACTTAACATCACATATATAATATCAAAGTGACATATAATGACAAACAAATTTTAACGACACTTTAGTTAATAAAGGTCTAATGAACGTTTATGAAATAGGGCTTGTCCTCATACGATCTAAAGTGGGCTAGAGATATAAAAGGACCCGATAGATATAAGATCATATAAGCAATCATTGATTAGGTCCTAAGGGTCGCCCATTCCAAGAAGAAAGATGGAATATGTACCTCCTAACAAGTGTTTATTTAGGTACTAGACGGGATGCCAGGGATTTTATTTTATTTTCCCTGGCATCCCGTCTAGTACCTAATTGTAGCGTTTTTACGCTACAATTATTTATTAATCGTTACAAAAAATATTTCTCCACCGGCCAGAAAACAAATGCGTCCAGGAGGATAATTGCGTTAGGACATAAATATTCGTTAATTTTTAACCGACTTTTAAAACGAAGGAGGTTCTAAATTCGTCGGAATCTTTTATTTTTTATGTATGTTCCCCGATTACTCAAAGACGCCTGGACCGATGTGGAATTTTTTTTTTGTTTGAAAAATTATCCTTCCGAGGTGGTCCCCTCAGACCAAGAAAAAAGATAGACAGAGTATTACGAACAAATTAGTGAAGCCTGTTTTCAACCAAGCCAATTAAGTTTAGCACACGCTCACACACACACATACAAACATACATTACATACATACATACATATAATCACGCCTCTTTCCCAGAGGGGTAGGCAGATATCACGGATCTCCAATTGCTACGATCCTGACAAACCACTTTCGCTTCACTCACTTTCATAACATTTCTCATAAATGCTCGTCGGTTTAGGGTACTTTTGACCTAGCCTTTTTGTAAGATTTCTCCAGTTTGATTGGAGAAAGTTCGCCTAGGTCTTCCCCTTCCACTCTTTTTATATATGTCACCGTTAGATTGTGAAAACCGTCAGTTTATAATCTTACCCGTTATATTGTAAACTGACGGAATATTGTGAACTGCCAAAATAATTCATAAATTTACGCATTCATTTTCGTTAGTTTATAAACTGACAATGTCATATCGTCAAATTGTGAACTGAATCAAATTTGCCTGATTCGGAACGCTACCTGTGCGCTGTTTGGTTGAGCGAATTATTCCACTTGCACCAGTTTCCACTTACGTCAGAACATGATTGCTTTTTTTTTGTTATTCAGACATTTTATTCCATTTATTTCGGCATCCAGACGTGTCGACGGAGCCCCGCTGCGCGGGGCTCCTATTTCTGGGTGCTTTGCCCTTCGGGCAACTGAAGATACCTAACTAACCTAACCTACCTAGTCTTTGTGTACGTTCCGTAGCAAGCCGATTTGATCTCAGTTCACAATTTGACGATTCGACATTGAAAGTTTATAAACTAACGAAAAATATTGCGTTAAATTGTGAACAGTTTTGACAGTTCACAATTTTACGTCAGTTTATAATATCGCGAGTTAGATTATAAACTGACGGTGTTCACAATCTAACGGTGACATATACACTCTCTTCGTTAATCTTCTTTCATCCATCCTCTCTACATGTCCAAACCACCTTAACATACCCTTCTCAATTTTCGTGACTATATATCTCCATCCATTCCACACTTATCTCTTAACACACTGTTTCTGACTCTATCACTCAATTTCACTCCACACATACTTCTCAACGCTCTCATTTCTACTGCATTCACTCGACTTTGATGTCTTTTCTGCCACACCCAACTTTCGCTCCCATACATAAGTGTGGGCACCAACACTCCCCTATGCACAGCCACGCGTGCTTTTTGCGATATTTTCTGGCTGCCCATAAAGGCATTCAGTGCCCCACTTACTCGATTCCCTTCATTCACTCTCCTTTCAATATCTTTCTCATGCTTTCCGTATCCAGTAAATAGTGTCCCCAAATACACAAACTCTTTTACTTGATCCAGTCTTTCTTCACCAATCATTATTTCGCAGTCTGTCATAATTTCATCTTTTTCAAATACCATCACTTTCGTCTTACTTACATTCATCTTCATCCCTTTCCATTGAAAAGATTCATTCATCTTCGTTACCATCATTTGTAACTCCTTAGCGGACGAAGCAAGTAGTACAAGGTCGTCAGCACGTAGGAGACATTTGACGCGTAACCCTTCCATTCTCAAACCACATTCATCACCTTTCAGATCCTGCAGACAGCTGTCCATGAATAGATTAAACAGCCACGAAGACGCTACACATCCCTGTCTAAGACCCTTTTCGATGTGAAACGAATCGATGTGCTTGAACGAGGCGGCTGTCTACTCCATACGTGCACAACACCGACCATAGTTCATCCCTCATCACTCTATCATAAGCCTTTTCCAAGTCCACGAAAGCGAGATAGACCTTTTGACCTTTGGCCAAATATTTCTCGGCTATGCATCGTAAGAAAAAGACTTGATCCGTACAATACCCTTTCTAAATCCTGCTTGTGCACCCCATACTTTCTCATCGGTCTCTTTCACTACTCTTTTAATCAACACTTTTGCGTACAATTTGCCGACGATGCTGAGTAAGCTAATGCCCCTGTAGTTTTTGCAGTCAAGTTGTGATCCTTTCTCTTTGTAAAGAGGAACGATTACGGCCTTGCACCAGTCCCTCGGTACACGGCCGGTGCTGTAGCACAAATTGAAGAGGAGATACAACTGACTCGCTACGACGCCCTGTCCTGCCTTCAGCATCTCAGCGGAAACTCTGTCATACCCTGCCGCCTAACCCGATTTCATTCCTCTCAATGCTTTCACAATTTTGTCCATGCTGATATTACTTTCATCCTCGGTTGCGCTACCATTCAGACTTGAGGTTAGACCATATTCTTCCTCCCTATCAAACAAACTTTCAAAATATTCCTTCCACCTCCCTTATATGCATTCTGTCTCATTAAGCAAACTTCCATTCCTGTCTTTGACTGACTTCAGCTCAGATTTCTGGCTCTTACATCTGGCTAGTCGAACAGATTTACATAAATATTTTATGTTCGTCTGGAAATCCCGCGACAGTCTTTCATCTAAATGGTCATTCTGTTCATCTTTCTTTCTTTTTACTACTTCTTCCACCCGCACTTTTATTATTCTTTATGCCTTTTTTGCTTCATTGACTTCGTCAAAGGAGACTTTATTGACTCTTTGGTTAGCTCTTGTAGCTAACCAATCCCGTCACAACTTTTTCTTCTCACATACAGCTTCTTGTACTTCCTTATCCAACCAAACATTCTTCTCCTTTCTTCCTTTGCTCCTTTCACTGACACCGCATACTTCCTGAGCCACTTTAACGACTTTATTTTTAAAGTTGTGCCACAAATCATCCATCTCGCTTAAACTATCCCTTCCTTCGAATTCAATCTTCAACTTACTGACAAACTCATCACTTTTTTCTTTTTCTTGCAAATTCTCTACTTTTATTCTCTCTAACACGCTAGTAGTAATACGCGGTTGGCGTCGCCATCCTTTGAACAGACCTCTTATTCGGCTCATTACCAGGAAGTGGTCAGTGTGGACACCGGAGCCGCGATATACTCTAGCGTCTAGAACATTCTTTCTCATTCTTTCGTCAACTATTATAAAATCAATCATACTTTTCCTTACATTTTCTGCCTCTCGAGTGTACAAATGGATCCATTTATGGGCAAACATTGTGTTTGCCACACAAAGATTCCACTCAAGACAAATTTTTAACAGACTTCTTCCATTCTCGTTAACTCTTTCGTCACCATGCATCCCTAACACCTTTTCAAATCCATCTCTCTTCACTCCTACCCAGCTATTAAAGTCACCTAACATTATTAACCTTTCGTTGTCCTTGCATAGCCCTAACACGTCCCTCAATTCATCCCAAAACATCTGTCTTTCATCATTTGTACACTGTGAGCTTACCGCACCGTGGTCTACAGGTGCGTAAATCCCAACGACAAAAATCCGCACTAGGCCCACTTTCATTCTTACCCATATCAGTCTGGGACTCACGCAGTCAAACTCATTCACGCAGCCTTCCGTGAGCCGCTTCTCGCCCCCGTGAGAAACGAGACGTGACGGTGACGGGTGGCGTACCGCGTCGCCGCCATTCGGATGATTTTTATTTATAGTCTCCATTGCGTTCCCACGAGTAATAGGGATTTACGAGTCCACCCCAACAGAGCCCTGATACTAAGGTAAGGCGGGTAAGAGTAGTGCCCTGTGACCGCCAACACAGACACCCTCCGTTATCAACCAGACTCCCTCTGGCCATGCATCCCTTAGCACGGGTCGGTTAACACATTGGATTCGAAATTTTCCGTCTCCTAGACAGGTTGCAGCACAATGCTAACGAGGCCCATCTCCCCGATCAAACACAAACAAAATTGCACAAAACTCGAAATAGGTGATCTTGACAGCATTGCGGCTGGTGCTGAATTGGCTTGGTTGAAAACAGCCTTCACTAGGTTGTTCGTAATGCTCTGGCTATCTTTTTTCTTGGTCTGAGGGGACCATCTGGGAGGGATAGCTTATAACGTGTGCGTGAGCGTGTGCTAAAATTATTTGCCTTGGTTGAAAACAGCCTTCACTAGGTTGTTCGTAATGCTCTGGTTATCTTTTTTCTTGGTCTGAGGCGACCATCTGGGACGGATAGCTTATGACGTGTGCGTGAGCGTGTGCTAAAATTATTTGGCTTGGTTTAAAACAGGCTTCACTAGGTTGTTCGTAAAGCTCTGGCTATCTTTTTTCTTGGTCTGAGGGGACCACCTGAGAAGGATAGCTTATGACGCGTGCGTGAGAGTGTGCTTAACTTGTTTCGCTTGGTTGAAAACCTGGCTTCACTAGGTTGTTCGTCATGCTCCGTCTATTATTTTTTCTTAGTCTGAGGTGGTCCCATGGTCATCAGATAAGGATCTGATGATGTGATCCCGGAGAAATCGAGGGATCTGTTCGAATTTAACAGGCACGATGGAAGCGGAGTCCTGAATTGGTAGGTTAAAACTTTGTTTTAAAAGTAATTCATTTTAAGTGGTTTATACGTCCTAGCACTCGTTCCTAAAGCCAATGAATTACTCTGGAGATCACATTAAGCGAGTAATTAATTCCTTTTAATTATGAGATGTTATAATACGTCGTAAGTTATGTGATCGTCAGCTTGTATTGAATTCTCAATTGTTTCATATATGCAGTGTGCGTTGCTATTGTTAAAAAAAGTGTTATTAAAACATACGATTTCAGTCTATATAACGGGCGGATGTGCTTGAAAATTGATCAGATCAGTCAGGAAGTGGGAGCTACAGTGTTATTTATAAGTGCCTTGGTGAATTTGTATATAAAACAGTAGTGGTGAAGAATATTCAGGAAACATCAGGAAACTTAGAGAAGAAATGTTCTGAGGCAAGTAGGACACTTTATATTCCAAGTCAAAGTGATTTATTCTTCAATTTAGGCATATTTATACATGCACCTATGAATGCCGATAAACTACTACCGGTTCGGAAAGAAAACCTCTGCCTCGAGAAAAACCGGCGTAAAAAACTTGGCGAGGTATATTTTTTTCAAAACAGTATACAAAATATAATTTCAGTATCAGAGTATTATAACATGCGATAGATTTCTACTTAGTGCAGGCCTTTATCACTGCCAAATATCCCTATCCATGATGTAATCGTTTATCTCGTAACATGCTTTTGAATAAAGTGTCTGTTTTTCGACAGATTTGAATTTACAGCCGGTAAGTTCGGTAATAGGTACGTTTTGGAATTTAATTGTAGAATTTTATACAATTTTCTAAGGACGATTTTTTCGCTTTTACTAGTTCGACCCCAGTTAATTAGTTAGGGAGTTGGAGCCCAATTCACGAACTACAAGTTACAATTATACAAGTCTAAGTCTATACCAGCAACGCTGGTCAAACGGCCTCAGTGATGCCAGTTTACGGCTGCCCCATATCAAAACCTAGGAAGTGTTTTTTTAGAAAAATCTTTGTTTAACATTCATGCCTACCTAGTAAGTCCTCGCCTATTTACAAAACGAACTCTGATTTTAGACAGATTTGACCGGGTTCGATTCCCGGCCGTGTATGAGGCTTTTTTGAAAATCTTTGAATGCATTTTTTATTTTTTCTAAAATCGGCATCGTGACTCCTATGAGCAAATTTCTGTATCTCTTATAGTTTCGGATTTTTCCTCACTGCCCCGTTTGAATAATACCTGCACCCTTTTTTATTATATTATTATCTATATATATAAAACAAAGTCGTGTTAGTTACACTATTTATAAATCGAGAACGGCCGAACCGATTTTTGTGATGTTTGATTTGTTGTATTTGCCTTCACTCTGAATAGCAGAATAGCTAATAATAAATGCTAAATCTAAAGTTTTTATTTTTTTCATACATTTTGTAAGGCGGTACGAAGTATGGGGTATCAGCTAGTATGTTTATAAAATGAGCCCTCAATATTAATTGTTTAAATACTTATAAAGGTTAGGTAATGGACATACAAGAGGAATACACGTATATGAAATATTTCCCAGGGCATTCTTGAGCGGGTCTCCGAAACAATTACTGGAAAAGAAAAGCCAATTCAAACTTCAGTCACAATAAACTGGAAAGGTCAACCCGGGCCACTTTTGAAGAATCCAGTCGATCTCGGTATTAACTTGAATAGAACACGCGTTTTTGTGAATAGGATCTGTTCGTGGGAGCCGACCTGCGTAAATAAATGTTGACGTTGTGATGAAATGTGTTTCGGTTTATAGAATTAGGAATCCAGAGAAGATTATTTGCAGGAATTTCTAATTAAGACTAAATATAGGTAGTTTATTTTTGAGTCCGTACGGCATTTGAGAATCCGTTATTTTTAAAATTTCTTTATCGCAAATTGCTAAAAAAAAATTCTTTGTTAAATTCCTCAAAATTTTTAGCCATAAAACAAGGGAAAATTAAAAAAAATCTGCTAGCCGTAATTTGAAACACGTGTCGCCGTTCTTATTGATCTTGTTTAACCCTATCAGTGGCAGTGTATCTTGAAATGTGCACAGTTTTGGTCACATTATTGCATTTCTTTTAGTAACGATTTTTATCGCGATTTTACAGGTTAATTTTCTCATGTTAAGGTGTTATAGTCAAATTGTATATGTCTTAGTCTTATTCCTAGTTTCAATCTTGGTCTAACCAACTAGTTCCATAACATCAGCGTGAGGATTATTTCATGCATTTGTTAGTTAGACTGAAAAAATCTTAATGGTACATTCTTTGAACTTTTCAGGGAGACTAAAATCAACAGTATGTGGCAACTGGTGACTATCGCTGCCGTAGTGGTGGTTGCTCGCGGAGGCCAAGAGGTCCCAATGAGTCTGGACTGGTGGGAGACTGCTCTTATCTACCAGATCTACACTCGCTCATTCTTCGACGCCAATAACGATGGGATTGGGGACATTAAGGGTATGTGTTGAAATTACCGGATTGATGTTAGCACGGTGTGAAGCAAAGCCGGATTTATCTGATGTGATCTCTGATGACTGACTGACACAATAGGAGACGCCACGCCAGACCGAATTAGACGAGTGTGAATCTAATTTAACTAAATATATGAAGTAATAGTAAGAATAATAACAGGACACAACACCTTGAACATGAACAGACACCTCTCTGATGATCCTCATATCACAGACAGCCCCATGTGCTTATTCTACTGGATTGTAAGCCGGTAGAAATATACAGGAAAAAGCACCTCGGATCTCCGGACACACTACGGGACGCAGTCAGCAATACCAAGGCACTCATTAACTTTATAGAGGAGTTGGGGTGGTTATCTTCGTTTCACGCAAAATAGGCACGTTAGATGTCGAGTTGGGAAAATGCCCAGTGAAACTAACTAAATGTATGAAACTGATATCGTTCTGTAGCGTCACGATAGGACACGTCAGATAAGCATGATTTCAGCTTATGATTAACTGATTCGCCTTGCCTTGACTTAAAATTATCATTCTTCTGATTTGTTTCATTCTTAACACCGTCTTTTTCCTTAATTGTATATGACTCTTTTGGATTCCAAATTACATTATAAGTATCTTTTGAAATGGATATATGAACACTTGAATATCAAAAATTTGGAAAAGAATACACTATGTGTTGAAGCAAAATAAAGTGTTCCTAACTACTAGGCTTATTTAATAACGTAATTGTAAATACAATGTAATCAATAATTCTATTGATCTGGAATAAATTAAAGTTATTTTCAATATCTACTGGATTGTTACGTTGATTTGTTTTATTTTATATAGTGTGTTTTGTACTATAAATAAACTTTTATGGTGCTACTACGAGTTAAAAATCTGTAACTAGTTTATTGACTTACTATTTATAACATTTAAGGCATAACAGCGCGTCTGGACCACCTAAAAGAATTGAATGTGGATGCGATATGTCTGTCGCCAATCTTCAAGTCTCCGCTTCAGGACTACGGGTTCGATGTGTCTGACTACTATACCGTCCACCCCGACTACGGAACCATTGAAGATGTTGAAGATCTCTTGAGGGAAGCACAAAAACAAAGTAAGATTGATTGATTGAATTTCATTTTTTTTCATCGCCTATTCAAAGCGTTGTCACTAGAAGCCCCGGAGGAAATCGGTCTTTAGATATAAGACCGCACTTGTCTTATATCTAAAGACCGTATTCCACTGCCAGCAGCAAAAGCTACATCTCTTTTACACTATTCCGTTCAATGAATGCACGCTTCTACCACTCATTATAGGTATCGTAGTTTTTATTAGGTTCAATTTCATGTATATTGTCTTTTGTTGCATTGCTTTTTAGAACAGTAAAACTCATTTATTTTTCAGATATAAAAGTCCTTTTAGACTTCGTCCCAAACCACACCAGCAACGAAACCGATTGGTTCATGAAATCAGTTGCCAAGGATGAGTATTACAGCGACTGGTACGTTTGGGGTGAAGGCTATATAAACAATCAGGGCGTCCGCAGTCCTCCGAATAACTGGGTAAAACATATTTTATTTTATTTATCTATCAGAGTGTTATTCTTTTATTCCCGGATGGTCTTTTGATTATAAATATATACTATCCAACACATCTAATGTATTTTTTTTTATGAAATATTCTATGTCGCAGAAATATATAAGTAGGCATCATATTACACATTTGTTGATTTAAAAAGTGTTTCGTTGGACCAATAAAATTTTGGTACGGATGACTAAAAAAGAAGCGGGTTGTGTCGCAGATACAACCGTTAATTAAGTTTAAGTGGATACTTCTTTGTTGGCTATGGAACCCATAGGTATATATATCTAAATGAATTCACTAAAATTTGTATAAGGTTAGATAAATCGGTATATATGGCAACATTGACTGACGTAGCTCATTTGACTCACGATACATTGAAAATGGCGGTCATTTCAGCATTATTTTCATGTCCGCCACATAAACTAAATAACATTTTGTGATTGACAAGTAATAGCAAATCAAGAAGGATTAAAACATGTAACAAACAATTATTTGAAATCAGATTAGGCTTCTCTACAAAAAGTTATTCCGGAAGTCACGTGATACATTTTGAATTGTACCCCTATACAAGAACGCGAGCAAAGAAGTCTGCCCTGGTAATCGCAAATGCAGTACTTGCAAAATGGCGGTTTCGAGATAAACGCGGTAAACATATTTTGTGATATCTATACAACAAATCTATGTGGTATAACTTTTGAAGTGTACTGAAAAATAGTAAAAAAAATCAAGCTTTTTATTGACATATTTTTTTCTTTACTTTACTGCCTTATTTGGATAAAATACGCAGTACTGCATTTTCATCAACTATCTGGGCTTGCGGGCCCTACAGTATTACTAAGACTAAATGCAGTATTTGTGTTTATTACTGCAAAATCACCTAGCAAGTGTTCAATACTGCGTTTCTAGTTCGCAATCATGCCCAATTTTTGTACATGGTACTAGTTAAAAGTATTGTTAGGATTTAACTTCTGGATATTTTAAGTGACAAAGAGACGAAATAAAACAGATTTTAGGTAAGTTCTAGAAAAAATGTTTTTATTATCGAAATAACTTTCAAAATGTTACTTTTTACGTGACTTCCACTTAATATGAAAGTACAAAATGATCTCCTCTTAGCGAGTGAAAGAAGAAACCATTATAACTACTTATGAGATTCGATACAAATTTTCACCCCCCCCCCCCCCCCCCCCCATTTCATTTCCTTACGATGTCTGGGATAAAATCGATTCTTTTTACATATCCGGTACTCAAACTACACTCACGAGCAAAATAATTGCATCACTTAGCAATTTTTCATCTGCACCCCATTACTTTGTAAATTGTTACCCAAAACTGACAAATAAGGTACCAAATGAAAGCTGGCAGTAAAAAATGTAAAGGTTTTCAAGGAAATTCCAGTCCAAAGACTGAAAAACGTCGGAAAACTGAAAGCAGTCGGAAATGTATAAAAAATTGTTCAATGAAAACAGACAATAAAAGGACAATTTATCAATCATAGAATGTATTACTACAAATTAATACCTGGTGTTGCCATCCCTAGCTCTTATGACACAAGTTAGGCGCCTTTGCATGGATCTTATCAACTTCCTGACGTAATCCTGAGGGATGGCATCCCACTCCTCCAGCAAGGCTTCCTTCAGCTCCACAATGTTGGACGGGGCAGGTTTCCGCTTCTGAACCCTGCGTTTTAGGCAGTCCCACATGTGTTCGATCGGATTAAGGTCCGGGCTCATCGCTGGCCAGTTCATCGTGGTGATGTACACCTCGGAAAGGTTGGTGATGGCATCTCTTGCGGTATGGCAGGGGGCATTATCCTGCATAAAATGAACACCTCATCAAACATTCCTTTGTAAGGGACAACGTGCATCTCCAGGATCGCAGTGTTGTATCTTCCAGCGTTCAAACCACGTCCATGACCCCCAGAAGGCACGAAAACCAGCTCGGTGCGCCCGTTGTAAGAAATGCCGCCCCAAAACATTTATTTATTTTATTTAAATATATTTAGACAGCATTACAGATTTACTTAAATCTAATACACTGTTAAACGAAATATAAAATAAAAGGAATTACACTATACAATAAAACTAATCAACTGCGAATACTAGTCGTTCTTTTGCTCTCCTGTAGACTCGTCCTCTTCTGTCGCTGCCGTTCAGGCACATCCTGCACTCGTCCGAAAAAAGAACCGGGTCCATTGCTCGATGGTCCAGTTCACGTGATTTGCAGCAAATTCACGTCGTGTTCTTCAGTGTTGTGGCAGCAATCTAGGCCCCGTCGTTCCTGACTGTCCACACGCTGGCAGTTACTCCTCGGACCTCACGGAGTTGCTGCTGAAGGGAAACGCCTGTCTGGTGACGATCTCGGAGAGCTGACGTGACATTGAAGCGGTCGTCCCGCTCCAATGTGCACCTTCTGCGGCCGGTTCTTGGTGTTGAAGTGACTGCCTCAGTCTGCTGGAACCTCGGGTAGACTCTACAAACTGTAGATTGCGTTAAATTCAGCTCGGCAGCTACTGATTGTTGGCTACGGCTCTCTTGCAGCAAATTGACGACTGCGGCGACTTCAGCTTCAGTGGTATCCATGTTTTCAGGTTCTTCTTCACGGGAAAATATGCGGAGATATGTACCGGTTGGCTTCTGATAAGTGACTGATAACCCTCCCCCTCCTGTACCCCCGTTATATAGGCGACAAAGGGAGCTCGTGCACCTACTAAGGCGGTAATGCCCACAAACCAAGAAAATGCCCATAATGATAAAAATATTGGGTCAATTTTCATATTTGTTAGCTTTTTGCAGAGCTTAGATTTCAGGTAACAAAAACTCGTTAAAATATTTTATAAAATAACCCCGTTTACAAAATTATAGGGTGTAGATGAAAAATTGCAAAGTGATGCAATTATTTTGCTCGTGAGTGTATAGGTTACATAACCTAAAATGTACTTATTGAAAATCTTGTCAGCACAAAACACGCGCCGTTGAAAAACGTTAAAAGAGTAATTAAATAAAACAAACCTAATTTAAATAAAGAAAATGCAACATGTAGCGCACGGCGGCTCAGCCGGCACACGCGTCTCGTCTGCGAATGACGTCGACGCTCTGATTTGCTAGCACGAAACGCGGCACTGTACCGTGCGGCTTTGAAGCGTACGAATATTTTTGTTACTCTCGCTACTCTTAAACGCAGCACTGTAGAATACTGCGTTTAGTTTAGCATCGCAAGAGTAGCTCTTTGTTATTCTTGCTACACTCAAATGCAGTAAAGTCGAATACTGCGTTTGGCATTAGTTAGTATTCGTTGCAAAAAAGTTTATGGCTAATGAATCCGCAGTAAACGTAGCAAGTACTGCACAAACTTCTAGCACATGCTGAATGCTGCAGATTTTGTTAGCACAAGTAATATTTTTATGCAAGTACTGCGTTTTTGGTTACATAAAAAACATGGTTATAATTTAAAAAAAAATGAGAATTATTTTTTTATGTATAGATTAGGCTCTTGGGATGTCATTTTTGCAAAAAAGTGAAAATCCCAAAAATGTCGATTACTGCATTTGCGATTATCAGGGCAGAAGTATCCACTTCAAAAACCCAGGAGAAATTACTGTAGCAGCAGCTACTTGAATAAGTTGACTGATCCAAAGTGTTTTTATTTGGTGGTAACTTTCATTCAAAAGATATTGAAGTCCTTCTCCTGAGGCCCAGACTAGTACGTTTTTATGTTTTTGAATTAGGAACTTTTTGAAATTAAGTTGTTCATAATTTATTTTGGAATTTGTACAAAGTTTTGTACGCGGGGTCTTACTAGTAGGAGGTTATGCACGAGCACATTAGTCCAATAATTGCGTAAAACGTCCAAATGCGTTGATTTTTAAACTTCATTTATATGCATTCCTTGCAATCTAATGATTACCAAAAGAGTGCATCTGAATGTCTGTCAATTTAATTCTCTAATAATGTCAGCCAATAGGGAACTTGCATCTTTTCATTTTATTACCAAAATCAAAAGTATAATCCAGCATTAAAACAACTGTAGCCCAAAAACTTTCTTATGATTTATTTTCCTGATGTTATATGCATTTGAAATGTGCACGCGCCGGCACCCCCCGAAAACGCTCTATACTCGTATTAAACTGGCTTATGCTATGACGTCACAACATTATATTCTCGGCGCGTTTACTATGGAGTAAGTCATTAATCTGCAATTATCTCCACAACATTTGCGTGTAAGTCTATACTTGTAATACAAAATATAATTTCTAATTCAATATTCTGTATAACTTTTATGTTATTTTATCGAAAAAATAATATTTTTTTTTCGTCATTTTAACGTGAGATAAAATTAATACAATCATTTTAGTTAATTTTGTTTTCTTCTGTATGATATTTTTACGTATATCCGCCTCAATTGAGTGCATTTTATTCAAATTGAAGTCCCATGCAAGTTCCCTATTCCCTTTTACCTCGTCTACGCGTTTATAAACCTGGTAAAAAATGTTGTCTTATCAGATTGTTTGTATAGGTCAGCATGTTCAGGAAAAGCGCTTGGGAGTATGTACCTAACAGGACCAGTACTATCTGCATCAGTTCGGGAAATCTCAGCCAGATCTGAACTTCAGAAACCCTGTCGTCATTGACGAGTTAAAGGTAACTTCGCATTTAATTTTATTCTTCCCTGACATTATTAATGTACACAATATGTATTGAAGAAGAAACTACAAACAAACAACTCAATTTATTGTACCTTCTTGCTCATATAACTGGAGAACACACTTTATTTTCATATAATAGCCAAAATAAGCTAACATAGTTTTGCTTGTTTATGAACTGTTGCTAGCATACTTTTGTTATAGTTTTTCTGAACCTAACTACTACCAAATGCTAAATAATTAACTTCATTTTTTGCAGAGTATAATCAAATTCTGGCTAGAGAAAGGTGTGGCTGGTATGAAAATGAGCTCCGTCAATCATTTATTTGAAGTTGACAAGGACATGTTTGGCAGCAGATTTCCCGACGAGCCAAAAACAGGAAAAGTGGGTCTGGAGAAAGACGACTACAAATATCTGAATCACATATACACCAAAGACTTGAAAGAGTCGTTTGACATGATATCGCAGTTCAGAGAGGTGTTCGATAGTATTTCTATAAGGGATAATGTTACAAGGTATTTTTTAATTTTAAACTTGCAGATTCTATCATTGTCTTATTCCTAACAATAACAATGCCTAGGGAGATGTGTTTTAGTAAACACTTGACGAAGCCTGCATTGCGGATACTTTTATGTATGTAATCATTCTTGTTTGTTAAATAAATTAACTATATTTTAAACTAGTAACTCTACAAATACATGTAAACATACAAAAACAAATACACGAATAAATTTAAACTAACTAAGAATGAGTCATGGCCTACGACACAAGGAACATCCTTTGGTCTGTCCTGATCGATTTCTAACCAGCTACCGCCAGTTCAGAGTTCAAGCTGATCCGTTTCTACCAAATCCTCCCAGCGATACTTGAGGCAACTGCTAGGACTAAAGTTCGCTTTCGAACTTTCAAAGTTATTTGTTTTCTGAGATTAAAGGTTATGGAATGGGCTTGTGACCTTAAATTTGTTTACGATGCCATTCGAACCAGTTTTTGTAGATGAACAAATGTTTGTATGGAAGCAACTACATTTAAAGGACATTAAAACCCAAAAAATCGAGTTAAAGACGAACCTCGCTGACATCAGCCGAAACGCTTCATACTGATTGGCTTTAAAGTATGACGTCACACCGTGCAATTTGTACTAACCGTTGCATGGAAAATGAAGTAAATTGCTGTTTCGGTCGCGAAATACTGCGTTTAGGTCCATAGTTGTCATACAAATTTGTTTCTATAAAAGCGTAAGGATTCTATTGGTACCTTTAAATTTACTCTTGGACAGTAAATAAAAAAACTTTTTTTTCTGAACTTTCAAGGTTCATATCTTTTTATAATTTGAATTATATTTTGTAATTTATACTTTATTACAATCACATGATGGTTTACTATCCATTTAGCAACACGACGTTATCAATTTAAACACCACGCAACAAGCCTATTGTTTTGAGACTAAATAAGCGTAAGTCATCATCCTTCTAGCGTATTTTCATGTTGGTTGCTAAATGAGTGCGGGGTCCGCTTCGGTACCTAATCCCAAGATTTAGCGTAGGCTGCATTCTGATCTTCCAACCCCTAAGGGAAAACTAGACCTTGTTAGGGTTATGCTGGTTTCCTCACTATATTTTGCTTCACCGACAAGGTACTGTTAAATATCAGATTATATTAAACGTAAGTAAATAAATAAAACTGAATTTATTTATTTTCAGAATATTAATAACGGAATCATCACCATCAAACATAAAGAATTTGGTGAGATATTACGGAGAAGGTACAAAAGGTGCTCAGATTCCAGCAAACTTTGCTCTAATGGACGATTTCCGTAAAGAATCGGATGCCAGAGACTTGAAGTTTGCAATTGACCGCTGGATAACGTACAAACCATTGAACAAAGCGGCTAACTGGATGGTAAATATTCTTTTTTTTTTTTTAACACTGAGGATTGTATTTACGCATAGCGCCAGGCCGAGGAATCTGAGCGGGATGGACCACCGTTTAATATCAACAATGAATACCAGTTCCGTTTCACAAAATAAGCGAGGAAAGTTTTCTCCTGATAGTCTTTATGACATGGATAGAAGATTGATTTTCATCTGGTCCTTGGAAACTCATTTTTACCGTACCTATATGATGCGCGTAAATAACAGTCGTGCCTGACAAAATTATCAAAAATATTCACACGACCAAACATGACTAAATGCAAACTAAAATGGACTGTAGCCCTAGTATAAGTTTTATCGTTACAATACGTTTTCGAACGCGTTAGCGTTTAGTTTCAATTTGTATGACAACGCGTAGTTCTTAATAGTTACCACCAGAGGCGCTGTTCGCGTTGCGATACAAATTGAAACTAAACGCAAACGCGTTCGAAAACGTATTGTATCGTTAAAACTTATACTAGAGCCTCTGAATATGTGTTCACCTTTTCACTAGCCGCTATAATATCCATCCACACTGCTGTGCAGGAACTCCAGCTATAACAGGAATTTAATTGTTCGGACGGACTTCTAATAAAATGCATTTAATAATTGATCATACTTATGCAGGATTTCCCGTGATGTTCGTAATTTTTCTGAAATTCTACTTGTGAAACATGAAAATATATTCCGTTGGGCCATAAAATCTGAATACTCACGAATTCACTAGTTTCATTTTCTTTCAGAGCGGCAATCAGGATAAGGCAAGAGTAGCTTCGCGCTTTAGACCTGAGCTTGTGGACGCGTACAACATGCTAGTTCTTTTACTTCCTGGAATCGCTATCTCATACATGGTAAATAATTCAATTCAATTCAATTCCTTTTTATTTCAGACAAGGTCCATACACATTTGTTAGTAAAAAATAATAATTAACTTATGAAATAATGCAAATATTTAGTAATAATTAATTTCCTAGAATTGTTTTCTGTACGAAAATAACTGTTATTTCCCCGACTTATACTTGTCACGGCATTTGTCGGGATAGCACCACGTCACGAGGAGTCACGCGAAAAACTACCGCTCTTTATCTAAATTAGTACAGTGCGAGAGTGACACGACATGCTAGAAGCTAGATGTTCGACCTCATCACGTATATAACCGTGTGTCACACTTTGTCTATTCGATAATATGCAACTTTTTCCTTACCTACTAGTGTTAATACAAACACAGTCCACTAAAAGGCTGCCTCGACATGCTTTGGCTGGAAAAAAATTGAGATTGCCACACAAAATCAAACCTGATAGAAAACCTTTCTAAGACCCCTTTGTCCCTTATGAGGAATTAGAGGATACCATCATCATCATCATCACAATCACACGTGTTTTTTTGTCTTGAATCTTATCCTACTTAGAATTAAGGTTATTAGCGTGCTTTCATATACAAATTTTAAAGGGAGAAGAAATTGGGATGGAGAATGGCAATGTGCCATGGGTCAACACCAAGGATCCCCTCGCTTGCAATACGGATGACCCTGTCAACTTCATCCAGGTTTCGAGAGACGGTGCGCGTACGCCGTTCCATTGGAGTTCCGAGCGTAAAGCTGGTACTTGCTTTATTTGTTAAGCCTTTATTAGAAATTCAGCCTACAAGTATACATACTTTTTCCGAGTATAGGACTTCGTCAGATTCAGATCTATGGCACTATTTCTTGTTGAATTGACGCCAGCTGTTATTTATTTACATACGAAATCGAGTCAGAAAGTGCTGGTATAGCTTTATTATATACTTTATTGACCGCATTCATATATGAAAAGTCGTTTAAAGCAGCGTCCAAATTAAAGATAAACCTTACGCAAAACTCTTATGGTCGATACGGGAGCAACAGCCATGAACGCATAATTTACAAGTAAATACCCTGTTCGGAGAGCAGCACGTGGTGTGTTAATTTATGCTTTTAGATTAAAGAAACCAAGCTTTATAGTGTTCCACCACTCCAATACATAGGGTCTCCCTCCAATGATTGAAAATCTTCTTCCCAATTAAATTCCAGTTATTTAGAGACCTAATTAATTGGGCGTCAGCAAATTTTAAATACTTTTTATACCTCACTCAGGATTTACAAAAGGCCACGGGACCTGGCTGCCACTAGCTGATGGATACGAAACTCTTAATGTAGACGGCGAAAAATCAGCAGCACAGTCCCACTACCTGGTCTACAAGACCCTGTCTACCCTACGTAAACGACCAGCCTTCAGAGTAGGCCACTACGAGAGCCATGCACTCACTCACAACGTGTTTGCGTTCAAGAGGTATTATTACGATGACGTTATCACTATGATGATTCAATTTAGTAGGCTTGACAAAATCCGTGACTAAGACGCTTGGGGAGTTTCCTATCTGTAGCAATACTTATCTATGTAGTGGAATAGCGAAAAAATGCCGATAATGATTTGTATGAATTATGTTCGTGTTATTTTTATTATTACTGACTTTTCTACGCGTTGTGGTGCACGCTACGAACGAGTGTAAGTCACGTGTAAATTTGTCCTTTTGCATTGGATCAGATTGAGCTTCGGCAAGATGGTCGAATTTGATTTGCAAAATTTGACTCGTACAAACACTGCAAGTAAAATAAAACGATTAAAACATTCACGGCCAACGATTTCGTAATGCTAAGCTTCTTGCCAATAACATGAAAAAACTAAATAAAGGGAGCCTAGGAGCACCGAAAATGTCAAAATCCAATTTGGTTAAAACTTGTATTAGTATTCATTCAGTGGACCTAGAAAACTATGATAGCGGTTGTAGTACCTTCAAGCGTGGATTCAACGATTTGATGTTGACTTGAATGAAGACTGGTCTCCTGTTTAACTGATATGGTGCCTGTGACGGGACATGGTTGTGGTGGAGACGTCAAAGGGCCATCGCCACCACCCATGTAAAGCTGCGTACGGATTGCGAGTACATTGGCACGCGTAGTCGGTTACGCGTTCCTGGAATACCATGTCCGTACTTGCAGCTACGCGTACACTCTAGGGGAACGCGTGCCGCGCGAACTGGCTCGCGCACGAGCCGCCGGCAGTGGACCGTGGCGGTCCGTCCAGATCCAATGTACGCGTAAACACACGCGTAACCGACTACGCGCAGCAGAGGGTACGTGCTATCCGTACGCAGCTTCCTGCCGCCCACTACCCTCTACCCTACATATTGATTCTTAATTTTACAGATGGTTCCAAGACGACACTTACATAATAGTTATGAACGTTGGGCGGACCTTTAATGTTGTTAATTTGACCACTTTTGACTTAGTTTTCGGTCAACTGGAAGTCGAAGCTAGTAGCGTACTATCAAACAGAGCTATCAAGTAAGTATGCACCTAATGGTTGTATTTATAACCGTTCATGAAAAAATAATGAATGAAGGATGATGAATGCATGTGTTTGTCTGCGTTAATGGAACAGAGACGAAACACATTTTAGTTAACAGAGTTTAGTTTTTATGAATATAATATTTAAGGTCAAAATAGAGTATTTTAGGTGATACGCGGAGAGCCATTTTCAAGGTACGTACTAGGTACATTTAATGATGAATTAAATATGCTTTTATAAATATGCAGGCACCATAAGATTTGTTTGTTTTTGAGGTAAATGTCGAAACACAACTTTTTTAAAGCATAGTTCATAAAACAAAGAAACAGTGGTAGTTATAAGAATGTAATTGTTTGAAGATGCTTAGTACGTAGGTGCATAAAATTGTATTTTATGTACCTTTAAGCTACTATTTAGCACCACGTGAGATTAAAACAGGTATAAAAACCAGCCAAGTGCGAGTATGACTCGCGCACGAAGGGTTCCGTACCATTATCAATCTAAATATTTATTTTATTCTGGTTTTAGTACGTGTTGTTATAGCGGCATTAACGGCAACAGAAATTCATCATCTGTGAAAATTTCAACTGGAACTATCACGGTATCAGTGAGATACAGCCTGGTGACAGACAGACGGACGGACGGACAGCGAAGTCTTAGTAATAGGGTCCCGTTTTACTCTTTGAGTACGGAACCCTAAAAATGAACAAATATTTATTACTATGGGTCATCATCTCATCATGTATTTTTCTTTTTATGTTTCAGCGATAATATTAACGCGAATTATGTGGATTTAGCCGCTGATGAAGCTTTGGTCCTTCGAATGATGGTCTAAATCTACGGGTATGTACTCAAAATCTGGAGGCACGGCAGTGCCCCCGCCAAGTCGATCTTTTTTACCAGAATCGGATGAGACCTGGTGGCTCATAAAAAAAATATATATATCGTAAATATTCATTGTTTTAATTAATTTCCTCTATTGTTACGACTACTACGTATACATTTATTAAAACAGTGACATTTAACTACTTTATTGTGTTCAACGGTAAAAAAAGCATGTAAATTCTAGCTAAGTATATATAAAAAAATAAATTTGGTATTAACTCATTGAAAAATTGTTTTATTCACATAGTACTTAACTAAGTAATTTTATTTGTAACGTAAGACCGGCCAAATAATTGTCATGTCTAACACGAGCAAAATAACAAATTAAATATTTAATTTGCCACTTTTAAATTCACCAGAAGACAGTGTTCACTGTATTTATTAACACATAATATATATACGACATATTCAATCAAGCAATTGAGTGTCTATATGTTGTTCTCTAAAGACGAAAAATATCCGAATAAATACAGTGAACAGTATTCTAGTGAATATAAAAGGTAAGTAAAGTATGTCATTATTTTTATACTGGACATCGCAGAAGTACTCGAAATTGACACATTTATCTGAATCATGATATAAAAATCCAACTGTCTAAGTAGCCTGTGTATCTTGCATCAGGTTATATAAGTTGTTTTGGTTTTTTTTAGACTGACATTTTTCAACATTTTATCACGAAATATTGGTTCAAGGTGTCATAGATAAAAGATATGACAGAGAATGAGCAGCGCTTCACGGGATGTGATCATAATCAACTATATAAGCCCAGGGAGTCAAGATACGAAACAGTTTGTGGTCGCACATAGGCTAAAATATAAAAAAAATGAGGTCAATATTTCTGCTACCGCTTTTGGTAGCTCTTTGCGTAGGGAGTGCAATTGAAAGGAAACATGAACCGGAGCAAGATTGGTGGCAGAGCACGATTTTTTACCAAATTTATCCTCGATCATTTGCGGACAGTGATGGTGATGGCATTGGTGATCTGAATGGTAAATTACAAATGTTTTCCTAACTTATTCAATCGTTTTTGTAAAGTATATTATTTATATATGCATTTATTAAAATTGTGGAAATCAAACTAAGTATAAAATTGACGAATGTTTTTTCACATTCCATTTTTTTATAGGTATCACTTCAAAGATAGAATATTTCAACGAAATTGGTGTCGGGGCTGTTTGGTTATCACCTATATTCAAATCACCTATGTACGACTTTGGTTATGATATCTCGGACTTTTATGCTATCCAAGAAGAATATGGTACCATGGAAGACTTCGAAGCCCTTATTGCCAGAGCTGAAGAACTAGGTATGTGAATAAAATTGCTTAATATATACTTTTAATTAAGTACTTGTGCAATTAAAGATTCAAACATATACTGTTGAGTGACTAGAACATTGTTTAATTTTAATAGGAACTGAGTATACAGGTGCATCTTAAGTCTAAAGTGCGCAGAGAGACCAAGGACAGTAACATTTTTGAGACCAGTAATTTTCGTTATGATAATTATACGTTCGGTACAATAACCAACAATTACCCATGAAACTTCTTAAGAATTAATAGGAAGAAAGAAAGAAAAAACATTTTCATCACACTTGCTCATAAATGGTGTTATTCCTTGTTTGTATACAGAAGGACAATGGCCTAAATTGTTCCCGCAGGAAATAATGGTTCCATGGAAGTAATGAGCTTGTGTGTGATCTGATTGGTTAAGCAAATCAGCAAGACTCTGTGATTGGTTGGAAAATAAAATAGAGCAGCAAGAGCCCTGCAAGAACCAAATGCTCCATGCTCTGTGATTGGTTGAAATATTGAAGCTCCGCCCTCCACTCGCACTGATTTAGAAGTGAAGTTGTCAATTTCGTCAACATTTGATTGATGCGCTTGTATAAAACATAGGTTTTTCTGTCTTTTGTGGTTATTTATTTCCTCTCAAATGTGATGAAAAACATTGTGTATAACACGGGCGTAAGAATATTGCAAACTCGAGTCATCAAAAGCCCTCCGTCTTACGGCGTCGGGCTCCTGATAGACTCTCGTTTGCAATATTCCTCATACGCCCCTTGTTAAACAATGTACTATTATTCATGACACAAAAAATACAGAAAAAATCATAAAAAATTATAAACTATAATCAACGTGCCATGAAATGGTCCTGACTCAGAATAGCGCTGGTCTTCCGTCGGGGCCAACTGTTGACGTCACGGCGTGCAACAAGTTTAAAAACGTTACGGAGAATGAATGAAGATGAAAAGTAAAATAATAATAATAATAATAATAAGCCCGCAGGGCAGCTTGTGGCGAGCTGTTGGGGAGTAACGACCCCACGGACCCGAGTGCTCCCGAGAGTCGGTCAGGGCCTCCGTCTCCGGCGTGTCTTCGTCGGTCGGAGTGGAACCCCAAGGGGGCCCGCAGGACTCTCAGCTCTGGCTTGCCTTCATTGGCCGTCCAGAGAGGAGTCGTCAGAGCTATATGCTCCAGGGGTGGAAGTGTTAAAGGGCATAACGCCGCGAGTAACTTCGGAGAAAGCGCAGCACCACCTCTCGACACCCCTGAGCCGCTCACCCGGTGTTGCCCCTGGCCGTCTTTACGACGGCATTTTTAGGCGCCCATCTAATGAGCGGCTAGTCACCGCCTGCCTCGATAACCTTGTGGATAACATTGTTATGGCAGGTGTCCGGACCACTTTGTAATAACCCAATTTTATTGTCCACCCAAATGTCATCACCATAGACCCAATTCTCTTTTCCATTTTCCTACAATAGCTCCAACGCCTGCTGGGACCAGTTCACGGGTATCTACCGATGTACCCGTGAATGGGTTCTAGCAGGTGTACTACATGACATTAAATTTCGTCTCCAAAGGGCCTCTACGTGTTGGATCTATATCCCCACGCACGCCTTCCAAATGACCGGGGTTCGCCCCGTGAATTTAAATCGGAGATACATAATAATAATACCCTAAGGGGGACCGCAGGACTCTCAGCTCTGGCTTGCCTTCATTGACCGTCCAGAGAGGAGTCGTCAGAGCTATGTGCTCCAGGGGTGGAAGTGTTAAAGGGCATAACGCCGCGAGTAACTTCGGAGAAAGCGCAGCACCACCTCTCGACACCCCTGAGCCGCTCACCCGGTGTTGCTCCTGGCCGTCTTTACGACGGCATTTTTAGGGGCCCATCTAATGAGCGGCTAGTCACCGCCTGCCTCGATAACCTTGTGGATAACATTGTTATGGCAGGTGTCCGGACCACTTTGTAATAACCCAATTTTATTGTCCACCCAAATGTCATCACCATAGACCCAATTCTCTTTTTCATTTTCCTACAATAGCTCCAACGCCTGCTGGGACCGGTTCACGGGTATCTACCGATGTACCCGTGAATGGGTTCTAGCAGGTGTACTACATGACATTAAACTTCGTCTCCAAAGGGCCTCTACGTGTTGGATCTATATCCCCACGCACGCCTTCCAAATGACCGGGGTTCGCCCCGTGAATTTAAATCGGAGATAATAATAAAAACTAAAGATGTAAAGAAAAGAAAACTAAAAATTATAAACTAGGTACAAATATTTCAACTACATGGCTAGTAATAGAATAATTATAAAAAAATAAAAATAAGAACTGTTTGCAAAATGATTTAAGAGATCCGTGAACGCGACCCTGCAACAGACATCACACATAAATATAAAGAAAAAACAAAGAAAATAAGCTGGGTCAAGGTCGCGATAGATGATTTTTAAAGATTTTGCTGTAACTATAAAAATTACAATTATGGACGGTGGGAAATTAATGAAATTAATTAGATACCTACTTGGCAACAATCAATATACACGGCAATGCAGATAGAACATAAAATAGTGGTACGTCATCTTACACAAGTTCATCAATTTCATCATGAATAACGTTGGGTACATTAGACTTGAGAGAGAGTTGTCTCAACCAAACGCTATTTGCCAAAAGTCTTCACGTAAATATGAAACAAAACTTAATTGTAGCTGACATCGGGACCTCTGTATTTGCGATTAGTTATAATAATAATTGTAAATAATATGAAATTATATTTATTTTCCAGGAATAAAAGTTGTATTAGATTTGGTCCCTAATCACACGTCTAACGAAAGTGTTTGGTTCGAAAAAGCGCTAGAAGGCGATGAAAAATACTATAATTACTTCGTTTGGGAAGACGGTGTAATTGACGAGGATGGGAATATGCAACCTCCGAACAACTGGGTAAATAAATACGCACTATTACAATTCAAAAAAAATATTATAAAAAGTATTTTCATGCTAAAATCCTAATTACTGTTTTAGCTGAGCCACTTCCATAACAGCGCCTGGGAGTATAAGGAAGAAGTGGGAAAATATTACCTGCATCAGTTTGTTATCGGTCAGCCAGATCTTAACTACAGAAACCCTGAAGTCGTTGCTGAGATGAATGTAAGCAAAATGTGCAAAATAATTAATTTTCATTTATTCGATGACCAACTAAACAGTGTGTTTATTTCAGAATATCGTCCGATTTTGGCTTGAAAAGGGAGTGGCTGGGTTCCGAGTTGATGCCATAAACTGCTTGTTTGAGGTGGATAAGAATCTTTGGGGAGGCAAATACCCCGATGAGCCTCCATCAGGAGCTTATGATGTAGCTTTAACTGATCACGATTCACTGAACCATATTTACACAAAGGACCAAGATGAAACCTATTACGTTGTATACGATTGGAGAGATATCATGGACGAGTATAAAGCTAAAGATGGGTTAACCAGAGTAATGATGACGGAAGTATACGCTTCCATTGGGGATGTTGTTAGGTATTTCGGTGAAGGGGACAGAGAGGGCGCTCAAATGCCTTTCAACTTTGATCTCATTACGGATGTTGATGCTTCTTCATCAGCAGGCGATATCAAAAGAGCTATCGATAAATTCTTGACGTACAAACCTGTTGACAAAGATGCCAATTGGGTGGTAAGTTAAAAAATCTTCAGTATGTTTGTAGCACTGTAGATTTTTATAAAGGATTTTTATGAATAATTATGAAGGATGAAAATCATTAAACTAAAAAATAGTAAACCGAAAAAATACACATTCTTTAATTTTCTTTCAGGTTGGTAATCACGATAATAATCGTATGGCATCCAGATATAGCCCATACTTGGTAGATGGTATAAATATGATCGTCTTGCTCCTCCCTGGAATTGGAGTCACTTATATGGTAAGCTCAATAAATAACAATGTATAATGGAGCAAACGAGTTTCAATGAATTTAATAATATATTATACATTAATTTTGTTCTAGGGTGAAGAACTTGGTCTTGTAGACGGGGAAGTAAGCTGGGAGGAAACTGTGGACCCTGCCGCATGCAATAGCGATGATCCCATCAACTACGGTAAATGGTCCAGGGACCCTGCGAGGACACCTTTCCAATGGAGCGCTGAGAAAAATGCCGGTAAGACTCAAAAACGTTCATGAAATTCTATAAAAGTAAAAATATAATAAATAAATAAATTTGCACTGGATATGTACGAATATTAATAAAATACTTTTCTATTCAGGATTTTCCACTGCCGATAAAACGTGGTTGCCAGTAGCCGAAGGCTATGAAAATTTGAACGTGGAAGTGCAAAGGGCAGCTGAAAGGTCTCATATGAAGATTTACCAATCTCTGGCTGCTCTTCGTCAGGACCCCGTATTCAGATTCGGACGCTACGAGTCGTTGGCTTTCAACAAAGATGTCTTTGCATTTAAAAGGTAAATCTAGTAAAATTGTGATATTTCTTGGGTAGTACGTCAGTATTTGTGGATTGCCACCGTCCTTCATATTTATATATTTTTTATCTATCCAAATATCATAAACCCTCCATGATGCGTTCAAGAACCGCACATTATGCCCACTATAAAATAACTGTTTTGTTAAAACAAATTTCTTATCTGTGAAGATGTTATTATTGATAAATAATAAGTATAATAACATCGATTTCGATAATATTATTTCATTCAAATTTCGAACATCTCTGAAAAACAAAGTAATTTGATTTGACCTCTATTCTATTGATATTCAGTTGTATGCAAAACTGTGACAAATGTCGCACGTAAGTAATGGTCGCACCGCACTTGGGGGTTCGTATTCGCGTTGCGTCGTTGTCTCTCTTTCACTTGCCGTAGGAAGGAAAAAGATGCAACAAGAACATTTGGGCAAACACCGCCAAGTGTGGTGCGACCATAAGATATCGAAGGATATGAAAGTTGGATCGGACTCTAGTTTGTCTCTGAGTTAAAAAAAATATGACAGCTGCAAGAAAACAACGCCGCGATGCCGGTCATAATATGCGGCTCCTAAATGCATCATGGAGGCTTATGATACGAGTATGTGAATAGATAAAGTAGTGTATGTAACTGTACATAATTAGGCATTAAAACACTCGTGTGATGTTATTATGAAACACGCCTTCGGCTCGTTTCTTAAACCCACACTCGTGTTTAATGCCCTTCATTATGTACAGTTACATAAACTACTATTAATGTTTCAATAAGAGGGGGCGAGAGACTCAAAGACTTCAAAAGACAGAAGGCAAAAAAATATTTAAAGTACAGGACATTACTCATAATGTCAGTTTCAATTGAAATATTATAAAACCAACATTTCCAAGCATATGTATATGTAGAGAAAATATGTAAATATGTATATACGTCTTCTCTTCTCGTCTCTACAGGTGGTATGACAAAAAAATCTACATCGTTATTGTGAACATGAGGGATACAGAACACGTAGTGGATCTGACATACTTTGAAAATGTGTCTAAAGACTTCGTTGTTGTACTTAGCAGCGAACAATCCCAGAAAAATGAAGGGTAAGTAATGATATTTGGTTTATGACTTAACGGTATTTTGAGAGTCAATAGGTGTTCGCTAAGTGCCTACGAAACTGCAATCATAAATTTCTTGAAAATTCAGGCGGTCACCGAGATAAGATAACCGAGATCCTGTATGCTGTAATGGTAGTAGTTTCCACGCAAAAGATAATCGATCTAAAGTATCATAAATGTTTATAATATTCTTCTTTTTAATCTTCAAGATTAGCAGTAGAGGTTCCTTACCAGAGAGCAGTTCAGATTTGTAAATTTTTTTTTTCTTTTATACTCTGTTGTGTAGGTACTTATTTTGTGCAATTAAATGTTAATTACTGAATCGACACTGGTCTGAATGTATATTTTCCAAAAAAGCTACGAAAAATGCAAAATTATCTTCAATATTAAGGGTACTTGCCCGCCAGGTAGAGTGAATTCCTTCCAGCCTGCGTAGTTATCCATTTCTAATTATAATAAGTACGCATGGAATTCTATTCTTTAATTTGCATTAAACTTCCATCGTTAACCACAATTTCATTAACGAGTATTAGCCAACTTATGCGAAGTTATAACGTGGTCATTGCTCCCCAAACTTTGCTATTGAAAATTTTCCGACGTTTCGTCTTGGAAAGTTTCACTAATTGATTGTTATTACAGGAGATCTTTGAGATTCTTCCCGAGTAAATTTAACGCTTGTTACTGATTTGCGGGGGATGGAGAAAGTTTGACATCCCCTGAGATTTAAACTACATGTATAAAATAAAGCTTTTCCCAGAATAAAATGTCGCTTATAAATTAGTAAAAATTCCATATTAATTATTAAAATTCAACAAATTTTCCAATACAGGTTTATTTGATATTCCTTTCAATATTACCATTTACACATAAAGATCAGTTTAAGATTGGTTCATCCAGAAACTTCTTAATTTTCCCTTGACCCCTGCCATCAAGTTTTGTACATCATCATCGGTGATTAGTTTGGATGCTTCATTCCACTTCCATTTCAAGTTTTCGACTGAAGTTTCATTACTTTTAGGTTTTAAAAGCTTCTGTTTCACACGAGCCCAATATTTCTCAATGGGTCGTAGCTCCGGGCAGTTGGGAGGATTGAGGTGTTCTTCAACAAAATCGACATTATTTGCTTTGTACCACTGTATTGCTTTCTTCGTGTAGTGATACGTGGCCAAATCAGGCCAGAACAGTACAGGTGAAGTATGCCTCTTAATGAATGGCAACAATAGTTTTTTGAGGCACTCATTCAGGTACAAATCACCATTTATGGTTACATTAGTAAAATATAGTTTACTGCGTTTGCCACATGAACAGATCGCCTGCCACGCGAGATCTTTATTTGCAAGTTTATCCATTTTGATGACCTTATGCTCTTCACTTACTGCTTTTCTGTCGGTCCCAGAATAATAGTGGTGTCCTGGAAGTGATTTGAATTCAAGTTTGCAGGAAGTTTCGTCGTCCATAACAGTACAATAATTTTTATTTTTGAGTCGTCATTTTTGAGTAAAGCTTTCTAGATCTGGTTTTAGACTCTTTTGACAGTTTTGCATTTCTATTGAGCACTTTAGTTTGTTAAAACGTTTTTATAGAAATATTTCTCTTCACTCTTTGCACAGTAAATTTCGAGGTTTGAAACTTTTTGCCCAAGTCTAGTACAGAGAGGGTAGGTTTTTTCTGTAAAGCTGTTATAATCTTCTTCTCGATATTCTTGTTTACAAACCCTGGGTTACGTCCGCTTCCAGGCCGTCGTCGTATACCACTAGTCTCCTTGAACCGTTTTAAAACCCTTTGAACGGTTTTTGTAGACGTTTTTAGCTCCGTTGCCACTTTTTTCGCAGAGATGCCTCCATATTGAACATATTTGTACAATATTTTTTCGTGTAACTTTTCTTGCACCGACGACATCGTTGAACATCTAGTACTGACAGCGTTTTTTTTATTTTAATTTATACATGAATGACCATCCTAACGGAGAGTATAGTTTTCAAACCTCTTGAGATTTCATCCTGATATACCACCCCATCAACTAATGAACGACATTTTTTTCTGGGACAAGCTTTACTCAAAAATGGAAGGCTAATTATGCTCACATACAAGTCTGTTCATGTTTAAGCGACTTAAAAAAAATGTCAATTGCGAGTCGAAGTATTTTTTTGCCTCTATTTATTGACATTACTTTGTTTTGTTGCAGAGATCGATTCAGTGCTTCTGCAGTACCCGTAGCTGGTTACGAATCATTAGTCCTCAAAATTAAATAAATATGAGATACCATTGGCTGTAACGCTAAATGCTGTGATGATATGCTATTGAATGATATCGAAATAAAAATATATTTATAAAATAAATACATGGTTTGTTTGACAGTTTGGTTTAATATCGACATGTTTTAAACTTTTTATTTTTATTGTAGTTATTTGGTAATCGTACCTAGATATTCAAAATAGTAAATAAGTATCGCAGTAAAGCATATGTATGCGGGTGGTCGCCGGTTCGAATCCGGCTCGGAACATATCACTTAAATTTTTTTCTTAAATTTTAAAATTTTAAATGAAACTTTTCCAAATACGTAACTAGACTTCACAATAACGCTACGAGGATGGAGGAAGCCATAAAAGCAAACTATCGCATTAATATGTAAATCGGTTTTATCGGCTGAAGTATTTTCTTTTTAAAATGGCAGCTGTTATTGGATTATAATCAGCATTTTAAATTGTCTTTCTGGATCATTTTAACATGATAACATTAACCATCTATATTAACGAAAATATTTATCTGAGGGCCGTTATGATTATGACCATTGTCGCGTTTTTTAACATATCTAGGTACCTACAGGATACAAATCACAAATTGATTTCAAATTGATATGATAAGTAATAAGAGGCGATTGTGATTAATAATATGTGACATGTAATATTTATATAATATTAGGAATAAATGAGTATGAGTAAGACCTCCCTTGCTAATTTTATAAATTAAACACTTTTCAGAATACGATAACCATTTTTTCTACTCCTGAACCGTTATCTGTCATTTATATAGGCTGTAGCTCAAATACAATGACACCACTAATAAGTCGTCGAAAAACTCTATGCTCTATGGCCCAAAAACGCACTGTTTAGTGTACTTTTTTGGTTCATACATTTTTCATAAAAGCATTGTTTAACTTTTTTTTAAATCGGCCGCTATATTGCAGTGGTGCCAATTTCATAAACAAATATTTCGAAATAAAAGTATTTATTTACGATTAAACATTTGTATATTATAAATTATTTACTACAATAATAATAAATCATCATCTATTGTGTATTAAATTACATATTTTATAAATTCTAGGTATTATTTATGAAAATAAACAGTTCGAATTCGGTCCAGGTCCGGATTCTGTTTGGTTTTAAATTAAAAACAAAACAAACCATAAGCAAGAGGTGTCACATTTCCGATTTCCCACCAAAATACAGTTCAAAATGAAAGGACGAAAGATGATAAACTATTAGTCCTAAACTATTAAGATTTTATTCGTGTTTGTGAAGACAAAAGTGTACGTTCCTTTTAAAATGGTCGAAGAAATTAATAACTCCACCTACTGAAGTAATTGCGCGAGTAGCTAGCAAAAGTACGAATAGAAAACTTGCCGCCTGAAAAGTTTAACTATTCTGTAGTCTGCTATTTATTTTAAATTTGTCGTAGAAAAAGTATTGCATGCAACTGTGTATAACTGGTCTAAAAACGCTCGTGGCGTCTTTAATTGCGATGCTCGCAAAGGCTCGCATCGCAACCCACGCCACTCGCGTTTTAAGACCCTTCTTATAGAACAGTTGCATAAAATACTATTATCCACAACGATTAACGACAACTACTCCATAATAATACTTAGTACTTTTACTTCACCAAAGTTAACCAAGCATACCTAATATTTGATTCCTACAGACAGAGTCCTACATTTATACTATTCATACGTTTTAGTTATATCTACTTCAATACACACGCACCTTCGAAGAAATACATTAACGTGTCCCTTGCCTCCTAAGGATGACCAAAATATATCCCGTATTCAAAGGGATTCCATTTGCGAGGTTTTTACATTACAAAGCTTCCAAAGAAACATTATTTGAAGCCACTGAATGGAAAAGGATAGGTACATACTGCTATTATAAAAATAGGAACGCATGTTGACATAGCCGTTAGTACATTGTACAAGTGCATAATTATAACGAGCCATTTCACCTGAGACGTTTACTTATAACTCGTCGGGTGACAAGCAAAAGTCACTACCAAAACTGTAACTGCTCTTCAAAACCTCGTATCTCGGTACGTAGTCGATATCGAGATACGACTTTTGAGTTAAGTAGGTATTTGTTACTTAGTGAGTTTTGCTTGTCAGCCGACGATTATTTAATATCCATGGAAAGTTAAGTCGAGCGGTGAAATGGATCATTTCGTCGGGTGACAAGCAAAACTCACTAAGTAACAAATACCTACTTAAATCAAAGGTCGTATCTCGATATCGACTACGTACCGAGATACGAGGTTTTGAAGAGCAGTGACAGTTTTGGTAGTGACTTTTGCTTGTCACCCGACGATTTATGCCCGAGTTACCTACACTCTGGTATTCACTTCGATTGCGAGACAATGACAAATATTTGCAAAATTGAATAAAATAATAGCTCATTCCCGCCAATAGGGAACATTACGCAAAACTCTGCATAGGGAGCGACGCTAGCAGAGTGGGCATTGTATCTCGTACCCACTTGCAGTATTGTCTATGCATGGATCCTTGTCACTCATTTGACAATCAATTGTGCATGTGTGTCTGAGTCCCTATCTTCCTCTACTGGTTTACGGTTTGTGCTAGTGCTGCACTCTGGCGGCAGAATATTGCAGTAATGTTCCTGGTAACCGAAAACTGTGCCAGCAGTGTCCGTTAGCAATGACTTCACGCTCCTCCACAAGTCGTCAGCGCATGCGTTCTTACTCCAGGTTGACTGCACGCTTTTTACCAACTCCTTAAATTCACTAACCATCTCGCCATTCCTGGTATTAAGAACATTTACTTCCTTCTTACCAGGAGGTCTGGACGAATGGATCCTTTTCTGAGTGAAGGCAATGCGCGCCATCACCAAGGAGTGATCGGTGTCACATTATGCACTGTGAAAAGTTCTAGTGTGGAGTGTCTCACGTAGGTCATTCTTTCTGGAAAGGATCATATCCAGCTGATGCCAATGGCCAGAGCGAGGGTGTTTCCAAGAAACTTTGCGACATAATTTTCCCTTAAAGTAGGTATTGGTGACGCACAGTTGGTTTCTAGAACAAAACTCTAGCAGACGTTGACCATTTTCGTTTTGTTTACCTATACCATTTTCACCAATACAATCAGGCCACGCAATTAAGGTCTTGGCCGACTCTGGCATTAAAATCTCCCAGTATGTAGAAACGGTCGGAAGATTTCACCCTACGCACTGTTTCATGGAGCTGATCGTAAAATTGGTCTTTGGCCTCGTCCGATGATGTTAGTGTTGGAGCGTACGCGGAAATCGCTGTAATCTAACCGCTGTTCGTGTTAACTCGCAACACCATTTTACGCTCTGAGACGCCATGGGGCTTTTCGGTTGCTTTAAGAAAATCATTGCGAACGGCAAAGTGCCCGTGCTACCGAACATCATCAGTTGCCTTTCCCCTCCAGAAGAACGTGTATTGTGCATCTTTTCGTTGTTCAGCAGGTGAAGTACATAACGACGCCGGTCGTCTAGTTGAAGGCTAGTGCTCCCTAAACCCAAAGGGAACAAACCGACACCGAGGCGGATCAATACCCAACTGGCCGGGGGCTGCCCGGCTTTAGCGGGCGGTAACTGATCAGTGGGACTACGATGGACCCTCCCACTGCCGAAAGTGACCCCTAGCGTCCTAACTTACGCCTATATGTTTGGAGTTATAACTGGTTACTGCCACTCCCCGTGTTGTTATCCACGCGGCGAAGCCAACGTGGGTGAAGTTTCCTCTCCACATACACTGCATCGCCTGGGACGCAAATGAAGATACACAGGGTTGCCCAAGACCTGTGCCTCTCTCTCGACCTCACCGACTGGATCCGCGGGAACGACAAGTCGATACGCGCGGAGTTGGGTCGGTTGCAGGTGCATGACGGCTGGCAACGAGCCGGGTTTGTTTCAAGTTTTCCGTCTCTGTTGCTATCTCTTCCGTTAATCAGCAGGAGGATTACGTGCAGGCGAGACAAACTGGGGCACTAAGATCTTTTTTGTACCCCTCCCTCCCTGATAGTGAAATAAATATAATGTGTTGTTAATCACACTCATTTACTCAAGGAACAGTGAAACATAAACAAGGTTGCGTTGTTCGAATGAGGACACTTTCATTATTCACTATGTTACAAACATAACACATTATATTAAATGTATAAGTATAAGTGACAACCCAGACAGTCGTGTTTTAGGCATTGGCTTGTCCGTGCACTACAACGAGAACCAGAAATAATGTTTTAGTTTTATTTCTGTGATATTTTGTGACTTAGTTTTTAGGACTTATATGGGTTTTGTTATGCCTGCAATAAAACATTAATGAAAAAAAAATATTACCTAAACACTTTACTTGAAAAGAGAAACCAAATTTTAAGCTAATATTCTGCGTTGGTGTTTCGTGTACTGATTATTATTATTTAATTATCTTACTTGACATTACATTTTCACATAATAAATGAAATAAATAAATTTTATCCTGCAAGTAGGCCGCAATAGCAATTTTATAAGTCAAAAATCTACTAGCGTTTCTTAAAAAGAAGACCACTGTGAAGAAGAAACGCCGAAACAAACATCATAATATATAGTTTTATTTCTGTGATATTTTGTGACTTAGTTTTTAGGACTTATATGGGTTTTGTTATGCCTGCAATAAAACATTAATGAAAAAAAAATATTACCTAAACACTTTACTTGAAAAGAGAAACCAAATTTTAAGCTAATATTCTGCGTTGGTGTTTCGTGTACTGATTATTATTATTTAATTATCTTACTTGACATTACATTTTCACATAATAAATGAAATAAATAAATTTTATCCTGCAAGTAGGCCGCAATAGCAATTTTATAAGTCAAAAATCTACTAGCGTTTCTTAAAAAGAAGACCACTGTGAAGAAGAAACGCCGAAACAAACATCATAATATATACACCGTGTTTTTTTTTATTTCCGTTAACTTTAAGGGAAGGATCCTCAGGTTAAATGGAACTAATTTCTCTAAGAAACTAGTGTCTTAACTCTTACTATTTTTCAGATATTCAATAAATCAATTTAATGACCGAATCAGTGTGAAGGGTCCTTTATTTTATTTACGTTTTAATTTTCGTTAAACGAAAAAGGGAGTTATTGGGATTTGAACCTGGGACCCCTCACTCCATAAGCAAACTATTTACCACTGAGCCATGTGTTGACAAGTGCTGTCGTAGGTCAAAATTAACTTTGTGTTAATTGAGATTAAGTGTTATATATATTGTCAATGCAAACGTAACTGACAATTCTCCGAACAAATATCATAGACAGGCTATATCGTATTAGACAAGCTAAATGAAGTGCAGTAAACCTCATTCAATCGAAACACCAACCAGGAAATCAGCAATGAAAAGGAGTGGGATGCATCAAAGCATATTGAAGGACCTACGTTTATGACGTAACTTCGCCAACTTGATGTACTCAACCCCTGACCACTTAGTCACGTGAGTTTGCCTTCAAGAGGGTTCTGATTATGCGACGAGTGGCGTTCAAAGAGAACTTACATATTTCCATAATAGTCTACTTCTGAATCTAAGCCATATTAAGTCGTGTATAACGTTCAATATGGAGTAACTTTTACTTTAATTGAGACGTTTTGAAAAATTATTTAATTTTATGCCAGCTTTATCAAATGTGTATCCACATAAATGTTGTATAAACCTCTTAAAACTGAAGGAATATTTTATTATTAAATAGGTATTGTGCGGTGTTAGATACCTACGTATATTTGGTATTTCTAACGAATGACAAGGACAAGTAGAATTGCTGATTATTTTGTATTCAAACGGCGAAGGCCAAATCAAATGGTATACTCGTAGTAAAGCAGAGACGAATTTAACGTTGAATACCACTTCATTTAATTTTGAAAATTCACCTTTAGGCACTCAAAATCGGACATTTTCGATCGCTTCAGTAAGACCTCCAATTTCAGGGAGTGTGAGTCATCGCCCTGGTTTCGTGAGGTTTAGGGCTACTATGATTAAGGTGTCTAAAGATGCCCATAGGCAAGCGTTAAAAAATGGTATCAAAAAACAAAACAAATTTAAATCTTCTGTTAAAAATTGCTAAAATGTCAAAAAAAACTAATTTTTTGGTGTCTTGTCGTATTAAATCGGCAATTTCTTGAAAACAAAAAGCGATGTCGAAAAAATTTAAAAAATGCCCTTGGGGTATTGAGCTGGCCTACATTTTGTAAAATACAGAACCTCTCTATCTCAAACGGTCTAGGCAGGAAGGTGCCCTTTATATGGCGAAATTTCAGGGTGCGGCTCAATGTTCCGCAATACGAGTGTCGTGTCGTTGAGTTGTTATTGGAGTGTTTATTTGAGGTTTCAGTATTTATTTGTGATTAAAATATATATACATTTATATATGAATAATTTGAAATATTATTTTGAGTTTTGTTTTAAATTATTGTTATTGGAGTGTTTATTTGAGGTTTCCGTATTTATATGAGATTAAAATAAAAATATTTATTTATTTATGAATAAATTGTATTATTACCTTGAGTTTCGTTTTTAATGATAATGTAAAGAAAATAAAATTGCTTCGTATTTCTTGAATTTAAGACATTATTAACAGAATATATTAATATTAAGCCTCTCTATCTCTTACGGTCTAGGCAGGAAGGTGCCCTTTATGTGGCGCAATTTCAGGGCGCAAGCTCGTTTTGTTCTGCAATACGAGTGTCGTGTCGTGGAGTTGTTATTGGATTGTTTATTTGAGGTTTCAGTATTTATTTGTGATTATAATATATGTCGACGCGCGAACAGTCGAACAGTCGCCATCAAGTACATCGGAACGCGCAAACAATATTTAAAACAAATAATGAAATACTGATTTCTTCATGCAATTGTCTGTTAAATGCAAATGGTGTTATATATAGGTACAGTCGTCATCACATACATCGGAGCAAACAAGCACGTCACAAACATCGGAACACACCTCTATTTTCAAGGCATTAGGGTGCCGATATTTTTGAACACCTATAGTGTACCGATGTATGTGATGGCGACTGTACATCGGCCTTTAATTTGGCAAAAAACAAAAGGAAGGTGGTGAAGTGTGGTGTTTTGTACAAAAAGTGTGTGTCAAGTGGTTGTACATGGCGACGGATACACTTGTGTATCTGGATGTGTTCTCGTAGTTGCGGGCCAGTAATAAATTCAGTAAAGTTTGTGATTTCAAGGCAGTCTATTTTGGGAGCTTGTGATGATCGGTTTGGTTATGACTTCGCCGACGTCACGAACCTTAGTGCAACGTTGGATCTCAATATTCCTCACTCGGTCTTGTAGCTTAATGCCGAGCATGGCGCGCTCCATGGCTCTATGTGCTACCTGTACTTTATGCACAGCCTCCTCTGTGAGCGTCCATGTCTCAGCACCACACACAACTCAAATGCATAATCAGCAACTCAAATGGAGTTAAGCAGGACATATTGCCAGGCAGCGTGATGGTAGGTGGACCAAAACGTTAACGGATTGGTGGCCAATTACAGGAAAAAGAAGCGTTGGTCGTCCACCAGCTCGATGGGTTGATGACATAAAAAAGACCGCGGGTGATTTCTGGATGAGACTAGCACGGGACCGGGATAAGTGGCGTACGCGAAGAGAGGCTTATGCTCAGCAGTGGGCGATTACAGGCTGAAAATTATGATGATGATGATGATCGGTTGTAGTGATTGGGCGATTGCGACACATGCGTATTTTGATAAAAGACCAGTTTTTATTCGATAATTTGTTAGTAGGTAGTTGTCTATAGTTATATCACTCGCTGGATGAGAAAGGTAAACATTCATTAATGAATTAGGTACAAGGTTCAAATGATGCTGAAGTTACATAGTATAAGGATAAAGAGTTTGAATATGTTATCTTAATGGCTACTGATTGACTCAAGCTAAATGTGACTAGGTATACATTAAATATTTGTACAAAAACAAGCCAAACCAAACTAATCTTAAAAGCAATGAAAGAGTTGTGACAATAAAATTGTTCCTCTGTGAATAGATCAGGAGGCGGTAGAGACTTATAAATTGCATAATAATTGTTAATGTCTCAAAAGGATAGTAGTCATAAATCAATAGTAAGTATATTTTTTAAATACTTAAGTGAAAACGATGGGACTTGATTGATGGGAAAGTAATTTGTCCTTGGAGCGTGTTTAAAAGTAACTGTGTTTTTAAGTACCTACCTTAAAATTCCATAAGAAAATTTGTTTTTTTACAAGCTTTATAATAAAATAACTTGCACTGTTCGTATGTATGTAAATATGTAAGTATGCAAGTTATCCGTCAAAATTTGCAATCCATTTTTCAGTCACTTCCCGTTATCCGTTTGAGCTGAAATTTTGCATGCATATTTATATCGCATGACAATGCAATATTATTATAACATGGAGCTGATCTGATGCTGGAGCTGGAAGGTGGCCATAGGAACTCTGAAATTAAACGACATAACCCAATCGAGTTTGAGCTCGTTAGAATCGACTCAATGCCAATGATATAGTAGTTGATGAATGTATGCAGAAGAGTAAAGTCGGCAATAAAAGCTTGTACCAAAAATTAATTTTTTTACAGAAACTTTTTTATAATGAGCATTGAGGATGATGGTTTGACGGATGATGATGGCATGGATGATGGATGACGGATGATGGGTGACGGATGACGGATGATGGATGATGGATGACGGATGATGGAATGAGTACACATATAAATTTATTTTTAAGAGCTGTGTACTTTCCTTGCTACAGTGAGGTGAAAAGTTTTGTGTTACACCCGGGTGCAAATGTATTTTACTTCTTGTGTGTTGAAACACTCGCTACACTCAGGATTTTTTTTTAGAACCACTCGCGTCGCTCGAGGTTCAACTATAGAATCCTTTCGCTGTGTTCGTGTTTTAATTCCACACTCGCGGGTAAATATAACTTTGCACCCATGTATAACAAATAACTATTTCATCACACTTGCTCGTAAAGGGTGTATTATAGGCAGGATATAGAGCAGCTATAGCCGATTTACCTCCCGCGGGAATTATGGGTTTTATAACTCCCTAGGGAGTTATGAGCTCGTGTGTAATCTGATTGGTTAAAGCAAATCTAGGTGATCGCACGCTACAAGAATTCTGCTCTGTGATTGATTGAATAAAAATCAAGCAGACCATGCGCTGCAAAAATATTGCTCTGTGATTGGTCGAAATATTGAAGCTGCGCGCTCCACTCGCACTGATCTGGGAGTGAAGTTGTTAATTTCGTCAATTTGTGATTGGTGCGCTTGTATGAATTTTCTTTTTTGGCAACTAGTTGCGTAACAAGATGATTAATTCCTTTTTGACAACTGGTTGCGAAACTTGGTTGCCAAGACGGCCGGAGGGGAAAAAATTAATATGATAAAGAAAAGCAATATTTTATTGTGGTGTGTAAGAGCTTTATTCTCCGACAATGTTCGTCGACTGAACAGAGATGGCTTGGTTAGAACCTTTTTTATTTCATCATATCTAAACGAAAACTAGCAAAACAGACAAAACGTGATATCTAATTCTTACTTCGATCGTGCTGTAATGAGCACAAAAATCATCAGAAACGCAGAGTGGATAGACCCTCCACAAGATAGACTGATTTTTTTATTTTTTTTTATTTTATTATTTAAACAACTTAAATCTATTTTTACAGGCGGTACCTAATGCGATAGAGAAGCTACATTTTACACAAACTAAATTATTATAAAATAACATTAATTTTAGGTACATACTTAACCTAGACGTAACAAAAAATAAACATAGCGGCCTTAGCGAGATCATTCAGGGAGCACGTAAATATGTCCACCTCGAGCGTTACTTTATTAATGGCGCGAAAATGATGATATATGCGGGTGGCGCAGTATCAGTTACTTTGGCACTCTTTGGGGCCTCCTTATGTCCAGCAGTGAACGTGTTGATGACGATTGATGATGATGATGATGAAAGAATGTGTGCATTTAAAGTTACACTGGAAGTATAGGAAGAGCTCAACGTAATAATTATCTTCTACAAACACCAAGGATTTCTATGAAGTGACTCTAGTGGTCACTTCTGGTAACGATTGAAGTTATCAGGCGCTTTGCATTGAATATATAAGTACTTAATCCGATGTGGAATTACATGTTACCTTATAACAGTTTTGTTTACACAATCTATAATCGATCTTGAAAGTTATGATATTGATACCAATTTATATCGATTATTTTATTAATTCATTTATTTTCCGATAAGACAATCCATAGTTATTAATTAATTGTTAGTAACATTTAATGACTTACAATGTAATAAAATTAATTAAATACATTTATTTTACATTGAAAATGGGTACCCTGTCCCCCATATGATTATACTAGGCCTACATAAATTTTACCTGACGTCTCAGTACATTCAGTTCGTAAAACGTGACGATAAAACCTATTATGCTAGCCAGGCAGAGATCATAGTGTCATGCTTGAATAATCATGTTTCGCTTACTTTTATCTTTTTTACTTAAGCATCTACATATTCGTACTTCGTTAAAATTTTCAATTTTGAGATAATTGTTTTTTTGTGGACAATCATACACAAATCTACCTAGTCCCAAACTAAGCAAAGCTTGTTCTATATTTACTAGACGACGATATACATACATATATTGATAAATAAATACTTAAATACGTAGAAAACATCCACGACTCAGGAACAAATATTCGTGCTCATAACACAAATAAATGCCCTTACCGGGATTCGAACCCGGGACGTCCGGATTCGTAGGCAGGGTCACTACCAATTAGGCTACAGGGGTCGTCAAATCAGTATCACAAGGCACTAAAAACGTTATTTGTGTCGCTTAAATTCAAAATCGGATAAATCCATTCGACCCTATCAGCAAATATCTATCTTATCACCTTTTCTTAATAGCAAAATCGCATGATTTGACAGATGGATTTACCCGGGTTTGAAATTAAGCGACTCATTTGAAAGATCACAGTGATTTAGTCATAATTAATCTGACATGAATATACATATGCTCATAACTTAAAGACGTCGTTGGATGCGATCATTCCGCTATGATTTTTTTATGAAATCATCCTTTGTATTTTGCGTGCGAGTAATAGGTATATGGATGGACATGCATGACACTGGTGTGTCAAAATGTGTAATTGCTGGAAAAAATTGCAACTAAGTACATGTCTTCAAATTAAAGGAAAAATTATGTAAGGTGTAACTGCATTATATAAAAATTGCATTTAAGTACATAATCGTCGGGTGACAAGCAAAAGTCACTATCAAAACTGTCACTGCTCTTCTAAACCTCGTATCTCGTTACGTAGTCGATATCGAGATACGACCTTTGATTTAAGTAGGTATTTGTTACTTAGTGAGTTTTGCTTGTCACCGACGATGTAACAATGACCGGTCGTCCGCCACCCGCATCCAGCGGACTCTCGCGACCTTTACCAGTTCCTCAGTCCACCTTGTGGGGGGTCTAACGATGATGGCGCAGGACCGGTTATTGTGGCACTCTTTAGGGGAGGTGTGGGCGACAGAATGTAGTTTGTGAAATGTAGGACCTACGGGTCACGAAGAGAAAGGGTGTTGTATAGTATGTGAACGATAAAGCCTACGGGCCACGAAGAGAGAGGATGTGTAACTATAATTCCTTCACATAAGGACGGCAATTGTGCCCAGATTAAGCTCCTAAAGCAAACGGCTCATATAAGAAGCGCGTGATTTATTTAGGACCTAAGTACAATAGGTACAGACGAAGAAAATAGCTTAAAGTAAAGATAAAGGTACCAGGTACCTCCAGTAATTATTTCATAAAGATCGATAGGGGGAGAGCCCCTGATAAATGAGGGAGAGATAGCCAAATTATTTGTAAAGAAACCAACTTGAGACTATATCCAGATCTAGTCCGTCAACAAGGGACATCGGTAACTAGAGTTACATAAAATGTGAAATAAAAATGTACACTACGTATGCATAGAGTTTTATTGCATATTATGGTGCAAGAATGGTCAAGGTTCAGGTTGATTTCTCTGATTGGCTAAAAAGACGGGAGCAAAGTCAAACTTATGCTACCACGTTAATGTAAATGTGAAAATTGACGGTCTCACCCGGCCATAGCTTCGTAACCAGATGAGGTACGAAAGCAATTGAGGTATCGTTAGGAAGGTACGGTAAATGCCCTTACGCATGTATAATCACTTTTGATAATTAATGTTAATTAAAGCCACTAGGGCCTGGCAAAGCCATTTCATGTTACCAAAGTTGATAATTTTACGTAAATATCGACTTTCCCAATTTAAACGGGAAAAGCAGGAAAACTAGTAGATATTGTAATGTATAGCTCAGAAATAGTTCTTTTGAAGGAAAATATGTAAAAACCCTTAAGGTTTCCCTGAAAACCAGGAAAACGTAAAAACTAGCTTTTCCATAGTAAAAGTGGGCGAGGTCTTCAAAATTATATCCCCACCACTTTTAATGCCTTAGGGGTATAAAAGAGGCTATAATCGCCGGATAAAATTGTGTTCGCTCAGCCCCACCAGTGGGAGCTCCTAGGAAGAAGAAGAAAGGAAGAAGTAGGGAAATTGTGATAGGAAGTAGGAAATTGTGATAGGGAAAGTTTAATCAGTAGTTTGTGTCTCATTATTTTATTATACCGTTTCATTTATTTTTCGCCAAGTATTATTTTATCGTCACCCCCACCCCATCCTTCAACAGTGCAGCTCAGTCTGCGGGATTAGTGCTCCCCTAGAGCACCTGCGCTATCAAAGCGCGTTACGGCCGTTTAAAAACACGCTGAGCGGTTCAACTGCCGCGGTTCACCCGCCGCGGTTGAAACGCGCGGTTCGCCCGCCGCGGTTTTTAAACGCCCCTTGTTAGGTGACTGTGAGGTCGCGAAGGTCAAACCCAGGCCTGTCGCACATCGACCACGTCGGCGCCACGCGTCGTCCACAGTCGTTTTGGTCCTTCGAGCCGGATCTGTAGATCCAGAAAAAGTGAAAGTTATAAAAAGTGATAGTACGTGTGGGTACTCAAAGAAAGTCGTTTGGGGGTTATAAAAGCAACAACGATAGTAAAAACAGTGAATCTTGAAATTTGTCGCCGTGACGCGACCAAAAGTGGTGAAAAAATTAGAAATTGTGAATGCATGTATGTCACTACGGTGTGACAGCATAAACTGTATACAATACGTGCGGTGTATTGAGTAGAAGCCCTTTCATGCCTGTAGTGTAGGTTGCCCAGAGCGCAACCGCAGGCATTCGAATAGAAGAGTTCTAGTAGAAGTACTTATTCGGTCACTACGGTGTGACAACAGTGTTATTAAGTGCGCGTGCACTGAAAAGCCACAATGAAAGTGGTCTAAATAGGCAGAATTAAGCCGAAATTATGAACCGAACGATTCCAATGAGGCCAGTCAGGAGCGAGCTGACACCATATCACAACTACATCCCTAGAACATGGCTCGCCGAGCCAGCGGCGTACGGCGCACACATTGCGCACGCCACACGGGTTGCCAGGAAAAAGCAACCGGAAAAAGATGCCCGAGACGCGGTCTGGGAGCAATGGCTGAGGAGAAGAATGCCAGCCCCTATGAGTATCGACGATACTAGAAGAGCCGACTCCCAAAGAGGGGCGGCCCCCGCAGTTTTATCAAACATGGACGTGACAAAGTCCCCATATGAGAAAGCGGATATTTCGTGGCGCATAAAAGCAGAGAACCGGCTGCAGCGGCAGTACGAATATGAGAGCATACCCCTGGGAACTTACCAGAGAGGGATCCTCAAATACCCCCTGACGGGGGGAGCGCAGGTCGGCAAGATGAGAAAGAGAGTCACGTTCGCGGAACCACTGACAACATGCCGGCCGGAATCACAACAGTCAACCGAAAGTCGGTTATCGGCGACACGCCAGCAGGAGCTCGAACGAGAAGAGAGCGAGCAACTAGCCAAGTTACGGCAAAAAGAAATGCTGCAACAAGCAGCACACCAGGAAGAAATAAGGAAAATAGACGCCGGCCTTAAACAAGAGTTACGAAAAATGGAACAAGAATCCATAAATAGGCAAGCCCTATTAAAAAGGGCACAGCAAGAGGAACACGAGTGCTGGCTAAGAAATGCCAACGAGAGGCTTATGGCCACTGCGGAGCGTCACCGACGCAACACCGCATCAAAGTCGGAGCCCGCCCAGCAGACAGAGCCGCGGCGGCACGACGAGTTGCCGGAAGTCGTTGACTTCGGCACATCTAGGGAGCCCCAGCAAGGGGGGCCCCCCACGGCTGACAATCTGTCATACGGGCACCTACAGACGGCTGGTTGCGGTGCCCCACCGTCCGGACCACCACCGGAAACCTACATCGCGCTCGCCATGGCTGAGAAACATCGCCAACGCAACGCGACACCCACGCCAGAGCCCGCCCGGCTGACAGAGCCGCGGCAGGGCGACGCCTTGCCGAAAGTCGCTCACTTCGGCATAGCTACAAGGCCTCAACAAGAGGGAGCCTACTTGGATGACAGCCAGTCGTCCGGGCACCCACAGACCGCCGGTCACGGTGCCCCACCATTGGAAATTATAAATACGAGCTCAGAGGCAGCGCTCGCCGTACCGATCAACACAGAGGACAATACAGTGTCCATAACCACAGCGCCAGGGGGCGCTATGGCTCACCTCACCGCTGAACCGACCCACGGTCGCCCGGGGTTGGTTGCAGCTCACGCCGACATCACTCAACCGACCCGCGGTCGCCCGGGGTCGGTCACGGCCACTCTTAACATATCGGCCCCTGGAATAGCGGGGTCGATCTCCACCGCGACGCACGAGAGTGCCGCGGTCGCCAGTTGCGGAAGGGCGAGCCAGCTCGCCATCACACGCACTGCACACAGCGGAACATCGTCGGCGGCACAGCGCAAACGGCGCCCCGCCGACCCGCCAACCTTCGCGACGCGAGAGGCAGCGACTAGTAGTGTCGCTTACATGAAGAAGAGCCGCCGGGACGCGCAGTTGACACTGCGTACCGGCAATAGTGGACAATCCCCGGCTCCACCGGAGCCACCGGATGACGCAGCGCCTACAAGGCCTGCTCAAAACAAAAAGAAGAAGGTAAAGATTAAGATCGGCGATTGCAGGGTCATCGCCGACCCCGCCGACCCACCACGCGATTGGGGGTACCGGCTAAGTGAAAGTGTGTTACCAGTGGTGGCCGCTCAAGGGCCACATAAGGTAATGAAAGTGAAAGTGTCTATTCCGGTACGAGGGGCAGGCAGCAACAAGGAAAATGCGCCCCCCCAACCCGTACGGAATCCATCACCAAACCGCAGCGGCGGCTGGTGGTAGTGAAGAAAAGTAAGTAGTAAAGACAGTGAATGAACATGAAAGTGAAAGTAATTAAAAGTGTAATTGATGACAAATCGTACCGTAAGACTTTAATGTAGACTGTCGCTTACCCTTGCAACCCAGTATGTATCTGCGATACATACCGGCGGGGGCATTGTGGGCGACAGAATGTAGTTTGTGAAATGTAGGACCTACGGGTCACGAAGAGAAAGGGTGTTGTATAGTATGTGAACGATAAAGCCTACGGGCCACGAAGAGAGAGGATGTGTAACTATAATTCCTTCACATAAGGACGGCAATTGTGCCCAGATTAAGCTCCTAAAGCAAACGGCTCATATAAGAAGCGCGTGATTTATTTAGGACCTAAGTACAATAGGTACAGACGAAGAAAATAGCTTAAAGTAAAGATAAAGGTACCAGGTACCTCCAGTAATTATTTCATAAAGATCGATAGGGGGAGAGCTCCTGATAAATGAGGGAGAGATAGCCAAATTATTTGTAAAGAAACCAACTTGAGACTATATCCAGATCTAGTCCGTCAACAAGGGACATCGGTAACTAGAGTTACATAAAATGTGAAATAAAAATGTACACTACGTATGCATAGAGTTTTATTGCATATTATGGTGCAAGAATGGTCAAGGTTCAGGTTGATTTCTCTGATTGGCTAAAAAGACGGGAGCAAAGTCAAACTTATGCTTCCACGTTAATGTAAATGTGAAAATTGACGGTCTCACCCGGCCATAGCTTCGTAACCAGATGAGGTACGAAAGCAATTGAGGTATCGTTAGGAAGGTACGGTAAATGCCCTTACGCATGTATAATCACTTTTGATAATTAATGTTAATTAAAGCCACTAGGGCCTGGCAAAGCCATTTCATGTTACCAAAGTTGATAATTTTACGTAAATATCGACTTTCCCAATTTAAACGGGAAAAGCAGGAAAACTAGTAGATATTGTAATGTATAGCTCAGAAATAGTTCTTTTGAAGGAAAATATGTAAAAACCCTTAAGGTTTCCCTGAAAACCAGGAAAACGTAAAAACTAGCTTTTCCATAGTAAAAGTGGGCGAGGTCTTCAAAATTATATCCCCACCACTTTTAATGCCTTAGGGGTATAAAAGAGGCTATAATCGCCGGATAAAATTGTGTTCGCTCAGCCCCACCAGTGGGAGCTCCTAGGAAGAAGAAGAAAGGAAGAAGTAGGGAAATTGTGATAGGAAGTAGGAAATTGTGATAGGGAAAGTTTAATCAGTAGTTTGTGTCTCATTATTTTATTATACCGTTTCATTTATTTTTCGCCAAGTATTATTTTATCGTCACCCCCACCCCATCCTTCAACAGTGCAGCTCAGTCTGCGGGATTAGTGCTCCCCTAGAGCACCTGCGCTATCAAAGCGCGTTACGGCCGTTTAAAAACACGCTGAGCGGTTCAACTGCCGCGGTTCACCCGCCGCGGTTGAAACGCGCGGTTCGCCCGCCGCGGTTTTTAAACGCCCCTTGTTAGGTGACTGTGAGGTCGCGAAGGTCAAACCCAGGCCTGTCGCACATCGACCACGTCGGCGCCACGCGTCGTCCACAGGAGGCATATGTCCAGAAGTGGACGTCTTTCGGCTAGTATGATGATGATTAAGATGAAATGGAACAAAACCTGTATTTTTATTTGTCACAAAAATAATATAATGTAACCTTCATTTTTGTGACAAATAAAAATACAGGTTTTGTTCCATTTCATCTTCATCATCATCATACTAGCCGAAAGACCTGGTAAAGGTCGCGAGAGTCCGCTGGATGCGGGTGGCGTACATCGTCGGGTGACAAGCAAAACTCACTAAGTAACAAATACCTACTTAAATCAAAGGTCGTATCTCGATATCGACTACGTACCGAGATACGAGGTTTGGAAGAGCAGTGACAGTTTTGATAGTGCTAGTTGCTTGTCACCCGACGACATGTACTTAAATGCATATTATCTTGTAATTTATACACGAATATTTATACATATATTATATCAATAAATAAAAAGCCTAGTTGTTCAGGCATGCGGCTGTCAAGCGGCAGTCGTGGGTTTGATTCCCAGCTCGTACTTATGATTTTTGCGGAACTTATGTACTTATGTACTACTTACAAAGAGATGTATCCATACATACACGCACAAACACTTATACATATATAGACTTTATTGCCATAGTAATAAGGTATACATACATCATTTTGTAACATTAAAAAACATACATCTCTTTGTAGTTGACTGTACCTACGAGCGGATTATTTACCGTTAGCTTTTCGGTGAAGGAAAACATCGTGAGGAAACCGGTCTTATCCCTCTGGATTGGAAGGTCAAATATTAAATAAGTATACCTATAAAACGTTTAGTTTAGATGGCAGTCGCTTTCGTAAAACTAGTGTCTATGCCAAATCTAGGGATGAGGTGTCAAAGCGGACTCCAGGCTCCTTTAGGGCACAACCGGGAATAACGCTAGGTGGAAGATGAAGATTGATATTTTGTCAAATCTGCTTATATTTAAGCAATATCCCACTTTTGTCAATGTGGGCCACTGTGCGATGGGACTGATACTTTCTATTATGGCGTCTACGATCAGCAAAATCCAGGGAGTGAAGTTTCTATACAACATTGCCGCAAATGATACAAACGATAGCCAAAGAACAATGACTAGATCCTCACCTACTATTTCCGTGGATTTATAATCACATATAATACTCTAGCCGGTTCAAGTGGCAGAGAATGATAACGTGTAGATTACGATTAATTGCTCTCAGCCATATTATAAATAAGTCACAACAGACCTTACACCAGTAGTCAGTGGTCGGCTCTATCACACTTAAGATTGGCTTTGTACCGACCATCATGAAAGTAGTGTTTCTGCTGCCTTTTTTGGCAGCGGTTTGTTTAAGTGACACCATTGAGGACGGAGAAGTTGATTGGTGGCAGAGTACCATTTTCTATCAGATCTACCCTCGGTCGTATGCTGATAGCAATGGCGATGGCATTGGTGATCTCAATGGTGAGTTATTTTTGTAGTTATATTAAATGCTGGTAATTAAGTTCAGTAAACTCTTATACAGACTGATTTCATAGCGCACGACTTTCAGTTAGAAACGGTCGTCTTGAATCTTGCCAGGTATCAGTTTTTCGGAACTTATAACCCTCACAATCTAATTTTTTCACTTGGCTTGTGTAGGTTATAAGTTCTGCCCTACAGCCCATTCCTTGTCATCTACAACAAGAAGTTTTAAGTCCAGTCATAAGACAATTAATTCTTTTTTTATATTTACTTGATTATTATTTTTTGTAATTATCCGTCCGTACAAAGTCGAGAAAAACAAAGAGGATGCCGTACCATCCTTTTCTCGAAGCCATTCAGGCCATTTTCAACATCCTGTAATTTTGTGCTGGATAAAGCTAGAATCCTGAATTATCAGTAACATATAGGGCATAATATGACTCACATAATATTATTCTAAATAACATTCAATTTGAACTTTTAATTTAAGAACTATTGCCCGTCAAAGTTCCTTAGTTTTGTCACTGACATAATATACACTGACTCACTTATGATCATCGTAATTCTAAGGTACTTTCAGCAGACCCACAAGCTCCAAATTTTAGACATAATTCGTTTTTAGCCTATCCATTCATAAAAAAACCTAAAAATATTGCAGTTTTCGTCAAGATTCTGAGATATACAAACTGCATAAGTAAATTTGTAATCCTATACAAATACATGCGATTGCAAAGTTACTTTTGGAGTTGCTTCCCGCAAAACTATACAAACGTTATTTGCGGTTGAAATAACATTTCCATACAAAGTTGATAACACAACCTACAAAAAGAAATGTGATCCCATAAAAACATTCCATGTAAAAAATAGGCCAAGTCTCGGAACTCTTCCACTGTAAAAAGAGGTGAGATGTTTCGTAGAGCCAAGTAATGCATTCTTATTAATCTTTATTTGCTTGCTAAATTAAATGTTGTGGCAATCACACTTACATAGTTTAAGGTATGCAAAAAATTGTAAATGCAGTAAAGTTGTGTGATTCCCAAGTTGCAGAATTTTATGTAGCAAGCAAATAAAGGTTAATAAGAATGCCTGACTTGGCCACTTTTACTGTGACAGAGTTCCGAGACTTGGCCTATTTTTTACATACACAAAACGACACGAGCTTTAATCAACATTACAATGCGAATATTTCATAGTCATCTCAAATTATCTTAACTTTTAGGAATCAGATCAAAGTTAGAATACATCAAGGAACTCGGCGTCGTTGGGATCTGGCTATCGCCGATATTCCAGTCTCCTATGAATGACTTTGGATACGATATTGCGGACTTCTACGCGATCCATGACGAATATGGCACCATGGAAGACTTTGAAGCACTCACAGCCAGGGCTACAGAACTCGGTATGTGTTTAAAATAGGGAGCTATAATACCCATGCCATTAAGCATCTTATGCACGTTCAGATAATTTTTTGAGCAAAAGAGATTAAATACAAATAAAAAAGAAGGCAAAATATTTTTTTCGGTAACCGTCGCTATGAACAAAGATGACAGTTAGTTAACGAGTGCGATGGTCAAATAACACCACAGATGTATGAATATAAGGAGATCGGACATGGCGGCCGATTTGTATAGAGTGAGCTTGTCGCAAGTACATTAACCCACACAACGCCCAAGTAATTGACAAGACAAAACACGCATCACACATCTAAAACACACACACTTGTATACCTACACGATTATTTGACAATAAACGCGCATCATATCAGGCATTTTGGGAAAAAACGTAATATTCTCTGCGATCAGCACGCGTGCACAGTATGGCAGTGTATGCCCATTGAGCATACACCTGCGATACGGCCGCCGGCGGCTTGTCCTCTCTCTAGTATTCTATGCTCTGAGAATAACACAAAGAGAGTATCACAGTAGTGTTGCTTGGCACAAAGAGAAAGATATTCTCATAATAGTTTTTACTTAAACATTCTACATTTAAATCATATCCACACTGTCTTAGTCTCAACATATTCAGGATTGACCGTTTCATAAGTCAAGTTAGGCTTGTTAGACAATTAAAATGTTCATTTGAAAAGCAATATTTCTTTCTAGGAATCAAGGTGGTTTTAGATCTTGTGCCCAACCATTCGTCTAATGAAAGTGAATGGTTCAAAAAAGCACTAGAGCGCGATGAGAAGTACTACAACTACTTCGTCTGGGAGGATGGTGTCATTGACGCAGACGGAAACCGACAACCTCCTAACAATTGGGTAAAACTGCTAATTATTCACCAATAATTGAGTAAAATTGATTTTCAGCAACTATATTCATACGCCAGTACTGTTGGCATTCCGTTCACCGATATCATATTATAGAAACCCACCACATGCATAGCCATGAAACACTTTCTCCTTACTAACACTGTTTGTAGAATAGCCTATACTCAAAGGCATTTGATGATGATACCAAAACGACCAGTTATCACTATTTATTAGATTGTTAACTTATAGTTTGTTTTGTATTTAGCTAAGCCATTTCCACGGCAGTGCCTGGGAATATAGATCAGAAGTGGGAAAATACTACTTACATCAGTTTGTTATCGGCCAGCCGGATTTGAACTACCGAAATCCTGAATTGGTGGCTGAGATGAACGTAAGTAAAATATTATACCTATTGTTGTTAGTATTATGTTGGATGATTTATAACTTACGAAATGCACTTTGTTCCACTGGACTGCAATCATCCATAAAATTTACCGTTCATCATGCTTACCTGAAACAAAAAAAGATTAAATTCAATGAATCAGTCCAAATTAAACACCCACTGGTTGGTTGAGAAAAGAAGAAAAACCAATGGTAGACGCAAAAAAGCTAAAATTAGTGGGGAAATTGCGATCCTCTTGTGTGGCAAGAATGGTGACAATACAAGTTAAATTATTATGAGGCATTAAAAAAGCGGGGTACCAACTGAAAGCGCACATTAAAAAATGATTGAAAAGTACAGTTTTAAAAAAAATCTAAAAACTAACACAGCAGGTTTTGTTTCTTTTCAGAACGTTGTCCGTCATTGGCTCGGTAAAGGAGTATCTGGCTTCAGAGTAGATGCAGCCAATACATTATTTGAAGTCGACAAAAACTTATTTGGCGGCAAGTACCCCGATGAACCTTTATCAGGAGCCGTGGGCGTGGCTTTAGACGATCATGATTCACTTAACCATATATACACTAAAAACCAAAACGAAACGTACTACATTATCTTCGGCTGGAGGGATATTCTTGATGAGTTCAAGGCTCAAGATGGAATGTCAAGGACCATGATGACTGAAGTGTACGCTGATATCCAGGAAGTAGTTAAATATTTTGGTATAAACGGAAGGAAAGGTGCGCAGATGCCATTTAATTTTGATTTGATTACTGATGTGAATGCTGCTTCTTCTGCTAATGATATTAAAAGAGCCATTGACAAGTTTTTGACATACAAGCCTCTTGACGAAGACGCAAATTGGGTGGTAAGTAATAAATTTATGTTTGCACTACATAAAAAAAGTAAAAGAGGTAAAAGTCGCGGGTGCCACAGGACCGGTCATTGTGCACTCTTTGGGGGAGGCATGTCCAGCAGTGGACGTCTTTCGGCTGATATAATGATGATGATGGTGAAATTTTACATATTTTAAAGATTTTTTACTACCAATTGCAACCGTTCTCTTGTTGCATTTAATTTTCATAGTTAATTCGTCAATAACTATAAAGACTATACATATGTCCTTAGGTTAAAGAATTTTCACTTTTGTTGCATTTAAGGTTGGAAATCACGACAACCACCGAATGGCAACGAGGTACGGATCTTCCTTGGTAGACGGAATTAACATGATCGTCTTACTGCTTCCTGGAGTCGGAGTTTCTTATATGGTACGTATTACAAAATGAATATACAACTTTGTATCATGATTACTATTTTGAATTAAAATATTCTAAATCAACTATATTTTGCCACTGTTTTTCACGATGATTTACTTCACAGTTGAGTGAAATTACTTACTGTGTACTAGGTATTAGGTTATTTTTTGTGTGCCGAATTTAGAATTATATCTGATTCTATTTTGTAATCAAAAACTACGTAATTTTTGATAATCTTATAGGGCGAAGAAATCGGTCTTTTGGATGGGGAGGTCACATGGGAAGAGACGGTTGATCCCGCCGGGTGCAACACGGATGCAGAAAACTACATGAGATACTCTAGGGATCCGGAGAGGACACCTATGCAATGGAACGCACAGACAAATGCTGGTAAGGTCTTTTCACCATTTTCATTATAATAATTAGTAAAGTCCGAAAGCGATATTTGAGCAACAATAAATGCTTTAAGATTCAGATTCAGATCTTTATTTCACCTTATTTAAAAAAAAATCAGCTCGTGTAAATACGGTAGTTGGCAACAGTAAAAATAAACTATTCTTACAATATAATGATAAACAAAGCCATGAAATTACTTCCTCTGGAAACATCACACTGCAACACATTATTGCTATTTTTAGGGTTCCGTAGCCAAATGGCAAAAAATGGAACCCTTATAGATTCGTCATGTCTGTCTGTCTGTCCGTCCGTATGTCACAGCCACTTTTTTCCGAAACTATAAGAGCTATACTGTTGAAACTTGGTAAGTAGATGTATTCTGTGAACCGCATTACGATTTTCAAACAAATATCGAAAAAAAACATTAAGTTTTGGGGGTCCCCATACTCAGAACTGAAACTCAAAAAAAATTTTTCATCGAACCCATACGTGTGGGGTATCTATGGATTCTTTAAAAATGATGTTGAAGTTTTCATATAATTTTTTTCTTAACTAAATAGTTTTCGCGAGAGACACTTCCAAAGTGGTAAAATGTGTGTCCCACCCCCTTTAACTTCTAAAATAAGAAAATGATAAAACTAAAAAAAATATATGATGTACATTACCATACAAACTTCCACCGAAAATTGGTTTGAACGAGATCTAGTTAGTAGTTTTTTTTAATACGACAAATCGTAAACCGCAATTTATTTTACGGAACCCTTCATGTGCGAGTCCGACTCGCACTAAGCCGCTTCTTATTTAAAGATTCTTTAAATACATACAGATCAAAACAATTCAAGTTCCTATTTTGATGCAAACTTCCCTATTATACCTACGAAGGCCTGTTTCAGTAATTAAGTATATCTATTATTCGTTGAAAAGGTTTCTCCAACGCCAGCAGTACTTGGTTGCCAGTAGCCTCCAACTACATGACGTTGAACGTGGAAGCCCAACAAGCAGCTGCACGGTCTCATTTGAAGAACTACCAAGCTATTGCTAAACTCAGGCTGGACAGAGTGTTTAGACTTGGACGCTATGAATCTTTGGCTTTGAACGAAGACGTCTTCGCTTTTAAACGGTAACCATCTCATTTATCCATTAATCCAGTTTATTTAACGAGCGAGCGAAGCGAACCAAGTCCTCTGTTTCAGCATGGGCCACATTATTTTCGCATACCCTAGCTATTCCCCTCCACCGGTCGCATTTCTCGAGATTTTTCAATTCTCTTGCAATTTTGTGATCAGGTTTGATAATTATATAGAATTTTATATAAAAAACACAGACTCCTGATTTCTACAGCTGACAGAGCCACTAACTTATAAGTACTCTTGACATTATCTGATTCAGTTTTACCATCACAATGTTCTTGGCTAGCTTTATAATTGGATAAAATGTATAACTATGCACGAACCTAGACACTGTACAAGATATATTTCGAAATGGCCTAAGTTATTCTCGATCCAATGATCCAATAGAAAATTCTAGAGCAAGGCGATAAAGGTCAATATCGATTGGTGGGAATGGCATGGTGACCAATAAATGATGTTTACAGGTGGTACAACGGAGAAGTTTACCTTGTGGTAGTGAACATGCGCGACACGGCGCACGACGTGAACCTGACATACTTTGAAAACGTAGAGGGTGACGTCACAGTTGTGATAAGTAGCGTGGACTCGACTAAAACCGAAGGGTTAGTGCTTATTCTTATAGATGTATAAGTAAGAAAGGTATTATATTATTTATTATTATTATCTCATTTATTTAAATTTCATCTTAAGCTAGGTTTTTACAATAATTATATAAAAAGTAAAATATAAAACAATACATACAAAACATAAAATCATTATAAAAACCTAACCTAGGGTGCCGCCGGCAGCGAGGCGGGGCCTATGCTACCGGTGGTCAGGGCGACAGAGACAGGAACCTCCTGACTATCCGCGCAGTATCCAGGAGTACCGCCTTCTGTTTCTGACCCCTGATCCAGTTATCTAGCGAGAGTCTCTTATGGTGACGGTCGAGACTCTTCGCTATTAAACCATTCGCCGAAACGACTATCGGGACGATGATCGTCGAATCAACATCCCACATGGCGGTTACCTCGTTATTATTATTTTTTTATTATATTATTTCATACATACGAATTCCGAAATTTGGTTTCTGATCTAGATTGGTAGCCTTGAATTTATAGGATTTTTTTTACCGAATAATCAATTTTTTTTGAACGGTTTCTAGAATTTAAACAACTTTGTGGTCTTATGTGTCACAATCATATAAATGATATTGATAAGTATACCAATAAGATGACCCATTTAGATTTTCGTTGCGTTTAGTGTACTTCTTTTGTTAATTTTTGAAGATTTTTATTCATTCTGTTCTGACATTCCCGCTAACACTTAAAGAATTATATAATAAACAAGATTATGGTTTATAAAAAGTTCATGATTAAACATACTTATGACTTATAATGGAATGAATGAAAGAATGTTATGTTATAAAAAATAATGGCCTTCAAAATGTATTCTGTAAAAATCTTGTTTGAATAAAAATACTTTGACACTGACTTGTGATGTTTTCAGGCAAGTATTCTCCGCGGAAGCGGTGCCAATAGCCGGATACGAGTCGGTGGTATGGAAAATCAACGGTGCCATGGGGCTGCAGAGTCTCAGCGTGGTTTCATTGTGTTTCGTATACCTATTAGTCTACCTGTTTACAAATGCTAACTATTAGTTTAAATATTCTATTACTTATTCTGTGGTTAGGGTAAAATAATAATTTTGATCAATTTTAAGCGAAAAAGGAGGCCTGCCAATGTAATGTGTATGATTAACGAAATATTTACTACACGGATCAGTCAGCGAGATGCAAACGCTAGAACGAAACGCCATACTATCGAGATGCAAACTTAACTCAACCGTGTTGTGGAAAATATTTAATTACAAGCTTACATGATATTACGAAAAGGTGCTGTAAAATTATTAAGTACTTAGGTATATGAAAGAATAAAACAAGTTTATTTATATCATTGTTGTTGTTTAAATTTAATGTTATCAGAAAATTCTTGAATTCGATTTAAAATTTAGTTTGTTTGGTGTACATGACAGTTTGAATTATTATTTTACTGTTACAATATTACAAACAAAACACCGGCCAAGTGCGAGTCGGACTCGCGCACGAAGGGTTCCGTACCATTATTTGTAAAAAAACTATTTTATTCTGTGTTTTTAGTATTTGTTGTTATAGCGGCAACAGAAATAAGAGTACATCATCTGTGAAAATTTCAGCTGGAACTATCACGGTATCAGTGAGATACAGCCTGGTGACAGACAGACGGACGGACGGACGGACGGACAGCGGAGTCTTAGTAATTGGGTCCCGTTTTACTCTTTGAGTACGGAACCCTAAAAATGACTTTGTACTTCCTAGATCCAAGTTTAAGTTTCAAAATTGGTAGTTAAGTAATTATAACTATCTTTGGATATCTGAGGTAAAAACATAAAATGTAATCAAATCGAAAAACTATTTTCGAAAAGCAAAATAAATATACAAGAAATAGGTCTTAAATAGGTCCAAGTAATTACACCGTAATACCACCCGTTTTTTTCAGATCAGACACAAGTAATCTGTTTAGATACTATATCTCGTATTGATTTGAGAGACTGATATAAGATCACTTCAAAGGAATGTTTATCTGTACTAAACAGATATCAGAAGCATATAAAAGTCTTCACTTGTTTATTTTTTCGCGTTACTAACCTGTGACATTAAAAACCGTGATGAAGTCGGTTTTTCTTTTGCCTTTCCTCTTGGTTCTGGCTCAAGGGAGTACAGAAAGGGACTTAGAATGGTGGGAGACGACGATCTTCTATCAAATTTATCCAAGATCTTTTATGGATAGTGACGGTGATGGTATAGGGGACCTTAATGGTGAGTGTTTAATTTTAATTAACTGAATGTTATTTTATATGCCAAGCCGCTTTATAAGCAATCGGAATACATGGTGGAAGTGTAGCCTAAAGAACATCTAAGGGTTCATCCCCGATATGATCATGCTGGCGGTTTTACGTAACACTGGAATACTCTAAGAGTTTGCGCTTCAGTGAGATGAGTTTAGGCGGTTTCGAATTGGATTTGCGCTATATGAAGAATCGAGCCATTGGGAGTTTTGTAATATCAAATAGAATAGCTACGTCGCCAGTTGTCTGGCATAAAGATATAAAATACGCAAGAAATTTACTCATTTCACGTTGGATTGAAATTATATAAAAGTCTACCATTAAACTGTCGCTTGGGGTGTTAACACTTTTATAAAGGTTAAATAATAGTACATTACTGCAGACGCTGGGAAAGATTTCGTATCACTATCCGTATGTCGTCTATACCTACTCACTCAGCAAGCCCTTTTCACGGCCAGGCATGTCTTGCTTTTCTCAAACATGCAATGAAATAAATAAATAAAACTCCAAAGGTTTAAATAAAATTTCATGGCTGAACGCCGTGATATTGGGCCACAAATTATGGAATGAAAATTAAAAAAAAAATACTTCCCGGCTTATGCCTTAAATTTTGTATGAAATTCCTTACAGTTCTGTCGAGTTGTTCCGCCCGAAACGTGATATTTTGAAGCCTGTTATAACTCACGTAATGACCACATTTCATTGCATGTTTGAGAAGAGAGAATTAATCTATCTGGACTTAGGCTAGCTAAATAACCAAACATTAGTAAAAACAAAATAGAAATGAAATTGGTAAAGCATCTGATGACGATTATTTTACATTTACTCAGGAATAACCTCAAAATTGGAGTATCTCAAGGAGCTGGGCGTCGGTGCTACTTGGCTCTCTCCTATGTTTTCGTCGCCAATGTACGATTTTGGTTATGATATATCTGACTTTTACGGTATTCACGAAGAGTACGGGACTATGGAGGATTTTGAAATACTGATCGCGAAGGCGAACGAATTAGGTAAGTATACAATATAACAAACTTCATTGCTGCAAAATAGTACACAAAAGAAAATTCAGTAAATCATGAACCATTGTAGGCAACAGGCGATGTTTAATCTCTTTGATGAAAAATTTACCTTACAATTATATATATTTATAAAAACATATTATTTTGCAGATATTAAAATCATTTTGGACTTAGTACCCAATCATGGTAGTAACGAAAGTGAATGGTTTGAAAAAGCTCTTCAAGGTGACGAGAAATACTTTGACTATTTCGTTTGGGAGGATGGAGTTGTTGATGAAAATGGAGATCTGCACCCACCGAACAACTGGGTATTGTATAAATATATTTTTAATTTCTATTTATTTTTTTGTGTATATATTTTTAGTTTTCTATAAACTATGCTCTGACTTTCTCGCAATTTGTCATTGTGCCATTTCATGGTTTATCTGCGTGTCAAAAAATAGACATTTAACGTTTGCCTTCTTTCACAGCTGAGTGTTTTCCGTAAAAGTGCCTGGGAATATAGAGAAGAAGTAGGCAAATATTACCTCCACCAATTTGTTATTGGCCAACCTGACTTCAACTACCGTAATCCTGACGTAGTTGAAGAGATGAAAAACGTCATCCGATTCTGGTTTGACAAAGGTGTTGCTGGATTTAGAGTCGACGCCATCGCACATCTTTTTGAAGTTGATAAAAAACTTTATGGTGGGAAATACCCAGACGAGCCCATATCAGGAAATAACTTGGACGATCCACTAAATTATGGTTACTTAGACCACATATACACGACTGATCAAGAAGAAACATACGACATGGTCTACCAGTGGCGTGATGTTTACAACGAATATAAGGCCATAGATGATTTCACTAGAGTAATGATGGTTGAAATCTACGCAAGCCCTCAAAAAACGATGAAGTACTTCGGCGAAGGTGACCGCGAAGGAGCGCATATGCCGTTTAATTTTGCGTTAATTTCCGATGTCAATGGTGAATCTACCGCTGCTGAAATTAAATATGCCATTGATAAATATTTGACCTATAAACCGATTGACAAGTTTGCCAACTGGGTGGTAAGTATCACCAAAATGATGGTGAAGTTTTTTTTTTTTAATTGTTTAAAGTGAACCCTACTCAAACTAATCTTCTAATTTCAGACGGGCAATCATGACAATAATAGAGTAGCCTCTAGATATAGCCCAAAGGTAGTAGATGGGATGAATATGATTGCACAATTATTGCCAGGAATAGCGGTGACATACATGGTAAGAAATGTGTTTTATTTAATTTATTCTGACCATTAGTAAAACTATTAACAAAATCGAAGTATATAAATAAATAAATAAATATTACGGGACAATCTTACACAAATCAACCTAGGCCCACGGTAAGCTCAGTAAGGCTTGTGTTGCGGGTACTAGGCGATGATATATATAATAGATACATAACATATAGATACTTATATACATATATAACATCCATAACTCAGGAACAAATATTCGTGATAAATACACAAATAAATGCCCTGACCGGGATTCGAACCCGGGACCTCCAGCTTCGTAGGCAGAGTCACTACCCACTGGGCTACGGAGGCCGTTATGAGGCATAAATTGGAATATTTGTTACAGGGCGAAGAGATCGGCATGGTTGACGGGTTTGTTAGTTGGGAAGACACGGTGGATCCAAGTGGGTGCAACACTGATGATCCCATCAATTACTGGCAAGCGTCAAGAGATCCCGCTAGAACGCCTTTCCAATGGAGTTCAGATAAAAATGCTGGTAAGTGATAATAAAAATACGACATTTAATGAAATATAACGTCTTATTCTGTGATAACGTTTCTAAAACAGATGGCTAATCGTTTTGTACATCAAAGGTACAGCCATAACATGCATATAAACAGATTCAAATGATAAGAAAATATAAATCTCTAGTAGTTTGGAAATCTCTGTATTTGACATTTGGAGAAAAAATTGATTAGATAATATAGTCTACGAATGAATCTTTATCTAAAATTTTTTTCTATAGGTTTCTCAACGGCAGATAAGACGTGGCTGCCAGTTGCTGAGGGTTATGAAGACCTGAACGTGGAAGTGCAGCGAGGTATCGAGCGATCACATCTCAACGTCTACAAGGCGCTTGCCCAACTTCGTACGGACCCCACGTTCAGATACGGCAGATACGAATCTGTTGCTCTAAATGGCGATGTATTCGCTTTCAGAAGGTATTATATATTAATTTTGTTTCGATTTTTTTCTACGTATCTTTACAGTAATGATTACTTTTTTTTTACCATGGGACTAACCGTGCCCGTGCGAATCAAATACTGCTTCATAGAAATGGTTTTCAATCAACAGATAAAACTGCATAAAATTTTTGCAATTTTTTGGCACGGAGAAGGTTGGTTCTTAGTAAAAGTTGATAAGAATCATAGATAGATACACTTAAATAAGTGTCCATGATTATTTTCAACTGTTTTGTACCATGACATAATTATATATATCCCTTTATTGTCTTTTTTCGTCGCTATAAATATCGAAATATTTCTAGTATTATAACGGAGAATTTGAAGTTAATTCTGATTTTATAAATCCATCCTGGCAATACTTTCTTACTATACTATTAACTTTTCAGATATCATGATAAATCTCTCTTGGTCTATCCTGTCACTCTTGGTACTGATATCAATATCTCCACGAGGCCATACATTGACATATTGAGCCAGCTACTTTAACATTTATCACGAGTACTTTACGAGGGTGGATCAAAAAGTACCTTTGTTAGAAATGAAAACGCATATATTTTTAAATAGTTTTATTTTGTTTTTCAACATAATCTCCTTCTAGATCCTTACACTTTTCCCAGCGTTTCGGCCACTTCTTTAACCCCTCCAAAAAGTAGGATTTGTCAAACCCTTCAAAATACGCTTCTGTCTCAGCTATAACCTCCTCGTTTGACCTGAATTTCTTTCCCGTGAGCCATGTTTTCATATTGGGGAACAGAAAAAAGTCACAGGGAGCCAGATCCGGTGAGTAAGGCGGGTGTGGCAGCAATTCGTAACGTAGTTGGGTTAATCTTCTTTGCCAAATGGGGCCATGTCTCCTTTTTTTTTCATCGAACCGATCCAATAACTCACTATAGTACGGCCCTGTGATAGTTTTCCCTTTTTGTAAAAAATCTATAAGGATTATTCCCTTATTATCCCAAAAAATCGTGGCCATGACTTTTCCGGCTGATGGGGCCGTTTTCGCCTTCTTTGGAGCCGATTCGTTAGAAAAAATCCATTGTTTAGACTGCCGCTTGGTCTCAGGTGTATAGTAATGGATCCAGGTTTCATCAACAGTAACGACACGACGGGAAAACTCCTGCGGATTTCGCTCGTACAAGCCTACAGACTCCTTCGACATTGACAGCCGGAACCGCTTATTTTCATCCGTGATCAATCGCGGCACCCATCAGGCGGAAACTTTTTTCATATTTAATTTATCGTATATTATATTAATTGCTGTTCCGTACGACATCCACAGACCCTGCTAATTAATCGGTGACCATTATGTTTTTTACCTTTTGCACGACTTCTTCGGTAACCACGTCATCTGCCGGGCGCCATGGGCGGTCCTCGTCGAAAACAGATGTACGACCTCGTTTAAAATCATTAAACCAATATCTCACGGTTGTCATAGACGGCGAAAGACCTACGTAGACAGCATCTAACTTTACTTTTATTTGTTCGCATGTTTTTCATCCAAAAGTAAGAAGCGAATTACGGAACGGTATTGCTCTTTCTCCATTTTTTACGAAAAACAAAACAAGTCTTACAAAATTCACTGCCAGAAAAAAACTGAACCATAGACAATTGCCAGTTTTCATTTTTTTATTTGATAAGGTCAATACTACACGACGGTAATGCCAACTATCCTAAGTAACGCCACCGGCCATCAAACATGGGTACTATTTGATCCACCCTCGTATTATTGATTGTCTCAACAGGTGGTACAATGGAGAGAACTACGTTATAATTCTTAACTTCAGAGAAGAATCCTACACTATCAACTTGAGTTACTTCGAGAATGTGGTCGGACAACTTGAAGTTACTCTCGCCAGTATTCAGTCGCCGAAGAACGCTGGGTGAGTTTTTAGACGGATGATTTATAACTAACTCTATCTTATTTCACTACCTACGCGTATAATATCATTTATAATTATATGCGTAGGTATTTCACAATGCACATTATTATTTAGTAAACGACCAAATATTTCTGTTCCAGTGACGTGGTCGAAGCAAGTGCTGTGGAGATCGTCGGAAGCGAGTCTTTGGTGCTCAAAGTTAAAGCATAAACACTTTTGTTTACCGAGTTGAATTAAATTGTTGATACAATTGTTGAAATAAAAAAATGTTAATAAAGTTTCTGTTTTTATTTTTTTGTATTTTTGATAATGATCATGATCGTACCCCAAGGTGGAATGTAGACCTGGTAAAGGTCGCGGGAGTCCGCTGGATACGGGTAGCCTAGGACCGGCCACTTTGGCACTCTTAACCGGGTGGAATATATTCAGCAGTGGACGTATTTCGGCTAATATAATGATGATGACGACAATGAATGATCATGAGATGACACTTAAGTATTTAAAAGTAGGTATGCAGCAAAAAATCTGGACTGAGATCTCCGCTGTCAGTGTACCGCACCGACCTCGTATCAAGAAATTTAATGCAGAAATGGCACGAATCTTCATATTTCATGTCGTTTTTAGTTGCGATTAATGGCAAATACGTCTAAAATAATTCGAAGGTACTTCTAGCAGACCCACAAGCAGCAAATTTCAAACGTAATTAGGTTTTAGCCTATTTATTCATAAATTACCTGAAAATATTGCAATTTTAGTCACATTTCAGAGTTCAAGTTTGTAATCCTATACAAATACATGTGATTACAACGTTACTTTTGCAGTTTCTTCCTGCAAAACTATACAAACGTTATTTGCGGTTGGTAAAATAACTTTCCCATACAAAGTCTACAAAAAGAAATGTGATCCTTTAACATTCCATGTAAAATAGGCCAAGTCTCGAAACTCTTCCACAGTAAAAAGTGGTGAGATATTTCGTAGAGCCAAGTCAGGCATTCTCATTTAATCTTTATTTGCATGCTAAATAAAAATTTTGTGACTTGGCAATCACACTTATCCATAGTTTTAGGTATGCAAAAATTAGTAAATGCAGTAAAGCAATTTCAGAGTGGTGATACGACAGCCTGGCTACTGTGTTGCAGCGCATCAGTGATGTTCGCGGTGGCACGAACAGCGTGCTTCCACAGTACCGTGAAATGGGGTTAATTTGATCAATTTCAGAATTAAAACGTCTGTATCTCTCTGAACGTTTATCTTAGGATAAAAATGCAAATATCGGTTTTTGGTCCCCTATCATTGCCGCCAACAAAAATACTTTTTTATTAATGTACCTCTCTTAGAAAAAAAATGTCGGTGATCATCTTTATACTGATATCGGGGTTACTTTATAATCCCCCTTTTTTAACGGATTATGATTGTAACGGAGTATAATAAGGAAAAAAACACTAGAACATAAAAAAAAAACCGTTCACAGGCTTAGGATTTATAAAGGTTTATGTGCCTTTGGGGTTACTTTGACAAAGAAAAAAAAAGGGTATTTATTTTATATTAAATAAGGGTAAAATTATATAAGGGTAACCTTGCACATTGCACGTAGAACCGATGGCCGTTGGGGCGAAAAGGTTCTCGAGTGGTGACCACGTACCGGAAGGCGCAGCATGGGTAGGCCTCCCACAATGTGGACTGATGATCTGGTAAAAGTCGCGGGAGTCCGCTGGATGCGGGTGGCGCAGGACCGCTCATTGCGGCACTCTCTGGGGAAGACCTATGTCCAGCAGTGCACGGCATTCGGCTGATGTGATGATGATGATGATGAGGGTATCAGTGATCAAAGTAAACCCTCAGAAGTGATCAATGACACCCCATGCTACAAATATCGAAAAAAACAAATGGCCGTCAAGGTTGTGATTTGCAACAGTATTTGATGTTATAGCCAGATTAATACATGCCTGATTCAGTGAATTACATAAAATTAATGTATATACTATACTGAAAGTTGTACCTTAGAAGTTATACAAGCTATTAAAAGTCCGTAAAATGAGTACGCACGTATTTAAATTTTTTTTCATCGATCGGCGTGCCTGATTCCACGACTGGTAAAAGACACACTGACAGTGAAGTTCAATGCTGCCAATCGTAAAAAAACCAAACGATGCGTTCATAAAGTAATTCATTATCAATGTAACCCCAGGAATTAAAGTAACCCCATTTCAAGGTACCATGCGTGTGCTCGCCGCGGCCTTGTTGCAGCGCGTACGAGCCAGTCCCAATGCCGTCCCGTCCTGGGTCCAGTTTAATAAACATTACAATCCTACAATTTGTATAAAAGTGACAATTCTGTTAAGTTTTATAGTAAAACTTTACAAATATGTACTTTTTCTCAAACTTGCAATGAAATGTTGACATGACTTACTTCAAATTGGGTCCAGAAATACTACGTATCCGGTGCGACTAGTGAAGATGATATGTAAAGGAATTTCATACAACCTTACACACCTAGGCCTGCAAAGCAACCGTCTTAGTTTATACACGTCAAATTGTGACAGAACGTCTTGGCATTCAATCACCAAAAAAAAAAGATTAGGACTAATGTCAATGTCACCGGGTAAAACGTTGCTTCAAACAGGTTAAAAAAAAGTTTGGCGCGTAAATTTAAAAAAGTTTTCTTTTCTTGTTGGCCGGATTTGTCAATAATTATTCGTAGTTCGTAATTATTTTGAAACTTTCTAATAAAATCCATCGATTTCGTAATCAGTTCGGACGAAACTGATATGGGATTGAACTGTACGCCTCCGGAATTGCGAGCAGAAGTAGCCATGAATAATTTACTGCCCCCGAAATCAAAAGTTAGGTACATGACGGCGTATGAAAATTTCATAAAAATTATAAGTGTTTTCTTTGTTGTAGTGCCTCGTCTATATAGTTAGATATAAGTTCATGTAACTATAAACTAATACTTAATTTAGGGAATAAGCGGAATATTTGTTAGTAAGAAATGTGGGACACAATTATAGGTTATGATGTGACAGCACTGACAGCTATATGAAACGTATTACTTAGTTGTACGAATAAAACAAATTGACTAGGTACTTTTTATTTCATTGCAAGTTTGAGAAAAGCACTATACAAATCTCGGCGAGAAACGGGGTTGCCGGCCGCGTATCCCTATCCGTCTATATCTACTTGGCCTGCAACCCTTCGTTTCCCGGCCTCTATAGTCATTACTATACTACAAAATTGTAGGATTGTAATGTTTATTAAACAGGGCCCTGGCGATGATCACAGACCGTTTTGACTGTCCCTACATCATGCACTGCTGTGACAGGCATGTTAAAACAGGAGTGGGGTAAATAACTGACATCTTACTCATAGTATACTTTAATTTCAGTGTAATTGTAAAGCATTGACATTTAACTTTTTTTCTAAGATACCTTATGACAATTTAATTTATTGTACCTAATGAAATGATCTAGATATCTCAATTTCAATTTTATATTCAAATGTTTTTTTAGCCAATTTAATGTACTTATAGTCCCCCGCGGCTATGAAGTCAATCCTGAGACATGCCTCTAGGGTTGAATATGTAATTTTTCCTATGGTTGACATTGTCATTATTCAGAAACTTCATAGTTGCGCAATGTGTCAGGATTGACTTCATAGCCGCGGGGGACTGTAAATCTAATAATTTTAATTTGTATGTTTTTATCTTTTTGTATAAGCCTTTGTGATGCTTTAAATAAATGTTGTTTTTTATATGATTTAACTACTACATGGTTCCGTTAGGAAGGTGCAATAAATAGTACCTACGGACCGCTGAACCCGTGATGTGTTTTTTTTAAATAACCTATAAGCTAACATGATTATACAATAATTAATTATACAATTTCTTAGACATGATAATAAAATATAGTCATTAAAATATTGAAAGTGGTTTACAAATATATTTTATCAAAAACAAACAAGACGCAAAGTATGAATATGAAATAAATATATTTGCCTATTTGAGGAGTAGCTACGGTCGATTAGTACTGCAGGTCGATCACTTAACGCATTGTATGCGCGTCAGGTAGATCGAAATATCACTTTTTATATGGAAATATGACAGTTAAATTGTCCTAATGCGCCGATCTGATTATCCAAAAAAATTGGATGATTGGACATACATACATATAATCACGCCTCTTTCCCAGAGGGGTAGGCAGATATCACGGATCTCCAGTTACTACCATCCTGACAAACTAACTAAAAAAAATTTTCACTTCATTTACTTTCAGAACATTTCTCATAAGGTAAAAGTACCCTTCACCGGATCTGCCGTATCGCCGAATTTACCCTTATTACAGCTAATAATTATGACGTTGTGTTTTTTTCCCCACTAGCTAGATACCTATCCCTTCCACTACGCGGAAGAAACGGCCATTTTGGACCTCAATGGGGCCGCGATAATTAATCGAGCCAGTCGATCGTCGTTTTGTATGGGATTCCTTACGAAAATCGGTAAGAAATTGAGTGAACTTCTTAAGGTCATAAAACCATTTAGAGGCCAATTTATAATTTTTACGCAATTGGGTTTTACGGAATCATTATTTAATTGGTTTTTGTTATATGTAAAAACAAGTTCATTTAATGGAGTTATATTTGAAGAATTTAACTAAAATGAGGATTCGGTGATGGGTCCACCCTCTTTTTGACTTGAAGGTTTCTACGAACAGCGTCCGGAATCAGGGAAACCGTATATTATTGAGATTATTTAATTATAGGTTGATCATAAATTTTATTTCTATTTATTTAAACTAATTCGCTTTTCAAATAACTAAAAGTATAGCAAATTTTATAATCATTTACCGAACATTGATAATCAAGATAGATCTCTGTAAAATTGTGTTTGAAATGAACCATTTACAAGACTTTTTGCCGTTAAAATAAGCTATTCGACAAGGCTATTTAACAAACCGGCCAAGTGCGCGTTGGACTCGCGCACGAAGGGTTCCGTACCATTATTTATAAAAGCGGCAAAAAATCACGTTTGTTGTATGGGAGCCCCCCTTAAACAAAAATTTTATTCTGTTTTTAGTATTTGTTGTTATAGCGGCAACAGAAATACATAATCTGTGAAAATTTCAACTCTCTAGCTATCACGGTTCTTGAGATACAGCCTGGTGACAGACAGACGGACGGACTCTTAGTAGTAGGTACACAATGAAAATTGTTAATGAATTAAATAAATGAAATGAAATGAAATGAAGTAGTAGTATAAGCTATCTCCGTCTCCATACCATTTGATGATCGTCTAACTAAAGGACTACTTGCACTTTGGGATTCCCTTACTGACTGTATGGAAAAGTTTTCTTTGATTTCTGGGCGTTCTGGTAGTCAAACCTTAGTCGGTCCCAAAGAGTATTTTGATCCTTAATAGGAATGGGATCGAATGGCATTAAAAAAAATTCACTTTGGGATTCCCATACAAACTGTATGAAAAAAGTTTTCTTTGATTTCTGGGCGTTCTAGTAGTCAAACCTTAGTCGGTCCGAAGTATTTTGATCCTTAAATAATAGGAATGGGATCGAATGGCATTAAAAAAAATTTTCGTTAAAAGTGATGATTTTCTCGCTGACTGTACTTTTTTTCAAAAATCTGTGAATGTAGATTGTCATCACTTAAAAAGTTAGGAATGGAATCCTAATGCCATTTTTGCGTGGCGGCAAGGGATCTAGTAGCTGCCCTTACTGCCCCGTTTTAACTTTCCACCCTGTATTTAGTGCAATAACAATATAATTAATTATTGTTAATTTGATGCTTATCATATTCTGTTATAACTTTTTTGTTTTTTTAATACATTTCCCATGTTTTTGAATTAAATAGTCCGGTAGTTTTTTTCAATTATTTTTATGGATAGATTTTTAGTTGTTTTATGTTCTTTACAAGTTAAAGCCAATAAGTGATGTTTTCGCGATTACGTTAAAATTTCAGTGTTATTTGGGAGTATCAAATTTGTGGGAAAAATATAGGTACTTCTTACCACTACAAAAGTTTATTTTGCACCTTGTGGGAAATATTTTTCTTCTGACCTTATTGGAGAGTGATGAAAAGTTCTACGGAGTGAAAGCCAGATATTCATATCGGTCTGAAGGAAGATATTTCCCACGAGATTTTTTTTATTAATTTTGTCAAATACATAAAACCTATGTATGGTGTTTTACTTTACTTTTTTACTTTACCCGCATAAAAAATATGTAGATACTTCTAACATCCTAACATCCATTCGCACGCCATGCCCAATTAAGGGTTAAATATCTACAACTCACAAAGGCAAATTAATAAAAAAGATTATCATACCTAATTATTGTGAATAGAAATATAACTTATGTGTTATCTGAACTAAAGTTTCATTTAACATCCCGCTAAGTAACAATACTAGCGCAATTAGTTTGAAAAATAATCTCAATCAACAGTTAACCAACTAAAGTTTGAGCACCACACAGCGTCCAAATCCCATACATTTCTTCCCTAGTTCGGTGAAGCGACGCGCCGATTCGGTATTATGTGCAAATCACGTTTCTTAGTTCGGTAAATGGTACAAACCAAAGAAACCGACCCAAAAAACTTTAAAAATATTTTTAGTATATCTATAAGTATGTTATTAATTTCTAGGTACATTTAAATGATGATAAAATATGTATCTAAATTCAAATTGTACTTTTGTACATAGCCCTATGAAACTCGCATACCTTATTAATAAAATAAACGTACATCGAGGTCTTAAGCGTTCGGTGAAACGTACTTTTACCTTACATGCTCGTCGGTTTAGGGTACTTTTGACCTAGCCTTTTTGTAAGATTTCTCCAATTTGGTCGGAAAAAGTTTGCCTAGGTACAATACAATACAATACTAGGTCTTGGATATAAATAAATGGGGTTTAGTTTTCAAAATTGGTAATAAAGCGGAATTCTGAGGTCAAAATAATAAAATGCAGTCAAATTGAGAATCGTTCTATAAGAAAGATGAGAAATAGTTTTTAAATGGGTTTGAGTGAATACGTAATGGAAAACCACCTGGTTTTCATCCTTAGTGACCAGACTACCGCGTGCGTGTCTACGAGCAGTCTGTCTAGCTAGATACAAGATTTGATTTCAGACACTGATAAAAAATCACTTCAAAATATTTGTTATCTCCACGAAATAGATATCGAAAGAGTATAAAAGGTCTTCAGTTTTTGTTTTGGTATCAGTAAATTGTTAAATTAAAAGCCGTGATGAAGTCCGTTTTTCTTTTGCCTTTCCTCTTGATTCTGGCTCAAGGAAGTACAGAGAGGGAGTTAGAATGGTGGGAGACGACAATCTTCTACCAAATTTACCCAAGATCTTTTATGGATAGTGATGGTGATGGTATAGGGGACCTCAATGGTGAGTGTTTAATAAATATTAGTATTGATCACTTCGTCAGTTGTCAATAAAGCATTATTGGCAAAAGGATTATTTTTATCATTAAGAACCTGTGATGTCGACAAATTTCCTTTTGCCTGAGAACTCAATTTGGTCAATATCAATATTCAAAATACACATGAACATTTCTCATTGGATTAGATTAATAAAAAAACATACCATTAACTTTAGTTGTAAAATACGACTAGCTGGAAGTCTACCAAAAACCAATGTCAATATGTAAAACTAGACTTGAACTATCTTAGAACCTATTTAATAAAACTAAATATAATCACCTTCAAAATGTGGGAATGCCTTAGGAAATAAATTTTAAATACCGTAAAACCACACTACCCCAACTATGTTTCCAAAGTAAACTCATTCGTTTCTATAATTACCGATTTCGTATTTGTGATCATATACGTTTTTATTTAAATTTGTGTTATTATATTGCCTGTCTTTAAGTTCACCCATGAAAATAGTCCCACCTGAGCAAGTAATATCAGAATGAAAATTGATTTGGACCATTCTTTTTCTGTTTTTTTCCCCAGTAAAGAAAATAAAATAAAATTAAATAGGAAAAGCATTTGATTATTTTACCTTTTCTCAGGAATAACCTCCAAGTTGGAGTATCTCAAGGAGCTGGGCGTTGGTGCTACTTGGCTCTCGCCTATGTTTTCGTCACCAATGTACGATTTTGGGTATGATATATCTGACTTTTACGGCGTCCATCATGAGTACGGGACTATGGAGGACTTTGAAAGAATGATCGCCAAGGCGAAGGAATTAGGTAAGTTTATAAATAAATAAATATTTGCGGACAATCTTACACAAAACGACCTAGTCCCAAACTAAGCAAAGCTTTTTATATGAATACTAGACGACGATAAACAACTTACATAACAACAAAATACTTAAATACATAGAAAACATCCATGACTCAGGAACAAATTATTCGTGCTCATTACACAAACAAATGCCCTAACCGTGATTCGAGCCCAGGACCTCAAGCTTCGTAGGCAGGGTCACTACCAACTAGGCTACACCGGTCGACAGTTTACACTCATCATCTGCCTATATACGTCCCAATGCTGGGCACATGCCCCCTTTCATGGATGAGAGGGAATAGACCACGCTGGCCCCGTGCGGGTTGGGGACTTATTCGCAGATGTATGCAAGTATCCTCAGTTTACAATATTAAACAAATATTCTTCACTAGCTGGTTGCCCGCGACTTCGTCCGCGTAGAACATGTTATCGTCTAAATGTTTGTATTAAAAAAAACATTGAAATTTTACTTTTACTAAACAGTCTAAAACCGAAGTTACAAATCTCTTGCTTTCAAAATGTCTTGCTCTCTATACAAACTTAGAACCCCCTTTGAACCCTCATAAGTAAACAGTCTGAAACTGTAGTTACAAATTTCTTACTTTAAAAATGTCTTGCTCTATATAAAAACTTCGAACCCCCATTTATATATTTAACCTTCTTAGGCAACGAATTAAAAAAAAAAAACGCTGAAATAAGTTTTGAGTCTTATAGCAAACAGTCTGAAACCGAAGTTACAAATCCCTTACTTTTAAAATGTCTTGCTCTCCATACAAACTCTGAACACCCTTATATATAATCCCCTTTAGGGGATGAATTTCAAAAAACGCTGAAATGAGTTTTGTAGTCTTTTGACAAACAGGATCGAAGTTACAAATCTAATACTTTAAATTTTCTTGCTCTTCATAAAAACTTTGAAATTAACGCATTTCGGGGAAAAATTAAAACGAATACACTAAGTTTTTTTTATTGTAATTTGTATTTTTTCTACAAACTATCAAGTCTCTAGCTCAAAAAAAAGTATTTCCTATACGAACCTTGCACCCCTTTTTAACCCTTTAAGGGGTGGAATTTTCCAAAACGCTGGTAGTACTTTTTTCTATTTTAAAAAGTAATATTTTTGTAATTATGAACTCTCTAGCCCCTAGAGTGAGTCAGTCAGGACTTAGGCATTTATATGTATAGATATCTATCTATACAAATAAATAGATTGAGCAATGAAGAATATTTGTACTAAATAAATATAGTACGATAATCGAAAAATCATAAACACTGGTAGAACAGGCGGTCTTCTAGTTTAAAGATATTCTATCATGGCTTTTTTTTTCAAAAAACATGAATATGGGTTGAACCTTACTATACCGACAAATGTTTCGCGGATTTTTCATTTCTTAGATTTTTTTTGGTTCTTTTATGCTTCTTAGGTTGTTATAAAATAAACCAAACCTTACCTTACCTAATGGTTACATGACCTACCTCCTTTCTGAAGAAAAAAAGATCAAAAAACGATACATTTGTCGGTATTGAGGAATCGTTTATCGGTGAAATAAGGGGACAGCCGTGATACAATTCATGCAGTGCTTTAATAATTGCATTTATCAGTTAGTTTTAAAAAACATTTAGTTTTAAAATTGGATAATAATATATTATTTTTCAGATATAAAAATAATTTTGGATTTAGTACCCAATCATGGTAGTAACGAAAGTGAATGGTTTGAGAAAGCTCTTCAAGGTGACGAGAAATACCTTGATTATTTCGTTTGGGAGGATGGAGTTGTGGACGAAAATGGAGATCTACAACCACCGAACAACTGGGTATTTTTTTTACTAATTTTGTTCTCTCTATTGGTCTTATTTACGCTTTGAGCAACAAGTACTAAATTTTTGCCTTCTTCCACAGCTTAGTGTTTTCCGTAAAAGTGCCTGGGAATACAGAGAAGAAGTTGGCAAATATTACCTGCACCAGTTTGTCGTTGGCCAACCTGACTTGAACTACCGTAATCCTGACGTAGTTGAAGAGATGAAGAACGTGATCCGATTCTGGTTTGATAAAGGCGTTGCTGGATTTAGAGTTGATGCCATTATGCATCTGTTTGAAGTTGATAAAGAACAATATGGTGGAAAATACCCAGACGAACCTGTCTCTGGAAATAGCTTAGACGATCCGTTTAATCACGCTTACTTGGACCACATATACACGACTAATCAAAACGAAACTTACGACATGGTCTACCAGTGGCGTGATGTTTTCAACGAATATAAGGCCAAAGATAGTTTTACTAGAGTAATGATGATTGAAGCTTACACAACTCCCCAGGAAACAATGAAATACTTTGGCGAAGGTGACCGCGAAGGAGCGCAAATGCCATTTAATTTTGCATTAATTTCCGATGTTAATGGCGAATCCACCGCTTCTGAAATTAAATATGCCGTCGATAAATATTTGACTTTTAAACCGATTGACAAGTTTGCCAACTGGGTGGTAAGTATCATCAATGCTGGAGTATTTCCGTTTAAATTTTATTACGTGGAACCTACACTTACCAATCTCCTCTACTTATTTCAGATTGGCAATCATGACAATAACAGAGTTGCCTCTAGATATAGCCCAAAGTTGGTCGATGGGATGAATATGCTTGACTTCTTACTGCCGGGAATCGCAGTGACGTATATGGTAAGAATTGTATTTTATTAACTTCAATGTAGCAATTAGGCTATAATCAAAATGATTACATTATATAGGCATTATTTTGATTATTTGTTATAGGGCGAAGAAATCGGCATGGTTGACGGTTATGTTAGCTGGGAAGACACAGTAGATCCAAGTGGGTGCAATACTGAGGATCCCATCAATTACCTGGAATATTCTAGAGATCCCATAAGAACGCCCTTCCAGTGGAATTCAGATAAAAATGCTGGTAAGTGAAAATATTAAGTTTCTTAAACTGCTTTTCAATCATATTGTACCTTCATACGTCGAAGACAGACAATAGGTATAACAGGAATAGAATACAGTTTCAAATTATATCAAAATCCAAATATCAAATCGTTTTGAAATCTGTATGTCTGATTAGAGATAAAATGAGATTAGATGATGTTGTCTATAGAGACGTGATTTTTAACGTGAGTGTATCCCTATCTAAATGTATTAAAAACTTTCCTTTAGGATTCACAACGGGAGATAAGACGTGGTTGCCAGTCGCTGAAGGCTATGAAGACCTGAACGTGGAAGTGCAGCAAGGTATCGAGCGGTCACACCTCAACGTTTACAAGGCACTTGCTCAACTTCGTACTGAACCCACTTTTAAATACGGCAGATACGAATCTGTTGCTTTGAACACCGGTGTTTTTGCTTTCAGAAGGTAATGATTATATTTTTGTTTTGAAATTTTGCCTACCAATGGTTGTAAGAATCATTAGTCAATAGTTTTTTTTTATAATTAGGCATCACAATAAATATATATTTTAAAAGTATTATAACGATGAATAAAAGGTAATTCCTTATATAAAACCCATTTATGCAATATGTCCACATAACATGTTAAGTCCCTGTTGGTCTCTCCTGCCACTCTTCGTACTGTACTGATATCAATATCTTAAGCTACGAAGCCCCACAACGACAAGCTAAGCCAGCTACTTAAATATTTATCACTTTATTATTGACTGGCTCAACAGGTGGTACGATGGAGATAACTACGTGATAATTCTTAACTTCAGAGAAGAATCCTATACTATCGACTTGAGTTACTTCGATAATGTGATTGGACAACTAGAGGTTACTCTCGCCAGTATTCAGTCGCCGAAGAACGCTGGGTGAGTTTTTAGATGCATGAATAAATCAGGACAACCGCCCATGTCTATACAATGTCGCGTTCCTTTAAAATAGCCAGCTGTATCCTTATTACATCTACGCATACAATCTGATGATTGATGCATGATTATATGCGTAGGGATTTAATAAGCTATATTAATCACGATTAAAATATTTGTGTTCCAGTGACGTGGTCGAAGCAACTGCCGTGGAGATTGTCGGGAGCGAGTCTTTGGTTCTCAAAGTTAAAGCATGACCACGTGTGATTTCTGATTTGAATTAAATTATATTTTGTTAAAAGAGTTTCTGTCTTATTATTTGTCTTTTGATAATGAGAAGTGTAGATAATATTTTGAATACACCAAGGTTTAATTCCGGAAGGTACTCAATTATTTTGTACAAACGTAATGAGTTACTACAGTCTAAAGAATCCTTGCAAAAGTAAACGTAAAATCTCAATCAATATGTTATGCACTCTCACTTGTTCTTAATTCTGCTATGATTATAATACTAGAGATTATGCTTTATTTACATTATTCAAGTAACTTTATTTAGTATTAATGAAATCAAACAACTGGAAATTACACACGACCAATATCAGGATTTAAACTGGTTAAATAAGTTAAGTTTGTGAGTTTAATTGTCCCTTATCAATGTGCATTCAATTGATAGGTAACAACGCTTCGAACACATCGACGTAGTAATTGACCGCAGACGCTACAGTTTGGTTTGGTTAAATTGATTCTCACTGCTGGCAAATGACTGTGGGTTTAACAAACACGTACAACGCACACAAAGCCAGAATTGACTGCCATCACATGCTGCTAGTAAGCTAGGGATTTACTAGGGGACAACATTCGCTTGCAAGTCTGACAATATTGTGCAATACGAGATTTTGTTGTTAACGATGCTAGGCTTTATACTTTAGCTTTTCTTTCTATAAACAATTTTATTGTGCACGCTAGTCTTCACAACAGCAATTTTACACAAAAACATTTCTTCGTATTTATTTACCACATTCGTTTCTCACATGAATATTTTGTCATTGTTGTTAAATACATCTTCATAATGTCTGTAACAAAAGTATGTTCCTAGGGTCGACCGGCATGACAGCTTACTCGGGTTGTCAATATTTTTGGTGTTCACATATTTCTTTGTATTTTTGAAACACATTACTACTTCATCTACTACCTACTAACTTATCGTTACTTAATGTGGTATAGCTATTTAATAGTATTTAATTTCAAAATACTTGTTTGTGAAATTGGTACTACTGCAACATAAAGACAGCTTTTTCAAAATTTAGTTGTTTAGGCATATCGTGGTCAACAGAAGTGTTATGAAAAATGTATGAATGAATCATAACATCACTCTTAACATAGCGTTTTCGGGCCATAGAGCTTTTCGAAGATTTATTATAGGTGTCATTGCATTTTAGTTATTGCCTATATATATATATATATATTTGCAGTACAGGAGTAGAAAAATGTTTTGAATCGTTAACAACGTTGACCTATCGGTGAAAAAAATTGGCTAAATATCATGAAAATCTAGAATTGCTTTCTGTTTATGATGATAATAATGACAACATTCAGTTCGTAATAAATATTATAACACGTGTAACATAATACTCTGATAAAATGCTACTACAAAATTTAACATGCCGCAGCATGATAACACCCTTAGTAGTGTTCTGAAATATATCATTACGAGAAACGGAGCGTCAGCAAAGGAACCAGACTTTGTTATTTTACTAGTCAACATAAAACATGTAAATCTGTTGTACTTAATTCTCATTTCTCTTGTTAGTTCGATTATCAACACGTCAAAAAGACGTTGTTTAAGGCATTCTGCCAATCCTTTTACACCTGCAGCCTGTGGACCAGCTACACCCAGCGGTCGTATAACGCCCTGCGCATACAATATAACAACGTGTTCAGGATGCTGTTGGGGCTGCCGCGATATTGTAGTGCGTCCGGAATGTTTGCGGCAGAGCGTACAGATGACTTTTACGCAATAATACGCAGCAGGACGGCATCACTAATGCGGCGGATGTGTGGCAGCAGTAACAGTATCCTGAGGACGTTGGCTGCGAGGCTGGATGCTCCATTACCTGGGCACTGGAACACCCTACATTGTGCAGGACCCTATGCCAGGGGATGGAGCATCTATTAGGATTAAATTAATTTGTAAAACTAACCTTAGTTCATAATTCGTGATTGTATACTAACAACTTATGGACATTAGTAAATAATAATAATAACAAATACATATTTCACCTGGTACCATAATGCATACCAAACCAAACGTGTGTTGATTTGTTTTATTTTAGCTACACAACTGACGGTCAAAGCCAATGCTTAAGTTTCGTCATAAAACTGACAGGTGACTAACATAAATATAACAAGTCAGGCTAGGCTAACTTTAGGCGAGAGATTTACAAATTCTGACGGGTATTGTTGAAAGAAACGAAAAGGATCTGGTTATTGCAGACGTGACAAGTCTTCCGCTAATTTAGTCCGAATAATTCATATCGTTAAAAAAAAAAAAAAAAAACACGTTATTTTGTCAACCATACCGGAATCCCGATGTTACCTAAATAGATCACAGTAACCGCAGTACGTCAGAAGGCTCTGTAACGTGTCGCAGCGAGATACGGCACCGAGCCAGCGCAATTGAGATGTTGACGAATATAATATATTACAACAACATCGTGCTGCCTTATGAACAACAGACTCAACTCAGTATTCTAAGTAACTGGATTCATATGTAGGTTGGGGGCGACGCAATTAATGATTCAAAATAGAAAAGCGAAATTTAAAAGATATTGGTACCTTCTGATGTTTGTCTTTCTTGTAATGCAGCTGGTCTTATATCACACTTTAAACTATCGCGCATTGTACACATGTCAACTTATGGTTTTATATGTATATAACGAAACTATCTGGAGAAAATATCTGGGCATGGTTCAAATATGTTTTCACCCTAGACACAAACTAAAGGTGTTAAGTATATCTGCGTGTCTGTCTGTGGCATCGTAGCTCCCAAACTGATGAAGCGATTTGAGTGCGTTTTTAAAATCGAAATGTTTGACTTTCGAGATGGTTCCTAGTAATATTTTTTGTGTTGAGGGTGTTATATATTTTAAATTCATGTATTTATACCATATTGTCAATCAATAAAAATCTTCACATTTCAGGTCATATGTATTTAACAATTATAATAAATTAAATATCGCTTAAAATGTCCCTAATAATGGCTTAGCTGCCACCCTGCAAAATGTCTGATTTTGCAGGGTGGCAGCTAAGCCATCATTAGGGACATTTTAAACAAGAAAATCTAAACAACAATCTAGCCCTAACAAAGTTGTATTGCATCAACAGTCCAAACGTGCACGTCACGGCTGTGCAGTGTACACAACACAATGCAAACGATGCGATAGTACATCCGGCTAGCTTCTGTGGTAGATCAGAACCTAGCATCGGCCAGCCAGCGACCTTTTTAGTTTGTTTTTGGAAACTATGAAGAGCGGTGTCGACAAAACGGTGCCCCGTCACGGCTGTGCAGTGCACACAATCTAACAATCACAGAACAGTCTAACAATAATGCAAACGATGCGATGGTCAATCTGGCTATCTTTTGTGGTAGATCAGAACCTTGCATCGGCCAGCTTTCGATCTCTTCAGTTTGTCGGTTGTTTTGGTTATGCCAAGATTGAAGAAAAGGATCAACAAAAAGGTTTAACACCCGTCAAATAATAAGGGATGGGTAGAGTAAGAAAAAATTAACCAAGTATATTATTACCAACTATATTTATCCAACAAAAAATCACCAGCCTTTATACAGGGGCGTACCTACCTATACTTTACTCAAGGGCGGAAATACCCGATTTTAGGGAATTTTTATAAATTCGTGTACCCAATTAGCGTGAGTTTAAATAAAAATTTACTCAGTGTCAGTTACGATCAGTCAGCCTACGATGTTTTGTCAGTTTTGTGTGTTTTAGTTTGTATAAAAAATGACTATTTTTTTAATTTATAGATGATATGCATCAACACGTTATTTAAACGTGAGACAAGTTCATTTTCACATAATTCGAATGCTTCATTTTTGTCACAAAACTGACACTGTGTTAATTTTGTTAACGATTCATGCTAATTGGGTACACGAATTTTTTAAAATGCCCTCTAACCGATATTAATAAAAAAACTCAGGTACTTATGAAAATTTTCATTCGAACGGTTTATTGTTGATAGAAAATAGCATCGAATTATAACATTGTTCTCACAAAAGATCACTCAAGTACCACGTTATAGTCTAGCAGCCCCGACTGTAATGTGACCCACAACTGGAAAATGCCAGCAGAGTTCAGAGATCGCACCTCCACTTTATTTAATAATAAAAACCCTCTGTTAAATTAAATTGTGGAATGTGCAGCGCACCATGTTTCTTCGCGGAGCGCAAAATAAGTTTTTTAGCGTAACTTCATACGAAACGTACGGTGTGAAATCAAGGTTGAAATAAAATACATTTAACAATGACCTCGACGTCTAAAACGAAATGGCTTCAATTCGAATGAAGAAAAATCCTCTTAGTTCGAATTTAACCCTAATATCATAAGCAAGTGCAACGTCGAGTACCAGGACTTTTTTTGAAAGAAATAAACAGTTCAAATTTTAATATAAAGAGGACGTTTATCTTTGTTGGTGAATTATGACTGTTACGCTGATACGACTTTTTTAAAGACATTTACAGTACAATTGTTAAATGAATGAATGAATGTATATTTTATTTCAGGTCTTCACCAACCCATGTAAGAGGTGTTAGTTGCATAAATGCAAGAATACGGTTGGACGTGTTTCTTTAGAAAAATAAATTATTATCGTCACGGGCTTTAATCGTTAATTTTATACTGAACACTTCAAAACTTTACTGTTAAAAAACCAAAATAAGTTGGCACCTAAATGGCTCAACGATTAAAGTCCTTGACTGAACATACCAATACATTGTTCAACTATATAGTAGAAATGCTGTCTTTATTCATTGAACGAAAGAGTGAAGCGAACGAAGTTCTCTGCTTCAGCATGGGCCAAAATTATTTCGTGTGTCCGGATGTCCAGCTGTTCTCGCGTGTAGTAGGTCGATCACGTATTGCATTGTAAGAACGTCGGGTAGGTCTAAATGTCACTTTTTATATGTAAAATTGACAGTTAAATTATCAGGTCGCATTTCTCAAACGATTCTCGTGAAATTTTCTGAACAGGTTGGATTATTTGTAATAAATATACAGGGCGTCCCACGCCTATGCCACATGGAGGGAAAGTACCTTGAATATTGTAGATGGAAGATTTTACTAAAAGAAGACATTATTTTAATTTAAAAAACAATTTAAACTGCGTTCATAGATTTTTAAATAAAAACATGGTTGAACCAGGAATCGAACCCGCTACACTAGAAAAAAAAATACCCAGTAGCTTTATCATACCGATCGCAAGGCTTCATCATAAGGATTATTTTTTGTTAAATAACAGAGTGTCAGAAATAAAAGGAAGACCATGAATTTTAACATTTGATGTGAAATTATTATAACAGCTGCAATTTTTTAGAGGAAACGGATCACATACACAAAATGAAAGAAAAAGCACACACAGCTCAATAAAACATGTTAACTTAAAGCATAAAGAAAACCCCCTCATTACATCTTATTCTCGCAACCCGAATTACTTAAGGATAATGCATCAAAATATTGCTGGTGCTTTAAATAAAATCGACTATATACAAATAGTATTAACTGAATTATACGAAAAAAATACTCGTGTTAATATTATTTGCCTTACTGAAACATTTGTACAAAAAGGATTTGAGGGCTTCCTTAAACTCCCGGGCTACAAGGTAGCAGCGATATATTCACGCGATTCCGAGAAACGAGGAGGCACCTGCATTTTTCTCGAGAGGACATTCTGCTGCATAGATATAGATTTCATAGCTAAACTGTCATGTAAATATCATTTCGAATGTTGTGGCACATACATACCAGCATCCGAATTAATAGTCGTTTGCATATACAGAATCCCTAGGGGTAATATGAGTATATTTTTAGAAAAAATGGAGGGATTATTGCACCATATTACTTCAAAGTTTAAAAATAAAAAGATAGTAATTTGCGGAGATTGGAATGTAGATTTCTTAAAGAATACCAAATCCATGACACAGTTATCAAGTATCTTGAAGAATCATAATCTAGATATACACATTACATTACCTACTAGGCAAAACGCGTGCCTTGACCAGATAGCTAGCAATATCAAAAAAGCTAATTCACAGTTGATTAAACTCGGATTATCAGATCACGAAACAGCACAAATTCTATCCTTCAGATCGAAAGTGCAACGAACCTCAAGCCACTGGTTCGAATACAAAAGAGATTACAACAAAGATAACGTTAATAAATTTAAAGAATCTCTGGAAGCTCTTACTTTTTCTGAAATATATGAAAAAGAGTCCTTAAATCAAGCGTTTGGATTATTTCATGAATATTTGCTACTGTTCTATAACCTGTGCTTCCCCGTACAACTAGTCAAAGTAAAGACAAGATCAAAGAAAACTAAATGGCTAAGTAAAGGATTAAGAAAATCATGTATTATTAAAAGGCAGCTGTACCTAAAATATAAAAAAGTCGGACAAAACAAAATAATCAACAAAACAAAGTACGAAAAGTACTCTCAACTTCTTAAAAGGTGTATATTAACTTCGCAAAAAATAAGTAGTAACAGATATATCGAAAATTCCAAAAATAAATGTAAAGCTACCTGGGACACTATCAAAATCAATATTACGGCGGAAACTGAACCCAATAATATTGAATGTTTAAATTACAAAAATAGAGTACGTTCTAAACCTGAAGAAATCTGTGAAGCCTTTAATAATTACTTTATAAATATAAGTAGCAATACAACTAACACCGATTTTAGGAGCCTAACACAAACAGGAACGACAAACAGTCCACACAGTATTTTCTTGTCGCCGACTGATCCAGAGGAAGTTCTTAGGGTAATCAACAATCTAAAAAACAGTAATGCGGTTGGCTACGACAGCATTACTACCCAAATACTCAAGATCTGTGGAGTAGGTATTTGTCAACACCTAAGCTACTTAGTAAATTTGTCATTTGACGAAGGTGTTTTTCCACAAGCACTAAAAAAGGCTGTGGTTAAACCAATACATAAAAAAGGAGACGCCCGAGATCCCAACAACTACAGGCCAATTACGTTAATCCCAATTCTTAGCAAAGTGTTTGAAAAGATTATGTATAAAAGACTAGACAATTATGTGACCAAAAACAAAATTCTAATTCCCGACCAATACGGATTCCGGAAAAATAGCTCAACTTCTTTAGCTTGTTATAATCTTATAAAGCATATTACCGAGGCCCTAAATAACAAGAAAACAGTAGCCACAATATTCCTTGACATGTCGAAGGCATTTGATCTAGTAAATCACAAAATCCTCCTTCATAAGATTTATAAATATGGCATAAGGGGACAAGCATACTCCTGGTTTGAAACTTATCTCGATAATCGTATGCAATGTGTAGAAATATCAAGAATTGACCACACTCAGAAGCATTCCACTAAAAACATTTATAGGTCTAATTATAGCATTAATAAAAATGGGGTCCCACAAGGAAGCATTTTGGGCCCTCTCCTTTTCTTACTGTACATCAATGACCTGCCTTATGTTACCAATGACAAATTTATATTATTTGCTGATGATACTACAGTAGTCATTGAAGCTGACCAGGGAGCCAACATGAGAGATAAAATAGAAACATCACTTTCAAAGATTAATAAATGGTTAGCGAGCAACAGTTTAAAGGTTAACATAAACAAGACCAATATTATTCAATTTAAATCACACAGAAGCAATAAGACGCCGCTTTGTGTTAACTTTATGAATGAAAAGGTCAATGAAACTGATGTGACTACTTTTCTTGGTATAAGAATGGATGCATATTTGAATTGGAAAACGCATATTAGTTACGTGTGTGATAAGATAGATCGTTTTGTATATGCACTTAGACGGCTTAGACAAGCAGTCTCACGAAAATCCGCTATAACTGCTTATTACGGATACGTACATTCAGTTCTCAACTATGGTCTTATAATATGGGGGAACTCGATAGACATGCATGTTGCTTTTAAGGCACAAAAAAAATGTATCAGAGCCATCTGTGGCATTCCATGGCGAGAAAGTTGCAGGCCACTATTCAAAAGATTGCAGATACTACCGATGGCATCTATGTACATCAAAGACATATGTATGTTTGTGAAATTACATCCGGAACTATTTAAACTGCAGACAGATGTCTCGAATGGCCCTACAAGGTATAAACACAAACTTTACTCACCGTTGTATCGATTCAACTATTGTAAGAGGAATGTGTTCTGCATGTGCATCCTCATTTATAATAAGTTACCATCTACATTTAAGGAAATGCTACCATCAATATTTAAAAGGAGGATCACAAAATGGCTGTTAGATAAATGCTTTTACACAGTTGACGAATATTTAAATAGTAATGAAATTTGACATCCTCACTCAAACTTGCATTATGTATTGACTTTATCTTTTTACAATTTTATGAATCTGAATTTACCTGCATCTTTTATTTCTTTTATTTTATTTTGACTGTATTTGCTAAATTATGATTTATATTAATTATTTGACATGTAACTTTATTTACCAGCTCTATTTCTATTTCTACGCCTGTGTGGGCAGAATATGTTGTACATGTAATATCCTTTAACATCAAAATTGTAATTACCATATTCTATGAAATAAATAATTTTGACTTTGACTTTGACTTTATGTTCAGAAAAATGAAAAGCTGACATTACACTAAATACATTACATTAGACTAAATAGCAAAAAAGTATCCTTATGATGAAGCCTTTCGATCGGTATGATAAAGCTACAGGTTATTTTTTTTTCTCGTGAAGCGGGTTCGATTCCTGCTATTAAAGCAGTTTAAATTGTTTTTTATTTAATTAAAATAATGTCTTCGTTTAGTAAAATCTTCCATCTACAATATTCAAGGTACTTTCCCTCCATGTTGCATAAGCGTGGGACGCCCTGTATATGAATATAACTATGAATTATATAGTTTTTAGGGTTCCGTACCTCAAAAGGAAAAAACGGAAGCTTTAATAGGATCACGTTGATAGAAATTGTCAATATCAAGGTCTCTTGTTAGCTTATCTAATTGGAACTTTTACCCCCCAACCCCTAAAACTAGCGGATGGAATTTTGTATGAGACTTCCGCAAATTTTGATGCGAGGGGTCTGAAAATTGATATAGGGACTCCTTGTTATATAGTATTTTATGCAACTGTTTTATAAGAAGGGTCTTAAAACGCGAGTGGCGTGGGTTGCGATGCAAGCCTTGGCGAGCATCGCAATTAAAGACGCCACGAGCGTTTTTAGACCAGTTATACACCGTTGCATACAATACTTTTTCTACGACAAATTTTAAATGAATAGCAGACTACAGAATAGTTAAACTTTTCAGGCAGCAAGTTTTCTATTCGTACTTTTGCTACTCACGCAATTTCTTCAGGAGTGCAGTTATTAATTTCTTCGACCATTTTAAAAGGAACGTACACTTTTGTCGTCACAAACACGAACAAAATCTTAATAGTTTAGGACTAATAGTTTATCATCTTTCGTCTTTTCATTTTGAAGAACTGTATTTTGGTGGGAAATCGGAAATGTGACAGCTCTTGCTTATGGTTTGTTTTGTTTTTAATTTGTTTGCACTTGCCATCCGAACCAAACCGAATCCGGACCTGGACCGAATTCGAACTGTTTATTTTAATAAATAATATCAAGAATTTATAAAACATGTAATTTAACACACAATAGATGATGATGTATTATTATTGTAGTAAATAATTTACAATATACAAATGTTAAATCGTAAATAAATACTTTTATTTCGAAATATCTAGTGGTGTCATTGTATTTGAGCTACAGCCTATATAAATGACAGATAACGGTACGGGAGTAGAAAAAATAATAAAATACATACTTCAGGATTTTTAGTAAATCACGCCCCACCATTTAAATTAGGGGATGGAAGTTTGTATGGGTTTTCCATTACACTTCTTTAGAAATTACACTACAAATAGGAATGAGATCCCACCAAAAACATTACATGTAAAGTGATTTCCAAGACTCCCTAGCTCATATAGCTTTCAGCGTTAAAAAGATCAGATCACAAGTAGCGCCTAGTTTTAAAAATACTACATCTTGGCTAAAAAGTATAGCTTTGTTGGGCACATCGCATAGACTCTCGCGCCGAATGAATTTATGATGCGACGTGTCTATACATTTTAGCCAAGATATGGAATTTTAGAGCGTGGCTGGTAGTGGTAGAGTTACGCCGTCTGGTGTAGGAAGCTTGGCGCTACTTATGACCTGATCTTTTTAACGCTGAAAGCTTTATGAGCTAGGAAGTCCTGGCAAACACTTTAGATGTAATGTTTTTGGTGGGTTAACTTTTACGGCACAAAATTTTATTATGTACCTACTATTTAGTATTACCAGAGGTTACCGTCTGATGTTTATTCAGACCAAACCAATTAAAACTAAATGAAATTAATTGTACACCGTAACATTTGGGTGGCCAGACGGCCGGCAAGTAAAGGTTTACTTTGATGGCACCAATTAAGTAAATGCTTATTACATCATTTTACAAGTCCGAAACATTATTGCACTTGCAATAATATAAGTAGGTATGTTTATTGCGCTGCAGTTTAAAGGTTGCGATATAAAAAGTGCATAAAGTTTGGAATGCTGAATTTTGATTGAAGAATCAAATATATAAAGTAGATTTAGGTATAGCTTTATTGTTGTTAATTGAAATTCAAGTAAATTAAGAATAAAAAGTATATTTTAGTCCAAGTAAAAATTGTTTACTTAATGCTTACATGAACAATTAGTTACGCAGTTACTAATAGTTTTATTTACTTTTCAATAACAATGGTTCAATCGGTACTATCAATGTTTCAACCTATACCTAATTTTAATTAAGTTCCTTGTCTGTTCTGGGTAGTGTGCACTATAAAAATGCAAATACAATCAGACACATGGAGCGCAATTTGACTTGCAATATGTGACATGTCCCCAGCATGTCATAGGGATATCCCTATCTTCATACATCTGCCTTTAAAAATAAGAATGACCTACCTAGACGTACCTAGATATAAAACCGACGACATGACTGGCAAAATGTATCACTGTCTATTCAACTTACGTATAATTATCGCTCAGTCAAGCCTACTTATTTAATCAGTCACAAAAACCGCAACAACAACAAAGATCATTTTAATGAGACATTTTCGCACCTAAAAAGCTTGTTAGACGAGTGGGCAAAACGTCTTAGACGCAGAACTATAACTTACTTCAAGGAGGTCTTAAGTGACATCATTTTCCTAATGAGATAAGTCATTTGGTGTAAATAGGGTGCAACCGGGGCCCGTCGGACCGGTCGTTGCAATGGGCGGTAAAATGCCGCATGTGAATAAAGTATCGAGTTTCTAAAATAGAACTGGGTTGCCGTAGAATATTTGAAAGATCAGTAGGTAAGTAAGTAAATTTGGACATAACATATTTTTAGTTTTTCATACCTTCCGCGCTTCCGTCTACATCTTACCGCGAAAGAAAACGATGATCGTCGCTCGAATTAGCAAATACGATACGACAGAGGGATACAACTGACACGAAAAAACTTTGTTTTTGTTTTCCGGTAGCCGCTCCGAGCTTCTATAATCAACGATGTGTTTTTGATTGAAAAACTACAGGCCCCGTAGCATGGATGGCCTTATCACGCGATACGTGACAGGATAGAGCATCCGTCCCTGGCTCACACCGTTCGATTGAACGAGACGACGCGCTTATCCTATCACTTATCGCGTGATAACGCCATCCATGCTACGGGGCCTGGACATGTGATAACTGTGGTAGCTACAAGCAAGTGAGTAGTTATATTTTAACATAATCTGTCCTTTTTCTTCTACGAAATGTCTGGAACATCGTCATGGGTTGCAAGCAGATGCATATAAAAAAAACATCTAGCAAAGATAAGGTTACCTACTGTAAGATTCATGTACATTTATAATTTGAACACTGGCTGCACATGCCTAAAGGCAGAATGTTTAAGGGTCAACAATGTACCTAACTACACTTATAACATCTAGGTACTGTACCATATGTTCTCGTGAATAAACTTTCATGTCATTTCATTTCATTTCTGAATGTTGTAGGATGCTTTATTTTAGTATATCTATAAGTTAATGTGCAGATTAGAAATAAGTGTTTCGATAATTTACTTTCAAAACAAAGTTTTAACCGACTTCAATTCAGTACTCCGCCAAGCCACATTAACGTTTCCACATTTTTTTTCCAATTTACCACATGAACTGATTTTCGAGAACAAAAGCGTTTATTTTTAGACCAATAAACCAAATCGCTGTATGTGGGCCGATAATATTTGAGGACTTCCGTCGATTCCTCAAGGATCTCAGAATTACCTTTGGCACTTCATTGTTTGCTATTTCAACGGAATAATATCAGAATCTGTGACGTACTTATATAGTTTGAACTACATCATTGAGAAGTTTCACAAGCCATCTGTGGTCTTCATCATCACTTCCACTTCACCAAATTTATGATTTCCGGGTGTAAATACACGAGTTATAATAGAAAATACCGAAATTACTACACGCGTGCCTAATATATTTGAGGAGTTCCCTCAATTCCTCATGGTTCCCATCATCCAACAGGGGATTTGGAAACAATGGGACCAATCTGGAAGCATATACTTTCAGTTAAAAAAAGAATTTTACGAATCGGTTTATAAATGACGGAGTTCTGAGGTAACAAACATAAAAAAAAAAATTAAAAAAAAAATACATCCGAATTGAGAACCTCCTCCTTTTTTTGAAGTCGGTATAAAAAGTATGAGATTCCACTAAAACGTTTCATGTAAAGTGATTGCTCATACAGCTTTCGGCATTAAAAACTTATCAAACCGCAAAAAGCATAGCTTGGGCATATCGCGGCCGGCAATCATCATGTTTTGTTGGATGGGTTTACGAATAATCACACTGCTAGCTGTATAAAGCATAAGATAAAAAAATTTCTTCTCAAATATCTTCGACCACTCTCTACAGATGCAACTCACTAGAATCATAATAAAATTATCACTTCGACTACTGTCGTATCTCGTAGACTGTGCCTAGCTTGCATCAGAACAAGTCGGCAGTGCACAATAGCGAGACGGATCATGTCAAACACCGCCAGAACAATGCCTGCCGCGGGGGCACTTACCGCGCCTAACAATAACCTGTACAACTTGTACATGACGAATCTGACAGGGCGAGTGACTATACTGTGTGACTTGCATTTTGTTTATGGCTCGTTTGGATTGGATCATGGTGGTTGAAAAACGGACGTTTTAAAAGTTTGATCAGCCTAATTTTACATTGTTTTATAGATACGAGTACTCTTGATGTCAGTAATCTATATATATAAGTAATATCACTAATTGCGGATTTGATACAACGATTACGATTCTAATGAAAGCCACCACGTAAAATCACGGTGTCCAATGACTCATAATTGATAAATAGGTATTGCAGGATCCAACGCGATTCTATTCAATCTATTTTCCCTTTTTGGAAGTTTCTCTATTAACAAATGTAGGTATGCTGAACGAGCTTAAACGTGGTCTTCTTCTGCGATAGAACGCGTGCGTGCCGTAGCAGCGCTAACATACTGGCCGAGGCGGGTTATGTACTTGTAGCGGCGCGACCAAACCACGGAGAGCGCCACCCCTGGTATATAATAGCCAGTAAATACATGTATGTTAGAGATGACTTGTCTTAGTCAAAGCTTGTTATTGAAAATACATGTAAAAGATAAAAATACATACTTACTATTCCAATCGAACCAAAGTAAACTATTTGCGCACGGTTTTATTGATGGGCTGGATGTTTAACAAGTACTCAAGAACAAAAGTTTCGGGTCACCCTAAATTAAATAACCGCAATAGGTTTTTTTAAACATTTTTCAATGGTCTTATTTACATAATATACTATTCTTCCTAATATACAAATGTTTTAGCAATTTCCGGGATCCTATCATAATAATATTAACATCCAAAAATGACGATTTTTGCCATATCTCACTCCGTTAACGCTATTTTTTTCATGGGTTTTTACGAGTCCTATTTACACATGGTAATGCTACTTTTTTGAGTGTTATTGCAATTAAGATGTAAAATTAAATAAAGCATATGACAGGATTAAAAAAAATGCACAACCTTGCACTATTTTAGGAAATATGACGGTATTTTACCGACCCGAAACTTTTGCTCTTGAGTGTGTTTCTTTTTCGCTACCCATTGAATATACACATGTTCTTTGCTGACCTTTGAGTATTTAAAGGATAATGTGGTAAGAGCAAACTCTCCTCATGGTTAACACAGCGCATCCTTGAAGCTCTGCTGATCCTGATCACCACCAGGAACACTACACTTGGGCTGGGGTCTAGGCAGAACATCAGCGATTCTGCATTCAGTCAGGGGTGGTTCACTCTTTGATTCCGTCGAGTAGCTACAAGTACATGCCGGCGGCCGCCAAATTGGCGGCCCATTAGTAGCTGCCGCGTGTTGGTACAGGACGCTCGCACGGGTCGCAGCGCGTTCATTGCGATAGAACGGGATGGCCACATTTAGGCGCGTTTGGCGTACCTAAACAGGGAATTTGTTAACAGAGAACCTTCTGTACGTAGTACTATTACTTATTCTGTGCTTCAGTGCCATTCAAAATGGAAAATGTATTCCTATTTAATTATTACGCTGAGCCCCGCGCCTATTGTTGCACTGATTTCTTTCGTTTTAGTGCTTTTCATAGGTAGGGTCGTTTCGCCGGTTACGCGACCACCTTCGGTTAGCGACCACTTGAAGAACATGGTTTTTTCAATTGAAGATAACATCAATTTTACAGAGCCTATTGAAACAGTCAGACGTATGCCTTATTGTTTGTAGTTATGGAATATGAATTTACAAAAAAAACGAGAAAATATGCTTTCAGTTCACCAAGTCAGCTAAGTGGTCGCTAACCGGCACATGAAATTAGGTGGTCGCCAACCGGCGAAATTACCCTATATGAACATTTACTTTCTGTATAATGTTGTGATTTTTGCGGAGGTAAATACTTTTTTATGCTTTTTTAAAGTTCTTTTTATTATTGATGTCAATGTTATGCCACGTATGTTGTTGAGGATACAAATGAAATAAACTAAGCACCTAGAATTTTCAAAAACAAAACCAATCTAGGTAAACAATGATGTTACACGTGTGACTAATAACCGTGCAACAATGATGGCGGCAGCCATAAAATATGAGACCTAATCCCGTTGTAATAAGGCAAAAAATGAAAACTCAAAAACTCATATGTGAACATAGTTACATGAAGGTTCACCCGACAGATCATTTAACGCTATTATTTGCTGCATGTGTAGCTGTTGAGATAAATGACATTAAATCGTAGTGCCTCCGGCGAATTTCATAACGCTGGCTGGAATTAAATGACGCGATACGAGTATGCGAGCGGCGAGCGGCTAACGTTTTAATCATGTAAGTTAATACGTTTTACAGGCAAAATCTATTATATTTTAACCCGTTAGCACGGCAAGATCGCCAGACAGAATAAAAAAAACTAAAAGTCCTGGCAAACTGCGTCTCCAGTCTCCACTGATATATGATATACTTACTTATGTGAATTGAACTTAAACTTACTTAACAAAAATTTAGCTATTCGATCGCTGATGATATCGCTCCTTTTCATAAAACTTAAAAATTAACGCAATTAAAAGATCCCCGTCTATGTAGCATATTTTGATCAGATATTTATGTGAATCAATAGTGACAAAGCCATAGTTTTCACAATTATTTCTTTTCTTGAAATTAAGACCTTTTTACAAAGTTCATGATTCTAGGTCAACGAGAAATCCGTTATTCACAGCTCCAAGGAACTGCAGACCTGAGTATTTTTAGGGTTCCGTACTCAAAGAGTAAAACGGGACCCAATTACTAAGACTTCGCTGTCCGTCCGTCCGTCCGTCCGTCCGTCCGTCCGTCTGTCTGTCACCAGGCTGTATCTCAAGAACCGTGATAGCTAGGGAGTAGAAATTTTCACAGATTATGTATTTATGCTGCCGTTATAACAACAAATACTAAAAACAAAATGAAACATTTTTTAAGGGGGGCTCCCATACAAAAAACGTGATATTTTTGCCGTTTTTATAGATAATCTGTCACCAGGCTGTATCTCAAGAACCGTGATAGCTAGAGAGTCGAAATTTTCACAGATTATGTATTTCTTTTGCCGCTATAACAACAAATACTAAAAACAAAATAAAATATTTTTTTAAGGGGGGCTCCCATACAACAAACGTGATCTTTTTGCCGTTTTTATAGATAATGGTACGAAAGTCCAACTCGCACTTGGCCGGTTTTTCGAATAAGATAAAGGTTCTTAAGTTGTCTTCAAATTCAAATTCATAACATTTATTCGTGGCAGCAAGTAATTAATACTTAACACAATATGAAGAAGACAATAAAACGGCCTATAGGCCGTGTCATGAAATGGACCCGGCTCAGCAACAGCCAGCGCTGGTCTTCCGCAGACCAGGAAACCGCAGAGATTGGCTATTCTTAAACAAAATGTCGTAAGCGCCGTGAGTTATCCATAAAGATATGATCTTTTGTTACAGAATTCGTTATTGCACGTGGCCCATCACGCTCTCTTGGCTGGTTTTTGGAAAAATCCTTTTGAGGTACCTACTTAACTCTTAAAATGGGTCAATTAGGTTGTTATTTCACGCAGTCACATTCAAGAGCCAGACCTCAATTTACCCTTTTTTGTATGGACGCGGCGACACGTTTCCTATCCTGTCTAGTTTTATGCGATCATTGTTGTCTGCGTGAGAATCGCGTGTTTCACCATCGATATGTATTAAATATTTTATCACTTGCACCGCAAACAAGGCGCGGTCCCGCGATCAATTGCTATGATACTACTAAATCCAATGTCCACTTACCTATATCACTATGACTATAGGAAAATGCACCTCTGAATTCAGCCGGACTACCGGCTTAATGGTGTTGTGGCAAAGAGTATTAGTGGATATGAAATATGTGTCAAGCAATATTTGTAATTATGAATAATGTCTACGTCTGATCAATTAGTGTTGTGCCAACAGTTTGTAATGATGGTATTAAAATGTAACAACGTAATTGCTTTCCGTGCTGTGATATGTTTGGATGTTATTTACAAGATGTACGGATACGGAGTAAATACTAAAGTGTACTTAAAGGATGGTTGTTTTGAGGGAAACATTAAAAATTTATATCCAGTAGAGAAATTCAATAGTGTGTTTGCATATATTTGACATATACGCTACTGTGAAGTGACGCGAACGAAGGTATCCGTTTCAACTAGGGAAAAGAAATAATTGTGTTCAATTTTGTGAGCAGGTTCAATAATTCATCATCATATCAGCCAAAAGACGTCAACTGCTGGACATAGGCCTCCCCCAAAGAGTGCCACAATGGCCGGTCCTGCGCCACTCGCATCCAGCGGACTCCCGCGAATAATTATATATCATATTTTTGTCGATTCGAAAAGCCGCGTGTCATTGGTCCGACATTTTACGAGCGGCTACACAAATTACTAAAAAAATAAACTTGTAATGAGATATTTAAGAGTCGATTTAGAAAATTTATATTGGAAAATCCTTTATTTTCAATAGATGAGTATTATGACATCACGAATTAGATTTAGTACCTACTTATATTAAATTGTATCTGTATTGCCATCAGAATTGTATACTCATTTGAATTGCGTGGTTTTTTTGGTCAATGACGACCCGAATACGGTGATCTTAATTTTATACTCATTGACATCTTAATCTCGAATTATCATTTTGTAACTTGTTGACATAATATATGTTGTATATATATACCTGTGTACTTACATCATTTCCCTTTAAAATATTTGTAATTATAATTTAAAATTTTATTTGATAATGTTAAACAACTGACGACCACAATATAAACTCCATAGTCTACGGTAATCACTTACCATCAGGTGGGCTTACTTTTAAGTGATATTGTATCCTCCTTCTCCTAGCGTTATTCCCGGTTGTGCCCTAAAGCAGCCCGGCGTCCGCTTTGACACATATTCCCAAGATTTGGCATATAGGCACTAGTTTTACAAAAGCGACTGCCGTCTTACCTTAAAACCCAGAGGGACAACTAGACCTTGTTGGGATTAGACAAACCGGTCCAATCCCAATAAGGTCTCACGATGTTTTCCTTCACCGAAAAGCTAACGGTAAATATTCCGTGCATAAGTTCCGAAAACCTCATTGGTACGAGCCGGGATTCGAACCCACGACAGCCGCTTGACAGCCGCATGCCTGAACCACTAGGCTACCGTAGCTTGTTTAAGTGAAATTGTATATTGTGAGATAAATCAATCATATCATCATATCATATCATATCATGATTCAGGATGGCAAAATTAGTAGCTAAAGATATGTATTCATTTGAGAAATAATCTAACTTTTTGTCTTCAAAATTGTACGTTCTTAATATTTTTTCAGGGGTTCTATTATGACGTATTGGTTTTGGAATTGGTTTAATATTTCTCGCGTGGATTCGCTTCTACGCATCGGAACGAGTGCGCCACAAATACCACATCAATCCAATTCAATACCAATAGTCAAATAGACCATCTGAGTTTATAAACGTTAAGATTATGACCGACAAACTGCGGTATACCTATCGTAAAGTCTGGAGCTAATATTGGCACGGCTCTTGATTGGTGTATTTTAATTAACTTCGAGATTATTACATTTTCTGCGAATCTAACATGAACCACATAACATAACGGTATATTGAAAAAACGTTTTTACACTGGCCACTACGCTATTTATGCAATGTCATTAACAATTTGAGCATAAAATTTCTTCTCACTTCTCACTTTATTTGTAACTTTTCTGTGGTACAGTCAGCATCAGAAATAGCTAAGCAAAATAACACGCTCTCAAAATGCCCCACACAGATCCTTATTCCCTTGACATTAGAGTCCAAGTCCATGTGTAGATTATTTTGAGCACTGGGACCGCTTAGCAACTTCTGCTGCTGACTGTACCACAGTCTAATTAATAGCACCAATGCATGTGTAAGTAAGTCTTTCCTGTGAATTATATGATCATGACTATCATAATACAGGGTGTCCCAAAAGTCAACGTCAAGCCCCAAACGAGTACCTAATTAGCCCAGGTCATAATATAAAAAAAAAAAAAAAAAAATCCAAGCCATACTTAAAAAATAACCTTACTCGGTGGAAATTGAGCTTTGAATTTTCTATGCTGTATTACACGAAAAATAACAATCATCTCACGCTCCTTTAAAAAACAGATTTTTTTATCAATATATAATCAATTTAGAAATTCGGACTAACTATCTTTGAAGCTACATGCCAAATTAGCGTAGTATTTTTTTTTAAGTCAGTCATTTAAAAATAGATGGTCTAATGATTTTGTCTGGGAAAAAAGTGTAATTTTATTTTAAACGGGGGCACTTGTATTTTAACTTTAGTATTTAATTTACAGAAGAGTTATTTACGGTTACATACCAATAAAAATACTGAAGAAAAGTAAAGCTCTGTAGCTGTAATCCCTAAAACATAATTACATGGCTATCCATTTTTTTCCTGTACTTTTTGTTAAACATGACTAGGTTTTATTTAAAAAAAAAGATAAATTGTGTGACTATCACACGTTTTCAGATTGACATTGACTTGTGGGACACTTTGTATGTAATCAGGTTGGTTCAATTACCTAACCATCAAATTATGGTAATAATTCAAATCTCAAATCTAGCTTTCAGCAAATAACATTAACAAACTACTCTCACTTGTTCAAGTTAAATATACAACCGGAGGGCCTGAATAATCAACATGAATATCAAACAGAATTTCAAAACAGTGGATTCCATCAATAACGTGACGTACTTTGTTCCCGTGTTTCTATGAATTCAATTTAAATTCCTGCTAACATTGTGTCATTTGTCTGTGTTTGGTATTTTATTATGCTGAACGAACAGTTAGTTTACGCGAAAAGGTTTGTCGTTATTTAATTGGACCAATATTCTAATTTGTTAAAACACACTGCATCCTATTTTCACTTCGAAATAAATCCACAGTTGCCGGGAGCCGAGAGATATTGCCTATCACAAATATTGGTTTTCAAGCAATATTTGTAGTGAACTTGAGTGATCCATCATACTCGTAAAAAGTGGTGTGCAAAAAGTTGTAACACGTGGCAGGAGATGAAACATATTTCTTGTAATCAATACGTAACGTATTTTCTTACCCAGATAACTTTCAGCAAAACCCAGATAAGTTTCGGGTTTACAAATGTCATACAGTCGGGTTACGCACAGTAAAAGTTAAGTAAAATTCATCAAACAATTGTTGTACAATTTATATAATTGTTGAATAATAATGTAATTTTATGATAATGTATTTTGATAGTAGGTACCTATTAATGTAATGAAACAATGACAATGGAATTATTTTAGTTATTATTATACTGGACTTTGTTATTATGTTCAATATTCATCATCATATCAGCCGAAAGACGTCCACTGCTGGACATAGGCCTTCCCCAAAGAGTGCCACAATGGCCGGTCCTGCGCCACCCGCATCCAGCGGACTCCCGCGACCTTTACCAGGTCATCAGTCCACCTGTTGAATATTATTGAATTGTAAATGTTGTAATGTATCTGACGATTTTCTTAAAATATTTGCACGCCATCAGCCCCCAGAATTGTGCTGAATCGATCTATCTGTTTTATTCCCACTGTGTTACCTGCAAATCGTTACCCAACTGGGATTTTTTTCCCCATCTTTTACCAGTGGGGACTACTAGGAGTATTTTCTCATCTTTTACCACTAAAGTATTCAGTGCCGAGTACTTTAGTTTAGTGGGAAAAGATGGGAAAATATTCCCAGCAGTTATCACCGAGTGCTTTAAAGGTAAATAACGGGGAAAAAAACCAGCTGTTACCGCTGGTAACAAATTGGTGGAAACAGGCGGGAATAACCCATACACAGTCGTTAGCAGAAAGCGTGACACGGGTGAAACGCTAGTTTATCTTTTTTAAATTCTGAGTACCTAGTCATGTCAAATAAAACATTTTGCTGTGTCGGGTCCTCATTAAGTTGTATTTGTTTATGGTTATTGGTAATTGTAATGCTGGCACATTAACTTTGACACGTGTAGAAGCGCGCGCAATATAAATCTGATTCCAGCCCAGTACGTAAGTCGAACAGAGCCCCTAGTATTTGCGGTATGTACGCGCGAAATGTGAACGCAGAGTTGCGCGCGCGGCGAGCGTATACTGTCCGCGTCCGCGTAATTTATAGATCGCCGGATTGGAATCGTTAGCGAGTTGTTTCTAACGTTTACGTAATGTAGTGTAAGAGTATGCCACTGTTTACCTTCTCTGTAACTTTACGTTGAAATTTAGTATGAACTTGAGTATAACCTGCAGCTTCTTTCATAAAACAACTCTCATATTTTAAGGATCCTTATTATGTAGGCTAGTTAAAAAAATATATATTACTGGACAAACGAATATAACTACGGGGCTAGTTCAATTCTTGTAAGAACATGAATTGAACTAGCTCCATTGTAAGGTCAGGTAGTAGAAACAAGTTTTAATTATTTCATATTGTTAGTGTTAGTACATATGTACTAAATCTAAAAGTTGTGTTATTTTATGTTTTATACAACAATTTCTTTCTTATTTGTTTTTATTTTTTTTGAATTCATATGGACCCCGTTCGGGTAAAAGCCTCCTCCATGTTATGCCATTTCTCTCGGTCTTTAGCCAACTGCATCCAGCTAGGTCCGGCGATCTCAGATATGTCATCGGTCCAACGTCTTCGTGGTCTGCCTTTCCTTCTTTTGCCTTTCGGCCCTGACCATTTTGTTGTTTCCAGTGCCCATTTTTTCTCCTTATTTCTGGCGATATGGCCTGCCCATTTCCATTTAAGACACAGTGCTTGCTGAAGAGCATCTGTTATTTTTGTACGTTTTTTTCTCTAATAAACTTTCCTTAACTTTAATAAACTTCTCTCCATGGATCGTTGACATGTTGTAATTGTATGTTTAATTTTGTTTGTGTATGTCCAGGATTGGCTCCCATATGTCAGGCTAGGTAGAATACATGTATCCATTACGGTTTTTTTGAATTTTAAATGGTAGGCTCCTTTAAGGATTTCTTTATGTGCCCAAAATTTCTTCCAGCTGCAGTTGATTCTTCTAGCTACTTCTTCTTCATTGCAATTTGCGTTGAAAGACATTTGCTTTCCAAGGTAAATATATTCATTTACATATTCTATCTGCCTTCCCGATATGCATATCTGTTTTCTTTCGTGATTTGTCATGATTTTAGTTTTGTTTGAGTTCATGTGAAGCCCTACTGATTTACTTTCGCTGTCTAGAGTTTGTAGCATTTGTTCTAGCTCAGTAGCTGACTCCGCGAGGATGACAATGTCGTCAGCAAATCTGAGGTGACTTAGGTGTTGGTTTTGAACGTTGAGTCCTTTCTTTTTCCAGTTGATTTTTTTAAATATTTCTTCCAGCACCGATATAAAGAGTTTGGGTGACAGGGGGTCACCATGTCTAACGCCACGTCCTATAATTATTTCCTTCCCTCTGCTTTCAAGTCTTACTCTGCTTGTACTTTGCGAGTAGATGTTTTTAATAATATTTATGTATGTGGTGTTTATTCTACATGAGGCAAGTGCTTTCCATATTGAACTGTGGGTTATGCTGTCAAATGCCTTCGTGTATTCCCGGTTTTACCCTAAACTAAAGGAGCCCAAGATCTAGCGTAGACTTTAGTTATACGAAAGCGACTGCCGTGCCATTTTACCTTCCAACCCACTAGTAATTATCCTCCTAGCGTTATTCCCGGTTGTACCCTAACCAAAAGGAGCCCAAGCTCTGGCGTAGACTTTAGTTATACGAAAGCGACTGACGTGCCGTTTTACGTTCCAACCCACCGGAAGAGTAATTATCCTCCTAGCGTTATTCCCGGTTGTACCCTAACCTAAAGGAGCCCAAGATCTGGCGTAGACTTTAGTTATATGAAAGCGACTGCGGTGCCATTTTACCTTCCAACCCACCGGAAGAGTAGTTATTCTCCTAGCGTTATTCCTGGTTGTACCCTAACCTAAAGGAGCCCAAGATCTGGCGTAGACTTTAGTTATACGAAAGCGACTGCGGTGCCATTTTACCTTCCAACCCACCGAAAGAGTAATTATCCTCCTAGCGTTATTCCCGGTTGTACCCTAACCTAAAGAAGCCAAAGATCTGGCGTAGACTTTAGTTACACGAAAGCGACTGCGGTGCCGTTTTACCTTCCAACCCACCGGAAGAGTAATTATCCTCCTAGCGTTATTCCCGGTTGTACCCTTACCTAAATAAGCCCAAGATCTGGCGTAGACTTTAGTTATACGAAAGCGACTGCCGTGCCATTTTACCTTCCAACCCACCGGAAGAGTAATTATCCTCCTAGCGTTATTCCCGGTTGTACCCTAACCTAAAGGAGCCCAAGATCTGGCGTAGACTTTAGTTATACGAAAGCGACTGCGGTGCCATTTTACCTTCCAACCCACCGAAAGAGTAATTATCCTCCTAGCGTTATTCCCGGTTGTACCCTAACCTAAAGAAGCCAAAGAACTGGCGTAGACTTTAGTTACACGAAAGCGACTGCGGTGCCGTTTTACCTTCCAACCCACCGGAAGAGTAATTATCCTCCTAGCGTTATTCCCGGTTGTACCCTTACCTAAATAAGCCCAAGATCTGGCGTAGACTTTAGTTATACGAAAGCGACTGCCGTGCCATTTTACCTTCCAACCCACCGGAAGAGTAATTATCCTCCTAGCGTTATTCCCGGTTGTACCCTAACCTAAAGGAGTCCAAGATCTGGCGTAGACTTTAGTTATACGAAAGTGACTGCCGTGCCATTTTACCTTCCAGCACACACCGAAAGAATCATTATTGCCTGATTTGTTTTTGATAACCCTGACGTTCTTAATTTCGATTTTCTTTTTTGCCCGACTAAGGCAGAGCCATAAAGAAGGGATATGTTTTTAGCAGTCTATGTTTGTATTTGTGTATGTTCCACTGTAGCGTTTAAAATACTGAACCGATTTTGATATATGGGGTGTCAATCGATTCGAAATTATGCTCCAGGTGACAAAGGCTACCTTGTGTATGAAAAATAAAAACATGGTAGCTGTCACATATACATATTAAGTGACTGACTTTGAAAAAAATATTTTGCTATAATTGCATGTTGGGTATCAAATGAAAGAGGAGAAAATTTCGAGTTCAAATGTACAGCCTGTATGTTCAATATTACCTCAAATTGTAACCATACGTAGCTTTTAGTACTATGAACCGATATTGTAACAAAATTGTAAATTAGTCCTAACTACCAAAGCGTAATTAATTTTTGATAATTTATCGAGCAGCAATGTATGCTTACACTCATTTGACACGTGGAAGAAGCGGGTTACTTGTGACAGTGTGACGTCACATGAGTAAGATAATGTAGTGATACATTGCGTGCTGAATTATTTTAAAAGGAAAAAAAGTCGGTAGTTAAGAAAAAAAATCTTGCAATATCGGTCTAAAGCCCTAACACCTACCTCTGGTTACAATTTGAGGTAATATTAAAAATACAAGCTGTATACAAATATTATTCACAGTTACTTTTCCGTAGTTGTAATATAGTTAAGTATTTAAACTTATTATGCTTGTTACTTGTTGTTGATAAGACTAACATTCTTAACAACTATACTATATGTGATCAGAGATCAGATTAATACCGTCCGTACTTACACGTTATTTGTCGCTAAGCTTTGCGAACCAACCAAGTACTCGTTCGTACAGTTCCTCTCGAGTCCTTTTGACTTTGAACACACTTGCCGCGTACTTTATACGGAAGTTTTAATGAGCTGAGAACTCCTAGAAACCTTCCCATTGACGTGGCCCTGTATGGAATAGTTGGGTGACACTGGTTAGAAGTTTCTTATCTTGTTGACACGAAGACTGATCGGATTGAGAAGTTGGAACTGTTTTATGCAATTACAAAGAACTTTAACTTTTTTATTTATATGGACTTTCTGATCTTAAACGTCGTCATTGTATGGGATAAAGGACAAGAGCTTAAAAAACACATTTATTTCCGTTAAACACATCTACCAGTCCATCACTACATTTAAAAATAACTACAATAATACATATTACAACGCAAAATTACCTAACTAGACATTAATAATATTAATACCTCCTATTTAATTTTTAGTTGTGCTGTTTTGTGGCACGATATTATCTTATAAATAAAATAAAAAACCGGCCAAGTGCGAGTCGGACTCGCGCACGAAGAGTTCCGTACCATAATTTATAAAAATATTTATTTTATTCTGTTTTTAGTATTTGTTGTTATAGCGGCAACAGAAATACATCATCTGTGAAAATTTCAACTGGAACTATCACGATATCAGTGAGATACAGCCTGGTGACAGACAGACAGACAGACAGACAGACAGACAGACAGACAGACAGACAGACGGACAGCGGAGTCTTAGTAATAGGGTCCCGTTTTACTCTGTGAGTACGGAACCCTAAAAAAGATGATAATTCATTATGTCATTAGTTTTAACTACGTTAAGTAAGGGATCGCGGATTTTACCGATATATCTATTTAAAAATACTATCTACTAGTCAATGAGTTAATACCTCACCTTCCGAACATTTATTTATTCATAAGATGGTATAAACTATAAACTGGAGCAATTCATAAGCTAGGTGCATGAGGCACCCGCACGCGCCTTATCTTAGTACTTACTCGTACGGTAAGAACAAGCAGATTTTTTAATTTTGCCAAAATTTAATTTGGCAAAATTAATAAAATTAAATAGAAAAATTAAGTAAACGTACCTACATTACAAACCACACTACACTTTATATAACCCCTAAACAATAAAATATACTTTTTTCTCGGCGCAAATGAAACCAGACGGCAGTCTTTCATGTACGCTCCGCATAAATTCGTCGTAAATTATCATAATTTAGTAGTTCTGCCTCCGTTGACGAGATCTGTCTTAGGCAGGGCAAAGACAGAAACAAAGCAAAGTCACAAACAATAAAAACTGGTTTTCATTAATGTGGTAAACGAATTTAGCATGATAGTTCTGTCCCTGGATTGGCATTTAATGACCTAAACAGTAAACTGTATAAATAGAAGCGTATGTTATATTTGTTATTCTCATTAATCAAGTGTAACTTCAGCGCTAAGATGCAATTTTAATTGGTCCAACTACTGGACTCTTGTAAAGCAACCTTATACGCTAAAGGATAGAATTAAAATTAAAATAAAATAAAACAATGTACACCAACCGCTTATTAATTTAACCTATAGACGATCAACGTCAGAGATATGTTTACAGTTATGGACCTTATTCTCGTGTGATAAGGCTAACAACTTCTACTAGTCGATGTCTTCGACTGTACTCATACTCATATTCTGCGTAGATACGTCATGTTTACGGCTTATCGTGTTTTATTTTGGAAAAAGTACGTGTTTAGACAGACGAAAACGTAACATTTTAAATGGTTGATTGTGTAAGGCTTGCTATCGAATACACCACATAAAATAATCAATAACGTTGAATTTTCTAGAAAAAAGATGCAAAATATAGTCGAATAGAGAAAAAAGTAACGCAAGAGATTAAATAATCAATCACAAAGGTATAGGTAAGAATTTGTTGATCGCATGGCGGTTACACACTCGTACAGTGCTCGTACATATATACTGGGCTGCAAAAGAAGGTATAACACTCATACACGTGGCGATATCTAAAACTGTTATACCTTCTTTTGCAGCCCAGTGTATGTATTCGTATATGTCGCTGATAGAGTTCCATGTAGGTGTACGGTAAGTGTCCAAAGTTTTAAGACAGTGTACATTTTTTCCCATTTCCGCAAAACGCACCTTCACATGAAACGATTGTCATTTACTATGACGCTTGAGTGCCGTGACGTCACGGTCCTCTAGCGTTTTCACTCTCTAAAAAGCGGCCAAGTGCGATTCGGACTCGCACATGAAGGGTTCCGTGAAATAAATTGCGGTTTACGATGACGTATTAAAAAAACTACTTATTAGATCTCGTTCAAACCAATTTTCGGTGGAAGTTTACATGGTAATGTACATCATATATTTTTTTTAGTTTTATCATTCTCTTATTTTAGAAGTTACAGGGGGGGGGGACACACATTTTACCACTTTGGAAGTGTCTCTCGCGCAAACTATTCAGTTTAGAAAAAAATTATGTTAGAAACCTCAATATCATTTTTTAAGACCTATCCATAGATACCCCACACGTATGGGTTTGATGAAAAAAAAAATTTTGAGTTTCAGTTCTGAGTATGGGGACCCTTAAAACTTAATGTTTTTTTTCGATTTTTGTGTAAAAATCTTAATGCAGTTCACAGAATACATCTACTTACCAAGTTTCAACAGTATAGCTCTTATAGTTTCGGAAAAAAGTGGCTGTGACATACGGTCGGACAGACATACAGATAGACGGACGGACATGACGAATCTATAAGGGTTCCGTTTTTTGCCATTTGGCTACGGAACCCTAAAAAGCAACAGTAAAACGGTTGTAGCTTCGTAATTTTTTTGAGATGTTTGATTGGGATTTTCATCATTAGGCATATTTTTGCCTTCTTTCTTTTGGAGTAATAATTAATTTTCAGTCTACAACCCTATTGCTACATAAGTAAGAGTGTAAATCTCACGGCTATGCGACATGAAGGGAGCAAAATATCCCATCTTCATAAAGGCACTTTCCCTTCAAGTCGCACAGCGATGGGACTGAATGATTCAATAATTCCATATATTCCTATTTTTACTGACAGTTCCAAACATTAAATGTTTACTAAGCAGAAACGTCCGCTAACAAAATTCTACGAGCAAAGTGAAAAAAAGGTGTAATTAGAAGAGTGAAGGGATTAAAATATTCGTCGTCACGAGTTACGGACAGTTGGTTAAGAGCAATGGACGGATTCCAGAGATCACGGGTACAAGAAAAAGTTAGGTACTCGATCAAATATGTTTCACAATCCAACAAGATTTGATCTAACATAATCCATAAATAATGCAAAACACATCATTGAACGCGGGCAGACCAAAGAGTTTCCATACAAGGCAACATGGCGGGCAGCAAACGGGTTACATCAAAGCGGTTATAATTACTCTATCATACCCATTCACCGGCAGTGACATCTGCACTAATTGCTAGCGTTAATTAAATTTGTGGCTTCATAAAGAGATACTTGTAACTAGAATGTTACTATAAATTACGAATGTGGATGTTTGTATGTTTGTGGTTGATAAAATAAAATGTATTAGGTACAGACTACGGCAGAGCTAAAAGGAAGGGATATGTTTTAGTATTTACGTATGTTCGATCGTAGCGTTTAAAATACTGAACCGATTTTGATAAATGAGGCGTTAATAGATTCGAAATTATCTCCGGGAGGCGTGGGGCTACCTTATGTTTGAAAAAAAAAAACACATTTTTTCAGCTACTTTTTCGTAGTCGGGTTACGGTTTTTTTACTGATTATGCTTGTTGATGTGTTATTCAGAGAGATTTCAGATTAACGTTTTCTAAAGAGCGTGTAAGTGCATTTTGCCACACGCGCAATTCAAAAGGAACGTTTACGCGCTTACACGTATGAGTGCAAGCAGCGAGAAACGGACCCACCGGTTTGAGCGAACACTCTGGAATAAGCGCGTTTAGGTGCATGATAAGTGCATGATTCGGGTTAAATTAAATGTTGCGCGCGTGTATGCTTACGAGTTACGAGTTTATACGCGCCAAAAAACGCTATAGGTACTGAAACTGCTCTGAAATCTCACAAAAGCGGCTAAACAGACTTAGACGAAACTTGGCATGTATTCTAGTTTACTTTTGACACATAATATATTTTTCATCCCGAAATAAAGAAATAATGTAAAGAGATAAACTTGGGAGTGGATACTAATACTACTATTAGGTATGTATAAAGAGGTAATTTTTTGTGCGCAGGATCGAGATAACTGGCGTGCTCTGGTTTCGGAGGCGAAGAAATTTTTTGGATCAGGGAGCCATAATGGCTAGTTAAGTTTGTATAGGTATAGGGGGTAATCTCCGGAATTAAACATCATCCTCCTAGCGTTATTGCCGGTTTTGCCCCTATAGGAGCCGGGGTCCGCTTTGACACCTTATCCCAAGATTTGGCATAGGCACTAGTTTTACGAAAGCGACTGCCATCTGACCTTCCAACCCAAAGGGAAACCTAGACCTTATTGGGATTAGACCGGTTTCCTCACGATGTTTTTCCTTCACCGAAATGCTAACAGTAGGTAAATATTCCGTACATTAGTTCCGAAAAACTCATTGGTACGAGCCGGGATTCGAACCCACGACCGCCGCCTGAACCACTAGGCTACCGTAGCTTAATCTCCGGAACTAAACATCAGTCAAAAAATCAATACAATTATTTATTCTGCAAATAGGTCACAAGGGCACTTTTACATGTCAAATGGTATTTTACAATATAATAATAGTAATCTTACACAACTAAAATGAAAAAATTGCAGATTTTAACCAATAAATAAACGGTTTACAAACTAAATGTCACTAAATGAAAACAAAAAAAAACAAAATTGCTAAATATAATCCATTTCATTCGATATAAGGTCTGTATCAGAATTAACAATAAGTTTATGATATTCATTTAGTACCAGAGATATAAAAGGTCTCTGAGCGTCAAATACAATTAATAATTATTCTAATGTTCTTAGAGATGTATACTGTCTCTAAGCGTTAAAAAAAAGGAACATTAATGTTATATTGTCAAGAGATGTACAGGATCAATAATTGTTACATTAAAACGTGTCAAAACGGAATGATGTCTCTCATCAAAACGAAAATAATGATAATAACACTAGTATTTAGGTAGTTACTATGCCCTTGCAAGCATGAACAGACCGGACATCTGATTTAAAAATCAAAACACCAGTTCCTGATTGTTTAAATTTTACTAATATTTAAACCTGCGGTTTATTTACTTGCGTTCTTTGTAATATTTACTGCGAGTGAAGATTTACAAAGTGAGTTAGTGTCTTCGTTTGGTTTTATTTTGTTAAACCTGCGCCGGTGTCTAATAGTCTGATGAAAGTGCCGGAAAATTACCATTACAGGCACCCCATCAAGTTACGTCAATCTCGTTGAACTAATAATTTGATAAATGTACAAATAAAGTAAAGTTGGTAAATCAAATCATTAAGAAAGACAGCCTTTTTTCTCACGAATGTGGGTTGCTCAGTTATGCTCATAACAGTTTATTTAGGATACTCATACTCATACTCATACTCATTTATTCATAAAATATAAAAATTTACATGTCAAAAATAGAATTATATTATGTCAAATGAATTTGATTATTCAACTAGTATAACATAACAATATTTAGGTATGAACAACAAAATGTCAACATTATACAATGATTAAAATTATTATTATTACCAATATTTTATATATACTCCTTAAAATTATAAAAAGCTTTATCAGTCATACATTCATGCTTAGCATATTCGTGTTGAGGTAACCCTGCTCTCCTATTACACTCTCATCCAGGCTATTTCAGACTATACTGCTTGGTTAATAAGAGTAATACCAAAATAATTTAATAATTTATCGAAATTTCTTTTTCTCGTTCGGTTTTTTAGCTGCAAAGTAAAGTAATGAAGTAATGGAGATTATTATATGCAGTGATTTACACTCACTCGCTTGATAGATAGATAGATAGATTTATTGTTAAAACTGTGTACATAAGATCTCATTTTAGACATTGGAAGGTATCAACAGTTTGCCCTTTTCGAGCGTACAATGTTATTGAACTTAAAATTAAACTTAATAATTTGTAGACCTAGGTACTTAAACGAAATATTCATTCAGATTGTAAAAGCATTTATCTGCTAGCCATTTCTTCAGCTCCTTGTTGAACTTATTATTATTATCTAATGACTTAATATATACAGGTAAGTTATTAAAGATTTTGATTCCAGTAGCATAGGTACTCTTGCTAATTATGTAACTAGAAGGCCTAACTGTACACATATCATATTTATATTGCGATCTAATTTTTAATTTAGAGTCACTTTTCCTATTAAAAATATCGTGTACTTATTCAGAACCTTTCTACCCAATTAAATATGTATTTATCGCACTTACATACCTATACGTGTCTGATTAATGACGTTAGTTAAAGTGACCTAGACTAACACATCGCTTATTATGCTGGAATGTCAATTAAGGTGATTAACACCCTTTTAATGTTATTTTAATCGATTAAGATATTATCTGTGCCCATTTTGTAAAAGGCGTTATAACTCGTCTGAAAGCTAGGGATTCAAGACGACGCGGGCAAATGTTCTGTGACCGGAGTTGTCAGCAAAGTCAGAAAAAATCATTGGGCTTGGCATGACACGTCTGGCAACATCGCGCGATATCAAAGGGTTTGAGAAGCCTGAGTCTTGAAGGTAGATGTCGTTACATGCCTAAGACCTAGGCGAAATCTGATGGAACAGGTTGAAAAATTGTTGAATCCAGCAACGATATAATGCTTGGTTAAGTGTTGTCTACCCGGTCTGTCGAGAGGTCGCTGGTTTTAATCCAGCTCGTAGCAACATGTGAGACCCTCGCAATTCTTACTGACGTATGTCCTAAAGTTACTTGCCCAGTTTCTATTGGACTTTGTCATAACGTTCAATTGCTATAATATTCATGTTTCATGACATATGATTTGTACTAAAACACATGAGTCCTAATATTTATGCCGTAATGATGAGGTGTACTAAATTTATTTGTCATAATATCGATTGTCCTAACATTTACGACTATTGCGCGTTATTTGTGACGCAGCTCTCCGTTAGGTACAACGACGAGCGAATCAAGCAGAACTATTATATAATCTGTGGCAAAAGTGTTAGGTCGAACTACGACCCTACAGCGTGCGAGCGTGCTGTGGTAGCGACCGGCGAAGCGCCAGAACCGAACTTTTTTTACTAATACTAACATTGCGGAAACAAGCCAAACGGCCCCGAACAAAATTAACAAAACAAACACACTCGAGTTCACAAACACAGCCGGTCCTGCACCACCGGATCCAGCGGATATGCGTAGGATACTTACATTTACATAATTATTATGACTAATAATATTAGACATTAAAACAATTATAGGACCATAAAACTTCGTCCAAAATGTATAGGGCTAACAAAGTTAGGAGAAATGGTTACGGCAGACAGCTATGGAATACAAACAAAAATAGGTAAAAAAAACCGGACAACTGCGAGTTGGACTCGCGCACGAAGGGTTCCGTACCATTATCTATAAAAACGGCAAAAAAATCACGTTTGTTGTATGGGAGCCCCACTTTAAAAAATATTTTATTTTGTTTTTAGTATTTACTGGCCACACGCGTCACCAGACTTTTCGTATCCCAATGAATCCTTGGCTAAACGTATATGTACTTATGTTCGCAAATAATCTGGAAGAAAATAAATATACTCTAGTTATATGACTAACCTTGGGAGGGTTAATACATTAGATAGGTTCTAGTTTCCTTCCCAAGGGACACCGTATCCAAGTCTATTAGAGCCGAGAAGTTACTCATGTAAGAATGTGTGTATAGTGTACCGTTAGCTTTTTCTTTAATGTAATGTATATCAATCAGTCTAACAAGAAAACACGATTGGTAAAACTGGCCTTTTTTGTTTTACTTAAACCGTGCACCACAAAATTTATTTAACCCTTAATTTGGCAGAGACACGGATGTCGGAAAAATGTATGTCATGTTAATAAAACGGGTTTTAGGCTACTTAGGGAGCACTAGAAAAATATTTAAAAAAGTCTAGCTATTACAGTTTTTTGGAAAAAAGTAGTTCTCTACAAGGAACATTGCCAAATATACAGAAAGTCTTAATGAAAATTTATTAGGTATTATTTTGTGTGGAGAACACGATTACGCGTTCTTGAGTAATGTATGTTTTCTATGTATTTAATAATCTAAATGTGTATCTAGTTTTACATGTTTATATCATCGTCTAGTAAGATTGGCATTAAACAAATAATTTTTTCATAAATCAGCTTACACAAAATATTAAAAATAAGATACTCTCATTAATAATACAACTACTTATATCAATAATCTGTAAAATCGTTTTAGCATACTTACCTTCATTTAATTTAGCATTCAAAATCAATAACATAAAGATTCATTCACATACAGTTTTCAAGTCAATTATACACACACGCAAATATTACGAATCCATTTTACGCGTACACTAATGTCCAAACAAAAGTTAACAATACATCGGCCAAAGAAAGATGATCCATATCGGATTGAGCCCCCACAGCGTAATACCTGCGCTACGCTGGTTGATAACAGTAAAAATAAATTATTCTTACATTACCAATAAACAAAAGTTACGATAATACACGGTTCAACGAAATGTGTTATTTAAAAACAAATTATACACAAAGCAAAAAATGACGCTCTTTTACCAAAGGAAATTTTTTATTCTAGATGACAAAATATGACGTCCCAGGCTGCATGACTATAATAGGGACATCGCTATTTTGATGTATTTTTCTTTCATGCCTTCTGAGAAGCGAGTGATGTGCATTTTGAATATCGAATTGGGTCCTTATATTAAGATTGTTATAAAATTCTCCAATAGCTCATTCCAGACGTATCTAAATCGTATTCAATCAAAATGTCAATGTTTAAGACATTGACTTTAAATTCAATTCAAATCTTATTATCTTGTCAAATATTTGAACAGTTTGCTTAAGTAGGTATGGGATTTCAGATTTTTGCGTTTTTACGTCAAGTCAAGAGTGTCGAGACCAATTTTCACAGGTGGAGTGGCGTTTAGAGTAGGAATAATAATGATGATTTGTATACATATGAGGTATCGGTTTACCGGAATAAATAAATACCTAGAGAATACTATTTGGGAATCACGAAAAACACTGCACAGAGCGGCAGGCGGCATTGTGTTCTCCTTCTTCTCTTACTTAAGAGCTAGGCTCTTGTCGGTGTAGCTCAAAGTAGGCCCTCCATCTACTCCGATCCCACGCAATCTCTTTGACCTCACGATATGACCCAACATCAACTCTCTTTTTGAGTTGCTCCATCTATCTTTCCTTCAATTATGTTAAGTACGAAGTTGTCATGTCTTATGAGGTGCCCTATCATCTTCCCTCTTCTATTTTCTAAGTTCCTAACTAACTGCCTGGTTTGGCCCACTCTATTCAGCACTTCTTCATTGGTTACTCTCTCTCTCCAGCTAATTTTCTCCATTCGCCTCCAACACCACATCTCAAACGCTTCTAATATCTCCGCATCTTTCTGGGTAAAGGTCCAAGTTTCACTTTCGTACAATGCTATCATATGTTTGATTTAATAAATTTTATTTTCGTTTCTTTCGATATTTTTGAAATTAATATATGAGTTTTGCTGTGGAAAGCTAGTTTTGCCATTGCTATTCTGGACTTTATATCTGGTGTGCATCTAGAGTCTGCGGTGATAATGCTTCCTAAATATCTGAATGAGTTTACTTTTTTTACTTTTCTTGTTGCACACTGTTTGCACTGTGTTCAGAAGACCAAATTTCACACGTGCTAAAAACGTATTCATAATGAAAAGGAAGACTTTTGGCCAAATTAGCCACTAAGTATTTCCAACGTTTATGGAATGCGGCTTTTTATTAAATTTATTGAAGAAATACATTATCATTAATTGACTAAAAATAAATTTGATTTATATCGATTTTATCACATAGTAAAAAACCGCGCGCATTAGAACAGAGTAAAGATATAAAACAGCATTCATCTCAAACAAGTATATTTAAAGAAGAGATTTTAAAATCAAACCGTAGTTTTTACATATCGATAAACACTTCAATTATTAAAATCCACCCCAGAGTTGTGAAGATTCGAGGGAAAACATTAACCACATAAATAGACGCATTAAACACAACCCGAAAATTTGGTGTCGAGCAACTGGGTAAGAAGAATGAGTGTCAGACCCAAAATGCAACAACGCTGATTTTCAGTGGATCTTCAGACATTGTCACACACACACATTACAGAGATCAGACAACTGGTATCAAACACAAAGCTACAAACACATTCGATTAATGCTTCATCACGCTATCTGATAAGCTTATCATGAATGACGTCATAGTTACACCCAACCCGGAATACGCAACAAAATGTCGCGATGTAATTACTGATCGTGTCAATGATGGGACTTTTACTGTGCAAAAGTTCATTTAGATTACGTCAAGCGCGAAACATCATTTAATTATTTAAATCTTTTGTTAGTCCCCATTGTCAGCAGGCCGGTATTCCGTGTGCAATATTTGACAATAAGGATATGTGTTCATTTAGGGCCGTCGCCCACGGCGACTTATTGTAGCGATGCTGTCGCGCGTTTAGTAAACGCGCGACAGCATCGCTGCTAACGCGTGTTAGTCGCATTTGCAATGCGCTACAGTAGCGATGCCAACGCGCTACAGCATCGCGACACGCTACTGCATTGCGACTGTATCGATGCAAACGCGCGACCGTGTCGGACGACATCGGGGAGAGAACGGAGGGAGGGAGGGAGAAGCGCGACAGTATCGCGTTTGTATCGCGACAGTATCGCGTTTGCACCGCGACAGTATCCCGTTTGCATCGCGACTGAATCGTGGTTATGTGGGCGAGGGCACACAGCTAGCGACCGCTTCGCGACCGTATCGATGCGGACGTGCGACAGCATCGCTGCTGCATCACTACAAACATTTTCAAATTCTGAATAACACAGATATCTAAGTGGTGTTCGTTTCTCTCAAATATTGCGGATTAAATATAGCTTTGTAGCAAACAGACCCCAGGTATCTATTAGGAATAATTAGGATGTAACCAGAATGATAGATGATGACATTGATGACTGTTTACCGTAGAATCCTAGCTCAACGTTGTCGTATGCGTTTAGATGTCGTTTCCCTTTTCCCAAGAACAATTTTTATGTTAATTATTTAACTGATTCAAAACCAAATCCCGGCAAACAGTCAATTAGAATTTAGCACATGCATTAAGTTGCAGAATACTTTGCGTTCTGATTGACAGTAGATTTTGCTTGCATTTTAGTAACGCCAATTCTGCATCAGTCAATCTAACAACGCGTCACTCTGTCAAAGTGTTTCGTATAGTTGCATTCGATACATCGTTCAACATCACTATTGACATTTTAGAGGAAAAAGACAATAAATGCATGAAAGAGGTTTTCAGTTGAAATTATTTATTTGTAAAAACAGATCGTAGCCAGTCTCCACCTATTGTAATAGATCTTATGCACATAAAATATCCTGACAAAGTAACCATATATAAACAGATAACTACTTAACTCAGTAATTTTCCAAGTGATTTACCGCTTCGTTCATCATAATTATGCGATTTCAAATAATATTACTCCAGGTATAGGTACATTACACGTCAATCCATCCATACCCACTAATATAACAAATGCGAGAGTATCAGTGTCTGTCTGCTTTTTTGTCTGTTTGATACTCTTTCACGCTTAAGGCGACGTAGTCTCAGAAAACGGATTTAAAAAGGTCGTTGCGCTTGTTTGGATCATAATATGGCTGCCCTAAATTTAATTAGCAATTTTGAGGCCTTTTTCGAGGGACTATAGATATTTGAATCCTGAGTTTTTGACTTTCACTCGATAGAAAAAAAATCACGAACATAGGAACTACTTTAGGCACAAAAGCTAAACATATTAAAATTGGTTTTAAAAATCGGCAATATCATGTTGAAGAGAACTTAGCTATAACTTTTTTATTTATTTAAACGCACAATTATTTTTAAATTAAAATACATGATAACCGCGCTTCCGAATACGCACTTCCACCTCGTTCACGCTTATACTCAGTGAGAGGGAGAGAAGACCGTGAGCCTACGACGCCTTAAACCGGAGAATCGATTTAGATTAAAGTTGGTATGAAAATTTTGAGACCCTGGGTAGGATAGTTAGTAGATAGTTTTTATGCCAGAAATCATCCTTTGAAGGTGTGAAGGGGTCTAGAGTTCATAAAAACATACGCTCCCCTTTTCATGTGCGATAATTGATGTATGATAAGTTTACTAGCTATTACACTGTATTAATCCTTTTAATTAACGAGTATACGCAAACGAAGTTCCGGGCTTAAACTAGTTATACAATAGTAGATTGTCTCAAGGGAGCAAAATTATATATTTACGGCGAGGACGGTATATTGAATCCTGAAAGAAGCGAAAGATTCCACAATAAAGTTGAATCATGCGCGTAACGAGGGATTCAAGTGGTTAGTACATATCATACCTACTGCTATTCACACCTTCTATGAGGAAAATTGTAATCCCATATTTTAGTGCAACAATGGCACTTTTCTGAATAGGGAAGAAATGTAAAACTTTGATCCCTTATTTGAGGGTTTTTCTGAATAGCAAGGTGTGAAAAGCATATTTGATATTGTCCTGACTGTATCGTTCTGTATATTGTAATATACCATTTGACATGTGAAAGTGCCCTTGTGGCCTATTTGCAGAATAAATAATTGATTTTGATTCCTTTTAGGTAATTAACGTGTATACGCAAACGAAGTTCCGGGCAATGGCGGAGCGGCCATACAAACACATTCCCACCGACTTGATATACTCTAAACTCATTCATAAAAATATATTATTAAAGTTCGTTGTGTTAATATTGAATTTTCCTGGCGTACCTACTTATCTTCTTTTTCCTAAGCAACATTTGCCTTATTATTATGAAGACATGAAGCCTCAGAAAGTCGCAGTAATTAATGATCGAGCAGATCAAAAGCTTTACTGTTCTGACCTAATAATCCGCTTCTTGTAAAGCCTTCGTCGTATGGCATTTGGCCTTTGTATTTAGTAAATCGCATGGTTGAAGCACAGTCTATAAACCAATACAGTCAGTCGACGAAGCCGTCTAGACAGGGCAATCGTGCGGGGTGTGAGGGGCGAGGGGCGTTAGGGCGAGCCCCAGCTGCATACATGTAACTTGGGACATGACGTTGTCAAACCCGCAAACGTCAAATGCGTTGATCCACTGTTACTCTTTACACTGTGGTTTAAGTATTTTGTATTAGGTGGTACTAGACATTCAGGTTAGATCTTAAGGTGACAGAACGCTATGTATAATCATATAATAATAAATAAATAATAATAATAATAATAATAAATTAGTTATTAATTTAGGTATTAACCCATAAAATTACATTGGTTACATTAAAAATTAAAAATATACAATTAGGATGCAATTAAAATAAAATTTAATTTAAAATAAAAATAATAAACCGGAAAAGTCTGAGATTGAAGCTCTGTACGTATGTATACTCATACTCATTTATTTATCATATTATAAAAAAATTACACGTCACGTCACATAATTATTCACGATTTCTTATTATAATCAATTCAATTTTATAAATGTTTACATAATCATTCAATTATTGTTTTCATAAAAATTATTTAAATTATAAAAGGCATGTCCAATTAGCCATTTTTTTGAAGGTGTTTGTGCCTTCCTCCATCGTAATGTCTTCAGGTAGTTTGTTATACACCTTGGGACCTATTACGTGCATTGTCTTGGAGGACTTAGTCAGTCGGTGACAAGACGAAAGAAGTCGCTCTTTACTGCCTAAATAGACGGGTACCTGTGAGTTTGCTTGTGTAAAAGGTGTGTTTGTGTGAGTGTACGTGCGCTGCAATGTTGAAAATGTGTTGTGAGGGTAAGTGTGAGTATATGGTTATCAATGAATAACTGTTTGGCTAGAGTCCCTGGTGGCGTCATAGTTATTATTCTTATAGGTAGCCCGTTTTTGCAAGACAAAGACGCGATGCCATTCAGCTGCTGAACAACAAAATTCGAGGCCGTAGCGTATATTTGTATGTGGTGGGTTATCTCCGAAACCACTTATCCGATTTGTAAAACCTGTGTACAGAATGTACTTTCTGAATCGACAAAGGCTTCTTGGATTACGCGGGCGAAGCCGCGTGGATAGTTTAGAATAAAAAGAGGCAATGCTCATTGTCCTTGAATACATGTTCAACTTGAGATTCATGCAGCTATCTAAGGATCAGTGGCTAGTTAGCTGAGGTATTGTGTCTTGGGTACTACTAAATCACATGTCTATTAATTGCGACATTGAAGTTAAGACCATAGTTCATAGTCTAAATAGTCTTAAATACACTAATGTTACCTACTTTAAATTATGTATATGACTACTATTCCTTTAAGTAGTTCTTTAGAGATCATAAAAGCCTTTATAATAGTAGCAGGCTCTCATAAAAAAGCACTTTCCATATTTTCCTAGAGATGACACGGAGCTAAATGAGAAGTTATATGAAACTATGTGCACTCTCTACATAGAAATTCAATTTTCGTAGTAAGTGCCTAGTAGATCTAGAAACGAGGAAAAATAAATTTGCTATCATACTTTAAAACGTTGTTACCCATGAAGCTAAAATACTAAAGTACACGTAAGTATATATGTGGCATTAGCTTATTTACGTAGTTGCAGCAGTTTCCTTAAAATATTTTAGTCTTTGCTTGTTTTTCTACACTCAGTTCATAATTACTGTTAGTTACTGCCTATTCAAAGGTTGCTTAGTAAGAAATTAGTTTTTTAATAGTCATACTTCTAATAAGGTAGCGCCAAAAAAAGTAAATGAAAGCAGTAAAAGAGTATTTTCAATATTAGTATTATTTTATACTAGCTGCCCACGTGGCTTCGCCCGCGTATTGCAAAAAACGCAGGCGAACCCGCGGGATATAACTACAGCTTAGAATAGAATAGCTCTTTTATAGAATAGTTGAAAAACCCCCGACATTTTCATTTCAAAGTTCAATATCTCAAAAACGGCTGAACCGATTTTGTTTAAACGTAGCTAAGAACCATATCGATCACGTCAGCTTTTAGATAAAATAAAAGCGGCCAAGTGCGAATCAGACTCGCACATGAAGGGTTCCGTGAAATAAATTGCGGTTTATGACGTATTAAAAAAAACGACTTACTAGATCTCGTTCAAACCAATTTTCGGTGGAAGTTTACATGGTAATGTACATCATATATTTTTTTTAGTTTAAAAATTCTCTTATTTTAGAAGTTACAGGGGGGGACACACATTTTACCACTTTGGAAGTGTCTCTCGCGCAAACTATTCAGTTTAGAAAAAAATTATATTAGAAACCTCAATATCATTTTTGAAGACCTATCCATAGATTTCCCACACGTATGTGGTTTAATGAAAAAAAAATTTTTTAGTTTCAGTTCTGAGTATGGGGACCCCTAAAACTTAATGTTTTTTTTCGATTTTTGTGTAAAAATCTTAATGCGGTTCACAAAATACATCTACTTACCAAGTTTCAACAGTATAGCTCGTATAGTTTCAGAAAAAAGTGGCTGTGACATACGGACGGACAGACAGACAGACGGACATGACGAATCTATAAAGGTTCCGTTTTTTGCCATTTGGCTACGGAACCCTAAAAAATCGCATTCAGATAGGTCCAGTCGTTTAGGAGCTACGATGCCACAGACAGACACACACTTACAGAGACAGACAGACACACAGACACGTCAAACTTATAACACCCCTCTTTTTCCGTCGGGGGTTAAAAATAAATCCATCCAGAAAATCCATTCTATACGCAGGTCAAAGAATGGAGTAGCGGTTCCTGAGATTACCACATACAAACTTAGAAACTGTTCTTCTACATATCATTAGTAGGTATGTAGATGTTAATTATGTACTTGGTTTTAAGACAATTATTGCACGCCTGAAAAAGGTAGCTGTTGAAACATGTAAAATGTAAAAAACATGTAAGATTCAACTTTGTATTTTACAGTTATACAAAAAAAAATACTTACTATAAATTTTACATAACCCTCACGTCAACTCAATCTCCGGTTGTTAAAACACGAGACGTGCAAAGTCAGGCCAAACCAAACCGTATCCCGGCGGGCAAGTTTGCTCAAACTAGGCCTCACCTTAGCCGATGAAATTCTCAATTCAACAATACGAAACTTGCTCGTAGCACGAGTTTACCCAGATAATTATCTTAAGACCTGTAAACAATGCCACAGGAAGTGCTGTATACAGGTGTTTGACTCAATTTAATTTATTTCACACAGTTTTGAACCAAAAAGGCTATATATTTTCTTGTTTGTTGCATAAACCAGTTTATCTTCTTTCTATGAAAACAATATTATATAGTAATTACTTCAGTGTAAATGTTTGGGAAAGATAGGAAAAAAAATGCGTTGACGCATTAACACCTTGCACATTGCACGTAGAACCGATGGCCGTTGGGGCGGAAAGGTTCTCGAGTGGCGACCACGTACCGGAAGGCGCGGCGTGGGTAGTATCCCCACAAGGTGGACTGATGACCTGGTAAAGGTCGCGGTGTTCCGCTGGATACGGGTGGCGCAGTACCGGCCATTGTAGCACTCTTTGGGGGAGGCCTATGTCCAGCAGTGGATGTCTTTCGGCTGATATGATGATGATGATGATGATGATTAACACCTTGCTCAAGGTAAACTTCAGTTGTTTATTCTAAATACATGCGGGACGAGTTTAAATGGCTAACTTTATTAGTTAAAAAATCAGCATCATGATTTATGACAAGGGTGAGAAAGCTTATGATTATGACCAACATTTCAATAAGTATATATGTCGGCGGCAGATCACCAAATTCCTAGGCATATCGTGAAACGCCGCCATTTCATGATTTGGCTAAATTACATCCACCATATCGTGCAAAACTTTACGTTCAACGATTTGTCTAATGACGTTTTTAGGCAGATCATGAAATTCCTAGGCATATCATGAAAGGCCGCCATTTCATGATCTAGCTAAGTACCACCCAGTGACGTTTATGCAGATCATGAGATTACTAGGTATATCACGAAAGGCCGCCATTTCATGATCTAGCTAAGTAACACCCACCAGTGACGTTCAGGCAGATCATGAAATTCCTAGGCATATCACGAAACGCCGCCATATCGTTCAATACTCGCCGTTATACGTAAGAAGGGTTTGCAAACAAGTTTTTCCGCTCTTTTATAAAAAAAATAACCTTGAAGTCGAATGCGGCTTGTTTAAACATTCTTACGACTTTCTTTTCTCATGCCAAGTCGGTTGTCCCCGGTTTTCTTCCAGATTTAGGCAAATCTTGGAGAGTACAGAAATCACCAAATTTATTTATTATCTTGTGCACGCCCGCGGGACTCAACTCGTACTTTTTAACCAGTTTTCTAATCGTCATACCTTTTATTTTGCACCAGTCGTCCAAAATATTTTTACGAACGTGTAAGCTAAATAATTTGCCCCATGTTGACAGTTTGACAAAAGTAGTAATTGCTTTATGTTGCAATTAAAAGAAAAGGATATAGTTGGTTATTTAAAAAAAAATATGCCGATTTTATGTACGTACCAGTTTTTAGAGATGCCTAAAGTTGTCTACTTTCTTTCCGGTACGGTCCTTAGGACTATTGCTCTCATGTTTTCTGTGACAAAACTTATCGGATTTGGTTCCTACAGTACAAACTAAACTTTAGGAAGCATGCAATTAAAGTTTTTACCATATTAAGTAAGCTTTGTCATAATTTATATTTACCATATAAAGCTGTCATAATTTACATTTATGTACTAAATAAGCAGGCATCGTTAATGTTGTAGCATTTTCGGTGCACCCTAGTGTTATTAATGGAACTGGTAAAAACTATTTCAATCGTTAGTATAAGTAGCGTTAATAATGTTGATACGAATCCTAATAACCAATTTTGATTGATATTGTATGGTATTTAAAATTATTATGATGGTATCAAAAATGTCAGTGGCTAAAAGAAACGTTGAATTTAAATACTTACATCTCAAAAGCAATAGCACTTTTTGACTTCCATAGTGACACATTTTTCCTGTGCAAATGAAGAATGTAAGCGTCAGTTAATGAAGTTTATGTATAAAAGTAATTCCCTTTTCTAAGCTATAATACTTTGATCCAGGCAAATTTAAGTTCGTTTCAGACTACCCACATAACGCTCAACCGACTAAGCTTGCAACACAATTTTAAATTACGACGGGATGACAGAAGTTGGAAATTTATTTGTGCAAGGTAATCTAGTCCTTATGATAAATACATGCACACTGCCAACAACACTTTTAGCTGTAAGCTTATAAATTAGGATTTCGCAGAAATTTCGGTCAAATAGACACTAGCTTTTTGAACGTAACTTTTGTGAAAATGAGTTAAAAATAAAAATCTCTCGTGGGTTGTTAGAGACGTCAAAAGCACAATATGTACTTATATCGAAAACAGAGCTTTTTTGGACCAAATTCGAAAAAAAATACTTTTTGCAAAAAAAAACTGCTGTACGTTGGCAGCAGTTCTTTACAGATTTTTTCATTATTTTTTTTAATTAAAGGATTAAAGAACCGATGAGCGTCTGTGCGTTTTCACGGAAGAATATCAACTCAAAACTCGTGTGGAGCCCCTTAAGATTATTAAAATCCAATAAATTAATGTGTTAATGTCATGTACTGATCCCAGACCAGTCTCAAAGGCAGGCAAATGGCGTCTTTGTCGATTTCAATGCGGTCAGTGAATGTATGCAGGACTGTTATTCACAAATCTTTCTCACCTCTGTTAAACCAGTGTAAGACATATCTCCGTTTATGCGTTGTTATTACAAGTTCTAGCGTCAAGGTACTACGGGTGAGTGTTGAGTCGAGGTGAAGCAAGTTGTGAATAGCATGGCAGGGGTTCATTCGTGAATAATGTACATTGAGGTACATTAAAATTTACGAACCTCCCTTGATACACCAACCAACGCCGGTCTCAACCTAATTCTCCTGGCCGTTATTTTGTGATAACGAAATATAAACTCTTTACACTTATCAGTTATTACTGTAAGTACCTACTCTTTATACTTTTTGCAAAGTATTACATCTTAGAAAAGTTGAAAAACCCCCGATTGTTTCATTTCAAAGTTCAATGTCTCAAAAACGGCAAAACTCATTTTGTTGAAACGTAGCTCAGAACTATTTCGATCACGCCAGCTCTCAAATAAAAAAAAAAAAACGCATTCAAATCGGTCCACTCGTTTAGGAGCTACGATGCCACAGACACAGAAAGAAACATACACGTCAAACTTATATATACTAACCCCCCGTATTTTTGCGTTGGGGGTTAAAAAATAAAATAATCATAATGTCATTATCCTTTTAGCGTTCAGCGGTTTCCCTGTTGCACCATAAAAGAGCCAGGGCTTCGCTTTGGTACCTAATCTCAAGGTTTGGCGTTGGCACTAGTTTTACGAAAGCAACCGCCGTCTGACCTTCCAACTCAGAGGAAAAACTAGACCTTGATGGGATTGGATCGGTTTCCTCACGATTTCCTTCCCCAAAAAGCTACTATTCAATATCAAACGATATTGCACACTCAATAAGTTTTTTGGAAACCTAGTTCATACTCACAACCTGCAGGTTTGAATTCGCATGTCTTCCCGCTGGGGTATAGTGGCTTTTTTTGAAGACGAATGATGTATGTTACAAAAAATAGGAAGGATAATATTCAAAGTCGGTATGCTAATACGAAAATATTAGTCAATCAAATTACGCCTTGAATTCCAAACGGTTTTTTATTGAGAAATGATTTAGTATTTAGTAGTGTGAGACACTTTCTAGACGAAATCCAGCAAACAAATTATTTATCGAAGGAGGTAACGGTAAACTTGGCAAGTACAGTCGCCATTAGATATATCGGAGCGGCCAAAATACTCACAAATATCTGATCACGTCTCTAATGCCTCGATAGTAGGTAGAGATTGTTCAGATATTTGTGAGGACTTTGGCCGCTCCGATATATCTGATGGCGACTGGCTACTTTGAGATAGATTGATTAAATTGGATAAAGAATAAATGATCAAAGAAACGGATACGAATATAAGATGTACTTATTTGGTTATCATTGATGGAAAGATCAAACGATATATTTTTTATGTGAGGTAAGCGGATGAATTAAGAACCTCTTACAGATTTGTTTTTGCCTGATTTTGATATACTTATAAACTCTTAAGATTGTTTATGTGTACCGTGTAGCTAGATCTGAAATATAATATATGTAGGTTCCCATAATGTACGTACACATTACAATTGGTAATTCATTACAATTTACCATATTTATCTTGTTTCCCGGTTTCAATATAATTCTAAAGGTTGGTGTCAGAAACCCGCTAAGCAAGGCGCTCTAATCGCTTGTCGCTGTCCTCTAGGTACATACCCGTTTTCATATTTATTGTTATCGGCTTCGAGATTGTTGGCAATGAATGTCTTAATCATGTAAATTTTATTTCGAATTTCGAATAACTTTCAACTTACTTTCGTACATATCTAAGTTATAAACGCGACTGTTCATAATCTCCAAGCCCTATTAAGGCCAGTTTTGTCAGACAAGCCGCGTTATCAGCTCCATCATTAAAACAGTGTTTTGATTTAATCTAACACGCGGCCACGGGCGTGCATAATCCGTGTGACAAGCACTTACCAATGACATACGAGTATCCATCGAGTGTCAGCACGCATTTTCTCGCAGCGCCCGACGCGGATCGATGTCTCACTGTTCTGGGTGCTGCCCCAAGAGCCCTGCCCCCTCCAGGGTCGCTGTGACACTTGTGCACCAGCTCTTTATCACTGACACTGCTCCCACCGTCAACCGAGCCCTGCCTACTGCCCTCAAGCAGCGCTTTGCCCCGACGCATCATTACGCATCACACGCTATCTCCACTTAGAAACATCTCAGGCGACACTTCACTCAATTCAACACTAACACGTCACTTCTCACCGTCTGACGTCACTGGTCCACACAACCGTATTCTAATGATCAATCACTCATACTAGTCTGGATATGTTTACAATTTCGACACTGTATGTTTTGATATGTAGCAGCTAGGCCTCGTAAATATCGTGGGTAATTTCGACATTTTCATTGCCTCGCTGTACCGGGGGTCATAAATCAAGAAATTATTAGCCATATGATAGTGTACTTTTTGTTAATGGTCGCGATAGATAAACACGGAGCGTTATTATTTGATACTGTGGCAACAACTTTTGATTAAAATTGCCATGTATGAATTTTAATCGAGTAATTTGACAGCGCGGCGTTTGAAACGAGTAACGTTATTACTGATGTAATTGCAAATTTCCGTTGTTAATTACGATTTATAATGGAAGGAGTCAAAACGAACAAGATACTTGACAGTTGATTCTTGATAATTAAACCCCAAAACATTGCTTAGCATTTAAATTGCTTTCTAACTCTAGCTTTTCACTTCGGCCTTTTCACGCGTCTAGTTATTCGAAAGGGGCTGATGTCGCTGACATGAATCAGAAGGGGCATAACTGTCTAAAGCGGGACAACTTAATCGAGTGCCAATCGACGTCACTCCTAACCCTTTCGAAGCTCGGACGACTCGTTTAATCAGTCGATTGAATTAGCGTTATAAATGGATGATCATGACTTGACCGTATCAATAGTCTTACTTAGAGTAATCCTTGTATGTAGTTTAATAGTAATACGGGACATCTTCCCGTATAATATACAATATATTGTAACCTGTAAAACACACCCACCACAGAGTTACCTATGTTGATATCTAACTATTGAAGTTCATCTAACGTTAAAGTAGTCTTAATTTACACAATGATGATACTTAAATAAATTGAAGAAAATGTATTTAAATAAAGCTTTGCGTTAAGTTGTTCACTGAATGAAAAACATTTAATTTTAATTAATATTTCTCTGAACTCCGGTCTTATTTCTTATTGTCATAAACAAAGCCGTTTGAGCTAAAAACTGTAGAGAAGGCTAGAGGATAACAAATAAAGCATACAATCCATTTCTTAGAGACAATAAGTAGATAGAACTTTAATGTAGTGTTTTGAAAAGAACTGTCAAAGCGGACACAGAAATGGAAGGAGGGATTTAAATGAAAGGGATCAAAAGGAAAACGCTGAAACACGTTCTGAAATTTTATAGGTGTTGAAGGTTTTACAGACTTTAATACTGTAACCCGAGTGGTTGCTGACCGCTTTCAGCTTGTTCGGTAAATAATGCGTATATAAAAAAAGAAAATAGGAAGCTCATATTAATGTTACTCAAGTGTGCACGGTCAACGGCTTTAGATCTTTTAAGTAAAATAAATGCTTTGTATATTTTCTCAAGGCCTCAACAAAGTTAGCGGTTACCGAATAATTGTACCACGCGTTAATTTGTTGTCTAATTAAGATTAGTTAGCACCGTCTCAAACGGAGAACAGAATATTTTCGGCTACAACGCCACATTATTTTAAACTCGAATAATACGTTGTTTTTTTCGAATAGCTCGTAATTCACTTGACTATGGTAGGTACGGTACGCATTCAGCCATACACAGGTGGGAACACGGAAATCTATTTTCAAGTCGGACGAGTGTTGTTTTTCCGCCATAGTTACGCGTACGGCGGGCGTCCATAAAACATTGCGTCATAGCTAGCCGGGGGTGGGGGGTGACCCCCCATTTGTAAACAGTTATGACGCTGTCCACTGGAATTCGCCAAATCGGGACCAACAGGTGGTCGATGGTCCCCTGCGTGAGTTGTCAAACTACACTCGGTCGCGCGTTCGATTTTGTTTTTGAACAATTTTTTTATAACGCTCCAAATTTAAATTTGTGATAGCCAGTTACCGCTTCTAGCGGACGTGGTGCGGACGGAGCTGCTTACGGGGCGGTTACGGCGCCATAATCGCGACGCGACCGTTTCGCGTGGAAGCCTGCGCGCGACTGTCGCCTTGGACACATGTTCCTGCCGCCACAGGTAGCTGATTGCTGATCGCTGACATTCGAAGGTCCAAATTCAAAACGGGGGTTGCCCAACGTCCGCTAGGCTCTGTTGGGAAACTCGTGCCGGCTAAACGTTTTGTATTATTGGTTATGACAAAATTGATGGAAATGCCTTATAGATTATTTATCTGTGATAGCGCATCCGTTGAAGGCTGTTGATGTTGTATTGCGCATTGTAAGCTCATATAACAGGCTGTGAGAGTGAATATTATTCTCTATGCTTGATATTTATTAGTTTTTAAATTGAATACCTACAGAGCATATCATATAGGTACACACTGCAGATTATTCAATACGCGATATTGAAGGAGAATCAATATGTGTTTGTACGGTCTACTTACGTCAAAGTTATATTTCCAGATTTAAACCGTATTCCAACATAGAAAGGCGAATAATGTACAATAATGTATCTATACATATATTTTTAGGGTTCCGTACTCAAAGAGTAAAACGGGACCCTATTACTAAGACTCCGCTGTCCGTCCGTCCGTCCGTCCATTTGTCTGTCACCAGGCTGTATCTTACTGATACCGTGATAGTTCCAGTTGAAATTTTCACAGATGATGTATTTCTGTTGCCGCTATAACAACAAATACTAAAAACTGAATAAAATAAATATTTTTATTGATAATGGTTCGGAACCCTTCGTGCGCGAGTCCGACTCGCACTTCCTCCCCTTTTTTAGGTATTATTGCAATTATTCGAAAACAATTCATGTAAACTATGAATGCAAGTACCTACTTACATAATATGTGTATTTTGCTGACTAATAATGAAATTATGTACGTATTTTGAGCCAGTATCTACATAGGGTATGAACAAAGTACTTACTTTCTACATATACTCGATTATCTAATTTAGATTTGTCAGAAATCATAATACCGTAAGTCATCCACAATCGGGCGTAAGCGACATAATTTAAGCAAAAGCAAAAAGTATGTAAACAATTGTGAACCTTACTGAATTGAAATAAGAAAAAGCATGTGCAGATATTTTTGAATTACTTATACTGTTTTATAGTGAGTTGAGACTTTTTGAGTTAGTAGAGCACTGTAAGGCTTCGCGGCACATTGATGGATTGGGATCCGTAATGTATGCGGGTTCTATTTGAATAATAATCAGCCTACATATTACTACATAATATGCTGTTCATATATTATGTTTACAATTGTGCACCCTATTCAATTGTAACAAGGCGAAAAACGAATATTTGACGCCGACTGTACCAAAAGAGTATCGATCACATGTTTTTACGTCTACTTAAAGGTATAAGTGATTGATTGATCTAAATGTGTATGAGATTGTTTTTTTTTTCGTTCTCTGCTTATCGGCAATCAGTTCAAAGTCGATGTGTGGATTAGTACAGTCTGACAAGTCGAGTGTGCTCTCCAGTGAGAGCAGCTCCTCATTTTATAAGTTGGACGTAGTGGCGAGGCGCAATAGAGAGTACTTATAGTACGTTTTTTTTTTTTTTTTTTTTAATTTATTGACTAATATAATTTGAGTAGTACATTTTGGTATACATTTTACTAGGTACTTGCTCTATTTTGTAGCTCCAGGATGTTATGAGATTGGTAATTGGTTGGTTATCTAAGCTTTATTGTGCCGACGAGTTCCATAATGAGTAGATGAAAAATGGTGGCGGTGACCTCACAATTCAATTCAAAATATCTTCTCGTATATATTGTGTATGTTTCTCAGTGCTTTACGCGTGTGTGTAAAGATACAGAAGAGGGAAACAGGCACCGTATCAGTTAAGCAGTCAATCTATGCGTAGATAAAATATAACTTTCAGGAAAAAAAGTGTGAATAGTTGCTGAGCTTATTTTTGGGGAAATGGAAACATTAGATATTTTCCTCAGAGCGGTGCAATTTTCTTGCAATCTTGAGATAACAGTTTATGTACGGGGTTTTCGAGACCACCTTGTGCCAGGTGACTTAATGCACTCCATAAACTCTAATGTAATCACTTAATAAGAAGCACCTGAGGTTTTATCGGTGCAACACCCATGGCAAAAAATTGTGCTATATGGGAGTCCCTTATTTTACCGACAAACGTTTCACCGAATGCATTGCTTCGCCGAATTTTCATTTAAACGATGTCTTCTTTCACACAAGCCGTTAACTTTTTAGCCTATAGCTAAAAGGTAATTGTGTTGAACCCATTAGGTTAGTTTTGTTTCATAACAATCCTAAAAAGTTTACTGTTTCTGAAAAGAAAAAAGATTAGATGAAAATTCGGCGAAACATTCATTCGAAAACAATGGTAAAACACTCAATATCTTCAGTACAATTCTTTGTAAGTAAACTATCTGTAGCCAATATGGAAATTATTTAAACTAATTAAAGATAAACTGAAAAGATTGAGAACTTTGCAACCCTTTGAACACCTACTAGAACAGAACTGTCAATTATGCTACTAACACGGTCTACAATATGTATTGTATTGGATGTCATTATAATACGAACGTAATTTAATCATCATATTATTATAATGAATTGACTGACAAGCTTATTATCTACGGCTAAATAATTCAGTATGTATTTTGTAACATTATGCCAAAGCAGCATTTTCGCGGATACATTTATGTTGAGCTTCATTTTCACATTTGTATTATTGGTTTGCAAAGCCAATAACGTACAATACCTACAATATATTATTAGGAGTTATTAAAAATACTTAACATGAATAATAATAATAAATCTTTTCAACACACCTGCTCGTAAAGTAGGTCTTATTACAGCGTATTTACACTGATAATGCAGAATATTACCCATGCCGTGCCTTTTACATTACATTATCGCACTAGTGCCTTTTCATTACATATCTTTTTAAATATTAGCAAAATAATGCAGAATATTACCCATGCCGTGACTTTTACATTACATTATCGCACAAGTGCCTTTTCATTACATATCTTTTAACATTTTCATTTTTTATTTATTTATTTTTTTTCCTCGCAAATGTGTTGAAAAACGTCGTATGAAACACGTGAGCATTGGTCATTACACTTCTCGTCTCCATTAAGCCTTCGCCTTCGGCTCAGGCTTAAAAACCGACTCAAGTATAATGACCAACATAGCACACTTGTATCATAATGTACTATTATTTTTCTGGCAATCAAAGAGAAATAAAGAGAGAGAGAGTAAGCATCACGTACAAAGTTTTATGACTACATGCACGAGAACAGAGCATTGAATTGTACACGACAACTGATCTTCAATTTAATAATTTAACTCCAAACTACAGTTTAAAAACTCGATTATAGCGTTGCCAAGTTGGTTCGCTTCGTTTTAGCGAAGTATCGTGATCAAGCTGAATGCGTCATTAGACGTGGAACGGGCCCGTAACGAGGCACACGGACCAACTCGCCAACATTCATCTGTTACTTCTATTAGTGGTCGGTATACGGAGCACGTTTTGCGGCAAAATGTAGCTTTAGTGCCTATATAAAATTACTAGGTTCATACAGTATGTCTGATACCTGGTGGTTGGGTTAAAACGCTAAGAATTAATTTCAGAAATGGTGGTTCATAAATATGTCAAAAGTACAAGGTTCAAATTGTACTAAAAAGTTAGCTAGAATATCATTTATTTAACGCCCTTGTTAGGTTAGTCAGGCCGAACTTCGTTTTTAAATCCTTATCGAACTAAATGCGAACTTTTCATAGTCACTACGATTAACAAAGTAAAATCTATCACGTTCTTTGGTCAGAAAGCCACGTGGCGCAGCTTTTTGACATTATTATAAATGATCACCATCTTTTACATGCGTAGGTATACGAGTATATTATGTAGCTTGTCATGAGTGATATAAAATGAACTAAAATATTTCTTATACACGATTTTTATCGCAATTTCGTAAACAAATCGTCAATCATCTATACATGGGCAATGGGCAGTGGACATTTCCCCCATTAATGTAAGCGCCTGTGCATTTCCTGACAATAGTAAATCGATACACCGCCGTGCTGTGTCCAGAACATAAAGACACGTATCACTGGTTGAATGGTATACGTATGTGAGTTCTACGTACGCTGGTCATTAAGTTTACCGTAGCTTTCCACATTTTATATTCTTTCCTCGTTTAATTGGATCAGCGTCGGCAAGCCAACAGAGTTCGCGTGTCAGTAACACATTTCGTCTCTACCTAGATGTAGCGGAGAAAATCTCAGCAGGTCAGCAAAGTCACGAATACGATTTTAATTTCTACATTTTCAGATAAAAAAGTTTTGCAGGTACAGGAGGTTAATCCAAACAAAATTGTTTACCCAAATACTAGTAATTAAAAAAAACCGAAAACCTAGAAAAGGTACGGTATTTTATCCGTAGCAAGTAGAGGTCATATACGCATAATATAGCGAAGATTTTGGTTTATATCAGTATATAAAGTAAAAATAAAGTAGGAATAAAGTAAGAATATGCTCATATACAGTATTTTCTGTTCAAATCAACCTATCAAATGGAATTATTTTCTCTGTTATTTCGAAAATCGTAGTTATAGGCTACACGCATGTAACTCTATAAAACTTTAATTTGTTTTGCTTGTGAACCGCAGCTGATGTTGACCCGTCCTAGGTTATTTGTTGTAAGAGGACAGATAGCAAGAGGGAGTGAAAATAAATATTTAATAAAATGGCGGTATTATACTTTCCTGCTGGATTCTTGTTCGGGATTATAATAGCCATCTCGAAATGTATGTAAGATCTTTGTATAACGTACCTGTTGAAATACTTATACTTACTATATAAACTCCCCATTTTATTAGCACAAATATGTACTTAGCTGTCAAAGTTCGATGTTTGCTAATAGCTACAATAATAACAACAGAGGTAAAATGAGATATCCGGTTCTATCCCGCATTATGTTACTTGCGAATAAAGAAAGAAAGAAAGAAGACATTTATTCACTACACAAAAGACACACAGAGACAAAGGGAGTAGACATACATTACAACTTGTGTGTGTCTTCGCGGCAGTGAATCGGTCGCTGTCTCAGCATTATGCCAAGGTGTCAGACAGACACCTACAGCGCTGATTTTCAGACAGCACCGTACGTGACCCACGGAATAAAGAACTTGACTTTGTACCAGGGCATCAGCACTCATCAAGAAGTACTTCCAACATTTTCATCAAACAGTGAGTGCGTCCAGTGTCCACTGTAGCGGTCACCGCTGCCGTTAGCGTAGGCAATTTGTTTTATCGCAACACTAGATAAACTCGCGAAGGTGGAATTTCCCTACGTTTATTTCTACTTTCTTTCCCTTCGTTGGTACTTTATTTCGACGGCTTTGCCAGACGCGAGGGGATCTAAGACGGGTTTGAATATAAAGTCGAGACAAGTGTATTATTGTACTTGTTCAAGGAGCAAGGTATTGCCGCAGTGATATTGATATTTCGCAGACGGAAAAATATTTGTATGACAAGTTAACGTTATAACTTTACCTGCAAAAAAGAATGTTGTATCATACACGCCTGTGTTCCGAGAAGGCGTAGTCAGAGCACATGAAATTCGATTTTCAGTGCCAGTTGTGGGTTTATCGACCGGGAAAATGTGATATAGAAGTGACAATTTGCTAGTTGTAACGATGTACTTAATCAAATCTTTCAAGTCGATTTGCGTCCACTTTTATTTATAGTCGCGTTGATTTGACAGTTTGCATTATGTGTAATATTATGGTTGACAATATAATAATTTTAATACACCATCAAGTTGATCTAATGATGGAGTCAGGAGGTAGAACTAAAAATGCATGTAATTTTTTTTCTTATTTACATAAACAAATTTTGTCGAAGTTTTATATTTAACTGTTAGTCTGGGAGCCACTTAGCCTAGCGGTAAGGCATGGACTTTCAATCTGGAGGTCGCGGGTTCAAACCCCGGCCCGCACTGGGTATTTTTCAAAAACTTATGCTTTATTTGATATATTTTAACAATGGCTTTTCGGGGAAGGAAAGCATCGTCAGGAAACCGGTCTAATCCCAATAAAGTCTAGTTTTCCCTTTGGGTTGGAAGGTCAGGTGGCAGTCGCGTTCGTAAGACCACAGAATAAGTAATTGGTAAAACTAAGTGCTTACGCCAAATCTTAGGACTAGGTGCCAAAGTGGACCCCGGGGTCCTTTAGGGTACAACCGGAAATAAGACTAGGAGGATGGTGGTTTCCATTTTACCCTTTTACCAATACTCTTATATCTCAAAATAACTAAGTGTCAAAATACCTAAATCACAGAATACCTAACTTTTTTTCTCATAACACCACATTCTTAATATTGGCCGAATTTCAAAATAGCTTAGTCTGATAATGCCTTAACTTCAAAACAATTTAGTTATTTTAATATTTTTCATCTCTCCTGCTCTGAAAGTTGATTTTTCATGGGCATATAGCCGGGTGGAAAATAGCTTTTTCTCCCCTAGGGTGGAAAGTATTTTTTTTTTATTGTTACGGTCAGCCACGGAGTCGAAGATAATAGAGTTACGTCAAATCATTAAAATAAAAACTCTTCACAAATCGACACTCAGCTATAGGTACCTCCATTAACGAGTTGTTTATTACAATTATAGGTTGATATTAAATTATTTTTCCTCACAGTCGAAATGAAAAGTAGAGTGTTTAACTCGGGTGAAATTACCCATTTAACCCTCGAACAATTGGCGCTCTCACTTCGTTCGAGCGCCAGAAATATCTCGCGTTAAATGGGACACTTTCAACCCTTGGTTAACAATCTACTATTGTCAAAGAAATGACAGAAGTCATTCGGTATTTGAAGAAATTTGTACATTTCAACCTTTAGGTCTACTTTAGGTATTTAGAGAATATGACGTTTTAGGTCAAAGTCATAATGAATTTCGTTCATTTTAAGAATGAGACAATTTGACATTTAGGTATTATGAGCCCATGGTAATTTGAAAATTAGAGGTAATAGTGAATAAGGTATAATGAAATTTAGGTGGAATAAGCCCTACTCATTTTATTCGATGCTCGAGTTCCGTAAACTGTTATATTTTACAGTAAAATCTCTGGGACAAATTGAGTAAAGAAATGCACAGGATGAGAGTAATATAAAAAAAATAAAAATCCTGAAGTTATTCATAAAATCGCCTATTAATTACGAAGTTTATAATTAGATACGAAAATATTTCAAGTGCCGGACGAGCCGTAACTTTGGAACAAAATTAATTAACTCTCAAATATTATGTATCGGCGGAAAGTATTATCAAAGTTTGGATGAGAAATAAATACTTGAATCATATCTCGTATGGAGGAAGTGGGACTAATATTAATTCGACTTTCTCATTTAAAATCTCACAAGGTCAAAGGCAGGCCTGCTGGAGCCCAATTCTCGGGCCAACCGAGATTCATGATGTCTTATATCCCTAGAGATAATAAATATGATCTCTATTGACGTCAAGTCTATTGGAAACTATCACCAAAAGGTCGAAGACAGCGAAATTTCTTATTCTTGGGCATGATAGCGACCATGTCGAACGACGATCTCAATGTCTATTGCAACATCATCACCATCGTCATCATCATATCAGCCGAAAGACGTCCACTGCTGGACATAGGCCTTCCCCAAAGAGCGCCACAATAACCGGTCCTGCGCCACCCGCATCCAGCGGACTCCCGCGACCTTTACCTTCCGGTACGTGGTCGCCAACTCAAGATCCTTTCCGCCCCAACGGCCATCGGGTATACTTGCAATGTGTCCCACCCACACTTGAGTTCAGCGAATCGGAGGGCTATGTCGGTTACCTTGGTTCTGCTGCGGATAGCCTTATTACCAAATGATGAAGTTCTTACGTGATAAGGAACGCATTAAAACTGTTCTAAGTAGTTTTAAGCCAATCTAATGTTTAAGAAAATAAGTGATACTAGATTGCTACCGACCACTCGTTGCATCTCGATCGCTGGGAAAAGACAGATTTCGAGTTTGAGATTTTGAGAATACGGAAATTGGTTTTCGTTCAACATCCGCCATTTTTTTCGAGGTATTATTAGATACTTTGGCTGAAATCGGCTTCTGGTCACCCCCAAGTTGCAAATTCAGTCGGACGCGGCTGACACTGCCGGATAGTGACAATATTGTTCGCACATTATCCGGGCCGGCGTTGTGACCGTAGGTACACTGTCACACAAAACGCGACAACCTTAACTGAACGAAAGCACACGTGCTACGCGTTAGAATGGGCATGATTTAAGTTTTCTAGCAACATCGGTTTTTTTTATGTAGGGGACTTTCAATTCAATTCAATATATATTTATTTCAGGTTACTGGACCCATAATGTGTTAGTTACAATAAATTAAATTAAATTAAATTAAGTGTTAGTGACAAAATAAATTACTAAATACAATACATTAATTAACTTATTTATTTATTTATTTTATTTTATTTAGCCCAGATATGAGACACTGGTGCATGCAATGACTGCCAGTGTCTCATAAATGGACAGTCAATACGGTCGGCGACGACCGCCAGCAGGGCGCTGCCGCCGGCGCGCGCGCGTCGCGCCGCAGAGGCCGCCCTCTTGCGCATGGTGCTGTAAAAACAGTCCACGCGCGCCTCCGCGAACATGCCCGAGGCACTGCAGTATCGCGGCAGCCGCAGCAGTACCCTGAAGGCGTCATTGTATTGAACGCGGAGAGCGTTGTATGCTTTCTTTGTGTAACTTACCCACAGGCTGCTCGTGTAAAAAGTAGTGCAATATGCACGGAAGAGCGTGATCTTCACACCAGTTGAGCAACGAGCGAACCTGCGGGCTATCATGTTAGCTCTGACTGACAACGCTCTCCGCTCCCGTTCAATATCGTCGTCATCTTTCAGATCATCGGACAGCACATGACCCAAATATTTAAAGCGGTGGACCCGCTTCAAAGGAACACCGCTAAGACATACAGGTGGTACATCCGATGGGCATTTGGTCCCTGACTTAAAAACCATGAGTTCGCTCTTTTTGGCATTATATTTTAAGCCGTGACCAATCGCAAACTGCTCGCAAATGCCCACGAGCTCACGGAGACCGCCAACAGACGCACTCAGCAACGCCATGTCGTCTGCATAACTAATGTTATTAAAACATACCCCGTCAATATGACAACCAACATGACGCTGGCTGAGTGCCTCAATTAACTCATTCACGTACAGGTTAAAGAGTGTAGGCAAGCTCAACCCCCCTTGTCTCACACCACACTCCAACCTGTACCCGTCCGAGATCGTGTCCCCCCACCTTACGTGGTTGACCTGGCTTCCATACCAATACTTGAATATTTGGATGAGCTCCAAGGGTAGTTTTATCTTCTTGAGCTTTTCCCACAATACGTGATAGGAAACCAGATCAAATGCCTTCGACAGGTCGAGAAAGCAGGCGTAAACAGGCGTGTTTCGGTTGGTGTAATATTTGACGGCATGCTTCAGACAGACAATCGCGCTTTCCGTAGAGAGTTTGGGTCTAAACCCAAACTGATTGTCATGAAGCTTGGTGTGGATGTTTAGATGTCTGTTAAGCAGACCGTCAAATACCTTTGCAATAACCGTTGCTAATGAGATAGGTCTGTAGTTGGTCTTATCTGCAATATCTCCCGTTTTATTTTTAATAATAGGCACTACGACCGTTCTCATCAGTTCCGTTGGCAAATAAGAATGCACCACACATAAATTGAACACGCCTGCCAGCACTCGAGGCAAGTGCGGACCGGCGTGCTGCAAATGTTCAATGCTGAGCCCGTCATGACCAGGGGATTTGCCTCTGGACATTGTTTTAATCACCTTTGCAACTTCCTCAGGAGTAAACTGCAAACACTGGTCAGTAACTAGCTCAGCATCGGGCACCCGAACCTCCACTACTGGTTCTGTAAGCGGTGATTGCACGGCAAAATGAGACTTAAACATGTCCGCAATCTCCTTACGATCACTTACGTCGCCAACATTCACAGGAAGGCTAGGCTTACCATTTAGCTTGCACGTGCTTTTCCAAAAGCCCCGGAAGTCATGTTTGGAGTGTAGTTCGGCAAGACGGTCCATCTTAATTTGGTCACTGTGATTCTCGCACCATTTTAATTTTGATTTAAAAATGCGCCTTGACTGACACATTTCGTCGTAAATAGGACCCCGCGTGGGCTTACCATACAACAGCCAAAATTGGAACTTGGTCCTAGCCTCCCTATGAGCCCCGCCGACGTGTCGGTTCCACCCCATCACGTAACCCACACGTTTCTTACAACCAATTCGCCCATTTTCACGACCTGCAACGGCTGCCTCCCTTAAAGCGAGTACCACGCTGTCAAACAAACTATCAATTATATCCTTATGCCTAACATCATTACAAAATTTACCTATACAGCACAGTTCATTTGGACAATCTATTAATTTTAACCTATTTTCACATTCTACAGAGTACTTATCTACTTCAAAAATATTGCGTTCGCCCCATGATACTTTATTATTCGTACTTGTGACGCATGTAGTATGCACCTTAGCTCTAATGATATTTAGATTACACTTTATCAGGAGCGGAAAATGGCCAGATCCAAGTATATCATAATCTACATACACGTTGCTTATACAGTCCAAAGCCGAATTAGTTACAACACAGTGGTCTAACCACCGTGTAGTACCGTGCACCTCACTTATGAAGGTAAATGTGTCGGATTCCAAGCCCAATATATTTATATCTGCGCAGTTCCAATTGTGTTCCACACAGAAATTGTCTAGTTCTTTCTGTACGTCTGAACGTTCTGGACGTCTGTGCGTTCTAAAGTTCCATAAAATATAACATGACTATGATCTCACACATTTGTACTAAACGTTTACGTCTCAGTGATTTTGGAACTACTAGTTGTAGGTAGTATCTAGCAAACCACAGATCCCTGAGTAGATACGTTCTAGAAACTAATATATCCACATATTAGTTTCTAGAACGTAATTTGCAAAACTTGAACTAATTTCAACCAACTTCAAAGAAAGGAGGAGGTTCTCAATTCACCTACTTACTACATTTTATTTTTACAAGCTTTTATTTAACTTGCACTGTTCAAAAGTAAATATGTAGGTAAGTAAGTATGTAAGACTGCATAGTAACAATGAAATCTTGACTTTAAACTTAAGAGAGTCCCCCGTCATGTCTCTTACCTATTTTACGTTGATATTCCAATTCTGAAAGACGGAAAGAAGATGGCAAATATCCTTGAGATATACTGGGGACATGTCATATTTTGTAAGTTGCATTATGTTCTTCCCTGGAAGGAAATAGCCTAATCTTACATTAATATATAAACGTTATAAAGAGGTAAAGAATGTGACTATGAAACTTTGTGACGGTATAAGTTTGTCAAATTATAATAATATGTTTGGGCTAATCTCCGACACTGTTCATCCGATTTCATAGATTTTTTCACCAGTATTTTATTTGCTTTAATATTAAGGGTAGATTATTTGCATCTTATGTAGATAATTTCTCAAAGAAACGTACCTACATATGTCCTTACTCACACCTTTGTCAAAATATTTCTAATCTAAATTTAATCACTAACTTAAATAAGTTAAACCAGTGTACACTCTTCTTATTTCATAACTCGTACCTACCTTGTACGTAATAAGCCTACTACCACCGCTACCAGTGAGCTAAATTTATTAATGAGCTGTCAATGCTGTCACGCACAACGTTTAAGGTACTGACGTAGTTGAGACCAAATGTACGCTAACTCTTCCTTAACTCTAAAAGACCTTTTACAATAGTCTGCAATAATTTTGTATGAAACCTGAAAAAAAAATTTTTTTTTCGAATATCGTTAAACCAATATACAGGATAACTTATACAAATGTACCAAGCACTGTGTCGAAGTTTAAGCAAATGAATAAAAACACCTTAATATAATGGACCTTCAGAATGGATATGGGCTATATTTTATTCCCGTGGCTCCAGCCGCATTCCATATTATATGCGAGCAGGCAGCAATTAAAACATTCACTGCCAGGGACTCGCCTAGCAGGCGCCTACGTCGAAGTCGCGGTCTGCTACGTAGTGGGAAATCCACGGAATTGGCAGTGAATGTGTTAAATAATATTTTTCAATGTTGTCATTCAAATTTCTTGGAACTTGGTAGTAATAATAATAAGCCAGTCTTGTGTTTAATAAAAAAATCCCATATTTATTACGGCGTCGAGACAACGGAGTAGGTAGGTACCTAAGTGAATTTGGGTTCCCAATGGCGGGAAATCCACGGGATTGGCAGTGAATGTGTAAAGTTATATTTTTCAATGTTTGACAACATTGCAAAATATAACTTTGGTACCTAAGTGAATTTGGGTCCCCAGATACAGCATTACACAATAGACTAACCCCAATGAAAAAGCAGAGTTTAATATTAAAGCCTTAACATTCAAGCCATTTTCTGTTGTAGGTACAAATGTTCTATTTAACCAAAGACGTTTCAATAAGCCTTGAGTCAACAAGCGCTGACCTAATTCCAAAACTAAGCATTATATTAAATGGGACTACGGACGACCCTTTCCTTTAATTCAATATAAGTTAAGTCTATTATAAACTGTTATTGTTTTGATGGGAGTTAAATCTTTTAAATCCTCGATGTTTTGCCTTTGCCTTCAATCAGTTGCAATTTAATGTAAGTAAAACAAACTTCTTAGACTACGAAGCCCTCAGTATAAAAGAAGCTGTCTTATTTTTACTCGCTTTATTTTATTTCTATTGCTTTTTACTGGCAACATCTTCAATCAATATTATCATGATCATTAATCCAACTGTAGAAAGCTGCATAATAAATACTATACTCGTAATATATATTTTTATATTGTAACTTTATTTTTACTTCTTATGCTAGCAAAGTTGTAAGCTGCACAAAATGTCACTTTTGTAGCTTTAGGGCACAAAGTATTTTTTTGACTCAGATAATCGGGCCTCACAGCCACACGAACTAATAACTAAAACGAACGAGCGAATAAACTTGTTATTTTATTTGATACTAGCTGTTGCCCGCGACTTCGTCCGCGTAGAACATGTTATCGTCTAAATGTTTGTTTAAGGAATGAATTAAAAAAAAAACATTGAAATTAGTTTTGTTGTCTTTTAGTAAACAGTCTAAAACCGAAGTTACAAATCTCTTACCTTCAAAATGTCTTGCTCTCTAACAAACTTAGAACCCTCTTTGAACCCTCATAGTATAAGTCTGAAACCGTAGTTACAAATTTCTTACTTTAAAAATGTCTTGCTCTCTACATAAACTTCGAACCCCCTCTTAACCTTCTTAGGCGATAAATTAAAAAAAACGCTGAAATAAGTTTTGTAGTCTTTCAGCAAACAGTCTACAACCGAAGTTACAAATCCCTTACATTAAAAATTACTTGCTCTCCAAACAAACTTGGAACACCCTTAAAAAAACGCTGAAATAAGTTTTGTAGTCTTTGAACAAACAGGCTAGGATCGAAGTTACAAATCTCATACTTCAAAATTTTCTGACTCTCCATACTAACTTTGAACCCCCTATTAACGCTTTTCAAGGAAAAATTAAGAAGCAGAGTTTATTTTGTTGTAATTAGCATTTTTTCTAGAAACTATCAAGTATCTTAGCTCAATAAAAGTGTTTCCCATACGAATCTTGCACTCTTTTTAACCCCTTAAGGGGAGGAATTTTCCAAAACGCTAAGAGTACTTTATTTGTAAGCTTTCTACAAAGTTTTAAGCTTCTATCTCAAAAAAGAGTTTCCCTCATACAAACTTTGCAACCCTTAGTAACCCCCTCAGGGGTGGAATTTATCAACACGCTGAAAGTACTTTATTTATATTCTTCTTCTTGCTAAAAAAATAACGGTGCCTCCATACAAATGTTGCACTCCCTTTTAGGTTAGGGGTGCAATTTTCTAAAACGCTGAAAGTTCTTTTTTGTATTTCAATAAGTAGGTAATCTTTCTACAAACGTTTAACCTTGTATCTCAAAAAACAATTTCCCTCATACAAACTTTGCTACGATTTTAACAACCCTTAGGGGTGGAATTTTCCAAAACGCTGAAAGTGCTTTATTTTTATTCTAATAAGTAAGCATTCTACAAAGTTTTAAGTCTCTAGCTAAAAAAACATGTTACCTCCATACAAATGGTTCACCCCCTTTTAACCCCCTTAGGGACGGAATTTTCTAAACCGCTGAAAGTATTTTTTTTATTTCAATAAATCATCTTTCTACAAAGTTTCAAGCAACTATCTCAAAAAAAAGTTTCCCTGGTACCAACTTAGAAACCTTTTTTAACCCCCTTAGGGGTGGATTTTTTTCAAAACGCTGAAATGGTTTTTTTTTTATTTTAATAAGTTATCTTTCTACAACTTTAAGCTTTTATCTCAAAAAAGAGTTTCCCTCATACAAACTTTGCAACCATTTCTAACCCGTTAGGGGTGAAATTTTCCAAAACGCTGAAAGTACTTTATTTTTATTCTAGTTAGTAAGCTTTCCACAAAGGTTTAAGTCTCTAGCTAAAAAAACATGTTTCCTCCATACAAATGTTGCAGCCCCTTTTAACCCCCTTAGGGGTGGAATTTTCTAAAACGCAGAAATTATTTTATTTGTATTTTAATAAGTAATCTTTCCACAAAGTTTGAAGACTCTAGCTCAAAAAATAAAGTTTCCTCCATACAAACTTTGCACTCTTATTTAACCCATTAGGGGTGGAATTTTCAAAAACGCTGGAAGGGTTTTTTATTTTTATTCTAATAAGTAAGCTTTCTACAAAGTTTTAAGTCTCTAGCTAAAAAAACATGTTTCCGCCATACAAATGTTGCACCCCTTTTTAACCCCCTTAGGGGTGGAATTTTCTAAAACGCTGAAAGTAATTTTTTTTATTTCAATAAGTTATCTTTCTACAAACTTTTAAGCTTCTATCTCAAAAAAGAGTTTCCCTCATACAAATTTTGAAACCCTTTTTAGCCCCCTTTGGGGTAGAATTTTCCAAAACGCTGAAAGTACTTTATTTGTATTCTATAAAGTAAACTTTCCACAAAGTTTGAAGACTCCAGCTCAAAAAATAAAGTTTCCTCCATACAAACTTTGCACCCCTATTTAACCCCTTTAGGGGTCAAATTTCCAAAAATCCCTTCTTATCCGTCGCCTACGTTATAAAAGGTAGCATGGGTGTAAATTTCAAGTTTTTAGTTCCAGTAGTTTCGGCTGTGCGTTGATGATCAGTCAGGAAGTCTTCTTTTATATATATAGATAAATGCTCAAATCAATTTAATTTCCGTGTTTCCAATCATTATTAAAACCAGATAAAAATAAATCAAATAGTAGTATAGTATTATTTAAAAATGTATCGACACATTAAACTTCAGCGGTCGGCAACAGGCAGCCCGTGGGCCGCATGCGGCCCGCGAGGCCCTTGCTTGCGGCCCGCGAGCCTTCCTGGCTGTTCTGTATGTAAAGGTCGTTGAATTCAGAATGTTGGTATTGCCTGCTAAAGTCACAGATAATTAAGGTTGCCGACCCCTGCTGATTAAATTATTTGGCATTATGAAGTACCTACACCCATGTCTAATATCACGTGTCAAAAATTAAACAAAATAGTAGTTTATCTACCCACATGTTATAAATCCTCTAGAATGTGTTCGGAAACCATATATAACGACCACCATAATTGCAACCAGTAACGTAACATCAGCGTTTTATCTGTGCCAGTGTTATTATAATGTATGAAAAATCATAATAGCATCGACAATCGATGTTATTATGGAAATCAGGTCCGGTGTTGGCGTCGTGCAGCATGATGTTGTCGGTCATGATTTGAAATCTAGTCGGCCATGGGTGCAATGGCGGTTATTCTAATGGTTCCCGAACACATCATTGAGGATTTATAACATGTGGGTAGATAAAATAGTGTATGTAACTGTACATAATTAGGCATTAAAATACTCGTGTTTAATGCCCCTCATTATGTACAGTCACATAAACTACTATTATGTGACTGTACATAATGAAGGGCATCAAAGACGAGTGTGGGTTTATGAAACGAGCCGAAGGCGAGTTTCATAATAACATCACACGAGTGTCTTAATGCCTAATTATGTACAGTTACATACACTGCTTTATCTATCCACATATCATAAGCCTCCATGATGCATTTAGGAGCCGCATATTAAGACCGGCATCGCGGCATTGTTTTCTGGCAGCTGTCATAGTATTTTTTTTAATTCAGAGACAAACTAGAGTCAGTTCTAAATATCATATCGTTCGATATCTTACTTAAGTGCGACATTTGTCAAATTTGTATGCAAATTGACAATTCATTTCGAACTAAGCGTCATCTCGACAGATATTAGAATAGATGTTAAATCAAATTTTTTGTTTTTCAGAGACGTTCGAAATTTGAATGAAATAATATTATCGAAATCGATGTTATTATTTAGCAATAATAACATTTTCACAGATAAGAAATTTGTTCTAACAAAATAGTCTATTTTTATGGTGGTCATAATGTGCGGTTCTTGAACGCATCAATGATATTTGGATAGATAAAAACTTTGAAAAGCTCCATTAAAAAAAAAAAAATTGCAAATATTTGTTATTTTCTCGCAATCGAAGTGAAAAGCAGCTTTGCTTATTAGCAAATTCACCTTGTTATGGTCATGGTCAGCCAGGAGAAAACGCCTACAAAGAACTACTTACTTAAAAATTGACTGACCCAAAAGTTATTATGGACACCGTTCAAAGATGTCCCAATAACAAAATACAGAAAGATCAATATCTTTATCACCTGTATACAAATAATCTTTATCATATCATAAAAACTTTAAAAAATAAGGCCAGTATCTTAGACAGTAATGGGTACTCGCGCTGATAATAAATAGGTATTATTTTTACATTTATAGCGTCGCCCGACAGTAGCCATTTCCGAAAGCAGTTTCAAGAGATACTAAACCAGCTTCAAGAAGTTTTATTACAGTTAGGATGCCGGCCGGTACGTGGGAAAGCAAAGAACTTGTTTAAAAATATATGGGTTCCTATTGTTTAGTACCTAACTTATGAAGTAGTTTTTATGTAATTAAATGAAGATTAACTATTCGAAGTAGGTACCAATATTAAATTTAGTATTTTACTTACGCCTACAGACGAGCGTATTTTGCAAAATGCTTCCTTCTTCATTCAAGATTACGACGTTTGTATAAGTATTTATTCAAAAAACTGATAATGTTCTTAAAAAATATTTGTCAATCTAGGGCTGAAAAAGTTCAAATTTTAATTTTCTCTTTCGAAACCAGCGTGATTTTTGCGTCTTTTAAAAAAATATAAATTTACGGTGACGTAGGTCCTATATAGTTATAATAATTTTAACATGGGTTAACATAAAGTTACAGTTTGCTATAATATAATTTTTACGGCAAAATATAAGTACTATTTTTGGTAAAAGGGCATTTTTACTTTTTGGGACACACCCCGTTTTTATGATGTCCCGCGTGTTCAAAAATGTTTTACTCCGTTAAGTATAAATCTTTCCTGAGTTTAATAATTTATACCGATAGAACACATATTTAACTAATGGTTTCGTCAATAGTTTTAGTCAAAATAAGCATAATGTAATGATAATATATTATTTAAACAGCCAAGATACCGGTTTTTAACGTGCCCCACCCTAACTTTATGGTTTTGCAAGTCACAACGTGCAATTTTTTTCTACTAAAGCTGTCGACTTTTTAATGTTACCTAGAATCTGAAGAGTCTTACGGGGAACATGAACAAAGCTTTAAATTGAACCTTGCTGCTTTTGAATTAAAATCTAAATTTAAATAACATTGTTTGAAACTGATGCCACCTGACATGTCAGGTTTGTAACGATCAAAGCTATATTGAAATTTCTACTAATCCACATTAAAATTTGGGAATGGCAACATTAATAGCACGTGATCAGTCTCCAAACAATTTTAAACCGCCAGTACGCGACAGGGAGATGTTAAGTGAAGTTGACTCAGTGGACTGCAGACCGCGCACGTTTCGTCAGTCAGGTTTGTGATCAATTTTCTTTAATAATATTAGTTTTTACATAATGTTCATATATTATAGATGGCAATTGATAAGCTTGCAACTGTTTTTAATAAAAATAATAGTTTTATTATGTAAGATGAGTTCAGTGTTACATTGTGATTGTGGTTAGGTAGGAAAACGTAACGTCAGGTTTGTAACAAATCGCTCCGTTACGTATAGGCTGACCAACAATGTTACAAAACTGACGTCAGTAGGGTGGTATTACATGGATGTTCCATTTAAAATCTAAATTAAGTAAATTGCAGTATTAATCATTAGTAATGCTAAGTATCATGCTTAACCAATTAAAAATATTAAGTACGTACAAAACTGATTGTTCTTAAATAATTACCGCATTGTCCTCTTATAATAAACCAAATTAATATAATATTTACAGTTTTCTTATTACCTTACCGCATCGTGTAACCCCAGCCTAAGAATTTTGTTGTCAGTTTTGTAACTGTCCCACTTGCTCAGTTGCTTTGTTTGGTATCTATTTCGTTTTCTATTCGCTTTTAACCCAAGGTTTCTGTTTTATAGAAAGCTACCTAAAAATATACATTAAAACAAATGCAAATAAAATCAATTTTTTTCAAAATATTGATCGAAATAAACAAAATAGATAACATAATGGTATCAATCGTTACAAAACTGACATTAAAAATTATTTTTGGGCAATAATATATGTCTGTTTTATTAAACGACCTGTTTAATATGAAAATATACGTAATTTTCAGCAAATAAATGCAAAAAATTGCTAATTACTTGTGTAGTTAAAGCGTGTCAACAAAATTTACATTGTTACAAAACTGACCAGTCTGGACTACACTGTCAGGTTCTTTTATCAATAATTAAAAAACTAAGCGTATTTATGTGTGACTCATAAGAGTTTTAGTAACTTTAGAAAATAAACTTCATTATAGATTAGAACATTCACCATAAAAACATGTTTATTTTTTAAGTCATAATTTTCATACTGGTGCACGATTTACCGAAAACGCCCAAAAACATATAATGTAATCCTGTTTTTACCAAAAAAAATTATGAAAACTCGGAAGGTAGGTATTTATCAATATTATAACATGTATAACTATAAGACCTACGTCACCGTAATATTTTTTTAAAAGACGTAAAAATCACGCTGGTTTAGAAAGAGAAAATTTAAATTTGAACGTTTTCAGCCCCTAGGTTAAGAAATGATTTTTTAAGTACGTTATCAGTTTTTTTTAATAAATAGGTACATACGTCGTCATCTTCAATGAAAAAGGAAGCATTTTGCAAAATACGCTCGTCTGTAAAGACTCTTAAGTCGTGATACGAAATAGCAAAATGTGAATCTATCCATGATTTTGAACAACTTTTACTATTGGGACCAGCATGATTTGCAAAAAAAAAACAACTATTTCATACACTGCTCATTTTAGACTGACGAAAATGTATGAACAGCCTGGTTTTTTGCATAATACAAAGTTGGTCCCATTTTAAAAGTTGTTCAGAATCATGAATAGATTCACATTTTGCTATTTTGTATCACGACTTAAGTAACACCCAGTATATATTATAGTTTCACACTTATTCTTCAGATGATTCTGTATGAATAATGTGTGTTAAGCCTTGAAAAAATTGTTTAAGTCATTCTGTATTTTATGTGAACGAAGACAAATATTTTAAGCAAAATTTGCTTAAAACATTCATTTAATGAACTATTACAAAACAGAAAATGCGAGGGCAACATCATACTTACGAAGAAACATTACTTTTCAAAATGTCTAATAAAAGTAGGCTGCCGTGATAAAATTTCCTTCTAGAACTTATAACATTTCTCTCATCACAGTCATGTTCGTTTGTCAAGTAACGAACATAATACACCATGTAATACGAAAATTGAACACCATAAACTCACCAATAGTGTACGTAGCGCCATCTATCTGAAACGTTGCGCTCTTACACTTCTTGAAAACCTTCCCACTGACGACTTGCCGCATAGCGCTGTTATGCGACGCAGGGTTCGAAGTGATGTCTCGCCGCCCCACCGCGGCGCTAGTGTCGAACTTATTCCTCAACTCGTCGAACGACAGCTCGGGCGAATAGTCCGGTGTCGCCTCTTCACTACTGCTCACTTGCCCGCACATCTGTTCGCCTGGTACCGAACTGGCCGATTTCTTGTTCATTTTGTTTTGTTTTCACAGCACTAGAAACACTACAGCTTGTCTACATTTTCAGTTGATTTGAAGTCTTACCTGAAACAAAGGAGTTGTGACGGTTAATAATAACGAAACAGAGGTGCTTATCAACGAAATTATGGAACGAAACAGCCGGTACCTATTTATGATATCGGAAACAAAGTTTAGTAATAATGTCTATATCGTTTTATTTGTAACAAGACGGCCACACTTGTGTTATTTTGGTACAGAATCAAAATCTTAGATCACATTTTTTTTCTGAGGTCAAAACGGATATGTTTTGAAGTAAGTATGTCCTTACAAATACAAAAGAGACAAGAAAAATATGGGTTCAAGTTGTCTTTATAGTAGGTACATGGCAGTCACTAAGTCAATATAAAAAATATATATTATTAGTTTTTGTATATTTCTTTTATATAAAAAAGTAACATAATGTGAAAGTTATTAAAGAAATACTAAATAAGTAACGCAAATACTAGTAAATTGTGTCTCAAGGGTGCAAAATCATATATTTACAGCGAGGGCGGTATATTTAATCCTAAGTGAAGCGAGAAATCCTACATAACAATCCTGAGAGCAGCGAGGGGTTCTACGGTAACGAAGGATTCAAGTGAATACCACCAAGGCAAAAATAATTTTGCTACCGAGTGACACATATTGCTTTTCAAACCTTCTATGAGTCATATCAAAGTTCCTCATTTGAGGGAAAAAAAATACTCTTTTTCAAATAGCACGATCAGGGAAGAAAAGTACAACTTCGGTCCTCATTTAAGGGTAACAGTGACCTTTTACTGAATGTGTGAAAAAAAAAATCACTTTTCATGCTCGCAAAGTTCGCCTTTTTGCTGGATGTATGCTGCACAAAATGCCACTTTTATGCTCTAGTGCGCAAAGTAAAATTGTTTTAAAGACTAAGTTAATCGGGCCTAACAGCCACAAACACAATAAAACTTCGTAGAATAAACTTGTCATTTGCTTTGATTTGCTTTAATAAACTTCACATCCGTGCTTATCCATCACTACATAAATAAAACCAGATAAATAGGAGCCAATTATTATTTTAAAACGTATTGAAACATTAAATTACTTGGCAGTATGAAGTACCTAAGTCTAATATCACGTGTCGAAAATTAAACTTAAAAACTTTAAAAAGTTAAGTGACGGGTATGTTATTTGGCATTTTGTCGCAATCGAAGTGAAAAACAGTGTGTATAACTCGGGCATAAATTAGCCATTTAACCCCTCGACTCGCCGGTGGCTCGGGTGGATATAAACGTCTCAGGTTAAATGGCTCTTTTTATGCGCTTGTTGTAGGTACAATCTACTATATATTAAAAATGCTTTAAGAATATCATAAGCATCTTGGGTAAAGCCATCAAATATTTACACCAGTATTACGTAGTGGGAGATAAAATCTCAGAACAACTAAATAGGCTTTTTATTCCGAAGAAAATTCCGACTTCCAAGGGAAATCCCTAGGCGCCTGAACAAACTTCTTCTGCCTAAAATGGAAATCGAGTGTTTGCTCGCCTAGGGTTGCGCGTCGCGTAATTACATACATACATACGCCTGAGTTCCTAGAAGAGATAGGCAGAGCACATGTAATTTTACTTTCAGAGTCACTTTTAGCAATTGTGAGTTTAAAGGGACATGTTGCTAGCTTAAGCCTTCGATACACTTCAACCCTCTCCCGTAATTGACCTTTGCGACACTTAATAAATTTCACCGTGCAAGAATACAATCATGAGCTTATGTGGAATAATATAGCCCTGTTATGTTAAGATTAAAAGAGAATCTGAAACTTGGAAAGTTTGTCGAGAGAGTAGCGTTGCTAACGAAACCACCGTCCGACGACGAGGCTTTTGTTCCTGGCTGGGTAAAAGAAGTAAGTATAATGATTTAATGATGATTGGTCGATAAAATCCCTCTGCTGGATTAAGACATTTAGATTATGCCTGCTTGTCCAATGGACCCCGAAGAAAGCCATCCTTCTTAGCAGAAGCAGATCGAAAAGGAGATGGCGGGACAGGTTCAACGCGTTTTGTAATTGGCGGGAACGTTCACATAACCGAAAAGAGTGGCGGAAAAACGTCTTTGCACAGCAGCGTGCAGCGGGATAAATAGATGCTATGAAAAAACTACGGTTTGGTAACTCGGCCTTTAAAACCAGAAGCGAGCATTATTAATGAGGTGTCACACTTCGCGTTTGTGTGGCAACCCTAAGGGCTTGGCCTATATCAATTCCACATTTTGAAGTATTTAGTACCTATTATTTCATGAATGTGTGACATGGTTGACAAACTATTAACTGATGCTGCAACATGGTGATCTTTTTAACCCCCGACGGAAACAGAGGGGGTGTTATAAGTTCGACGTGTCTGAGTGTCTGTGTGTGTGTGTCTGTCTGTCTGTGGCATCGTAGCTCCTAAGCGAATGAACCGATTTGAAAGCGTTTTTTTTTATCCGAAAGCTGACGTGATCGAGATGGTTCTTACCTACGTTTCAACAAAATTCAGCCGTTATTGAGATATTGAACTTTGAAATGAAAATGTCGGGGGTTTTATTTAAACTGGTTCGAATGTTACCATGAAAAATAAAATATTAGGAGAGTAGTTAGTATACACATGCTGACATGTTGTCGACTTATGAAATCAACAAAAATAATGTCTGTAGTAGGGCCGGGTATCTACAATAACTTACCCTCCGAATTGAAAGATATTGAAAATGATGCGACATTTCTTAATAAGCTAAAAAAATGGCTGACTGATAAAGCTTTTTATAATTTTAAGGAGTATATATAAAATATTGGTAATAATAATAATTTTAATCATTGTATAATGTTGACATTTTATTATTCATACCTAAATATTGTTATGTTATATTAATTGAATAATCAAATTCATTTGACATATTATAATTCTATTTTTGACATGTAATTTTTTATATTTTATGAATAAATGAGTATGAGTATGAGTATGAGTATAGGTTACCCAATTTATTTTAATGATAACAGTGTCTGTGTTGTATGCATGTTGAAAACTATTTTAGCAATCACTTTTCCCTAATATCTTCAAAATATCATAATAATAGTAAACGTAACAGGAGATATTTCAAGATCCCATTAACACGGCCCACTTTTCCCTGTTGGCTAAGATTGAGGAAAATGGTGAACTAGTGAAGTCACGATTTTCAACTTTATCTCAAAGCAGTAAGATGAAAAATTGCAAGGCTGTGTCTCGACTAAAAGACACTGGATATTTTATTAGCGCCTATTACTGATAGAACAAGACACCCAATTTACCTATACTCAGCGCCTTAGAGTCAATGCTATGGGTGAAAGACTTAAGTAAAGCCCCTCTTGCTGGCTGTTCTTTCAAACATGCATTCGTTATTTTGTGTTGTAGATTTTAAATACGTAAGTGTCTATTCGAATAGACATTACAATTAAGTTTTTTACCCATAGCAAAAACGTGAAGAATGTGTTGATATATATGCAACTAAGGTAAATGCCCCAGTGCCCGACACTACCCTATGGTTGGTACTACAATCGTCAATACTTCTTGCATTTCACGTGCGAGTGGATTTGACGAAATTAGTAATTAACGGCAAAATCATAAGAACGCGTTCACTCGCTTTCGTGAAGTGGAAAAATTGTAGCATTGAGGTGAGAGACAAGATGTTTATTAATTAACTAAGATCTTCGTTCATCTTTGTTTTTTAGGGTTCCGTAGTCTAAGAGTAAAACGGGACCCTATTACTAAGACTCCGCTATCCGTCCGTCTGTATGTCTGTCTGTCTGTCTGTCCGTCTGTCACTAGGCTGTATCTCATGATCCGTGATAGAGCGTTGAAATTTTCACAGATGATGTATTTCTGTTGCCGCTATTTTAACAAATACTAAAAAACAGAATAAATATATATTTTTTTTTCTTTTACAATCTTACACAAATCGACCTAGTCCCAAACTAAGCAAAGCTTGTACTATGGGTGCTAGACGACGATAAACATATTTATATAGATAAATAAATACTTAAATACATAGAAAACATCCGTGACTCAGGAACAAATATTTGTGCTCATCATCACACAATGCCCGGGATTCGAACCCGGGACCTCCGGCTTCGTAGGCAGGGTCACAACCAACTATGCTACAGGGGGCTCCCACGTAAAACGTGTTTTTTTTGCCGTTTTTATAGATAATTGTACGGAACCCTTCGTGCGCGAGTCCGACTCGCACTTGGCCGGTTTTTTTTACATAATAGGGGTATTACAAAATATGCTTTCGGACAAATAACTCTTCGGAAAGGGTGTAGACTCAAAATTTATTATTACTCTTATTATATGGCTAGTGACGAAAATCCCATTCTGATATCACAAAAATATACGAAGCTACAACCATTTTCAAACGCTAGGGGATCGTGACGTCACAATCCACGAGCGTCATAGTAAATAACAATCATTTCATATGAAGGTGCGTTTAACGGAAAAGTTACAGAATATACCCCCTCTTAAAACTTTGAACACTTATAACTTTGTAATTATTAAGTCCCCTGCTTTACTTTTATCTCCATTTGACAAAAATTTAAATCATTTTTAGAGAAAATTCATCATTATTGGTTATTTTATTTGGTGTCTACAACCCTATTGGCTATACCCGAATTTGATAATAATTAATGAAGAATTGGACAATTTTTTTCACGGTGTCGTTTGAACCAGTTTTCTGAGTGTGTTTGTATGGGACTAAGTACAATTAGAGTGCGTACAAATCCAAAAAACTGGTCATGTGCGAGTTGGACTCGCGCACGAAGGGTTCCGTACCAGTATCTATAAAAACGGCAAAAAATCACGTTTGTTGTATTGGAGCCCCCCTTAAAAAAATATTTTATTTCGTTTTTAGTATTTGTTGTTATAGCGGCAACAGAAATACATAATCTGTGAAAATTTCAACTCTCTAGCTACGAGTATCACGGTTCTTGAGATACAGCCTGGTGACAGACAGACGGACGGACGGACGGACGGACGGACAGACGGACGGACAGCGAAGTCTTAGTAATAGGGTCCCATTTTACTCTTTGAGTATGGAACCCTAAAAAAAGAGGGTCAAAGGCGGACCCTCGCTGGCGACAGCCGAATTGGCTCATACAAAGTGACATTGTATTATGTCAACAATACACAATTATTTGTTTAGTGTAAGGATTCTATTGGTATCTTTAAATTAGTTCTTGGGCGATAAACATTATTTTTTTTTTGTACTCGACGATTAAAATATGTGTATTAAGATTTCATAGAGAATACTGCAACGTCACTCTTTTCATAGTTGTAGTCCATGTTACTGTCGAAACAATCGAAATAACTACTTTTCGATACGCTCCAGACAACTAAAATAAATTCGACCAATCACGTGGCTGCTTTATTGAACTGTAATGAATTGGACCAATAGAATCGCTTTGATGTCGTACGCTCGTTGATGTCTTTTAAGATATCAACAAGCGTACGAGCGATGAGCTGCACTTCGTTTCAACAGTATCGAGTTTGTTTAATTAGTTCAGTTGACTCGTAGAAAATTAATTTTAATGAACTCGTACAAAAAGTATTGTACACAATAGTGTTATAATCAAGCTTTTTAATCTCGTACCTTACTTAGGCCATGAAGCTTAAAAAGCTCTCTATTATAACACGATTGTGAAAAATACTATTTTAAAACTTTCATGTCTCATACTTAAATCTTTTTATGATTTGAATTACCTATTAATTTGTAACTTTACTTTTTATGGCAATCATTTCATTTACTATAAGTAGCAGCACCACGTTATATGTAAATTTTAACATGATGAAAGTACCTTCCTAATTCAATTCAAAAATCATACCGAAGTACCTTTTTTCGTATTTCTTTGCACGGTTCGTTTTCTTCGTCATGAATTAGTATTAGCATAAGCTTAGGCAAACCGTAAGCAAACCACGTACATTCATAAACACCAATCTCTTTAAATGGATATCTCAGTCGAGATAAAATTGCAGGCGTCTCTTCATATAATCATCTTCCATCTAACTATCCACAGAATACCGAGAGCAGTTGCGTCAGTTAAATATTACCTACCCAGTTCAATTCAATATTTTATGTTATGTTAATAATTGGCTACGCTATCGCATTAGGATACTGTAATGATAGACGTAGGTTTTATTATTGTAAATAAAAAAAAATATCTACTCATATCTAAATTAATAATATAGCTGAAAATAACATTTTAGATCATCGGTCGTAACGTTCTCTTAGATCAAAAGATTAGAAGCCACCAACGGGTGTTCCTACATTGATTTCAGGCCTATTTCTTATTTTTATCACTAGCTGCTTACACTCTTCCCACGTATCACAGAGAACCAAGGCGGATTGGTTAAAATCTGCAATTTTTAAATGATTATTGTGTAAGATTATTAATATTATATTGTAAAATACAATTTGACACGTAAAAGTGCCCTTGTGGCCTATTTGCAGAATAAATAAGCAACAAGGTTTCTCCTGTTATTTTGTCAGTTTCTGACCACGTTATTTTTCAGCAAATGGCATATCCATGTGGCAGGGCGGGTTCGGCAGCATGGAATCCGTGAAGTTTTATTTCCCCACTTTCTATGGTACCATGTACATAAAACTATGAACTAAAATGACTAAAACTAACTTAATCTATACAAAAAAATAAGTAAATCAATAAAACTAAAAAACTAAAATAAAAGTAGATGCTAGACACCCGCGTCCCCAAGGTCGCGCATTGGGCGAAAATACCCCAAAATGCTGGCGGCGTTTCCACGCTGCACAGCAATGCTGATTCTTTGGCCGAGAAACGCGCCAGCTCTGGGATCACAGGAGATACGGATGAGCTTTTTTTTTATTAGGCTAAACAATTGGTGAGCCTCTGGTCCCCAAGGGCCTAGCGTCTCGACCGCAAACGGGACGAAAATATAATTGTCGCCTAAACACAGATATTTTCGACGCTTAGCCGTCTCCGCGTTTGCGGCCGCCCCACCTGGTTTTTGGCACGTTGTTGTAATATGTGACATTGCCAGAGTGTCCACACAGGTGGAGTCCCACACTAAGGGCCGCCCCAACCGCCACGGTACCAACGTCATACCGTCGGGTCTCTTGCCGTCGTCCCGTGCGAGGCCATTTGGTTTGAGTACCGCAGGCACGTGGACGCTGACAAGAGCCCGAATAAATAATTGAGTTTGATTTTAATTTTTGATTTTGGAACTGCGGGATAAAACATAGCTCATGTCCACCAGTAAGATCCATCTATTTACGTACCGTTTAAAGATTTTTTGGTATCGGATGATTGGTTCCGGCGATACCTAGATCCAAACTTATAATCTCACAGACTTTTCTTTATTACAATATTATATTAAAGGGTAGGCAACGCGCATGCGAGTCCCATAGAGTTGCAAGCGTCCATATGCTACGGTAACCGCTTGTTATCAGGCGGGCCTAGGGTTGCCAGATTTTTTTGGATAGTGGGTAGGTCTTAAAAATAAAATACACACAAAAAAAATAAAGTATTTGTTTATTTGTACTAAGTAGAAAATATGTTTTTTTACAGAAATATATGTATTTGGAATTTATGATAAATATATAGAATTTTAGAGTACTTTATGTGCTTTGTATATTATAAAGTACGCGGAGCCAAAATATAGTACAATACTATATAATATAGTACGTCTGGCAACCCTAGGCGGGCCGTACGGTTGTTTGCCACCAACGTTGTATAAACATTAAATAAAATAATGATAATATAGATATCAATAAATGAGGTTGATATAAAATGCTAGCGAAGCTGTTTTAGTGTTCCGTACCAAAATGTTTCCAACGATTCCAACAATCTAACGGAACACTTACGCAATCACTCGCTGCCGGCCTGCCAATTGCAGTTTTTACAAGCTTTATATTAACTTGCACTGTTCGTATGTATGTAAGTATGTACGTATGTAAGTATGTAACTTATGTAAGTTGTCCGTCAAAATTTGCTATCCATTTTTCAGTCACTTTCCGTTATCCAATTGAGCTGAAATTTTGCAAGCATATGTATATCGCATAACAATACAATATTATGATGACATGCAGCTGATCTGATGCTGAAGCTGGAAGGTTGCCATAGGAACTCCGCAATAAAACTGACACAATCCCATCGAGTTTGGGCTCGTTAATAGAATCGTCTCAATGAGTAGTTGATGATGGTATCAGAAAAGTGCAGTCGGCACTAAAAGTTTGTTCCAAAAAAGAATTTTTTGACAGAAACTTATTTAGAAAGAGATGACTGTGATGCATTTTAATCTAGTTGCCGATTTTCTTGCAGAATAGATACGAGTCTTCTTCTCTCCCTTGTCCCATTATTTGAGGTCCGGCCTCTCCACTAATATCCGCCTATTTAGTCGGTCTGGCTTGGGTAGTCATATTAGAGTTTGTTTGAATTTGATTAAAATTGATGTATCTGTTCCCTGTCTGTTGTGCCCGAGTCTCGGATAGAGCCTTCGTCGCGGTGAAGAAATAAATTTTGCAGTAGGTCGGGGTACGCAATCAAATCCTTTATTTTCTCTCCTTTTGCCGCCGCCGAAAAGGGTACGAATAAACTCGGGAATAGCGCTTAATCTAACTACGTTAGAAATATTTAAGAGACATGATTTAGATTAAATAAATTTTGAGAGGTCAAACAGTCAGTGAGATATGATATTTGTAGTTTCACTTGAATATTACTTATAATCTTAGGAAAACCAAAAAAAACTTTGTTGTGTTAGCCTTTTTTTCGTTTCTTTTTTTAAATCTAAAAAACATCAAAATCGTTGAGACTCATTGACTTTCTAATTTATTTTTTTCATCACCATCTGCATTTTAGGTATTGTTGGTCCACACTACGAGATCGAAAGTTACTAATTTTAACACCGTTGCTGATGGACCGATTGCACGTTGTTAAGTGTTTACTAGTGCGAGGTCATATTTTTCCTACTCGCATTTGCAACAAAAGCATGCGAGTCTATACTTTAGTTGCAATAAAATTGGCTGCACTCAATTGGGAAAGGATGAAAAATTCCGAAGTGCCTGATTCTTTTTTTGTTTATAGGAATAACCTTCCTTAGCACTAGAAAAAAATAGCAGACCTTTCAACTGCGTCAATTGTTTTTGAAAAATATAACCATTTTCCTCACATACGGTTTGGGTTTAGGACGGCAAATAAGACACTTTCCGTGATCCGTCTCATATAACAAGAAAATATCTAAAATGTCCATGGTAAACTGACACTGGCAATCATATTGACAGCTGCAGTAGCAATATTTATCATTGTCAGGGTCAGACATTTATTATATATGTATTCTATTAATTTACTTAAGCTTTTTTTTGTTTCGTTCCGATGGCATTGTCACTATATTAGTAATTTTGTTTAAACCTTCTAGTGGGAATGCCTTAGGAAATATATTTTAAATATTTAAGCATAACTTCTTTTCCCTTTGTAAATAACTATGTATTTCTATGTCTGTTTTTTCCACAATGAAGAGATAGAAAATAATCAATATAAAAATTACAAATAGGCTGCCTCAAAGGCCCTCGGCTTGACGGAGATAGAGGTTGCCGCCCAAGACGAAAACTGGTGGAAAACGCTTCTAAGTGTCTTATGCCCATGATGAGGGATAAGAGGATACCATGACCATCATCACATAGTTTGTTGTCATAATCATATTTATTGGTTATGACATAAATTACATATCAACTAACACACATGAATTACCATAATATTTTATCTAGACCCATATCATAAATCCTCTATAATGTGTTCGGAAACCATATATTATGACCACCATAATAGCAACCAGTTACGTAACATCAGCGTTTTATCCGTGCCAGTGTTATTATAATGTATGAAAATCATAATAACGTCGATAGTTGATGTTTTTATGGAAACCAGATGGTGTTGGGGTGGTCCGGGTCCGGTGGAGTTGGTCATGATTTGAAATCTAGTCGGCCATGGCGTTGCAATGGCGGTTATTCTAATGGTTCCCGAACACATAATTAAGTATGTATAACATGTGGGTAGATAAAATAGCACTCGTGTGATGTTACGAGTATTATGAAATCGCCTTCGGCTCGTTTCATAAACCCATACTCGTGTTTAATGCCCTGCATTATGTAGGTACTATCGACAACACAGTTAACTGACCATCCTGTATTTATATTGAACCTTATTACAATGCACATAAGGTGCACGGATGGTCAGTCAGCTGTGTTGTCGATAGTGCAGTCAAATAAACTACTATTATGTAACCGTACATAATTAGGCAATAAAGCACTCGTGTGCTATTATTTATGAAACGAGCGTCAGCGAGTACACTCGTGTTTAATGCCCTTTATTATGAACAGTCACATAAACTACTATTTTAACATAATTGGCATAATTATTGTTAATGTAAATTAACTTAGTAATTACACTTAGTTAAAGTGAAATATTTGTGTCTCTATATACCTATTACAGAATATTGTTCCAACAAGAATTCCCTACAGTCACTGAGGGCGTCAACTGCTGATTGCCATGGCATTTGCCGCTGCTCTAATAGTTGATTAAACTCTTACTTAATTAACTGATGTTTTTCGCAATGTGGTATGGTGCCAAAAACCATCGCTAATTAGCGAAGTACTAATTAGTTACTGCCATACTCTGGTTAGTGACCAATAGAGGATCGCGGCCACTGAATTACTTCAAGTGTCAGACGGATGTGTATAGTGGGATTATTCTTCTTGTTCGGAAAAGTCATAAAAATCAAACAGATAGCTGGTCTGTCCTCCTTGCCGCTTCGGTTCAACTTGGCTCCGGCGCACCTCCGAGTTGACGATAGATGACTGTGTTATGCGGCGAGCACTTGCAAGCTGGTTATCGTGATATATTTTTTCTTGCTGTCAAACATCAGTTTTATTATAAATATGAAATGTGTCGATAGATAATGACCGATCATCAGCACACAGTCCTCCTTGAATGATGACTTTACATTGAGAGTCATACATTTTAAACAATCCTTAAGACTTTTTCGCCAGGAGCTACGTGTTCTTCCGGCTTGTCTTTTCTCTTGAATCTTTCCAGCTGAGCTGAGCAGAGCTGTGAAAATGACAGTTCATACTTCGACATAATATAATATCTATCAGCACACTGGAACTCTATCAGCGACATCAATACGAATACATATGGCGGTTACACACTGGTACATATGTACCAGTGTGTAACCGCCATACGATAAATAAATAAATATCAGCACATATTATACAGCTTCATTCCCTTATATCACTACCATCATAATGCTTTGTGGACACATCACACCAAACTCGTAACTACGTCAAATCATTAACAACTTCTTCCCGATTATTAGCAACATTAAAACTTTCCTCCGACCAAGTTGGCGACTCCATGAAGAGCAAAAAGCGATGAGTTTTTCTGTAACTTCACAAGGGCCATTTATTATCTCATTAGGCGAAGAACGTCGCTTATCCGGCTATTTGTCTTGCTTTGAGACAAACGATTTTGTTATCAACGGTTTAATTTTATTTTTACCTACTTTTGTTCGTTTGAATTGCATCGTTTCAATTTAGAAGTTGGAAAAATTTATTAAAAACAGGCGATGCATTATTAAAACCATCTGTCGCTTAGATTGTTCATTGACTTCTTTCTCGTTTTATATTAATATTTATAGATATGGATTAAATTTGAATGAAGAAAAATCCTCGTAGTTCGAATTTAACCCATATTGCTTTGACATAAAGTGCCCATGTCATACAATAGTGTAACGTTGAGGACTAACTATAACCACTCACTTGCTTTCGGATTTAAAAAAAAGGTATCCTAAATTGCTTAATTTTTTTGCCAGCCAGGCAGCCCATACTTTTCTTGGCAACTACAGTTGCCAGAAGCAATTTAGGGGTGCACAAAATTGGCCACTGTGGTTGCCACAAGTAAGTGAGTGGATAAGACGTTTACCTTAATTAGAATAATTAGAAAGAGTGGGTCGCTCCCTCCTTAACTGAACGATCTATTCTATTAGGTACTGCTTTACTAAAGTAACAATCTATCATAATTCGTTTTCAAACCAACTTTTGCCCTAACAATTTAGTTTCGCCATTAGCTTAAACCTTAATAAAACCAACCGGTGACGCAAAACAAAAAGGTAATGAAAAATTTGATGAAACTTTTTTATATTACATACCTTCTGCATTTTATGTGTTCGGTATTTTTCAGAATCACCTATTTATAACTTTGGGGTTAATTTCAAACAAAATGAACTTTGAAAAAAAATACTTAGTTGATTTTAATAACAATAACAAATTAAAAGTTAAGTGTCATCCTAAACAGTTTTGACCATTGATCTAATCTGCTTTTAAGATTTATTTAATTTCGAAGTTTATGGATAGGTACTTCTTAAAACGTAGTATAAAGTCTACATTTCAGATTATAAAAAAAAAACAAAATTAATTGCCTCGATTTGGATTCGAGCCAGCGACCGTCTGGAATACGCAGCCCGTCGCTTTTAACCAACTGATCTATCGAAACCGTTGCTCGGTTCAACGAATCGGTCAACCAATTCGATCTTATTACGCCTTAGTGAGGCGTGTACCGCGTGGAGCGACATCTACGGCCGTATCAAATTAAATTGACAAATCGTGAGTGACGACGCGCCACCCCAAATTAAGTTACTTTTCGTTCCCTGGCTTTATTTTTTCTTATTATTAAGTACTTATAGTTACGCATTTTACCACTACCTCACCTGATGGTAAATGATGATGAGGTCGACGACTACCTGCCTAATTCAAAAATAACACAATTACAACAGAACTAATAAGAATTTACGAAAGTGTCGAGAATTTTTTAATTAAAATCTACATTATACAATGAAAAGAAAGAGGGCGAAAGATAAATGAACTACATTCGAGCTTAATCGAAACGATTTCTTTGACCAATTAATTATTCGGCGTGGTTGAAATGGGTAAACGTAAATGAAACTGGAAGAAATAACCCTTTCGTTTTTACTATTCACTATCGCAAAGTGGTGAAAATCTGGTTTGCCAGTAAAGTTAGGTACGAGTAATGCAAAAAGAAACTGTGATACAGAATGAGATGTACAAATGTTTTTTGGCTATATTTAATTTCATAATATTTTATTCTAGTGACTTGACTAGTGGAGTAAATATATTCGTCAAACTCATACGAAACAAACGCCTACGCCAAACAAGAATGATATAATAAATATACGGAAAGTATCATGACTCATGATGAAGGTCCGTCGTCATCAAGTTGTGTCACAGTTGTGTGCTAATTATATCAGACCCTGAAATAACTTGAAATGTGAATAGGGACTGAAATAAAATATAACATCGATGAACACTTGGGTAAAAATGTAGTGTGTAATAACATTTATTTAACAAAATAATTATCAGAAATGCTAAAATATTCATAGCTTACATTATTCACAGCGGCAAAATTCAAATTGGTTCATAAATAAATCCTGAATACGGAATAGATTAGAATAATAATACTACCCGGTTCAATCTATTTATGTGAAATTGTTAACAAAACGTTCTACACAGGTTCTACCTACTAAAACCTATTGGTACGAGTACTGTGAGCTGTAGAAATTTTTAATTTAAATTTTTACTAGCGGTCCCCTAGCTTCTCACGGTTGCAATGCTGATACTAAATATATATGTTTTATACCTATAAACCTTCCTCTTGAATCACTCTATCTATTTAAAAAAACGATTCAAAATACGTTGTGTAGTTTTAAAGATCTAAGCATACATAGGGAGAGACAGACAGTGGGAAGCGACTTTGTTATATACTATGTAGTGATTTCGGAAAACTGAAGCGACACAAAAATCTGTATAAATATTGAACCTGCTCACAAATTTTCACAAGAATCGGTTGAAAAATGCGACCTGTAGATGAGAACAGACGTACAGGAACGCCGAACATACAAAATAATTTTTGTCCAAGTTAAAATGGAGAACTTTGTTCGCTTCGCTCGCTTTTCTAATAAACCATACAATGATATAATAGTCTTTACGTCACACCTGGCCATAAAGTAGCAATTACCGCACACTACGCGTGCGGAAAATCCCACTTCCTGGCCAGGGAGAGACGTAAAATTTTGTACTCACCACGGGCGGTAATAAAGAAAGCCTCAGATCGCATATTTATCGCCCTTGCCTTCGGCTCGGGCGTCAAATACCTGCGATCTGAGACATTCTTTGTTTTACCGCCCTAGGTAAGTAATGTACTATAACGCCATGTTAACGAAGAAAATCTTATAGGTAATAGGTAAAAGTGATTACTTATGCAAAAAAACTACTGATTTCTTGTTATCTCCTCCTTGGAAGATGTAAAACCAGTGAAAAAATAACGTAATGAAGTAATGATGATTTAAAAAAAAAATATTTTCGTTAAACTTTAAAGGTATATATTGTGGGCCCCTAGTACCTCAGTATGTAGATACGTGTGATACGAGATCACACTCTTCCAAAACATGTGGTGTAGTGAGGTAGTTAACAAATAATAATAATATTTTGGACTATTCTCAAGTTCCAAAAAAAGAAGAAACTTAAAATTGATAGTTGAAATTATGAATATGCACTTGTTATTATGATATTTGAGACCAATGAACCTAGTACACTGTTCATTGGCAACAAGCTGCTTCTAAATAAAAAAAACTTTATAATCTCATTTCAAACACAGTTGCAAGTCGAATGAGAATAATCAAAGATCGTTCGTTTTCACGTAACTTCGCTGGCGTAATTACACAACTCTCTGGAACTGCTAGCCTTAAGGCCGATACAGATCAAAATTTCGCAAATAATTATGACATTAATATGTTGCTTGCGTTGGTTTCTACGCTAAAGTTTTCTTTGATATTAAATGTATTTATTTCCGTCGACGATTTGGACGTGAAAAATCTATTTAATTCTTCTCGCATCACAACCAGACATACGATGTCTGATTATAATATAAGTAGGTACTTATGCGAATTGTTGAACCGAATTGACCCACTGAACCTTTGATATAAATGAACAACGGGTTTCTCGGCAGCTTCCTGGCCCCGTAGCATGGATGGCCTTATCACGCGATAAGTGACAGGATAGAGCATCCGTCCCTGGCTGACACCGTTCGATAGAACGAGACGACGCGCTTATCCTATCACTTATCGCGTGATAACGCCATCCATGCTACGGGGCCTCTGGACATATTTAATTCATGGCTGTAGACGATAGTAGAATGTTACACCTTCTGCTTTATTAAATCGGTACTTGAATACTTGAAGAATATGCCAGGAGCACGATTCTATAGGTTTACTAGACAAAATGGGACGTCACTAGAATATTGCTTTTACTCATATCTCTGTTATTCTTATTTTCAATCACTTCACTCTTTCTTGCCCAGGTACGGTAAAGCCGAAAGAAAGTATATGAATTTTTATTTACGATGTAAGAGTGGCGAATATTTTTTCAGTTTGATAAAAAAACATCGCTTGTGCATGATAAAAGTATATTATTTTCATAGTATCGCAATTGACTGTAATTACATTATCCAAAAGTAAAGTAAAGTAAAAAAGTACCATATGTAGGATATCCTGAAATAGCCGCCCGCGCAAACACACCGCCGAGTAAACATTACGCGTGACGTGCCGGCGCGCAATCGTGCGCAGTCGGACACAAAAGTGCATGCTTATTAGGTTTTGTAGGTAATCTTTTTTTGAATTTTTCTTTTAGTAGATGACTGTGTTATTTGTACGGCACAGTATGAGATTTGACTCTAAAACCAGACATCAGCTAAGTAAGGACGGTATAAATAGCTTTGAGGGTACTGAATAAAGTTATGAAACCGCCATTAGCCAATTCTGAATAGGTACTCGTAGTTTTCGAGAAATTGTTTTTTTTTTTTATACTACGACGGTGGCAAACAAGCTTACGGCCTGCCTGATGATAAGCTGGTACCGTCGCCTATGGACACTTGTGACTCCAGAAGAATCACAAGCGCATTGCCGACCCTTAATTCACTTGAGGATCCGCTGTGTTGGTAGATAGAGACATGCATGTCCCTTCCCAACACAGCGCATCCTAGGGAGTTCTGGCGACCTTACTCACCACCAGGAACACAACACCACATACTTCATAGCATGCAATAATATAGCAACACTACAAAGCAGTGGTGCTATTATGGCTGCGGTCTTCTGTAAGGTGGAGGTACTTCCCCAGTTGGGCTGCTCCACATACGAGCGAGATGACATTCCGCTGTGCCCTACCTCTCTTAAAATCATGTTTTAAGTTAGAAACTTCAGAAAAAAACATTATGTTTTAAGAGAGCGTTTTTTTTCAACATTCGTGTAAATTGCCAGCATTTTTTTATACGTTTGTTTTTCGTAGAATGCCGTGACATACTGGCAGGTAAACCAAAATGCGGTCCCAACTGAAAGAGTCCATTTTGGCACATTATTTAAAACAAAAGCAACATGAAATATATATATATATATATATATATATATATAGTATTGGCCGGAAAGGAAACTTTAATTAGGTACTTAGTCCTAATGAAGAAACATTTTTAATCGCACCCTAGCACCGCTATTTTCGATAGTTCAAAAACCAAAAAAAAACAGTTAAACGTAAGTTCATTGTCGGTAAAAAAGAAGAACGACCAAATCGCATTTGGGTTTTTTTACTAGTAACAAGAATATTCCAAAACAATCCTAAAAAGTCGGAGCAAAGTCTTGTTTTTATTTACCTTCACTTAAAGGATGACTCACGCTTGAACGGGCCATGTCCGGCCCGGGCCGTTTTCTAAGAAAAACGACGGCGTTTTTGCGCGGCCCAGATATGCGCAAGCCCAGCCGGGCCATGGCCGGGCCGTGCCGACGCCGAGCCGCTTCCGAGCCTCGGCCGTGGCTCGGCTGGGCTTCGGTATGGCACGTGCACATACAGCCCGTTCTAGCGTGAGTCATCTTTAAGTCTGGCAGTTTTTAAAAGAACAAACATTAAATTTAAAAACTTCGTCAGATGATAAAACTATATATTGTCAAAAGGGCCAGTCAACTATAATTTGTTGCTCGTTGAAATGGTTACGTCTCCTGGGTCACACATAATAATTGACGCAGCTGAAAAGTCTGCAACTTTTTTTTGGTGCAAGGTTATTCCTATTACCAAAAGAATAATCAGGCACTACTAAAATTTTCATCCATTCCCCATTAATAGTATTTTTTCTAAGAAACTCTGTCATGTGATACCCTGGTTTCCCGGGACGGAATAAAAACAAAAAAAGTTATATGACTACTTAATAATTATTATGGCATTCGAATATTTTGCAAGTAAATTTACCACTCGAGCGTACCGTGAACTCAGTTATTTGGATAAACTCCGGCCTGATTGAAGCATCTTACCAGTTCCACTCGATTATTTACCTTGTGGAATAGTTAACTACATTCGCGTACTCGTTTCTGTGTTAACATTAAAATAGTTTGGTTTATACACTTATAAGCAAATATAGCGAGTACACTTTCCTCCTGCACCTTCTAACTTTACATTAATAGGTACACGGTTCACTACATTATTCCGTCCGTTAGTCTTTCCGAATTTCAAAATTCCGAAAACCATGTTCCGCAACAGGTTTTTTTTGTTTAGGATATCACACTAAATTAACCTCACTAGTTTATATATATTCCATTAAATCACCTTCGTCCAAAATTTTGTTTTTTTGAAGTTTCATATTATGATGGTTTCGTACAAATATTTACCCTTCGGAATTTTTCTGTGTTCCCAATACCGAAAAAAACTACGTCTACACAATACACATTTGGTTTAGGTTTTCTTTAGAATACCAATTAGATAAAATTACGAACATTTAGTTAAATATGAACCATAACCGTCTGATACCTAGGGCACCTAAAAATCTTTGAACGCAGTTTTTAATTTCTTTACCTTGTTAACATTTGCCTTGGGATTGGGGCAAACTCTATTGTAACAAAAGCTTGTTAATTTATATGAACAAGAGGCTAAGTGTGTACCTAAGTGTTGTACCCTCAACGGGTTGCGGGTTACGTAGGTACCTACACATTAAAATTATGTAAATCTTCTGTTTGCCGTTCCCAGTTCGCATTTAAGGGGACGTAGGCTCGTGGTCTTCTCTCCCTCTCACTGAGCATAAACGTGAAAGAGATGGAAGTGCGTGTTCGGAAGCGCGGATATCATATTTTTTAATTTTAATTTTTTGTGCTTTTAAAAAAATAAAAAAACCGGCCAAGTGCGAGTCGGACTCGCGCATTAAGGGTTCCGTACCATTATAAATAAAAATAAATTTTATTTTGTTTTTAGTATTTGTTGTTAAAGCGGCAACAGAAATAGATCATCTGTGAAAATTTCAACTGGAACTATCACGGTATCAGTGAAATACAGCCTGGTGACAGACAGCGGAGTCTAAGTAATAGGGTCCCGTTTTACTCTTTGAGTACGGAACCCTAAAAAGGATTAGCTAATTTCCCTCAAACATGATATTGCCGATTTTTAGAACCAATTTTAATATGTTCAGTTTTTGTGCATAATTTATTACGAATTTTTTAAGTGTATTCTACGACTATGTTCGTGTGAAAGTCAAAAACTCCGGATTCGGTTATTAGCTGTTGTCCCTCGAGAAAGGTCTCAAGATTGCTAATTTAATTAAAGGCAGCCGTATTATAATCGAAAGAAGTGCTACGATTTTTTTTTTAAATTTGTTTTCTGAACTCACGTCGCCTTAAGGAAAATTCAAGTCATCCACATTATCTTAATGAATAAAACATATTATGTGGGTGTTCATGGGGTATAGGAAATTTTACTAGGATTAGTTATCATATAGACTTCATTTGAATCCAAATATTTATTCTACATATTTGGAGCTCTAGGCTATATCCTAGATTATAAAGCACAAAAATACATAACCTTAAATCACCCACCAGAGAAAATATTTTGCCAATGAATCAATAAAATAATAATAGTAAATCTAAATTAATATGTGCTAAGGATCAAATTCTCGTCATAACCAATTTATTTCAAGTGTGCGATAGGACTTGGCAAACAATATTGTTAATTCAAGTTGAAAATGTCTGCTCCGATGGCTATGAATCATTAGTTCTGGTAAATCTGGTGGAACAAAATGATTAGGTAACCTGAGCCTTCGGAATTCAGTGCAATATCTTTATTGAAGTATTCAATTTCTTTTCGAAATGCATGAAAGTACGACACTCCTCCTCCTGGCGTTATTTCCGGTTGTGCCTTAAAGGAGCCCGGGGTTGGCATAGGTGCTAGTTTTACGAAAGCGACTGCCATCTGACCTTCCAACCCAGAGGGAGAATTAGACCTTATTGGGATCAGACTGGTTGAAAAAACCACTGTTAAAATATCAAATGATATTTCGTACATAAGTACTTACCACTGGATTTAATTATGAGCATTAAGTACGTCGAATATCATAAAATGCACACTTTGCCAGCCACTTTTCACAAAAATGGCTTCGGTACGTAACCAATGTTAAAATGCGGCCTTTACGTTGATATAATACGAAAATGCATCCTTAAATTTCCATGTGAACCGATGAAACCGTCATTGTTTTCAACCTGTGAATTGAGTGCTGATAATGACAAGCGAGGTGGTGACACAATAGGTGTGACATTATGGATGAAACAGCAGCTGTTAAGTGAAATAAATATACATTTTCGGTACGTATCTATTCGATTTAAATTTCATATTAATTTTCTATTTAAGTAGGCATATGTTGCAAACAAAGTGAAATATTTCCCTTATTTTACCGACAAAGGTTTTACCGAATTTTCATTTCATCGATATTGTTTTTCTCAGAAGCCGTTAATTATTCAGGTACTTATAGTTAAAAGGTAATTGTGTAAAAGTTAGGTTAGCTTAGTTTCATAACAATCCTGAAAAGTATTTTATCTATTCCTGAAAAAAAATGTTTGCGATAAATTGCAAATTCGGTGCAACATTCATTCGGTAAAACAAGGGTAAACCGAAATATTAATCGCAGCGAGCGTGATTTGAACTTGCATCCTATTCATTCAGTGCACTGCTTTTGCCATGTGATTAAATGAAACGCATAGACTTAATTAGAGATTCATAAAATCGAAATGGAATTATCCCTTCTAAAATGGAAGCCTTTCTGTCAAAAGTGTTCGTAAAAGTCCTATCTCTGGTCATTTACATACATATTTTGATGTTCACATATCATTTTCGTGTATTTAGACAAAGAGTTTTCCTGACGTACTCGTACATGACACGGTACGTGATATTCATTACGAGTGAGGGATGTCGTACAAAATAAAGGTAGTAACTGAAAGTAAAAAATATTGATTACCAATTCAACAAAGCTGTTGATATAGTACGCTATATCAACAGCTTTTCGTTATAATTTTAAATCAATGTCGTTCATTTTAATACTAAATCGTTGGGAAACAATTTTACTGATGGTAAATGGTCACCGTAGTCTATGGACGCCTGCAACTCCAGGGGTGACACACGATTTCAATCAAAGAAGACAATAAAAAAATATATTTTAGCCAAGCCTTTACAAAATATTTTTTAGTGTACTAAATACGATATATGATATTTTTTATCCATTTAACAGATAGGTCCAAAACGAGCCTCCATTTGTGTCTCCTACTAACCTTATTTATTAAGTAGGTACCTACATATTTGAAAGTAGAAATGTTAACAAATATTGTTTTAAATTAAAATCTTTATAAAACGCTGATTTTAATTTTAATGATAAAGGGAAGCATAAAGTAAGTACCAAAACTTTAACGGAATCACTGGATCGGATGCGTACTACTGCATGTCAGTTCCTAAGTTTTTAAATACCGTCGTTTAAAATTCATGAGTTCTCAACAACTCTCGTTAGTCGAACTATGATGGAGCTTAAAGTATGATACAGCCAATTTTCATAATTTAAAAGTTTCCTTTAATAAGGACAGTCCCTTTATATTGGAGTTAAACGTGCAGTTCAATAGGGAACATTACGCAAAGCTCTGCGTAGGGGGCGACACTAACACAACCCGTAAACAAACCGGTGCCGGTTAATGTACGGCCCAATAATTGGCATCCTCTATATTTATGTCTATTTTTAACTTATACAAAAAGAGAGAGATAACGATAGATGGACGCGTATTATCGGGCCGTACATTAACCGGCACCAACAAACCGCCATGACGTACAATGTCATATTTATTTATCTAACAAACAATAACGAATAATTGATGAAAACGCGTTAAACTACAATCATTCGTGTGTAAAATACCTGTACTGTGATATTAAAATGGCATCCTATAGCCATTTAAAGGTGGATGAGGGCTTTTTTTTGCTTTACGACGTATTGCCGCTTCCCATAGTTTTCATATATTATCATCGTTTCCTTCGGAAATGAATGATGCCCTTCATTCTTGCATCCAATTACGCGGCACTGATGCATTTTATTCATTGAAATATTTTCTTCACTATTTGATCCAGAGCTTTGAAGGACTTGTCAAAGTTGTCAAAAAAACTGTTTACTAATTGTGTTAGTGCTGCACTCTGGCGGCAGAACGTTGCAGTAATGTTCCCTATTAATAAGTACTTACAATGCGTTCTTATTTATTTATGAATAACAAAATAAATGGGTTGAGGGGGGGAGGAACTCTCTTCTTTTACAAGTATCAAAAAATAAAATGTTTTGCAATTTGTGTATAAAACATACAGTATCACATTATCAATTATTAGTAAATCGAAAGGAAAATGATGTTTTTAGAATACTTTGACGATTAATGACAATATTGACATACATAACAAGTGACATCGCTAAAATCAAAATTATAAAATTAAAAATAAAATATTGCACAGATATTATTTTATTACTTAAATTCTAGAAATACTTCCAAAAGCTCGATATAAACAATTATTTTTTTACCAAGCTGTAGCTATTATTAAATGCCTTTCCAACGTGAATACTTATCAAATTGTATCCGCGCATTCATCAATTAAATTAACTGCTAATAACAAACAATTAACTGACGTGCACACTCCGCATGATGTAAAAAATATATCTTTTATACTTATTCGAAATATATCTTTTATAGCGATTTTAACTCCGCACTCAAAGAGATTTTCAAATGTTGTCTGAGGTAATGAATGTGCTTAGGCATTCTCAGTTCTTCGTCAGTTAATAAAGTCATAGACTCTTAGTACCTATTGAAAGCAAAATACTCAGTAAACAAGTGCATAATAAAATTATACTTACTTGATATGATAACAAGGATCAAAATAGTTTACTCCTCTGACCTATATCTAGTTTCGTATCAACATCAAACATTTTTAATGACCTAGTCAAATAAACAACTTCGTAAGAGTTCCAATCACATATATTCTATTTAATTGTCAGCGTTTGTCAGTGTCAATATTTTATCTTTTAATTTTTTTCCTATCAATAATAACATTAATAACTCTGCAAGTTCGATTTGTGTAAGATTGATCCCCAATATCTATTCAATTTTTTATTGTTAGTTACCATTAATGACGAAAAGTTTTAATTTATGACGAAAAGTTTTAATGACGATAATATACAATTATACATACGTAAGTTACAAACGACACGTTAAACTTCATATTAATTCTGTAACCTGTCCTCCGTTAAATAGCATAAAAAAATCAATCTGTCATTCCTATCTGCCAGATGGTTCCCCATATACAGATTCTACCAAGCGAGATTGGGTCGTGAAAATCTGTAAGTGCCTTTAGACGCAGCGAACTAGAGATACCGAATGATATGATTTTTTTCCAAATTCAAGCTAGATTATTTTTTTGTATCAACTAGGATTAAATTTGTTAATAATTTTTATCCTATGAAGCAAGGCAAAAACCGAGTAGTGACGTTGAGGGGTTTAATTTCCGGCCATTTTAACCTTGATGGCTCCATGATATTTTTAGCACTCTTGTTTAATTTAGTATAATTTTAAGCGTCCTAACAACACGCTTTCACTGACCTCTTAGTTGGCCAGGGTTCACGAATAATCAGATAACTGTAATGTTACCTCGTATTCTAAGTTATTCATTTAAAAAACAAGAAGCAGAAAGGAATTTATTGTGTGTACGTATAACTATCCCGACCAAGCTAAGAATGCACCTCGCTCAGTGTAACTTATTCGACACGAGGTGCATTCTTAGCTAGGTCGAATTGTAGTTTCAATTCTCATGAGATAACGGCACACTGGGAATTTCAAGAATTTAGGAAATTATAATAAGAATAATACTAAGGTACGCGTGGCTTTGACTAACTCCGTATTATTAACCACTACGGATACCACAGGCCATATCAAGTTAACACCAAACCAAACAAACATCATTAGCAGTTAACCCGATAACTGCTCCAAGTTTCCTGAATAAATTAAAAAACCTAAAGAGGCAGAGTTCTCACACAATGGTTTATTTTTAAACGTCACTGTCACTATCTGTCAACTATCAGTCATGTGGGTTTTTCATTCCAGTTTGTTCCAGTTCATATTGTTGTCGGTTGAGTCGGTTGTGATTTTTTGCTGTAAGCTTACTTAAAGATTGTTCTTATCGTTTTTGTTGAATTATGTTATTAGTTGTTGATCTATTTAGATATTTTGTTTGTTGGTGCACATTTACAATGGATGAAGTCGAGGCTGGCCCGAGTGGGCTATAGAAGTCGCAGCCGGTTCCGGCTAATGTAAAATATTGTTTAATTAAAGACTGAAAACTTCATTAAATAAGTTACAATTTCATAATAAAAATGAATTACCTACTTAGTTAAAAACCGCCAAACACACTAAACGAAAACCTTCAATATTTAACTTTTGGGAAGGTTTACGACCACGGCTTCTTTGTTTACCCGTTTGTCAGATAATTCTAATCTTAAAAAAAATGGAGTATAGTTTCTGTCGCTAGAAAAAAAGTATAACAGATAAAAAATTAAGACTGAAGAAGTATTTCATACAAAACTTTTTTCATACTAAAAACTTTTTTATTTTATTGTATGGGGAGCCGACTTGTGTCGAGCTTCCTCAGGACTTATAATGAAGTTATAATTTTATATACGAATATTTTACAAGGAAATGTATCGATATTTAATTTAGGTACTCGTAAATAATTACGTTATGTACGTAATTATTTACGAAACATACAAGACTCAGAAAAAAACGATTCATGCTAATCACACAAATAATATAATATACCCTTACCAGGATTCGAACCCAGCAAACGACCGTTAGCCTCGCAGTGTCACTACTCACTACACACTAATCTAAACCTGATACCTACAGCTGTTTAGTCTTAAACGACAGAATAGCCCCGTTGTTGTTTCAGTTGCACGGCCGTAAGCCGTGTTATAGTACCTAAACAGTTTGTATTACATCGTTTTATGGAACATTATAACCATGTTATTTCCTATTAATTTCAGTAACAGTGTAACACTCCTAGCTTATTTAAAATTTGCAAACGAAAATGGAGCCTATGTCGTAAATCAGTAAAGTTAATTTCGTTCAGGAAACTTGGAGCAGTTATCGGGTTAACTGCTAATGATGTTTGTTTGGTTTGGTGTTAACTTGATATGGCCTGTGGTATCCGTAGTGGTTAATAATACGGAGTTAGTCAAAGCCACGCGTACCTTAGTATTATTTTTATTATAATTTCCTAAATTCTTGAAATTCCCAGTGTGCCGTTATCTCATGAGAATTGAAACTACAATTCGACCTAGCTAAGAATGCACCTCGTGTCGAATAAGTTACACTGAGCGAGGTGCATTCTTAGCTTGGTCGGGATAGTTATACGTACACACAATAAATTCCTTTATGCTTCTTGTTTTTTAAATGAATAACTTAGAATACGAGGTAACATTACAGTTATCTGATTATTCGTGAACGCCAACTAAGAGGTCAGTGAAAGCGTGTTGTTAGGACGCTTAAAATTATACTAAATTAAACAAGAGTGCTAAAAATATCATGGAGCCATCAAGGTTAAAATGGCCGGAAATTAAACCCCTCAACGTCACTACTCGGTTTTTGCCTTGCTTCATAGGATAAAAATTATTAACAAATTTAATCCTAGTTGATACAAAAAAATAATCTAGCTTGAATTTGGAAAAAAATCATATCATTCGGTATCTCTAGTTCGCTGCGTCTAAAGGCACTTACAGATTTTCACGACCCAATCTCGCTTGGTAGAATCTGTATATGGGGAACCATCTGGCAGATAGGAATGACAGATTGATTTTTTTATGCTATTTAACGGAGGACAGGTTACAGAATTAATATGAAGTTTAACGTGTCGTTTGTAACTTACGTATGTATAATTGTATATTATCGTCATTAAAACTTTTCGTCATAAATTAAAACTTTTCGTCATTAATGGTAACTAACAATAAAAAATTGAATAGATATTGGGGATCAATCTTACACAAATCGAACTTGCAGAGTTATTAATGTTATTATTGATAGGAAAAAAATTAAAAGATAAAATATTGACACTGACAAACGCTGACAATTAAATAGAATATATGTGATTGGAACTCTTACGAAGTTGTTTATTTGACTAGGTCATTAAAAATGTTTGATGTTGATACGAAACTAGATATAGGTCTGAGGAGTAAACTATTTTGATCCTTGTTATCATATCAAGTAAGTATAATTTTATTATGCACTTGTTTACTGAGTATTTTGCTTTCAATAGGTACTAAGAGTCTATGACTTTATTAACTGACGAAGAACTGAGAATGCCTAAGCACATTCATTACCTCAGACAACATTTGAAAATCTCTTTGAGTGCGGAGTTAAAATCGCTATAAAAGATATATTTCGAATAAGTATAAAAGATATATTTTTTACATCATGCGGAGTGTGCACGTCAGTTAATTGTTTGTTATTAGCAGTTAATTTAATTGATGAATGCGCGGATACAATTTGATAAGTATTCACGTTGGAAAGGCATTTAATAATAGCTACAGCTTGGTAAAAAAATAATTGTTTATATCGAGCTTTTGGAAGTATTTCTAGAATTTAAGTAATAAAATAATATCTGTGCAATATTTTATTTTTAATTTTATAATTTTGATTTTAGCGATGTCACTTGTTATGTATGTCAATATTGTCATTAATCGTCAAAGTATTCTAAAAACATCATTTTCCTTTCGATTTACTAATAATTGATAATGTGATACTGTATGTTTTATACACAAATTGCAAAACATTTTATTTTTTGATACTTGTAAAAGAAGAGAGTTCCTCCCCCCTCAACCCATTTATTTTGTAATTCATAAATAAATAAAAACACATTGTAAGTACTTATTAATTGAACTGCACGTTTAACTCCAATATAAAGAGACTGTCCTTATTAAAGGAAACTTTTAAATTATGAAAATTGGCATCCCTTCGACAAAAACCTGTGATGTTTTATTCATTGACATATCTCGGGATCGACGAGAGTTATTGACGAAGTTGGACCTTTCCCGTCTGTCTGTTCTTAGCGTTATTCTTCAAAAATGATGAATACTAGTGCTTTGATATTCATGGCGGCTTCAGATATGCAAATAGGTGAAAGGGTTTGTTTCAAACGTACGCCGGTAGTTTATTTAAAATTCTCTTTGTGGTTAACAGGAATATTTTAGTAACTTTTTAGTTTATTGATGTTAAATTAGGTCTTACAAAAAAAAAACTAGACTAAATTTTCATTACCTTGTGTAAAATTCATTGTGTTGTGATATAAATGAACTGTTTCAGTTAATCCACAAACTGTAATAAATAATAGTAGACAAAACTGTCTCCCGCTGGTGCAATTCAATGAAAAATGGCGGTGACACTCCGGAATACAGGTTTTCAGGTTTTAAATTGTTTTATCAATGCTGTGTTTTTAAGGTATCATGAATAACTGTTATTGGTTGAAGTGTGGTGTACATATCTTAACAAGCATACAAAATACAAAAAACTGAGTGTCAACTACGGAAAACGAACTATTTATTTGTTATACAAAGCGTAGCCTATTATAGATACCTCAGTCATCAAAATAGGTTCAGTATCTTAAACGGTACGGTGGAACACACAAACACAGACTGCTAAAATCATATCCCTTCTTTTCGGCTCTGCCGTAGCTAGGGTTGCCATACAGAAAAAATAATTATCCTGATAAAAATCCTGCCATCACACTTAAAGTCCTGACATTTCTTGTAACAGAGTTGTATCATTTCATTTATATTACGATATATAAGGTTTTTTATCGGGCACATTCTGCAGATCGAACAGTGAATACGAGTTAATAAATATCACGTATTCATGTTTTATTAATACATACATTACTCAGTGTTGTGAACAGATAAGAAACATATCTTTTCACCTTAGAATATAAATAACCTAATATTATGTTTCTTATCTGTTCACAACACTGAGTAATGTATGTATTAATAAAACATGAATACGTGATATTTATTAACTCGTATTCACTGTTCGATCTGCAGAATGTGCCCGATAAAAAACCTTATATATCGTTCTGCAAAGGTCTCTCTAATGCTAAAAAAAACATAGCATAGCTATGACGGATCCCGTTCTGAGGGGTAATCACGTAACGTTCCGAATGCGCGTCGGTACAATTTAACTGTCAATTTTCCATAAAAAAGTGACATTTAGAGCTACCCGACGTTCGTACAATGCGTTACGTGATCGACCTGCAGTATACAAAGTGTCGTATAAAAATAATTTATTTATAAAACGAGAACCAAAATACGTTTGTATGGAGCTTCTCGGGGAGTCTTAACTTCCATCCTCAATTTCACACAGGCTAGCTCATTTTTTCCCAGCTATAGCTAGGGTTGCCATACGTCAGGATTTGTCCAGACCTGTCAGGATTTTTGACCCTTTGTCCGGATTGCGGCCGCACTTGGCAAGTGTCAGGATTTTTATTATTTATAATTGACCTCATAAATACAAAATAATAAATAAAATGATACAACTCTGTTACAAGAAATGTCAGGACTTTAAGTGTGATGGCAGGATTTTTATCAGGATAATTATTTTTTGTGTCCTAGGTACGGCAGAGCCGAAAAGAAGGCATATGATTTTAGCAGTCTGTGTTTGTGTGTTCCACCGTACCGTTTAAGATACTGAACCTATTTTGATGACTGAGGTATCTATAATAGGCTACGCTTTGTATAACAAATAAATAGTTCGTTTTCCGTAGTTGACACACAGTTTTTTGTATTTTGTATGCTTGTTAAGATATGTACACCACACTTCAACCAATAACAGTTATGCATGATACCTTAAAAACACAGCATTGATAAAACAATTTAAAACGTGAAAACCTGTATTCCGGAGTGTCACCGCCATTTTTCATTGAATTGCACCAGCGGGAGACAGTTTTGTCTACTATTATTTAATACAGTTTGTGGATTAACTGAAACAGTTCATTTATATCACAACACAATGAATTTTACACAAGGTAATGAAAATTTAGTCTAGTTTTTTTTTGTAAGACCTAATTTAACAGCAATAAATTAAAAAATGACTAAAATATTCCTGTTAACCACAAAGAGAATTTTAAATAAACTACCGGCGTACGTTTGAAACAAACCCTTTCACCTATTTGCATATCTGAAGCCGCCATGAATATCAAAGCACTAGTATTCATCATTTTTGAAGAATAACGCTAAGAACAGACAGACGGGAAAGGTCCAACTTCGTCAATAACTCTCGTCGATCCCGAGATATGTCAATGAATAAAACATCACAGGTTTTTGTCGAAGGGATAGCAAGATGGAGCGATGACTACGAATGTATGATGAAATACTGTTTCTGATTCGTAAGAAGATTAATGTTAAATATGAGGGCCAGTAGTAGAGCACGCCGCAAACAAATAAAGTGGGGATGGGCGGGACATTTGGCAAAGTGAAATGATAGCAGATGGACAAAACGGGTTACTGAATGGTGGCCAAAGTTATCGAAACGGTCAGCGGGGAGACCACCAGCCCGATGGACCGATCATATTCTGCCGAACAGGAAGCAAACAGTGGATGAGATTAGCACAGGACCGAAGATATTGGCGTAGTAAAGAAAAGGCCTATATCAATACATAGTATAAAACAAAGTCTTTTCCCGCTGTCTGTCTGTCTGTCCCAATGTATGCGTAGATCTTTAAAACTACGCAACGGATTTTGTAGCGGTTTTTTTTAATATATAGAGTGATTCAAGAGGAAGGTTTATATGTATAATACAAACCATACATGCATGTATTATACACATAAACCCGTGCGAAGCAGGGGCGGGTCGCTAGTGATGTCAAAATTAATGTTTATACAAACTGAATACTTAATTATCGTCACAAAACAAAACTGATACTGAGTTAGTTTTTATTTAACAACTCACGCTAATGGGGTACCTACACGAATTATCGAAAATGCCCATCTATAATATCGACCTACGATCTCATATTATCATTAATGTTTTTTTATTAATTACCAATTTGAAAGTGAAGCACTTAATAAGGACATGTGAATGTGACACCCCTGGAGTTGCAAGCGTCCATAGGCTACGGGAGCGCTTACCATCAGGCGGGCCGTAAAATTGGTTGCCACTGACGTGGTATAAAACAAAAGCAGAGAAATTTCAGAATTCATTAAAAATATCGTCAATTTTTGCATTGCCTTTTTTGCTTTTATATATTCATATACTATTTATCAAAGTAGGGTAAAATTTTAAATGCATGTTTAATAATCTTCAAAACTCAGCGAAAATTTCCTTGTGTTCCCTGGCAAATTAAATGGAGCCCAAGAATTCCTGCCGACTCGATAATTAAGTCATTTCATCATTTAGTGCTCAAGTTCTGAGTAGCGGCTTAAATGTTTGGTTTCTTTTTATGACTTTAAGTAAAAATTGCGTTGAATTTTTAAAGTACTTAGAACTTGAATAATCATTCAGCGGCTTTGTCCTGCCATTATACTTTTAACTCACGGTACTTAATTCGAATGAAACTTTCATTGTTTTTTCCCCATAAGTAAGTACCTAACCTACCATTTAGAATATAACCGATAAAGAAGTTTAGTGTGCCATTCAATTATACAATACAATACAAATAAATACTTTTTACTGCACACCTACATGACTAAACATGAATCAAACGCAGGACAAATACAAACTTAAAAGAAGAGGTTAACAACAGTCGGTCTTATCGCTAAAAAACGATCTCGTACAAACAACCTTTATTTAAATAGGTATGTGCCTTATTTTTAGATATATATTAACGTTATTATTTTGTTAACTTTCATAGACTCCGAATTACAATAGTTTTACAAAAATGTATATTTGCCATGTTTACCCTTTCGTAAATGATATTTAAACATTTAAACGCCAATTCCGTTATGTAACTTTATAGATGTTTTAAACATTCCGTCATGTAATTTTGAAGATGTTTAAAAGTTTATTCAGAGACCTACCGAAGATTTACTGATGTCTGTGAAGTTAGCATATCAAGTGTTAGCAGATCACGAAATTATTAAAGTTCAATTCGCATGCACCACATTTCTATAGTTTTTGATACATTTTAGCAATAGTTCTGGCGTTTTTACCGAAAAAAAAATCCTATGTAATTCAAACAACGCAATCAACGTTTTTCGGCTGATATGATGAATTCAAACAATTGATATCATCATCATCATATCAGCTGAAAGACGTCCACTACTCGACATAGGCCTCCCCCAAAGAGTGCCACAATGGCCGGTCCTGCGCCACCCGCATCCAGCGGACTCCCGCGACCTTTACCAGATCATCAGTCCACCTTGTGTGGGGCCTACCCACGCCGCGCCTTCCGGTACGTGGTTGCCACTCGAAAACCTTTCCGCCCCAACGGCTATCGGTTCTACGTGCAATGTGCCCCGCCCACTGCCACTTAAGTTTAGCGATTCGGAGGACACACTGTCCAGTTAGGTAGGTCCAACTTTGAGAAATAGGTCAATCGTCGAATCCGACTCGGCTGGGCAGCATTCGGGAAGCTACGGCAATCTTTTCGTCCAATATTCCGCAGTGTCTCAAGACGAGAGTCTTTGACCAGTGTGTGTTGCCAGTGATGACATATGGCATGGAAACGTGGTCGCACTCATAGGGCAATGGAGAGGGCTATGCTGGGAGTTTCTCTGCGCGATCACATCAGAAATGACCGATCGAACCGACAGATCGATCAATATTTACAAAAATACCATCAAATATAAGGAATAAATATAGAAAATAATATCTCGCTCATAAGCAAACTAAAAACATTTCTGATAAAAAAGCATACTATTCTGTCTCATAGTTCCTGCAGGATGATTACCTAGTGTAATATCATAACGTAAAACTATAGGTTTTATTATGAACTACTAGTATAATTAGGTCGCCTAATAGATGTATGAACTAGACTTAACTAGAGTAAATATAAACTAGTTTAGAACTATTGTCATACCCTACCAGGGTCCATGAAATACATTTTTATTTTGTAACATCTATGTAAAAAACCATGGTTTGCAATAAACGTTATTACTATTACTTTCAGGCAGGTCGTTTGCTTGTTTGTCACCGGTAGTGTTTTAAGATAAACCTTATAAACCTAGACGTTTAGTCCATTAAATGTATGTTAAGTAAATACATCAATATGAACAAAAAAGAAAAAATAAAATGAAAATGAAAAAAAAAATTATTTCATAAGTTTTGTTCTTTTACAAAGGACTTTTGGGGCTACCTAGTCAGTAAATAATATATACTTGTGTCCGGTAGCCCCGCTCTTCCATCGGTAAAAGTTGCTTTAAAATATATGAAATAATTTACTTAATTAAAATATTTGTGATTTTGATTTTTTAATTACTGATTAGGTACTACTAACTATTGTAGTGTGTAGATTCGACCAAACAGGAACAGTCTATTCCAGAACTAGTCCGTACAATTTTGACGGCGAAGCGTCATCCTTATTCCGGTTTTGTCGTATCTTAAAAAGTAGAAGTTTTGTGTGTGATCTTCCCATTTAAAATATTATACACGTGTGCAGATTGCGCTTTGTATTGCCTTTTAGCAAACATAGACTTGGTCATTGTAGAGGGGGCAACGTTGTTTTTTCGTCGACTAATAAAATAAAGGATCATGAAAGGCCCTAAAAAAATAACTGCCTTAAAGGCGTAAAAATATCCGTAAAATCATGTAACTCAACACTCGACGCGTGTTTTCAAATAAAACTCATGTTTATCAGCTCATTCTTCATCTAAAATTAGATCGGGAAACCCGAACGCGTAAATTGCAGTATATCACCTATCAGTTCCGGTCCACGGTCAAACACAAAAGTGGCAATTTTATTGCCACCACATTACATTCGTTTATGACTATCGGGTTTTTTACAGGAAGGATTTTAGTACAAACAGTCTCTCACAAAATGTCCATTGTTACAAAAAAAATTATCATAATATTTAAGCATAATTAAGCAAATATTAAAATATTACATTTTTGTTGAATCAGATTAGATCAAGATATGTAAAAGTTTTTTAAAAATTACGTTCTATATCCTACATACCTACCTAGAATAGGTACCTACCAGCGCCAGAGTTGAGGTCGTGCACACAACAACAAGTGATGTGTGGTACCATAATACAATGCAAGCTTACAGTTTACACCAAATCGCTTACACGCTAAAATAAACAAAAAAGATAAACATGCACAAGTAAAAATGTCAAGAATCATAATTATAATGTAATTCCATTAATTAAGTGCCAATTCAAAAATATCCTAGCAATGTGGCACAAGTATGTCAAACGATCAGCGAACATGTCAGCGTCTTCGTGCTGAGTGAGCATTAGATGCGGCCATATTAAAGCACGTGCTGCTGCAGCAGGCGCGGCCGGCGGCGCGGCGCCACCGCCCCGTCCGCGTCACTGGGTATCCGCGTCGGAACTATCAACCCGATCTGAGCCAACACCTCTGCACTATCCACTCGGTGATGGACAACTGATAGATAGTGGATTAGCAGCAATAACCTTCTTCTCAGTGCCAGCGTATCTAGTCCGACCATGCCCGAGACAAAGATGGAGGGATAGAGGTAGGTACGTACATGGTTTCTTTTTTGTTAATGCACAACATTATCCGTTTAAAATAGTTTTATTATGATAGACATGGGGAGATGAATAACATTAATCGTAAAAACCAAAGCGAATACCTACGTAAACGCAAACGAATATGCAATTACATTCACTTATCTGTTCATTCAGTACCTTGCAGGGTAGCTCTGTGGGTAATCATTCACCTCAACTCTCCCGCCGATACCTACTTAATCAATGATAGGTTAGTAATCCAGGGAAAGGCCGCTATTGCTCAACGCCAGGGAAATACCTACCCATTTGACGACGTTTAATCACAAAAGTCGTTTATTCCAGTATTCCAAACATCATCCCTGAAGTTAGGAGAATATATTTTCGTCCACCAGTTCAATAGATCCGACCAAAGTCTCCGGGGAGAGATTGCGTTCTGATCGACACCGGCTGTGTCTAGACATTCATAGTCCCTGATATATGTATTGGTAAGCACTCGTTCACGAAACGTTTGTACGAGATATTTTATTGAATAAATCATATTTGTTGTCTGAGTTGACTGAGCAATTGGACTGCATAATATTGTAATAAAAGTATTTCAAGTTGTGATTTAAAGCTTTTACCAATACTCATAACACAGGGCCTTTATTAATAGAAGAGGCTATCACTAGCATATCATTATCAAAAAATATCACTAGTATTTCATGTATCTGTCATCCTAATTTTGATCCGTATTTTCATGTAGGCAAGACGTGGGCAATTTCTATAAACTGTGAAAAATTTCAGTTGTAGAAATATTTGTGATGTTTCTGAAATAAATGTTTTTGAAGGTAACATTACATGCCTAGTTAAGTGTCATTAACCGTCGTAACGTTTACGTCATAATTACTTTAATTGGTATAATGGCAAGTAAGTTCAATTTGTTTATTGCCAGAACATATATAGTTACTTATAAAACAGATCTTAGTGTAATAAGGTATAAAGTACTTATGTTCTACCAGCATAGGGCATGAAATATTATTGTAGGTAAGTATTTAATTTAATAACTAAAATTAAATCTTCTTACATTGTTATCAAAATTGTTGTAATTATTGCCAGCCTACATTATTTTTAAGCTATGAATTTACTTTTTTACTATGTCCAGTTATTATATTAATTTATATCATTTGATGTTAATGACTACTAATGAAATATTTTTTTACATTTAGGTATTTAAGTAGGTAGTCATTTATAGAGTAAAAACATTTACATAATAGCCAATCTGTGATCTTTTCTTAAATTGGCCAGGTGGGCAGTTTTTAATAGCAGGCTACGTCGGGGGATATTCCCTGGTAGCCTGTTATAAAGAGCGTAGCCGTGTTTTCATGGAAAATCGGCCCTTCGACCAATTGTATACTGTATTTTTTTTATTAAAAGCCCTCATGGCAAATATTATTTCCTGTGAGTTTCAGCTTCCTATCTTTGTTATTTTCTGAGATATGATTTTTTAAAACATTTTACTCAAACAAAAAAAACCCACACTGGCTAATGCGATTCACGTAAATTTTTGGTACAGTATTCTATATATAGAGACTCACGTATTCTTTGAATAATATTTTATTTTTTCAAAAAAAATCTTGGATAAATGTTAGAAATAAAACTAAAGTATTTTTTTTTTCTGGCTTTCTAGAAAAGCGACACCAACAGTTCTTCGTTAGGTAATTGCTTATATAAAGAACTGCAATGTGTATTTTTTTTCAAAATAATCCAGTTGGTACTTCATAATAAAAAATGGAAAATTAAAGGATAAGGTATACCCATACCAGATATTTTAGTCGCAAAAGAGATTATGCACATTGCAACCTCTTTATTGTTAACGTTATAGCTACTGGCAGATTGCATTTTTAAGGGTATTTCGTGCAATCATTACAGTTTGACATTGACATACGTAATAAATACCCTTAAGAATGCAATCTGCCAGTACCTATAACGTTAACAATAAAGAGGTTGCAATGTGCATAATCTCTTTTGCGACTAAAATATCTGGTATGGGTATACCTTATCCTTTAATTTTCCATTTTCTAGTATGAAGTACCAACTGGATTATTTTGAAAAAAATACACATTGCAGATCTTTATTTAAGCAATTACCTAACGAAGAACTGTTGGTGTCGCTTTTCTAGAAAGCCAGAAAAAAAAATTCTTTAGTTTTATTTCCTACATTTATCCAAGATTTTTTTTGAAAAAATAAAATATTATTTGAAGAATACGTGAGTCTCTACATTATAGATTACTGTACCAAAAGTTTACGTAAATCGCATTAGCCAGTGTGGGTTTTTTTTTGTTTTCGTAAAAAGTTTAAAAAAATCATATCTCAGAAAATAACAAAGATAGGAAGCTGAAACTCACAGGAAATAATACTTGCCATGAGGGCTCTTAATAAAAAAAATACAGTAAACATTTGGTGGAAGGGCCGATTTTCCATGAAAACACGGCTACGCTCTTTGTGTTATCATACAAAACGCAATTTGTGTCTTTGCAAGAGGCAAATGTAGTTTTAGCCTATTTCGCGTAGATCGTGAAAATCACTGCATATGTATGGAAAAAACCGGCCAAGTGCGAGTCAGACTCGCGCACAAAGGGTTCCGTACCATAATCTATAAAAATATTTATTTTATTCTGTTTTTAGTATTTGTTGTTATAGCGGCAACAGAAATACAACATCTGTGATAATTTCAACTGGAACTATCACGGTATCAGTGAGATACAGCCTGGTGACAGACAGACAGACAGACAGACAGACAGACAGACAGACAGACAGACAGACAGACAGACAGACAGACAGACAGACAAACAGACAAACAGACAGACGGACAGCGGAGTCTTAGTAATAGGGTCCCGTTTTACTCTTTGAATACGGAACCCTAAAAACTAAGATGCCTAACTAACAATATTCCTAATAATCTGAAGGATTGTTTAAATAACTCGAAAAATTCTGTAAAATTTCTCATACTTATCAACTACTACAACTTGATTTAATAGTGTATCCCTATAGTGGTCGCTAATGACCTTAGCTGTTTCAACGACCTTAAATAAATAAATTAAAAAAAAAAAGCTTTCTTAGCTATCAGTTACCACAAACATAGGTGAAATGTATAAAACCTATCAGAAATGTATGGGTACTTAAAATCAAATCAAAAGTTGAAATTATCGATTTGACATATTACAAGCCGCCCCTCGCTCTCATGGTAAAACGTTAGTTAACATTTAGTCACGTGAGCCTTTAACCACAGTTTTGATTAAAACTCGTACATACCTACACTATGAAGATCGCGTTTGCTCTATACGAACCAGAGCACCTTTTTATCCTATCAGTATGCATAAACTATCAAAGCGAATGACATGATTAGACTCAATTTTCATTATCTCCGCTGGAAATTCAAAGTTCTAAGATAAAATCTAATATTGACTTTAAAATATCGTGAAAGCAACACAACTTAGAAAAAATATTTAAGCATAGACTAAAATGTATTTTAATTTGCCAACATCAGCCATACTAGCAAAGCATTATCGTTTTTATATCGGACATTATAGCATTCGTCCCTATTAACTTATTTTCTGAAGTAACAATATACAAGAAAATTTCATTTATATTAGATGAGTTTGCATGTCAATAAAACACACTTACTGTGCACGCTTGTGTACTTGTGCTCGAATCGGAGCAGACCGCAGGGCATTTGAAACACAAGCCAAACTTAAATTAGCAGACATTGGTTTACGTTACATAATATTGTCTAACCCTACATCTAAATTAACTATTAATCTGTAACAATTAATAATTAAATTACTCAACTGTAGACAATGAACCGTGTGATGCTCGCTCTGCGATGAAGTTTAAAATAAAAACACAGTTAAATAACCCGGCCCGTGTCATTCCGGGTGCAAAGGTGCCCATCGCACTCGCCGCATTGCCGCGTTGAAATTGCGATCGACAACCTTTGCAACAGAAATGACCTGGAACGGGAGTCATGCCCTCTCAGTCGCAAACTGTACCCAACTTCCGCCAATAATGTTCTGGCCTCTGAGCACCAGCAACCCATGCATCGTCTCCATATACAAGTAGATAATTTACATTAAATAACTAAATTAAATTAGGAGAGGCAGGGGAAGACCACGCTACGGCGCAGCTACGTGGAGCGAATAAAAAAAATTACATTTATTTCAGGCAAAATAAAGGAAAACGCTGGTGTGGTGGCGTATCAGCGAGCCAAGGGGCTGGCGAACGACAGATAGAAGTGGAAATACTCCACCGACAAGAGGATAACTCTTTAGAGATAAATGAAATTAAAACTAAGTAAAATCTGAAAAAGGCCCTCGAGGCATTGTATCGAGGATGCGGTAACATTTATGCATGCTAACCGCTCGGCCACGACTTTGGTCTTAAGCGACCTGCGACCAGCGTTTTATCTGTTCATTGCACGGTCGAGATGCGCAACGCACTGTGGTTAGTTGGGATCACGCGCAATTAACAGATAAAACGCTGGTCGCAGGTCGCTTAAGACCAAAGTCGTGGCCGAGTTGACGTTGCCTGAGAAAGCCTTCGGTCATCAGTTACATCCACCAGACAACGTTCGTCCCTTGCTAGCGAGTACGTTATTGTGCAAAAGGGAGGGGTGCTTTATGTCCAACATAAACGTGATCACTCAAGCTTAGCTATTCTTATCGCTTATGAAAACTCCAAGAAACTTTAACTGTTAGGTTAGGTCCTCAAAAGTTGACATTTGGCCTAACCTCAACGTGACATACGCTCTAATTAAATTGTATTCATTACTTTCGATAACACGGTCGTAGGGTCACGTAATTCTAACGCTCGCAAATTGCGATCTCCACTTGTAATGCGATTAAGCGGCCCTTGCTCAAAAGTAATTATGTTTACGCTACATTAAAATACATATTTTTTGACATTGCTTTTACATTCTTACCCATCAAAAGTGAATAAAATAAGGTACAATCTTACACAAGTAAGCCACATAGTAAGCTACATAGGGTTCGTGTTATGGGTTTTAGACGACGATATGTTTAATAGAAATACTTACTTAAATACATCAATAGATAACATCTAGGTTTCTCACAGAAGTACTTGCCCTTACAAGGTATTGAACCCCTCAGCTTCGTAGGCAACCAATACGGAACACCTTCTTTTCGCAACTAACGTTTGGCAAACTGATTCATTTCGCAACTTTTCATTTCCCAAACTCTAATTCTCTAATTCTAACTCTGTAATTAATAAATAATACTACATATTATGTACATACCTGACTTGTAAAACATTGACTTTTATGAATAAATATCTTGTATCTTGTATTTAAAACTGTATATATTTCAGGATTTATTTCAGGGTCATCTTGTAGAACCCCATAGGTTAGGTTAGGTTAGTTTATAAAAATCCTGAAATATTTAACAGTTTCAGAAATATTAAGAGGTTGTTAGGAAATAGAAAGATGCGAAATGAATCAGGTTGCCAAACGTTAGGCTGGGAAAGATTAGTGAACCATCTTCTTTTATATTTCTTAGGAAAGAGACGTTATCATAATACATAGTAAATTGTTTTATCGGCATTACATTAGCTTTTTTATTTGTCCTTTATCACATGTTCTGAGTTTATCACCAAAAGCGCAAAGCAACCTATTGAATAATCAATGAATTAAACCGCTCATGTATAAGAGCAATTTGTACGATAGACTCTTCCTCATTACTTATGTATTGAGTTATTTATTGTCTGTTCACAGTAAAAGCTATACTTAAGGGCTTTCAATAACGCAATGGCCTTTCATCGTCCGGTATGTATTTGTTTTATTGGGCCACTATTTTGCATCTCAAATTAAATGGTGATTAGTGCGAGTTTACGCATTATGATCATGTTTTACTTTTTTTATAAAATCGCTCTATGATATCTTTTTGAACGCACGTTAGGATTATTTCAACTGTAATTTTTCCATGCAAAAAGTGACATTTAGATCTACCTGACATACGTACAATGCGTTACGAGATCGACCTGTAAGCCTTAATATTTGGAAGTTAAATACATTCAAACCAAAAGCAACGATTGTAAGTATTCGCAGTTTCTACTAATAAGTATTAATTGCTTTTTTAGGACCTAAGCAACAATGGGCAGCATTCGGAAAGCTACGGCACATCTTTTCGTCCAATATTCCGCAGTGTCTCAAGACGAGAGTCTTTGACCAGTGTGTGTTGCCAGTGATGACATAATATATGGCACCTAAAATGTGGTCGCTCACTATGGGCCTCATAAGAAGGCTCAAAGTCACTCAAATAGCAATGGAGAGCGCTATGTTGGGAGTTTTTCTGCGCGATAGCATCAGAAATGCCCTCTGTGTGTCAAACTTAAGTGGCAGTGGGCGGGGCACATTGCACGTAGAACCGATGGCCGTTGGGGCGGAAAGGTTCTCGAGTGGCGACCACGTACCGGAAGGCGTAGCGTGAGTAGCACAAGGTGGACTGATGACCTGGTAAAGGTCGCGGGAGTCCGCTGAATACGGGTGGCGCAGGACCGGCCATTATGGCACTCTTTTGGGGAGGCCTACGTCTTTCGGCTGATATGATGAGGATGATGATGGTGAAGCAACAATCACGCATTCCACAAGTCTTCAAGAAGTGTATAATCCGTGTACTCCCGAGCTAGATGACAACCGCTGTCAACCGGTCCGTTTAAGGCGTCGTTAAGGATTGCCATGACACTCGACTCTCCATGCAAACGTAGTTTGGTACTCATTTTAAAACGAAATGCTAGAATAACATTACAAAAAAAAACCGGCCAAGTGCGAGTTGGACTCGCGCACGAAGGGTTCCGTATCATTATCTATAAAAACGGCAAAAAAATCACGTTTGTTGTATGGGAGCCCCCCTTAAAAAAATATTTTATTTTGTTTTTAGTATGTGTTGTTATAGCGGCAACAGAAATACATAATCTGTGAAAATTTCAACTCTCTAGCAATCACGGTTCTTGAGATACAGCCTGGTGACAGACAGACGGACGGACTGACAGCGAAGTCTTAGTACTACCGTACCGTTTTACTCTTTGAGTACGGAACCCTAAAAAGAGAGCGGGTAGAACGTTTTTCGTACAGCGTTTCTTATCCTTTATTTTTAATATTGTAATTTGTAGCTTTTTTTCCATAAAAAGTTTCGTGTTATTTCAGTATGTAAGTAGGTATGCCATTTTTAAATAAGAGCCAAACTTGTATGGAGAGTCGACTTGAGTCACCCGTGATGAGGACTCTTAAAGTATGCATCTTAAAGTATGCATCATAAAGTATGCATCTTAAAGTATGCATCTTAAAGTATGCATCTTCAAGTATGCATCTTAAAGTATTCATCTTTTAGGGCGTATTATACCATGTTTGGATGCTGATCCCATTAAATGTTTAGACATTAATTATTGATTAGCCCGAGTTCAAACTTGCAGCAAAATTTATTAAATCGCACTAATCAGGCCCTTAATACTATGCGAGCCAAATAACATCGGGTTGGTATTTGCAGACAACTTCACTCAGTATCTGTCAAATTCAAAATGGTAGCTACTGGTTGCTACTGGTAAGTAATTTTCTGACTAAGTTTCCTAATCTCCTAAATAAATTTTGTTCAGACTGAGATACTTATTTATTTTGGATTATTTTTACATGTTTATGATTATAAGTTATAAGGTCATATTTCCGCATCGTCCCTTACGTTCTAGGCCATTATTTCATATCAGCTTTGCCCGAAAAAATTACTCTTGGCATACTTTTTTCAGACGAGTCCCTAGTTTTTATAACCAGTATCTGAGCGATATTGATCCTTTCCACAAATCATTGTTAAGTGTAAAATTGTTAGTAAAATGTATGTTATCTTTAGGTCATCCATGAGAACAATATTTACTTACCTAAGATAAATTTTTACTATTCACATCACCTGAAAGTCTAAATCCAAAATGTCTTCATTAATCTCATATACCTACTTATTACCTACCTTTAACTTGTGCATTCATACTGCGTCGACGACCGGTATTGTATTATATTAAAGAATTTATTAAGTTCACATTTTTAAAATCTTTTCAGCTTTTTTTCTTTATGATTACCTATTTTGTTATGTTAACATAGTTTTTATGTATTAATGAACCTCTAGGTCTTTTGATTTATGTCTATTGGTACTCTTTGTGTGCCCTTTATATTTTTGTTTATGTGACTGTTTGTGTTCTAAATAAATAAAAAAAAAAAATCGTTTGAACAAACGATTCGATACGTAAAAATAATCCAATCTTACAAAAAATAAAAACTACCAACACTAAGTGTTGTTTGCAAGCGATGCAAAACACGTTGTAGTTGACTGAGAGCTAAGTACCTAAATAAATGCTGTAGATATCAGCACAGTAATGACTGATGATGTTTGGCTTACCACACTAATTTCCACAGTGCTAATCGGACGTTTACGACGCCAATAACCCTTGACTTACCTGAACCACAAAAACATAATGTGACATTCATAATTGACAACATGAAAACAAATACACAACTTTTGTACCTTTGCGGGTTCCACACGCATTACAATAGTTATTGCGTGACGATAGCGCAGCGCGTCACAATTATATTACGGCTATAATTATATTATATTATTATATAACGGCTCCGCTGCGCGACGAAATTAGTGCCGTGTCATCGTGACGACTGTTGTCGATGCGTGAGGACCCACTCTGCACGGCTGTCACAGGACGGCGACCTGTTTATTTAATCGTATGGCATACATTATATGGCCTTTTTGAGTTTGTCACTCTTTAGTACCACCCAGGGGACACGTGCAGGGTTGTGGTAGGTAGCTCCTGCGGACGCAAGTGACAGTTGTCCCCCCTTTGTCAAGTGAGTGGTGTAACTCGACTGTTAGAGGTTCTTAAGCCGCCCGAAGGCCTCTAACTCGGCTTAACGACTACTGTCATAGACAGCAGCCGGGATCAACTGCTTAACGTGCCTTCCAAAGCACGGAAGCGCTCATTTATAGTAACCACTCAAACAGGCGGTCACCCATCCAAAGACTGACCGCTGCCATCTTTGCTTAATCTGCGTTATCGTTTCCGATTCGCAGGCGCCGCTAGGCTATGAACGCTTCAAGCCCGCGACCTGTATCCCGGCAACATAGACTATAGTTATGTATACACATAGAATATAGCCGTAATACGACCTGCCTGATGTTAAGCTGGTACCGTAGCCTATGGACACTTGTGACTCCAGAAGAATCACAAGCGCGTTGCCGACCCTTTATTCACTTGAGGATTCGGTTATTCCATTCCAGCCAAAACGTTATCTCTGTACCAATGCAAATGTTATGCAGTCTAACTAAATTCAAATATCATCCGAGCGTGGATGCCATTCGGATGGGATAATGTGTACGCGTTATGCAAATTAAACCCCTGAACAATATTAAATTAGATGCATACTACAAATTAGGTAGCAACTATCCCCAAATATATACGGTGGGCCCGAATGACTAGAATACTGTTACCATCGATTTTGTGCTTAATTAGATATAAATAAGTTATGAGATGATTAGTCGAAAAATGCTTCTCCGAATATAAATTTATTTTAAAAATTTCACGCGTTGAAAATTACCTTTTTAACTGTCGTTTGCCGTAAATTTTTTTAGTGCAGTTTGACTTCAGACGTAATTTACACTGAAAAACTGTAATTAACGACATGAACAGGGCCCGTACTTTTCATGCCGATGACATCAATTTGACGTCACGCTGCATATAGGGTGATCCCACATAGGTTTATTGAAATTATTAATCATTAGTCGTCAATCATTTTAATCATGTACCTACAAATTACTTCAACAGTAATCTTTTCACACGTGGAATAATTAATAGGTACCTACTTGGTACGTGAAACGTAAATTAAACTATTTGTTTTGTTTATATACATAAATACATTTTATTAAATTGTAATGTTACCACCAAGGCCCGTACTTATCATGCCGTTGACGCAAAAATGACGTCAGGCTGCATAGAGTATGATTGCAATTGTATGTATAAAAACAAAACAAATAGTTTCATTTACGTTTCACGTATCAAGTAGGTACCTATTAATTATTCCACGTGTAAATAGATTACCGTTAAAGTAATTTGTACATGATTAAAATGATTGACGACTAATGATTAATAATTTCAATAAACCTATTTGGTATCACCCTATATGCAGCGTGACGTCAAATTAATGTCATCGGCATGAAAATTACGGGATTATAATGAATATATTCTGGAAAATATTAACGTTAAAATAACATAATCGGACTCTCATAATAATGTCAGGAATCTATGGTTAAAGTTGGTTGGATCACTCAGGGTTGTACAGTTGCTAAGTGTTATAATTTAATCCCTTAAGGTAAACCGGTTGACAACGAAGTTTTAGTATATACAGAGTATTATACGTATCTAAGCAAATACATTGGTTTAACAGAGAAGCGAACTAATTAGAAAAAGAACGACGAACACAACACATTTGGAACAAGTACTGGAGCCTAACAGAAATATTTAAGAGCACTTTACCAATAAACATCAAAACAAGAGTGATGTCATCGTGCTTGTTACCTTGCCTAACATATGCCTGTCAAACATGGAAGTTCACTGCCAGTATAAAAAACAAAATAACTTCATGCCAAAGGGGAATAGAGCGCAGCATGCTCAATCTGAAAAAAATACAAAACATAAGACAAAGATACGTAGCGTCACAAAAGCTACTGATGCTCTAACTTTCGCCCGAAAGCAAAAGTGACGCGTAGCGCGTCTTCAAGACGGAGCGGTGGACCAAAAAATAACATCTTGGAAGGGACCAAAAGAAAAACGTCGCAAAGGAAGCCCCTTCACAAGATGGGAAGACGACATTGTTGGAACTGCTGGTTCCTCCTGGACACGAATAGCCCAAGATAGAGAGTGGTGGTATCTTTTGGAGGAGGCCTATACCCACTTAGGGGTTCATTCAGAATAGATTTAGTTCTTAGATTTTAGAAAGAAATAAATAATAAGATACATTAAACAAGACTAACAAGCAATAGAATAAATATATAAAAAAACATATACTAACTTTACAGATTTCTTTTAATACACAAGATACGTAATATAGTATAAAGTAAACCGGATTCGACCAAACAATAATATGGATATTATGGACTTAAATCGAGTTTATAATACGTGTGTGTATATCAAAATCTTAGATTTAACTTTTTTTTGGTTTGATTAAAGTTAAACCCTACCTTTATAAATCTGTGTAATCCTTTCTTGAAAACCCATAACATAGTTTCTTGGGGCAACCTTTTCTAGATATTTAGTCGATAGTCATACAAATACAACCAGAAATTCAATGTGCCTTAGGCTATCACTAAACGACACTGCTTGCATAATTCAACCAATTAATTGTGTTTCTGTTATAATTGAACAACGGACCGGCTGTGGTCGCAGCCGAGCATACATGCACCAGTGTGGATGGAGAGACTCGCCGGCGTGCGAGTGCGGCGCCGCCGAGCAGGACATCGCGCACATCATCAGTGCGTGCCCGCTCACCAAGTACAGCGGGCAACTGGAGGACTTGTTCACCTTGGAAAATGACGAGGCTATCCAATGGGTCCAGCAGATGAACATTAGATTATAAGAACGATTGAATTAGCCATACGAATAAATAAATTGAACAATGAAACGAATCAGCTGCCTTCGAAATGTGGAAATTCGTTCCCCACAACAGACCAATGGGCTTGTGACCTTAAAATTGTTTACGATGCCATTCGAACCAGTTTTTGTAGATGAACAAATGTTTGTATGGAAGCAACTACATTTAAAGGACATTAATACCCTAAAAATCGAGTTAAAGACGGACCTCGCTGACAGCAGCCGAAACGCTTCATACTGATTGGCTTTAAAGTATGACGTCACACCGTGCTATTTGTACTAACCATTGCATGGAAAATGAAGTAAATTGCTGTTTCGGTCGCGAAATACTGCGTTTAGGTCTATAGTTGTGATACAAATTTGTTTCTGTTAAAGCGTAGAGATTCTATTGGTACCTTTAAATTTACTCTTGGACAATAAATAAAAAAACTTTTTTTTCGAAACTTTCAAGGTACATATCTTTTTATGATTTGAATTATATTTTGTAATTTATACTTTATTACAATCATTTGATGGTTTACTATCCATTTAGCAACACGACGTTATCAAATTTAACACCATGCAACAAGCCCAACACTGAGCTTATTACTCAACTCCCTGCATTAAGCATTATTACTTACTTCTCTTAGAACGTCATTAAATCAAGTTGAATTTCAGTCGTGATATATTCATTTAACAGTATGTAAATGTATGTATACATACTGTTAAATGAATATATCACGACTGAAATTCAACTTGATTTAATGACGTCTCAAAACAACGTAAGTTTATTTTAACTAACCCGCAAGTTCTTTTTTTTGATACCTATTAAAAGTGTCATGTTTTTTTTTGTTTAAAAGGGTAATAAAAACTATCATTATCAATTTACCCGTAATAATATATTCCACTACAACTAGTATACTAAAGCAAAAGTTAATAATGTAAACTTAGAAATTATGGATGATTATAGCAATTTGTTACGGCGATATTTTATAGATGTGCCCTATGGACCAGCTGTTCGCAAAGGGCGCTGAGTGCTCTCCGCGTCCAGTATAATAACGCGTTCAGGGCGCTGTTGCGGCTGCCACGCGCATGTTCCCGGCCATCATGCGTGCGCGATGCGCAGCCGCGGGACAGCCGCAACAGCCTCCTGGCCGTTATAGCTGACAGGATGGACAGTCAGCTTCTCATACATTGGACCAGAGTACACTCTATAGTCACCTCGTACACGTGAGTGTCCTGGTTCTTTTACTTTGAAATAATTAACACTAGTAATTAAGTAGGTAAACCTAGATAATAATTTTAACATGTATGGACCCGTGGTTGTCTGAATTAAACGAATTTTATTTTATTTTATTTTTATTTTGTTCTACATCAGATTATTGGTCATCGCTTTATTACGCTATTGACCGTAAAATGTGTCTAGCCTATATCAATTACTTAGCTGGTATCCATTTCATCATGTCAATATTAGAGCCCCATCAATATCAAAGGCTTGAAGCAAATAGCAAGCGCCAATGTGATGACGTATTATTTGTTAAAGCGTCATTTCATTTTATTTGTCGTTCAAACACAATTTGACACGTAGGTAGGTACAGTCAGCCAAGAAAGTGGTCTACCACTTTTCGACTTTATTGCATACAAAATAAGGTACAAAAGTGGTAGACCGCTTTTTGGACTGATGGTACTAGGTACAAGAGCAAAAATGTGAACCGTTTGAGCCTAGTTGATAAAGTTTACGAAGCTGGCAGTCCTCGCGGTATCCTTTACGATCACCTGACCCGATAACCCAGGTGATCGTATTGGACGGACATATTCAGTAAGATCGGCCAGGTGATCCTATTGTACGCCATATCCAGCACGATCCCCTAGGTGATTTTAATGGACAGAATTATATCCAGTAGGATACCCGAGTGCAAGTGGTTCTAGTGGACGAACTTATCCAGTAAGATTACCTAGATCTATTTACGCCATATCCTGCAGGATCCCCTGGGTGATTTTAGTAGACAAAATTATATCCAGTAGGATACCCCAGAAATAGTAATTTTACTTTTCCATTTGGATATAATTCTGGCCCCGGGGAATCGTGATAAATATATGGTCGTATATCGTCCACTAGAATCACTTGCAAAGTAATATTACTTTATGGGGTATCCTACTGGATATAATTCTGTCCACTAAAATCACCCAGGGGCTCGTGCCGTATATGTCGTACAATAGGATCACCTGTATAGGATTATTTGTTCCCGAGTCTTGGATATAATTAAGGAGGTATTTATTTATCTATTTAAGTATTTATTATCAGTGATTTGATCGAATTCCTTAACGGGAACAGGGAAAAGAGAAGAATTAAAAAGTAGAAAACTAAAAATAAATATTTATTATCTCTGTTTTTGGAATTAAAGCGTGAGTTTGTGTTTTATGTATTTACAGATTTTCGAAAATAATCGTTGCTTTCCTAAATATCTTAAAATTTTGTGTAGGTAATATGCACACCGACAACTACACGTAATCGTTCTGATTTGCGGTTATTTCATCGATTTGCGGCATTACTTAACCCTTTCAACATATTAACAAATTAATTCAAATGCAATTAGGTGCAAATTCCATGTAATTCGAAACAAGATACGACCTTCCAGAAGTGAAACTCCCATTGTGAAGCAGAATAGACCGCATGTGCAGAGGTTCGATTAGAGACTACGATTTCGCATTTCATTTTAACCCCTGACGCAAAAAGAGGGGTGTTTTAAGTTTGACGTGTCTGTGTGGCATCGTAGCTCCTAAACGAATGGATCGATTTGAAAGATCTGAGTTACGTTTTATCAAAATCGGTAAAGCCGTTTTTGAGATATTGAACTTTGAAATGAAAATATCAGGGGTTTTCAACTTTTCTATGTTTTTAATTGTATCTTATAGTAAGTTGATTCGCGCTCTCGCTTTGATACGTTACGAGATGCACGTGTGACTGAAAGCGAGCATGCGAAACGAAGTAGTACCTTACAGAAGACTGCAGCCATGTAAACAGTAGTATTATTACGCCCATCCTTACATGGCGACCTTGGGTGACCTGGCTTGTTTGCCACCATCGTCGTATAAGAATACATCATCATCATCATCATCATATCAGCCGAAAAACGTCCACTGCTGGACATATGCCTCCCCCAAAGAGTTCCAAAGTGACCGGTCCTGCTCCACCCGCATCCAGCGGACACCCGCGAGCTTTACCAGGTCATCACTCCACCTTGTGGGAAGCCTACCAACGCTGCGCCTTGCGGTACACATACCACCTAAGAATACCGGTAAGAATACAAATATCCAATTGGAATACAACACTAAAGTCTCTAATGGACCCTAGATTCAGATTGCAAGGGCCGTCGACTGAACTTGAGCTATCACCCGCATAGAATGTTGCGAACTGAGGACTGCCTATTGATCTTCAAAGTCTTGTCAATTTGACCGTAATCATATAGAGAGATTAGGTAGTCATTTGAACAATTACAGTGTATTTGATAAAGTCTTCACTATTAATATAATTAAAATAAATTGTATTAGAATATAATGACAAAGTGATCAGTTGTCTAGAATGCTATAATTTTTTTTGAGGAAAACACGGGCTAGCGCGCAAATATTACTAAAATTTGAATTTTGAGTCGCGGTAGTGGGTACTCCATTTCCTCCGTCAAATGTAAACCTTTGTGAATATTATTTCTAACAGATTATTGACGACTTTGATATTATCTTATTTCGTGTCTTATTTAGTAACTGGGTTAATTACTGAATTAAATAGTGCCGGTTATGAAAGGTAAAAATGTGATACGGTGATACGTAATAAATACAAGATTACACACACACAAGTAAGGAAAGAATTCGTATTTTATGTGTCTGAAAAATATTACCCGTAACGGCACGGCATGGTTCCTGCAAACGACTCGATATCTCATTTGCATTAATTACAAATGACCAGAATACCAAGATATCTCATTTATACGGTATTTTGTGACACTGATAGCTCAACGTCCTGGTCGCCTGGAAGTCGGTAAGACCTTATTTCCTGCTTTCATTGCAAATATCTAAGTTTGTATACTTTTTAATTAAATCTCAGTAAGCAGTGCGTTGCCTGCTCACTACCTAGTATTTTTGATTGCTAGAGATTACATTGGGTAAGGAAAAAGGGCGTCATTTGTATTTGTCATATAAATGTTACGTATATTATTCATGTGAAAATTGCAAGGTTACTGGCGAATCGTCAAAGTTCCATAATACATACAATTTTGAAGTGGACGTAGTGAGCACAATGACATAAGTATTATAATATCACATATGCTCAGCTGTCACATAACATAGGTATGAACGAATATCTGCTGAGCGCTTTTTGAACTCGGTGGACCGGAGAGCCAGGACACTTATAGGAGAGTGGCAAAATAGCTTACGGCCTGCCTGATGTTAAGCTGGTACCGTCGCCTATGGACACTTGTGATTCCAGAAGAATCACAAGTGCGTTGCCGACCCTTTATTTACTTGAGGATTCGCTGTGTTGGCAGATAGATAGATCCCTCACTCCCAACGCAGTGCACCCTAGGGAGCTCTGGCGACCTTACTCACCACCAGGAACACAACACCACATACTTCATAGCATGCAATAATATAGCAACACTACAAAGCAGTGGGGCTATTATGGCTGCGGTCTTCTGTAAGGTGAAGGTACTTCCCCAGTTGGGCTGCTCCACATACGATCGAGATGACATTCCGCTGTGCCCTACCTATCTAAAAATTAGGATTCAAATTAGGATTGCGTTTTACCTTTGTCTAACTTGGTGGAAAGTTAAGAAAAGGCCAAAGATGGATCACGCTCACCCAGAAAATGCCTGTTCACTCTTGCCTTGAAGACATCAAGGTTGTCTGTTTCCGGAAATACAGACGCCGGAAAAGGCTTCCAAATTGAAGGCGTGCGAATCAAAAAGTATTCCTTAAATCGCGAGGTGTGGCACGGAGGAAATTCAACTGAATTTAACCCACAACACCACAAATAGAATCAAAAATCAACGTCGAATGTGTTTTTTTTTCACTCTGAATGTGGTTAATAATATCTATTGTGATAATTTTCACGTGACATTTTTCCCCGTTTTTTTCCTGATCCCTTATAAGCTAACAACAACAAAAAATGGTTAATAATATACAGTCCCTCTATGAAAACCCATGTCGAATACAAATAAAAACTTGCACAATACTTGCCCGTATAAATACCAAAATAGACATTCCATTCGAAATTGACAAGCTAACAATATCACGCAAAATTTCAAGAAATCAGACGCATTTCTCCCTAAAGAAAGCGACGTCAAAGCAGTCTCCTGTCATGTTTCGATTCGGAGTTTTTCTTTGGTGCCCGGAAACGTCCCTAATATCCGATGCCACGGTACTAGACAGTATTTTAATGGCATTACTCTATGTTTCGTCCACGACAAAATTGTTTTTGCCGTTAGTTAAATCAACTATTGTAGTAAATCTCGAGTAACAGTTGAAAGTGGAACGGCACTCGACAGCAAAGTTAAGATGGTAGTGGAGTCTCATCGCTTTCATCTTTGTAGCGGGCGCGACCTTGGGAATGAATGACATTTATTACACTTGTGTGGAGACGTGTACACATGTATTATTTACACAAAATATTGTCACAGGTTTCTTCGTAACGAAGAAAGATTTCAACTAACATAATTATACGTTCTTGTTTTTACTTTTCGCTGCGTTTTTGTACACGGTGCTCGCTTGTCTACCTTCCACTCAAAATCTCAAAGGTTAGCTTGAAGAAATTGCTTATAGTAATAAGTTAGCCTTTGTACTTTGATCATGTGTGACATATAATGTATTTATGTTTTTACCCTATTTATTTATTTATCGTATGGCTATTAAAATACACTGTTTGATCGTATCAGTGTATTTAGAACTGTGACATCTTCGAAAAGACAGTACGGTCGCCAGGTGCACTCTATTAATACTTAAATAAATAAATAAATATTATGGGACAATCTTACACAAATCAACCTAAGTAAGGCTTGTGTTGTGGGTACTAGGCGATGATATATATAATAGACTAGCTGTACCCGCGACTTCGTTTGCGTAGGATTAAATGTGTTCCTTCTCTTTGGACCATGGAGGACATAGGTACCTACTTATTGATTATTCATTAGGCCTGCCTAAAATAAGCGCGGCTTGTGGTGGCGGCCAGATGTATAGCTACTATGATAATCAAGGCCGCGTGTGTCTGAAACATTAATTATCATAGTAAACAATTGGCCGCCACCGCAGGTCGCGTTAGCTTGTGACAGGTTTTATAGTATTCCGACAATTCGACCGAAGTTCTGTATAAAATTTATACAGAACTTCGGTCGAATTGTCGGATTATGGCCAGCTCAGCATACAGGACGCAACTATGCGTTCAAGTTTTACTTAAATCCGTTCTAATGTCGGTGTAAATTTTAATAAGTCAATATTATTTTTACTTTACTTATTTACAGAAATTGACGGCTTTTAACGGATCTGTATAAAACTGAGTTTAACTATATGTGCCTATAAAAAATAGAACAATTTGTAAAAAAAGGTATAATCATTATAAAAGACATATCTACATCCTTATCTACAAATTATGGGTTTCGCATGCTATGATCTAATTTAAAAGTCGAATCAGCATTTTTAGATTTGAATTGTACAACGTAACAGTTTTTTATTACTTATTAGTATGAAAGACTGTATGTCTTCACATTAGTATTTAAGGTGGTTCGATTGCCATACAAAGCGTTATTTGACATTCGCAGGCTAACGGCGTGATATTTTAAGAAACTTATGTAACAAACTTTCATCAATTGGCTTCCCATTTGCGCCAAATTCCCCCTTTCCTAGAATAAACTTGTATAAACTTGATTAATTTGAGAAAAATAGTTTTCCCAAAATATCACGTGACAAACCAATTTCTCAAATTAATCTAGTTTATGTAAGTTTATTCTAGGAAAGGGGGAATTTGGCGCAAATGGGAAGCCAATTTATGAAAGTTTGTTACATAAGTTTCTTAAAATATCACGCCGTTACCCTACGAATGTCAAATAACGTTTTGTATGGCAATTGAACCCCCTTAATCATGCCATGTACATGCAACCACGTGGTGGGTAGTGACACGTTTGCTTCTACTAAAACAATTAATTAAAAAGTATAAAAATTATATAACATTTAGCAAGTAGGCAGTAGTGTCATCTACATAATGTCTTAGGTACACATATCTATCAATATACAGCCTAAAAATAAACGTGTTACTCTCAAATTTTTTTTTGTTTTAAGACACGGTTAACATATTGCTGTCCGAATATTTATTTACACAGTCATCAATTTCTCGCCGCAACATTGTAAGGAACATAAGTTTGGTTGGGAAACCGTATTATTCGTAGCATTATCAGATAGTTGTTATGAAAATCATCGATATCATGACCAGTAAAGCTTGTCGGTAAGTTACAATTTGATCAGTCCAAGCAACACTTTAAAAAGGCCACTAGTCATAAATATTGACTACACAACGGATTGACGTCTAAATAGACGTGTATTTTTTTTAAACTACCTTTTGTAGTTGTCTCTAAGGGTAAGGCCTCCCGTTTCCGTCATCAGACTAACTTTATATATATATATATATATATATATATATATATATATATTAGGTATCATTAGTTAAAAAAATACTTCTGTAAGTTGATCATATTTGATGTACACAAATTAACATTATATATTACTTAGGTACTATAGATACCCTACCGTTTAACTCAGACGGCGCGTGGACGCTGCTGATGCTGCAAAGTAGCAGGGGTGACGTCAAAAAGTAAGGACTTGCCGCCCACTAACCGCCCTACACCCTTTGACGTCTCCCCGCTTGTGCCGCGCGCCGATCAGGGACCATCTGAGTTAAACGCTTGGTCTAAAGTGCAAGTTAAATAAAAGCTTGTAAAAATGCAGTCACTTGATGAATGATGAATTACATTGTTAGACATTGTTACGTTTTTTGGGAATAATTTATGCTTTTACTATTGAATGGCAAAACCGAAGCTTGCCACGTTTACCTACCTGACTACACATTTTTATATGGACCATACAGATAGATGATATCATATGTGTATCAGCCTAGCTAGCACACTAGGTTTTATGTCGGCGAAAATGTACTGAAACGTCACGTAAAACGCGACATAAAGCCTAGTGTGCTAGCCCCCCGGATCTACATGTTATTGTAATTACGAACATGATACACGGCCCCTGTGGCGCCATCAACCCCTAATTACCGTGCATTACACACGGGAAGTGTTCCGAAACCACGTTTACCTACCTGACTACACATTTTTATATGGACCATACAGATAGATGATATCACATGTGTATCAGATCTACATGTTATTGTAATTACGAACATGATTCACGGCCCCTGTGGCGCCATCAACCCCTAATTACCGTGCATTTACACACGGGAAGTGTTCCGAAACATATATAATTTACATAATTTGACGGTACACTATTAATGACAATGATGAATCTGAGACGGTATGTTCGCTGAGTTACTTAGTAGGTACGGCATAAATTATTTAGTGCAAAACTTCTTGATAAACTATGTTAGAAGTTTTATTCTCCGGTGTGTAAACACATACATCAGCGGCATCGCTGACTCGAGAGAGAGCAACGTAGAGTTGACCGTGCGAGAAACAGCTGCTAGTGAGATCTATGCCTGCTTTGCGCAATGTCTGGCCCTGGGCCTTGTTGATGGTCATGGCAAAAGCAACACTAACAGGCAGTTGAATCCGTTTAAATTGAAATGGGTAATTATTGGGAATTATTGGAATGCGCGGAATAAAAACACATTCTCCTGCACCGCAACCGGTAAGTATTTCCGCTTCGATTACGTTCCTCTGTAACGCAACTACTTTTAAACGCGTTCCGTTGCATAATTTTGGGGGGCTTAAATTTCGCATTAAAATGATAGGTACGCCTATTTTGAGTTTGAGTTCATGCGCTGGGAGACCAGACGCTGATAATGAGTTTAAAAATTCTACCGGGTACGTTGTAGCCTCTTCTCGATCGATTACTCGGTTTATCGAGGTATAAGTGTGGAACTGCCCTTCAACTTTTTCCATTATGTTTGAGTTGATTGTTGTCGCCTGATCATTCCGAGGCGTAAGAATGGCTCGCTCGCAAAGCCAGCTGTTCTCCTGATTTATTATGTCATGTGGGTCGCCATACACCGACGAAATAAGTTCGTTGAGATTGGATACCAATTTACATATGTCGTTTGTTAAAGTTATTTTGCCTTCTACTACGGGATATCTGCCTTCGCCTATGCTTAGCAACAATTCGGAGAACTGTTGAGCATTTATATTTCCCCCCAGTAGAGCTCGCATATTGGTTGTTAAATTTAATTTGTTAACATATGGCCACAGATCAGATTTTTTAAAGCAAGCATTCACTTCATCCGCTCTCGTTCCACGGGTTACGACTGGTAATGTTTGGCGAAAATCTCCACAGAAGAGTACAGTAAGCCCGCCCATGAGTTGGTTATTTTGGCGTATGTCTTGAAGCGTTCTATTTACTGCTTCAATTGCTTTGCGATGCGCCATTGTGCACTCATCCCATACAATTAGTACACTGTCACGCAATACTTTAGCCTTTTCACAATTGCGCGAAATGTCGCAGACGGGAGTTTCAGTGACATCTAATTGTATGGGAATTTTTAGCATGGAATGTGCAGTTTTTCCTCCGGGCAGTAACGTGGCCGCAATTCCAGATGATGCCACAGCTAAGGCAATTTGACCTTGGATTCGAACTTGTGCAAGAATGAGTTTCGTCAAAAAAGTCTTTCCTGTGCCTCCCGGGGCATCCAAAAAATACAATCCTCCGGATGCATTTGAAACACTTTGGAATATTATATCAAAAACTCCTTTTTGTTCTGTTGTGAGGCTTGAAACCCCTTCAAGAGCAACAGTAAGTTCTGCGAAGTTATAATTAACTTCGGTTGCGTATTCTCTATGAGTGTCGGTTTCATTCAGGTCAGGCTCAGGCAGACCGTAGTGTGGTAACGGGTGGCCGCCAATTGAGATGACAATTTCTTGCAAGTCACACAAACAACAGTTTAATTTGATATTGCGCATGCGGTCATCGAGCTCGTGATGAGTTTCAGGACCTGATGTGCGTAAATAGTCCTCTGCCAAGTAGTTTTGGTATTTTAGCCACAGGTGATTGGCGTCGGAAATCCCGCAAAAAACTAACATCACGGCAAACAACTGTCGTAAACGATGTGGACTATCACCAAGTGATGCTTCTGATAGAGCTTCGTCCCAATGCTGGTCATCGTCCAATAGTCCGCGAGCCCGACAAGCTGCCTGGAAAGTCGGGTACTCGGTGCCATTGAAAATTTTTAAATCTGAAAAAGACGTCGGTCCTCTAACATTGTGCAAAAGCAACCGCACATAAAAACATTCTGCGTTATTGGGGTGCACGGTGTACACCCTTCCAATAACGTGTTCTCTCATGATGGAGGGAAAATTTTCAACAGGCGTTCCACGTCGCCGGCGTGTAAACAATCCGTGTTGTTTGTCATACGTATAGTACGATGGAACTTCGTCATAAAGCAATGTTTTTGCAAAATCGTCTGCCTCGCATAACGAAAAGAATGCCGTTAATGTTGTTTGCCTGGGATTCTCTAACTGTTCTGTTAAATTGTTTGTATTGAAATAAATACGTTGCCCACCTTCTACGTGAACGTTTAGGTGTATCACAGGCGGAAATCGTTCAAAAATCGGAAAACTGAATATCCGCCATGCTGCTTCCGAGGAACTAATGTAACGCCCCGTTTGGAATCTGGTTACTTCGTCACGGTCATTACTTGTAGCAAGCGTAGCCTGATCGGTTCCTTTATTTACATACTTGAAAATGTATTTAATCGATTTTATACTGTTACACAGTTCCACGTTTACATGACCCTGAAACGTTCTCGACAATACAGGTGAGAATGGTACAACCCACCGATTGTCTACTTCCAACAACCGTAGCATTGCAGTAAACCCTCCATGGTCTGGAGCACGTCGCCGGTATTTAGGATAACCATCTTCACCTGTAATTGTCTCTTGTAGTAGGCTTTTCGGAAATTTTTTAACACATCGTCCGTCCTGCATGCAAGGAGAGCTATTGTTTAAAGGGCCACAAGGTCCGTGAATCATGTGTTGCTTCACAATTGCGTGTAAAGCAGGATCTGAAATGGGATTTGGTATTTCTGCGCTTATTACTTTATCTACGTCATGGGGACGTATTTTTTCTTTAAGCCATAAAAGTATATGAGCGTGTGGTAGTCCTCGCTTTTGCCATTCAATGTTATATGTAAAGCACAAAGATGCGCCATACATTTTTTCTTTTGTGAGTAAATTAATTAATAATTTAAGTTTTAAATGAAAAACTCTACTTATTAAGTCGTGTCGGTCATACGGAACTTGACCTGGCAGCAGCTCTTGAGTTATTTCATTCCATTTAGGATTTGTAGTAGCAGTGATAAATAAGTCTGGCTTACCATATTTGCGAACATACGAAAGTGCGTCTTGCACTTGCTCGTGCATGTTACGTGGACTTCCGATGAAGCTTGAAGGTAAAATTACCAAGCGCCCCATGTTCTCGGAATTAGTATCATTTTGCAGTGCATCTTGGAGATCTGCATAATTCTCAGCTCGTAACTGCCTTTGATGAGTGCGGATATAAACTAAACGCTCAGTTTCGATTTTTGCGTACATGTCAACAATGAATTGAGAAAATAGACCGCGAAAACGTTGTAAATACGTAAATCTGTTTAGTCGGACCTGCAAAAGGTAGCAGTAAAATTGTAGCGCCGTGGCTTTTTTGTCGTTTCGTATTGCCCCAGTGGTAGGATCAAGTTGTCGTATTGCAAAGTTATAACCATCTTCACCGCGACAGTAAATAAGCGGATATTGTAATGAATCGTAAGAACGATGGGTTTCACTTATACGTTTCAGACGGTTATCTCGTGCACGTAAGACAATATCACGTTTGTCGCACTGTTGGTCTACCAGAACAACAGCTACTTCGTTGGTAGAAGGAGGGTTGTAGCGACCGCGGTGTTCTGTAGGAGGTCGTTTATCAGCACTTATAACAAATTTGTACTCCTCCTGCTGATCAGGAGGTATAGATTCCAATGCGGCCTTAAAATCGGACAAGTAATGGTTAGACTGATGAAGCATCTCCTGAAGATCAAATATGAGGCCGGAGTTTAAATTTGTGAAGTGTTGGTTCCTGATATTAGCCTGCTCTTGGTAATCGGAAACAAAATAAATTTGCAAAAATTTAGGATTTTCTTCGGGCAATAAAGATCCTATTAGGTGATACACTTGTCCTTGCACTTTAAAGGTAGGCATAAATGTCCCGTGTATCACCTGTTTTGCACCAAAAGACGTCATTTGAAAAGCGGCATTATATGTACGAATATTGGCTAGAAATTGTTGTGATAATGGATGTTCTCCATTCAAAAGTGACTTTATAAGTTCAGGCGGATTTGAAAATAAATCAAAACGAACTTTGCCACCTGAACAACAGAATCCCATCGATTCTTTTGCCCACTTCAAAGCTTGACAATTACCGCAAACATTAACCATTCTCCCAACTGAGGCAAATTCTTGGTAATTAATATTAGGTAAGTAGGCAAAACCACTATTTTCTATTTGATCCCATCGAAGTTGTATGAGGTTTTCTTCTTCATTAAAATGTGCGGAGCTTGGTGTAAATGTCTGCGAAGCCCGTGACATGGCATCTTCATCGCCGCTTGCGGAGAAAGGCACCGGGCTCGGTGCAAATGTCTGCGAAACCTGTGACATGGCGACTACACCGCTGCCTGCGGACAAACGCGCCGAACTTGGTATAAATGTTTGCGAAGCTTGTGACATGGCGTCTTCACCGCTGCTTGCGAACAAACGCGCCGAGCTAGGTGTAAACGTTTGTGATATGATGTCTTCGTCTCTGCTTGTAGACAAAGGCGCCGAGCTTGGTGTAAATGTTTGCGAAGCTCGCGCCACAGCGTCTTCACTGCTGCTTATGGAGAAATGCACCGAACTTGGGGTAAATGTTTGCGAAGCTCTTGACGCAGCATCTTCATCTTCACCGTTGCTTGCGGAGAAATGCGCCGAGGTTGGTGTAAATGTTTGCGAAGCCTGCGCCACAGCGTCTTCACTGCTGCTTATGGAGAAATGCACCGAACTTGGGGTAAATGTTTGCGAAGCTCGTGACGCAGCATCTTCATCTTCACCGTTGCTTGCGGAGAAATGCGCCGAGGTTGGTGTAAATGTTTGCGAAGCCTGCGACACAGCGTCTTCACCGTTGCTTGCGAAGAAATGCGCCGAGCTTGGTGTAAATGTTTGCGAAGCTCGCGCCACAGCGTCTTCACTGCTGCTTATGAAGAAATGCACCGAACTTGGGGTAAATGTTTGCGAAGCTCGTGACGCAGCATCTTCATCTTCACCGTTGCTTGCGGAGAAATGCGCCGAGGTTGGTGTAAATGTTTGCGAAGCCTGCGACACAGCGTCTTCACCGTTGCTTGCGAAGAAATGCGCCGAGCTTGGTGTAAATGTTTGCGAAGCTTGTGCAACGGCGTCTTCACTGCTGCTTGCGGACAAACGCGCCAAGCTTGGTGTAAATGCTTGTAACGATTGTGATGTGGCAACTTCACTGCTGCTTGCGGACAAACGCGCCGAGCTTAGTGTGAATGTTTGTGAGGCCCGTGACATGGCGTCTTCACCGCTACTTGCGATCAAACGCGCCGACCTTGGTGTAAATGTTTGTGATGTGACATCTTCGTCTCTGCTTGTAGACAAATGCACCGAGCTTGATGTGAATGTTTGCGAAGCTCGCGCCACAGCGTCTTCACCGCTGCTTGTGGAGAAATGGACCGAGTTTGGTGTAAATGTTTGTGAGGGCCGTGACATGGCGCTTTCGCCGCTGCTTGCGGACAAACGCGCCGAGCTTGGTTTAAATGTTTGTGAAGGCCGTGACATGGCATCTTCACCGCTGCTTGCGGACAAACGCGCCGAATTTGGTGTAAATGTTTGTGAAGCCTGTGATATGACTTCATCGTCTCTGATTGCAGACAAACCTGCAGAATTTGGTATAAATCTCTGTGAAGTCCGTGACATGGCGTCTTCGTTTCCACTTGTAGACAAACCTGCAGAACTTGGTGTAAATGTTTGCGATGTCCGTGGCATGGCGTCTTTTTCTCTGGTAGCAGACAAACGCGCACAATTCGATGTAAATGTCTCTGAAGTCTGGGAGATAGCATCTTGTTCTAAGTCTGAAGTCGCTGAGCTTTGAGTAAGCTCCTCTGATATTCGAGCCTCTGCTTTGCGAACGCTCTCTCGTCTTCTCTTTATAGCGACCCGAGTGCGACGTGAAAGATTTGTCTTTCTGCGAACCATTTTATTCTTTATTGGGTCATGTCTCTAGTATAAGTAGTTACTTTCGAATGCTTTCTTGACTCAAAATCGGGAACCAAAATAAACGTTCTGTTCTTCCTGTAAACAATACAACAGTTAACGGTTTATACACCTATACATATGTATATAAATTATGTTCGATAAACTGCCACTGATAAGGAGTCATTTTTGTAGCTATTGTAACATCTGTGTGAACAGGCTATGTGGGTCGTCGGCCTACCTCAATTGGAATCCATATTCCTGATCAATTTTGCTACAAATATAGTCATACATTCACAGTCGTGAGGAAACATTATTTAGTAGGATTATATGTTTTGTCGCCACAGCACGGCTATCACAAGACGGCGCGCGAGCTCTCTCGATTTTTCTCCCACTATACATCTCTTTCTAAGTTTTCTAATAAGAGAGAGACAGATAGTGCGAGAAAAATCGAGAGAGCTCGCGTGCCGTCTTGTGATAGCCGTGCAGGTCCTAATAGCGCGATAGGTTTTAGTGTCAAGTTTTACGTGACGGTTCAGTACATTTTCGCCATAAAACTTGACGATAAAAGCTATCGTGCTAGCTGGGGCTCTCGGTCGTCGTGGCATGGTATGGCATGTACGTATTATCCATTGCAGTCGGTCATATAGCTACCCACAGGCAGAATTCCGTTGCGAAATTCTGCTTGGCAGGCCACATGTAAAGGTTCCTCTACTTAAATGACGACGAACACAAACTACCATCACGGCGGCAGTACTTATGCGGATGAGATAAAAGTAGGCCTTTTCTCCCTTTAACGCATAGTTGTATCCTGTATGATGGGTCATGAGGTATTGATGGCCCATTATCAAGAGCATGCCTAAGCGGAATGACGGCTACCGCCATGGTACCGCGTATGAAATCGGTGCTAGAGGCGCTAGAGTGTATGGAGCCAATTAACATAAATACTTATGTAATACACGGCCAGATAATGTACCACTTTTTTGGGCCGTGCATTATGAGCCCGAACAAAAGTGGCTTCCAATTATTGCCCCGGACCAAGATTGATGTGATGAATTCAATTCGGCCAGGTCAATAGTAAACTTGACAGCTATTGTCAAATTTACTATTGACTGCCACCGCGGGCCGCGCCAGTAAGGCGTGGCCTGCGGTAACGTCAGTAATAAACTATACGATTATTATTACCCGACTGCCGAAGGAGAGGAGGGTTATATAGTTTACTATTGACGGCCGCGCTAGTCTGTGAGAGGCTTGAAGCCTGAATCACACTGACGCGTCTTGTGTGATTCACTCTGAAAGTAAACTTGAAATTAGCAGTCAAGTTTTATATTGACGGCCACCGCAGGCCACGCTAAGCCATCGCTAATCGCTAAGGGTTAACTTATACCATATAGGTAAGTTATATGTAACTACACCTTAAGGATCAAGGCACGCATGTTTTGTACGAAGTACAACGTACCTAGTACCTACCTACCTATTTCACTCGCGAGGAAAACACATTACATTAGATTATAAGGTACCTACTTACGTTTTCGCTGACCATTCTTTGCAGCATTTAATATTTATATTAACCTACACTACACGAGTTAAGTATGATACCTATGATATGAAATGAATAAATAATGGCGCGAACTTTTTTTTGTACCTATATACCTACTTACTTTGATATTGAAATACCTATGCGCGCGCATGTAAGACAAAAAAGGCTCCAAACAGCCAATATAATATCAATTAATTCATAGTCAGTCAAATATTTTGTGGAAATTATTAAATAATATAATGAAACGTTACGAAGTATGTTTACATTGTATTATTATATTATATATTTCGATATTTTAATCATAGGTTTTAAAAAAGTAGTAAGTACAACTTGATTATTTAAAGGCGTATATAGACGGGCGACCACGGAGGACTCTGGTTTTGCCGGACACCGTGCAGCGTGTAATGGTTCGCGTTCGTTCTTTTGTTCAGTGTGTGCCCACCATAAGAGCTGTTAGGCCTGAATTACACTGGTGCGGGCTACGGTGGCGGACCATAGTAAATTTGACAGCATTAGACAACTCTTCTATTGTCCGCCGCGGTCAGGCCGCGCCAGTGTGTGACAGGGCTTAAGCCTGCACCACACTGGCGCGGCCTGCGGTGGCGGACAATAGTAAACTTGTCATTAGCTGTTAAATTTACTATTGACCGCCACCGCAGGCCACACCAGTGTGTGAGAGGCCTAAAGGAAACGCTACACCTACGAATTTTCCGGACGGCCAAGCAACGTCACAGAAAATCTAGTATGGAGTGACCTTGATTTGGCCGGCCGCCGTGCTTCCGACACGTATCCACACGGACTGAATCACGCGTCGGCTGGTGTGCAGTCCGGCCGATATCGGCCCGTGTAGCGTCTCCTTAAACGGTCTTGCATTGTTTCGACCATGGCGGCCATTACACAGTGAGTATTATCAGGCGACCCACTCATTTTACAATCCCAATCACAGGCATATTGACGTGTATTACAGGATTGAGATAATAGAGCAGAAAATCCGGATAATTTTAAAATCCACCCAAAGATAAGAAATAATCTATCAGCGACTAAAGCCACACCACACGATTCTGTTTGATGGATGGCGCCCATACACGGTGAAGTATTATCACGCGATCCATGCGCATTCTCTTTCTCAATTACTTGATTGACACTTGAGTATTTTAGCAATATTTTTATTATAATCATATTGTGATACTCGAAATTGTACGGTGATATATTTCTAGCTTCTCTATCTTTAATAGGTTATGACAGACAGCTAGAAAAATATCACGATGATAAAAGTGGGCGCACGTTATGGCGTTCTATATTATTTGTCGCACCAACTTGCTTTAGTAAGAGCCATGAAGTCTCTCACAGACTGGCGCGGCCTGGCCGCGGCGGTCAATAGTAAACTTGTCATTAGCTATCAAATTTACTATTAACCGCCACCGCAGGCCGGGCCAGTGTGACTCAGGCCTTACACGCCTAGCAAATTGACACAACCACTTACTATAGTTGGAATGGCGGCCAATACACGGTGATTAAATACTGATGATCCACCATAGCTGTCTCTTTCTACAAAATGCAATAGAAAGAGACAACTATGGTGGATCATCAGTATTTAATCATCGTGTATGGCCGTCTATGAGGAAACCGTATATATCTTTCATTCCAAGGCCTGAATCACACTGCCTGCGGTGGCGGTCAAAACTTGCCAAAACGGACCCGGGGCTACTTTAGGGCACAACCAGGAATAACGCTAGGAGGATGATGATTTTAAGGAGTTCTATACATCTAATGCCTAGTTTACACTATGCCGAAGTGAGCAGGGAAGTGTAGGCAGAATGGGCGTAAAATGCGGTATTACGCCCGTTCTGCCCACTTCCCTTCCAACTTCCCTGCTGACTTCGGCTTTGTAAACGTAGTATAACATTTTGTCACAACAACCGCCTTCAAACTGACTTTACAGCTGCGTCGGTAGATTGCTGTGACAAATTGCTAGTTGTATAATAGCCTTAACTACATCAAGTTGGTTTGACAAATTGCATATATTTGTGCTATATATCAAAAAATAAAATAATTTATTTCAGTAACTTAAATACATATACAAGTATCTGTGCTGGTGCCTCTTTTTAAGTATATAATATACTTGTGCTAAGAAGATCACCGCTCTTCCACATGTTGTGATTTAGGTGTAGGCATAAGTAACTTAAAATATAAATTAGAAAGTAAACATTTTATATTATACTATGTGGTAAGTGTGTGTGTGTGTGTTTGTGTGTGTGTGTGTTTGTGTGTGTGTATCACATTTAACATACATTACATTATACATTGTACTCATATTATTGGGCCGTGTATTATCACCCTGAGGAAACTCGGTACGGGGGGATGCCACATTAAAATTTGTCCGGGCTGATAATGCACGATCCAATCATTCACGTACATTGGACGCGAATTATTGGGCTGTACATTATCATGGCCGTGCATTATCATGGCCGTACATAACCGGCACCTACTCTACAAAGAGAATATAAACACTACGTTATACTCTACTCCGTGATTCCCGAATAAATTATAACCAACAATAAGGATACAATAGCGAAAACGCTGGACGTGGTGTTTGTGAAGTGAAGATCATTGATTTGTAAAGGCATTTACCAAAACCGAATCGTATTCTCAATCCTACAATCGAGTGGTTACAAAACAAACGCTGATGCCTCTCATAGGACAGCTTAACCTGTCCTACCCCACGACTCGCGCACTCATTAATGAGCATAAAACTAATAATAAGATTTGGTAAGTTATGATACTAATATGCTTTATTGATTTGGAGATTCGTTGCATTGACAGTGAGAGACTTACGTAGATTCCTCACAGTGGGTGACCTTACTAACCATCACAAACACAACACTGTCTTCTGGAAGGTAGAGGTTGTTCTCCAGTTGGGCTGCTCCAAATATGAGTGAGAAGACATACTGTGCTAGGGCACAGTATGTCTCAAGCTAGGGCTTGAGCTATAAGACAAACTCACTCTTTTGTGTACCTATTTAATGTAATACTACAGTTATAAACTTTTTTGTTGTAAAAACCTAATCTATATAATAATTTATTTTAGGTATGGATTTTCATGGGCCATGGATTTTCTCAACCAAGGAACATAATAATTATAATATGATGTGTAAAGACAAACCAAAAAAAATGGAATTGTGTTCAGTTGAGTATGCAGAATAAGAAAAGGAAGAAAAACCACTCAGCAATTGGAAAGCCAAAAATAATGAACGATTTACTAAGTTTCAATTATTGTGCTTATTAAAATTGATGTTTGTTTTGTATCTAATTTTATTTTTCACTGGGCACATTATCATATTTGGCAGATGATTATTGCCGAATTATCTATCATCATCATCATCAGTCCTTCCCCCAATGCTGAGGATGGTGACTTCATGTCCTATTGTTGTTGACCAGATTACCCCATGGGCTCCTAACACCCACTTTATGCGTGGCCTCATGCAGATGTAGTTGCAAGGGTTCAGTGATTTGTATGCTCGATTTAGCAGGTGCTCTGCCGGTGTGCTGCATCATAATAATCCTCTCCAGGTTATCTGAAGAACATTGTCTATACTAATATTACAAAGAGGAAAACTTGAGATTGTAACTTTGTATGTAATGGTTGCCAAAGTAATGGGTAATCTCTGGAACCACCAAACCGATTTTAAAATTTCCTTTACCTGAGAAGAGTGACTCTAAGATAAAAGTTGATGGAGAAAGTTTAGAAATTCACAGTGCTGTCTTTGAATTGTTGTATAATATGTACTTGTAATATATGAAATTAAAAACTGCCAATACATCAGATAATTTAAGATTAACATCCTATACTAACCTTTCCTTTCATCACATTGACAGTTGTTATGTGGCAATGACAATTTGTTGTACATTGAGAGCTCTATATGTAAAGAAGATTGCCATAGAACAGCATCATTACTTATTATCTTGGCAATATTATGTCAATTTAAGGTTGTGAAATATCTCCTATCATCATCATCATATCAACGGAAAGACACCCACTGCTGGACATAGGCCTCTCCCAAAGCGTGCCACAATGGCCGGTCCTGCGCCACCCACATCCAGCAGACTCCCGCATCCTTTACCAAGTCCACCTTGTCTATCTCCTATAAAATATCTATTTGCCCAGACATAAGTGGTGAACCTTTTCTTCAGACTGAACATTGCATTGCAAAGGATAGACCTACTGGGTGAAAGATATCATACACTTTGGTTAAATAATCTATATGTTTACTATATGTTTATTTTAAAGAAAATATTCACACAATTAAAATATATTAAATTTTACTAAAAGAAGATTGTAGCTTTACAATTTTGCATGTACCTACTTAATGGGTACCTACATAATATCCAGAACCACTTATTCATTTCACCTGCATGTTGAATGCAAAGGTTATAGGCTATATTTTATCCCGCGAGTTTGCCTGCATTCTTTGCAATACACGGGTAGCTAGTAGGTATACATCGTGTAAAATCAAATGATAGGGAAGTACAAGTAATACATTTTGATAATACAACCAAAATCAATGTTGAGAGTACATAGCTGTCCAGCAAATAACTAAATTACCTATACAAGTAATACTTGTCTCGGTGTTTCTTCATAATTCTTTTTACAATTAGGTACGTCCCAGTTATAAGTTAAAATTCTTGTTAGTTTTCAATGCTTAGATTGACTCAATTCCGTCTTTACGGATTTGTTATGTTGGCCGTCTCTCTTATCTGCAAGAACAGTATCACGCCTGTTTCTCATCTCGAATATTTAATTAAGTAGCATTAACATCAGAATCTCGATTCACTGTATTTTCACCTATACTTACTCAATTTTTCACCTATATTCAATTTTGACTGATATTTCCCATGGGCCTTTTAAATATAATTTCATGATGATCATAATCTTTTGAAACTTGTATAAAATTGCCGAGATATTTTTGGTTGACAAATTTTATAGTACACATCAAATATCAGTTATATCATTCATATCATAACCCGCCATGAATATTTTGACTTCGCAGTTCGCTGACAGCTCACCTGTCAGTGTCACCTGACAGTTGTAGCAGCGTTTGATTTCAATAAAAATAAATTAAAAATTAAATGAAGTCGTATATTACGGAAAATAAATTAATTGTCGCAGTCGGATAAAAACTATCCTAAGTTGCAGCTGGAATAATAATGTACCTATATAAAATGTTTCATATTTTTCCGTTCATGGGATGCTGAGAACATTCGAACCGCGCAAAGCTTAGTTTCAAACTGGCTGATTCTTTTTTTAATTTAGAGATTT